>CM062221.1:19341420-24141420 GCA_031216235.1 Syzygium jambos | reverse complement strand
GCGGCTGTCCTTGACAAAAAATGCTCCTTCCAAGATCTCTCAGTTGATCATGCACCGTAAACTCACCTTCATCTCCAATTTTAATTAAGCACCTTAACTTCAACTCTTCAATTCCTTGACTCGGATAAAACCCACAGTCCTCCCACATGTACATGGCGTATTTGTGCACTTCACTATCTTCGCCAATAAAGAAACAAACAATATCGAGAAAAATCTGCTTATGTCCATCTTCTAATGCATCATAACTTATTTGCAATATCTTTTGGACATCTATATGTGGTTGGTTTTTTAATTGCTTCCACACATCTTCCCATACTTTTCGATTTTTTCTTTTATACAAGTATGAACCTACGACCTGAAGCGCCAAGGGAAGCCCACCCATGGTGGATATGATATCACGAGAGATACCCTCAAAGTCCCTCGGAGAATGGTCCATACGAAATGCATGTGTGTTAAACAAAAGTAAAGCATGCTCCTCATCCAATTCATTCAATTCATACTTGTAGACTACCTCAAATTCAGATTGATCAAGAACAGCTTCATTTCTAGTTGTAACAATGATCACACTCCCTGCCATAAACCAACTACATTCCCTAGCCAACCAATCTAGATGATTCTTGTGATCTATATCATCCAGAAGAATGAGGACCTTTTTTCCTTTGAATCTAGATTTGATTATATTGATTCCGTCATCAATTCTAGACACTTTATCTTCGCTATGTAATATATCGGATATTAGTTGACTTTGTAGTGCCTCAACACCATCACGCCAGGACGCTTTTTCTCGAATATTTGGAAGGAAACTGACATGCTCAAATTTATCCAAGAGTTGATTGTAGATGCACTTGGCCAGCGTTGTCTTGCCTATCCCACCCATGCCATAAATTCCAATCATTCGAGCATTGACGGAAGGACTGTGAATCCAATCCATGATTTCCTTCAGACAACCATCAAGTCCAACTAGCTGCCTAGGAACATCTAGCTGAAAATCTTCCTGTAACTTGCTTAGAACAGTTTTGACCACAAGTTTTATCAATTCTCCCTCATGCCTGTTAAACAAAAAAAAACAAGGAGAGATCACGAACTAGACATGGTCAATGCCAAGTGTCTGATCCTTATCAATTGACCCAACCCACGTTGGCAATAGGAGGTCGATTTTATCTGGTGGTGATCAAGCTGTGGAAGACTGAGCATTGGAGTCTACTGTAGGCATGTTGTTTGGTGATTGATACTATTGGCTGAAGGGGTTATCGTCTCTAATTAAGTTTTTTGCTTTGTACCGGAGACAAATGTAAAATTCTTGGGCGCCATGGGACGCTTTGGTTTTAGTTGTCGTTGGTTTAGTTTTCAGGGACATTTTGGGGAGTCTTAGTGTTTGTTGTCTTCTAGGCATTATGGTTGTTTATTGGCACAATTTGGGGATCTTTTCTGAGCTTGCAGTTAAAGTAAATTCATTTGCATTTCGTCGGTTTTGCAGGAAGTAGAAAACTTATTTATAAAAATTTTAAAAAAAGAAAAGTTTAAAGAAGTACCCGTTAGCAATTTTCTCGGATTCCCATCCATTTATGTAACTAACTTCATTAAGTGCTCGTTGCCCTTCCTGGATATCGTTCTCATCAAAACGCTTCTGACTCAAATGGAAGGCGTTTCCAAAATTTCCTTTTAGATGCCGCACATCTGATGGGGCAACTTTATAAAAAATGGGCAGCACTATGTGTGACGTGCTCTTCTTGCAATCCATGATATGAATGAGTTCGCGGAGGCACCATTTGCTCGAAGCATAATTTTCCGATATGATGGGGATTGAAATCTTAGACCTTGTAATGGCATCGAGAATCTGTGAACCAAATCCCTTGCCAATTGGTATGCTGTTATCGTCCCTGAACACGCTAAACGGCACAGTCCCTGCCTTGATCAGACTATGATAGAGGTGATCAATGAATGTCTTGCGGATATCCAAGCCTCTAAAGCTTAAGAACACGTCGTATTGACCGCTACCTACATCTGTGGGTACTGGGGAGATGAACGAAGAAGTTGATGCTCCCTCAATGCTCTCTTCCTCTGCTCTCTTTCTCTTTCCCTGACTCTGCCCTCTGTCCATGGCGATCTGAGAGGGAAAGTTGGCAAGTAAGATGCTTTCTCTGCTGCTTAGAGGATTGACGAACAATGAAAGATGCTTTAGGTTGCTTTCTGCGAATGCTTGCTGGCTTGGTCCCCTCCGAATAATGTGGACGTCAATTTCTCCCCAAGGCAATGCTGAAGAAGGTTCGTGTTCTTGAGAAATACATAGGTAATGACGACACGGCCTTCAGTTAAGTCAGCTGACATTGTTTCACTGCAGAAGATTAGGTGGCCCCGTAGGGGCCCCCAAAAGGTCCACATCATTTACTTGTTCGAAAACACATACTCGAAATTAAACAGATTGAAGTGTAATTAATCGACTTCCTTAAAACACATTCAAACAACTATGGAACTTCACACACGTCTATGATATTCCAAGATGGATTCTTTCATTTCACACCTCAGATATGAAATTATGTAGGAAATCCAACGAAGCATCTTCCTCTGTATATAAGCTCACACGATGCCTAATCCTTATCATAATCTGTGACCTTACTCTTATTATTTTTAGCCTAATATATAAACAACCCTAACTATCTCCACCGCCTCATTTTCACAACGTCTTCTGTCTAATCCCATTCCCATTGGCCAAACTAATGTAGTGTCATGTAATTGTTGTCCAATAAAACTCATCCTCTAGGTGCGTGCGCTTTCCTAATTGGAGGAAATTTCCATCAATCATGTTTTTAATTTGGCGGGTTTCAAGTTTTGCGCATCGCTCATATGTAAAATTAACTAAAGCTAAAATATTAACGGAGGAAAATTTTTCAATTGCCCAGCTATTTGAATTATGAAGGCAGTCGATGACAATGATTCTAAATGAAAGGGAAATACTTCCTTTTGAGCCCACATTTCATTCCTTTCTAAAAGTGCATCGAAATGAGAGGAAATGCAAAAAAAGCAGTTTTCTTCCAAAATTGGCCAGACTTCCTTTTTAAGAATGAATAGATTGAAGGATAATTAAGTCTATCAATGAAATTAAGTTCCATTTACATCATTTCCACCCAACATGTATCCAAGCATATTTCGAGGAATTTTAACTTTCCCTCTCTTCTTTCATGGTCTGGTTGTATTTTTGTTCTTAATTTTTAGAATTTGAAATTTATGGCTTTATCATGTTCGAAATTGTCATATTCTTAACGAAGTTGGAAATGCGAGGTAGAGATAAACAAATGCTCGTGGTTATTTATCTTTTATCTATTCCAGACTGGCACCACATCCTACAATTCCATGTAAAATGAATTTATTTTGAACCGGAATGTTATCACCAAGCCTTTCATTTCAAATTTTCAAATCTAAAAAGTTGGCTGATATCTTGTCTGTAAAAGGAAGCTGCTGGGGAAAATTTAGAGACCACCAAGGTTTGAAACAATGGCGTCAAGTGCTTGTCCCCATTTTCTGTTGGAGGGCCCACCTTGAGAATATCACCGCAAAGATTCTTTATTCAATTAAATAGAAGTAGAATAGGATTATTAGCTAAATTTGTGATAAGTAAGGTTAAATTCAGTAATCACATTTTGAAGAATGAACTTATTGTTTGAAACAAAAGAGGTGTAAGATATGAGTGATACCAAGCTAGGTGAATCTCCTAATATGCGCGTATGGCTCGATTTATTTGATTGCTTTCATGTGTGTCATAAGATCCAACTAGGTTTTTTTTCGTACTATTGGATATCATGTAAAAGATTTTAAGAAATATCATACTATGGATTTTGGTATGTTTATATTGTGATGATTGAAACTATCATGAGTTTTTTTTTTGATCTGTAACTATCATGAGTTGAGAGCAGGTAAAAAGTAGGAATATAGTTAAAATGCTCAAACTTTCCCTGTACTTTCTCATTTACTTTTCTTTTCTTTTTTTCAAGTAAACACTCGGTCAATTTTTAAAGCTTTGAAGGGAGAAAATGAGTTTTTTCTTCTTTTTTTTTGTTCGCTAAAGAAGGGATAAAATTAGTTAGAGGTGAAAGGGCATATATTTTCCAGGATTAATGGTCCAACAATCCGAGGAAAACGGAATATTACTCATTTGGAATGTGCTGTAGGGAGGTAAAATTGTCGAATGAAATCTCCTTAAGAGAAGACTTACTCTTAGGATGATCGGTTTTAGGATGAGTAGGTTCTAAACTAAGAATTAGGAACTTATTTTGTAATAATCGGTTCTCCGTTTTAGTAACCAAGAACCAAACTAGTTGACCCTAAACCAACTGCTTTTATTTTTCTGATTTATTTTTATATAAATTGATCTAGGAGACCTACTCTTTCTAGTTCAATAAAAGATCAATATTGAATTACGATGCAACTAACAATCAGACAGCGAGGCCATCGTAGGATTAGCCATCTCTAAAGTCGAAAACGAAGGGCTTTCTTTTTTCATCGAAGTCAAAATCTGAGCTAGGGACATACCTGTTAACAGGTAACAGCGACTCCAAAGAGAGAATAGAAGACCCTCCTCAGCTATATTCAGCAGCCACGCCCACATCCCCAATAGACAAAAAGGGCCGCAGAACACACTTAGTTCAGCCGATTATTCCGATAACAATCATGAGTTGAGAGCAGGTAAAAAGTAGGAATATAGTTAAAATGCTCAAACTTTCCCTGTACTTTCTCTTTACTTTTCTTTTCTTTTTTTCAAGTAAACACTCGGTCAATTTTTAAAGCTTTGAAGGGAGAAAATGAGTTTTTTCTTCTTTTTTTTTGTTCGCTAAAGAAGGGATAAAATTAGTTAGAGGTGAAAGGGCATATATTTTCCAGGATTAATGGTCCAACAATCCGAGGAAAACGGAATATTACTCATTTGGAATGTGCTGTAGGGAGGTAAAATTGTCGAATGAAATCTCCTTAAGAGAAGACTTACTCTTAGGATGATCGGTTTTAGGATGAGTAGGTTCTAAACTAAGAATTAGGAACTTATTTTGTAATAATCGGTTCTCCGTTTTAGTAACCAAGAACCAAACTAGTTGACCCTAAACCAACTGCTTTTATTTTTCTGATTTATTTTTATATAAATTGATCTAGGAGACCTACTCTTTCTAGTTCAATAAAAGATCAATATTGAATTACGATGCAACTAACAATCAGACAGCGAGGCCATCGTAGGATTAGCCATCTCTAAAGTCGAAAACGAAGGGCTTTCTTTTTCATCGAAGTCAAAATCTGAGCTAGGGACATACCTGTTAACAGGTAACAGCGACTCCAAAGAGAGAATAGAAGACCCTCCTCAGCTATATTCAGCAGCCACGCCCACATCCCCAATAGACAAAAAGGGCCGCAGAACACACTTAGTTCAGCCGATTATTCCGATAACAAAGCGATAGAATCAATAGAAACGACACGCTAATAAGGGATGAAAAAGTGTTTACCTCCTGCAAGCTGAGATGCGAAGAGAGGCGCGAGATCGAGGACAGGAGACCCTGAACAAGCCTGGACGAAAACTTTCAAAGGGGAAAAGAACAGAGAAAGCGAGTGAGGAGTAATCAGTAGACGATAGTCTCGAATGGTTTCTGCAAGAGAGAGGCCGAATGTGAAAGATAAAGTGAGAAATAAGAGAGAGAGGGGGGGGGACCAATCAATAGAAGACGATAACTCTCGCATTATTATTGACGGACAGGTATCATATTGCTAATTGACTGGTAGCAGAGAGAGAGAGAGAGAGAGAGAGAGAGAGAGAGAGAGAGAGGGACCAATCAATAGAAGACGATAAGTCTCGCATTATTATTGATGGACAAGTATCCTATTGCTGATTGACTGGTAGCGCAGAGAGAGAGAGAGAGAGAGAGAGAGAGAGAGAGAGAGAGAGGGACCAATCAATAGAAGACGATAAGTCTCGCATTATTATTGATGGACAGGTATCCTATTGCTGATTGACTGGTAGCGCAGAGAGAGAGAGAGAGAGAGAGAGAGAGAGAGAGAGAGAGGGACCAATCAATAGAAGACGATAAGTCTCGCATTATTATTGATGGACAGGTATCCTATTGCTGATTGACTGGTAGCAATGAAGTTGTTTTCAGATGGCAAGCCAAAGTCAAGCCATACAATTTGGACCATAGTACGGAATGACCACTTCTGGTCATATCCCCACTTAAAAATCATTTTGTTAAACAGATAAATGTGGCTCTAACCAGCTTGTGAATCTTCCATTATATATTATCAAAGGCGTTCTTACTTCCTATTAAAAGCTACATTCTCCTTCCCTACCCTAAACATGCATAAATCATACTGCCAAATCCATCGTCGGTTAGTAATTTTCCACGCTATATATGCACGTAAAAGTCGCGTCTTTGCTATAAGCAGTAAAATCGCATGAAAACCACGCTTTGTGACGAGTTTCTCTAGTACAATCTATAAAGATAAAGTCCACCTAAAAATTGTCTACGTATTAAATATGTGCAAGTGCATTGAAACCAGCAGCTTTGCTCACTTTCAAGTTTTCCATTGTAACCAGCATAAAAAAAGTACAATTGTTTTTTTTTGGTAAAGATAAATATGTATTACTTTTCATAGAACCAATACAACCTATAGCCAAAACCAGCCTCTGACCCAATTAGGACATGGGATGTCCAGATGAGGTCAAAGGTGGAGTCGCAAGAACTGTACAAGGAGATAGAAACAAGAGAGAAAGATCAAAAGATCATAACAGCTAAAGCCTAGGCATCCAGATTGCTTCAAAAATTGAGGCCGGAAGCTCCCATTTCCTCTGAAGAGCACGATTCCTAGAAGTATCTTGAACTTTCCCAAAGGAAATGGCCTTGTCTTTAACGACTTTGAGGAGATGCTTGCGCATGCCGGGGATGTGTATGCTCTTGTTTCTGAATAATGCATGGTTCCTCTCTGTCCAGATGATATGGACTAACGCGCCAAGGGAAAACCGGGAGAGGCGGTGCGCAAAGGAATCTCCACCGCATATCTTCATTGCCCATCGGATAAAGTCTTGCCAAGGTCGATTGCGCCATGGAAGGTTGCACTTTGTCGCCCAGAAGGATGCAAGTCTACCTGTAGAAGGGCACTCAAAAAAGAGGTGGTTGGCCAAGTCCGGCCTAGAACCACAGAAGACACATACAACAGTGTCAATCCTTCGATTCTGTAGGAGAAATACCTGGGAAGGTAGCCGATTGAGTGTAATAATCCATAAAAGGAAAGCATGTCTGGGAGCAATATGTTGGTCCCAGATAAATGAGTGCCAAGTAACTGAATTTCCTTTTCTCCTGATGTGGTTCCATGCAGACGTTACCGAGAAGGAGCCCGAGGGATGTGGAGTCCATACCAGCCTATCCGAAGCATCATCATCAAGGACGGGCGGGGGATCAGGCCAACTCAATATGGTCCCAAGTGCATTGGAGTCCTGCCATGTACAATTGTAGAATTCCCGAACCGTTGTGTCACGGGGGATCCGCGATTGATATATGTCGAAATTGCTGAATAAAAGATAGAGGGGGCCCTTGGAGTGCCACCAATCAAACCAGAAGGAGATTGAACGGCCATTTCCTATCTCCCATCGAAATAGGGTTCGAGCGGAATGCCTCAAGTCGAGGATTTTCTTCCATGTCCAGGAACAAAATGTCGGCTTGGATACTGTCCAGAAAAACATAATATCCAGAAAAACATTTTAATTTTCTATCATTTTCCAGAAATTACGAAAAATTGCCAATATAATGGAAAATGGTTTTATGGACATCCAATAATTCTCTAGTCGATCTGATATGTTCAGATAATTTTGTTTTTGTTGACAATTCTGATTTGTAGCCTTTGAAAGGTTTTGTGCAATTATTGAAGAGAATAGACCAGCACGATCAGTATTTGGAAAAATCTAGTTTTTAACTGTTTTCAAGAAAAAAAAAAGAATTTTCTCTGCAAAAATCGAGTATTTGGATGTTTCAGGGTTTAAGTAATTTTGGACAATTGGTGTATGTATAGGGCCGATGGACCCAAAATCGGGATAAGGGCCGGCATGCGATTCCGCCAGATTCAATTGATCTAACCATTGATAACCAATTAGTTTAAATGAGAAGATTGTAGTGAGAAAAATTAGCAATATATGTGATGATATTCTTGAAAGAGTCGAGGGAATATCACATGTAAGATGCTAGGTGTTATGTGATGAGTAACAATTAAATGTATTTTTGTCCTATCGTTGGTAATAGACTGGAGAATGAAGGTCAGGCTTACCTTGAGGAGCGATGTAGAGATGAAATTACTGTGATAGGTTTCAGTGTTTGAGAAGAAGTTGCCTTGAAGCAGATCAAGTTGTGTCCGAGTCTCGAAAGGTAGTGCAATATGAGGATCACACCTTCACGCCTCAACCTGGAGCTATTAAAACCAGATATATCTCGGACAAAAACGAGCGTCTCAGTGATTTATGGTGATGGCCGTTTCTCCTCTTCAAGCATGAGCACTTGGGACTTTAAATAAACGAGCGTCTCAGTGATTTACGCGCAATCTTGTGGTGGATAGCGTTTCTTTGACGAGACAATTGTACTTCCTTTTAATTCTAACATTTTGACCAAGACTACCAAAACAATCCCTTCCTCGAAATTGGCAAGACGACCCCTCTGTAGACTTTACTTGTTAGTTCTTTCTGTTATCGGATCCCGTGGCCAAGCAAATCACAGTGGAAATTAACTTTTTTACATGATGCTATTCCTTAAGAGCCACGGAATTATCTCCTTAGTAACTTTTGCAAGGTGTTCATATCGAGAATTACCTCTTCTCTTGCCTCAAAAGATGAGCCAGATGTGCCTTGGGATAAACACAATCCTACCGTGTATTTGCGCGTCTTTGATGAGGAAATTTTACTTCTTTAGCTGACGGACCCTCACCTTTTGTTAATTCTCTTTGTCATGGGATCACATGGCCGCGCAAATCAAAGCGAAGATGGACAACATTTTGCTTTCCCTTCCCATTGAAATGAAAGCTTCTCACCCTGGAGGCGTTGAAATGGTCAAAAATCTACTTTTTAACTCATATTTAGTGAATTAGCTAAAATTTTTAAAAAATACGTTGTTATGAATTTAACGTAACAAAATTTAATTCAATATATATTTTAATGAGTCTGAACCATATCTATTTGCTATTCATATATGAATTAGCACGTGGAGCCCACAATATGTGGTGCGGCAACTGCATGATCTTTTTCTTCACTTGCCTATTGCTTTGACCAACGATCGAGTGACACGCCATTCATTCCCTACTCATTACATACGGTTAAATCTAGTGGGACTCATGTGAAACTTATATGGGTCCCATCATTTTCAGTTTTACAAACATGATCTTTCTCATGATATCAATATGACGACATCAATTAGGGTCAATTCAGCCAAACCTCCTCCATACACTTACGGATGTAAGGAATTAGACTGATATCGTGTGGTTAATCTGCACACACAAATTTTCATCTTACATATCAGGGATCAAAGTTATGGTGAAGTATAAGGGAATGAAGAAAGAATGGGAAAAATACCGAAAAAGTCCTAAATCAATTGCACATGTGCCAATTTAGTCATAAACTTTTCAATTTGACCAATTTAGTCCTAAATCTTTCGACAATTTGCCAAGGTAGTCCATCCGGCCAATTTTAATGTGTTTAGGTTACTTTGGATGGTGGTTTTTCTTGGTTACTAGCCAAATTGCATCCTAATGGGCGCTTAAATGTCAAAATTACTCACTTTCCATTGGCTTATCACGTCGCGTGATACAACTATCACATAAAATACCTTTTATTCTACCACATCATCTTTCTCTCTTCTTTGTCATGGCTCGACTCGAAAATAGAGGTGCCTTGCTCAAAGCTGTAATGACGCTTGACTTGATCTTGTGTCGCGTTTGAGTAATTCTGGCATGCATCGAGCTAGACGCGGCGTTGGAGCTCGATTAGATTTGATGTTGAGCCCAACACAACGATTGGCTGTCATTGAGGACTCATAACTCAAGAACAAATATGTTGGTGCAGCAGTCAACCACGATGCTAAATTGGATCAATGAGATATTTCTCTTTACATAGCATGCTCATGCTAGTATCTGCATTTTGCAAAAGAAATCATTATCATGAAAAAAGGACTATTTCGAAGATGCTATATCATTTTTTCTACGAAACTGAGTTAATTACCTTTTAGAAAATTCTATGGTGAGGGAAAGCAAGTCAAAGTCTTCCACCACCTTGCTTGCTTAGCTGCAAAGAAAGCAATAAGGGAAAAACCCGACAAGACCTACTCAAAAGAAAGGGGTAAAAAAGACTGGCAAGGAAAAGCAAGTCAAAATCTTCCACCATCTTGCTTGCATAGTTGCCAAGAAAGGGATAAGGTAAAAGCTGACAAAACCTACTCAAAAGAAAAGGGAGGAAAAAATTTCTCGCGATTGGAAGCAAGTCAAAGTCTTCCAACAATATGCTTGTTTAGTTGCATTGTAAGAAGAGAGACCATTATTTATTGTGAAAATATTGTCTAATTTTAATTTATAAATGAAACGACGGAGAAAATCAATTACAATATAATAATTGTATTGAAATTTGTGTTTCGTGGTGGAACTTTGTATGGGGTATGCACGATTTCTCTTAGGTGTCTTAATAAAATCTAGATGTCCGACAGTGCTACGTAAATATATTATACATCAAAATTTGCAGTTTGCTTATTGATGCTAAATAACTCATATTGATCTAATAGCATACGTGGTAATGTTATTGTTTAATAATTATACTCTTTCTCCTTTAAAATAGATATAGGATCGGATAGAACCAAAAAAAAAAACCTATCTATTTTAACAAGAGTAAAAAAAAGGCACCCATGTTGATAAATAAGAGGGAACGAGGGACCGAATATAAAGTTCAAGTTCCCCAATTGGAGGGGCTAGACAACAAATAAGAGGAACCCGAGGGACTGATTCCGAAGTTTCTTTTTCCGGGGTGGGTGGAGGTGGAGCCAAAAAAAGAAAGCTCTGTCGGTCTCCTCGCTCTCCACTCCCTCCCTCCCTCCTTCCCCTCGCATTCTTGCAGCCTTTCTCCGGGTGTCGCGACCTAAAATTTCTCTCAGGCTAATGGATTATTAAGACTAAGCTTAACTCGGGCCCTCCCAAGCCCTACCAATTCGCAACTTAGGGTTTAAGTTTTTAACATGCAAAAGTTTTCATGCTTGGAGTCGCCACTAATCTATTTGTGGTAGGTCGATTAGAAACCTAAATAAACATAGGGAGATATGTTTTATTCCTACGAACCAAGATTCTAAGCTCGGGGACTTGGTTACGCTAGATCTAGTCTAACGCCCTTTCGGTACATTTTCTTCTCAAAAATATTTATGCAGGCAGTCTGGATCCATTTTATTATCTAATTACTAACATGTGAGGTGTTCATGCGGGTGTGCAAACCACCAAAGTAACACTCAATAATCAAAACATTAAATAAATTGCAAGAATGGGAGAATTACTTACCTCGAAGCAACGTAAGCATCTGCGTTGTTAGCTAGAAAATCACATCAACAATCCTAATATGATTTCTAATTAACAAGCAGTTCACTCAATATTTTTTAGGATTTTTACTTATTTAAATGAAAACTAACCTATATGTAATGACGTGCAAAAATTAACATGCGATTAATGCAGCCTAACATGCAAACTATATGGCATGCGACGACATGACCTAATTCTAATGACGGATAAATGATTTGTTTTTGGTATTTTCAAATAAAATTCAGAATTAAAAATTACTCAAATTAATATGCAATCTATCCTAAAGAAAATGATTTGATCTATCCTAAAGTGATTCTTTTTTTGGGATTTTTATTAAAATTAGAAATTATTAAATATCCTAAATAATCCACTAAGATTAAAATAATTTCTAATTTAAACTAGGAAATATGCTACCCTAAATCCCAATTTAAATCAAATAATTATCTTATTCTTTTGGATATACTTAAGATTCCCTAAGCATGCAAAATTTCTAATTTAAATCTAACAAATTTTTGGATTTTTTTATTTAAAAGGAAAACAATTAAACAAAGATAGCAACTACATTCAAACAATCCACGCAATCCGCAAGTTCTTATCAAATTCAAATTAGGCAAAGAAATCAAACTAACGGTCATATCTATAGGGTTATAGATATCGACAGAAAGCTGATTATTCAAATTTGGAAAGAAAATAAAATTTATTATCGTATCCAAGTGGCTATGGATAAGATAACGATTTTCCATATCACCGCGTATCGTACCTTAGGGATAAGGTCGGATAGTCGTCAAGATACGTTGCCAAATCAGGAATGATTCCTAATTTTGGGTATATTTTATCACAAAATTACCCTAAGATATCTAGCTATCCACCAAAATATTCATGAAATATTCAAACACCCGAAAACTAGGAAATTAAATATTTAAACGAATATTCGGATAATCTTACCTAATTTCGCGGATTACTTCCAAATTTGAATTCGGGTCGAACTCGGGCTTTACGGATCACAGGATGGGGCGATCGACGGCGATGGACTGGCTCGCGACCACGAGGTCGGCCGCGAGAGTGACACAACAGCAGGGGCGCGACTCGACAGTGGGCTCTTTGACGTGATTTGCATGGCCAAGGCTGGTGGTGGTATAGCTTGAAATATGTTGATAGTGATACTCTCTCGGTGAATCCAAGTCAACGATCGGTGCAACAACTCTGAGTCGTGTTGCAGCTGGGCTTCTCGGCAGTCAACGTATTGCAGGACAAAGCAGGGGCAGCAGCAACTTGCCTGGGCAGGATGAAAACGCTACGGGGACACTGCAAGACAACGCCTGGTTATTGGACTGATCGCTGATGCTGCTGGTTGCTGGGGTGAATCGAGCAGGAGGGATGCGACAGAGACTCGTCGCAATTGGGTTCGCGATGAGAAGGCAGCAGAGTCTCCGGATCAGCAGCGACGGCAAGATTGAGCAGGGAAGTTGGGGAGCAGCAGATCACCGAGAGTGCAGGGACGAGCAACAGGAGTCGTTGTTGCAGTGTGGATAGGAACAGCTCGTCATCGCCACTGGACTTGCTGTGATGGTTGCTGAACGTCGAGAATTCTACCGGGACGCTTCTGGTCTTGCGTGTAGCCTTTGAGCCAAAGAGAAGCCCCTTTCTTTTTCTTTTTCTCTCCTTTAGAATCAAGCCTCTCTTTTTCTCCGTTCTTTTCGTGCTCTCTGATTCCTCTCCATTGTCTTCTCCAAAAAAAATTATCCGAGAGTCCCCCCTCCCCTGTGTAAAATACTCAATTTATAATCTCTGCTCACCGACTCCTTGCTGGATATTTTCCTTCAATCAAATATTCCCATTGATATTAACCGATTCTTCCCTAGTCCACTTTCCTCAAGATCCACCACTTCTTTATTCTTTTCCTTTTGTTTCTTTCGATATTTCCTCTTTGTTGGCCGAAGTGTATACACCAATATATGCTCATGATCAGAATAATATTCCCGTTTCCCGCACACAAGCTTGGTGATTGCTCAAGCTTCCAAAGTTTTGGTAACCTAATAGCTTAGTTGATTTTTCTAAATTGAGCACTGCACGTGTATTTTACATGTGTAATTTGGCCAACATGTGCGAAGCGCAAGGCAATTTTCAGCCATGGGCTTGGTTCAATCACTTCAATTAAGCTCAAAACCATTCGCCCGAGTCCATCTGCCGTCGGTCTGATAGATATGCGAACTATATGGGCCTATTAATGATTAATGGAATGCTCTTAATATCTATATGTAATGCCATCTAATTATATTTTTTGTTTAGAGGTTAAAATTTAATCCCTAATTTTTCTATGCAATATTTACCTAAATGACTAGTTAAAATTTAGGTGTCAACACCGGGCCGTTTTCAAAACCCCACCGGCGACAACAGGTACTGCAGCCACTTCATTCCTCTGATTTTTAATGGCGGATTTCATTGTCTCTCGGATTTCTCTTTGATGTTCTTCTGGGGCCCGCGCGGCTGTTAATTTTTGTGCTATTTTTGGGGGGTGGGGGGCGATCACCAATTGCGTTCTCGGACATTCCGAGCTCTGTTTTCCGTTTGATCAACTTATCCTCTTGTGGCCACATGAACCCTCTAGTCAAGTCAAGTTTGTTGGCTTGGTCCACTCCAAATAACGTGTACCTTTTCTCCCATTGGAAATGCTGAAGAAGGTTTGTGCCCGCTTGA
This sequence comes from Syzygium jambos, assembly GCA_031216235.1. Lineage (NCBI taxonomy): Eukaryota > Viridiplantae > Streptophyta > Magnoliopsida > Myrtales > Myrtaceae > Syzygium > Syzygium jambos. The sequence goes on along the minus strand of CM062221.1, from coordinate 24,127,170 downwards.
GAGAGAGAGAGAGAGAGTCACTTCAGTTGAATTTACCCACGTCGTTTCATTGCGAAAGATTATGGCATAAGCCCTAAAGAGGCTCCCAAAAAGCCCACATATCATTTACTTATTCAGAAAGTCAATCATTTATTTCTAAAGACATTTAAAGACAGATTCTTCCAGTTCACACCTAAGATATTGAATCCATCAAGAGCTTTCAAATTATGTAGGGAACTCCATGGAAGGAGTGTCTTCCTCTTTGAATATAAGCTCACAAGTTACAAAATCCTTACCGTGATCTTTGGACCTTACTTTTAATTCTTTTGAGCCTAATATATAAACAAACCTAATTATCTCCAATTCCTCATTTTTTCCAACCTGTCTGTCTAATCCCATTTTCAATGGCCAAACTAATGTTGCGTCGCCTATTTATTGCCCGATGGACCTCGCCCTCTAGGTGCACGTGGTTTCCTAGTTGGAGGAAATTTTTGTCAGTTATGTCTTTGATCGTTGTTTTGGAAATTATATAAATCGCTCACATGTAGTATTGACAAAAGTTAAAATAGGCGGTGACCATATATTGTGAGACATTCTTGAGTGCATGTGAGTCCTATGTATCCCGACTCTTAGATCATGTTGGTTTCATGTGGCACCACCAATATCGAGGGCTCAAATGCAATGGGCTCACATGCACCTGAATTGTCAAAGAGCTTTTCCATATTTGGTCCAATCAACAGTCATTACCTTTGATCAGTGGTTCAATGTAAGTATCTATTTGAAATCACATGCATATACTTTATTTCTACCTTCATCGAGCGCTGATTACTAAGGTTTTGTTTGTTTCGCGGAAAATATATGATTTGGAAAATATTTTCCAAAATATGATTGCTTATATTACTCATAAAAATGAATGAACGAAAATATTTTCATCATCCACAAAAATGTTTGGATATTATTTGTTCTCGATAATGAAAATATTTTTATTAGCTAATTATTTTGAGCGAGACAAGAGATCATTTTTAAGGAAACTTTTTCCAAATCATTCATTTTCGAGAAACAAACAGAACCTAATATTCATATAATCTTGTACCAAATATCTGTAATCAATCCAAAAGGAAAAATCTCTAATACAAAAGACAATTAAATTTGTAGATCTTTATATAATAAATTTTCATTCAAAATTAGAAACATGAAGAGACGAAAGGGTGAACTGCTCCCCGCCTCTCTCTCTCTCTCTCTCTCTCTCTCTCTCTCTCTCTCTCTCTCTCTCTCTCTCTCTCTAGGCGTGTTGGCTAATTCATGGTCTTTCAATGACAGTTAGCTTTACCCTAAGAATGGTAGCAATCAATAGACTTGCGTCAACTAAAAGACCTCAGCAAGTTGGGAAGACTCATGAATGGACCTAAATAACTAGTGGTTCATAAATTCTGATGCTCAAATCCACTATTTTCCATCAATTTGCTTGACATGTCAATTTCAACGAAGACTTGTAAAAGTAAGTCAAGCATGCCAGTTTTAATACTCCATCTCGAGCAGCACGTTAAAAGACTTCGTCTAAGGTCATGCTCGGACCTCGAAGTCCCTTGAACATAAAATACCGAGAGGGTATTCCCGCTCAACTGCAAAGAAAAACCAGGGTGGGAACTTGAGGAGGGGGTGGCACTCAATGAAGTTTCTCTCTCAATGTTCAACCAAGAGAGAGATAGAGAGTAACATCTGAGTTATGGAAGGATGTCCGGCTTCTAAGATGTTAAATAAGACGTGAAAACTGTGGATCCCACCAGATGTTTACACTTGGACATGCTGCAGTACCTCCTAGACTCAACCTCCCTGAGCAAGATGGGAAGACTCACGAATGGACCTGAAGAACTAGTGGTTCTCGAATACCGACACTCAAATATATTATTTTCCACCAATTTGCTTGACATGTCAATTTCAATGAAGACTTGTAAAAGTAAGTCAAGCGTGCCTGTCTTGATACCAAAATGACTAACATTGAGTCTCATCATTCTGCACCACTTACTCATTATCCCCAAAGGCGCACGTTAAACTACCTGAGTTATGGCCAGACATCGGTTGCATTGCTGATGCTTTTCCGTATTTACAAAAATTTTCATATTCATTAATAAGTCTTCGCCCCCACTAAAATTTTCTAGTTTCTTTACATTCCAAAGTTCAAGGAATTATTGTTAGAAACTTTTAGCATAATAGTCTTCCAAATTTAAGAGCTCTGTTTTGCAACAATCGTGCTTCCATTTGTGAAATATGATAAATGATGAGCAATTATTTCCAAACTTAAGAAATAATGCTTCGGTATAGATGGTTGAGAAATAATTCTTTGGTATGGATAGAATGATGGAACTTTACCACTAGGTCCATCTCTATTTTAGTAATATTAGCTACCCATTGAAAAAGTAGGCGATGTTGACATTTTGTGAGAGATTCTTTGTGAAACAATTCAAATGTGTTAGAGATCTAAAAAGTTGAGAACTAGTGATGTAGGGGAAAAAACTCAAGGTCATGAGTCTATTTAAAAGTTAAATATCATTTGCACTTTACTTTGTGAAATACATCATCTTACTACAATGAGAATTAAAAAAAAAATTCTAACATAATATATGTTAGTGATTAAAAGGATTGATTAACAACAAAAGACGCTTTCAGGATGCTATTCTGCAAATGCTTTTAGTCCTTGCCTTACCTTCTTTTGGACCTCACCCTCTCTAGTCAAGTCAAACTTGTTGGCATGGTCAACTAGCAATAAGTGTACGTTAATTTCCACCCTTGGAAATGCCGAAGAAGGTTCGTGCTCTTTTGAGAGAGAGAGAGAGAGAGAGAGAGAGAGAGAGAGAGAGAGAGAGAGAGAGAGAGAGAGAGAGAGAGAGAGAGAGAGAGAGAGAGAGAGTCATTTCAATTAAGTTTGCCGATGTTGTTTCGTTGCGGAAGATTAGGGACGAGCCCTAAAGAGGCCCCCCAAAAAGCCCACATTATTTACTTGTTCGGAAAGTCAATCGTTCAATTATACAATTTTACATAACTTCACACACGTCTAAAAATATTTAGGGTGTATTTGGTAACATTTATGTTCCTAGAAATAATTTCTAAACAGAAATAGTTTTTTCTATTTCTTTCCCCTAGACGAGTTTCGAGTAAAATAATGCATTTGGTAACTACACAAAATTTCTATTCTCGGAATAGAAAAAGAACAGAAAAGCATTTGGTACAATCCTAAATTTTTTTTGTGACATGAAATTTTTCTTAGTTTGCTAGAGGAGGAAGAAGAAGGAAGAAAAAAAAAGACTTGTTTCAGAAATTGTTTCCGAGAATAAAGGAGTAACTTTTTCCTACTTCTTGTTTCTATTCTAAATCTATTCCATGGCCACTTTTTGTTCTCGAGACTAGAAAAATTAACTGACGTTACTAAACGGATTTCTATTCTTTTTCTATTCCGGGGAACAAAAAAACAGAAATAAGGAAGAATGTACATGTTCCATCGGTGCTCTTATTTGCTGCATTTGTATTGCTTCCGCCCTTTTTCCTCTTGTTGAGAAGATTATAAGCAAAAATAGAAAGAAGAATTGGTGCAACAAGCACCACAAAAAGAACACCCTGAAATGAACTCATGCAATCCTCTGTTTGCTTTGCTCTGGCTCTTCCCTTTATTTGAAATGCTTGGACTCAATTCGACTCAATCCCCACGTAGCTAGAATCAAGCTCAACCTCAGAAGGAACACATTTCTCAAGAAACGATACCCTAAAACACAAGCCCTCCCCCAGAACTGGCTGTTATGCAGAAGCCAGCAAATTTGGCAGTAAAATCAAATAAGCTTATCATCTTCGCAAGAAGAATCACAAAATGCTCTCTAAGCATACACCACTGAACAAAGAGCAAAAGGCACACAAAGAAAGAAAGAAAGAAAGCCATGACATGCCATTTTGATTACAACAAATTCATCCATATTCTTGGCTGCTCAAAGCCACCTAAAGATTGGCATGAATATCTACAACAACTAGATGGGAAGGGAAAATGGGATCGGATCCCGTCTAATTAATGGCGATTTTTTTATTTAGTATCTGTAATTTTCTTTATTAATTTTCCTTGCACTAATTTACCGGTTACGTATCATTTCATTACTTTTCTTTACAAGACGTAATTTTCTTTTTGTCGTCGTAAGTGCCACAAGTCATATGATTTGTAATATATCACAAACGATAATAATAATCTACCTTAGTTTATGGTAAATTTCTTTCTCTATTGTTAGTAAATTACCAGATAGACCGTAACTTTTCTATTCTCTGGATCCTATGTTTAATGTCTATCTGTTTAATAGTGAATTTCTTTCATGTACTTTTAGTAAAATATCTGAATTGATCGCTACTTTCATTTACACTTTGTAAAATTTTGAGACCTACGTGCTAGTAATTTTCCTTATTCGATGCAACTTTTCTTAATTAAATATAAATTTGATCGCGCGTGCTTAACTTTCCTTTAATGTCTTTCCTTTAATGTCCGGAAATTATGATATAATAATGATTTTACAAAACCAATTTCACGAACCATCCTTTTTCCATTTTTATCAACCGTCCACATTGAATGCAGGACTCACCTTGTAACAGTGAGTTTTGACATATGAAATTTCCATCAGGCTCATGATTTTTTGGGCACGATAAAGTAGTATTTTTTTGTCAAATAGTAAAGTAGTGTCGGAAACGCCATTTCTCCAAATTTTTCGAAAATCCTTCCATTGAAATATAAATATATATAAAGGTAAAAATGTAATTAAGAAAAAGTATTACTTTGTCAATTTTTTCCTTTTCCTGATACACAAATTTGAGATACTTCTCAGAGATATATAACTTTAGCACGAGATGCAAGTCCTTTTTTTCTTTTTTCAGAGGAGCCTTTACACACATCCCTATCTACCAAGGTCAAGGATGATCCAAACCCAGAAAACAATAAAGTCCGAAAGGCTCGCACCAAATGATATGAAAATAAATTTCAACCACATAACTTTTCTTAAGAAATTCCTTTTTTTTTTACAATGTGGCCTTCAATTTCTTAAAATACTCTATTGATCTCGATGGATGCAGCAGCTCAAACGTCGCGCACGCAAGATAATTATGAAACCATATGAACCGTCTAACTTTTTCCCTTTTCGCCAATTTTGCAATTCTTGTAATGTGACTTTTTCTTTAATGCAAAAATCTAAAACAAATCGTATAAATATATATAACAAAAAAAGGAATCGTGCACAATTTTTTAGTGATTTTTTGAAATTCAAGTAATAATTTTCTTTTCCAAACTTTTAAGAGAGGTGCGATTGATTAATAATTTGTCATGTGTCATCTCACCAAATAAGCCCAAGGGTGTCAAATGAAACCACAAGAACTTACGGTGGGCTGGAAATAGAACTTGAACAAACTTCAGATGCAAAAACGGAATTTTCAAAAAACAAATTGAAAATATTTGGCTCCAATCTCTCCCATTCTCTAGCGTATACAAATGGGAAGGGAAAACAGACATCCAATCCCGCCGTCGCTGGGAAGGTTTTTCGAAAAGGCACTTCTTCGAGCACGCGCTCTCGAGAGAGACTAGCGATCGATTCGATTCCGGCTCGTGCATCATCGATCGAATACCGTCGAGCGAACAGGTTGAGAGATTCGATGGAAGATCGGGGGGTTGGAGGAGGTAGAGAAAGCTCGGTTGCTCAGCTTGGCTCTCGAGTTCGGCTCCGACGAGCAGTCCGCCATCAACTGCATGGACCGCCTCATATCCCTCTGTAACAGTTTGAATTTTCGATCCTTTTCCCGGGATTTAAGAAATGAAATTGATCAATGCACTATAGTGAGATCTCACCCGAGACCCGCGCATTCTCGGGATGCTAACCTTAGGGGTAAGGCCAGTACGGGATTGAGTTCGCACGACCAAAGAACTTGACCTTGGTTCGATCTTCGACTATATCGATTGACGAGGGAATGTTTTGAGCCAACCGAGACCGATCTATTTGATTGATCGTGTCCGAAGGGCACTAGTGACAGACCCTCGCAATTATATGACAATCGAGGTCGCCTTGGTTTGAGCAAACTTAAACGTGATTTGACTTAGTGTCGGTCACGGGTCGAGAGCGCATAATTCCAATGAGCCACCCGTTAGCCAGAGATAAGCTAAAGTCGCGATTGCTCAATTTTAGTCATTTCTTGGAATTCGGGCCCGGGAATCGAGAATTTTGAAAGTGACAATTTTGAGCGGCCGATGACGTTTTTGACTTGGCCAACCTTGGGGCCACCCATTTCTACAAAAAAATGGATTTTGGTTTGGGACCGGAAAAATTACGATTTTGCCCCTCTGGACCTCGATGTCGATTCTGAGGCCGTTTGAGGTTATTTTTCGCGGCCAAGGTCATTTCGGGGTGGCCACGCACATTTAGAGTGGTTTTGGACAAAAACGGGAATTTCGACAAAAAATTGGAAAAAAATAATATTATTTTATTCCCGGAACTTTGCAATCAATTTTCGAGGGCTTGCATGATGAATTTCGCGATTCCGACACCACATTATGTTGGCCACGCACATATGGAACCCGTATGTGCGAAAATTGGAATTTCGCCCCGGGACCGGAAAATTACCATTTTGCCCCTGGACCCTGTACTGGGAATTCCGAATTTTGGACAATTTTGGGCAATACTTGAGGACTAAAATAAGTGAAAAAGAAATTGAAATTATTGAATTACCATATTGCCCTTGAATTATTGGATAAGGATTAATGTGGGCCAAGTGTTCAAGGGCATTTTGGGCATTTGGAAAGTTTGGTCCAACTTAGTCAACCTCTCTCTCTCTCCTCCCTCATTTCATTCGGCCAAGGCACCCCATCAGCAGCCCCCTCTCCCGTTTTCCTCCTCCTCCGTTTTCCTTCTTCCTTGGCCATCACCGTCGGAGCTGCTGCTGCTGCTGCTGTTGCTGTTGCTGTTCCGCCCGTTTCAGCCCGTTTTTCTCGCCTTTCTTAGGTAAGTGACCTCCCCAAATGTCGCCTAGGACCTCGGGTATTGTTAGGCTCGTTTAGGGCTCGGTTTAGGGTGAATTTCGTGGCTGGATGTGCTCGGTGGTGTGTGTTGGCTGAGTTCCAGTTAGGTTGCTGCTGCGTCGCTGGTTTTTGTTATTTTTACTGTGACTTATGTGGCCCGAATTTGAGGAAGTGTTCTTCATGAAAGTTGTTTCTAACATCTTGAAGTATAATATATTTTAATTTGAGAATTTTTGGAGATCATTTGATGCCATTCGGAAGTCCCTCTTTGGACCGAAATAAAACTGCCCGATTTACTGTTCACCCGACCTTCGGGTCTGTTCGAATTTTTATAAATTTTTCCAGGCCTATTTTCAAAATACTTCCTTCACAAAAGTTGTTGGGGACATTCGTGGATATAACATATAAAAATTTCAAATCTTTTCAAGGTGATTTGTATGTTGAAAAAAATTATATTTTGAGGACACAACGGTCTGTTTGAGCAAACTGATTTTGGTCTGACTTCGAGGGACAAAAAGTCATGGTTGTAGATTGAACCAGATTTCGTGTTCTTCATAAGAAATGTTTATCAAGATGTTTTTTTATGACATATCCAAAATTTAGAATTTTTGGAGTTCGTTTACTATTTATTTTGTTTGGATTTCGGTCACTGTGGAAACTGCCCAGTTTAGCCCGATTTTACATATTCTCGGTTTTTCTCTCTCGAAAATTATTCGGTGTTATCGTGGCATTTTGACGGGTAGTTTGATGCTTGAATGAGCTCGTATGTGTGATTGTGTGGCTGTGAGGTGTGGTAGTGTGATTTTGTAATGAGCGCGTGTGCTGGAAATCGCTGTGGGCTGATTATGCGTGACTGTGTGTACTATGTGAGTGGCTGTGAATTGTGGTGGGGTGTCTTGTGTATGTGGCCGTGCAGTGTGGTGGTGTGGTAGTGTGATTGTGCATTGAGTTCGCGTGCTAAGCATGGGTGTTCGTGTGGTGTTTGTGTGACGAGGTTGTGTAAATGGGAAATGTGTGTGAAGTGTGTATGTTTGGCAGTGTGTTTGTGTGGTGACATGGTACGTGTGGAGAGTGCGGAACGAAGGTTCGTGTGTGTAAGATTGGTTGGAAAGGATCCATCCTGAGGCGTGTACGTTTACGCGGGACGATGCCGTCCCTGACGAGGTGACGATGCCCGGCCTGACGAGGTGTTGATGCCTGACGTGGTCAGAAGACCGTTGGCCTGATGCGTTTTACGCGGGCGCGGTAGAAGGAAAGTGTGTGTAGGATTCCGTCCTGAGGCGTGTACGTTTACGCGGGACGATGCCGTCCCTGACGAGGTGACGATGCCTGACGAGGTCAGAAGACCGTTGGCCTGATGCGTTTTACGCGGGCGCGGTAGTGGTGGAAAGGTTGAGAATGAGCAAGAATTGGCGGGAAGAGTGAAATTAAGAAAGTGACGTGTGGTGTGAGTTGGGGTGCGAGTGTGTTTGTATCGCGTGGTATGATCCTCGATTATAGGATAAAAACTGCTAGGCATGGTATGGGACATGCCCAAGTGGATTTTGCTCTATAATCGAGGCACGCGCGCGGCTGTGATGTATTTCTGTGGCATACTGGCTATGTGGTTGACTAACGTGCAGGGACATGTATGTTGGATTCCAGGTAGGGTCGTGTGTGGTTGTTAGTTTGATTGATGGCCGTGTGTTATGTGTATTTTCGTTTGGTGGTACGTGAGTGCCTACGTGGGGTTTGGGGTTGTACACTTACTGAGATTCGTCTCACGGTTGTATAACCGCCACTTTCAGACCCCCAGTCGTAAACCCGGGAAGTGCGCCTTTTCTTTTTGGAAGTTCGAGGAAACGCTTTTGGTGCCTGGTGGAACTGCAGGCGAGTATGCAAATATCCAAGCCAGGGAAACAGGAGCGGATTGGATAGGAGGCAACCAGTAGGCTTTCCCTAGGGTATTTTAGGGGTTGTTTGTTTTGGGTTATCCGATAGTGAAGTTAAGATAACCAAACCCCTGAACTCTTGTTAAAACGGTGACGGAGAATGTTCGTCTGTATTTATGTCTGTAATACGATGTTTGTATATATTTGTTGCTGTTTGATTGTTGTGGTGTTCTACCCCGTTGTCGTCATCTTTCTGTCCGGGGTTTTTTTTTATATTCGCTTCCGCATGTGGCTCTGATGTTTGGGTTGGGTCGGCGATGTTCCTGGGACGTCGCATTATTTCGACCGGAGCAGGGGATGTCGCGAGCTCGATGGGGGTTCGGGGCGTGACACCCTCTACGGTAACTCGAATCGTCTCTTCGTCACCCATTTTGTCATGCTGAGATTAGCGTTTGCAGAGGTTGTGTAGGTATTTCTTGGTCCGCCACAATGACGATGGCTGTAGAATAGGGTGCTTAGTGAAGTAGTTTTACTGACAAGCAAAATGTCTGGCACGGTTCCAGTTTGATGCATTGAGGCTACTTTGGATGGTGGCTTTTCTTGGTTGTTGGCCAAATTGGGTGGTATCTGGTGATTAGGGAATGACGCAATTACTTGTGTTGCATGGATAATTTTTGAATTGATTGATTGTGCATTCCTAAATAAGGAGATTTATTGCAGTTAGCCAGTGCTCTGATGATCGCTGCGAAATGGTCTACTTTGGATTTGAGTGGGGACCGGAGCTGGTTAAATTTTGTTCATTGAGCGTCAATCTCATTGGCATTTCTTTGTGGGTTTGGCGGAGTAGTCTTAATGACTTGCAAAATAATCTCTTTCTTCATTTGGCTTTTTTTTTAAGGTGACGAAGGTCGAGAGTTTATCACTGTGGAGCACTGTGGCGATGACTTTCTAGCAGAACTTGTCGAAACTATGCAAGATGCCGAGGATTGGGATGATTTGCAAGCTGCGGAATCAGAAGCTTGTGGAGTTTGGGCTGATATGTTTGGCCAAGATATCCCTTATGACGGTGGATGCAATGTCGTGCATGATGTTACTATTATAGAAGATTCTCCACAACCTGAGAAAAATCAAACTTTTCTTGAGGTGGATTCATCTACTGACGGTGAAGACGAAGATGAAATATTTGGCAGTAAAATGGGTAGGAAATCCACGTGCTATATTCCTGATGGAAGCAGTACTCCAAGGAATTCATCCACTCAACTTCTGGCCAGACGATCTTTAGAATCCATGGTATGCTTCTCCCATGGACATAGACAATACTGCCAAACCACTTAAATCACCGTGTGACTGTTCTTTTCTTATATAATTTATACTCTCCTTGATCTTTTGCAATTTGCTTGTGATTCTGCACACAGAAAAGGACCTACACGATGTACATGTAGAAAAGCATTAGTAAATTGCTTATGAGGCCTCTCATCCAATCAAATATCCAGTAGACAGTCCTAACTTTTGCCAATTACTTCCACAATCTTCAAGATCCATAATGACATATTAGAACTCTTTGGTCAATAGAGAAGTTGATTTTAGTTTTGGATGATGTACAAATACCTATATTTCTCAAATACTTGGAGAGTATAGCAGATCATCAAACTGTGGAACTTAGCAATCCAGTGTCTTTCATAGGAATGTTTTGCATAAATGAAGGCTTGTGATTTCTTCCATGACAATCCAAGTCAGAAACTATCTGTGGTGCTGAAGAGGCTTGTTTGTGTTGAACGACTGTAGGAGCACTGTCACTCAAGGTTCGATATCATCAGTTTAAAAAAAAAGACATTGTTCTCGGATTTCAACATGCAAACAAGGGACTCTGAGTTATAAGGAATAGCAGGCCTTGGATGACATAGAATTGGCAAATGTTGTAATATTCGGAAACAAGGTATTTCGACCAATGCAGCATCAGGCTTGTAAAGCTTCTGTAGCCAAGCAAGATTGCTTCATTCTAATGCCCACCGGAGGTGGTAAAAGTTTATGTTACCAGGTTAGTGAATGTTAACATTATTTCGTTTGTGTAATGATCGTATGTAGAATTATGTGTGGAGACAATGTTTAGAGCACAGGCCCTGTGCACTTTGCTCAATGGTTCCACCAATTAAATACTAGACGGGTAGACCTGTGTATTGAAATTTAAGCTTAAAATGATCTTGTAATCTACTTTGTTAGCACTATTGAGAAGTTTGCGCTTAAACTAAAGGAAGAAAATGTTTTCCAAATGCAAATTAAGCAATAGGAAGTGATTTGGGGACATAACCATGGGTTCCAATGTACGTGATCGGACTAAGTTGGAAAAGAAGGAAATACAGGACATTCTCGTTCTGCCTTCGCACAGCCCTATCTATTCTGCAATTTCTAGAATTTGAGGTTTATGCAATGCTTCCAGGACCTTCTAATTACTTACTGGAAAATTTGTCTTGTTTTTGCATGTAAGTGTTGTTGTCGGTCATAGTTCATGTCCAATTCAAAAGGGTTATTAAGTCAAAAGAGGAATAAGTTGTAAAATTACGTGCACCAAATATAGATTGTATATGTCTATATTTCTTATGCAGGTATGTGCTATGTCATCATGTCAACTAGGGGTGATCATTTCCCGTAATTGGTTTGAAATTGATGTCCTTTCATATAAATCTGAATTGATCTACTGAATCACGAAGGAAGATATTAATCTGAATAGATGAAGTTTAATTATCCTGAAGTGTTTTTTGTTCAGTCTTGAAGTAGCTGATATATGTTTCTAGCTGAAGTAATTATAAGACAAGTATCAACTGGTGCTTTCTGATCAACTTAAGGTGAATAAAAGAATAATTCCTCATCCCTTCCTTTCTTCATGTGCTCTTCTGATGTTTTTACATTTCGCTTCAGTTGCTAGCAACTCTTAAACCAGGTGTCACAGCTGTTATATCTCCCCTGCTATCTCTCATCCAGGATCAAATAATTACTCTAACCATCAAGTATGGAATACCATCTACTTTCTTGAACTCTCAGCAAACTGCTGCCCAAGCAGCAACTGTCCTCCAAGAACTAAGGCAAGGTTTAGCACTCTCTCTCTCTCTCTCTCTCTCTCTCTCTCTCTCTCTCTCTCTCTCTCTCTCTCTCTCTCTCTCTCTCTCTCTCTCTCTGTGTTCCTAGAGAAGTATATCATCCCATACAATCTTTATCCCGCCATAAAATGGCTATGCTCTATATGTTGCAATGGATGCACATTTATTATGTAGATAATGAAAAGATTCATGCCTAAGATGTTTGCCTTAAAAATAAATTTTAGGATCTTAGTGTTCCTAGAGAAGTATATCATACCATTGAATCTTTATCCCTCCATAAAATGTTGGGCTATACTCCATATGTTGCAATGGGGTTTCTATTGGACTTCTAAATATTTTTTTTGCTGAGTGTCGTGATTGTCAAGTCATTAATCTCCACTGCTTTGCCAGCCTTTTCAGGAAAGATAAACCATCATGCAAGCTATTGTATGTAAGCCCTGAAAGGATTGTGGGAAACCCATCATTTCTCGAGATATCGAAATGCTTGCATGGAAATGTACTATTTCTGATTCACTATAACTTTTTCTGAAAGTTTCTTTTTAACTCTTTGATACTCGACTATCATGCATTGCAGACACAACTTACTGGTTTTGTTGTTGATGAGGCACATTGTGTGAGGTATGCTGTTTGGCATCCTTGTATCTGAAGCAAAGATCATGCTAGTGTTACTTCAAAACGAATAAGTATTTATGATGTTGCCACTGCAAAACTACTGTCCTTGTTCCAGATAAAGAAAAGCAAGTTAACTTTTATATATGCTCACTCTAACTCTTTTTTTTCGAACGTTTTTGGATTTTCTGTGTTTCTAGCCTAGTTACATTGTCGTGTTACACTGAACCTTCTGAAACCTAGACCTTCTGTGAAGTTCTAGTATAACAGAATGCAATGTTGAAACAACTAATTCTGGAAATGATCCAGTTTCTTCTTTTGGGAAAAGTCAGTGACACATCGTTGATCATATTAAGCAAAATGCACACAACTAAAATAAGCTCCAACGGAAATTACTTTCGGAAGTAATTGGAAGTGTCCATGTTTGGCATGATAGTCAGGCCTTTTAAGCTGGTTCTTGTGTCTATGTTTATTCTTTTAACCTTTATACTATATATCAACAACTTGAGATATAAGGAAAAAGTTCACCCATGTGATCATTGATTGTGTTTCTTATGAGGTCTTTACTGGATCTGCACTGCCAGTGCCATCTCATGAAAGGAACGTACTGATGGTTTGAGATTTTCTCGTATATTTGAATGATTGTAAACTAGTAAAGCTTACTGACGGTTACTTTCTTGGTTGTCATTATTACAGTCAATGGGGACATGATTTTCGACCAGATTATAGGGGACTGGGATGTCTCAAGAAAAATTTTCCATACATCCCAGTGATGGCCTTAACTGCAACTACCACTTAGCCAGTTTGTGAGGTACGAAACTTGCACATTAACCTCCAGATTATGTTGAAATAATCATTTGAGACTGATTGAAATGTGCATCCATTGCAGGATATCCTAAAAGCTCTCAGGATCCCCCATGCTCTTGTTCTTGAGACAAGCTTTGACAGACCAAACCTAAGTATGAGGTCATAACTAAGACCAAGGAACCACTGAAGCAGCTTGGAGAGCTGCTAAAGAATCGTTTTGCTAATTTTTGTGGCATAGTATATTGCCTCTCAAAGAGTGAATGTGTTGATGTTGCAAAATACTTGAATGATAAGTGCGGTATAAAGACAGTGTACTATCATGCTGGATTAGCAGTCCGTCAAAGAGTAGCTGTTCAAAAGAAATGGCATACTGGAGAGGTCCAGGTTGTATGTGCTACCATTGCTTTTGGGATGGGAATTGACAAACCAGATGTGGTAAGTTGAAATGGACTCTTGGCCTTTGCCTATTTTTAGTTTTAGAGTCAAGCTGACGTGTTGACAAATACTCGACTAATCCACTTTTCTTTTAATGTTTAAGTTTCACCAATTGGTTTCTTAGTGTGCTTGGAAGTAAACTTTGCTGGTTCCATGGTCCAATGGCCTGCTAAATTGTCATTCTTGGCTATTGATTGCAGGAACTAGCAAATTATGCATTATTTCAAATCAAATTCTTTCTTCCATGCATGGAACTTGGGTGTGCTGAAATTGTGATATCCCGAATTTCGGCCCATTTTTGGGATTTATAAAACGCGTAATTTGTCAGTGTGCTTATAGTAAAATCTCGCCCGGGAACTGATCACTTCCGGTTATCATTTTAAATTAGAGATTTCGCTAGAATCGCACTCGATCAAATTTGGCCGTTATTTAGACCCCGGACTTGGCAGTCGATTTTCGGGAGTGTCGGAACGAAATAAATTGGACGGTGTCAATGTTAATGTGGCCGGTATCGAGATTGTCCGGAATAATGGAAAAATGAGAGTTTTTGACCAGTTCGAATTTGGACTAGTAGACCTCCCTCGTTATAATTTGGGTTAATTAATTTGACCTTTGTCCCTTTTTATGTGCGAGACCTATTATGGATCGGTAGACCATTTTCGGTTTTGAATTTGGACCCTCGATTTGCGTTTAATATAAGAATGAAATTTATTTTCTTTTAAATTTCCCTCTCTCTCTCTCTCTCTCTCTCTCTTCTTCACGCGCGTCTCCCCTGCGCGCACGTCCCATCTCAGCCCATCCCTCTGCACACCTACTCCCACCTGCTCTCTCTCTCTCTCCTCTTCTTCCTTTTCCTTTTTCTTTTCTTTTTCTCCTTCTTATCCTCCTTCCTCCTCTGGACTCCCCCGACTGGCCTTGCTTCTGCTTCTCCTCCGCTTGACTCCACTGCGCGTCCGTCCTCCGCCTCTGCCCCGACGCCGCGCGCCGCCGCCGTCGCCAGCCGGCTCGACCGCCGCGCCACGCGCCGTCCGGCCGTCGCCTCTGCTCTGTCGCCGACGCCCCTGACGTCGCCGCAAGCCAGCCGCAGCCGCAGCTCACCGGGGCTGCCCAGCCGCTCGCCGGAGCCAGCCCCGCCGCCTGCGACGCCGCTGTGCCGACCGTCGCCGTCGGCCTGAGCTCTCGACCCCCCAGCTGCTCCTTCTCTCTTCCTCACTCTCTCTCCCCCGAAGCTTCCCCTGTTTCGAGCTCCAGTCCCGTCGCCGCCGCGTGCTGCCGCTCGGCCGCCCTCCGCCTCAGCCCGACCGCCGCTCGGCCTCCCTTCGCCTCAGCCCGGCTGCCGCCCCGCCTGTCTCCCCCAAAAACAGCCGGCAAGCCCTCCCCCTCTTCCTTCGTTCTCTCTCGGTCCCTGCTCTGTCCGTCGCTGCCGTGAGTCACCGCTCGCCGTTGCCGGAGCTGCTGCTGTTCCGACGACGCTGCTGCTTCCGTTCTGTCCAGCTGGCCGCCTGCCCCGCCGTTCCCGTCACTGTTCATTTCCGGCGAGTACTGTTCATTTTCGGCGAGTACTGTTCACCGCGTACTGTTCATTGAGTACTGTTCATCCGGCCCGTTTTAAGCGTAGGACACCCGGTGAGTTTGACCCTAAACCCTAATTAGGATTATTTGCATTTCTAGACAAGTTTAGGGGTTAAATTAGGGTAATTTAGGGGTTATTGTGCAAAGGATGACAGGAGTGGATGTCGCGGCTGATTTGGTGAATCATAGTGACCGTTTGATGAGGTTTCGCGGCTATGTAAGTACCGAGAGATGGCTGGTCAGGTTTGGGATGGAATAGCCCAAGTTCACGAAAATTCGGATTGAAAATGTGAACTTTAGTGTGCATAGTATTTGGTCTTGTGGTGGCCGATTGGATTGGTGTTTTGGGGAGTTTAAATGGAGCCTTTGCAGATATTATATATATATATATAGGCCTAGGAAGACTTGTGTGGGGGCTGTCCACACTAGGGTCGACTGGGGTGAGACGCGATTAAATGGAAGCTTAGTAGTGTAATTGGCGAAATTGATGGATAGACTGAGCTAGTGACTGAATTGTCTCTAATTGGTAGTGATTGGGCAATGCCATGACATGTTTATTATGACTAAGAGCGGAGTGGCTCGGTGGGCCTTGATGGGTCTTGATCGCGCAGGATCATGTGGATCGGCTTGAATTTAGGTGTTTTAGGAACTAATTAGGATTTGTTGGAATCCTAGTGGTGGCGCCATGTGCGAAGATTTAATGGCTAGGCTTGATTGGTCGCGGCGGGCCTTGGACTTATTGAATTGAAATGGGAGCGAGTGTGTGGAATAAGTGCCGGATTATTTGGGGCAAAAATGGAGTAGATTGAACAGGCCGTTAATGCCTCGATATTGTCAAATTTGTGAATAATTGTGTCTGGCATCTTGGCATGGGTAATTGACTTTGGATTCACGGGCATATGAATCGCATGGTCATACTAGTATTTTGGCTGGGCATATTGAAATGTGAATTGAGCTTATTGCGTGGTAAATTGAATAGTGGCTGTCCGCTTTGGGACTTCGGTGGATTAGAAATCGGCAAGTTGGAAGTTAGACTGGGTGATTGCCGGGTGTGCCCGGGTTGGTGGATTATCGCTGATTGTTGCTTGTTGAGGCCCAATTGGGGCGTTGCCATGCCACATATTCGTGTGATCGACTTAAAGCCGTGTGTGAATTACATGCCGTGGCTAAATTGAATTGTTGAATTGATTGGGCATGTTAAAATGCGCATCTAATTGCCATTTGATGATCATGTGCTCGTGAGAAATTTGGCATTCATTGTGCATGACATTATTGGGGCCTTCGGGTCGATTTAACTGTTGATGACCATTGGGTCATGGTCTTCGGGTCGATTTAATTGTGATGACCATTGGGTCATGGCCTTCGGGTCGATTTAACTGTTGATGACCATTGGGTCATGGCCTTCGGGTCGATTTAATTGTGATGACCATTGGGTCATGGCCTTCGGGTCGATTTAACTGTTGATGACCATTGGGTCATGGCCTTCGGGTCGATTTAACTGTGATGACCATTGGGTCATGGCCTTCGGGTCGATTTAATTGTGATGACTATTGGGTCATGGCCTTCGGGTCGATTTAACTGTGATGACCATTGGGTCATGGCTTTCGGATCGATTTAACTGTTGATGACCATTGGGTCATGACCTTCGGGTCGATTTAATTGTTTATGAGTTATAATGATATAAATACCTAACCTGCAGGGCAGTGAAATAAATGATTTGGGCTGTGAGCCTATGATTTTATGGTTGTTTAATGGTACACTGCTTAGTGTGTTTAATTTGCTTGTCAGGAGGTGCACGTTAGCCTAGTTTAGGTTTAGGGAATTACTCACTGAGATTTATTCTCACAGTTGTTGAAAACCGATTTTTCAGACCCCCAGCCTAGAGGATGACAGGCGTACCGAAATGTGGCGGAAGGAGCCCCGGCTAGACATGGTGCTTGATTGCCGAGCCATGTATCCGCTTTTGATTTTGTGTGTGTGGGCTGTATACGAATATTGTATATGTTTCCCGATGTCAAAGTAAGTGTGTAATTATTCGTGCTGGTTGTTGTATGGCTATCCTTGGTTATGTGTATATTATTGTTCGGGTGATTTTGATTTGCTTCCGCATGTGCTTTAAGTCTCTGTGTTGGGCGTCGGGTCGGCGACGCGTCCTGGGACGTCGCAGTCAAATCGACCTTGGCGAGGGATGTGGCGCGCCGTGGGGTTCGGGGCGTGACAGAAATTAAGTCAGACTAGGATAAAGGTCTTTTCTTTACTGTCAAAGTTGCAAATGACTCTGATCTAACTTGACCTTCAGTTATAATGTTTTCATCACATTTCAACTTTTTTTATTGGTTCAGTATTTATTTTTTTAATGGCATGTGGTCAGTGTTTTGTCATCCACAACGCAATGTCCAAGTCAGTGGAAAGCTATTACCAAGAATCAGGGACGGCAGGAAGAGATAATCTACCAGCAGTGTGCATTGCTCTACATGCCAAAAAGGATTTCAGCCGGGTTGTGTGCATGTTAAGGAGTGGTCAAGGATGTAAAACCGCTATCTTTAAATCTGCAATGGCTCGAGCTAGGAAAATGCAGCAATATTGTGAACTCAAGGTAATCCAATTTGTGTTCTCAACTTCTCATTAGTGATCTCAACTAAGTGATGCTTCTATTTTGTGTTTTCACTTTTCACTTTGTTCTATTGATTGTTGTTAGTTTTAGTCTGGCATTTACCAATTTGGGTGCTGGATCTTTAGATGGGTCTGTTGGCAACATATGTAAATCATAATGGAACCTTTGGGCTAAACTCATCTTCCACGTACCTGAATGGAGCAAAGTCTATTGATAAACATGTGTTAACTCTCTAATTTCCGAAATTTTCAAGATGAGTGTCGGCAGCAAACCTTACTTGCACACTTTGGCGAGTCTTTGGATCGGAAAGACCGTAAATACGGTTGTAATCCTTGCAACAATTGTCTCAAAGCCTCTTCATAAAGCTAAACCTTTCAGGTGTCACCTCTCTTGATGGGCGACAGGTATCGATTGACGCATGATCTTGAGCCGCACAGTTCTTTTGGTGCCATCATCCGCAATTATTGGAAGACCACATGGTATTGGAGGGGCAAAGGTCCTTAACTAAGGACACAGAATTCTTCAGTTGTGATGGTCTTGTCATCTCATGCTTGTCTATCATCTGTTGTCATGTTCCTTGTCTGGAACTAATTATTTTCGTAAGGGGAAAGAAAATGCGGCCCAACATACAAGCAGCAGTAGAGGCATATGGGAACAGGCCGTCCGGTCTTGACTGAGGAAGAAAAAGTTGCTTGTTTCACTAGAAAAAGCTACTTGTTTCTGTTCAACAAAGATTAATAGCGAAATCCAATCATACAAGCGCATGTTGCCTGTCTTCTTCTTTCCCGTTTTGAATGAGTGTTGATGCATATCATGACTGCATCTGTGAAGTTAGTTTACTTGCAGAATAAATTTTTCAAGTAGTATATCCTAAGATACAATCGATTGGTTGAGAACTTTTGTTAGGGTCTAATTATCGGTTGTCCAACTATTGAACACTGCCGGCTTTCTAGTCAGCAAGCATTGCATTTGTGGACTGGATTATTCAAATCATAGACTCAGATCTCAGATTCACACTATGCAATAGTTTTTCATAGAGAGCATATGGCAATGCATATATGATTCGATACTTAGGAATTTAACATGGTTTTATTATTCCTGGGTCAGGCACAACCTTAGATTCATGTTGACTAGGATGTGTCAACTGCCCAATAATGCTCTCACGTGGCACTTAAACAGTTGCTTCCTTGTTGTATTTGCATTACAACAACTCACGTTAATGATTGCATAAATATATTTCATGAGAATTGCAGCCAATGGTTTGTACTCAAAAGGGTGGTTGGAATCAGCACAGTTTTGATGACGGCACAACATCGCGCGAGGTGAGGGACATTGACAGTATTGGGCCCCAGAAGAAGGTAATTCAGTCATTGCCTTTTGAAGTGAGGACAAAATCGTTCCTTCTGAATGTTAGTATGTGCATGACTCATTTGGAAAAGATTGTTTTGGAAATATATTGGATTGGGGGATTCTCTTCGGCCTAAGAAACAGAAGAAAAAAATTTGGGGTATGCTCACTATCCTCTGACGACCACAGAGGAAAGCCTGTGCTGTGGAAAATCTCCAAGTGGAGGCAAATATATTTTGGAAGCTTGTCGAATAGCAGTAGCTGCAGTTCAGATTGCATGGGATTCTAGAGAAAGAACCGCTGTTACATGGATCAAAATAGATAAATGAAAGTAAACAAATAATCCTATAGATTCCCAATATCAAACAGAAGTGCCCACTAGTTGATTATCATCGAGCTTGGTTGGCTCTGTGGTCACGTAAGCATCGGAATTACAAGTTTGAGTTGTACCGTGACTGAAAGGGATTGATTTGTTATCTTTGGTGCTACTACCTCGTCTAGAAAGAGTGATGAATTATTGACATACCATTCAGTTGTGGTGATGGGTTAGCCATTGTCGAAACTTTAGATTATGGGCGATACTTGATGGTCATAACTGAAATCAAACATTTCATGACGAACAGGGAAATTCTATACTAACGCTCAGGGATAAATGATGCAAATTGGCTGTCCCAACCCTTTAATATTTATTAAAGAAGTGGAAGGTGATTGTCTTTGTTTTGGAATTTGAGATGGTCCCCTTATCCTTCCCAGGTGGACCCTGGTGGCTATGACACCAATTGGTTTTTTTGTTATGACTCTGAGTCCTGGACCATGCCACATGCCGTATGTGGTACATGCGCATGATTGCACATTGTAAGAGAAATCAAATTAGGTCCCCCAAGAGGAAAAAGGAAGTTAATGGCAACTTTGATGCATCGGGAAATGCCGTTTTTAATCAGACTATCTGTCATGGGGTATTCCTCATTTGTACATTTCCTAGCTTTATATTATATTTACTTAAGCACTATTCATCCCGAAATCTTATAGGGGTCGTACTTATATAGTCATATTGTCAACTATATATTGAGGTTGTTGTATGGAAATATCTAAGAACCTTCAAAAGCGGGCCCCCTAAAAGGTAATGTAGACTTTGCATTTATCGATCAAGGCATTGGATTATTGGTCGCCAAGGAAAGTTCGTACCACAACTCGATTTCACAATCGCAACTATAACGAAGTAATTTGGAATATGCATGCAACATTCAGGAACAAAAAAAAGGGCACAGCCTTAGCAGGTAAAGTACCTATTGCCTAACGATCCTATGTCGAGTTCGGTTAATATTGAGTCTCACGTTGTCTTGTTCTCGTATCTGACTACTGAGACCCAAATTGGCTTCGTTTCTGGTCAACGGAGGGGGTCAATGTTTCGTGCATGTCATGTGGCAGTGTTTTGATCCTAAACCTAAGAGCATGTAGCATCGTGGAATGGGTGGAATAGGTGAGGAGATGAAAAAGGAAACGCGTGAATTATGCTTGACGTCTTGAATTACATAATTCTCTTCTTGGGAGATGCGCACTAGAGTCAAACATATTTTCTTTTCCGTTTCTTTCCCAATAAGAGAAAAGATACATTTAATAAAATGACATCAATAATCTCTAAATTTTAACACATTTATACAATGTTATGTCAAATTATATCCTTAAACTATTTTTAAATGTTTGGGATGAGTGCACTTGTCATGAAAGTGCAGTCGATCCTAAAACTTATAAAAAGTGCAATCCAATCATAAAACTTGTTAAATTTGTGCAATTAAATCATTTCATTAACTCTGTCCAACTTATCTGATGAAAATGTTGTGGCTTTTTGTATTATTTTATCTCTTGTGGCGGCTCTCGACTAAATGCAAGCCCATGCCTACGATCGGCGAGGGTCGCTAGCCACTGGTCGAGGCTTGGCAACCCCTGCCAATCATCCCCCACTCTCGTCAGCCCTTCCTGGCAATATTTCTCACCCCTCTCTCCTTTTTTTTTTAAATTTATCTCGTTTTTTAATTTGATTTAAATAAAATTTGTATTAAAAATTAGATTTAGATCAAAACGACATCGTTTTAGCCTTATGTTTGATATTTTAGCCACATCATCGCTCGTAGGATAGAGAAAATATTGAAAAAAGCCACGTCAACATTTTTTGTTAACCAAGTTGGACTCGATTGTAACAATTTGACAATTTTTAGGACTTAATTCTTGTAAGTTTTAGATCTTAATTGTACTTCCGTGACAAATTTTTAAGGCTTCTAATGCACTTATTCCTAAATGTTCAATGTAAACCTTTTTTTTAATCTAAAAAAGAGGAAAGTCTAATGGCAAGTCTTTGAATTATTACGAAACGCGAAATCAAGTTCATAATTTTTTTTTAATATAATTAATGCTATCGAATCAAGCTCTATCTTCTTAGATTTTTTTCGTGACGATGAGGTGGGTAATCTGTATGGACTTGATCTTTTTATTAAAAATTTGAAATATCATTTCGTGTACCTCGTCCTATTAGGAAACATGATCAGCTTCTGCACGACATTCGAACAAATTTTTTTAGCCGGAAAGAACATACTTTGTCCTAATTTGCAAGCTACCAAAACATGCAAAAGCAAGAACAATAACCGAATAATTAATTCCATTGGATTTTTCTTTTTATCTGAATTCCTTTGGATCTTGACACTTTCCAAACAGGACAGCAAAAAGAGGAGATATATCAAAACTTTTTCTCCAATTTAAACTGACTTCACCTACAAAAAAAAAATTGGCTTCACTTCACCCACAAGACTGACACGTGGCGGTCGGACACGGCTCTCTGAATCTCCGGAAAAAAATAAAAGACAAGAAAATTTAAAAAAAAAACAATTTTTAACAGCAAGAGATGGCTGCGTCTCTTCCTCTCAGACTTCAATGCACAAAAAAAACCAGTCAATCTCTCTCCTCTCCTCCTTCCTTCCTTCCTTTGGACACAAAATTCACCATTTTTAACCACTCGAACTCCTCGCATTCTCCTCCTTCTTCTTCTTCTTCTTCTTCTTCTTCTTCTTCATCTCGCCAGATCTCTCTCTCTCTCTGTCATCGGCGTCAAGTTCGCCGGAGCAATTCCCGTGGCCTGGGATGGCGGCGACTCCCGGCGCTTTCTTGTTCCGCGCGCATCTCGCCGGCAATGCCTGCTCAGATCTAGCGTCGATAACTTGATGCGCAACTCTGTGTGTCGCTCGTCGTAATCCTCGCCGCATTCGGCGGGAGGTTAGTGTGAATCTTGGGGGGTTCGCGTGGAAAATTCGTTGATTTTTGTTTTGTTGCTTGTGTGCGCGCTACTGTTCTGTCGATGTGTGAATCTCCACTTCAGTTTAGAGCTTGGACTTAGCAGGCGAGGTAGTGAGGCCGTGTTCTTGCAAGCAATGGGGCTTATTTTCGGAGTTTGAGAAATGCTTTGTGAATGAATCGTGTTTCAGTGAGTCAAGTATGATGCTGTGGTTGTTGGGTCGATTCTTGGCAAATGTGAGATTAGAATTATCCGAGCAGCGAGTCCCTGAAATGCTTGCAGATGGGAATAGAGGGTCTATTGAAATTAGGATAATGCACACTGGGTCTCCATTATTCATGTGTTACTCGTGAAATTTCGTCTGGCAAATAGTAGAATACGCCTGGTCTAGCATTTTCATCGTCCGCTCCGCGATGTGAGCTTTTGTCGAAGTTACCCAAGTTACTCTGGATGTGGTTGTTCTGGGTCTTCCTATGTCCTCGTTATGTATGTAACTTTTCTTTCTGTTCTTTTTAGATACCTGTAGTTGAGAGATGCAAGTGGAGAAAAGACGGTCAAAGGGCGGCTTCCTCCAGTTTTTTGATGGGAATAGCAAGTCCAGGAAGAAGCTGTTCTCAAACAGTCCTGACTCCTGATATACCTGGTCCTGGTACGACTTGCATCGTCTTTTTATCAATTTTATTAGTCGTACGCCTGCGCATTGTTAGCATATGAAAGTTTTCTGGAGGAGATGGCTCATATAGTGCTATTAACGTGCTTTGTTTCTGATTATAGATGGAGTTAAGCATGGAATGGATGATGCAGAGATCTTGGCGAAGTCAAGGTTTCAGATGGTGGGAGTTCTTTTGACCCTACTTTTGTCAAAATCTTTTTTAGTCGTGTACGAGTTCCATCTGTCTAACTTGCATTGTTTCTTGCCTTAACGTAGAATGTTACTGATGAAAATGGAGTTAGTTCAAGTAAAAGCGGAAGTTGTGAGTGGAACTGTGCTGCTTCAGAGACCACCAACAAAGGATGTGAAAACAGAGCCCCTGGAGTAGTGGCTCGACTGATGGGTTTGGGATTCATTGCCAAAGTCAAATGGTCCCGAATCCTCCACCTCATGTTCTGAATTTCATCAAGTCGAAGCTTCTCCTTACAGTGATGGCACCCATGATTTGCAAAGTAAATGTGATCCGATTGACTACCTCAGCAGTTCTAGTAGATTGGGTAGATTCTCCTCACACCCTACAGAAGTAAAGCTTAAAGGCGCAGAACCGATCAATAGAGAGATTTCAAACCGAAATACTTCCTCTGAAATAAGCTAAACCTATTTCCATTACTCATCATAGGCTGTTATCTCCAATTAAAGGTCCCGGATTCGTTCCGGCCAAGAATGCTACCTATGTTATGAAGGCAGCCGCGAAGATTATTGAAGCTAGTCCCTTGGTTGTGAGAGGCAAAGCATCATCTGACTGTTTTAGGCTTTCAGCATCAGTTCCTTTGAGAATACAGGGTCTAAAAATGAAATTAGAATCTTCCTATGATGCATCAAGGCAGCAGAAAGCTAGTAGTTCTGGCGGTGTCATAGGGTATTCCTCGTTTGTACATTTTCCTAGGCTTGTATCTCTGTTTAAGCATTCTTTATCCTGAATTCTTATAGGGGTCGCACACATATAGTCATATTGTCAGCTATATATCGATGTTGTGTATAGGGAAATTTCTAAGAACCTTCAAAATCGGGTCCCCCTAAAGATTAATATATACTATGCATGAATCGATCAAGGCAATGGGATTTCTGGTCGCTGAGGGAAGTTCGTACGATGACTGTGTTTCAGAATCGGGACTGCAATGAAGTCATTTGCATTATACACGCAACAATCAAAAAAAAGAAAAGAAAAAAAGAGGACATTAGCCTTAGCAAACAAGGTACCTAATCATCCTATGTTAAGTTCGGTTAATTGTTGAGTCTCACGTTGTCATGTTCACACATTTGACTAACAAAACCCAAATTGCCTTCGTTTCTGTTCAACATGTGGCAGTGTCTGATCCTAAACCAAAGACTATGTAGCATCGTGTAATGGGTAAAATAGGCAAGAATATGAAAAGGTAAACACGTGAATTATGCTTGAAGTCTTGAATTCCATAATTCTTTTTTTTTAGATGCGGACTAAAGTCAAACATACCGTGTTTCCTATTTCTTTCCTAGCAAGAGAAAAGATCGTTTAAGAAAAATGGCACCAATAGCCCCTAAATTTCAGTTCAATGTGTAATGTCAATTCTCAAATGTTTAATGTAAACTTTTTTTTATCAAATAAGGGAGAAAGTCATCATGAGTCCACGAACCATTGCCAAATATGCAATTTAATCCTCAATTTTTTTTTCCTTTTGTGATTGACGCTATCGAATCGGACCGTATCTTCTTAATTTTTTTTTATGACAAGGTGGTAATTTATATGGACTCAATCTTTTTCTAAAGCTGGAAAATCAATTTGTATACCTCGTTTCTACGAAAGATTATCAACTCCAACACGATATCCCAACAAATTTCTTAGCCGGAAAGAACTGTGATTTGTCCTAAATGGCAACCTACCAAATATGCAAAAGTAACAATAACGACCGAAAAATTAATCCCGTTAGACTTTGGAAAGACACCAGCAATCAAGCAAAAAGGAAAGGGCATAGCAACTTTTCTCCCCATTCAAAACAGGCTTAACCCACGAGACTGACACGTGGCGGACGGACACGGCACTTTGCTTCTCTGAGAAAAAAAAGGGACCGAAAATAAAAAATAAAAAAACCTTTTTTTAACAGCATGAACGCTGTCTCTTCCTCTCAGATTTTAATGCAGAGTCAATCTCTCTCCCTCTCTCACTTCTTCATTTGGGCACAAATTTCCATTTCACTTTTTATTTTTTTTCGCCATTTCTAAACTCTCGAGCTCCTCGCGTCCTTTCTCCTCTCCTCCTCTTCTTCTTCTTCTTCTTCTTCTTCCTCCTCCTCCTCCTCCTCCTCCTCCTCCTCTTAATCTCGCCAGATCTCTCTCTCTCTCATCGGCGTCAAGTTCGCCGAGCGATTCCATAGCCTGGAGATGGGCGACTCACGGCATTTTTCCTTGTTTCCACGCACGCCTCGCCTGCAATGCCGGCTCAGATCCCTAGTGTCGATAACCTCGATGCGTAACTCAGCGTCGCCCGTCGCAAGTCATTACCGCGTTCGGCGGGAGGTAAGTGCGAATCTTGAGCAGCTCGCGTGAAAAATCGTGATTTTTGTTTTTGCCTGCGCGCGCGCCACTGTTCTGTTCGTGCGTGAATCTCGAGCGAGCACGCTCTCTCTCTCTCTCTCTCTCTCTCTCTCTCTCTCTCTCTCGATCGAGAGAGACCGTGGATCGATTCGAGTCCGGCTCGGGCATTACCGATCGCTGGATCGAATCGCTTGACCGGTTGTTGTAATTCCACGGAGGAGCAGCACAGGGCTCGGAGGTAGAGAAAATTTGTCTGATCTGTTGATGACGATGCCCGCGGAATAACAGTCTCGCCTTTTGGATTTGAATGGGAACGGAGCCGATTGAACTTTTTAGTTCATGGAGCTGTGATTGAAATTGCCTGATCCGTCCTCCTCTCCTCCCCTCTTTTTCAGTAAAGCTCTTTTCCTGAACGAATTTGATGCTGACTGCAAAACCAGATGAACACTTGTGTTTGGAGGATCCACGTTTCGATCTAGTTTCGGGGTCGATTTCGTTGTGTCTAGGACTATGTTTCCGGCCAAAAATGCTTGTTTAAAGCCTCCGTTTCTGGGGTTCTTTAACCCCGCCCTATTTTCCTCCACTCGCCTATTTCGATTCCTCTCCGTCGTGCGATTCATCGTACGGCGACGTATGCTGCCGAAGCTATATGTGACCGAAAAATGCCGTGCGCACGGGTGCTGAATAAACGATCGATCCTCGCATTTTCCCAGCTTCGTCGAGCTATTGCTTCCGTAGCTTTTTGTCTAGTCGGTCGATTGAAGGTGCGACTTAAAAGATTTGCCGGAACTCAGCTCTCAGCTTACCACTCTGCCATATGATATTATTGTGCTCAACATTTGAACGATCGATCGTTTGCAAACTTCATCTTCATTTTTCTTTTCCGGAAAAATTGCTAGAACCCATCGTCGACTCTCCCTTAGGAACGCTTCTCACCATCTAATTTCAGGATACTCACGCTTTGCACCTTGCGATTTTTTTTTTTTACGGCTATCCCAACCTTTCTTGAATTGTTTTCGACGCTGAGAGTTTTGCGAAGCCCAAGGGGGCGCAAATTGGAAGATTTTCAAACTACAAGAGTAACGCCAACCGCAAGTTATGGAGAAGTTTGAGGATTCGGTTATGTAGTTTACCCTTTTTCCTAACCCCTATTTCTTTTTTCTTCTTCCCTTGCATAGCCGAGAAACATGGCTAAAAACTTTCCCGAGCTTATAGCCACCGGCAGCGCCCAGGGAGTTTGTAAGTGACTTCGCGTATGAATTTGGATCCGAGTACGTTTAACTTCGCGTAAAACCAAGGTCAGACTGTCCAACCTTCATCAGCAGATATGTTCATGCCATCTCAAAGGACAAGATGATAAATTGAATGAAGAAAATGAGGCATCGGTCTATGTGAAGAGGCTCGTGCTAGCGATAAAGAACAAGCGGGACTGACGGGGATGCGGAACAAACAACGGTTGGTTGCTATATCAAGTCGTTGATGATTGGATTGGCTTCCTACGGTCTTACTCGCACGATCACGTTTCAATTCATATCAACTGCGAAATCATATGATCAAATTCGACAGTGAAGTTGATAGAGGTGAGGTTGGAGTTGATTGAGAGCTAGACGGTTTAATGTGCAAAATTATTGGATATACGATGCATGAATCTTAATTGACCATTCTTATCTTACCAAAAAAAAAAAAATCTTAATTGACCATTTGGTAGATTCAGTGAAGCATGACCAACTCATTTTGACCAGCTCTGGCTCAGACAGTCTTGTGTCCTGATGGTTAACAAGGATAAAATTTCTCTCAAGTTATGCACATCAGCCTACAGTTCACGGTGTTGAACCTAAAATCTGCAACAGAGCTGCAGAAAAATATCGACCGGCGCCCAAATATGACTGGGTTCGTTTTCATTGGTACAAATGCACGAAAGAAATACCAAAACATGAATTTAGTCCATGGTTATTCCCGACAGCGCATTGATCAATAAAGAATTTGCTCAAGTCAATCGACTCCTGGGCATCTCTACATTAGAAGCGAGTGAAATGATTGAACCCTCAGATTGCCCAGATAGAGAAGGTGAAAAAAGTAAGAAACCTGTTCTACAAAATGTGACCCCAATTTAACTTCCAACGACAACCGGATGAAGTCTCCTGCTGCAATTTCATTGTTCACCAGGATTGCATTCTTAAATGCACAATGCCACCGCAAAAGTGGCACAAAAGTTCGATCACATCTAGAAAGGCTAGAATTCGGCGACTACCCCAAATTACTGCTTCTACACAGATTGCTCGGCATATTCCCCAGCTAGAGGAATGCAGGTTCACATAATTGATCACTAATTTCAAGGTAATGAATTAGGTGCCGCAAGCTACTCGTCCCTAGTAACAGCATCCACATCTAAATACGCAACTAGCCCACAAAAAGGGCGAAAGAAGATTGAACATTTACAATTGGCAGATGAAGAGTTTCTTTCATGTTCTCGGTGCAAATCTGATCCTAGCTTCCAGGAGATCTAGCACAAACGCTGTCACTTCGGTAGATCTCATCTTCTTCATCTCACCAGATCTCTCTTTCTCAACGGTGTCAAGTTTGCAGTGCAATTCCATAGCTTGAGATGGGTGACTCTTGGCATTTTTCCTATTTCCGTGCAAGTCTTGCCTGCAACGCCGGCTCAGATCCTAGTATCATATAGAAATTATATTCAAATAAGATATGTGGCTTGTTTAGAAAATAATTCTACCTCCAAATCAAACTCATATTACTACCATCATGAAGTACACAAATCATCCCTTAGCCACTAAACACCAATTATCTTGATGACCTGTAAAATCTGAATTTCGAAGTGGATAAGCTCGCCACGTGTGTGCTTAGGCTTCATCATTGCACATTAGAGATATGCAAAGGAGGGCAGAAAAGGGGGATTAAAGAGCAAACATGCCGTTTTGGGAAAGATCCAGTGGGGCCCCCCCGAGTTCCTTCCCTCGTCATCAAATTGCCCCCCATTTGGTGATTAGGGTTTCTTCCTCCGCCCCCGTCTCCGCTTCCGCCCAAGCCAAAGGCGACTCGGAGTTCGCCGATCACGACCCTCGGTCTCCATTTTCCGGCTCCGGCGATCCGCATTCCTCCGGTAAAGACTCGCCTGCTGTTCTCCCGCTTCCGTTGCTTCCTCTTTGGTCGCTGCATCGTTTGCTCGTTTGTTCCTCTTGCTGCTACTCTGGTCGAACGGGCAATTCGTTGCTCGGTTGCGTTTTTAGGCTGCGCAGTTGAGTTTTCCTGGATTGCACTCGGTCGTCGCAGTTTGTCAGGTTTATTTTCCGTCGATGATCGAAAAGGTTCGTTGGATAGATAGTGAGGGAAAGTGGGTATGATCTGATTTGCCCGAATTGGAGTTACGGGGAATGTTGGAATGTTGAGGTGGTGGGATGAGATTGGAGTGTTTTTTTGCTCTCGTGGGGTGTGGCTTTTTAAAGTGGGTGGCGCGAGAATGGTGGCGGCTGTTTGGTTTGGGTTTGTTGATTTTGCTGTACTTCCCAGTTCAATTAACTTACTGTTATTGAGCACCTTAGGATGACTGAGTTCAGCTTGCGTACTGGGTGCCTCTTTAGCTGGCAGCCGGGCACTTTTAGAGGGTCAGTTTGCATACTATGTATGGGAGAACTGTGAAGCGTTACGGTTTTAAGGTATTGGGTTACATTTGTTGTGTTGGTGTACTCCCGTCGATTATTCTTCGTGTCGTCTGGTGCAGTGATCCTGAGCACATGAGGTAATCTGATTTTTTTTTCCACGGTTCTTGCTATAGGTTGGCTAGTTTTAACCAAATAATGGCATGAGTATGATAACTTCAATCAGACATCTTAAGGGCATGTTTGTTTGTACCTAATTAAAAGAAAAAAGTACTTTTCTGGTTTCCTGCCAAATGTGAAATACTATTCAAATTTCAGAAAATTATGAAAAAGTCATATGTGAATCTACGTGTCAACATTTGAGTTTTGCGAAAGTTTCTTGAGTTTCGGATTTATAAAAAGTTAAAGTGGGTGAGCTGCAAGATTTAGATTAAGCAAAAATAAAAATGTAGAAGTCATTCCCGATATGCCCTAAGCTTGGACATGTTTTACAGCTTTTTCTCCTAGTTCTGCCTAAGTTCCTCAAAGCCTGCTTGCACTTCCCCACCTTGGTTCAATCACAGAGGACATCCAATCCAATTGCTAAAGTGGGTTCTTCGCTTTTCTCTCCCTTTAACTTGGTTGAATTCTGGCTCTTCGGTCTTGGTGCATAGAAATGAGCCTTCAGATGAAATTTCTTTTTTTGGAGAATTGGGAGCAACTTTTTTTGTTTAATGTTTCTGAGAGTACTTGGAGCGTGTCATTTTTGGTTCTGGCTGCTTTGTCATTCTGTATGGATGATAAACGGGATTCTTTATGATGCTTGTCATCTCTAAAGAGACTAAACTAATGTTTTTATCCTTTGTGGGACAGTTCTGCTTCCATGGGATGGGATGATAAGATCATCAAACAGCCGGAAGAGGAAACTCATGAGACGTGGATCCTATCTCTTCACTCTCTGTCTGATTTATCCCACATTTTGCCAATTGTATTCTTGTACCTCATCAAAGAATGTTATGCTTCTGGTATAACGATGCTTTCCCCTTCAAAAGTCTCTTGCCGTGTTTATATGCAGTATATGCGAGGAAATGACTTTTCTAGTGCTCCTATATGCATCGGATGATCCACTTGCCTGCATCTTCTGGTTGTACATCAACCTTTTCTTTAACTTCTCTTCCAAAGATGAGGCTCTTATTTAGATGCTACTTTTATTTTAAGAACAAACTGAAGCTTTGAGCCATGTAAGACATTCGTCCTGAGATCTCAACAAGTAGAGGACACACATGCTGTACATAGTGCGTCTCAGTATATACGACTACTGTCACGCTGCAGAGAACATCACACTTTTTGATGAGGAATAATTGGTCATTTACTGGATGTTGCTATCCTTCAAGTCTTTCCATGGATGCTTGGAATCCACTTGGTTTATGGCTATCTGGACTTCCTTTCTTAGACATATTGCCTTTTGCTTCAATGTTTAGGTACCTTGAAGGCAACTAGAAAGTTCGGGGTACTTCAACATCAAGTTCATCAAGTATTAAATAATGGGCCCCGACCTGGACCCGCTACTTTTGTCATACACTGTCTCTATGCACTACCCATATTTGACATTCACTGTGAGGGATTCAGTCACTTGATAATATCTTCTCTCCGTCATTTTCTGGAAGCTAACCTTGCGGACTCCTTGCAAGCAAAGGACTTAGCTGCGCATTTATTTGTTGATATGGTTCAGGGATATGTAAATCATGATGAGAGGATACTTGTGAAGGTAGTAGAAGTGTTTGACGTGAGACTGACAAACCTCGAGAATGTCATTTGCTAACTTAAAGCTACAAACATTAACTTTAGACCAGTTACTGCACTAACATTTTTCTGAGCAATATATTCTCAAGTTGATAGAGTCCCAGTCCCATATGACAGCAGTCACTCTGTTGGAGCACTTTTCTATTCGCCAATCTGGTAAATCCTTCCTTCTTGCTATGATGGAAAAGAAAGAATTCAGGGCTGCAGAGAAGTGTGCCACATTTTTGGGCAAGCCAATGTTATGTGTACTTGTCCAGGAATATGTTGACAGAAAAATGCTGAAGTATGTTTATGTGACAATAAAGAAAAACAATCTCCTGTTAGAATTTGCTGATGTATATCATCAATGTAAAGAAAGGTACTTCTTTTATGTTAAAATTGTTTGGAAGTAACTTTTGCTAAAGATTTATTTATTATGTTTCTGATAGTGCATGGAAATCCAAATTTCTCAATGCACCATTGTATCGAACATCAAGACTAATTTATTCTTTTGTAGTTCACTGAAGCAGCTAGCACAAAAAGGATGCTGGGATGTTGCTGAGTCAAACGCAAAGGGTGACAAACAGCACATCGAATACCTGGTAAGGCCCAAACTCACCTACGGCTTAGGCACTATTCAACCACTAATAGCATATGCAGATAGTCCAGTTGGGTTAGGCCCTCTCGTGTAGACCCCCTAAGCCCACCCATGTTAATTTTAAATCCATTTGGAGCCGTTTGATGATTTTCTCATCTATGAAGTCAATCAGATGCCACATCATCAGCTCACCAAACCTAGGAGATCGGACCGATCATTATTCTCATGTAACGCGAAATTCAAGCCACATTTTTGCACCTAGAATTTTGGAACCTGATCAATTCGCACAAACTCCACTTCCAAAAAATTTTGCCTCCGCCAGTTAAGAGTCGGCGAAGATGATGGCTCGACTCCGCACATTAAAACATAGACCTGCTCGATTAATGCAAAATTGTTGATTAGGGTTTCTTCTCCCCCCCCCCCCCCCCGTCTCCGCTTCCGCCCAAGCCAAAGGCGACTCGGAGTTCGCCGATCACGACCCTCGCTCTCCATTTTCCGGCTCCGGCGATCCGCATTCCTCTGGTAATGGCTCGCCTGCTGTTCTTCCGCTTCCGTTTCATCCTCTTTGGTTGCTGCATCATTTGCTCGTTTGTTCCTCTTGCTGCTACACTGGTCGAACGGGCAATTCATTGCATGATTGCGTTTTTAGGCTGCGGAGTTGAATTCGCCTGGATTGCAATCGGTCGTTGCAGTTTTTCAGGTTTATTTTCCATCGATGATCGAAAGGGTTCGTTGGGTAGATAGGGGAGGAAAAGAGGGTATGATCTGATTTGCCCGAATTGGAGTTACGGGGAATGTTGAGGTGGTGGGATGAGATTGGAGTGTTTTTTGCTCTTGTGGGGTGTGGCTTTTTAAGTGGGTGGTGCGAGAATGGTGGCAGCTGTTTGGTTTGAGTTTGTTGATTTTGCTGTACTTCCCAGTTCAATTAACTTACTGTTATTGAGCACCTTAGGAGGATGACTGAGTTCAGCTTGCATATTGGGTGCCTCTTTAGCTGGCAGCCGGGCGCTTTTAGAGGGTCATTTTGCATACTATGTATAGGAGAACTGTGAAGCGATACGGTTTTAAGGTATCGTGTGACATTTGTTGTGCTCGTGTACTTCCGACGATTGTTCTTCATGTTATCTGGTGCAGTAATCCTGAGCGCATGAGGTAATCTGATATTTTTTTTTCCACGGTTCTCGCTATAGGTTGGCTAGTTTTAACCAAATAATGGTGTGAGTATGATAACTTCAATCGGGCTTCTTAAGGGCATGTTTGTTTGTACCTAATTAAAAGAAAAAAAGTACTTTTCTGGTTTCCCGCCAAAATGCGAAATACTATTCAAATTTCAGAAAATTATGAAAAAGTTGTATGTGAATCTACGTATCGACATTTGATTTCTGTGAAAGTTTCATGAGTTTCGGATTTATAAAAAGTTAAAGTGGGTGAGCTGCAAGATTTAGATTAAGCAAAAATAAAAATGTAGAAGTCAATCCCAATATGCCCTAAGCTTGGGCATGTTTTACAGCTTTTTCTCCTAGTTCTGCCTAAGTTCCTCAAAGCCTGCTTGCACTTCCCCACCTTGGTTCAATCACAGAGGACATCCAATCCAATTGCTAAATTGGGTTCTCTGCTTTTCTCTCTTTAACTTGGTTGAATTCTGGCTCTTCGGTCTTGGTGCATAGAAATGAGCCTTCAGATGAAATTTCTTATTTTGGAGAATTGAGAGCAACTTTTTTTGTTTAATGTTTCTGAGAGTACTTGGAGCGTGTCATTTTTGGTTCTGGCTGCATTGTCGTTCTGTATGGATGATAAACAGGATTCTTTATGATGCTTGTCATCTCTAAACTAATGTTTTTATTCTTTGTGGGACAGTTCTGCTTCCATGGGATGGGACGATAAAATTGTCAAACAGCCGGAAGAGGAAACTCATGGATCATGGACCCTATCTCTTCACTCTGTCTGATTTATCCCACATTTCGCCAATTGTATTCTTGTACCTCATCAAAGAATGTTATTCTTCTGGTATAACAATGCTTTCCCCTTCAAAAGTCTTTTTCCACGTTTACTTTCCAGTTTCCCTTAATGGTTCACATCATATTGAGTATATGTGAGCAAATGGCTGCTATATGATCGGATGATTGACTTGCCTGCATCTTCTGGTTGTAAGTCAACTTTTTCTTCCAAAGATGAGGCTCTTCTGTAGATGCTCCTTTTATTTTAAGAATAAACTGAAGTTTTGAAGTTCTGAAGTTTACGAGCCCGTCATCAATAATTCCATCAAAATGCTAGCCATAAAAAAGTCTCTCCATGTAAGATATGACACAGGTAGGTATGACACAAGTAGGTGACTTAGCAAGAGCAGTTTAAAGGTTCGCTTGCAATTTGTGAATTATACTCGGAACATCCTAAAAGACAAATGATTCCTTTTACCACTAGACCACTTACCTTGACGGTCGATTCATATTTAGTTGATCCACCTGTGAAGCAAAGAAAAGTCTGCTAAGTATATAAGAGCAATAAACAAACAAATCAAGAGATTGATGGGTTTGGACAAACAAAATGCCAAACGATTCTTGAAGAAGAACACAAAAGGCTTACAATTCTTGAAGACAAACCCTTGTTTTGAGATACTTCATAAGATCTGCTTGCGTGATGTATACAAAAGAGACACGTTCTACTGGCACTTATCCTTAAATGCTTAGTCATAATACGAAATTGATGCATCTAGGGCAGCTTATCTTTAGATGCTTTGGAGAAATTTGGTGCT
This sequence comes from Syzygium jambos, assembly GCA_031216235.1. NCBI lineage: Eukaryota > Viridiplantae > Streptophyta > Magnoliopsida > Myrtales > Myrtaceae > Syzygium > Syzygium jambos. The sequence goes on along the minus strand of CM062221.1, from coordinate 24,092,586 downwards.
CCCCGAACATGACATTCTCATTCGTCCAAACCAATCATTACGCGTCAAGTATTATGATTTTCCTTTTTCATTTTCTGTAAAATAATGATACTTCGCACGTTATGATTGGATTGTGTGGACGAGAGCTTCATGCTCCCGAAGCACCTAAAGTTCTCTTGGAGGTAGGACTTTCTATGTGTACAGCTTAATAAAGTGCAAAATTGAACATTGCTGTTCTCTTTGCAGCCACGAGGCGCCGGACTGATCCCCACTTCACCATGGCACGGATCTTGCACCATGCCGCCCTGGGCCTTGAAATCCTAGAATTGCGGACTCTGTAACCCGTGCAAGATGAACAGATCCCGAAATCTGCCCTGCTGCTTGATTCAATGACGAAAGTATGGTCCAGTGTCCACATCAAATTGCCAGGGATCGGAGATGGCACTTTGAAAAGCTCCTCAGGAGACAAATGGATGTTTGGCGCAAACAGTCCTTGTGAGTAACCGGGAAGATGACTGCTTTCACCAGCATTAAAACTGGATAAAAAGTCCTGACTTGCTAAGCTGTTTACTACGGTTGGATCAAAAATTTTTGCTGTGATCTGACTCTGTGGCCCCAGACAACCTAATTGTTTGCCCTCTGTGACATTGTGGCAGTATGATGTTGAAGCCAATAGGTAATTAAATTCAGAAGTCACTTCTGGTCTATCTGAATAAAGATGCGGTTCGGTTTCAGTACCATAGATGTGCAAAACGGTGGATGTGCTAATAAAAGAATTAGGAGCACTAAACTGTGCAAGATTGAGAAGGCTAAGAAGAAAAAGATAGATAGAAGAGATGTAATATCACAATACCTAGGTTTAGCTCTGAGTAATCTAGATGATGAAGAGGCGGGCTCAGGCTGATTGACTGCTCTGTAGGCAAATTGGTCAGGGCTCTCAGAGGAGTGATGCTGGGTAGGGCATCAAGCGGCACCCATTGATTCTTGTTATTGTAAGCTTGCCATTTCAAGTTCTGCACCAAAATCTGTCGACCAAGCAGCAGATTCAATCAAATCCAAAATCAAACGAATACTCAGGAATAAAAAGAGAAGTGGTTGTGGTATATATTCTGCCGTGGAAATGGACTAGTCCGATAAATACAGGCCCTTATATAGCTCCAGATAGATTCACACTCAGCTACAAGATAGAGAAGTTTCAGGTTATGAATTATGTACCTTCTGAGAGCGGGTCAATTTGTCTGGCGACTGATAAGTTTGGTCGTTGAGTGTTACTTGAGAAACTTTCATTACCGAATTGAACAGTATACTGGCCTTGTTCGAAGCTTGGTAGAAAGCGTAGATCTTGTTATCGTTGACCACACAGGTGCTGGCATGTCTGACAATCGTCTCCCATGTCCGCTTGGGGATCCCATTGCCAAGTATCTAAAATAACATCGCACCACAAAAGTAGTACGATTTGATAGTTAACAATGCTTAGAATAATGTGTACAGGAAAAAGGGAAATTAGCAGAGCTCGAACAAAATGGTCACTACATTTCTTAGAGAGGACGCATCGGCTTCATACAGCTGGAGGAAATCTTGAACAGTGTTGATTCCTCTTGAAGTCATGCACTTCTGTAGAGTGCCATCTTTGGCTACTTTCTCTAAACGCCACACTTCGTCGCTCAGTGATGGAGGGTGGTGCTTCTTGTTCACTGCACATAATAGAGAAAACTTGTCAATTTCTAAGTCTACAAATAGAATCAAGAATTGGTGGTAAAAGATAAAAACGTTACTGTAAAATGGAAGGCATCGAAACCAAGGCATTGCAAACTTACGCTCTCCTCGATGATCTTTAACGACGAAATTTTCACTTCTTGCTTCCCTTATTCTTATTTCTGCAGAAACCTTTTGAACAGCTTGAGCACCTAACCTGAATTTCCGACTTCTCATCCAGCTCGAGTTGTCGGTGATGATTAAATTATGGAGGCAACCAATTCCTCCTTGCATCATCACAGTCAGCTCCCCTGTTATCAGTGGCCTTTTCCCTTCCCTTTCGCGAGTGATATTGCGATTGAATTCCTTCTCGGTCCAATCCTCTCCCTCATCCGACCCAAAATCGCCATCAAGGACAACAATTTCGATCTTTATTGAAGATAGGGGCCCAGTTGTAACCCTATCATTTGTCCTGCCATCGACTAGTTCAATCCTGAGAGGAGTACCATCCTCGGCTTCTATCTGACTGCTAGTGAAGATGGTTGCCAGTAATTTGGTAACAAATTGCAGTCGCAGACTCCTTGCTTCAGAAGTTCCAACAGGATTAGACGGAGCTCTGCGATATAGACTAGAAACAGATAAATTCTCCGTGCATAAGGGATGTTAAAGTGTCGATATGATGTTGGTAAACAACTTATCTTGAACTTGAAACCAGATTGTGTATAGTATGATGATACTAATACAAAAGAAGATCAATATGCTTCCTCTCATTCGCACTCAACCTTGGAGTTTGAAGCAGGAATACCAGGAAAACTGACCTCGACAGCGGATCATGAAAGCGCGAGATCACACGTTCCACTTCCTCACTAACCTGCTTGATCCAGAATCTATATCAGATTCAAAGTAAAATTTTCTAACAATACCAATAGTTTTGACCTGTTTAGCATCCCGATCACAAAGTGATTTGGTTATACTACATGCAGGGCAAATTTTACGTTCCTAGGGTGAAATATTTTCAAATACAAGGAACTTCTGCATAGCCTACCTATCAAAATAAATAGCTAGAAAAAAGAAGAATTCATTTGATCATCCGATGAAAAAATTCATTCACTTTATGGAAACAAAACAGAGGTCAGGGGCAACAAAGAAAACTTTATATTTGGAATATAGTTATGAGACAGGATTCAGATCTTTAATCCATGGAAATGAATCCAACAAACAAAACACATCAGAAACAAATAATGGAAACATTCTTAATATGAAATAGTAGAGCACATCCAGACTTCATGAAGTATCTTCATAAGGAGCAAGACTTGGACAAAAGCCTCTACATCTTTGAGATGGAAAAGTACTTTGCCTGCGCCATATAAGTTGCTGATTATAATTGAAGTGACCGAGATTAAAATGCCCACTTAGCTGACCAAACATCCAAATTACCATTAGAAAACAACCTTCTCAATAGAAATCCAAACTACATCCATGGCATGCGACCAAACATCATATTGAAAAAACCAAAGAGTCTCATACTAAGCATAGCAGTATATGATATCTTCAATCGATCTGTGAAGAACCAGACTTAGTTCTTCTCAAGCAACACAGCTAATGGCTAATACAGATAGCATACCACTTTCCGAAAGAGAGGTTCGAGAAGAGATGCAAATTCATCCCGCGAACGCCCTCCAATCACATTTCTCCAACAACTGCAAAGTAATCAAGAATCTGAATCAGGGTCTGTTACAGTAATTCACAGTCAGACACTAAAATTGGAATACAATGATCCCTAGTAAAGTAATTCTACTTAATGTTAGGCCTTCTTGTTGATCCTTGAGCCGAAAATCCAGAACCAACCTCCTTATCCTCCTCCTGAAGTTGCCTCTTCAACATCATCAGTTCTAAAACTTGCAGTGTTCAGAGGTACAGCAACCAGTACTGCTGAACCAGCAGGGACTATATAGGGAGTCAAGATTGGCCCACCACTATGGAAGGTACAAAGAAGCTTCAACTTTGAAAACAAACTCCATGACTTTCACTAATGTCAAACAAATAGATTCTATCTGGGCTCCAAAAAGCAAGAAAAACCAGCCAAAAACAGGTCAGATCTTTAACTACATTCTTGCGTGAGCCAAAATAATAATTGCATTTTGGACACTTCCAAGCGCCAAGAACCCTGTCCTTTGGATTGAAGATAGGACTGACACACACAAGAAGATTGGGCGAAAATTACCCAATAAAAACCAAGATTAACTAACCAACGAACCGTGTCAAATGACTGACAGCTACATTATCGGCACAATCTAGGAGAAACCAGGATGAAAAAATGTCCTTTTTATTGTTTGCACGATGTGGGGTTTGAAAGAGTGAAAATGTCACACCCGAAAAACAACTAGAAAAAAAAGGGGATGACACGGCTGTCCTTCCACACGAAGGACACAGTCTCAACAGTAACCAACAACCTGTTATCAACATATATATATTTCAAATCACATATATATCAGATAAACCAACGGGTTGGTTACAACACCAGAGTTTCTATAATCCACCAAAAGAACATGTACATCAAGAACTCAGCCAACCTGACGAACTATCAACAACCTTACAAGCAACTCCAAAATCATACCCAAAAATCTATCTCCCAAATATCCCCGTGATAGCGCTCTCGTACTAAAGGCCGCTAGCCGAGGAACCTGAAAAGATTGGGAAAATAGAGGGTGAGCAACCACAGCTCAGTGAATAGTACATCTCTTCTAAGTAGATCGAGCAATTACTATGCATGAGTACAAAACATTACCAGAACTTCAGAAGTCAAACTCAAGACATAAAATACATATCGAGTCATATAAGAGTTGTTTCATTTCATCAAAGCTTATACAATTCAGAAAAATACTCATTTTAAATCATCATAAACATCAATGGTCAAGTCCATTGATCAATCTCATCAAAAGCACATGCCGATGGTCCATTCCATTGGCCAATCTATTGCTCAATATTAAACCATGGTCACGACACAAAGCCTTGTGACAAGGCTACCAAGATTCCCCCCTTGGCAAGGTCTCCACCTATAAAGCCGGTGGCTCGGCCCAGAAGGATATCCTAAACCCGGTATGCATACCCCAAAACCCCTCAATGGGTTCACAGTCATATTGAGCATCAAATAACCATCATTCAATATCAGAAATCCAATCCAGATTACATTTCACAAACCAAACAAATAACTATCTCACAATACGGCTCATCCGCCATAAATACATTTCGTAACGCATTTCTCAAATCATTTTCAAACTCATTTCATAAACTAGTTCGTAATGCAATACACATATGTATCCTTTTACAATATATTCCAAAACAATTTCCAAATCATTCTTAACTATTAAAAAGTAGTAAATGCCCGATCCATACTTTTATGCAATAAATATGTTCTTTCACAACTCGTACGATTACTCAAATCCTTACTACTTTCAAAATATGAGTTTATAAATTCAAAGAAGAGATAGTACCACTCACCTGAAATCTCGAAATATCAAATAACCTCCCTCACTCGAACCGATGATATCGCAATCCTAACAATTAAATGAGAATCGACATCAAAACCAAGTAATACTTCCCCCTAACGCGCGACTCAAAAAGCTAAGGCTAACTAGCCAATAATCCGACACCCTCGAGCCTACGATGGCTTGCTCCAAGGAAAAGTCTAAATTCTGAGATTCAGACCCAGAAGATTCTTCAGATGCAGACACAGAAATTCTTCAGACTCAGACACTGAAATTATTCAGACTCAGAAGATTCTTCAGATGCAGACGTAGAAATTATTCAGACTCAGACGTTGAAATTCTTCAGACTCAGACGCTGAAATTCTTCAGACTCAGAATTATCCGGACGCAGAATTCAGACCATAACAACTAGAGATTTGGCATGAACTTCACAAAAGGAAAGCCTTGATTGTTTAACTTCCTCCACCGGACTCCGTTTTGCGCGCTCTTATAGTCAAAACGAAGTTCATCTAGCATACTATGGATGTCCCAACATAGCCAACCCAAACAACAATCTAAAAACAACAATAAAAGCCCTGGAAAGTACTGTTCACGAAATTCCAGATTATGCTCTCAACTTGAAAATTTGATTCCGGACAAACCGTAACTCCAAATCGATATCCGTCAAAGCGCACAGCCCCACAACACCATAATCTTTCATTTTCATGGATATTTAAGACTTGGCAACCCAAAAATTTAGATTACGCAGCTCAAATCCACATACCTCTCATTTCCAAGCCCTAATTTCTCATTTCCGACCCCTAATTGAAAAATTACTCCGATAGGACTAACGAGGGTTGCGAGTACTTACTAGTCGTTGCGTTACGTAGTCGGAACGGCTCGGCAAGGACCCGCGCACACAAACCGTCCCTTTCTCTTCTTCCCTTTCTCCTTTTCTTTTCCTCTGTTTCTTCTTCTATTTTCCCTTTCTGTTTTCTCCTCCCGAAGCTCTCTGTCCTCTTTTATTTCTGCCGAGTCCACTGTAGCTTCTTTTCTGCTTTTTGACTTGTTGACCCCATTTTCTTTTTTTTTTTTAGCCTAAGTCTTTTGACTTAATAAAAAAGAAGAGCAAATATTACATTCTACCCTCCTTAAAAAAATTTTGTCCTCGAAATTTAGACTTACCTTAACTTTCAAACAAATGAGGGTATCTGTTTCTTGCTTCCTCCTCAAGCTCCCATGTGGCCTCTCTCTCAATATGATTTTGCCATTGAATTTTCACATAAGGGATTGTGCGTCGCCGCAGCACTTGCTCCTACTTATCCACAATGCGAATAGGCTGTTCTTCATATGTCAGGTTTTCCCTTAACCTCAAAGGAGTAAAATCCAATACGTGTTCAAGATTTGGCACATATTTTCGTAATAACGATACATGGAATACATTATGAACTCTAGATAACGCTGGTGGCAAAGCCAATTTATAAACAACGTCACCAATCTTTTCCAATATCAAGAACGGTCCCACATATCTTGGACTTAATTTCCCGCGAGTGCCAAATCTCATAACACTCTTCATAGGTGAAACCTTTAGGAATACGTGATCTCCCACATCAAATTCTATCTTGCGCCCTTTAAGGTCTACATAGCTTTTCTGACGACTTTGAGCTATTTTCAATCGCTCTCGAATCAACCTGACTTTTTCTTCTGATTGTTGTATAAACTCAGGGCCAGTCAACCTTTTCTCACCAACATCATCACAACATATAGGAGTTATGCATTTTCGACCATACAGAACTTGAGAAGGTGTCATCTTAATGCTCAAATGATAACTATTATTATAAGAGGACTCTGCCAAATGTAGATATTCATCCCAAGAACCACCAAAGTCAATGACGTAGGATCTCAATATGTCCTCTTGCGTCTAGATCATTCTCTCTAACTGTCCATTTATCTGAGAGTGAAAAGTTGAACCAAAGTTGAGTTTAGTACCCAATGCTTCTTAGAAATTCTTCCAAAATTAAACACGAATCTGGATTCCTATCAAAATCGACACTTACCAAAACTCCATGAAGCCTCACTATCTCATTGACATATCACCTTGTCATAATTTCCGGTCAAAGGCCAAATTGCTATGAAAAAAAGTGCGCGAACTTGGTCGATCGATCAACAATCACTCATGTAGCATTCAAGTCCAATTTGCTCATATCCTCGAGAATAGACTTCCAAGTAACGAGTAAAGTTATAACTTCCAGAAGACTTACGAGGCACTTGCTACTATGTTTGCCTTGCTTGTATTAATGGACAAACAAATCAAAATCTTTCAGAAGCTCCAACCATCTCCTCTGCCTCATGTTCAATTCTACTTGAGTAAAAATATACTTTAAGCTCTTGTGATCCATAAAGACTTCGCGTTTTTCTTCATACATGTAATACCGCCATGTGATTTCAACTATCTACAAGCATAAGCCCAACTTTACCATTTGCATCACCAAAATTTTGAAATTTTATTTTCCGTCCACTACTACTAAACAATTTCTAATTTCACATCTATTGCTTAATCTTCCCAATTCGCATTATTATCCTCAAATAAATCCACCGAAAATTATTACTTACAATTTGTCATGCCTAAAAGATCACGCTACCCAAATATTCTAGCATCCAAACACCTTTTCTTCTTTTTATCAATTCCCACATAGTCTCTAATATCTCCAAAGTATCATCAATTAATAAAATACCATCACAACAATTTTCTCCAATACCATAAAGTTCATTATCATTCGCCATCACTTGAAGTATAATCCGCAAAATATCCAAATAATCAAACATATCACAACCTGAATTTTCACACATTGCTGATTCTCCTTTCAACATTTTTATTCACTTCTATTACGTACATAGTCCAAGAATATCACATCATCTCGTGCAAATCAATTCTTATTTATTACACCAAAACTTTTGAATACTTTTTCTGTCATTACTAACACCTCGAGAAGAGATTACGGTAACACTCTCCACACCAACCTTTCTCCATAGCCTTAGCAATTAATTCACCAATTTCTCTCTCACCATTAGTCCATATTGTTCCAACCCATGCAATCTCGTCTTATGTTTGTGCTCTGCTTTCTAAATTTGGTACCATTACACCAACTACTGATGAGGCCATATCTCAGGTCCATTACATTCATCCAGCTACAATTGACTTGCATCACTCAGTGAATATTGCTCGTATGAGGATTGTAGCGCATGTGGATCATTGGTTGCATTTGCAATCTGTTTTACAAGGCTAGGACTTGTCCTTGAACGCTAACACCCTTGTCATAGTAACACTGTCCTTTGTTACCTTGAGAGCATCAAAGCTTTCCTCAGTCACCACATTATGACTCCTCAAGCCCAAAGTGACCTTTATATCAGATTCAAGGTCTTCTACACCCTTAAACATCACAGAACCAACCTCGATTCCAAATTTAAAATCTTTTATAGTATAATTCCTTGTCCAACTTGCTCTGCTTCTTGCGAGTTAGGATTTAGATCATAATAGCCCTCTTTATCTCCTTGTCAAAACCGCTCCTAAAAATCTCAGTATATATTCTCGGTATCAAAGGCAATAATTTGCTTGCTTTTGTTATCCCTTACAAGGCAAAGCATGCTTCTAGTGCTTTCTCTGCATTGTTCTCTCACCAAATTCCAACAATGGCATTCGCAATCAAGGTCAAGAAAATCACAAGGGGTTTCACAACTGCAGTTATTTGTATCTCTCCACCTTCCTCACCATCCAACCAAGCCAAAATGAAAGACACAACGGCAGCAACTAGTAAACTCCCAACTAGGTTTCACGAAATTGATCTAAAATCAGTACAAAAATCGACACACCCCCGTGCTTCTCCAACTCTTTAAGCCCTTAAATATGTTGCCTCTTTTCTACTTCTTAATTCAAAGACTGAAGCACTCACCTCTTGTTACCATTTTACTGAAAACCGCAACTGAAATTGATAGCCTCTACTAGTTCCACAAAAATTCTTTAAAGTAAGATCATAACCTGCTATTTAGAAGTTCACAAGCTGATCGCACTTATTTACTATAAGTAAATCTCCGTCTCAAATGTCAATTCAAGCTTATAACTTCTAAAATCAATTCTTATCATACTAAATATCGACCCGTATCAAGACTTCCAATATAAATTCTCCTTTTCTAACCAAGAAATAATAATCAGAAATAATAATCTATCTCAACCAGTCACGATGTAATTCTCAAAATCCCAACTTACTATCTAGAGATCACAACTTATCAGAACAATGATCATGATTTATCACTTCCATAACATTAGTAGAGCGATTCTTCTGACTAACTGCTTCAAATCCTCAAGTGCTTTTTGTCTTTCTGCAGGCTCTTCAAGTACATCAATATGTCTTTGATGAACACCACTATAGATCTATTTGTATACTGTATGAATACTCAGTTCATCAAAAACATGAAAGCAAAAGGCACAATCATTAATCCAAGACCCATAATAAGAAATTCTTAATGGCCATATCTTGTTCTGAAAACAATTCTAGGCACATTGTCTCCTTCTCTTTTTCAAGTTCAGAAAGTGTCATGCAATGCAGTGTCTTAAAGAAACTAATGCACTCAATATCCATTCGATATCAGCAGATAAACCCGGTAGATTCTCAAGAAACACATCTAATAACAACAATACTTTCTAACTTCACAACATTCTTTCTTATGTCTTTCATATCGTCCAGGTAATCACATCAGTATCATAATGTGAGGATAACCAATCAATCACCTGAAATAATATCAAAATCATGTATATTCAACTCCACCAAATTTCCATGCAACTCTTTATCATCCATTCGAAACACACTTCTTGAACACATGATTCGCAACTAAGAAATCACTACTTTACAGAGTGAAGTATGCTTCTCTGAATCAGAACCAACGGTCACCTAGACCTTAAAAGAAACATACACCCTAACGCACTACCTCACAACGTCCCATAGACTCTGTACCCCAAAAATCATATCCTAAGCTCTGATACCAAAAATGTCACACCCCAAAAACAACTAGAAAAAAAAGGGGATGACACGGCTGTCCTTCCACACGAAGGACACAGCCTCAACAGTAACCAACAACCTGTTATCAACATATATATATTTCAAATCACATATATATCAGATAAACCAACGGGTTGATTACAACACCAGAGTTTCTATAATCCACCAAAAGAACATGTACATCAAGAACTCAGCCAACCTGACGAACTATCAACAACCTTACAAGCAACTCCAAAATCATACCCAAAAATCTATCTCCCAAATATCCCCGTGATAGCGCTCTCGTACTAAAGGCCGCTAGCCGAGGAACCTGAAAAGATTGGGAAAATAGAGGGTGAGTAACCACAGCTCAGTGAATAGTACATCTCTTCTAAGTAGATCGAGCAATTACTATGCATGAGTACAAAACATTACCAGAACTTCAGAAGTCAAACTCAAGACATAAAATACATATCGAGTCATATAAGAGTTGTTTCATTTCATCAAAGCTTATACAATTCAGAAAAATACTCATTTTAAATCATCATAAACATCAATGGTCAAGTCCATTGATCAATCTCATCAAAAGCACATGCCGATGGTCTATTCCATTGGCCAATCTATTGCTCAATATTAAACCATGGTCACGACACAAAGCCTTGTGACAAGGCTACCAAGATTCCCCCCTTGGCAAGGTCTCCACCTATAAAGCCGGTGGCTCGGCCCAGAAGGATATCCTAAACCCGGTATGCATACCCCAAAACCCCTCAATGGGTTCACAGTCATATTGAGCATCAAATAACCATCATTCAATATCAGAAATCCAATCCAGATTACATTTCACAAACCAAACAAATAACTATCTCACAATACGGCTCATCCGCCATAAATACATTTCGTAACGCATTTCTCAAATCGTTTTCAAACTCATTTCATAAACTAGCTCGTAATGCAATACACATATGTATCCTTTTACAATATATTCCAAAACAATTTCCAAATCATTCTTAACTATTAAAAAGTAGTAAATGCCCGATCCATACTTTTATGCAATAAATATGTTCTTTCACAACTCGTACGATTACTCAAATCCTTACTATTTTCAAAATATGAGTTTATAAATTCAAAGAAGAGATAGTACCACTCACCTGAAATCCCGAAATATCAAATAACCTCCCTCACTCGAACCGATGACATCGCAATCCTAACAATTAAATGAGAATCGACATCAAAACCAAGTAATACTTCCCCCTAACGCGCGACTCAAAAAGCTAAGGCTAACTAGCCAATAATCCGACACCCTCGAGCCTACGATGGCTTGCTCCAAGGAAAAGTCTAAGTTCTGAGATTCAGACCCAGAAGATTCTTCAGATGCAGACACAGAAATTCTTTAGACTCAGACACTGAAATTATTCAGACTCAGAAGATTCTTCAGATGCAGACGCAGAAATTATTCAGACTCAGACGTTGAAATTCTTCAGACTCAGACGCTGAAATTCTTCAGACTCAGAATTATCCGGATGCAGAATTCAGACCATAACAACTAGAGATTTGACATGAACTTCACAAAAGGAAAGCCTTGATTGTTTAACTTCCTCCACCGGACTCCGTTTTGCGCGCTCTTATAGTCAAAACGAAGCTAATCTAGCATACTATGGATGTCCCAACATAGCCAACCCAAACAACAATCCAAAAACAACAATAAAAGCCCTGGAAAGTACTGTTCACGAAATTCCAGATTATGCTCTCAACTTGAAAATTTGATTCCGGACAAACCGTAACTCCAAATCGATATCCGTCAAAGCGCACAGCCCCACAACACCATAATCTTTCATTTTCATGGATATTTAAGACTTGGCAACCCAAAAATTTAGATTACGCAGCTCAAATCCACATACCTCTCATTTCCGAGCCCTAATTTCTCATTTCCGACCCCTAATCGAAAAATTATTCCGATAGGACTAACGAGGGTTGCGAGTACTTACTAGTCGTTGCGTTACGTAGTCAGAACGGCTTGGCAAGGACCCGCGCACACAAACCCTCCCTTTCTCTTCTTCCCTTTCTCCTTTTCTTTTCCTCTGTTTCTTCTTCTGTTTTCCCTTTCTGTTTTCTCCTCCCGAAGCTCTCTGTCCTCTTTTATTTCTGCCGAGTCCACTGTAGCTTCTTTTCTGCTTTTTGACTTGTTGACCCCCTTTTCTTTTTTTTTTAGCCTAAGTCTTTTGACTTAATCAAAAAGAAGAGTAAATATTACAGAAAATCTACGGAGATACACGGTGGCATCGATGCGTACCTGAGTTGGCAGTAAACAATGTGATCGAGAAAGATTTTGGAAGTTACCGGCAGAGTTTCAGAGCAACCACGTTCAAGTAGAGCGGTGATGCACTCGAGAGGAATGGACGATCAAGATTTGAACTTGACTGTTGCTCTCCTCTTCCGAAGTCGTCGGGTCCAACGTTAAAATATTAGGTGGTCTTGTGTGACAGATGAACATGGGCATTACGTGTATCTTCTTGGCTTGTCGGAATAGGGTTTCCACCGAGCAGAGTTTGTCACTATCCGCGTCGAAAAACATGGTCGTGCATGAATTGGATTTTCACTTTCCATGCTAGATTACGATCCACACGAGTATAGGGATAGCATATTCCAAAGGAAAGAAAAGGAGACAAAAATGATTATGTGTATTGAGTTGACTGTTTGAACAATAAGTACCACCTTAAGTCACTGAGCCAAGCTTGGTAAGACCAATTTGAACCCACTAAAGAATATAAGGAAAGTGAATATGAGGAATAAACCAGATGCCCCTTGCTCTCCACACGATTTTGACCATGTCTTCGTCAATGGAAAACAATAGAAAAAACCCATTTCCACGAACCATATTTGGGGTGTTGACATGTGTGCAACGACAAAGATCCATGTGCAATGGATTAAAATTTTCTGATTTCGAAGCGCTAACATTCCCCCCAAAATGATGTCGTGTCGAAAGTTGCCACCTATTCTCATCTTATAAGAACTAAAATAAATTGAACTTTAAATGGATGAAATATATGTTTATATACATATATATGTTTTTCTTTACAAAACACACATTTAACATAAACTCATACTTGTAGGATATCGAGAATTGAATCGTATCGTTACTATGACGCGGCACGGCACCACTTCCTTATGCAAATCGTCAAGTCCCTGCGTAAAGGCCTGAGGGGTCTTTTTCAATTTACAAGATGCAAACGGAATATGAGATAAAGAAGAAAAAGGGAAAGGAATGAAAAAGAGAGGAAGGAGAGGGACAAACAAAAGGAAAGGAAGAGGATAGCGAGGGGTTGACACTTGACATCCGTGGAGAATATACACTGAACGTAGAGTTCGACACTTAGCATCCGTGGACAATCTACTTTGAACGTATGTATGCATGCATGATGTGCAGTCGGATGCAGGCACCCTAGTTTCAGAAGAAAGAATATACTTCCGCCGTTTGGTCAATGTTACAATGCGAGCAACATCACAAGTTTCTGCGCTACTTCCCAGTTCGCACGATTTAGCCAAGATGATTTTCAGGGAAAATTCGAGGGTTGTGGAGGAACATTCTGGGAAAATCTTCATCAGCTTATCTCATCAGTCAAGTTGAACATGCTAGAAAAACACAGAAATCCAACTGACTTGGGACTACATTAATATTCACACAAAACCCTTAATCTATACATGGACGTTGCCTTCTATATATGAAGGTTCAGTTCAGTAACATGTGTATACATATAGATATGTCCTCTATGTTTTTTACACTATATAAATGTCCAAGAATGGACTGAAGCAAAGGGACAAAATGACCCAGTGAAAGGAGAGAGAAGGCATAGCCTCAATAAACACTATCATTAACAAGACGGAAGGTTGTTCCCTGAATTTGCTGTGGTTTCCACATTATGAGTTTTTCAGTCTTTCCATGACATGGGTAGGATGTTAGTATTGCGAAATTGCAAAATATCATAGTCTATGCAGTAAATTACGTTGAAAAGTCTCATTTCAAATTCGAAGTCTTGTTTCTTTAGTACCGCAAGAGACATTTCATTTGACCAGATATAACCTAATTCTAACATCCTACCCATGTCATAGAAAGGCGAGAAGCTCATCGTGTGGAAACAAGAGCAAAATATCATAGTCTATGTAGTAAGTTACGTTGAAAAGTCTCATTTCAAATTCAAAGTTTTGTTTCTTTAGTACTGCAAGAGACCTTTTGTTTGACTAGATAAATCCTGCACCAGAGAGCAGAGTTCACAAGATAGTAAAGTAAGCACGTATGTTCACAAATCTTGATTGATTTTCCTTCTTCAAGATAGGAAGTGAATCCACCGCAAAAAATGGAGTAGGACCTCTTACCTTTTAGGGATTTCAAATCCTTTTTCCTTCATGCTCAAAGATCCTCAATATACTTACGTGATAAATATTGCACTCGTGGGCAAATGGGCATATTAATAATTATATTTAATCCTTTTACGTGTTTCAATATCAAAATTTAATTTTTTTATTCTATAACAACCTTCCTAAAGAAAATTCAAATCTTGAGATATTTATACACGTCCACATACACAATTTCTTTAAAATAGTTTAACCCGTAATTTCTTTCCACATTAATTAGTTATATAAGTATTTCACTATAAAATAACTTGCTAATCTTGCCAAAATCAATTTTTTCACACGCACGCGACGCACATGCACATATGTTCGTAAATACGTATCATAACCTATAAAATTGCACAACATTCGTATGTTATTTTAGACTACATCGAGGTGTAATTCATCAAGTCTAGCTAGTGTAATCTATTAAGTATAATGAGTTACTAAAACAAGTCTCATCACAACGTTGCAACAGCCAACAAGCACGTGAGAAGGAGATAAGTTATGGTAACGGTCTCGTAGAAAAAAAGAGATGCTCATTTAGGCACATAAAAGAGTTGTGCGCAATCATATATAAACGGTATAATACACATATGCGAGCCTTATTTATAGTAATATAAGCATGATTTGATGTGTTTTTGAGTACCATGGGCTGTCACTTTGAATAAAATTCCATATTCCAATTAGTCCAATCGAAAACCCCAATCAAAATAGCCTTCTTTTTTCTCAGTAAATGATCAAATAACTTTGGTCAATATAAAGAATACAACCATAAAATTTGTGTCGAATTTCCAGATTTATATATCGCAGCCAATGCGCATAAGAGCATGCAAAACCATACGTGACTCACTGACTCGCATATGATTTGGGTTTTGGTTCGTGTCGGCCATCCTCTGAACTTTCTTTACGTAGAGAAGCAAGCAAGAAAAGCTTCAGGAGACCAAGAAGATAGGAGGAAACATCTGCAGAATTTACGGATTGACTTGAATTGCTACTGCGGCGCTTGCGCCGTCCCTTCAAACATGGAAGTTTGAATCGGTAGGGCCTTTCAAACCCAAGAAGAGAAGCTATTTTGACCTAAAAACAAAGTCAAGCTAAAATAAGAAATTGTTTCGAGATCAACTAAGCCAATCCTGCCTGACCCCTTGAAGTAAAGCTTTGAATATATCGGTTGCGCGACCATATGTGCCAAAAAGATGGAAAATAGGGAAACCCGATCGACGGGCGGGTTTGGAGGGGAAGTTTTTTGTGTGGCCTACAGATAATATTATCTCGATCATTAATTAAACGGGTTCTTTCGCGTGGCCCATATGATCAGCGGTTGAGATGAGTTTCCTCTATCCAGTGCACAGATCATGTGATATTTTGTTTGATTCGGGTGGAAGTGCTCGGTAGACCTATCAAACGAGTGAATCGGTTCAAAAATTGTTTGACCCAAATAGACCCATTTTAATACGTTTTGATCCATTTCCATGCAATGCAAATATAGTGATCCATATTCGACTTGGCCCATACCCAACTTATATAGGAAAATGCATATCCAAACTAAGGTGAGAGCGAGGAGTAAGCGAACGCGAGACCGAGTGAATGCGAGAGGCGAATGAGGAAAGAGCCATGAAAGTCAGTTGAATTTAAGTAAATTGTAAACTCATTTATGACTCATTCAACACATGTATTATGTTTACATCTATTTATGACCCATTTACTGAATACTACCGATCCAAATAACAACTCAGTGTTAAGAAATGGGCTTATGACTCATTCTAACACGTCTGGCGCTTGGGGCTTTGCGGGACTTTCCGTGGCCGATGATCAAGGTAAGGCCCAAACTCACCTACGGCTTGGGCACTATTCAACCACCAATAGCATATGCAGATAGTGCAGTTGGGTTAGGCCCTCTGGTGTAGACCCCCTAAGCCCACCCATGTCAGTTTCAAATCCATTTGGGGCCGTTTGATGATTTTCTCGTCTACGAAGTCAATCAGATGCCAACGTCATCGGCTCGCCAAAACCTAGGGGATCGTACCGATCATTATTCTCCTGTAACGCGAAATTCAAGCTACATTTTTGCACCTGGAATCTTGGAACCTGAGCAATTCGCACGAACTCCGGTTCCAAAAAATTTAACTCAGCCAGTTAACGTCGACGAAGATGACGGCTCGACTTCGCACATTAAAACATAGACCGGCTCGATTAATGCAAAAGTGTTGATTAGGGTTTCTTCTTCCCCCCCCCCCCCCCCGTCTCCGCTTCCGCCCAAGCCCAAAGGCGACTCGGAGTTCGCCGATCACGACCCTCGCTCTCCATTTTCCGGCTCCGGCGATCCGCATTCCCTCCGGTAACGGCTCGCTTGTTCGTCCGTCGGGTCGCTGCATCGTTTGCTCGTTTGTCCCTCTTGCTGCTACACCGGTCGAACGGGCAATTCGTTGGTCGGTTGCGTTTTTAGGCTGCGGAGTTGAGTTCGCCTGGACTTGTACTCGGTCGTCGCAGTTTCTCAGGTTTATTTTCCGTCGATGATCGAAAGGGTTCGTTGGGTGGATAGTGGGGGAAAGTGGGTATGATCTGATTTGCCCGAATTGGAGTTACGGGGAATGTTGAGGTGGTGGGATGAGATTGGAGTGTTTTTTTGCTCTCGTGGGGTGTGGCTTTTTAAAGTGGGCGGCGCGAGAATGGTGGCGGCTGTTTGGTTTGGGTTTGTTGATTTTGCTGTACTTCCCAGTTCAATCAACTTCTGTTACTGAGCACCTTAGGATGACTGAGTTCAGCTTGCGTATTGGGTGCCTCTTTAGCTGGCAGCCGGGCACTTTTAGAGGGTCATTTTGCATACTATGTATAGGAGAACTGTGAAGCGTTACGGTTTTAAGGTATTGGGTTACATTTGTTGTGCTCGTGTACCCCCGTCGATTATCCTTCGTGTCGTATGGTGCAGTGATCCCGAGTGCATGAGGTAATCTGATTTTTTTTTCCTATGGTTCTTGCTATAGGTTGGCTAGTTTTAACTAAATAATGGCATGAGTATGATAACTTCAATCGGGCGTCTTAAGGGCATGTTTGTTTGTACCTAATTAAAAGAAAACAAATACTTTTTTGGTTTCCCGCCAAAATACGAAATACTATTCAAGTTTCAGAAAATTATGAAAAAGTTGTATGTGAATCTACTTGTCAACATTTGAGTTCTGTGAAAGTTTCATGAGTTTCGGATTTATAAAAAGTTAAAGTGGGTGAGCTGCAAGATTTATATTAAGCAAAAATAAAAATGTAGAAGTAATTTCTGACATGTGCTGAGCTTGGACAGTTTTTACAGCTTTTTCTCCTAGTTCTGCCTAAGTTCCTCAAAGCCTGCTTGCACTTCCCCACCTTGGTTCAATCGCAGAGGACATCCAATCCAATTGCTAAATTGGGTTCTTCGCTTTTCTCTCTCTTTAACCCGGTTGAATTCTGGCTCTTTGGTCTTGGTGCATAGAAATGAGCCTTCAGATGAAGTTTCTTTTTTTGGAGAATTGGAAGCAACTTTTTTTGTTGAATGTTTCTGAGAGTACTTGGAGCGTGTCGTTTTTGGTTCTGGCTGCTATGTCATTCTGTATGGATGATAAACAGGATTCTTTATGATGCTTGTCGTCTCTAAACTAATGTTTTTATTCTTTGTGGGACAGTTCTGCTTCCATGGGATGGGACGATAAAATTGTCAAACAGCCGGAAGAGGAAACTCATGAATCATGGACCCTATCTCTTCACTCTCTATCTGATTTATCCCACATTTCGCCGATTGTATTCTTGTACCTCATCAAAGAATGTTATGCTTCTGGTATAACAATGCTTTCCCCTTCAAAAGGCTCTTTCCATGTTTACTTTCCAGTTTCCCTTAATGGTTCACATCATATGCAGTATATGCGAGGAAATGACTGCTATATGCATTGGATGATCGACTTGCCTGCATCTTCTGGTTATACGTCAACTTTTTCTTTAACTTCTCTTCCAGAGATGAGGCTCTTCTTTAGATGCTACTTTTGTTTTAAGAACAAACTGAAGCTTTGAGCCATGCAAGACATTAGTCCTCGGATCTCAACAATTAGAGGACACACGTGCAGTACATAGTGCGTCTCAGTATTTACGACTACTGTCATGCTGCACAGAACATTACACTTTTTGATGAGGAATAATTGGTCATTTACTGGATGTTGCTATCCTTCAAGTGTTTTCATAGATGCTTGGAATCCACTTTGTTTATGGCTATCTGGACTTCCTTTCTTAGACATATGACCTTTTGTTTCAATGTTTAGGTACCTTGAAGGCAACTAGAAAGTTCGGGGTACTTCAACATCAAGTTCATCAAGTATTAAATAATGGGCCCAGACCTGGACCCGCTACTTTTGTCATACACTGTCTCTATGCACTACCCATATTTGACATTCATTGTGAGGGATTCAGTCACTTGATAATATCTTCTCTCCGTCGTTTTCTGAGAAGATATTCCATCGTTTTCTGAAAGCTAACCTTGCGGACTCCTTGCAAGCTAAGGACTTAGCTGCGCATTTATTTGTTGATATGGTTCAGGGATATGTAAATCATGATGAGAGGATACTTGTGAAGGTAGTAGAAGCGTTTGACGTGAGACTGACAAACCTCGAGAATGTCATATGCCAACTTAAAGCTACCAACATTAACTTTAGACCAGTGACTGCACTAACATTTCTTGAGCAATATATTTTCAAGTTGATAGAGTCCCAGTCCTATATGACAGCAGTCACTCTGTTGGAGCACTTTTCTATTCGCCAATCTGGGAAATCCTTCCTTCTTGCTATGATGGAAAAGAAAGAATTCAGGGCTGCAGAGAAGTGGGCCACATTTATGGGCAAGCCAATGTTATGTGTACTTGTCCAGGAATATGTTGACAGAAAAATGCTGAAGTATGCTTATGTGACAATAAAGAAAAGCAATCTCCGGCAAGAATTTGCTGATGTATATCATCAATGTAAAGAAAGGTACTTCTTCGCTGTTAAAATTGTTTGGAAGTAACTTTTGCTAAAGATTTATGTATTATGTTGCTGATAGTGCACGGAATTAATGCACCATTGTGTCGAGAACAGCGAGACTAATTTATTCTTTTGTAGTTCAATGAAGCAGCTAGCAGAAAAAGGATGCTGGGATGTTGCTGAGTCAAAGGCAAAGGGCAACAAACAGCTCATCGAATACCTGGTATTAGTCTAACATGCTTTGTTCCAACTGTGGCATCTTTCTTTAGATGAACTTGAATTTGCATGCTTTTAAGTTGCAACCTTAGTAGATTTGTATCAATCTTTTGAGGTTGACCGTTTGGCCTTCAACAGGGGTTCCTCAAATAGTTTTATCAGTCCTGTTATTCTCAGGAAGGGGTTTTGGCAGAACTTTTTCAGTAATCACACGTTTTATCTCCTGCTATTGGACTTCGGTGCAATGTTTAATGGTTCTTGGTTATTTTATAGAAAAATGTGATTGAGTTTATAGTCATAAGTATGTCTTCTGATGTAACTAGAGCATTTGAGCTGTGTACATAAATGACACCTTGTGGCTTGAGCAAGAAATTCCTGTGGTGCCACCTCCTCCTTTGTGATGAACATCTGTCCTTTTACTGTTGTTTTTTTCCTCCTTTCCTTTGCTTTTTTCTTAAAGGTGGTGTTTAAGTTCGGAATAACAAATTACCTGCTTGTAGTTGTCGTTCTTCTAGACATATAAAGAAGGGAGACTTTGTGTGCTTTTGTTCGTTCTATTAAGATTTTAATCTTCCACTTTAAAGGTCTATTTGGCAATGGAAGCTGGTTACTCGGAAAAAGTTGATGAATTGTGTGATCGATACTCTCTTCAAGGTTTTCCAAAATCCAAAGGTGTGCCAACTTCTATTTTGTTCGCCAATATATTAGGATAACATATTGCTGTAACTTCTCTTCGCCAACCTATAAGTTTAGAAAACTATGTTGTTGCACTAGTTTTGTTGAAACAGTTAACTTTTTGTCAGTCACTGCTGTGATTGGAACCTTTATTGTGCTACTAGAATCCAACTAGACGCCTCAAGTAGGTTACTGGGAACCTTAGACCAGGATTCTTCATGCTTTGTTTGCATAAGGTACTTGGACTATGCATAAGATTCTATTGGCACAGTTGATGAGGTGTTGGCATGCTTGTCTGGTGAGTTAAGTATAGGGCAATTGCGTTGGTCAGCGTAGATGGCTATCTTTGTTTGAATGTGCCTTCTCATGTGCATATCTTTATCAGTATATTGCTTGGATTTTGTCAGAGAATGTGGCAAACTGATTGGGATTCTTATGGCCAGTATATTGTTATTCGGTTTACCGAATGGATGTTCTGCTGACGTTCTCTAATTACTATAACTTGTAAATCTTGGTTTGAGTTGTATCTGGGGAAGTGCTGAAGTCATGTATCGAAAATTTGCTTAATTATTTGATATCTTGAAACTGACAGTTGCATCTGCAATTAGGTCTCTAGTTCTCCATGATTGAGGAAGAGAATAGTTCTGCTTGTGCCTGATGATCTAGAATCAATTGCTTGCCATATTATGTTGACCTTGAAAAGTTTTTAGTGGACCTTCGTATGTGTTGTATTGAACTTCTCCGATAAACCTGTATTCCATTGCACTATCATCAGTATGGTGTAAGTACGCTATACCTAGATATTCAGTCCTTGGTGATCTCATGTTATGGAGTATCGTAATAGGATATTCGTAGTAATGTTGCATTCTTTTTTTCTAAAATTCTAATTTATAACCGTTGGCTTGTTTAGAATTTGATGCAACTCTTCTGCATCGTAAGCACTATTTGTGCCTCAAAGAACTGGGTGTTGAAGATGTTTTTTGGGTTGATCGAGTGGATAGTTTGCATACAGCAACATGCTATATTGAAGAATCTAAAGTTGTTGGTGTGGACTGTGAATGGAAACCCAATTATGTAAAGGGCAGCAAGCCTAACAAGGTAATTGCTAGGTCCTGTTTGACTTCATCTTTCTATGCATAATCTCTTGGAGGTTTTATGTACTTGCTGAAAATTGTCTTTGTACCTTCTTGTTGCAAACAAATTCATTGTTGCCATAAAAGAAATTAAATGGTTTAACGATCAAGAGTTATCATCAAGCTTTTGGTGATCGCCACTATCTTTTGTATATTTCAACGGCCATGAAAACAACTATGAAGCATGATATTTAACAATGGCATGCTGAGAACAAAAGTTTTAAGATGATTTCAGATGTGCTTTATTTGTTATATAGTGCGCATCCTTTTGGGAAATTTGATGAGGGATATGCTTGGCCAGAAGTAGGAACTTTTGGAAGGTTGCGTGTGGAAGATCCATGTAAAATGGTAGACAGTATCTATATTCGATTTGACATTTGGTGACCACTATCGGATTAGATCAAATCAGATAAAGGCAGATGTAGATCGTATAGGACTACAGAGAGGAGGTGGCAATAAAAGAAGAAGATGGTTTTGTCACCGCTTCTCACCATCTTATATGTGGTTGCCATTGGCATGGCTAGTCTCACCAATCAATGTCCCTACTGCTGTTGACTTAGCTCTGTCTCTCTGTCTCCCTGTCCCTGTCCGTCTCTCTCTGTCTCTCTTTCTATGATTGGACCACGTCGTGTGTAATTTGGCTCTAAGCAGTGACTTGGTCTTTTAAGCCAAATTACGGCAGCTGCTTGCTCTGCTGTGGTGATTCAGAGGTTTTGGATGAGCAAGTTGTAGCTGCAATTTGGTGGAGAAGATCAAGGCACCATCAAGTCTCGGGTTCGCAACTTTGTATCAGTGGTCATGGCTAGTTGTCATCTTTGCGATTGGCTGGTTCCACTCTGACCTGTCGGCACAAATATCTAAAAAGGTCATCCATTAAGGGTGACTGGCATTGGTTGTTTCAGTGTGCTTGTTTTGCTGAAATGAATAGCTTTCCACAGAATTTCCTGATGTTCCTGCTCTATGCAGGCTACAATTTTCAATGTGATATGAAGCAACTCACCAGCTCCTATGAAACACTGGGGTGTTTTAACCATTTTGAAATGCTGTTGGACATTCAGAATGTATTTAAAGAATCCAGTGGTGGTCTCTCGGGGCTTGCTGAGGTAAAATGGACTTGCATCTCATATCTAGTATTGCTGTCTTGCTTACCGACAGGGGTGAAAAGGGAGGAACATGATTTCTTCTTGCTCAGAACTCATGTTGGGATCCTGATGCATGCCTTTGAGATCACCTTTAGCTCTGAAGTAATTAGCTTTACCTTTATTTCTTGGCTGTAACTAGGAAATACTTGGTGCCGGTTTGAACAAGACAAGAAGGAATAGCGACTGGGAGCAATGACCTTTGAGTCAAAATCAGGTTATTTTACATTTTTTTTTTCGTTTTTTTTTATATTATTGCCTCAGAATGGAAGTTACAGGAAGAATCACACAATTTAATGTCAGAACTCAAATGGTGCATACTATTGTGCGAAATGCATCTGTAAGAATGATGTCAATATGCGGACACTTCCGTGTAAATCTTAATGCTCTGAAATTTCAAGAGTGTAGGGTCAGCAGACATTATTTTTGGCATTTGCCTAAGTGATTTCTCGAGATCTTTAGTGCCACAAATATTCTTGTGGTGTCGATTTAAAAGAACGTAACTGCTGATAATTTTTCGGAAAAATTTATTTTTTCGTCTCTGTACTTTCATGCTTTATGTAAACAAGTTCTTGCATTTTTAATTTATCTTATTGAGTCCTACTTTTAATTTTTTAATCAAGCTCCTCTGACACCAAATTTTAGCAAACATGAGTAGCGGATACGCCAAAGTATGATGTTAATATGCTGATTCCCAAATTGACATGTGTGAAGAGAATTAGACACCGTACACAATGTCTAAGTATGATGTGGATAAAAGTTAGTCAATGTGGATACCACATCGACAGAAAACTTTTATACCCGTTATAGCACGATGTCGTTCAACAGTCACGTCAGTTGGACAGCCTGGACTTAATTGGATTTGATGTCAGAGGGATTTGATTCCAAAATTTGTGAAAGTAGGACTTAATTCGACAAATAAAAGTACGAGGACTTGATTGGAAAAAGTGTGAAAGTACATGCAAGAAAAGTAGAATATTCCTTATTTTTTTACAAACACCATCCCCACTTTCAACCCCAAGATAGGGGAAGAACCATAAACGTATATTAAGGAGCAAACACAGTGCAGAGAAAAGTAACCATTGATGTTTCCTGAAATATGATTAGGGCAGAAGTCCTTTGATTTAACCTGACCAATTGCAATGTTTGCAGCTGGAATATGCCGCTCTTGATGCTGCTGTTCTTGTGCACATATTTCATCATATACGGGACCAATCTCAGCAAGCTACTGCGGATGGTAATGACAAGATCGAATGGAAGTCTTCTATAGTAAGTGAATAGCACCCATTAATTTCCTTAACTCTCCTATAAGAAAAGCTGAAGTGAAAAGTATGATATTCTTTTTAACTTTTGTGCAATTTGTTTGACCATTAACAGTATTTGCAGATTTTGCACATGGATAATGCCAAGGCGACCAAAAATAATGTTCGGAATAAAACAAAATGCAGAGTGGAGATTGACTAGCTTGACAATCAATTCATGAACTCCCGCAGCTATTGCTGTCGGCAGCGGTTTTTCTTATATAAATAGCTTTTGCATATAAAGACTAGACATCATTGCTTGGTGATCCAATTAACAATTCTGATGTGCATATGGGAAAAATTCATTGCCAATGAGAGCTTCAGTTCCGTCTTCTTGTGCTGGGTCGCTTTTTTTAAAGAAAATTTTGGTGCTTCAGAAAGCTCCTTGGTCGGGTTTCGACCTCAGCCACACTCTATGCTTTTGAGTTCTGGTTCCCCACAGTTTCCCAACGCGAAGTTACTCTTGAATTTCCTTGGATAAGAGTGTATATACTCAACTTGAGCTAAATAGTATTGGTGAGTCATTCACCAAAACGAGCAGCCATCTATGCAGACATTGCACCTTGAGCTGTAAGTTGCCTTCGCCGTGCCTATAGTTCGCATTGTAGATCTCTAGCTAAGCGATTTCTGGGGAAACAAAGCGTGCTATATCTGGCTATTGGAAGAACCAAAAAGAGGGACAAGCGAAACCAAAAGTAACTGCAATTTAGGTATGTGCATGATCACGTTAATTTCCTTTTGGATTTGGTCTAGGTCTTGTATCATTATCATTGATTTAAGATGAGTATCGTTGCGGATTTTACTTTGATTTTTGAATAATTGAAATTTCATCCACCTGATGAACCTGCGAATGTAGGTTTGGGACGAATTCGTCTCGCCTCTGAAGCCGATTTCGGCGGTATCACGGGTTAATATCAAAGATACAGAATCCTTCGTCGAATGGCATGTAACCTCTAAGTTCACTTAACAAAAGAAAAGCATCATCGTAATTTCAAAAGAATGAAAAAAAAAATTGCATGGATTTATATTCCAATGTTAAAAATAGAAGGTCCAAATCCTGGTCGCCTCTCTCTTACATGAAAGTCTTCATCCCCAACAGAAAAAACCACCTTTCTGTTTGTTGTCATCTCCATCTCAGAACATTAGAGAGACCCCTTCTCTCTCTCTCTCTCTCTCTCTCTCTCTCTCTCTCTCTCTCTCTCTCTCTCTCTCTCTCTCTCTCTCTCTCTCTCTCTCTCTCTCTGTGAAAAAAGAATCCTTCTTGTCGAAGGGAGGGGAGAGGTCATGAGGGAAGGCCAGGAGAGAGAGAGAGATCAAGGACACAGATGGACCTGTGGTCACCGAGCTACCGATCCCATGGAGTTGGTCGGACTGTAGAGATCATGACGATCCAAACTCTTAACCAAAACCCAATGTACATAGCCAAATCCCGGCCTTGCATGCTCGAACCCGCTTCACCCCCGCACAAAGTATACAAAGTGAAGAAGTCGGTGATAAAAGCGTCATGGTGGAACGATCCAGAGAAAAAGAGGAAGAGGAGGGTGGCCAGATACAAGCTTTATTCGGTCGAAGGCAAGTTCAAGGCTTCTTTCAAACAAGGGTTCCGATGGTTGAAGCACAAATGCTCGAGCATCGCACGTCGATTCTAATTAGTAGAAATTACGGAATATTTTGTTCATCACCATCAAGAGAGGAAAAAGATGATATCTGTCAAAAGGAAATAGAGAGTTTTGTTGTGTTTATTGGGTGTTCATCTTTATATGTATCTAATGGTAATCAAATATTCAGAAGAGTGGCATAATGTTCGATCTTTTCGGTATTATGTTCGTCCGACTCGTTGTTTTATTCATCGATCTCCACCATTCAAAAAATAGGAAATGAGACGACTTATAAATACCATTTTTTTTTTCAAAATTTTCTTACCTTCTGATTTATTTGTGATGGGATTCTACATGCATGCCCATGCAAAGTAAAATTGTTTGATCTGTTCATCTCTCCTCATTGCAGTAAGCTCTTTTCCTAAGAAATTTGCTTATGATTGCAAAATAAGATGAATACTTGTATTCATTGGATTGACGTTTCGATCTATTTTGGGGTCGATTTCGTTGTTTAGGACTCTGTTTTGGCCATATGTTTGTTTAAGCCTCGTTTCTGGGTTCTTTAACCCCCCCTAATTTCGTCAATTCATCCATTTCGATTCCTCTTTGTTGTACTACTTATCATATGGCGACGTACACTACCGAAGCTATATAACCTAAAAATGCCAAGTGTTATATAAACCGAAAGGCTTTCCATAGTTCCATTTCGATTTGAGGACAGTTTTCATATTCCTAGTACTGTCCCATCGAGCTCGGAGTTACAAAAATGAGGAAAACCGAAAAGCTCCAAAGTGAACCCTCTTTATTCTTATCAAAACTTACTTAGTTATTGTGCAAATGGCTGTAATTTATGGGATCTTGATGTAAAATGTGATAGAACTTTCAAAAACAAGCTCGAAGCAGTTCGCTGGCATGAAATCGAAGCAGAAGAAAGAAAAGACTTGAAACCCATGAATAGAACCGAGTTAGTTCACTTGGTTTAACACATTCATCCAGTTATCCGGTCGATTCATGGTTTTCCAACTTCAGATCAATTCGGCCGACAAGGTTGTGACTAATGTTCTATAAGTAGTCAAACACAATGCCATTGCCCTTTGGATTAATTTGCCTAGACACTGGTTAAGCAATTAAGTAGATAAAGCATAGAGTCGATACATTAACTTTACTTGCGACTTTTCTCGTGTAATGTTTGACCAATATTCTAAAAATTAAATTATTTCATGTTAGTTATGTTTAACAAGTATTTCAACATGATATGTGTAACTACTCATAGATTCGAACTCGGCTTAACAAGCTCCTTGGCCTTGCCTTGAGCTATGTAAAAATCGAGTCAAAGTTCGAGTGGACAACAAGCGAATCAGACTATGAGAACCTTGCAAGTAGCTTTTAACTAAAAAAATTCAACCATCGTAATCTAGTACCAGGTACAATAATATCTAAGTGGCCTCCAAGAAATTGCTTCAATTTAAACTTGAATGCATGATTGGTGACGACAAATTTGGTGTAGTAGAGTCTGATTATTAACCAATTAGATATACCTTCAAAGTTTTTTTGTTCAAACCAAATGTGTATAAATTTTGGGAAGGGCTCTTTTCACCCTTCCAAAAATTTTGTTCACATTTTCCAATAGTCTCCGACCGTAGCCAACGCTAGAGAAAAAAGGTTTCGGGCATGAAAATGTACACGGATGTGTCTCTTCTGCTTTCAGATTCACGAGTAAATAAATCAAGTTCGAGATTGTGCAGTCAAAACGATTACAAAATGCCTATGTACGAATTTTCTAATGTAACCAGATCAAAGAGATGAATTTACACTGATGAATGCTTTCATTTCGTGTTCAAATTCTTCCAAATGAGAAAGTACTCTCTTCTTGGAAAACTTTTCATTGAAACTCATGGCTGCAATTGACAGATCATGTACTGATTCCACGGCATTTGCTTTTTCCCCTAAAAAAGTCTCCCCCAATCACGAAATTGTAGCTTGTAAGTGCACATCTAATCGGTAATCTTGTTAACAAATCTCATTTTATGCTTAACTTACACATATAGAACCACCTCCATATGCGGTCTATCCTGCAAGCGATTTGTGATTCGGTAATGCTAAAGAATAGCGCGATGCCAAAGCTTGCAAAGGACTAAAACACCACATGAGAAAAGGTCGCTTTATATCAAGAACTATTTGAAGAGTATTAACAACACGGTGCACATGATAAACGCCAATAGCAAAGAACTTCGCAATGCCTTTCCATAATGACACAGCTCATTCCTGCCCGTATCTCCATCCCTTGGTGTTTGGGGACTTTCTCTGAGTTCCATGAAATGCAGCTTCAATCTACCAAGGAGGATACGACTGACTCATTATCAATAAATGAAGATGAGCAAAATCGCAGTATCACAATTTACCCCATGAAAGATAAGGCACAAATGTGTAAACAACATTTACACCAATCGCAGTTGGACCACAATGAACAGAGATGTCATTAGGTGGCCGATGAAAAAGAAAACACTAGGCTTAAAAGAAGTATGCAATTAGCAACAACAATTTCCTAGTTTGTGTTCAGGAACATAATTGATGTTAATAAAATTACGCTGAAAAGGTTAAGTGCCGAAACTACAGAACAGAAAGATGTATTTGTTACTTGGTCATTGGCAATATCCAATCAGCAAAATCAGCAATTCAAGATAATTTGTGAGGAAGTCAATTTCAACTTTACGAATTCAACACCACATACATGAGAACTGAGCCTATCAAATCAGAAACCTATATGACAACATTCAAAGAATATTATCACACAAATACACTGATAGAAATGACGGAGCTTAGCAGTGCATACCTCCCTCTGCAGAGCCTCATCAAGTTCAGGAGTGATATCATTAGAATGCAACCACATCAAACAGCTCTGCATCAGGGTAACATACAAAAAAATCAGCAGCTACTCATTTGATTAACAAAGAGATAGAACCTAACGAGCATATAGAAAGCAGATTCAATTTTAAAAACTACATTTATTATCATTCAGGTATCTACTGCTGAGACCAGATCAAGTGTTTTGGATCTTCACAAGCATCAAAATTTCCTCAGGACACTCCAGTTGGCCACTCCAGTTGGCCCATGAGCCTCTTCAAGTTTGGCATGCAAGATGGTCCTCAGCTGTTGCTGATGCGTCCTCTACAAAATCCCCTTTCTTCATTTTATCGATCTCAGGTCTGGAATTTGAAGATCCTCAGCCAAGTGAGCCACACCCAAATCAGTCATGTGATAAAACAATTCCATGACAACAATAGGATCAAATGGGATGTAAACTAATTAGCAAATTCTTGAGCTCCTCGCCCTAGCTTGTTTCACAGAACAGGCAAACAATTGTCCAATTATGCAAAAGGTTATCGATACAGCTGATTGAATCGAAGTCCAACAGTAAGCCTCAGTCATTACATAGACCAAACAAACCTGTCATAGAAGCAGCACCAATTCGCCTTTGCTTGACAATCTTTCAAAACAACAGCTTTGAGCTGGTCTACAATTATATATGATGGACTACTCATAACTACCTTTCATTTTTTTATCACCAACCAGATAAACTTGAAACTTCACTTTTATTTTAGCTCTGTTTCTCATACTATAGGGAATTCATGCTGTGTCTTGTAAGATTCAAGAGGAACATCAAGGGAACAATAAGAAACTTGACTGGTTTTTGATCATCAGAGAAAATTGATAGGTGTTTGTTCTGAACAGAATATCAGTCATTAGTCAAATTTGACACAAAAATACTCACAAAGGAACTCAAAATGGCCAAGGATTTCTTAAAAGAAAATATCAATTTTGAACATAGGGAAAAATGGACTTTGGGAGCAGTTTAGAATGTTGAGTAGCAGAAGATCTCCGGCCTCTAGATGAAATATTCAAATCTCGGGTTTATTGAGCGGGAAACTGTAAATCAATTCTTGTTTACCTATGTTCGACATTTTCATCCTTGCCTCACAAGCCGCTAATCTGTTTGCGGTCTACAAAAGCTGCCAATGGAAGGATAAATGAAAAACATTGATATAACGTAATATGTAGGCAAATCCGGAGTTTCCAAAATCAATCAAATAGATACCCGGTGTGGAGCAAATCATTCTTAAAATATAGAGCTTCGAGAAAAGTATTACTCTATTCGTTCACGCTGGCCGTTCAAGGATGAAGAATCTTACTAGATGACCAATGCCTTCTGTTGACATTTGGGTCTAAATTTTGATCTTGGCTGAAGCATCATGTCAGCTTCTATGACCAACTCCCCCACTCCTTCAATTATGTTAGACAAGCAATTTAGGAAAGTACAGAATGGGAAAACTTCTTGTCAAAAAGAGATAGTGATGAAAAGTAGGTCATGAATCTCAGAAGAAAAATGATTTGTTCACTGCTTATTTACCTCTGTGGAGGAAACATCAATCACTCTCTGTTGAGGAATCATCATTGCATGAGTCGTAAGACAGCTCTCCTTCATAATTTCTAAAGACGTGTGTTCCGGACAATTCTGGTATTGCTTCCAATGAGTCACAACCGAAGATATCCAAATCAATTAAATCCAACATTTCAAGTCCCCCAAGCTGAGTAAGTTTCTTGCAGTTTCGAAGATTTAGAGATCGTAACTTCTCACATCCATTCAAATCTGGCAAAGTCTCCATTGATTCGCATCCCGTAAAATCCAACTCTTCTAAGAACTTGGCACCGTCAAGACCTCGAATTTCAACTAGATTGTTGCACTTGACAGCCACTAATTTCTTCAAACACCGTGATTCAGCACAGATAAGCCTTTCAATGGAATTGCAGCGATATATAGACATGTCCTCCAAGAGCTCCAAATTATTAAGGCCCTGAATTTCAACTAGCTCATTGCAATCCTCAACACGTAATCGTTTCAAACGAATTAACTGTGAAAGGTCCAATCTTTCAATCGAACTGCACATTCCTATTGAAGGATCTTCCAAGTACTCATGTCCGTCGAGCTTAAGCAATTTCAGCTTACCACACTTCTCAATACGGAGTGTCAAGAGTCTCGAGGGAAGCTCGGGGATGTCTTCAAGTAGATAGCATGCCTGAAGATGGAGTTCTTCTAGGTGGATTAGGCTAGAAAGCTGTGGCAACCTGCGACTTTGACAAGAGACCTCCAGATCCGTTAAGCCCGAAGGAAGCTGCTCTGGCAGCGACCCGAGACTGTCACAGTACCCCAGCCGAAGGCGTTGGAGAGAAGAAAGATTCCGGATGCTTTCTGGGAGGTCAGATATCCCTGACCCAGTGAAATCGAGAGTCTCGAGCGAAGACAAGTCGCCGATTTCACTTGGAATTGCCCCTTTCAGACTACGGCATGACATGAGACGTAGAGTCCGCAGATTTTTCAACCTTCCAATAGCACTGGGAAGCTTTTCAATCTCAGAACAACTCAAGTCCAGGTGTTGCAAATTCTGTAAATCCCCAATTGAGCTAGGGATCTCTCTCAGTGACGGACAACAGTCGGCACTCAGTGTCTTCAGCTTCCTCAGAGAACCAATAGACGTAGGGATCTCTGTAATACCAGATCCCTCTAACAGAAGTTCTTCTAAATCTTTTAATTCGCCCACTTCCTCTGGTAGCTCCTCGAGACTGTGACATGATATCAAGTCCAAGGAAACGAGGCTCTTGAGTTTGCCAATAGAAGGGTGGAGATGCTTCAGTGAGAAACAATATGTCAAGGTGAGGATCTTCAACTGCGTGAAAGCCGAGAGATCAGGAGTACATCTTAAACAACTGCACCATCTAAGGTCGAGAACTTGTAGCCGCTTTGCCGTCTACACAAAAAAGAGGGAGAATAAAGCTGTCAAAAGAATGAGAGTGGGGGATCGGCTAAACAAAAACAAAAACAAAACGCCCATCTTAAATCACGGCGAGAGAGAGAGGGAGGATGTCTCTTTCTTTTCCCCCCCAATCTTACCATGAATGAACTCCACCATCCTTCCCAATCCGCTGTGATCCTCCAGCTCCCTTGTAATTCCAGCACCGATAAGTTCGGTAGATGCAAACTGATCGTCGGAAGAGACGATTCGCTTCCCCAGACCCGCCACTCAAGCCATCTTACTTTAGAAAGGAGTTCGTTGGAGCCTCCGCTTGAAGCTGCCCGCATCCAGTCACGGAACCAGGGGCACTGCAAGTTTTCTCAAATGGTTCAACTGAGGACGTCTGGATACGGCGGAAGGAATTCGAGGAGACAAAAAATATGACGGAATGCTTTTCAATTCCCCTCCAGTTATATCCAATCAATCCATTGAGAGTCTCTACATTGACTTTTTAACTTTTCAATTTTTTCTTTCTTTTTTAAATCTTGGATATTTGTTATCTTCTTATCATTCCCGTACGTAAATATATATGGACATGTGATTTAGCATTTAATTTTTTAAAATAGTTATTGCTTTAGAAGAGCTAAGGCAAATGCACCTCAATGTTTTATCTTTTGCTTTTTTTTTTCAAATTATATGGCGTGTGCACTTTGAATTTTATTTAAGACGAAATACATGAAACCATTTTACAGCATACAAATGTTTACTTGTAAATTTTCATATGACTTGTGTATAATTTTTCGAAAGAATTTGTCAAAGAGTTCTAGTGAGCCACCTTTAAGTCGCTAAGGAAGGACCCGATTTTCTTTTCATTAACTATATTTGTGGAGTGTTTAATCATTTCTTTGAAAACTGAATTTTTTTTTGTAAAGTTCGTTTAAAAAGTGACGTGGCAACATTGGTTAGCAATGCACTTGTTTCAGATTTTAAGCAATATCTTTAAGCAAAGCCCGCCATATGAAAGTTTCTAAATAAGTCTGCTTATTTTTATTTACCAAAAAAAAAAAGTGAAGACACATATGTCTGTTTGCATAAGAATGGCACCGTTTCTTTTTGCATCTTATAAGTCAAAACATACTGTATAACTTTCCTGCTAAAATAGATCATTTAATTAGTTGAAGATGGTGAAAAAAATCCCATATGGTTTTGATTGACTTTAATAATAATACCTATATTTTTCCCCCAAAAGTTCAATTGGTTAGAATTGTTTTTTTTTCGTTGGTTTGATTCTCTTTTGCAGTTCGACTCGTTCATTGTTATCTCTACTCTAAATATTAAATAATGAAAAACCTGCAACATGTATAATTTCTCTTAAGTTTGTTAGTAGAAAAGTCACTAAATTGTTGTAATCATCATCCCACACCATCTTTCATAATTTTCGATTGCACATCAATCTATAATGTATATTATATTAAACAAATCTATAATACGCAAAGGGGATTTCAAACCTCAAACTTTCATCAAAAGTTTCCACGCAATTCGCTTTTAGTTCACCAAAATTAACCAAAGAAATAGGATATAACAAAATAGACATAATCATACTTTAAATAGTCAAGGCTATTGGAAATTTGTTGCATAAATATTTCATTTTCCAAAGTTAAATCAAAATCTCTCACATCTCACAATAATTCACTTTTTTTTCCTACACTAATTATCACCTTTCAACATTTTTGTCTGTTCAAAACAGATTTGACACTTTTATTCATTTTTCAAACATCCATATTGTGTGCACTTTTTACTAATGTTAAGGAGTCATTCGATCAACAAAAGAGTTATAGGAACAAACTATTTCAAATTATATCAAGAATATAAATCTGTTTCCCTTGCCCAACATCTCTTGGTTTGTTGCTTGGGTTAATTCCTTGCCATTGATCAGCCATGAGCCTATGCGGCATCCCAGATGGACAATGCATAATAATAAAATGACATGAACATTGATAATTTAAGTAAAAGATAAAACATAGTTGAAAAAATTGGCTTCATGCTGAAAATCAGATATAATGAATACAAAGATGTGGATATAATAATAAGCACGACATTTCCTCTACTCGGTCAAGTTTTCTTTTTTTATTATTTATAAATAGTCAAGTTAGTCTAACAGTTTCTGGCACAAAAGAGGCATTGTCCCAAAAAATATAAATAATATAAAACAACTTATAGTGGATAGAAATGTTTGTTATAAGAAAATCCACTCTTTATCATACACCTAACTGAATCCATGAAATGAGCAAGGTCAACGGGATAAAACCTTAAAAAACACTTAGATTTTCCTCAAAATTGGATTTTTACTATCTTATCTATTAAGAGGAAATAAGAATGAAAAGAGATAGAAATAACTAGTAGAAGGATGGGTATTTTCTAAATGAAAATGGAGAAAAAAAATATTAAACATTGGAATCCTAAATCACAGGAGCACCACAATACATTCGGCCGTTCTAGAAAGCAAGCACATGCAATGAGTTTAAAAAATTTTCCAATCTTATTGTTTTGATTTAATTATCAGTTGTTATAATTGGCACATGCTATCTTTTTTTTTTAACCAAGAAATCTTCATTTATTTGACCTATGATGTTTATACTTCATCTTCATTCAGTATTGTAGTCCTTCATATTATCAATATTTTCAACTAGATATGACAATAACATGCTTTTAGTAAATGAGATTTATAGTGTAAAATTGTAGTTAAAGGATCTTAAATTGATTGTAAATAAAATTTTTACGGATGTAATTTATGTCAGTGATATCGAATCAAATGATACAACTTTTTCATCCTTGAGATACTTACAATCCATTTAGCTGTCAAAATTAATATACATGCACATAAATGGATGCGTACATAGATTTTTTTTTTTCCCTAGAAAGTAAGAGCATCTGTTCATCCTAGATGAAATATTGGAATAGATCAAATTAAATATATTAAATTAAGAGGGAGAGAAAAAGAAAGGAGCGCCATATTTTACCTTGTCCCGTCTTAGTACTCTTGTGACTCCCTCGTAGTCATTGTCCCATGGTCCGCCACGTTTCTCAAGCAGTTGTCCTTGGCAAAAAATGCTCCTTCCAAGATCTCTCAGTTGATCATGCATCTCAAACTGACCAAAATCTCCAATTTTAATTAAGCACCTCTTCTTCAACTCTTCAATTCCTTGACTTGGATAAAGCCCACAGCCGTCCCACATGTACTCGGCATAATTGCTTGTTTCGCCAATAAAGAAACAAGCAATATCGAGAAAAATCTGCTTATGTCCATCTTCTAATGCATCATAACTTATTCGCAATATCTCTTGGACATCTTTATATGGTTGGTTTTTTAAATTCTTCCGCACATCTTCCCATACTTTTCGATCTTTTTTTTTATACAAGTATGCACCTACGACCTCAAGTGCCAAGGGAAGCCTACCCATGGTGGATATGATATCACGAGAGATAACCTCAAAGTCCCTCGGAGAATGGTCCATACGAAATGCATGTCTGTTAAATAGAAGGTAAGCATGCTTCTCATCCAATTCATTCAATTCATACTTGTAGACTACCTCGAATTCAGATTGATCAAGAACGGCTTCATTTCTAGTTGTAACAATGATCACACTCCCTGCCATAAACCAACTACGTTCCCTAGCCAACCAATCTAGATGATTCTTGTGATCTATATCATCCAGAAGAATGAGGACCTTTTTTCCTTTAAATCTAGATTTGATTATATTGATTCCGTCATCAATTCTAGACACTTTAGGTCCACCAGGTAATATATCGGATATTAGTTGACTTTGTAGTGCCTCAACACCATTGCATTGGGAAGCTTTTTCTCGAATATTTGGAAGGAAACTGACATGCTCAAATTTATCCTTGAGTTGATTGTAGATGCACTTGGCCAGCGTTGTCTTGCCTATCCCACCCATGCCATAAATTCCAATCATTCGAGCATTGACGGAAGTACTGTGAATCCAATCCATGATTTCCTTCAGACGACCATCAAGTCCAACTAGCTGCCTAGGAACAACTAGCTGAAAATCTTTCTGTAAATTGCTTAGAACAGTTTCGACCACAAGTTTTATCAATTCTCCTTCATGCCTGTTAAAACAAAAAAACAATGAGAGATCACGAACTAGACATGGTCAATGCCAAGTGTTTGATCCTTATCAATTGACCCAACCCACGTTGGCAATAGGAGGTCGATTTTATCTGGTGGTGATCAAGCTGTGGAAGACTGAGCATTGGAGTCTACTGTAGGCATGTTGTTTGGTGATTGATACTATTGGCTGAAGGGGTTATCGTCTCTAAGTTTTCTGCTCTGTATCGGAGACAAAAGTAAAATTCTTGGGCGCTATGGGACGCTTTGGTTTTAGTTGTCGTTGGTTTAGTTTTCAGGGACATTTTGGGGAGTCTTAGTGTTTGTTGTCTTCTAGGCATTATGGTTGTTTATTGGCACAATTTGGGGATCTTTTCTGAGCTTGCAGTTAAAGTAAATTCATTTGCATTTCATCGGTTTTGCACGAAGTAGAAAGCTTACTTATAAAAATTAAAAAAAAAAGAAAAGTTTAAAGAAGTACCCGTTAGCAATTTTCTCGGATTCCCATCCATTTATGTTACTAACTTCATTGAGTGCTTGTTGCCCTTCCTGGATATCCTTCTCATCAAAACGCACCCGACTCACACGGAAAGCGTTTCCAAAATTTCCTTTTAGATGCCGCACATCCGATGGGGCAACTTTATAAAAAATGGGCAGCACTATGTGTTGCGTGCTCTTCTTGCAGTCCATGATATGAATGAGTTCGCGGAGGCACCATTTGCTCGAAGCATAATTTTCCGATATGATGGGGATTGAAATCTTAGACCGCGTGATGGCATCGAGAATCTGTGAACCAAATTCCTTGCCAATTGGTATGCTCTTATCGTCCCTGAACACGTAAACCCGTGCAATCCCTGCCATGATCAGACTATGATAGAGGTGATCGGTGAATGTCTTGCGAGTATCCGAGCCTCTAAAACTCAAGAACACGTCGTATTGACCGCTACCTACATCTGTGGGTACTGGGGAGATGAACGAAGAAGTCGATGCTCCCTCAATGCTCTCTTCCTCTGCTCTTTTTCTCTTTCCCTGACTCTGCCCTCTGTCCATGGCGATATGAGGGGGAAAGTTGGCAAGTAACTTTTTCTGCTCCTTAGAGGATTGACAAACAACGAAAGACGCTTTAGGTTGCTTTTCTGCAAATGCTTGCTGGCTTGGTCCCCTCCGAATAATGTGGACGTCAATTTCTCCCCAAGGCAATGCTGAAGAAGGTTCGTGTTCTTGAGAAATACGTAGGTAACGGCCACACGGCCTTCAGTTAAGTCAGCTAACTTTGTTTCGCTGCGGAAGATTAGGTGCCCCTATAGGGGCCCCCAAAAGGTCCACATCATTTACTTGTTCGGAAACACATACTCGAAATTAAACAGATTTAAGTGTAATTAATCGACTTCCTTAAAACACATTCAAACAACTACGGAACTTCACGCACGTCTATGATATTTCAAGATGGATTCTTTCATTTCACACCTGAGATATGAAATTATGTAGGAAATCGAAGGAAGCATCTTCCTCTGAATATAAGCTCACGCGATGCCTAATCCTTATCATAATCTGAATATAGGCATGGCTCATATGTAAAATTAACTAAAACTAAAATATTAATCGAGGAAAATTTTTTAATTGCTCAACTGTTTAAATTATGAAGGAAGTCGATGAAAATGATTCTAAATGAAAGGGAAATACTTCCTTTTGGGCCCACATTTTATTTCTTTCTAAAAGTGCATAGGAATGAGAGGTAATGCAAAAATTGCACTTTTCTTCCTAAATTGGCCTTACTTCATTTTTTTTGGTCGAAGCCTTACTTCCTTTTTAAAGATGAATAAAATGAAGGATAATTAAGTCTATAAAAGAAATTAAGTTCCATTTACATCATTTCCACCCAACATGTATCCCAACATATATTGATTTGAACTTTCCCTCTCTTCTTTCGTGGTCTGCTTGTTTTTTTGTTCTTATTTTTTAGAATTTGAAATTTATGGCTTTAATATGTTCGAAATTTGGGGCTCTGTGTGATAAAATTTTATGGCTCTTAAATAGGATTAATGTAAATACAAAAGGCTGCGTCTCACTTGTAATTAGAATATGACGGGAAGCAATTTTGCTCTTTGCTTTAGATGTAATGCAATGTGTTGCATCTTTTTGCATGTACACAAGTTAGCGTACTGCATGGTGTCGTGTTGACATTTCATACAGTGACATGTTTAATAATCGCATTTGTCGTATCGTGTCGTCTGACTTGCTTTATTAAAAGTGTCATTTTCGTGTTATGGCAGTTCAGCGCGTTTACTAAACACGTCTTCTTCTGGTTTTTCCATATTTGTGTTATATCCTAACTTGAATGACACAAGTAATATGACACGACATGAATTGTCAGCTATATCTTTAGTAACATGATCGCTCACAAAAGCAATGAAAAAACAGAATGTCCAAAGTCTCTTCTCTTGATTTGTTTTTGCTCTCTCTCTCTCTCTCTCTCTCTCTCTCTCTCTCTCTCTCTCTCTCTCTCTCTCTCTCTCTCTCTCTCTCTCTCTCTCTCCCCTATGTTCTTTTCTCTTTTTGTGTGAATGGTGCTTCTCTATTCGTTTCAGGTCGGTTGCTTCACTTCTTTTATGTTTTGGTTCAAATTCGGTGATTTAATATTTAAATTTTCATATTCTTAATGAAATTGGAAATGCGAGGTAGAGATGAACAAATGGTCGTTGTCATTTCTCTCTTATTTATTTCGTGTTGGCCCCACATGCCAATAATTTTATATAGAATTTATGATACCATGTTACCGAGCTCTTCACTTCAAATTTTCAAATTTACATTATCGATTGATATCTTGTCTACGAAATAGAGTTATAATTTGTTAAATGACACCAAATGAGCATAACGCATTAGTATTAAGTTACTAATGATATATGAAATACTTGTAAACTGTCCTCGAGTACCTTTTCGGGCCATTTTTTTATTACAGTTTTGTTGGCATATCATTTTTTTTGGTAAGGCAATTTTGTTGGCATATCATTCAACTCTTGAAAAGTCAGTAAACCAATGAAAATAGAAGTATGCGAAATATTCAAAACAATAAAAGATGATTTAGGGGAAAAAAAGCGTAGAAACGAAGGGAATGAAGTGCCTGGGCTTACTTTTAGCGGTAACGTCCAAAAGGCTTTTGAATTATGAATTCGTGACACATAGAAACATTCATGA
This sequence comes from Syzygium jambos, assembly GCA_031216235.1. Lineage (NCBI taxonomy): Eukaryota > Viridiplantae > Streptophyta > Magnoliopsida > Myrtales > Myrtaceae > Syzygium > Syzygium jambos. The sequence goes on along the minus strand of CM062221.1, from coordinate 24,053,878 downwards.
ACACGAATTGAAAGTGAAGCAAGGGAATGAAGTTGGAAAGAAAGATGCTATTCTGCTACATAAATGGATCGATGAACTAATCTCTACGAACAAGTATGAACATGACTATGTTACCACGCAAGAAAAAAATGAACAAGTAATCTTTAATTAATTAGTAATTGATTGACTAGGAGCAGTCGCAGATGCTTTTAATCTTTTGCCTTATCTTCTTTTGGACCTCACCCTATTCAAGTCAAACCTGTTGGCTTGATCCACTCGCAGGTAACGCGTGCGTTCAATTAAAACTATAAAGTATACGTTCGGTTTCTTATGTGGTTATTGAAAATCGGAATTCAATAAATAAATTAAAAGATAATAATTGAGTTGAAACGGAATTAGAAACGTGTGAAAGACGTCGAGAGAGGATCGAGCTAGTAATTGTGGATGTCATTTTATATTCTAATTTTGTTTAAAATTGCCATATTCTTAATGAAGTTGGAAATGTGAGGTAGAGATAAACAAAATGCCCGTGGTTATTTATCTTTTATCTATTCCATGCCGGCACCACATGGTACAATTCCATGTAAAATGAAATTATTTTGAACTGGTATTTTATCACTGAGCCTTTCGTTTCAAATTTTCAAATCTAAAAAATTGATTGATATCTGGTCTGTAAAAAGAAGCTGCTGAGGAAAATTCAGAGACGACCAAGGTTTGAAATAATGGCGTCGAGTGCTTGGCCCCATTTTTGTTGGAGTGCCCACCTTGAGAATATCACCACAAAGATTCTTTATCCAATTAAATGGAAGTAGAATAAAATTTTCAGCTAAATTCATGATAAGTCGGGTTAAAATTGATTAATCGCATTTTGAAGAACAAATTTATTGTTTGTAACAAAAGAGGTGTAAGAAATGAGTGTTATAAAGCTAGGTGAATCTCCTAATATGCCCGTATGGATTGTTTTCATGTGTGCGTCCTAAGATCAACTAGGATTTTTTTCTTATTATTGGATATCATGTAAAAGATCTCGAGAAGTATCATACTATGGATTTTGGTATGTTTTATATTGTGATGATTGAAACTGTTATGAGTTGAAAGCAGGTAAAAAGTAGCAATATAGTTAAAATGCTCACTCTTTCACCGTACTTTTTTTTATTCCTCATTTACTTTTCTTTTCTTCAAGTAAAGACTCGGTCAATTTTTAAAGCCTTGAAGAGGGGAAATTATTTATTTCTTTTTTATTTTGCTAAAGAAGGGAGAAAATGAGTTAGAGGTGAAAGGGAATATACTTTCTAGGATTAATGGTCCAACAATTCGAGGAAAACAGAATATTACTCATTTGGAATGTTCTATAGGGGGTAAAATTGTCAAATGAAATTTCCTTAATAGAAAACTTACTCTTAGGATGATCGATTCAAGATAAGTATGTTCTAAACCAAGAATCATGAACTTAATATGTAACAATCGGTTCTCTATTTTTGTAACCGAGAACCAAACTAGTCGACCTTGAACCAGCCTACTTTTATTTTTCTGATTTATTCTTCTATAAATTGATCTAAGAACTTAAAACACGGAGAAATCTCGCAACTCAAAAAAAAATGGTCTCTGGATTCACGCGAAATGTGGCAATTTTGCATGTAATAGAGTCTAGCGCACTTGCAGACCTGCTCTTTCTAGGTCAACAAAAGATCAATACCGAATTACAATGCAACAAACAATCAGACATCAAGGCCATCATAAGATTCGCCACATCTAAAGTCGAAAATAAAGGCCTTTCTTTTTTCACCGAAGTCAAATCTGAGCTGGGGACATACCTCGTCAACAGATAACAGCGACTCCAAAAGAGAGAATAGAAGACCCTCCTCTGCTGTTCAGCAGCCACCCCCACATCCCTAATAGACAAAAAGGGCCCAGAAACACACTTAGCTCAGCCGACTATTCCAATAACAAAGCGACAAATCAATAGAAACGACAAGCTAATAAGACATGAAAAAGCGATTACCTCGTGCGAGCTGAGATGCGAAGAGAGGTCAGGCTTACCTGGAGGAGTGATGCAAAGATGAAATCACTGAAATGGGTTTTTGACTTCGAGACTAAGTTAGCTTTTGAGCAGATCAAGTTGTATTCAAGTCCCGAAAGACGGAACAATCGGAGGATCAGCTTCACGCCTCAGCCTGGAGCTATCAAACCAAATCTATCTCAGAACAAAAGACGAGCGTCTCTGTGATTTTTGGTGATTGGCGTGTTGTTCTGAACCGATGCGTTTCTCCTCTTCAAGCACGAGCACTTGGGACTTTAAATAAAGCTTTTACTTCTTCTCTTGCCCCGAAGGAGACGCGCAATCTTGTGGTGGAATTGCGTTGCTTTCACGAGGAAATTGTCGTTCTTTTTGACCCTCACCTTTTTGACGAAGACCCACCAAAACAATCCCCTTCCTCGAAATTGACAAGACTACCTCAACGTAGACTTCAAGGACACTTTGTTTCTTTCTCTTTGTAATTGGACTGCGTGGCCCACTCGCATCAAAGTGAAGATGGGAAACCTTTCGCTTTCCCTGACCCCATTAACCGAAAGAACCGACAATTTACGGTGGAGTCAAGGTGTTCACATTGGGAATTAAACTTTACATAATGCTATTCCTTAAAGAGCCACACAATCATCTCCTTTACCTGACAACTTTTGCAGAAGGTGTCCGCAGTGGAAATTACTTTTTCGCTTGCCTTAAAAGATGAACAAGATGTGCTCGGAAAGCACAAAATTGCCGCGTCTGACATGGCTAACCCTCACCTTTTCGTCTGTTCTCTTCATAATTGGATCGCATGGCTATGAAAATCAAAGTGAAGATGGGCAACCTTTTGCTTTTCCTGCCTATTGAAATGAAAGCCTCTTACAGTTAGAGGCGTTGAAATGGTCAAAAATTTACTTTTTAACTTATATTTATGGCGATAACGCTACAAATTCTCTAATTTTTTATATTTTTGTTCTCCAAACCAAAAAAAAATTAAAAATTCATTTGGTAACGTTAGTCAATTTTTTGTTCCGAGTTTATAAAGGTCATCATTTTATTAATTATCAATTGATTTACAACATTTTCTTAATGGCTTTCTCTTTCGTTTGAATATAAGATTAAACTTCAAACCACAATCCTTTAAGATACACCAAATTCACATATTTTTCTTTTCTTTGCTAGGATATACACATAACGTTATTCCTGTTTTTTCTATTATGCTGTGCGGAACAAAGAAGAAGATTTGTTATATCCTGGGAGTATTGCCACTGAAGCCTATCGCACCGAGTTTCGTACTCCGATAGGCGGAATCATCCTTAGGACAGTGCTTGTACACATCAGACAATTGATCTTATTTTTTTCATCGTTTTTTCTTTCGGGTAGAGGATTAAATCGAAATAAAAGCATTGTAATCGTACAATAAAAAGCAGACCGAGGGTTAATTTGAAAAGGGATTTCTTGAACAGAGTCATTTTCCTTTGTCTGAGATCCATTACAGCTGCTTACATTACAAGCGGCCGGTGCCCAGGAAAAGACTCAGAACCGACTCCTCCTCGCCCTGATCTTTCAAAATTTGGTAGCTAAAGCTGGCTAAGATAGCGACTGCTAGTTTCCATTTATTAGAAAATTCCATGAGGTTGCTGCTTCATTGTCAGGGAAAAAATCTTGCTCGATCTTATCCCCATTGCCGACCTACCCATGTGAATGAGATAAATGCGCAACACGCATCCGAGGACGAGATGATCATTCAAGAACATGAATAAGGATATACCCAGATCACAATATAATCACGGGAAAAGGGGGACAAAATTATAATAAAGACAGCAGGATTAATTTATAAATGATGCAATGAAAAAAATTAATCACAATATAATAATGTACTGAAATTTGTGTTTTATGATGAGGTTTTGTATGGGATTTGTGCGGTTTCTCTTAGGTGTTGTAATAAAATCTAGATGTCCGATAATACTACGTAAATACTCTATACATCAAACTCTTTAATTTGCCCATTGACTATAAATAACTCATATTGATCTCATAGCACACGTGGTTATGTTATTGTTCTATAATATTACTCGTTTTCCTTTAAATTGACAAGAGTGAGCCAATCCAGGTCAAGATTCATGAATGTGTACTCACGAATATGCGATACGTGTAATCCTAATGCTAGTCTATTGTCAAGTGTTTAAGGAGAGTCGAAATTGACTAGTGAAAGCTATCTGTTACTTGAAATATACATCAGCATAGCCAAGAGTAGCTACCTGATAAAGTTTGTCAAATTTTCATCTTTATTCGAATTCATAAAATCCATTTTTTCTCCCCTGCTTGCTTTGCTTATGCTGATCGTGAGTTTTTTTTTTATGATTTACATTAGATCCAAAATTTTTTTGGTCCAGATACAATTAAGCACATATATTAGAATTTACCATATTAAGAGAATGCTATTAAAAGGAGTAACATGCACAACTAGTAACATTTTTTTGGTCCAGATACAATTCACACCCATTATCACCACCAAATTTAAGACGTCGAAATGAGGCTAAAAATCTTGGGTTCTGCCACGCAATAAACAAAAGCAAGGGGATCAACACACGAAGAGAACAAAGAAGTTTGTTTACCTTCACCAGCCAAAAGATTGCAAGGTCAACAGCAAATGCAGGAAAGAAATCCAGAAGAAAACAATACAGAACCGTTTATTTTTTTACAAGCATGTACCATCTGGAAACAATATGCGTCCCATTAACGGGAAGAGCCGAAAGATTGTCTTCAATACAAAATAACTGTAGTCCCACATCATCTTTTAAACATTTAAAAACAACGATTCCATTCGGCATTAGAGAGTTGCAAGCTGACGAAGCCATGCGAAGGATCACAACCTTCAGCCACTAATCATATGTGAAAGACAGCTAAATGTCATGAGAATCAGCAACAACTGTCCCATTATGTAGTACTAACTTTGTTCAAATATTAGAAATAATGAGAGATTAATTGAGTAAAATTAATAAAAACACGCGTTCTGTTAAACCAAATTAAAACACAAGTGCATCTTAAAATAATTTGAAAAAAAAAAATTACACTTAGTGGTGCTCTAATTAATGGTTCCACTCAAACATTCATGTCCCCCGCCGTGATTCAGATAATACAGAGTCATTGTTCTCGTGTCCATGTTGGGTACTGCTACAACATTCCTCTGGAGTTAATTCTTGTATAAACTAGTTACACCCTACAGTAACCATTTCTATATTCCTCTCTCTCTCTCTCTCTCTCTCTCTCTACCCTCGGCCACCGGCTCCCCTCCTCCGGCGCCGCCGACGTCAACAACCTCGCCCCCTCCTCCTCGTTGCCTTCGTCTCCCCCGGCTCGCCGCCGCACCACGCTCTCTCTCTCGAGAGAGAGAGAGACTAGCGATCGATTCCATTCCGTTCCTACTCGTGCGTCATCAATCGATCGATCGAATCGCGTCGAACAAACACAGGTTGAGATGAGATTCCGTGGAGGATCGGGGGGTTGGAGGAGGTAGAGAAAGCTCGGTTGCTGTGCTTGGCTCTCGAGTTTGGCTTCGACGAGCAGTCCGCCGGCAAGTGCTTGGACTGTCTCGTTTCCCTCTACGGTAACTCGAATTTGGCTGTGGAATAGTCTACTCTAGGTTTGAATGGATCGGAGCGGGATTAGCGAAGTAGTCTTGCTGACGGGCAAAATGTCCGGCACCGTTCCAGTTCGATGTGTTTGGGTTGCTTAGGATGGTGGTTTTTCTTGGTTGTTGGCCAAATTGCACGATATCTGGTCATTAGGGAATGACGTAATTGCTTATGTTGCGTGGATAATTTGTAAATTGATCGATTGTGCATTCCCCTAAATAAGGCGATTTGTTGCGGTCGGTCGTCATTCTGATGATGGATATGGAATAGTCTTGCCTTTTGGATTTGAATGGACCGGAGGAGCTGGTTAAATCTAGTTCATTGAGCGTTAATCCTGTCCCTATTTCTCTGTGGGTTTTGCGTAGTAGTCTTAGTGACTAGCGAAATGTCTTGACTAATTTCTGAACTGACCCCAAATCTACATATGGTGTCTTGCCTACATATAAATATGGCGTCTCACTGAAGTAACTGCAGATTACATATTGTAGATTGTATATATTTGATCTCTTTTTTGTCTTGGAACTTGCAAAATGATCTCTCTTTTTTTGGTTTTCTTAAGGCAATAAAGGTCCGGAGTTTATCACTGTGGACCACTGTAGCAATGATTTTCTGGCAAAACTTGCCGAAACTATGCAAGATACTGAGGATTGGGATGATTTGCAAGCTGCAGAATCTGAAGGTTGTGAAGTTTTGACTGACATGTTTGGCCAAGATATCCCTAATGATGGCGAATGCAATGGTGTGCACGATGTTAATATTATAGAAGATTCTCCACAACCTGAGAAAAATCAAACTTTTCTTGAGGTAGATTCCTCCACTGGCAGTGAGGATGAAGATGATATATTTGGCAGTAAAATAGGCAGGAAATCCATATGCTATATTCCTGATCAAAGCAGTACTCCGAGCAATTCATCCTCTCAACTTTTGGGCAGATGATCTTTAGAATCCATGGTATGCTTCTGAAAACTGTGAAGTTGTCTCACTCCTTTCTGCCCCCACCAAATTGAAGGGATTAAGAAAAAGAAACAAAAGCAGGGTGGCTTGGCATGTTTTTTCCCTTGCCCAAAACTAATGTGGTTGATAGTTGTTAAGTTAGTGGCTTGAGTTTTTAATTCATGGACCTAGATTTGGCTTGGGATTGGCCCGTGTAATTGCATGGACGAAACATGTGGCTTGAAGAATGTCTCGATATTCTACAAGGTTAGCCGTTCGGTGAAGCAATTGTGGACACCTGAAGAAGCCACAATAGTTACCGGGCAAATCCTAGGAGTCTGGCCACAATGGTCCAATTGTTTAGGAGTTTCACAAAAAGTTGGTAGATCTCGGCACGTCTTTTTGTTCTTTTAACAATGATTCTGCAAACCATATTTTTATATATTTTTGTTGCTGAGGTATATTGGGGCCATTAAGGAAAATGAGAAGAATTGAAAACAGATTGTCTTGGTTATTGATCGGTAGAGATTAGTGTGTCCTCCTGAGAAAACTCTTGGGAAACGCTTTCCACTTGTCTCATTCGTTTTTGATTGACTCTTGCAATTGGGGTTTTGGTTAGTGAGAAATTGATTCATTTCTTATTGTAATTCACTCTTGGTCATAGTGAAACAACTCCTCCCATTGACGTAGACGAAACTGCCCAACCCCTTAAATTAGTGTCACTGTTCTTTGCTCTTAAAATTATGTCTTTCCTTGATCATTTCAAGTTTGCTTGTAATTCTGCTCACAGCAAAGGACCTTATGCAGGATACCTGTACAAAAGCATATGGTAAATTGCTTATGAGGGCTCTCATCCGATCATATGTATAATAACTTTTGCCAGTTACTTCCACAGTCTTTAAGATCTAAAATGACTTATATTAGAATTGTTTGGTCAATAAAAAACAATTGATTTTTGTTTTATATGATGTAACAATACCTATATTTCTTGAATATTTTGAGAGTATAGTACATCATCCAAGTGTGAAACTTAGCATCCAGCGTCTTTGATAGGAGAGTTTTGCGAAATGAAGGCTTGAGATTTCTTTGTGCACAATTTTCACTTTCCATCACTCCATGTCAGAAACTATTTATGGTGCTGAAGAGGCTTATTTGTGTTGAAGGACTGTAAGAGCACTGTCACTCAAGGTTCGATATCATCAGTTTCAAATAAAAGACATTGCTCTCGGATTTCGACATGCAAACACGGAACTCTGAGTTATGAGGAATTGCAAGCCTTGGATGACATAGAATTGGAAAATGTAGTAATATTCGGAAACAAGGCATTTCGACCAATGCAGCATCAGGCTTGTAAAGCTTCTGTAGCCAAGCAAGATTGCTTCATTCTCATGCCCACTAGAGGTGGTAAAAGTTATGTTACCAGGTTAGTGAATGTTAACATTATTTCTTTTGTGTAATGATCGTATGTAGAAATATGTGTGGAGACAATGTTCAGAGTGCTAGCCTTGTGCGTTTTGCTCAATGGTTCCACCAATTAAATGCTAGATGGGTAGATCTATATATTGAAATTTAAGCTTTAAAATGATCTTGTAATCTGCTTTGTTAGCACTGTTGAGAAGTTTGTGGTTAAACTTAAGGAAGAAAATGTTTTCCAAATGCAAATTAAGCGATAGGAAGTGATTCAGGTACATAACCATGGGTTCCAATGTACGGGATCGGACTAAGTTGGAAAAGAAGGAAATACTGGACATTCTTATTCTGCCTATGCACATCTCTATCTATTCTGTAATTTCTGGAGTTTGAGCTTTGTGCTATGCTTCTAGGACCTTCTAATTACTTAATGGAAAATTTATCTTGTTTTTGCATGTAAGTGTTGTTGTCAGTCATAGACTCATAGTTCACGTCCAATTCAAAAGGGTTATTAAGTCAAAGAGGAATAAGTTTTCAAATTACATGCACCAAATATAGATTGTAGATGTCTATATTTCCTATGCAAGTATGTGCTATGTCATCATGTCACTAGGGGTGATCATTTCCTATAATTGGTTTGAAATTGATGTCCTTTCATATAAATCTGAATTGATCTACTGAATCATGAAGGAAGATAATATTAATCTGAATTGATAAAGTTGAATTATCATGAAGTGTTTTCTGTTCAGAGTTGAAGTAGTTGATATATGTTTCTAGCTGAAGTAATAATAAGACAAATATCAACTGGTGCTTTCTGATCAGCTGAAGATGAATAAAAGAATAATTCCCTCATCCCTTACTTTTTTCATGTGCTCTTATGATGTTTTTACATTTCGTTTCAACTGCCAGCAACTCTTAAACCAGGTGTCACAGTTGTTACATCTCCCCTGCTATCTCTCATTCGGGATCAAATAATTACTCTAACCCTCAAGTATGGAATACCGTCTACTTTATTGAACTCTTAGCAAACTGCTGCCCAAGCAGCGGCTGTCCTCCAAGAACTAAGGCAAGGTTTAGCTCTCTCTCTCTCTCTCTCTCTCTCTCTCTCTCTCTCTCTCTCTCTCTCTCTCTCTCTCTCTCTACGTTCCTAGAGAAGTATATCATACCAAACAATCTTCATCCTGCCATTAAATGGTTATGCTCCATATGTTGCAATGGATGCACATTTTTTATGAAGTTAATGAAAAGATTCATGCCTGAGATGTTTGCCTCAAAAATAAATTTTGGGATCTTATTTTTTTTCTAGAGAAGTATATAAAACGATTCAATCTTCATCCTGCCCTAAAATGTTGGGCTATGCTCCATATGTTGCAATGGGGTTTCTACTGGACTTCTAATTTTTTTTTTGAGTGTTGTGATTGTCAAGTCATTAATCCCTACTACTTTGCCTGCCTTGTCAGGAAAGATAAACCATCGTGCAAGTTATTGTATGTAACTCTCAAAAGGATTGTGGGAAACCCATCATTTCTCGAGATATTGAAATGCTTGCATAGAAAGGTACTATTTCTGACTGTAACTTTTTCTGAAAGTTTCTTTTTAACTTTTTGATACTCATCCATCACGCATTGCAGGCACAACTTGCTGGTTTTGTTGTTGACGGGGCACATTGTCTGAGGTATGCTCTTTGGCATCCTTGTATCTGAAGCAAAGGTCATACTAGAGTTACTTCAAAAGGAATAAGTATTTTGATGTTGCCACTGCAAAACTACTGTCCTTGTTCCAGATAAATAAAAGCAAGTTAACTTTTATTTATGCTCACTCTAACTCTTTTTTTCGAATGTTTTCGCATTTTCTGTGTTTCTAGCCTTTCTGTGAAGTTCTAGCATAGCAGAATGCAATGTTGAAATAACTAATTCTGGAAATGATCCAGTTCCTTCTTTTGGGAAAAGTCAGTGACACATCGTTAATCATATTAGGCAAAAAGCACAAGACTAAAATAACCTCTAATGGAAATCACTTTCGGAAGTAATTGGAAGTGTCCATGTTTGGCATGATATTCAGGTCCTTTAAGCTGGTTCTTGTGTCTGTATCTGTTCTTTTAACCTTTATACTATATATTAACAAGTTGAGATATAAGGCAAAAGTTTGTCCATGTGATCATTGATTGTGTTTCTTGTGAGGTCTTTACTGGATTTGCACTGCCAGTGCCATCTCATGAAAGGAATGTCCTGCTGGTTTGAGCTTTTCTCATATACTTGAATGATTGTAAACTAGTAAAGCTTATTGACTGTTACTTTCTTGGTTGTCATTATTGCAGTCAATGGGGACATGATTTTCGTCCAGATTATAGGGGATTGGGATGTCTCAAGCAAAATTTTCCATACGTCCCAGTGATGGCCTTAACAGCAACTGCCACTCAGCCAGTTTGTGAGGTACGAAACTTGCACATTAACCTCCAGATTATGTTGAAATAATCATTTGGGACCGATTGAAATGTGCATCCATTGCAGGATATCCCAAATGCTCTCAGGATCCCCCATGCTCTTGTTCTTGAGACAAGCTTTGACAGACCAAACCTAAAGTACGAGGTCATAGCAAAGACCAAGGAACCACTGAAGCGGTTTGGAGAGCTGCTAAAGAATCATTTTGCTAATTTTTGTGGCATAGTATATTGCCTCTCAAAGAGTGAATGTGTTGATGTTGCAAAATACTGAATGATTAGTGTGGTGTAAAGGCGGTGTACTATCATGCTGGATTAGCAGCCTGTCAAAGAGTAGCTGTTCAAAAGAAATGGCATACTGGAGAGGTCCAGGCTGTATGTGTGACCATTGCTTTTGGGATGGGAATAGACAAACCAGATGTGGTAAGTTGACATGGACTCTGGGCCTTTGCCTATTTTTAGTTTTAGAATCAAGCTAACGTGCTGACAAATACTCGACTAATCCACTTTTCTTCTAAAGTTTAAGTTTCACTAGTAGGTTTCTTACTGTGCTTGCAAGTAAACTTTACTGGTTCCATGGTCCGGTGGCCTGCTAAATCGTCGATCTTGGCTATTGATTGCAGGAACTAGCGAATTATGTATTTTTTCAAGTCAAATTCTTTCTTCCAAGCATGGAACTTGGGTGTGCTGAAATTAAGTTAGACTAGGATAAAGGTCATTTCTTTATTGTCAAGGTGGCAAATGACTCTGATCTAACTTGACCTTAAGTTATAATGTTTTTGTCACATTTCTACTTCTTTTTATTGGTTCAGTAATTATTTTTTTATGCCATGTGGTCGGCATTTTGTCATCCACAACACAATGTCCAAGTCAATCAAAAGCTATCACCAAGAATCAGGGAGGGCAGGAAGAGATAATCTACCAGCATTGTGCATAGCTCTATATGCCAAAAAGGATTTCAGCCGGGTTATGTGCATGTTAAGGAGTGGTCAAGGATGTAAAACCGCTTTCTTTAAATTTGCAATGCCTCAAGCTAGGAAAATGCAGCAATATTGTGAACTCAAGGTAATCCAATTTGTGTTCTCAACTTCTCATTAATGATCTCAACTAAGTGATGCTTCTATTTTGTGTTTCCACTTTCCACTTTGTTCTATTGATTGTTGTTAGTGTTAGTCTGGCATTAACCAGTCTGGGCGCTGGATCATTAGATGGGTCTGTTGGCAACATATGTAAATCATAATGGAACCTTTGGGCTAAACTCATCTTCCATGTACCTGAATGGAGCAAAGTCTATTGATAAACATGTGTTAACTCTCTAATTTGCAAAATTTTCAGGATGAGTGTTGGCGGCAAACCTCACTTGCACACTTTGGGGAGTCTTTGGATCGGAAAGACCGCAAATACGGTTGTAATCCTTGCGACAATTGTCTCAAAGCCTCTTCATAAAGGTAAACCTTTCAGGTGTCAACTCCCTTGATGGGCGACAGGTACTGACTTATGCATGTTCTTGAGCTGCACAGTTCTTCTGATTCCATCATCCGCAATTATTGGAAGACAACATGGTAATGGAGGAGTAAAGGTCCTTAGCTAAGGATACAGAATTCTTCAGTTGTGATGGTCTTGTCATCTCATGTTTGTCTTTTCCTTTCATCTGTTGCCATGTTCTTTGTCTGGAACTAATTATTTTTGTGAGGGGAACAAAAACGTGGGTCAACATATAAGCCGGAGAGGCATATGGGAACACACTGTCTGGTCTTGACTGAGGAAGAAAAAGTTACTTGTTTCAGTTCAGCGAAAGATTAACAATGAAATCCAATTATACAAGCACACGTTGCCTTTCTTCTCTTTCCCCTTTTGAATTTGTACTAAACGCATATCATGACTGCATCTGAAGTTGGTTTACTTGCAGATTCAATTTTTCAAGTCATATATCTTAAGATAAGATCGACCAGTTGAGAACCTTTATTAGGGTGTGATCATCAGTTATCCAACTATTGAACACCACTGGCTTTCTGGTCATCAAGCATTGCACAGGTGGACTGCATTATTCAGGTCATTAGTGGACTGGGGATCTTAGATCCACACTATGTAATAGTTTTTCACAGAGAGCACATGGCAATGCATCCATGATTTGATACTTAGGGATTTAACATGGCTTTATTATTCCTGGGTCAGGCACAGTATTAGATTCATGTTGACTAGGATGTGTCGACGTTAGATTCGAGAGAGAGAGAGAGACTACGGATCAATTCGATTCTGACTCGGGCATCATCGATCGACCGAATCGCTTGAAAAGGTTGAAATTCCATGGAGGAGCAGGGCTTGGAGGTAGAGAAAATTGTCTGATCTGTTGATGATGATGGCTATGGGATAGTCAACTTTGGATTTGAATGGGAACGTAGCTTTATTAAATTTAGTTCGTGGAGCTGATTAAAATTGTCTGATATGTTCTTCTCTCGTTTCTAGGGTTCTTCAACCACTCCTAATTTCCTCAATTCGTCTATTTCGATTCCTCTTCGTTGTTGTACGATTCAGCATATGGTAACGTATGCTACCAAAGCTACATAATCTAAAAATGCTGTGTGCGGGTGTTAAACGAACCGAAAGGCTTTCCACAGTTCCATTTTGATTTGAGGACAGTTTTCATATTTCTAGTATTGTCCCAGCGAGCTCGGAGTTAAAAAAATGAGGAAAACCATAAAGCCCCGGAAGCGAAAGTTCTTCTGTCCTTTCAAAACTTTAACAGTTATTCTTGCTGTTATTTATAGGATCTTGATGTAAATTGTGAACGAACTTTCGAAACAAAGCTCCAAACAAATTGCTAGCATGAAATCGGCTCAATCGGCTTGACTCATTCATTCAATTTTATTCGGTCGATTCACGGTCGTCCAACTTCAAATCATTTCAGTCCATAAGATGGTGACTAATGCTGTATCTGCAGTCAAACACAAAGCCATTGCCCTTTAAATTAAATGCCTGGGCACTGGTTAAGCAACTAAGGAATTAAATTGCACAATCAAATACGTTGACTGTACTTGCCACTATTTGTGTGTTAATCCTAATCAATATTCTGAAAATCAAGTTATTTTATGCCAAGTATGTTTAACAAGTGATTTGACTCGTTAGCATGGCCGGCATTGTGTATGGCTTTAGTACTAAAAAGTAGACAACAAGCTTATCAGCCTATGAGTATACCTTGCGAGTAGCTTTTAACTACTGAAATTCCATTAGTGTAGTCCAATTCATGGTAGGAGAATATCTGTTGAGTGATCCCAAAGAAATTGCTTCGATTGCAACTCATGCATATCCGATGACCAAAATTTGGCGTAGCAGAGTTAAAGAATTAACCAATTAGATGACCTTTCAAAATTTTTCATTCAAACCAAATGAGTACAAATTCTGGGAGGGGCTATTTTCACCCTTCCACTGTAGCCAAACGCCAAAGAAAATTTGGTTTCAAGTACCGAAAATGTATGGCTGTGCCTCTTCTGCTTTATAGATTCATGTGTAAATAAATCAAGTTTGAAAATTATATGACTAAAGCGATTGCAAAATGCCAATATATAAATTTTTCAGCATAACCAGATCAAGGAGATAATTGTAGGCTGATGAACACATGTATTTTGTGTTCAAAATTCTTCCAAATGAGAAACTTCTGTTGTATTGAAAACCTTTTCGCTGGGACTCTTGGCTGCAATTGACATATTATGTGCTGAGTCCATAACATTTGCTTTTTCCATGAAAAAAGTCTCTTCCGGTCACAAGATTGTGGCTTGAAGTGGACATCCAAACGGTAATCTTGTTGACAAATTTGATTTTATGCTTAACTTCACATACAGAACCACCTGCACATGCGGCTTCTGCAAGCATTTTGAGATTCGGCCAAGCCAAAGAATAGCACGATTCGAAGCTTGCAAACGACAACTACACACCCTGAGAAGAGGTCGTTTAATGTCAATGATCCCATGGAGAGGGTTAACAATACGCAGCACATGATAAAAGGACAATATTGAAGCAACTTTGGAACACCATGACATGGCTCATGCCAGCCCGCATCTCCATCCTGTGGCGTTTGGAGACTTTCTCCTGAATTTCAAGAAATGCAGCTTGAATCTACACAAGAAGGATGGGATTAACTAATTGTCAATAATTGAAGAAATTTGAAACTGTAGCATCACAATTTACCCCACGAAAGATAAGGTACAAATGCATAAACATTATTTGCACCAATCACAGTTGGACCGCAATGAACAAAGACTTTGTTAGCTGGCCGAGGAAAAAGGAAACAACAGGCTTCGGAGAAGTAAGCAATTAGCAACACTTTCCTTGTTTGTGTTTAGGAGCAGAATTTTTGTTAATAAGATTATGCTGAAAGGGTGAAGTGCCTCAAAAGATGTAATTGTTGACTTGGTTATTTCGCAGTACCCAATTAGCAAAATCAGCAATACGCAAAAGTTTGCCAGGAGGTGAATTTTAATTCCACAAATTCAACATCGCATGCATGAGAACCGAGCTTATTAAATCAGAAACATATATGACAACATTCAAAGGATATTATCACACTAATAAACTTACAGAAAATCAAGGAGATTGTCATCATGCATCCTTGTATACTGATTTTCAGGTGAAATGTGCAGCTCATATAGTGTAAGCACACGAGTTAGTCTTTCATAGTTACGGTATGACTGGTAGTGCATACCTCCGTCTGCAGAGCCTCATCGAGATCGGGAGTGATATCATTAGAAAGCAACTGCATCAAACAACTCTGCATCAAGGTAACATACAGAAAAATCAGCAAGTAGGTATTAGATTAATTAGAGATGTAAAACCTAATGAGCATACAAAAAGCAGATTCAATCTAGAAAACTACACTCACAAGCATTTAGGAATGTGCTGTTGAGACTAGATCAGGTGTTTGGATGTTCACAAGCATCAAAACTTCCTCAGTACAATCCAGTTGGCCCACGAGCCTCATCATGGTTGGCACGCAAGATGGTCGTCAGCTATTGCTGATTCTTCCTCTGCAAAATCCCTCTTCATTTTGATTGGGCTCTGGTATGAAACTTTAAGTTCCTCTGCCAAGTTAGCCAGACCCAAATCAATGATGTGAGAAAACGATTCCATGACGACAACAGGATCAAACGGGATGCAAACTAATTAGCAAATTCTTGAGCTCCTCACCCCAGCTTGTTTCACAGACAGCTTGTTTCACAGAACGGGCAAAATATTGTCCCAATTATGTACAAGGTTATCGAACAACTCATTGAATCGAAGTCCAAGAGTAAGCCTCAGTCATTACATAGACTAACCAGACCCATCACAAAAGCAACACCAGTTTGCCTTTGCATGATAATCTTTCAAAACAACAGCTTTGAGCTGGTCTGCAATTATATATGACAGACTAGTCAGAACTACTGTTCATTTTTTTTTGTCACCAACCAGAGAAACTTGAAACTTGACTTTTATTTTAGCTCAGTTTCTCATACTTACTGGGAAAATTCATGCTCTGTCATGTAAGATTCAAGAGGAACATCAAGGGAACCATAAGAAACTTGACCGGGTTTTTGATCACCAGAGAAAATTGAAAGGTGTTTGTTCTGAACAAAATATCTGTCACTAGCCAAATCTGACACACAAAAATACTCACAAAGGAACTCAAAATGGCCCAGGATTTTTTAACAAAAAATATGAATTTTGGACATAGGGAAAAATGGACTTTGGGAGCAGTTTATAATATTTAGTAGAAGATCATCGGCCTCTAGATGAAAGATTCAAATCCCGGGTTTATCGAGAGGGAAACTGTAAATCACTAGGGAATTCTTGTTTACCTATCTTTAATATTTTCATCCTTGCCTCACTAGCCGCTAATCTGTTTGCAGTCTACAAAAGCTGCCAATGGAAGGATAAATGAAAAACATTAGTATAACGTAACCAACAGCAGTAATGTAGGCAAATCAGAGTTTCCAAAATCAATCAAATAGATACTCGGTGTGGAGAAAATCATTCTTAAAAAATAGAGCTTCGAGAGAAGTATTACTCTATTTGCTCTCGCTAGCCATTCAAGGACGAAGAATCTTACTAGAAGACCAATGCCTTCAATTGACATTTGGGTCTACATTTTGATCTTGGCTGAAGCATCATGTCAGCATCTATGACCAACTCCCCCACTCCTTCAATTATGTAAGACTAGCAATTTAGGAAAGTACAAAACCCTGTCATGGAAATCATTCTTGTCAAAAGAAGATAGTGATGAAAAGTAGGTCATGAATCTCAGAAGAAAAATGATTGTTCACTTCTTATTTACCTCTGTTGAGGAAACATCAATCACTCTCTATTGAAGAATCATATTTCCATAAGTCGTAAGACAGCTTTCGTTCATAATTTCTCAAGACGCGTGTTCTGGATAATTTCGGTATTGCTTCCAATGAGTCACAACCAGAGATATCCAAATAAATTAAATCCAACATTTCAAATCCCCCAAGCTGAGTAAGTTTCTTGCAGTTTCGAAGATTTAGAGATCGCAACTTCTCACATCCATTCAAATCTGGCAAAGTCTCCATTGATTTGCATCCTGTAAAATCCAACGCTTTTAAGAACTTCGCACCGTGAAGACCTCGAATTTCGACTAGATTGTTGCACTTGACAGCCGCTAGTTTCTTCAAACACCATGATTCTGGACAAAGAAGCCTTTCAATTGAAATGCACTCTATTATCTGAAGCGCTTCCAAGTTCTTCAATCCGTCGAGCTTAAGCAATTTCAGCTTACCGCACCTCTCAATACGGAGTTTCAAGAGCCTTGAGGAAAGCTCGGGGATGTCTTCAAGTAGATGGCATGCATGAAGATGGAGTTGTTCTAGGTGGATTAGGCTAGAAAGCTGTGGCAACCTGCGACTCTGACAAGAGACTAACAGATTCGTTAAGCCCGAAGGAAGCTGCTCTGGCACCGACCCGAGATTGTCCCGGTACCCCAGCCAAAGGCGTTGGAGAGAAGAAAGATTTCGGATGCTTTTTGGCAGGTCAGATATCGGTGAACTAGTGAAATCGAGAGTCACGAGCGAAGACAAGTCACCGATTTCACTTGGAATTGCCCCTTTCAGACTACGGCATGAATGGAGACGTAGAGTCTGCAGATTTTTCAACCTTCCAATAGCACTGGGAAGCCTTTCAATCCCAGAATAACTCAAGTACAGGTGTTGCAAATTCTGTAGATTCCCAATTGAGCTAGGGATTTCTCTCAGTGACTTACAATACCAGACACTCAGTGTCTTCAGCTTCCTCAAAGAACCAATAGACGTAGGGATCTCTGTAATACCAGTAGAACTCAATTTAAGTTCTTCTAAATCTTTTAATTCGCTCACTTCCTCTGGTAGCCCCTTGAGTCTTTTACATTCACTCAAGTCCAAGGAAACGAGGCTCTTGAGTTTGCCAATAGAAAGGTGGAGATGCTCCAGTCCGGAACAACTGTCCAAGCAGAGAACCTTCAACTGCGTGAAAGCCGAGAGATCAGGAGTACATCTTAAAACCTTGCAACAGCTAAGGTGGAGAACTCGTAGTCGCTTTGCCGTCTACACAAAAAGAGGAGAATAAAGCTGTCAAAAAGAATGAGAGTGGGGGGATCGGCTAAACAAAAACAAAAACAAAACCCCATCTTAAATCACGGAGAGAGAGGGAGGATGTCTCTTTCTTCCCCCCCCCCAAATCTTACCATGAATGAACTCCTCCATCCTTCCCAATCCTCTGTGAACCAGCTCCCTGATAATTCCAGCACCGATAATTTCGGTAGATGCAAATTGGTCGTCGGAAGAGACAAATCTCTTCCCTCGACCAACCACCGAAGCCATCTTACTTCAGAAAGGAGTTCGCTGGAGCCTCCGCTTGAAGCTCCCCTCAAGAAGTCATGGGACCGGTAGATTCCCTGCAAGTTTTAAAATTGATCATCTGAGGGCGTCTGGATATGGGCGAAGGAATTGGATGGGACAAAGAAAATGACGGAATCCTTTTCAATTCCCAGTTATATATCAAATCAATCCATGGAGTCTCTCAGTTGACTTTTTTTTACTTTTTTAGTTTTTTGCTTTTTTTTAAATCTTGGATTCGCACGATTTGTCATCTTGCTATCCCTCCAATATATAAACATGGACACGTGAAATCACGTTTAATATTTTTTTTATGGCCTTTAAAATTTTGAACAAATGACATGAAAAAAAAGAAAAAAAAATAGTTCTTGCTTTAAAACAACCGAGGCAAATGCACCTTGATGTTTTATCTTTGGCTCTCTTTTTTTCAAATTTTGTAGCGCGTGCACTTTGACAGGGATAGCAAAAAAAAGTCAGCTTTTATAAGTCAAAACATTAATGTTTAATGTTCCTGCTAAAACAGATCATTTGATAAGTTGAAAATGGTGAAAAAAAAAATCTCATATGGCTTTGTTTCACTTTAATAATAATATCGTTATTTTCCCCTAAAAGTTCAATTGGTTAGAATTGCTTTTTTGGTTGGTTTGATCCACTTTTACGGTTTGACTCATCTCTCGTTATCTCTACTTTATATATAAACCGCTAAAAAACCCGCGATGGGTATAATTTCTCTTAAGTTTGTTAGTAGAAAGAGTCACTAAATTGTTGTGATCATAATCTCACGCTATCTTTCTTAATTTTCGCTTGTACATCATCTATATTGTGTAATACATTAAAAAATCTATTATACAAAAAGGGGATTTCAAACCTCGTCAAAAGTTTTTGCATATATTTCATCAAAATGAACTAAAGAAATAGGATATAACAAAATAAATAAAATCATATTTAAAATAGTCGAGACAATTGAAATTTAGTCCCACAAGTATTTCATTTTCTGAAGTTAAATTAAAATCTCTGGTTTCATACAATCATTTAATATTTTTTTCTATACTAATTATCATTTTTCAATGTTTCTGTCTGTTCAAAACAGATTTGACTTTTTTTTATTTTTCAAACACATGTATGGTGTGCTCTTTTTGCTAATGCTAAGAAGTTATTGGATTAGCAAAAGAGTGTGATTTAAATCATAGCAACAAACTATTTCAAATTATATCAAGACTATAAATTGTTTCCTTTGCCCAACATCTCTTGGTTAATTGCTAAGGTTAATTCCTGGCCATTGATTAGTCATGAGCCTATGAGGCATCCGGATGGACAATATATAATAATAAAATCACATTAACAATATAAGTAAAAGAGAAACATAGTTGAAAAAATTGGCTTCATGCTGAAAATCATATATAATGGATACAAAGATATGGATATAATAATAAGCATGACATTTCCTCTCATTAGTCAAGTTTTATTTTTTTTGTAAATAGTCAAGTTAGTCAAGCGGTTTTTTGCACAAAAGAGGCATTGTCCCAAAAAATATAAATAATATAAAACAACTTATGGCAGATAGAAATGTTTGTTGTAAGAAATGAGCATGGTTAATGTGATAAAACCTTAAAAAATAGTAAGATTTTCCTAAAAATATTTTAAGGGGATTTTTGCTATCTTATTTATTAAGATGAAATATGAATGAAAAGAGATAGATATAGCTAGTAGAGTAGAGGGATGGGTGTCTTCAAAATCAAAATGGAGAAAAAAATATCAAACATTGGATTCGTAAATCATAGAAGCACCACCAATACATTCGGCCCTACTAAAAAGCAAGCATATGTGATAAGTGTGAAGTTCTTTCCAAACTTATTGCTTTGAATTAATTATCAATTATTATAATTGGCACATACCATCTTTTTTTTTCCTTTCAACCATGAAATCTTCGTTTATATGATCTACTGTAGTCCTTCATATTATCAATATTTTCAACTAGATATGACAATTGCATGCTTTTAGTAAATGATATTTATAGTGTATATTTTGTATTTAAAGGATATTAAATTGATTGTAAATTAAATTTTTACGGATGTAATTTATATCAATGAAATCGAATCAAATGATTTAACTCTTTCATCCTTCAGATATTTATATTTATTTAGTTGTCACAATTAATCTATGATGGACATAAATGGATGTTTACAAAAATATTTTTCCTAGAAAGGAAGGTGCTAAATGAAATATTAGAATAGATCAGATTAAATATATTAAAATAAGAGGGAGAGAAAAAGAAGGAGAGCCATATTTTACCCCAGGACTCCTTAGTATTTTTGAGGTTCCCTTGTAGTTGTTGTCCCATGGTCCACTATGTTTGTCAAGCAGTTGTCCTTCGCAAAAAATGCTCCTTCCAAGATCTCTCAATTGATCATGCATCTCAAACCGACCACGATCTCCAATTTTAATTAAGCACCTCAATTTCAACTCTTCAATTCCTTCACTTGGATAAAGTCCATCGTCCTCCCACATGTACGTGGCATAATTGCTAAATTCACCAATAAAGTAACAAGCAATATCGAGAAAAATCTGCTTATGTCCATCTTCTAATGCATCATAACTTATTCGCAATATTTTTTGGACATCTCTATGTGGTTGGCTTTTTAATTGCTTCCGCACATCTTCCCATACCTTTCGATCCGTTTTTTTATACAAGTATGAACCTACGACTTGAAGTGCCAAGGGAAGCCCGCCCATGGTGGATATGATATCACGAGATATAGCCTCAAAGTCCCTTGGAAAATGGTCCGTACGAAATGCATGTTTGTTAAACAAAAGCAAAGAATGCACCTTATTCAATCCATTCAATTCATACTTGTAGTCTACCTCGAATTCAGATTGATCAAGAACGGCTTTATTTCTAGTTGTAACAATGATCAAGCTTCCTGCCATAAACCAATTTTGTTCCCTAGCCAGCGCATCTAGTTGATTCTTGTCATCTATATCATCGAGAAGAATGAGAACCTTTTTTCCTTTGAATCTAGATTTGATTATATTAATTCCATCATCAATTCTAGACACTTCATGTTTGTTTCGCAGTATATCCGATATAAGTTGACTCTGTAAATACGTAATACCGTGGCGCCTGGTAGTTTCTCGAACATCTGGAATGAAGCTGACATCCACAAATTTATTTGAGAGTTGATTGTAGATGTGCTTGGCAAGAGTTGTCTTGCCTATCCCGCCCATGCCATAAATTCCAATGATTCGAGCATGGATGGAAGGACCATCTACCCAATTCATAATTTCCTTAAGACGACCCTCAAGTCCAACTAGTTGCTTAGGCACATCCAGCTGAAAATCTTCCCGTAACTTGTATATAACAGTTTCCACCACACGTTCTATTAATTTTCCCTCATGCCTGTCAAACAACAAAAACAGTGAGAGGTTATGAACCTAGACATAGTCTATGCGAGGTTTTCGATTCTTATCAACTGAGCTTTAGGAGGTCGATTTTATCTTGGTGGTGATTAAGCTTTGGAAGACCGAGCATTGGAGTCCTTTGTAGGCCTATTGTTTAGTGATTGATACTATTGGCTGGAGGAATTGTCGTCTCCTTGTGTTTTGCTCTGTACCGGAGGAAAATGTAAAATTCTTGGGCACTATGGGATGCTTTGGTTTTAGTTGTCGTTAGTTTAGTTTTCAGGGACATCTTAGGGAGTACAAGAGTTTGTTGTCTTCGAGGCGTTATGGTTGTTTTTTTCAATCTGTAGGCATTATGGTTGTTTATTGGGACATTTTGGGGATCTTTTCTGACTTTGCAATGAAAGTAATTCATTTGCATTTCACTGGTTCGAAGAAGAAAACTTACTTATCAGAAAAAGAAAAGTTCAGTGAAGTACCCGTCAGTAAATTTCTCAGATTCCCATCCATTTAAGTAACTGACTTCATTAAGTGCTTGCCGTGCTTCCTGGATATCCTTCTCCTCAAAACGCGCCTGACTCGAACGGAAGGCGTTTCCAAAATTTCCTTCTAGATGCCGCACATCCGATGGGGTAACTTTGTAAAAAATGGGCAAGACTATGTGTGACGTGCTCTTCTTGCGATCCATGATATGAATGAGTTCGCAGAGGCACCATTTGCTTGAAGCAAAATTTTCAGAGATGACAAGGATCGAAATCTTAGACCGTGTGATGGCATCGAGAATTTGTGAACTAAATTCCTCGCCAATTGGGATGCTTTTATCATCCCTGAACACCCAAAATGGTACTGTCCCTGCCTTGACCAGATTCTGATAGAGGTGATCAGTAAATGCCTTGCGGGTATCCGAGCCTCTAAAGCTCAAGAACACGTCGTATTGACCACTACCTACATCTGTGGGTACCGGAGAGATGAACGAAGGAGTGGATGCTCCCTCAGTGCTGTCTTCCTCTGCTCTCTTTCTGTTACTCTGCCCATTGTCCATGGCGATATGAGGGGCAAAGTTGAAACGAAAAGATGCTTTTTCTGCTGCTCAAAATATTGATGAACAACGAAAGAAGCTTTTTGGTTGCTTTTCTGCAAGTGCTTGTAGTCCTTGCCCTATATTCTTTTGGACCTCATCCTCTAGTCGAGTCAAACTTGTTGGCTTGGTCGACTCGAGAATAACGGGTACGTTAATTTCTCCCCTTGGAAATGCTGAAGAAGGTTCGTGGTCCTCGAGAGGTTTGACTGTGGAAGATTAGGTGATGGCCCCTGAAGAGAGTTCCCCAAAAAGGTCAAGTACCTCTTTCTCTCTAGGCGTGTTCGCTAATTCGTGGTCTCTGGATGACTGGTAGCTCTACCCTAAGAAGTAAGAATGGTAGCAATCCATGTCTCTTAAGTGGCACCCATTGCTGATGCTTTTCTGTATTTACAAAAATTTTCATATTCACTAATAAATGTTGGCCCCACCAAAATTTTCTAGTTACAATCCAAAGTTTAAAGAATTATTGTTAGAAACTTTTGGCAGAATAGTCTTCCAAATTTAAGAGCTTTATTTTTCTACATTCATGCTTCTAGTTGTGTATGATAATGATGAGCAATTATTTCCAAACTTGAGAAGTAATGCTTTGGTATAGATGGTTGAGAAATAATTCTTTGGTATAGATGGAATGATTGAGCTTTACTATATAGGTCCATCTCTATTTTGGTAATATGAGCTATCCATTGAAAAAACACGAACTGTTGATATTTTACGAGAGATTCTTTAGGAATGAATTCAAATGAGTTAGTAACCTAAAAAGCCAACATCTTGTGATGTAGGGGAGAAAAATTCAAGGTCATGAGTCTATTATAAAATTGAATATCATTTGCTATTTATTTTGTGAAATACATCATCTTACTAAAATGAGAGAAAAAAAAAACAAAATTTTCTAACATTGGATTCGTAAATCATAGAACACCACCAATACATTCGGCCGTACTAAAAAGCAAGCATATGTGATAAGTGTGAAATTCTTTCCAAACTTATTGCTTTGAATTAATTATCAGTTCTTATAATTGGCACATACCATCTTTTTTTTTTCCTTTCAACCAGGAAATCTTCATTTATATGATCTATGATGTTTATACTTCATCTCCATTCATTATTGTAGTCCTTCATATTATCAATATTTTCAACTAGATATGACAATTGCATGCCTTTAGTAAATGATATTTATAGTGTATATTTTGTAGTTAAAGGATATTAAATCGATTGTAAATTAAACTTTTACGGATGTAATTTATATCAATGAAATCGAATAAAATGATTTAACTCTTTCATCCTTCATATACTTATATTTATTTAGTTGTCACAATTAATCTATGATGGACATAAATGGCTGTTTACAAAAATATTTTTCCTAGAAAGGAAGATGCTAGATGAAATATTAGAATAGATCATATTAAATATATTAAAATAAGAGGGAGAGAAAAAGAAGGAGTGCCATATTTTACCCATTGATTGCTTAGTATTTTTGAGGTTCCCTTGTAGTTGTTGTCCCATGGTCTGCTACGTTTGTCAAGCAGTTGTCCTTTGCAAAAAATGCTCCTTCCAAGATCTCTAAATTGATCATGTATCACAAATTCACCACGATCTCCAATTTTAATTAAGCACATCAACTTCAACGCTTCAATTCCTTCACTTGGATAAAGCCCATCATCCTCCCACATGTACGTGGCATAATTGCTAAATTCACCAATAAAGTAACAAGCAATATCGAGAAAAATCTGCTTATGTCCATCTTTTAATGCATCATAACTTATTCACAATATTTTTTGAACATTTTTATGTGGTTGACTTTTTAATTGCTTCCGCACATCTTCCCATACTTTTCATCCGTTTTTTTATACAAGTATGAACCTACAACTTGAAGTGCCAAGGGAAGCCTGCCCATGATGGATATGATATCACGAGATATACCCTCAAAGTCCCTTGGAGAATGGTCTGTACGAAATGCGTGTTTGTTAAACAAAAGCAAAGAATGCACCTCATCCAGTCCATTCAATTCATACTTGTAGTCTACCTGGAATTTAGATTGATCAAGAACGGCTTTATTTCTAGTTGTAACAATGATCATGCATCCTGCCATAAACCAATTTTGTTCCCTAGCTAGCGCATCCTGAAGTGTTTTCTATTCAGTCTTGAAGTAGTTGATATATGTTTCTAGCTGAAGTAATTATAAGACAAATATTGATAACTGGTGCTTTCTGATTAGCTGAAGGTGAATAAAAGAATAATTTCCTCATCCCTTCCTTTCTTCATGTGCTCTTCTGATGTTTTTACGTGTCATTTCAGCTGCCAGCAACTCTTAAACCAAGTGTCACAGTTGTTGTCTCTCCCCTACTGTCTCTCATCTAGGATCAAATAATTACTCTAACCCTCAAGTATGGAATACCATCTACGTTCTTGAACTCTCAGCAAACTGCTGCCCAAGCAGCAGCTGTCCTCCAAGAACTAAGGCAACGTTTAGCTCTCTCTCTCTCTCTCTCTCTCTCTCTCTCTCTCTCTCTCTCTCTCTCTCTCTCTCTCTCTCTCTCTCTCTCTGTTCCTAGAGAAGTATATCATACCATAAAATCTTTATCCTGCCATAAGTGGCTATGCTCCATATGTTGCAACGGATGCACATTTTTTATGTAGTTAATGAAAAGATTCATGCCTAAGATGTTTGCCTTAAAAATAAATTTTAGGATCTTAGTGTTCCTAGAGAAGTATATCATAATCATACCATACAATCTTTATCCCGCATAAAATGTTGGGTTATGCTCCATATGTTGCAATGGGGTTTCGATTGGACTTCTAAATATTTTTTTTTGCTGAGTGTTGTGATTGTCAAGTCATTAATCTCTACTGCTTTGCCTGTCTTTTCAGGAAGTCCTTTTAGGAAAGATAAACCATCGTGCAAGCTATTGTATATAACCCGTGAAAGGATTGTGGGAAACCCATCGTTTCTTGAGATATTGAAATGCTTGCATAGAAAGGTACTATTTCTGATTCACTGTAACTTTTTCTGAAAGTTTCTTTTTAACTTTTTGATACTCAACCATTATGCATTGCAGGCACAACTTGCTGGTTTTGTTATTGATGAGGCACATTATGTGAGGTATGCTCTTTGGCATCCTTGTATCTGAAGCAAAGATCATGCTAGTGTTACTTCAAAAGGAAGAAGTATTTATGATGTTGCTACTGCAAAACTTCTGTCCTTGTTCCAGATAAAGCAAAGCAAGTTAACTTTTATATATGCTCACTCTAACTTTTTTTTCCTAACGTTTTTGCATTTTTTTGTGTTTCTAGCCTAATTACATTGTCGGTGTTACACTAGACCTTCTGAAACCCAGACCTTCTGTGAAGTTCTAGTATAACAGAATGCAATGTTGAAATAACTAATTCTAGAAATGATCTAGTTCCTTCTTTTGGGAAAAGTCAGTGACACATCGTTAATCATATTAAGCAAAATGAACAAAATTAAAATAAGCTCCAACGGAAATTACTTTCGGAAGTAATTGGAATTGTCCATGTTTGGCATGATAGTCAGGTCTTTTAAGCTGGTTCTTGTGTCTGTGTTTATTCTTTTAACCTTTATAGTATACATTAACAACTTGAGATGTGAGGAAAAAGTTCACCCATGTGATCATTGATTGGTTTGAGCTTTTCTCGTGTATTTGAATGATTGTAAACTAGTAAAGCTTCTTGACTGTTACTTTCTTGGTTGTCATTATTGCAGTCAATGGGGACATGATTTTCATCCAGATTATAGGGGACTGGGATGTCTCAAGCAAAATTTTGGGATAAGGACATTACAAGTGCCATAACTTTCGTATGACGCTCACTTGACTGTCATAACTTTTTTTTTTCGATCACTTAAGTGTCATAACTTCTAAAAAATGTTCATATGAGTGCCATAACTTTCAATCGATCATTGAAGTGCCAAATTTTTTTAAAAAACGTTCACTCAAGTGCCAAAAATCCAACGTGGTATAGCACTTGTGGTGAACGTTTCTAAAAAGTTATGGCACTCAAGTGATCAATTGAAAAGTTATATAGCACTTAAGTATTCGGAAAAAAAGTTATGGTACTTAAGTGAGCACTTTACAATAGTTATGGCACTCAAGTGATAGAAAAAAAAATTATGGCACTCAAGTGAGCGTCGTATGAAAGTTATGGCACTTGTGGTGTCCTTATCCCCAAAATTTTCCATACGTCCCAATGATGGCCTTAACTGCAACTACCACTCAGCTAGTTCGTGAGGTACAAAACTTGCACCTTAACCTCCAGATTATGTTGAAATAATCGTTTGAGACTGATTGAAATGTGCATCCATTGCAGGATATCCTAAAAGCTCTTAGGATCCCCCATGCTCTCATTCTTGAGACAAGCTTTGACAAACCAAACCTAAAGTATGAGGTCATAGCTAAGACCAAGGAATCACTGAAGCAACTTGGAGAGCTGCTAAAGAATCATTTTCCTAATTTTTGTGGCATAGTGTATTGCCTATCAAAGAGTGAATGTGTTGATGTTGCAAAATACTTGAACGATAAGTGCGGTATAAAGACGGTGTATGATCATACTGGATTAGCAGCCCGTCAAAGAGTAGCTGTTCAAAAGAAATTGCATACTGGAGAGGTCCAGGTTGTATGTGCTACCATTGCTTTTGGGATGGGAATAGACGAACCAGATATGGTAAGTTGAAATGGACTCTGGGCCTTTGCCTATTTTTAGTTTTAGAATCAAGCTGACGTGTTGTCAAATACTCGACTAATCCACTTTTCCTTTAATGTTTAAGTTTCACCAATTGGTTTCTTAGCGTGCTTGGAAGTAAACTTTGCTGGTTCCATGGTCCAGTGGCCTGCTAAATTGTCATTCTTAGCTATTGACTGCAGGAACTAGCAAATTATGTATTTTTTCAAGTCAAATTCTTTCTTCCATGCATGGAACTTGGGTGTGCTGAAATTAAGTTAGACTAGGATAAAGGTCTTTTCTTTACTGTCAAAGTGGCTAATGACTCTGATCTAACTTGACTTTCAGTTATAATGTTTTTGTCACATTTCTACTTTTTTTTATTGGTTCGGTAATTTTTTTTAATGGCATGTGGTCAGCGTTTTGTCATCCACAACACAATGTCCAAGTCACTTGAAAGCTATTACCAAGAATCAGGGAGGGCAGGAAGAGATAATCTACCAGCAGTGTGCATTGCTTTGTATGCCAAAAAGGATTTCAGCCGGGTTGTGTGCACGTTAAGGACTGGTCAAGGATGTAAAATCGCTATCTTTAAATCTGCAATGGCTCAAGCTAGGAAAATGCAGCAATATTGTGAACTCAAGGTCATCCAATTTGTGTTCTCAACGTCTCATTTATGATCTCAACTAAGTGATGCTTCCATTTTGTGTTTCCACTTTCCACTTTGTTCTATTGATTGTTGTTAGTTTCAGTCTGGCATTAACCAGTCCGGGTGCTAGATCTTTATATGGGTCTGTTGGCAACATATGTAAATCATAGTGGAACCTTAGGGCTAAACTCATCTTCCATGCACTTGAATGGAGCAAAGTCTATTGATAAACATGTGTTAACTCTCTAATTTGCGAAATTTTCAGGTTGAGGGTCGGCGGCAAACCTTACTTGCACACTTTGGCGAGCCTTTGGATCGGAAAGACCGTAAATACGGTTGTAATCCTTGCGACAATTGTCTCAAAGTCTCTTCATAAAGGTAGACCTTTCAGGTGTCACCTCTCTTGATGGGCGACAGGTACCAACTTACGCATGATCTTGAGCTGCATAGTTCTTCTGGTTCCATCATCCACAATTATTGGAAGACCGCATGGTATTGGAGGGGCAAAGGTCTTTAATTAAGGACACAGAATTCTTCAGTTGTGATGGTCTTGTCATCTCACGATTGTCTTTCATCTGTTGTCATGTTCCTTGTCTGGAACTAATTATTTTTGTAAGGGGAAAGAAAATGTGGCTCAACATATAAGCTGCCGGAGAGGCATATGGGAACAGGCCGTCCGATCTTGACTGAGGAAGAAAAAGTTACTTGTTTCGCTAGAAAAAGTTACTTGTTTGAGTTCAGCAAAGATTAACAGCGAAATCCAATCATACAAGCACATGTTGCCTTTCTTCTTCTTTCCCGTTTTGAATTAATGTTGATGCATATCATGATGCATCTGTGAAGTTAGTTTACTTGCAGAATAAATTTTTCAAGTGGTATATCCTAAGATACAATCGATTGGTTGAGAACTTTTATTAGGGTCTAATTATCAGTTATCCAACTATTAAACACTGCCGGCTTTCTGGTCAGCAAGCATTGCATTGGTGGACTGGATTATTCAAATCATGGACTCGAATCTCAGATTCACACTATGCAATAGTTTTTCACAGAGAGCACACGGCAATGCATCTATGATTCGATACTTAGGGATTTAACATGGTTTTATTATTCTTGGGTCAGGCACAACCTTAGATTCATGTTGACTAGAACGTGTCAACTGCCCAATAATGCTCTCACGTGGCACTTCAACAGTTGCTTCCTTGTTGTATTTGCATTACAACAACTCACGTTGATGATTGCATAAATACATTTCATGAGAATTTCAGCCAATGCTTTGTACTCAAAAGGGTGGTTGGAATCAGCATAGTTTTGATGACGGCACAGCATCGCACGAGGTGAGGGAAATTGACAGTGTTGGGCCCCAGAAGAAGGTAATTCATTCATTGCCTTTTGAAGTGAGGACAAAATCGTTCCTTCTGAATGTTAGTATGTGCATGACTCATTTGAAAAAGATTGTTTTGAAAATATATTGGATTGGGGGATTCTCTTCGGCCTAAGAAACAGAAGAAGAAAATTTGGGGTATGCTCATTATCCTCCGACGACCACAGAGGAGAGCCTGTGCTGTAGAAACTCTCCAAGTGCTGTAGAAAATCTCCAAGTGGAGGCAAATAAATTTTGGAAGCTTGTAAAATAGCAATAACTGCAGTTCAGATTGCATGGGGTTCTAGAGAAAGAACCGATGTTACATGGACCAAAATAGATAAATGAAAATAAACAAATAATCCTATAGATTCCCAATATCAAACATAAGTGCCCACTAGTTGATTATCATCGAGCTTGGTTGGCTCCGTGGTCATGTAAGCATCGTAATTACAAGTTTGAGTTGTATCGCGAAAGGGATTGATTTGTGATCTTTGGTGCTATTACCTCGTCTAGAAAGAGTGATGAGTTATTGACATATCATTCAGTTGTGGTGATGGGTCAACCATCGTCGAAATTTAGATTATGGGCGATACTTGATAGTCATAACTGAAATCGAACATTTGATAACGAATGGGGAAATTCTATCGTAACACTAGGGATAAACGATGTGAATTGACTATCCCAACCCTTTAATATTTATTAAGGAACTAAAAGGTGATTGTCCTTGTTTAGGAATCCTAGATGGTCCCCTTATCCTTCCCAAGAGGACCCCGGTGGCTATGACACCAACTGATTTTTTTGTTATCACTCTGAGTCCTGGACCATGCCACATGCTGTACGTGGTACATGCACATGATTGCACATCGTAAGACAAATCAAATTGGATTAGGTGACTTAGGTCCCCCAATAGGAAAAAGCAAGTTAACGGTGACTTTGATGCAACAGGAAACGCCAATTTTAATTAGACTATCTGTCATGGGGTATTCCTCGTTCGTACATTTCCTAACGTTATATTATATCTACTTAAGCACTGTTCATCCCGAAATCTTATAGGGGTCGTACTCATATAGTCATATTGTCAACTATATATTGACTTTGCATGTATGGAAATTTCTAAGCATCTTCAAACTCGGGCCTTCTTAAAAGGTAATACGAACTCTGCACGAATCGATCAAGGCATTGGATCACTGGTTGCCGAGGAAAGTTCGTACCACAACTTGATTTCACAATCGGGACTACAACGAAGTAATTTGGAATACGCATGCGACATTCAAAAAAGAAAAAAGAAAAAAAAGGACATAGCCTTAGCAGATAAGGTACCTATTACCCAATGATCCTATGTCGAGTTCAGTTAACGTTGAGTCTCACGTTGTCTTGTTGTCGCATCTGACTACCAAAACCCAAATTGGCTTCGTTTCTGGTCAACGGAGGGGGTCAATGTTTTGTGCATGTCATGTGGCAGTGTTTTGATCCTAAAGCCTAAGAGTATGAAGCATCGTGTAATGGGTGAAATAGGTAAGAAGATGAAAAAGGAAACACATGAATTATGCTTGATATCTTGAATTCCACAATTCTCTTTTTAGGAGATGCACACTAAAGTCAAACATATTGTCTTTTCCGTTTCTTTCCCAGCAAGAGAAAACATACGTTGAAGAAAAATGACACTAATAATTCTTAAATTTTAGCATATCATGCAATGTTATGTCGGACTTTGTCTTTAAACTATTCTTAAATTTTTGGGATGCGCATTGGAAGACTTAAAACTTGTTGCAAAAATGTAATCGAGTCGTAAAGTTTACAAAAAATGTAATCTAATCCTAAAACTTATTAGATTTGTGCAATCGAGTCGTTTCATTAATTCTATTCAACTTAACTAACGAAAAATGTTGACATGACTTTTTTTTTTATCTCTAGCAACAGCCCTTGCTGGCCATTGGTCGAGGCCCGGCGACCCATACCGACCATCCTCCACCCTCGTCACCCCTTCCCGACAGGATTTCTCACCCCTCTCCTTTTTTTTTTTAAATTTAGCTTAAATTTTGTATTAAAAATTAGATTTTGATCAAAACGACATTGTTTTAGCCTTATATTTCGTGTTTTAGCCATGTTATCACTACGTAGGATAGAGAAAATATTTTTAAAAAGCCACATCGGCATTTTCCGTTAGCCAAGTTGAATGGAGTTAACAAAATGACTCAATTACAACAATTTGACAAGTTTTAAGGCTTGATTTTTATAAGTTTTATATATCAATTACACTTTCTTAACAAGCTTTATAGCTTTTGGTGTACCTATTCCTAAAATGTTTATTGTAAACCTTTTTTTAATCTAAAAAAGAGGAAAGTCATTGCAAGTCTTTGAACTATTGCGAAATGCGCAAACAAGTTCATACTTTTTTTTAATGGTTGACGCTATCAAATCAAGCTCCATCTTCTTAGATTTTTTTCGTGATGAGGAGGTGGGTGATTTGTATGGACTCTATCTTTTTATTAAAAGTCAAAATATCATTTTGTGTACCTCGTCCTGAGAAACATGATCAGATTCGACACGATATTCCAACAATTTTTTTTAGCAGAAAAGAACATGGTTTGTCCTAATTTGCAACCTACCAAAACATGCAAAAGGAAAAACAATAACCGAATAATTAATTCCATTGGATTTATTATTATTTTTTTTTGGTCTGAATTCCATTGGATTTGGAAAGGAGAAACTTTTCCTTGACACTTTCCAAACAGGACAACGAAAGACACCAGCAACTACTCAACTAGAGGCAAAAAACAAGAGTTAAATAGCAACACTTTTTCTCCAATGTAAACTGGCTTCACCCACAACGCTGACACGTGGCGGTCGGACAAGGCAACCGCGACTCTCCCAAAAAAAAAAAGACAAGCAAATTATAAAAAAAAAAAAAGCAATTTTTAACAGGAAGATGGCAGTGTCTCTCTTCCTCTCAGATTTTAATGCCCAGAAAACCAGTCGATCTCTCTCTCTCTCTCTTCCTTCCTTCCTTTGGACACAAAATTCACCATTTTTATACAGTCGAACTCCTCGCATTCTCTCTCTCCTTCATCTTCTTCTTCTTCTTCTTGTTCTTCATCTCGCCAGATCTCTCTCTCTCTCTCTCTGTCATCGGCGTCGAGTTCGCCGGAGCAATTTCAGCGGCCTGGGATGGCGGCGACTCCCGGCATTTTTTTGCTCCGCGCTCGTCGCGCCGGTAATGCCGGCCCAGATCTAGCGTCGCTAACCTGATGCGCAACTCTGTGTGTCGCTCGTCGTAATCCTCGCCGCATTCGGCGGGAGGTGAGTGTGAATCTTGGGTAGTTCGCGTGGAAAATTCGTTGATTTTTGTTTGTTGCTTGTGCGCGCGCCACTGTTCTACTGATGTGTGAATCTCCACTTCAGTTTAGAGTTTGGACTTAGCAGGCGAGGTAGTGGGGTCGTGTTCTTGCAGGCAATGTGGCTTTCGGAGTTTGAGAGATGCTTTGTGAATGAATCGTGTTTCAGTGAGTTGAGTATGATGCTTTGGTTGTTGGGTCGATTCTCGGCAAATGTGAGATTAGAATTATCCGAGCAGTGAGTCCTGAAATGCTTGCAGATGGGAATGGAGGGTCTATTGAAATTAGGATAATGCACACTGGGTCTCCATTATTCGTGTGTTACTCGCTTGATTTCGTCTGGCAAATAGTAGAATATGCCTGGTCTGGCGTTTTCATCGTCCGCTTCGCAATGTGAGCTTTCGTTGAAGTTACCCAAGTTACTCTGGATGCGATTGTTCTGGGTCTTCCTATCTCCTCGTTATGTATGTAATTTTTCTTTCTGTTCTTTCTAGATACCTGTAATTGAGAAATGGAGGTGTAGAAAAAGACGGTCAAAGGGCGGCTTCCTACAGTTTTTTGACTGGAATAGCAAGTCCAGGCAGTGATTGTTCTGGGTCTTCCTTTCTCCTCGTTATGTATGTAATTTTTCTTTCTGTTCTTTCTAGATACCTGTAATTGAGAAATGGAGGTGTAGAAAAAGACGATCAAAGGGCGGCTTCCTACAGTTTTTTGACTGGAATAGCAAGTCCAGGAAGAAGCTGTTCCCAAACAGTGATATGCCTGGCCTTGGTACGACTTGCATAGTCTTTTTATCAATTTTATTAGTCGTAGGCCCGCGCATTGTTAGCATATGAAAGTTTTCCGGAGGAGATGGCTCATATAGTGCTATTAACGTGCTTTGTTTCTGATTAGAGATGGAGTTAAGCATGGAATGGATGACGCAGAGATCTTGGCAAAGTCAAGGTTTCAGATGGTGGGAGTTCTTTTGACCCTACTGTTGTCAAAATCTTTTTAGTCGTGTACGAGTTCCATCTATCTGACTTGCATTGTTTCTTGCCTTAACGTAGAATGTTACTGATGAAAATGGAGTTAGTTCAAGTAAAAGCGGAAGTTGTGAGTGGAACTGTGCTGCTTCAGAGACCACCAACAAAGGATGTGAAAACAAAGCCCCTGGAGTAGGGCTGTCAAAAAAGCCCGGCCCGACCCAGACCGGCCTGGACCGACCCGGCCCAGCCCGGAAATTTAGGGCTTCTTCGGAGCGGGCCTCCTCTGGATCTGGAATAGCTCTAAATTTTGAATATTATCCCTATTTCGGGCCGGGTCGGTCCGGACCGGGCTTTTTTGACAGCCGGCCCGTGACTTTAGAAACCCTAACACAGCACATTCTCCTCCTTCTCTTCTCCTCCCTCTTCTTCTTCGCTTCGCGTCTTCTTCTTCCTCACCACTACAAACCCACCTGCCTCTGGAGTGGTCGCTGTGCTTTGTCCCCTAGCCGTTTAAATCTCTGCCTCGCACGAAGGCATGCCACTGCGACTTACGCCTCGATTCGAGGTCACCCATTGTGTCACGACGAGGGCTCGAGGCCACCGACGCCATGGGCAACCTCGCCGAGGCCGCCATTTGGACATGGAGACCCTCTGATTGAGGTCGCGACCGCTGCGTTGACCTCGGATCTCGGTTGGCCATGGCGTCGCAACCTCAAATCTTCGTGTCGCGTCCTTCACTGTGCCTCGCTTCGGCGCTTGAGGGGCAGCCAAACTCGGCAAACTCTAAGTAGCGTTTCGCGTGGGCGGTCAAGCTATGCTCACGGAGGAAGCATTCATGGTCTGATTCGGCTTAAAAATTGGATCTTTATCAGAATTCACCGGGACTTGAGTACTGTTGTGCTCTTCTGGAGGTCAATGAGGAGCCGTGGCATTCGATCCGATCCAGACATTATCCGAAGAGGAAGGAAGAAGGGACGACGACGCAGCACTGTCGTTGCCGTTGGGTCCCGACATTATCCGAGTTCCTCCCGCTCCTTCCCCCACCTGCAAACCCAAAAACCCAGCCCGACCCGATCCGACCCGACCCGGATTTTCGCTTTGGGTTTCATACGTTTTGGGCCGGGCTAAGTCAGAGAGAGCATGTGCCCCTTATGATTTGGGTCGAGTCGGGTATCATAGAAATCCAACCCGACCCGACCCATTGACACCCCTACCCTGGAGTAGTGGCTCGACTGATGGGTTTGGATTCATTGCCAAAGTCAAATGGTCCCGAATCCTCCACCTCATGTTCTGAATTTCATCAAGTCAAAGCTTCTCCTTACAGTGATGGCACTCATGATTTGCGAAGTAGATGTGATCCGATTGACTACCTTAGCAGTTCTAGTAGATTGGGTAGGTTCTCCTCACACCCTGCAGAAGTAAAGCTTAAACGCGCAAAACCGACCAATAGAGAGATTTCAAACCGAAATACTTCCTTTGAAATCAGCTAAACCTATTTCCATTACTCATCATAGGCTTTTATCTCCAATTAAAGGTCCCGGATTCGTTCCGGCCAAGAATGCTGCCTATGTTATGAAGGCAGCTGTGAAGATTATTGAAGCTAGTCCTTGGGTTGTCAGAGGCAAAGCATCATTTGACTGTTTCAGGCTTTTAGCATTAGTTCCTATGAGAATACAGGATCTAAAAATGAAATTAGGATCTTCCTATGAGGCACAAGGCAGCAGAAAGCTAGTAGTTCTGGCGGTGCCAAATGGTATTCTTCGTTTGTACATTTTCCTAGGCTTGTGTCTTCTCTGTTTGAGCATTCTTTATCCTGAGTTCTTATAGGGGTCGCACTCATATAGTCATATTGTCGACTATATATGGATGCTGTGTGTATGGAAATTTTTAAGAACCCTCAAAATCGGGCCCCCCTAAAGATTAATATATACTATGCATGAATCGATCAAGGCAATGGAATTACTGGTCGTTGAGGAAAGTTCGTACGATGACTGCATTTCAGAATGGGACTGCAATGAAGTCATTTGCAATATGCACGCAACAATCAAAAAAAAGAAAAGAAAAAAAGAGGACATTAGCCTTAGCAGATAAGGAACCTAACCATCGTATGTTAAGTTCGGTTAATTGTTGAGTCTCACGTTGTCATGTTCTCACTTTTGATTACCAAGACCCAAATTGCCTTCGTTTCTATTCAACATGTGGTAGTGTCTGATCCTAAACCAAAGACGATGTAGCATCGTACAATGGTAATATGGAAAAGTAAACACGTGAATTATACTTGAAGTCTTGAATTCCATGATTCTTTTTTTTTAGATGCGCACTAAAGTCAAACATTCTACCTTTCCTATTTCTTTCTCAGCAAGAGAAAAGATCGTTTAAGAAAAATTGCACCGATAGGCCCTAGATTTCATTTCAGCTCGATGTGTAAAGTCAATTCGCAAATGTTTCATGTAAACTTTTCATTTTATCCAATAAGGGAGAAAGTCATCACAAGTCCCCGAACTACTGCCAAATATACAATCCAGTCCCCAATTTTTTTTTCCTTTTGTAATTGACGCTATCGAATCGGACTATATCTTCTTAAATTCTTTTTATGACAAGGTGAGTAATTTATATGGACTCAATTTTTTTCTAAAGCCGGAAAATCAATTTATGTACCTCGTTCCTACGAAAGATTATCAGCTCCAACACGATATCCCATCAAATTTTTTTGGCCGGAAAGAACTGTGATCTGTCCTAAATGGCAACCTACCAAATACGCAAAGTAACAATAACAACCGAAAAATTAATCCCGTTAGACTCCGGAAAGACACCAGCAAGCAAGCAAAAAAGGAAAGGGAATCGCAACTTTTCTCCCCATTCAAACTGGCTTAACCCCACGAGACTGACACGTGGCGGTCGGACACGGCACTCTGTTTCTCTGAGGAAAAAAAAATGGACCGAAAATAAAAAATAAAAAACCTCTTTTTAACAGCACGATCGCTGTCTCTTCCTCTCAGATTTTAATGCAGTCAATCTCTCCCCCTCTCTCTCTTCTTCATTTGGGCACAAATTTCCATTTCACTTTTTATTATTTTTTTTCCCCATTTCTAAACGCTCGAGCTCCTCGCATCCTCTCTCCTCTCCTCTTCTTCTTCTTCTTCTTCTTCCTCCTCCTCCTCCTCATCGTCTTCATCTCGCCAGATCTCTCTCTCTCTCTCTCTCTCTCATCGGCGTCAAGTTCGCCGAGCGATTCCGTAGCCTGGAGATGGGCGACTCTCGGCCGGTTTTCCTTGTTTCCACGCACGCCTCGCCTGCGATGCCGGCTCAGATCCCTAGTGTCGATAACCTCGATGCGTAACTCAGCGTCGCCCGTTGCAATCTATTACCGCGTTCAGCGGGAGGTAAGTGCGAATCTTGAGCAGCTCGCGTGAAAAATTCGTGATTTTGATTTTGCTTGTGCGCGCGCTACTGTTCTGTTCGTGCGCGAATCTCGAGCGCGCGCGCCCTCTCTCTCTCTCTCTCTCTCTCGAGGGAGACCGCGGATCGAATCGATTCCGGCTTGGGCATCACCGATCGATCGACCGGATCGCTTGAGCAGGTTGAAATTCCATGGAGGAGGAGCACAGGGCTCGGAGGTAGAGAAAATTTGTCTGATCTGTTGATGACGATGGCCATGGAATAATAGTCTTGCCTTTCGGATTTGAATGGGAACGGAGCCGATTAAAATTTTTAGTTAATGGAGCTGTGATTGAAATTGTCTGATCCGCTCTTTCCTCCTCCTCTTTTCGTTAAGCTCGTTTTCCTTAATAAATTCGATGCTGGCTCCAAAGTCAGATGAACACTTGTGTTTGGAGGATCGACGTTTCGATCTGTTTCGGGGTCGATTTGGTTGTGTTTTGGACTTTGTTTCGGCCAAAACGTTTGCTTTAAGCCTGCGTTTTAGGGTTCTTTAACCAACCCCTAATTTCCTCGCCTCGTCTATTTCGATTCCTCTTCATCGTGCGATTCAACGTACGGCAACGTATGCTACCGAAGTTATGTAATCTAAAAATGCCGTGCTCGGGTGTTAAACAAACCGAAAGGCTTTCCATAGTTCAATTTTGATTTAGAAGTACAGTTTTCATATTTCTAGTATTGTCCCATCGAGCTTGGAGTCAAAAAATCCATAGGTCTGTCAAATTTTCGTCTTTATTCGAATTCATAAAATCCATTTTCTTCTCCCCTGCTTGCTCTGCTTATGCTGATCGTGAGTTTTTTTTTTTTATTTTGAGATTTACATTAGATCCATCATTTTTGTGGGTCTAGATTGAATTTAGCACATATACTAAATTTACGGAATAATTCCTCCGTATGACGAGAGTGCTATTAAAAGGAGTAACATGAAAAACTAGCTAGATTTTTGCCTTCTTCTTAGGGTTAAACTTGTCATTTTCTGGCTTAACAAATATTGGGCCTTTAGACTAATCTGGAAAAATCTGATTTAGCCGGCTTTTATTGGATAGAAACCACAGGAATTAAAGGTAACTTGGTGCTCTCTAAGCGTATTCCAGAGCAATAGCAAGATAAATGGAATACCGTTCGATCTTTGACTGAGATGAGACATCAATGGCACAAAATGGTAAAGAACAAAAAGGAATAAATTCATTCACACCCACCATCTTAGTACCACCAAATTTAAGACTTCGAAACGAGTTTAAAAATCTTGGGTTCTGCTGCGCAATAAATGAAAGCAAAGGATCAACGCATGAAGAGAAACAAAGAAGATTGTTTACCTTCACCAGCCAAAAGACTGCAACGTCAACAGCAAATGCAGGAAAGAAATCCAGAAGAAAATCATACGAAACCGTCTATTATTTACAAGCATATACCATCCTGGAAACAATGTGCGTGCCACTGATGGGAAGAGGTGAAAGATTGTCTTCAATACAAAAAAAACTGTAGTCATACGTCATCTTTTAACATGTAAAAACAGCGGTTTCATTCGGCATTGGAGAGTTGCAAGCCGACGAAGCCATTTAAAGGATCACAATCTTCACCCACTAATCATATGTGAAAGACAGCCAAATGTCATGAGAATCAGCGACAGCTGTCACATTAGGCAGTACTAACATTTCAGCCTTCTCATTGTTTAAATGAAAAGTTTGGAGAATTATATTGAAACTAGAGAAAGCAGTGTACGATGATATACTCTTCAGTCAATCATCATATGTGTCGAGCATAACCATTTAAGGCTTCGTTGCCTTCAAAATCAGATCACCAAGTTTTGCATCTTCAAGCTAACTTTGAATGGTAAATGCAGATCACTTCTTTTAGGAACACTATTGGGGAAATCAAACAAAGTGAACATCCAAAGGATCAAGCATTCCCCTGCGGTAGCATATCCAGCAATCCGGTCATCCGATTTGGGCAAATTAGGCGACGCTCGAGAGCTCTTACAATGCACAACCCAAATATACCTATCAATCATAATCTTCGCAGGGTTAACTTTTTATCAAAATCTAGCCGAAACTTGGTAAAAAAAATAGGTGTCTTCATGGTCAACAGTCTTTAAAGAAGTAATAATTTGATTCACGTCCAATAAGTGTTTGGATTGGGGGAAGGGTAAGAGTGACTTACCATGTTTAAGAGCTAAATAATCCACATGGGCCAACCATATAATTCCTTGGCCCCCGCACTTTGAGAATTAAGGGAAAAATTAAACCACCTCGTGGCATCTTATTCTATAAAATTGGCTTCGTTTCTGGTCAACGGAGGGGGTCAATGTTTTGTGCGTGTCATGTGGCAGTGTTTTGATCCTAAAACCTAAGAGTATGAAGCATCGTGTAATGGGTGAAATAGGTAAGAAGATGAAAAAGGAAACACGTGAATTATGCTTGATATCTTGAATTCCACAATTCTCTTTTGGGAGATGCCACAAAAGTCAAACATAATGTCTTTTTCGTTTCTTTCCCAGCGAGAGAAAAGATACGTTTAAGAAAAATTACACTAATAATTCTTAAATTTTAGCATATCATACAATGTTATGTCCAACTTTGTCTTTAAACTATTCTTAAATGTTTGGGATGTGCATTGGAAGACTTAAAACTTGTTACGAAAATGTAATCGAGTTGTAAAACTTATAAAAAGTGTAATATAATCCTAAAACTTGTTAGATTGGTGTAATCGAATTGTTTCATTAATTCTGTTCGACTTAATTGACGAAAAATGTTGGCATGACTTTTTTTGTTATTTTATCTCTAGCAATAGCCCTCACCGGCCATTGGTCGAGGCCCAGCGACCCCTGTCGACCATCCTCCACTCTCGTCGGCCCTTCCGGATGGGATTTCTCACCCTTTTTTTTTTAAATTTAGCTTAAAATTTGTATTAAAAATTAGATTTCGATCAAAACGACATTGTTTTAGCCTTATATTTCGTGTTTTAGCCATGTTATCACTACGTAGGATAGGGAAAATATTTTTAAAAAGCCACATCGGCATTTTCCGTTAACCAAATTGAATGGAGTTAACAAAATGACTCGATTACAACAATTTAATAAGTTTTAGGGCTTGATTTTCATAAATTTGAGATATCAATTGCACTTTCTTAACAAGCTTTAGAGCTTTTGGTGTACCTATTCCTAAAATGTTTATTGTAAACCTTTTTTTTATCTAAAAAAGAGGAAAGTCATTGCACAAGTTCATACTTTTTTTAATGATTGACACTATCGAATCAGGCTTTGTCTTCTTAGATTTTTTTCGTGATGAGGAGGTGGGTGATTTATATGGACTCAATCTTTTTATTAAAAAGTCGAAATATCATGCTGTATACCTCGTCCTGCGAAACATGATCAGTTTCGATACGACATTCCAACAAATTTTTTTAGCAGAAAAGAACATGGTTTGTCCTAATTTTCAACCTACCAAAACATGCAAAAGCAAGAACAATAACCGAATAATTAATTCCATTGGATTTGGAAAGGAGAAACTTTTCCTTGACACTTTCCAAACAAGACACCAGCAACTACTCAACTAGAGGCAAAAAAAAGAGTAAAATAGCAACACTTTTTCTCCAATGTAAACTGGCTTCACCCACAAGGCTGACACGTGGCGGTCGGACAAGGCAACCCCGACTCTCCCAAAAAAACAAAGACAAGCAAATTATAAAAAAAAAGCAATTTTTAACACGGAGATGGCTGTGTCTCTTCCTCTCCTTCCTCTCAGATTTTAATGCACAAAAAACCAGTCAATCTCTCTCTTCTCTCTCTCTCTTCCTTCCTTCCTTTGGACACAAAATTCACCATTTTTAAACAGTCGAACTCCTCGCATTCTCTCTCTCCTTCATCCTTCTTCTTCTTCTTCATCTCGCCAGATCTCTCTCTGTGTCATCGGCGTCAAGTTCGCCGGAGCAATTCGCGTGGCCTGGGATGGTGGCGACTCCCGGCGCTTTCTTGTTCCGCGCGCGTCGCACCGGCAATGCCGGCTCAGATCTAGCGTCGATAACCTGATGCGCAACTCGGTGTGTCGCTCGTCATAATCCTGGCCGCATTCGGCGGGGGGTGAGTGTGAATCTTCGGTAGTTCGCGTGGAAAATTCATTGATTTGTGTTTGTTGCTTGTGCGCGCGCCACTGTTCTGTTGATGTGTGAATCTCCACTTCAGTTTAGAGTTTGGACTTAGCAGGCGAGGTAGTGAGGTCGTGTTCTGGCAAGCAATGGGGCTTGCTTTAGGAGTTTGAGATATGCTTCATGAGTAAATCGTGTTTCAGTGAGTTAAGGATGATGCTTTGGTTGTTGGGTCGATTCTTGGCAAATGTGAGATTAGAATTATCCGAGCAGCGAGTCCCTGAAATGCTTGCAGATGGGAATGGAGGGTCTATTGAAATTAGGATTATTCACGGTGGGTCTCCATTATTCATGTGTTACTCTCGTAATTTTGTCTAGCATTTTCATCATCCGCTCCACAATGTGAGCTTTTGTCGAAGTTACAATTTACTCTGGATGTGGTTGTTCTGGGTCTTCCTATCTCCTCGTTATGTATGCGAATTTCTTTCTGTTCTTTTTAGATACCTGCAGTTGAGAGATGGATGTGGAGAAAAGACGGTCAAAGGGCGGCTTCCTACAGTTTTTGACTGGAATAGCAAGTCCAGGAAGAAGCTGCTCCCAAACGGTCCTAATATGCCTGGTCCTGGTACGACTTGCATCATCTTTTTATCAATTTTATTAGTCGTATGCCGCGCATTGTTAGCATATGAAAGTTTTCTGGAGGAGATGGCTCATATAGTGCTATTAACGTGCTTTGTTTCTGATTATAGATGGAGTTAAGCATAGAACGGATAATGCAGAGATCTTGGCGAAGTCAAGGTTTCAGATGGTAGGAGTTCTTTTGACCCTACTGTTGTCAAAATCTGTTTTAGTCGTGTATGAGTTCCGTCTGTTTGACTTGCATTGTTTCTTGCCTTAATGTAGAATGTTAATGATGAAAATGGAGTAAGTTCAAGTAAAAGCGGAAGTAGTGAGTGAAATTGTGCTGCTTCAGAGACCAGCAATGAAGGATCTGAAAACAGAGCCCCTGGAGTAGTGGCTCGACCGATGGGTTTGGATTCATTGCCAAAGTCAAAT
Source organism: Syzygium jambos (assembly GCA_031216235.1). Classification (NCBI taxonomy): domain Eukaryota; kingdom Viridiplantae; phylum Streptophyta; class Magnoliopsida; order Myrtales; family Myrtaceae; genus Syzygium; species Syzygium jambos. The sequence goes on along the minus strand of CM062221.1, from coordinate 24,011,568 downwards.
GGTCGTGAGTCCTCCACCTCGTGTTCTGAATATCATCAAGTCAAAGCTTCTCCTTACAGTGATGGCACCCATGATTTGCAAAGTAGATGTGATCCAATTGATTACCTCAGCAGTTCTAGTAGACTGGGTAGGTTCTCCTCACACCCTGCAGAAGTAAAGCCTTAAAGGCGCAGAACCGACCAATAGAGAGATTTTAGACCGAAATACTACCTCCGAAATCAGCTAAACCTATTTCCATTACCCATCATAGGCTGTTATCTCCAATTAAAGGTCCCGGATTCGTTCCGGCCAATAATGCTGCCTATGTTATGGAGGTGGCCGCGAAGATTATTGAAGCTAGTCCCAGCGTTGTCAGAGGCAAAGCATCATTGACTGGTTCAACATCAGTTCCTTTGAGAATACAGGATCTAAAAAAGAAATTTGAATCTTCCTATGAGGCATCAAGGCAGCAAAAAGCTAGTAGCTCTGGCAGTGTCATGGGGTATTCCTCGTTTGTACATTTTCCTAGGCTTCTATCTTATCTGTTTAAGCATTCTATATCCTGTATTCTTATAAGGGTCACACTCATATAGTCATATTGTCGACTATATATTGATGTTGTGTGTGTGGAAATTTCTAAGAACCTTTAAAATCGGGCCCCCCTAAAGATTAATATATACTATGCATGAATCGATCTAGGCATTGGGATTACTGGTCGCCGAGGAAAGTTTGTAAAATGATTGCATTTCAGAATCGGGACTGCAATGAAGTAATTTGCAATATGCATGCAACAATCAGAAAAAAGAAAAGAAAAAAAGAGGACATTAGCCTTAGCAGATAAGGTACCTAACCATCCTATGTTAAGTTCGGTTAATTGTTGAGTCTCACATTGTCATGTTCACACATTTGACTACCAAAACCCAAATTTCCTTCGTTTTTGTTCAACATGCGGCAATGTCTAATCCTAAACCAAAGACTATGTAGCATCGTGTAATGGGTAAAATAGGTAAGAATATGAAAAAGTAAACACGTGAATTATTCTTGAAGTCTTGAATTCCATATTTCTTTTTTTTTCTTTTTGAGATGCGCATTAAAGTCAAAAATACTGTCTTTCCTATTTTTTTTCCAGCAAGAGAAAAGATCGTTTAAGAAAAATGGCACCAATAGCCCCTAAATTTCATTTTAACTCGATGTGCAATATCAATTTGTAAATGTTTAATGTAAACTTTTCTTTTTATCAAATAAGGGAGAAAGTCATCACAAGTCCCCAAACCATTGCCAAATATGCAATCTAGTCCCCAATTTGTTTTTTCCTTTTGTGATTGACGCTATCGTATCAGACTGTATCTTCTTAATTTTTTTTTATGACAAGGTGAGTAATTTATATGGACTCAATCTTTTTCTAAAGCTAGAAAATCAATTTGTATTCCTTGTTTCTACGAAAGATTATCAGCTTCAACACGTTATCCCAACAAATTTTTTAGCCAGAAAGAACCGTGATCTGTCCTAAATGGCAACCTACCAAATATGCAAAGTAACAATAACAACCGAAAAATTAATCCCGTTAGACTCTGGAAAGACACCAGCAAGCAAGCAGAAAAGGAAAGGGAATAGCAACTTTTCTCCCCATTCAAACGGGCTTAACCCCACAAGACTGACACGTGGCGGTCGGACACGGCACTTCGCTTCTCTGAGGAAAAAAAAGGGACCGAAAATAAAAAATAAAAAACCTTTTTTTGACAGCACGATCGCCGTCTCTTCCTCTCAGATTTTAATGCAGTCAATCTCTCTCCCTCTCTCTCTTCTTCATTTGGCCACAAATTTCCATTTCACTTTTTATTTTCTATTTTTATTTTTTTCGCCATTTCTAATCTCTCGAGCTCCTCGCATCCTCTCCTTTTTTTTCTTCTTCTTCTTCTTCCTCTTCTTCTTCTTCCTCATCGTCTTCATCTCGCCAAATCTCTCTCTCTCTCATCGGCGTCAAGTTCGCCGAGCGATTCCGTAGCCTGGAGATGGGCGACTCTCGGCGGTTTTCCTTGTTTCCACGCACGCCTCGCCTGCGATGCCGGCTCAGATCCCTAGTGTCGATAACCTCGATGCGTAACTCAGCGTCGCCCGTTGCAATCTATTACCGCGTTCAGCGGGAGGTAAGTGCGAATCTTGAGCAGCTCGCGTGAAAAATTCGTGATTTTGATTTTGCTTGTGCGCGCGCCACTGTTCTGTTCGTGCGTGAATCTCGAGCGAGCACGCCCTCTCTCTCTCGAGGGAGACTGCGGATCGATTCAATTCCGGCTCGGGCATCACCGATCGATGGACCGAATCGCTCGAGCAGGTTGAAATTCCGTGGAGGAGGAGCGGGGGGCTTGGAGGTAGAGAAAATTTGTCTGATCTGTTGATGATGATGGCTGTGGAATGGTAGTCTCCCTTCTGGATTTGAATGGGAACGGAGCTGATTAAATTTTTAGTTCATGGAGCTGTGATTGAAATTGCCTGATCCGTTCTTCTCCCCTCCTCTATCCAGTAAGCTCTTTTCCCGAATAAATTTGACGCTGATTGCAGAATCAGATGAACACTTGTGTTTGCAGGATCGACGTTTCGATCTATTCCGGGATCGATTTCGTTGTTTCTAGGGGACTTTGTTTTGGCCAAATGTTTGTTTAAAGCCTCGTTTCTGGGGTTCTTTAACCCCGCCCTAATTTCCTCGACTCGCCTATTTCGATTCCTCTTCGTCGTGCGATTCATCGCATGGCAACGTATGCTACTGAAGCTATATAATCTAAAAATGCTGCTCGCTCGGGTGTTAAACGGACTGACAGGCTTTCCGTAGTCCCATTTTGATTCGAGGACGGTTTTTCATATTTCTAGTACCATCCCGGCGAGCTCGGAGTTACAAAAATGAGGAAAACGGAAAAGCCCCGGAAGCGAAACTTCTTCTGTCCTTTCGAAACTTTCACGGTTATTGTTGCTGTTATTTATAGGATCTCGATGTAAATTGGGAACGGACTTTTGAAACAAAGCTCGAAACAAATCGATAGCATGAAATTGAAGTGGAAGAGAAAAGGGCAAAAAAAACCCCTGAATAGAACTGATTCGACTCAATCGGTTTGAGCCGTTCATCCAATTTTATTCGATCAATTCACAGTTGTCCAACTTCAAATCACTACAGTCGATAAGGTCGTGACTAATGATGTATATGCAGTCAAACACAAAGTCGTTGCCCTTTGGATTAAATGCCTGGGCACTGTTTAAGCAACTAAGGAATCAAATTGCACAGTCAAATACATTGACTTTACTTGCCACTTTTTGTGTGCTATTCCTAATCAATATTCTAAAAATTAAGTTATTCTATGCTAAGTATGTTCAACCAGTGATTTGACTCGTTAACATGGCCGGCATTATATATGCTCTAGTACTAAAAAGTAGACAACAAGATTATCAAACTATGACTATACCTTACGAGTAGCTTTTAACTATTAAAATTCCATTAGTGTAATCCAGTTCATTGTAGGGTAATATATAAGAGTGAACCTCAAAGAATTTTCTTTGATTGAAACGCGAACGCATTTTCGATGACCACAATTTGGTGTAGCAGAGTCAAAGAATTAACCAATTAAATGAGCCTTCGAAGTTTTCATTCAAACCAACTTAGTACAAATTCTGGGTGGGGCTATTTTCAACCCCCCCAAACTGGATGTTATGCATGAGTAAGCAAATTTGGCAGTAAAATCACATAAGTTGATCGTCTATGCTTGAAAAATCACAAAATGCTCTCTAAGCATACGCCACAATTATACAGAGAGCAGAAGGCACACAAAGAAAGAAGGAAAGCAAGCTATGACATGCCATTTTGATTACAACAAATTCCTCCATATTCTTGGCAACTCAAAGTCACCTAAAGGTTGGCATGAATATCTACAGCAACTAGATGGGAAGGGAAAATGGGATTGGATCCCATCTATATAATGGTGATTTTTTTATTTTGCATATGTAATTTTCCTTATTAATTTTCCTCGCAGTAATTTACTAGATACGTATCATTTCATTACTTTTCTTTACAAGATGTAATTTTCTATTTGTTGTCATAAGTGTTGTTAGTCATATGATTTGTAATATTTCACAAAAAAATAATAATCTACCTAAGTTTGTGATAAATTTCTTTCTCTAATGTTAGTAAATTACCAGATAGACCGTAACTTTTCTATTCTCTGGATCCTATGTTTAATGTCTATTTGTTTAATAGTGAATGTCTTTCATGTACTTTTAGTAAAATATCCGAATCGATCCCTACTTTCATTTTCACTTTGTAAAGTTTTGAGACCTACGTGCTAGTAATTTTCCTTATTCATTGTAACTTTTCTTAATCAAATATAAATTTGATCATGCCTGCTTAACTTTCCTTTAATCTCCGAAAATCATGACATAACAATGATTTTACAGAGCAAATTTCACGAACCACCTTTTTGCTCTTTTTATCAACGGTCCACATTGAATGCGGGATTAGCCTCGTAAAAGTGAGTTTTGACTTATTAAATTTCCATCACTCTCATGATTTTGGGCACCATAAAAGTGGTATTTTTTTTGCCAAACGGTAAAGTAGTGTCGGAAATGCTATTTTTCCAATTTTTTTGAAAATCCTTCCGTTAAAATATAAATATATAATGGTAAAAATGTAATTAAGAAAAAGTATTACTTTCTCAAATTTTTCCTTTTCCCGATACACAAATTTGAGGTTCTTCTTTGAGATCTATAACTTTAGCACAAGCTGCAAGTCCTTTTTTTTTTTTGCAAAGGAACCTTTACACGCATCCCTATCTACCAAGGTCAAGAATGATCCAAACCCAGAAAAGAAAAAAGTTTGAAAGGCTGGCACCAAATGAGATGAAAATAAATTTCGACCGTATAACTTTTCGTAAGAAATTCTTGTTTTTTTTGCTAACAATGTGGCCTTCAATTTCTTAAAATACTCTATTGATCTCGATGGAAGCGGCAGCTCTTACTTCGCGCATGCGGGATAATTACGAAACCATATTAACCGTCTAACTTTTTCCTTTACGCCAATCTTGCAGTTCTTGTAACGTGGCTTGTCTTTGATGTGGCACATCAAAAACAAATTGTATAAATTGCATAAAGGAATCATACACAATTGTTTAGTGAGTTTTTGAAATTCAAGTGATGATTTTCTTTTCCAAACTTTTAAGAGAGGTGCGATTGATTAATAATTTTTCACGTGTCTTCTCACGGAATAAGCCGAAGGGTGTCAAACGAAACCGAAGAACTTACGGGGAGGGGTGGAAATAGAACTTCCAACAAACTTCAGATGCGAAAACCGAATTTAAAAAAAAAAAAAAAAACTGAAAATATCTGGCTCCAATGTCTCTCCCGTTCTCCGGCATATGAAAAATGGAAAGGGAAAAACATCAGTCGCCGCCATCGCTCTGAGCGCGCCCCGCTCTCGAGAGAGGCTACCCGATCGATTCGATTCCGACTCCCCTGCATCATCAATCAATCCATCGGATCGCGTCGAACGCACACGGGTGGAGATGAGATTCCATGGAGGATCGGGGGATTGGAGGAGGTGGAGAAAGCTCGGTTGCTGAGCTTGGCTCTCGAGTCCGGCTTCGACCAGCAGTCCGCCACCAAGTGCCTGGACCGTCTCGTTTCCCTCTACCGCACGCAAAAAATCGTTACTTTGTCGCTCATTTTTCGTGCTGAGATTAGCGGCTGTAGAGGTCGTGTAGGTATTTCCATCGTCCACCGCGATGATGACGGCTGTGGAATAGTCTGCTCTAGGTTTGAATGGATCGGAGCGGGTTTAGTGAAGCAGTCTTGATGACGGGCAAAATGTCCGGCACTGTTCCAGTTTGATGTGTTTAGGTCACTTTGGGTGATGGTTTTCCCTTGTTTATTGGCCAAATTGCGCGATTCTGGTCATTAGGGAATGACGTAATTGCTCGTGTCGCGTGGATAATTTGTTAATTGATTGATTGTGCACTGCTAATAAGGAGATTTATTGCGGTTAGTCGCTATTCTGATGATGGCTATAGAATCTCCTGCTTTGGATTTGAATGGGGACCAGAGCTGGTTAAATTTAGTTCATTCAGCGTTAATCTCGTCCCTGTTTCTTTGCGGGTTTGGCGGAGTAATCCTATTGACTAGTAAACTGTCTGGATTATTTCTGTTCTCACTGCAAGTTAGTTATGGTGTCTTGCATTAATATTAATATTGTGTCTCACTGAATTAAGTGCAAATTACGTATTGTAGATTGTACTTATTTGATCTCTTGTTTGCCATGGAACTTGCAAAATCATCGCTTTCTTCTTTTGGTTTACTTAAGGTGACGAAGGTCGAGAGTTTGTCACTGTGGAGCACTGTGGCGATGACTTCTTAGCAGAACTTGCCGAAACCATGCAAGATTCTGAGGATTGGGATTATTTGCAAGCTACGGAGTCAGAAGCTTGTGGAATTTTGGCTGATATGTTTGGCCAAGATATCCGTAATGTCTGTGAATGCAATGTTTTATATAGAAGATTCTCCACAACCTAAGGAAAACCAAACTTTTCTAGAGGTAGATTACTCTACTGATAGTGAAGACGAAGGCGATATATTTGGCAGTAAATTGGGTAGGAAATCCACATGCTATATGCTTGACCAAATTAGTACTCCGAGCAATTCATCCACTCAACTTCTGGCCAGACGATCTTTAGAATCCATGGTATGCTTCTCCCATGGACATAGACAATACATGCCAAACCACTTAAATCACTGTGTCACTGTTATTTTCTCATATAATTTATTCTCTCCTTGATCATTTGCAATTTGCTTGTGATTCTGCACACGGCAAAGGACCTACACAATGTACATGTACATAAGCATTTAGTAAGTTGCTTATGAGGCCTCTCATCCCATCAAATGTCCAATAGACACTCCTAACTTTTTCCAATTACTTCCACTATCTTCAAGTTGCAAAATGACATATTGGAACTCTTTGGTCAATAAGGAAGTTGATTTTAGATTTGGATGATGTACAAATACCTATTTTCTCAAATACTTTGAGAATATAGCAGATCATCAAAGTGTGGAACTTAGTAATCCAGCGTCATTGAAAGGAATGTTTTGCGTAAACGAAGGCTTGTGATTGATACTGAGTGTTGTGACTGTCAAATTATTAATCTCTACTTCTGCTTTGCCTGCCTTTTCGAAAAAGATAACCCATCATGCAAGCATTGTATGTAACTCCCAAAAGGATCGTGGGAAACCCCTCATTTCTCGAGATATTGAAATGCTTGCATAGAAAGGTATTGTTTCTTATGCACCATGACTTTTTCGAACAGGTTCTTTGTAAACTTTTTATTTTCGACCATCATGCATTGCAGGCACAACTAGCTGGTTTTGTTGTTGATGAGGCTCATTGTGGGAGGTATGCGTAATCTTTGGCATGCCTTGTACATGAAGAAAGATCATGCTAGAGTTACTTCAAAAGGAATAATTATTTGTGATGTTGCCACTGCCAAACTATTGTCCTTGTTCCTGATAAATATAAGCAAGTCAACTTTAATATATTCTAACTTAAACTCTTTATCCAAACTTTTTGGCATTTTCCTTGTTTCTAGCCTAATTAAATTGTTAGTGTTACACTTGACCTTCTAAGGCCCAGACCCGTGTGAAGTTCTAATATAACAAAATGCAGTGTTCCTTGTTTGAACTTTAGAAAAGATCTAGGGTCGGTTGTTTAGGAACACTTAGTGGCACATCGTTCATTATATTGAGTAAAGAGCACACAACTTCAATAAGTTCCAATGGAAATTACTTCCTAAAGTAATTGGAACTGGCATAAGCTTGGATAAGGATCCAATCTCCTGTCTATGTTTCGCATGATACACAGTCTCTTAAGCTGATTCCTGCGTCCCTATTTATTCTTTTAATGCTCATACTTTATTTTAACAGCTTGAGAAAGGCAAAGGTTCACCTGTGTGATCATTGATTGCTCTGCCAGTTTGATCTCACTAAAGGAACGTACTTCTGGTTTGAGCATTTCTTGTACATTCTACTGATTAACAAGTAAAGCTCATTGGTTGTCACTTTCGTGGTTGTCATTATTGTAGTCAATGGGGACATGATTTTCGTCCAGATTATAGGGGACTGGGATGTCTCAAGCAGAACTTTCCGTATGTCCCAGTGATGGCCTTAGCTGCAACTGCCACTCAGTTAGTTCGTGAGGTACTAAACTTACACATTAACCTTCTGATTATGTTCAAATAATCTGTTTGGTCTGATTGAATTGTACATCCATTGCATGATATGCTAAAAGCTCTTGGGGTGCCCCATGCTCTTGTTCTTGAGACAAGCTTTGACAGACCAAATCTAAAATATGAGGTCATAGCTAAGACCAAGGAACCACTGAAGCAGCTTGGAGAGCTGCTAAAGAATCGTTTTGCTAATTTTTGTGGCATAATATATTGCCTTTCAAAGAGTGAAGGTGTTGATGTCACAAAATACTTGAATGAGAAGTGCTGTATAAAGACAGTGTATTGTCATGCTGGATTAGCAGCCCGTCAAAGAGTAGCTGTTTAAAAGAAATGGCATATTGGAGAGGTCCAGATTGTATGTGCTACCATTGCCTTTGGGGTGGGAATAGACAAACCTGAAGTTGTAAGTCGAAATGGACTCTGGCTTCTGCCTATTTCTTATGTTTTAGGATCAGGCTGACATGCTGGCAAATACTTGGCTAATCAACTTTTCTTATGTTTTAGCTTCACTGATGGGTTTCATAGTGTGCTTGAAAGTACACTTTGCTGGTTCCATGGTCCAGTGACCTACCAAATTTTGCCATTCTTGGCTATTGGCTGCAGAAACTAGTAAATTATGTATTGGTTCAAGTCAAATTCTTTCTACCATGCATGGAACTTTGTTGTGCTGTAATAAAGTTAGATTTGGTTAAAGTTCTTTTCTTTACTGTAAAAGCGGCAAATGACTCTGATTTAACTTGACCTTCAGTTATAATATTTTTGTCATATTTGGACTTCTTTTTGTTTGTTCAGCGATTATTTTTTTATGGCATGTGGTCAGCGTTTTGTCATCCACAACATAATATCCAAGTCAATCGAAAGCTATTATCAAGAATCAGGGAGGGCGGGAAGAGATAATCTACTGGCAGTATGCATTGCTCTATATGCCAAAAAGGATTTCAGCCGGGTTGTGTGCTTGTTAAGCAGTGGTCAATAATGTAAAACTGAAATCTTTAAAACTGCAATGGTTCAAGCTAGAAAAATGCAGCAATATTGTGAACTCAAGGTAATCCAATTTGTGTTCTCAACTTCTCTCTAATGATCTCAACTAAGTGATGCTTCTATTTTGTGTTTCCACTTTCCACTTTGTTCTATTGATTAGTCTGGCATTAACCAGTCTGGGTGCTGGATCATTAGATGGGTCTGTTGGCAACATGTTCAAATCATAATGGAACCTTTGGGCTGAACTCATATTCCACGTACCTGAATGGAGCAAAGTCTATTGATAAACACACGAATTTTCAAAATTTTCAGGATGAGATTCGGCGGCAAGTCACTTGCAAACTTTGGCAAGTCTTTGGATCAGAAAGCCTGTAAATACAGTTCTAATCCTTGTGACAATTGTCTCAAAACCTCTTCATAAAGGTAAACCTTTCAGGTATCAACTCTCTTGATGGCCTACAGGTACCGACTTACACATGACCTTGAGCTGCATAGTTCTGGTTCCATCATCCGCAATTATTGGAAAACCACATGGTAATGGAGGGGCAAAGGTCCTTAACTAAGGACACATAATTCTTCAGTTGTGATGGTCTTGTCATCTCATGTTTGTCTTTTTCTTTCATCTGTTGCCATGTTCCTTGTCTGGAACTAATTATTTTTGTCAGGGCAAAGTAAATGTGGGTCGAGATATAAGCCAGAAAGGCATATGGGAACACGCTGTCCGGTCTTGACTGAGGAAGAAAAAGTTACTTGTTTCAGTTCAGCGGAGATTGACAATGAAATCCAATTATACAAGCTCATGTTGCCTTTCTTCTTCTTTCCTGCTTTGAAGTAGCGACGAATCCATATCATGACCGCATCTGAAGTTAGTTTACTCGCAGATTCAATTTTTCAAGTGGTATACATCAAGATACCATTGATGAATCCATATTATGACCGCATCTGAAATTTGGCAATTAAACAGTTGCTTCTTTGTTGTATTTGCATTACAACAGCTCATGGTAATGATTGCATGAATATATTCATGAGAATTGCAGCCAATGCTTTGTACTCAAAAGGGTGGTTGGAATCAGCACGATTCTGATTGCATGAATATATATATTCATTAGAATTGTCCATCTTTGTCCTCTATGTTTTGTAAGCAGCTCATAAAATTGACCACTATGAATAATCTATGAACTCTCAAATAAGTACAACACTGACCAATTAGTATCGGGTTCGTGATGTGGTCAAAGTTAGGAATTTATTGTTGAAAATGAGTAGTTTGAGTTCTTAATGTCTAGACACGAATATGTGCGAAGGGTTGCATTTTGATTTCATTTTCATCTCTCATTGGACCACACGGACTGGGCGGTCCAGTCCCTGGTTCAACAAACTGGGAACAGTTGGTCTTTTTGGTACAATTCTCAGTTTTTGAATGGACCGAACCGGATCGAGAACTTATAACCCTTACTTTCTAACAGGACAACAAAAGACACCAACAAGCAAGCAAAAAAGGAAAGGGATTAGCTTTCTCCCATTTAAACAGGCTTAACCCACAAGACTGACACATGGGGGTCGGACCCGGCGCCCTGACTCTCCAAGAAAAAAAAGACAGAAAATAAAAAGAAAAACCTTTTTTTTAACAGCAAGATCGCTGTTTCTTCCCCTCAGATTGTAATGCTAAAAAAAACCAGTCAATCTCTCTCTCTTCTTCCTTAGGACACAAATTTCCATTTCACTTTTTATTTTTTATTTTTATTTTTTTAATCGTTTCTAAACGCTTGAGCTCCTCACATCCTCTCTCCTTTCTTCTTCTTCTTCTTCTTCTTCCTCCTCCTCATCTTCTTCATCTCGCCAGATCTCTCTCTCTCTCATCGGCGTCAAGTTCGTCGAGCAATTCAGCTTGAGATGGGCGACTCTCGGCGGTTTTCCTTGTTTCCACGCACATCTCACTTGCAATGCCGGCTTAGATCCTAGTGTCGGTAAACTCGATGCATAACTTAGTGTCGCTCATTGCAATTTATGACCGTGTTCGGCGGAAGGTAAGTGCAAATCTCGAGTAGTCCGCGTGAAAATTCGTGATTTTTGTTTTTGCTTGTGCGCGCACCACTGTTCAGTTCGTGCGTGAATCTCAAGTGCGCACTCTCGAGAGAGAGACTGCGGATCGATTTGGTTCCGGCTCGGGCATCACCGATCGATCGACCGAATCACTCGAGCAGGTTCAAATTCCATGGTGGAGGAGCGGGGGCCTTGGAGGTAGAGAAAATTTGTCTGATCTGTTGATGATGATGGCTATGGAATGGTAGTCTTCCTTTTGGATTTCAATGGGAACGCAGCTGACTGAACTTTTTAGTTCATGGAGCCGTGATTGAAATTGTCTGATCCGTTCTTCTCTCCTCCCCTCTTTTTCAGTAAGCCTCAGGAAGCGAAACTTCTTCCGTCCTTTCGAAACTTTTCACGGTTATTGTTGCAGTTATTTATAGGGTCTCGATGTAAATTGTGAACTAACTTTCGTAACAATGCTCAAAAGAAATCGCTAGCATGAGTGGAAGAAAAAAGGGGAAAAAAAGCCGCTCAATCGGTTTGACCCGTTCATCCAATTTTTCCGATCGATTCACGATTGTCCAACTTCAAATCATTTCAATCGATGAGGCCATGACTAATGCTGTATATGCAGTCAAGCACAAAGCCATTGCCCTTTGGATTAGATGCCTAGGCACTGGTTAAGCAACTAAGGAATCAACTTGCACAATCAAATACGTTGACTTTACTTGCCACTTTTTGTGTGTTATTTCTAATCAATATTCTGAAAAGCAAGTTATTTCATGCTAAGTATGTTTAACAAGTGATTTAACTCGTTAACATGGCCCTCATTATATATGCTTTAGTACTAAAAGAGAGACAACAAGCTTATCAGATTATGAGTACCTTGCGAGTAGCTTTTGTCTATTAAAATTCCATTAGTGTAAATCCAGTTCATGGTAGGGGAATATATGAGAATGACCCCAAAGAAATTGCTTCGATTGAAACTCGAATGCATGTCCGATGACCACAATTTGGCATAGCAGAGCCAAAGAATTAACCAATTAGATGGCCCTTTGAAGTTTTCATTCAAACCAAATGAGTACAAATTATAGGAGGAGCTAATTTCACCCTTCCACTATAACCAAATGCCAAAGAAAATTTGGTTTCAAATGATGGAAAATGTATGGTTGTGCCTCTTTACAGATTCATGCGTAAATAAATCAAGTTCGAAAATTCGAAAATCATACGATTGAAGTGATTGCAAAATGCCAATATATAAATTTTTCCAACATAACCAGATCAAAGAGATGATTTTATGCTCATGAACACTCCTATTTTGCGTTCAAAATTCTTCCAAATGAGAAACTTCCGTCATATTGGAAACCTTTTCGTTGAAACTCTTGGCTGCAATTGACATATTATTTGCTAATTCCATAACATTCACTTTTTCCATGAAAAAAATTCTCTTCCGGTCACAAGATTAATGTGGCTTGAAGTGGACATCTAAATGGTAATCTTGTTGAAAAAAAATTTAATTTTACGCTTAAATTCACATACAGAACCACCTGCGCAACTTCTACAAGCATTTTGAGATTTGGCCAAAGCCAAAGAATAGCACGATTCAAAGCTTGCAAATGACGACTACACACCATGAGAAGAGGTCGTTTTATGTCAAGAGTTCTATGAAGAATGTTAACAATACACAGCACATGATAAAAGACAATATTGAAGTAACTTTGGAACACCATGATGTGGCTCATGCTAGCCCGCATCTCCATCCTGTGGTGTTTGGAAACTTTCTCTAAATATCATGAAATGCAGCTTGAATCTACCCAAGAAGGATGGGATTAACTAATTGTCAATAAATGGAGATATTTGAGATTGTAGCACAACAATTTACCCCATGAAGGATAAGGTACAACTGCATAAACATCATTTTTTGGGAATTAGCCCAATGGAAAAGCTTCTATTTCAAACATTAAAAAAAGGGTTAATACCACGAAAAACCCTAAACTGGTACACTTGTGATACATTTACCCTAAACTATTTTTTTGACCATAAAAAACCCCAAACTGGTACACCTGTGACAATTTTACCCCAAACTATTTTTTGACCATCAAAAACCCCAAACTGGTACACCTGTGACAATTTTATCCTGAACTTACCATAAAAAACCGCAAACTGGTACACATGCGATAATTTTACCCTGAATTAAAATTTTAATATTTTTATTTTTATTTTTTCGAATTTTTATTTATTTTTATTCTTTTCTTTTCTTTTTTTCATTTTCAAACTTTGGCCGATCGCCGGTCCGGCGACCGGCCAGAGGCGGAAGCCGGCGAGGGCTGCCCTCGACGGCGTTGGCAAGGGCGACCCTCACTGGCTCGAGTGAGGGTGAGCCGGCGAGGGCGACCCTCGCCCGCGTTGGGCGAGGGTGAGCCAGCGAGGGCGACCCTCGCCCGCGTCGGGTGAGGGCGGCCCTCGCTCGACGCAGGCGAGGGCCGCCCTCGCCTGAGTCGGGCGAGGGTCGCCCTTGCCCTGGGCAGGCGAGGACAGCCCTTGCCGGTTTTCGCCTCTAGCCGGTCGCCGGATCGGCGACTGGCCAAAGTTTGAAAATGAAAAAAAAAAAGAAAAGAAAAGAAAAGAAAAAATAAAAGATTCAAAAAAATAAAAAAATAATATTAAAAATTAGTTCGGGGTAAAATTGTCACATGTATACCAGTTTGGGGTTTTTTGTGACATGTTCAGGGTAAAATTGTCACAGGTGTACCAGTTTGGGGTTTTTGGCGGTCAAAAAAATAGTTCAGGGTAAAATTGTCATAAGTGTACCAGTTTAGGGTTTTTCGTGGTATTAACCCTTAAAAAAAAGAAAAAAAATATTGTAGAGGATGTCTTTTTCCTTCTCAACATGATTGAACTCCATCCTCTCCAATGCTCTTGGATTTGATTGTGTGACAACTGCAGCATGACTAATTTTGGTAGATGCAAATTTGTTACTGAAAAAGACAGATGGGGCTCAATGTCAAACCACTAAAGCCATCTTAATTTAGAAAACAATTTGTTAAAGTCTCTACTTAAAACTGACCACTTCAATTGAAGCATAATTTTTAGAGATGATAGGCAACAAAACATAGACCATGTGATCGCATTAAGGAGCCATGCCCTTCGCCAACAGGGGAGCTGTTATCATCCTTGAACACAAACATTGGTACAGTTCCTTCATTTATGAGATTGTTTTTTTTTTTTGTAGCCTTTTAAGCTCAAGAATACATCATAGGGATTACTTCCCACTCCTGTTGGTGCTGGAGAGATGAACCTAAATGTAGATGCTCTGCCATTGCTCCTATTTTCTGCATGTGTATTGCTTCCACTCTTTTTCCTCGTCTTGAGAAGATTATAAGCAAACTCCAAAAGAAGAATAGGCGCAACAAGCACCACAAAAGAAAGCCCCAAAATGAACTGATGCACTTCGTTATTAGCTTTGTTGTGGCTCTTCCCCTTATCCATGGAAGTCTTGATAGCAAATAGAAAAAAAAATGCCTTCCTGTAGAGCAAAAAAAAAAAAAGGTTAACTATGAACTGAACTTATGCATCAACTTGAAAAGATCAACACCACATGCTTAGGGAACGAGTTGGACACATTACAATATATGAACATCAACTAACTAGTCTTCATATGGAGGTATTTCCCAATTACCAGTACTTCATGTAGAGCCGATACTATCACATACTTGTTCTCCACTCGATTGCAACACGCAAAAATCGAAACCAGATTGAGTATCACTTTCTCTACTCGAGCTTGGCTCGATTGCAAAAGTCGAAATATTCAGGCTCAACTTGACTCCATCCTCACAAGGAAGTAGTGTTTTCTTTTTTGCCAAACAATATGGTAGGTCTGGAAACCTATTTTTCCAAATTATCTGATGTTTGTTCTAGTGAAATGTGTACATAAATAAAGGTAAAAAAGTAAATTAAGATAGGTATTGCTCTGTCAATTTGCTGATTCACAGCTACAGATAAAAGAAATTGGAGATACTTCTCATGGGTCTATAACTTTAGCACGATATGCAAGTCCTCTCTGTTTGCAAGGAGCCTTTACACATATCCCTATCCATCAAGGTCAAGAATGATTAAAACCCAGAAAAGAATAGAGTCAAAAAGGCTCTCACCAAATGAGATGAACATCAATTTCAACCCAATGACCTTTTTTAAAGAAATTTTTTTGCTAACGATGTGATCACTAGTTTCTTAAAATACTCGATTGATGTCGATGTTTATAACAGTTTTTTATTTTTTTTCAAAATTTGCAATTCTCATCTAGCTTTTTTAATGGAAAACATCAAAAGTTTCTTCAAATTATGTAAATATTGATGTATAGAATCACACATAATAAATTTGATGATTTTTTTAAACTTCAAATAATTATTTTCTGTTTCGAATTTTGAATAGAGGCACAATCGAAAGATAATTTTTCATATTTTTGCCCACCAAATAAACAAGCCCAACTTCCCGAGGGTGTATAGCGAAACCAAGATGACTTATGAGGAGGGCCAAAATATAACTTAAAACAAACTTCAGGTGTGAAAACGGAATTGTCAAAAGAATTAAAAAGGCAAAGGAAAAGCAATCATTCCAGCCATTGGTGGCAAGGTTTTTCGAAAGAGAGCACTTCAAAAGATGTATTTTTTATTGACTTAATAACACATTCTGATCTCTCCAGCAAATCAGTTCAAATTGCCCAATGATGTTGTATTACTAACAAACTCATTATAAGTTGATGTAACTGCTTCTTTTAGTGGTTTTTGCTGCATCTTTGGATAATCAGATGTCCTGATTGAATTAAGTACTTGATATCTTTGCAGCTACTGGTCTGTGGTGCTAGCTAAGTCACTCCATCTGCACTAAACATTTTGCAGCCAAACCTTGAGCACACTTTTAGTAAGTTTGAATTCAACTGTTCATTATGACAAGCGATCTTGGTTATGGATAAGAACTTCTGCACCAACAATGCTGGAAATGCATTCACAAGGACGGCTAATTCAAGCTTTTGCGTGCATTTTGGTGAGTCTACTTTTCGGTGGTACTTCCACCCAACCTTTCATGGAGTACCATCCTCAAATGGGCTTCTCTTAGATTTACAAGCATATGTAAAAGTTATAAAGTTAGGACGCTAAAACCATCATTTTTTCTTCTGCGGATTTTCTTACATGTGACTGGTATAGCATTTTCATTAATATGGTAATTAGGATAAGGGTGTCTCTGATTTTGAACATCTTCCTATGGTGATAATTGAGCAGACACGTAGAAGTTAGTTTCGCTTGATAATAGAGGTCTTAGTTACACTAAGACAGAGGGAATCCATGTCAATTCGTTTCCTACACTCCAGAAATGCCTTCTTCTGAGAAATTGACCTGCACAAAGTGTGTATTGATTTATTCTTAGTTCAAATGTGAATACGATCTGATTTTGCCCCAACTTGTGATGCGTTTATTAGACAGAAGGAATATGTTCGTTGACTCGAGGACTCGCATTCCTGAAAAGAGGCTTCAAGTCAGTAATCAAATCAGAACAGTGCAAAGCTACAGATAACCAAAACAACTTAAGGGTGGGTGTAACCTCTCTATTTTTCGGAACCAGTCATGAATTCATAGTAAGAAATCCTAGAATTGCTCAACACAAGTCGGGGCACCCTTCTCCCGACCAATGAAAAAACACTCGGAAATCGGAAATTTGGTTTCGTGGTCAGTCATATCTTTTGGTTTTAATGTTTTTGTGACAGCATGTGTGTTATGGAACTTATACATATGTTGTATTTGCAATTTTCCTTATTTATTTAAACTACGTTTTCAAATTTTCAGGTGGCCAATACATCTGGCGTTGCTATGATCACCATAGCCTATGGTCCATAGGCCTCGAGTCCGAGTCAACAATCAGCAGACAAGGGACTGCTGTTTCTCCTATTGCGCCGGTTACTTTCCTTTATGGTACCGTCTAAATTCTAGAAGACTCAGCTATTTATAAATTATTCTTGGTGTGCGTTGTCTATCCTTACACGGTTGCGAATGTCTTTCAGACTGTCGGAGACCAACCGTCAAGGATGAGCACAACCTCTGCTTCTAGGACAAGGGAGCACAATATCCCTATATCACTAGAGTTTGCTAAACCAGTATTCGGCTTCAATTCATCTAATATAGCAATATCAGGAGGTCATTTGCAGAGGTAAGTTCTACTTTAGCATCCCAGCATTCTGCGCTCGTAAATTGAAATTAATCCAGTTACGAGTACACACTACTCGTACCTAGGAATACGATCGTGCTGGCAGAAGATCAACATTTAAACTCGTGCATCCTGGTCATAAGATTTTACTTGTACGGCGGTTAATATACAAGATACGACACGTCGAATTCGTTCCTAGCAATATGTTCTCCGGCTTTTACGAAATGAGCAGAAGCAAATACTCCACCGAGACTAGAGCATAAGATGATATATAGTATCTGTGAATATTTCTGGATATGCAACTGGGGATGTTGCTGGAAATAAGAACTTATCCGTGAGTATTTCTTTTTTCTTCGAAGCCCAAAAAGGGCTGGCGCCAGCTGTCAGCGAGCCGAGGTCCTTGCCAGTGGCTTTAAATATCTGAAATTTAAAGCAGTTCTAATTTTCTTTACTGGTCGAAAAAGTGGTTCTAATTTTAAACCCTCCTCTTCGCGAACGCAAAGAACCCTCTCTAGCTCTCTCTCTCTCTCTCTCTCTCTCTACCATCCTACCTCCCGACCCCTGCAACAATGGCGTCCTCGACCTCGGCTCTCCTCCCTCGCCAAGGCCCGGAAGAAGAAGAGAGGCAAAGTACAGGCTCAAGCACCTCAACACCCACTTCAACAACAACCTCTCCCCCCTCCCTCCTCCTCCTCCTCGCCGCCTTCGTCTCCCCCGTCTCGCCGCCGCACCACGCCCTCTCTCTCTCTCTCTCTCTCTCTCTCTTCTCGAGAGAGAGAGAGAGAGAGAGAGAGAGAGAGAGAGACTAGCGATCGGTTCCATTCCGTTCCTACTCGTGCATCATCAATCGATCGATCGAATCGCGTCGAACAAACACAGGTTGAGATGAGATTCCGTGGAGGATCGGGGGGTTGGAGGAGGTAGAGAAAGCTTGGTTGCTGACCTTGGCTCTCGAGTTCGGCTTCTACCAGCAGTCCGCCACCAAGTTCTTGGACTGTCTCGTTTCCCTCTACGGTACTCCAATCATTTACTTCGTTGCGCGTTTTTTCATGCCGAGATTAGCGTTTGCAGAGGTTACGTAGGTATTCCGATCGTCCACCGCGATGATTATGGCTGTGGAATAGCCATGATCATTGGGGGAATGACGTAATCGCTTGTGCTGCGTGGATAATTTGTAAATTGATCGATTGTGCATTCCCCTAAATAAGGCGATTTCTTGCGGTCAGTCGTCATTCTGATGATGGCTATGGAATAGTCTTGCCTTTTGGATTTGAATGGATCGGAGGAGCTGGTTAAATCTAGTTCACTGAGCGTTAATCCCGTCCCTATTTCTCTGTGGGTTTTGCGGAGTAGTCTTATTGACTCGCGAAATGTCTTGACTTATTTCTGAACTCACCGCAAATTTACATATGGTGTCTTGCGTACATATACATATGGCGTCTCACTGAAGTAACTGCAGATTACATATTGTAGATTGTATATATTTGATCTCTTTTTTGTCTTGGAACTTGCAAAATCATCTCTCTCTTTCTTTTGGTTTTCTTAAGGCGACGAAGGTCGAGAGTTTATCACTGTGGAGTACTGTAGCGATGATTTTCTAGCAGAACTTGCCGAAACTATGCAAGATACTGAGGATTGGGATGATTTGCAAGCTGCAGAATCAGAAGGTTGTAGAGTTTTGACTGACATGTTTGGCCAAGATATCCCTAATGAGGGCGAATGCAATGTTGTGCACAATGTTAATATTATAGAAGATTCTCCACAGCCTGAGAAAAATCAGACTTTTCTTGAGGTAGATTCCTCCACTGGCAGTGAGGATGAAGATGATTTATATGGCAGTAAAATCTAAAGGAAATCCATATGCTATATTCCTGATAAAAGCAGTACTCCGAGCAATTCATCCACTCAACTTCTGGCCAGATGATCTTTAGAATCCATGGTATGCTTCTGAAAACTGTGAAGTTGTCTCACTCCTTTCTGCCCCCACCAGTTTGAAGGGATTAAGAAAAAGAAAGAAAAGCAGGGTGGCTTGGCATGTTTTTTCCCATCCCCAAAACTATTTTGGTTGATAGTTGTTAAGTTTGTGGCTTGAGTTTTGATTCATGGACCTAGATTTGGCTTGGGATTGGCCCGTGTAATTGCATGGACCAAACACGCGGCTTGAAGAATGTCTCAGTACTGTACAGGGTTAGCCGTTTGGTGAAGCAATTGTGGACACCTGAAGAAGCCACAATAGTTACCAGGCAAATCCCAGGAGTCTGGCCACAATGGTCCAGTTGTTTAGGAGGTTGACAAAAAGTTGGCAGATCTCATCACGTCTTTTCGTTCTTTTGACAATGATTCTTCAAACCATATTTTTATATATTTTTGTTGTTGAGGTATATTGGGGCCAACAAAGAAAATGAGCAGAATTGAAAACAGATTGTCTTGGTTATTGATCGGTAGAGATCAGTGTGTCCTTCTGAGAAAACTCTTGGGAAACGCTTTCCACTCGTCTCATTCGTTTTTGATTGACTCTTGCAATTGGGGTTTTGGTGAGTGAGAAATTGATTTATTTCTTATTGTAATTCACTCTTGGTCATAGTGAAACAACTCCTCCCATTGACATAGACGAAACTGCCCAACCTCTTAAATTAGTGTGTCACTGTTCTTTGCTCTTAAAATCATTTCTTCCTTGATCATTTCAAGTTTGCTTGTAATTCTGCTCACGGCAAAGGACCTTACGCGGGGTACCTGTACAAAAGCGTTTGGTAAATTGCTTATGAGGGCTCTCATCCGATCATATGTATAATAACTTTTGCCAGTTACTTCCACAGTCTTTAAGATCTAAAATGACTTATATTAGAACTGTTTGGTCAATAAAAACAATTGATTTTTGTTTTATATGATGTAACAATACCTATATTTCTTAAATATTTTGAGAGTATAGTACATCATCCAAGTGTGGAACTTAGCATCCAGCTTCTTTGATAGGAGAGTTTTGCAAAATGAAGGCTTGAGATTTCTTTGTGCACAATTTTCATTTTCCATCACTCCATGTCAGAAACTATTTATGGTGCTGAAGAGGCTTATTTGTGTTGAAGGACTGTAAGAGCACCGTCACTCAAGGTTCGATATCATCAGTTTCAAATAAAAGACATTGCTCTTGGATTTTGACATGCAAAGGAATTGCAAGCCTTGGATGACATAGAATTGGAAAATGTTGTGATATTCGGAAACAAGGCATTTCAACCAATGCAGCATCAGGCTTGTCAAGCTTCTGTAGCCAAGCAAGATTGCTTCATTCTCATGCCCACTAGAGGTGGTAAAAGTTTATGTTACCAGGTTAGTGAATGTTAACATTATTTCTTTTGTGTAATGATCGTATGTAGAAATATGTGTGGAGACAATGTTTAGAGCGCAAGCCATGTGCGTTTTGCTCAATGGTTCCACCAATTAAATGCTAGATGGGTAGACCTGTATATTGAAATTTAAGCTTTAAAATGATCTTGTAATCTGCTTTGTTAGCACTGTTGAGAAGTTTGTGCTTAAACTTAAGGAAGAAAATGTTTTCCAAATGCAAATTAAGCGATAGGAAGTGATTCAAGTACATAACTATGGGTTCCAATGTATGGGATCGGACTAAGTTGAAAAAGAAGGAAATACTGGACATTCTCATTCTGTCTATGCACATCTCTATCTATTCTGTAATTTCTAGAGTTTGAGCTTTGTGCTATGCTTCTAGGACCTTCTAATTACTTAATGGAAAATTTATCTTGTTTTTGCATGTAAGTGTTGTTGTCAGTCATAGACTCATAGTTCAGGTCCAATTCAAACGGGTTATTAAGTCAAAGAGGAATAAGTTTTCAAATTACTTGCACCAAATACTGATTGTAGATGTCTATATTTCCTATGCAGGTATGTGCTATGTCATCATGTCAACTAGGGGTGATCATTTCCCATAATTAGTTTGAAATTGATGGCCTTTCATATAAATCTGAATTGATCTACTCAATCACGAGGGAAGATATTAATCTGAATTGATTAAGTTGAATTATCCTGAAGTGTTTTCTGTTCAGTCTTGAAGAAGTTGATATATCTTTCTAGCTGAAGTAATTATAAGACAAATATCAACTGGTGCTTTCTGATCAGTTGAAGGTGAATTAAAGAATAATTCCCTCATCCCTTCCTTTCTTCATGTGCTCTTCTGATGTTTTTACATTTCGTTTCAGCTGCCAGCAACTCTTAAACCAGGTGTCACAGTTGTTATATCTCCCCTGCTATCTTTCATCCAGGATCAAATAATTACTCTAACCATCATGTATGGAATACCGTCTACTTTCTTGAACTCTTAGCAAACTGCTGCCCAAGCAGCGGCTGTCCTCCAAGAACTAAGGCAGGGTTTAGCGCTCTCTCTCTCTCTCTCTCTCTGCATTCCTAGAGAAGTATATCATACCATACAATCTTCATCCCGCCATTAAATTATGCTCCATATGTTGCAATGGATGCACATTTTTTTATGTAGTTAATGAAAAGATTCATGCCTGAGATGTTTGCTTAAAAATAAATTTTAGGATTGTAGTTTTTTCTGGAGAAGTATATCATACAATACAATCTTCATCCCGCCCTAAAATGTTGGGCTATGCTCCATATGTTGCAATGGGGTTTCTACTGGACTTCTAAATTTTTTTTTTCTGAGTGTTGTGATTGTTAAGTCATTAATCTCTACTGCTTTGCCTGTCTTTTCAGGAAAGATAAACCATTGTGCAAGCTATTGTATGTAACTCCTGAAAAGATTGTGGGAAACCCGTCATTTCTTGAGATATTGAAATGCTTGCATAGAAAGGTACTATTTCTGATTCACTGTAACTTTTTCTGAAAGTTTCTTTTATAACTTTTTGATACTCATCCATCATGCATTGCAGGCACAACTTGCTGGTTTTGTTGTTGACGAGACACATTGTGTGAGGTATGCTCTTTGGCATCCTTGTATCTGAAGCAAAGGTCATACTAGAGTTACTTCAAAAGGAATAAGTATTTTGATGTTGCCACTGCAAAACTACTGTCCTTGTTCCAGATAAAGAAAAGCAAGTTGACTTTTATTTATGCTCGCTCTAACTCTTTTTTTCGAACGTTTTCACATTTTCTGTGTTTCTAGCCTTTCTGTGAAGTTCTAGCATAACAGAATGCAATGTTGAAATAACTAATTCTGGAAATGATCCAGATCCTTCTTTTGGGAAAAGTCAGTGACACATCCTTAATCATATTAGGCAAAATGCACACAACTAAAATAACCTCCAACGGAATTCACTTTCGGAAGTAATTGGAAGTGTTCATGTTTGGCATGATATTCAGGTCTTTTAAGCTAGTTCTTGTGTCTGTATCTATTCTTTTAACCTTTATACTATATATTAACAACTTGACATATAAGGCAAAAGTTTGCCCATGTGATCATTGATTGTGTTTCTTATGAGGTCTTTACTGGATTTGCAGTGCCAGTGCCATCTCATGAAAGGAATGTACTGCTGGTTTGAGCTTTTCTTATATACTTGAATGATTGTAAACTAGTAAAGCTTATTGACCGTTACTTTCTTGGTTGTCATTATTGCAGTCAATGGGGACATGATTTTCATCCAGATTATAGGGGACTGGGATGTCTCAAGCAAAATTTTCCATACGTCCCATTGATGGCCTTAACTGCAACTGCCACTCAGCCAGTTCGTGAGGTACAAAACTTGCACATTAACCTCTAGATTATGTTGAAATAATCATTTGAGACCGATTGAAATGTGCATCAATTGCAGGATATCCTAAAAGCTCTCAGGATCCCCCATGCTCTCGTTCTTGAGACAAGCTTTGATAGACCAAACCTAAAGTACAAGGTCATAGCTAAGACCAAGGAACCACTGAAGTAGCTTGGAGAGCTGCTAAAGAATCATTTTGTTAATTTTTGTGGCATAGTATATTGCCTCTCAAATAGTGAATGTGTTGATGTGGCAAAATACTTGAATGATTAGTGCGGTATAAAGGCGGTGTACTATCATGCTGGATTAGCAGCCCATCAAAGAGTAGCTGTTCAAAAGAAATGGCATACTGGAGAGGTCCAGGTTGTATGTGCTACCATTGCTTTTGGGATGGGAATAGACAAACCAGATGTGGTAAGTTGAAATGGACTCCGGTCCTTTGCCTATTTTTAGTTTTAGAATCAAGCTGACATGTTGACAAATACTTGACTAATCCACTTTTCTTCTAATGTTTAAGTTTCAATAATTGGTTTCTTAGTGTGCTTGGAAGTAAACTTTGCTGGTTCCATGGTCCAGTGGCCTGCTAAATCGTCTATCTTGGCTATTGATTGCAGGAACTAGCGAATTATGTATTTTTTCAAGTCAAATTCTTTCTTCCATGCATGGAACTTGGGTGTGCTGAAATTAAGTTAGACTAGGATAAAGGTCGTTTCTTTACTGTCAAAGGGGCAAATGACTCTGATCTAACTTGACCTTAAGTTATAATGTTTTTGTCGCATTTCTACTTTTTTTATTGGTTCAGTAATTATTTTTTTATGGCATGTGGTCAGCGTTTTGTCATCCACAACACAATGTCCAAGTCAATCGAAAGCTATTACCAAGAATCAGGGAGGGCAGGAAGAGATAGTCTACTGGCAGTGTGCATAGCTCTATATGCCAAAAAGGATTTCAGCTGGGTTGTGTGCATGTTAAGGAGTGTTCAAGGATGTAAAACTGCTAGCTTTAAATCTGCAATGGCTCAAGCTAGGAAAATGCAGCAATATTGTGAACTCAAGGTAATCCAATTTGTGTTCTCAACTTCTCATTAATGATCTCAACTAAGTGATGCTTCTATTTGTGTTTCAACTTTCCACTTTGTTCTATTGATTGTTGTTAGTGTTAGTCTGGCATTAACCAGTCTAGGTGCTGAATCATTAGATGGTCTGTCGGCAACATATGTAAATCATAATGGAACCTTTGGGCTAAACTCATCTTCCACGTACCTGAATGGAGCAAAGTCTATTGATAAACATGTGTTAACTCTCTAATTTGTGAAATTTTCAGGATGAGTGTCGGTGGCAAACCTTACTTGCACACTTTGGTGAGTCTTTGGATCCGAAAGACTGTAAATACGGTTGTAACCCTTGCGACAATTGTCTCCAAGCCTCTTCGTAAAGGTAAACCTTTCAGGTGTCATCTCTCTTGATGGGCGACTGGTACCGACTTACGCATGTTCTTGAGCCGCACAGTTCTTCTGGTTCCATCATTCGCAATTAGTGGAAGACCACATGGTAATGGAGGAGCAAAGGTCCTTAGCTAAGGATACAGAATTCTTCAGTTGTGATGGTCTTGTCATCTCATGTTTGTCTTTTCCTTTCATCTGTTGCCATGTTCTTTGTCTGGAACTAATTATTTTTGTGAGGGGAACAAAAATGTGGCTCAACATATAAGCCGGAGAGGCATATGGGAACACACCATCCGGTCTTGACTGAGGAAGAAAATGTTACGTGTTTCAGTCGAGCGAAGATTAACAATGAAATCCAATTATACAATCACATGTTGCCTTTCTTCTTCTTTCCCGTTTTGAATTAGTGATGAACGCATATCATGACTGCATCTGAAGTTGGTTTACTTGCAGATTCAATTTTTCAAGTCATATATCTTAGGATACAATCGACTGGTTGAGAACCTTTATTAGGGTGTAATCATTAGTTATCCATCTATTGAACACCGCCGGCTTTCTGGTCATCAAGCATTGCACAGGTGGACTGCATTATTCAAGTCATTAGTGGACTGGGGATCTTAGATCCACACTATGTAATAGTTTTTCACAGAGAGCACGTGGCAATGCATCTATGATTTGATACTTAGGGATTCAACATGGTTTTATTATTCCTGGGTCAGGCACAATGTTAGATTCATGTTGACTAGAACGTGTCAACGTTAGATTCGAGAGAGAGAGAGAGAGACTATGGAACGATTCTATTTTGACTCGTGCATCATCGATCGACCGAATTGCTTGAAAAGGTTGAAATTCCATGGAGGAGCAGGACTTGGAGGTAGAGAAAATTGTCTGATCTGTTGATGATGATGGCTATGGGACAGTCAACTTTGGATTTGAATGGGACGTAGCTGATTAAATTTAGTTCATGGAGTTGATTAAAATTGTCTGATCTGTTCTTCTCTACTCGTTTTTGGGGTTCTTTAACCACTCCTCATTTCCTCAGTTCGTCTATTTCGAGTCCTCTTCGTTGTACGATTCAGCATATGGCAACGTATGCTACCGAAGCTACATAATCTAAAAATGCACGTGTGCGGGTGTTAAACAAACCGAAAGGCTTTCCATAGTTCCATTTTGATTTGAGGACAGTATTCATATTTCTAGTATCGTCCCAGCGAGTTCGGAGTTACAAAAATGAGGAAACCGAAAAGCCCTGGAAGCGAAAGTTCTTGTGTTCTTTCAAAACTTTCACAGTTATTGTTGCTGTTATTTACAGGATCTTGATGTAGATTGTGAACAAACTTTCGAAACAAAGCTCCAAACAAATCACTAGCATGAAATTGGCTCAATCGATTTGACTCGTTCATCCAATTTTATTCGGTTGATTCGCGGTCGTCCAACTTCAAATCATTTCAGTCCATAAGGTTGTGACTAATGCTGTATATGCAGTCAAACACAAAGCTGTTGCCCTTTGGATTAAATGCCTAGGCACTGGTTAAGCAACTAAGGAATCAAATTGCACAGTCAATTACGTTGACTCTACTTGCCACTTTTTGCGTGTTAATCCTAATCAATATTCTGAAAATTTAGTTATTTTACGATAAGTACGTTTAACAAGTGACTTGACTCGTTAACATGGCCGGCATTATATATGGCTTTAGTACTAAAAAGTAGACAACAAGCTCATCAGACTATGAGTATACGTTGCGAGTAGCTTTTAACTACTAAAATTCCATTAGTGTAGTCCAATTCATGGTAGGAGAATATCTCGAAGTGACCCCAAAGAAATTGCTTCGATTAAAACTCAAATGCATGTCGATGACCACAATTTGGCGTAGCAGAGTCAAAGAAGTAACCAATTAGATGACCCTTCGAAGTTTTTCATTCAAACCAAATGAGTACAAATTCTGGGAGTGGCTATTTTCAGCCTTCCGCTGTAGCCAAACGCCAAAGAAAATTTGATATCAAGTACCGAAAATGTATGGCTGTGCCTCTTCTGCTTTATATATTCATGCGTAAATAAATCAAGCTTGAAAATTATACGACTTAAGTGATTGCAAAATGCCAATATATAAATTTTTCAGCATAACCAAATCAAGGAGATGATTGTAGGCTGATGAACACTTCTATTTTGTGTTCAAAATTCTTCCAAATGAGAAACTTCTGTCGTATTGAAAACCTTTTCGTTGGGACTATTGGCTGCAATTGACATATTATGTGCTGAGTCCATAACATTTGCTTTTTCCATGAAAAAAGTCTCTTCCGGTCACAAGATTGTGGCTTGAAGTGGACATCTAAACGGTAATCTTGTTAACAAATTTGATTTTAAGCTTAATTTCACATACAGAACCACCTGCACATGTGGCTTCTGCAAGCATTTTGAGATTCGGCCAAGCCAAAGAATAGCACGATTCAAAGCTTGCAAACGACAACTACACACCCTGAGAAGAGGTCGTTTAATGTCAATGATCCTATGGAGAGGGTTAACAATACGCAGCACATGATAAAAGACAATATTGAAGTAACTTTGGAACACCATGACATGGCTCATGCCAGCCCACATCTCCATCCTGTGGTGTTTGGAGACTTTCTCCTGAATTTTAAGAAATGCAGCTTGAATCTACACAAGAAGGATGGGATTAACTAATTGTCAATAATTGAAGAAATTTGAGACTGTAGCATCACAATTTACCCCATGAAAGATAAGGTACAAATGCATAAACATTATTTGCACCAATCGCAGTTGGACCGCAATGAACAGAGACTTTGTTAGCTGGCCGAGGAAAAAGGAAACAACAGGCTTCGGAGAAGTAAGCAATTAGCAACACTTTCCTTGTTTGTGTTTAGGAACAGAATTGTTGTTAATAAGATTATGCTGAAAGGGTGAATCAAAAGATGTAATTGTTGACTTGGTTATTTCGCAGCACCCAATTAGCAAAATCAGCAATACGCAAAAGTTTGCCAGGAGGTGAATTTTAATTTCACAAACTCAACATCGCATGCATGAGAACCAAGCTTATTAAATCAGAAACATATATGACAACATTCAAAGGATATTATCACACTAATAAACTTATAGAAAATCAAGGAGATTGTCATCATGCATCATTGTATACTGATTTTCAGGTGAAATGTGCAGCTCATATAGTATAAGCACACGAGTTAGTCTTTCATAGTTACGGTACGACTGGTAGTGCATACCTCCATCTGCAGAGCCTCATCGAGATCGGGAGTGATATCATTAGAAAGCAACTGCATCAAACAACTCTGCATCAAGGTAACATATAGAAAAATCAGCAAGTAGGTATTAGGTTAATTAGAGATGTAAAACCTAATGAGCACACAAAAAGCAGATTCAATCTAGAAAACTACACTCACAAGCATTTAGGAATGTACTGTTGAGACTTGATCAGGTGTTTGGATGTTCACAAGCATCAAAACTTCCTCAGAACAATCCAGTTGGCCCACGAGCCTCTTCATGGTTGGCACGCAAGATGATCGTCAGCTGTTGCTGATTCTTCCTCTGCAAAATCCCTCTTCATTTTGATTGGGCTCTGGTATGAAACTTGAAGTTCCTCTGCCAAGTTAGCCAGACCCAGATCAATGATGTGAGAAAACGATTCCATGACAACAATAGGATCAAACGGGATGCAAACTAATTAGCAAATTCTTGAGCTCCTCACCCCAGCTTGTTTCACAGAACGGGCAAAATATTGTCCCAATTATGTACAAGGTTATCGATACAACTCATTGAATCGAAGTCCAATAGTAAGCCTCAGTCATTACATAGACTAACCAGACCCATCACAAAAGCAACACCAGTTTGCCTTTGCATGATAATCTTTCAAAACAACAGCTTTGAGCTGGTCTACAATTATATATGACAGACTAGTCAGAACTACTTTTCATTTTTTTTTATCACCAACCAGAGAAACTTGAAACTTGACTTTTATTTTAGCCCAGTTTCTCATACTTACTGGGAATTCATGCTCTGTCATGTAAGATTCAAGAGGAACATCAAGGGAACCATAAGAAACTTGACCGGGTTTTTGATCACCAGAGAAAATTGAAAGGTGTTTGTTCTGAACAAGATATCTGTCACTAGCCAAATTTGACACACAAAAATACTCACAAAGGAACACAAAATGGCCCAGGATTTTTTAACAAAAAATATGAATTTTGGACATAAGGGAAAATGGACTTTGGGAGCAGTTTATAATATTTAGTAGAAGATCATCGGCCTCTAGATGAAAGATTCAAATCCCGGGTTTATCGAGAGGGAAACTGTAAATCACTAGGGAATTCTTGTTTACCTATCTTTAATAATTTCATCCTTGCCTCACTAGCCGCTAATCTGTTTGCAATCTACAAAAGCTGCCAATGGAAGGATAAATGAAAAATATTACTATAACGTAACCAACAGCAGTAATGTAGGCAAATCAGAGTTTCCAAAATCAATCAAATAGACACTCGGTGTGGAGAAATCATTCTTCAAAAAATAGAGCTTCGAGAAAAGTATTACTCTATTCGCTCACGCTATCCATTCAAGGACAAAGAATCTTACTAGAAGACCAATGCCTTCAATTGACATTTGGGTCTACATTCTGATCTTGGCTGAAGCATCATGTCAGCATCTATGACCAACTCCCC
This sequence comes from Syzygium jambos, assembly GCA_031216235.1. Taxonomy (NCBI): domain Eukaryota; kingdom Viridiplantae; phylum Streptophyta; class Magnoliopsida; order Myrtales; family Myrtaceae; genus Syzygium; species Syzygium jambos. Next base: position 23,982,286 of record CM062221.1, on the reverse strand, counting down.
CACTCCTTCAATTATGTAAGACTAGCAATTTAGGAAAGTACAAAACCCTGTCATGGAAATCATTCTTGTCAAAAGAAGATAGTGATGAAAAGTAGGTCATGAATCTCAGAAGAAAAATGATTGTTCACTTCTTATTTACCTCTGTTGAGGAAACATCAATCACTCTCTGTTCAGGAATCATCACTCCATGAGTCGTAAGATAGCTCCATGTTCCGGATAATTTCGGTATTACTTCCAATGAGTCACAACCAGAGATATCCAAATCAATTAAATCCAACTTTTCAAGTCCCCAAAGCTGAGTAAGTTTCTTGCAATCTTGAACTACTAGATATTGTAACCTCTCACATCCATTCAAATCTGGCAAAGTCTCCATTGATTCGCATCCTATAACATTCAACACTTCTAAGAACTTCGCACCATCAAGACCTCGAATTTTGACTAGATTGTTGCACCAGGCAGCCACTAATTTCTTCAAATTCTGGACAGAGAAGCCTTTCAATGGAATTGCAGTGATGTATAGATATGTCCTCCAAGAACTCCAAATTATTAAGGCCCTGAATTTCAGTTAGCTTATCGCAATCCTCAACGTATAATTGTTTTAGACAAATTGATTGTCAAAGGTCCAATCTTTCAATTGAACTACACTTTGCTATTGAAAGCTCTTCCAAGTTCTTCAATCCGTCGAGCTTAAGCAATATCAGCTTACCACACTCCTCAATACGGAGCATCAAGAGTCTCTAGGGAAGCTCGGGGATGTCTTCAAGCAGATGGCATTCCAAACGACGGAGTTCTTTTAGGTAGATTAGGCTAGAAAGCCGCGGCTGCGATTGAAGCTCAAGGAGTTGGAGAGAAGAAAGATCCCCAATAGCATTGGGAAGCTTTTCAAGCCCAGAATAACTGACGTCCAGAAATTGCAAATTCTTTAAATCCCCAATTGAGCTAGGGATTTCTCTCAGTGACTCACACCCGTAGGCACTTAGTTTCTTCAGCTTCCTCAGAGAACCAATAGACGTAGGGATCTCTGTAATACCAGAATGATCTAATACAAGTTCTTCTAAATCTTTTAATTCGCCCACTTCCTCTGGTAGCCCCTTGAGTCTTTCACATCCACACAAGTCCAGAAGTTGCAAATTCTGTAAACCCCCAATTGAGCTAGGGATTTCTCTCAGTGACCTACAACGGAAGGTATTCAGTGTCTTCAGCTTCGTCAGAGAACCAATAGACGTAGGGATCTCTGTAATACCAGACCAACCTAATACAAGTTCTTCTAAATCTTTTAATTCACCCACTTCCTCTGGTAGCCCCCTGAGTCTTTCACATGCCCTCAAGCCCAAGGAAACGAGGCTCTTGAGTTTGCCAATAGAAGGGTGGAGATGCTTCAGATTGCGACAACAGTACAAGGTGAGGATCTTCAACCGCGTGAAAGCCGAGAGATCGGGAGTACATCTTAAACCATGGCACCATCTGAGGACGAGAACTTGTAGCCGCTTTGCCGTCTACACAAAAAAAAGAGGGAGAATAAAGCTGTCAAAAGAATGAGAGTGGGGGATCGGCTAAACAAAAACAAAAACAAAACCCCCATCTTAAATCACGGAGAGAGAGAGGGAGGATGTCTCTTCTTTTCCCCCCAATCTTACCGTGATCAAACTCCATCCTTCCCAATCCTCTGTGATGTCCTCGCTCCCTGCTAATTCCAGCACCGATAATTTCGGCAGATGCAAACCGGTCGTCGGAAGAGGCGGATCGTCTCCCTCGACCTCCCACTCAAGCCATCTTACTTCTGAAAGGAGTTCGTTAGAAGAGTCTCCGCTTGAAGCTCCCCTCGTCAACTTATCGAACCAGAAGCGACGCTGCAAGTTTTTTCAAATTGTTCATCCGAGGACGTCTCGATAGAGGCGAAGGAATTGGACGGGACAAAGAAAATGACGGAATCCTTTTCAATTCCCAGTTACATATCAAATCAATCCATGGAGTCTCTCAGTTGACTTTTTTTTTACTTTTTTTCTTTTTTTTAAATCTTGGATTCGCACGATTTGTTATCTTGCTATCCTTCCCGTATATAAATATCGACACGTGAAATCACGTTTAATTTTTTTTTTGACGGCCTTTAGAAATTTGAACAAATGACATGAAAATAAAGAAAAAAAATAGTTCTTGCTTTAAAACAACCGAGGCAAATGCACCTTGATGTTTTATCTTTGGCTCTCTTTTTTTCAAATTTTGTAGCGCGTGCACTTTGACATGCACTTTGACAGGGATCGAAAAAAAAAAGTCATTTTTATAAGTCAAAACATTAATGTTTAACGTTCCTGCTAAAACAGATCATTTGATAAGTTGAAAATGGTGAAAAAAAAATCTCATATGGCTTTGTTTCACTTTAATAATTATACCGTTATTTTCCCCCAAAAGTTCAATTGGTTAGAATTGCTTTTTCGGTTGGTTTGATTCACTTTGTGGTTTGACTCATCCCTTGTTATCTCTACTTTATATATAAACCGCTGAAAAACCTGCGATGGATATAATTTCTCTTAAGTTTGTTAGTAGAAAGAGTCACTAAATTGTTGTAATCATAATTTCACGCTATCTTTCTTAATTTTCGCTTGTACATTGTCTATATTGTGTAATACATTAAAAAAGCTACTATACAGAAAGGGGATTTCAAACCTCGTCAAAAGGTTTTGCATATATTTCATCAAAATGAACTAAAGAAATAGGATATAACAAAATAAATAAAATCATATTTAAAATAGTCGAGACAATTGAAATTTAGTCCCATAAGTATTTCATTTTCCGAAGTTAAATCAAAATCTCTCGTGTCATACAATCATTTAATATTTTTTTCTATACTAATTATCATCTTTCAATGTTTCTGTCTGTTCAAAATAGATTCGACTTTTTTTCATTTTTCAAACACCTGTATGGTGTGCTCTTTTTGCTAATGCTAAGAAGTTATTGGATCTAACAAAAGAGTGTGATTTAAATCATAGCAACAAACTATTTCAAATTATATCAAGACTATAAATTGTTTCCTTTGCCCAACATCTCTTGGTCAAATGCTAAGGTTAATTCCTGGCCATTGACCATGAGCCTATGAGGCATCTAGATGGACAATATATAATAATAAAGATATGGACACAAAGAGAAACATAGTTGAAAAAATTGTCTTCATGCTGAAAATCATATATAATGGACACAAAGATATGGATATAATAATAAGCACAACATTTCCTCTCATTAGTCAAGTTTTATTTTTTTTTATAAATAGTCAAGTTAGTCTAGCGGTTTTTGGCACAAAAAAGGCATTGTCCCAAAAAATATAAATAATATAAAACAACTTATGGCAGATAGAAATGTTTGTTATAAGAAATGAGCATGGTTAATGTCACGCCCCGTACCCACGAAGGCTGAACATCCGCTTCTTTGGTCGACTAGAGGTGCGACGCTCCCAGGATTGCGTCACCGACCCGAACCCAAATCAGAGTAAATACGCGTCACATGCGGAAACACGTATATATTTATATATATATACACCCGGACATAAAAACACATAACCACGAGCAGTTATAGATATCAACAACTATAGATAATATTAATATATATACATGTCCTTCCATAACTTGAACAAACTATTAATTTACAACCCAAAAAGTATACATAAAAAGGCCACTAAACAAAAAGGATCGGTGGCCTAGGGTGTCAGCTAAAAACTTAGGGAGAGTTACATCAAAAAGAGGGGTTAATCTAAACTCCTATCAAACCGCTCTACTCTAAGGATCCCGACCTGGGTTGGATGATGCTGCTGACTCCTCAGATGAGTCTTCATCCGTCAGAATTTCCATATCTGATCCAACTTCGGCCACTTCCCCTATTTGTTCACCATTCTCACCGACTATTTCCAGATTCTGCTCCTCTTCTTCTTCCCCGATTATGTCATCAGCTATAACTTGCTCTCCACCCTGCACTTCCTCCTCGGGTATAGGTCCATCCACCGTATCGCCCACGCTACTTACGCTAAGGGAGGCTGGAGGATCAGAGACTTCTCCACTCACCATTTGGGGAATCATGACGCCATTAATATCTACTGGAACATCAAAAGTCCTCATCGGAGGTCCAGTAACCCCATCAACTCCCCTCAAATACCAAGCCACGTACTCCTGTGTCTCTGGGTAAGCCTCTCCCACATCTATAAACACCACTGACTGGCGCCTAATGTATGCTGATCCGTCCCCGCAAGGATGCTCACTAACACCTCGCTGAATCCGGTACGGGTATCCAAAAAGAGGACTTTTCCTCGGCATTCTACTGGCGGGGGTCTGAAAATCCGGTTTTACCACAACCGTGAGATAAACTCAGCAAGTAAAATCTCTAATCCTAAACTAGGCTAACGTGCACCTCCAGAAGTAAATAAAACACATAATACACTGAACCAGTAATTAAATTACATTATTTTCACTCGGGCCCTTAGCCCTAATTTCATTCTCCAGCCCTGCAGGTTAGGCTTCCAACATCAATATAATTCATTAACAATTTAATCGACCCGAAGGCCATGACCCAATGGTCATCAATCACTCGACCCGAAGGCCCGACCCGAAGGCCCACAGCTGTATAACTCGACCCGAAGGCCATGACCCAGTGGTCATCAATTATTCGACCCGAAGGCCCGACCCGAAGGCCCACAGCTGTATAACTCGACCCGAAGGCCATGACCCAGTGGTCATCAATTATTCGACCCGAAGGCCCGACCCGTCGGCCCACAATTATAAATCGACCCGTAGGCCTGACCCGTCGGTCACAATTTTTCGACCCGAAGGCCCGACCCGTCGGCCCACAATTATAAATCGACCCGTAGGCCTGACCCGTCGGTCACAATTATATATCAAAACCAACGTGGAATTCACAATCGAAGCCCGTTAAATTTCCAATGGGCTTAAACCAATTCAAATCAATCCACATCAAGGCCCATTAAATTTCTAATTTTCTCAAATGGGCCTCAACTAGCCCAATTCAACTTTTCACTCAAGGGCCCATTTCACTTTCTAATTGGGCTCCAATAATTTAATTCAATTTTAACATCAAGGCCCATTTTTAATTATCATTGGGCTCACTTAATTCCAATTGGGCCCATTTTAATTATCATTGGGCCCAATTCATGCAAATTCGGAGCCCATTAAACCCACTCCATTCCAGCCCATTATTCCTTCACTAATTACCACTAAACCATTATAATTAGGCCTAATTAAGTCCACTAATCAAACCTTGCATAAAACCCACTCAATTAGGCACTAATTAACTTAATTAAACCCCTAATCAAGCACAATTAGAACTAATTCAGCGATTAGTAGATTTACTCGCCTATTAGCGACGCGAGACGACGGGGACGAGCGGCCGATCACCGGCAAGCGGTTCAATCGACGGCGGCGTCCCTAATGCAAGCCGGCGGACACGGCGGCTCCGGCAAGGCACACGGCGAGGCTCGGCCAAGGACAGGGGGAGGCTGGACAGGGCGGAAGGTGACGGCGAGGGAGTTAGAAAGGCGAGACGGCTAGCTGGCTGGCCGAGGTGGCGCACGGCGGCGCGGCCTGGCGGGGGCGAGCTCGGCGACGGTGACGGCGCCCTTGCTTGCCTCGGCTGGAACAGGCGGCTGAGGGCGGTGGAAGCGGGGATTTTGTTGCGACTGGGCTGGGGGTGGCTCCAGGGGACGGCACACGGTGGTCGGCGGTCAGCAGCTCCGGCGAAGCCCACTGTTCCGGCGTGCACAGTTGGCTGGCGGTGCTGATCGGCGGGAGAGGCAGCGGCTGAAGGAGGAATCGGGAGGAGAGAGAGACTGATACGGGGGAGAGAGAGACTGATGAGAGAGAGAGAGGTCAAAGGTGGGTCAACCTTATCCTTCTTGAGGGTCCACATGTCAAGATCTAACCTAAATGCCCAAAATACCCCTAATCTAAGGGCTAGAAATGCATCCAAAGCAATAATTTAAGGGCATAAAAGTCATTTGCCCCTAACCATGGTTAACCAACCCTAGTCAACCTTAACCAACCTTGGTTAAATCCCAAAATTAATCCAAAATTCGGAATTAATGAAAAATGACCTAGGGGCATTTTGGTCATTTTTCCGTCCCGTACCGAAATTCCGATTTTCGCTCCTACCAGTCCTGTATATCCATGTAAGACCTAATCCAAAGTCGGAATCGCGAAATTCGCTTTCTAAATCCTCGAAAATCCTCTGCGAAGTTTCCGGGAATAAAATAATATTATTTTCTAATTTTTGCCGAAATTCCACTTTCTGTCCAGAATCACTCCAAACACACTCGGATACCCCAAAATGACGTTGGCCGCGAAAATTAACCTCAAACGGCCTCCGAAATCGGCCTCAGCGTTCTCAGGGGCAAAATGGTCTTTTTCTCACTTTCTGCCGAATCTTCCGTTTTCAACTGTTTTAATCTCAAACATGAATGGCCATTACCAATTGACGTCCGTCTTGCAAAATAGTCATAATTACCCTTGAGATTTTGATATCGAAACTCGGGTCCAATATTGTAATCTCAATATGCTCGTTTCGCAGTTTTAGGGTCTCTTACTAACGAGCGGCCGTTTAGGCGTTACGCGTATCGACCTAAGATTGTCCGAATCGTGATGGTCTAAATTTCGAGAGAACGAGAGGAAGTATTACTAGTACCAGGGTCACGATCGTTTGGATTACAATCAGGTTTCATTCGTCAGATGTACTTTCGGTCGTGCGAAATCACTCGCGATCCGATCGTACGTTACTGACAACATCAACCAGTCATTTTCCTAAGACCGGCCTATATTGGCTCAAAATATTTCCTCAACGTTCTTCAAAATCAGCGTTCAGTCGCGATTGGGTTCTCGGTCCACGTACCTGTTCCTATTTAGCCCTTCTCATATGGTTAGTATCCCGAGACTGATCAGGTCCAGGCGAGACTTACTAAAATTACACGAGAATAAATATACACTTTATTGGTCCCGATAACGGGTCAAAATTCAGGATGTTACAGTTAATGTGATAAAACCTTAAAAAACAGTAAGATTTTCCTAAAAATATTTTTAAGGGGATTTTTCCTATCTTGTTTATTAAGATGAAATAAGAATGAACAGAGACAGATATAACTAGTAGAGTAGAGGGATGGGTATCTTCAAAATCAAAATGGAGAAAAAAATATCAAACATTGGATTCGTAAATCATAGAAGCACCACCAATACATTCGGCCGTACTAAAAAGCAAGCATATGTGATAAGTGTGAAATTCTTTCCAAACTTATTGCTTTGAATTAATTATCAGTTATTATAATTGGCACATACCATCTTTTTTTTTTCCTTTCAACCGGGAAATCTTCATTTATATGATCTATGATGTTTATACTTCATCTTCATTCATTATTGTAGTCCTTCATATTATCAATATTTTCAACTAGATATGACAATTGCATGCTTTTAGTAAATGAGATTTATAGTGTATATTTTGTAGTTAAAGGTTATTAAATTGATTGTAAATTAAATTTTTACGGATGTAATTTATATCAATGAAATCGAATCAAATGATTTAACTCTTTCATCCTTCAGATACTTATATTTATTTAGTTGTCACAATTAATCTATGATGGACATAAATGGATGTTTACAAAAATATTTTTCCTAGAAAGGAAGGTGCTAAATGAAATATTAGAATAGATCATATTAAATATATTAAAATAAGAGGGAGAGAAAAAGAAGGAGTGCCATATTTTACCCCTCGATCGCTTAGTATTTTTGAGGTTCCCTTGTAGTTGTTGTCCCATGGTCCGCTACGTTTGTCAAGCCGTTGTTCTTCGCGAAAAATGCTCCTTCCAAGATCTCTCAGTTGATCATGCATCTCAAACCAACCATGATCTCCAATTTTAATTAAGCACCTCAACTTCAACTCTTCAATTCCTTGACTTGGATAAAGCCCATCGTCCTCCCATATGTACATGGCATAATTGCTCAATTCGCTAATAAAGTAACAAGCAATATCGAGAAAAATCTGCTTATGTCCATCTTCTAATGCATCATAACTTATTCGCAATATCTTTTGGACATCTCTATGTGGTTGGCTCTTTAATTGCTTCCACACATCTTCCCATACTTTTATATTTGTTTTTTTATACAAGTATGAACCTACAACCTGAAGTGCCAAGGGAAGCCCACCCATGGTGGATATGATATCACCAGATATACCCTCAAAGTCCTTGGGAGAATGGTCCGTACGAAATGCATGTCTGTTAAACAAAAGCAAAGCTTGCACCTTATCCAATCCATACAATTCATACTTGTAGTCTACCTCGAATTCAGATTGATCAAGAACGGCTTCATTTCTAGTGGTAACAATGATCATACTTCCTGCCATAAACCAGCTACGTTCCCTAGCCAACGAATCTAGTTGATTCTTGTCATCTATATCATCCAGAAGAATGAGAACCTTTTTTCCTGTGAATCCAGCTTTGATTTTATTAATTCCATCATCAACATTCCCAAATTTATGTTCGATTTGCAGTATGTCCTTAATTAGTTGCTTTTGTAGATAAGGAATACTTTCGCGGCAAGCTGTTTCTCGAATATCTGCAAGGAAGCTACGATACACAAAGTCATTCGACAGCCGGTTATAGATTACCTTGGCAAGAGTCGTTTTTCCGATCCCGCCCATGCCATAGATTCCAATCATTCGAGCATTAGTGGTAGGAGTGTATACCCAATTCCTGATTTTGTTCACATGATAATCAATTCCAACTAACTGCTTAGTAACATCAAGCTGATAATCTTGTTGCAACTGGCTCAAAATATTTTCGACAACTTTTTCCACTAATTCTCCTTCATGCCTGTCAAACAACAAAACTCAATGATAACTTTGTGATTATACTTAATCTCATCAAGAGACTGGCATATAATGAAGGATATATGGGGCCAATTAACATGCAAGCCGTTTTGGTTTTACAATTAACTTGCAATAGGTCGTTTCATTTTTTTCCCTACCCTGTTATGCGAACAGATGGATCCTGTTGAAATAAAATAAGGTGGTGCACCGGGCTCATGAAGAGTCTTTCGAACTATAATGTTCGTTATAAGGATTAAGGTTGCCTCCAGTAGAAAGAGAGGAGGTCAATTTTTATAAGGGAGGTTAAAAAAATTTAGAAGGAGAGGAGGTTACCCCAAGATCACCTACCAATGGGGTTACTGGCATTGGAAATCAAACCTAAACATGGTAAATGTGAAGTGTCCAATTCTTATAATCTGAGCCAACCCGTTGGCATAAGGAGGTTTATTTTATCTGGGAGTGATCAAGTTTTGAAAGACCGAGCATTGGAGTCCTTTCTAAGCATGTTATTTAGTGATTGATACTATTGGCTACAGGGGTTGTTTCTTTCTTTTTTTGCTCGGGGACGCAGACAAGTGTAAAATTCTTGGACGCTACGGGATCTTTGGTTTAAGTTGTGGTTGGTTTAGTTTTCAGGACATATTGGGAAGTACTAGTGTTTGTTAGTCTTCGAGGCATTATTGGGACATTCTCGGGATCTTTTCTAAGCTTGCAGTGAAAGTGATACATCTGTATTTCATCGGTTATGCGTGAAGAAGAAAACTTGCTTATCAAAAAAAGAAAAAAGTTATGTGAAGTACCCGTTAGCAACTTTCTCAGATTCCCATCCATGTAAGTCACTCACATCTTTAAGTGCTTGCTGCACTTCTAGGATATCCTTCTCATTAAAATGCTTCTGACTTGAATAGAAGGCCTCCCCAAAACTTCCTTGTAGATACCGCACATCTGATGGTTTCACTCCATAAAAAATTGGCAACACTACGTGTGACGTGCTCTTCTTGCAGTCCATCATATGAATGAGCTCGCGGAGGCACCATTTGCTTGTAGCATAATTTTGGGAGATGATGGGGATCGAAATCTTAGACCGTGAGATAGCACCGAGAATCTGTGAACCAAATTGCTCGCCAATTGGGATGCTGTTATCATCCTTGAACACAGAAATACCTGCGTTGACCAGTCTATGGTGGAGATGATCGGTGAATTTCTTGCGAGTATCTGAGCCTCTAAAGCTCAAGAATACGTCGTATTGATCGTCACCTTGTCCTGTGGGTACGGGAGAGATGAACGAAGAAGTGGATGCTCCCTCAATGCTCTCTTCCTCTGCTCTCTTTCTCTTTCCTTGACTCAACTCTTTGTCCATGGCGATCTGAGGGGGGAAAGTTGAAACGAAAAGATGCTTTTCTCCTGCTCAAAAGGATTGATGAACAACAAAAGATGCTTTTAGGATGCTTTTCTGCAAATGCTTTGCTGGCTTGGTCCACTCCGAAGAGTGTACGTTTATTTCTCCCCGAGGCAATGCTGAAGAAGGTTCGTGTTCTTGAGAAAGAGATAGGTAATGAAGACACGGCCTTCAGTTAAGTAAGTTGACGTCGTTTCACTGCGGAAGATTAGGTGGCCCTAAAGAGGCCTCCAAAAACCCACATCATTTACTTGTTCAGAAACACAGTTGAAACACATTCAAATATTTGAACACATATTTCAAGATGGATTCTTTCGGTTCACGCCTAAGATATTGAAATTATGTAGGAACCCCTTTTTCACAACACCTTCTGTTTAATCCCAGTGCCAATTAATTGTTGCCCAATAAACCTCATCCTCTAGATACGTGCACTTACCTAATTAGAGAAAATTTCCATCAATCACGTTTTTAATTTGGCAGGTTTCAAGTTTTAGGCATCGTTCATATATAAAATTAACTAAAGCTTAAATATTAATCGAGGAAAATTTTTCAATTGCTCAGCTGTTTAAATTATGAAGGAAGTCGATAAAAATGATTCTAAATGAAAGGGAAATACTTCCTTTTGGGCCCAAAATTTATTTCTTTCTAGAAGTGCATAGAAATGAGAGGAAATGCAAAAATTGCACTTTTCTTCCAAAATTGGCCTTACTTCCTTCTTAAGGATGTATAGAATGAAGGAAAATTAAGTCTATCAATGAAATTAAGTTCCATTTACATCATTTGCACCCAACATGTATCCAAACATATTTCGAGGAATTTTAACTTTCCCTCTCTTCTTTCATGGTCTGCTTGTTTTTCTGTTCTTAATTTTTAGATTTTGAAGTTTATCGCTTTAGTATGTTTGAAATTGAGGCTTTTTGCATGATTAAATTTTATGGCTCTTAAATAGGATTAATATTAATCCAAAAGGCTGCGTCTCACTTGTAATTAGAATATCAGGGGAAGCATTTTTGCTCTTTGCTTTAGATGTAATGCAATGTGTTGCATCTTTTTGCATGTACACAGGTTAGCATTTTGCATGGTGTCGCGTTGACATTTTATATGGTGACACATTTAATTATCACATTTGTCATGTCGTGTTGTCTGACCTGCTTTATAAAAAGTGTTGTGTTCGTACACATTTACTAAACACGTCTTGTTCGGGTTTTGTCATATTCGTGTTATATCCTAACTTGACATGATACAATTAATATGACACGGCATGAATTGTTGATGTATCTTTAGTGGAATGATCGCTCACAAAAATCATTGATAAAAAAAGAATGTCCAAAGTCTTTGAATTTCTGCGGCCTTTAAGGACCACTCAATGAAGCTTTCACTTGATTTTTTTTCCCGAACAAAAAAAAAGAATTGCTAAAAGTGTACAAGTCTCTCGACCTTATTTCTCCAGGAAAACTCGAGCTTCCCTGACAAGCTGATACACTCCTCTCTCTTCCAATGGCTCGCAACAAGGTACTCTCTCCCTCTGCTTAACTTCAATCAATCTCAAACCGTGTTCTCTCTCTCTCTCTCTCTCTCTCTCTCTCTCTCTCTCTCTCTCTCTCTCTCTCTCTCTCTCTATGTTCTTTTCTCTTTTTGTGCGAATGTTGCTTCTCTATTTGTATTGGGTCGGTTGCTTCACTTCTTTTATGTTTTGGTTCAAATTCGGTGATTTCATATTTTAATTTTATTTAAAATTGTCATATTCCTAATGAAGTTGGAAATGTGAGGTAAAGATGAGCAAATGGTCGTTGTCATTTCTCTCTTATTTATTTCATGCCGACCCCACATGCCAATAATTTTATATAAGACGAATTTATGATATGATGTTACTGAGCTATTCACTTCAAACTTTCAAATTTAAATTATTGATTGATGTATTGTCTGCAAAATAGAACTATAATTTGTTAAATGACACCAGTATTAAGTTAATAAATGATATATGAAATACTTGTACACTGTCCTTGAGTTCTTTTCCGGCTCATTTTTTTATTACAATTTTGTTGGCATATCATTCAGCTCTTGAAAAGTCAGTAAACCAACGAAAAAAGAAGGATGCGAAATATTCAAAAAATAAAAGATAATTTAGGAAAAAACATAGAAAAGAAGGAAATGAAGTGTCTGGGCTTACTTTTAGAAGGAAGCAGTGATATTTAGAGGTAATGTCCAAAAGGCTTTTGAATTATGAATTCATGACACATAGAAACCTTCACGAACACAAATTAAAAGTAAAAAAGGGAATGAAGTGTCATCAATTTTCCTCTTTCTCTAACTCTGCCCTTTGTGCATGGCAATTTGAGGGCGAAAGTTGGTACGAAAAATGCTTTTCTGCTGAATAAAAGGATCGATGAACTAATCTCTACAAACAAGTTTATGAAAATGAAATCTTTAATTAATTGGTAATTGATTGACTAGGAGCAGTTGCAGCTGCTTTTAGTCCTGACCTTATTTTCTTTTGGACCTCACCCTACTCAAGTCAAACTTGTTGGCTTGATTCACTCACGAGTAACATGTACATTAATTTTCGATTGGGCTATAGAGAACTAGAATCTGTGTACAAGTATTCAATTAAAAATATAAGCATGAGTTCGGTTTTTAATTGTTTATTGAAAATCAGAATTTGATAAATCATTTAAAAGATAATAATTGAGTTGAAACGGAATTAGAAATGTGCGAAAAACGTGAAGAAAGGACCGAGCTAGTGACTGTGGATGTGATTTTATATTTTACTCTTGTTTAAAATTGTCATATTCTTAATGAAGTGGAAATCTGAGGCAGAGATAACCAAATGCTCCTGGTTATTTATCTTTTATCTACTCCACGCCAGCACCACATGCTACAATTCCATGTAAAATGAATTTATTTTGAACCGGTATATTATCACCGAGCCTTTCGTTTCAAATTTTCAAAGCTATAAAGTTGATTGATATTTTGTCTGTAAAACAGAGCTATAATTTGTTAGATGGCACCAAACAGAGTGCTCTCTTTTTATGCACTCTTTTTCTTCTTATTGAGATTATTGAATACAAGCACAGAGACGCAAGAAGCACCGCAGAGGAACAACCTGAAATGAAACGGTGCATCTCTTTGTTTGCCTTGCTCTGACTTTGCCCTTTCTCCATGTTAGTCTGAACGATTAGAAATTAGGTACTAATTCGGTGGAAGGAGGAGAAGAAGAGAAGAAAGGAAGTAGAAGGCAGCTGCTGAGGAAAATTCAGAGATGACCAAGGTTTGAAACAATGGCTTTGAGTGCTTGAGAATATCACTGCAAAGATTTTATATCCAATTAAATGGAAGCAGAATAGGATTATCAGCTAAATTCATGATAAGTCAGGTTAAAATTGATTAATCACCTTTGGAAGAATGAATTTATTGTTTGTAACAAAAGAGGTGTAAGAAATGAGTGATGTAAAAGCTAGGTGAATCTCCTAATATGCACATATGGCTCGATTCATTTGATCGTTTTCATGTGTGTGTCATAAAATCATTTAGGTTTTTTTTCTTATTGTTGGATATCATGTGGAAGATCTTAAGAAGTGTCATACTATGAATTTGGGTATGTTTTATATTATAATGATTGAAACTATCGTGAGTTGAGAGAGGGTAAAAAGTAGCAATATAGTTAAAATGCTCCAACTTTCACCGTATTTTTTTATTCCTCATTTACTTTTCCTTTCTTTCATGTAAAGACTCGGTCAATTTTTAAAGCTTTGAAGGGAGAAAATGAGCTTTTTCTTTTCTTTTCTTTTTTGGCTAAAGAAGGGAGAAAACGAGTTAGGGGTGAAGGCAAATATACTCATTTGGAATGTTCTATAGGGAGGTAAAATTGTCGAATGAAATCTCCTTGAAAGAAGACTTACTCTTAGGATGATCATTTTTGGGATGAGTAGGTTCTAACCTAAGAATCAGGAACTTATTTCGTAATAATTGGTTCTCTGTTTTGTAACTAAGAACCAAACTAGTTGACCCTAGAACCAGTCTAGTTTTATTTTTCTGATTTATTTTTCTATAAATTGAACTAGGACCTTCAAACATAGAGAAACCTCACAATGCATAAAAAAAATGGTCTCCGGATTCAAGCGAAATTTGGCAATTTTGCGCACGAGAGTCTAGCGCGCTTGCAGACCTACTCATTCTAGTTCAACAAAAGATCAATACCGAATTACAATGCAACTAACAATCAAACAGCGAAGGCCATCATAGGATTAGCCACATCTAAAGTCGAAAGCAAAGGCTTTCCTATTTTTCATCGAAGTTAAATCTGAGCCGGGGACATACCTCGTTAACCGGTAACAACAGCTGACTCCAAAGGAGAGAATAGAACACCCTCCTCTGGTATATTCAGCAGCCACCCCCACATCCCCAATAGACAAAAAGGGCCCCAGAAACACACTTAGTTCAGCCGATTTTTCCAATAACCAAAGCGACAGAATCAAACACAGAAACGACACGCTAATAAGAGATGGAAAAGCGATTACCTTCCAAGAGCTGAGATGCGAAGAGAGGCGTGAGATCGGAGAGAGGAGATCCTGAATAGGCCTGGGTGAGAACTTTCAAGAGGGCAAAGAACAGAGAAAGCGAGTGAGGACTAATCAGAGTAGACGATGGTCTCGAATTGTTCTGCAAGAGAGGCCGAATGCGAAAGATAAAGTGAGAAATGAGAGAGAGAGAGAGAGAGAGAGAGAGAGAGAGAGAGAGAGAGAGAGAGAGAGAGAGAGAGAGAGAGAGGACCAATCAGTAGTAATTGAAGTGTTTTCAGATGGCAAGCCAAAGTCAAGCCACACAGTGTGGACCAGAGTACGGAATGACCACTTCTGTTCATATCCCCACTTGAAAACCATTTTGTTAAACAGATAAATGTGGCTCTAACCGGTTTGTGAATCTTCCATTATATCATTATCAAAATGTTCTTACTTCCTGTAAATGCTACATTCTCCTCAGCCCTAAACATGCATAAATCGTATTGTCTAATCCGTCATAGGTCAATAACTTTCCACGCTATATATACACGTAAAAGTCATGTCTTTGCTGTAAGCAGTAAAATCGCGTGAAAACCACACTTTATGACTAGTTTTTCTAATTCAACCTGCAAAAATAAAGTTCACCTAAAAATTGTCCACATATTAAATGTGTAAATGCATTGAAACCAGCAGCTTTGCTCACTTTCAAGTTGTACATTGTAACCAGCGCAAAAAAAAAACAGTACAATTGTGAATTTTTCATAATTTCCAGAAAAACATCTGAATTTTCTGTCATTTTCCAGAAATTACGAAAATTGCCAATATAACGGACAATGTTTTTATGGATATCCAAAAATTCACTAGTCGATCAGATCTATTCGGATAAATTTTTGTTGATGACAATTCTGATCCGCAACCTTTGAAAGGTTTTGTGCGATTATTGAAGAGAATAGACCATCATGATCAATATTTGGAAAAATCTGGTTTTTTAACTATTTTCAAGAAAAAAAAAGAACTTATGCAAAACCTGAGTAGTTTGGATGTTTCAGGTTTAAGTAATTTTGGAGAATTCAGGTACGTATATGGCCCATGGACCCCAAATCGAAACTAGATAATTTTAGTCGAATGGGCTTTTTGTCATAAGGGAGTTCAATCAACCATTAATGTTTTGAAAACAACATCGGGACAAGGATTAGAAAGCGATTCCACCAGATCCAACAAGTCTAACCATTCATAACCGATTAGTTTAAACGAGAAGATTGTAGTAAGAAAAGAGAGCAATATATGTGGTGATGATTTTGAAAAAGTCAAGGGAATACCACATGTAATATTCTGAATGCCTTAAAGAATGTTAGGTGTTGTGCGATAAGAAATAATCAAATGTATTTTTGTCCTATCAATGGTAATAGACTGGAGAATGAAGGTTGGGCTTACCTCGAGGAGTGATGCACCGATGAAATTACTGCAATGGGTTTCAGTGTTTGAGAACAAGTTGCCTTGAAGGAGATCAAGTTGTGTCCGAGTCCCGAAAGGCAGTGCAATCCGAGGATCTCACCTTCACGCCTCAACCCAGAGCTATCAAAACCAGAAATATCTCAGAACAAAAACGATCTCCCAGTGATTTGTGGTGATTGGCGTTTCTCCTCTTCAAGCACAAGCACAAGCACTCGGGACTTTAAATAGAGCTTTACGTCTTCTCTTGCCCCAAAGGAGACGCGCAAATCTTGTGGTGGTGGATGGCGTTTCTTAGACAAGGCAATCGTACTTCTTTTGATTCTGAACTTTTTGACCAAGACCACCAAAACAATCCTTTCCTCGAAATTGGCAAGACGACCCCCCCTGTAGACTTTACTTGGCAACTTTTGCAAGGTGTTCATATTTGGAATTACTTCTTCTCGTGCCTCAAAAGATGAGCTGGATGTGCTTCGGATACACACAATCCTACTGTGGATTTGCGCGTCTTTGATAAGGAAATTTACCTCTTCAACCGGCTAACCCTCACCTTTTGTTAGTTCTCTTTGTAATGGGATCACATGGCCACGCAAATCGAAGTGAAGATGCACAACATTTTGCTTTCCCTTCCCGTAGAAATGAAAGCCTCTCACCATTGCAGGCGCTGAAATGGTCAACTACTTTTTAACTCATATTTAGTGTACCGACCAAAAAAACTCATATTTAGTGTATTAGCTAAAATTTAAAAAAAATAGGTTGTTATGAATTTAAAGTAACAAAATTTAATTCAATATATATTTTAATGAGTTTGAACCATGTCTATATATAATTCATATTTGAATTAGCACGAGCTGCATGAGATTTTTCTTCACTTGCCTATTGCTTTGATCAATGATCGAGTGATATGCCATTCGTTCTCTACTCGTTACAAACGGCTAAATCTAGTGAGACTCATGTGAAACTTATATGGGTCCTATCATTGTTAGTTTTCCAAACATGATCTTTCTCACGATATCAATTAGCTCCACGTCCTAACGACGACATCAATTAGGGTCAATTTAGCCAAACCTCTTCCACACACTTACGAGCGTAAGAAATTAGACTGATATCGTGTACTTAATTTGCACACACAAATTTTCATCTTACATATTCAGGTATAAAAGTTGTGGTGAAGTATAAGAGAATGAAGAAGCAAATCAGTCTGTTTGGTAACGTTGCTTTTGTAGTTGCCAAGAAAGGGATAAGGCAAAAAAAAGACTATCACGATTGAAAGCAAGTCAAAGTCTTCCACCTCGTTGCTTGTTTAGTTGCATTGTGAGACGAGAGACCATTATTTATCATGAAAATATTGTTTAAATTTAATTTATAAATGAGGCGACGGAGAAAATCAATCACAATATATAATAATTGTACTGAAATTTGTGTTTCGCAGTGGGGCTTTGTATGGGGTTTGCACGGTTTCTCTTAGGTGTTTTAATGAAATCTAAATGTCCAACAATGCTACGTAAATACGTTATACATTAAACTTTTCAATTTGCTTATTGACTCTAGATAACTCGTATTGATCTGATAGCATATGTGGTAATGTTATTGCTCTATAATTATACTCTTTCTCCTTTTAAGATAGGATAGAACCAAACAAAAAAAAAGGACCTATCTATTTTAACAAGTAAGAGTCAAAATAAATAAAAAAAAAAGGGACTCGTGTCATGGGACTCATGTTGACAAATAAGAGGGAACGAGGGACCGAATGTAAAGTTCGAGTTTCCCGATTGGAGGGGCTGGACAACAAATAAGAGGAACCCAAGGGACTGATTCCGAAGATTCTTTTTCTGGGGTGGAGGTGGAGCCAAAAAAACGAAATCTCTCTCGGTCTCCTTGCTCTCCACTCCCTCCCTCCCTCCCTCCTTCACGGTCTCTCTCCGAACAGTTTTTAAAACCCCACCAGCCATAACAGGTGCTGCAGCCACTTCACTCTGATTTTTAATGGCGGATTTCATTGTCTCTCGGATTTCTCTTTGATGTTCTTTCGGGTCGGCATGCCCACGTGGCTGTTAATTTTTGTGCTGTTTTTGGTAGGGGGTGGGGCGATTGCCAATTGAGTTCTCGGACATTCTGAGCTCCATTTTCCGTTCGATCAACTTATCCTCTTGTGGCCACATGAACTCTCTAGTCAAGTCAAGTTTGTTGGTTTAGTCCTCTCCGAATAACGTGTACCTTAATTTCTCCCCCTTGGAAATGCCGAAGAAGGTTCGTGCTCTCCTGCGAGAGAGAGAGAGAGAGAGAGAGAGAGAGAGAGAGAGAGAGAGAGAGAGAGAGAGAGAGAGAGAGAGAGTGTGTGTGTGTCACATCAGTTAAGTTTACAGACATCGTTTCATTGTGGAAGATTAGGGATGAGCACTAAAGAGGGCCCCCAAAAAGCCCACATCATTTACTTGTTTAGAAAGTCAACTATTCATTTCTGAAGATATTTAAAGACAGATTCTTCGGGTTCACACCCAAGATGTTGAATCCATCAAGAGTGTTCAAATTATGTAGGGAACTTCATGGAAGGAGCGTCTTCCTCTTAGAATATAAGCTCACACGTTACCAAATCCTTACCTTGATCTTTGGACCTTAGTCTTAATTCTTTTGAGCCTAATGTATAAACAAACCTAATTATCTCCAACTCCTCATTTTCGCCGACCCGTCTGTCTAATCCCCTTTTCAATAGCCAAACCAATGTCGCGTCACCTATTTATTGCCCGATGGACCTCGCCCTCTAGGTGCATGCAGTTTCCTCGTTGGAGGAAAATTCTATTAGTTATGTCTTTGATTGTTGTTTTGGAAGTTATATAATCGCTCCCATGTGGAATTGACAAAAGTTAAAATGGGTGGTGACCATTTATTGTGAGACATTCTTGAGTGCGTGTGAGCCCAATGCATCTCGACCCTTAGATCGTGTGGGTTTCATGTGGCACCACCAATATTGAGGGTCCAAATGCAATGGGCTCACATGAACTCAAATCGTCTAAGAGCTTTTACATATTTGGTCCAATCAACAATCATTGCCTTTGATTGGTGGTTCAATGTAAGTATCTATTTGAAATCACATGCATACACTTTATTTCTGCCTTTATCAAGCGTCGATTATTGAGGTTCTGTTTGTTTCACGAAAAAATATATGATTTATAAAATAGTTTCCTAATATATGATTGTTTATATCGCTCGAAAAAATGAATTAGCGAAATTTTTTTCATCGTCCACGAAAATGTTTTGATAGTATTTATTGACGATAATGAAAATATTTTTATTAGCTAATTATTTTAAGTGATACAAGAGATCATTTTTAAGGAAATTTTTTCCAAATCATTCATTTTCAGCGAAACAAATGGAACCTAATATTCATATAATCTTGTACCAAACATCCGTAATCAACCAAAAAGGAAAAAGAAAAATCTCTAATACAAAAGATAGTTAAATTTGTAGATCTTTATATAATAAATTTTCGTTTGGAATTAGAAACATGGAGAGACGAAAAGGTAAACTACCTCTCTCTCTCTCTCTCTCTCTCTCTCTCTCTCTCTCTAGGCGTGTTCGCTAATTCATGGTCTCTCATTGACAGTTAGCTCTACCCTAAGAATGGAGAGACGAAAAGGTAAACTACCTCTCTCTCTCTCTCTCTCTCTCTCTCTCTCTCTCTCTCTCTAGGTGTGTTTGCTAATTCATGGTCTCTCATTGACAGTTAGCTCTACCCTAAGAATGTTAGCAATCAATGGACTTGCGTAGACTAAAAGACTTGAGCAAGATAGGAAGACTCAAGAATGGACCTGAATAACTAGTGGTTCACGAATACCGATACTCAAATACACCATTTTCCACCAATTTGCTTGACATGCCAATTTCAATAAAAACTTGGAAAAATAAGTCAAGCATGCTAGTTTTGATACTCCATCTCGAGCATGACGTTAAAAGGCTCCATTTAAGGTCATGCTTGAACCTCATAGTCCCTTAAATGTAAAACACTAAGAGAGCATTCCCGCTTAACAATGAAGAAAAATAGACGGTGGGAACTTGGGGGGAGGGTGGGACTCAATGAAGTTTCTCTCTCAACGCTCAATCAAGAGAGAGAAACAAAGAGTAACACCTGAGTTATGGAGGGACATTTGGCCGCCAAGACGTTAAACAAGGCATGAAAACCATGAATCCCACCAGGTGTTTACACCTGGACATGCCGCAATACCTCCTGGACTCAACCTCCCCGATTGAACATTCAATAGACTTGCGTGGACTAAAAAAGGGAAGACTCACGAATGGAACTGAATAACTAGTGGTTCACAAATACCGACACTCAAATATATTATTTTCCACCAATTTTCTTGACATGTCAATTTCAATGACAACTTGGAAAAGTAAGTCAAGCATGCCCATCTCAATACCAAAATGACTAAACATTGAGTCTCATCATTCTGTACCACTTACTCATTATCCCCAAAGGCGCACGCTAAACTACCTGCGTTATGGCCAAACACCAGTTTCATTGTTGATGCTTTTCCGTATTTACAAAAAATTTCATGTTCATTGACAAGTCTTGGCCCCACCAAAATTTTCTAGTTTCTTTACATTCCAAAGTTCAAGGATTATTGTTAGAAACTTTTAGCATAATAGGCTTCCAATTTTTTTTTTTTTGGTAAGAATAGGCTTCCAAATTTAAGAGCTCTATTTTGCAACAATCTTGCTTCCAGTTGTGAAATATGATAGATGATGAACAATTATTTCCAAACTTGAGAAATAATGCCTTGGTATAGATGGGTGAGAAATAATTCCTCGGTATAGATAGAATGATGGAAGTTTACTATGAGGTCCATCTCTATTTTGGTAATATCAGCTATCCATTGAAAAAATACACAGTGTTGACGTTTTAGGAGAGATTCTTGAGGAAAAAATTTGAATGTGTTAGAGATCTAAAAAGTTGAGAACTAGTGATGTAGGGGAAAAAACTCAAGGACATGAGTCTATTTAAAAGTTAAATATCATTTGCGCTTTACTTTGTGAAGTACATCATCTTACTAAAATGAGAATAAAAAAACAAAATTTTCTAACATGATATATGTTAGTGATTAAAAGGATTGATGAACAACGAAAGACGCTTTCGAGATGTTATTCTGCAAATGGTTTTAGTCCTTGCCGTATCTTCTTTTGGACCTCACCCTCTAGTCAAGTCAAACTTGTTGGCTTGGCCCCCTTGCGATAAGTGTATGTTAATTTCTGCCCTTGGAAATGCCGAAGAAGGTTCGTGCTCTTTTGCAAGAGAGAGAGAGTCACTTCAGTTAAGTTTACCGACGTTGTTTCATTGTGGAAGATTACGGGATGAACCCTAAAGAGGCCTCCAAAAAGCCTACATCATTTACTTGTTCGGAAAGTTAATTGTTCAATTATACGATTTTACATAACTTCATGCACGCCTGAAAATATTTAGGGTGCGTTTGGTAATATTTATGTTCTTGGGAACAATTTTTGAACAGAAATAGCTTTTTCTATTTCTATCCCCTGGACGAGTTTCTTAGTAAAAGAACATATTTGGTAACTACGCAAAATTTATATTCTTGGAATAGAAAAAGAATATAAAAGCGTTTGGTACAATCCTAAATTGTTTTTGTGATGAAATTTTTCTTAGTTTGCTAGAGGAGGAAGAAGAAGGAAGAAAAAAAGAAAAAGAAAACAAAAAGACTTGTTTCAAAAATTGTTCTTGGGAATAAAGAAGTAACTTTTTCCTACTTCTTGTTTCTGCTCAAAATCTATTCTCTGGCTACTTTTTATTTCCGGGGATAGAAAAATTAGCTGACGTTATTAAACGAATTTCTATTTTTTTTTGTTTCAGAGAATAAAGGAATAGAAATAAGGGAGAATGCAAATGCTCCATTGGTGCTCCTGTTTGCTGCATTTGTGTTGCTTCCACCCTTTTTCCTCTTCTTGAGAAGATTATAAGCGAACACAGAAAGAAGAATTGGTGCAACAAGCATCACAAAAAGAACGCCCTGAAATGAACTGGTGCAATCTTTTGTTTGCTTTGCTCTGGCTCTTCCCTTTATTTGAATTCTCAGGCTCAACTCGACTCAATCCCCATATAGCTAGAATCAAGCTCAACCTCAGAAGGAACATATTTCTCAATAAACGATACCCTAAAACACAAGGGCCCCGCAGAATTGGCTGTTATGCAGGAATAAGCAAATTTGACAGTAAAATTACATAAGCTGATTGTCTTCGTGCGAGGAATCACAAAATGCTCTCTAAGCATACACCACGACTATATAGAGAGCAGAAGGCACACAAAGAAAGAAAGAAAGAAAGCTATGACATGCCATTTTGATTACAACAAATTCCTCCATATTCTCGGCTACTCAAAGCCACCTAAAGATTGGCATGAATATCTACAACAACTAGATGGGAAGGGAAATTGGGATCGGATCCCATCTAATTAATGGCGATTTTTTTATTTAGTATCCATAATTTTCTTTATTAATTTTCCTCACACTAATTTACCGGTATGTATCATTTCGTTACTTTTCTTTACAAGACGTAATTTTCTATTTGTCGTCGTAAGTGCCATAAGTCATATGATTTGTAATATATCACAAACAATAATAATAATCTACCTTAGTTTATGGTAAATTTCTTTCTCAATTGTTAGTAAATTACCAGATGGACCGTAACTATTCTATTTTCTGGATCCTATGTTTAATGTCTATTTGTTTAATAGTGAATTTCTTTCATGTACTTTTAGTAAAATATCTTAATCGATCACTACTTTCATTCACACTTTGTAAAATTTTGAGGCCTACGTGTTAGTAATTTTCCTTATTCAATGCAACTTAACTTAATTAAATATAAATTTCATCACGCGTGCTTAACTTTCCTTTAATGTCCGGAAATTATGACATACTAATGATTTTACAAAGCAAATTTCACGAACCACCCTTTTTCTCTTTTTATCAACTAACTGTCCATATTGAATGCAGGACTGGCCTTGTAAAATTGAGTTTTGACTTAAGAAATTTCCATCACGCTCATGATTTTTTGGGCACAATAAAGTGGTATTTTTTTTGTCAAACAGCAAAGTAGTGTCGGAAATGCTATTTTTCCAAATTTTTTGAAAATCCTTCCATTGAAATATAAATATATATAAAGGTTAAAATGTAATTAAGAAAAGTATTACTTTGTTAATTTTTTCCTTTTTCTTGATGCACAAATTTGAGATACTTCTCGGATATCTATAACTTTAGCACGAGATGCGTGTTCTTTTTTTTTTTTCTTTTTTTTTTGCAAAGGAGCCTTTACACACATCCCTATCTACCAATGTCAAGAATGATCCAAACCCAGAAAGCAATAAAGTCCAAAAGGCTCACTCCAAATGAGATGAAAGGTAAATTTCGACCGCATAACTTTTCTTAAGAAATTCTTTTTTTGTTTGCTAACAATGTGGTCTTCAATTTCTTAAAATACTCGATTGATCTAGATGGATGTAGCAGCTCTTACTTCACACACGCGGGATAATTAGGAAACCATATTAAGCGTCTAACTTTTTTCTTTTTTGCCAATATTGCAATTCTTGTAATGTGACTTTTTCTTTCATGCAAAACATTGAAAACAAATGTATAAATATATGTAAAGAAAAGGAACCATGCACAAATTTTCAGTGATTTTTTGGAATTCGATTAATGATTTTCTTTTCCAAACTTTTAAGAGAGGTGCGATTGATTAATAATTTTTCTTGTGTCTTCTCACCGAATAAGCCCAAGGGTGTCGAATGAAACCAAAATAACTTACGGGGAGGGGGTGGAAATCGAACTTAAACAAACTTCAGCTGCGAAAACTGAATTTTCAAGGAAAAAAATTGAAAATATCTGGCTCCACTCTCTCTCCCATCCTCCAGCGTATGAAAAATAGAAAGGGAAAACATCAATCGCGCCATCGCTGGGCAAGGTTTTCTTTTGAAGAGAGCACTCCGAGCGCGCGCTCTCGACAGAGGCTACGGCTCGATTCGATTCCATTCCGACTCGTGCATTGTCGATCGATCGATCAAATCGATTCTATGGAGGATTGGGGGGTTGGAGGAGGTATAGAAAGCTCGGTTGCTCAGCTTGGCTCTCGACTTCGGCTTCGACGAGCAATCCGCCACCAAGTGCTTGGACCGCCTCGTTTCCCTCTACGGTAACTCGAATCGTCTCTTCGTCGCCCGTTTCTTGTGCTGATTAGCGTTTGCAGAGGTGTTTTTCGTCCCCACCATGACGATGGCCGTAGAATAAGTTGCTTAGTGAAGTAGTATTACTGACGAGCAAAATGTCCGACACGGTTCCAGTTTGACGTGTCGAGGCTCCTTTGGATGGTGGTTTCTCTTGGTTATTGGCCGAATTGGGTGGTATCTGGTGATTAGGGAATGGCGTAAATGCTTGTGTTGCGCGGATGATTTTTGAATTGATTGATTGTGCATTCCTAAATAAGGAGATTTATTGCGGTTAGTCAGTGTTCTGATGATGGCTCTGAAATTGCCTACTTTGGATTTGAATGGAATGGAGCTGGTTAAGTTTTTGTTCATTGAGCGTTAATCTCATTGTCATTTCTTTGTGGGTTTGGCGGAGTAGTCTTATTGACTTGCAAAATCATCTCTTTCTTCGTTTGGTTTTTCTTAAGGTGACAAAGGTCGAGAGTTTATCACTGTGGAGCACTGTGGCGATGATTTTCTAGCAGAACTTGCCGAAACTATGCTAGATACTGGCGATTGGGATGATTTGCAAGCTGCGGAATTAGAAGCTTGTGGAGTTTTGACTGACATGTTTGGCCAAGATATCCCTAATGAGGGCGAATGCAGTGTTGTGCACGATGTTAATATTATAGAAGATTCTCCACAACCTGAGAAAAATCAAACTTCTCTTGAGGTAGATTCCTCCACCAGCAGTGAGGATGAAGATGATATATTTGGCAGTAAAATGGGCAGGAAATCCACATGCTATATTCCTGATCAAAGCAGCACTCCGGGCAATTCATCCACTCAACTTCTGGCCAGACGATCTTTAGAATCCATGATATGCTTCTGAAAACTGTGAAGTTGTCTCACTCCTTTCTGTCCCCACCAGTTTGAAGGGATTAAGAAAAAGAAAGAAAAACAGGGTGGCTTGGTATGTTTTTTCCCATGCCCAAAACTAATTTGGTTGATAGCTGTTAAGTTTGTGGCTTGAGTTTTTGATTCATGGACCTAGATTTGGCTTGGGATTGGCCCATGTAATTGCATGGACCAAATATGCGGCTTGAAGAATGTCTCACTATTGTATAGGGTTGGCCGTTCGGTGAAGCAACTGTGGACACCTGAAGAAGCCACAATAGTTACTGGGCAAACTCCAGGAGTCTAGCCATAATGGTCCAGTTGTTTAGGAGGTTGATAAAAAGTTGGCAGATCTTGGCACGTCCTTTTATTCTTTTAACAATGAATATGCAACCCATGTTTTTATATATTTTTGTTGCTGAGGTATATTGGGGCCAACATGGAAAATGAGAAGAATTGAGAACAGATTGTCTTGGTTTTTGATCGAGGGAGATTAGAGTGTCCTCAGAAAACTCTTGGGAAACGCTTTCCACACACTTGTTCGTTTTTTATTGACTCTTGCAATTGGGGTTTTGGTTAGTGAGAAATTGACTTATTTCTTGTTGTAATTCACTCTTGGTCATTCTAAAATAACTCCTCCCGTTGACGTAGACGAAACTGCCCAACCCCTTAAATTAGTGTGTCACTGTTCTTTGCTCTTAAAATTATGTCTTTCCTTGATCTTTTCCAGTTTGCTTGTAATTCTGCTCACAGCAAAGGACCTTACGCAGGGTACCTGTACAAAAGCATTTAGTAAATGAGGGCTCTCATATGATCAAATGTATAATAGACACTCCTAACTCGCCAGTTACTTCCACAGTCTGTAAGATCTAAAATGACTTATATTTGATTTGTTTGGTCAATAAAAACGGTTGAGTTTTGTTTTGGATGATGTAACAATACCTATATTTTCTCAAATATTTTGAGAGTATAGTACATCATCCAAGTGTGGAACTTAGCATCCAACGTCTTCGATAGGAGTGTTTCGTGATATGAAGGCTTGGGATTTCTTTGTGCACAATTTTCATTTTGCATCACTCCATGTCAGAAACTATTTATGGTGCTGAAGAGGCTTATTTGTGTTGAAGGACTGTAAGAACACCGTCACTCAAGGTTCGATATCATCAGTTTCAAATAAAGACATTCCTCTCAGATTTTGACATGCAAACTAGGAACTGTGAGTTATGAGGAATTGCAAGGCTTGGATGACATAGAATTGGCAAATGTTGTGATATTCAGAAACAAGGCGTTTCAACCAATGCAGCGTCAGGGTTGTAAAGCTTCTGTAGCCAAGCAAGATTGCTTCATCTCATGCCCACTGGAGGTGGTAAAAGTTTATGTTACTAGGTTAGTGAATGTTAACATTATTTCATTTGTGTAATGATCGTACGTAGAAGTATGTGTGGAGACAATGTTTAGAGCACAAGCCCTGTGCACTTTGCTCAATGGTTCCACCAACTAAATGTCAAAGGGTGGAACTGTATGTCAAAATTTAAGCTTTAACATGATCTAATAATCTGCTTTGTTTAGCACTGTTAAGAAGGTTGTGAACTTAAGGAAGGAAATGTTTATCAAATGAAAATTAAGCGATAGGAAGTGAAACAGGTACATAACCATGGTTTCCAATGTATTGGATCAGACAAAATTAGAAAAGAAGGAAATACGGTACATTCTCGTTCTGCTTCGCACATCTTTATCTGTTCTGTAATTTCTAGAATTTAAAGTTTGTACTATGCTTCTAGGACCTTCTAATCACTTACTGGAAAATTCATCTTGTTTATGCATGTAAGTGTTGTTGTCAGTCATAATTTAGGTCCAATTCAAATGGGTTACTAGGTCAAAGAGGAATAAGTTTTCAAAGTACTTCGACCAAATATGGGTTCTAGATATCTATATTTCCTCACTGTTTTTCGCTATGCCATTATCTCACAAGGGGTGATGATCTATGACTTCTTTTTCCCATAACTGGTTTGAAATCAATGTCCTTTAATATACATTGGATCTTGGTAGCATTCAAAATATTTGATTTACTGAATTAAGGAGGAAGATATTAATCTGCATTTATTAACTTGAATTTTTTAGAAGTGTTTTCTGTTCAATCTTGAAGTATTTGATATATGTTTCTAGCTGAAAGTAATTATAAGACAAGTAGTGACAACTGGTCTTTTTTGATCAGCTGATGGTGAAAGAACTTATAATTCCCTTGTCCCTTCCTCTCTTCATGTGCTCTTGTGATGTTTTTACCCTTTGTTTCAGCTGCCAGCAACTCTTAAAACAGATGTCACAGTTGGTATATCTCCCTTGCTATCTCTCAATAAGATCAAATAATTACTTGAAACCTTAAGTACGGAATACCATCTACTTTCTTGAACTCCCTACAAACTGTTGCCCAAGCAGCAGCTGTCTACCTAGAACTAAGGCAAGGTTTAGGTCCATTGGACTTCTAAAACTTTTCTATTGAGTATTATGACTGTCAAATTAATAGTGTCCACTTCCGCTTTGCCTGCCTTTTCAGAAAAGATAAACCATCGTGCAAGCTATTGTATGTAACTCCTGAAAGGATTGTGGGAAACCCATCATTTCTTGATATTGAAATGGATTGTTTCTGATGCACCATAACTTTTTCTAGAAGGTTTTGTATTCGACCATCATATTACAGGCACAACTAGCTGGTTTTGTTGTTGATGAGGCACATTGCGTGAGGTATTTGTAATCTTTGGCATGCCTTGTACATGAAGAAAGATCATGCTAGAGTTACTTCAAAAAGAATAATTATTTGTGATGTTGCCACTGCAAAACTATTGTCCTTGTTCCTGATAAATATAAGCAAGTTAACTTCTATATATGCTAATTTAAACTCATTTTCAAACTCTTTTGCACTTTCTGTGTTCTAGCCTAACTAAATTGTGAGTGTTCCACTAGACCTTCTTAAGCCCAGACCCCTATGAAGTTCTAATATAACAGAATGCAGTTTTCCACGCCCTAAACATGAGAAAATGAGGAAAGTGTTTTCCCGGAAAATATTTTCCATGAAACAAATGTAGCCTTAGTGGCACATCATTCATTATGTTGAGTAAAGAGCACACAACTTAAATAAGCTCCAATGGAAATTACTTCCTAAAGTAATTGGAAATGGCATAAGCTTGGATAGGGATCCAATCTCCTGTCTATGTTTGGCAGGATAGTCTCTTAAGCTGGTTCTTGTGTCCCTATTTATTCTATTAACGCTTATACTTAATGTTAACAACTTGAGAAAGGCAAAGGTTAACCCATGTGATCATTGATTGTGTTTCTTACAAGGTCTTAACTGGATTTGCTCTGCCAGTGTGATCTCATGAAAAGGAACATACTGCTAGTTTGAGCTTTTCTAGTACATTTGACTGATTAACAAGTAAAGCTCATTGATTGTCACTTTTGTGGTTGTCATTATTGTTGTCTATGGGGACATGATTTTCATCCAGATTATAGGGGACTGTGATGTCTCGAGCAAAACTTTCCGTATGTCCCAATGATGGCCATAACTGCAACTGCCACTCACTTAGTTTGTGAGGTACTAAACTTACACATGAACCTCCTGATTATGTTGAAATAATCTGTTTGTTCTGACTGAATTATACATCCATTGTAGGATATCCTAAAAGCTCTTGGGGTTCCCCATGCTCTTGTTTTTGAGACAAGCTTTGACAGACCAAATCTAAAATATGAGGTGATAGCTAAGACCAAGGAACCACTGAAGCAGCTTGGAGAGCTGCCAAAGAATTGTTTTGCTAATTTTCGTGGCATAGAATATTGCCTTTCGAAGAGTGAATGTGTTGATGTTGCAAAATACTCGAACAAGAAGTGCCGTATAAAGATGGTGTACTATCATGCTAGATTAGCAGCCTGTCAAAGAGTAGCTGTTCAAAAGAAATGGTATATTGGAGAGGTCCAGATTGTATGTGCTACCATTGCCTTTGGGATGGGAATAGGCAAACCTGATGTTGTAAGCCGAAATGGACTTTGCCCTTTGCCTATTTCCTATGTTTTAAAATCAAGCTGACATGCTGGCAAATACTCAGCTAATCAACTTTTCTTCTAATGTTTTAGCTTCACTGATGGGTTTCGTAGTGTACTTGAAAGTACACTTCTCTGGTTCCATAGTCCAGTGGCCTGCTAAATTTTGTCATTCTTGGCTATTGATTGCAGAAACTAGTGAATTATGTATTGGTTCAAGTCAAATTCTTTCTACCACGCATGGAACTTTGCTGTACTGTAATTAAGTTAGATTTGGTTAAAGTTCTTTTCTTTAAGGTAAAAGTGGCAAATGACTTTGATCTAAAATGTCGTTTCTGTTCAACATGCGGCAGTGTCTGATCCTAAACCAAAGGAAACACATGAATTATGCTTTACATCTTGAATTCCATAATTCTTTCTTTGTTTTTCCGGAGATGCGCAACGAAGTCAAACGATGTGTCTTTTCTCTTTCTTTCCTGGCAAGAGAAAAGCGTTGTTATTGATTAAGAAAAATGGCATGATAACCCCTAAATTTCAATTCGATATGCAATGTCATGTTGGACTCTTAATATAGTCTTTGAACTATTCATAAATATTTAATGTAAACCCTTCTTCTAATCAAATAAGGAAAAAGTGATCACAAGTCCCCGAATCATTGCCAAATATGCAATCTAGTCCTTAATTTTTTTCTTTTTGTGATTGATGCTATCGGATCGGACCGTATCTTCTTAAATATTTTTATTTATGATGAGGTAGGTAATTTATATGGACCCGATCTTTTCCTAAAGCTGGAAAATCATTTTGTGCACCTCAATCCTACGAAACATTATTAGTTTCAACATGATATTTCAACAAATTTTTTAGCAAGAAAGACCATACAAAGTAACAACAATAACCAAAGAATTAATCCCATTAGCTTTGGAAAGCAAAACCTTTTCCTTGACACTTTCTAATAGGGGTGAGCAACACGGATTGACTAAATCGGGAGCCACTCGAATCGGTCGGTTCTAAGTGATTCCCGAGGGCATCAATCTAATTCTTGGTTCCATAAAATTGGAATCGGTGATTTTCGATCCGGTCTCTAGTTCCAAGGGAGAATTGGCTCGATCGGATCGCCAGGATCAAACTAATGATTTTTTATTGTTTTATTTCTCACGCAAATTTCTTCCCCTTCCCTTCTCACAGGTCCTGCTCGAAGTTACTTCGTTGTCTATCTTTGTCCTCTATGTTCGGTAAACCGCTCATAAAATTAACCACTATGAATAATCTTTAAACTCTCAAACAAGTACCCACCAACCAATTAGTATCATAATGAGTTCGTGACGTGGTCAAAGTCATAAAATTATTGTTAGAAAGAAGTAGTTTGGGTTCACAATGTTTAAATACATATATATGCGAGGGGTTGTATCAGTCCGGTCCTCAGTTCCAGAAATTGGGAACCGATCCTTTTGATCCAGTTCCCAATTTCTGGATGGAACCGAACTGAAATGGGAAGTGATCACCTTACTTTCTAACAGGACAACAAAAGACACCAGCAAGAGGCAAAAAGGAAAGGGAAATAGCAACTTTTCTCCAATTTAAGCAGGCTTAACCCAGGTCAAAAAAAAAAGCCTTAACCCACAAGACTGACACGTGGCGGTCGGACACAGCACTCTGACTCTTTCAAAAAAAAGACAAAAAAAAAAATACTTGTTTAACGGCAGGATGGCTGTCTCTTTTCGACTCAGATTTTAATGCACAAAAAACCAGTCAATCTCTCTCTCTTTCTTCTTCTTTTGGACACAAATTTCCATTTCACTTTTTTATTTTTCATTTTATTTTTTTTCGCCATTTCTAAACGCTCGAGCTCCTCGCATCCTCTCTCCTGTCTTCTACTTCTTCTTCCTCCTCCTCCTCCTCATCGTCTTCATCTCGCCAGTTCTCTCTCTCTCTCTCTCATCGGCGTCAAGTTCGCCGAGCGATTCCATAGCCTGCAGATGGCCGACTCTCGGCGTTTTTCCCTGTTTCCACGCACGTCTCGCCTGCGATGCCGGCTCAGATCCCTAGTGTCGATAAACTCGATGCGTAACTCAGCGTCGCCCGTTGCAATTTATCATCGCGTTCGGCGGGAGGTAAGTGCGAATCTCGAGTAGCTCGCGTGAAAATTCGTGATTTTGTTTTTGCTTGTGCGCGCGCTACTGTTCTGTTCGCACGTGAATCTCGAGCGCGCGCTTTCTCTCTCTCTCGCGAGAGACTGCGGATCGATTTGATTCCGGGGCTCGGGCATCACCGATCGATCGACCGGATCGCTCGAGCAGGTTCAAATTCCATGGTGGAGGAGCGGGGGCCTTGGAGGTAGAGAAAATTTGTCTGATCTGTTGATGATGATGGCTGTGGAATGGTAGTCTTCCTTTTGGATTTGAATGGGAACGCAGCTGACTTAACTTTTTAGTTCATGGAGTCGTGATTGAAATTGTCCGACCCGTTCTTCTCTCCCCTCCTCCTTTTCAGTAAGCCTCAGGAAGCGAAACTTCTTCCGTCCTTTCGAAACTTTTCACGGTTATTGTCGCAGTTATTTATAGGGCCTCGATGTAAATTGTGAACGAACTTTCGTAACAAAGCTCAAAACAAATCGCTAGCATGAGTGGAAGAGAAAAAGGGGAAAAAAAGCCCGCTCAATCGGTTTGACCCGTTCATCCAATTTTTCCAGTCGATTCACGGTTGTCCAACTTCAAATCATTTCAATCGATGAGGCCATGACTAATGCTGTGTATGCAGTCAAGCACAAAGCCGTTGCCCTTTGGATTAGATGCCTGAGCACTGGTTAAGCAACTAAGGAATCAACTTGCACAATCAAATACTTTGGCTTTACTAGCCACTTTTTGTGTGTTATTTCTAATCAATATTCTGAAAAGCAAGTTATTTCATGCTAAGTATGTTTAACAAGTGATTTAACTCGTTAACATGGTCCTCATTATATATGCTTTAGTACTAAAAGAGAGACAACAAGTTTATCATATTATGAGCACCTTACGAGTAGCTTTTGTCTATTAAAATTCCATTAGTGTAAATCCAGTTCATGGTAGGAGAATATCTGAGAATGACCCCAAAGAAATTGCTTCAATTGAAACTCGAATGCATGTTCGATGACCACAATTTGGCATAGCAGAGCCGAAGAATTAATCAATTAGATGACCCTTCGAAGTTTTCATTCAAACCAAATGAGTACAAATTCTAGGAGGAGCTAATTTCACCCTTCCACTGTAGCCAAACGCCAAAGAAAATTTGGTTTCAAGTGATGGAAAATGTATGGCTGTGCCTCTTCTGCTTTATAGATTCATGCGTAAATAAATCAAGTTCGAAAATTCGAAAATTATACAATTGAAGTGATTGCAAAATGCCAATATATAAATTTTTCCAACATAACCAGATCAAAGAGATGATTGTATGCTGATGAACACTCCTATTTTGCATTCAAAATTCTTCCAAATGAGAAACTTCCGTCATATTGGAAATCTTTTCATTGAAACTCTTGGCTGCAATTGACATATTATTTGCTGATTCCATAACATTCACTTTTTCCATGTAAAAAGTCTCTTCCAGTCACAAGAATGTGGCTTGAAGTGGACATCTAAATGGTAATCATGTTAAAAAAAAATTAATTTTACGCTTAAATTCACATACAGAACTACCTGCGCGGCTTCTACAAGCATTTTGAGATTTGGCCAAAGCCAAAGAATAGCACGATTCAAAGCTTGCAAATGACGACTACACACCATGAGAAGAGGTCATTTTATGTCAAGAGTTCTATGAAGAATGTTAACAATACACAGCACATGATAAAAGACTATTGAAGTAACTTTGGAACACCACGACGTGGCTCATGCTAGCCCGCATCTCCATCCTGTGGTGTTTGGAGACTTTCTCTGAATATCATGAAATGCAGCTTGAATCTACCCAAGAAGGATGGGATTAACTAATTGTCAATAAATGGAGATATTTGAGATTGTAGCATGACAATTTACCCCATGAAGGATAAGGTACAAATGCATAAACATCATTTTTTGGGAATTAGCCCAATGGAAAAGCTTCTATTTCAAACATAAAAAAAAGAAAAAAATATTGTAGAGGATGTCTTTTTCCTTCTCAACATGATTGAACTCCATCCTCTCCAATGTTCTTGGATTTGATTGTGTGACAACTGCAGGATGACTAATTTTGGTAAATGCAAATTTGTTACCGAAAAAGACAGATTGGGCTCAATGTCAAACCACTAAAGCCATCTTAATTTAGAAAACAATTTGTTAAAGTCTCCACTTAAAACTGCCCACTTCAATTGAAGCATAATTTTCAGAGATGATAGGCAACAAAACATAGACCATGTGATTGCATCAAGGAGCTGTGCCCATCGCCAACAGGGAGGCTGTTATCATCCTCGAACACAAACATTGGTACAATTCCTTCATTTATGAGATTGTTGTAGCCTTTTAAGCTCAAGAATACATCATAGGGATTACTTCCCACTCCTATTGGTGCTGGAGAGATGAACCTAAATGTAGGTGCTCTGCCATTGCTCCTATTTTCTGCATGTGTATTGCTTCCACTCTTTTTCCTCGTCTTGAGAAGATTATAAGCGAACACCAAAAGAAGAATTGGCGCAACAAGCACCACAAAAGATAGCCCCGAAATGAACTGATGCACTCCGTTATTTTGCTTTGATGTGGCTCTTCCCCTTATCCATGGAAGTCTTGATAGCAAATAGAAAAAAAAAATGCCTTCCTGTAGAGCAAAAAAAAAAAAAAGGTTAACGAATGAATTGGACTTATGCATCAACTTGAAAAGATCAACACCACATGCTCAGAGAACGAGTTGGACACATTACAATATATGAACATCAACTAACTAGTCTTCATATGGACGTATTTCCCAATTACCAGTACTTCATGTAGAGCCGATACTATCACATACTTGTTCTCCACTGGATTGCAACACTCAAAAATCAAAACCAGATCGAGTATCGCTTTCTCTACTCGAGCTCGGCTCGATTGCAAAAGTCGAAATATTCAGGCTCAACTCGACTCCATCCTCACAAGGAAGTAGTGTTTTCTTTTTCGCCAAACAGTGTGGTGGGTTTGGAAACCTATTTTTCCAAATTATCTGATGTTCGTTCTAGTGAAATGTGTACATAAATAAAGGTAAAAATGTAAATTAAGATAGGTATTACTCTGTCAATTTGCTAATTCACAGCAATAGAGAAAAAGAAATTGGAGATATTTCTCGTGGATCTATAACTTTAGCACTATATGCAAGTCCTCTCTGTTTGTAAGGGGCCTTTACACATATCCCTATCTATCAAGGTCAAGAATGATTCAAACCCAGAAAAGAATGAAGTCAACGGGCTCTCACCAAATGAGATGAACATCAATTTCAACCCAATGGCCTTTTTTTGAGAAATTTTTTTGCTAACGATGTGATCTCTAGTTTCTTAAAATACTCTATTGATGTTGATGTTTGTAACAGTTTTTATTTTTTTTTTCAAATTTTGCAATTCTCATCTAGCTTTTTTAATGCGAAACATCAAAAGTTCTTCAAATTATGTAAATATTGATGTGTAGAATCATACATAATAATTTTATGATTTTTTTTAACTTCGAATAATTATTTTTTCTGTTTCGAATTTTGAATAGAGGCACAATTGATGGATAATTTTTCATATTTCTTCCCACCAAACAAACAAGCCCAACTTCCCAAGGGTGTCAATCGAAACCAGGATGACTTACGAGGAAGGCCAAAATAGAACTTAAAACGAACTTCAGGTGCGAAAACAGAATTGTCAAAAGAATTAAAAAGGCAAGGGGAAAGCAATCAATTCGGCCATCGCTGGCAAGATTTTTCGAAAGAGAGCACTTCAAAAAATGTACCTTCTATTGATTGAACAAGTCATTCTGATCTCTCTAGCAAATCAGTTCAAATTGCCCAACGAGGTTATATTACTGACAAACTCATTATAAGTAAATGTAACTGCTTCTATTAGTGGTTTTTGCCGCATCTTTGGATAATCAGATGTACTGAATGAAATAAGTACTTGATATCTTTGCAGCTACTGGTCTATGGTGCTGGCCAAGTCATTCCATCTGCACTAAACATTTTGCAATCAAACCTCGAATACACACTTTTAGTAAGTTTGAATTCTATTGTTCAGTATGAACGGACGATCTTAGTTATGGATAAGAACTTCTGCACCAACAATGCTGGAAATGCATTCATAAGGACAGCCAATTCAAGCTTTTGCGTGCATTCTGATGAGTCTATATTTCGGTGGTACTTCCGCCCTACCTTTCATGAAGTCTAGAAAGGGCTGGGCGAGGGTCGCAAGTTGCCGGCAAGGTGAGGTCCTTGCCTATGGCTTTAAATATCTGAAATTTAAAGCAGTTCTAATTTCTTTCTTGGTCGAAAAAGAGTTCTAATTTAATTTATTTTTTGTGGCTGGTTCTAAATTCTCCATAGCAATCTCGAAATATTCATAAAACCCTCCTCTTCGCAAACGCGAAAACCCTCTCTCTCTCTCTCTCTCTCTCTCTCTACCGTACTACCTCCCGACCCCTGCAACGATGGCGTCTAGACATGGCCACGGGCCGGTTTTGGCCCGGAACCGGCCCGGTCAAACCCGGACCCGGCCCGTTGACCTGGCCCGCGGTTCGGAACCGAAACCGGCCCGTGCCCTACGGGCCCGGTTCCGGTTCCCGAATTTTATGAACCGGCCCGGAACCGGCGGTTCCGGGCTCGGCTCCAAAAAAAAAAAAAACAGCCTGCGCATCCGGCCTGCGAGGGCTCGACCTCGCCGGCGTCGGGCGAGGCCGGCCTCGCCAGTTGCAGGCGAGGCTCGACCTCGCCGGCGTCGGGCGAGGCCGGCCTCGCCCGACGCCGGCGAGGCTCGACCTCGCCTGCAACTGGCGAGGCCGGCCTCGCCTGCAACTGGCGAGGTCGAGCCTCGCCGGCGTCGGGCGAGGCTCGCCCTCGCTCGCCCAGGCGAGGGCGAGCCTCGCCGGCGTCCGGCGAGGCTCGCCATCGCTGGCCCAGGCAAGGGCGAGCCTCGCTCGACGCCGGCGAGGCTCGCCTGAGGCCGGCGACCTCCGCCCGCGGCTCCGCCGGCCGGCCCTGAGAAGTGAGAAGAGAACCAACCGAAGAAAAAAAAAAAATGTTCCGGTTCCGAACCGGAACCGGAACCGCCAGAGGAGGTTCCGGTTCCGGTTCATTCTCGGCCACGAACCGGAACCGGTCGGTTCCGAACCGTGGCGTCCTCCTCCTCCTCCTCGCCTTCGTCTCCCCCGTCTCGCCGCCGCACCACTCTCTCTCTCTCTCTCTCTCTCTCTCTCTCTCGAGAGAGAGAGAGAGAGAGAGAGAGAGAGAGAGAGAGACTAGCGATCGGTTCCATTCCGTTCCTACTCGTGCATCATCAATCGATCGATCGAATCGCGTCGAACAAACACAGGTTGAGATGAGATTCCGTGGAGGATCGGTGGGTTGGAGGAGGTAGAGAAAGCTCGGTTGCTGAGCTTGGCTCTCGAGTTCGGCTTCCACCAGCAGTCCGCTAGCAAGTGGTTGGACCGTCTCGTTTCCCTCTACGGTAACTCGAATCATTTACTTCGTCGCCCATTTTTTTCATGCTGAGATTAGCGTTTGCAGAGGTTATGTAGGTATTCCCATCGTCCACCGCGATGATTATGGCTGTGGAATAGCCATAATCATTGGGGGAATGACGTAATCGCTTGTGCTGTGTGGATAATTTGTAAATTGATCGATTGTGCATTGCCCTAAATAAGGCGATTCGTTGCGGTCAGTCGTCATTCTGATGATGGCTATGGAATAGTCTTGCCTTTTGGATTTGAATGGATCGGAGGAGCTGGTTAAATCTAGTTCACTGAGCGTTAATCCCGTCCCTATTTCTCTGTGGGTTTTGCAGAGTAGTCTTATTGACTCGCGAAATGTCTTGACTTATTTCTGAACTCACCGCAAATTTACATATGGTGTCTTGCGTACATATAAATATGGCGTCTCACTGAAGTAACTGCAGATTACATATTGTAGATTGTATATATTTGATCTCTTTTTTGTCTTGGAACTTGCAAAATCATCTCTCTCTTTCTTTTGGTTTTCTTAAGGAGACGAAGGTCGAGAGTTTATCACTGTGGAACACTGTAGCGATGATTTTCTAGCAGAACTTGCCGAAACTATGCAAGATACTGAGGATTGGGATGATTTGCAAGCTGCAGAATCAGAAGGTTGTAGAGTTTTGACTGACATGTTTGGCCAAGATATCCCTAATGAGGGCGAATGCAATGTTGTGCACAATGTTAATATTATAGAAGATTCTCCACAACCTGAGAAAAATCAGACTTTTCTTGAGGTAGATTCCTCCACTGGCATTGAGGATGAAGATGATATATATGGCAGTAAAATGGAAAGGAAATCCATATGCTATATTCCTGATAAAAGCAGTACTCCGAGCAATTCATCCACTCAACTTCTGGCCAGATGATCTTTAGAATCCATGGTATGCTTCTGAAAACTGTGAAGTTGTCTCACTCCTTTCTGCCCCCACCAGTTTGAAGGGATTAAGAAAAAGAAAGAAAAGCAGGGTGGCTTGGCATGTTTTTTCCCATGCCCAAAACTAATTTGGTTGATAGTTGTTAAGTTTGTGGCTTGAGTTTTGATTCATGGACCTAGATTTGGCTTGGGATTGGCCCGTGTAATTGCATGGACCAAACACGCGGCTTGAAGAATGTCTCAGTACTGTACAGGGTTAGCCGTTTGGTGAAGCAATTGTGGACACCTGAAGAAGCCACAATAGTTACCGGGCAAATCCCAGGAGTCTGGCCACAATGGTCCAGTTGTTTAGGAGGTTGACAAAAAGTTGGCAGATCTCATCACGTCTTTTCGTTCTTTTGACAATGATTCTTCAAACCATATTTTTATATATTTTTGTTGTTGAGGTATATTGGGGCCAACAAAGAAAATGAGCAGAATTGAAAACAGATTGTCTTGGTTATTGATCGGTAGAGATCAGTGTGTCCTTCTGAGAAAACTCTTGGGAAACGCTTTCCACTCGTCTCATTCGTTTTTTATTGACTCTTGCAATTGGGGTTTTGGTGAGTGAGAAATTGATTTATTTCTTATTGTAATTCACTCTTGGTCATAGTGAAACAACTCCTCCCATTGACGTAGACGAAACTGCCCAACCTCTTAAATTAGTGTGTCACTGTTCTTTGCTCTTAAAATCATTTCTTCCTTGATCATTTCAAGTTTGCTTGTAATTCTGCTCACAGCAAAGGACCTTACGCGGGGTACCTGTACAAAAGCGTTTGGTAAATTGCTTATGAGGGCTCTCATCCGATCATATGTATAATAACTTTTGCCAGTTACTTCCACAGTCTTTAAGATCTAAAATGACTTATATTAGAACTGTTTGGTCAATAAAAACAATTGATTTTTGTTTTATATGATGTAACAATACCTATATTTCTTAAATATTTTGAGAGTATAGTACATCATCCAAGTGTGGAACTTAGCATCCAGCTTCTTTGATAGGAGAGTTTTGCAAAATGAAGGCTTGAGATTTCTTTGTGCACAATTTTCATTTTCCATCACTCCATGTCAGAAACTATTTATGGTGCTGAAGAGGCTTATTTGTGTTGAAGGATTGTAAGAGCACTGTCACTCAAGGTTCGATATCATCAGTTTCAAATAAAAGACATTGCTCTTGGATTTTGACATGCAAAGGAATTGCAAGCCTTGGATGACATAGAATTGGAAAATGTTGTGATATTCGGAAACAAGGCATTTCAACCAATGCAGCATCAGGCTTGTCAAGCTTCTGTAGCCAAGCAAGATTGCTTCATTCTCATGCCCACTAGAGGTGGTAAAAGTTTATGTTACCAGGTTAGTGAATGTTAACATTATTTCTTTTGTGTAATGATCGTATGTAGAAATATGTGTGGAGACAATGTTTAGAGCGCAAGCCATGTGCGTTTTGCTCAATGGTTTCACCAATTAAATGCTAGATGGGTAGACCTGTATATTGAAATTTAAGCTTTAAAATGATCTTGTAATCTGCTTTGTTAGCACTGTTGAGAAGTTTGTGCTTAAACTTAAGGAAGAAAATGTTTTCCAAATGCAAATTAAGCGATAGGAAGTGATTCAAGTACATAACTATGGGTTCCAATGTATGGGATCGGACTAAGTTGAAAAAGAAGGAAATACTGGACATTCTCATTCTGTCTATGCACATCTCTATCTATTCTGTAATTTCTAGAGTTTGAGCTTTGTGCTATGCTTCTAGGACCTTCTAATTACTTAATGGAAAATTTATCTTGTTTTTGCATGTAAGTGTTGTTGTCAGTCATAGACTCATAGTTCAGGTCCAATTCAAACGGGTTATTAAGTCAAAGAGGAATAAGTTTTCAAATTACTTGCACCAAATACTGATTGTAGATGTCTATATTTCCTATGCAGGTATGTGCTATGTCATCATGTCAACTAGGGGTGATCATTTCCCATAATTAGTTTGAAATTGATGGCCTTTCATATAAATCTGAATTGATCTACTCAATCACGAGGGAAGATATTAATCTGAATTGATTAAGTTGAATTATCCTGAAGTGTTTTCTGTTCAGTCTTGAAGAAGTTGATATATCTTTCTAGCTGAAGTAATTATAAGACAAATATCAACTGGTGCTTTCTGATCAGTTGAAGGTGAATTAAAGAATAATTCCCTCATCCCTTCCTTTCTTCATGTGCTCTTCTGATGTTTTTACATTTCGTTTCAGCTGCCAGCAACTCTTAAACCAGGTGTCACAGTTGTTATATCTTGTAACATCCTGAATTTTGACCCGTTATCGGGACCAATGAATTGTATATTCATTCTCGTGTAATTTTAGTGAGTCTCGCCTGAACCTGATCAGTCTCGGGATACTAACCTTATGAGAAAGGCTAAATAGGAACAGGTACGTGGACCGAGAAACCGATCGCGACTGAACGCCGATTTCGACGAACGTTGAGGAAATATTTTGAGCCAATATAGGCCGATCTTAGGAAAATGACTGGTTGATATTGTCAGTAATGTACGATCGGATCGCGAGTGATTTCGCACGACCGAAAGTACACCTGACAAATGAAACCTGATTGTAATCCAAACGATCGCGACCCTGGTACTAGTGATAATTCCTCTCGTTCTCTCGAAATTTAGATCATCACGATTCGGACAATCTTAGGTCGATACGCGTAACACCTAAACAGCCGCTCGTTAGTGAGAGACCCTAAAACTGCAAGACGAGCATATTGAGATTACAATATTGGACCCGAGTTTCGATATCAAAATCTCAAGGGTAATTACGACTATTTTGCAAGACGGACGTCAATTGGTAATGGCCATTCATGTTTGAGATTAAAACAGTTGAAAACTGAAGATTCGACAGAAAGTGAGAAAAAGACCATTTTGCCCCTGAGAACGCCGAGGTCGAATTCGGAGGCCGTTTGAGGTTATTTTTCGCGGCCAACATCATTTTGGGGTATCCAAGTGTGTTTGGAGTGATTCTGGACAAAAAGTGGATTTTCGACAGAAATTGGAAAATAATATTATTTTATTCCCGGAAACTTCGCAGAAGATTTTCGAGGGCTTAGAAAGCGAATTTCGCGATTCCGACTCTGGATTAGGTATCACATGAATATTTAGGACCGGTATGAGCGAAAATTGAAATTTCGGTTCCGGACGGAAAAATGACGGAATTGCCCCTAGTCCATTTTTTATTATTTCGAATTTTGGATTTAATTTTGGAGATTAACCAAGGTTGGTTAAGGTTAACTAGGGTTGGTTAACCATGGTTAGGGGCAAATGACAAGTCTACCCTTGCATTATTGGATTGGATTGAATTAGAGCCCTTGGATCAAGGGTATTTTGGGCATTTAGGCTAGGATTTTGACATGTGGCATCCACTCACCCTCTCCCTTGACCATCTTTGACTCCCTCTCTCTCTCCTCAGCTCACCTCACCGGCGCCACTCTCTCTCTCTTCTCCCGATTCTCTCTCGGTCTCTCTCTCCCTCACGCCGATCAGCGCCCAGCCCACTGTTCACGCCGGAACAGTAGCCTCGCCGGAGCTGCTGGCTGCCAGCCGCCGTGTCTCACCCCAGCCATCACCCCCTAGCCTAGTCGCAACATTTTCTCCTTTCTCCGCCGTCCACAGCCGCCCGTTCGCAGCTGCTCCCGCCGGGCGTGCAAGGACGCCGTCGCCGTCGCTGGGCTCGTCCGCCTGGCCGCGCCGCCGTGTACCACCCCAGCCGTCCAGCCTCGCCTCACCGTCCCCCTTTCAGTCAGTCTCAGCCAGCCCCCACCGAAGCTTCCCCTGTTTTGGCCGAGACTTGGCCGTGGGCTTCGCCGGACCGCCGTGAGCCGCCGGCTTGCTTTGGAGCGCCGCCGTCGATCGTACCGCTCGCCGGTCATCGGCCGCTCGCTCCCGTCGTCTCGCATCGTCATTAGGCGAGTAAAATCACTAATTGCTAAATTAGTCTAAGTTGTGCTTGATTAGGGGATTAATTATGCTAATTAGGGCCTAATTAAGGGTGTTTTGTGCCTTGGATGATTAGTGGACTTAATTAGGACTAATTATATTGGTTTAATGGTAATTAGGAGTGGATTTGGTGGCTGAATTGAGGAGGGCATTATGGGCTCCGAATTTAATTTTTATGGCCCAATTGGAAATATTAAATGGGCCTTGTTGTTGAATCCAAATTGAATGGTTGAGCCCATTAGTATTAAATTGGGCCTTTGTTTGTAAATTGATTTGAATTAGATTGAGCCCAAGTAGAAATCAAATGGGCCTTGATTGAATTTGAATTTGGGCCTTGAATGTAAATTGTCTTGAATTGATTGAGCCCATTAGAATATTAAATTGGGCCTTTGAATGTGGATTGGCTTGGACTGGATTGAGCCCAATTGGAATTTGAACGGGCCTTGATATGAAATAAATTGAAATTGTCTTAAGCCCGTTGGGAATTAAATGGAACTCTGATTGTGAAATTCCACATTGATTGTGATATGATTTAAGAATGTACTGTGACCGACGGGTCAGGCCTACGGGTCGAATATAACTGTGACCGACGGGTCAGGCCTACGGGTCGAGAATGATTGATGACCGTTGGGTCATGGCCTTCGGGTCGATTTAAACTGTGATGACCTCTGCGTCATGGCCTTCGGGTCGATTTAAATATGATGACCATTGGGTCATGGCCTTCGGGTCGATTTACACAATTGTAGGCCTTCGGGTCGGGCCTTCGGGTCGATTGATTGATGACCATTGGGTCATGGCCTGCGGGTCGATTTAACTGTTCATGAATTATGGAACTATTATGAGACTAACCTGCAGGGCTGAAATGATTGAGATTGGGCTGTGAACCCGTGTGAATTATAATGATTTTATTACTGGTTCAATGCTGTATGTATTTCATTTACTTATCTCTGGAGGTGCACGTTAGCCTAGTTTAGGATTAGAGATTTTACTTGCTGAGTTTATCTCACGGTTGTGGTAAAAACCGGATTTTCAGACCCCCGTCAGTAGAATGCCGAGGAAAGGTCCT
Organism: Syzygium jambos; assembly: GCA_031216235.1. Classification (NCBI taxonomy): domain Eukaryota; kingdom Viridiplantae; phylum Streptophyta; class Magnoliopsida; order Myrtales; family Myrtaceae; genus Syzygium; species Syzygium jambos. Next base: position 23,939,368 of record CM062221.1, on the reverse strand, counting down.
CTTTTTGGATACCCGTACCGGATTCAGCGAGATGTTAGTGTGCATCCTTGCGGGGACGGATCAGCATACATTAGGCGCCAATCAGTGGTGCTTATAGACGTGGGAGAGGAGTACCACCAAACACAAGAGTATGTAGCTTGGTATTTGAGGGGAGCAGATGGTGTAACTGGACCCCCGATCAGGACCTTTGACGTTCCCATAGACGTGAACGGAGTGATGATTCCGCAGATGGCGAGCGGAGAAGTCTCGGATCCCCCAGCTTCTCTGAGCGTGAGTAGCGTAGGTGATACTGTAGATGGACCGATACCCAGGGATGAGGAGCAAGGAGAGCAGCAAGTTATAGTTGACGATGCCCCCGAGGAGGAAGGTGAAGAACTGAATTTGGAAGTAATAGATGAGAATGTTCAGGCGGTTGGAGAAGTGGCTGAGGTTGGATCGGACGAAGAGATAGTATCCGAAGAGAACTCTCTGGAGGAGTCATCGGCATCATCCGATCCAGATTGGGAACCCTAGGATAGGTCCCAGTGTTAGGAATAGAAGTTAATCTAACCCCTCTTTTTGTTGTGTAACTCCTCCCAGGTAGTAAGCTGATAAACCCAGGCCGCTGATCCTTTTTGCTTAAATGGCCTTTTGATGTATTTCTTTTGTTGTAATTAAAAAGGCTTGTTTAAGTTTTAAAAAGGTGTTTATATCTTAGTATAATCTTTGGCATCTTTGTACCTATTGCTATTCATGGTTACATTTACATGTCTGGGTGTATATATATATATATACGTTGCTTCCGCATGTGACGTGCATTTGCTCTGATTTGGGTTTCGGGTCGGTGACGCAATCCTGGGAGCGTCGCACCTCTAGTCGACCTACGTGCGGATGTTCATGCTTCGTGGGGTACGGGGCGTGACATATCTCCCCTGCTATCTTTCATCCAGGATCAAATAATTACTCTAACCATCATGTATGGAATACCGTCTACTTTCTTGAACTCTTAGCAAACTGCTGCCCAAGCAGCGGCTGTCCTCCAAGAACTAAGGCAGGGTTTAGCTCTCTCTCTCTCTCTCTCTCTCTGCATTCCTAGAGAAGTATATCATCCCATACAATCTTCATCCTGCCATTAAATTATGCTCCATATGTTGCAATGGATGCACATTTTTTTATGTAGTTAATGAAAAGATTCATGCTTGAGATGTTTGATTAAAAATAAATTTTAGGATCGTAGTTTTTTCTGGAGAAGTATATCATACAATACAATCTTCATCCCGCCCTAAAATGTTGGGCTATGCTCCATATGTTGCAATGGGGTTTCTACTGGACTTCTAAATTTTTTTTTTCTGAGTGTTGTGATTGTTAAGTCATTAATCTCTACTGCTTTGCCTGTCTTTTCAGGAAAGATAAACCATTGTGCAAGCTATTGTATGTAACTCCTGAAAAGATTGTGGGAAACCCGTCATTTCTTGAGATATTGAAATGCTTGCATAGAAAGGTACTATTTCTGATTCACTGTAACTTTTTCTGAAAGTTTCTTTTTTAACTTTTTGATACTCATCCATCATGCATTGCAGGCACAACTTGCTGGTTTTGTTGTTGACGAGACACATTGTGTGAGGTATGCTCTTTGGCATCCTTGTATCTGAAGCAAAGGTCATACTAGAGTTACTTCAAAAGGAATAAGTATTTTGATGTTGCCACTGCAAAACTACTGTCCTTGTTCCAAATAAAGAAAAGCAAGTTGACTTTTATTTATGCTCGCTCTAACTCTTTTTTTCGAACGTTTTCACATTTTCTGTGTAGCCTTTCTGTGAAGTTCTAGCATAACAGAATGCAATGTTGAAATAACTAATTCTGGAAATGATCCAGATCCTTCTTTTGGGAAAAGTCAGTGACACATCCTTAATCATATTAGGCAAAATGCACACAACTAAAATAACCTCCAACGGAATTCACTTTCGGAAGTAATTGGGAGTGTTCATGTTTGGCATGATATTCAGGTCTTTTAAGCTAGTTCTTGTGTCTGTATCTATTCTTTTAACCTTTATACTATATATTAACAACTTGACATATAAGGCAAAAGTTTGCCCATGTGATCATTGATTGTGTTTCTTATGAGGTCTTTACTGGATTTGCAGTGCCAGTGCCATCTCATGAAAGGAATGTACTGCTGGTTTGAGCTTTTCTTATATACTTGAATGATTGTAAACTAGTAAAGCTTATTGACCGTTACTTTCTTGGTTGTCATTATTGTAGTCAATGGGGACATGATTTTCATCCAGATTATAGGGGACTGGGATGTCTCAAACAAAATTTTCCATACGTCCCAGTGATGGCCTTAACTGCAACTGCCACTCAGCCAATTCGTGAGGTACGAAACTTGCACAATAACCTCCAGATTTTGTTGAAATAATCATTTGGGACTGATTGAAATGTGCATCCATCGCAGGATATCCTAAAAGCTCTCAGGATCCCCCATGCTCTCGTTCTTGAGACAAGCTTTGATAGACCAAACCTAAAGTACAAGGTCATAGCTAAGACCAAGGAACCACTGAAGTAGCTTGGAGAGCTGCTAAAGAATCATTTTGTTAATTTTTGTGGCATAGTATATTGCCTCTCAAATAGTGAATGTGTTGATGTGGCAAAATACTTGAATGATTAGTGCGGTATAAAGGCGGTGTACTATCATGCTGGATTAGCAGCCCATCAAAGAGTAGCTGTTCAAAAGAAATGGCATACTGGAGAGGTCCAGGTTGTATGTGCTACCATTGCTTTTGGGATGGGAATAGACAAACCAGATGTGGTAAGTTGAAATGGACTCCGGTCCTTTGCCTATTTTTAGTTTTAGAATCAAGCTAACATGTTGACAAATACTTGACTAATCCACTTTTCTTCTAATGTTTAAGTTTCACTAATTGGTTTCTTAGTGTGCTTGGAAGTAAACTTTGCTGGTTCCATGGTCCAGTGGCCTGCTAAATCGTCTATCTTGGCTATTGATTGCAGGAACTAGCGAATTATGTATTTTTTCAAGTCAAATTCTTTCTTCCATGCATGGAACTTGGGTGTGCTGAAATTAAGTTAGACTAGGATAAAGGTCGTTTCTTTACTGTCAAAGTGGCAAATGACTCTGATCTAACTTGACCTTAAGTTATAATGTTTTTGTCGCATTTCTACTTTTTTTATTGGTTCAGTAATTATTTTTTTATGGCATGTGGTCAGCGTTTTGTCATCCACAACACAATGTCCAAGTCAATCGAAAGCTATTACCAAGAATCAGGGAGGGCAGGAAGAGATAGTCTACTGGCAGTGTGCATAGCTCTATATGCCAAAAAGGATTTCAGCTGGGTTGTGTGCATGTTAAGGAGTGTTCAAGGATGTAAAACTGCTAGCTTTAAATCTGCAATGGCTCAATGTCACGCCCCGAACCCCACGGCGCGCCACATCCCTCGCCGAGGTCGATTTGACTGCGACGTCCCAGGACGCGTCGCCGACCCGACGCCCAACACTGAGACTTAAAGCACATGCGGAAGCAATTCAAAATCACCCGAATAATAATATACACATAACCAAGGATAGCCATACAACAACCAGTACGGATAATTACACTTACTTTGACATCGGGAAACATATACAATATTCGTATACAGCCACACTTAAAAATCAAAAGCGGATACATGGCTCGGCAATCAAGCACCATGTCTAGCCGGGGCTCCTTCCGCCACATTTCGGTACGCCTGTCATCCTCTAGGCTGGGGGTCTGAAAAATCGGTTTTCAACAACCGTGAGAATAAATCTCAGTGAGTAATTCCCTAAACCTAAACTAGGCTAACGAAAAATCGGTTTTCAACAACCGTGAGAATAAATCTCAGTGAGTAATTCCCTAAACCTAAACTAGGCTAACGTGCACCTCCTGACAAGCAAATTAAACACATTAAGCAGTGTACCATTAAACAACCATAAAATCATTATAAAAGGGCCCACAGCCCGATTCCAACATTCCAGCCCTGCAGGTTAGGCTTTCAATATCCATATAACCTATAAGCAGTTAAATCGACCCGAAGGCCAAGACCCAATGGTCATCACAGTTTAACTCGACCCGAAGGCCATGACCCAATGGTCATAAATCATTCGACCCGAAGGCCCGACCCGTCGGTCACAATTACATTCGACCCGTAGGCCTGACCCGTCGGTCACAATTATATTCGACCCGTAGGCCTGACCCGTCGGTCACAATTATATTCGACCCGTAGGCCTGACCCGTCGGTCACCACAAATAATTCGACCCGAAGGCCATGACCCAATGGTCATAAATCATTCGACCCGAAGGCCCACAATTGTGTATATCGACCCGTAGGCCATGACCCATTGGTCATCACAAATAAATCGACCCGAAGGCCTGACCCGTCGGTCACAATTACATTCGACCCGTAGGCCTGACCCGTCGGTCACAATTATATTATGCACAAAGAATGCCCAATTCCTCACGAGCACATGATCATCAAAAGGCAATTCGATGCGCATTTAAACATGCCCAATCAATTCAACAATTCAATTTAGCCACGGCATGTAATTCACACACGGCTTTAAGTCGATCACACGAATATGTGGCATGGCAACGCCCCAATTGGGCCTCAACAAGCAACAATCAGCGATAATCCACTAACCCGGGCACACCCGGCAATCACCCGGTCTAACTTCCAACTTGCCGATTTCTAAACCACCGAAGTCCCAAAGCGGACAGCTACTATTCAATTTACCACTCAATAAGCTCAATTCACATTTCATTATGTCCAGCCAACATATAAGGACGACCATGGAATCAATTCAAGCACTCATGCACTGTACACAATTCACGAGCATAGATCACACAACTAGTCCATCACGAATCCACAGAAATCGAGGTCCATCAAGTTACTTCCTTCCTCAAGGCATTGGACGTGTGTCACGACACCCCAAAATCACTTACAATTAGGGACATTTCAGCCGCTAGCTCGGTCAGTCCATCGTTCCCGGCACTTACTCTCCCAACCTCGAATCAATCGCACCTAGTCCAGCTAGCCCCAAAGTGGACAGCCACTAAACCGATCACGCTGGGCCATTTAATGATCTCAAAACGTTCCATTAGACTCCCCAAGACACCATTGTAATCAGCCACCAACATGCCACAAAGAGCGCACACTAGAATCCACGTTTTAGACCCGAGTCTCGCCAAAATTGGGCAATTTCCAAACCGATTCTGTTCAGCCAATGCACAGCATCTCTCGGGCCATTAAACTTCCACCAAATCATCACACCAGACCACCAAATAGGCCGCGACACCAGCCCCTAACCATCTCCACAACCTAACCCCCAAATTACCCAAATTTAACCCCTAACTTGTCTAGAAATGCACAAGGGCCTAACTAGGGCTTAGGGTCGAACTCACCGAGTGCCCTAAGCTTCAAACCGAGCCGAACACGCGGCGATAGCGGCTGGACAGCGGCTACCCCTCGCCGGAACAGTAACAGCGGCGGCAGTTCCGGCGAACGGCGCGAGCCTAGGCGATGGTCCAAGCTAATCCGCGGCCAGCTGTTTTGGGGGAGACAGGCGGTGATCGGCAACACCGGGGCGGCGACGGCGACGGTCGGGACGGCGGCGCGCGGCAGCGAGGCAAGGCGGCGCGCGGCGGCTGAAACCCAGAACAGGGGAGGTGTCGGGGAGGAAGAGGAATCGGAGAGGGGAGGTGGTGGCGACCAAGGGGGGCAGCAGGACGGCGGAGGCGACGGAGGAGAGTGGCTGGGTGGCCGAGGCGAGGCGGCGGCGGCCGGAAAGGCGGCACGCGGCGGCGGCGACGCTAGAAGCCCTAAACAGGGGAGGGCTTCGGGAGAGAGAAAATCAGGGGAAAGAGGGGGTCGAGCGGCGGCTGGAGGTGACACGGCGGCTTCACGGTGGCCGGGCGACGGAGGGTAGGCCGGCGGACGGCTGGGCGACGCTGAATCGCGGCGGTCGCAGCATCGAGCTGCTGTTCGCGCGCCTCGCGAGCAGGCCGGCGGCGGGCAGTCGCGGCGACCGACGGCGGCGAGGCTCGGTCGGGGCGACGGCGGCGACGGCGGCGAGGCTGGGGCGAGCTTGATCGGCGGTCGGACGGCGCGCGGCGGCTGGGCTAGTCGCCGGCGATGGGTTGCAGAGCAAACATCAGAAGCAGGAGCATCGGGGGAGGCCAGCGAAGGAGAAGAAGGAAAAGAGAAGAGAGAGGAGAGAGAAGAAGAAAGAAAAAAGAAAAAGAAGGAGAGAGAGAAGACAGGTTTGACCGGGGAAGGGAGAACGTGCGCGGCAGGTGGGGGAGAGAGAGAGAGAGAGAAAATTAAAGAAAATATATACTCATTCAAATATTAAACGCAAACGGAAAGTCCAAATTCAAAACCGAAAATGGTCTACCGGTCCACAAAAGGCCTCGCACATAAAAAGGGACAAAGGCCAAATTAATTAAACCAAACTATAACGAGGGAGGTCCACTAGTCCAAATTCGCACTTGGTCAAAAACTCTCATTTTTCCATTATTCCTGAAAATCTTGATACTGGCCACATTAATATCGACACCGTCCAATTTATTTCGTTCCGACACTCCCGAAAATCGACTGCCAAGTCCGGGGTCCAAATAACGGCCAAATTTGATCGAGTGCGATTCTAGCGAAATCTCTAATTTAAAATGATAACCGGAAGTGATCAGCTCCCGGGCGAGATTTTACTATAAGCACACTGACAAATTACGCGTTTTATAAATCCCAAAAATGGGCCGAAATTCGGGATGTCACAACTCTTCCCCCCTTACAAAAATTTCGTCCTCGAAATTTACAATCTAATCCAGTTATCCAAACAAATGGGGATACTGGTGTCGCATCAGCTCCTCGCTTTTCCATGTCGCACTTTCAGTTTCATGGTGTTCCCCAAATTACCTTGACCATCGAAATTTTCTTGTTTCGTAACACTTGTTCCTTTCTGTCCTCGATTCGCACCGGCTTTTCCACGTACGACACTCTGTCATCTACGTTTATTACCTCATGATTCAGCACGTGAGTCGGATCCGGTTCATACTTCCTTAACATAGACACGTGGAACACATTCTGAACATGAGATAAATTTGGCAGCTCTGAGCAGTCTTAAGCCCATCCCGAATCACCTTGATTGTTTCGACTGTTTGCTGAATCAACTCGAGGCCCGTAATACTCCTCTCACTAACTTCATCCCAGCAACCGGTGTTCTTCCCACTTGCCCTGAAAAATCTAGCTCACACGCTCTCAGCATATCCTCCAAAGTCTGAATAGTCCTCTCAGACTGGCCATCCGTCTGCGGATGATAGGCCGTACTGAATTACAACTTAGTCCCCATGGCTGATTGCAGACTTTTCCAAAAGTTCGCAGTAAACCGGGGATCACGATCCGAAGTGATCGATACCGGTATTCCATGAAGACGAACTATCTGACACACATATAATTCTGCCAGCCTTTCTAGCTCGAAGTCCTTTCGCACTGCCAGGAAGTGCGCTGACTTGGCCAATCTATCTACTATCACCCAAATAGAGTCGTGTCCCCTCTGGCTTCTTGGCAGTCCCGTTACAAAATCCATTGTAGTGAGCTCCCATTTCCATTCTGGGATTTCCAACTGCTGCAACATTCCACCAGGTTTACCATGTTGTGCCTTCACCTGTTGGCACGTCAAACATTTAGCCATATGCCTGGCCACATCCGTTTTCATTCCATTCCATCAATAGTACTGGCGAAGGTTCTGGTACATCTTAGTACTACCCGGGTGAATGCTATATTTGCTCCTATGAGCCTCCAACAAAATCTCTTCCTTAAACTCCAGATCATCGGGCACGCACAAGCGTCCTCGAAACTTAAGAATTCCATCTTCAGATATTTGAAAGTCCGGTTTCCTCTTAATGTCATCCATACTCAAAATTTTCTGGATCTCAAGGTCCGTAGATTGCAACGCCCTAATCTTGGCTTGCACTTCCAGCTCAATCCTTAATGTTGCCATCAAACTGGAGAGGTGTCCTACCTCGAACTTAAATTCCGAGTCCCGTGCTCCTTCCAATAAAATTTCACTCTTTAACCAACAATTGCGTGATACTCGATTTCCTGCTCAAGGCATCCGCTACCCGGTTAGCCTTTCCTGTCTCGATACACAAGCAACCACCCTTCCATGTTGCATTAGCACGCATCCCAATCCTTTGAGTGAAGCATCGTTATAGCTCTCATACCCGCCCGGTCCTGAAGGAATCGCCAACACTGGCGTCGTCGTCAATCTCTGCTTCAATTCCTGAAAACTCTCTTCGCACTTTTCCGTCTATTCAAACTTTGTTTCCTTCTTAAGCAACTTCGTCGGCGGAATGGCTATCGCCGAGAATCTTCCCACAAATCTCCGATAATAACCCGCCAGTCCTAAGAAACTCCAAACCTCAGTAACTGTTGTCAATCTCGGCCGTTCCACTACTGCCTCAATCTTTGCTGGATCCACGAAGATTCCTTCTCCGGAAATTATATGTCCGAGAAATGCAACTCGATTCAGCCAAAATTCGCACTTGCTAAACTTAGCATACAGTGCGTGCTCTATTAACGTCCGTAGAACCTTTTTCAAGTGTTCCTTATATTCCTCGGAACTTCTCGAATACACCAAGATACTATATATGAAGACAATGATGAACTGATCCAAAAACTCCTTTAATACTCGATTCATTAAGTCCATGAAAGCAGCAGGGGCATTAGTCAACCCAAATGGTATCATCGTACACTCACAGTACACATATCTCGTCCTAAATGCCATCTTCGGCACATCCTCCTTAATTCTCAATTGATGATAGTCAACCTTTAGTCCGATCTTTGAAAATATCGACGCCCCTTGCATCTGATCCAACAGATCATCAATCCTTAACAACGGATACTTATTCTTAATGGCCACCTGATTCAACTATTTGTAGTCAATGTGCAACTTTAACGATTCCGTCCTTTTTCCTCGCGAATAAAATCGGCGCTCTAGATATCGACTCTATTCTAGGGCCAACTCAATCACAAAATAATTATCTTTCCATCTCTTAAAGACGAAGCCCAATCCATAAATTTTCAATCCCACGGTCTCCCAAAGCAAGTCACCCTGGTTCTTTACAAAATCCGAAATTTCCAAGCGATAACTCGTTCATCCAAATATGGCCAAAGGATGTCATCAGCAATTCTAAAATCCATAAACTGATTGCATCTATTCACCAAGAGCAATTATATGTCTCACATGACCATTCAGATCTATAACTTCAAAAATCACTTCTAATACATCAAACATCATCGCACATTGCATTTAGATCCTTAAGACAAATCTTTCGCTTCTGTCCTAGCCATAGCACATACCCTTCCTTATGCCTACAGTCGGTCCTGATTATTCTGGGGCAACTTCCGCTTGATATCCTACCCGTGGTTGCTGTTGTTGCGTTGGCGGCCTAGCTTGTCAATTCGAGCAGTTTCTTACTTGGTGACCATGTTGGTCATCTCCAAAACACACTTCAAGTCCACTTGGGCGAGGGCCTTCCCCGTGCCTCTTTCCACAAGACTGACATGCGGCGCTATAATAGTAGTTCGACTTTTCAATTTTCTTTCTTACAGGAGAAACAAACCGCTTATTCCCAGTCATAGTCTTCTTACCAAAATTGCGATTATCCCTAGTCGGCACGTACCATGATCCAGAGGCGGTAGTCCTCTCATTCATATCCTGCTCAACCATCTGAGCCCTCTCGTATGGTTCGTTGAAATCCTTTAAGTTCAATAGCACCAGCTGATTGCGGAGTTCCAGCCTTAGTCCATCGCGAAACCTCCTCTCCCTATCCCCAGGGTCCTTGACCATCCTTAGTGCGTACTTAAACAACCTTGAGAACTGAACCTCATACTAATCCACAGTTATATGATTCTAACAGAGCCTTAGAAACTTTGCCATTTTCCGTTTCTGTGCAGTCTCAGAGAAGTATTTTCCCATTGAAGGTCTCGACAAAGGTAGTCCAATTTGGGATCGTGCTTACCTGGAAAATCTTACCTCGGGTGGCCTCCCACCAACCATTTGCTACTCCCTGAAGTTGGTACACCACTAGGGCCACCTTTTCTTCCTTCGTGCACTCCAGCAGTGCAAAGGCTTTCTCCAATTCTTAACCTAGAGAGTCGCAACCTCAGAACCACCATATTCTCCAACTTGGGTTACTTAAGTTTTGGAAACTGTTTCACCAAGTGATGTATCCAACGATTCCAAATTCCTATCCCTTGATTACAGATAACAGTAGCGACAACAGCCTTAGCAGCTAGCGGTAGCTCCTTTTTAAGCCTACTGTCCCAATATGATTCCAACTTCTGTAAGTGCCTTCAAAATCCCATCCCTTCTGGGATCCTCTGCAACTCCAGTTTGTGGACCTATGCGACCTCAACCTCGACCTCGACCTCAACCTCGACTACTCAAGCTCACGCGGTCACACCACTCACATACCTGCTATAATCCCATTCAGGGATTAGAGACCTAAACCAAGTTAAACCGGTCTAAGGTCCTAGGCAGGTATACATAACAGCAGTCAAACAACCAGCATGCGATCTTACACAATAGCACAACATCTCAACCAAGGAAATTCACGTACTTACCTCGAGTCCTGCTGCACCTGCACTTTACGGTCAGTTCGACAACCAATCAATCACTACACAAACAATCAGGAGGTACACGTAGCATGCAAGGTCTCCCTACTGGCTACCCAAGGTCATCGCTCCTTATCACTCCAAGCTTCGACCTAATTGGATCGAGCTGACCTTGCTCTGATACCAAATCAAACGTGGATGTCACGCCCCGAACCCCACGGCGCGCCACATCCCTCGCCGAGGTCGATTTGACTGCGACGTCCCAGGACGCGTCGCCGACCCGACGCCCAACACTGAGACTTAAAGCACATGCGGAAGCAATTCAAAATCACCCGAATAATAATATACACATAACCAAGGATAGCCATACAACAACCAGTACGGATAATTACACTTACTTTGACATCGGGAAACATATACAATATTCGTATACAGCCCACACTTAAAAATCAAAAGCGGATACATGGCTCGGCAATCAAGCACCATGTCTAGCCGGGGCTCCTTCCGCCACATTTCGGTACGCCTGTCATCCTCTAGGCTGGGGGTCTGAAAAATCGGTTTTCAACAACCGTGAGAATAAATCTCAGTGAGTAATTCCCTAAACCTAAACTAGGCTAACGAAAAATCGGTTTTCAACAACCGTGAGAATAAATCTCAGTGAGTAATTCCCTAAACCTAAACTAGGCTAACGTGCACCTCCTGACAAGCAAATTAAACACATTAAGCAGTGTACCATTAAACAACCATAAAATCATTAGTACACAAGGGCCCACAGCCCGATTCCAACATTCCAGCCCTGCAGGTTAGGCTTTCAATATCCATATAACCTATAAGCAGTTAAATCGACCCGAAGGCCAAGACCCAATGGTCATCACAGTTTAACTCGACCCGAAGGCCATGACCCAATGGTCATAAATCATTCGACCCGAAGGCCCGACCCGTCGGTCACAATTACATTCGACCCGTAGGCCTGACCCGTCGGTCACAATTATATTCGACCCGTAGGCCTGACCCGTCGGTCACAATTATATTCGACCCGTAGGCCTGACCCGTCGGTCACAATTATATTCGACCCGTAGGCCTGACCCGTCGGTCACCACAAATAATTCGACCCGAAGGCCATGACCCAATGGTCATAAATCATTCGACCCGAAGGCCCACAATTGTGTATATCGACCCGTAGGCCATGACCCATTGGTCATCACAAATAAATCGACCCGAAGGCCTGACCCGTCGGTCACAATTACATTCGACCCGTAGGCCTGACCCGTCGGTCACAATTATATTATGCACAAAGAATGCCCAATTCCTCACGAGCACATGATCATCAAAAGGCAATTAGATGCGCATTTAAACATGCCCAATCAATTCAACAATTCAATTTAGCCACGGCATGTAATTCACACACGGCTTTAAGTCGATCACACGAATATGTGGCATGGCAACGCCCCAATTGGGCCTCAACAAGCAACAATCAGCGATAATCCACTAACCCGGGCACACCCGGCAATCACCCGGTCTAACTTCCAACTTGCCGATTTCTAAACCACCGAAGTCCCAAAGCGGACAGCTACTATTCAATTTACCACTCAATAAGCTCAATTCACATTTCATTATGTCCAGCCAACATATAAGGACGACCATGGAATCAATTCAAGCACTCATGCACTGTACACAATTCACGAGCATAGATCACACAACTAGTCCATCACGAATCCACAGAAATCGAGGTCCATCAAGTTACTTCCTTCCTCAAGGCATTGGACGTGTGTCACGACACCCCAAAATCACTTACAATTAGGGACAATTCAGCCGCTAGCTCGGTCAGTCCATCGTTCCCGGCACTTACTCTCCCAACCTCGAATCAATCGCACCTAGTCCAGCTAGCCCCAAAGTGGACAGCCACTAAACCGATCACGCTGGGCCATTTAATGATCTCAAAACGTTCCATTAGACTCCCCAAGACACCATTGTAATCAGCCACCAACATGCCACAAAGAGCGCACACTAGAATCCACGTTTTAGACCCGAGTCTCGCCAAAATTGGGCAATTTCCAAACCGATTCTGTTCAGCCAATGCACAGCATCTCTCGGGCCATTAAACTTCCACCAAATCATCACACCAGACCACCAAATAGGCCGCGACACCAGCCCCTAACCATCTCCACAACCTAACCCCCAAATTACCCAAATTTAACCCCTAACTTGTCTAGAAATGCACAAGGGCCTAACTAGGGCTTAGGGTCGAACTCACCGAGTGCCCTAAGCTTCAAACCGAGCCGAACACGCGGCGATAGCGGCTGGACAGCGGCTACCCCTCGCCGGAACAGTAACAGCGGCGGCAGTTCCGGCGAACGGCGCGAGCCTAGGCGATGGTCCAAGCTAATCCGCGGCCAGCTGTTTTGGGGGAGACAGGCGGTGATCGGCAACACCGGGGCGGCGACGGCGACGGTCGGGACGGCGGCGCGCGGCAGCGAGGCAAGGCGGCGCGCGGCGGCTGAAACCCAGAACAGGGGAGGTGTCGGGGAGGAAGAGGAATCGGAGAGGGGAGGTGGTGGCGACCAAGGGGGGCAGCAGGACGGCGGAGGCGACGGAGGAGAGTGGCTGGGTGGCCGAGGCGAGGCGGCGGCGGCCGGAAAGGCGGCACGCGGCGGCGGCGACGCTAGAAGCCCTAAACAGGGGAGGGCTTCGGGAGAGAGAAAATCAGGGGAAAGAGGGGGTCGAGCGGCGGCTGGAGGTGGCACGGCGGCTTCACGGTGGCCGGGCGACGGAGGGTAGGCCGGCGGACGGCTGGGCGACGCTGAATCGCGGCGGTCGCAGCATCGAGCTGCTGTTCGCGCGCCTCGCGAGCAGGCCGGCGGCGGGCAGTCGCGGCGACCGACGGCGGCGAGGCTCGGTCGGGGCGACGGCGGCGACGGCGGCGAGGCTGGGGCGAGCTTGATCGGCGGTCGGACGGCGCGCGGCGGCTGGGCTAGTCGCCGGCGATGGGTTGCAGAGCAAACATCAGAAGCAGGAGCATCGGGGGAGGCCAGCGAAGGAGAAGAAGGAAAAGAGAAGAGAGAGGAGAGAGAAGAAGAAAGAAAAAAGAAAAAGAAGGAGAGAGAGAAGACAGGTTTGACCGGGGAAGGGAGAACGTGCGCGGCAGGTGGGGGAGAGAGAGAGAGAGAGAAAATTAAAGAAAATATATACTCATTCAAATATTAAACGCAAACGGAAAGTCCAAATTCAAAACCGAAAATGGTCTACCGGTCCATAAAAGGCCTCGCACATAAAAAGGGACAAAGGCCAAATTAATTAAACCAAACTATAACGAGGGAGGTCCACTAGTCCAAATTCGCACTTGGTCAAAAACTCTCATTTTTCCATTATTCCTGAAAATCTTGATACTGGCCACATTAATATCGACACCGTCCAATTTATTTCGTTCCGACACTCCCGAAAATCGACTGCCAAGTCCGGGGTCCAAATAACGGCCAAATTTGATCGAGTGCGATTCTAGCGAAATCTCTAATTTAAAATGATAACCGGGAGTGATCAGCTCCCGGGCGAGATTTTACTATAAGCACACTGACAAATTACGCGTTTATAAATCCCAAAAATGGGCCGAAATTCGGGATGTCACACTCAAGCTAGGAAAATGCAGCAATATTGTGAACTCAAGGTAATCCAATTTGTGTTCTCAACTTCTCATTAATGATCTCAACTAAGTGATGCTTCTATTTGTGTTTCAACTTTCCACTTTGTTCTATTGATTGTTGTTAGTGTTAGTCTGGCATTAACCAGTCTAGGTGCTGAATCATTAGATGGTCTGTCGGCAACATATGTAAATCATAATGGAACCTTTGGGCTAAACTCATCTTCCACGTACCTGAATGGAGCAAAGTCTATTGATAAACATGTGTTAACTCTCTAATTTGTGAAATTTTCAGGATGAGTGTCGGTGGCAAACCTTACTTGCACACTTTGGTGAGTCTTTGGATCGGAAAGACTGTAAATACGGTTGTAACCCTTGCGACAATTGTCTCCAAGCCTCTTCATAAAGGTAAACCTTTCAGGTGTCAACTCTCTTGATGGGCGACGGGTACCGACTTACGCATGTTCTTGAGCCGCACAGTTCTTCTGGTTCCATCATTCGCAATTAGTGGAAGACCACATGGTAATGGAGGAGCAAAGGTCCTTAGCTAAGGATACAGAATTCTTCAGTTGTGATGGTCTTGTCATCTCATGTTTGTCTTTTCCTTTCATCTGTTGCCATGTTCTTTGTCTGGAACTAATTATTTTTGTGAGGGGAACAAAAATGTGGCTCAACATATAAGCCGGAGAGGCATATGGGAACACACCATCCGGTCTTGACTGAGGAAGAAAATGTTACGTGTTTCAGTCGAGCGAAGATTAACAATGAAATCCAATTATACAATCACATGTTGCCTTTCTTCTTCTTTCCCGTTTTGAATTAGTGATGAACGCATATCATGACTGCATCTGAAGTTGGTTTACTTGCAGATTCAATTTTTCAAGTCATATATCTTAGGATACAATCGACTGGTTGAGAACCTTTATTAGGGTGTAATCATTAGTTATCCATCTATTGAACACCGCCGGCTTTCTGGTCATCAAGCATTGCACAGGTGGACTGCATTATTCAAGTCATTAGTGGACTGGGGATCTTAGATCCACACTATGTAATAGTTTTTCACAGAGAGCACGTGGCAATGCATCTATGATTTGATACTTAGGGATTCAACATGGTTTTATTATTCCTGGGTCAGGCACAATGTTAGATTCATGTTGACTAGAACGTGTCAACGTTAGATTCGAGAGAGAGAGAGACTATGGAACGATTCGATTCTGACTCGTGCATCATCGATCGACCGAATTGCTTGAAAAGGTTGAAATTCCATGGAGGAGCAGGACTTGGAGGTAGAGAAAATTGTCTGATCTGTTGATGATGATGGCTATGGGACAGTCAACTTTGGATTTGAATGGGACGTAGCTGATTAAATTTAGTTCATGGAGTTGATTAAAATTGTCTGATCTGTTCTTCTCTACTCGTTTCTGGGGTTCTTTAACCACTCCTCATTTCCTCAGTTCGTCTATTTCGATTCCTCTTCGTTGTACGATTCAGCATATGGCAACGTATGCTACCGAAGCTACATAATCTAAAAATGCACGTGTGCGGGTGTTAAACAAACCGAAAGGCTTTCCATAGTTCCATTTTGATTTGAGGACAGTATTCATATTTCTAGTATCGTCCCAGCGAGTTCGGAGTTACAAAAATGAGGAAAACCGAAAAGCCCTGGAAGCGCAAGTTCTTGTGTTCTTTCAAAACTTTCACAGTTATTGTTGCTGTTATTTACAGGATCTTGATGTAGATTGTGAACAAACTTTCGAAACAAAGCTCCAAACAAATCACTAGCATGAAATTGGCTCAATCGATTTGACTCGTTCATCCAATTTTATTCGGTCGATTCGCGGCCGTCCAACTTCAAATCATTTCAGTCCATAAGGTTGTGACTAATGCTGTATATGCAGTCAAACACAAAGCTGTTGCCCTTTGGATTAAATGCCTAGGCACTGGTTAAGCAACTAAGGAATCAAATTGCACAGTCAAATACGTTGACTCTACTTGCCACTTTTTGCGTGTTAATCCTAATCAATATTCTGAAAATTTAGTTATTTTACGATAAGTACGTTTAACAAGTGACTTGACTCGTTAACATGGCCGGCATTATATATGGCTTTAGTACTAAAAAGTAGACAACAAGCTCATCAGACTATGAGTATACGTTGCGAGTAGCTTTTAACTACTAAAATTCCATTAGTGTAGTCCAATTCATGGTAGGAGAATATCTCGAAGTGACCCCAAAGAAATTGCTTCGATTAAAACTCAAATGCATGTCCGATGACCACAATTTGGCGTAGCAGTGTCACGCCCCGTACCCCACGAAGCATGATCATCCGCTTTCCGGTCGAAATAAAAATGCGACGCTCCCAGGATTGCGTCACCGACCCAAAACCCAAATCAGAGAAAATGCAACACATGCGGAAACCACGTATATATATATATATATACACCCAGACATGCAATTATAACCATGAATAGCAATAGACATTAACATGCTAAAGAAATATTAACATATATGCACTCATTTCATAAACTTATACAAACTAGTTATTTACAACCAAAAAAGATTACAACAAAGGCCACTAAACAAAAAGGATCGGTGGCCTAGGGTTAACAGCTGACTATCTGGGAGAGGTTACATCAAAAAGGGTTGGGTTAGCATCTACTCCTGGCACGGGGACCTATCCTATGGTTCCCAATCTGGATCAGATGATGCTGCAGATTCCTCAGACGAGTCTTCCTCCGATCTCATCTCCTCATCCGATCCAACTTCTGCCACTTCTCCGTCTGCCTCAACATTCTCCCCTATTACTTCCAGATTTAATTCTTCGTCCTCCTCCTCGATCACATCAGCAGCTATAACTTGTTGCTCTCCTTGCTCCTCGTCCCTGGGTATCGGTCCGTCCACCGTATCACCCACGCTGCTCACACTAAGGGAGGCTGGAGGATCAGAGACTTCACCACTCACCATCTGGGGAATCATCACGCCATTTCTGTCTACGGGGACATCAAAGGTCCTGAGCGGGGGTCCAGTCACGCCATCAGCTCCCCTAAAACACCAGGCTACATACTCCTGGGTCTCGTGGTAAGCCTCTCCCACATCCACATGCACAGCAGAGAGATACCTAACGTACGCTGTTCCATCTCCGCAGGGATGCACACTAACATCTCTAATAATCCGCTGCGGGAATCCAAAAAGAGGAGCTCTCCTCGGCATTCTACTGACGGGGGTCTGAAAATCCGGTTTTACCACAACCGTGAGATAAACTCAGCAAGTAATAACCCCTAATCCCTAACTAGGCTAACGTGCATCTCCAGAGATAAATAAAACACATAATCCACTGAACCAGTAAATAAATCATTATAAAACCACAAGGGCCTACAGCCCGATCCCAACATTCCAGCCCTGCAGGTTAGGCTCTCAACTGCGTTATAATTCATAAACAGAGCATCGACCCGGAGGTCATGACCCAATGGTCATCACAAATGAATCGACCCGAAGGCCTGACCCGTCGGTCACAATTATATTCGACCCGTAGGCCTGACCCGTCGGTCACAATTATATTCGACCCGTAGGCCTGACCCGTCGGTCACAATTATACTCGACCCGTAGGCCTGACCCGTCGGTCACAATTATACTCGACCCGTAGGCCTGACCCGTCGGTCACAATTATACTCGACCCGTAGGCCTGACCCGTCGGTCACAATTAACTCCCAAATGGGCTTCCACAATTCAAGTCAACTCACTTCAAGGCCCATTCCATTTTCCAATTGGGCTTCAAACAATTTCAATTTAATTCCAACTTCATGGGCCCATTTCATTTCTAATTCCAAGGCCCATTTAAATTTCCAATTGGGCTATTTGCACCAAATTCGGAGCCCATGAGGCCCACCCCTATTCAGCCATCAAATCCTCTCCTAATTACCATTAAACCACTATAATTAGTCCTAATTAGGTCCACTAATCAATCCTTGCACAAAACATACTTAATTAGGCCCTAATTAACATAATTAAACCCCTAATCTAGCACAATTAAGACTAATTTAAGGATTAGTGGTTTTACTCGCCTAATGTCGACGCGAGACGACGGGAACGAGCGGCCGACGACCGGCGAGCGGTACAATCGGCGGCGGCGTCCCAAGGCAAGCCGGCGGCTCACGGCGGTCCGGCGAAGCTCACGGCCAAGCTCAGCCAAAACAGGGGAGGCGCCGGTCTGAGGGGTGGCTGGGGTGACGGGAGAGAGGCGGTGAAGGCTAGGCTGGTCGGAGGGGAGGCGCACGGCGGCGCGGCCAGGCGGGACAAGCCCGGCGACGGCGACGGCGTCCTACTCGGCTTTGGCTGGAACGGCGGCTGTGGACGGCTGAGACGGGGAAAGGCTGAACGACTGGGCTGAGGGTGATGCCTGGGGTCGACACACGACGCCCGGAGGCCAGCAGCTCCGGCGAGGCTGCTGTTCCGGCGTGAACAGTGGCCGGCGGTGCTGATCGGCGAGAGAAAGAGAGAGCAGCCGAGAGAAAGAGAGAGAGACGGGAGGAGAGAGAGAGTGTCGCGGGGAGAGGGTGAGCTGAGGAGAGAGAGAGAAGGTCAAAGATGGTCAAGAGAGAGGGTGAGTGGAAGACACTTGTCAAAATCCTAGCCTAAATGACCAAAATACCCTTGATCCAAGGGCTCATATTCAATCTAATCCAATAATGCAAGGGTAGAATGGTCATTTGCCCTTAACCATGGTTAATCAACTCTAGTTAACCTTAACCAACCTTGGTTAATCTCCAAAAATTAATCCAAAATTCGAAATAAATCAAAAATGGCCTAGGGGCAATTCCGTCATTTTTCCGCCCCGGACCAAAATTCCAATTTTTGCTCATACCGGTCCTAAATATTCATGTGATACCTAATCCAGAGTCGGAATCGCGAAATTCACTTTCTAAGCCTTCGAAAATCGTCTGCGAAGTTTCTGGGAATAAAATAATATTATTTTCCAATTTTCGCCGAAATTCCACTTTTTGTCCAAAACCACTCCAAACATACTTGGCTACCCCAAAATGGCCTTGGCCGCGAAAAATA
Source organism: Syzygium jambos (assembly GCA_031216235.1). Lineage (NCBI taxonomy): Eukaryota > Viridiplantae > Streptophyta > Magnoliopsida > Myrtales > Myrtaceae > Syzygium > Syzygium jambos. The sequence goes on along the minus strand of CM062221.1, from coordinate 23,920,056 downwards.
ACTTGAAACGGCCTCCGAAATCGGCTTTGGTGTCTCCAGGGGCAAAATGGTCTTTTTCTCACTTTCTGTCGAATTTTCAGTTTTCCACTGGTTTAATCCCAAACATGAATGGCCATTCCAAATTGACGTCCGTCTTGCAAAATAGTCGTAATTACCCTTGAGATTTTGATATCGAAACTCGGGTCCAATATTGTAATCTCAATATGCTCGTTTTGCAGTTTTAGGGTCTCTCACTAACGAGCGGCTGTTTAGGTGTTACGCGTATCGACCTAAGATTGTCCAAATCGTGATGGTCTAAATTTCGAGAGAACGAGAGGAATTATCACTAGTACCAGGGTCGCGATCGTTTGGATTAAAATTAGGTTTCATTCGCCAGGTGTACTTTCGGTCGTGCGAAATCACTCGCGATCCGATCGTACGTTACTGACAGAATCAACCAGTCATTTTCCTAAGATCGGCCTATATTGGCTCAAAATATTTCCTCAACGTTCTTCGAAATCAGCGTTCAGTCGCGATCGGGTTCCCGGTCCACGTACCTGTTCCTATTTAGCCTTTCTCATATGGTCAGTGTCCCGAGACTGATCAGGTTCAGGCGAGACTCGCTAAAATTACACGAGAATGAATATACACTTTATTGGTCCCGATAACGGGTCAAAATTCAGGATGTTACAACTCTTCCCCCCTTACAAAAATTTCGTCCTCGAAATTTGCACTTTAACCCTGCTCTTCGAACAATTGGGGGTGTTGACGTCGCATAGTTTCCTCGCTTTCCCAAGTAGCGCCCTCTGTCCCGTGGTGCTCCCAAACTACCTTCACCATCGGGATTGTCTTGTTCCGAAGTACTCGATCCTTTCTATCTTCGATTCTGACTGGTCTCTCCACGTACGACACCCTGTCGTCCACGTCTATTTCTTCGTATCTTAGAACGTGTGTCGGATCCGGTTCATACTTTCTTAACATCGACACGTGGAAGACATTGTGTATCTGGGACAAATTCGGTGGCAGGGCCAGTCTGTACGCCATGTCTCCAATCTTTTCCAAAATCTCAAACGGCCCAACAAATCTCGGACTCAACTTTCCTTTCTTGCCAAATCGGGATAATCCCTTCATAGGCGACACCTTTAAAAATACATGGTCCCCAACTTGAAATTCCAGATGTCGTCGTCTCCGATCGGCATAACTTTTCTGTCGACTCTGTGCTGTCTTTAACCTCTCTCGAATGATCTCAACAGCTTCCACTGTTTGCTGTACCAACTCTGGGCCTGTAATGCTCCGTTCTCCTACTTCATCCCAACACACGGGAGTCCTACACGCTCTGCCATACAAGGCTTCAAATGGGGCCATCTGGATACTCTGCTGATAACTGTTATTATATGCAAACTCCACCAGATGCAGCTGTTCTTCCCATTTACCCTGAAAATCTACTACACAAGCCCTCAACATATCCTCAAGAGTCTGGATAGTTCTTTCGGATTGACCATCAGTCTGCGGATGATAAGCTGTACTGAACTGTACCTTTGTCCCCAAGGCTGTCTGCAGACTTTTCCAGAAATTAGCTGTAAACCTCGGGTCACGATCTGAAGTAATCGTCACTGGCACTCCATGCAGCCTAACAATCTGCCTTACATACAGTTCTGCATACCTTTCTAACTCAAAATCCTTGCGCACTGCCAAAAAATGCGCTGACTTAGTCAGTCTATCCACTATCACCCAAATTGAATCATGTCCTCTCTGACTTCTTGGTAATCCGGTCACAAAATCCATGGTAATGTGTTCCCATTTCCACTCGGGAATTTCCAACGGTCGCAGCAGTCCTCCAGGTTTACAGTGTTGTGCCTTTACCTGCTGACACGTCAAACACTTAGCCACATATCTGGCTACATCCGCTTTCAATCCGTTCCACCAGTAATGCTGCCGTAGATTCTGATACATCTTCGTACTACCAGGGTGGATACTGTAATTGCTGCGATGAGCTTCTCTTAATATTTCTTCCTTAAGCTCAGCATCATCAGGCACACACCACCTTCCTCTGTACTTCAGGACTCCATCTTCTGATACTTGGAAGTCTGGCTTTCTTGCCGAGGCATCCATTCCCACAATTTTCTGAATCTCCTGATCCGTGGACTGCAGAGCCTTAATCTTAGTTTGAATCTCCGGCTCGATCCTCAAAGTAGCCAGCAGATTCGACACATGGCTTAATTCCAATTTAAATTCCGAGTCTCGGAGCTTTTCCAATAACGTCCATTCCTTAATCATCAAGTGTGCCATGCTAGACTTGCGACTCAGTGCATCTGCCACTCTATTCGCTTTTCCCGGGTGATACAGGATGTCGCAATCATAATCCTTAAGAAGCTCCATCCATCTACGCTGTCTCATATTCAACTCTTTCTGCGAGAACAGATATTTGAGGCTCTGATGATCCGTATAAATCTGAAACTTCTCCCCACATAAATAGTGTCTCCAAATCTTGAGTGCAAACACAATGGCAGCTAACTCTAAATCATGCGTCGGATAGTTCACCTCGTGAGGTCTCAACTGACGTGACGCGTACGCAACTACCTTTCCATGTTGCATTAACACACAACCCAGTCCTTTGAACGAAGCATCGCTATAAACCTCAAATCCACCAGGTCCAGAGGGGATAGTCAAGACTGGAGCTGTCGTCAGTCTATGTTTAAGCTCCTGAAAACTTCGTTCACACTTGTCGTCCCATTCAAACTTAGTTTCCTTTTTCAGTAATCGTGTCAAAGGCGTGGCTATCGACGAGAATCCTTCCACAAAACGTCGATAATAGCCAGCCAATCCTAAGAAACTTCTGATCTCCGTCACGGACGTCGGCCTGGGCCACTTAAGCACTGCATCAATCTTAGTCGGATCCACAGAGATTCCTTCTCCCGACACGATATGTCCAAGGAATGCTACCTTGTTAAGCCAGAACTCACATTTACTAAACTTCGCATAAAGCGCATGTTCCCTTAACGTCCGTAGAACTTCAGTCAGATGCACTTCGTGTTCTTCCGAACTCTTCGAATACACCAAAATATCGTCAATGAACACGATGACGAACTGATCCAGAAATTCCTTAAAAACTCTGTTCATCAGATCCATGAAAGCTGCAGGGGCATTCGTTAAACCAAAGGGCATGACTGTAAACTCATAATGCCCGTACCTCGTCCTAAATGCAGTCTTGGGTATGTCCTCTTTCCGAATTCTTAACTGATGATACCCTGTCCGTAGATCAATCTTGGAAAATACTGACGCTCCTTGCAACTGATCGAATAAATCATCGATCCTCGGCAGTGGATACTTATTCTTTATAGTCACCTGATTCAACTGCCGGTAGTCTATACATAATCTCAATGTCCCGTCCTTTTTCCTCACAAACAGGACTGGCGCTCCCCATGGAGACGCACTAGGACGAATGAATCCTTTGTCCAACAACTCCTGCATCTGGACTTTCAGTTCCTTCAATTCAGACAACGACATCCGATACGGGGCCTTAGAAATTGGCTCAGTTCCTGGGGCCAATTCTATTACAAATTCCACTTCTCGTTCTGGTGGCAAACCCGGCAACTCTTGAGGAAAAACCTCGGGGAAATTACATACCACAGAGATTTCTTCCAACTTAGGCTCCACCAATGTCGGATCCTTAACGTTAACCAAATACCCCTCACAACCTTCCTCAAGCATCTCTGTTGCTTCCACTGAGGAAATCCAAGGGATCGAGGTTCCACCTCGGTTTCCCTGAAATTCAAACCTAGGACGACCAATCGGATTAAATTGGATCGTCCTGCTGCCGCAATCCATAACGGCTTTCTGTTTGGTCAGCCAATCCATACCAATGATCACATCAAAGTCATACATGGCTAACACAGCTAAATCAATCCTTTCTTCAACATTCCCAATCACAATTTTACAATCCAAACACCCCAATGATACTAACACCCTATCATGCAATGGGGTCGTCACACATAACATGATTTCAAGTAAAACGGGCTCCAGACCAACCAATCTAACAAACTGCTCTGAAATAAACGAATGGGTTGCCCCAGGATCAAATAACGCATATGCCGAATGATTGCAGAGAGAAACGGTACCTGTGACCACGCCCGGCGCGTCTTCAGCATCCTTTCGCGCCAACGCATATACTCGTCCTTGCGCAGGCGGTCTGCCCTGAATAGCCGGTGGGGGATTTCCGGCCTGATTCCCAATTCTAAGCGGCTGCTGTGGTAGACCTGGGGGTCCCAAAAGTCGTTGCTGGGGGCAATTCTTTATCTGGTGCCCCATACTCCCACAACGAAAACAAGCTCCAATTCTGTTTGGCGCTTGACTGGGCTTCCCGATAATCCTTCTCGGGGGCGGAACAAACCGTCTATTACTGGCCATTGGTCTCCTTACAAAGCGACGATTGTCCCGATTAGGAATAAACCTCGAGCCCGATGCTGATGCCCTTTCAATCTGATCCCGTTCCATAGTCTGGGCTCGCTCATATAACTCTCTATAATCTCGGATATTCAACAAAAGCATCTGAGTACGAAGTTCCGGTTTCAGTCCATCCCGGAACCTTCGAGCCTTGTCCAAGGGATTCTCAACCATCCTCGGGGCAAACCTGGATAATCTAGTAAACTCTGCCTCGTACTGTACCACTGTCATCGACCCCTGACGAAGTCTCATAAATTCTGCCATTTTCTTCTCCTGGGCACTCTCAGAGAAAAACTGCCCATAGAAATGCTCAACGAAAATTGCCCAGGTCGGTTCCATAAACTCTGGAAACACTCTATCCTTAACCGCCTTCCACCAATCGTGGGCATTATCCTGCAGTTGATACGATGCCAAGGAGATCTTCTCCCTCTCAGTACACTCCAACAGATCAAATGCTTTCTCGAGCTCCTCCACCCAACGCGGAGCGGCTTCGGGGTCACCTCTACCCGTGAACTTGGGCGGTTTCAGCTTAAGGAAATGCTCCACCAACTGGTGCATTGGTCTCGGTGCCACCATTGGTTGAGCTTGCACTGGCTGGGCTTGAGCTTGATTCTCATGGACGGCAGCAACTGCTGCGGCCTCAGCAGCCTGAGCGGTCGCATTCTCTCTTTCCTGCGCCTGCCTATCCATCACATTCCCGATTCTGTCTAAAGCTCTGAGAACTCCTTCCATGCGCGGATCTTCCGCCTGTCTAACATCAGCTCTGGGGTCCACTGCTGCCCCAATTCCAACTCTAGGGTTCTCTCCCTCTCTAGCACCCGCAACTATATTCTCTATTGCTCTTGCTCTACCACGACCTCTACCACGAGCTTCTCTGCCTGCGCCCCTCCTTGGGGTTCCTCTCACTCTACCTCTTTCACTGCTCATCTTCTTACCCTGAGTGCTCGACTACCTGCTATAATTCCATCCGGGAATTAGAGACCTAAACCAACTAACCGGTCTAAGTCCTAGGCAGGTATAAACACAGAAATAATTAAGCACTCAGCATGCGGCTAACACAACAGCACATGATTTCCACCCAAGAGTTCACATACTAACCTTGGGTCCTGCCGCACCTGCACAATACTGGTTCAATCAATCACCACAACAGTCAAACACAAACACTCTGGAGATGCACTTAGCACTCTAGGTCACCCTATAGCTACCCATGGTCAATTTCTCCTTATCACTCCAATGCTCAACTAAGTCAAACAGAGCTATCCTTGCTCTGATACCAATTCAAGAGGGGATGTCACGCCCCGTACCCCACGAAGCATGATCATCCGCTTTCCGGTCGAAATAAAAATGCGACGCTCCCAGGATTGCGTCACCGACCCAAAACCCAAATCAGAGAAAATGCAACACATGCGGAAACCACGCATATATATATATATATATATATATATACACCCAGACATGCAATTATAACCATGAATAGCAATAGACATTAACATGCTAAAGAAATATTAACATATATGCACTCATTTCATAAACTTATACAAACTAGTTATTTACAACCAAAAAAGATTACAACAAAGGCCACTAAACAAAAAGGATCGGTGGCCTAGGGTTAACAGCTGACTATCTGGGAGAGGTTACATCAAAAAGGGTTGGGTTAGCATCTACTCCTGGCACGGGGACCTATCCTATGGTTCCCAATCTGGATCAGATGATGCTGCAGATTCCTCAGACGAGTCTTCCTCCGATCTCATCTCCTCATCCGATCCAACTTCTGCCACTTCTCCGTCTGCCTCAACATTCTCCCCTATTACTTCCAGATTTAATTCTTCGTCCTCCTCCTCGATCACATCAGCAGCTATAACTTGTTGCTCTCCTTGCTCCTCGTCCCTGGGTATCGGTCCGTCCACCGTATCACCCACGCTGCTCACACTAAGGGAGGCTGGAGGATCAGAGACTTCACCACTCACCATCTGGGGAATCATCACGCCATTTCTGTCTACGGGGACATCAAAGGTCCTGAGCGGGGGTCCAGTCACGCCATCAGCTCCCCTAAAACACCAGGCTACATACTCCTGGGTCTCGTGGTAAGCCTCTCCCACATCCACATGCACAGCAGAGAGATACCTAACGTACGCTGTTCCATCTCCGCAGGGATGCACACTAACATCTCTAATAATCCGCTGCGGGAATCCAAAAAGAGGAGCTCTCCTCGGCATTCTACTGACGGGGGTCTGAAAATCCGGTTTTACCACAACCGTGAGATAAACTCAGCAAGTAATAACCCCTAATCCCTAACTAGGCTAACGTGCATCTCCAGAGATAAATAAAACTCATAACCCACTGAACCAGTAAATAAATCATTATAAAACCACAAGGGCCTACAGCCCGATCCCAACATTCCAGCCCTGCAGGTTAGGCTCTCAACTGCGTTATAATTCATAAACAGAGCATCGACCCGGAAGTCATGACCCAATGGTCATCACAAATGAATCGACCCGAAGGCCTGACCCGTCGGTCATAATTATATTCGACCCGTAGGCCTGACCCGTCGGTCACAATTATACTCGACCCGTAGGCCTGACCCGTCGGTCACAATTATACTCGACCCGTAGGCCTGACCCGTCGGTCACAATTATACTCGACCCGTAGGCCTGACCCGTCGGTCACAATTATACTCGACCCGTAGGCCTGACCCGTCGGTCACAATTAACTCCCAAATGGGCTTCCACAATTCAAGTCAACTCACTTCAAGGCCCATTCCATTTTCCAATTGGGCTTCAAACAATTTCAATTTAATTCCAACTTCATGGGCCCATTTCATTTCTAATTCCAAGGCCCATTTAAATTTCCAATTGGGCTATTTGCACCAAATTCGGAGCCCATGAGGCCCACCCCTATTCAGCCATCAAATCCTCTCCTAATTACCATTAAACCACTATAATTAGTCCTAATTAGGTCCACTAATCAATCCTTGCACAAAACATACTTAATTAGGCCCTAATTAACATAATTAAACCCCTAATCTAGCACAATTAAGACTAATTTAGGGATTAGTGGTTTTACTCGCCTAATGTCGACGCGAGACGACGGGAACGAGCGGCCGACGACCGGCGAGCGGTACAATCGGCGGCGGCGTCCCAAGGCAAGCCGGCGGCTCACGGCGGTCCGGCGAAGCTCACGGCCAAGCTCAGCCAAAACAGGGGAGGCGCCGGTCTGAGGGGTGGCTGGGGTGACGGGAGAGAGGCGGTGAAGGCTAGGCTGGTCGGAGGGGAGGCGCACGGCGGCGCGGCCAGGCGGGACAAGCCCGGCGACGGCGACGGCGTCCTACTCGGCTTTGGCTGGAACGGCGGCTGTGGACGGCTGAGACGGGGAAAGGCTGAACGACTGGGCTGAGGGTGATGCCTGGGGTCGACACACGACGCCCGGAGGCCAGCAGCTCCGGCGAGGCTGCTGTTCCGGCGTGAACAGTGGCCGGCGGTGCTGATCGGCGAGAGAAAGAGAGAGCAGCCGAGAGAAAGAGAGAGAGACGGGAGGAGAGAGAGAGTGTCGCGGGGAGAGGGTGAGCTGAGGAGAGAGAGAGAAGGTCAAAGATGGTCAAGAGAGAGGGTGAGTGGAAGACACTTGTCAAAATCCTAGCCTAAATGACCAAAATACCCTTGATCCAAGGGCTCATATTCAATCTAATCCAATAATGCAAGGGTAGAATGGTCATTTGCCCTTAACCATGGTTAATCAACTCTAGTTAACCTTAACCAACCTTGGTTAATCTCCAAAAATTAATCCAAAATTCGAAATAAATCAAAAATGGCCTAGGGGCAATTCCGTCATTTTTCCGCCCCGGACCAAAATTCCAATTTTCGCTCATACCGGTCCTAAATATTCATGTGATACCTAATCCAGAGTCGGAATCGCGAAATTCACTTTCTAAGCCTTCGAAAATCGTCTGCGAAGTTTCTGGGAATAAAATAATATTATTTTCCAATTTTCGCCGAAATTCCACTTTTTGTCCAAAACCACTCCAAACATACTTGGCTACCCCAAAATGGCCTTGGCCGCGAAAAATAACTTGAAACGGCCTCCGAAATCGGCTTTGGTGTCTCCAGGGGCAAAATGGTCTTTTTCTCACTTTCTGTCGAATTTTCAGTTTTCCACTGGTTTAATCCCAAACATGAATGGCCATTCCAAATTGACGTCCGTCTTGCAAAATAGTCGTAATTACCCTTGAGATTTTGATATCGAAACTCGGGTCCAATATTGTAATCTCAATATGCTCGTTTTGCAGTTTTAGGGTCTCTCACTAACGAGCGGCTGTTTAGGTGTTACGCATATCGACCTAAGATTGTCCAAATCGTGATGGTCTAAATTTCGAGAGAACGAGAGGAATTATCACTAGTACCAGGGTCGCGATCGTTTGGATTAAAATTAGGTTTCATTCGCCAGGTGTACTTTCGGTCGTGCGAAATCACTCGCGATCCGATCGTACGTTACTGACAGAATCAACCAGTCATTTTCCTAAGATCGGCCTATATTGGCTCAAAATATTTCCTCAACGTTCTTCGAAATCAGCGTTCAGTCGCGATCGGGTTCCCGGTCCACGTACCTGTTCCTATTTAGCCTTTCTCATATGGTCAGTGTCCCGAGACTGATCAGGTTCAGGCGAGACTCGCTAAAATTACACGAGAATGAATATACACTTTATTGGTCCCGATAACGGGTCAAAATTCAGGATGTTACAACTCTTCCCCCCTTACAAAAATTTCGTCCTCGAAATTTGCACTTTAACCCTGCTCTTCGAACAATTGGGGGTGTTGACGTCGCATAGTTTCCTCGCTTTCCCAAGTAGCGCCCTCTGTCCCGTGGTGCTCCCAAACTACCTTCACCATCGGGATTGTCTTGTTCCGAAGTACTCGATCCTTTCTATCTTCGATTCTGACTGGTCTCTCCACGTACGACACCCTGTCGTCCACGTCTATTTCTTCGTATCTTAGAACGTGTGTCGGATCCGGTTCATACTTTCTTAACATCGACACGTGGAAGACATTGTGTATCTGGGACAAATTCGGTGGCAGGGCCAGTCTGTACGCCATGTCTCCAATCTTTTCCAAAATCTCAAACGGCCCAACAAATCTCGGACTCAACTTTCCTTTCTTGCCAAATCGGGATAATCCCTTCATAGGCGACACCTTTAAAAATACATGGTCCCCAACTTGAAATTCCAGATGTCGTCGTCTCCGATCGGCATAACTTTTCTGTCGACTCTGTGCTGTCTTTAACCTCTCTCGAATGATCTCAACAGCTTCCACTGTTTGCTGTACCAACTCTGGGCCTGTAATGCTCCGTTCTCCTACTTCATCCCAACACACGGGAGTCCTACACGCTCTGCCATACAAGGCTTCAAATGGGGCCATCTGGATACTCTGCTGATAACTGTTATTATATGCAAACTCCACCAGATGCAGCTGTTCTTCCCATTTACCCTGAAAATCTACTACACAAGCCCTCAACATATCCTCAAGAGTCTGGATAGTTCTTTCGGATTGACCATCAGTCTGCGGATGATAAGCTGTACTGAACTGTACCTTTGTCCCCAAGGCTGTCTGCAGACTTTTCCAGAAATTAGCTGTAAACCTCGGGTCACGATCTGAAGTAATCGTCACTGGCACTCCATGCAGCCTAACAATCTGCCTTACATACAGTTCTGCATACCTTTCTAACTCAAAATCCTTGCGCACTGCCAAAAAATGCGCTGACTTAGTCAGTCTATCCACTATCACCCAAATTGAATCATGTCCTCTCTGACTTCTTGGTAATCCGGTCACAAAATCCATGGTAATGTGTTCCCATTTCCACTCGGGAATTTCCAACGGTCGCAGCAGTCCTCCAGGTTTACAGTGTTGTGCCTTTACCTGCTGACACGTCAAACACTTAGCCACATATCTGGCTACATCCGCTTTCAATCCGTTCCACCAGTAATGCTGCCGTAGATTCTGATACATCTTCGTACTACCAGGGTGGATACTGTAATTGCTGCGATGAGCTTCTCTTAATATTTCTTCCTTAAGCTCAGCATCATCAGGCACACACCACCTTCCTCTGTACTTCAGGACTCCATCTTCTGATACTTGGAAGTCTGGCTTTCTTGCCGAGGCATCCATTCCCACAATTTTCTGAATCTCCTGATCCGTGGACTGCAGAGCCTTAATCTTAGTTTGAATCTCCGGCTCGATCCTCAAAGTAGCCAGCAGATTCGACACATGGCTTAATTCCAATTTAAATTCCGAGTCTCGGAGCTTTTCCAATAACGTCCATTCCTTAATCATCAAGTGTGCCATGCTAGACTTGCGACTCAGTGCATCTGCCACTCTATTCGCTTTTCCAGGGTGATACAGGATGTCGCAATCATAATCCTTAAGAAGCTCCATCCATCTACGCTGTCTCATATTCAACTCTTTCTGCGAGAACAGATATTTGAGGCTCTGATGATCCGTATAAATCTGAAACTTCTCCCCACATAAATAGTGTCTCCAAATCTTGAGTGCAAACACAATGGCAGCTAACTCTAAATCATGCGTCGGATAGTTCACCTCGTGAGGTCTCAACTGACGTGACGCGTACGCAACTACCTTTCCATGTTGCATTAACACACAACCCAGTCCTTTGAACGAAGCATCGCTATAAACCTCAAATCCACCAGGTCCAGAGGGGATAGTCAAGACTGGAGCTGTCGTCAGTCTATGTTTAAGCTCCTGAAAACTTCGTTCACACTTGTCGTCCCATTCAAACTTAGTTTCCTTTTTCAGTAATCGTGTCAAAGGCGTGGCTATCGACGAGAATCCTTCCACAAAACGTCGATAATAGCCAGCCAATCCTAAGAAACTTCTGATCTCCGTCACGGACGTCGGCCTGGGCCACTTAAGCACTGCATCAATCTTAGTCGGATCCACAGAGATTCCTTCTCCCGACACGATATGTCCAAGGAATGCTACCTTGTTAAGCCAGAACTCACATTTACTAAACTTCGCATAAAGCGCATGTTCCCTTAACGTCCGTAGAACTTCAGTCAGATGCACTTCGTGTTCTTCCGAACTCTTCGAATACACCAAAATATCGTCAATGAACACGATGACGAACTGATCCAGAAATTCCTTAAAAACTCTGTTCATCAGATCCATGAAAGCTGCAGGGGCATTCGTTAAGCCAAAGGGCATGACTGTAAACTCATAATGCCCGTACCTCGTCCTAAATGCAGTCTTGGGTATGTCCTCTTTCCGAATTCTTAACTGATGATACCCTGTCCGTAGATCAATCTTGGAAAATACTGACGCTCCTTGCAACTGATCGAATAAATCATCGATCCTCGGCAGTGGATACTTATTCTTTATAGTCACCTGATTCAACTGCCGGTAGTCTATACATAATCTCAATGTCCCGTCCTTTTTCCTCACAAACAGGACTGGCGCTCCCCATGGAGACGCACTAGGACGAATGAATCCTTTGTCCAACAACTCCTGCATCTGGACTTTCAGTTCCTTCAATTCAGACAACGACATCCGATACGGGGCCTTAGAAATTGGCTCAGTTCCTGGGGCCAATTCTATTACAAATTCCACTTCTCGTTCTGGTGGCACACCCGGCAACTCTTGAGGAAAAACCTCGGGGAAATTACATACCACAGAGATTTCTTCCAACTTAGGCTCCACCAATGTCGGATCCTTAACGTTAACCAAATACCCCTCACAACCTTCCTCAAGCATCTCTGTTGCTTCCACTGAGGAAATCCAAGGGATCGAGGTTCCACCTCGGTTTCCCTGAAATTCAAACCTAGGACGACCAATCGGATTAAATTGGATCGTCCTGCTGCCGCAATCCATAACGGCTTTCTGTTTGGTCAGCCAATCCATACCAATGATCACATCAAAGTCATACATGGCTAACACAGCTAAATCAATCCTTTCTTCAACATTCCCAATCACAATTTTACAATCCAAACACCCCAATGATACTAACACCCTATCATGCAATGGGGTCGTCACACATAACATGATTTCAAGTAAAACGGGCTCCAGACCAACCAATCTAACAAACTGCTCTGAAATAAACGAATGGGTTGCCCCAGGATCAAATAACGCATATGCCGAATGATTGCAGAGAGAAACGGTACCTGTGACCACGCCCGGCGCGTCTTCAGCATCCTTTCGCGCCAACGCATATACTCGTCCTTGCGCAGGCGGTCTGCCCTGAATAGCCGGTGGGGGATTTCCGGCCTGATTCCCAATTCTAAGCGGCTGCTGTGGTAGACCTGGGGGTCCCAAAAGTCGTTGCTGGGGGCAATTCTTTATCTGGTGCCCCATACTCCCACAACGAAAACAAGCTCCAATTCTGTTTGGCGCTTGACTGGGCTTCCCGATAATCCTTCTCGGGGGCGGAACAAACCGTCTATTACTGGCCATTGGTCTCCTTACAAAGCGACGATTGTCCCGATTAGGAATAAACCTCGAGCCCGATGCTGATGCCCTTTCAATCTGATCCCGTTCCATAGTCTGGGCTCGCTCATATAACTCTCTATAATCTCGGATATTCAACAAAAGCATCTGAGTACGAAGTTCCGGTTTCAGTCCATCCCGGAACCTTCGAGCCTTGTCCAAGGGATTCTCAACCATCCTCGGGGCAAACCTGGATAATCTAGTAAACTCTGCCTCGTACTGTACCACTGTCATCGACCCCTGACGAAGTCTCATAAATTCTGCCATTTTCTTCTCCTGGGCACTCTCAGAGAAAAACTGCCCATAGAAATGCTCAACGAAAATTGCCCAGGTCGGTTCCATAAACTCTGGAAACACTCTATCCTTAACCGCCTTCCACCAATCGTGGGCATTATCCTGCAGTTGATACGATGCCAAGGAGATCTTCTCCCTCTCAGTACACTCCAACAGATCAAATGCTTTCTCGAGCTCCTCCACCCAACGCGGAGCGGCTTCGGGGTCACCTCTACCCGTGAACTTGGGCGGTTTCAGCTTAAGGAAATGCTCCACCAACTGGTGCATTGGTCTCGGTGCCACCATTGGTTGAGCTTGCACTGGCTGGGCTTGAGCTTGATTCTCATGGACGGCAGCAACTGCTGCGGCCTCAGCAGCCTGAGCGGTCGCATTCTCTCTTTCCTGCGCCTGCCTATCCATCACATTCCCGATTCTGTCTAAAGCTCTGAGAACTCCTTCCATGCGCGGATCTTCCGCCTGTCTAACATCAGCTCTGGGGTCCACTGCTGCCCCAATTCCAACTCTAGGGTTCTCTCCCTCTCTAGCACCCGCAACTATATTCTCTATTGCTCTTGCTCTACCACGACCTCTACCACGAGCTTCTCTGCCTGCGCCCCTCCTTGGGGTTCCTCTCACTCTACCTCTTTCACTGCTCATCTTCTTACCCTGAGTGCTCGACTACCTGCTATAATTCCATCCGAGAATTAGAGACCTAAACCAACTAACCGGTCTAAGTCCTAGGCAGGTATAAACACAGAAATAATTAAGCACTCAGCATGCGGCTAACACAACAGCACATGATTTCCACCCAAGAGTTCACATACTAACCTTGGGTCCTGCCGCACCTGCACAATACTGGTTCAATCAATCACCACAACCGTCAAACACAAACGCTCTGGAGATGCACTTAGCACTCTAGGTCACCCTATAGCTACCCATGGTCAATTTCTCCTTATCACTCCAATGCTCAACTAAGTCAAACAGAGCTATCCTTGCTCTGATACCAATTCAAGAGGGGATGTCACGCCCCGTACCCCACGAAGCATGATCATCCGCTTTCCGGTCGAAATAAAAATGCGACGCTCCCAGGATTGCGTCACCGACCCAAAACCCAAATCAGAGAAAATGCAACACATGCGGAAACCACGTATATATATATATATATATATATACACCCAGACATGTAATTATAACCATGAATAGCAATAGACATTAACATGCTAAAGAAATATTAACATATATGCACTCATTTCATAAACTTATACAAACTAGTTATTTACAACCAAAAAAGATTACAACAAAGGCCACTAAACAAAAAGGATCGGTGGCCTAGGGTTAACAGCTGACTATCTGGGAGAGGTTACATCAAAAAGGGTTGGGTTAGCATCTACTCCTGGCACGGGGACCTATCCTATGGTTCCCAATCTGGATCAGATGATGCTGCAGATTCCTCAGACGAGTCTTCCTCCGATCTCATCTCCTCATCCGATCCAACTTCTGCCACTTCTCCGTCTGCCTCAACATTCTCCCCTATTACTTCCAGATTTAATTCTTCGTCCTCCTCCTCGATCACATCAGCAGCTATAACTTGTTGCTCTCCTTGCTCCTCGTCCCTGGGTATCGGTCCGTCCACCGTATCACCCACGCTGCTCACACTAAGGGAGGCTGGAGGATCAGAGACTTCACCACTCACCATCTGGGGAATCATCACGCCATTTCTGTCTACGGGGACATCAAAGGTCCTGAGCGGGGGTCCAGTCACGCCATCAGCTCCCCTAAAACACCAGGCTACATACTCCTGGGTCTCGTGGTAAGCCTCTCCCACATCCACATGCACAGCAGAGAGATACCTAACGTACGCTGTTCCATCTCCGCAGGGATGCACACTAACATCTCTAATAATCCGCTGCGGGAATCCAAAAAGAGGAGCTCTCCTCGGCATTCTACTGACGGGGGTCTGAAAATCCAGTTTTACCACAACCGTGAGATAAACTCAGCAAGTAATAACCCCTAATCCCTAACTAGGCTAACGTGCATCTCCAGAGATAAATAAAACTCATAACCCACTGAACCAGTAAATAAATCATTATAAAACCACAAGGGCCTACAGCCCGATCCCAACATTCCAGCCCTGCAGGTTAGGCTCTCAACTGCGTTATAATTCATAAACAGAGCATCGACCCGGAGGTCATGACCCAATGGTCATCACAAATGAATCGACCCGAAGGCCTGACCCGTCGGTCACAATCATATTCGACCCGTAGGCCTGACCCGTCGGTCACAATTATATTCGACCCGTAGGCCTGACCCGTCGGTCACAATTATACTCGACCCGTAGGCCTGACCCGTCGGTCACAATTATACTCGACCCGTAGGCCTGACCCGTCGGTCACAATTATACTCGACCCGTAGGCCTGACCCGTCGGTCACAATTATACTCGACCCGTAGGCCTGACCCGTCGGTCACAATTATACTCGACCCGTAGGCCTGACCCGTCGGTCACAATTAACTCCCAAATGGGCTTCCACAATTCAAGTCAACTCACTTCAAGGCCCATTCCATTTTCCAATTGGGCTTCAAACAATTTCAATTTAATTCTAACTTCATGGGCCCATTTCATTTCTAATTCCAAGGCCCATTTAAATTTCCAATTGGGCTATTTGCACCAAATTCGGAGCCCATGAGGCCCACCCCTATTCAGCCATCAAATCCTCTCCTAATTACCATTAAACCACTATAATTAGTCCTAATTAGGTCCACTAATCAATCCTTGCACAAAACATACTTAATTAGGCCCTAATTAACATAATTAAACCCCTAATCTAGCACAATTAAGACTAATTTAGGGATTAGTGGTTTTACTCGCCTAATGTCGACGCGAGACGACGGGAACGAGCGGCCGACGACCGGCGAGCGGTACAATCGGCGGCGGCGTCCCAAGGCAAGCCGGCGGCTCACGGCGGTCCGGCGAAGCTCACGGCCAAGCTCAGCCAAAACAGGGGAGGCGCCGGTCTGAGGGGTGGCTGGGGTGACGGGAGAGAGGCGGTGAAGGCTAGGCTGGTCGGAGGGGAGGCGCACGGCGGCGCGGCCAGGCGGGACAAGCCCGGCGACGGCGACGGCGTCCTACTCGGCTTTGGCTGGAACGGCGGCTGTGGACGGCTGAGACGGGGAAAGGCTGAACGACTGGGCTGAGGGTGATGCCTGGGGTCGACACACGACGCCCGGAGGCCAGCAGCTCCGGCGAGGCTGCTGTTCCGGCGTGAACAGTGGCCGGCGGTGCTGATCGGCGAGAGAAAGAGAGAGCAGCCGAGAGAAAGAGAGAGAGACGGGAGGAGAGAGAGAGTGTCGCGGGGAGAGGGTGAGCTGAGGAGAGAGAGAGAAGGTCAAAGATGGTCAAGAGAGAGGGTGAGTGGAAGACACTTGTCAAAATCCTAGCCTAAATGACCAAAATACCCTTGATCCAAGGGCTCATATTCAATCTAATCCAATAATGCAAGGGTAGAATGGTCATTTGCCCTTAACCATGGTTAATCAACTCTAGTTAACCTTAACCAACCTTGGTTAATCTCCAAAAATTAATCCAAAATTCGAAATAAATCAAAAATGGCCTAGGGGCAATTCCGTCATTTTTCCGTCCCGGACCAAAATTCCAATTTTCGCTCATACCGGTCCTAAATATTCATGTGATACCTAATCCAGAGTCGGAATCGCGAAATTCACTTTCTAAGCCTTCGAAAATCGTCTGCGAAGTTTCTGGGAATAAAATAATATTATTTTCCAATTTTCGCCGAAATTCCACTTTTTGTCCAAAACCACTCCAAACATACTTGGCTACCCCAAAATGGCCTTGGCCGCGAAAAATAACTTGAAACGGCCTCCGAAATCGGCTTTGGTGTCTCCAGGGGCAAAATGGTCTTTTTCTCACTTTCTGTCGAATTTTCAGTTTTCCACTGGTTTAATCCCAAACATGAATGGCCATTCCAAATTGACGTCCGTCTTGCAAAATAGTCGTAATTACCCTTGAGATTTTGATATCGAAACTCGGGTCCAATATTGTAATCTCAATATGCTCGTTTTGCAGTTTTAGGGTCTCTCACTAACGAGCGGCTGTTTAGGTGTTACGCGTATCGACCTAAGATTGTCCAAATTGTGATGGTCTAAATTTCGAGAGAACGAGAGGAATTATCACTAGTACCAGGGTCGCGATCGTTTGGATTAAAATTAGGTTTCATTCGCCAGGTGTACTTTCGGTCGTGCGAAATCACTCGCGATCCGATCGTACGTTACTGACAGAATCAACCAGTCATTTTCCTAAGATCGGCCTATATTGGCTCAAAATATTTCCTCAACGTTCTTCGAAATCAGCGTTCAGTCGCGATCGGGTTCTCGGTCCACGTACCTGTTCCTATTTAGCCTTTCTCATATGGTCAGTGTCCCGAGACTGATCAGGTTCAGGCGAGACTCGCTAAAATTACACGAGAATGAATATACACTTTATTGGTCCCGATAACGGGTCAAAATTCAGGATGTTACAAGCAGAGTCAAAGAAGTAACCAATTAGATGACCCTTCGAAGTTTTTCATTCAAACCAAATGAGTACAAATTCTGGGAGTGGCTATTTTCAAGCTTCCACTGTAGCCAAACGCCAAAGAAAATTCGATATCAAGTACCGAAAATGTATGGCTGTGCCTCTTCTGCTTTATATATTCATGCGTAAATAAATCAAGCTTGAAAATTATACGACTTAAGTGATTGCAAAATGCCAATATATAAATTTTTCAGCATAACCAAATCAAGGAGATGATTGTAGGCTGATGAACACTTCTATTTTGTGTTCAAAATTCTTCCAAATGAGAAACTTCTGTCGTATTGAAAACCTTTTCGTTGGGACTATTGGCTGCAATTGACATATTATGTGCTGAGTCCATAACATTTGCTTTTTCCATGAAAAAAGTCTCTTCCGGTCACAAGATTGTGGCTTGAAGTGGACATCTAAACGGTAATCTTGTTATCAAATTTGATTTTAAGCTTAACTTCACATACAGAACCACCTGCACATGTGGCTTCTGCAAGCATTTTGAGATTCGGCCAAGCCAAAGAATAGCACGATTCAAAGCTTGCAAACGACAACTACACACCCTGAGAAGAGGTCGTTTAATGTCAATGATCCTATGGAGAGGGTTAACAATACGCAGCACATGATAAAAGACAATATTGAAGTAACTTTGGAACACCATGACATGGCTCATGCCAGCCCACATCTCCATCCTGTGGTGTTTGGAGACTTTCTCCTGAATTTTAAGAAATGCAGCTTGAATCTACACAAGAAGGATGGGATTAACTAATTGTCAATAATTGAAGAAATTTGAGACTGTAGCATCACAATTTACCCCATGAAAGATAAGGTACAAATGCATAAACATTATTTGCACCAATCGCAGTTGGACCGCAATGAACAGAGACTTTGTTAGCTGGCCGAGGAAAAAGGAAACAACAGGCTTCGGAGAAGTAAGCAATTAGCAACACTTTCCTTGTTTGTGTTTAGGAACAGAATTGTTGTTAATAAGATTATGCTGAAAGGGTGAATCAAAAGATGTAATTGTTGACTTGGTTATTTCGCAGCGCCCAATTAGCAAAATCAGCAATACGCAAAAGTTTGCCAGGAGGTGAATTTTAATTTCACAAACTCAACATCGCATGCATGAGAACCAAGCTTATTAAATCAGAAACATATATGACAACATTCAAAGGATATTATCACACTAATAAACTTATAGAAAATCAAGGAGATTGTCATCATGCATCATTGTATACTGATTTTCAGGTGAAATGTGCAGCTCATATAGTATAAGCACACGAGTTAGTCTTTCATAGTTACGGTACGACTGGTAGTGCATACCTCCATCTGCAGAGCCTCATCGAGATCGGGAGTGATATCATTAGAAAGCAACTGCATCAAACAACTCTGCATCAAGGTAACATATAGAAAAATCAGCAAGTAGGTATTAGGTTAATTAGAGATGTAAAACCTAATGAGCATACAAAAAGTAGATTCAATCTAGAAAACTACACTCACAAGCATTTAGGAATGTACTGTTGAGACTTGATCAGGTGTTTGGATGTTCACAAGCATCAAAACTTCCTCAGAACAATCCAGTTGGCCCACGAGCCTCTTCATGGTTGGCACGCAAGATGATCGTCAGCTGTTGCTGATTCTTCCTCTGCAAAATCCCTCTTCATTTTGATTGGGCTCTGGTATGAAACTTGAAGTTCCTCTGCCAAGTTAGCCAGACCCAGATCAATGATGTGAGAAAACGATTCCATGACAACAACAGGATCAAACGGGATGCAAACTAATTAGCAAATTCTTGAGCTCCTCACCCCAGCTTGTTTCACAGAACGGGCAAAATATTGTCCCAATTATGTACAAGGTTATCGATACAACTCATTGAATCGAAGTCCAATAGTAAGCCTCAGTCATTACATAGACTAACCAGACCCATCACAAAAGCAACACCAGTTTGCCTTTGCATGATAATCTTTCAAAACAACAGCTTTGAGCTGGTCTACAATTATATATGACAGACTAGTCAGAACTACTTTTCATTTTTTTTTATCACCAACCAGAGAAACTTGAAACTTGACTTTTATTTTAGCCCAGTTTCTCATACTTACTGGGAATTCATGCTCTGTCATGTAAGATTCAAGAGGAACATCAAGGGAACCATAAGAAACTTGACCGGGTTTTTGATCACCAGAGAAAATTGAAAGGTGTTTGTTCTGAACAAGATATCTGTCACTAGCCAAATTTGACACACAAAAATACTCACAAAGGAACTCAAAATGGCCCAGGATTTTTTAATAAAAAATATGACTTTTGGACATAAGGGAAAATGGACTTTGGGAGCAGTTTATAATATTTAGTAGAAGATCATCGGCCTCTAGATGAAAGATTCAAATCCCGGGTTTATCGAGAGGGAAACTGTAAATCACTAGGGAATTCTTGTTTACCTATCTTTAATATTTTCATCCTTGCCTCACTAGCCGCTAATCTGTTTGCAATCTACAAAAGCTGCCAATGGAAGGATAAATGAAAAACATTACTATAATGTAACCAACAGCAGTGTAGGCAAATCAGAGTTTCCAAAATCAATCAAATAGACACTCGGTGTGGAGAAAATCATTCTTCAAAAAATAGAGCTTCGAGAAAAGTATTACTCTATTCGCTCACGCTATCCATTCAAGGACAAAGAATCTTACTAGAAGACCAATGCCTTCAATTGACATTTGGGTCTACATTTTGATCTTGGCTGAAGCATCATGTTAGCATCTATGACCAACTCCCCCACTCCTTCAATTATGTAAGACTAGCAATTTAGGAAAGTACAAAACCCTGTCATGGAAATCATTCTTGTCAAAAGAAGATAGTGATGAAAAGTAGGTCATGAATCTCAGAAGAAAAATGATTGTTCACTTCTTATTTACCTCTGTTGAGGAAACATCAATCACTCTCTGTTCAGGAATCATCACTCCATGAGTCGTAAGATAGCTCCATGTTCCGGATAATTTCGGTATTACTTCCAATGAGTCACAACCAGAGATATCCAAATCAATTAAATCCAACTTTTCAAGTCCCCAAAGCTGAGTAAGTTTCTTGCAATCTTGAACTACTAGATATTGTAACCTCTCACATCCATTCAAATCTGGCAAAGTCTCCATTGATTCGCATCCTATAACATTCAACACTTCTAAGAACTTCGCACCATCAAGACCTCGAATTTTGACTAGATTGTTGCACCAGGCAGCCACTAATTTCTTCAAATTCTGGACAGAGAAGCCTTTCAATGGAATTGCAGTGATGTATAGATATGTCCTCCAAGAACTCCAAATTATTAAGGCCCTGAATTTCAGTTAGCTTATCGCAATCCTCAACGTATAATTGTTTTAGACAAATTGATTGTGAAAGGTCCAATCTTTCAATTGAACTACACTTTGCTATTGAAAGCTCTTCCAAGTTCTTCAATCCGTCGAGCTTAAGCAATATCAGCTTACCACACTCCTCAATACAGAGTATCAAGAGTCTCTAGGGAAGCTCGGGGATGTCTTCAAGCAGATGGCATTCCAAAAGACGGAGTTCTTTTAGGTGGATTAGGCTAGAAAGCCGCGGCAGCGATCGAAGCTTGTCACAGTGACACAGCTCAAGGCGCTGGAGAGAAGAAAGATCCCCAATAGAATTGGGAAGCTCTTCAATCGCAGAATAACTGACGTCCAGAAATTGCAAATTCTTTAAATCCCCAATTGAGCTAGGGATTTCTCTCAGTGACTTGCAACCACTGAAACTCAGTTTCTTCAGCTTCCTCAGAGAACCAATAGACGTAGGGATCTCTGTAATACCACTAAAATCTAATACAAGTTCTTCTAAATATTTTAATTCGCCCACTTCCTCTGGTAGCTCCTTGAGACTTTCACAGCCATACAAGTCCAGGTGTTGCAAATCCTGTAGACCCCCAATTGAGCTAGGGATTTCTCTCAGTGACCAACAACCATGGGCACTCAGTTTCTTCAGCTTCCTTAGAGAACCAATAGACGTAGGGATCTCTGTAATATCAGCAAAACTCAATTTAAGTTCTTCTAAATCAGTTAATTCGCCCACTTCTTCTGGTAGCTCCTCGAGTCTTATACATTCACTCAAGTCCAAGGAAACGAGGCTCTTGAGTTTGAAAATAGAAGGGTGGAGATGCTCTAGTCTGATACAATGTCTAAAGGTGAGGATCTTCAACTGCGTGAAAGCCGAGAGATCAGGAGTACATCTTAAACCATCACAATGGCTAAGGTTGAGAACTCGTAGCCGCTTTGCCGTCTACACAAACAAGAGAGGAGAATAAAGCGGTCAAAAGAATGAGAGTGGGGGATCGGCTAAACAAAAACAAAAACAAAACCCCATCTTAAATCACGGAGAGAGAGAGAGGGAGGATGTCTCTTTCTTTTCCCCCCCAATCTTACCATGAATGAACTCCTCCATCCTTCCCAATCCTCTGTGAAACTGCTCGATGATAAAACCAGCACCGATAAGTTCGGTAGATGCAAACTGGTCGTCGGAAGAGGCGGATCGTCTCCCCTGACCCGCCACCGAAGCCATCTTACTTCAGAAAGGAGTTCGTTGGAAGAGTCTCCGCTTGAAGCTGCCCGCATCCAGTCATGGAACCAGGGGCTCTGCAAGTATTTTCAATTGGTTCATCTGAGGACGTCTGGATATGGGGGAAGGCATTCAACTTTTAACTTTTGTTTTTGCTTTTTTTTAAGAAAAAAATTGGATTTGCACTGATTTTGTTATCTTTTTATCCTTCCCGCGTATAAATAGGTCTAGTGCTCAAAAAAACCTAAAACTTTAGCCTTTTTTTTTTTTTGGTAACCCAGAAACCCTCCGCACGGCCGACAGCCGGAGAGGTAAACCTGGGGTGACGCTAGCGCAGGACCCACCACCACGGCGCCACACTTAAAAATCCCTAACGCCTAGGCTGGGGTTCGAACTCTGATCCCTTTGTGGGGGGACAAAAGCGCAAGCCAACGCAGCCGCTGCGGGCGGTGGTCCAAAACTTTAGCCTTTGTCCCAATTATATCCTAAATTTTTTTTTGTCTCATAAAAAACCCCAAACTTTTACTTTTATCCCAAATCTACCACCGTTAAATTTTCCGTCCAATATTACCGTTAATAATTATTTTAATATTATTATTTTTTTCTTTTTTTCTTTTTCCTTTTCTATTCTTTTTTTGTCCCTTCACCTTCAACCTCTAGCCGGTTGCTGGTCCGGCGACCGGCCAAGCTCGACCTCGCCGGTGTTGGGTGAGGTCGGCCTTGCCCGCCCTTGGCGAGGTTCGTCCTTGCTGTGGCTCGGCCTCACCCAACGCCGGCGAGGTCGAGCCTCGCTAGCGGCCGACGGGGCCGAGCCCTCGCCAAGGGTGGGCGAGGCCGACCTCGCCCAACGCCGGCGAGGTCGAGCCTTGCCCGCCCCTGGCAAGGTTCGTCCTCGCCGTGGCTGGCGAGGCTTGGTCCCGCCGGCTAGTGGCGAGGTAGAAACTCGCCGCGGCCGGCGAGGACAAGGCCGGCGGGATTGAGCCCTCGCCGGCGTTGGGCAAGGCCGAGCCTTGCTAGCCACGGCGAGGACGAACCTTGCCAGCGGTGGGTGAGGCTGACCTCGCCCAACGCCGGCGAGTTCGAGCCTCGCCGGCCAGAGGTTGAAGGTGAAGGAGAAAAAAAAAAGAAAAGGAAAGGAAAAAGAAAAAATCAAAAATAAAAAAAATTCAAAAAAAATAAAAAATAATTATTAACGGTAATATTGGACGGAAAAGTTAACAGTGGTAGATTTGGGACAAAAGTAAAAGTTTGAGGTTTTTTATGAGACAAAAAAAAGTTTAGGATATAATTGGAACACAGGCTAAAGTTTGGGGTTTTTTTGAGTATTAGGTGGTAGATTTGGGACAAAAGTAAAAGTTTGGAATTTTTTATTAGACAAAAAAAAGTTTAGGATATAATTGGGATAAAGGCTAAAGTTTGGAGTTTTTTTGGGTATTAGGCCCATATAAATATGGACACATGAACTCACATTTAATTTTTTTTTGACGATCTTTCAAAATTTGTGAAAATAAAGAAAAAATAGTAAATTGCTTTAAAACAACTAAGGCAAATGCACCTCAATGTTTTATTTTTTGCATTTTTTTTCAAATTATATGGGGAGTGCACTTTGAATTTTATTTAAGACGAAATACATGAAACCATTTTACAACGTACAAATGTTTACTTGAAAAGTTTCATATGACCTGTGTATAATTTTTCAAAAGAATTTGTCAAAGAGTGCCAATGGGTCAACTGTAAGGAGCTAAGGAAGGACCTGGTTTTCATTTCATTAACCATTTTTGTGAAGTGTTTAATCATTTCTTTGAAAATTGAATTTTTTTTTGTAATGTTTAAAAAGTGACGTGGCGTCATTGGTTAGCAATGCACTTTTTCTAGATTTTAAGCAAAGCCTGCCATATGAAAGTTTCTAAATATGTTTAGTAATTTTTATTTACCGAAAAAAAAAACTAAAGATACATATGTCCGTTTGCATAAGAATGGCACTGTTTCTTTTTGCATCTTATAAGTCAAAACATGCTGTTATAATTTCCTGCTAAAACAGATCATTTAATTAGTTGAATATGGTGAAAAAAATCCCATATGGCTTTGATTGACTTTAGTAATACTACCTATATTTTCCCCCAAAAGTTCAATTAGTTAGAATTGTTTTTTTGGTTGGTTTGATTTACTTTTACTGTTTGACTCGTTTATTGTTATCTCTGCTTAAAATTGTGAAAAGCCTGCAATGATTATAATTTCTCTTAAGTTTGTTCATAGGAAAAGTCACTAAATTGTTGTAAACATCACCCCACGCTATCTTTCATAATTTTCGCTTGTACATCAATCTATGCGGTATATTACATTAAAAAGTCTACTATATGAAAAGGGGATTTTAAACCTCAAACTTTCATAAAAAATTTACACACAATTCGCATATATTTCACCAAAATGAGTTGAAGAAATAGGATATAACAAAATAGACATAATTATATTTTAAATAGTCAAGACAATTGGAAATTAGTCCCACAAGTATTTCATTTTCCAAAGTTAAATCCAAATCTTTCCATCTTACAATCATTTAATTTTTTTTCCTACACTAATTATCATCTTTCAGCATTTTTGTCTATTCAAAACAGATTTAACTTTTTTCCATTTTTCCAAAGACCCGTATGGTGTGCTCTTTTTGCTAATCTTAAGGAGTTATTGGATCAACAAAAGAGTGTGATATCGAATCATAGGAACGAACTATTTCAAATTATATCAAGAATAAAAAGCTGTTTCCTTTGCCCAACATCTCTTGGTTAATTGTTAGGGTAAATTCCTTGCCATTGATCAATCATGAGCCTATGAGGCATCAAGATGGACAAAAATATAATGATAAAATGACATGAACATCGATAATTTAAGTAAAAGAGAAACATAGTCGAAAAAATTCGCTTCGTGCTGAAAATCATATATAATGAATACAAAGGTATGAATATAATAATAAGCACGACATTTCCTCTAGTTAGTCAAGTTTTCTTCTTTTTTTTAAATAGTCAAGTTAGCCTAGCGGTTCCCGACACAAAAGAGGCATTGTCCCAAAAAATATAAATAATATAAAACAACTTATAGCGGATAGAAATGTTTGTTATAAGAAATGAGCAAGGTGAACGTGATAAAACCTTAAAAAGCAGTAAGATTTTCCTGAAAATATTTTTAAGGGTATTTTTTCTATCTTATCTATTAAGAGGAAATAAGAATGAAAAGAGATAGAAATAACTAGTAAAGCAGGGGGACGACTATCTTCAAAATCAAAATGTAGAAAAAAATATTAAAAATTGGATTCCTAAATCACAGGAGCAACACAATACATTCGAACACTTATAATTGGCCCTAATACATATTATTTGTTGATTCCTAAATTTTTACAAATGTAATTTATATCAATGAAATCGAATTAAATGATTTAATTCTTTCATCCTTCGGATACTTATAATTTATTTAGTTGTCGCGATTAATCTACGATGGACATAAATGGACGTTTACACAATTTTTTTTCCTAGAAGTAAGAGCATTTGTTCATGCTAGATGAAATATTATGATAGATTAGATTAAAATATATTAAAATAAGAGGAAGAGGAAAAGAAAGGAGTGCCATATTTTACCATATTTTCCGCTACTACTCTTGAGGCTCCCTTGTAGTTGCAATCCCATGGCCCGCTACGTTTGTCAAGCGGTTGCTCTTGACAAAAAATGCTCCTTCCTAGATCTCTCAATTGATCATGCATCTCAAACCAACCACCACCTCCAATTTTAATTAAGCACCTCAACTTCAACTCTTCAATTCCTTGACTTGGATGAAGCCCACAGCCCTCCCACATGTACATGGCGTAACGGTTGATCAAAAGGTGATGGGTACTTTGACCAATAAAGAAACAAGCAATATCAAGAAAAATCTGCTTATGTCCATCTTCTAATGCATCATAACTTATCTGCAATATCTTTTGGACATCTTTATGTGGTTGGCTTTTTAATTGCTCCCGCACATCTTCCCATACTTTTCGATTCACTTTTTTATACAAGTATGAACCTACAACCTGAAGTGCCAAGGGAAGCCCACCCATGGTGGATATGATATCAACAGATATACCCTCAAAGTCCCTTGGAGAATGGTCCATACGAAATGCATGTCTATTAAACAAAAGCAAAGAATGCACCTCATTCAATCCATTTAATTCATATTTGCAATCTACCTCGAATTCAGATTGATCAAGAACGGCTTCATTTCTAGTTGTAACAATGATCATGCTTCCTGCCATAAACCAATTTTGTTCCCTAGCCAGCGCATCTAGTTGATTCTTGTCATCTATATCATCGAGAAGAATGAGAACCTTTTTTCCTCTGAATCTAGATTTGATTATATTAATTCCATCGTCAACATTCGAAACTTCATCTTCGTTTCGCAGAATTTCCTTAATTAGTTGCTTTTGTAGATAAGGAATACCATTGCGGCAAGCTGTTTCTCAAATATCTGCAAGGAAGCTGCGATGCACAAAGTCATTTGACAGCTGGTTATAGATTACCTTGGCAAGTGTCGTTTTTCCGATCCCGCCCATGCCATAGATTCCAATCATTCGAGCATTAGTGGTAGGAGTGTCTACCCGATTCCTGATTTTGTTCACATGATCACCAGTTCCAACTAAGTGCTTACTAACATCAAGCTGAAAATCTTGTCGCAACTCGCTCAGAACCTTTTTCTTAACTTTTTCCACTAATTCTCCTTCATGCCTGTCCAACGACAAAACTCAATTGATAATTTCGTAATTATACTTAATCTCATCAAAAGACACCGACATACATGTGAAGAATGGATGGGGCCAATTAACATGCAAGATGTTTTGGTTTCACAAATAACAAAGGGGGATGATAGCTTGTGGCCAATTCATTTTTTTTCTCTTTCGTTCGATGGATGTTGTTGAAATAGAATAAGACGGTGCACCTGGCTCGTTAAGAGTCTTTAGAAGTATAATATCTGTTGTAAGGCTTAAGATTGCTGCTAGTTGAATGATAGGAGATCGATTTTTTTTATTAAAAAAAGTTTAGGAGAAAGGTGGTTACTCCACTCTAAGGCTAGGGCAGCACGCATGTCTAAATTGAGGACTTATAGTTGACTTACAGATCGCTACCAATGGGGTTTACTGATAGTGGAAATCAAACTTGAACATGGTAAATGTGAACTAAGTGTCCGGTCCTTTTCAACTGAGCCGACTTTCATTGGCATGAGGACGTCTATTGTATATGGGGGTGATAAAGCTTTGGAAGACTGAGCATTCGAGTCCTTTCTAAGCGTATTGTTTGGTGAATGATACTATTGACCGGAGGGGTTGTCATTTCTTTGATTTTTGCTCCGTTGGAAACCATTGTGATTCATCTATTTCGCGTGAACAAGAAAACTCACTTATCAAAAAAGAAAAGTTCAGGCAAAAGCAAAGTACCCGTTAGCAACTTTCTCGGATTCCCATCCATGTAAGTCACTCACTTCTCTAAGTGCTTGCTGCCCTTTTTGGATATCCTTCTCATCAAAATGCTTTTTATGCAAATGGAATGCCTCCCCAAAACTTCCTTTTAGATACCGCACATCTGATGGGTTCACTTTGTAAAAGATGGGCAACACCATGTGTGATGTCCTCTTCTTGCAGTCCATGATATGAATGAGCTCGCGGAGGCACCATTTGCTCGAAGCATAATTTTCAGAGATGACGGGGATCGAAATCTTAGATCGTGTGATGGCATCGAGAATCTTTGAACCAAATTCCTCACCTATTGGTATGTTGTTATTGTCCCTGAACACATAAATCGGTACGGTCCCTGCCTCGATGAAACTATGGTAGAGGTGATCAGTGAATGCCTTGTGGGTATCCGAGCCTCTAAAGCTCAAGAACACGTCATATTGACTGCTATCTACATCTGTGGGTACCGGAGAGATGAATGAAGAAGTGGATGCTCCCTCAATGCTCTCTTCCTCTGCTCCCTTTCTCTTACTCTGCCCTTTATCCATGGTGATTTAAGGGGGAAAGTTAAAACGAAAAGATGCTTTTCTGCTGCTTAAAAGGATTGATGACCAACGAAATATGCTTTTAGGATGCTTTCTGCAAATACTTGCTGGCTTGGTCCCCTCCGGATAATGTGGACGTCAATTTCTCCCCAAGGCAAATGCTGAAGAAGGTTCGTGTTCTTGAGAAATACAGAGGTAATGATGACACGGCCTTCAGTTAAGTCAGCAGACTTTGTTTCACTGCGGAAGATTAGGTGGCCCTGTAGGGGCCCCCAAAAGGTCCACATCATTTACTTGTTCAGAAACATATACTCGAAATTACACAGATTGAAGTGTAATTAATCACCTTCCTTAAAACACATTCAAACAACTACGAAACTTCACGCATGTCTATGATATTTCAAGATGGATTCTTTCATTTCACACTTGAGATATGAAATTATGTAGGAAATCCAAGGAAGCATCTTCCTCTTTATATAAGCTCACACGATGCCTAATCCTTATCATAATCTGTGACCTTACTCTTATTAATTTTAGCCTAATATATAAACAACCCCAACTATCTCCACCGCCCCATTTTCACAACGTCTTCTGTCTAATCCCATTCCCATTGGCCAAACTAATGTAGTGTCATGTAATTGTTGTCCAATAAAACTCATCCTCTAGGTGCGTGCACTTTCCTAATTGAAGGAAATTTCCATCAATCACGTTTTTAATTTGGCGGGTTTCAAGTTTTGGGCATCGCTCATATGTAAAATTAACTAAAGCTAAAATATTAATGGAGGAAAATTTTTCAATTGCCCAGCTGTTTGAATTATGAAGGAAGTCGATGTCAATGATTCTAAACGAAAGGGAAATACTTCCTTTTGAGCCCACATTTCATTCCTTTCTAAAAGTGCATCGAAATGAGAGGAAATGCAACAATTGCAGTTTTCTTCCAAAATTGGCCATACTTCCTTTTTAAGGATGAATAGATTGAAGGATAATTAAGTCTATCAATGAAATTAAGTTCCATTTACATCATTTCCACCCAACAAGTATCCAAGCATATTTCGAGGAATTTTAACTTTCCCTCTCTTCTTTCGTGGTCTGGTTGTATTTTTGTTCTTAATTTTTAGATTTTGAAATTTATGGCTTTTCATGTTCGAAATTTGGGGCTTTTTGTGTGTTAAGATTTTATGGCTCGTAAATAGGATTAATATTAATACAAAAGGCTGCATTTCACTTGTAATTAGAATATCACGGGAAGCAATTTTGCTCTTTGCTTTAGATGTAATGCAATGTGTTGCATCTTTTTGCATGCATACATGTTAGCATATTGCATGGTGTCGTGTCCACATTTCATAAGGTGACACATTTAATAATCGCATTAGTCATGTTGTGTCATCTAACTTGATTTATTAAGAGTGTCGTGTTCGTATTGTGGTAGTTCAACGCGTTTACTTCTAGAAGGAAGCAGCGATATTTAGAGGTAGCGTCCAAAAGGCTTTTGAATTATGAATTCATGACACATAGAAACCTTCATGAACACGAATTAAAAGTGAAAAAGGGAATGAAGTGTTATCAATTTTCCTCTTTCTCTTACTCTGCCCTTTGCGCATGGCAATCTGAGGGCGAAAGTTGGAACAAAAGATGCTTTTCTGCTGCATAAAAGGATCTATGAACTAATCTCTACGAACAACATTGAACATGAATTTGTTACCATGCAAGAAAAAATGAACATGAAATCTTTAATTAATTGGTAATTGATTGGCTCGGAGCTGTTGGAGATGCTTTTAGTCCTCGCCTTATCTTATTTTGGACCTCACCCTACTTAAAGTCAAACTTGTTGGCTTGATCCACTCACAGGTAACGTGTACATTAATTTTTCGATGGGCTATAAAGAAGTAGAATCTGTGTACAAGCACATTGCATTCAATTAAAAATATAAGCATATGCTCAGTTTTTATTTGGTTATTGAAAATCAGAATTTGATCAATCATTTAAAAGATAATAATTAATTTGAAACAGAATTAGAAATGTGTGAAAGACGTCAAGAAAGGACCAAGCTAGTAATTGTGGATGTGATTTTATATTTTAATTTTGTTTAAAATTGTCATATTCTTAATGAAGTTGGAAATGCGAGGTAGAGATAAACAAATGCTCGTGGTTATTTATCTTTTATCTATTCCACACTGGCACCACATCCTACAATTCCACGTAAAATGAATTTATTTTGAACTAGTATGTTATCACCGAGCCTTTCATTTCAAATTTTCAAATCTAAAAAGTTGATTGATATCTTGTTTGTAAAAGGAAGCTGCTGGGGAAAATTCAGAGACGACCAAGGTTTGAAACAATGGCGTTGAGTGCTTGTCCCCATTTTCTGTTGGAGGGCACACCTTGAGAATATCACCGCAAAGATTCTTTATTCAATTAAATGGAAGTAGAATAGGATTATCAGCTAAATTTGTGATAAGGTTAAATTCATTAATCACATTTTGAAGAATGAACTTATTGTTTGAAACAAAAGAGGTGTAAGATATGAGTGATATAAAGCTAGGTGAATCTCCTAATATGCGCGTATGGCTCGATTTATTTGATTGTTTTCATGTGTGTCATAAGATCCAACTAGGTTTTTTTTTCTTACTATTGGATATCATGTAAAAGATCTTAAGAAATATCATGCTATGGATTTTGGTATGTCTATATTGTGATGATTGAAACTATCATGAGTTCTTTTTTTTTGGTCTGTAACTATCATGAGTTGAGAGCAGGTAAAAAGTAGCAATATAGTTAATATGCTCAAACTTTCCCTGTACTTTCTCATTTACTTTTCTTTTCTTCTTTTCAAGTAAAGACTCGGTCAATTTTTAAAGCTTTGAAGGGAGAAAATGAGTTTTTTCTTCTTTTTTTTTTGTTTGCTAAAGAAGGGATAAAATTAGTTAGAGGTGAAAGGGCATATATTTTCCAGGATTAATGGTCCAACAATCCGAGGAAAACGGAATATTACTCATTTGGAATGTGCTGTAGGGAGGTAAAATTGTCGAATGAAATCTCCTTAAGAGAAGACTTACTCTTAGGATGAGTAGGTTCTAAACTAAGATTTAGGAACTTATTTTGTAATAATCGGTTCTCCGTTTTAGTAACCAAGAACCAAACTAGTTGACCCTTTCTGATTTATTTTTATATAAATTGATCTAGGACCTTCAAACACGAAGAAACCTCACAACCCATAAAAAAATGGTCTCTAAATTCAAGCGAAATGTGGCAATTTTGCATGCAATAGAGTCTAGCACGCTTGCAGACCTACTCTTTCTAGTTCAACAAAAGATCAATATTGAATTACGATGCAACTAACAATCAGACAGCGAGGCCATCGTAGGATTAGCCACCTCTAAAGTCGAAAACAAAGGGCTTTCTTTTTTCATCGAAGTCAAAATCTGAGCTGGGGACATACCTGTTAACAGGTAACAGCGACTCCAAAGAGAGAATAGAAGACCCTCCTCAGCTATATTCAGCAGCCACCCCCACATCCCCAATAGACAAAAAGGGCCGCAGAACACACTTAGTTCAGCTGATTATTCCGATAACAAAGCGACAGAATCAACAGAAACGACACGCTAATAAGGGATGAAAAAGTGTTTACCTCCTGCAAGCTGAGATGCGAAGAGAGGCGCGAGATCGGGGAGAGGAGACCATGAACAAGCCCGGACGAGAACTTTCAAAGGGGAAAAGAACAGAGAAAGCGAGTGAGGAGTAATCAGCAGACGATAGTCTCGAATGGTTTCTGCAAGAGAGAGGCCGAATGTGAAACATAAAGTGAGAAATAAGAGAGAGAGGGGGGGGACCAATCAATAGAAGACGATAAGTCTCGCATTATTATTGACGGACAGGTATCATATTGCTAATTGACTGGTAGCAGAGAGAGAGAGAGAGAGGGGGGACCAATCAATAGAAGACGATAAGTCTCGCATTATTATTGACAGACAGGTATCCTATTGCTGATTGACTGGTAGCGCAGAGAGAGAGAGAGAGAGGGGGGGGACCAATCAATAGAAGACGATAAGTCTCGCATTATTATTGACGGACAGGTATCCTATTGCTGATTGACTGGTAGCAATGAAGTTGTTTTCAGATGGCAAGCCAAAGTCAAGCCATACAATTTGGACCATAGTACGGAATGACCACTTCTGTTCATATCCCCACTTAAAATCATTTTGTTAAACAGGTAAATGTGGCTCTAACCAGCTTGTGAATCTTCCATTATATATTATCAAAGGCGTTCTTACTTCCTGTTAAAAGCTACATTCTCCTTCCCTACCCTAAACATGCATAAATCATATTGCCAAATCCATCGTCGGTCAGTAATTTTCCACGCTATATATGCACGTAAAAGTCGCGTCTTTGCTATAAGCAGTAAAATCGCATGAAAACCACGCTTTGTGACGAGTTTCTCTAGTACAATCTATAAAGATAAAGTCCACCTAAAAATTGTCTACGTATTAAATATGTGCAAGTGCATTGAAACCAGCAGCTTTGCTCACTTTCAAGTTTTCCATTGTAACCAGCATAAAAAAAGTACAATTGTTAATTTTTCATAATATCCAGAAAAACATTTTAATTTTCTATCATTTTCCAGAAATTACGAAAAATTGCCAATATAATGGAAAATGGTTTTATGGACATCCAATAATTCTCTAGTCGATCTGATATGTTCAGATAATTTTTTTTTGTTGACAATTCTGATTTGTAGCCTTAGAAAGGTTTTGTGCAATTATTGAAGAGAATAGACCAGCACGATCAGTATTTGGAAAAATTTAGTTTTTAACTGTTTTCAAGAAAAAAAGAAGAATTTTCTCTGCAAAAATCGAGTATTTGGATGTTTCAGGGTTTAAGTAATTTTGGACAATTGGTGTATGTATAGGGCCGATGGACCCAAAATCGGGATAAGGGCCGGCATGCGATTCCGCCAGATTCAACTGATCTAACCATTGATAACCAATTAGTTTAAATGAGAAGATTGTAGTGAGAAAAATTAGCAATATATGTGATGATATTCTTGAAAAAGTCGAGGGAATATCACATGTAAGATGTTAGGTGTTATGTGATGAGTAATAATTAAATGTATTTTTGTCCTATCAATGGTAATAGACTGGAGAATGAAGGTCAGGCTTACCTTGAGGAGCGATGTAGAGATGAAATTACTGTGAAGTGTTTGAGAAGAAGTTGCCTTGAAGCAGATCAAGTTGTGTCCGAGTCTCGAAAGGTAGTGCAATATGAGGATCACACCTTCACGCCTCAACCTGGAGCTATCAAAACCAGATATATCTCGGAACAAAAACGAGCGTCTCAGTGATTTTATGGTGATGGCCGTTTCTCCTCTTCAAGCATGAGCACTTGGGACTTTAAATAAAGCTTTTACTTCTTCTCTTGCCCCAGAGGAGACGCGCAATCTTGTGGTGGATGGCGTTTCTTTGACGAGACAATTGTACTTCCTTTTAATTCTAACATTTTGACCAAGACCACCAAAACAATCCCTTCCTCGAAATTGGCAAGACGACCCCTCTGTAGACTTTACTTGTTAGTTCTTTCTGTTATCGGATCCCGTGGCCAAGCAAATCACAGTGGAAATTAACTTTTTTACATGATGCTATTCCTTAAGAGCCACGGAATTATCTCCTTAGTAAATTTTGCAAGGTGTTCATATCGAGAATTACCTCCTCTTGCCTCAAAAGATGAGCCAGATGTGCCTTGGGATAAACACAATCCTACCGTGTATTTGCGCGTCTTTGATGAGGAAATTTTACTTCTTTAGCTGACGGACCCTCACCTTTTGTTAATTCTCTTTGTCATGGGATCACATGGCCGCGCAAATCAAAGCGAAGATGGACAACATTTTGCTTTCCCTTCCCATTGAAATGAAAGCTTCTCACCCTGGAGGCGTTGAAATGGTCAAAAATCTACTTTTTAACTCATATTTAGTGAATTAGCTAAAATTTTTAAAAAATACGTTGTTATGAATTTAACGTAACAAAATTTAATTCAATATATATTTTAATGAGTCTGAACCATATCTATTTGCTATTCATATATGAATTAGCACGTGGAGCCCACAATATGTGGTGCGGCAACTGCATGATCTTTTTCTTCACTTGCCTATTGCTTTGACCAACGATCGAGTGACACGCCATTCATTCCCTACTCATTACATATGGTTAAATCTAGTGGGACTCATGTGAAACTTATATGAGTCCCATCATTTTCAGTTTTACAAACATGATCTTTCTCATGATATCAATATGACGACATCAATTAGGGTCAATTCAGCCAAACCTCCTCCATACACTTACGAATGTAAGGAATTAGACTAATATCGTGTGGTTAATCTACACACACAAATTTTCATCTAACATATCAGGGATCAAAGTTATGGTGAAGTATAAGGGAATGAAGAAAGAATGGGAAAAATACTGAAAAAGTCTTAAATCAATTGCACATGTGCCAATTTAGTCATAAACCTTTCAATTTGACCAATTTAATCCTAAATCTTTTGACAATTTGCCAATGTAGTCCATCCGGCCAATTTTAATGTGTTTAGGTTACTTTGGATGGTGGTTTTTCTTGGTTACTAGCCAAATTGCATCCCAATGGGCGCTTAAATGTCAAAATTACTCACTTTCCATTGGCTTATCACATCGCGTGATACAACTATCACATAAAATACCTTTTATTCTACCACATCATCTTTCTCTCTTCTTTGTCATGGCCCGACTCGAAAATAGAGGTGCCTTGCTCAAAGCTGTAATGACGCTTGACTAGATCTTGTGTCGCGTTTGAGTAATTCTGGCATGCATCGAGCTAGACGCGGCGTTGGAGCTCGATTAGATTTGATGTTGAGCCCAACACAACGATTGGCTGTCATTGAGGACTCATAACTCAAGAACAAATATGTTGGTGCAGCAGTCAACCACGATGCTAAATTGGATCAATGAGATATTTCTCTTTACATAGCATGCTCATGCTAGTATCTGCATTTTGCAAAAGAAATCATTATCATGAAAAAAGGACTATTTCGAAGATGCTATATCATTTTTTCTACGAAACTGAGTTAATTACCTTTTAGAAAATTCTATGGTGAGGGAAAGCAAGTCAAAGTCTTCCACCACCTTGCTTGCTTAGCTGCAAAGAAAGCAATAAGGGCAAAACCCGACAAGACCTACTCAAAAGAAAGGGGTAAAAAAGACTGGCAAGGAAAAGCAAGTCAAAGTCTTCCACCATCTTGCTTGCATAGTTGCCAAGAAAGGGATAAGGTAGAAGCTGACAAAACCTACTCAAAAGAAAAGGGAGGAAAAAAATTCTCGCGATTGGAAGCAAGTCAAAGTCTTCCAACAATATGCTTGTTTAGTTGCATTGTAAGAAGAGAGACCATTATTTATTGTGAAAATATTGTCTAATTTTAATTTATAAATGAAACGACGGAGAAAATCAATTACAATATAATAATTGTATTGAAATTTGTGTTTCGTGGTGGAACTTTGTATGGGGTATGCACGATTTCTCTTAGGTGTCTTAATAAAATCTAGATGTCCGACAGTGCTACGTAAATATATTATACATCAAAATTTGCAGTTTGCTTATTGACGCTAAATAACTCATATTGATCTAATAGCATACGTGGTAATGTTATTGTTTAATAATTATACTCTTTCTCCTTTAAAATAGATATAGGATCGGATAGAACCAAAAAAAAAAACCTATCTATTTTAACAAGAGTAAAAAAAAGCCACCCATGTTGATAAATAAGAGGGAACGAGGGACCGAATATAAAGTTCAAGTTCCCCAATTGGAGGGGCTAGACAACAAATAAGAGGAACCCGAGGGACTGATTCCGAAGTTTCTTTTTCCGGGGTGGGTGGAGGTGGAGCCAAAAAAAAAAGCCCTCTCGGTCTCCTTGCTCTCCACTGGCTCCCTCCCTCCTTCCCCTCGCATTCTTGTAGTCTTTCTCCGGGCCGTTTTCAAAACCCCACCGGCGACAACAGGTACTGCAGCCACTTCATTCCTCTGATTTTTAATGGCGGATTTCATTGTCTCTCGGATTTCTCTTTGATGTTCTTTTGGGTCGACATGGCCGCACGGCTGTTAATTTTTGTGCTATTTTTGGGGGGTGGGGGGCGATCACCAATTGCGTTCTCGGACATTCCGAGCTCTATTCCTTTTGATCAACTTATCCTCTTGTGGCCACATGAACCCTCTAGTCAAGTCAAGTTTGTTGGCTTGGTCCACTCCAAATAACGTGTACCTTAATTTCTCCCATTGGAAATGCTGCAGTAGGTTTGTGCTCTCTTGAGAGAGAGAGAGAGAGAGAGAGAGAGAGAGAGAGAGAGAGAGAGAGAGAGAGAGAGAGAGAGAGAGAGAGAGAGTCACTTCAGTTGAATTCACCCAGGTCGTTTCATTGCGAAAGATTATGGGATGAGCCCTAAAGAGGCCCCCCAAAAAGCCCACATCATTTACTTATTCAGAAAGTCAATCATTTATTTCTGAAGATTACCGATTCTTCCAATTCACACCTAAGATGTTGAATCCATTAAGAACTTTCAAATTATGTAGGGAACTCCATGGAAGGAGTGTCTTCCTCTTTGAATATAAGCTCTCAAAGTTACAAAATCCTTACCTTTGGACCTTACTCTTAATTCTTTTGAGCCTAATATATAAACAAACCTAATTATCTCCAATTCCTCATTTTCGCCGACTTGTTTGTCTAATCCCATTTTCAATGGCCAAACTAATGTCATGTCGCCTATTTATTGCCCGATGGACCTCGCTCTCTGGGTGCACGTGGTTTCCTAGTTGGAGGAAATTTCTGTCAGTTGTGTCTTTGATTGTTGTTTTGGAAGTTCTATAAATCGCTCACATGTAGTATTGACAAAAGTTAAAATAGGCGGTGACCATATACTGTGAGACATTCTTGAGTGCAGGTGAGCCCAATGTATCGCAACTCTTAGATCGTGTCGGTTTCATGTGGCACCACCAATATTGAGGGCTCAAATGCAATGGGCTCACATGCGCCCAAATTGTCTAAGAGCTTTTCCATATTTGGTCCAATCAACAATCATCGCCTTTGATCGGTGGTTCAATGTAAGTATCTATTTGAAGTCACATGCATGTACTTTATGTCTACGTTCATCAAGCGTCGATCATCGAGGTTTTGTTTGTTTCACGGAAAATATATGATTTGGAAAATATTTTCCAAACTATGATTGCTTATATTGCTCATAAAAATGAATTAACAAAAAAATTTTCATCATCCACAAAAATGTTTGGATATTATTTGTTCTTGATAATGAAAACATTTTTATTAGCTAATTATTTTGAGAGATACAAGAGATCATTTTTAAGGAAACTTTTTTCAAATCATTCATTTTCGAGAAACAAACGGAGCTTAATATTCATATAATCTTGTACCAAATATCTGTAATCAATCCAAAAGGAAAAATCTCTAATACAAAAGAAAATTAAATTTGTAGATCTTTATATAATAAATTTTCATTCAAAATTAGAAACATGAAGAGACGAAAGGGTGAACTGCCCCCCCTCTCTCTCTCTCTCTCTCTCTCTCTCTCTCTCTCTCTCTCTCTCTCTCTCTCTCTCTCTCTCTCTCTCTCTCTCTCTCTCTCTCTCTCTCTCTCTCTAGGCGTGTTGGCTAATTCATGGTCTTTCAATGACAGTTAGCTCTACAATCAATGGACTTGCGTCAACTAAAAGACCTAAGCAAGATGGAAAGACTCATGAATGGACCTGCATAACTAGTGGTTCACAAATACTGACGCTCAAATCCACCATTTTCCATCAATTTACTTGACATGTCAATTTCAACAAAAACTTGTAAAAGTAAGTCAAGCATGCCAGTTTTGATACTCCATATTGAGCAGCACGTTAAAAGGCTTTGTCTAAGGTCATGCTCGGACCTTGGAGTCCTTTGAACATAAAATACTGAGATGGTATTTCCGCTCAACTGCGAAGAAAAACATTGGGTGGGAACTTGAGGAGGGGTGACACTCAATGAAGTTTCCCTCTCAACGTTCAACCAAGAGAGAGAAATAGAGAGTAACATCTGAGTTATGGAAGGACCTCCAGCTGCTGAGATGTTAAATAAGGTGTGAAAACCGTGGATCCCACCAAATGTTTACACTTGGACATGCCGCAGTACCTCCTAGACTCAACCTCCCTGAGCAAGATGGGAAGACTCACGAATGGACTTGAATAACTAGTGGTTCTCAAATACCGACACTCAGGCTCCGTTCGTTTGGTGGAAAATATTATCCTTTTTGAAAATATTTTTCGGAAGTCATTTTTCCTTAAAAATGTTTTCCTAGAACACAATTTTCTGGCGTTCGGCTAAAATCTGAAAAAGTTTCGGAAAATATTTTCTGGTATTCGGCGACCGCCAATCCGGCGGCATTCGGCGACCGGCGGCGGCGGGCAGCGGTGAGCGGCAACCGGCGACCGACGACGGCGGGTGGTGGCGGTGACCGGCGATGGGTGGCGATTGGCGGCGGCGGTCGGCGATCGGCGGTGACCAATGACCGACGGCCGGCGACAGCAATCAATGATCGGTGGCGACCGGGGATCGGCCGCGGTGATTGGCGACCGGCGGCGGTCGGCGGCGGCGATCAATGACCGGCGACGATCGAGGATCGACGGCGGTCAACGATCGATGGTGACCAGCGACCGACGACCGACGGCAGCAGACGAAGGGCGGTGGCGGCAACGGGCGGCGGCCGGCGACTAGCGGCGGCTGACGATCGACGGTGATCGGCAACCGACGACCGATGGCGGCGATCGACGGCGACGGCGGCGACGGTGATCGGCGACGGCGGCGGCCGGCAAATGACAGCGGCGACCGGTGGCCGACGGCGGTGATCGGCAATCAACTTCCTCTCCCACGGAAAACATTTTCCCTCCTATGGGCAATTTTACCTTCACTTTGAGGGAAAATGATTTCCTCTTTGTGAAAAGAGGAAATCATTTTCCACAAAACAATGAAGGATTTGAGGGTGGGAAAGAAAAATGTTTTCCCACGAAAAATATTTTCCAAAAACGAACACAGCGTCAAATCTATTATTTTCCACCAATTTACTTGACATGTCAATTTCAATGAAGACTTGGAAAAGTAAGTCAAGCATGCCTGTCTTGACACCAAAATGACTAACATTGAGTCTCATCATTATGTACCAGTTACTCATTATCCCCAAAGGTGCACGCTAAACTACCCTAGTTATGGCCAATTACCGGTTGCATTGCTGATGCTTTTCCGTATTTACAAAAATTTTCATATTCATTAACAAGTCTTGGCCCCACTAAAATTTTCTAGTTTCTTTACATTCCAAAGTTCAAGGAATTATTGTTAGAAACTTTTAGCAGAATAGTCTTCCAAATTTAAGAGCTCTGTTTTGCAACAATCGTGCTTCCAGTTGTGAAATGTGATAAATGATGAGCAATTATTTCCAAACTTAAAAAATAATGCTTCGGTATAGATGGTTGAGAAATAATTCTTTGGTATAGATAGAATGATGGAACTTTACCACTAGGTCCATCTCTATTTTGGTAATATTAGCTATCCATTGAAAAAGTATGCGCTGGTGACATTTTGTGAGTTCTTTGGGAAACAATTGAAATGTGTTAAGAGATCTAAAAAGTTGAGAACTAGTGATGTAGGGGAAAAAACTCAAGGTCATGAGTCTATTTAAAAGTTCAATATCATTTGCACTTTACTTTGTGAAATACATCATCTTACTAAAATGATAATTAAAAAAAACAAAATTTTCTAACGTAATATATGTTAGTGATTAAAAGGATTGATGAACAACGAAAGACGCTTTCAGGATGCTATTCTGCAAATGCTTTTAGTCCTTGCCTTACCTTCTTTT
The DNA here is from genome assembly GCA_031216235.1 of Syzygium jambos. Classification (NCBI taxonomy): domain Eukaryota; kingdom Viridiplantae; phylum Streptophyta; class Magnoliopsida; order Myrtales; family Myrtaceae; genus Syzygium; species Syzygium jambos. The sequence continues at coordinate 23,879,816 of CM062221.1, read as the reverse complement.
GGACCTCACCCTCTCTAGTCAGGTCAAACTTGTTGGCTTGGTCAACTAGCAATAAGTGTACGTTAATTCCACCCGTGGAAATGCCGAAGAAGGTTCGTGCTCTTTTGAGAGAGAGAGAGAGAGAGAGTCATTTCAATTAAGTTTGCCGATGTTGTTTCGTTGCGGAAGATTAGGGATGAGCCCTAAAGAGGCCCCCCAAAAAGCCCACATCATTTACTTGTTCGGAAAGTCAATCGTTCAATTATACAATTTTACATAACTTCACACACCTCTAAAAATATTTAGGGTGTATTTGGTAACATTTATGTTCCTAGAAATAATTTCTAAACAGAAATAGTTTTTTTCTATTTCTTTCCCCTAGCAAGTTTCTGAGTGTAACCACACAAAATTTCTATTCTCGAAATAGAAAAAGAACAGAAAAGCATTTGGTACAATCCTAAATTTTTTTTGTGACATGAAATTTTTCTTAGTTTGATAGAGGCGGAAGAAGAATGAAGAAAAAAAAAGACTTGTTTCAGAAATTGTTTCCGAGAACAAAGGAGTAACTTTTTCCTACTTCTTGTTTCTATTCCAAATCTATTCCCTGGCCACTTTTTGTTCTCGAGAATAGAAAAATTAACTAATGTTACTAAATGGATTTATATTCTTTTTCTATTCTGGGGAACAAAAAAATAGAAATAAGGAAGAATGTAGATGTTCCATCGGTGCTCTTATTTGCTGCATTTGTATTGCTTCCGCCCTTTTTCCTCTTGTTGAGAAGATTATAAGCAAACATAGAAAGAAGAATTGGTGCAACAAGCACCACAAAAAGAACACCCTGAAATGAACTCATGCAATCCTCTGTTTGCTTTGCTCTGGCTCTTCCCTTTATTTGAAATGCTTGGACTCAACTCGACTCAATCTCCACGTAGCTAGAATCAAGTTCAACCTCAGAAGGAACACATTTCTCAAGAAACGATACCCTAAAACACAAGCCCTCCCCCAGAACTGGCTGTTATGCAGAAGCCAGCAAATTTGGCAGTAAAATCAAATGAGCTGATCATCTTCGCAAGAAATCACAAAATGCTCTCTAAGCATACACCACTGTACAAAGAGCAAAAGGCACACAAAGAAAGAAAGAAAGAAAGCCATGACATGCCATTTTGATTACAACAAATTCCTCCATATTCTTGGCTGCTCAAAGCCACCTAAAGATTGGCATGAATATCTACAACAACTAGATGGGAAGGGAAAATGGGATCGGATCCCGTCTAATTAATGGCGATTTTTTTATTTAGTATCTGTAATTTTCTTTATTAATTTTCCTTGCACTAATTTACCGGTTACGTATCATTTCATTACTTTTCTTTACAAGACGTAATTTTCCTTTTGTCGTCGTAAGTGCCGCAAGTCATATGATTTGTAATATATCACAAACGATAATAATAATCTACCTTAGTTTATGGTAAATTTCTTTCTCTATTTTTAGTAAATTACCAGATAGATAGTAACTTCTCTATTCTCTGGATCCTATGTTTAATGTCTATCTATTTAATAGTGAATTTCTTTCATGTACTTTTAGTAAAATATTTGAATCGATCGCTACTTTCATTTACACTTTGTAAAATTTTGAGACCTACGTGCTAGTAATTTTCCTTATTCAATGCAACTTTTCTTAATTAAATATAAATTTGATCGCGCGTGCTTAACTTTCCTTTAATGTCTTTCTTTAATGTCCGGAAATTATGATATAATAATGATTTTACAAAACCAATTTCACGAACCATCCTTTTTCCATTTTTATCAACCGTCCACATTGAATGCAGGACTCACCTTGTAACAGTGAGTTTTGACATATGAAATTTCCATCAGACTCATGATTTTTTGGGCACGATAAAGTAGTATTTTTTTTGCCAAATAGTAAAGTAGTGTCGGAAACGCCATTTCTCCAAATTTTTCGAAAATCCTTCCATTGAAATATAAATATATATATAAAGGTAAAAATGTAATTAAGAAAAAGTATTACTTTGTCAATTTTTTCCTTTTCCTGATACACAAATTTGAGATGCTTCTCAAAGATATATAACTTTAGCACGAGATGCAAGTCCCTTTTTTTTTTCAAAGGAGCCTTTACACACATCCCTATCTACCAAGGTCAAGGATGATCCAAACCCAGAAAACAATAAAGTCCGAAAGGCTCGCACCAAATGATATGAAAATAAATTTCAACCACATAACTTTTCTTAAGAAATTCCTTTTTTTTACAATGTGGCCTTCAATTTCTTAAAATACTCTATCGATCTCAATAGATGTAGCAGCTCTTACTTCGCACACGCAAGATAATTATGAAACCATATGAACCGTCTAACTATTTTCCTTTTCGCCAAGTTTGCAATTCTGGTAATGTGACTTTTTCTTTACTGCAAAACATCGAAAACAAATCGTATAAATAAATAAATATACGTCTATATATATAAAAGGAATCGTGCACAATTTTTTAGTGATTGTTTGAAATTCAAGTAATAACTTTCTTTTCCAAACTTTTAAGAGAGGTGCGATTGATTAATAATTTTTCATGTGTCATCTCACCAAATAAGCCCAAGGGTGTCAAATGAAACCAAAAGAACTTACGGGGGGCTGGAAATAGAACTTGAACAAACTTCAGATGCAAAAACGGAATTTTCAAACAAAAAATTGAAAATATTTGGCTCCAATCTCTCCCATTTCTCTAGCGTACACAAATGGGAAGGGGAAAACAGACATCCAGTCCCGCCGTCGCTGGCAAGGCTTTTCGAAAAGGCACTTCTTCGAGCGCGCGCTCTCGAGAGAGACTAGCGATCGATTCGATTCCGGCTCGTGCATCATCGATCGATCGATCGATCAAATACCGTCGAGCGAACAGGTTGAGAGATTCGATGGAGGATCGGGGGGTTGGAGGAGGTAGAGAAACCTCGGTTGCTGAGCTTGGCTCTCGAGTTCGGCTCCGACGAGCAGTCCGCCACCAAGTGCTTGGACCGCCTCATATCCCTCTACGGTAACTCGAATCGTCTCTTCGTCACCCATTTTGTCATGCTGAGATTAGCGTTTGCAGAGGTTGTGTAGGTGTTTCTTGGTCCACCACGATGACGATGGCTGTAGAATAGGGTGCTTAGTGAAGTAGTTTTACTGACGAGCAAAATGTCTGGCACGGTTCCAGTTTGATGCGTTGAGGCTACTTTGGATGGTGGCTTTTCTTGGTTGTTGGCCGAATTGGGTGGTATCTGGTGATTAGGGAATGACGCAATTGCTTGTGTTGCGTGGATGATTTGTGAATTGATTGATTGTGCATTCCTAAATAAGGAGATTTATTGCGGTTAGTCAGTGCTCTGATGATGGCTGCCAAATGGTCTACTTTGGATTTCAATGGACCGGAGCTGGTTAAATTTTGTTCATTGACCGTCAATCTCATTGTCATTTCTTTGTGGGTTTGGCGGAGTAGTCTTAATGACTTGCAAAATAATCTCTTTCTTCATTTGGCTTTTTTTTTAAGGTGACGAAGGTCGAGAGTTTATCACTGTGGAGCACTGTGGCGATGACTTTCTAGCAGAACTTGCCGAAACTATGCAAGATGCCGAGGATTGGGATGATTTGCAAGCTGCGGAATCAGAAGCTCGTGGAGTTTGGGCTGATATGTTTGGCCAAGATATCCCTTATGACGGTGGATGCAATGTCGTGCATGATGTTACTATTATAGAAGATTCTCCACAACCTGAGAAAAATCAAATTTTTCTTGAGGTGGATTCCTCTACTGACGGTGAAGACGAAGATGAAATATTTGGCAGTAAAATGGGTAGGAAATCCACGTGCTATGTTCCTGATCAAAGCAGTACTCCGAGGAATTCATCCACTCAACTTCTGGCCAGACGATCTTTAGAATCCATGGTATGCTTCTCCCATGGACATAGACAATACTGCCAAACCACTTAAATCACCGAGTGACTGTTCTTTTCTTATATAATTTATACTCTCCTTGATCTTTTGCAATTTGCTTGTGATTCTGCACACAGAAAAGGACCTACACGATGTACATGTAGAAAAACATTAGTAAATTGCTTATGAGGCCTCTCATCCAATCAAATATCCAATAGACACTCCTAACTTTTGCCAATTACTTCCACAATCTTCAAGATCCATAATGACATATTAGAACTCTTTGGTCAATAGAGAAGTTGATTTTAGTTTTGGATGATGTACAAATACCTATATTTCTCAAATACTTGGAGAGTATATCAGATCATCAAACTGTGGAACTTAGCAATCCAGTGTCTTTCATAGGAATGTTTTCCATAAATGAAGGCTTGTGATTTCTTCCATGACTATCCAAGTCAGAAACTATTTGTGGTGCTGAAGAGGCTTGTTTGTGTTGAAGGACTGTAGGAGCACTATCACTCAAGGTTCGATATCATCAGTTTCAAAAAAAAGACATTGCTCTCGGATTTCGACATGCAAACAAGGGGCTCTGAGTTATAAGGAATTGCAGGCCTTGGATGACATAGAATTGGCAAATGTTGTAATATTCGGAAACAAGGTATTTTGACCAATGCAGCATCAGGCTTGTAAAGCTTCTGTAGCCAAGCAAGATTGGTTCATTCTAATGCCCACCGGAGGTGATAAAAGTTTATGTTACCAGGTTAGTGAATGTTAACATTATTTCGTTTGTGTAATGATCGTGTGTAGAATTATGTGTGGAGACAATGTTTAGAGCACAAGCCCTGTGCACTTTGCTCCATGGTTCCACCAATTGAATACTAGACGGGTAGACCTGTATATTGAAATTTAAGCTTAAAATGATCTTGTAATCTGCTTTGTTAGCATTGTTGAGAAGTTTGTGCTTAAACTAAAGGAAGAAAATGTTTTCCAAATGCAAATTAAGCAATAGGAAGTGATTTGGGGACATAACCATGGGTTCCGATGTACGTGATTGGACTAAGTTGGAATAGAAGGAAATACAGGACATTCTCGTTCTGCCTTCGCACAGCCCTATCTATTCTGTAATTTCTAGAATTTGAGGTTTATGCAATGCTTCCAGGACCTTCTAATTACTTACTGGAAAATTTGTCTTGTTTTTGCATGTAAGTGTTGTTGTCGGTCATAGTTCATGTCCAATTCAAAAGGGTTATTAAGTCAAAAGAGGAATAAGTTGTAAAAATACGTGCACCAAATATAGATTGTATATGTCTATATTTCTTATGCAGGTATGTGCTATGTCATCATGTCAACTAGGGGTGATCATTTCCCGTAATTGGTTTGAAATTGATGTCCCGTCATATAAATCTGAATTGATCTACTGAATCACGAAGGAAGATATTAATCTGAATTGATGAAGTTTAATTATCCTGAAGTGTTTTCTGTTCAGTCTTGAAGTAGCTGATATATGTTTCTAGCTGAAGTAATTATAAGACAAGTATCAACTGGTGCTTTCTGATCAGCTTAAGGTGAATAAAAGAATAATTCCTCATCCCTTCCTTTCTTCATGTGCTCTTCTGATGTTTTTACATTTCGCTTCAGCTGCCAGCAACTCTTAAACCAGGTGTCACAGCTGTTATATCTCCCCTGCTATCTCTCATCCAGGATCAAATAATTACTCTAACCCTCAAGTATGGAATACCATCTACTTTCTTGAACTCTCAGCAAACTGCTGCCCAAGCAGCAGCTGTCCTCCAAGAACTAAGGCAAGGTTTAGCGCGCTCTCTCTCTCTCTCTCTCTCTCTCTCTCTGTTCCTAGAGAAGTATATCATCCCATACAATCTTTCTCCCACCATAAAATGGCTATGCTCCATATGTTGCAATGGATGCACATTTATTATGTAGATAATGAAAAGATTCATGCCTAAGATGTTTGCCTTAAAAATAAATTTTAGGATCTTAGTGTTCCTAGAGAAGTATATCATACCATTGAATCTTTATCCCTCCATAAAATGTTGGGCTATACTCCATATGTTGCAATGGGGTTTCTATTGGACTTCTAAATATTTTTTTTGCTGAGTGTCGTGATTGTCAAGTCATTAATCTCCACTGCTTTGCCTGCCTTTTCAGGAAAGATAAACCATCATGCAAGCTATTGTATGTAACCCCTGAAAGGATTGTGGGAAACCCATCGTTTCTTGAGATATCGAAATGCTTGCATAGAAATGTACTATTTCTGATTCACTGTAACTTTTTCTGAAAGTTTCTTTTTAACTCTTTGATACTCGACCATCATGCATTGCAGACACAACTTGCTGGTTTTGTTGTTGATGAGGCACATTGTGTGAGGTATGCTGTTTGGCATCCTTTTATCTGAAGCAAAGATCATGCTAGTGTTACTTCAAAACGAATAATTATTTATGATGTTGCCACTGCAAAACTACTGTCCTTGTTCCAGATAAAGAAAAGCAAGTTAACTTTTATATATGCTCACTCTAACTCTTTTTTTTCGAACGTTTTTGGATTTTCTGTGTTTCTAGCCTAGTTACATTGTCATGTTACACTGAACCTTCTGAAACCCAGACCTTCTATGAAGTTCTAGTATAACAGAATGCAATGTTGAAACAACTAATTCTGGAAATGATCCAGTTCCTTCTTTTGGGAAAAGTCAGTGACACATCGTTGATCATATTAAGCAAAATGCACGCAACTAAAATAAGCTCCAATGGAAATTACTTTCGGAAGTAATTGGAAGTGTCCATGTTTGGCATGATAGTCAGGCCTTTTAGGCTGGTTCTTGTGTCTGTATTTATTCTTTTAACCTTTATACTATATATTAACAACTTGAGATACAAGGAAAAAGTTCACCCATGTGATCATTGATTGTGTTTCTTATGAGGTCTTTACTGGATCTGCACTGCCAGTGCCATCTCATGAAAGGAACGTACTGCTGGTTTGAGATTTTCTCATATATTTGAATGATTGTAAACTAGTAAAGCTTATTGACTGTTACTTTCTTGGTTGTCATTATTATAGTCAATGGGGACATGATTTTCGACCAGATTACAGCGGACTGGGATGTCTCAAGAAAAATTTTCCATATGTCCCAGTGATGGCCTTAACTGCAACTGCCACTCAGCCAGTTCGTGAGGTACGAAACTTGCACATTAACCTCCAGATTATGTTGAAATAATCATTTGAGACTGATTGAAATGTGCATCCATTGCAGGATATCCTAAAAGCTCTCAGGATCCCCCATGCTCTTGTTCTTGAGACAAGCTTTGACAGACCAAACCTAAAGTATGAGGTCATAGCTAAGACCAAGGAACTACTGAAGCAGCTTGGAGAGCTGCTAAAGAATTGTTTTGCTAATTTTTGTGGCATAGTATATTGCCTCTCAAAGAGTGAATGTGTTGATGTTGCAAAATACTTGAATGATAAGTGCGGTATAAAGACGGTGTACTATCATGCTGGATTAGCAGTCCATCAAAGAGTAGTTGTTCAAAAGAAATGGCATACTGGAGAGGTCCAAGTTGTATGTGCTACCATTGCTTTTGGGATGGGAATAGACAAACCAGATGTGGTAAGTTGAAATGGACTCTTGGCCTTTGCCTATTTTTAGTTTTAGAGTCAAGCTGACGTGTTGACAAATACTCTACTAATCCACTTTTCTTTTGATGTTTAAGTTTCACCAATTGGTTTCTTAGTGTGCTTGGAAGTAAACTTTGCTGGTTCCATGGTCCAATGGCCTGCTAAATTGTCATTCTTGGCTATTGATTGCAGGAACTAGCGAGTTATGTATTTTTTCAAATCAAATTCTTTCTTCCATGCATGGAACTTGGGTGTGCTGAAATTAAGTTAGACTAGGATAAAGGTCTTTTCTTTACTGTCAAAGTTGCAAATGACTCTGATCTAACTTGACCTTCAGTTATAATGTTTTCATCACATTTCAACTTTTTTTTATTGGTTCAGTATTTATTTTTTTAATGGCATGTGGTCAGCGTTTTGTCATCCACAACGCAATGTCCAAGTCAGTGGAAAGCTATTACCAAGAGTCAGGGAGGGCAGGAAGAGGTAATCTACAGGCAGTGTGCATTGCTCTATATGCCAAAAAGGATTTCAGCCGGGTTGTGTGCATGTTAAGGAGTGGTCAAGGATGTAAAACCGCTGTCTTTAAATTTGCAATGGCTCGAGCTGGGAAAACGCAGCAATATTGTGAACTCAAGGTAATCCAATTTGTGTTCTCAACTTCTCATTAGTGATCTCAACTAAGTGATGCTTCGATTTTGTGTTTCCACTTTCCACTTTGTTCTATTGATTGTTGTTAGTTTTAGTCTGGCATTTACCAGTTTGGGTGCTGGATCTTTAGATGGGTCTGTTGGCAACATATGTAAATCATAATGGAACCTTTGGGCTAAATTCATCTTCCACGTACCTGAATGGAGCAAAGTCTATTGATAAACATGTGTTAACTCTCTAATTTGCGAAATTTTCAAGATGAGTGTCGGCGGCAAACCTTACTTGCACACTTTGGCGAGTCTTTGGATCGGAAAGACCGTAAATTCGGTTGTAATCCTTGCAACAATTGTCTCAAAGCCTCTTCATAAAGGTGAACCTTTCAGGTGTCACCTCTCTTGATGGGCGACAGGTACCGACTGACGCATGATCTTGAGCCGCATAGTTCTTCTGGTTCCATCATCCGCAATTATTGGAAGACCACATGGTATTGGAGGGGCAAAGGTCCTTAACTAAGGACACAGAATTCTTCAGTTGTGATGGTCTTGTCATCTCATGCTTGTCTATCATCTGTTGTCATGTTCCTTGTCTGGAACTAATTATTTTCGTAAGGGGAAAGAAAATGCGGCCCAACATACAAGCCGCCGGAGAGGCATATGGGAACAGGCCGTCCGGTCTTGACTGAGGAAGAAAAAGTTGCTTGTTTCGCTAGAAAAAGCTACTTGTTTCTGTTCAGCGAAGATTAATAGCGAAATCCAATCATACAAGCGCATGTTGCCTGTCTTCTTCTTTCCCGTTTTGAATGAGTGTTGATGCATATCATGACTGCATCTGTGAAGTTAGTTTACTTGCAGAATAAATTTTTCAAGTAGTATATCCTAAGATACAATCGATTGGTTGAGAACTTTTATTAGGGTCTAATTATCGGTTATCCAACTATTGAACATTGCCGGCTTTCTGGTCAGCAAGTATTGCATTGGTGGACTGGATTATTCAAATCATAGACTCAGATCTCAGATTCACATTATGCAATAGTTTTTCACAGAGAGCATATAGCAATGCATATATTATTCGATACTTAGGGATTTAACATGGTTTTATTATTCCTGGATCAGGCACAACCTTAGATTCATGTTGACTAGGACGTGTCAACTGCCCAATAATGCTCTCACGTGGCACTTAAACAGTTGCTTCCTTGTTGTATTTGCATTACAACAACTCACGTTAATGATTGCATAAATATATTTCATGAGAATTGCAGCCAATGGTTCGTACTCAAAAGGGTGGTTGGAATCAGCACAGTTTTGATGACGGCACAACATCGCGCGAGGTGAGGGACATTGACAGTAGTGGGCCCCAGAAGAAGGTAATTCATTCATTGCCTTTTGAAGTGAGGACAAAATCGTTCCTTCTGAATGTTAGTATGTGCATGACTCATTTGAAAAAGATTGTTTTGGAAATATATTGGATTGGGGGATTCTCTTCGGCCTAAGAAACAGAAGAAAAAAAATTTGGGGTATGCTCATTATCCTCTGACGACCACAGAGGAGAGCCTGTGCTGTGGAAAATCTCCAAGTGGAGGCAAATAAATTTTGGAAGCTTGTCGAATAGCAGTAGCGGCAGTTCAAATTGCATGGGATTCTAGAGAAAGAACCGTTGTTACATGGATTAAAATAGATAAATGAAAATAAACTAATAATCCTATAGATTCCCAATATCAAACAGAAGTGCCCACTAGTTGATTATCATCGAGCTTGGTTGGCTCTGTGGTCACGTAAGCATCGGAATTACAAGTTTGAGTTGTATCGTGACTGAAAGGGATTGATTTGTTATCTTTGGTGCTACTACCTCGTCTAGAAAGAGTGATGAATTATTGACATACCATTCAGTTGTCGTGATGGGTTAGCCATGGTCGAAACTTTAGATTATGGGCGATACTTGATGGTCATAACTGAAATCAAACATTTCATGACGAACGGGGAAATTCTATACTAACGCTCAGGATAAATGATGCAAATTGGCTGTCCCAACCCTTTAATATTTATTAAAGAACTGGAAGGTGATTGTCTTTGTTTTGGAATTTGAGATGGTCCCCTTATCCTTCCCAGGTGGACCCTGGTGGCTATGACACCAATTGGTTTTTCTGTTATGACTCTGAGTCCTGGACCATGCCACATGCCGTATGTGGTACATGCGCATGATTGCACATTGTAAGAGAAATCAAATTAGGTCCCCCAAGAGGAAAAAGGAAGTTAATGGCAACTTTGATGCATTGGGAAACGCGGTTTTTAATCAGACTATCTGTCATGGGGTATTCTTCATTTGTACATTTCCTAGCCTTATATTATATTTACTTAAGCACTATTCATCCCGAAATCTTATAGAGGTCGTACTTATATAGTCATATTGTCGACTATATATTGAGGTTGTGGTATGGAAATATCTAAAGAACCTTCAAAAGCGGGCCCCCTAAAAGGTAATATAGACTTTGCATTTATCGATCAAGGCATTGGATTATTGGTCGCCGAGGAAAGTTCGTACCACAACTCGATTTCACAATCGCGACTATAACGAAGTAATTTGGAATATGCATGCGACATTCAGAAAAAAAAAAAAAAAAAGGATATAGCCTTAGCAGATAGGGTGCCTATTGCCTAACGATCCTATGTCGAGTTCGGTTAATGTTGAGTCTCACGTTGTCTTGCTCTCATATCTGACTATCGAGACCCAAATTGGCTTCGTTTCTGGTCAACGGAGGGGGTCAATGTTTCGTGCATGTCATGTGGCAGTGTTTTGATCCTAAACCTAAGAGCATGTAGCATCGTGGAATGGGTGGAATAGGTAAGAAGATGAAAAAGGAAACGCGTGAATTATGCTTGACGTCTTGAATTACATAATTCTCTTCTTGGGAGATGTGCACTAGAGTCAAACATAACGTCTTTTCCGTTTCTTTCCCAACAAGAGAAAAGATACATTTAAGAAAATGACACCAATAATCTCTAAATTTTAGCACATTTATACAATGTTATGTCGGACTATGTCCTTAAAATATTTTTAAATATTTGGGATGAGTGCACTTGTCATTAAAAGTGCAATCGATCCTAAAACTTACAAAAGTACAATCCAATCATAAAACTTGTTAAATTTGTGCAATTAAGTTGTTTCATTAACTCTGTCCAACTTATCTGATGAAAATGTTGTGGCTTTTTGTATTATTTTATCTCTCGTGGCGGCTCTTGACTAAATGCAAGCCCATGCCTACGATCAACAAGGGTCGCCCGCCACTGGCTGAGGCGTGGCAACCCCTGCCAATCATCCCCTACTCTCGTCAGCCCTTCCCGGCAATATTTCTCACCCCTCTCTCCTTTTTTTTTAAATTTATCTCATTTTTTAATTTGATTTAAATAAAATTTGTATTAAAAATTAGATTTAGATCAAAACGATATCGTTTTAGCATTATGTTTGATATTTTAGCCACATCATTGCTACGTAGAATAGAGAAAATATTGAAAAAAGCCACGTCGACATTTTTTGTTAACCAAGTTGGACTCGATTGTAATAATTTGATAATTTTTAGGACTTAATTCTTGTAAGTTTTAGATCTTAATTGTACTTCCGTGATAAGTTTTTAAGGCTTCTAATGCACTTATTCCTAAATGTTCAATGTAAACCTTTTTTTTTAATCTAAAAAAGACGAAAGTCTAATGGCAAGTCTTTGAATTATTACGAAAAGCGAAATCAAGTTCATAATTTTTTTTAATATGACTAATGCTATCGAATCAAGCTCTATCTTCTTAGATTTTTTTCATGACGATGAGGTGGATAATCTGTATGGACTCAATCTTTTTATTAAAAATTTAAAATATCATTTCGTGTGCCTCGTCCTATTAGCAAACATGATCAGCTTCTGCATGACATTCGAACAAATTTTTTTGGCCGGAAAGAACATACTTTGTCCTAATTTGCAAGCTACCAAAACATGCAAAAGCAAGAACAATAGCCGAATAATTAATTCCATTGGATTTTTCTTTTTATCTGAATTCCATTGGATCTTGACACTTTCCAAACAGGACAACAAAAAGAGGAGATATATCAAAACTTTTTCTCCAATTTAAACTGACTTCGCCTACAAAAAAAAAAATTGGCTTCACCCACAAGACTGACACGTGGCGGTCGGACACGGCTCTCTGAATCTCCGGAAAAAAAAAAGACAAGAAAATTAAAAAAAAAACAATTTTTAACAGCAAGAGATGGCTGTGTCTCTTCCTCTCAGACTTCAATGCACAAAAAACCAGTCAATCTCTCTCCTCTCTTCCTTCCTTCCTTCCTTTGGACACAAAATTCACCATTTTTAACCACTCGAACTCCTCGCATTCTCTCTCTCCTACTTCTTCTTCTTCTTCTTCTTCTTCATCTCGCCAGATCTCTCTCTCTCTCTCTGTCATCGGCGTCAAGTTCGCCGGAGCAATTCCCGTGGCCTGGGATGGCGGCGACTCCCGGCGCTTTCTTGTTCCGCGCGCATCTCGCCGGCAATGCCGGCTCAGATCTAGTGTCGATAACTTGATGCGCAACTCGGTGTGTCGCTCGTCGTAATCCTCGCCGCATTCGGCGGGAGGTGAGTGTGAATCTTGGGGGGTTCGCGTGGAAAATTCGTGATTTTTGTTTTTTGCTTGTGTGCGCGCTACTGTTCTGTTGATGTGTGAATCTCCAGTTCAGTTTAGAGCTTGGACTTAGCAGGCGAGGTAGTGAGGCCGTGTTCTTGCAAGCAATGGGGCTTATTTTCGGAGTTTGAGAGATGCTTTGTGAATTAATCGTGTTTCAGTGAGTCAAGTATGATGCTGTGGTTGTTGGGTCGATTCTTGGCAAATGTGGTGTAAATGGGTGCACTCGAACTTTTTAAAGAAGACTAACTTTTGGGTTGTTTCCAAACCCACCTTTTGCTCTTGGACCTGGAAGAAGATCCTCGATTTGCGAGCCTCAGCCCAGACTTTTTCCGGTGGAAGATTGGTAATGGCCGGTCCATATCTTTCTGGTTTGATTGGTGGCACTCAAAAGGGCCCCTTTACCACCTATTCTCCAATATGGACATATATCGGTCTCGGATTCCGCGTGATACTTCTGTCCGGGACTTCTTTCATTCTACATGGCAACCATCGACCATTTTACACAATATTATGGTTTGGATGGAAACCCTTCCAAGCTTTGAAGATGACACTCCAGACACTTTAATCTGGAACCCTAACCCGACACAACCTTTCTCGGTGGCTTATGCCTGGAATCATATAAGGAAGAAAGGCCATCCAGCCCCCTGGCACTCCTTTATATGGGATTCTCATTTGGCCCCCCGGCACTCCTTTCTTTTATGGATTGTGTCACTCAATCGGCTTCCGACACAAGTTCTACTTCTCCAAAATCGTCGGATCGATTCAGGACTTTGTGCTTTCTGCCGCACTACACCGGATTCTATTAATCACCTTTTTTTTTAGTGCTCCGCTACCAGCAGGCTGGCTTCTTTCTGGGCAACCAATTGTAATCTTCATTGGCGCAATCGTCCGTGGCCGAAACTTATTTTATGGGCCAGCAAAGTTTGTGGAGGCCCTTCCTTTGCCCATAGAATTACTCGTTTCGCATTCGGAGCTCTTTGTCATATCATATGGAGTGAGCGTAACAACTCTCTTTTCAGGAACAAGAGTATCTTTATCCCGGGAATACGCAAGCACGTTTCCAAACTAGTGAAGGATAAAGCTTTATCCTTGGGACGAATTGCAGACATACCTACAAATAGAAAAATTCAAATATGCTGGGACCTTTCACCTTCCATCTTTGCTTAATTTGTGCAGGATATGGCTATTCCGGTGCCCTTTACAGCGGTTTATCCTGTTTGCTGGTTCTATTCTGAGGGACCGCTGGAGCTTTGTTCGGGGAAAGGGCTTTCACCTCCATACTTCGTTGTTTTGCTGCTGCTTCCGGCTGACTCGGTGATATAGGCCTCCGTTATTCCCTGTTCTGGTGCGGCTTCCGGAGACATGGGCTGACCTCCAAGCTTCGGATTGGATTAGTTTTCCATGTTTTTCGGTTTTAGTTCTTGTTTTTAGCTGATTTTTCGGCTTGTTTTCTTTTAGTTCCTGCTGAACCTTTCTTGACCTTATTTGGACATCTTCATGTCCTAATATGGTCAGGAGTAGGTTTGGGCATTAGGTTGTATTGGATGATTGAAAAGTTATATATACTCTTACCTTTACAAAAAAAAAAAAAAAGAATTATCCGAGCAGAGAGTCCTGAAATGCTTGCAGATGGGAATGGAGGGTCTATTGGAATTAGGATAATGCACACTGGGTCTCCATTATTCATGTGTTAGTCGTGAAATTTCGTCTGGCAAATAGTAGAATACGCCTGGTCTAGCATTTTCATCTTCCGCTCCGCGATGTGAGCTTTTGTCGAAGTTACCCAAGTTACTCTGGATGTGGTTGTTCTGGGTCTTCCTATCTCCTCGTTATGTATGTAACTTTTCTTTCTGTTCTTTTTAGATACCTGTAGTTGAGAGATGGAGGTGGAGAAAAGACGGTCAAAGAGCGGCTTCCTTCAGTTTTTTTATGGGAATAGCAAGTCCAGGAAGAAGCTGTTCTCAAACAGTCCTGACTCCTGATATACCTGGTCCTGGTACGACTTGCATCGTCTTTTTATCAATTTTATTAGTCGTTTGCCCACGCATTGTTAGCATATGAAAGTTTTCTGGAGGAGATGGCTTATATAGTGCTATTAACGTGCTTTGTTTCTGATTATAGATGGAGTTAAGCATGGAATGGATGATGCAGAGATCTTGGCGAAGTCAAGGTTTCAGATGGTGGGAGTTCATTTGACCCTACTTTTGTCAAAATCTTTTTTAGTCGTGTACGAGTTCCATCTGTCTAACTTGCATTGTTTCTTGCCTTAACGTAAAATGTTACTGACGAAAATGGAGTTAGTTCAAGTAAAAGCGGAAGTTGTGAGTGGAACTGTGCTGCTTCAGAGACCACCAACAAAGGATGTGAAAACAGAGCCCCTGGAGTAGTGGCTCGACTGATGGGTTTGGATTCATTGCCAAAGTCAAATGGTCCCGAATCCTCCACCTCATGTTCTGAATTTCATCAAGTTGAAGCTTCTCCTTACAGTGATGGCACCCATGATTTGCGAAGTAGATGTGATCCGATTGACTACCTCAGCAGTTCTAGTAGATTGGGTAGGTTCTCCTCACACCCTGCAGAAGTAAAGCTTAAAGGCGCAGAACCGACCGATAGAGAGATTTCAAACCGAAATACTTCCTCTGAAATCAGCTAAACCTATTTCCATTACTCATCATAGGCTGTTATCTCCAATTAAAGGTCCCGGATTCGTTCCGGCCAAGAATGCTACCTATGTTATGAAAGCAGCCGCGAAGATTATTGAAGCTAGTCCCAGGGTTGTTAGAGGCAAAGCATCATCTGACTGTTTTAGGCTTTTAGCATCGTTTCCTTTGAGAATACAGGATCTAAAAAAGAAATTTGAATCTTCCTATGAGGCATCAAGGCAGCAAAAAGCTAGTAGCTCTGGCGATGTCATGGGGTATTCCTCGTTTGTAAATTTTCCTAGGCTTCTATCTTATCTGTTTAAGCATTCTTTATCCTGAATTCTTATAGGGTTGCACTCATATAGTCATATTGTCGGCTATATATCGATGTTGTGCGTATGAAAATTTATAAGAACCTTCAAAATCGGGCCCCCCTAAAGATTAATATATACTATGCATGAATCGATCAAGGCATTGGGATTACTGGTCGCCGAGGAAAGTTCATACGATGATGCATTTTAGAATCGAGACTGCAATGAAGTCATTTGCAATATGCACGCAACAATCAAAAAAGAAAGAAAAGAAAAAAAGAGGACATTAGCCTTAGCAGATAAGGTACCTAACCATCTTATGTTAAGTTTGGTTAATTGTTGCGTCTCACGTTGTCATGTACTCACATTTGACTACCAAGGCCCAAATTGCCTTCGTTTCTGTTCAACATGTGGCAGTGTCTGATCCTAAACCAATGACTATGTAGCATTGTGTAATGGGTAAAATAGGTAAGAAAATGAAAAAGTAAACACGTGAATTATGCTTGAATTCTTCGACCAAACAAAAATTATGCTTGAATTCCATAATTCTTTTTTTTTTAGATGCGCACTAAAGTCAAACATACTGTCTTTCCTATTTCTTTCCCAGCAATAGAAAAGATGGTTTAAGAAAAATGGCATCAATAGCCCCTAAATTTCAACTCGATGCGCAAAGTCAATTCGTAAATGTTTAATGTAAACTTTTCTTTTTATCAAATAAGGGAGAAAGTCATCACAAGTCCCCGAACCATTGTCAAATATGCAATCTAGTCCCTAATTTTTTTTTCCTTTTGTGATTGACGCTATCGAATTGGATTGTATCTTCTTAATTTTTTTTATGATAAGGTGGGTAATTTATATGGACTCGGTCTCTTTCTAAAGCCGGAAAATCAATTTGTGTATTTCGTTCCTACTAAAGATTATCAGCTCCGACACGATATCCCAACAAATTTTTTAGCCAGAAAGAACTGTGATCTGTCCTAACTGGCAACCTACCAAATATGCAAAGTAACAATAACAACCAAAAAATTAATCCCGTTAGATTTTGGAAAGGCACCAGCAAGCAAGCAAAAAGGAAAGGGAATAGCAACTTTTCTCCCCGATCAAACGGGCTTAGCCCCACGAGACTGACACGTGGCGGTCGGAGACGGCACTTCGCTTCTCAGAGAAAAAAAAAAAGGACCGAAAATGATAAATAAAAAACCTTTTTTTGACAGCATGATCGCTGTCTCTTCCTCTCAGATTTTAATGCGGTCAATCTCTCTCCCTCTCTCTCTTCTTCATTTGGGCACAAATTTCCATTTCACTTTTTATTATTTTTTTTCACCATTTCTAAACTCTCGAGCTCCTCGCATCCTCTCTCCTCTCTTCTTCTTCTTCTCCTCCTCCTCCTCCTCATCGTCTTCATCTCGCCAGATCCCTCTCTCTCTCTCTCTCTCATCAGTGTCACGTTCGCCGAGCGACTCCATAGCCTGGAGATGGGCCACTCTCGGCGGTTTTTCCTTGTTTCCACGCACGCCTCGCCTGCAATGCCGGCTCAGATCCCTAGTGTCGATAACCTCGATGCGTAACTCAGCGTCGCCCGTTGCAATCTATTACTGCGTTCAGCGGGAGGTAAGTGCGAATCTTGAGCAGCTCGCGTGAAAAATTCGTGATTTTGTTTTTGCTTGTGCGCGTGCTACTGTTCTGTTCGTGCGTGAATCTCGAGTGCGCACTCTCGAGAGAGAGACTGCGGATCGATTCGATTCCGGTTCGGGCATCACCGATCGATGGACCGAATCGCTCGAGCAGGTTGAAATTCCGTGGAGGAGGAGCGGGGGGCTTGGAGGTAGAGAAAATTTGTCTGATCTGTTGATGATGATGGCTATGGAATGGTAGTCTCCCTTTTGGATTTGAATGGGAACGGAGCTGATTAAATTTTTAGTTCTGAATTCCGGACCTTCTGTGAAGGTCTAGTATAACAAAATGCAATGTTGAAATAACTAATTGTGGAAATGATCCAGTTCCTTCTTTTGGGAAAAGTCAGTGACACATCGTTGATCATATTAAGCAAAATGCACAAAACTAAAATAAGCTCCAACGGAAATTACTTTCGGAAGTGATTGGAATTGTCCATGTTTGGTATGATAGTCAGGTCTTTTAAGCTTGGTCTTGTGTCTGTATTTATTCTTTTAACCTTTATACTATATATTAACAACTTGAGATATGAGGAAAAAGTTCACCCATGTGATCATTGATTGTGTTTCTTATGAGGTCTTTATTGGATCTGCACTGCCAGTGCCATCTCACGAAAGGAACGTACTGCTGGTTTGAGCTTTTCTCGTATATTTGAATGATTGTAAACTAGTAAAGCTTATTGACTGTTACTTTCTTGGTTGTCATTATTGCAGTCAATGGGGACATGACTTTCGTCCAGATTATAGGGGACTGGGATGTCTCAAGCAAAATTTTCCATACATCCCAGTGATGGCCTTAATTGCAACTGCCACTCAGCCAGTTCGTGAGGTACAAAACTTGCACATTAACCTCCAGATTATGTTGAAATAATCATTTGAGACCAATTGAAATGTGCATCCATTGCAGGATATCCTAAAAGCTCTCAGGATCCCCCGTGCTCTTGTTCTTGAGACAAGTTTTGACAAACCAAATCTAAAGTATGAGGTCATAGCTAAAACCAAGGAACTACTGAAGCAGCTTGGATAGCTGCTGAAGAATTTTTTTGCCAATTTTTGTGGCATAGTATGTTGCCTCTCAAAGAGTGAATGTGTTGATGTTGCAAAATACTTGAATGATAAGTGTGGTACAAAGACAGTGTACTATCATGCTGGATTAGCAACCTGTCAAAGAGTAGCTGTTCAAAAGAAATGGCATACTGGAGAGGTCCAGGTTGTATGTGCTACCATTGCTTTTGGGATGGGAATAGACGAACCGGATGTGGTAAGTTGAAATGGACTCTGGGCCTTTGCCTATTTTTAGTTTTAGAATCAAGCTGACGTGTTGACAAATACTCGACTAATCCACTTTTCTTCTGATGTTTAAGTTTCACTAATTGCTTTCTTAGTGTGCTTGGAAGTAAACTTTGCTGGTTCTATAGTCCAGTGGCCTGCTAAATTGTCATTCTTGGCTATTGATTGCAGGAACTAGCGAATTACGTATTTTTTCAAGTCAAATTCTTTCTTCCATGCATGGAACTTGGGTGTGCTGAAATTAAGTTAGACTAGGATAAACGTCTTTTCTTTACTGTCAGAGTTGGAAATGACTCTGATCTAACTTGACCTTCAGTTGTAATGTTTTTGTCACATTTCAACTTTTTTTTATTGGTTCAGTAATTATTTTTTTACTGGCATGTGGTCAGCGTTTGGTCATCCACAACGCAATGTCCAAGTCAATCGAAAAATATTACCAAGAATCACGGAGGGCAGGAAGAGATAATCTACCGGCAGTGTGCATTGCTCTATATGCCAAAAAGGATTTCAGCCGGGTTGTGTGCATGTTAAGGAGTGGTCAAGGATGTAAAACCGCTATCTTTAAATCTGCAATGGCTCAAGCTAGGAAAATGCAGCAATATTGTGAACTCAAGGTAATCCAATTTGTGTTCTCAATTTCTCTTTAGTGATCCCAACTAAGTGATGCTTCTATTTTGTGTTTCCACTTTCCACTTTGTTCTATTGATTGTTAGTGTGGTCTGGCATTAACCAGTCTGGGTGCTGGATCATTAGATGGGTCTGGTGGCAACATATGTAAATCGTAATGGAACCTTTGGGCTAAACTCATCTTTTACGTACCTGAATGGAGCAAAGTCTATTGATAAACATGTGTTAACTCTCTAATTTGCAAAATTTTCAGGATGAGTGTTGGCGGCAAACCTTACTTGCACACTATGGCGAGTCTTTGGATCGGAAAGACTGTAAATACGGTTCTAATCCTTGCGACAATTGTCTCAAAGCCTCTCCATAAAGGTAGACCTTTCAGGTGTCAACTCTCTTGATTGGCGACATGTACCGACTTACGCATGATCTTGAGTCGCACAGTTCTTCTGGTTCCATCATCTGCAATTATTGGAAGACCACATGGTATTGGAGGGGCAAAGGTCCTTAACTAAGGACACAGAATTCTTCAGTTGTGATGGTTTTGTCATCTCATGTTTGTCTTTTCCTTTCATCTGTTGTCATGTTCCTTGTCTGGAATCAATCATTTTCGTGAGGGGAAAGAAAATGTGGCTTTGACATATAGGCCGGAGAGGCATATTTGTGAACACGCCGTCCGGTCTTGACTGATGAAGAAAAAGTTACTTGTTTCAATTCAGCAAAGATTAACGACGAAATCCAATTATACAAGCACATGTTGCCTTTCTTCTTCTTTCCTGTTTTGAATCAGTGATAAATCCATATCATGACTGCATCTGAAGTTTAGTTTACTTGCAGATTCAATTTTTCAAGTAGTTTACCTTAAGATGAAATCGATTGGTTGAGAACCTTTATCAGGGTATAGTCATCAGTTATCCAACTATTGAACACTGCTGGCTTTCTAGTCATCAAGCATTGCACTGGTGGACTGGATTATTCAAGTCATTAGTGGATTGGGATCCTAGATCCACACTATGCAATAGTTTTTCACAGAGAGCACATGGCAATGCATCTATAATTCGATACTTAGGGATTTAACATGGTTTTATTATATGCCTCGGTCAGGAACAACGTTAGATTCATTTTGATTAGGACGTATCAACTGCCCAATAATGCTCTCACGTGGCACTTAAATAGTTGCTTCTTTGTTGTATTTGCATTACGACTCATGTTAATGATTGCATAAATATATCCATGAGAATTGCAGTCAATATTTTGTACTCAAAAGGTTGGTTGGAATCAGCGCGATTCTGATGACGGCACGGCATTGCAAAAGGTGAGGGAAATTGGCAGTATTGGCCCAGACAAAGGTAATTTATTTATTGCCTTTTGAAGTGGGGACAAAATTGCTCCTCTGAATGTTAGTATGTGCATGACTCGATTGAAAAAGATTGTTTTGGAGATATATTGGGTTGGGGGATTCTCTTCGGCCTAAAAAAATAAGAAGAAAATTTTGGGGCATACTCAATTATCCTCTAAAGACCACAGACCTGTACCGTAGAAAATCTCCTAGTGCGGGCAAATAAATTTTGGAAGCTTACAACGTCGCAGTAACTGCAGTTCAGATTACATGGGATTTTAGATAAAGAACTGATGTTACATGGATCAAAATAGAGAAATGAGAAACAAACAAATAATTCTACAGATTCCCAATATCACAAAAGTGCTAACTAGTTGATTATCATCAAGCTTGGTTGGCTCTGTGGTCACGTAAGCATCATAATTACAAGTTTGAGTACTGACGTGACCGAAAGCGATTGATTTTTGCCCTTTGGTGCTACTACCTCGTATGGAAAGAGTAATGAATTACTGACATAACATTCAGATGTGGTGATGGGTTCGCCATCATCAAAACATAGATTGTGGGCGATACTTAATGGTCATAACTCAAATCGAAGATTTTGTGACGATAGGGGAAATTTTACAGTAATGCTCAAGGATAAACAATGCCCCAACCCTTTGATATTGATTAAAAGACTCGAACTTAATTGTTCTTGCTAACGAATTTGAGGTGGTCCCCTCATCTTTCGCAAGAGGACCACCCTGGTGGCTATGACACCAACTGGTTTTTGTTATGACTCCGAGTCCTGGACCATGCCACATGCTTTTATGTGGTACATGCGCATGATTACACATTGTAAGAGAGATCCAATTGGATAAGGTGACTGAGGTCCCCCAAGAGAAAGAAAAAAAACAAGTCAATGGTGACTTTGATGCAATAGGAAACACCAGTTTTAATCAGACGATCTGTTACAGGGTATTCCTCGTATGTACATTTTCTAGGCCTATACTATATCTATTTAAGCATTCTGCATCCTAAAATCTTGTAGGGGTTGTACTCATATAGTCATATTGCCGACTATATATTGTGGTATGGAAATTTCTAAGAACCTTTAAAATTGGGGGAAAGTACCCAAAAAAGTCCTAAGCCTATTGCATTTGTGACAATTCAGCCATAAACATTTCAATTAGTTCAATTTAATCCTAAACCTTTTCACATTTTGCCAATTGAGTCCATCCGGCCAATTTTACCGGAAATTGCTAACGTGAATGCCAACCATCTGGTCAATTTTTTAATAATATTTTATAATTTTTTTGTTCTTTCCTTTTTACTTTTTTCTTTCTTTTCTTTTTCCTTTCATTTTGGCCAACGAGGGTCACAGTCCTTGCCTAGGCCCTCGCCAGATTTGGGCAAGGGCCACGAAGGCCCTAGGCAATGGCCTTCCAACCTTGCTCTCGCCCTCATCTGCACTTGGCGAGGCTACGATGGCCTCACGTAGGGCCCTTCCCAAGATCTAGCAATGACCCTTGCTAGCTAAAATGAAAGGAAAAAATAAAGAAAAAATAGAAAAAAATTCAGTTTGTAAAAAAAATTGTAAAAATTATCTACATTAGCATCAGCCGTGCCTAATAGGACGCCCGGCATCCACGTTGATAATTTTTGGTCAAAATTGATTAGATTGACTCAATTGACAAAATGTGAAAAGGTTTAGGACTAAATTGATCCAATTGAATAATGTAAAACTGAATTGACACAAATACAATAGGTTGAGGACTTTTTTTTATACTTTCCCCTTCAAAATTGAGCCCCCTAAAAGGTAATTGAGTCGCTGAGGATAGTTCGTACGATGCCTCCATTTCAGAATCGGGACTGCAAAGAAGTCATTTGCAATATGCATGCAACATTCAAGGAAAAACAAAGGATAACCTTAGTAGATAAGGTATCTTATCGATCCCATGTCAAGTTCGATTAATGTTGAGTTTCACGTTGTCTTGTTCTCACACCTAACTATCAAGACCCAAATTGGCTACACTTCTGTTCAACACGTGACAGTGTTTTGACCCTAAACCTAAGACTATGTAGCATCATGTAATGGTCGAAATAGGTAAGACCAAGAAAAAGGAAACACGTGAGTTATGCTTGACGTCTTCAATTCCATAATTATTTTTCTTTGAAGATACATACTAAAGTCAAACAAATTGTCTTTCCTATACGTTTCCCAACAAGAGGAAAGCATCATTATCATTTACTTACTACGATTGGCACTGTCGAATCGGATCTTAATTTATTCGTGCTCAAGTTTTTTTTTCTCAACATTGAAAACCCATTTTGCATAGCCCATTTTCACGAAACATTATCGGATTCGATGTGATATTTTGATGACGTTATTTAGCCGAAAAGAACATGGCTTGTCCTATTTTTGCAACCTACCAAAACATGCAAAAGCAAGAACAATATAACCCAATAATTAAATTCCATTAGATTTGGAAAGGAGAAGCCTTTCCTTGACACTTTCTAAACAGGACAACAAAGACACCAACTACCATAACTAGAGGCAAAAAAAGGAAAATAGCAACTTTTTCTCCGATTTAAACTGGCTTCCCCCACAAGACTGACACGTGGCCCTCGGACATGGCAACCCTGACAGTCCCGAAAAAAAAAAACAGAAAATCATTAAAAAAACATTTTTTTTAACTCCTCTCAGATTTTAATGCTCAAAAGACCCGTCAATCTCTCTCCTCTCTTCCTTCCTTCCCTTGGACACAAATTCACCATGTTTAAACACTCGAACTCCTCGCATTCTCTCTCTCCTTCTTCTTCTTCTTCTTCTTCTTCTTGTTCTTCATCTCGCCAGATCTCTCTCTCTCTCTCTCTGTCATCGGCGTCAAATTCGCCGGAGCAATTTCCATGGCCTGGGATGGCGGCGACTCCTGGCGTTTTCTTGTTCCGCACGCATCTCGCCGGCAATGCGGGTTTAGATCTAGTGTCGATAACTTGATGCGCAACTCAGTACGGCATTCGACGGGAGGTGAGTGTGAATCTTGGGTTCGCGTAGAAAACCCGTGATTTTTGTTTTTGGCATGTGCGCACGCTACTGTTCTGTTGATGTGCGAATCTCCATTTCAGTTTAGAGTTTGGACTTAGTAGGGGAGGTAGTGGGGTTGTGTTCTTGCAGGCAATGGGGCTTTAGGAGTTTGGGAGATGCTTTATGAGTGAACCGTGTTTCGGTGAGTTAAGGATGATGCTTTGGGTGTTGGGTCGATTCTTGGCAAATGTGAGAATAGAATTATCCGAGCAGTGAGTCCTGAAATGCTTGCAGATGGGAATGGAGGGTTATTGAAATTAGGATTATTCATGGTGGGTCTCCATTATTCATGTGTTACTCTCGTAATTTTGTCTAGCATTTTCATCATCCGCTCCACAATGTGAGCTTTTGTCGAAGTTACAATTTACTCTGGATGTGGTTGTTCTGGGTCTTCCTATCTCCTCGTTATGTATGCGAATTTCTTTCTGTTCTTTTTAGATACCTGTAGTTGAGAGATGGATGTGGAGAAAAGACGGTTAAAGGGAGGCTTCCTACAGTTTTTTGACTGGAATAGCAAGTCCAGGAAGAAGCTGTTCTCAAACGGTCCTGATGTACCTGGTCCTGGTACGACTTGCATCGTCTTTTTATCAGTTTTATTAGTCAAGCCCGCGCATTGCTAGCATATGAAAGTTTTTTGGTAGAGATGGCTCGTATAGTGCTATTAACGTGCTTTGTTTCTGATTATAGATGGAGTTAAGCATGGAACGGATGATGCAGAGATCTTAGCGAAGTCAAGGTTTCAAATAGTGGGAGCTCTTTTGACCCTACTGTTGTCAAAATCTTTTTTAGTCGTGTACGAGTTCCATCTGTCTGACGTGCATTGTTTCTTGCCTTAATGTAGAATGTTATTGATGACAACGGAGTTAGTTCAAGTAAAAGCGGAAGTAGTGACTGGAACTGTGCTGCTTCAGAGACTAGCAAATGAAGGATCTGAAAACAGAGCCCCTGGAGTAGTGGCTTGACTGATGGGTTTGGATTCATTGCCAAAGTCAAATGGTCCTGAGTCCTCCACCTCGTGTTCTGAATATCAAGTCAAAGCTTCTCCTTACAGTGATGGCACCCATGATTTGCAAAGTAGATGTGATCCGACTGATTACCTCAGCAGTTCTAGTAGACTGGGTAGGTTCTCCTCACACCCTGCAGAAGTAAAGCCTTAAAGGCGCAGAACCGACCGATAGAGAGATTTCAGACCGAAATACTACCTTCGAAATCAGCTAAACCTATTTCCATTACCCATCATAGGCTGTTATCTCCAATTAAAGGTCCCGGATTCATTCTGGCCAATAATGCTGCCTATGTTATGGAGGCGGCCACGAAGATTATTGAAGCTAGTCCCAGCATTGTCAGAGGCAAAGTATCATTGACTGGTTCAACATCAGTTCCTTTGAGAATACAGGATCTAAAAAAGAAATTTGAATCTTCCTATGAGGCATCAAGGCAGCAAAAGGCCAGTAGCTCTGGCGGTGTCATGGGGTATTCCTCGTTTGTACATTTTCCTAGGCTTCTATCTTATCTGTTTAAGCATTCTTTATCCTGAATTCTTATAGGGGTTGCACTCATATAGTCATATTGTCGACTATATATCGATGTTGTGCGTATGAAAATTTATAAGAACCTTCAAAATCGGGCCCCCCAAAGATTAATATATACTATGCATGAATCGATCAAGGCATTGGGATTACTAGTCACTGAGGAAAGTTCATACGATGATGCATTTCAGAATCGGGACTGCAATGAAGTCATTTGCAATATGCACGCAACAATCAAAAAAAAGAAAAGAAAAAAAGAGGACATTAGCCTTAGCAGATAAGGTACCTAACCATCTTATGTTAAGTTTGGTTAATTGTTGCGTCTCACGTTGTCATGTACTCACATTTGACTACCAAGGCCCAAATTGCCTTCGTTTCTGTTCAACATGTGGCAGTGTCTGATCCTAAACCAATGACTATGTAGCATTGTGTAATGGGTAAAATAGGTAAGAAAATGAAAAAGTAAACACGTGAATTATGCTTGAATTCTTCAACCAAAAAAAAATTATGCTTGAATTCCATAATTCTTTTTTTTTTAGATGCGCACTAAAGTCAAACATACTGTCTTTCCTATTTCTTTCCCAGCAATAGAAAAGATGGTTTAAGAAAAATGGCATCAATAGCCCCTAAATTTCAACTCGATGCGCAAAGTCAATTCGTAAATGTTTAATGTAAACTTTTCTTTTTATCAAATAAGGGAGAAAGTCATCACAAGTCCCCGAACCATTGTCAAATATGCAATCTAGTCCCTAATTTTTTTTTCCTTTTGTGATTGACGCTATCGAATTGGATTGTATCTTCTTAATTTTTTTTATGATAAGGTGGGTAATTTATATGGACTCGGTCTCTTTCTAAAGCCGGAAAATCAATTTGTGTATTTCGTTCCTACTAAAGATTATCAGCTCCGACACGATATCCCAACAAATTTTTTAGCCAGAAAGAACTGTGATCTGTCCTAACTGGCAACCTACCAAATATGCAAAGTAACAATAACAACCAAAAAATTAATCCCGTTAGATTTTGGAAAGGCACCAGCAAGCAAGCAAAAAGGAAAGGGAATAGCAACTTTTCTCCCCGATCAAACGGGCTTAGCCCCACGAGACTGACACGTGGCGGTCGGAGACGGCACTTCGCTTCTCAGAGAAAAAAAAAAAGGACCGAAAATGATAAATAAAAAACCTTTTTTTGACAGCATGATCGCTGTCTCTTCCTCTCAGATTTTAATGCGGTCAATCTCTCTCCCTCTCTCTCTTCTTCATTTGGGCACAAATTTCCATTTCACTTTTTATTATTTTTTTTCACCATTTCTAAACTCTCGAGCTCCTCGCATCCTCTCTCCTCTCTTCTTCTTCTTCTTCTCCTCCTCCTCCTCATCGTCTTCATCTCGCCAGATCCCTCTCTCTCTCTCTCTCTCATCAGTGTCAAGTTCGCCGAGCGACTCCATAGCCTGGAGATGGGCCACTCTCGGCGGTTTTTCCTTGTTTCCACGCACGCCTCGCCTGCAATGCCGGCTCAGATCCCTAGTGTCGATAACCTCGATGCGTAACTCAGCGTCGCCCGTTGCAATCTATTACTGCGTTCAGCGGGAGGTAAGTGCGAATCTTGAGCAGCTCGCGTGAAAAATTCGTGATTTTGTTTTTGCTTGTGCGCGTGCTACTGTTCTGTTCGTGCGTGAATCTCGAGTGCGCACTCTCGAGAGAGAGACTGCGGATCGATTCGATTCCGGTTCGGGCATCACCGATCGATGGACCGAATCGCTCGAGCAGGTTGAAATTCCGTGGAGGAGGAGCGGGGGGCTTGGAGGTAGAGAAAATTTGTCTGATCTGTTGATGATGATGGCTATGGAATGGTAGTCTCCCTTTTGGATTTGAATGGGAACGGAGCTGATTAAATTTTTAGTTCATGGAGCTGTGATTGAAGTTGTCTGATCCGTTCTTCCATCCTCCTCTTTTCAGTAAGCTCTTTTCCTGAATGAATTTGACGCTGATTGCAAAATCGGATGAACACTTGTGTTTGCAGGATCGACGTTTCGATCTATTCCGGGGTCGATTTCGTTGTTTCTAGGGGACTTTGTTTTGGCCAAATGTTTGTTTAAAGCCTCGTTTCTGGGGTTCTTTAACCCCGCACTAATTTCCTCGACTCGCCTATTTCGATTCCTCTTCGTCGTACGATTCATCGCATGGCAACGTACGCTACCGAAGCTATATAATCTAAAGATGCTGCGCGCTCGGGTGTTAAACAGACCGACAGGCTTTCTGTAGTTCCATTTTGATTCGAGGACGGTTTTGCATATTTCTAGTACCGTCCCGGCGAGCTCGGAGTTACAAAAATGAGGAAAACGGAAAAGCCCCGGAAGCGAAACTTCTTCTGTCCTTTCGAAACTTTCACGGTTATCGTTGCTGTTATTTATAGGATCTCGATGTAAATTGGGAACGAACTTTTGAAACAAAGCTCGAAACAAATCGAAAGCATGAAATCGAAGTGGAAGAAAAAAGGGAAAAAAAACCCCTGAACAGAACTGATTCGACTCAGTCGGTTTAAACCGTTCATCCAATTTTAACCGATCAATTCACAGTTGTCCAACTTCAAATCACTACAGTTGATAAGGTCGTGACTAATGTTGTATATGCAGTTAAACACAAAGTCGTTGCCCTTTGGATTAAATGCCTGGGCACTGTTTAAGCAACTAAGGAATCAAATTGCACAGTCAAATACATTGACTTTACTTGCCACTTTTTGTGTCTTATTCCTAATCAATATTCTAAAAATTAAGTTATTCTATGCTAAGTATGTTCAACCAGTGATTTGACTCGTTAACATGGCCGGCATTATATATGCTCTAGTACTAAAAAGTAGACAACAAGCTTATCAAACTATGACTATACCTTACGAGTAGCTTTTAACTATTAAAATTCCATTAGTGTAATCCAGTTCATTGTAGGGTAATATATAAGAGTGACCCCAAAGAATTTGCTTTGATTGAAACGCGAATGCATACCACAATTTGGCGTAGCAGAGTCAAAGAATTAACCAATTAAATGACCCTTCGAAGTTTTCATTCAAACCAACTGAGTACAAATTCTGGGTGGGGCTATTTTCAACCCCCCAAACTGGTTGTTATGCATGAGTAAGCAAATTTGGCAGTAAAATCACATAAGTTGATCGTCTATGCTCGAAAAATCACAAAATGCTCTCTAAGCATACACCACAATTATACAGAGAGCAGAAGGCACACAAAGAAAGAAGGAAAGCAAGCTATGACGTGCCATTTTGATTACAACAAATTCCTCCATATTCTTGGCAACTCAAAGTCACCTAAAGGTTGGCATGAATATCTACAGCAACTAGATGGGAAGGGAAAATGGGATTGGATCCCGTCTAATTAATGGTGATTTTTTTTTTTATTTTGCATCTGTAATTTTCCTTATTAATTTTCCTCATAGTAATTTACCGGATACGTATCATTTCATTACTTTTCTTTACAAGATGTAATTTTCTATTTGTCGTCATAAGTGTTGTTAGTCATATGATTTGTAATATTTCACAAAAAAATAATAATCTACCTAAGTTTGTGATAAATTTCTTTCTCTATTGTTAGTAAATTACCAGATAGACCGTAACTTTTCTATTCTCTGGATCCTATGTTTAATGTCTATTTGTTTAATAGCGAATGTCTTTCATGTACTTTTAGTAAAATATCCGAATCGATCCCTACTTTCATTTTCACTTTGTAAAGTTTTGAGACCCACGTGCTAGTAATTTTCCTTATTCATTGTAACTTTTCTTAATCAAATATAAATTTGATCATGCCTGCTTAACTTTCCTTTAATCTCCGGAAATCACGACATAACAATGATTTTACAAAGCAAATTTCACTAACCACCTTTTTTGCCCTTTTTATCAACGGTCCACATTGAATGCGGGACTAGCCTCGTAAAAGTGAGTTTTGACTTATTAAATTTCCATCACGCTCATGATTTTGGGCACAATAAAAGTGGTATTTTTTTTGCCAAACAGTAAAGTAGTGTCGGAAATGCTATTTTTCCAATTTTTTTGAAAATCCTTGCATTAAAATATAAATATATATAACGGTAAAAATGTAATTAAGAAAAAGTATTACTTTCTCAAATGTTTCCTTTTCCCGATACACAAATTTGAGATACTTCTTTGAGATCTATAACTTTGGCACAAGATGCAAGTCTCTTTTTTTTTTTTGCAAAGGAGCCTTTACACGCATCCCTATCTACCAAGGTCAAGAATGATCCAAACCCAGAAAACAAAAAAGTTCGAAAGGCTGGCGCCAACTGAGATGAAAATAAATTTCAACCATATAACTTTTCTTAAGAAATTCTTGTTTTTTTTGCTAACAATGTGGCCTTCAATTTCTTAAAATACTCTATTGATCTTGATGGAAACGGCAGCTCTTACTTCGCGCGAGCGGGATAATTACGAAACCATATTAACCGTCTAACTTTTTCCTTTCCGCCAATTTTGCAGTTCTTGTAACGTGACTTGTCTTTAATGTGGCACATCGAAAACAAATTGTATAAATTGCATAAAGGAATCATACACAATTGTTTAGTGAGTTTTTGAAATTCAAGTAATGATTTTCTTTTCCAAACTTTTAAGAGAGGTGCGATTGATTAATAATTTTTCACGTGTCTTCTCACGGAATAAGCCGAAGGGTGTCAAACGAAACCAAAAGAACTTACGGGGAGGGGTGGAAATAGCACTTCCAACAAACTTCAGATGCGAAAACTGAATTTTTTTTTTAAAAAAAGAAAAACTGAAAATATCTGGCTCCAATGTCTCTCCCGTTCTCCAGCATATAAAAAATGGATAAGGAAAAACATCAATCGCCGCCATCGCTCTGAGCGCGCCCCTCTCTCTCTCGAGAGAGGCTACCCGATCGATTCGATTCATCATCAATCAATCCATCGAATCGCGTCGAACGCACACAGGTGGAGATGAGATTCCATGGAGGATCGGGGGATTGGAGGAGGTGGAGAAAGCTCGGTTGCTGAGCTTGGCTCTCGAGTCCGGCTTCGACCAGCAGTCCGCCACCAAGTGCCTGGACCGTCTCGTTTCCCTCTACCGTACGCAAAAAATCGTTACTTTGTCGCTCATTTTTCGTGCCGAGATTAGCGGCTGTAGAGGTCGTATAGGTATTTCCATCGTCCACCGCGATGATGACGGCTGTGGAATAGTCTGCTCTAGGTTTGAATGGATCGGAGCGGGTTTAGTGAAGTAGTCTTGATGACGGGCAAAATTTCCGGCACTGTTCCAGTTTGATGTGTTTAGGTCACTTTGGGTGATGGTTTTCCCTTGCTTATTGGCCAAATTGCGCGATTCTGGTCATTAGGGAATGACGTAATTGCTCGTGTCGCGTGGATAATTTGTAAATTGATTGATTGTGCACTGCTAATAAGGAGATTTATTGCGGTTAGTTGCTATTCTGATGATGGCTATAGAATAGCCTGCTTTGGATTTGAATGGGGACCAGAGCTGGTTAAATTTAGTTCATTCAGCGTTAATCTCGTCCCTGTTTCTTTGCGGGTTTGGCGGAGTAGTCCTATTGACTAGTAAACTGTCTGGATTATTTCTGTACTCACTGCAAGTTAGTTATGGTGTCTTGCATTAATATTAATATCGTGTCTCACTGAATTAAGTGCAAATTACGTATTGTAGATTGTATTTATTTGATCTCTTGTTTGCCATGGAACTTGCAAAATCATCGCTTTCTTCTTTTGGTTTACTTAAGGTGACGAAGGTTGAGAGTTTGTCACTGTGGAGCACTGTGGCGATGACTTCTTAGCAGAACTTGCCGAAACCATGCAAGATTCTGAGGATTGGGATTATTTGCAAGCTGCGGAATCAGAAGCTTGTGGAATTTTGGCTGATATGTTTGGCCAAGATATCCGTAATGGCTGTGAATGCAATGTTTTACATGGTATCAATATTATAGAAGATTCTCCACAACCTAAGAAAAACCAAACTTTTCTTGAGGTAGATTACTCTACTGATAGTGAAGACGAAGGCAATATATTTGGCAGTAAAATGAGTAGGAAATCCACACGCTATATTCCTGACCAAATTAGTACTCCGAGCAATTCATCCACTCAACTTCTGGCCAGACGATCTTTAGAATCCATGGTATGCTTCTCCCATGGACATAGACAATACATGCCAAACCACTTAAATCACTGTGTCACTGTTATTTGCTCATATAATTTATTCTCTCCTTGATCATTTGCAATTTGCTTGTGATTCTGCACACAGCAAATGACCTCCACAATGTGCATGTACAAAAGCATTTAGTAAGTTGCTTATGAGGCCTCTCATCCCATCAAATGTCCAATAGACACTCCTAACTTTTGGCAATTACTTCCACAACCTTCAAGATCCAAAATGACATATTGGAACTCTTTGGTCAATGAAAAAGTTGATTTTAGTTTTGGATGATGTACAAATACCTATTTTCTCAAATACTTTGAGAGTATAGCGGATCATCAAAGTGTGGAACTTAGCAATCCAGCGTCACTGAAAGGAATGTTTTGCGTAAATGAAGGCTTGTGATTTCTTTGTGCACATTTTTCACTTTCCATGAAAATCCATGTCAGAAACTATTACAGTGCTAAAGAGGCTTATTTCTGTTGAAGGACTATAAGAGCACTGTCACCCAAGGTTCAATATCGTCAGTTTCAAATAAAGGACACTGCTCTTGGATTTCAACATCCAAACAAGGGACTCTGAGTTATGAGGAATTGCAAGCCTTGGATGACATATAATTGGCAAATGTTGTCATATTTGGAAACAAGGCATTTTGACCAATGCAGCATCAGGCTTGTAAAGCTTCTGTAGCCAAGCAAGATTGCTTTATTCTCATGCCCACTGGAGGTGGTAAAAGTTTATGTTACCAGGTTAGTGAATGTTAACATTGTCTCAACTGTGTAATGATTGTATGTAGAAGAGTGTGGAGACAATGTTTAAAGCACAAGCCCTATGCACTTGCTCAATGGTTCCACCAATTAAATGTAAAAGAGTGGACCTGTATGTCAAAATTTAAGCTTTAAAATGATCTTCCAATCTGCTTTGTTTAGCACTGTTTAGAAGGTTGTGAACTTCCGTCCAAAAAAAAAAAGGAAGGTTGTGAACTTAAGGAAGGAAATGTTTTTCAAATGAAAATTAAGCCATAGGAAGTGATTCAAGTACAGAACCATGGGTTCTAATGTATGGCATCGGACAAAATTAGAAAAGAAGAAAATACATTACATTCTCGTTCTGCCTTCGCACATCTCTATCTGTTCTGTAATTTCTAGAATTTAAAGTTTGTGCTATGCTTCTAGGACCTTCTAATCACCTACTGGAAAATCCATCTTGTTTATGCATGTAAGTGTTGTTGTCAGTCATAATTCAGGTCCAATTCAAATGGGTTATTAAGTCGAATAGGAATAGGTTTTCAAAGTACTTCCACCAAATACTCTAGATTTCTATATTTTCTCGCAGTCATTAGCTATGCCATTATCTCACAAAGGGTGATGATCTATGACTTCTTTTTCCCATAATTGGTTTGACAATATTGTCCTTTAATATACGATGGATATTTGATTTACTGGATTAAGGAGGAAAATATTAATCTGGACTTAGTAGGTTGAATTTTTTAGAATTGTTTTCTGTTCAGTCTTGAAGTAGTTGATATATGTTTCTAGCTGAAAGTAATTTAAGACAAGTAGTGACAAGTGGTCCTTCCTGATCAGCCGAAGGTGAAAGAAATAATAATTCCCTTGTCCCTTCCTTTCTTCATGAGCTCTTCTGATGTTTAGACCCTTCGTTTCCGCTGCCAGCAACTCTTAAACCAGGTGTCACAATTGTTATATCTCCCTTGCTATCTCTCATCCAAGATCAAATAATTACTCTAGCCCTCAAGTACGGAATACGATCTACTTTCTTGAACTCTCA
Source organism: Syzygium jambos (assembly GCA_031216235.1). Classification (NCBI taxonomy): domain Eukaryota; kingdom Viridiplantae; phylum Streptophyta; class Magnoliopsida; order Myrtales; family Myrtaceae; genus Syzygium; species Syzygium jambos. The sequence continues at coordinate 23,846,561 of CM062221.1, read as the reverse complement.
ACAAACTGCTGGCCAAGCGGCAGTTGTCCTCAAAGAACTAAGGCAAGGTTTAGCTCTATTGGACTTCTAAAACTTTCATGCTGAGGGTTGTCATTGTCAAAGTTTAAATCTCCACTTCTGCTTTGCCTGCCTTTTATGAAGAGATAAACCATCGTGCAAGCTATTGTATGTAACTCCTGAAAGGATTGTGGGAAACCCATCATTTCTCGAGATATTGAAATGCTTGAATAGAAAGGTATTGTTTCTGATGCACCATAACTTTTTGTAAAAGGTTCTTGATAAATTTTTTACATTCGACCATCATGCATTGCTGGCACAACTAGCTGGTTTTGTTGTTGATGAGGCACATTGTGTGAGGTATGTGTAATCTTTGGCATGCCTTGTACACGAAGAAGATCACGTTAGAGTTACTTCAAAATGAATAATTATTTGTGATGTTGCCACTGCAAAACTAGTCCTTGTTCCTGGTAAATACAAGCAAGTTAACTTTTATATATGCTAACTTAAAATCTTTTTCCAAACTTTTTTGCATTTTCTGTGTTTCTAGCCTAATTAAATTGTCAGTGCTACACTAGACCTTCTGAAGCCTAGACCCTTTGAAGTTCTAATGTAACAGAATGCAGTGTTCCTTGTTTGAACTTTGGAAAAGATTTAGGTTCCGTCATTTTGGGAACACTTAGTGGCACTTCGTTCATTATATTGAATAAAGAGCACACAAATTAAATAACCTCCAATGGAAATTATTTCCTAAAGTAATTGGAACCGGCATGAGCTTGGATAAGGATCCAATCTCCTGGCTATGTTTGGCATGATACTCAGTCTCTTAAGCTGGTTCTAGTGTCCCGATTTATTCTATTAATGCTTATACTTTATGTTAACAACTTGAGAAAGGAAAAGGTTCACCCGTGTCGTCATTGATTGTGTTTCTTACAAGGTCTTAACTGGATTTGCTCTGCCAGTTTGATCTCATGAAAGGAATGTACCGCTGGTTTGAGCTTTTCTTGTTGACTGATTAACAGTAAAGCTCATTGATTGTCACTTTCGCGGTTGTCATTAGTGTAGTCAATGGGGACACGATTTTCGTCCAGATTATAGGGGACTGGGATGTCTCAAGTAGAACTTTGCGTATGTCCGAGTGATGGCCTTAACTGCAACCGCCACTCAGTCAGTTTGTGAGGTATTAGACTTACCTATTAACCTCCTGATTATGTTGAAGTAATATGTTTGTTCTGATTGAATTATACATCCATCGCAGGCTATCCTAAAAGCTCTTGGGATTCCCGGTGCTCTTGGTCTTGAGACAAGCTTTGACAGACCAAATCTAAAATATGAGGTCATAGCTAAGACCAAGGAACCACTGAAGCAGCTTGGAGAGCTGCTAAAGAATCATTTTGCTAATTTTTTTGGCATAGTATATTGCCTTTCAAGGAGTGAGTGCGTTGATGTCGCAAAATACTTGAATGAGAAGTGCCGTATAAAGACGGTGTACTATCATACTGGATTAGTAGCCCGTCAAACAGTAGCTTTTCAAAAGAAATGGCATACTGGAGAGGTCCAGATTATATGTGCTACCATTGCCTTTGGGATGGGAATAGACAAACCTGATGTTGTAAGTCGAAATGGACTCTGGCCTTTGCCTATTTCCTATGTTTTAGAATCGAGCTGAGATGCTGGCAAATACTCTGCTAATCAACGTTTCTTCTAATGTTTGAGTTTCATTGATGGGTTTCATAGTGTGCTTGAAAGTACACTTTGCTTGTTCCACGGTCCAGTGACCTGCGAAATTTTGTCATTCTTGGCTATTGATTGCAGAAACTAGTTAATTATGTATTGGTTCAAGTCAAATTCTTTCGTCCATGCATGGGACTTTGTTGTGTGCCAACAGGTGCTTGGACCATCTCGTTTCGCTCCATAGTATTCGAATCATTATATTGTCGCGTATTTTTTGTGCTAGTCAGCGTTGCAGATATTATATAGGTATTTCTCATCAGTCTGGTTTATTTTTGAATAGATCAGAGCTGGTTTAGCGATGTAGTCTTGCTGATGAGCGAAATTTCTGGTACTGTTCCAGCTTGATGTGTTTAGGTTGCTTTGGATGGTGGTTTTTCTTGGTTGTTAGCTGAATTGCATCCTAATGGTCGCTTAAATGTCAAAAATACTCTATTTCCATTGGCTTATCATCTCACTTGATACGACTGTCACATGAAATGCATTTTATTCTACCACATCATTTCTCTCTCTCTCTGTCATCCCCCTCGCCCTACCACTGCCAATTAATGTCACTATCCTACGATCACTCCCCCGACCAACACCAACGATGCCTTCCACGACTTAGCCCCCATCTTTGTCCGCTTCTCTCTCTCTCTTCTTTGTCATGGCCCAACTCAAAAATAGAGGCGTCTTGCTCAAAGCTACAATGACGCTTGACTAGATCTAGCGTCACGTTTTAGTAATTCTGGCTAGACGCTGTGACGGAGCTTGACTAGATCTAATGTCGAGCCCAAGATCGTGGTGGGCTATTATTGAGGACTCATAACTCAACAACAATTGCAGTCGTCAAGTGCGGCGTCAAATTGGGTCAGTGGGATATTTCTACTTACATGCTCATGCCAATATCTGCATTTTGCAAAAGAAATTTTTATCATGAAAATAAAAAAAAAACTCTTTTGGAAGATTCTGTATCAATTTTTCCATGAAACCGAGTTAATTACCTTTTAGAAAATTCTGTGGCAAGGGAAAGCAAGTCAAAGTCTTCCACCATCTTGCTTGCTTAGTTCCCTAAAACGAACTTATCCATCTCTATGTTTGCTTTGCTCTGGCTCTTCCCTTTGTTTGAAGTACTTAGTACTCAACTCAACTCAATCCTCACATAGCTAGAATCAAACCCAACCTGTACTAATTGAAAAGGAATCGATTTCCAAAAACCTCCCACAAGAGGGTGTTGTGCAGCAGTAAGCAAATTTGGCAGTAAAATCACATGAGTTGATGATCCAGTAGTTACTTCATGCAAAAAATCACAAATGCTAAGAATACACCACGACTATATAGAGTAAAAAAAGGCAAAGAAAGAAAGAAAGAAAGCAAGCTGTGACATACCATTTTGACTAGAACAAATTCCTCCTTAATCTTTACAACTCAAAGCCGCCTAAAGATCGGCGAGAATCAGTCGAAAAATCGACGACAACCAGATGAAAGGAAAATGGACAAGATCTGTCCAATTGATCGTGATTTTTCTTTGGTATCCGTCATTTTCCTCACTAGGAGTAATCTTGTGGTAACATATCATTTCATAATTTTTTTTGCATGACTAATTTCCTTTTTGTTGTCGTAAGTTCTGTAAGTCCTATAGTTTGTAATAGTCCATAAAAATAATAATTTGCCTAAGTTATAGTGAATTTCTTTTCTTACTGTTAGTAAATTATCTAGTGGATCTTAACTTTTGTGCGGCGTACGTAATCATCCTCACTAATAGTAATTTATCTGTAAAATATCCTTTAGTAATTTTTCTTTGGAGGATGTAATTTTTCTTTGGAGGCGTAGATTCTCTGAACTTGTGGTTCTCCATATTTCGTAAAAATAGTAATTTATTCACTTGATTGTAATTTTTTTTTTGTAACTTTAGTGAAATATCTAGATTGATAGTAACTTCCTTTACACTTTGTAAAGTTTTGAGACGTATATGTTGGTAATTTTCCTTACTCGTCATTACTTTTTTTAATCGGATATAAGTTTGATTACCTTTGTATTCATAACTTTCCTTTAACGTTTGCGAACCGTGACAAAAAGTCGATTTCGGAAAACTGATTTGACGGACCTGTTTTTTCCCTTTTTAATCCAACGGTCTACCTTGAATGCGGGATTGGTCCTGTAAAAGAATTGTCTTTTTCGTGCACGACTAAATAGTGTTTTCTTTTTCGCCAAACAGTAAAGTAGGGTTCGAAGCCTATTTTTCCAAATTATTTTAAGTTTGTTCTAGTGAAATTTATATATGTAAAGGTAAAAATGTAAATTAAGATAAGTATTACATTCTCAGTTTTTCCCTTTTGCTGATACACAACAACAGATAAAAGAAATTTTGAGATACTTCTCATAGTCTTATATACGCAAAGAAGCCTTTGCCCATATTCCTATCTAACCAAGTTCGAGAACGATTCAAGCCCAGAAAAGAATAAAGTAAAAAAGAAAGGCTCCCCACCAAACAGACCCAACCCAAGGGTGTCAAATGAAACCAGAAAAACTTATGGGGGGCAAAAATAGAACTTCCAAAAAACTTCAGGTGCAAAAACGGAATTGTGGAAAGAATCGTAAAAATACGGCTCCAATCTCTCCCAGTCAATCCCGCCATCGCTGGCAAGGTCTTTCGAACGGAGCACATCGAGCACGCGCTCATGCGAGAGACTGGCGATCGATTTCATTCCATTCCGACTGCTGCATCACCAATCGATCGATCGAATCGCTGGAACAGGTTGAGATTCCATGGACGATCGGGGCTTGGAGGAGGTAGAGAAAGCTCGATTGCTGAGCTTGGCTCTCGAGGTCGGCTTCGACCAGCAGTCCGCCACCAAGTGCTTGGACCGTCTTGTTTCCCTTTACGGTGCTCCAATCATGTAGGTGTTGCAGATATTATGTTGGTGCTTCGTCGTCCACCACGTTGATGATGGCTGTGGAATAATGTGCTCTAGGTTTGAATAGATCGGAGCTGGCTTAGTGAAGTAGTCTTATTGATGAGCAAAATGGCCGGCAGTGTTCCAGTTCAATGTGTTTAGTTTACTTTGGGTGGTGGTTTCTTCTTGATTACAGGTCAGATTGGGTGACATCTGGTGATTAGGGAATGACGCAATTGCTTGTGTTGCGTTAATAATTTGTGAATTGATTGATTGTGCATTCCTAGATAAGGAGATTTGTTGCGGTTAGTCAGTGTTCTGATGATGGCTGTGAAATGGTCTACCTTGGAATTAAATGGACCGGAGCTGGTTCAATTTTTGTTCGCTGAGCATTAATCTCATTGTCATTTCTTTGGAGCTAGTAGTCTTATTGATTTGCAAAATAATCTCTTTCTTCATTTGGTTTTCTTAAGGTGACGAACGTTGAGAGTTTATCACTGTGGAGCACTGTGGCGATGACTTTCTAGCAGAACTCGCCGAAACTATGCAAGATACTGCGGATTGGGATGATTTGCAAGCCACAGAATCAAAAGCTTGTGAAGTTTTGGCTGTTATGTTTGGCCAAGATATCCCTAATGACGGTGGATGCAATGTGGTGCACGATGTTACTATTTTAGAAGATTCTCCACAACTTGAGAAAAATCAAACTTTTCTTGAGGTGGATTCCTCTACTGACGGTGAAGACAAAGATGATATATTGGGCAGTAAAATGGGCAGGAAATCCACAGGCTATATTCCTAATCAAAGCAGTACTCCGAGGAATTCGTCCACTCAACTTCTGGCCAGACAATCTTTAGAATCCATGGTATGCTTCTGAAAACTGTGAAGTTGTCTCACTCTTTTCTGCCTCACCAGTTTGAAGGGATTAAGAAACAGAAAGAAAAGCAGGGTAGCTTGGCATGCTTTTTCCCATGCCCAAAACTAATTTGATTGATAGTTGTTAAGTTTGTGGCTCCAGTTTTTTAATCATGGACCTAGATTTGGCTTGGGATTGGTCCGTGTAATTGCATGGACCAAATACGCAGCTTGAAGAATGTCTGAGTATTGTATAGGGTTGGCTGCTCGGTGAAGCAACTGTGGACACCTGAAGAAGCCAGAATAGTTACTGGGCAAATCCCAGGAGTCTGGCCACAATGGTCCATATGTTTAGAAGGTTGACCAAAAAGTTGGCAGATCTCAGCACGTCTTTTTATTCTTTTACTGATGATTCTGCAACCCATATTTTTATGTATTTTTGTTGCTGAGGTATATTGGGCCAACAAGGAAAATGAGAAGAATTGAGAACGGACTGCCTTGGTTTTTGGTTGGGAGAGATTAGAGTGCCCTACTAAGAAAACTCTTGGGAAACGCTTTCCACTCGTCTCATTCGTTTTTTTATTGACTCTGGCAATTAGAGTTTTGGTTAGTGAGAAATTGATTTATTTCTTATTGTAATTCACTCTTGGTCATTGTGAAACTATTCCTCCCGTTGACGTAGATGAAACTGCCCAACCCCTTGAATTAGTGTGTCACTGTTCTTTGCTCTTGAAATCGTGTCTTTCCTTGATCATTTAAAGTTTGCTTGTAATTCTGCTTACAGCAAAGGACGTTACACGGGGTAACTGTACAAAAGCATTTAGTAAATTGCTTATGAGGGTTCTCATCCGATCAAATGTATAATAGACACTCCTAACTTTTGCCAGTTACTTCCACAGTCTATAAGATCTAAAATGACTTATATTAGAACTGTTTGGTCAATAAAAACAGTTGATTTTTGTTTTGGATGATGGAACAATACCTTTATTTCTCAAATACTTTGAGAATATAGTACATCATCCAAGTGTGGAAATTAGCATCCAGCGTCTTTGATAGGAGTGTTTTGCGAAATGAAGGCTTGGCATTTCCTGGTGCACAATTTTTATTTTCCATTACTCCATCTCAGAAAGTATTTATGGTGCTGAAGAGGCTTATATGTGTTGAAGGACTGCAAGAGCGTTGTCACTTAAGGTTCGATATCATCAGTTTCAAATAAAAGACATTGCTCTCGGATTTCGACATGCAAACACGGAACTCTGAGTTATGAGGAATTGCAAGCCTTGGATGACATAGAATTAGCAAATGTTGTAATAATTGAAAACAAGGCATTTCGACCAATGCAGCATCAGGCTTGTAAAGCTTCTATAGCCAAGCAAGATTGCTTCATTCTCATGCCCACTAGAGGTGGTAAAAGTTTAAAGTTGCCAGGTTAGTGAATGTTAACATTATTTGATTTGTGTACTGATCGTATGTAGAAGTTATGTGTCGAGGCAATGTTTAGAGCACAAGCCCTGTGCACTTTGCTCAATGGTTCCACCAATTAAATACTAGATGGGTAGACCTGCATATCGAAATTTACGCTTTAAAATGATCTTGTAATCTGGTTTGTTAGCACTGTTGAGAAGTTTGTGCTTAAGGAAGAAAATGTTTCCCAAATGCAAATTAAACGGTAGGAAGTGATTCGGGTACATAACCATGGGTTCCAATGTACTGGATTGGACTAAGTTGGAAAAGAAGGAAATGCGGGACATTCTCGTTCTGCCTTTGCGCATCTCTATCTATTCTGTAATTTCTAGAATTTGAGGTTTGTGCTATGCTTCTAGGACCTTGTAATTACCTGATGGAAAATTTATCTTGTTTTTGCATGTAAGTGTTGTTGTCAGTCATAGTTCGGGTCCAATTCAAAAGGGTTATTAAGTCAAAGAGGAATAAGTTTTCAACTTACTTGCACCAAATACAGATTGTAGATGTCTATATTTCCTATGCAGGTATGTGCTATGTCATCATCTCAACTAGGGGTGATCATTTCCCGTAATTGGTTTGAAATTGATGTCCTTTCATATAAGATGGTTCTTGGTAGCATGCAAAATATATGATCTACCAAATCACGAAGGAAGATATTAATCTGAATTTATTAAGTTGAATTATCCTGAAGTGTTTTCTGTTCAGTCTTGAAGTAGTTGATATATGTTTCTAACTGAAGTAATTATAAGACAAATAGTGACAACTGGTGCTTTCTGATCAGCTGAAGGTGAATAAAAGAATAATTTCCTCATCCCTTCCTTTCTTCATGTGCTCTTCTGATGTTTTTACCCTTCGTTTCAGCTGCCAGCAACTCTTAAATCAGGTGTCACTGTTGCTATATCTCCCCTGCTATCTCTCATCTAGGATCGAATAATAACTCTAACCCTCAAGTACGGAATACCATCTAATTTCTTGAACTCTCAGCAAACTGCTGCCCGAGCAGTGGCTGTCCTCCAAGAACTGAGGCAAGGTTTAGCCTCTCTCTGTTTGTCTGTGTGTGTTCCTAGAAAAGTATATCATACCATGCAATCTTTATCTGCCATAAAATGGCTATGCTCCATATGTTGCAAAGGATGCACATTATTTATGTAGTTAATGAAAAGATGCATGCCTTAAAAATAAATTTTATCTTAGTGTTCCTAGAGAAGTACATCATACCATACAATCTTTGTCCTGCCATAAAATGTTGGGCTGTGCTCCATTTGTTGCAATGGCATTTCTATTGGACTTCTAACACTTATTTTTGCCAAGTGTTGTGATTGTCAAGTCATTACTCCACTGCTTTGCCTGCCTTTTCAGGAAAGATAAACCATCGTGCAAGCTATTGTATGTAACTCCTGAAAGGATTGTGGGAAACCCATCATTTATTGAGACATTGAAAGGCTTGTATAGAAAGGTACTATTTCTGATACACTGTAACTTTTTTCTGAAAGTTCTTAACTTTTTGATACTTGACCATCACACATTGCAGGCAAAACTAGCTGGTTTTGTTTATGATGAGGTACATTGTGTCAGGTATGCTCTCTGGCATCCTTGTATCCGTAGAAAAGATCATGCTAGAGTTACTTCAAAAGGAATAAGTATTTATGATTTTGCCGCTGCAAAACTACTGTCCTTGCTCCAGATAAAGAAAAGCAAGTTAACTTTTATATCAGCTCACTCAAACTCTTTTTATACGTTTTTGCATCTTCTGTGTTTTGGGCCCAATTACATTGTTGGTGTTACAATGAACCTTCTGAAACCTAGACCTTCTGTGAAGTTCTAGTATAACAGAATGCAATGTTGAAATAACTAATTCTGGAAATGATCTAGTTCCTTCTTTTGCGAAAAGTCAATGGCACATCATTAATCATATTAAGCAAAATGCACACAACTAAATTAAGCTCCACAAAAATTACTTTCCGAAGTAATTGGAGGTGTACGTGTTTGGCACGATAGTCAGGTCTTTTAAGCTAGTTCTTGTGTCCCTATTTATTATTTTAACCTTGATACTATGTATTAACAACTTGAGATATAAAGCAAGTTCACGCATGCAATCATTGATTGTGTTTCTTATAAGGTCTTTATTGGATTTGCTCTGCCAGTGCAATTTCATGAAAAGAACGTATTGCTGTTTTGAGCTTTGCTCATATGTTTGAATGATTGTAAACGAGTAAAGCTTATTGATCATTACTTTCCTAGTTGTCATTATTGCAGTCAATGGAGACATGATTTTCTTCCAGATTATAGGGGACTGGGATGTGTCTCAAGCAAAACTTTCCATACCTCCCAGTAATGGCCTTAGCTACAACTGCCACTCAGCTAGTTCGTGAGGTACGCAAATTGCACACTATCCGCCAGATTATGTTGAAAAAATCATTTGAGTCTGATCGAAATGTACATCCATTGCAGGATATCCTAAAAGCTCTCAGGATCCCCCATGTTCTTGTTCTCGAGACAAGCTTTGACAGACCAAACCTAAAATATGAGGTCATAGCTAAGACCAGGGAACCACTGAATCATCTTGGAGAGCTGCTAAAGAATCGTTTTGCTAATTTTTGTGGCATAGTGTATTGCCTCTCGAAGAGTGAATGTGTTGATGTTGCAAAATACTTGGATGATAAGTGCAGTATAAAGACGGTGTACCATCATGCTGGATTAGCAGCCCATCAAAGAATAGCAGTTCAAAAGAAATGGCGTACTGGAGAGGTCCAGGTTGTATGTGCAACCATGGCTTTTGGGATGGGAATAGACAAACCTGACGTTGTAAGTTGATATGAACTCTAAGCCTTCACCTATTTTTAGTTTTAGAATCAAGCTGACATGCCGGCAAATACTCGACTAATTCAATTTTTTTCTAATGTTTTAGTTTTGCTGATCGGTTTGTTAGTGCGGTTGGAAGTAAACTTTACTGGTTCCATGGTCCAATGGCCTGCTAAATTGTCATTCTTGGCTATTGATTGCAGGAACTAGCGAATTATGTATTTTTTCAAGTCAAATTCTTTCCTCCATGCATGGAACTTTGGTGTGCTGAAATTAAGTTAAACTAGGATAAAGTTCTTTTCTTTGCTGTAAAAGTGACAAATGAATCTGATCTAACTTGACCTGCTTGTAATGTTTTTTTCAACTTATTTTTGTTGGTTCAGTAATTATTTTCTATGGCATGTGATCAGCGTTTTGTCGTCCACAACACAATGTCCAAGTCAATCGAAAGTTATTACTGGGAATCAGGGAGAGCAGGAAAAGATAATCTACCAGCAGTGTGCATTGCTCTATATGCCAGAAGGGATTTCAGCCGGGTTGTGTGCATGTTAAGGAGTAGTCAAGGATGTAAAACCGAAATCTTTAAAAGTGCAATGGCGCACGCACTTGAGAGGGACTGGCAATCAATTCGATTCCAACTTGTGCATCGTTGATCGATCAATCGAATCACTGGAACAGGTTGACTTCCATGGAGGATCGGGGCTTGGAGGTAGCGAAAGCTCTGTTGCTGAGCTTGGCTCTTTAGTTCGGCTTTGACAAGCAGTCCACCAGTAAGTGCTTGGACCCTCTTGTTTCGCTCTACGTTACTTAAATCACTAATTTGTCACGCATTTTTATTCTGATTAGCGTTACAAAGGTTGAGTAGGTATTTCTTTTACCCACGATGATGATGGCTGTGGAATAGTCTGCTCTAAGTTTGAATAGATGGAAGCGAATTTAGTGAAGTAGTCTTATTGACAGGCAAAATGTTCGGCACCGTTCCTGTTTGATGTGTTTAGGTTACTTTGAATGGCGGTTTTTCTTGCTTATTGGCCAAATTGCGCAATATCTGGTCATTAGGGAATGACATAATTTATTGTGTTGCGTGGATAATTTTTAAATTGATTGATTGTGCATTGCTAATAAGGAGATTTATTGCGGTTAGTCGCTATTCTGATGATGGCTATAGAATAGTCTACTTTGGAATTGAATGGACTGGAGCTGGTTAAATTTAGTTCATTGAGCATTAATCTCATCCCTGTTTCTTTGTGAGTTTGGTGGAGTTGTCCTATTGACTAGTGAACTGTCTGGCTTATTTCTGAACTCACTGTAAATTACTTATGGTGTCTTGCATTAATATTAATATCGTGTCTCACTGAACTAAGTGCAAATTATATATTGTAGATTGGATATATTAGATCTCTTGTTTGTCATGGAACTTGCAAAATGATCTGTCTTTTTTTGGTTTACTTAAGGCAATGAAGGTCGAGAGTTTATCACTGTGGAGCACTGTAGCAATGATTTTCTAGCAGAACTTGCTGTAACTATGCAAGATATGAGGATTGGGATGATTTGCAAGCTGCGGAATTAGAAGCTTGTGGAGTTTCGACTGATATGTTTGGCTAAGATATCCCTAATGACGGCAAATGCAATGTTGTGCACGATGTTAATATTATAGAAGATTCTCCGCAACCCGAGAAAAATCAAACTTTTCTTGAGGTGGATTCCTCTACTGACAGTGAAGACGAAGATTAGATATTTGGCAGTAAAATGGGCAGGAAATCCACGGGCTATATTCCTAATCAAAGCAGTACTCCGAGGAATTCATCCACTCAATTTCTGGCCAGACGATCTTTAGAATCCATGGTATGCTTCTGAAAACTGTGAAGTTGTCTCACTCTTTTCTGCCCCGCCAGTTTGAAGGGATTAAGAAAAAGAAAGAAAAGCAAGGTAGCTTGGCATGGTTTTTCCCATGCCCAAAACTAATTTGGTTTTTAATCATGGACCTAGATTTGGCTTGGGATTGGTCCGTGTAATTGCATGGGCCAAATACGCAGCTTGAAGAATGTCTGAGTATTGTATAGGGTTGGCTGTTTGGTGAAGCAACTGTGGACACCTGAAGAAGCCACAATAGTTACTGGGCAAATTCCAAGAGTCTGGCCACAATGGTCTAGTTGTTTAGGAGGTTGACAAAAAGTTGGCAGATCTTGGCACGTCCGTTTATTCTTTTAACAATGATTCTACAACCCATGCTCTGTGGATTTTCCATGCTCTTGTTCTTGAGACAAGCTTTGACAGACCAAATCTAAAATATGAGGGGTCATAGCTAAGACCAAGGAACCATTGGAGCAGCTTGGAGAGCTGCTGAAGAATCGTTTTGCTAATTTTTGTGGCATGGTATATTTCCTTTCGAAGAGTGAATATGTTGACATCGCAAAATACTTGAATGAGAAGTGACGTATAAAGACGATGTACTATCATGCTGGATTAGCAGCCCATCAAAGAGTAGCTGTTCAAAAGAAATGGCATACTGGAGAGGTCCAGATTGTATGTGCTACCAATGCCTTTGGGATGGGAATAGACAAACCTGATGTTGTAAGTCGAAATGGACTCTGGCATTTGCCTATTTCTTATGTTTTAGAAGTCGATAAAATCGTCATGGTGGAATGACCAGGAGAAGAAGAGGAAGAGGAGGGTGGCCAGATACAAGCTTTATTCGGTTGAGGGCAAGTTCAAGTCTTCTTTCAAACGAGGGTTCCGATGGTTGAAGCGCAAATGCTCAAGCTCTCTGCTTCGATTTTAATATGTAGAAATTACGGAATATCATGCTCATCATTATCAAGAGATAAAAGGATGAAATCAGTAAGGAGGAAATAGAGAGGTTTGTTTTGTTTATTGGGTTATCATCTTAATATGTATCTAACGGTAATTAAGAAGAGTGCCATAATGTTCGATCTTTCCGGTGTAATGTTCGTTCGAATCATTGTTTCATTCATCAATCTCCAGCATTCAAAACATAGGAAAATGAGATGACTCTTTTGTGATATTCATATAAATATATATTATATTTATATTTGCCGATAGTTTTTTTTTTCTTTTTGGAATTTCCTTACCTTTTGCATTTCTACAACATGTTTGGGCATGCATGTATGCATTCCCATGCAAAGTAAAAATTGTCTGACTTGCTAATTTCTTCTCTTTTCAGTAAGCTCTTTTCTCAGCAGCATGATGCTGATTGCAAAATAAGAATGCTTTCATTGTAGGATTTTGACGTTTAGATCTACTTCGTGGTCGATTTTGGTGTTTATAACTCTTTTTGGCCAAATTTTGTTTAAGCCTCTATTTTTGGGGTTATTTAACCCCCTAATTTTCACAATTTGTCTATTTCGATTCCTCTTCATTATAGGATTCATCATATGGCAAACTACAGAAGCTGTATATTCTAATATGCAGTTTGCTGGTGTTAAATGAACCGAAATGACTTCTATAGTTCCATTCTGATTTGAGGACAATTTTCATATTTCTAGTACCGTCTCCTGTGAGGCTCAGAGTTAAAAAAAAATGGGGAGAACCAAAGAGACCAAAGCAAACCTTCTCCTGTCCTTTTGAAACTTACGTGGTTATTGTTCGAATGGCTGTTATTAATAGGATCTTGATGTATGTGATAGAACTTATATAAACAAGTTCAAAGAAAATCGTTATCATGAAACCAAAGTGGAAGAGAAAAAGGGAGAAAACCATGAACAGAACCGAATGGTTCAATCAGTTTAACATATTCATCCAATGATCCGGTCGATTCATGTTCCAACCTCAAGATTCATGTTCCAACCTCAAATTAATTCGGTCAATAAGGTCATAACTAATGTTGTATGAGCTGTGTAGCCATTGCCCTTTGGATTATATGCCTAGGCATTGGTCGAGCAATTAAGTAATAAATTGTACAATCAATACATTGACTTTACTTGCAACTCTTCTCATGTTATATTTAATTAATATTCTCAAAATTAGAATATTTCATGTTTGCTATGTTTAATTAGTGTTTTTGATTTGTGAACACGACCTGCATTGTATATGATTTAGTACTTAAAGATTCAAACTTGGCTTAACAAGCTATTAGGCCTTGTCATGAGCTCCTGAAAATATTGAGTCAAGATTCAAGTAGACAATAGGGATGAGCAATTCCAAGTTCCACACAAGTTTCACTTAAAACCTACCGGTTGAAACAGGTTCAACTGTAGATAATACCTAACAAAATTTGGTTTCAGGTATGAAAATCTATGACTGTGTTCCTTTTGCTTTATAGATCCATACGAAAAGGAATCAAATTTGAGATTATACAATTAAAGTGATTGCAAAATGTCAATATATGAACTTTCCGAATTCCGAGAGATGATTGTACGCTAAGGAAGACTTTTATTTTGTGCTCAAAATTCTTCTAAATGAGAAACTAGTCTTTTGGGAACCTTTTCACTGAAAATCTTGCTTGCAATTGACGGATTATTTAATGATTCCACGACATTCGCTTTTTCCATGAAAGAAGTCTCTCACAGCTTGAAGTCGACATCTAAACGGTAATCTTGTTGACAAACACGACTTTGTACTTAACTTCACATACAGAACCACCTGCACATGCGGTCTTCCTGCAAGCATTTTGAAATTTGACATTTGCTAAATAATAGCATGATGCCAAAGCTTGCAGAGGACTACTACACCACATTAGAAGACGTCCCTTTATCTCAGGAATCCTATGAAGATTATTAACATGGAGAACATCATAAGCACCATTAGCAAAGAACTTTGGAACGCCTTTCCATAACATCTCGTGACTTATCTCATTCCTGTCCACATCTCCCTCCTGTGATGTTTGGGGCTGCTCTCTGAATTTTATGAAATGCAGGTTGAATCTACACAAGAAGGATAGGATTTACTAACTATCATAAAATGAAGATAACTGAGATCAGAGCATCACAATATACACCATGAAACATAAGGCACGAATGCACAAACATCATTTGCCCCAATCGCAGTTGGACAGCAATGAACATAAGCCTCATCAGCTGGCCAATGAGAAAGAAAACAATAGGCTTGGGATACGTAAGCAATTAGCAACAATTTCCTTGTTTATGTTTAGGAACATAATTGATGTCAATAAAATTATGCTAAAAAGGTGAAGTGCCTAAAACACAGAACAGAAAGATGAATTTGTTACTTGGTTATTTTCCAATATCCCATAAGCAAAATCAGTAATACAGGATAGTTTTCTAGGAGGTGAGTTTCAACTTTACAAAGTCAACGTCGCATGAGAATTGAGCTTATCAAATTAAAAAAATCAGAAACCTATATGACAACATTCAAAGGGTAGTATCACAATGATAAACTGATAGAAATGGAGGAGATTGTCCGCATGCATACTTGCATACTGATTTTCAGGTGAAATTCCACAGCTCATATAGTATAAGCACACAGGTTATTGTTTCATTGTTATGGTACGACTAGTAGTGCATACCTCCTTCTGCAGAGCCTCATCGAGTTCAGGAGTGATAACATTAGAATGCAACAGCATCAAACACCTCTGCATCAGGGTGACGTACAAAAAAATCAGCAGCTACAATTTTGATTAACAGAGAGGTTGAACCTCATGAGCATACAGAAAGCACTCAACTGAAAATACAACATTTAAAATCATTCAGGTATGTGCTTGTTGAGACCAGATAAAGTGTTTTGGATCCTCACAAGCATCAAAACTTACTCAAGACACTCCAGTTGGCCCACGAGCCTCTTCAAGGTTGGCACGAAAGATGGTCCTTAGCTGTTGCTGATGGGTCCTCTACAAAACATATCTTCTTCATTTTGATCGGTCTCTGGCATGGAATTTGAAGTTCCTCAGCCAAGTTAGCTAGACTTAGATCAAGCATGTGATAAAACAATTACATGACAACAATAGGATCAAACGGGATGCAAACTAATTAGCAAATTCTTGAGCTCCTCATCCCAGATTGTTTCACAGACGGGCAAAATATTGTCGGTTAATGCAAAAGGTCATCGATACAGTTAACTGAATTGAAGTCCCAAAGTAAGCCTAGATCATTACATAGACCAACCAAACCTGTCATAGAAGCAGCAAACAGTTTACCTTGCTTCATAATCTTTCAAAACAATAGTTTGACTACTGGTAATGTCAAGGTGGTCTACATTCATATATGACAGACTAGCTAAAACTACTTAAACATTTTTTTTGTCACCAACCAGAAATACTTGAACCTTGAATTTTAGTTTAGCTCAGTTCATCATATTTACTGGGAAGTGATGCTCTTCTGAGAAGGTTAATGCAGGACATCAAGGGAACAATAAGAAACTTGACAGGGTTTTCGTTCATCACGGAAAATCAAAAGGCGTTTGTCCCAAACAGGACATCTGCCATTAGTCAAATTTGACATACAAAAGAACTCACAAAGGAACTCAAAATGGCCAAGGATTCTTTTCAAAGAAATATGAACTTTCGAGATTGGGAAATTCTGGGCATAGGAAACAATAATGAGTAGCAGAAGTTCATCGGCCTCTAGATGAAAATTTCAAAACCTGGGTTTATCGATAGGGGAACTGTTAATCACTAGGTAATTCTCATTTACCTTTGTTGATATTTTCATTTTTGCCTCGCAAGCTGTTATCTGTTTGCAGTCTTCAGAAGCTGCTAATGGAAGGATAAACGAAAAACATTGCTATAACGTAATCAACAGCAATTATATAGAGGCAAATTCAGAGTTTCCAAAATCAATCAAATAGATACCCTGTGTGGAGCAAATCATTTTTAAAAAAGAGAGCTTCAAGAAAAGTCTTACTCTATTCGCTCACGCTGGCCATTCAAGGATGAAGAATCTTACTATGCCTTCTATTGACATTTGGGTCTACATTTTGATCTTGGCTGAAGCATCATGTCAACTTCTATGACCAACTCCACCACTCCTTCAATTATGTAAGACTAGCAATTTAGGAAAGTACAGAACCCTGTCATGGAAATCATTCTTGTCAAAAGAAGATAGTGATGAAAAGTAGGTCATGAATCTCAGAAGAAAAATGATTGTTCACTTCTTATTTACCTCTGTTGAGGAAACATCAATCACTCTCTGTTGAGGAATCATCACTCCATGAGTCATAAGACAGCTTTCCTTCATAATTCCTAAAGACGTGTGTTCCGGATAATTCCGGTATCGCTTCCAATGAGACACAACCAAAGATATCCAAATCAAATAAATCCAACTTTTCAAGTCCCCGAAGCTGAGTAAGTTTCTCGCAGTCTCGAACTACTAGATATTGTAACCTCTCACATCCATTCAAATCTGGCAAAGTCTCCATTGATTCGCATCCTATAACATTCAACACTTCTAAGAACTTCGCACCATCAAGACCTCGAATTTCGACTAGATTGTTGCACCTGTCAGCCACTAATTTCTTCAAACACGTTGATTCTGGACAGAGAAGCCTTTCAATGGAATTGCAGTAATTTATAGATATGCCCTCCAAGAGCTCCAAATTTTCAAGGCCCTGAATTTCAACTAGGTTATTGCAACATGTTCAAATCATAATGGAACCTTTGGGCTAAACTCATATTCCATGTACCTGGATGGAGCAAAGTCTATTGACAAACGTGTGTTTACACGAATTTGCAAAATTTTCAGAATGAGTGTTGGCGGCAAACCTTACTTGCACACTTTGGCAAGTCTTTGGATTAGAAAGACTGTAAATACGGTTCTATTCCTTGCGACAATTGCCTCAAAACCTCTTCATAAAGGTAAACCTTTCAGGTGTAAACTCTCTTGATGGGCGACAGGTACTGACTTACACATGTTCTTGAGCCACACAGTTCTTCTGGTTCCATCATCCGCAATTATTGGAAGACCACATGGTAATGGAGGGGCAAAGGTCCTTAACTAAGGATACAGAATTCTTCAGTTGTGCTGGTCTTGTCATCTCATGTTTATCTTTTCCTTTCATCTGTTGCCATGTTCTTTGTCTGGAACTAATTATTTTTGTGAGGGGAACGAAAATGTGGCTCGACATATAAGCCGAAGAGGCATATGGGAACACACCGTCCGGTCTTGACCAAGGAAGAAAAAGTTACTTGTTTTAGTTCAGTGAAGATTAACAATGAAATCCAATTGTACAAGCACACGTTGCCTTTCTTCTTTCCCGTTTTGAATTAGTGATGAACGCATATCATGACTGCATCTGAAGTTAGTTTACTTGCAGATTCGATTTGTCAAGTCATATATCTTAAGATACAATCGACTGGTTGAGAACCTTTATTAGGGTGTAATCATCAGTTATCCAACTATTGAACACTGCCGGCTTTCTGGTCATCAAGCATTGCACTGGTGGACTGCATTATTTAAGTCATTAGTGTAATATTTTTTCACAGAGAGCACATGGCAATGCATCTATGATTTGATACTTAGGGATTTAACATGGTTTTATTATTCCTGGGTCAGGCACAACGTCAGATTCATGTTGACTAGGACGTGTCATCGTTAGATTCGAGAGAGAGACTACGGATTGATTCGATTCCGACTTGTGCATCATCGATCGACCGAATTGCTTGAACAGGTTGAAATTCCATGGAGGAGCAGGGCTTGGAGGTAGAGAAAATTGTCTGATCTGTTGATGATGATGGCTATGGAATAGTCAACTTTGGATTTGAATGTGAACGTAGCTGATTAAATTTAGTTCATGGAGCTGATTAAAATTGTTTGATCTGTTCTTCTCTCGTTTCTGGGGTTCTTTAACCACCCCTAATTTCCTCAATTCGTCTATTTTGGTTCCTCGTTGTACGATTCAGCATATGATAACGTATGCTACCGAAGCTACATAATCTAAAAATGTCGTGCGCGGGTGTAAAATGAAACCGAAATGCTTTCCATAGTTCCATTTCGATTTGAGGGCAGTTTTCATTTTTCTAGTATCGTACCAATGAGCTCAGAGTTACAAAAATGAGGAAAACCGAAGGGCCCCGGAAGCGAAGCTTCTTCTGTCCTTTCAAAACTTTCACAGTTATTGTTGCTGTTATTTATAGGATCTTTGATGTAAATTGTGAACGAACTTTCGAAACAAGGCTCCAAACAAATCGCTAGCATGAAATCGTAGTGGAAGAAAAAATGGAAAAAAACCCGTGAACAGAACTGAATCGGCTCAATCGGTTCGACTCATTCATGCTATTTTATTCGGTCGATTCACTGTCATCCAACTTCAAATCATTTCAGTCCCTAAGGTCGTGACTAATTCTGTATATGCAGTCAAACACAAAGCGGTTGTCCTTCAGATTAAATTGCACAATTGAATACATTGACTTTACTTGCCTCTTTTTGTGTTATTTCTAATCAAAATTCTGAAAACCAAGTTATTTCATGCTAAGTATGTGTTCACAAGTGATTTGACTCGTTAATATGGCCGGCATTAAATATGCTTTAGTACTAAAAAGTAGACAACAAACTTATCAAACTATGAGTATACCTTGCTAGTAGCTTTTAACTATTAAAATTTCGTTAGTGTAAACTAGTTCATAGTAGAGGAATATATGAGAGTGACCACAATTGAGATTGCTTCAATCGAAACTCGAATGCATGTCCGATGACCACAATTTGGCATACCAGAGTCAAAGAATTAACCAATTAGATGACCCTTTGAAGTTTTTCATTCAAACCAAATGAGTGCAAATTTTGGGCGGGGCTATTTTCACCCTTGCAATGTAGCCAAACGCCAAAGGAAATTTGGTTTCAAGTATGGAAAATGTATGGCCGAGCATTTTCTACTTTATAGATTCATGTGCAAATACACCGAGTTTGAAAATTATATGATTGAAGTGATTGCAAAATGCCGATGTATACATTTTTCGACATAACCAGATCAAAGAGATGATTGTAGGCTGATGAACACTTCTATTTTGCGTTCAAAATTCTTCCAAATGAGAAGCTTCTGTCGTATCGGAAACCTTTTCGTTGAAACTCTCGACTGCAATTCACATATTATTTGCCGATTCCATAACATTCGCTTTTTCCATGAAAAGAGTCTCTTCCGGTCACAAGATTGCGGCTTTGAAGTGGATATTTAAACGGTAATCTTGTTAACAAATTTGGTTTTATGCTTAACTTCACATACAGAGCCACCTGCACATCCGGCTCCTGCAAACATTTTGAGATTCGGCCAAAGCCAAAGTATAGCTCAATTCAAAGCTTGCAAACGACGACTACACGCCATGAGAAGAGGTCGTTTTATGTCAAGAATCCTATGAAGAGTGTTAAAAATACGCAGCACATGATAAAAGACAATATTGAAGAACCTAGGAACACCATTACGTGGCTCATTCCAGCCCGCATCTCCATCCTGTGGTGTTTGGAGACTTTCTCTGAATTTCATGAAATGCAGCTTGAATCTACCCAAGAAGGATGGGATTGACTAATTTTCAATAAATGGAGATATTTGAGATTGTAGCATCACAATTTACCCCATGAAAGATAACGTACAAGTGCATAAACATCATTTGCACCAATTGCAGGTGGACCGCAATGAATAGAGACTTCGTTAGCTGGCTGATGAAAAGAAAACAAAAGGCTTTGGAGAAGCAAGCAATTAGCAACACTTTCCTTGTTTGTGTTTAGGAACAAAATTTTTGTTAATAAGATTATACTGAAAAGGTGAAGTGCCTCAAAAGATGCAATTGTTACTCGGTTATTTGGCAGTACCCAATTAGCAAAATCAACAATATGCAATAGTTTGCTAGGAGGTGAATTTTAACTTTACAAATTCAATGTCACATACATGAAAACCGAGCTTATCAAATCAGAAACCTATATGACAACATTCAAAGGATATTATCACACTAATAAATTACTAGAAAAATCGAGGAGATTATCATCATGCATCCTTGTATACTTCTTTTCACGTGAAATCTACAGCTCAAATAGTATAAGCACCCGAGTTAGTCTTTCATAGTTATGGTATGACTGGCAGTGCATACTCCTTCTGCAGAGCCTCATCGAGATTCGGAGTGATATCATTAGAATGCAAGTGCATCAAACAACTCTGCATCAAGGTAACATACAGAAAAATCAGCAGGCACGCATTTGATTAATAGAAAGGAAGAACCTAATGAGCATAAAGCAGATTCAATTGAGAAAACTACACTCACAAGCATTCAGGAATGTGCTGTTGAGACCAGATCAGGTGTTTGGATTTTCACATGCATCAAAACTTCCTCAGTACAATCTAGTTGGCCCACGAGCCACTTCAAGGTTGGTACGCAAGATGGCCCTCAGCTATTTCTAATTCTTCCTCTGCAAAATCCCTATTCATTTTGATTGGGCTCTGGTATGAAACTTGAAGTTCCTTTGCAAAGTAAGCCAAACCTAGATCAACCATGTGATTAAACGATTCCATGACAACAATAGGATCAAATGGGATGCAAACTAATTGGCAAATTCTTGAGCTCCTCGCCCCAGCTTGTTTCACAGAACGGGCAAAATATTGTTCCAATTATGCACAAGGTTATCGATACAACTCATTGAATCGAAGTCCAACATTAAGCCTTAGTCATTACATAGGCTAACCGAACCTATCACAAAAGCATCACCAGTTCGCCTTTACTTGATAATCTTTCAAAACAACAGCTTTGAGCTGGTCTACAATTATATATATGACGGACTAGTCATAACTACTTTTTTTTTTTTTTTTTTATTTATCACCAACCAGAGAAACTTGAAACTTGACTTTTATTTTAGCTCAGCTTCTTATACTATTGGGAATTCTTGCTCTGTCTTTTAAGATTAAAGAGGAACATCAAGGGAACAATAAGAAACTTGACTGGGTTTTTTATCATCAGAGAAAATCGATTTCTGAACAGAACATCTGTCATTAGTCAAATTTGACACACAAAAATGCTCACAAAGGAACTCAAAACGGCAAAGGATTTCTTAAAAGAAAATATGAATTTTGAACATAGTAAAAAATAGACTTTGGGAGCAGTTTAGAATATTGATTAGTAGAAGATCATCAGCCTCTAGATGAAAGATACAAATAACGGGTTTATCGAGAGGGAAATTGTAAATCACTAGGGAATTCTTAACAGCGCAATATATTTTCAAGTTGATAGAGTTGCAGTCCCATATGACAGCAGTCACTCTGTTGGAGCACTTTTCTATTCGCCAATCTGGTAAATCCTTCCTTCTTGCTATGATGGAAAAGAAAGAATTCAGGGCTGCAGAGAAGTGGGCCACATTTATGGGCAAGCCAATGTTATGTGTACTTGTCCAGGAATATGTTGACAGAAAAATGCTGAAGTATGTTTATGTGACAATAAAGAAAAACAATCTCCTGCAAGAATTTGCTGATGTATATCATCAATGTAAAGAAAGGTACTTCTTTGCTGTTAAAATTGTTTGGAAGTAACTTTTGCTAAAGATTTACTTATTATGTTTCTGATAGTGCATGGAAATCTAAATTTCTCAATGCACCATTGTATCGAACAGCAAGACTAATTTATTCTTTTGTAGTTCAATGAAGCAGCTAGCAGAAAAAGGATGCTGGGATGTTGCTGAGTCAAAGGCAAAGGGTGACAAACAGCACATCGAATACCTGGTATTAGTCTAAAATGCTTTGTTCCAACTATGGCATCTTTCTTTAGATGAACTTGAATTTGCATGCTTTTAAGTTGCAACTTAGTAGATTTATATCAATCTTTTAAGGTTGGCGTTTAGCCTTCTACAGGGTTCCTCAAATAGTTTTATCAGTCCTGTTATTGTCGGGAAGGGGTATCGGCAGAACTTTTTCAGTAATCGCACGTTTTATCTCCTGCTATTGGACTTCGGTGCAATGTCTAATGGTTCTTGGTTCTTTTATAGAGAAATGTGATTAAGTTTATAGTCATAAGTATGTCTTCTGATGTAACTAGAGCATCTGAGCTGCGTACATAAATGACATCTTGTGGCTTGAGCAAGAAATTCCTGTGGTGCCACCTCCCCCTTTGTGATGAACATTTGTCCTTTTTTCCCTTCCTTTGCTTTTTTCTCAAAGGTGGTGTTTAAGTTTGAAATAACAAATTACCAGCTTGTAGTTGTCATTCTTCTAGACATATAAAGAGGGGAGACTTTGTGTGCTTTTGTTTGTTCTATTAAGATTTTAATCTTCCACTTTAAAGGTCTATTTGGCAATGGAAGCTGGTTACTCGGAAAAAGTTGATGAATTGTGTGATCGATACTCTCTTCAAGGTTTTCCAAAAGCCAAAGGTGTGCCAACTTGTATTTTGTTCGCTTATATATTAGGATAACATATTGCTGTAACTTCTCTTCTCCAACCTATAAGTTTAGAAAACTATGTTGTTGCACTAGTTTTGCTGAAACCGTTAACTTTTTGTCAGTCACTGCTGTGATTGGAACCTCGATTGTGCTACTAGAATCCAACTAGACGCCTCAAGTAGGTTACTGGGAACCTTAGACCAGGATTCTTCCTGCTTTGTTTGCATAAGGCACTTGGACTATGCATAAGATACTATTGGCACGGTTGACGAGGTCTTGGCATGCTTGTCTAGTGAGTTAAGTATAGGGCAATTGCGTTGGTCAGCATAGGCTGCTATCTTTGTTTGAGTATGCCTTCTCATGTGCATATCTTTATCAATATATTGCTTGGATTCTGTCAGAGAATGTGGCAAACTGATTGGGATTCATATGGCCAGTATATTGTCATTCGGTTTACCGAATGGATGTTTTGCTGATGTTCTCTTGTTGCTATAGCTTGTAAATCCTGGTTTGAGTTGTATCTGGGGAAGTGCTGAAGTCATTATGTATCGAAAATTTGTTAATTATTTGATATCTTGAAACTGACAATTGCATCTGCAAGTAGGTCTCAAGTTCTCCTTGATGGAGGAAAAGAATAGTTCTGCTTGTGCCTGATGATCTAGAATTAATTGCTTGCCATACTATGTTGACCTTGAAAAGTTTTTAGTGGACCTTCATATGTGTTGCGTATTGAACTTCTCCAATAAACCTGTATTCTGTTGTACTATGATCAGTATGGTGTAAGTACGCTATGCCTAGATACTTAGTCCTTGGTGATCTCATGTCATGGAGTATCGTAGTAGGATTTCGTAGTAATGTTGCATTCTTTTTTTCTAAAGTACTAATTTATAACAGTTGGCTTGTTTAGAATTCGATGCAACTCTTCTGCATCGTAAGCACTATTTGTGCCTCAAAGAGCTGGGCGTTGAAGATGTTTTTTGGGTTGATCGAGTGGATAGTTTGCATACAGCAACATGCTATATTGAAGAATCTAAAGTTGTTGGTGTGGACTGTGAATGGAAAACCAATTATGTAAAGGGCAGCAAGCCTAACAAGGTAATTGCTTGGTCCTGTTTGACCTCATCTTTCTGTGCATAATCTCTTGGAGGTTTTATATACTCGCTGAAAATTGTCTTTATGCCTTCTTGTTCCTAACAAATTCATTGTTGCCATAAAAGAAATTAAATGGTTTAATGATCAAGAGTTATCATCAAGCCTTTGGTGATTGCCACTATCTTTTGTATATTTCAACAGCCATGAAAACAACTATGAAGCATGGTATTTAACAATGGCATGCTGAGAACAAAACTTTTAAGATTTCAGGTGTGCTTTACTTGTTATATAGTGCGCATCCTTTAGAGAAATTTGATGAGGGATATGCTTGGCCAGAAGTAGGACCTTTTTGAAGGTTGCACGTGGAATATCCATGTAAAATGGTAGAGAGTATCTATATTCGATTTGACATTTGGTGACCACTATCGGATTAGATCAAATCAGATAAAGGCAGATGTAGATCATATAGGACTACAAAGAGGAGGTGGCAATACAAAAAGAAGATGGTTTTGTCACCGCTTCTCACCATCTTATATGTGGTTGCCATTGGCATGGCTAGTCTCACCAATCAATGTCCCTACTGCTGTTGACTTAGCTCTGTCTCTCTGTCTCCCTGTCCCTGTCCGTCTCTCTCTGTCTCTCTCTTTCTATGATTGGACCAAGTTGTGTGTAATTTGGCTCTAAGCAGTGACTTTGTCTTTTAAGCCAAATTACAGCAGCTGCTTGCTCTGCTGAGGTGATTCAGAGGTTTTGGTTGTGCAAGTTGTAGCTGCAATTTGGTGAAGAAGATCAAGGCACCGTCAAGTCTCAGGTTGGCGACTTTGTGTCACTGGTCATGACTTCTTGTCACCTTTGCGATTGGCTGGTTCCACTCAGACATCTCTGTCGGCACAAATATCTAAAAAGGCCATCCATTAATGTCAGAAATCAATTAAGTCTGATGTTTATTTCGATTTTGAGGTGTCCATCATGCAGATTGCTTCCAGCAGAAGGGTTTTCATCTTTGATCTCATAAAATTGTCAGGGGATATGCCACATATTCTGGCTAACTGCCTGAGTCGTATTTTACAGTCTCCAAGTATTCTAAAGCTTGGTATGAGAAATTATTTAGCATAATTGTATTCTCTCCTTCGCTTCTTGGTCCAAACATCAGCCTTAATTTGGTATCATGAATATGTGTCTACTAATATAGGGAAAGGAAAATCATTGTAATGACATAAGAATTTGGAATTTCTGGTAGCAGACGTACATCGGGGCATCGCAAAGCAAGAGTTTGGACAAGGAATAATTATTTGTGCATGTTTGGTACAGATATGACTGGGGGTGACCGGCATTGGTTGTTTCAGTGTGTTTGTTTTGCTGAAGCAAATAGCTTTCCACAGAATTTCCTGATGTTCCTGCTATATGCAGGCTATAATTTTCAATGTGATATGAAGCAACTCACCAGCTCCTATGAAACACTGGGGTGTTTTAACCATTTTGAAATGCTGTTGGACATTCAGAATGTATTTAAAGAATCCAGTGGTGGTCTCTCGGGGCTTGCTGAGGTAAAATGGACTTGCATCTCATATCTAGTATTGCTCTCTTGCTTACCGACAGGGGTGAAAAGGGAGGAACATGATTTCTTCTTGCTCAGAACTCATGTTGGGATCCTGATGCATGCCTTTGAGATCATCGATCTTTAGCTCTGAAGTAATTAGCTTTACCTTTATTTCTTGGCTGTAACTAGGAAATACTTGGTACCGGTTTGAACAAGACAAGAAGGAATAGCGACTGGGAGCAACGACCTTTTGAGTCAAAATCAGGTTATTTTACATTTTCTTTTTCGCTTTTTTTATATTATTGCCTCAGAATTGAATTTACTGGAAGAATCGCACAATTTAATGTCAAAACTCAAATGGTTGGGAGAGCATACTATTGTGCGGAATGCATCTGTAAGAATAATGTCATTATGCGGAACTTCATAGAGACACTTCCATGTAAATCTTAATGCTCTGAAATTTCAGGAGTGTAGGGTCAGCAGACATTATTTTTGGCAATTGCTTAAGCGATTTCTTGAGATCTTTAGTGCAACAAATATTCTTGTGGTGTCTATTTAAAACAACGTAACTGCTGATACCTTTTAGGAAAAATTTATTTTTCGTCTCTGTACTTTCACGCTTTATGTGAACAAGTTCTTGTATTTTTAATTTATCTTATCGAGTCCTACGTTTAATTTTTTAATCAAGTCCCTCTGTCACCAAATTTTAGCAAACGTGAGCAGTGGATACGCCAAAGTATGATGTTAATATGCTGATTCCCAAATTGACATGTATGAAGAGAATTAGACATTGTGCACAACGTCTAAGTATGATGTGGATAAAAGTTAGTCAATGTGGACGCCACATTGACAGAAAAATTTTATCCCTGTTATAGCATGACGTCGTTCAACAGTCGCATCAGCCGGACTTAATCGAACTTGATGTCAGAGGGATTTGATTCCAAAATTTGTGAAAGTAGGACTTAATTCGACAAATAAAAGTATGGGGACTTGATTGGAAAAAGTGTGAAAGTACATGCAAGAAAAGTAGAATAGTCCTTATTTTTTTACAAACACCATCCCCACTTTCAACCCCAAGATAGGGAAAGAACCATAAACGTATATGAAGGAGCAAACACAGCGTAGAGAAAAGTAACCATTGAGTTCTGGTTTCCTACGGTTCCCCAACACGAAGTTACCCTTGAATTTCCTTGGCTAAGAGTATATATTCGACTGGAGCTAAACAGTATTGGTGAGTCAATCACCAAAATGAGCAGCCATCTATGCAGACATCGCAATGTTCTACCTTGCGCTGTAAGTTGCCTTTGCCGTGCCTATTTTTTGCGATGCATATCTCTAGCTAGGCGATTTCTGGGGAAACAAAGCGTGCTATAGCTAGCAATGAGAAGAACCAAAAAGAGGGAAAAACGAAACCAAAAATGACTGCCATTTAGGTATGTTCATGATCACGTTTATTTCCTTTTGGATTTGGTCTAGGCCTTGTATTATAATGATTGATCTAAGACGAGTATTGTTGCGGATCTTTCTTTTGATTTTTGAATAATTGAAATTTTGACCACCTGATGAACGCCGTGAATGTAGGCTAGGGACAAATTCGTCTCGCCTGTGAAGCCGATTCCGGCGGCATCACGGGCTAATATCAAAGATATAGAAGCCTTAGACGCATGTAACCTCTAACTTCACTTAACAAAAAAATAGCATCATCGTAATTTCAAATGAAAGAAAAATAAAATTTGCATGGATTTATACCCCAATGTTAAAAATAGAAGGTCCAAATTCTGGTCGCCCTCTCTCTCTCTCTCTTACATGATAGTCTCCATCCCCAACAGAAAAAAACCACCTGCATTTGCTGTCATCTCCATCTCAGAACATCAGAGAGACCCCTTTTCTCTCTCTCTCTCTCTCTCTGAAAAAAGAATCCTTCTCGTCCCGGAGAGGGGAGAGGCCACGAGGGCGGGCTGGGAGAGAGAGATCGAGGACAGAGATGGACCTGTGGTCGCCAAGCTACAAATCCCACGGAGTTGGCCGGACTCTAGAGATGATGACGATCCAAACTCTTAACTAAAACCCGATGTATGTAGCCAAATCCCTGCCTCACATGCTCGAACCCGCTTCGCCCCAGCACAGAGTATACAAAGTGAAGAAGTCGGCGATAAAAGCGCCGTGGTGGAACGATCCGGAGAAGATGAGGAAGAGGAGGGTGGCCAAATACAAGCTTTATTCCATCGAAGGCAAGTTCAAGGCTTCTTTCAAACAAGGGTTCCAATGGTTGAAGCAAAAATGCTCGGGCATCGCACATCGATTCTAATTAGTAGAAATTACGGAATATTGTGTTCATCAAGAGAGAAAAAGGGTGAGATCTGTCAAGAGGAAATAGAGAGGTTTGTTGTGTGTATTGGGTGTTCATCTTTATATGTATCTAATGGCAATCAAATATTGAGAAGAGTGCCATAATGTTTGATCTTTTTGGTATTATGTCACGCCCCGCACCCAACGTGAGCATGAACATCCGCCTAGGGTCGCTACAGAGTGCGACGCTCCCAGGATTGCGTCACAGAGACCCTAATGCCCAAATCAGAGAAAACACGCCACATGCGGAAACGACGCATATATATGTATATAATATATATACACCCGGACAATTTAAAACGCAACCATGAATAGCAAGAGATATCAAATTACTATCGATTAAACCAAAATATATATTCTTTATAAACTTATATACACTATTCATTTATAAACCAAAAAGGTACAACAAAAAGGATCACGGCATCTGTCTGCTCTGGGGCGGAATCCACAATCTCCGGCTCAAAACCTACCCCACCTAATTCCTCATGCTCTACTTCATCCTCCACGATCTCATACTCGAAATCCGAGTCTTGGAAATTCACGGGCGGGGATCTGAAATTTCGGTTTAACCACAACCGTGAGATAAACTCAGCAAGTAATAATTTCTAATCCTAAACTAGGCTAAAGTGTACCTCCAGAGGGTAAATCAAATATATAATTAAATGAACCAGTGCAACAATAAAATGTCAAATCACCCGGGCCCAAGGCCCAATTCACTATAACATCCTGCAGGTAAGACTTTTGATAACAATATAAACAGAGTATGCAGTCATATCGACGCCACGACCCTAAGGCCAATAATCTATCCCGACCCGTAGGCCCGACCCGTAGGCCACAATCTGCACCGACCCGAAGGCCCGGTCCGAAGACCACAACTGTTTCGACCCGAAGGCCCCGTCCGAAGACCACAACTGTTTCGACCCGAAGGCCCGGTCCGAAGACCACAACTGTTTCGACCCGAAGGCCCGGTCCGAAGACCCCAACTGTTTCGACCCGAAGGCCCGGTCCGAAGACCACAACTGTTTCGACCCGAAGGCCACATTAGTTTCGACCCGAAGGCCCGACCCGAAGGCCACAGTTGTTTCGACCCGAAGGCCCGACCCGAAGGCCACAGTTGTTTCGACCCGAAGGCCCGACCCGAAGGCCACAGTTGTTTCGACCCGAAGGCCCGACCCGAAGGCCACAGTTGTTTCGACCCGAAGGTCCACAATTAATTAAAACGACCCGTAGGCCCGGCCCGAAGGCCAACAGTGTGATCACATCAGATACATGCATCTTTTAGCACTTGCAATTTCAATCATGTTGAAACGCTAATAACGATATCACGAGAAATGGGGTTCGAGCAAATTATCAATGTCAATATGCCAAGTACACTTATCCATAAACTCGATGAATTCAATGCATTATCGGCACTCACGATCCATTTCCTTTTAGTCCACTTAACCCCAACACCAATTTCACATGATTTAAAACAATGCATCTCAACGCGTTTAAGGCTCGCCGTAGACGAATCAATTTCAGTCACTAGTCCCCCAATTATGGCCTCAACAATTTAATCCAAAACAGACATGTACATGACTGTAATCTATCTCAACCGATTCAAGCAAAATGTGTAAATTCACATGCTTTGGAATTCAATTCAATTGCTATACCCCGATGTGCCCAGATCAATGAATCACAATTCCCACTCAGTCGGCACATTGCCGGTACGCCTAACTCATTTCACTTTAGTCCATTTTCACCCGGCATTCAAGCCCAACTTAGCAATACACAATCCCAATCCGATTAGGACTCAATATAGCCAACCCAACTCAACCATTGAAACCCCGAAAATAGTATCATTCCTTAGGATTCCAACGAGTCCTAGTTAACCAATACATTGTCCAAAATCAACCCACCGCCGATTGAACCGATTAATTTCCAACTTGAACCAATTAGTCCAATTTTCGGTTCTACTGTGAACAGTACCCGACCAGCCTTCAAATGGCCACCAAATCACACCTAAACATCCTCGTTAAGTCCCAATTAAGTCCTATAATTAGCCCACACACTTTCCCACACAAATAAGCCTCAAATTAGCTTAATTACCCCGTTAATTTACCCCTAAAATTCCACAAATAGGCTAATTTAGGGTTTAGAAATTTTTACTCGCCTAATAATGGTCTCGAGGCGACGGGAGCGTGCGGCCGATTACCGACTCGCGGTGAGAATCGGCGGCGGCGCTCCGGGAGCAAGCCGGCGGTCACACGGCGCCGGCGGGGTCGCGATCTCTCCGGCCCAAAACAGGGGAGTGGCTGGTCGGAGTTGAGCGGCGGCGGGCGGCGCGGCACCGGCGAGGCGAGCCGGCGACGCTGCTCTCTCTCCTTCCGCCTGGACTGAACAGCGACTGAGGGCGGCGAAAATCGAGGGAGAAAGCTGGGCGACGGGGCTGGGGCGGCGCTAGGGGCGGCGTGCGGCGGCTCGGAGTCCCCAGCTCCGGCGCAGGCGGCGGCTCCGGCGAGAACAGAACCGGTGGGCAGCGGGGTGAGCTGGAACGAGGGAGAGGTGGTCGGGGTGAGAGAAAGAGAGAGAGAGAGAGAGACGGAGAAGCTGAGGAGAGGCAGCAGACCGGCGGCGAGGCGGCACGCGGCGACGACGACGACGGGGCGGAGACGACGACCGGACGACGCACCGGCGGACTGGGCCGGCTCCGAGCTCGACCTGCAACGGTGGCGAGCTCGCGGTGCTGCCGCGCGCGTCACACGGGGGAGGTCGGCGAGGAGCGGTCGGGACGGCTGGCGGAGGCGCGACGGCGGCGGAGCTCGCCGGCGACGGCGTCGGGGCGGCACGGCGCGACGGTGGCTCGCGCGGCGTCGACTGAACAGAACGAAGCGGAGCAGAAACGAAGCAGATGCAGCGAAGTCGCCGGGGAAAAAAGAGAGGAAGGAGGGAGGAGAGAGGAGAGAGAAGGAGAGAGAGACAGGTCAGGTCAGCAGGGGGGCAGGTAGGCATGCAGAGGAGGGGACGCATGCATGGGGAACGCGCGCGGAAAGAGGGGGAAAGAGAGAGAGAGAGAGAGAGAAAAGGAAGAGAGAGAGGGGGGTAACGTGCGCATGGGGGGAATCGGCCGAGAGATAGAGAGGAGAGAAAAAGAGAGAGAGAGAAGTTTAAAATTTTAAATTTAAGCGCGAACCAAAGGACACGGTCCAAACTAAAAACTCGACCTATCGGTCCCAATTTAAATTCGGAAAAAGGCCTAACGGTCCACGATAAATCCCAACAATAATCTATGGCATACGGCCAAAATAAAATAACCCAAACCACACTACGAGGGAGGTCTACCAGTCCAAATCCGCACCCGGTCAAAAATCCACTTTCTCACTATTCCTGATAATGCCGACGCTAGCCACAATAATATCGACACTGTCCAATTTATTTCGTCCCGAAACTCCCGGAAATTGACTGCCAAGTTCAGGGTATAAATAACGGCCAAATTCGATCGAGTGCGATTCTAGCAAAATTTCTATTTTTAAAAATAAGAACCCGAGAGTGATCAGTTCCCGGGCGAAATTCTATTATAAGCGCACTGACGAATTATACGTTTTATAATTCCCAAAAATGGGCCAAAATCCGGACTGTTACATATTATGTTCATCCGACTTCTTGTTTCATTCATCGATCTCCAACATTCAAAAAATAGGAAATGAGACACCCCATATGTGATAGTCATATATGTTTATAAATGCCGATTTTATTTTTAAATTTCTTACCTTCTGATTTATTTGTGACAGGATTCTGCATGCATGCCCATGCAAAGTAAAATTGTCTAATCTGTTTTTTTTTTTTTGGTAAAGAAAATTGTCTAATCTGTTCATCTCTCCTCTTTTCAATAAAGCTCTTTTCCTAATAAATTTGATGATGATTGCAAGATCAGATGAATACTTGTATTTGTAAGATTGACGTTTCGATCTATTTCAGGGTTGATTTCGTTGTTTAGGACTCTGTTTTGGCCATATGTTTGTTTAAGCCTCGTTTCTGGGTTCTTTAACCCCATAATTTCCTCAATTCATCTATTTCGATTCCTCTTGGTCGTACAATTTATCATATGGCAACGTATACTACTGAAGCTATATAACCTAAAAATGCCGGGTGTTAAATAAACCGAAAGGCTTTCCATTGTTCCATTTTGATTTGAGGACAGTTTTCATATTCCTAGTACTGTCCCATCCAGCTCGGAGTTAAAAAAATGAGGAAAACCGAAAAGCCCCAAAGCGAACCCTCTTTAATCCTATCAAAACTTAGTTATTGTTCAAATGGCTGTAATTTATGGGATCTTGATGTAAACTGTGATAGAACTTCAAAAAACAAGCTCGAAGCAAATTGCTAGCACGAAATTGAAGCGGAAGAAAGAAAAGACTAAAAACCCATGAACAGAACCAAATCAGTTCACTTGGTTTAACACATTCATCCAGTTATCCGGTCGATTCACGGCTTTCCAACTTCAAATCAATTCAGCTGATAAGGTTGTAACTAAAGTTTTATAAGTAGTCAAACTCAATGCTATTGCCCTTTAAATTAATTTTCCTAGACACTGATTAAGCAATTAAGTAAATAAAGAGTAGAGTCGATACATTGACTTTACTTGCGACTTTTCCCATCTAATGTTCGACCAATATTCTGAAAATTAAATTATTTTATGTTAAGTATGTTTAAAAAGTATCTCAACACGACCCACATTATATATGTGTTACTACTCATAGATTTGAACTTGGCTTAACAAGCTACTTGACCCTGTCTTGAGCTCTGTAAAAATTAAGTCAAAGTTCGAGTGGACAAGCAGCGAATCAGACTATAAGTACCTTGCAAGTAGCTTTTAACTAATAAAATTCCACCATCGTGATCTAGCACAGGGTACAAGAATATCTGAGAGTGGCCTCCAAGAAATTGCTTCAATTGAAACTTGAATGCATGATCGGTGACCACAAATTTGGTGCAGTAGAGTCTGATTATTAACCAATTAGATGCACCTTCAAAGTTTTTTTGTTCTAACAAAATGAGTATAAATTTTGGGAAGGGCTCTTTTCACCCTTCCAAAAATTTTGTCCACATTTTCCAATAGTCTTCGACCGTAGCCAATGCTAGAGAAAATAGGTTTCCGGTATGAAAATGTACAAGGATGTGTCTCATCTGCTTTTAGATTCAAGCGTAAATAAATCAAGTCCGAGATTACACGGTCAAAGCAATTGCAAAATGCCTATATACGAATTTTCTAATGTAACCAGATCAGAGATGATTTTACACTGACGAATGCTTTTAGTTCGTGTTCAAAATTCTTCCAAATGAGAAACTACTGTCTTCTTGGAAACCTTTTCATTGAAACTCATGGCTGCAATTGACAGATCATTTACTGATTCCACGGCATTCGCTTTTTCCCTAAAAAAAAGTCTCCCAATCTCGAAGTTGTAGCTTCAAGTGGACATCTAACCGGTCATCTTGTCAACAAATCTCATTTTATGCTTAACTTACACAAATAGAACCACCTGCACATGCGGTCTTTTTGCAAGCGATTTGTGATTCGGCCATTGCTAAAGAATAGCACGATGCCAAAGCTTGCAAAGGACTAAAACACCACATGAGAAGAGATCGCTTTATATCAAGAACTATATGAAGAGTATTAACAACACAGAGCACGTGATAAACGCCAATAGTAAAGAACTTCGAAATGCCTTTCCATAATGACACAGCTCATTCCTTCCCGTATCTCCATCCCGTGGTGTTTGGGGACTTTCTCCGAGTTCCATGTAATGCAGCTTGAATCTACCAAGGAGGATACAACTGACTCATTATCAATAAATGAAGATGTGCAAGATCGCAGTATCACAATTTACCCCATGAAAGATAAGGTACAAATGCGTAAACATCATTTACACCGATTGCAGTTGGACCACAATGAACAGAGGCTTCATTAGCTGGCCGATGAAAAAGAAAACGCTAGGCTTAAAAGAAGTATGCAATTAGCAACAACACTTTCCTAGTTCGTGTTCAGGAACAGAATTGATGTTAATAAAATTATGCTGAAAAGGTTAAGTGCCGAAACTACACAACATAAACATGTATTTGTTATTTGGTCATTGGCAATATCCAATCAGCAAAATCAGCAATTCAGGATAATTTGTCGGGAGGTCAATTTCAACTTTACGAATTCAATACCACATCCATGAGAACTGAGCTTATCAAATCAGAAACCTATATGACAACATTCAAAGGATATTATCACACAAATACACTGATAGAAATGGAGAAGCTTTGTAGTGCATACCTCCCTCTGCAGAGCCTCATCAAGTTCAGGAGTGATATCATTAGAATGCAACCACATCAAACAACTCTGCATCAAGGTAACAGACAAAAAAATCAGCAGCTACTCATTTGATTAACAAAGAGATAGAACCTAACGAGCATACATAAAGTAGATTCAATTTAAAAAACTACATTTATTATCATTCAAGTATGTGCTGCTGAGACTAGATCAAGTGTTTTGGATCTTTACAAGCATCAAAATTTCCTCGAGACACTCTAGTTGGCCCATGAGCCTCTTCAAGTTTGGCACGCAAGATGGTCCTCAGCTATTGCTGATGCTTCCTCTGCAAAATCCCTTTTCTTCATTTTATAGGTCTCAGGTCTGGAATTTGAAGATCCTCAGCCAAGTGAGCCACACCCAAATTAGTCATGTGATAAAACAATTCCGTGACAACAATAAGATCAAATGGGATGTAAACTAAGTAGCAAATTCTTGAGCTCCTCGCCCCAGCTTGTTCCACAGAACAGGAAAAAAATTGTCCAATTATGCAAAAGGTTATCGATACAGCTGATTGAATCGAAGTCCAATAGTAAGCCTTAGTCATTACATAGACCAAACAAAACTGTCATAGAAGCAGCACCAGTTTGCCTTTGCTTGATAATCTTTCAAAACAATAGCCTTGAGCTGGTCTACAATTGTATATGACGAACTAGTCAGAACTAATTTTCATTTTTTTTTATCACCAACCAGAGAAACTTGAAACTTGACTTTTATTTTAGCTCAGTTTCTCATACTATAGGGAATTCATGCTCTGTCTTGTACGATTCAAGAGGAACATCAAGGGAACAATAAGAAACTTGACTGTGTTTTTGATCATCAGCGAAAATCGATAGGTGTTTGTTCTAAACAGAATATCTGTCATTAGTCAAATTTGACACACAAAAATACTCACAAAAGAACTCAAAATGGCCAAGGATTTCTTAAAAGAAAATATGAATTTTGAACATAGGGAAAAATGGACTTTGGGAGCAGTTTAGAATATTGAGTAGCAGAAGATCATCAGCCTCTAGATGAAATATTCAAATCCCGGGTTTATTGAGAAGGAAACTGTAAATCGCTAGGGAATTCTTGTTTACCTATATTTGATATTTTCATTATTGCCTCACAAGCCGCTAATCTGTTTGCAGTCTACAATAGCTGCCAATGGGAGGACGAATGAAAAACATTGCTATAACATGAGATGTTGGCAAATCCGGAGTTTCCAAAATCAATCAAATAGATATCCGGTGTGGAGCAAATCATTCTTAAAATATAGAGCTTTGAGAAAAGTATTACTCTATTCGCTTACGCTCGCCGTTCAAGGATGAAGAATCTTATGAGATGACCGATAGCTTCTATTGACATTTGGGTCTACATTTTGATCTTGGCCGAAGCATCATGTCAGCTTTCTATGACCAACTCCCCCACTCCTTCAATTATGAGATGACCAACAGCTTCTAACAATTTTGTACAGTTCAAAATCAGAACCCTGTCATGGAAAACCATCTTGTCAAAAGAAGATAGCAATGAAAAGTAGTACATGAATATTAGAAGAAAAACGATAGTTTACCGCTTATTTACCTCTGTTAAAAAAACATGACTTGCCTCACTGTTGGCACGCATTGCCTGTTCCTGAAACTTCCTCTCCAAAATCCATGAGTCTTAAGACAGCTCTCCTTCATAATTTCTAAAAATGTATTTTCCAAATAATTTCAGTATTGCTTCCAATGAGTCACAACCAGAGATATCCAAATCAATTAAATCCGACTTTTCAAGTCCCCGAAGCTGAGTAAGTTTCTTGCAATCTCGAACATTTAGAGATCGTAACTTCTCACATCCCGTCAAATTTGGCAACATCTCCATTGATTCGCATCCCGTAAAATCCAACTCTTCTAAGAACTTCGCACCGTCAAGACCTCGAATTTCGACTAGATTGTTGCACTCGACAGCCGCTAATTTCTTCAAACACAGTGATGCTGGACAGAGAAGCCTTTCCATGGAATTGCAGTCACATATAAATATGTCCTCCAAGAACTCCAATTAACATGGAACTGAATTTCAACTAGCTTATTGCAATCCAAAACGTATAATCGTTTCAGACAAATTGATTGTGAAAGGTCCAATCTTTCAATCGAACTGCACCTTTTTATTGAAAGCTCTTCCAAGTTCTTCAATCCGTCGAGCTTAAGCAATATCAGCTTACCGCACTCCTCAATATAGAGTTCCGAGAGTCTCGAGGGAAGCTCGGGGATGTCTTCAAGTAGATGGCATTCCCAAAGAAGGAGTTCTTTTAGGTGGATTAGGCTAGAAAGCCGCGGCAGCGACCGAAGCTTGTCACAGCGACGCAGCTCAAGGCGCTGGAGAGAAGAAAGATCCCCAATAGCATTGGGAAGCTTTTCAAGCCCAGAATAACTGACGTCCAGAAATTGCAAATTCTTTAAATCCCCAATTGAGCTAGGGATTTCTCTCAGTGACTCACAACCTTTGACACTCAGATTCTTCAGCTTCCTCAGAGAACCAATAGATGTAGGGATCTCTGTAATACCACTCCTATCTAATACAAGTTCTTCTAAATCTTTTAATTCGCCCACTTCCTCTGGTAGCTCCTTGAGACTTTCACAGTCACTCAAGTCCAAGGAAACGAGGCTCTTGAGTTTGCCCGTGCAGAGATCTAGAGTCCGCTGATTTTTCAACCTTCCAATAGCACTGGGAAGCTTTTCAAGCCCAGAACATCTCAAGTCCAGATGTTGCAAATTCTGTAAATCCCCAATTGAGCTAGGGATTTCTCTCAGTGACTCACATCTGTAGGCGTTCAGTGTCTTCAGCTTCGTTAGAGAACCAATAGACGTAGGGATCTCTGTAATACCAGAATTATCTAATACAAGTTTTTCTAAATCTTTTAATTCGCCCACTTCCTCTGGTAGCCCCTCGAGACTTTCACATTCGCTCAAGTCCAAGGAAACGAGGCTCTTGAGTTTGCCAATAGAAGGGTGGAGATGCTCCAGTCTGGAACAACCCAAGGTGAGGATCTTCAACTGCATGAGAGCCGAGAGATCAGGAGTACATCTTAAACCAAGGCACCCTCTAAGGACGAGAACTTGTAGCCGCTTTGCCGTCTACACAAAAAAAAAAAGAGGGAGAATAAAGCTGTCAAAAAGAATGAGAGTGGGGGGATCGGCTAAACAAAAACAAAAACAAAACCCCATCTTAAATCACGGAGAGAGAGGGAGGATGTCTCTTTCTTTTCCCCCCCAATCTTACCATGAATGAACTCCTCCATCCTTCCCAATCCTCTGTTATCCAGCTCCTTGATAATTCCAGCACCGATAAGTTCGGTAGATGCAAACTGGTCGTCGGAAGAGGCGGATCGTCTCCTAAGACCCCCCACTGAAGCCATCTTACTTCGGAAAGGAGTTCGTTGGAAGAGTCTCCGCTTGTAGCTGCCCGCATCCAGTCACGGAACCAGGACCTCTGCGAGTTTTTTCAAAGGGTTCATCTTAGTACGTCTGGATACCGGGGAAGGCATTCAACTTGTGACTTTTCGTTTTTGCTTTTTTTTTTTAAAAAAAAATTGGATTTGCACCAATTTTGTTATCTTTTTATCCTTCCCGTGTATAAATATGGACACATGAACTCATATTTATTTTTTTTTTGGCCATCTTTCGAAATTTGTGAAAATAAAGAAAAAATAGTAAATTACTTTAAAACAACTAAGGCAAATGCACCTCAATGTTTTATCTTTTTATTTTTTTTCCAAATTTTGTAGCGCGTGCTATTTGACTTTTATTTAAGATGAAATACGTGACACCATTTTGCAAAGTACAAATGTTTACTTGTAAATTTTCATATGACTTTGATTGATTTTAATAATAATACCTATATTTTCTCCCAAAAGTTCAATCGCTTAGAATTTTTTTTTTTGGTTGGTTTGATTAACTTTTACGGTTCAACTCGTTTCTCGTTATCTCTACTTTAAATATTGAATAGTGAAAAACCTGCAACTGTTATAACTTCTCTTAAGTTTGTTCGTAGGGAAAGTCACTAAATTGTTGTCATCATCACCCCACGCCATCTTTCATAATTTTTGCTCGTACATCAATCTATATAGTATATTACATTAGAAAGTCTACTACATGAAAAGGGGATTTCAAACCTCAAACTTTCGTCAAAAGTTTACACACAATTCGCATATATTTCACCAAAATGAGTTAAAGAAATAGGATATAACAAAATAGACATAATTATATTTTAAATAGTCAGGACAATTGGAAATTAGTCCCGCAAGTTTTTCATTTTCCAAAGTTAAATCAAAATCTTTCCATCTTACAATCATTTAATATTTTTTTCCTACACTAATTATCATCTTTCAACATTTTTGTCTATTCAAAACAGATTGAACTTTTTTTCATTTTTCCAAAGACCCGTATGATGTGCTCTTTTTGCTAATGTTAAAAAGTTATTGGATCAACAAAAGAATGTGAAATCGAATCATAGGAACGAACTATTTCAAATTATATCAAGAATAAAAAGCTATTTCCTTTGCCTAACATCTCT
This sequence comes from Syzygium jambos, assembly GCA_031216235.1. Taxonomy (NCBI): domain Eukaryota; kingdom Viridiplantae; phylum Streptophyta; class Magnoliopsida; order Myrtales; family Myrtaceae; genus Syzygium; species Syzygium jambos. Next base: position 23,807,726 of record CM062221.1, on the reverse strand, counting down.
TGGTTAATTGCTAGGGTTAATTCCTTGCCATTGATTGTTCACGAGCCTATGAGGCATCAAGATGGACAAATGTATAATGATAAAATGACATGAACATCAATATTTTAAGTAAAAGAGAAACGTAGTTGAAAAAATTTGCTTCGTGCTGAAAATCATATATAACGAATACAACGGTATGAATATAATAATAAGCACGACATTTCCTCTAATTAGTCAAGTTTTCTTCTTCTTTTTTTAAATAGTCAAGTTAGTCTAGTGGTTTTTGGCACAAAAGAGGCATTATCCCAAAAAATATAAATAATATAAAACTTATAGCGGACAGAAATGTTTGTCATAAGAAATGAGCAAGGTAAACGTGATAAAAACTTAAAAAACAGTAAGATCTTCTTGAAAATATTTTTAAGGGGATTTTTTCTATCTTATCTATTAAGAGGAAATAAAAATGAAAAGAGATAGAAATAACTAGTAGGGCAGAGGGATGGGTATCTTCACAATCAAAATGGAGAAAAAAATATCAAAAATTGGATTCCTAAATCACAAGTAGGGGTGTGCAACCGGACCGGGTTTACCCGGAAACCGGACCAACCCACCCGAAAAACAGGTTCGGGAACCGGTTCTAACAAGAACCGGTCCGGGTACCGGTTCCATTTTTTGGGAACCGGTTAGAACCGGTCTGGTTTCCGGTTCCAAGTAAAAATCAACCCAAACCTGTTTTAGAACCGGTTTTGAGATAATGTACAAAAAAGTAAAAAGCCTATATCACGTTACCCTACTTCACCGGTTTTAGAGCCGATTTCCGATTTAATATTGGAATATGTTTCACAACTATGAGTGAAACAGCACGGCCCTTAAAGTCATCTAAATATTGTGTGATTCAGATGAGAAATATAGACATTTTTCTAATGAGAGCATATACCTTATCACTAAGTCTCTTGATTTTTCTTTCAAGATATTTCATTCGGAAACAAAAGTGAGGAGTTATCTCATCATGGCGCAAAATAAAAAGCTAAACATGTTGAATAAATTCTCTGGAAATGTGACACTTAAAGATTTATGCGATTGGACTATGTCTTGTCACATAGTGCTTTTGGATTGTTGATTTTGATGGATTGTAATTTCAATTGCTCATTTTGGGGATTGTTACTTTTGGCGGATAGTAGTTTTTGTTATTCATCTTTTATTTTAAATTGTTTCATTGCTACCTATATTATTTTGCTAGAAAAAAATGAAACCGAAAAAAGGAACAAAAAAAAATAGGTTCTCGGGTAAACCCTGAAACCAGATCTGGAAAAACAGGGTTGGTTCCAAAACAGGGTCTAGGAAAAACAGGGTTGGTTTCAGGTTCCAAAAATTGTGAATCGGTTATAACAGGGTTGGTTTCAGGTTTTAGGTCCGGACCCAACCTGCCCTAGAACCGATCACCCCTAATCACAGGAGCACCACACTACAGTCGGATACTTATAATTGGCCCTAATGCATATTATATGCCGATTCCTAAATTTTTACAGATGTAATTTATATCAATGAAATCGAATCAAATGATTTAACTCTTTCATCCTTCAGATACTTACAATTTATTTAGTTGTCACGATTAATCTACGATGGACATAGATGGATGTTTACACAAATTTTTTTCCTAGAAAGTAAGAGCATCTATTCATGCTAGATGAAATATTAGAACATATCAGATTAAATATATTAAATTAAGAGGGAGAGAAAAAGAAAGGAGTGCAATATTTTACCTTATCGGCCCGTACTACCCTCGAGGCTCCCCGGTAGTTGCAATCCCATGGCCCACAACGTTTGTCAAGCGGTTGTCCTTGACAAAAAATGCTCCTTCCAAGATCTCTCAGTTGATCATGCACCATAAACTCACCATAATTTCCAATTTTAATTAAGCATCTCAACTTCAACTCTTCAATTCCTTGACTTGGATAAAACCCACAATCCTCCCACATGTACATGGCGTATTTGTTCACTTCGCCATATTTGCCAATAAAGAAACAAACAATATCGAGAAAAATCTGCTTATGTCCATCTTCTAATGCATCATAACTTATTTGCAATATCTTTTGGACATCTTTATGTGGTTGGCCTTCTAATTGCTGCCGCACATCTTCCCATACTTTTCGATTCGTTTTTTTATACAAGTATGAACCTACGACCTTAAGTGCCAAAGGAAGCCCACCCATGGTGGATATGATATCACGAGATATACCCTCAAAATCCCTCAAAGAATGGTCCATATGAAATGCATGTCTGTTAAACAAAAGCAAAGCATGCACCTCATCCAATCCATACAATTCATACTTATAGTCTACCTCGAAGTCAGATTGATCAAGAACGGCTTTATTTCTAGTTGTAACAATGATCGTACTTCCTGCCATAAACCAATTTCTTTCCCTAGCTAGTGCATCTAGTTGAGTCTTGTCATCTATATCATCCAAAAGAACGAGAACCTTTTTTCCTTTGAATCTAGATTTGATTATATTAATTCCATCATCAATTCTAGACACTTGACTTTTGCTCTGTTGTATATCCGATATTAGTTGACTCTGTAAATACGTAATACCGTGGCACCTAGTAGTTTCTCGAACATCTGGAAGGAAACTTGCATGCACAAATTTATTCGAGAGTTCATTGTAGATATGCTTGGCAAGAGTTGTCTTGCCTATCCCTCCCATGCCATAAATTCCAATCATTCGAGCATTGATGGAAGGACGGTCTATCCAATTCATAATTTTCTTCATATGACCATCAAGTCCCACTAGTTGCTTAGGCACATCTAGCTGAAAATCTCCCCGTAACTCACTTAGAACAGTTTTGACCACACGTGCTATTAATTCTCCCTCATGCCTGTCAAACAACAAAAACAATGAGAGATTTTGAACCTAGGCATAGTCAATTTAAAGTATTAGAGCCTTATCAACGGAGCTAACCCTTGTTGGCTATAGGAGGTCAACTTTATCTCTTGGTGATCAAGTTTTGGAAGACCGAGCATCGGAGTCCTTTGTAGGCCTATTGTTTAGTGATTGATACTATTGGTTAAAGACAATGTCGTTTCTTTGTTGTTTGCTCTGTACCGGAGGCAAATGAAAAATTCTTGGGCACTATGGGATGCTTTGGTTTTAGTTCTCGTTGGTTTAGTTTTCAGGGACATCTTGGGGAGTACTAGTGTTTGTTGTCTTCGAGGCATTATGGTTGTTTATTGGGAGCTTGCAGTGAAAGTAATTCATCTGCATTTCATTGGTTCTGCGTGAAGAAGAAAACGTACTTAACAAAAAAAGAAAAGTTCAGTGAAGTACCCGTTGGCAAATTTCTCAGATTCCCATCCATTTAAGTAACTGACTTCCTTAAGTGCTCGTTGCCCTTTCTGGATATCCTCATCATCGAGACGCTCCTGACTCAAACGGAAGGCATCTCCAAAATGTCCTGTTAGATGCCGCACATCCGATGGGGCAACTTTGTAAAAAATGGGCAAGACTATGTGTGACGTGCTCTTCTTGCGGTCCATGATATGAATGAGCTCGCGGAGGCACCATTTGCTTGAAGCATAATTTTCGGAGATGACGGGGATCGAAATCTTAGACCATGTGATGGCATCCAGAATCTTTGATCCAAATTCCTCACCAACTGGTATGCTGTTATCGTCCTTGAACACGCAAATGGGTGCAGTCCCTGCCTCTACCAAACTGTGATAGAGGCAATCGGTGAATGCCTTGCGGGTATCCGAGCCTCTAAAGCTCAAGAACACATCGTATTGACCGCTACCTACATTTGTAGGTACCGGAGAGATGAACGAAGAAGTGGATGCTCCCTCAATGCTCTCTTCCTCTGCTCTCTTTCTCTTCCACTGTCCTTTGTCCATGGCAATCTGAGGGGGAAAGTTGAAACAAAAGATGCTTTTCTGCTGCTTAAAAGGATTGATGAATAATGAAAATGCTTTTAGGATGCTTTTCTGCAAATGCCTGTTGACTTGGTCCACTCCGAATAGCGTGTACGTCAATTTCTCCCCTAGGCAACGCTGAAGAAGGTTTGTGTTCTTGAGATATATATAGGTAATGACGACACGGCCTTCGGTTAAGTCAGCTGACGTCGTTTCACTATGGAAGATTAGGTGGCCTTGTAGAGGCCCCCAAAAAGCCTACATCATTTACTTGTTCAGAAACACATGCTTGAAATTAAACAGATTGAAGTGTAATTAATCGACTTCCTTAAAACACATTCAAACACCTACGTAACTTCATGCACGTCTATGATATTTCAAGATGGATTCTTTCGGTTCACACCTAAGTTATTGAAATTATGTAGGAAATCAATGGAAGCATCTTCCTTTGAATATAAGCTAACACGATGCATAATCCTTATCATAATCTCATTTTCACAACATCTTCTGTCTAATCCCATTCCTATTGGCCAAACTAATGTAGTGTCATGTAATTGTTGCCCAAAAACATTCATCCTCTAGATGCGCGCACTTTCCTAATTGGAGGAAATTTCCATCAATCACGTTTTTAATTTGGCGGGTTTCAAGTTTCAGGCATCACGCATATGTAAAAGTAACTAAAGCTAAAATATTAACGGAGGAAAAATTTTCAATTGCCCAGCTGTTTGAATTATGAAGGGTTTCAAGTTTCAGGCATCACGCATATGTAAAAGTAACTAAAGCTAAAATATTAACGGAGGAAAAATTTTCAATTGCCCAGCTGTTTGAATTATGAAGGAAGTCGATGACAATGATTCTAAATGAAAGGGAAATACTTCCTTTTGAGCCCACATTTCATTTCTTTCTAAAAGTGCATCGAAACGAGAGGAAATGCGAAAATTGCACTTTTCTTCCAAAATTGGCCTTACTTCCTTTTCAAGGATGAATAGATTGAAGGATAATTAAGTCTATCAATGAAATTAAGTTCCATTTACATCATTTCCACCCAACATGTATCCAAGCATATTTCGAGGAATTTTAACTTTCCCTCTCTTCTTTCATGGTCCGGTTGTTTTTTTGTTCTTAATTTTTAGATTTTTAAATTTATGGCTTTATCATGTTCGAAATTTGGGGCTTTTTGTGTGATAAGATTTTATGGCTCTTAAATAGGATTAGTATTAATACCAAAGGCTGCATCTCGCTTGTAATCAGAATATCACGGGAAGCAATTTTGCTCTTTGCTTTAGATGTAATGCAATGTGTTGCATCTTTTTGCATGCATACATGTTAGCATATTGCATGGTGTCGTGTCGACATTGCATACGGTGACACATTTAATATTCGCATTTGTCATGTTGTGTCGTCTGGCATGATTTATTAAAAGTGTCGTGTTCGTATTATGGCAGTTCAACGCGTTTACTTCTAGAAGGAAGCAGCAATATTTAGAGGTAGCGTCCAAAAGGCTTTTGAATTATGAATTCATGACACATAGAAACCTTCATGAACACAAATTGAAAGTGAAAAAGGGAATGAAGTGTTATCAATTTTCCTCTTTCTCTTACTCTGCCCTTTGTGCATGGCAATCTGAGGGCGAAAGTTGGAACAAAAGATGCTTTTCTGCTGCATAAAAGGATCTATGAACTAATCTCTACGAACAACATTGAACATGAATTTGTTACCATGCAAGAAAAAATGAACATGAAATCTTTAATTAATTGGTAATTGATTGGCTAGGAGCTGTTGCAGATGCTTTTAGTCCTCGCCTTATCGTCTTTTGGACCTCACCCTATTAAAGTCAAACTTGTTGGTTTGATCCACTCACAGGTAACGTGTACATTAATTTTTCGATGGGCTATAAAGAACTAGAATCTGTGTACAAGCACATTGCATTCAATTAAAAATATAAGCATATGCTCAGTTTTTATTTGGTTATTGAAAATCAGAATTTGATCAATCATTTAAAAGATAATAATTGATTTGAAACGGAATTAGAAATGTGTGAAAGACGTCAAGAAAGGACCGAGCTAGTAATTGTGGATGTGATTTTATATTTTAATTTTGTTTAAAATTTTCATATTCTTAATGAAGTTGGAAATGCGAGGTAGAGATAAACAAATGCTCGTGGTTATTTATCTTTTATCTATTCCACACCAGCACCACATCCTACAATTCCACGTAAAATGAATTTATTTTGAACTAGTATGTTATCACCAAGCCTTTCATTTCAAATTTTCAAATCTAAAAAGTTGATTGATATCTTGTCTGTAAAAGGAAGCTGCTAGGGAAAATTCAGAGACGACCAAGGTTTGAAACAATGGCATTGAGTGCTTGTCCCCATTTTTTGTTGGAGGGCCCACCTTGAGAGTATCACCGCAAAGATTCTTTATTCAATTAAATGGAAGTAGAATAGGATTATCAGCTAAATTTGTGATAAGTAAGGTTAAATTCATTAATCACATTTTGAAGAATGAACTTATTGTTTGAAACAAAAGAGGTGTAAGATATGAGTGATATAAGGCTAGGTGAATCTCCTAATATGCGCATATGGCTCGATTTATTTGATTGTTTTCATGTGTGTCATAAGATCCAACTAGGTTTTTTTTCTTACTATTGGATATCATGTAAAAGATCTTAAGAAATATCATGCTATGGATTTTGGTATGTCTATATTGTGATGATTGAAATATCATGAGTTTTTTTTTTGGTCTGTAACTATCATGAGTTGAGAGCAGGTAAAAAGTAGCAATATAGTTAAAATGCTCAAACTTTCCCTGTACTTTCTCATTTACTTTTCTTTTCTTTTTTTCTAGTAAAGACTCGGTCAATTTTTAAAGCTTTGAAGGGAGAAAATGAGTTTTTTCTTCTGTTTTTTTTGTTTGCTAAAGAAGGGATAAAATTAGTTAGAGGTGAAAGGGCATATATTTTCCAGGATTAATGGTCCAACACTCCGAGGAAAATGGAATATTACTCATTTGGAATGTGCTGTAGGGAGGTAAAATTGTCAAATGAAATCTCCTTAAGAGAAGACTTACTCTTAGGATGATCGGTTTCACGATGAGTAGGTTCTAAACTAAGAATTAGGAACTTATTTTGTAATAATCGGTTCTCCGTTTTAGTAACCAAGAACCAAACTAGTTGACCCTGAACCAGCCTACTTTTATTTTTCTGATTTATTTTTCTATAAATTGATCTAGGACCTTCAAACACAGAGAAACCTCACAACCCATAAAAAAATGGTCTCTGGATTCATGCGAAATGTGGCAATTTTGCACGTAATAGAGTCTGGCGCGCTTGCAGACCTACTCGTTCTAGTTCAACAAAAGATCAATACTGAATTACAATGCAACTAACAATCAGACATCAAGGCCATCATAAGATTCGCCACATCTAAAGTCGAAAACAAAGGCCTTTCTTTTTTCACGGAAGTCAAATCTGAGCTGGGGACATACCTCGTCAACAGATAACAGCGACTCCAAAAGAGAGAATAGAAGACCCTCCTCTGCTGTTCAGCAGCCACCCCCACATCCCCAATAGACAAAAAGGGCCCAGAAACACACTTAGCTCAGCTGACTATTCCTATAACAAAGCGACAAATCAATAGAAACGACACGCTAATAAGACATGACAAAGCGATTACCTCGCGCGAGCTGAGATGCGAAGAGAGGTCAGGCTTACCTGGAGGAGCGATGCAAAGATGAAATCACTGCAATGGGTTTTGACTTCGAGACTAAGTTAGCTTTTGAGCAGATCAAGTTGTCTTCAAGTCCCGAAAGACGGTACAATCGGAGGATCAGCTTCACGCCTCAGCCTGGAGCTATCAAACCAAATCTATCTCAGAACAAAAGACGAGCGTCTCTGTGATTTTTGGTGATTGGCGTGTTGTTCTGACCCGATGCGTTTCTCCTCTTCAAGCACGAGCACTTGGGACTTTAAATAAAGCTTTTACTTCTTCTCTTGCCCCGAAGGAGACGCGCAATCTCGTGGTGGAATCGCGTTTCTTTCGCGAGGAAACTGTCATTCTTTTTAACCCTTGCCTTTTTGACGAAGACCCACCAAAACAATCCCCTTCCTCGAAATTGGCAAGACTACCTCAATGTAGACTTCAAGGATACTTTGTTACTTTCTCTTTGTAATTGGACCGCGTGGCCACTCACATCAAAGTGAAGATGGGCAACCTTTTGCTTTCCCTGACCCCATTAACCGAAAGAATCGACACTTTACGTTGGAGTCAAGGTGTTCACATTGGAAATTAAACTTTACATGATGCTATACCTTGAAGAGGCAGGCAGTCATCTCTTTTACCTGACAACTTTTGCAAAAGGTGTCCGTAGTGGAAATTACTTTTTCGCTGGCCTTAAAAGATGAACCAGATGTGCTCGGAAAACACGCAATTGCCGCGTCTTACATGACTAACCCTTACCTTTTTGTCTGCTCTCTTCATAATTGGATCGCATGGCTATGAAAATCAAAGTGAAGATGGGCAACCTTCTGCTTTTCCTGCCTATTGAAATGAAAGCCTCTTACAGTTAGAGGCGTTGAAATGGTCAAAAATTTTCTTTTTAACTCATATTTATGGCATGTCTGATAACGCTACAAATTTTCTAATTTTTTATATTTTTGTTCTCCAAAACCAAAAAAAAAATAGAAATTTATTTGGTAACGTTAGTCAATTTTTTGTTCTGAGTTTATAAAGGTCATCATTTTATTAATTATCAATTGAATTACAACATTTTCTTAATGGCTTTCTCTTTCGTTTGAATATAAGATTAAACTTCAAACCACAATCCTTTAAAATACACCAAATTCACATATTTTTCTTTTCTTTGCTAGGATATACACATAACGTTATTCCTGTTTTTTCTATTATGATGTTCGGAACAAAGAAAAAGATTTGTTATATCTTGGGAGGATTGCCACTAAAGCCTATCGCACTGAGTTTCGTACTCCGATAGGCGGAATCATCCTTAGGACAGTGCTTATACACCTCAGACAATTGATCTTATTTTTTTCATTGTTTTAATAGATTTCCAACAATTCTTATTTTTCATATTATCTAATATTTTTTTAACTATCTTAAGGATAAACGCCTCATGGATTTCCAAACTAGAATTCCCGCTATTACCACTATTGTTGGAATTGAGCGAGGACTCAGAGAAGATCACAAGGAGGATAATAGTGAGGAGCCAGATTGTCGAGTTGGAGGGGATCTGGGTCAAGACCTTCTTTAGGTGGTGGTCGATCACCAAGATTAAGTCGAGTGATGAGAACTAGGTCTTTGAGGTCGGCGGTGTCAGCGCTAAGTATCCCTCCAAGAATTTCGACAAGGCCCTTGCTTACGAAGGAGGAAAGTGAGCTTCTTCTTGAAGTTAGGGTTTCAATTCTTGGTTTTAATCTGGCAACTTTTGTGGATCGATGATCAGCCATTTCGTTTGTTGGTTGGACTGGATGGGTTAGAGATTGCTTGTTCATTGCAACTTGATTACCATGATTGTTTTTGTCACGCCCCGCACCCAACGAGAGCATGAACATCCGCCCAGGGTCGAAACAGAGTGCGACGCTCCCAGGATTGCGTCACAGAGACCCTAATACCCAAATTCACAGAAAACAAGCCACAAGCGGAAACGACGTATATATATATATATGTATGTATATATATATATATATATATATATATGTATATACACCCGGACAATTAAAACTCAACCATGAATAGCAAAAGATAACAATTAACGATAGATTAAACCTTAATATATATTCTTTACAAACTTACATACAGTATCCATTAAACCCAGAGATACAACAAAAGGGCCACGAGTATAAAAAGAGGTCGGTGGCCTAAGGGAAACGAACCAACCCCCGGAGGGCTACAGTCAAAAAGTATCGGCCCTCACTCCTAAGGCTGGGACCTAAACTAGGGCTCTCAGTCGGGGTCAGATCCAGACGTCTCAAAAGAACTCTCGTACTGCCCTGGCTTTTCCTCTGAGCTCATAGCCTCAAACTCTGTCTCGGGCTCAGGGTCCTGCTCTTCAGCCTCAAAATTCATAGCCGGGGATCTGAAACGTTCGGTTTTACCACAACCGTGAGAAAACTCAGCAAGTAATAAATCTCTAATCCCAAACTAGACTAAAGTGTACCTCCAGAGGGTAAATAAAATACATAACTCAATAAACCAGTATATCCATCAATATAAATACACCCGGGCCCATAGCCCAATTCATTACACTGCCCTGCAGATTAGACTTTCAGTAACAATATATAAAAAGAATATGCAGTAAAAACGACCCGAGGGCCACGACCCTAGGGCTACAATCTATCCCGACCCGTAGGCCACATTCTATCCCGACCCGTAGGCCACAATCTATCCCGACCCGTAGGCCACAATCTATCCCGACCCGTAGGCCACAATCTATCCCGACCCATAGGCCACAATCTATCTCGACCCGAAGGCCCGATCCGAAGACCACAACTGTTTCGACCCGAAGGCCCGATCCGAAGACCACAACTGTTTCGACCCGAAGGCCCGATCCGAAGACCACAACTGTTTCGACCCGAAGGCCCGATCCGAAGACCACAACTGTTTCGACCCGAAGGCCACATTTATTTCGACCCGAAGGCCCGACCCGAAGGCCACAGTTATTTCGACCCGAAGGCCCGACCCGAAGGCCACAGTTGTTTCGACCCGAAGGCCCGACCCGAAGGCCACAGTTGTTTCGACCCGAAGGCCCGACCCGAAGGCCACAGTTCAAAAGGCTTGTCACGCATACCCCTGTACTCTAAACCGGCTAATAAACAGCACACAAGCCATTCACATATTCGGGAATCAAATTAATTGCACTTCTCGTGCCAAGGGCCCAATAAATGACACGCGAATTCGTCAAGTTCCACGCCGCAAGGGTACAATCAATCCTCTCCATTTAGGCCCAAGTAACCCGGCGCTCGATTCACGCACTTATTCCGATTCAATGCAATATACTCAAGGCCCGCCATGTCCCAATCAAACTTAGTCATTAAATCATCCCTAAATGACCTTACTAAATCCCACTTTAGGCATTGGCTCACCCGACTTAGACAATTATACAAGAGCCCAATTAATTGCAACTTAGGCGATTCATCCCAAATTCGGACCTATGATGAACAGTACCCATCAGCCCACATTTAGTCGCCAATTCACACCTAAACATCCTTATTAAGCCTCAATTGTGTCCTCTAATCAGCCCACACACATTCCCACTCAATTAAACCACAATTTAGCTTAATTAACCCTAAAATTTACCCCTAAAATTCACAATTAGACTAATTAGGGGTTTAGGGATTTTTTACTCGCCTAAATAATCTTGAGGCGACGGGAGCGGGCGGTCGACTACCGACGTGCGGTGAGAGTCGACGGCGGCGCTCCGGTGCAAGCCGGCGGTCACACGGCGCCGGGGGCTCACGGTTCAACTCGGCCAAAACGGAGGGGCTGCTGGTCGTGGCTGAGGGTGGTGGGGAGGGAGACGGCGAGGGCGAGGCTGGCCGGCGAGGGCGGCACACGGCGGCGGAAGGCGGCGGCGCGGCACCGGCTTGGCCGGCCGGTTGAGCTTGCTGGCCGGTCGGCTAGGGCGGCGACCGGAGGCAACAGCGACGCGACGGCGAGGCTGGACGACGACCGGCGGGCAGCGGGCGAGCGGCGACGAGGCGGCACGCGGCGCGGCGGTGAGGCGAGCTGGCTCGGGCTCGTCGGGGCCGAACCGGGCGGAGGCCAGGGAAGGGAGAGACAAGGGGGAAGGGGTGGCGGCTGCAGACGGCGACGGCGACGGCGACGGGGCGAAGGCGGCGGCCGGACGACGCACCGGCGGACTGGGCCGGCTCCGGGCCCGATCTGCAGCGGTGGTGAGCTCGCTGCGCTGCTGCGCGCGTCTCGCGGGGGAGGCCGGCGAGGGATGGTCGGGGCAACTGGCGGAGGCGCGATGGCGACGGGGCTCGCCGGCGACGGCGTCGAGGCAGCACGGCGCGGCGGCGGCTCGAGCGGCGTTGGGGCTAAACCGGACGTGAAGCAAGGACGTCGGGCCGGAGGGGAGAGAGAAGGAAGAGGGAGAGAAGGAAGAAGAGGAGAGAGGAGAGAGAAGAGAGAGAGAGACAGAGGGGATGGGGGTGTGATGGGTCTGCATGGGGAAGTGGCAGAGGGGACGTGAGCCTGGGGAAGGGGCGCGCGCAGAAGGGAAAAAGGGGAGAGAGAGAGAGTAACGTGCGCGGAAAAAGGGGGAGAAGGTCTGCCGAGAGAGAGGAGAGAGAAAGAGAGGAGAAGTTTAAATTTTAAACTTCAAGCGCGAAACAAAGGACACGGTCCGAACTAAAAAATCGACCTATCGGTTCCGTTTTAAATTCGGAAAAAGGCCAAATAATCCACGATAAATCCCAACTATACTCTAGGGCATACGACCAAAATAAAATACTCCGAACGACACTACGAGGGAGGTCTACCAGTCCAAATTCGCACCCGATTCAAAAATCCACTTTCTCACTATTCCTGATAATGTCGACGTTGGCCACACTAATATCGACACCGTCCAATTTATTTCGTCCCAAAACTCCCAGAAATCGACTGCCAAGTTTGGGGTCTAATTAACGGCAAAATTCGATCGAGTGCGATTCTAGCGAAATCTCTAGTTTAAAATAATAACCGAGAGTGATCAGTTCTCGGGCGAGATTTTACTATAAGCACACTGACAAATCACGCGTTCTATAAATCCCAAAATTGGTCGAAATTCGGGCTGTTACAATTCTTCCCCCCTTACAAAAATTTCGTCCTCGAAATTTACAATCCAACTCAACTATTCAAACAAATGGGGTACTGGTGTCGCATCAGCTTTTCACTTTCCCACATCGCACCTTGGCTGTTTCAATTGACTATTAAACCAACTTGGAACCCGTGATGCTCCTCTCATCCACTCATCCCAACAAACCGGTGTTCTGCAACCCTGCCATACCATGTCCCAAACGGTGCCAATTCTAAAACTCTGTTGATAGCCATTGCTATAGGCAAACTCAACCAAGGACAATTATTCTTTCCAACTTCCCCAAAAATCGGAGACACATGCTCTCAGCATATTTTCTAAAATCTGAATCGTCCTCTCACACTGGCCATCTGTTTGCGAATGATAAGCCGTACTGAATTGCAACTTAGTTTCCCTGGCTGTTTGCAGACTTTTTCAAAAGTTCGCAGTAAACCGGGGATCACGGTCCGAAGTGATCGATACCGGTACTCCATGAAGACGAATGATCTGCCGTACGTATAATTCTGCCAACATTTCTAGTTCGAAGTCCTTTCGCACTGCCAGGAAGTGCGCTGACTTGGTCAGTCTGTCCACTATCACCCAAATAGAGTCGTGTCCCCTCTGGCTTCTTGGCAGTCCCGTTACAAAGTCCATTGTGATGTGTTCCCATTTCCATTTTGGGATTTCCAACGGCTGTAACATCCCCCCAGGTTTACAGTGTTGTGTCTTCACTTGTTGGCACGTCAAACACTTGGCTACATGCATGGCCACGTCCACTTTCGTTCCATTCCACCAATAGTGCTGACGAAGGTTCTGATATATTTTCGTACTACCCGGGTGAATATTGTAATTGCTACAGTGTACTTCCGACAAAATCCCTTCTTTTAATTCTGCATCACTGGATACACATAACCGATTATGGAACTTCCGAATCCCATCCTCGAATACTTGAGAATCTGATTTTCTTTTTGTGACATCCATTTCCAGAATCTGCTGGATTTCTAGGTCCATCGATTGTAAAGCCTTAATCTTAGCCCGTATTTCCAGTTTAATCCTCAATGCGTAAGCAGACTCTAAACATGACTCGCTTCATACTTAAATTCCGAATCCCGAATTTTCCTCCTACAGGGTCCATTCCTTGACCATCATATGCGCGATGCTCAATTTCCAACTCAGTGCATCCGTTACCTTATTAGCCCTTCCGGCGTGATATAAAATATCGCAGTCGTAGTCCTTACGGAGTTCCGCCCAACGACGCTGTCTCATATTTAATTCCTTTTGTACTTGTTCGTCCATTCAAATTTCGTTTCCTACTTTAGCAAACGCGTTCACGGTGTCACCAACGTCAAAAACCTTTTCACGAAGCGTCTGTAATGACCTGCCGGATCCAAAAACCTCCGAACCTCGATTACCGTTGTCAGTCTTAGCCAATTCATGACGGCTTCAATCTTTGCCGGATCTACTGCAATTCCTTCCCCGGGTATCATATGTCCTAAGAACGCCACTTAATGAAACCAGACTTCGCACTTATAAAACTTAGCGTAGAGTGCGTGCTCTCTTAAGGTCCGTGGAACCCTTTTTCCAATGTAACTCATGCTCGGAGGAACTCTTCGAATACACCAGAATATCATCTATGAATACGATTACAAATTGATCCAAAAATTCCTTGAATACCCGATTCATTAAATCCATAAAGGCTGCAGGGGCGTTCGTCAGTCCAAACGGCATCACCGTAAACTCATAGTGCCCATATCTCGTCCTAAATGCCGACTTCGGCACGTCCTCCTTCCTGATCCTCAATTGATAATAATCAGTCCTCAAATTGATCTTACAAAATATTTATGCCCCCGGTAACTTGTCGAACAAGTCCTTCACTCTTGGCAATGGGCGTTTATCCTTAATAGTCGTCTGATTCAACTGTCTGTAGTTAATACACAACCTTAACAATTCAACCTTCTTCCTCGCAAATAAAACTGGTGCTTCCCATGGAGACCCACTCAGACGAATAAAACCTTCGTCTAACGACCCTTGTATTTGAACCTTCAATCCTTTCAACTCTGACAACGACATTCAAAACTGGTGCTCTCTAGATTGGTTCCATCCCAAGGCTAACTCGATTACAATTTCTATTTCTCGATCAGGTGGCAGTCCCGACAATTCCTGAGGAAAGACATCGGGAAGATTACGCACTTCGGCTATGTCCTTTAGCCTTGATTTCTCAACCAACAAGTCAGCCACAAAATAATTATCATCGTACACCTCAAGGACAATTTCAGTCCATCCAATTTCAGTCCAACAATCTCCCAAAACAAAACACATCAATTCTTTACCAACTCTGTAATCCCTAAGCAACACTCATCCATCCCAACTCGTCCAAGAATATCGCCAGTGAATCAGAAATCCATAAATTAATTGCGCCTGATCACCATAAGTGATTATAAGTCTTATATGACCATTAGAGTTACAACTTCAAAATCATCGCCTATCGTACCCAATATCAACATGCAACGCCTCTAGACTTTCGCGGCACATCCTCTGATTCCTTCACCACCACAACGTACACTTTCCCCTATGTCCATAGCCGATTCTGATTAATCTGCAGAGCAGCTCTCGCTTAATGTCCTACCTGCGGTCGCTGCGATTGCATTAGCGATCTAACCTGTCGGTTCAACAATTTCTCACCTAGTGACCTTACTGTCCACATCAACAACATGCTCCACTTTTACCTTGGCAGTGGCCATTCCTATACCTCTTTCCATAAGACCGACATGCAGCGTTGGAGTAGCAGCTCGGTTTTCCAAAGTTCTTTCTTACTAGAGGGACAATTTCCGTTTCTTTGTCATAGGCTTCTTTCCACGGTTCCCATTGTCCCTAGCCAGCGCAAACCGTGATCCAGAAGCGACCGTCCTTTCGCTCATATCCGTGTCAACCATCGAACTCTCTCATACAACTCGTTGTAATTCCTTAAGACCCCAAAAGTACCAACTGATTGTGAAATTCCGGTTCCAATCCATCCTGAAACCTCCTTGTCCCATCCACATGGTCCTTGACCATCTTTAGTGTGTACTTAGGCAACCTTACAAACCCGACCTCGTACTGATCAACTGTCATTCAATTTTAACGAAGCCAAAGAAACTCTGTAATTTCCTGTCCCCGCGCACTCTCTGAAAGTACCTCTCATTGAAGGCCTCGCTAACGACACCCAGCTTGGAATTATGCCCTTTGAAATATCCTATTTCGGGGGTCCTCTTACCAATCACTTGCATTTCTCTAAAGTTGATATATAGCCAGGGTCACTTTCTCCTCATCAGTGCACCCGAATACCTCAAAAGCCTCTTCTGTCCAAAGTAATGTAGCCTCAGGGTCATCTCTTCCCATTGAACCTTGCAAGATTAAATTTCCAAATTTTCCCAACCAACTGACGCATCTGCCTGACTGCATTAACTTACCCTTGATCTTTATTCTCAACATTTCCATTATACCTATGATTCCCGTCATTTCCATTAACGACGACAATAGTGGCCTCCGCATCAGTAGTAACAGTAGCATTTCGTTCCTCAGTCTGTCTACTCATTAAAATTTCAGCTCCCTCGAGTGCCCTTAAAATCTCATCCCATCTGGGATCCCCCACAACTCCAACTTGCGGGGCCACACGACCTCGACCTTTACCTCTACCTCGACCTCTCATCTTACTAGTTCTCACAAAGGCTCACCTGCTAAATTCCACGCAGGAATTAAAGACCTAAACCAACTATCTCGCCTAAGTCCTAAGCAGGTATCAACAGAAAAGCAATTAAGCACTCAGCATGCAACTAGCACAACGGCACAGAATTTTCACCCAAGGACTCGCACACTTACCTTGGGTCCTGCCGCACCTGCACAATACTGATTCAAATAATCACCACAACATTTAAACACAAACAATCTGGAGGCACACTTAGCACACTAGGTCAACTTATGGCTACCCATGGTCACTCCTCCTTATCACTCCAGGGCTCGGCTAGATTGGACCGAGCTGTCCTTGCTCTGATACCAATTCAATAGGTAATGTCACGCCCCGCACCCAACGAGAGCATGAACATCCGCCCAGGGTCGAAACAGAGTGCGACGCTCCCAGGATTGCGTCACAGAGACCCTAATACCCAAATTCACAGAAAACAAGCCACAAGCGGAAACGACGTATATATATATATATGTATGTATATACACCCGGACAATTAAAACTCAACCATGAATAGCAAAAGATAACAATTAACGATAGATTAAACCTTAATATATATTCTTTACAAACTTACATACAGTATCCATTAAACCCAGAGATACAACAAAAGGGCCACGAGTATAAAAAGAGGTCGGTGGCCTAAGGGAAACGAACCAACCCCCGGAGGGCTACAGTCAAAAAGTATCGGCCCTCACTCCTAAGGCTGGGACCTAAACTAGGGCTCCCAGTCGGGGTCAGATCCAGACGTCTCAAAAGAACTCTCGTACTGCCCTGGCTTTTCCTCTGAGCTCATAGCCTCAAACTCTGTCTCGGGCTCAGGGTCCTGCTCTTCAGCCTCAAAATTCATAGCCGGGGATCTGAAACGTTCGGTTTTACCACAACCGTGAGAAAACTCAGCAAGTAATAAATCTCTAATCCCAAACTAGACTAAAGTGTACCTCCAGAGGGTAAATAAAATACATAACTCAATAAACCAGTATATCCATCAATATAAATACACCCGGGCCCATAGCCCAATTCATTACACTGCCCTGCAGATTAGACTTTCAGTAACAATATATAAAAAGAATATGCAGTAAAAACGACCCGAGGGCCACGACCCTAGGGCTACAATCTATCCCGACCCGTAGGCCACATTCTATCCCGACCCGTAGGCCACAATCTATCCCGACCCGTAGGCCACAATCTATCCCGACCCGTAGGCCACATTCTATCCCGACCCGTAGGCCACAATCTATCCCGACCCGTAGGCCACAATCTATCCCGACCCGTAGGCCACAATCTATCCCGACCCATAGGCCACAATCTATCTCGACCCGAAGGCCCGATCCGAAGACCACAACTGTTTCGACCCGAAGGCCCGATCCGAAGACCACAACTGTTTCGACCCGAAGGCCACATTTATTTCGACCCGAAGGCCCGACCCGAAGGCCACAGTTGTTTCGACCCGAAGGCCCGACCCGAAGGCCACAGTTGTTTCGACCCGAAGGCCCGACCCGAAGGCCACAGTTCAAAAGGCTTGTCACGCATACCCCTGTACTCTAAACCGGCTAATAAACAGCACACAAGCCATTCACATATTCGGGAATCAAATTAATTGCACTTCTCGTGCCAAGGGCCCAATAAATGACACGCGAATTCGTCAAGTTCCACGCCGCAAGGGTACAATCAATCCTCTCCATTTAGGCCCAAGTAACCCGGCGCTCGATTCACGCACTTATTCCGATTCAATGCAATATACTCAAGGCCCGCCATGTCCCAATCAAACTTAGTCATTAAATCATCCCTAAATGACCTTACTAAATCCCACTTTAGGCATTGGCTCACCCGACTTAGACAATTATACAAGAGCCCAATTAATTGCAACTTAGGCGATTCATCCCAAATTCGGACCTATGATGAACAGTACCCATCAGCCCACATTTAGTCGCCAATTCACACCTAAACATCCTTATTAAGCCTCAATTGTGTCCTCTAATCAGCCCACACACATTCCCACTCAATTAAACCACAATTTAGCTTAATTAACCCTAAAATTTACCCCTAAAATTCACAATTAGACTAATTAGGGGTTTATGGATTTTTTACTCGCCTAAATAATCTTGAGGCGACGGGAGCGGGCGGTCGACTACCGACGTGCGGTGAGAGTCGACGGCGGCGCTCCGGTGCAAGCCGGCGGTCACACGGCGCCGGGGGCTCACGGTTCAACTCGGCCAAAACGGAGGGGCTGCTGGTCGTGGCTGAGGGTGGTGGGGAGGGAGACGGCGAGGGCGAGGCTGGCCGGCGAGGGCGGCACACGGCGGCGGAAGGCGGCGGCGCGGCACCGGCTTGGCCGGCCGGTTGAGCTTGCTGGCCGGTCGGCTAGGGCGGCGACCGGAGGCAACAGCGACGCGACGGCGAGGCTGGACGACGACCGGCGGGCAGCGGGCGAGCGGCGACGAGGCGGCACGCGGCGCGGCGGTGAGGCGAGCTGGCTCGGGCTCGTCGGGGCCGAACCGGGCGGAGGCCAGGGAAGGGAGAGACAAGGGGGAAGGGGTGGCGGCTGCAGACGGCGACGGCGACGGCGACGGGGCGAAGGCGGCGGCCGGACGACGCACCGGCGGACTGGGCCGGCTCCGGGCCCGATCTGCAGCGGTGGTGAGCTCGCTGCGCTGCTGCGCGCGTCACGCGGGGGAGGCCGGCGAGGGATGGTCGGGGCAACTGGCGGAGGCGCGATGGCGACGGGGCTCGCCGGCGACGGCGTCGAGGCAGCACGGCGCGGCGGCGGCTCGAGCGGCGTTGGGGCTAAACCGGACGTGAAGCAAGGACGTCGGGCCGGAGGGGAGAGAGAAGGAAGAGGGAGAGAAGGAAGAAGAGGAGAGAGGAGAGAGAAGAGAGAGAGAGACAGAGGGGATGGGGGTGTGATGGGTCTGCATGGGGAAGTGGCAGAGGGGACGTGAGCCTGGGGAAGGGGCGCGCGCAGAAGGGAAAAAGGGGAGAGAGAGAGAGTAACGTGCGCGGAAAAAGGGGGAGAAGGTCTGCCGAGAGAGAGGAGAGAGAAAGAGAGGAGAAGTTTAAATTTTAAACTTCAAGCGCGAAACAAAGGACACGGTCCGAACTAAAAAATCGACCTATCGGTTCCGTTTTAAATTCGGAAAAAGGCCAAATAATCCACGATAAATCCCAACTATACTCTAGGGCATACGACCAAAATAAAATACTCCGAACGACACTACGAGGGAGGTCTACCAGTCCAAATTCGTACCCGATTCAAAAATCCACTTTCTCACTATTCCTGATAATGTCGACGTTGGCCACACTAATATCGACACCGTCCAATTTATTTCGTCCCAAAACTCCCAGAAATCGACTGCCAAGTTTGGGGTCTAATTAACGGCAAAATTCGATCGAGTGCGATTCTAGCGAAATCTCTAGTTTAAAATAATAACCGAGAGTGATCAGTTCTCGGGCGAGATTTTACTATAAGCACACTGACAAATCACGCGTTCTATAAATCCCAAAATTGGTCGAAATTCGGGCTGTTACAGTTTTAATTGGTTGGCCACTTCATTTTAGGCATTCTGTAGTGACCCCGGTTTATTCTTTGGTAATGGAGAAACACTCAAAAAGGGATTTTTGTGAGTAAATTGTAGTTTACAAGATGACAATGATAATGGCTTCAAATTCTTACCATCAGACTGTCAGTGACTTTTAGTGTCCGTGAAGGTTTTATTTGTATTGGTAGGATGAGAAGTATGTTTCCGAGCTTGAGTTGATCTCCATCGTAATGATGCTGTTGTTAGCAGGATTACAATCTTATTGCTGTTTACTTTGTTTCGGGAAATTCATTAAGGCGTTAGTTGTTCGTCCATTAGCAGAGAGAAGTAGCAAGTGTGATCGTGTGGTGTATTTGATTTAACTCTTGACTGTTATATTGGCGCGTTTTATTCTAGTTGTGCTCGGCTTTGAGCTTTTTGTCCAACTGCAATTTTACCTGTAAAACATACTTTCGTAGGTTTTCTTTGGAGGTCATAAATTCTCTTAAACATATGTTTGGTAAAATTCCACAAAAATAATATATATTTAGTTAATTATAAATTTCTTTTGTGTGTTTTAATAAAATATCTAAATTGATCGTAACTCTCCTTTGTACTTGGTAAAGTTTTGAGACCTATGTCTAAGTAATTTTCCATAATCATCGTAACTTTTCTTAATCAAATGATAATGTGATCACGTTTGCGTCTGTAGCATTCCTTTAATGTTTGGAAGTGATGACAAAAAATTGATTTTGCAAAATAGATTTGACGGATCATGTTTTTTTCCCTTTTTATCCAACGGTTCACATTAATGCAGGACCGATTTCATAAAAGAGAGCTTTGACTAATGAAATTTCCATCACGATCAGGAAGTTTTGGCCATAATAAAGTAGTTCTTTATTTTTTTCCAAACAATAAAGTATTGTTGGAGATGCTATTTTTCCAGAATTTTGTAAATCGTTCCGTTGAAATATATATTTATAAAGGTAAAAATATAACTAAGAAACTATATTACTTTGTCAATATTTTCTTTTGCTGATGCACAGCAACAGATAAAAGAATTTGAGATACTTCTCATTGATCTATAACTTTAGTACGACACGCAAGTCTTCTCTTTGCAAAGGAGCCTTCACACACATTCTTATCTACCTGGGTCAACAACGACTCAAACATAGAAAAAAGAAGAAGAAAAAGACCCAAGGGTGTCAAATGAAACCAGGAGAACTTATAGGGGGACAAAATAGAGCTTAGACAAACTTCAGGTGCGAAAATGGAATTTAAAAATAAAATAAAAAAATATGGCACCAATCTCTCAAACTCTCCACCATATATAAAAATATAAAGGGAAAACATCGATCCCACCATCGCCGGGAAGGTTTTTCCAAAAAAAGCACTTCGACTGCGCTCTCTCTCGAGAGACTATCAATCAATTCGATTCCGACTTGTGCATCATCGATTGAATCACTCGAACAGATTGACTTCCATGGAGGATTGGGGCTTTGAGGTAGAGAAAGCTTTGTTACTGAGCTGGGCGCTAGAGTTCGGCTTTGTCAAGCTGTCTGCCAATAGGTGTTTGGACCATCTCGTTTACCTATACGGTATTCGAATCATTATTTTGTTGCGCATTTTTTGTGCTAGTCAGCGTTGTAGATATTATGTAGGTATTTCTCATCAACTACGATGATGGCTCAAATTGGCCTGGTTCATTTTTGAATAGATCAGAGCTGGTTTAGCGAAGTAGTCTTGTTAACGAGCGAAATGTCTGATATTGTTCCAATTTGATGTGTTTAGGTTGCTTTGGATGGTGGTTTTTCTTGGTCATTAGCTGAATTACACCCTAATGAACGCTTAAATGTAAAAAATACTCACTTGCCATTGGCTTATTGCATCGTGATACAACTGTCACGTGATACACCCTCTACCCTGCCATATCATTTCTCTTTCTTTCTCTCCGCCTGCCCCCACCACTATGTCACCATCCTGCAGTCACTCCCCCAACCAACAGCAACGGCGCCCGCCACAACTTAGCCCCCATCTTTGTTCGCATCTCTCTCTCTCTTCTTTGTCATGGCCTGACTGGAAAATAAAGGTGTCTTGCTCAAAGCTATAATGACGCCTGACTAGATCTAGCGTCGCATTTGAGTAATTCCGGCATGCATCGAGCTATACGCGGCGTTGGAGCTCGATTAGATTTGATGTCAAGCCAAACACCGCGGTAGGCTGTAATTGTGGACTCATACATAACTCAAGAATAAACATGTTGTTGTAGCAGTTAAGTGCAACGCCAAATTGGGTCAGTGAGATATATCTCCTTACATAGCATGCTCATGTCAGTATTTGCATTTTGCCAAAAAAAATCTTTATTATGAACAAAAGATTTTTTTAAAGATTTTATATCAATTTTTCTATTAAACCGAGTTAATTACCTTTTAGGAAATTCTTTGGCGAAGGAAAGCAAGTCAAAGTCTTCCACCATCTTGCTTGCACAATTGCAAAGGAAGAGATAAGGTAAAAGCGGACAAGACCTACTCAAAAGAAAGAAAGAGGGGGAGGACCGGCAAGGAAAGGCAAGTTAAAGTCTTCCCCCATTTTGCTTTGCTTAGTTGCCAAGAAAGGGATAAGGCAAAAGCCGACAAGACCTACTCAAAAGAAAAATAAAAGGAGGGAAAAATTATAATCCTGAAATTTATGTTTTCAAGAGACCTGTGGGAGGGAAAATTGTCATTATAATCCTGCTTTCTTGATTCCCTGATGAATTCAAGAGAACCAAAAACATTTCTAAATGATTTCAGAGTATGAAACTGCATAAGTCTCTTAAATCTAGAGCATATTAGACATGGATATCGAGCAAATGTATGATGTAGAAGCAAGCTAGTTAGGTAGGGTTGAGAAGTTATTACATGGTTTATAGACCAAACCAACAAATATCATTGGGTCAAATCAGAAAACCCCGGGTGTCCCTCACACAAGTTTCGACTCGTTTTTTCTTTCGGTAGAGGGTTAAATCGAAATAAAAGCATTGTAATCGTACAATAAAAAGCAGAGCAAGGGTTAATTTGAAAAGGATTTCTTGAACAGAGTCATTTTCCTTTGTCTGAGATCCATTACAGCTGCTTACATTACAAGCGGCTGGCGCCCAGGAAAAGACTCAGAACCGACTCCTCCTCGCCCTGATCTTTCAAAATTTGGTAGCTAAAGCTGGCTAAGATAGCGACTGCTGGTTTCCATTTTGTCAGGGAAAAAATCTTGCGCGATCTTATCGCCATTGCCGACCTACCCATGTGAATGAGATAAATGTCAGGGAAAAAATCTTGCTCGATCTTATCCCCACTGCCGACCTACCCATGTGAATGAGATAAATGCGCAACACGCATCCGAGGACGAGATGATCATTCAAGAACATGAATAAGGATATACCCAGATCACAATATAATCACGAGAAAAGGGGGACAAAATTATAATCAAGACAGCAGGATTAATTTATAAATGATACGATAGAAAAAATTAATCACAATATAATATTGTACTGAAATTTGTGTTTTATGATGAGGTTTTGTATGGGGTTTGTACGGTTTCTCTTAGGTGTTGTAATAAAATCTAGATGTCCGATAATACTACGTAAATACTCTATACATCAAACTCTTCAATTTGCCTATTGACTATAAATAACTCATAGTGATCTTATAGCACACGTGGTTATGTTATTGTTCTATAATATTACTCGTTTTCCTTTAAATTGACAAGAGTGAGCCAATCCAGGTCGCGATTCATGAATGTGAACTCACGAATATGCGATACGTGTAATCCTAATGCTAGTCTATTGTCAAGTGTTCAAGGAGAGTCGAAATTGACTAGCGAAAGCTGTCTGTTACTTGAAATATACATCAGCATAGCCAAGAGTAGCTACCTGATAAAGTTTGTCAAAATTTCATCTTTATTCGAATTCATAAAATCCATTTTTTCTCCTCTGCTTGCTTTGCTTGTGCTGATCGTGAGTTTTTTTTTTAGATTTACATTAGATCCAACATTTTTTTGGTCCAGATACAATTCAGCACATATATTAGAATTTACAGTATTAAGAGAATGCTATTAAAAGGAGTAACATGTAAAACTAGTAACATTTTTTCGGTCTAGGTACAATTCACACCCATCATCACCACCAAATTTAAGATGTCGAAATGAGGCTAAAAATCTTGAGTTCTGCCACGCAATAAACAAAAGCAAGGGGATCAACCCATGAAGAGAACAAAGAAGATTGTTTACCTTCACCAGCCAAAAGATTGCAAGGTCAACAGCAAATGCAGGAAAGAAATCCAGAAGAAAACCAGACGGAACCGTTTTTTTTTTTACAAGCATTTACCATCTGGAAACAATATGCGTCCCATTAACGGGAAGAGCCGAAAGATTGTCTTCAATACAAAATAACTGTAGTCACACATCATCTTTTAAACATTTAAAAACAACGATTCCATTCGGCATTAGAGAGTTGCAAGCTGACGAAGCCATGTGAAGGATCACAACCTTCAGCCACTAATCATATGTGAAACACAGCTAAATATCATGAGAATCAGCGACATCTGTCCCATTAGGTAGTACTAACTTTGTTCAAATATTAGAAATAATGAGAGATTAATTGAGTAAAATTAATAAAAACACGCGTTCTGTTAAACCAAATTAAAACACAAGCGCATCTTCAAATAGTTTGAAAAAAAAAAATTACACTTGGTGGTGCTCTAATTAATGGTTCCACTCAAACATTCATGTCCCCCGCCGTGATTCAGATAATACAGAGTCATTGTTCTCGTGTCCATGTTGGGTACTACTACAATATTCCTCTGGAGTTAATTCTTGTATAAACTAGTTACACCCTACGGTAACCATTTCTATATTCCTCTCTCTCTGTCTCTCTCTCTCTCTCTACCCTAGGCCACCGGCTCCCCTCCTCCCGCGCCGCCGACGTCAACAGCCTCCCCCCCTCCTCCTCATTGCCTTCGTCTCCCCCGGCTCGCCGCCGTACCACGCTCTCTCTCTCTCTCTCGAGAGAGAGAGAGAGAGAGACTAGCGATCGATTCCATTCCGTTCCTACTCGTGCGTCATCAATCGATCGATCGAATCGCGTCGAACAAACACAGGTTGAGATGAGATTCCGTGGAGGATCGGGGGGTTGGAGGAGGTAGAGAAAGCTCGGTTGCTGAGCTTGGCTCTTGAGTTTGGCTTCGACGAGCAGTTCCGCCGGCAAGTGCTTGGACTGTCTCGTTTCCCTCTACGGTAACTCGAATTTGGCTGTGGAATAGTCTACTCTAGGTTTGAATGGATCGGAGCGGGTTTAGCGAAGTAGTCTTCCTCATGGGCAAAATGTCCGGCACCGTTCCAGTTCGATGTGTTTAGGTTGCTTAGGATGGTGGTTTTTCTTGGTTGTTGGCCAAATTGCACGATATCTGGTCATTAGGGAATGACGTAATTGCTTGTGTTGCGTGGATAATTTGTAAATTGATCGATTGTGCATTCCCCTAAATAAGGCGATTTTTTGCGGTCGGTCGTCATTCTGATGATGGATATGGAATAGTCTTGCCTTTTGGATTTGAATGGACCGGAGGAGCTGGTTAAATCTAGTTCATTGAGCGTTAATCCTGTCCCTATTTCTCTGTGGGTTTTGCGTAGTAGTCTTAGTGACTAGCGAAATGTCTTGACTAATTTCTGAACTGACCCCAAATCTACATATGGTGTCTTGCCTACATATAAATATGGCGTCTCACTCAAGTAACTGCAGATTACATATTGTAGATTGTATATATTTGATCTCTTTTTTGTCTTGGAACTTGCAAAATGATCTCTCTTTTTTTGGTTTTCTTAAGGCAATAAAGGTCCAGAGTTTATCACTGTGGACCACTGTAGCAATGATTTTCTAGCAAAACTTGCCGAAACTATGCAAGATACTGAGGATTGGGATGATTTGCAAGCTGCAGAATCTGAAGGTTATGAAGTTTTGACTGACATGTTTGGCCAAGATATCCCTAATGATGGCGAATGCAATGTTGTGCACGATGTTACTATTATAGAAGATTCTCCACAACCTGAGAAAAATCAGACTTTTCTTGTGGTAGATTCCTCCACTGGCAGTGAGGATGAAGATGATATATTTGGCAGCAAAATAGGCAGGAAATCCATATGCTATATTCCTGATCAAAGCAGTACTCCGAGCAATTCATCCTCTCAACTTTTGGCCAGATCTTTAGAATCCATGGTATGCTTCTGAAAACTATGAAGTTGTCTCACTCCTTTCTGCCCCCACCAGTTTGAAGGGATTAAGAAAAAGAAACAAAAGCAGGGTGGCTTGGCATGTTTTTTCCCATGCCCAAAACTAATGTGGTTGATAGTTGTTAAGTTTGTGGCTTGAGTTTTTAATTCATGGACCTAGATTTGGCTTGGGATTGGCCCGTGTAATTGCACGGACGAAACATATGGCTTGAAGAATGTCTCAGTATTCTACAAGGTTAGCCGTTCAGTGAAGAAATTGTGGACACCTGAAGAAGCCACAATAGTTACCGGGCAAATCCCAGGAGTCTGGCCACAATGGTCCAGTTGTTTAGGAGTTTCACAAAAAGTTGGCAGATCCCAGCACGTCTTTTTGTTCTTTCAACAATGATTCTGCAAACCATATTTTTATATATTTTTGTTGCTGAGGTATATTGGGGCCATTAAGGAAAATGAGAAGAATTGAAAACAGATTGTCTTGGTTATTGATCGGTAGAGATTAGAGTGTCCTTCTGAGAAAACTCTTGGGAAACGCTTTCCACTCGTCTCATTCGTTTTTAATTGACTCTTGCAATTGGGGTTTTGGTTAGTGAGAAATTGATTCATTTCTTATTGTAATTCACTCTTGGTCTTAGTGAAACAACTCCTCCCATTGACGTAGACGAAACTGCCCAACCCCTTAAATTAGTGTGTCAGTGTTCTTTGCTCTTAAAATTATGTCTTTCCTTGATCATTTCAAGTTTGCTTGTAATTCTGCTCACAGCAAAGGACCTTACACTGGATACCTGTACAAAAGCATTTGGTAAATTGCTTATGAGGGCTCTCATCCGATCATATGTATAATAACTTTTGCCAGTTACTTCCACAGTCTTTAAGATCTAAAATGACTTATATTAGAATTGTTTGGTCAATAAAAACAGTTGATTTTTGTTTTATATGATGTAACAATACCTATATTTCTTGAATATTTTGAGAGTATAGTACGTCATCCAAGTGTGGAACTTAGCATCCAGTGTCTTTGATAGGAGAGTTTTGCGAAATGAAGGCTTGAGATTTCTTTGTGCACAATTTTCACTTTCTATCACTCCATGTCAGAAACTATTTATGGTGCTGAAGAGGCTTATTTGTGTTGAAGGACTGTAAGAGCACTGTCACTCAAGGTTCGATATCATCAGTTTCAAATAAAAGACATTGCTCTCGGATTTCGACATGCAAAAATGGAACTCTGAGTTATGAGGAATTGCAAGCCTTGGATGACATAGAATTGGAAAATGCTGTAATATTCGGAAACAAGGCATTTCGACCAGTGCAGCATCAGGCTTGTAAAGCTTCTGTAGCCAAGCAAGATTGCTTCATTCTCATGCCCACTAGAGGTGGTAAAAGTTATGTTACCAGGTTAGTGAATGTTAACATTATTTCTTTTGTGTAATGATCGTATGTAGAAATATGTGTGGAGACAATGTTCAGAGCGCTAGCCTTGTGCGTTTTGCTCAATGGTTCCACCAATTAAATGCTAGATGGGTAGACCTGTATATTGAAATTTAAGCTTTAAAATGATCTTGTAATCTGCTTTGTTAGCACTGTTGAGAAGTTTGTGGTTAAACTTAAGGAAGAAAATGTTTTCCAAATGCAAATTAAGCTATAGGAAGTGATTCAGGTACATAACCATGGGTTCCAATATACGGGATAGGACTAAGTTGGAAAAGAAGGAAATACTGGACATTCTCATTCTGCCTATGCACATCTCTATCTATTCTGTAATTTCTAGAGTTTGAGCTTTGTGCTATGCTTCTAGGACCTTCTACTTACTTAATGGAAAATTTATCTTGTTTTTGCATGTAAGTGTTGTTGTCAGTCATAGACTCATAGTTTACGTCCAATTCAAAAGGGTTATTAAGTCAAAGAGGAATAAGTTTTCAAATTACGTGCACCAAATATTGATTGTAGATGTCTATATTTCCTATGCAAGTATGTGCTATGTCATCATGTCAACTAGGGGTGATCATTTCCTATAATTGGTTTGAAATTGATGTCCTTTCATATAAATCTGAATTGATCTACTGAATCATGAAGGAAGATATTAATCTGAATTGATAAAGTTGAATTATCCTGAAGTGTTTTCTGTTCAGAGTTGAAGTAGTTGATATATGTTTCTAGCTGAAGTAATAATAAAACAAATATCAACTGGTGCTTTCTGATCAGCTGAAGATGAATAAAAAAATAATTCCCTCATCCCTTACTTTTTTCACGTGCTCTTATGATGTTTTTACATTTTGTTTCAACTGCCAGCAACTCTTAAACCAGGTGTCACAGTTGTTATATCTCCCCTGCTATCTCTCATCCAGGATCAAATAATTACTCTAATTCTCAAGTATGGAATACCGTCTACTTTATTGAACTCTTAGCAAACTGCTGCCCAAGAAGCGGCTGTCCTCCAAGAACTAAGGCAAGGTTTAGCGCTCTCTCTCTCTCTCTCTCTCTCTCTCTCTCTCTCTCTCTCTCTCTCTCTCTCTCTCTCTCTACGTTCCTAGAGAAGTATATCATACCAAACAATCTTCATCCCGCCATTAAATGGTTATGCTCCATATGTTGCAATGGATGCACATTTTTTTATGAAGTTAATGAAAAGATTCATGCCTGAGATGTTTGCCTCAAAAATAAATTTTGGGATCTTAGTTTTTTTCTAGAGAAGTATATAAAACGATTCAATCTTCATCCCGCCCTAAAATGTTGGGCTATGCTCCATATGTTGCAATGGGGTTTCTACTGGACTTCTAATTTTTTTTTCTGAGTGTTGTGATTGTCAAGTCGTTAATCCCTACTACTTTGCCTGCCTTTTCAGGAAAGATAAACCATCATGCAAGCTATTGTATGTAACTCTCGAAAGGATTGTGGGAAACCCATCATTTCTCGAGATATTGAAGTGCTTGCATAGAAAGGTACTATTTCTGACTGTAACTTTTTCTGAAAGTTTCTTTTTAACTTTTTGATACTCATCCATCACGCATTGCAGGCACAACTTGCTGGTTTTGTTGTTGACGGGGCACATTATGTGAGGTATGCTCTTTGGCATCCTTGTATCTGAAGCAAAGGTCATACTAGAGTTACTTCAAAAGGAGTAAGTATTTTGATGTTGCCACTGCAAAACTACTGTCCTTGTTCCAGATAAATAAAAGCAAGTTAACTTTTATTTATGCTCGCTCTAACTCTTTTTTTCGAACGTTTTCGCATTTTCTGTGTTTCTAGCCTTTCTGTGAAGTTCTAGCATAGCAGAATGCAATGTTGAAATAACTAATTCTGGAAATGATCCAGTTCCTTCTTTTGGGAAAAGTCAGTGACACATCGTTAATCATATTAGGCAAAAAGCACACGACTAAAATAACCTCTAACGGAAATCACATTCGGAAGTAATTGGAAGTGTCCATGTTTGGCATGATATTCAGGTCTTTTAAGCTGGTTCTTGTGTCTGTATCTGTTCTTTTAACCTTTATACTATATATTAACAAGTTGAGATATAAGGCAAAAGTTTGCCCATGTGATCATTGATTGTGTTTCTTGTGAGGTCTTTACTGGATTTGCACTGCCAGTGCCATCTCATGAAAGGAATGTCCTGTTGGTTTGAGCTTTTCTCATATACTTGAATGATTGTAAACTAGTAAAGCTTATTGACTGTTACTTTCTTGGTTGTCATTATTGCAGTCAATGGGGACATGATTTTCGTCCAGATTATAGGGGATTGGGATGTCTCAAGCAAAATTTTCCATACGTCCCAGTGATGGCCTTCACTGCAACTGCCACTCAGCCAGTTTGTGAGGTACGAAACTTGCACATTAACCTCCAGATTATGTTGAAATAATCATTTGGGACCGATTGAAATGTGCATCCATTGTAGGATATCCCAAATGCTCTCAGGATCCCCCATGCTCTTGTTCTTGAGACAAGCTTTGACAGACCAAACCTAAAGTACGAGGTCATAGCAAAGACCAAGACCAAGGAACCACTGAAGCAGTTTAGAGAGCTGCTAAAGAATCATTTTGCTAATTTTTGTGGCATAGTATATTGCCTCTCAAAGAGTGAATTGCAAAATACTTGAATGATTAGTGCGGTATAAAGGCGGTGTACTATCATGCTGGATTAGCAGCCTGTCAAAGAGTAGCTGTTCAAAAGAAATGGCACACTGGAGAGGTCCAGGCTGTATGTGCGACCATTGCTTTTGGGATGGGAATAGACAAACCAGATGTGGTAAGTTGACATGCCTTTGCCTATTTTTAGTTTTAGAATCAAGCTAACGTGTTGACAAATACTCGACTAATCTTCTTCTAATGTTTAAGTTTCACTAGTAGGTTTCTTAGTGTGCTTGCAAGTAAACTTTACTGGTTCCATGGTCCAGTGGCCTGCTAAATCGTCAATCTTGGCTATTGATTGCAGGAACTAGCGAATTATATATTTTTTCAAGTCAAATTCTTTCTTCCAAGCATGGAACTTGGGTGTGCTGAAATTAAGTTAGACTAGGATAAAGGTCATTTCTTTATTGTCAAGGTGGCAAATGACTCTGATCTAACTTGACCTTAAGTTATAATGTTTTTGTCACATTTCTACTTCTTTTTATTGGTTCAGTAATTATTTTTTTATGGCATGTGGTCGGCATGTTGTCATCCATAACACAATGTCCAAGTCAATCAAAAGCTATCACCAAGAATCAGGGAGGGCAGGAAGAGATAATCTACCAGCATTGTGCATAGCTCTATATGCCAAAAAGGATTTCAGCCAGGTTATGTGCATGTTATGGAGTGGTCAAGGAAGTAAAACCGCTTTCTTTAAATCTGCAATGGCTCAAGCTAGGAAAATGCAGCAATATTGTGAACTCAAGGTAATCCAATTTGTGTTCTCAACTTCTCATTAATGATCTCAACTAAGTGATGCTTCTATTTTGTGTTTTCACTTTCCACTTTGTTCTATTGATTGTTGTTAGTGTTAGTCTGGCATTAACCAGTCTGAGCGCTGGATCATTAGATGGGTCTGTTGGCAACATATGTAAATCATAATGGAACCTTTGGGCTAAACTCATCTTCCACGTACCTGAATGGAGCAAAGTCTATTGATAAACATGTGTTAACTCTCTAATTTGCGAAATTTTCAGGATGAGTGTTGGCGGCAAACCTTACTTGCACACTTTGGGGAGTCTTTGGATCGGAAAGACCGCAAATACGGTTGTAATCCTTGCGACAATTGTCTCAAAGCCTCTTCATAAAGGTAAACCTTTCAGGTGTCAACTCCCTTGATGGGCGACAGGTACTGACTTATGAATGTTCTTGAGCCGCATAGTTCTTCTGATTCCATCATCCGCAATTATTGGAAGACAACATGGTAATGGAGGAGTAAAGGTCCTTAGCTAAGGATACAGAATTCTTCAGTTGTGATGGTCTTGTCATCTCATGTTTGTCTTTTCCTTTCATCTGTTGCCATGTTCTTTGTCTGGAACTAATTATTTTTGTGAGGGGATCAAAAACGTGGCTCAACATATAAGCTGCAGAGGCATATGGGAACACACCGTCCGGTCTTGACTGAAGAAGAAAAAGTTACTTGTTTCAGTTCAGCGAAAGATTAACAATGAAATCCAATTATACAAGCACACGTTGCCTTTCTTCTCTTTCTCCTTTTGAATTTGTACTGAACGCATATCATGACTGCATCTGAAGTTGGTTTACTTGCAGATTCAATTTTTCAAGTCATATATCTTAAGATAAGATCGACCAGTTGAGAACCTTTATTAGGGTGTAATCATCAGTTATCCAACCATTGAACACCACTGGCTTTCTGGTCATCAAGCATTGCACGGGTGGACTGCATTATTCAGGTCATTAGTGGACTGGGGATCTTAGATCCACACTACGTAATAGTTTTTCACAGAGAGCACATGGCAATGCATCCACGATTTGATACTTAGGGATTTAACATGGCTTTATTATTCCTGGGTCAGGCACAATATTAGATTCATGTTGACTAGGATGTGTCAACGTTAGATTCGAGAGAGAGAGAGAGAGAGAGAGAGAGAGAGAGAGAGAGACTACGGATCAATTCGATTCTGACTCGGGCATCATCGATCGACTGAATCGCTTGAAAAGGTTGAAATTCCATGGAGGAGCAAGGCTTGGAGGTTAGAGAAAATTGTCTGATCTGTTGATGATGATGGCTATGGGATAGTCAACTTTGGATTTGAATGGGAACGTAGATTGATTAAATTTAGTTCATGGAGCTAATTAAAATTGTCTGATCTGTTCTTCTCTCCTCGTTTCTAGGGTTCTTCAACCACTCCTAATTTCCTCAATTCGTCTATTTCGATTCCTCTTCGTTGTTGTACGATTCAGCATATGGTAACGTATGCTACCGAAGCTACATAATCTAAAAATGCTGTGTGCGGGTGTTAAACGAACCGAAAGGCTTTCCATAGTTCCATTTTGATTTGAGGACAGTTTTCATATTTTTAGTATTGTCCCAGCGAGCTCGGAGTTACAAAAATGAGGAAAACCATGAAGCCCTGGAAGCGAAAGTTCTTCTGTCCTTTCAAAACTTTAACAGTTGTTGTTGCTGTTATTTATAGGATCTTGATGTAAATTTAACTTTCGAAACAAAGCTCCAAACAAATTGCTAGCATGAAATAGGCTCAATCGGCTTGACTCGTTTATTCAATTTTATTCGGTCGATTCACGGTCGTCCAACTTCAAATCATTTCAGTCCATACTGTTTATGCAGTCGAACACAAAGCCATTGCCCTTTAGATTAAATGCCGGGGCACTGGTTAAGCAACTAAGGAATTAAATTACACAATCAAATACGTTGACTTTACTTGCCACTTTTTGTGTGTTAATCCTAATCAATATTCTGAAAATCAAGTTATTTTATGCTAAGTATGTTTAACAAGTGATTTGACTTGTTAAC
Source organism: Syzygium jambos (assembly GCA_031216235.1). Taxonomy (NCBI): domain Eukaryota; kingdom Viridiplantae; phylum Streptophyta; class Magnoliopsida; order Myrtales; family Myrtaceae; genus Syzygium; species Syzygium jambos. The sequence goes on along the minus strand of CM062221.1, from coordinate 23,774,618 downwards.
ATGGCCGGCATTGTGTATGGCTTTAGTACTAAAAAGTAGACAACAAGCTTATCAGCCTACGAGTATAATTTGCGAGTAGCTTTTAACTACTAAAATTCCATTAGTGTAGTCCAATTTATGGTAGGAGAATATCTGTGAGTGACCCCAAAGAAATTGCTTCGATTGAAACTCGTGCATATCCGATGACCAAAATTTGGCGTAGCAGAGTTAAAGAATTAACCAATTAGATGACCCTTCGAAATTTTTCATTCAAACCAAATGAATACAAATTCTGGGAGGGGCTATTTTCACCCTCCCACCATAGCCAAACGCCAAAGAAAATTCGATTTCAAGTACCGAAGATGTATGGTTGCGCCTCTTCTGCTTTATAGATTCATGTGTAAATAAATCAAGTTTGAAAATTATACGACTAAAGCGATTGCAAAATGCCAATATATAAATTTTTCAGCATAACCAGATCAAGGAGATAATTGTAGGCTGATGAACACTTGCATTTTGTGTTCAAAATTCTTCCAAATGAGAAACTTCCGCTGTATTGAAAACCTTTTCGCTGGGACTCTTGGCTGCAATTGACATATTATGTGCTGAGTCCATAACATTTGCTTTTTCCATGAAAAAAGTCTCTTCCGGTCACAAGATTGTGGCTTGAAGTGGACATCTCAACGGTAATCTTGTTGACAAATTTGATTTTATGCTTAACTTCACATACAGAACCACCTGCACATCAGCTTCTGCAAGCATTTTGAGATTCAGCCAAGCCAAAGAATAGCACGATTCAAAGCTTGCAAACGACAACTACACACCCTGAGAAGAGGTCGTTTAATGTCAATGATCCCATGGAGAGGGTTACCAATACGCAGCACATGATAAAGGACAATATTGAAGCAACTTTGGAACACCATGACATGGCTCATGCCAGCCCGCATCTCCATCCTGTGGCGTTTGGAGACTTTCTCCTGAATTTCAAGAAATGCAGCTTGAATCTACACAAGGATGGGATTAACTAATTGTCAATAATTGAAGAAATTTGAAACTGTAGCATCACAATTTACCCCACGAAAGATAAGGTACAAATGCATAAACATTATTTACACCAATCACAGTTGGACCGCAATGAACAAAGACTTTGCTAGCTGGCCGAGGAAAAAGGAAACAACAGGCTTCGGAGAAGTAAGCAATTAGCAACACTTTCCTTGTTTGTGTTTAGGAACAGAATTTTTGTTAATAAGATTATGCTGAAAGGGTGAAGTGCCTCAAAAGATGTAATTGTTGACTTGGTTATTTCGCAGTACCCAATTAGCAAAATCAGCAATACGCAAAAGTTTGCCAGGAGGTGAATTTTAATTCCACAAATTCAACATCGCATGCATGAGAACCGAGCTTATTAAATCAGAAACATATATGACAACATTCAAAGGATATTATCACACTAATAAACTTACAGAAAATCAAGGAGATTGTCATCATGCATCCTTGTATACTGATTTTCAGGTGAAATGTGCAGCTCATATAGTGTAAGCACACGAGTTAGTCTTTCATAGTTACAGTATGACTGGTAGTGCATACCTCAGTCTGCAGAGCCTCATCGAGATCGGGAGTGATATCATTAGAAAGCAACTGCATCAAGGTAACATACAGAAAAATCAGCAAGTAGGTATTAGATTAATTAGAGATGTAAAACCTAATGAGCATACAAAAAGCAGATTCAATCTAGAAAACTACACTCACAAGCATTTAGGAATGTGCTGTTGAGACTAGATCAGGTGTTTGGATGTTCACAAGCATCAAAACTTCCTCAGTACAATCCAGTTGGCCCACGAGCCTCATCATGGTTGGCACGCAAGATGGTCGTCAGCTGTTGCTGATTCTTCCTCTGCAAAATCCCTCTTCATTTTGATTGGGCTCTGGTATGAAACTTGAAGTTCCTTTGCCAAGTTAGCCAGACCCAGATCAATGATGTGAGAAAACAATTCCATGACAACAATAGGATCAAACGGGATGCAAACTAATTAGCAAATTCTTGAGCTCCTCACCCCAGCTTGTTTCACAGAACGGGCAAAATATTGTCCCAACTATGTACAAGGTTATCGATACAACTCATTGAATCGAAGTCCAAGAGTAAGCCTCAGTCATTACATAGACTAACCAGACCCATCACAAAAGCAACACCAGTTTGCCTTTGCATGATAATCTTTCAAAACAACAGCTTTGAGCTGGTCTGCAATCATATATGACAGACTAGTCAGAACTACTTTTCATTTTTTTTTTTGTCACCAACCAGAGAAACTTGAAACTTGACTTTTATTTTAGCTCAGTTTCTCATACTTACTGGGAAAATTCATGCTCTGTCATGTAAGATTCAAGAGGAACATCAAGGGAACCATAAGAAACTTGACCGGGTTTTTGATCACCAGAGAAAATTGAAAGGTGTTTGTTCTGAACAAGATATCTGTCACTAGCCAAATCTGACACACAAAAATACTCACAAAGGAACTCAAAATGGCCTAGGATTTTTTAACAAAAAATATGAATTTTGGACATAGCGAAAAATGGACTTTGGGAGCAGTTTATAATATTTAGTAGAAGATCATCAGCCTCTAGATGAAAGATTCAAATCCCAGGTTTATCGAGAGGGAAACTGTAAATCACTAGGGAATTCTTGTTTACCTATCTTTAATATTTTCATCCTTGCCTCACTAGCCGCTAATCTGTTTGCAGTCTACAAAAGCTGCCAATGGAAGGATAAATGAAAAACATTACTATAACGTAACCAACAGCAGTAATGTAGGCAAATCAGAGTTTCCAAAATCAATCAAATAGATACTCGGTGTGGAGAAAATCATTCTTAAAAAATAGAGGTTCGAGAGAAGTATTACTCTATTCGCTCACGCTAGCCGTTCAAGGACGAAGAATCTTACTAGAAGACCAATGCCTTCAATTGACATTTGGGTCTACATTTTGATCTTGGCTGAAGCATCATGTCAGCATCTATGACCAACTCCTCCACTCCTTCAATTATGTAAGACTAGCAATTTAGGAAAGTACAAAACCCTGTCATGGAAATCATTCTTGTCAAAAGAAGATAGTGATGAAAAGTAGGTCATGAATCTCAGAAGAAAAATGATTGTTCACTTCTTATTTACCTCTGTTGAGGAAACATCAATCACTCCCTGTTGAGGAATCATCACTCCATAAGTCGTAAGACAGCTTTACTTTATAATTTCTAAAGACGCATGTTCCGGATTCCGGTATCATTTCCAATGAGTCACAGCCAGAGATATCCAAATCAATTAAATCCAACTTTTCAAGTCCCCGAAGCTGAGTAAGTTTCTTGCAATCTCGAACATTTAGAGATCGCAACTTCTCACATCCTGTCAAATTTGGCAACATCTCCATTGATTCGCATCCTCCAAAATCCAACGCTTCTAAGGACTTCCCACCATCAAGACCTCGAATTTCGACTAGATTGTTGCACCTGACAGCAGCTAATTCCTTCAAACACCGTGATTCTGGACAGAGAAGCCTTTCAATGGAATCGCAGCCATATAAAGATATGTCCTCCAAGAGCTCCAAATTATCAAGGCCTTGAATTTCAACTAGGTTATCGCAATTCTTAGCACATAATCGTTTCAGACAAATTAACTGTGAAAGGTCCAGTCTTTCAATTGAAATGCACCTTTTTATTGAAAACATTTCCAAGTTCTTCAATCCGTCAAGCTTAAGCAATATCAGCTTACGACACTTCACAATATAGAGTTCCAAGAGTCTCGAGGGAAGCTCGGGGATGTCTTCAAGTAGATGGCATCCCCAAAGATGGAGTCTTTCTAGGTGGATTAGGCTAGAAAGCCGCGGCAGCGACCGAAGCATGTCACAGTGACGCAGCTCAAGGCGCTGGAGCGAAGAAAGATCCCCAATAGCATTGGGAAGCTTTTCAAGCCGAGAATAAGTGACGTCCAGAAATTGCAAATTCTTTAAATCCCCAATTGAGCTAGGGATTTCTCTCAGTGACTCACACCTGTAGGCGTTCAGTGTCTTCAGCTTCCTTAGAGAACCAATAGACGCAGGGATCTCTGTAATACCAGACAAATCTAATACAAGTTCTTCTAAATCTTTTAATTCGCCCACTTCCTCTGGTAGCTCCTTGAGACTTTTACAGCCATACAAGTCCAGAAGTTGCAAATTCTGTAAATCCCCAATTGAGCTAGGGATTTCTCTCAGTGACTTACAATATTTCAAGTTCAGGTGTTGCAAATTCCGTAGATCCCCAATTGAGCTAGGGACTTCTCTCAGTGACGCACACCCGTAGGCATTCAGTGTCTTCAGCTTCCTCAGAGAACCAATAGACGTAGGGATCTCCGTAATACCAGAATGATCTAATACAAGTTCTTCTAAATCTTTTAATTCGCCCACTTCCTCCGGTAGCTCCTTGAGACTTCCACACCAACTCAAGTCCAAGGAAACGAGGCTCTTGAGTTTGCCAATAGAAGGGTGGAGATGCTCCAGTCTGAAACAACCTCTCAAGGTGAGGATCTTCAACTGCGTGAAAGCCAAGAGATCAGGAGTACATCTTAAACCATTGCACTCTCCAAGGACGAGAACTTGTAGCCGCTTTGGCGTCTACACAAAAAAAGAGAGGGAGAATAAAGCTGTCAAAAAGAATGAGAGTGGGGGATCGGCTAAACAAAAACAAAAACAAAACCCCATCTTAAATCACGGAGAGAGAGAGGGAGGATGTCTCTTTCTTTTCCCCCCCAATCTTACCGTGATCAAACTCCATCCTTCCCAATCCTCTGTGATGCCCAAGCTACATGATAAATCCAGCACCGATAAGTTCGGTAGATGCAAACCGGTCGTCGGAAGAGACAAATCGCTTCCCACGACCATCCACTGAAGCCATCTTACTTCAGAAAGGAGTTCGTTAGAAGAGTCTCCGCTTGTAGCTGCCCGCATCCAGTCACCGAACCTGGGGTAGCTCTGCAAGTATTTTCAATTGGTTCATCTGAGGACGTCTCTGGATATGGCGGAAGGAATTCGAGGAGACCAAAAAAAAATGAGGGAATCCTTTTCAATTCCCAGTGATATCCAATCAATCCATTGAGAGACTCTAAATTGACCTTTTAACTTTTCAATTTTTGCTAATCTGTTTGCAGTCTACAATAGCCACCTATGGGAGGATGAATGAAAAACATTGCTATAACGTGATATGTTGGCAAATCCGGAGTTTCCAAAATCAATCAAATAGATACCCGGTGTGGAGCAAATCATTCTTAAAATATAGAGCTTCGAGAAAAGTATTACTCTATTCACTTACGCTGGCCGTTCAAGGATGAAGAATCTTATGAGATGACCGATAGCTTCTATTGACATTTGGGTCTACATTTTGATCTTGGCCAAAGCATCATGTCAGCTTCTATGACCAACTCCCCCACTCCTTCAATTATGAGATGACCGACAGCTTCTAACAATTTTGTGTAGTTAAGAATCAGAACCCTGTCATGGAAAACCATCTTGTCAAAAGAAGATAGTGATGAAAAGTAGTACATGAATACTAGAAGAAAAACGATAGTTTACTACTCTCGTTCATATTTTCTTCTAAAATCTTCTCCAAAATCCATGAGTCGTGAGACAGCCCTCGTTCATAATTTCTAAAGACGCGTGTTCCAGATAATTCGGATATCGCTTCCAATGAGTCACAACCAGAGATATCCAAATCAATTAAATCCAACTTTTCAAGTCCCCGAAGCTGAGTAAGTTTCTTGCAATCTCGAACATTTAGAGATCGTAACTTCTCACATCCCGTCAAATTTGGCAACATCTCCATTGATTCGCATCCTACAAAATCCAACTTTTCTAAGGACTTCCCACCATCAAGACCTCGAATTTCGACTAGTTTGTTGCACCTGACAGCGGCTAATTGCTTCAAACACCATGATTCTGGACAGAGAAGCCTTTCAATGGAATCGCAGCGATATATAGATATGCCCTCCAAGAACTCCAAATTATCAAGGCCCTGAATTTCAACTAGCTTATTGCAATTTGCAGCGCGTAATTGTTTCAGACGACTTAACCGTGAAAGGTCCAATCTTTCAATTGAACTGCACTTTTCTATTGAAAACTCTTCCAAGTTATTCAATCGGTCGAGCTTAGGAAATATCGGCTTACGATACTCCGCGATACTGAGTTCCAAGAGTCTCAAGGGAAGCTCAAGGATGTCTTCAAGCAGATGGCATGGCCAAAGATGGAGTGTTTCTAGGTGGATTAGGCTAGAAAGCCGCGGCAGCGACCGAAGCTCGTCACAGTAACGCAGCTCAAGGCGCTGGAGAGAAGAAAGATCCCCAATAGAATTGGGAAGCTCTTCAATCGCAGAATAACTGACGTCCAGAAATTGCAAGTTCTTTAAATCCCCAATTGAGCTAGGGATTTCTCTCAGTGACTCACATCTGTAGGCACTCAGTTCCTTCAGCTTCCTCAGAGAACCAATAGACGTAGGGATCTCTGTAATACCAGATCTATCTAATACAAGTTCTTCTAAATCTATTAATTCACCCACTTCCTCTGGTAGCTCCTCGAGACTCCAACAATTCGTCAAGTCCAAGGAAACGAGGCTCTTGAGTTTGCCAATAGAAGGGTGGAGATGCTCCAGTCTGTCACAACCTCTCAAGGTGAGGATCTTCAACTGCGTGAAAGCCGAGAGATCAGGAGTACATCTTAAACCATCGCAAAATTCAAGGTCGAGAACTCGTAGCCGCTTTGCCGTCTACACAAAAAAAAGAGGGAGAATAAAGCTGTCAAAAAGAATGAGAGTGGGGGATCGGCTAAACAAAAACAAAAACAAAACCCCATCTTAAATCACGGAGAGAGAGAGGGAGGATGTCTCTTTCTTTTCCCCCCCAATCTTACCGTGATCAAACTCCATCCTTCCCAATCCTCTGTGATGCCCAAGCTACATGATAAATCCAGCACCGATAAGTTCGGTAGATGCAAACCGGTCGGCGGATCGACTCCCTCGACCCACAACTCAAGCCATCTTACTTCAGAAAGGAGTTCGTTAGAAGAGTCTCCGCTTGTAGCTGCCCGCATCCAGTCACCGAACCTGGGGTAGCTCTGCAAGTATTTTCAATTGGTTCATCTGAGGACGTCTCTAGATATGGCGGAAGGAATTCGAGGAGACCAAAAAAAAAATGAGGGAATCCTTTTCAATTCCCAGTGATATCCAATCAATCCATTGAGAGACTCTAAATTGACCTTTTAACTTTTCAATTTTTGCTTTTTTTTTTAAATCTTGGATTTGCACGATTTGTTATCTTCCTATCACTCCTGTACATAAAGACAGACACGTGCTTTCACATTTAATTTTTTAAAATAGTTATTGCTTTAAAACAACTAAGGCAAATGCACCAAAATGTTTTATCTTTTGCTCTCGTTTTTTTTTCAAATTACATGACGCGTGCACTTCGAATTTTATTTAAGACGAAGTACATGAAACCTTTTTACAACATATAAGTATTTACTTGTAAATTTTCATATGACTCGTGTATAATTTTTCAAAAGAATTTGTTAAAGAGTACCGGTGGGCCACCTGTAAGTAGCTAAGGAAGCACCCGATTTTCATTTTATTAACTATTTTTGTGGAGTGTTTAATCTTTTTTTTTTGAAAATTGAAACTTTTTTTTTAAGTATGTTTAAAAGGAGATGTAGTGACATTGGTTAGAAATACACTTTTTAGATTATAAGAAATATCTTTAAGCCAAGGCTACCATATGAAAGTTTATGGAGAAATATCACTTATTTTTATTTACCAAAAAAAAAACTGAAGATACATATGTCTATTTGCACAAGAATGGCATTGTTTCTTTTTGCATCTTACAAGTCGAAACATACCAATGACTGTTGTAATTTTCTGCTAAAACAAATCATTTAATTAGTTGAATATGGTGAAAAAAATCCCATATGGCTTTGATTGACTTTAATAATAGTACCTATATTTTCTCCCAAAAGTTTAATTGGTTAGAATTGTTTTTTTGGTTGGTTTGATTTACTTTTACTGTTTGACTCGTTTGTCGTTATCTCTGCTTCTGCAATGGGTATAATTTCTCTTAAGTTTGTTCGTAGGAAAAATCACTAAATTGTTGTAATCATCACCCCACACTATCTTTCATAATTTTCGCTTGTACATCAATCTATACAGTATATTACATTAAAAATCTACTAAATGAAAAGGGGATTTTAAACCTCAAACTTTCGTCAAAAGTTTACACACAATTCACATATATTTCACCAAAATGAGTTGAAGAAATAAGATATAATAAAATAGACATAATTATATTTTAAATAGTCAAGACAATTGGAAATTAGTCCCATAAGTATTTCATTTTCCATAATTAAATCAAAATCTTTCCATCTTACAATCATTTAATTTTTTTTCCTACACTAATTATCATCTTTCAACATATCTTTCTATTCAAAACAAATTAAACTTTTTTTCATTTTTCCAAAGATCTATATGGTGTGCTCTTTTTGCTAATCTTAAGGAGTTATTGGATTAACAAAAGAGTGTGATATCAAATCATAGGAATGAAATATTTCAAATTATATCAAGAATAAAAGGATATTTCCTTTGTCCAACATCTCTTGGTTAATTGTTAGGGTAAATTCCTCGCCATTGATCAATCATGAGCCTATGAGGCATCAAGATGGACAAATATATAATAATAAAATGACATGAACATCGATAATTTAAGTAAAAGAGAAACATAGTCAAAAAAATTCGCTTTGTGCTGAAAATCATATATAATGAATACAAAAGTATGAATATAATAATAAGCATGACATTTCCTCTAGTTAGTCAAGTTTTCTTCTTCTTTTTTTAAATAGTCAAGTTAGTCTAGCGGTTCCTAGCACAAAAGACGCATTGTCCCAAAAAATATAAATAATATAAAACAACTTATAGCGGATAGGAATGTTTGTCATAAGAAATGAGCAAGGTGAACATGATAAAACCTTAAAAAATAGTAAAATTTTCCTGAAAATATTTTTAAGGGTATTTTTGCTATCTTATCTATTAAGAGGAAATAAGAATGAAAAGAGATCGAAATAACTAGTAGGGCAGAGGGACGGGTATCTTCAAAATCAAAATGGAGAAAAAAATATCAAAAATTGGATTCCTAAATCACAGGAGCACCACAATACATTCGGATACTTACAATTGGCCCTCATACATATTATTTGATGATTCCTAAATTTTCACGGATGTAATTCATATCAATGAAATCGAATCAAATAATTTAACTCTTTCATCTTTCGGATACTTATAATTTATTTAGTTGTCGCGATTAATCTACGTGGACATAAATGGATGTTTACACAAAGTTTTTTCCTAGAAGTAAGAGCATCTATTTATGCTAGATGAAATATTAGAATAGATTAGATCAATTATATTAAAACAAGAGGAAGAGGAAAAGAAAGGAGTGCCATATTTTACCTTTCCTTTCCTTACTACTCTTGAGGCTCCCTTGTAGTTGCAATCCCATGGCCCGCTACGTTTGTCAAGCGGTTGTCCTTGGCAAAAAATACTCCTTCCAAGATCTCTCAATTGATCATGCATCTCCAACTTACCATCATCTCCAATTTTAATTAAGCACCTCAACTTCAACTCTTCAATTCCTTGACTTGGATAAAGCCCACAACCCTCCCACATGTACTTGGGATATTTGCTTGTTTCGCCAATAAAGAAACAAGCAATATCAAGAAAAATCTGCTTATGTCCATCTTCTAATGCATTATAACTTATTTGCAATATATTTTGGACATCTTTATGTGGTTGGTTTTCTAATTGCTTCCGCACTTCTTTCCATAGTTTTATATCTGTTTTTTTATACAAGTACGAACCTACGACTTGAAGTGCCAAGGGCAGCCCATCCATGGTGGATATGATATCACGAGATATACCCTCAAAGTCCTTGGGAGAACGGTCCATACGAAATGCGTGTCTGTTAAACAGAAGCAAAGCATGCACCTCATCCAATCTATTCAATTCATACTTGTGGTCTACCTCGAATTCAGATTGATCAAGAACGGCTACATTTCTAGTTGTAACAATGATCATACTTCCTGCCATAAACCAGCTACGTTCCCTGGCCAACGCATCTAGTTGATTCTTATCATCTATATCATCCAGAAGAATAAGGACCTTTTTTCCTCTAAATCTAGATTTGATCAAACTAATTCCATCATCAACATTCCCAACTTGATCTTCGATTTTCAGTATGCACTCAATTAGTTGTTTTTGTAGATAAGGAATATTGTTGCGGCGAACTGTTTCTCGAATATCAGCAAGGAAGCCATGATGCACAAAGTCGTTCGACAGCTGGTTGTAGATTTCCTTGGCAAGAGTCGTTTTTCCAATCCCACCCATGCCATAGATTCCAATCATTCGAGCAACACTAGCAGGAGTGTCTACCCAATTCCTGATTTTGTTCACATGATCCCCAATTCCAACTAAGTGCTTAGTAACATCAAGCTGAAAATCTTGTCGTAACTTGCTCAGAATTGTTTCGACAACTTTTTTCACTAATTCTCCTTCATTCCTGTCAAAACAACAAAACTCAACGATAGGAGTCTTTCGAACAATAATGAAGGATGCATTGGGCCAATTAACTTGCAAGCCGTTTTGGTTTTACAATTAACAATTGGGGAAGATGGTGTAGCGGTCATTTCATTTGTTTTCCCAATCCTTTTATGCCAGTAGATGGATCTTGTTGAAATAAAATAAGGTGGTGCACCTGGCTCGTCAAGAGTCTTTCGAACTATAATGTTCGTTATAAGGATTAAGGTTGCCGCCAGTAGAAAGATAGGAGGTCAATTTTTTTTTTTGGGGGGTTGTGTTTAAAAATTTTAGAAAGAGAGGAGGTTACCCCAAGATCACCTACCAATGGGGGTTACTGGCATTGGAAATCAAACCTAAACATAATAAATGTGAAGTGTCCAACTCTTATTAGCTGAGCCAACCCATTGGCATGAGGAAGTCTATTTTATCCGGTAGTGATCAAGTTTTGGAAGACCGAGCATTGGAGTCCTTTCTAGGCACGTTATTCGGTGATTGATACTATTGGCTGTAGGGGTTGTTGTTTCTTTCGTTTTTTTGCTCTGGAATGGATACAAATGTAAAATTCTTGGGCGCTACGGGATCTTTGGTTTAAGTTGTCGCTGGTTAGTTTTCAGGACATCTTGGGAAGTACTAGTGTTTGTTAGTCTTCGAGGCATTATTGGGACATATTGGGGACCCTTTCTTAGCTTGCAGTGAAAGTAATACATCTGCATTTCATCTGTTATGCGTGAAGAAGAAAACTTACTTATCAAAAAAGGAAAAAGGTTTTGTGAAGTACCCGTTAGCAACTTTCTCGGATTCCCATCCATGTAAGTAACTCACTTCTCTAAGTGCTCGCTCCCCTTCCCAAATATCCTTCTCATCAAAACGCTTCTTACGCGAATCGAAGGCCTTCCCAAACCTTCCTTTTAGATGCCGTACATCCGATGGGTCCACTTTGTAAAAGATGGGCAAGACTATGTGTGACGTGCTCTTCTTACGGTCCATGATATGAATGAGCTCGCGGAGGCACCATTTGCTCGAAGCATAATTTTCCGAGATGATGGGAATCGAAATCTTAGACCGTGCGATGGCATCGAGAATCTGTGAACCAAATTCCTCGCCTATTGGGATGCTCTTATCGTCCCTAAACACGCAAACCGGTACGGTCCCTGCCTTGATCAGACAGTGATAAAGATGATCGGTGAATGCCTTGCGGGTATCGGTGCCTCTAAAGCTTAAGAACACGTCATATTGACTGCTACTGACATCTGTGGGTACTGGAGAGATGAACGAAGGAATGGATGCTCCCTCAGTGCGCTCTTCCTCTGCTCTCTTTCTATTTCCCTGACTCTGCCAATTGGCCATGGCGATCTGAGGAGGAAAATTTTCTGCTGCTCGAAAGGATTGATGAACAACAAAAGATGCTTTTCTATGATAGAGGTGATCGGTAAATTCCTTGCGGGTATCAGAGCCTCTAAAGCTCAACAACACGTCATATAGACCATTACCTACATCTGTGGGTACCAAAGAGATGAACGAAGAAGTCGATGCTTCCTCAGTGCTCTCTTCCTTTGCATTCTTTCTCTGACTCTGCCAATTGCCCATGGCGATCTGAGGGGGAAAATTTTCTGCTGCTCGAAAGGATTGATGAACAACGAAAGATGCTTTTCTGCAAATGCTTTGCGGGCTTGGTCCACTCTGAATAACGTGTACGTTTATTTCTCCCCAAGGCAATGCTGAAGCATGTTCGTGCTCTTGAGAAAGAGATAGGTACTGAAAACACGGCCTTCAGTTAAGTAAGCTGACGTCGTTTCACTGTGGAAGATTAGGTGGCCCTATAGAGGCCCCCAAAAAGCTCACATCATTTACTTGTTCAGAAATACATAGTTGAAACACATTCAAATATTTAAACACATTTAAACAGATTGAAGCATAAGTAGTCAACTTCCTTAAAACACATTCGAACAACTAAGTGACTTCACGCAATCTATGATATTTCAAGATCGATTCTTTCAGTTGACACCTAAGATATTGAAATTATGTAGAAACCCCATGTTCACAACGCCTTCTGTTTAATCCCATATCCATTGGCCAAACTAATGGAGTGCCAATTAATTGTTGCCCAATAAACCTCATACTCTAGATACATACACTTTCCTAATTGGAGGAAATTTCCATCAATCACGTTTTTAATTTGGCGGGTTTCAAGTATTAGGCATCGTTCATATATAAAATTAACTAAACCTAAAATATTAATCGAGGAAAAATTTTCAATTGCTCAGCTGTTTAAGTTATGACGGAAGTCGATAAAAATAATTCCGAATGAAGGGGAAATACTTCCTTTTGGCCCACATTTTATTTCTTTCTAAAAGTGCATAGAAATGAGAGGAAATGCAAACATTGCACTTTTCTTCCAAAATTGGCCTTATTTCCTTTTTAAGGATGAATTGAATGAAGGATAATTAAGTCTATCAATGAAATTAAGTTCCATTTACATCATTTCCACCCAACATGCATCCAAACATATTTAGAGGAATTTTAACTTTCTCTCTCCTCTTTCATGGTCTGCTTGTTTTGTTTGTTCTTAATTTTTAAATTTTGAAATTTATGGCATTAGGATGTTCGAAATTTGGGGCTTTTTGTGTGATAAAATTTTATGGCTCTTAAATAGGATTAATATTAGTACAAAAGGCTGTGTCTCACTTGTAATTGGAATATCAACGGAAGCAATTTTGCTCTTTCCTTAAATGTAATGCAATGTGTTGCATCTTTTTGCATGTATAAAGGTTAGCATATTGCATGGTGTCGTGTTGACATTTCATATGGTGACACGTTTAATAATAGCATTTGCCGTGTTGTGTTGCCTAACTTGCTTTATTAAAAGTGTTATATTCGTATTGTGGCAGTTCAACGCGTTTACTAAACGTCTTGTTTGGGTTTTGTCATATGCGTGTTATATCCTAACTCGACATGACACAATTAACATGACACAACATGAATTGTTAGTTGTACCTTTAGTAACGTGATCACTCACAAAAATCAGCGATAAAAAAAGAACGTCCAAAGTCTTTGACTTTTCATGGTCTTTAAGGACCACTTGACGAAACTTTTACTTGTTTTTTTTTTCTGAACAAAAAAAAGGAATTGCTATAAGTGTACAAGTCTCTTGGCCTTATATCTCCAAGAAAACTCGAGCTTTCCTGACAAGCTTATATGTTCATCTCGCTTCCAATGGCTCAGAACACGGTACTCTCCCCCTTGCTTCGCTTCAAGAAAACTCAACCGTCTCTCTCTCTCTCTCTCTCTCTCTCTCTCTCTCTCTCTCTCTCTCTCTCTCTCTCTCTCTCTCTCTCTCTCTCTCTCTCTCTCTCTCTCTCTCGTGTTCTTTCTCTTTTTTTCTGAATGTTGCTTCTCTATTTGTTCTGGGGTCGGTTGCTTCACTTCTTTTATTGGTTCAAATTCAGTGATTTCATATTTTAATTTTATTAAAAATTGTCATATTCTTAATGAAGTTGGAAATGTGAGGTAGAGTTGAACAAATGGTCTCTGTCATTTCTCTCTTATCTATTTCATGCTGGCCCCACATGCCAATAATTTTATATAAGATGAATCTATGATATGATGTTACCAAGCTATTCACTTCAAACTTTCAAATTTATATTATTATTGATCGATATATTGTTTGCAAAATAGAGCTATAATTTGTTAAATGACACCAAATGAGCATAACACGCTAGTATTAAGTTACTAATGATATATGAAATACTTGTACACTGTCCTTGAGTTCTTTTTTGGGTCATTTTTTTATTGCAATTTTGTTGGCATATCATTCAGCTCTTGAAATGTCAGTAAACCAATGAAAAAAGAAGTATGCGAAATATTCAAAAAATAAAAGATAATTTAGGAAAAAACATAGAAAAGAAAGGAATGAAGTGTCTGGGCTTACTTTTAGAAGGAAGCAGCGATATTTAGAGGTAATGTCCAAAAGGCTTTTGAATTATGAATTTATGACTCAGAAACCTTCATGAACACGAATTAAAAGTGAAAAAGGGAATGAAGTGTTATCAATTTTCCTCTTTCTCTGACTCTGCCCTTTGTGCATGGCAATCTAAGGGCAAAAGTTGGAACGAAGGATGCTTTTTTGCTGCATAAAAGGATCGATGAACTAATCTCTACGAACAAGTATGAACATGAATCTATTACCACGCAAGAAAAAATGACCATGAAATCTTTAATTAATTGGTAATTAATGAACTAGGAGCAGTTGCATATGCTTTTAGTCCTCGCCTTATCTTCTTTTGGACCTCACCCTATTCAAATCAAACTTGTTGGCTTGATCCACGTTGGCTTGATCCACTCACGAGTAACGTGTACATTAATTTTTCAATTGGCTATAAAGAACTAGAATCTGTGTACAAGTATATTGCATTCAACTAAAAATAGAAGCATACGTTTGGTTTTTATTTGGTTATTGAAAATCAGAATTTGATAAATCAATCAAAAGATAATAATTGAGTTGAAGCGGAATTAAAAATGTGTGAAAGATGTCAAGAAAGGACCGAGCTAGTAATTGTGGATGTGATCTTCTATTTTAATTTTGTTTAAAATTGTAATATTCTTAATGAAGTTGGAAATGTGAGGTAGAGATAAACAAATGCTCGTGGTTATTTCTCTTTTATCCATTCCACGCTAGCCCCGCATTCTACAATTCCATGTAAAATGAACTTATTTTGAACTAGTATGTTATCACCAAGCCTTTCATTTCAAATTTTCAAATCTAAGAAGTTGATTGATATCTTGTCCGTAAAGTAGAGCTATAATTTGTAAGATGGCACCAAACGGAGGAGCGGGTGCTCCCTCAGTGCTCTCTTTTTATGCAACTCTTTTTTTCTTCTTATTGAGATTATTGAATACAAGCACAAAGATGCAAGAAGCACCGTAGAGGAACAACCTGATACGAAACGGTGCATCTCTTCGTTTGCCTTGCTCTGACTTTGCCCTTCTCCATGTTAGTCTGAACGATTAGAAATTAGGTACTGATTCGATGGAAGAAGGAGAAGAAGATAAGAAGGGAAATAAAAGGAAGCTGCTGAGGAAAAACCAGAGACGATAAAGGTTTGAAGTAATGGCGTTCAGTGCTTGTCCCCATTTTTGTTGGAGGACCCACCTCGAGAATATCACCGCAAAGATTTTTTTATACAATTAAATGGAAGTAGAATAGGTTATCAGCTAAATTTGTGATAAGTCACGTTAAATTGATTAATCACATTTGGAAGAACGAATTTATCGTTTGTAACAAAAGAGGTGCAAGAAATGAGTGATATAACGCTAGGTGAATCTCCTGATATGCGTGTATGGCTCGATTTATTTGATTGTTTTCATGTACATGTCATAAGATCAACAGGGGTTTTTTTCTTACTATTGGATATCATGTAAAAGATCTTAAGAAGATTACTCAGTTGGAATGTTCTATAGGTAGGTAAAATTGTCGAATGAAATGTCCTTAAGAGAAGATTTACTCTTAAGATGATCGGTTTCAAGATGGGTTCTATACTAAGAATCAGGAACTTATTCTGTAATAATCGGTTCTCCATTTTTGTAGCTGAGAACCAAACTAGTTGACCCTGGAACCAGCCTACTTTTATTTTTCTGATTAATTTTTCTGTAAATTGATTTAGGACCTACAAGCACAGAGAAACCTCACAACGCATAAAAAAAATGATCTCTAGATTAAAGCGAAATGTGGCAATTTTGCACACAATAGAATCTACCGCGCTTGCAAACCTATTCGTTCTAGTTCAACAAAAGATCAATACCGAATTACGATGCAACTAACAATCAGACAGCAAGGCCATTATAGGATTAGCCGCATCTAAAGTCGAAAACAAAGGCTTTCTTTTTTCACCGAAGTCAAATCTGAGCTGGGGACATACCTCGTTGGCAGGTAACAGCGACTCCAAAGAGAGAATAAATGACCCTCCTCTGCTATTCAGCAGCCATCCACATCCCCTATAGACAAAAAGGGCCTAGAACACACTTAGTTCAGCAGATTATTCCGATAACAAAGCGACAAATCAATAGAAACGACACGCTAATAAGACATGAAAAAGTGATTACCTCCTGCGAGCTGAGATGCGAAGAGAGGTGCAAGATCGGACAGAGGAGACCCCAAACAAACCTGGGCGAGAACTTTCAAGAGGGAAAAGATCAAAGAAAGCGAGCGAGGACGGTAGTTTCGAATTGTTCTGCAAGAGAGAGGCCGAACGTGAGAGAGAGTACAGAATGACCAATTCTGTTCATATCTGCTCATAAAACATTTTGTTAAACGGATAAATGTGGCTCTTGCTAATTTTTCATTATGATATTATCAAAGACGTTCTTCCTCCCGTAAGTGCTACATTCTCTCCCACCCTAAACATGCATAAATCATTATTGTCAAATCTATCATTGGTCAGTGACTTTTACGTAAATGTACGCTATATATACGTAAAAGTCACCTCTTTGCGGTGAGCAGTTAAATCGCATGAAAACCTCACTTTATGACGAGTTTCTCTGATTCAATCTGCAAAGATAAAGTCCACCTAAAAATTATCCACATATTAGATATGTGTAAGTACATTGAAACCAGCAGCTTTGCTCACTTTCAAGTCTTCCATTGTAACCAGCACAAAAAAAATAGCACAATTGTGAATTTTTCATAATTTCCGGAAAACATTTGAATTTTCTGTCATTTTCCAGAAATTACGAAAATTGCCAATATAATGGAAAATGGTTTTCTGATCAGTTCAAATAAATATTTGTTGTTGACAATTCTGATCCATAGCCTTTGACAGGTTTTGTGCGATTATTGAAGAGAATAGACTGGCACAATCAATATTTGGAAAAATCTTATTTTTAAGTATTTTCAAGGAAAAAAAAGGAATTATTTCTCCAAAAACCGAGTATTTTGGATGTTTCACGGCTTTGAGTAATTTTGGACAATTGGGGTACGTATAGGGCCGATGGACCCTAAATCGGGTCTAGAAGGGCATTTTCGTAATTTTCACCGAACGGGCTTTTTGGCCCAAGGGACCTCAGTCAAACCATTCCAGCCTCTCGTCATAGGTAAATGTTTTGAAAACAATTTCGGGGTGAGGGCCAGCATGCGATTCCACCAGGGTTCAACCGCTCCAACCCATTCATACCCGATTAGCTTGAATAAAAAAAGATTGTAGCAAGAAATATTAGCAACATATGTGATGATGATTTCGGAAAAAGTCGAGGGAATTTCACAAGTGATATTTTGTATGCCTTAAAGGACATCAGGTGTTATGCGATAAGTAATGGTCCAATGTATTTTTGTCCTATCAATTGCAATAGACCGGAGAATGAAGGTCGGGCTGACCTCGAGGAGCGATGTAGAGATGAAATTACTGCGATGGATTTCGATGTTCGAGAGGAAGAAGTTGCCTCGAAGCAGCAGCAGATCAAGTCGTGTCCGAGTCCCGGAAGGCGGTACGATCGGAGGATTCACACCTTCACGCCTCAACCCGGACCGGCTCGGTTCGGAAAGACAACCGAGGCAAATTTTGGAGATCTCGGGGTCAGAACATCCACGCGAAAGGACGAGTGTCTACTACGAAAATCACCAACGACGGACAAGGGAACTCACTATCTTTCGATAAGATCGCAGCTCTTCTCCGGTGTGTCTGGAAATCCAGAGACGACCTCGTGTGCTCCGACGAAGAAACCCCCCCCAAAACCCAGGAACCCTAATATGCCTCGGCGGAGCCTGTGACCAGAAATTATAGCAAGCGGGACGCTGAAAGTTCGAGACTTTGACACGATTCGAGTTGATTTACCTGCGAATCGGTTCCCGCCGAAGAAACCGGTCCCTCGAGATGAAAGATCGATGGGGGGTCCTCCAAAGCCGGTGTGTGGCGACGCCTCAGGTGTACTGCTCGATGGGATTCGCGATGAAGAAATCACCTGCTTCCTCGTCCGATTCAAGCCGAAGCTCTCGCTCTCTGGTAGCGGTAGATGGCTATTGACGCGCTTTCAGATCTAGAAGAAGTGTAAGAGAAGCTTGGTACTCGGGAGTCGGACGACGCGGCACTGGTTGACTCTCTCTCTTGCTGGAACGTAATCACGTGGGGCCATGGGAGGTGGAGGCACTTTATGTCTTGGACGCCTCGAGCCCAGTAGGCTAATTTCAAAAGTATATCCGTGGCCCATCGCGAATCAATTAGCTGATTGGGTAGCTAAAACCCAACATTTGAATACTCTTTTTTTCGGAAAAATTATCAAAAAAATCCTAAACTTATTATAATTATGCCAAATTCAATCATAAATATTTTTTTGTCAATTTAATCCTAAACCTTATGAGTTTATACCAATTCAGTACATCCAGCTAATTTTGGCTGGCCGACGTTAACGTAGACACCGGCCACTCAGGCGACGCTGACATGGCAATTTTTTAATATGCTTGTTATTAGTTTTTTTACATTTGATTGTGCCCAAGAGCAGAAGTCTAGTGAAGTAAGCCTCGCTGGCCATCGGTGATAGCGGCCATGGCCTCGCGCAGACTTAGGCGAGGCCGAGCAAGGGCTTTGTGGCCCACGCCCTGTGGCCAGCGAGCTTTGGCGACCCTCCCTAGCAATAGCTCGCCGGCCATAGTGGGAAACAAAAGAAGGAAGAAAAAAAAAGAAAGAATTTAATAAATTAATATTAAAAAAATTTAAAATTGTCATGTTAGCATCGTCCGACGCTGATGTGCGCGTTGGCCAACATCCACGTCTGCGCTGGCTTGCCAAAATTAGCCAAATGGACTGAATTGGTATAAATGTAAAATATTTAGGATTGAATTAGCACAATTATATTAGATTTAGGACTTTTTTAGTAATTTTCCCCTCTTTCTTCTTGATTAGCCCAACCCCGCAACTTCTTTGGATTTTGTCTAGAACTTCTAATGATAAATAAAAGTAGTATTTCTTACCCCAAAGGAAAAAAGAAATCCTAAAGCTATCAAAACCAAATATCTCAGTAAAAAACAAGGGTCTGAGTGATTTACGGTGATTGGCGTTTCTCCTCCTCAAGCACAAGCACTTGGGACTTTAAATAAAAGCTTTTACTTCTTCTCTGAAGACTCCCAATCTTGTGGTGGAATTGCCTTTCTTTGACGAGGCAATTGTTCTTCTTTTTTACCCTCGCCTTTTTACAAAGACCCACCAAAACAATCCCTTCCTCTAAATGGACAAGACTACCTCAATTTAGACTTAAAAGGATATTTTGTTACTCTCTCTTTGTAATTGGACCGCTTGGCCACTCGAATCAAAGCGAAGGATGGGCGACCATTGGCTTTGCCCGCCCCATTAACAGAAAGAATCGATACTTTTATGTCGGAGTCGAGGTGTTCACAAGGGTAATTACTTTCCACGTGATGCTATTTCAAAAGAGCCCTGCAATCATCTCCTTTACTTGGCAACTTTGGCAAGGTGTACATACTGGAAATTACTTCGGCTGTGCATGGCAACCATTCTGTGCTCGGGAACAGATTTTATTCAGAAATAATTCTTTTTTATTCTGTGCCCGAAAATAATTTTCAAGCATTTGAAAGCGTTTGGTAACTACACAAAATTTCATTTTATTAATAATTTTTCTTTTTTTTTCTTTTTTTTTCTTTCTTTCCCATCTCCTTCCTTGGCCATGGCCAGTAGCCAATGCCGGCGACCGGCCACAGGCCAGGGCCGGAGAGGGTGTCGCGGCCCTCGCCATCGCCCTCGCTGCCGGCCTTGCCAGTGGTGACGGCGAGGTCCGCCTCGCCTTGGCTAGGCAAGGTTCATCACCCAGGCGACGGACCTGGGTGGCGACGATGAGGCTGGCCTTGCCTTGGCTGGGAGAGGTCGAGTCTTGCCGTTGCTAGGGTTGATGACGGCGAGGTCGGCCTCGCCTTGGCTGGACGAGGTCTCGCCGTCGCGGTGGCAAGCTGCCCTCGTCGGCCCTAGCAGGCGGTGGCTGGCGGGTGCGGGCGGTGGACTAAAGAAGAACAACAACCAAAAAAAAAAAGAAAAAAACCAAGAAGAATCAGTTCTAGAAAAATTGTTCTAGAATTAAAAAACTGCTTTTTTTTGTTTCTTGATTATGTTCCAAAACTGATTCTGGGAATAACTTTTTGCAAAATTATGCCCGGGCACAAAAAATTTAACAAATGGATTTCTATTCCCAATTTGATTTTGGGAACAAAAGAACATAAATTTTTACTATTTTATAAGTTACCAAACAGACCCTTCTTCTCTTGCCTCAAAAGATGAGCCAGTTGTGCTTGGGTACACACAATCCTACTGTGGACTTGCGCGTCTTTGATGAGGAAATTTACTTCTTTAACCAACTAACTCTCACCTTTTGTTAGTTCTCTTTGTAATGGGATCACACGGCCGTGCAAATCAAAGTGAAGATGGACAACATTGTGCTTTCCCTTTCCGTTGAAATGACAGCCTCTCACCGCTATAGACGTTGAAAAATGATAAAAAAATCTACTTTTTAACTCATTCAGTGACCTAAATCATATATGGATTAGCTAAAATTTTAAAAGTAGATTGTTATGAATTTAAAGTAAAAAAATTATTCGATATATATTTTAATGAGTCTGAACCATATGTATATGCAATTCATGTTAATTGAAAAAGAGAAAATATTAACGATTTTTTCCATTTGCTTTCACGTGGCTCCTTCTTAGTTGGCCTGACGCTCAAGTGTGGTACACCCTGCCACGTGGAGCCACTGTATGTGGCGTGACAACTACATGAGCTTTTTCTTCACTTGTCTATT
This sequence comes from Syzygium jambos, assembly GCA_031216235.1. NCBI lineage: Eukaryota > Viridiplantae > Streptophyta > Magnoliopsida > Myrtales > Myrtaceae > Syzygium > Syzygium jambos. The sequence continues at coordinate 23,753,224 of CM062221.1, read as the reverse complement.
GCTTTGACCAGTGATTGAGTGACACGCCATTCATTTCCCTACTCGTTAAAAAATATATATTAATATATAAACATAAAAATGTCAATTAAAAAAATTTACTTTTGTTTTGCTTAAACACAGCAACAGAAAAGAAATCTGACATACGTCTCGTAGATTTATAACTTCAGTACGACATGCAAGTCCTGTGGTAGCGAAGGAGCCTTCACACATATTCCTGCAACGTCAAGAATGGCTCAACCCCAGAAAAGAACTAAGTAAAAGAAAAGCCTCCTCCCAAACAAACCCAAGGGGGGTCAAATTAAACCAAAAAACTAATGAGGGGGGCAAAATAGAACTTAAAACAAACTTCAGGCGCGAAAATGGAATTGTCAGAAAAATTTTTAAAAAAAATTGGCTCCAATCTCTCCATTCTCCGCCATATAAAAAGGAAAAGGAAAAACATCAATCCCGCCATTACTGGGAAGGTATTAGAACAAGAGCATTTTGAGTGTGCTCTATTGATCAATTCGATTCCAACTTGTGCATCATCAATCCTCCAAATTGCTCGAACAGGTTGAAATTCCATGAGCAGGGCTTGGAGATAGAGAAAGCTCAGTTACTAAGCTTGGCTCTCGAATTCGGCTTCGTTGAGCAGTCCGCCAACGAGTGCTTGGACCGTCTCATTTCGCTCTATGATACATGAATCATCACTTTGTTGCCCATTTTTATTGCTGATTAGAGTTTGCAGAAATTATGAAGGTTGTTCTTGTCCCCATGACATGATGATGATGGCTGTGAAATAGTCTGCTTTTTTTTTGTCAAAATAACATTTCATTCATTTCCACGAAAGTACAAAAGAGAAACAACAAGACAAATCCCAGATAACTTCAAAATAAAACAAACTCCAGATAACAAAATGAATCATCAAAACAAGATTAGGGGTCTCACGCCTAAAGCCTAAAGAGCATATCTGGGACTTCTTCAAATCAAAATTGGCAGCCGATCACCGAATCCGTCTTTAGTAATGAGCATACACCAAGATTTCGAACTATTGCTACGGCTTTATTCTACTTGAAGAGAATGATTAGGATGAACCCTTTGCCTTCAACTCCATGTTTCACACAACTCTTGGGAGTTGTGGAGAAGATGAAGAAGCATTGTGCCACGGCCATTGACATGATCGATCGGATGAATTCAAAGGGAGCTACTTCCAACGTTTTTAGTCTCAGCATATGGAAGAAATAGTGAAGGGATTGTGCAGAATTGGTAACGCTAGGGTAGGTATTCGATTGCTAAAGCATATGGAAGACAGGCTGGGAGCTAGATGTTGCCTTATACACCACGGTCATTGCACAGAAAGACCAATGGCAGAGGCTTTGAGGTTCTTTAACATTATGACTAGCCTGGGAAGTCGCCCAAATGTTGTCATTATAATTCCTTGATACATGGCTTATGTTGTATCAAATGGAAAAAAAAAAAGCAATGATTTTGTTAATGGGTAAAATGCAATTTACTGTCCATCATTAAAGGATTTGCGTCTTGAAAATGTTTTATTGGTGGACAACCATTGACTTCTCAATGATAGCCACGGGAAGAGTTATTAATGAATTCGAAAGGACCACAAATGGGGTTTACTTGTTTTCGTTGGCCGATCATAATGAAATTTTGTCGCACTTTCATTTTATATCGGTCTAGGCCAAGGACAACTAATAGATTTTGTTTGGCTGAAACAAGAAAAACTGCCTTACTATTCACAAATTATTTGTCTCGGTCTTTTATTGTGGTGTAAGTCTTGGCTCTTGTTATATCTTCCAGCTAGGTAACATGGATGAAATCTTAAGTTCCATTTATTTTCCGGAAAACATTAGACCATGCGATCGCATCAAGGATATGTGAACCAAACCCTTCACCAACAGGGAGGTTGTTATCATCCCTGAACACAAACATTGGTACAGTTTGTTCATTTATGAGATTATTGTAGCCTCTAAAGCTCAAGAATACATCATAGTGTTCTAGGTTCCAATGCGCCCCTGTTCGATTCCCGGGTTCTAGGTTCCAATGCGCCCCTATCCGATTTCCGAGGGAATCGAACCGAGAATCGAGAACCAAACCGAGAATGAAGAACGAACCAAGGAAACCGAGAAAACCCTAAAAAGAAGCCTTTTACTTTTTCCTCATAAGAACTTAGATGTGCTTATCTATAGAGGGGTTTATAATAATCTTTCTTGCAATCAATAAGGGATCAATGTGACTCTTAGGGAGAGATCTAATTCTCTACTAATAGTCACTTATAAAGTTCTAACAAAGGGGTTAAACTGAGACTTAATAGAAAATTTTTTCAAATATTAGCGGCTACATAGAGCGACAACAAAGTTGGATATCGCACTAATTTTCCGATACCATTAGATCTGTTCTAGTTTCATTTCCTGAAAAAAAAAACATATAATATTGGTGTCTTGTCGTAATTCATATCATTCTATGTTGTTGATAGACTAAGAAAATTACCCTATAATACTTAATACGATGAAAATATGCCATGGTGAGTATCATACTATCACAAAATTCCACATCACATTCAATATATTCAAGGTAGATTTGTTGTGCCCATTAAAATAGATTGGAATCCATGGACCTTGTAATTGTAGGATGGTAGATATGGTGATTAGTATGGTCATGATCTTAAGTGGAGTTGGTGAAACTTATGTTGTCACATGTTAACATATACGGCGATAATCTAGATTTTAATCTCCCACTTGCTTTAACTATATGAACGCCTGCTAATTATATTCCGTTATTGTTGTGTATGTGTGAATTTGATGTATCAAGATAACATGTCAATGAAGGTTGAGGGATGTGAGGACATAACTCTGATTACATGCGAGGGATGTGGATGATTGAGGACTCAAGTTCTATCATATAAGTTTTTTTTTTTTTGATAACCTAGGGAACCCCCGCACTGCCGATAGCCAGAGAGTAAACCCTGGGGGCGACACGTGCTAGCCACCACACACATGCCACCGGTTAAGTCACCCTGCGGCGCCCGGGATTCGAACACTCAACCTTTTGCGAAAGGAAGAGTGCGCGCTCCAGCAGCGCCACCCAGGCGGGTGGTCTATCATATAAGTTTTATGTTATGTGTTTTGAACTTTTTATTGTTTATTTTATTTTACGTGTTCATCTTTTATGGATTGTTTCTATTGACAAATGAGGAACTTTCATTTTTGTTGTTAGGTTCACTTTCATTTTGCTTAACAAAAAATGAAAAAAAAAAGAACTTGTTAGACCCTGTAATCAAACTTGGAGCTAGGTTCCAAGCTATGCAGAATAGGTTCCAGGTTTTAAAAAATAAGGAACTTGTTCTGATGGGAAGATTCTAGGTTTCGGGTTCCAAGGTGGAACTTGTAAGGAAACTGAAACCGTTTACATCTAGACGCAATCAACATGACTAATTTGCATGTGAGAACCATTTGTAGTGCATATACTAGGCGTAGTGGAAGCAATTACTTTACTCCAAAAAAACAGTAAAGTCACATGGTTGCTCGCGGTTTACGAAACTGATAAGTAAATTTTTGTCCATTAGTCACATTTAAATGATACGCCAAAACATAGAACGCGCATTCCAAGTAGATGCTAATTTAGAAAACGACAAGCAGATGCTATTCCCCGAAATACTTAAATGATTCTTTGTCCATCTTCTTCTAAGTTAAATAAAAACTTCATCAAATGTGCATTCTTTGACCAGTTGAAAAGTGAGATTTCTCTAAAGATGAATCTATCATCTTGATTCTTGCAGTCTTCTCGATATCATTGGTCAATCAATAGGTTGTCATCCTAGAAGTTTCTTGTCCCATTCATTTTTTTTTTGTCCTCGTCCTTCTCCCATTCGTTTAATAACAAATTTTTAAATGTGAAGCCTAGTAAAAGCTACAAAAGCGATGGCACAAAATCATAGATGTATAGCTTTAAACATAGAGGATATAAAGTGAAATTGGGATCGAACATGAAGATGTTTTTGGACTTTTCCTTATTCTAATCATATCAGAGAAATTGCCAAAATCCTCTCAAACTTTGTATCTATATCAAATGCACTTCTTAGTTTTTGACATTTGCAGTAATGTTCATTTTTAAGCAAAGATCCTTAACTAAAAGACTACATTATCCCTAGTGTATTTTATGTGCAGGTCACACAATTGATGTGATGTTAGCAATCAACTCACTTTGCCCGTGTAATATGCATGTCATTCTATTTGATGCTTAAATGGTGAAAATACTCACTCTTTATTGGCTTGTCGCATCAGGTGGTACAACTGTCACGTAAAATACCTTCTCCCCTACCAAATATTCCTCTCTTTCTCTCTCTCCCCACCATATTACTGATCAACATCATATCCTTGTCCCTGGAGGATGCCACCATTCCCCCGATCGACACCACCAACCCCTCCACAAATTACCCCCACCTTTGTTTGCATCTCCCTCTCTCTCTCCCCGCGCCGTGGACCAACTCAAAATTAGAGCCGTTGAGCTCAAAGCCGCAATGACACCTAACCATATTGATTGGACGAAATTGTTGATTTGGTGAAAGAATTTAAAGAGTTAGAGGAGGGCATGGATTGACCTGACCTCTTTCACATTAAAGAGAGCCTTATCCCCATAGCGACCCCTCCTTTTTGTGCCAATGGGAAATGCTCGATATCAATTATTAATTTCTTCGTAAATTTTCGAACATCATCCACCCAAAGGTTCAATTGGACGATTCAACCAGTTAAGAATAATAATGCGGAAGAAAGAAATATAGAATTTGTCTATAGTTCAATATTACAATAATGAAGAATATATCAGCCTATTTATAGGCTTTATTATATAAGATAACATATCAATTAAGTTATGTACAATCAGACAGTGATATTCACGCGATCTTAGGAGATATGGAGATTTAATAGAAATGTCCTAATTATCTCTAACATAGGAAAATATCTTAGAGAAACATCCTAATTGTCACGCCCCGTACCCACGAAGGCTGAACATCCGCTTCTTTGGTCGACTAGAGGTGCGACGCTCCCAGGATTGCGTCACCGACCCGAACCCAAATCAGAGTAAATACGCGTCACATGCGGAAACACGTATATATTTATATATATATACACCCGGACATAAAAACACATAACCACGAGCAGTTATAGATATCAACAACTATAGATAATATTAATATATATACATGTCCTTCCATAACTTGAACAAACTATTAATTTACAACCCAAAAAGTATACATAAAAAGGCCACTAAACAAAAAGGATCGGTGGCCTAGGGTGTCAGCTAAAAACTTAGGGAGAGTTACATCAAAAAGAGGGGTTAATCTAAACTCCTATCAAACCGCTCTACTCTAAGGATCCCGACCTGGGTTGGATGATGCTGCTGACTCCTCAGATGAGTCTTCATCCGTCAGAATTTCCATATCTGATCCAACTTCGGCCACTTCCCCTATTTGTTCACCATTCTCACCGACTATTTCCAGATTCTGCTCCTCTTCTTCTTCCCCGATTATGTCATCAGCTATAACTTGCTCTCCACCCTGCACTTCCTCCTCGGGTATAGGTCCATCCACCGTATCGCCCACGCTACTTACGCTAAGGGAGGCTGGAGGATCAGAGACTTCTCCACTCACCATTTGGGGAATCATGACGCCATTAATATCTACTGGAACATCAAAAGTCCTCATCGGAGGTCCAGTAACCCCATCAACTCCCCTCAAATACCAAGCCACGTACTCCTGTGTCTCTGGGTAAGCCTCTCCCACATCTATAAACACCACTGACTGGCGCCTAATGTATGCTGATCCGTCCCCGCAAGGATGCTCACTAACACCTCGCTGAATCCGGTACGGGTATCCAAAAAGAGGACTTTTCCTCGGCATTCTACTGGCGGGGGTCTGAAAATCCGGTTTTACCACAACCGTGAGATAAACTCAGCAAGTAAAATCTCTAATCCTAAACTAGGCTAACGTGCACCTCCAGAAGTAAATAAAACACATAATACACTGAACCAGTAATTAAATTACATTATTTTCACTCGGGCCCTTAGCCCTAATTTCATTCTCCAGCCCTGCAGGTTAGGCTTCCAACATCAATATAATTCATTAACAATTTAATCGACCCGAAGGCCATGACCCAATGGTCATCAATCACTCGACCCGAAGGCCCGACCCGAAGGCCCACAGCTGTATAACTCGACCCGAAGGCCATGACCCAGTGGTCATCAATTATTCGACCCGAAGGCCCGACCCGAAGGCCCACAGCTGTATAACTCGACCCGAAGGCCATGACCCAGTGGTCATCAATTATTCGACCCGAAGGCCCGACCCGTCGGCCCACAATTATAAATCGACCCGTAGGCCTGACCCGTCGGTCACAATTTTTCGACCCGAAGGCCCGACCCGTCGGCCCACAATTATAAATCGACCCGTAGGCCTGACCCGTCGGTCACAATTATATATCAAAACCAACGTGGAATTCACAATCGAAGCCCGTTAAATTTCCAATGGGCTTAAACCAATTCAAATCAATCCACATCAAGGCCCATTAAATTTCTAATTTTCTCAAATGGGCCTCAACTAGCCCAATTCAACTTTTCACTCAAGGGCCCATTTCACTTTCTAATTGGGCTCCAATAATTTAATTCAATTTTAACATCAAGGCCCATTTTTAATTATCATTGGGCTCACTTAATTCCAATTGGGCCCATTTTAATTATCATTGGGCCCAATTCATGCAAATTCGGAGCCCATTAAACCCACTCCATTCCAGCCCATTATTCCTTCACTAATTACCACTAAACCATTATAATTAGGCCTAATTAAGTCCACTAATCAAACCTTGCATAAAACCCACTCAATTAGGCACTAATTAACTTAATTAAACCCCTAATCAAGCACAATTAGAACTAATTCAGCGATTAGTAGATTTACTCGCCTATTAGCGACGCGAGACGACGGGGACGAGCGGCCGATCACCGGCAAGCGGTTCAATCGACGGCGGCGTCCCTAATGCAAGCCGGCGGACACGGCGGCTCCGGCAAGGCACACGGCGAGGCTCGGCCAAGGACAGGGGGAGGCTGGACAGGGCGGAAGGTGACGGCGAGGGAGTTAGAAAGGCGAGACGGCTAGCTGGCTGGCCGAGGTGGCGCACGGCGGCGCGGCCTGGCGGGGGCGAGCTCGGCGACGGTGACGGCGCCCTTGCTTGCCTCGGCTGGAACAGGCGGCTGAGGGCGGTGGAAGCGGGGATTTTGTTGCGACTGGGCTGGGGGTGGCTCCAGGGGACGGCACACGGTGGTCGGCGGTCAGCAGCTCCGGCGAAGCCCACTGTTCCGGCGTGCACAGTTGGCTGGCGGTGCTGATCGGCGGGAGAGGCAGCGGCTGAAGGAGGAATCGGGAGGAGAGAGAGACTGATACGGGGGAGAGAGAGACTGATGAGAGAGAGAGAGGTCAAAGGTGGGTCAACCTTATCCTTCTTGAGGGTCCACATGTCAAGATCTAACCTAAATGCCCAAAATACCCCTAATCTAAGGGCTAGAAATGCATCCAAAGCAATAATTTAAGGGCATAAAAGTCATTTGCCCCTAACCATGGTTAACCAACCCTAGTCAACCTTAACCAACCTTGGTTAAATCCCAAAATTAATCCAAAATTCGGAATTAATGAAAAATGACCTAGGGGCATTTTGGTCATTTTTCCGTCCCGTACCGAAATTCCGATTTTCGCTCCTACCAGTCCTGTATATCCATGTAAGACCTAATCCAAAGTCGGAATCGCGAAATTCGCTTTCTAAATCCTCGAAAATCCTCTGCGAAGTTTCCGGGAATAAAATAATATTATTTTCTAATTTTTGCCGAAATTCCACTTTCTGTCCAGAATCACTCCAAACACACTCGGATACCCCAAAATGACGTTGGCCGCGAAAATTAACCTCAAACGGCCTCCGAAATCGGCCTCAGCGTTCTCAGGGGCAAAATGGTCTTTTTCTCACTTTCTGCCGAATCTTCCGTTTTCAACTGTTTTAATCTCAAACATGAATGGCCATTACCAATTGACGTCCGTCTTGCAAAATAGTCATAATTACCCTTGAGATTTTGATATCGAAACTCGGGTCCAATATTGTAATCTCAATATGCTCGTTTCGCAGTTTTAGGGTCTCTTACTAACGAGCGGCCGTTTAGGCGTTACGCGTATCGACCTAAGATTGTCCGAATCGTGATGGTCTAAATTTCGAGAGAACGAGAGGAAGTATTACTAGTACCAGGGTCACGATCGTTTGGATTACAATCAGGTTTCATTCGTCAGATGTACTTTCGGTCGTGCGAAATCACTCGCGATCCGATCGTACGTTACTGACAACATCAACCAGTCATTTTCCTAAGACCGGCCTATATTGGCTCAAAATATTTCCTCAACGTTCTTCAAAATCAGCGTTCAGTCGCGATTGGGTTCTCGGTCCACGTACCTGTTCCTATTTAGCCCTTCTCATATGGTTAGTATCCCGAGACTGATCAGGTCCAGGCGAGACTTACTAAAATTACACGAGAATAAATATACACTTTATTGGTCCCGATAACGGGTCAAAATTCAGGATGTTACAACTCTTCCCCCCTTACAAAAATTTCGTCCTCGAAATTTGCATTTCAACCCTGCTCTTCAAACAACTGGGGGTGTTGACGTCGCATGGCTTCCTCGCTTTCCCAAGTAGCGCCCTCTGTTCCGTGGTGCTCCCAAACTACCTTCACCATTGGGATTGTCTTGTTCCGAAGTGCTCGATCCTTTCTGTCTTCGATTCTGACTGGTCTCTCCACGTACGACACCCTGTCGTCCACGTCTATTTCTTCATATCTTAGAACATGTGTCGGATCCGGTTCATATTTTCTCAACATCGACACGTGGAAGACATTGTGTATCTGGGACAAATTCGGTGGCAGGGCCAGTCTGTATGCCATGTCGCCAATCTTTTCTAAAATCTCAAACGGCCCAACAAATCTCGGACTCAACTTTCCTTTCTTGCCAAATCGGGATAATCCCTTCATAGGCGACACCTTTAGAAACACATGATCCCCAACTTGAAATTCCAGATGTCGACGTCTCCGATCGGCATAACTTTTCTGTCGGCTCTGCGCTGTCTTTAACCTCTCTCGAATGATCTCTACAGCTTCTACGGTTTGCTGTACCAACTCTGGGCCTGTAATGCTGCGTTCTCCCACTTCATCCCAACACACGGGAGTCCTACATGCTCTGCCATACAAAGCTTCAAATGGGGCCATCTGGATACTCTGCTGATAACTGTTATTGTATGCAAACTCTACCAGATGCAACTGTTCTTCCCATTTGCCCTGAAAATCCACCACGCAAGCCCTCAACATATCCTCAAGGGTCTGGATTGTTCTTTCTGATTGCCCATCAGTCTGTGGATGATAAGCTGTACTGAACTGCACCTTTGTCCCCAAAGCTGTTTGCAGACTTTTCCAGAAGTTCGCTGTAAACCTCGGATCACGATCTGAAGTAATCGTCACTGGCACTCCGTGCAGTCTCACAATCTGTCTTACATACAGCTCTGCATACTTTTCTAACTCCAGATCCTTGCGCACTGCCAGAAAATGCGCTGACTTAGTCAGTCTATCCACTATCACCCAAATGGAATCGTGCCCTCTCTGACTCCTTGGTAGTCCCGTTACAAAGTCCATGGTAATATGTTCCCATTTCCACTCGGGAATTTCCAATGGTCGCAGCAATCCTCCAGGTTTACAGTGTTGTGCCTTTACCTGTTGGCACGTCAAACACTTAGCCACATGCTTGGCTACATCCGCTTTCAATCCATTCCACCAATAATGTTGCCTTAAATTCTGATACATTTTCGTACTGCCAGGGTGGATACTGTAATTGCTGCGATGAGCTTCTCTTAATATCTCTTCCTTAAGCTCAATATCATCCGGTACACACCATCGTCCTCTATACTTCAGGACTCCATCTTCTGATACCTGGAAGTCTGGCTTCCTTGCCGAGGCATCCATTTCCACCATCTTCTGAATCTCTTGATCCGTAGATTGCAAAGCCTTAATCTTAGTTTGAATCTCCGGCTCGATCCTCAAGGTAGCCAGCAGATTCGATACATGGCTCAATTCCAGTTTAAATTCTGAGTCTCGGATCTTTTCCAATAACGTCCATTCCCTGATCAACAAGTGTGCCATACTCGACTTGCGACTCAGTGCATCTGCAACTCGATTTGCCTTTCCAGGATGATACATGATGTCGCAGTCATAATCCTTAAGAAGCTCCATCCATCTACGCTGTCTCATATTCAACTCTTTCTGTGAGAACAGGTATTTGAGACTCTGATGATCCGTAAAGATCTGAAACTTTTCCCCACACAGATAATGCCTCCAAATCTTGAGTGCAAAGACGATGGCAGCCAACTCTAAGTCATGCGTCGGATAGTTCACTTCATGTGGTCTCAACTGACGCGACGCATACGCAACTACTTTTCCATGTTGCATTAACACACAGCCCAGTCCTTTGAACGAAGCATCGCTATAAACCTCAAATCCACCAGGTCCAGAGGGAATAGTCAAAACTGGAGCTGTCGTCAATCTATGCTTAAGTTCCTGAAAACTTCGTTCGCACTTATCGTCCCATTCAAACTTACTTTCCTTTTTCAGTAATCGCGTCAATGGCATGGCTATCGACGAGAATCCTTCCACGAAGCGTCGATAATAGCCAGCCAATCCTAAGAAACTTCTGACTTCTGTCACTGACGTCGGCCTGGGCCACTTAAGTACCGCTTCAATCTTAGTCGGATCCACTGATATTCCGTCTCCCGACACGATATGTCCCAGAAAGGCTACCTTACTAAGCCAGAATTCACATTTGCTGAACTTCGCATAAAGCGCATGTTCCCTCAACGTCCGTAGAACTTCCGTCAAATGCACTTCGTGATCTTCTGAACTCTTCGAATATACCAGAATATCGTCAATGAACACTATGACGAACTGATCCAAAAATTCCTTAAAAACTCTGTTCATCAGATCCATGAAAGCTGCAGGGGCATTCGTTAAACCAAAGGGCATGACTGTAAACTCATAATGCCCGTACCTCGTTCTAAATGCAGTCTTGGGTATATCCTCCTTTCGAATTCTCAACTGATGATACCCCGTCCGTAGATCAATCTTGGAAAATACTGACGCCCCTTGCAACTGATCGAACAAGTCATCGATCCTTGGCAGTGGATATTTATTCTTTACAGTCACTTGATTCAACTGCCGATAATCTATACATAATCTCAACGTCCCATCCTTTTTCCTCACGAACAGGACTGGCGCTCCCCATGGAGACGCACTAGGACGGATAAATCCCTTATCTAGTAATTCTTGCATCTGAACTTTCAACTCTTTCAGTTCTGACAACGACATCCGATACGGGGCCTTAGAAATTGGCTCAGTTCCTGGGGCCAACTCTATTACAAATTCCACTTCTCGTTCGGGTGGCAAACCCGGCAATTCTTGAGGAAAAACCTCAGGGAAATTGCACACTACAGAGATTTCTTCCAACTTAGGCTCTGCCAATGTCGGATCCTTAACGTTAACCAAATACCCCTCACAACCTTCCTCAAGCATTTCTGTTGCCTCCACTGAGGAAATCCAAGGGATCGAGGTTCCTCCTCGGTTTCCCTGAAACTCAAACTTAGGACGACCAATCGGATTAAATTGGATCGTCCTGCTGCCGCAATCCATAACGGCTTTCTGTTTAGTCAGCCAATCCATACCAATAATCACATCAAAGTCATACATGGCCAACACAGCTAAATCAATCCTTTCCTCAACATTGCCAATCACAATTTTACAGTCCAAACACCCCAATGATACTAGCACCCTATCATGCAGTGGGGTCGTTACATATAACATAATCTCGAGTAAAACAGGCTCCATACCAATCAATCTAACAAACTGCTCTGAAATAAACGAATGGGTTGCCCCGGGATCAAATAACGCATAAGCTGCATGATTGCAGAGAGAAACAGTACCTGTGACCACACCCGGCGCTTCCTCAGCATCCTTTCGCGCCAACGCATATACTCGTCCTTGCGCAGGTGGTTTGCCCTGAATAGCCGGTGGGGGATTCCCGGTCTGATTTCCAATTCTGAGCGGCTGTTGTGGTTGACCTGGGGGTCCCAAAACTCGTTGTTGGGGGCAATTCTTTATCTGGTGCCCCATACTCCCACAGCGAAAACAAGCTCCAATTCTACTTGGCGCTTGACTGGATTTCCCGATAATCCTTCTCGGGGGCGGAACAAATCGTCTATTACTGGGCATTGGTCTCCTTACAAAGCGACGATTGTCCCTATTAGGAATAAACCTCGAACCCGATGCTGTTGCCCTCTCAATCTGATCTCGCTCCATAGTCTGGGCACGCTCATATAACTCTCGATAATCCCTGATATTCAATAACAACATCTGAGTGCGAAGTTCCGGTTTCAGTCCATCCCGGAACCTCCGAGCCTTATCCAGGGAATTCTCAACCATTCTCGGGGCAAACTTAGATAATCTAATGAACTCTGCCTCATACTGCACCACTGTCATCGATCCCTGACGTAATCTCATAAACTCCGCCATTTTCTTCTCCTGGGCACTCTCAGAGAAAAACTGTCCATAGAAATGCTCGACGAATATCGCCCAGGTCGGTTCCATAAACTCTGGAAACACTCTATCTTTAACCGCCTTCCACCAGTCATGAGCATTGTCCTGCAATTGGTACGATGCCAAAGAAATCTTCTCCCTCTCAGTACACTCTAACAGATCAAACGCTTTCTCTAACTCTTCCACCCAACGCGGGGCGGTTTCTGGGTCACCTCTGCCCGTAAACTTGGGCGGTTTCAGCTTAAGAAAATGCTCCACCAACTGATGCATTGGTCTCGGTGCCACTACCGGTTGAGCTTGTACTGGCTGAGCTTGAGCTTGATTCTCATGGACTGCAGCAACTGCTGCGGCCTCAGCAGCCTGAGCGGTCGCATTCTCTCTTTCCTGCGCCTGCCTATCCATCACATTTCCGATTCGATCTAAAGCTCTGAGAACTCCTTCCATACGCGGATCTTCCGCCTGCCTAGCATCGGCTCTGGGGTCTGCTGCAGCCCCAACACCCACTCTAGGGTTCTCTTCTTCTCTAACACCTGCAACTATATTCTCTATCGCTCTCGCTCTACCACGACCTCTACCACGAGCTTCTCTGCCTGCGCCCCTCCTTGGGGGTCCTCTCACTCTTCCTCTTTCACTGCTCATCTAGAACTCTGAGTGTTCGACTACCTGCTATAATTCCATCCAGGAATTAGAGACCTAAACGAACTAACCGATCTAAGTCCTAGGCAGGTATAAACACAGAAATAATTAAGTACTCAGTATGCGGCTAACACAATAGCATAAAATTTTCACCCAAGAACTCGCACACTAACCTTGGGTCCTGCCGCACCTGCACAATACTGGTTCAATCAATCACCACAACATTCAAACACAAACATTCTGGAGGTACACTTAGCACACTAAGTCACCCTATAGCTACCCATGGTCATTTCTCCTTATCACTCCAAGGCTCAACTAGGTCAAACAGAGCTGTCCTTGCTCTGATACCAATTCGAACGGGGATGTCACGCCCCGTACCCACGAAGGCTGAACATCCGCTTCTTTGGTTGACTAGAGGTGCGACGCTCCCAGGATTGCGTCACCGACCCGAACCCAAATCAGAGTAAATACGCGTCACATGCGGAAACACGTATATATTTATATATATATACACCCGGACATAAAAACACATAACCACGAGCAGTTATAGATATCAACAACTATAGATAATATTAATATATATACATGTCCTTCCATAACTTGAACAAACTATTAATTTACAACCCAAAAAGTATACATAAAAAGGCCACTAAACAAAAAGGATCGGTGGCCTAGGGTGTCAGCTAAAAACTTAGGGAGAGTTACATCAAAAAGAGGGGTTAATCTAAACTCCTATCAAACCGCTCTACTCTAAGGATCCCGACCTGGGTTGGATGATGCTGCTGACTCCTCAGATGAGTCTTCATCCGTCAGAATTTCCATATCTGATCCAACTTCGGCCACTTCCCCTATTTGTTCACCATTCTCACCGACTATTTCCAGATTCTGCTCCTCTTCTTCTTCCCCGATTATGTCATCAGCTATAACTTGCTCTCCACCCTGCACTTCCTCCTCGGGTATAGGTCCATCCACCGTATCGCCCACGCTACTTACGCTAAGGGAGGCTGGAGGATCAGAGACTTCTCCACTCACCATTTGGGGAATCATGACGCCATTAATATCTACTGGAACATCAAAAGTCCTCATCGGAGGTCCAGTAACCCCATCAACTCCCCTCAAATACCAAGCCACGTACTCCTGTGTCTCTGGGTAAGCCTCTCCCACATCTATAAACACCACTGACTGGCGCCTAATGTATGCTGATCCGTCCCCGCAAGGATGCTCACTAACACCTCGCTGAATCCGGTACGGGTATCCAAAAAGAGGACTTTTCCTCGGCATTCTACTGGCGGGGGTCTGAAAATCCGGTTTTACCACAACCGTGAGATAAACTCAGCAAGTAAAATCTCTAATCCTAAACTAGGCTAACGTGCACCTCCAGAAGTAAATAAAACACATAATACACTGAACCAGTAATTAAATTACATTATTTTCACTCGGGCCCTTAGCCCTAATTTCATTCTCCAGCCCTGCAGGTTAGGCTTCCAACATCAATATAATTCATTAACAATTTAATCGACCCGAAGGCCATGACCCAATGGTCATCAATCACTCGACCCGAAGGCCCGACCCGAAGGCCCACAGCTGTATAACTCGACCCGAAGGCCATGACCCAGTGGTCATCAATTATTCGACCCGAAGGCCCGACCCGAAGGCCCACAGCTGTATAACTCGACCCGAAGGCCATGACCCAGTGGTCATCAATTATTCGACCCGAAGGCCCGACCCGTCGGCCCACAATTATAAATCGACCCGTAGGCCTGACCCGTCGGTCACAATTTTTCGACCCGAAGGCCCGACCCGTCGGCCCACAATTATAAATCGACCCGTAGGCCTGACCCGTCGGTCACAATTATATATCAAAACCAACGTGGAATTCACAATCGAAGCCCGTTAAATTTCCAATGGGCTTAAACCAATTCAAATCAATCCACATCAAGGCCCATTAAATTTCTAATTTTCTCAAATGGGCCTCAACTAGCCCAATTCAACTTTTCACTCAAGGGCCCATTTCACTTTCTAATTGGGCTCCAATAATTTAATTCAATTTTAACATCAAGGCCCATTTTTAATTATCATTGGGCTCACTTAATTCCAATTGGGCCCATTTTAATTATCATTGGGCCCAATTCATGCAAATTCGGAGCCCATTAAACCCACTCCATTCCAGCCCATTATTCCTTCACTAATTACCACTAAACCATTATAATTAGGCCTAATTAAGTCCACTAATCAAACCTTGCATAAAACCCACTCAATTAGGCACTAATTAACTTAATTAAACCCCTAATCAAGCACAATTAGAACTAATTCAGCGATTAGTAGATTTACTCGCCTATTAGCGACGCGAGACGACGGGGACGAGCGGCCGATCACCGGCAAGCGGTTCAATCGACGGCGGCGTCCCTAATGCAAGCCGGCGGACACGGCGGCTCCGGCAAGGCACACGGCGAGGCTCGGCCAAGGACAGGGGGAGGCTGGACAGGGCGGAAGGTGACGGCGAGGGAGTTAGAAAGGCGAGACGGCTAGCTGGCTGGCCGAGGTGGCGCACGGCGGCGCGGCCTGGCGGGGGCGAGCTCGGCGACGGTGACGGCGCCCTTGCTTGCCTCGGCTGGAACAGGCGGCTGAGGGCGGTGGAAGCGGGGATTTTGTTGCGACTGGGCTGGGGGTGGCTCCAGGGGACGGCACACGGTGGTCGGCGGTCAGCAGCTCCGGCGAAGCCCACTGTTCCGGCGTGCACAGTTGGCTGGCGGTGCTGATCGGCGGGAGAGGCAGCGGCTGAAGGAGGAATCGGGAGGAGAGAGAGACTGATACGGGGGAGAGAGAGACTGATGAGAGAGAGAGAGGTCAAAGGTGGGTCAACCTTATCCTTCTTGAGGGTCCACATGTCAAGATCTAACCTAAATGCCCAAAATACCCCTAATCTAAGGGCTAGAAATGCATCCAAAGCAATAATTTAAGGGCATAAAAGTCATTTGCCCCTAACCATGGTTAACCAACCCTAGTCAACCTTAACCAACCTTGGTTAAATCCCAAAATTAATCCAAAATTCGGAATTAATGAAAAATGACCTAGGGGCATTTTGGTCATTTTTCCGTCCCGTACCGAAATTCCGATTTTCGCTCCTACCAGTCCTGTATATCCATGTAAGACCTAATCCAAAGTCGGAATCGCGAAATTCGCTTTCTAAATCCTCGAAAATCCTCTGCGAAGTTTCCGGGAATAAAATAATATTATTTTCTAATTTTTGCCGAAATTCCACTTTCTGTCCAGAATCACTCCAAACACACTCGGATACCCCAAAATGACGTTGGCCGCGAAAATTAACCTCAAACGGCCTCCGAAATCGGCCTCAGCGTTCTCAGGGGCAAAATGGTCTTTTTCTTACTTTCTGCCGAATCTTCCGTTTTCAACTGTTTTAATCTCAAACATGAATGGCCATTACCAATTGACGTCCGTCTTGCAAAATAGTCATAATTACCCTTGAGATTTTGATATCGAAACTCGGGTCCAATATTGTAATCTCAATATGCTCGTTTCGCAGTTTTAGGGTCTCTTACTAACGAGCGGCCGTTTAGGCGTTACGCGTATCGACCTAAGATTGTCCGAATCGTGATGGTCTAAATTTCGAGAGAACGAGAGGAAGTATTACTAGTACCAGGGTCACGATCGTTTGGATTACAATCAGGTTTCATTCGTCAGATGTACTTTCGGTCGTGCGAAATCACTCGCGATCCGATCGTACGTTACTGACAACATCAACCAGTCATTTTCCTAAGACCGGCCTATATTGGCTCAAAATATTTCCTCAACGTTCTTCAAAATCAGCGTTCAGTCGCGATTGGGTTCTCGGTCCACGTACCTGTTCCTATTTAGCCCTTCTCATATGGTTAGTATCCCGAGACTGATCAGGTCCAGGCGAGACTTACTAAAATTACACGAGAATAAATATACACTTTATTGGTCCCGATAACGGGTCAAAATTCAGGATGTTACACTAATTATCTTTAACATTTCCTCAAACTCAAAAGTGCATAGAAGTCAACTTGAGTTTGGATAAAAAAATCTATCGTTGTACAAGAGGCTACTGTTGCTGCAGAAGGAGGCTACCATGGATGTTGGGCAGGCCATCAACAAAATAGGCTGACATAGAAGCGTCACTATTAGACTATACAAACAATGTTGAAATCGACGTTGATTGGAGGATATTAAGACTTATTGAAAAAAAAAAGACTAAGATGCGAGATCGGGTGCAAATTGTGTACTGGAGCACCTCAGGATCATGCCAAGATAAGAATAATAATGCGGAAGAAAAAAAAATGAAATTTGTGTATATTTCAATATTACAATAGTGAAGAATACATTAGTCAAGATACACACAATCAAATGTAGATATACGTGCTCTTGGATGATATGAAGAACCAATAGAAATATCATAATTATCTTTAAGATAGGAAAATATCCGACAGAATTATTCTAATTATCTCCAACACAATCAATTGACCTTTAAATTGGAACCCAAACCGGTTCTTGACACGATTACAAGATCCGATCATTACACGTGAGCAAAAATTGCTAGCTCTCATCGCGATAATGTTGGGATAACGTGGAGGGGTGAGCTGCACTAACTTGGCGGTGATATGGTGGTTACTTGATGCTGACATTATCTTCCTAAGGACGATGCAATGTCGGGCTGCGGCACTAACGTGGCAGTGAGTGGCGCTAACTTGTCTGATGAGCAGTTCGTTTACAAATGAGCGTCGAAGGGGGGTGGTGTATGATGGCACGGATTGGACGAGTTTGTGTCGTCCAGGCGCGTGAGGCTTTCGTCCATGGTGGAGTTATGTCACGGTGGGCGTCGATTTAGCAACTTGATTCTCGGATTCAAAGTCTTTCGTAGTAGATTGCTGCGGAGGCTATCTCAACAGGTGATGGCAAGTTTCGATTGAAGGGTTATGCTTGCAAGAGATGAATGAACTGAAGGCCTTTTGTACATAACCAGATTACACTCCATATTTTGAAGGGAGGTTTTCAGCTTGTAATTTTGTCGGATATATGGGTGTCTTGTATGATTTTTACTCTTAAAATTAACTATTTAGAGTTTGAAATCGGGTTTTGATTTAACGTTAAACATCTCAAATTTTAGAACTCCATATTCTGAAGGGAGGTTTTCAACTCGTAATTTTGTCGGATAAATGGGTGTCTCGTATGATTTTTACTCTTAAAATTAACTATTTAGAGTTTGAAATCAGGTTTTGATTTAATGTTAAACATCTCAAATTTTAAAACTAGGAGACAGAAATTCAAAGCTGGCGTTTTAATATGGTTCATAGCAAGAAGAATTTCTTATTGAATATCTATGGGTTGTTTTACGCGTGAAAATGAGAAAACATGGTCTTCATCTTCTGCAGTACTGCTTGGTGATTGGATTTGGTCGTTGAATGTGGAAACAAAGAAATAATCTTCATCCTCAATAACAGAAAAACAATTAAAGAAGAAGAAGAAGAAGAAGATTTGAATAGTAGGCACGCGGTTTAAGAAATTGTTCAAGAAATTATGGTCCATTATTAGAAGATATGGCAAAAATTGGAACGCTATTTATCGTCCATTATTAAAAGATTTGCATCTTGGACAATGTTTTATGAGTCCACAACCATTGACTTGTCAAAGATAGTTGCAAGATGAATTATTGAAACCAACTAGATTATTCCGTCAATGAATTCTAAAGGACCACAAATGGATTTTATTGTTTGCTAGCCAATCATAATCAAATTGTTCATTTTATATCGATCTAGGCCAAGGATAATTAATTAGTCGGATTTGGCTGAAAAAAGAAAAATTAGTAAGTCTGCCTCACCGGTCACTAATTATTTGTCTTGGTCTTTTATTATGGCGTGAGTCTTGGTCTTTGTTTTTTATTTGTTTCGCTAGGACGAGTATTGGTCTTCGTTTGGTCTTTTATTATATGGTGCGAGTCTTGGTCTTTGTTTTTTGTTTGTTTCGCTAGGACTAGGACGAGTCTTGGTCTTTGTTAATACCTGCCAGCTGGCTAACATGGTAGAACCTTAGATAGTGGCAATCTCCCTAAGGTTAAGAATCAATAATTGCCTTTTAAATATGGTTGTGGGTAATGATAGAGAAATACACTATTATTAAATTAATTAATGTGTGGTTAAAGCATAACAATTATAATATTATTTCAATTTAAAAAATAGAATTAGGTAGGAAGACTACTTTTGTTTATGGATGTGCTTACGCAATACCATCATTAGATTATTGTTGTTATTAGTTGTAATCTCGTTGAGCCGATTCAATGAATCCCCACGGTTCGTGTGTATCTTCGTGAATGCAGCCAACACTCGAAAGACCATGGAAACTTCTGGCAATTATGACAAAAGGGCAAACAAGACGATAATTAAATGTTTGGTTCTTGAAAATGTTGCATTGTTTGACAAACGTTACGTTTCAACTTGGTTGCGGGAAGAAAACGACAAGTTGATGCTAATCTTGGAATTTGTTAAATGATTCTTGTCCACCTTCTTCTAAGTTATAAATTTCATCCAACGTGCCAGTATAATTTTTGACCAATTATAAAGTGCATAACATAGTATTTTCCTTTCGATAAAACCATGCAATGCATTAAATAAACCACATCGCCCAACCACATATTTCCTCAACCCACACACTTTGAGAATTAAGAGAAAATTAAACCATTTCATGGCATCTTATTTAATAAGATTGGATCAAGCATTGAATGGATTCAAGTTAGACTGTTATTTTGGACATTCGTCGAAAATGTTTATATGGGTGAACTATTTTTAGTATATCTCATATCGGCATGTTGTATTATGATATATGGAAATTGGATTAGTGCTCACGGTCAAACTACGCCTTGAGACATGATATATATTCACAGGCTCATTTCGTTTTGGGCTTAATCACAACAAATGTGATTTCTGAGCTTAACTACCACGGATGTGGTTTTCGGGGCTTATCACTTGGCAAAGTGTGACTAGGACTGAGCACTGGGGCATGCTTGTGCCAGCACGACTTGGGCACTGTTGGCATGGGCCTAGATACTTAACAGAAATTAATTTAAGCAAAATTAAATTCAAAACAATTGTAATATTTTTTTCAAGTAATGGTAATAATGAAAAATTATTTGAGGGACATTAATAAATAAACACTCATTCTGTTAAACCAAATTGAAACACAGGTGCATCTTCAAATAATTTGAAAAAAAAATTACACTTAGTTGTGCTCTAATAAGGGAAAATTTCATTTTGGTACCCAAAGTTGGGCCTTTTTCTCAATTTGGTACCCAAAGTGGACATTGTCTCAAATTGGTACCCAAAGTACCCATTCAGTCTCAATTTGGTACCCAAAGTGCCCATTCGGTCTCAATTTGGTACCTGGGTTCGCCGGCCGGTCAAATGCTCACCGGCCGGCAAGAAATTTACTGTTCCGGCTATCGGAACAGTAAATTTTTAAACTTTTTTTTCTTTTTTCCTGTTTTTATTTCTTTTTCTTTTCCTTTTCCTTTTCCTTTTCTTTTTTTTTCCTCTCTTCCCTCCGCCGGCCACCGTGGCGCGGCGAGAGCCGACCTCGCCGGCATCGGGCGAGGCCGCCCTCGCCGGCGTCGGGCGAGGGCCGACCCTTGCCTGGACCTGCTGCGATGGTGCCGAACCCTCGGCAGCGAGACCGCTGTGCGGAAGGCGAAGTCGACCCTCGCCGACGTCGGGCGAGGGTCGCCCTCGCCTGGGCGAGCGAGGGCCGATCCTCGCCTGACGCCGGCGTCGGGGGGCCCTCGCCAGATCCGGCGAGGGTCGGTGTAAGGACCTCGGCCCCACCACGCTTTCGCTTGGCCACTCCTTGTGTAATATTGTCCGCTTTGGACACTAAGTCCTCACGGTTTTAAAACGCGTTACACAGGATTAAGGGGCTAAGCCTTATAAACTCATCAAGATCTTCCTCCCTAGGCGATATGGGATAAGAGACATGCCCCCCTTGCCATCCTAGAAGCCTGCCAGGAGCCGCTCCTTGTCCAGGCCCTCTGGCCTCGGCAACCACTCCCCGCCCTCGTCGGACCGGATCGTTACATTCTCCCCTCCTTCGAGCACAGCGTCCTCGCTGTGGCCCCACACGCGGTCGGGAGTCGGCTCTGATACCATTTGTAAGGACCTCGGCCCCACCACGCTTCCGCTTGGCCACTCCTTGTGTAATATTGTTCGCTTTGAACACTAAGTCCTCACGGTTTTAAAACGCGTTACGCAGGATTAAGAGGCTAAGCCTTATAAACTCATCAAGATCTTCCTCCCTAGGCGATGTGGGACAAGAGACATGCCCCCCTTGCCATCCTAGAAGCCTGCCAGGAGCCGCTCCTTGTCCAGGCCCTCTGGCCCCGGCGACCACTCCCCGCCCTCATCGGACCGGATCGTTACAGTCGGCCCTCGCTCGCCCTGGGAAGGGCGACCCTCGCCCGACGCCGGCAACCTCCGCTGGCCACCGTGGCCGGCGGAGGGAAGAGAGGAAAAAAAAGAAAAGGAAAAGAAAAAAAACAGAAACAGGAAAAAAGAAAAAATAACAGAAAAAGAAAAAAAGAAAAAAAAGTTTAAAAATTTACTGTTCCGATAGCCGGAACAGTAAATTTCTTGCCGGCCGATGAGCATTTGACCGGCCGGCGAACCCAGGTACCAAATTGAGACCGAATGGACACTTTGGGTACCAAATTGAGACTGAATGGGCACTTTGGGTACCAATTTGAGACAATGTCCACTTTGGGTACCAAATTGAGAAAAAGGCCCCACTTTGGGTACCAAAACGAAATTTTCCCCTCTAATAATTATTACCCTCAAACAACCGTGTTCTTCACCATGATTCGGATAGTACAGTACGGTCTATGTTCTCATGTCATGTTAGGCACCGTTCCTCGAAAGTCAATCATCGTCTTTTGTCCGTACGCTGTGCACGTGCCTTAAATCTAGGCACTTGATGATTCTTATATACCAATGGGTGTAGAGTGTTTTACCTGTCTTTTTTGTATTTGTGTTATGCATCTACCAATTCCTCCATATAGATAGCCATTAATTTCCGAACTTTCTACCTATTTTTCCTATTATTTGTAATTAATTGTATCATAGGGTTGCACATACTTTAGTCTTTAGCTTAACATTAATAGTTAGATTTCCCTGCTATCTCTAAAAAGTAGATTACAAAAATTTTGTAGAATCTGGTAATATTGCTAAACCTCTCACTTATCATCCCGTCTTTGCATCAAATCATTTTCTTTCACGTCGCTCTCAAGGGAAAAGTGTTCGAAAAGTCCTAAATCTTTTGCATTGGTGCCAATTTAGTCATAAACTTTTTTTGTGCCAATTCAGTTCTACACCTTTTGTCTTTATGCCAATTCAGTCCTTCTAGCTAATTTTAGCAGGATTTTACTGACGTGGACGCCAGCTGGCTTACGTGACACTGCCAACGATGACGTGAATAACTTTTAATAATTTTTTTAATAATTTATGATTTTTTTATTTTTTTTTCCTTTCTTCTTCCTTCAGCCGGTCGCTGGTTCGGCGACCAACTGGAGGCCAGGGAACCTCTCGCGAGCCGATAGCCATTGGCGAGGGTCAAGCCTTGCTGGAGGCTAGGGGGCCTCTAGCGAGCCCCGCCTACCACTAGCAAGGCTCGCCCTTGCTAGTGACAGTGACGGGAGCCTCGCCTAGGCCAGCGTGAAGCTCGAGCCCTCACTGGGGCTCGCCCTTGGGTAGGTGGTGGTCGGCCTTACCAAGGCCAGATTTGGTGAGGCCGACGCTAGATCTGGCAAGGGGAGTCCTTGCCAGGCCACATTGAGCCAACCCGCCCAACCATGGCCATTGGCCGGTCACCGGCAAAGGGAGAAAGGGAGGAAGAAAGAAAAAAAATCAGAAAAAAATTAAAATATTATTAAAAATTATCCATGTTAACGCCGGTGGTACTACATAGGCTGACTGGTGTCCACGTCAGTAAAATCCAACCAAAATTAGTCAGAATGATTGAATTGACACTAGTTTAAAAGGTTTATGACTAAATTGGCACAAAAAAAGATTTAGAATTAAATTGGCAGCAATGCAATAAGTTTATGACTTTTCTGATACTTTTACTCGCTCTCACACTTGCCCATCCACTACTAAAGTGATTGATTCCACGTATTGCTTTGAGCTTTTGGCCTTTTGTGATAAACAAATGCAAAAAAATGGCGGATTGCTAGAAGGGCGACGATGCTTTATTCTACTCGAAGAGGATGATCAGGATGAACCCTTTGCCTTCACCTCCCTGTTTCCCCCAACTCTTGGGGGGTTGTGGAGAAGATGAAGAAGCATTGCGCCACCGCCATTAAGATGATCGATCGGAGGAATTCGAAGGGAATGACTCCCAACGTTTTTAGTCTCAGCATTTTGACGAATTGCCTCTGCCAATTTGAAAAGGTCCTATCTTGGACTTGAACCCACAACTGTTGGTAACGCTAGGGTAGGCATTCGATTGCTCAAGCACATGGAAGACACAGGCTGGGAGGTCGATTGTCATATACACCACCGTTATCGCACAGTAAGACTAGTGGCAGAGGCTTTTGAAGTTCTTTAACATTATGACTAGCCTGAGAAGTCGCCCAAATGTTGTTACTCATAATTCCTTGATACATGGCTTATGTTGTATAGGAAAATGGAAATAAAGCCATGATTTTATTAAAGAAATAGAGCGCGATTTACTGTCCATTGTTAAAATATTTGCGTCTTGGAAATGTTTTGTTTGGTCAACGACCATTGACTTTTCAATGATAGTCATGCAAAGAGTTATTAATGAATTCAAAAGGACCATAAATGGGGTTTACTTACTTTTTTTGTTGGCTGATCGTAATGAAATTTGGTTGCACTTTCAATTTATATCGATCTAGGCCAAGGACAACTAATAGATCTTCTTTGTCCGAAACAAGAAAAATTAATAAGTCGACCTCGCTATTCACTAATTATCTGTCTCGGTCTTTTATTGTGGTGTAAGTCTTGGTCCTTGTTATATCTTCCAGCTAGGTAACATGGATAAAATCTTAAACTCCATTTGTTTTGCGGAAATCATTAGACCATGTGATCGCATCCAGAATGTGTGAACCAAACCCTTCGCCAACAGGGTGGTTGTTATCATCCTTGAACATAAACATTGGTACAGTTTCATCATTTATGAGATTGTCGTAGCCTCTAAATCAAGAATACACCATAGGGATCACTTCCCCACTCCTGCTGGTGTTGGAAAGATGAAGGTAGATGTAGCCTCTAAAGCTCAAGAATAAATCATAGGGTTCTAGGTTCCAATGTGCCCCAGTCCGGTTCCCGGGAGAACCGAACCGAGAAACGGGAATTGGACCTAGAATTGGAAACCAAGAAAACCCTAAAAAGAAGCCTTTTACTTTTTCCTCAAAAGAACTTAGATGTGTTTTTCTACATAGGGGTTTGTACTAGTCTTTCTTGCAATCAACAAGGATCTATGTGACTCTTAGGGAGAGATCTAATTCTCTACTAGTAGTCACTTATAAAGTTCTAACAAAGGGGTTAGACTGAGACTTAACAAAAAAGGTTTTCATATATCAGAGATCACATAGAGCAACAACAAAGTTGGATATCATGCAAATTTTTTGAGACTATTATATCTATTCTAGTTTCATTTCCTGAAAACAAATATATAACATTGGTGTCTTGTTGTAATTCATATCATTCTATGTCATTGATAGACTGAGATAAATTACCCTACTATATATTATCCGGTGAAAATATGCAATGGCAAGTATCATACTATTACAAAATTCCACATCGCATTCAATATATTCAAGGTAGATTTGTTGTGCTCATTAAAACATATTGGAATCCATGGACCTTGTAGTTTGTAGGATAGTGGATACGGTGATTAGTATGGTCATGATCTTCACTGGAGTTGGTGAAGCTTACGTTGTCACATGTTAACATGTATGGCAATAATCTAGATTTTGATATCTCACTTGCTTTAATTATATGAATGCAATCTAATTATATTCAGTTATTGTCGTGCATGTGTGAAGTCGATATATCAAGATAACATGTCAATGGAGATCAAGGGATATGAGGACATAACTCTGATTACATGCGAGGGATGCAGATGATTGAGGACTGAAGTTCTATAATATAGGTTTTATGCCACGTATTTTGAAATTCTTATTATTTATTATATTTTATGTGTTCATCTTTTATGGATTGTTTCTATTTGACAAATGAGAAATTTTCATTTTTTTTATTGCGTTCACTTTCATTTTGCTTAACTAAAAAAAAAAGGAACCTGTTAGCCTTTGGAACCGACCCTAGGACCTGTAACATGGTAAATTCTAGGTTTTAAGGTACATAGAGTATGTTTCAGGTTTCAAAAAGTAAAGAACCTGTTCTGACGGATAGATTCTAGGTTCCAAGTGAAACCTATAAAAATCTAGAACTATTCACACCTAGACGCAACGAACATGACTGGCTTACATGTGAGAACCATTTGTAGTGCATATACTGGGTGTAGTGGAAGCAATTACTTTACTCCAAAAAAATAGTAAAGTCACATGGTTTCCCGCGGTTTACGAAACTGTTCAGTAAATTCTTGTCCATTGGTCACGTTTAAAAGATACTCCAAAACATAGAATGCGCATTCCGAGTAAATGCTAATTCAAAAAATGACAAGTAGATGCTATTCCCCGAAATACTTAAATGATTCTTTGTCCATCTTCTTCAAAGTTAAATTAAAAAACTTCATCAAATGTGCATTCTTTGACCATTTGAAAAGTGAGATTCCTCCTAAGATGAATCAATCACCTTGATTCTTGCGATCTTCTCAATGTCATTGCTCAATCAATAGGTTGTCATCCTAGAAATTTCCTTGTCCCATTTATTTAATAACAAATTTTAAAATGTGAAGCCCAGTAAAAGCTACACGAGTGATGGCACAAAATCATAGATGTATAGCTTTAAACATAGAGGATATAAAGTGAAATCGGGATGGAAAATGAAGATGTTTTTGGACTTTTCCATATTGTAATCATATCAGGGAAAATTTCCAAAATTCTCTCAAACTTTGTATCTATATCAAATGCACTTCTTAGTTTTCGACATTTGCGGTAATGTTTGTTTTTAAGCAGAGATCTTTAACTGAAAAAAAACACTACCCCTTTACCATAGAAGTGTATTTTATGTGTAGGTCACACAATTGATGTGATAACAGCAATCAATTTACCTTAACCGTGTAATATGCATATCATTCTATTTGATACTTAAATAGTGAGAATACTTGCTCTTTATTGGCTTGTCATATCATGTGATGCAAGTGTCACATGAAATATCTTCTCCCCTACCACATCATTCCTCTCTTTCTCTCTCTCCCCACCGTATTGCCAATCAACATCAATATCCTTGTCCCTAAAGGACGCCGCCACTGCCCCAATCGACACCACCGATCCCTCCACAAGTTACCCCCACCTTTGTTTTTATCTCCCTCTCTCTCCCCACGCCGTGGCCTGACTCAAGATTAGAGCCGTCGACCTCAAAGCCGCAATGATGACACCTGACCAGATTGGTTGGACAAAATTATCGATTCGGTAAACAATTTAAAGAGTTGAGGGGGGCATGGATTGACCTGACCTCTTTCACATTAAAGAGAGCTTTATCCCCTTGAGCGAGCCCTCACTTTTGTGCTAATGGGCAATGCTCAATATCAATTATTAATTTCTTCATAAATTTTCCAGCATCTTCAGCCCAGTGATTCAACCAATTAAGAATAATAATGCAAAAGAGAGAAATATAGAATTTATGTATAGTTTTTTTTTTGGTAAGAGAATTTGTGTATAGTTCAATATTACAATAATGAAGAATATATCAACCTATTTATAGGCTTTATTATATAACTCTCTAAGATAGCATAAATATTCAGATATGCACAGTTAGATGGAGATATTCGTGCAATCTTAAGAGATATGGAGGATTAATAGAAATATTCTAATTATCTCTAACATAGGAAAATATGTTATAGAAATATCCTAATTATCTTTAACATCCCCTCAAACTAAAAGTGATAGAAGTCAACTTGAGTTTGGATAAATAAAATCTATCGTTGCGGAAAATGCTGTCATTGCTGCAGAAGGAGGCTCCCATGGATGTTGTGCAGGCTATGCGTTAACAAAATAGGCTGACATAGAAGCATCATTATCGGACAATACGAACAATGTTGAAATCGATGTTGAGTGGAGGATATTACGACTTATTGAAAGGAAAAATGTCGAGATGTGAGATCGGGTGCACCGTTGTGCACTTGGGCACCTGAGGATCGTCTAGCTCTGATAACAAGTTAAGAATAATAATGCGGAGGAGAGAAATATGAAATTTGTGTATATTTCAATATTAGAATAATGAAGAATCCATCAGTCAAGATATACACAATCAAACAGAGATATCCATGCAATCTTGGAAGATATGGAGAATCAATAGAAATATCCTAATTATTGGAAACTTGTCTGATAAGCGGTTCATTGACAAATGAGCACGGAAGGGGGGCGGTGTATGATGGCACAAATTGGACGAGTTTGTGCCATCTCGGCGTGTGAGGCTTTCGTCCATGGTGGAGTTGGGTCACGGTGGGTGTCAATTTAGCAACTTGATTCTAGGTTTCAAAGTCTTTCGTAGTAGATCACTGCGGAGGCTGTCTCAACAGGTGATGGTGAGTTTTGATTGAAGTGTTCTGATTGCGAGAGAAGAATGGCCTTTTGTACATAACCGGAATGTCTAATACACTCCATATTCTGGGAGGTTTTCAGCTCGTAATTTTGTTGGATAAATGGGTGTCTTGTACGATTTTTACTCTTAAAATTATGTTTTCCTATTTATATTTTTTTAACTATTTAGAGTTTGAAATCAGGTTTTGATTTAGTGTTAAACATCTCAAATTTTAAAACTCGGAGACAGAAGTTCAAACCTGGCGTTTTAATATGGTCCATAGCAAGAAAATTTTCCTGTTAAATATCCATGGGTTGTCGTACGCGTGAAAATGAGAAAGCATGATCTTCGTCTTCTGCAGTACTGCTTGGTGATTGGATTTGGTCGTTGAATGTGGAAACAAAGAAATAATCTTCATCCTCAATCGCAGAAAAACAATGAAAAAAGAAGAAGAAGATTTGAATAGAAGGCACGCGGTTTAAGAAATTGTTCAAGAAATTATGGTCCATTATTAGAAGATATGCCAAAAAATGGAGCGCTATTTCTTCTCCATTATTAAAAGATTTGCATATTGGACAATATTTTATGGGTCCACAACTATTGACTTGTCAAAGATAGTCGCGGGACGAGTTATCAAAGTTAACTAGATTATTCTGTTAAGGAATTATAATAGGACCATAAATGGGGTTTATTGTTTTGCTGGCCGATCATAATCAAATTTTGTCCAACTTTCATTTTATATCGATCTAGGCCGAGGATAATTAATAAGTCTGATTTGGTTGAAAAAGGAAAAATTAATAAGTCTGCCTCACCGGTTACTAATTATTTGTCTTGGTCTTTTATTATGGTACGAGTCTTGGTTTTTGTTTTTTTATTTGTTTCGCTAGGACGAGGTCTTTGTTTTTTATTTGTTTCACTAATTAATAAGTCTGATTTGGCTGAAAAAAGAAAAATTAATAAGTGTGCCTCACTTGTCACTAATTATTTGTCTTGATCTGTTATTATAGTGTGAGTCTTCTTGGTCTTTTTTTTTTTGTTTCGGTAGGACGAGTCTTGGTCTTTGTTAAACCTGCCAGCTGGCTAACATGGTAGAACCTTAGATAGTGACATTCTCCCTAAAGTTAAGCATCAATAATTGCCTTTTAAAAATTGGTTGTGGGTAGTGATAGAGAAATGCACTATTATATTTATTAATTAATGTGTGGTAAAAGTACAAAAAATATAATATTATTCCAATTTATAAAACAGAATTAGGTAGGAATACTACTTTTGTTTATGGATGTGCCTATGCAATACCATCATTAGATTATTGTTGTTATTAGTTGTAATCTTGCTGAGCCGATTCAATGTATCTCCACCTTTCACATGTATCTTTGTGAATTCAGCCAACACTCGAAAGATCATGGAAACTGTTGGCAATTATGACAAAAGAGAAAACAAGGCAATAATTAAATGTTTGGATCTTGAAAATGTTGTATTGTTTGACAAACGCTACTTTTCAACTTGGTTGCGGGAAGGAAACGACAAGTAGATGCTAATCCCCGAATTTGTTAAATGATTCTTGTCCATCTTCTTCTAAGTTATAAACTTCATCGAACGTGCCAGTATAATTTCTGACCAATTATAAAGTGCATAACATAGTATTTTCCTTTCAATAAACCATGCAATGCACTAAATAACATAGCCCAACCACATATTTTCTCAACCCACGCACTCTGAGATATAATAGAAAATTAAACCATTTCATGGCATCTTATTAATGAGATTGGATCAAGCATTGAATGGATTCAAGTAGATTGTTATTTTGGACATGCTTCGAAAATGTTTATATGGGTGAACTATTTCCAGTATATCTCATAGTGGCATGTTGGATTACTATATATGGAAATTGGACTAGTGCTCATGGTCGAACTACGTCTCGAGAAATGATATATGTTCACAGGCCGGTTTCGTTTTGGGCTTAATCACAACAAATGTGATTTCCGAGCTTAACTACAATTGATGTAGTTTTGGGCTCACTTGGTGAAGCGTGACTGGGACTGAGCACCGGAGCATGCCTGGGCCGGCATGACCTGGGCCTGGTTGGCATTGGCCTATATACTTAACAAAAATTAATTTAAGCAAAATTAAGTTCAAAAAATTTGTAATATTTTTTTCAAATAATGAAAAAATGAGAAATTATTTGAGGGAAATTAATAAAAAAACACTCATTCAGTTAAACCAAATTGAAACCCAAGTATATCTTCAAAAATTTGAAATAAAATTACGCTTAGTGGTTCTCTAAAAATGCTTACACTCAAACAATCGTGTTCTTCACCATGATCCGGATAATACAATACCACCGGTGTTCTCATGTCCATGTTAGTTACCGTTCCTTGTAAGTCAGTCATTGCCTATTGTCCATACGGCTTTGCACGTGCCTCAAAACTAGGCACTTGATGTTTTTTGTGAGATTTTTTTGGGATCATAGCCAATTGTTCAAAAACTTTAAGCCGTTAGATGAAGGCATGGTTTAATTTTTTAAATACTCTACCAATTCTTATATACCATTGGGTGTAGAGTGTTTTACCAGATCTTTTTTGTATTTGTGTTCTGCATCTACCAATTCCTATATATAGCCATTAACTTTCGAAATTTCTACCTATTATTTGTAATTAATTGTATTGTAAGTTGCGCATACTTTAGTCTTTAGCTTAACATTAACATATAGACTTCTCCACTATCTCTAAAATGTAGAAGAGCTTACAAAAATTTTGTAGAAACACTAAATTGCAAAAGTTTTCGGTGATTGGGGCTCTTCCTGAAATTCTGAAAACTTTAGGATGACCTGGGTAGAGCTTGAACCTACAAGCCATAAAAAAAACTCGTTGAACTACTTTAACTTCATCCTCTCCGAACACAATCTTATGAACGTGTGGATTCACAAAAAGACAAGAGTTGGCCTAAATGAAGAGAATAAATGGGTCAATCTGCGCTTCTGCTCTTGTTGGTCTTGTTCGAGAATCTGGTAATCTCACTGAACCTCTCCCTTTTCATCCTGTCTTTGCATCAAATCATTTTCTTTCGCGTCGCTCTCGCACATGCCCATCCACTACTGGAGTAATTAATACCATGAATGGCTCTGAGTTTTTGGCCTTTTGTGACCAACAAATGCAAAAATGGCGGATTGCTAGAAGCCGGCGATGCTTTATTCTACTTGAAGAGGAGGATGGTTAGGATGAACCCTTTGCCTTCGCCTCCCATTTTCACCCAACTCTTGGGGGGTTGTGGAGAAGATGAAGAAGCATTGCGCCGCCTCCATTGACATGATGGATCGGATGAATTCGGAGGGAATTACTCCCAACGTTTTTAGTCTCAGCATATGGAAGACATGGTGAAGGGATTGTGCAGAATTGGCAACGCTAGGGTAGGCATTCGATTGCTAAAGCATATGGAAGACAGGCTGGGAGCTCGATGTCGTCATATGCACCACGGTTATTGCACAGAAATACCAGTGGCAGAGGCTTTTGAAGTTCTTTAACATTATGACTAGCCTGGGAAGTCGCCCAAATGTTGTCACTTGTAATTACTTGATACATGGCTTATGTTGCATAGGCAAATGGAAAAAAAAAAGCAATGATTTTGTTAAAGAATAGAACACGATTTACTGTCCATTATAAGAAGATTTGCATCTTGGATATGTTTTATCGGTAGACAGCCATTGACTTTTCAACGATAGTCACGGGAAGAATTATTAGTGAATTCGAAAGGACCATAAATGGGGTTTACTTTTTTTCGTTGGCCGGTCATTATGAAATTTTGTCGCACTTTCATTTTGTATTGACCTAGGCTGAGGACAACTGCTAGATCTTATTTGGCCGAAACAAGAAAAATTAAGAAGTCTGCCTCACTATTCACTAATTATATGTCTTGGTCTTTTATTCTGGTGAAAGTCTTGGTCCTTGTTATATCTTCTAGCTAGGTAACATGGATGGAACATTAGGCTCGATTTGTTTCGTGGAAAATATTAGACCATGTGATCGCATCAAGGAGTCGTGAACCAAACCCTTCGCCAATAGGGAGGCTGTTATCATCCCTGAACACAAACATTGGTACAGTTCCTTCATTTATGAGATTGTTGTGGCCTCTAAAAAGCTCAAGAATACATCATAGGGATCACTTCCCCGCTCCTATTGGTTTTGGAGAGATGAATGTAGATGTAGACGCTCCGTCAGTGTCTTATTTTCTGCATGTATATTGCTTCCACTCTTTTTCCTCCTCATGAGAACATTATAAGTGAACACCAAACGAAGAATTGGCGTGACAAGCACCACAAAAAGAACGCCTGAAAATGAACCGATGCACTCCGTCATTTGCGTTTCTCTGGCTCTTCCCTTTACCATGGAAGTCTGATAGCGAAGAGAAAAAATAAACGCCTTCCTGTATTGCAGAAAAGATAGGTTTATGCATGAACTGGACTTATGCAGCAACTTGAAAAGATCCACACCACATGCTCAGAGAACGAGTTGGACACATTACAGTACATGAACATCAACTAACTAGTCTTCATACCGAGGTGTTTCCCAATTACCAATAATGCATGAAGAGCCCGATACTAATGGATACTTGCACTCCACTCGATTGCAAACTCAAAAATTGAATCCCGATCTCTGCTCTCAAGCTCGGCTCGATAGCAAAAGTTGAAATACTCGGGCTCAAGTCGACTCAATCCTCACATAAGCTAGAATCAAGCCCAACCTCTACTAATTGAAAAGGAACATATTTCACATAGAAACGATACCCTAAAACACAAAGGCCCCTCATTACTGACCTGGATGCAAGAGTCGGCAAATTTGGCAGTAAAATTCACATTAGTTGATCATCTCGCAGTTACTTCATGCGAAAAATCACAAATGCTAAGCATTCATCACGACTGTACAGAGAGAAGAAGGCAAAGAAAGAAAGTTAAAGACATACAATTTTGATTAGAACAAATTCCGCCATATTCTTCGCAACTCAAAGCAACCTAAAGATCGGCGAGAAGCAATCGAATGATCAACGACGACCAGATGAGAAGGGAAAATAGACTGGGTCTGTCCAATTGTTCATGATTTTCTTTATTTGTAATTTTCCTCACTAATAATAATTTATCGGTTACATATCATTTTATAACTTTTTTTTCACAGGATGTAATTTCCCTTTTGTTGTCATAAATTCCTGAATCCTATGATTTGTAAAATTTCACAAAAAATAGTAATCTACTTAATGAATATCTTTTTCTGTCGTTAGTAAATTACCTAATGAATCTTAACTTTCTTTTGGCACGTAATTATTCCCACTAATAGTAATTTATCTGTAATTTATCCTTACATGAATTTTTTTTAGAGGGTTTAAATTTTCTTTGGAGGTCGTAAATTTTCTAGAGCCTGTGGTTCATAATATTCCATAAATATAGTAACTATTTAGTTAATAGTAAATTTCTTTTGTGTATGTTTAGTAAAATATTTAATTGATCGTAATTTTCTTTTACACTTTGTAAAGGTTTGAGACCCACATGTTAGTAATTTTCCTTGCACATCGCAATTTTTCTCAATCCGTAAAGTTGATCAGTTTTGCGTCCGTAACTTTTCTTTAACATCCAAAAGTTATGAGAAAAATCGGTTTTGCAAAACAAATTTGATGGACCACGTTTTTTCCCCTTTTAATCTGATGGTCCGCGTTGAATATGGGACCAGTCCCGTAAAAGATAACTTTGACTTATGGAATTCCCG
Organism: Syzygium jambos; assembly: GCA_031216235.1. Taxonomy (NCBI): domain Eukaryota; kingdom Viridiplantae; phylum Streptophyta; class Magnoliopsida; order Myrtales; family Myrtaceae; genus Syzygium; species Syzygium jambos. The sequence goes on along the minus strand of CM062221.1, from coordinate 23,719,452 downwards.
TTACTATTATGAAGTTTTGGGCACAATAAAGGAGTTTTATTTATTTAGTTTTGGCCAAATATTAAAGTAGTGTTGGAGACTATTTTTTTTAAAAAAAAATTGAAGTTCATTCCATTGTGTTACTTTGTCAATAAAAATGTAAAAATGTATATATGTATATATATATATATATATATATATGTAAAAATGTAAATTAATAAAAAGTGTTACTTTGTCAATATTTTCTTTTGCTACAGCAACAGATAAAAGAAAACTGAGCTACTTCTTGTAGATCTATATATTCAGTACGAAACGCAAGTCTTATGTATGCAGAGGAGCCTTTACACATATTCCTATCTATTTCAACCCAACAATCGTATTTTCCACAAAAAAAAAACCAATAACTTTTTTTTAGGAAATTTTTTTGCTGACAATGCGGTCTCCAGTTTTCTTAAATTACTCGATTGATCTCATTGGATATAACAGTTCTCACTTCATGCACTCAGGATAATTATCGCACCATATCAATCAACAATATTATTTTTGCGAATTTTGCGAATCTCATCTGGCCTTTTCAATGCGAAAACATCGAAATCTTTTCAAATTATGTAAATATCTACGCGTAGAATCATACATAATCTATAATTATTTTTTTTAACACTTCAAATGACTATTTTCTTTTTCCAAATGTTGAACAGAGGCACAATTGATGGATAATTTTTTTTTTCATTATTTCTTCCCACCAAGCAAGCCCAAGGGTGGCAAACGAAACCAGGAAAACTTACGCGGGTGGCCAAAATAGAACTTCGAACAAACTTCAGGAGCGAAAACGGAATTTGTCAAAAGAAACAAAAAGGGAAAATGGCTCCAATCTCTCTCCGTTCTCTCGCTCCGGCATATAGAAAGGCAAAGGAAAAGCAATCAATCCCGCCATCGCTGGCTAGGTTTTCCGAAAGAGAGCAATTCGAGCGCGCCCGCTCTCTCGCGAGAGAGGCTAGCGATCGATTCCATTCCATTCCGACTCGCGCATCATCGATCGAATCGCGTCGAACACAGGTTGAGAGATTCCATGGAGGATCGGGGGCTTGGAGGAGGCAGAGAAAGCTCGGTTGCTGAGCTTGGCTCTCGGGTTCGGCTCCGACGAGCAGTCCGCCACCGAGTGCTTGGGCCGTCTCGTTTCCCTCTACGGTACTCGGATCGTTGTTCCTCGTCGCGCATTTTTTTTTGTTTGTGCTAGTCAGCGTTGCGGGTATAACGTAGGTGTTTCTCGTCCACTGCGATGATGGCTCTGGAATAGTCTGGTTTAGGTTTGAATAGATCGGAGCTGGTTTGGCGAAGTGGTCTTGCTGACGAGCGAAATGTCCGGTGCTGTTCCAGCTTGATGTGTTTAGGTTGCTTCGCATGGTGGTTTTTCTTGGTTATTAGCCGAATTGCGTGGTATCTGGCGATTAGGGAATGACCTAATTGCTTGTGTTGCCTGGATAATTTGTAAATTGATTGATTGTGCATTGCTAATAAGGAGATTTATTCTGGTCAGTCGCTATTCTGGTGATGGCTATAGAATAGTCTACTTTGGATTTGAATGGGGACTGGAGCCGGTTAAATTTAGTTCATTGAGCGTTAATCTCATCCCTGTTTCTTTGTGGGTTTGGCGGAGTAGTCCTATTTACTAGTGAACTGTCTGGCTTATTTCTGAACTCACTGCAAATTACTTATGGTGTCTTGCATTAATATTAATATCGTGTCTCACTGAACTAAGTGCTAATATTAATATTGTAGATTGTATATATTTGATCTCTTGTTTGTCATGGAACTCCCAAAGTCATCTCTTTCTTCTTTTGGTTTTTCTTAAGGCGACGAAGGTCGAGAGTTTATCACCATGGAGCACTGTGGCAATAATTTTCTAGTAGAACTTGCCAAAACTATGCAAGATACTGAGGATTGGGATGATTTGCATGCTGCGGAATCAGAAGCTTGTGGAGTTTTGACTGATATGTTTGGCCAAGATATCTGTAAGGATGGTGAATGCAATGATATACACGTTGTCAATATCATAGAAGATTCTCCACAACCTGATAAAAACCAAACTTTTCTTGAGATAGATTACTCTATTGATAGTGAAGATGAAGGCAATATATTTGGCAGTAAAATGGGTAGGAAATCCACATGCTATATTCCTGACCGAAGCAGTACTCTGAGCAATTCATGCACTCAACTTCTGGCCAGACGATCTTTAGAATCCATGGTATGCTCTCCCATGGACATAGACAATACATGCCAAACCACTTAAATCACTGTATCACTGTTATTTTCTCATATAATTTATTCTCTCCCCGATCACCCACGAAGGCTGAACATCCGCTTCTTTGGTCGACTAGAGGTGCGACGCTCCCAGGATTGCGTCACCGACCCGAACCCAAATCAGAGTAAATACGCGTCACATGCGGAAACACGTATATATTTATATATATATACACCCGGACATAAAAACACATAACCACGAGCAGTTATAGATATCAACAACTATAGATAATATTAATATATATACATGTCCTTCCATAACTTGAACAAACTATTAATTTACAACCCAAAAAGTATACATAAAAAGGCCACTAAACAAAAAGGATCGGTGGCCTAGGGTGTCAGCTAAAAACTTAGGGAGAGTTACATCAAAAAGAGGGGTTAATCTAAACTCCTATCAAACCGCTCTACTCTAAGGATCCCGACCTGGGTTGGATGATGCTGCTGACTCCTCAGATGAGTCTTCATCCGTCAGAATTTCCATATCTGATCCAACTTCGGCCACTTCCCCTATTTGTTCACCATTCTCACCGACTATTTCCAGATTCTGCTCCTCTTCTTCTTCCCCGATTATGTCATCAGCTATAACTTGCTCTCCACCCTGCACTTCCTCCTCGGGTATAGGTCCATCCACCGTATCGCCCACGCTACTTACGCTAAGGGAGGCTGGAGGATCAGAGACTTCTCCACTCACCATTTGGGGAATCATGACGCCATTAATATCTACTGGAACATCAAAAGTCCTCATCGGAGGTCCAGTAACCCCATCAACTCCCCTCAAATACCAAGCCACGTACTCCTGTGTCTCTGGGTAAGCCTCTCCCACATCTATAAACACCACTGACTGGCGCCTAATGTATGCTGATCCGTCCCCGCAAGGATGCTCACTAACACCTCGCTGAATCCGGTACGGGTATCCAAAAAGAGGACTTTTCCTCGGCATTCTACTGGCGGGGGTCTGAAAATCCGGTTTTACCACAACCGTGAGATAAACTCAGCAAGTAAAATCTCTAATCCTAAACTAGGCTAACGTGCACCTCCAGAAGTAAATAAAACACATAATACACTGAACCAGTAATTAAATTACATTATTTTCACTCGGGCCCTTAGCCCTAATTTCATTCTCCAGCCCTGCAGGTTAGGCTTCCAACATCAATATAATTCATTAACAATTTAATCGACCCGAAGGCCATGACCCAATGGTCATCAATCACTCGACCCGAAGGCCCGACCCGAAGGCCCACAGCTGTATAACTCGACCCGAAGGCCATGACCCAGTGGTCATCAATTATTCGACCCGAAGGCCCGACCCGAAGGCCCACAGCTGTATAACTCGACCCGAAGGCCATGACCCAGTGGTCATCAATTATTCGACCCGAAGGCCCGACCCGTCGGCCCACAATTATAAATCGACCCGTAGGCCTGACCCGTCGGTCACAATTTTTCGACCCGAAGGCCCGACCCGTCGGCCCACAATTATAAATCGACCCGTAGGCCTGACCCGTCGGTCACAATTATATATCAAAACCAACGTGGAATTCACAATCGAAGCCCGTTAAATTTCCAATGGGCTTAAACCAATTCAAATCAATCCACATCAAGGCCCATTAAATTTCTAATTTTCTCAAATGGGCCTCAACTAGCCCAATTCAACTTTTCACTCAAGGGCCCATTTCACTTTCTAATTGGGCTCCAATAATTTAATTCAATTTTAACATCAAGGCCCATTTTTAATTATCATTGGGCTCACTTAATTCCAATTGGGCCCATTTTAATTATCATTGGGCCCAATTCATGCAAATTCGGAGCCCATTAAACCCACTCCATTCCAGCCCATTATTCCTTCACTAATTACCACTAAACCATTATAATTAGGCCTAATTAAGTCCACTAATCAAACCTTGCATAAAACCCACTCAATTAGGCACTAATTAACTTAATTAAACCCCTAATCAAGCACAATTAGAACTAATTCAGCGATTAGTAGATTTACTCGCCTATTAGCGACGCGAGACGACGGGGACGAGCGGCCGATCACCGGCAAGCGGTTCAATCGACGGCGGCGTCCCTAATGCAAGCCGGCGGACACGGCGGCTCCGGCAAGGCACACGGCGAGGCTCGGCCAAGGACAGGGGGAGGCTGGACAGGGCGGAAGGTGACGGCGAGGGAGTTAGAAAGGCGAGACGGCTAGCTGGCTGGCCGAGGTGGCGCACGGCGGCGCGGCCTGGCGGGGGCGAGCTCGGCGACGGTGACGGCGCCCTTGCTTGCCTCGGCTGGAACAGGCGGCTGAGGGCGGTGGAAGCGGGGATTTTGTTGCGACTGGGCTGGGGGTGGCTCCAGGGGACGGCACACGGTGGTCGGCGGTCAGCAGCTCCGGCGAAGCCCACTGTTCCGGCGTGCACAGTTGGCTGGCGGTGCTGATCGGCGGGAGAGGCAGCGGCTGAAGGAGGAATCGGGAGGAGAGAGAGACTGATACGGGGGAGAGAGAGACTGATGAGAGAGAGAGAGGTCAAAGGTGGGTCAACCTTATCCTTCTTGAGGGTCCACATGTCAAGATCTAACCTAAATGCCCAAAATACCCCTAATCTAAGGGCTAGAAATGCATCCAAAGCAATAATTTAAGGGCATAAAAGTCATTTGCCCCTAACCATGGTTAACCAACCCTAGTCAACCTTAACCAACCTTGGTTAAATCCCAAAATTAATCCAAAATTCGGAATTAATGAAAAATGACCTAGGGGCATTTTGGTCATTTTTCCGTCCCGTACCGAAATTCCGATTTTCGCTCCTACCAGTCCTGTATATCCATGTAAGACCTAATCCAAAGTCGGAATCGCGAAATTCGCTTTCTAAATCCTCGAAAATCCTCTGCGAAGTTTCCGGGAATAAAATAATATTATTTTCTAATTTTTGCCGAAATTCCACTTTCTGTCCAGAATCACTCCAAACACACTCGGATACCCCAAAATGACGTTGGCCGCGAAAATTAACCTCAAACGGCCTCCGAAATCGGCCTCAGCGTTCTCAGGGGCAAAATGGTCTTTTTCTCACTTTCTGCCGAATCTTCCGTTTTCAACTGTTTTAATCTCAAACATGAATGGCCATTACCAATTGACGTCCGTCTTGCAAAATAGTCATAATTACCCTTGAGATTTTGATATCGAAACTCGGGTCCAATATTGTAATCTCAATATGCTCGTTTCGCAGTTTTAGGGTCTCTTACTAACGAGCGGCCGTTTAGGCGTTACGCGTATCGACCTAAGATTGTCCGAATCGTGATGGTCTAAATTTCGAGAGAACGAGAGGAAGTATTACTAGTACCAGGGTCACGATCGTTTGGATTACAATCAGGTTTCATTCGTCAGATGTACTTTCGGTCGTGCGAAATCACTCGCGATCCGATCGTACGTTACTGACAACATCAACCAGTCATTTTCCTAAGACCGGCCTATATTGGCTCAAAATATTTCCTCAACGTTCTTCAAAATCAGCGTTCAGTCGCGATTGGGTTCTCGGTCCACGTACCTGTTCCTATTTAGCCCTTCTCATATGGTTAGTATCCCGAGACTGATCAGGTCCAGGCGAGACTTACTAAAATTACACGAGAATAAATATACACTTTATTGGTCCCGATAACGGGTCAAAATTCAGGATGTTACAACTCTTCCCCCCTTACAAAAATTTCGTCCTCGAAATTTGCATTTCAACCCTGCTCTTCAAACAACTGGGGGTGTTGACGTCGCATGGCTTCCTCGCTTTCCCAAGTAGCGCCCTCTGTTCCGTGGTGCTCCCAAACTACCTTCACCATTGGGATTGTCTTGTTCCGAAGTGCTCGATCCTTTCTGTCTTCGATTCTGACTGGTCTCTCCACGTACGACACCCTGTCGTCCACGTCTATTTCTTCATATCTTAGAACATGTGTCGGATCCGGTTCATATTTTCTCAACATCGACACGTGGAAGACATTGTGTATCTGGGACAAATTCGGTGGCAGGGCCAGTCTGTATGCCATGTCGCCAATCTTTTCTAAAATCTCAAACGGCCCAACAAATCTCGGACTCAACTTTCCTTTCTTGCCAAATCGGGATAATCCCTTCATAGGCGACACCTTTAGAAACACATGATCCCCAACTTGAAATTCCAGATGTCGACGTCTCCGATCGGCATAACTTTTCTGTCGGCTCTGCGCTGTCTTTAACCTCTCTCGAATGATCTCTACAGCTTCTACGGTTTGCTGTACCAACTCTGGGCCTGTAATGCTGCGTTCTCCCACTTCATCCCAACACACGGGAGTCCTACATGCTCTGCCATACAAAGCTTCAAATGGGGCCATCTGGATACTCTGCTGATAACTGTTATTGTATGCAAACTCTACCAGATGCAACTGTTCTTCCCATTTGCCCTGAAAATCCACCACGCAAGCCCTCAACATATCCTCAAGGGTCTGGATTGTTCTTTCTGATTGCCCATCAGTCTGTGGATGATAAGCTGTACTGAACTGCACCTTTGTCCCCAAAGCTGTTTGCAGACTTTTCCAGAAGTTCGCTGTAAACCTCGGATCACGATCTGAAGTAATCGTCACTGGCATTCCGTGCAGTCTCACAATCTGTCTTACATACAGCTCTGCATACTTTTCTAACTCCAGATCCTTGCGCACTGCCAGAAAATGCGCTGACTTAGTCAGTCTATCCACTATCACCCAAATGGAATCGTGCCCTCTCTGACTCCTTGGTAGTCCCGTTACAAAGTCCATGGTAATATGTTCCCATTTCCACTCGGGAATTTCCAATGGTCGCAGCAATCCTCCAGGTTTACAGTGTTGTGCCTTTACCTGTTGGCACGTCAAACACTTAGCCACATACTTGGCTACATCCGCTTTCAATCCATTCCACCAATAATGTTGCCTTAAATTCTGATACATTTTCGTACTGCCAGGGTGGATACTGTAATTGCTGCGATGAGCTTCTCTTAATATCTCTTCCTTAAGCTCAATATCATCCGGTACACACCATCGTCCTCTATACTTCAGGACTCCATCTTCTGATACCTGGAAGTCTGGCTTCCTTGCCGAGGCATCCATTTCCACCATCTTCTGAATCTCTTGATCCGTAGATTGCAAAGCCTTAATCTTAGTTTGAATCTCCGGCTCGATCCTCAAGGTAGCCAGCAGATTCGATACATGGCTCAATTCCAGTTTAAATTCTGAGTCTCGGATCTTTTCCAATAACGTCCATTCCCTGATCAACAAGTGTGCCATACTCGACTTGCGACTCAGTGCATCTGCAACTCGATTTGCCTTTCCAGGATGATACATGATGTCGCAGTCATAATCCTTAAGAAGCTCCATCCATCTACGCTGTCTCATATTCAACTCTTTCTGTGAGAACAGGTATTTGAGACTCTGATGATCCGTAAAGATCTGAAACTTTTCCCCACACAGATAATGCCTCCAAATCTTGAGTGCAAAGACGATGGCAGCCAACTCTAAGTCATGCGTCGGATAGTTCACTTCATGTGGTCTCAACTGACGCGACGCATACGCAACTACTTTTCCATGTTGCATTAACACACAGCCCAGTCCTTTGAACGAAGCATCGCTATAAACCTCAAATCCACCAGGTCCAGAGGGAATAGTCAAAACTGGAGCTGTCGTCAATCTATGCTTAAGTTCCTGAAAACTTCGTTCGCACTTATCGTCCCATTCAAACTTACTTTCCTTTTTCAGTAATCGCGTCAATGGCATGGCTATCGACGAGAATCCTTCCACGAAGCGTCGATAATAGCCAGCCAATCCTAAGAAACTTCTGACTTCTGTCACTGACGTCGGCCTGGGCCACTTAAGTACCGCTTCAATCTTAGTCGGATCCACTGATATTCCGTCTCCCGACACGATATGTCCCAGAAAGGCTACCTTACTAAGCCAGAATTCACATTTGCTGAACTTCGCATAAAGCGCATGTTCCCTCAACGTCCGTAGAACTTCCGTCAAATGCACTTCGTGATCTTCTGAACTCTTCGAATATACCAGAATATCGTCAATGAACACTATGACGAACTGATCCAAAAATTCCTTAAAAACTCTGTTCATCAGATCCATGAAAGCTGCAGGGGCATTCGTTAAACCAAAGGGCATGACTGTAAACTCATAATGCCCGTACCTCGTTCTAAATGCAGTCTTGGGTATATCCTCCTTTCGAATTCTCAACTGATGATACCCCGTCCGTAGATCAATCTTGGAAAATACTGACGCCCCTTGCAACTGATCGAACAAGTCATCGATCCTTGGCAGTGGATATTTATTCTTTACAGTCACTTGATTCAACTGCCGATAATCTATACATAATCTCAACGTCCCATCCTTTTTCCTCACGAACAGGACTGGCGCTCCCCATGGAGACGCACTAGGACGGATAAATCCCTTATCTAGTAATTCTTGCATCTGAACTTTCAACTCTTTCAGTTCTGACAACGACATCCGATACGGGGCCTTAGAAATTGGCTCAGTTCCTGGGGCCAACTCTATTACAAATTCCACTTCTCGTTCGGGTGGCAAACCCGGCAATTCTTGAGGAAAAACCTCAGGGAAATTGCACACTACAGAGATTTCTTCCAACTTAGGCTCTGCCAATGTCGGATCCTTAACGTTAACCAAATACCCCTCACAACCTTCCTCAAGCATTTCTGTTGCCTCCACTGAGGAAATCCAAGGGATCGAGGTTCCTCCTCGGTTTCCCTGAAACTCAAACTTAGGACGACCAATCGGATTAAATTGGATCGTCCTGCTGCCGCAATCCATAACGGCTTTCTGTTTAGTCAGCCAATCCATACCAATAATCACATCAAAGTCATACATGGCCAACACAGCTAAATCAATCCTTTCCTCAACATTGCCAATCACAATTTTACAGTCCAAACACCCCAATGATACTAGCACCCTATCATGCAGTGGGGTCGTTACATATAACATAATCTCGAGTAAAACAGGCTCCATACCAATCAATCTAACAAACTGCTCTGAAATAAACGAATGGGTTGCCCCGGGATCAAATAACGCATAAGCTGCATGATTGCAGAGAGAAACAGTACCTGTGACCACACCCGGCGCTTCCTCAGCATCCTTTCGCGCCAACGCATATACTCGTCCTTGCGCAGGTGGTCTGCCCTGAATAGCCGGTGGGGGATTCCCGGTCTGATTTCCAATTCTGAGCGGCTGTTGTGGTTGACCTGGGGGTCCCAAAACTCGTTGTTGGGGGCAATTCTTTATCTGGTGCCCCATACTCCCACAGCGAAAACAAGCTCCAATTCTACTTGGCGCTTGACTGGATTTCCCGATAATCCTTCTCGGGGGCGGAACAAATCGTCTATTACTGGGCATTGGTCTCCTTACAAAGCGACGATTGTCCCTATTAGGAATAAACCTCGAACCCGATGCTGTTGCCCTCTCAATCTGATCTCGCTCCATAGTCTGGGCACGCTCATATAACTCTCGATAATCCCTGATATTCAATAACAACATCTGAGTGCGAAGTTCCGGTTTCAGTCCATCCCGGAACCTCCGAGCCTTATCCAGGGAATTCTCAACCATTCTCGGGGCAAACTTAGATAATCTAATGAACTCTGCCTCATACTGCACCACTGTCATCGATCCCTGACGTAATCTCATAAACTCCGCCATTTTCTTCTCCTGGGCACTCTCAGAGAAAAACTGTCCATAGAAATGCTCGACGAATATCGCCCAGGTCGGTTCCATAAACTCTGGAAACACTCTATCTTTAACCGCCTTCCACCAGTCATGAGCATTGTCCTGCAATTGGTACGATGCCAAAGAAATCTTCTCCCTCTCAGTACACTCTAACAGATCAAACGCTTTCTCTAACTCTTCCACCCAACGCGGGGCGGTTTCTGGGTCACCTCTGCCCGTAAACTTGGGCGGTTTCAGCTTAAGAAAATGCTCCACCAACTGATGCATTGGTCTCGGTGCCACTACCGGTTGAGCTTGTACTGGCTGAGCTTGAGCTTGATTCTCATGGACTGCAGCAACTGCTGCGGCCTCAGCAGCCTGAGCGGTCGCATTCTCTCTTTCCTGCGCCTGCCTATCCATCACATTTCCGATTCGATCTAAAGCTCTGAGAACTCCTTCCATACGCGGATCTTCCGCCTGCCTAGCATCGGCTCTGGGGTCTGCTGCAGCCCCAACACCCACTCTAGGGTTCTCTTCTTCTCTAACACCTGCAACTATATTCTCTATCGCTCTCGCTCTACCACGACCTCTACCACGAGCTTCTCTGCCTGCGCCCCTCCTTGGGGGTCCTCTCACTCTTCCTCTTTCACTGCTCATCTAGAACTCTGAGTGTTCGACTACCTGCTATAATTCCATCCAGGAATTAGAGACCTAAACGAACTAACCGATCTAAGTCCTAGGCAGGTATAAACACAGAAATAATTAAGTACTCAGTATGCGGCTAACACAATAGCATAAAATTTTCACCCAAGAACTCGCACACTAACCTTGGGTCCTGCCGCACCTGCACAATACTGGTTCAATCAATCACCACAACATTCAAACACAAACATTCTGGAGGTACACTTAGCACACTAAGTCACCCTATAGCTACCCATGGTCATTTCTCCTTATCACTCCAAGGCTCAACTAGGTCAAACAGAGCTGTCCTTGCTCTGATACCAATTCGAACGGGGATGTCACGCCCCGTACCCACGAAGGCTGAACATCCGCTTCTTTGGTCGACTAGAGGTGCGACGCTCCCAGGATTGCGTCACCGACCCGAACCCAAATCAGAGTAAATACGCGTCACATGCGGAAACACGTATATATTTATATATATATATACACCCGGACATAAAAACACATAACCACGAGCAGTTATAGATATCAACAACTATAGATAATATTAATATATATACATGTCCTTCCATAACTTGAACAAACTATTAATTTACAACCCAAAAAGTATACATAAAAAGGCCACTAAACAAAAAGGATCGGTGGCCTAGGGTGTCAGCTAAAAACTTAGGGAGAGTTACATCAAAAAGAGGGGTTAATCTAAACTCCTATCAAACCGCTCTACTCTAAGGATCCCGACCTGGGTTGGATGATGCTGCTGACTCCTCAGATGAGTCTTCATCCGTCAGAATTTCCATATCTGATCCAACTTCGGCCACTTCCCCTATTTGTTCACCATTCTCACCGACTATTTCCAGATTCTGCTCCTCTTCTTCTTCCCCGATTATGTCATCAGCTATAACTTGCTCTCCACCCTGCACTTCCTCCTCGGGTATAGGTCCATCCACCGTATCGCCCACGCTACTTACGCTAAGGGAGGCTGGAGGATCAGAGACTTCTCCACTCACCATTTGGGGAATCATGACGCCATTAATATCTACTGGAACATCAAAAGTCCTCATCGGAGGTCCAGTAACCCCATCAACTCCCCTCAAATACCAAGCCACGTACTCCTGTGTCTCTGGGTAAGCCTCTCCCACATCTATAAACACCACTGACTGGCGCCTAATGTATGCTGATCCGTCCCCGCAAGGATGCTCACTAACACCTCGCTGAATCCGGTACGGGTATCCAAAAAGAGGACTTTTCCTCGGCATTCTACTGGCGGGGGTCTGAAAATCCGGTTTTACCACAACCGTGAGATAAACTCAGCAAGTAAAATCTCTAATCCTAAACTAGGCTAACGTGCACCTCCAGAAGTAAATAAAACACATAATACACTGAACCAGTAATTAAATTACATTATTTTCACTCGGGCCCTTAGCCCTAATTTCATTCTCCAGCCCTGCAGGTTAGGCTTCCAACATCAATATAATTCATTAACAATTTAATCGACCCGAAGGCCATGACCCAATGGTCATCAATCACTCGACCCGAAGGCCCGACCCGAAGGCCCACAGCTGTATAACTCGACCCGAAGGCCATGACCCAGTGGTCATCAATTATTCGACCCGAAGGCCCGACCCGAAGGCCCACAGCTGTATAACTCGACCCGAAGGCCATGACCCAGTGGTCATCAATTATTCGACCCGAAGGCCCGACCCGTCGGCCCACAATTATAAATCGACCCGTAGGCCTGACCCGTCGGTCACAATTTTTCGACCCGAAGGCCCGACCCGTCGGCCCACAATTATAAATCGACCCGTAGGCCTGACCCGTCGGTCACAATTATATATCAAAACCAACGTGGAATTCACAATCGAAGCCCGTTAAATTTCCAATGGGCTTAAACCAATTCAAATCAATCCACATCAAGGCCCATTAAATTTCTAATTTTCTCAAATGGGCCTCAACTAGCCCAATTCAACTTTTCACTCAAGGGCCCATTTCACTTTCTAATTGGGCTCCAATAATTTAATTCAATTTTAACATCAAGGCCCATTTTTAATTATCATTGGGCTCACTTAATTCCAATTGGGCCCATTTTAATTATCATTGGGCCCAATTCATGCAAATTCGGAGCCCATTAAACCCACTCCATTCCAGCCCATTATTCCTTCACTAATTACCACTAAACCATTATAATTAGGCCTAATTAAGTCCACTAATCAAACCTTGCATAAAACCCACTCAATTAGGCACTAATTAACTTAATTAAACCCCTAATCAAGCACAATTAGAACTAATTCAGCGATTAGTAGATTTACTCGCCTATTAGCGACGCGAGACGACGGGGACGAGCGGCCGATCACCGGCAAGCGGTTCAATCGACGGCGGCGTCCCTAATGCAAGCCGGCGGACACGGCGGCTCCGGCAAGGCACACGGCGAGGCTCGGCCAAGGACAGGGGGAGGCTGGACAGGGCGGAAGGTGACGGCGAGGGAGTTAGAAAGGCGAGACGGCTAGCTGGCTGGCCGAGGTGGCGCACGGCGGCGCGGCCTGGCGGGGGCGAGCTCGGCGACGGTGACGGCGCCCTTGCTTGCCTCGGCTGGAACAGGCGGCTGAGGGCGGTGGAAGCGGGGATTTTGTTGCGACTGGGCTGGGGGTGGCTCCAGGGGACGGCACACGGTGGTCGGCGGTCAGCAGCTCCGGCGAAGCCCACTGTTCCGGCGTGCACAGTTGGCTGGCGGTGCTGATCGGCGGGAGAGGCAGCGGCTGAAGGAGGAATCGGGAGGAGAGAGAGACTGATACGGGGGAGAGAGAGACTGATGAGAGAGAGAGAGGTCAAAGGTGGGTCAACCTTATCCTTCTTGAGGGTCCACATGTCAAGATCTAACCTAAATGCCCAAAATACCCCTAATCTAAGGGCTAGAAATGCATCCAAAGCAATAATTTAAGGGCATAAAAGTCATTTGCCCCTAACCATGGTTAACCAACCCTAGTCAACCTTAACCAACCTTGGTTAAATCCCAAAATTAATCCAAAATTCGGAATTAATGAAAAATGACCTAGGGGCATTTTGGTCATTTTTCCGTCCCGTACCGAAATTCCGATTTTCGCTCCTACCAGTCCTGTATATCCATGTAAGACCTAATCCAAAGTCGGAATCGCGAAATTCGCTTTCTAAATCCTCGAAAATCCTCTGCGAAGTTTCCGGGAATAAAATAATATTATTTTCTAATTTTTGCCGAAATTCCACTTTCTGTCCAGAATCACTCCAAACACACTCGGATACCCCAAAATGACGTTGGCCGCGAAAATTAACCTCAAACGGCCTCCGAAATCGGCCTCAGCGTTCTCAGGGGCAAAATGGTCTTTTTCTCACTTTCTGCCGAATCTTCCGTTTTCAACTGTTTTAATCTCAAACATGAATGGCCATTACCAATTGACGTCCGTCTTGCAAAATAGTCATAATTACCCTTGAGATTTTGATATCGAAACTCGGGTCCAATATTGTAATCTCAATATGCTCGTTTCGCAGTTTTAGGGTCTCTTACTAACGAGCGGCCGTTTAGGCGTTACGCGTATCGACCTAAGATTGTCCGAATCGTGATGGTATAAATTTCGAGAGAACGAGAGGAAGTATTACTAGTACCAGGGTCACGATCGTTTGGATTACAATCAGGTTTCATTCGTCAGATGTACTTTCGGTCGTGCGAAATCACTCGCGATCCGATCGTACGTTACTGACAACATCAACCAGTCATTTTCCTAAGACCGGCCTATATTGGCTCAAAATATTTCCTCAACGTTCTTCAAAATCAGCGTTCAGTCGCGATTGGGTTCTCGGTCCACGTACCTGTTCCTATTTAGCCCTTCTCATATGGTTAGTATCCCGAGACTGATCAGGTCCAGGCGAGACTTACTAAAATTACACGAGAATAAATATACACTTTATTGGTCCCGATAACGGGTCAAAATTCAGGATGTTACAATTTATTCTCTCCTTGATCATTTGCAATTTGCTTGTGATTTTGCACACAGCAAAGGACCTACACAATGTAGATGTACAAAAGCATTTTGTAAGTTGCTTATGAGGCCTCTCATCCAATCAAATGTCCAATAGACACTCCTAACTTTTTCCAATTACTTCCACTATCTTCAAGACAAAATGACATATTGGAACTCTTTGGTCAATAAAGAAGTTGATTTTAGTTTTGGATGATGTACAAATACCTATTTTCTCAAATACTTTGAGAGTATAGCAGATCATCAAAGTGTGGAACTTAGCAATCCAGCGTCGTTGAAAGGAATGTTTTGCGTAAACGAAGGCTTGTGATTGATGCTGAGTGTTGTGACTGTCAAATTATTAATCTCCACTTCTGCTTTGCCTGCCTTTTGGAAAAAGATAACCCATCGTGCAAGCATTGTATGTAACTCCTGAAAGGATTGTGGGAAACTCATCATTTCTCGAGATATTGAAATGCTTGCATAGAAAGGTATTGTTTCTGATGCACCATAACTTTTTCTAAAAGGTTCTTTGTAAACTTTTTATTTTCGACCATCATGCATTGCAGGCACAACTAGCTGGTTTTGTTGTTGATGAGGCTCATTGCGTGAGGTATGCATAATCTTTGGCATGCCTTGTACATGAAGAAAGATCATGCTAGAGTTACTTCAAAAGGATTAATTATTTGTGATGTTGCCACTGCAAACTATTGTCCTTGTTCCTGATAAATATAAGCAAGTTAACTTTAATATATTCTAACTTAAACTCTTTATCCAAACTTTATTGCATTTCTTTGTTTCTAGCCTAATTAAATTGTCAGTGTTACACTAGACCTTCTGAGGCCAAGACCCATGTGAAGTTCTAATATAACAGAATGCAGTGTTCCTTGTTTAAACTTTGGAAAAGATCTAGGGTCCGTTGTTTAGGAACACTTAGTGGTACATTGTTCATTATATTGAGTAAAGAGCACACAACTTAAATAAGTTCCAATGTAAATTACTTCCTAAAGTAATTGGAACCGGCATAAGCTTCGATAAGGATCCAATCTCCTGTCTATGTTTGGCATGATACACATTCTCTTAAGCTGATTCTTGCGCCCCCATTTATTCTTTGAATGCTCATCCTTTGTTTTAACAACTTGAGAAAGGCAAAGGTTCACCTGTGTGATCATTGATTGCTCTGCCAGTTTGATCTCATTAAAGGAGCGTACTGCTGGTTTGAGCTTTTCTTGTACATCCTACTGATTAACAAGTAAAGCTCACTACCACCGCCCGCAGCGGCTGCGTTGGCTTGCGCTCTGGTCTCCCGGCACTTTTAGAGGGTCATTTTGCATACTATGTATAGGAGAACTGTGAAGCGTTACGGTTTAAGGTATTGGGTTACATTTGTTGTTTTGGTGTACTCCCGTCGACTATTCTTCGTGTCGTCTGGTGCAGTGATCCCGAGCGCATGAGGTAATCTGCTTTTTTTTTTTTCCACGGTTCTTGCTATGGGTTGGCTAGTTTTAACCAAATAATGGCATGAGTATGATAACTTTAATCAAACTTCTTAAGGGCATGTTTGTTTGTACCTAATTAAAAGAAAAAAAGTACTTTTCTGGTTTTCTGCCAAAATGTGAAATACTATTCAAATTTCAGAAAATTTTGAAAAAGTTGTATGTGAATTTACGTGTCAACATTTGAGTTCTGTAAAAGTTTCACGAGTTTCGGATTTATAAAAAGTTCAAGTGGGTGAGCTGCAATATTTGGATTAAGCAAAACTAAACATGTAGAAGTCATTCCCGACATGCCCTAACCTTGGGCAGGTTTCACAGCTTTTTCTCCTAGTTCTCCCTAAGTTCTTCAAAGCCTGCTTGCACTTCCCCACCCTGGTTCAATCGCAGAGGACATCCAATCCAATTGCTAAATTGGGTTCTTTGCTTTTCTCTCTCTATAACTTGGTTGAATTCTGGCTCTTTGGTCTTGGTGCATAAAAATGAGCCTTCAGATGAAGCTTCTTTTTTTGCAGAATTGAGAGCAAGTTTTTTTGGTGAATGGTTCTGAGAGTACTTGGAGCGTGTCATTTTTGGTTCTGGCTGCTTTGTTGTTCTGTATGGATGATAAACAGGATTCTTTATGATGCTTGTCATCTCTAAAGAGTCTAAACTAATGTTTTTATCCTTTCGGGGACAGTTCTGCTTCCATGGAATGGGATGATAAAATCATCAAACAGCCGGAAGAGGAAACTCATGAATCGTGGATCCTATCTCTTCACTCTCTGTCTGATTTATCCCACATTTCGCCAATTGTATTCTTGTACCTCATCAAAGGATGTTATGCTTCTGGTATAACGATGCTTTCCCCTTCAAAAGTCTCTTGCCGTGTTTATATGCAGTATATGCGAGGAAATGACTTTTCTAGTGCTCCTATATGCATCGGATGATCGACTTGCCTGCATCTTCTGGTTATACGTCAACTTTTTCTTTAACTTCTCTTCCAAAGATGAGGCTCTTATTTAGATGCTACTTTTATTTTCAGAACAAACTGAAGCTTTGAGCCATGTAAGACATTCGTCCTCAGATCTCAACAATTAGAGGACACACATGCAGTACATAGTGCATCTCAGTAGTTACGACTACTGTCACGCTGCACAGAACATTACACTTTTTGATGGGGAATAATTGGTCATTTACTGGATGTTGCTATCCTTCAAGTCTTTCCATAGATGCTTGGAATCCACTTGGTTTATGGCTATCTGGACTTCCTTTCTTAGACATATTGCCTTTTGCTTCAATATTTAGGTACCTTGAAGGCAACTAGAAAGTTCGGGGTACTTCAACATCAAGTTCATCAAGTATTAAATAATGGTCCCCGACCTGGACCCGCTACTTTTGTCATACACTGTCTCTATGCACTACCCATATTTGACATTCACTGTGAGGGATTCAGTCACTTGATAATATCTTCTCTCCGTCGTTTTCTGGAAGCTGACCTTGCGGACTCCTTGCAAGCAAAGGACTTAGCTGCGCATTTATTTGTTGATATGGTTCAGGGATATGTAAATCATGATGAGAGGATACTTGTGAAGGTAGTAGAAGTGTTTGACGTGTGACTGACAAACCTCGAGAATGTCATATGCTAACTTAAGGTGACAAACATTAAGTTTAGACCAGTTACTGCACTAATATTTCTTGAGCAATATGTTATCAAGTCGATAGAGTCCCAGTCCCATATGACAGCAGTCACTCTGTTGGAGCACTTTTCTATTCGCCAATCTGGTAAATCCTTCCTTCTTGCTATGATGGAAAAGAAAGAATTCAGGGCTGCAGAGAAGTGGGCCACATTTATGGGCAAGCCAATGTTATGTGTACTTGTCCAGGAATATGTTGACAGAAAAATGCTGAAGTATGTTTATGTGACAATAAAGAAAAACAATCTCCTGCAAGAATTTGCTGATGTATATCATCAATGTAAAGAAAGGTACTTCTTTGCTGTTAAAATTGTTTGGAAGTAACTTTTGCTAAAGATTTATTTATTATGTTTCTGATAGTGCATGGAAATCCAAATTGCTCAATGCACCATTGTATCAAACAGCAAGACTAATTTATTCTTTTGGCATTTGCTTAAGCGATTTCTTGAGATCTTTAGTGCAACAAATATTCTTGTGGTGTCTATTTAAAACATCGTAACTGCGGATACCTTTTAGGAAAAATTTATTTTTTCGTCTCTGTACTTTCACGCTTTATGTAAACAAGTTCTTGTATTTTTAATTTATCTTACGAGTCCTACTTTTAATTTTTTAATCAAGTCCCTCTATCACCAAATTTTAGCAAACGTGAGCAGTGGATACGCCAAAGTATGATGCTAATATGCTGATTCCCAAATTGACATGTGTGAAGAGAATTAGACGTTGTGCACAACGTCTAAGTATGATGTGGATAAAAGTTAGTCAATGTGGACACCACATCGACAGAAAAATTGTATCCCTGTTATAGCATGACGTTGTTCAACAGTCACGTCAGCCGGACTTAATCAAACTTGATGTCAGAGGGATTTGATTCCAAAATTTGTGAAAGTAGGACTTAATTCGACAACGGGGACTTGATTGGAAAAAGTGTGAGAGTACATGCAAGAAAAGTAGAATATTCCTTATTTTACTACAAACACCATCCCCACTTTCAACCCCAAGATAGGGAAAGAACCATAAACGTATATTAAGGAGCAAACACAGCGTAGAGAAAAGTAACTGTTGAGTTCTGGTTTCCTACGGTTCCCCAGCACGAAGTTACCCTTGAATTTCCTTGGCTAAGAGTATATATTCGATGGGAGCTAAACAGTATTGGTGAGTCAATCAACGAAATGAGCAGCCATCTATGCAGACATGGCAATGTTCTACCTTGCACTGTAAGTTGCCTTTGCCGTGCCTATCTTTTGCGATGCAGATCTCTAGCTAGGCGATTTCTGGGGAAACAAAGCGTGCTATAGCTAGCAATGAGAAGAACCAAAAAGAGGGACAAACGAAACCAAAAATGACCGCCATTTAGGTATGTTCATAATCACGTTTATTTCCTTTTGGATTTGGTCTAGGCCTTGTATTATAATGATTGATCTAAGACGAGTATTGTTGCGGATCTTTCTTTTGATTTTTGAATAATTGAAATTTTGACCACCTGATGAACGCTGTGAATGTAGGCTAGGGACGAATTCGTCTCGCCTGTGAAGCCGATTCCGGCGGCATCACGGGCTAATATCAAAGATATAGAAGCCTTAGACGCATGTAACCTCTAACTTCACTTAACAAAAAAATAGCATCATCGTAATTTTAAATGAAAGAAAAATAAAATTTGCATGGATTTACACCCCAATGTTAAAAATAGAAGGTCCAAATTCTGGTTGCCCTCTCTCTCTCTCTCTCTCTCTCTCTTACATGATAGTCTCCATCCCCAACAGAAAAAAACCACCTGCGTTTGCTGTCATCTCCATCTCAGAACATTAGAGAGACCCCTTTTCTCTCTCTCTCTCTGAAAAAAGAATCCTTCTTGTCCCGAAGAGGGGAGAGGCCATGAGGGAGGGCTGGGAGAGAGATTGAGGACACAGATGGACCCGTGGTCGCCAAGCTACAGATCCCATGGAGTTGGCCGGACTCTAGAGATCATGACGATCCAAACTCTTAACTAAAACCCGATGTATGAAGCCAAATCCTGGCCTCGCCTGCTCGAACCTGCTTTGCCCTGCACAGAGTATACAAAGTGAAGAAGTCGGCGATAAAAGCGCCGTGGTGGAACGAACCGGAGAAGAAGAGGAAGAGGAGGGTGGCCAGATACAAGCTTTATTCCATCGAAGGCAAGTTCAAGGCTTCTTTCAAACAAGGGTTCCGATGGTTGAAGCAGAAATGCTCGAGTATCGCACATCGATTCTAATTAGTAGAAATTACAGAATATCGCGTTCATCGAGAGAGGAAAAGGGTGAGATCTGTCAAGATGAAACAGAGGTTTGTTGTGTGTATTAGGTGTTCATCTTTATATGTATCTAACGGCAATCAAATATTCAGAAGAGTGCCATAATGTTTGATCTTTCTGGTATTATGTACGTCCGACTCGTTCATTCATCGATCTCCAACATTAAAAAAAATAGGAAATGAGACACCCCGTATGTGATAGTCGTATATATTTATAAATGCAGATTTTATTTTTAATTTTCTTACCTTCTGATTTATTTGTGATAGGATTCTGCATGCATGCCCATGCAAAGTAAAATTGTCTAATCTGTTTTTTTTTTTTTGGTAAAGAAAATTGTCTAATCTGTTCATCTCTCCTCTTTTCAATAAAGCTCTTTTCCTAATAAATTTGATGATGATTGCAAGATCAAATGAATACTTGTATTTGTAGGATTGACGTTTCGAACTATTTCAGGGTTGATTTCGTTGTTTAGGACTCTGTTTTGGCCATATGTTTGTTTAAGCCTCGTTTCTGGGTTCTTTAACCCCCTAATTTCCTCAATTCATCTATTTCGATTCCTCTTGGTCGTACAATTCATCATATGGCAACGTATACTACTGAAGCTATATAACCTAAAAATGCCGAGTGTTAAATAAACCGAAAGGCTTTCCATTGTTCCATTTTGATTTGAGGACAGTTTTCATAATCCTAGTACTATCCCGTCCAGCTCGGAGTTAAAAAAAAGAGGAAAACTGAAAAGCCCCAAAGCGAACCCTCTTTAATCCTATCAAAACTTAGTTATTGTTCAAATGGCTGTAATTTATGGGATCTTGATGTAAATTGTGATAGAACTTCAAAAAACAAGCTCGAAGCAAATTGCTAGCAAGAAATTGAAGCGGAAGAAAGAAAAGACTAAAAATCCATGAACAGAACCTAATCAGTTCACTTGGTTTAACACATTCATCCATTTATCCGGTCGATTCATGGCTTTCCAACTTCAAATCAATTCAGCTGATAAGGTTGTAACTAAAGTTCTATAAGTAGTCAAACTCAATGCTATTGCCCTTTAAATTAATTTGCCTAGACACTGATTAAGCAATTAAGTAAATAAAGAGTAGAGTCGATACATTGACTTTACTTGCGACTTTTCCCATCTAATGTTCGACCAATATTCTGAAAATTAAATTATTTTATGTTAAGTTGTTTAACAAGTATCTCAACACGACCCACATTATATATGTGTTCCTACTCATAGATTCAAACTTGGCTTAACAAGCTACTTGACCTTGTCTTGAGCTCTGTAAAAATTAAGACAAAGTTCGAGTGGACAAGCAGCGAATCAGACTATAAGTATCTTGCGAGTAGCTTTTAACTAATAAAATTCCACCATTGTAATCTAGTACAGGGTACAGGAATATCTGAGAGTGGCCTCTAAGAAATTGCTTCGATTGAAACTTGAATGCATGATCGGTGACCACAAATTTGGTGCAGTAGAGTCTAATTATTAACCAATTAGATAAACCTTCAAAGTTTTTTTGTTCTAACCAAATGAGTATAAATTTTGGGAAGGGCTCTTTCCACCCTTCCCAAAATTTTGTCCACATTTTCCAATAGTCTTCGACCGTAGCCAACGCTAGAGAAAATAGGTTTCCAGTATGAAAATGTACACGGATGTGTCTCTTCTGCTTTTAGATTCAAGCATAAATAAATCAAGTTCGAGATTACACGGTCAAAGCAATTGCAAAATGCCTACATACGAATTTTCCGACGTAACCAGATCAGAGATGATTTTACACTGATGCATGCTTTTATTTCGTGTTCAAAATTCTTCCAAATGAGAAACTACTGTCTTCTTGGAAACCTTTTCATTGAAACTCATGGCTGCAATTGACAGATCATTTACTGTTTCCACGGCATTCTCTTTTTCCCTAAAAAAAGTCTCTCCCAATCTCGAAATTGTAGCTTCAAGTGGACATATAACCGGTCATCTTGTTAACAAATCTCATTTAATGCTTAACTTACACATATAGAACCACCTGCACATGCGGTCTTTCTGCAAGCGTTTTGTGATTCGGCCATTGCTAAAGAATAGCGCGATGCCAAAGCTTGCAAAGGACTAAAACACCACATGAGAAGAGGTCGCTTTATATCAAGAACTATTTGAAGAGTATTAACAACGCGGAGCACATGATAAAAGCCAATAGTAAAGAACTTCGAAATGCCTTTCCATAATGACACAGCTCATTCCTTCCCGTATCTCCATCCCGTGGTGTTTGGGGACTTTCTCCGAGTTCCAAGTAATGCAGCTTGAATCTACCATGGAGGATACAACTGACTTATTATCATATAAATGAAGATGTGCAAGATCACAGTATCACAATTTACCCCATGAAAGACAAGGTACATATGCGTAAACATCATTTACACTGATTGCAGTTGGACCACAATGAATAAAGGCTTCATTAGCTGGCCGATGAAAAAGAAAACGCTAGGCTTAAAAGAAGTATGCAATTAGCAACAACACTTTCCTGGTTCGTGTTTAGGAACAGAATTGATGTTAATAAAATTATGCTGAAAAGGTCAAGTGCCGAAACTACACAACAGAAACATGTATTTGTTATTTGGTCATTGGCAATATCCAATCAGCAAAATCAGCAATTCAGGATAATTTGTCAGGAGGTCAATTTCAACTTTACGAATTCAATACCACATACATGAGAACTGAGCTTATCAAATCAGAAACCTATATGACAACATTCAAAGGATATTATCACACAAATACACTGATAGAAATGGAGAAGCTTAGCAGTGCATACCTCCCTCTACAGAGCCTCATCAAGTTCAGGAGTGATATCATTAGAATGCAACCACATCAAACAACTCTGCATCAAGGTAACATACAAAAAAATCAGCAGCTACTCATTTGATTAACAAAGAGCTAGAACCTAACGAGCATACAAAAAGTAGATTCAATTTAAAAAACTACATTTATTATCATTCAAGTATGTGCTGCTGAGACTAGATCAAGTGTTTTGGATCTTTACAAGCATCAAAATTTCCCCGAGACACTCTAGTTGGCCCATGAGCCTCTTCAAGTTTGGCACGCAAGATGGTCCTCAGCTATTGCTGATGCTTCCTCTGCAAAATCCCTTTTCTTCATTTTATAGGTCTCGGGTCTGGAATTTGAAGATCCTCAGCCAAGTGAGCCACACCCAAATCAGTCATGTGATAAAACAATTCCGTGACAACAATAGGATCAAATGGGATGTAAACTAATTAGCAAATTCTTGAGCTCCTCGCCCCAGCTTGTTCCACAGAACAGGCAAAAAATTGTCCAATTATGCAAAAGGTTATTAGATATAGCTGATTGAATCGAAGTCCAATAGTAAGCCTTAGTCATTACATAGACCAAACAAAACTGTCATAGAAGCAGCACCAGTTCGCCTTTGCTTGATAATCTTTCAAAACAATAGCCTTGAGCTAGTCTACAATTGTATATGACGGACTAGTCAGAAATGATTTTCAAATTTTTTTGTCACCACCAGAGAAACTTGAAACTTGACTTTTATTTTAGCTTAGTTTCTCATACTATAGGGAATTCGTGCTCTGTCTTGTAAGATTCAAGAGGAACATCAAGGAAACAATAAGAAACTTGACTGGGTTTTTGATCATCAGCAAAAATCGATAGGTGTTTGTTCTGAACAAAATATCTGTCATTACTCAAATTTGACACACAAAAATACTCACAAAGGAACTCAAAATGGCCAAGGATTTCTTAAAAGAAAATATGAATTTTGAGAATAGGGAAAAATGGACTTTGGGAGTAGTTTAGAATACCGAGTAGCAGAAGATCATCAGCCTCTAGATGAAATAGTCAAATCTCGGGTTTATCAAGAGGGAAACTGTAAATTAGTAGGGAATTCTTGTTTACCTATATTTGATATTTTCATCATCGCCTCACAAGCCGCTAATCTGTTTGCAGTCTACAATAGCCACCTATGGGAGGATGAATGAAAAACATTGCTATAACGTGATATGTTGGCAAATCCAGAGTTTCCAAAATCAATCAAATAGATACCCGGTGTGGAGCAAATCATTCTTAAAATATAGAGCTTCGAGAAAAGTATTACTCTATTCACTTACGCTCGCCATTCAAGGATGAAGAATCTTATGAGATGACCGATAGCTTCTATTGACATTTGGGTCTACATTTTGATCTTGGCCAAAGCATCATGTCAGCTTCTATGACCAACTCCCCCACTCCTTCAATTATGAGATGACCGACAGCTTCTAACAATTTGTGTAGTTAAGAATCAGAACCCTGTCATGGAAAACCATCTTGTCAAAAGAAGATAGCAATGAAAAGTAGTACATGAATACTAGAAGAAAAACGATAGTTTACTGCTCTCGTTCATATTTTCTTTTAAAATCTTCTTCAAAATCCATGAGTCGTGAGACAGCCCTCGTTCATAATTTCTAAAGACGCGTGTTTCAGATGATTCGGATATCGCTTCCAATGAGTCACAACCAGAGATATCCAAATCAATTAAATCCAACTTTTCAAGTCCCCGAAGCTGAGTAAGTTTCTTGCAATCTCGAACATCTAGAGATCGTAACTTCTCACATCCCGTTAAATTTGGCAACATCTCCATTGATTCGCATCCTACAAAATCCAACTTTTCTAAGGACTTCCCACCATCAAGACCTTGAATTTCGACTAGATTGTTGCACCTGACAGCGGCTAATTGCTTCAAACACTGTGATCTTGGACAGAGAAGCCTTTCAATGGAATCGCAGCGATATATAGATATGCCCTCCAAGAACTCCAAATTATCAAGGCCCCGAATTTCAACTAGCTTATTGCAATTCGCAGCGCGTAATTGTTTCAGACGACTTAACCGTGAAAGGTCCAATCTTTCAATTGAACTGCACTCTTCTATTGAAAACTCTTCCAAGTTATTCAATCCGTCGAGCTTAGGAAATATCGGCTTACGATACTCCGCGATACTGAGTTCCAAGAGTCTTGAGGGAAGCTCGGGGATGTCTTCAAGTAGATGGCATGGCCAAAGATGGAGTGTTTCTAGGTGGATTAGGCTAGAAAGCCACGGCAGCAACCGGAGCTTGGGATAGCCCCATAGGGTAAGGTGCCGGAGAGAAGAAAGATCCCCAATAGAATTGGGAAGCTTTTTAAGCCGAGAACAACTGACGTCCAGAAATTGTAAATTCTTTAAATCCCCAATTGAGCTAGGGATTTCTCTCAGTGACTTACAATCTCTGGCATTCAGTGTCTTCAGCTTCCTCAGAGAACCAATAGACGTAGGGATCTCTGTAATACCAGATTCATCTAATAAAAGTTCTTCTAAATTTTTTAATTCGCCCACTTCCTCTGGTAGCTCCTTGAGACTATAACATTCCCTCAAGTCCAAGGAAACGAGGCTCTTGAGTTTGCCAATAGAAGGGTGGAGATGCACCAGGTTGAAACAAGCTGTCAAGGTGAGGATCTTCAACTGCGTGAAAGCCGAGAGATCAGGAGTACATCTTAAATCACGGCACCATCTAAGGTCGAGAACTCGTAGCCGCTCTGGCGTCTACACAAAAAAAAAAGAGGGAGAATAAAGCTGTCAAAAGAATGAGAGTGGGGGGATCGGCTAAACAAAAACAAAAACAAAACCCCATCTTAAATCACGGAGAGAGAGGGAGGATGTCTCTTTCTTTTCCCCCCCAATCTCCCCCCCCCAATCTTACCATGAATGAACTCCTCCATCCTTCCCAATCCTCTGTGATGTCCCAGCTCCCTGATAAATCCAGCACCGATAAGTTCGGTAGATGCAAATTGGGAAGAGGCGGATCGTCTTCCCAGGACTCCCACTGAAGCCATCTTACTTCAGAAAGGAGTTCGTTAGAAGAGTCTCCGCTTGAAGCTGCCCTCATCCAGTCACCGATCGAGAAGAAGGGGCTCTGCAAGTTTTTTCAAAGGGTTCATCTGTGTACCTCTGGATATGGCGGAAGTAATTCGAGGAGACCAAAAAAATGACGGAATGCTTTCCAATTCCCAGTTATATCAAATCAATCCATTGAGCCTCTCAATTGACTTTTTAACTTTTTATTTTTTTCTTTTTTTTTTAAATCTTGGATTTTGCACTATTTGTTATCTTCCTATTACTCCTGTACATAAATACGGACACCTGATTTCGCATTTAATTTTTTTAAAATGGTTATTGCTTTAAAACAACTAAGGCAAATGCACCTCAATGTTTTATCACTTGCTCTCTCTTTTTTCAAATTATATGGCGCGTGCACTTTAAATTTTATTTAAGACGAAATACATGAAACCATTTTACAATATACAAATGTTTACGTGTAATAATTTTCATATGACTCGTGTATAATTTTCAAAAGAATTTGTCAAAGATTGCCAACGGGCCACCTGTAAGTAGCTAAGGAAGGACCCGATTTTCATTTCATTAACTATTTTTGTGACGTGTTTAATCATTTCTTTGAAAACTGAATTTTTTTTTTGTAAAGTTCGTTTAAAAAGTGACGTGGCAACATTGGTTAGCAATGCACTTGTTTTAGATTTTAAGCAATATCTTTAAGCAAAGCCCGCCATATGAAAGTTTCTGGATAAGTCTGCTTATTTTTATTTACCAAAAAAAAAAAAGTGAAGACACATATGTCTGTTTGCATAAGAACGGCGCCGTTTCTTTTTGCATCTTATAAGTCAAAACATACTGTATAACTTTCCTGCTAAAACTGATCATTTAATTAGTTGAAGATGGTGAAAAAAATCCCATAGGGTTTTGATTGACTTTAATAATAATACCTATATTTTTCCCCCAAAAGTTCAATCGGTTAGAATTGTTTTTTTTTTCGTTAGTTTGATTCACTTTTACAGTTCAACTCGTTCATCGTTATCTCTACTCTAAATATTAAATAGTGAAAAACCTGCACCAGGCATAATTTCTCTTAAGTTTTTTTTTTTGGTAAGGTAAGAAATTTCTCTTAAGTTTGTTAGTAGAAAAGTCACTAAATTGTTGTAATCATCATCCCACACCATCTTTCATAATTTTCGATTGTACATCAATCTATAATGTATATTATATTAAAAAAATCTATAATACGGAAAGGGGATTTCAAACCTCAAACTTTCATCAAAAGTTTCCATGCAATTCGCTTTTAGTTCACCAAAATTAACCAAAGAAATAGGATATAACAAAATAGACATAATCATATTTTAAATAGTCAAGGCTATTGGAAATTTGTTGCATAAATATTTCATTTTCCAAAGTTAAATCAAAATCTCTCACAACTCACGATCATTCACTTTTTTTTCCTACACTAATTATCATCTTTCAACATTTTTGTCTGCTCAAAACAGATTTGACACTTTTATTCATTTTTCAAACATCCATATTGTGTGCTCTTTTTGCTAATGTTAAGAAGTCATTTGATCAACAAAAGAGTTTGATATTGAATCATAGGAACAAACTATTTCGAATTATATCAAGAATATAAATCCGTTTCCCTTGCCCAACATCTCTTGGTTTGTTGCTTGGGTTAATTCCTTGCCATTGATTAGCCATGAGCCTATGTGGCATCCCAGATGGACAATGTATAATAATAAAATGACATTAACATCGATAATTTAAGTAAAAGATAAAACATAGTTGAAAAAATTGGCTTCATGCTGAAAATCATATATAATGAATACAAAGGTGTGGATATAATAATAAGCATGACATTTCCTCTATTTAGTCAAGTTTTCTTTTTTTTTTATTATTCATAAATTGTCAAGTTAGTCTAACAGTTTCTGGCACAAAAGAGGCATTGTCCCAAAAAATATAAATAATATAAAACAACTTATAGTGGATAGAAATGTTTGTTATAAGAAAATCCAATCTTTATCATACACCTAACCGAATCCATGAAATGAGCAAGGTCAACGGTATAAAAGCTTAAAAAACAGTTAGATTTTCCTAAAAATTGGATTTTTGTATAAGAATGAAAAGAGATAGAAATAACTAGTAGAAGGATGGGTATCTTCAAAATGAAAATGGAGAAAAAAAATATTAAACATTGGAATCCTAAATTACAGGAACACCACAATACATTCGGCCGTACTATAAAGCAAGCACATGCAATGTAACATCCTGAATTTTGACCCGTTATCGGGACCAATAAAGTGTATATTCATTCTCGTGTATTTTTAGTGAGTCTCGCCTGAACCTGATCAGTCTCGGGACACTAACCATATGAGAAAGGCTAAATAGGAACATGTACGTGGACCGAGAACCCGATCGCGACTGAACGCTGATTTCGAAGAACGTTGAGGAAATATTTTGAGCCAATATAGGCCGATCTTAGGAAAATGACTGGTTGATTTTGTCAGTAACGTACGATCGGATCGCGAGTGATTTCGCACGACCGAAAGTACACCTGGCGAATGAAACCAAGTTTTAATCCAAACGATCGCGACCCTGGTGCTAGTGATAATTCCTCTCTTTCTCTCGAAATTTAGACCATCACGATTCGGACAATCTTAGGTCGATACGCGTGACACCTAAACAGCCGCTCGTTAGTGAGAGACCCTAAAACTGCAAAACGAGCATATTGAGATTACAATATTGGGCCCGAGTTTCGATATCAAAATCTCAAGGGTCATTACGACTATTTTGCAAGACGGACGTCAATTTGTAATGGCCATTCATGTTTGGGATTAAAACAGTTGAAAACTGAAGATTTGACAGAAAGTGAGAAAAAGACTATTTTGCCCCTAAGAACGCCGAGGCCGAATTCAGAGGCCGTTTGAGATTATTTTTCGCAACCAGCATCATTTTGGGGTAACCAAGTGTGTTTGGAATGGTTCTGGACGAAAAGTGAATTTTCGACAAAAATTGGAAAATAATATTATTTTATTCCCTGAAACTTCACAGAGGATTTTCGAGGGCTTAGAAAGCGAATTTCGCGATTCCGACTCTGGATTAGGTATCACATGAATATTTAGGACCGGTATGAGCGAAAATTGGAATTTCGGTTCCGGACGGAAAAATGACGGAATTGCCCCTAGGCCATTTTTGATTTATTTCGAATTTTGAATTAAATTTTGGAAGTTAACCAAGGTTGGGTAAGGTTAACTAGAGTTGATTAACCATGGTTAGGGGAAAATGACCATTTTACCCTTGCATTATTGGATAAGAAGCAATTTCAACCCTTGGATCAAGGGCATTTTGGGCATTTGGCTAGGATTTTGACATGTGGCATCCACCCACTCTCTCTCTTGACCATCTTTGACCCTCACTCTCTCTCCTCAGCCTTCTCTCTCCCCGCGTTCCTCTCTCTCTCCTCCCGAATCTCTCTTCCTCTCTCGGCTGCTCCATTTCCTTCTTCGCCGATCAGCACGCCGGCCACTGTTCACGCCGGAATAGTGGTCCTCGCCGGAGCTGCTGGCCACCGGCCACCGTGTGCCACCCCTAGGCGTCACCCCCAGCCCAGTCGCAACCCTATCTCCCTCTCCCGCCGCCCGTGACCGCCCGTTGCAGCCGCTCCAGCCGAGGCGCGACAAGGACGCCGTCGCCGGCGCCGGGCGTGTTCCGCCTGGCCGCGCCGCCGTGCGCCACCCCAGCCAGCCAGCCTCGCCTCACTGTCCCCCTCTCCACCGTCCTCAGCCTCACCGCCGTCCAGCCCTCCCTTGTTCTGGCCGTGTGTTGCCGTGAGCTTCGCCGGACCGCCGTGGGCCGCCGGCTTGCTTTGGGGCGCCGCCGTCGATCGTACCGCTCGCCGGTCATCGGCCGCTCGCTCCCGTCGTCCCGCGTCGTCAATAGGCGAGTAAAATAACTAATCGCTGAATTAGTCTTAATTGTGCTAAATTAGGGGTTTAATTATGCTAATTAGTGCCTAATTGGGTGGATTTTATGCAAGGGTTGATTAGGGGACCTAATTAGGACTAATTGTGATGGTTTAATGCTAAATTAGAAAGGATTTGTGGGCTGAATTGGAGGGGGTGTCATGGGCTCCGAATTTGGTTTAATTGGCCCAAATTGAAATGTAAATGGGCCCATGAATGAGAAAATTGAGTTGGGCTTGTTTGAGGCCCATTGGAGAAAATTAGAAATTAATGGGCCCAATTGGAAATTAAATGAGCCCAATTAGAATTTAAATGGGCCTTGATGTTGGAATTAATTGAAAATATTTGAAGCCCAATTGGAAATTGAATGGGCCTTGAGGTGGATTGACTTGAATCGTTTGAAGCCCATTGAGAATTAATTGGGCCTTTGGTCGTGGAATTATTTGAAATTATTTGAGGCCAATGGGGAAATTAAATGGGCCCTTGATTGTGATCGTCCACGTTGAAATTTGCATATGAGTTAAGGATGTTCTGTGACCGACGGGTCAGGCCTTCGGGTCGATTTATAACTGTGACCGACGGGTCAGGCCTACGGGTCGAGTGTGATTGTGACCGACGGGTCAGGCCTTCGGGTCGATTTATAACTGTGACCGACGGGTCAGGCCTACGGGTCGAGTGTGATTGTGACCGACGGGTCAGGCCTTCGGGTCGATTTATAACTGTGACCGACGGGTCAGGCCTACGGGTCGAGTGTGATTGTGACCGACGGGTCAGGCCTTCGGGTCGATTTATAACTGTGACCGACGGGTCGGGCCTTCGGGTCGAATGATTTATGACCATTGGGTCATGGCCTTCGGGTCGAGTTAAACTGTGATGACCATTGGGTCATGGCCTTCGGGTCGATTTAATTGTCTATGAATTATATTGATATCGAAAGTCTAACCTGCAGGGCTGGAGTATTGGAATCGGGCCGTGGGCCCATGTGAATTTATATTGATTTAATTACTGGTTCAGTGAATTGTGTGTTTTATTTATTTATGGAGGTGCACGTTAGCCTAGTTTAGGATTAGAGATTTTACTTGCTGAGTTTATCTCACGGTTGTGGTAAAAATCGGATTTTCAGACCCCCGTCAGTAGAATGCCGAGGAAAGGTCCTCTTTTTGGATACCCGTACCGGATTCAGCGAGATGTTAGTGTGCATCCTTGCGGGGACGGATCAGCATACATTAGGTGCCAATCAGTAGTGCTTATAGACGTGGGAGAGGAGTACCACCAAACACAAGAGTATATAGCTTGGTATTTGAGGGGAGCAGATGGTGTAACTGGACCCCCGATCAGGACCTTTGACGTTCCTATAGACGTGAACGGAGTGATGATCCCGCAGATGGCGAGCGGAGAAGTCTCGGATCCCCCAGCTTCTCTGAGCGTGAGTAGCGTAGGTGATACTGTGGATGGACCGATACCCAGGGATGAGGAGCAAGGAGAGCAGCAAGTTATAGTTGACGATGCCCTCGAGGAGGAAGATGAAGAACTGAATTTGGAAGTAATAGATGAGAATGTTCAAGCAGTTGGAGAAGTGGCTGAGGTTGGATCGGACGAAGAGATAGTATCCGAGGAGAACTCTCTGGAGGAGTCATCGGCATCATCCGATCCAGATTGGGAACCCTAGGATAGGTCCCAGTGTTAGGAATAGAAGTTAATCTAACCCCCCTTCCTTTTTGATGTAACCCTCCCAGGTAGTTAGCTGATACCCTAGGCCACCGATCCTTTTTGTTTAGTGGCCTTTTGTTGTATTCTTTTTGATTGTAAATAACTAGTTTGAATAAGTTTTAAAAAGGGTGTTTATATGTTAGTGTTTCTTAGTATATTATTGTCTATTGCTATTCATGGTTATAATTGCATGTCTGGGTGTATATATATATATATATATACGTTGCTTCCGCATGTGACGTGCATTTGCTCTGATTCGGGTTTCGGGTCGGTGACGCAATCCTGGGAGCGTCGCACCTCTAGTCGACCTACCTGAGGTGGATGTTCATGCTTCGTGGGGTACGGGGCGTGACATGCAATAAGTTTAAAAAATTTTCCAATCTTATTGTTTTGATTTAATTATCAGTTGTTATAATTGGCACATGCTATCTTGTTTTTCTTAACCAAGAAATCTTCATTTATTTGATCTATGATGTTTATACTTCATCTTCATTCAGTATTGTAGTCCTTCATATTATCAATATTTTCAACTAGATATGACAATAACATGCTTTTAGTAAATGAGATTTATAGTGTAAAATTGTAGTTAAAGGATCTTAAATTGATTGTAAATAAAATTTTTACGGATGTAATTTATGTCAATGATACTGAATCAAATGATACAACTTTTTCATCCTTGAGATACTTATAATCCATTTAGCTGTCAAAATTAATATTCATGGACATAAATGGATGCGTACATAGATTTTTTTTTCCCTAGAAAGTAAGAGCATCTGTTCATCCTAGATGAAATATTGGAATAGATTGAATTAAATATATTAAATTAAGAGGGAGAGAAAAAGAAAGGTGCACCATATTTTACCTTGTCCTGTCTTAGTACTCTTGTGACTCCCTCATAGTCATCGTCCCATGGTCCGCTACGTGTCTCAAGCGGTTGTCCTTGGCAAAAAATGCTCCTTCCAAGATCTCTCAGTTGATCATGCATCTCAAACTGACCATAATCTCCAATTTTAACTAAGCACCTCAACTTCAACTCTTCAATTCCTTGACTTGGATAAAGCCGACAACCCTCCCACATGTACATGGCATAATTGCTTGTTTCGCCGATAAAGAAACAAGCAATATCGAGAAAAATCTGCTTATGCCCATCTTCTAATGCATCATAACTTATTTGCAATGTCTTTTGGACATCTCTATGTGGTTGGCTTTTTAATTGCTTCTGCACATCTTCCCATACTTTTCGATCCGTTTTTTTGTACAAGTATGAACCTACGACCTGAAGTGCCAAGGGAAGCCCACCCATGGTGGATATGATATCATGAGATATACGCTCAAAGTCCCCTGGAGAATGGTCCGTACGAAATGCGTGTTTGTTAAACAAAAGCAAAGAATGCACCTCATCCAATCCATTCAATTCATACTTGTAGTCTACCTCGAATTCAGATTGATCAAGAACAACTTTATTTCTAGTTGTAACAATGATCATGCTACCTGCCTTAAACCAATTTTGTTCCCTAGCCAGTGCATCTAGTTGATTCTTGTCATCTATATCATCGAGAAGAATGAGAACCTTTTTTCCTTTGAATTTAGATTTGATTATGTTAATTCCATCATCAATTCTAGACACTTGACTTTTGCTCTGTAGTATATCCGATATAAGTTGACTCTGTAAATACGTAATACCGTGACGCCTGGTAGTTTCTCGAACGTCTGGAAGGAAGCTGACATGCACAAATTTATTTGAGAGTTGATTGTAGATGTGCTTGGCAAGAGTTGTCTTGCCTATCCCACCCATGCCATAAATTCCAATCATTCGAGCATGGTTGGAAGGACTGTCTATCCAATTCATAATTTCCTCAAGACGACCCTCAAGTCCAACTAGTTGCTTAGTCACATCCAGCTGAAAATCTTCCTGTAACTTACTTGTAATAGTTTCAACCACACGTTCTATTAATTTTCCCTCATGCCTGTCAAACAACAAAAACAGTGAGAGATTATGAACCTAGACATAGTCTATGCGAAGTATTCGATCCTTATCAACTGAGCTAACACTTATTGGCTATAGGAGGTTGATTTTATCTGGTGGTGATCAAGCTTCGGAAGACCAAGCATTGGAGTCCTTTGTAGGCCTATTGTTTAGTGATTGATACCATTGGCTGGAGGTATTGTCGTTTCTTTGTTTTTTGGCTCTGTACCAGCGGAAAATGTAAAATTCTTGGACACTATGGGATGCTTTGGTTTTAGGGGCCGTTGGTTTAGTTTTTAGGGACATCTTGGGGAGTGCTAGAGTTTGTCGTCTTCGAGGCATTATGGTTGTTTACTGGGACATTTTGGGGGTCTTTTCTGAGTTTGCAGTGAAAGTAATTCATCTACATTTCATCGGTTCTGCGTGAAGAAGAAAACTTACTAATCGAAAAAAGAAAGGTTCAGTGAAGTACCCGTCGGCAAATTTCTCAGATTCCCATCCATTTAAGTAACTGACTTCATTAAGGGCTTGTCGCCCTTCCTTGATATACTTCTCCTCAAAACGCGCTTGGCTCAAACGGAAGGCCTCCCCAAAATTTCCTTGTAGATACCGCACATCTGATGGTTTCACTCCATAAAAAATTGGCAACACTACGTGTGACGTGCTCTTCTTGCAGTCCATCATATGAATGAGCTCGCAGAGGCACCATTTGCTTGCAGCATAATTTTGAGAGATGATGGGGATCGAAATCTTAGACCGTGAGATAGCACCGAGAATCTGTGAACCAAATTGCTCGCCAATTGGGATGCTGTTATCGTCCTTAAACACAGAAATAGGTACAATCCCTGCATTGACCAGTCTATGGTAGAGATGATCGGTGAATTTCTTGCGAGTATCTGAGCCTCTAAAGCTCAAGAATACGTCGTATTGATCATCACCTTGTCCTGTGAGTACCGGAGAGATGAACGAAGAAGTAGATGCTCCCTCAATGCCCTCTTCCTCTGCTCTCTTTCTCTTTCCCTGACTCAACTCTTTGTCCATGGCGATCTGAGGTGGGAAAGTTGAAACGAAAAGATGCTTTTCTGCTGCTCAAAAGGATTGATGAACACCAAAAGATGCCTTTAGGATGCTTTTCTGCAAATGCTTTGCTGGCTTGGTCCACTCTGACTAACGTGTAGGTTTATTTCTCCCCAAGGCAATGCTGAAGAAGGTTCGTGTTCTTGAGAAAGAGATAGGTAATGAAGATGCGGCCTTCAGTTAAGTAAGCTAATGTAGTTTCACTGGGGAAGATAAGGTGGCCCTAAAGAGGCCCCCAAAAAGCCCACATCATTTACTTGTTCAGAAACACATAGTTGAAACACATTCAAGTATTTAAACAGATTTAAGTGTAATTAGTAAACTTCCTTAAAACACATTCGAACAACTATGTAACTTCACGCACATCTATGATATTTCAAGATATTGAAATTATGTAGGAACCTCATTTTCACAATGCCTTCTGTTTAATCCCAGTGCCAATTAATTGTTGCCCAATAAACCTCATCCTCTAGATGCGTGCACTTTCCTAATTGGAGGAAATTTCCATCAATCACGTTTTTAATTTGGTGGGTTTCAAGTTTTAGGCATAGTTCATATATAAAATTAACTAAAGCTTAAATATTAAACGAGGAAAAATTTTCAATTGCTCAACTGTTTAAATTATTAAGGAAGTCGATAAAAATGATTCTAAATGAAACGGAAATACTTCCTTTTGGGTCCACATTTTATATCTTTCTAAAAGTGCATAGACACGAGAGGAAATGCAAAAATTGCACTTTTCTTCCCAAAGTGGCCTTACTTCCTTTTTAAGGATGAATAGAATGAAGGATAATTGAGTCTATCAACGAAATTTAACTTCCATTTACATCATTTCCACCCAACATGTGTCCAAACATATTTCGAGGAATTTTAGCTTTCCCTCTCTTCTTTCATGGTCTGCTTGTTTTTTTGTTCTTAATTTTAGATTCTGAAATTTATGGCTTTAGTATTTCGAAATTTGGGGCTTTTTGTGAGATAAAATTTTATGGCTCTTACATAGGATTAATATTAATACAAAAGTTTGCGTCTCACTTGTAATTGGAATATCAAGCGAAGCAATTTTGCTCTTTCTTTAAATGTAATGCAATGTGTTGCATCTTTTTGCATGTATACAGGCTAGCATATTGCATGGTGTCCTGTTGACATTCATATGGTGACACGTTTAATAATTGCATTTGTCGTGTCTTGTCGTCTGATCTGCTTTATTAAGTGTCGTGTTCGTATTGTGGCAGTTCAATGCGTTTACTAAACACGTCTTATTTGGATTTTTCCATATTCGTGTTATATCCTAACTCGACATGACACAATTGACATGACACTACATGAATTGTTAGTTGTACCTTTAGTAACATGATCACTCACAAAAATCAATGATGAAAACAGAATGTCCAAAGTCTTTGAATTTTCGCGGTCTTTAAGGACCGCTTGACAAAACTTTCACTTGATTTTTTTTTTCTGAACAAAGAAAAAAAGGAATTGCTAAAAGTGTACAGGTCTCTTGGCCTTATTTCTCCAAGAAAACCTGAGCTTTCCTGACAAGCTGATACGTTCCTCACTCTTCCAATGGCTTGGAACATGGT
Source organism: Syzygium jambos (assembly GCA_031216235.1). NCBI lineage: Eukaryota > Viridiplantae > Streptophyta > Magnoliopsida > Myrtales > Myrtaceae > Syzygium > Syzygium jambos. Next base: position 23,683,231 of record CM062221.1, on the reverse strand, counting down.
ACTATCCCTCTTGCTTAACTTCAATCAATCTTAGACCGTCTTTGTTCTTGCTTCCTCTCTCTCTCTCTCTCTCTCTCTCTCTCTCTCTCTCTCTCTCTCTCTCTCTCTCTCTCTCATGTTCATTTCTCTTTTTGTGTGAATGTTGCTTCTCTATTCGTTTTGGGGTCGGTTGCTTCACTTCTTTTATTGGTTCAAATTTGGTGATTTCATATTTTAATTTTATTTAAAATTGTCATATTCTTAATGAAGTTGGAAATGTGAGGTAGAGTTGAACAAATGGTCGTTGTCATTTCTCTCCTATCTATTTCATGCTGGCCCCACATGCCAATAATTTTATATAAGATGAATCTATGATATGATGTTACCAAGCTATTCACTTCAAATTTTCAAATTTATATTATTATTGATTGATATATTGTTTGCAAAATAGAGCTATAATTTTTTAAATGACACCAAATGAGCATAACGCGCTAGTATTAAGTTACTAATGATATATGAAATACTTGGACACTGTACTTGAGTTCTTTTCCGGGTCATTTTTTATTACAATTTTGTTGGCATAACATTCAGCTCTTGAACCAATGAACAAAGAAGTATGCGAAATATTCAAAAAAATAAAAGACGATTTAGAAAAAAAAACATAGCAAAGAAGGGAATGAAGTGTATGGGCTTACTTTTAGAAGAAAGCAGCAATATTTAGAGGTAACGTCCAAAAGGCTTTTGAATTATGAATTCAGGACACATAGAAACCTTCATGAACACAAATTAAAAGTAAAAAAAGAGATGAAGTGTTATCAATTTTCCTCTTTCTTTGACTCTGCCCTTTGTGCATGGCAATCTAAGGGCGAAAGTTGGAACGAAAGATGCTTTTCTGCTGCATAAAAGGATCAATGAACTAATCTCTACGAAAAAGTACGAACATGAATCTGGTACCATGCAAGAAAAAATGAACATGAAATCTTTAATTAATTGGTAATTGATGGACTAGGAGCAGTTGCATATGCTTTTAGAATTTGATATATCAATCAAAAGATAATAATTGATTTGAAACGGAATTAGAAATGTGTGAAAGGAATCAAGAAAGGTCCGAGCTAGTAATTGTGGATGTGATTTTGTATTTTAATCTTGTTTAAAATTGTCATATTCTTAATGAAGTTGGAAATGTGAGATAAAGATAAACAAATGCTTGTGGTTATTTATGTTTCATCTATTCCACGCCAACACCACGTGCTCCCATTCCATGTGAAATGAATTTATTTTGAACTATCGAGCCTTTCATTTCAAATTTTCAAATCTAAAGAGTTGATTGTTATCTTGTTTGTAAAATAGAGCTATAATTTGTTAGATGGCACCGAACAGAGGAGTGGATGCTCCCTCAGTTCTCTCTTTTTATGGACTCTTTTTCTTCTTATTGAGATTAGTGAATATGAGCATAGAGACGCAAGAAGCACCGCAAAGGAACGACCTAGACGGCGCATCTCTTTGTTTGCATTGCTCTGACTTTGCCCTTTCTGCATGTTAGTTTGAACGATTAGAAATTAGATATTGATTCGATGTAAGGAGGAGAAGAAGAAAAGAAAGGAAGAAAAAGGAAGCTGCTGAGGGAAACTCAGAGACGACCAAGGTTTGAAACAATGGCGTTGAGTGCTTGTCCCCATTTTTGTTGAAGGGCCCACCTTAAGAATATCATCATAAAGATTTTTTTTATCCAATTAAATGGAAGTAGAATAGGACTATCGGCTAAATTTGTGATAAGTCAGGTTAAATTGATTAGTCACGTTTTGAAGAACGAATTTATTGTTTGTAACAAAAGAGGTGAAAGAAATAAGTGATATAAAGCTGGGTGAATCTCCTACTCTGCGTGTATGGCTCGATTTATTTGATTGTTTTCATGTGTGCGTCATAAGATCAACTAGGTTTTTTTTTCTTACTATTGGATATCATGTAAAAGATCTTAAGAAGATTACTCATTTGGAATGTTCTATATGGAGGTAAAATTGTCAAATGAAATCTCCTTAAGAGAAGACTTACTCTTAAGATGATTAGTTTCAGGATGAGTAGGTTCTAACCTACAAATCGGGAATTTAATCCGTAATAACCGGTTCTCCTTTTTTGTAACCGAGAACCAAACTAGTTGACCCTGGAAGCGGCCTACTTTTATTTTTATGTTTTATTTTTCTATAAATTGATCTAGGACCTTCAAACACAGAGAAACCTCACAACACATAGAAAATAATGGTCTCTGGATTCAAGCGAAATGTGGCAATTTTGCGCGCGATAGAGTCTAGCGCGCTTGCAGACCTGCTCGTTCTAGTTCAACAAAAGATCAAATACCGAATTACAATGCAACTAACAATCAAAAAGCAAGGCCATCATAGGATTAGCCACATCTAAAGTCGAAAACAAAGGACTTTCTTCTTTCACTGAAGTCAAAATCTGAGCTTGGGACATACCTCGTTAACAGGTAACAGCGGCCCCAAAAGAGAGAATAGAAGACCCTCCTCTGCAATTCAGCAGCCACCCCACACCTCCTATAGACTAAAAGGGCCGCAGAACACAGTTCAGCCGACTATTCCGACAACAAAGCGACAGAATCAACATAAACGACACGCTAATAAGGGATGAAAAAGTGATTACCTTCCGCAAGCTGAGATGCAAAGAGAGGCGCGAGATCCGGGAGAGGAGACCCTGAACAAGCCTGGGCGAGAACTTTGAAGAGGGAAAAGAACAGAGAAAGCGAGTGAGGACTAATCAGTAGACGATAGTCTCGAATGGTCAAGAGAGAGGCCGAATGCAAAGAGAGAGACCGTAGTAGACGATAAGTCTAGAATTATTATTGACGGACAGGTATCCCTCTACTACTGCTTGACTGGTAGCAATGAAGTTGTGTTCAGATGGCAAACCAAAGTCAAGCCACACAATTTTGACCAGAGTACGGAATAACCACTCCTCTTCATATCCACTTAAAAACCATTTTGTTAAACAAATAAATGTGACTCTAACCGGCTTGTGAATCTTCCATTATATCATTATCAAAGACGTGCTTACTTCCTGTAAATGCTACATTCTCCTCCCGCCCTAAACATGCATAAATCTTATTGTCAAATCCGTCGTAGGTCAGTAACTTTCTATGCTATATAAACATAAAAGTCACGTCTTTGCTGTAAGCATTTAAATCGCGTGAAAACCACACTTTATGGCGAGTTTCTGTTATTCAACCTGCAAAGATAAAGTCCACCTAAAAATTATCCACATACTAAATATGTGTAAGTGCATTGAAACCAGCAGCTTTGCTCACTTTCAAGTTTTTCATTGTAACCAGCACAAAAAAATAGTACAATTGCGAATTTTTCATAATGTCCGGAAAACATTTGAATTTTGTCATTTTCCAGAAATTACGAAAATTGCCAATAGAATGGAAAAAGGTTTTATGGACATCCAAAAATTCTATAGTTGATCCGATCTGTTCAGATAAAGTTTTGTTGTTGACAATTCTGATCCGATGAGCACGATCGACATTTGGAAAAATCTAGTTTTTAACTGTTTTCAAGGAAAAAAAATGAATTATTTCTGCAAAAACCGAGTATTTTGGATGTTTCACGGATTTGGGTAATTTTGGACAATCGGGGTACTTATAGGGCCGATAGACCCTAAATCGGGTCTAGAAGGGCATTTTCGTAATTTTCATCGAAACGGGCTTTTTGGCCCAAGGGACCTCAGTCAAACCATTCCAGTCTCTCGTCAAAGGTAAATGTTTTGAAAACAATTTCGGGGTGAGGGCCAGCATGCGATTCCACCAGGGTTCAACCGCTCCAACCCATTCGTACCCGATTAGCTTGAATAAAAAAAGATTGTAGCAAGAAATATTAGCAACATATGCGATGATGATTTCGGAAAAAGTCGAGGGAATTTCACAAGTGATATTTTGTATGCCTTAAAGGACATTAGGTGTTATGCGATGAGTAATGGTCCAATGTATTTTTGTCCTATCAATTGCAATAGACCGGAGAATGAAGGTCGGGCTTACCTCGAGGAGCGATGCAGAGATGAAATTACTGTGATGGATTTCGATGTTCGAGAGGAAGAAGTTGCCTCGAAGCAGCAGCAGATCAAGTCGTGTCCGAGTCCCGAAAGGCGGCACGATCGGAGGATTCGCACCTTCACGCCTCAACCCGGACCGGCTCGGTTCGGAAAGACACCGAGGCAAATTTTGCAGATCTCGGGGTCAGAACATCCACGCGAAAGGACGAGTGGCTGCTACGAAAGTCACCAACGATGGACAAGGGAACTCACTATCTTTCGATAAGATCCCAGCACTTCTCCGGTGTATCTGGAAATCCAGAGACGACCTCAGTGTGCTCCGACGAAGAAACCCCCCCAAACACACAGGAACCCTAATATGCCTCGGCGGAGCCTGTGATCAGAAATCATAGCAAGCGGGATGCTGAAAGTTCGAGACTTTGACACGATTCGAGTTGATTTACCTGCGAATCGGTGCCCGCCGAAGAAACCGGTCCCTCAAGGTGAAATATCGATGGGGCGTCCTTTGAAGCCGGTGTGGTTCGGAAGGAGCGATTGCGGGTGCTCTTGGCGACGCCTCAGGTGTACTGCTCCATCAATCACGTTTTTAATTTGGCGGGTTTCAAGTTTTGGGCATTGCTCATATGTAAAATTAACTAAAGCTAAAATATTAATGGAGGAAAATTTTTCAATTGCCCAGCTATTTGAATTGTGAAGGCAGTCGATGACAATGATTCTAAATGAAAGGGAAATACTTCCTTTTGAGCCCACATTTCATTTCTTTCTAAAAGTGCATCGAAATGAGAGGAAATGCAAAAATTGCAGTTTTCTTCCAAAATTGGCCATACTTCCTTTTTAAGGATGAATAGATTGAAGGATAATTAAGTCTATCAATGAAATTAAGTTCCATTTACATCATTTCCACCCAACATGTATCCAAGCATATTTCGAGGAATTTTAACTTTCCCTCTCTTCTTTCATGGTCTGGTTGTATTTTTGTTCTTAATTTTTAGATTTTGAAATTCATGGCCGTGTCATGTTCGAATTTTGGGGCTTTTTGTGTGATAAGATTTTATGGCTCTTAAATAGGATTAATATTAATACAAAAGGCTGCGTTTCACTTGTAATTAGAATATCACAAGAAGCAATTTTGCTCTTTGCTTTAGATGTAATGCAATGTGTTGCATCTTTTTGCATGCATACATGTTAGCATATTGCATGGTGTCGTGTCAACATTTCATAAGGTGACACGTTTAATAATCGCATTTGTCGTGTTGTGTCGTCTAACCTGATTTATTAAAAGTGCCGTGTTCGTATTGTGGCAGTTCAACGCGTTTACTTCTAGAAGGAACCAGCGATATTTAGAGGTAGCGTCCAAAAGGCTTTTGAATTATGAATTCATGACACATAGAAACCTTCATGAACACAAACTAAAAGTGAAAAAGGGAATGAAGTGTTATCAATTTTCCTCTTTCTCTTACTCTGCCCTTTGTGCATGGCAATCTGAGGGCGAAAGTTGGAACAAAAGATGCTTTTCTGCTGCATAAAAGGATCTATGAACTAATCTCTACGAACAAGCATGAACATGAATTTGTTACCATGCAAGAAAAAATGAACATGAAATCTTTAATTAATTGGTAATTGATTGGCTAGGAGCTGTTGCAGATGCTTTTAGTCCTCGCCTTATCTTCTTTTGGACCTCACCCTATTAAAGTCAAACTTGTTGGCTTGATCCACTCACAGGTAACGTGTACATTAATTTTTCGATGGGCTATAAAGAACTAGAATCTGTGTACAAGCACATTGCATTCAATTAAAAATATAAGCATATGCTCAGTTTTTATTTGGTTATTGAAAATCGGAATTTGATCAATCATTTAAAAGATAATAATTGATTTGAACCGGAATTAGAAATGTCTGAAAGACGTCAAGAAAGGATCGAGCTAGCAATTGTGGATGTGATTTTATATTTTTATTTTGTTTAAAATTGTCATATTCTTAACGAAGTTGGAAATGCGAGGTAGAGATAAACAAATGCTCGTGGTTATTTATCTTTTATCTATTCCACACCGGCACCACATTCTACAATTCCATGTAAAATGAATTTATTTTGAACCGGAATGTTATCACTGAGCCTTTCATTTCAAATTTTCAAATCAAAAAAGTTGACTGATATCTTATCTGTAAAAGGAAGCTGCTGGGGAAAATTCAGAGACGACCAAGGTTTGAAACAATGGCATTGAGTGCTTGTCCCCATTTTCTGTTGGAGGGCCCACCTTGAGCATATCACCGCAAAGATTCTTTATTCAATTAAATGGAAGTAGAATAGGATTATCAGCTAAATTTGTGATAAGTAAGGTTAAATTCATTAATCACATTTTGAAGAACGAACTTATTGTTTGAAACAAAAGAGGTGTAAGATATGAGTGATATAAAGTGTAACATCCTGAATTTTGACCCGTTATCGGGACCAATAAAGTGTATATTCATTCTCGTGTAATTTTAGTGAGTCTCGCCTGAACCTGATCAGTCTCGGGACACTAACCATATGAGAAAGGCTAAATAGGAACAGGTACGTGGACCGAGAACCCAATCGCGACTGAACGCTGATTTCGAAGAACGTTGAGGAAATATTTTGAGCCAATATAGGCCGATCTTAGGAAAATGACTGGTTGATTTTGTCAGTAACGTACGATCGGATCGCGAGTGACTTCGCACGACCGAAAGTACACCTGGCAAATGAAACCAAGTTTTAATCCAAACGATCGCGACCCTGGTGCTAGTGATAATTCCTCTCTTTCTCTCGAAATTTAGACCGTCACGATTCGGACAATCTTAGGTCGATACGCGTGACACCTAAACAGCCGCTCGTTAGTGAGAGACCCTAAAACTGCAAAACGAGCATATTGAGATTACAATATTGGGCCCGAGTTTCGATATCAAAATCTCAAGGATAATTACGACTATTTTGCAAGACGGACGTCAATTTGTAATGGCCATTCATGTTTGGGATTAAAACAGTTGAAAACTGAAGATTTGACAGAAAGTGAAAAAAAGACTATTTTGCCCCTAAGAACGCCGAGGCCGAATTCGGAGGCCGTTTGAGGTTATTTTTCGCGGCCAACGTCATTTTGGGGTATCCAAGTGTGTTTGGAGTGATTCTGGACAAAAAGTGGATTTTCGACAGAAATTGGAAAATAATATTATTTTATTCCCGGAAACTTCGCAGAGGATTTTCGAGGGCTTAGAAAGCGAATTTCGCGATTCCGACTCTGGATTAGGTATCACATGAATATATAGGACCAGTATGTGCAAAAATTGGAATTTTGGTCCGGGACGGAAAAAGGACGAAAATGCCCCTAGGCCAATTTTGGATTATTTCGAATTTTGAATTAAATTTTGGAGGTTAACCAAGGTTGGGTAAGGTTAGCTAGAGTTGATTAACCATGGTTAGGGGCAAATGACCATAATACCCTTGCATTATTGGATTGGATTGAATTAGAACCCTTGGATCAAGGGTATTTTGGGCAATTAGGCTAGGATGGTGACAAGTGTCCTCCACTCACCCCCTCCCTTGACCACCTTTGACCTTCTCTCTCTCTCCTCAGCTTTCTCTCTCCCCGCAATTCTCTCTCTCCTCTCCCGAAATCCTCTCGGCCGCTCCCTCTTCCACCGATCAGCACCACCAGTCCACTGTTCACGCCGGAACAGCAGGTTTTGCCGGAGCTGCTGGCCGCCGACCGCCGAGTGCCGACCCCTGGTGCCGTCCCCAGCCCAGTCGCAACCCTGCCTCCCTCTCCCGCCGCCCGTGACCGCCTGTGGCAGCCGCTCCAGCCGAAGACGAGCCAGGACGCCGTCGCCGGCGCCGGGAGTGTTCTGCCGGTGCCGCGCCGCTGTGCGCCGCCCCAGCTGACCAGTTTCGCCTCACTGTCCTCCTCTCCGTCACCCCAGCCCCCAATCCGACCGACTCCCCCCTGTTTTGGCCGAGTGATTGCCGTGGGCTGGCCGGAGCCGCCGTGTCCGCCGGCTTGCATTTGGAGCGTCGCCGTCGATCACGCCGCTTGTCGGTGATCGGCCGCTCGTTCCCGTCGTCTCGCGTCGTCATTAGGCGAGTAAAATCACTAATCGCTGAATTAGCCTAAATTGTGCTTGATTAGGGATTAAAGTATGATAATTAGGGCCTAATTAAGTGTGTTTTATGCAAGGATTGATTAGTGGACTTAATTAGGACTAATTATAGTGGTTTAGTGCTAAATTAGAAATGATTTGTGGGCTGAATTGGAGTGGGCCTAATGGGCTCCGAATTTTAAATTAAATGGGCCCAATTGGAAATTAAATGAGCCCAAATAGAAATTTAAATGGGCCTAGAAATTAGAAATGGAATGGGCCCATTAAGTTGGAATTAAATTGAATTGTTGAAGCCCAATTAGAAAATGGAATGGGCCTTGATGTGAATGGACTTGAATTGTGGAAGCCCATTTGGAATGAAATTGGGCCTTTGATTGTGACCGACGGGTCAGGCCTACGGGTCGAGTGTGATTGTGACCGACGGGTCAGGCCTTCGGGTCGATATATAACTGTGACCGACGGGTCAGGCCTACGGGTCGAGTGTGATTGTGACCGACGGGTCAGGCCTTCGGGTCGATATATAACTGTGACCGACGGGTCAGGCCTACGGGTCGAGTGTGATTGTGACCGACGGGTCAGGCCTTCGGGTCGATATATAACTGTGACCGACGGGTCAGGCCTACGGGTCGAGTGTGATTGTGACCGACGGGTCAGGCCTTCGGGTCGATATATAACTGTGACCGACGGGTCGGGCCTTCGGGTCGAGTAATTAATGACCATTGGGTCATGGCCTTCGGGTCGATTTAATTGTCTATGAATTATATTGATATCGAAAGCCTAACCTGCAGGGCCGGAATATTGGAATCGGGCTGTGAGCCCATGTGAACTTATATTGATTTAATTACTGGTTCAGTGAATTGTGTGTTTTATTTATTTCTGGAGGTGCACGTTAGCCTAGTTTAGGATTAGAGATTTTACTTGCTGAGTTTATCTCACGGTTGTGGTAAAACCGGATTTTCAGACCCCCGTCTGTAGCATGCCGAGGAGAGGTCCTCTTTTTGGATATCCGTACCGGATTCAACGAGATGTTAATGTGTATCCTTGCGGGGACGGATCAGCATATATTAGGCGCCAATCAGTGGTGCTTATAGACGTAGGAGAGGATTACAACCAAACCCAAGAGTATGTAGCTTGGTATTTGAGGGGAGCTGATGGTGTAACTGGACCTCCTATCAGGACTTTTGATATTCCAGTAGACAGAAATGGTGTGATGATTCCCCAGATGGTGAGTGGCGAAGTCTCTGATCCTCCAGCCTCTCTTAGTGTGAGCAGCGTGGGTGATACCGTGGACGGACCGATACCCATGGATGAGGTGCAAGGAGAGGAACAAGTTATAGCTGCGGATGTGATCGAAGAGGAAGATGAAGAACAGAATTTAGAAGTGGTAGGAGAGAATGCTGAAGCAGCAGGAGAAATAGCAGAGGTTGGATCAGATGAAGAAATATTATCCGAGGAGGATTCTTCTGAAGAATCTGTAGCACCATCCAATCCAAACCCGGAGCCATAGAGCTGGTTTCAATGATAGGCATTAGATTATCCCCTCTTTTTGATGTAACTCTCCTTGGGTAGTTAGCTGACACCCTAGGCCACCGATCCTTTTTGTTTAGTGGCCTCTTGATGTGTTCCTTTTAGATTGTGAATAAATAGTTTGTATAAGTCTTGTAAAGAGGTGTATATATGTCAGTATATTTTAGTATGTTAATTTCTTTTACTATTCATGGTTATAATTGCATGTCTGGGTGTATATATATATATACGTTGCTTCCGCATGTGACGTGCATTTGCTCTGATTGGGTTTTGGGTCAGTGATGCAATCCTGGGAGCGTCACATTTTATTTCGACCTACGCGGATGATCATGCTTCATGGGGTACGGGGCGTGACATAAAGCTAGGTGAATCTCCTAATATGCGCGTATGGCTCGATTTATTTGATTGTTTTCATGTGTGTCAAAAGATCCAACTAGATTTTTTTTCTTACTATTGGATATCATGTAAAAGATCTTAAGAAATATCATACTATGGATTTTGGTATGTTTATATTGTGATGATCGAAACTATCATGAGTTTTTTTTTTGTCTGTAACTATCATGAGTTGAGAGCAGGTAAAAAGTAGCAATATAGTTAAAATGCTCAAACTTTCCCTGTACTTTCTCATTTACTTTTCTTTTCTTTTTTTCAAGTAAAGACCCGGTCAATTTTTAAAGCTTTGAAGGGAGAAAATGAGTTTCTTCTTCTTTTTTTTTTGTTTGCTAAAGAAGGGATAAAATTAGTTAGAGGTGAAAGGGCATATATTTTCCAGGATTAATGGTCCAACAATCCGAGGAAAACGGAATATTACTCATTTGGAATGTGTTGTAGGGAGGTAAAATTGTCGAATGAAATCTCCTTAAGAGAAGACTTACTCTTAGGATGATCGGTTTCAGGATGAGTAGGTTCTAAACTAAGAATTAGGAACTTATTTTGTAATAATCGGTTCTCCGTTTTAGTAACCAAGAACCAAACTAGTTGACCCTGAACCAACCTGCTTTTATTTTTCTGATTTATTTTTATAGAAATTGATCTAGGACCTTCAAACACGGAGAAACCTCACAGCCCATATAAAAAATGGTCTCTAGATTCAAGCGAAATGTGGCAATTTTGCACGCAATAGAGTCTGGCGCGCTTGCAGACCTACTCGTTCTAGTTCAACAAAAGATCAATACTGAATTACGATGCAACTAACAATCAGACAGCAAGGCCATCATAAGATTCGCCACATCTAAAGTCAAAAACAAAGGCCTTTCTTTTTTCACGGAAGTCAAATCTGAGCTGGGGACATACCTCGTCAACAGATAACAGCGACTCCAAAAGAGAGAATAGAAGACCCTCCTCTGCTGTGCAGCAGCCACCCCCACATCCCCAATAGACAAAAAGGGCCCAGAAACACACTTAGCTCAGCTGACTATTCCTATAACAAAGCGACAAATCAATAGAAACGACACGCTAATAAGACATGACAAAGCGGTTACCTCGCTCGAGCTGAGATGCGAAGAGAGGTCAGGCTTACCTGGAGGAGCGATGCAAAGATGAAATCACTGCAATGGGTTTTTGACTTCAAGACTAAGTTAGCTTTTGAGCAGATCAAGTTGTATTCGAGTCCCGAAAGCCGGTATCAGCTTCACACCTCAGCCTGGAGCTATCAAACCAAATCTATCTCAGAACAAAAGGCGAGCGTCTCTGTGATTTTTGGTGATTGGCGTGTTGTTCTGACCTGATGCGTTTCTCCTCTTCAAGCACGAGCACTTGGGACTTTAAATAAAGCTTTTACTTCTTCTCTTGCCCCGAAGGAGACGCGCAATCTTGTGGTGGACTTGCGTTTCTTTCGCGAGGAAATTGTCTTTCTTTTTAACCCTTACCTTTTTGACGAAGACCGACCACAACAGTCCCCTTCCTCGAAATTGACAAGACTACCTCAACGTAGACTTCAAGGACACTTTGTTACTTTCTCTTTGTAATTGGACCGCGTGGCCACTCACATCAAAGTGAAGATGGGCAACCTTATGCTTTTCCTGCCTATTGAAATGAAAGCCTCTTACAGCTAGAGGCGTTGAAATGGTCAAAATTTTACTTTTTAACTCATATTAAGGACACGTTTGGTAATGCTTCAAATTCTCTAATTTTCTGTATTTTTATTCTCCAGAACAAAAAAAAAATAACAGAAATTCATTTGATAATGTCAGTCAATTTTTTGTTCCGGGTTTATAGCGGTCATCATTTTATTAATTATCAATTGATTTACAACAATTTCTTAACGGCTTTCTCTTTCGTTTGAATATAAGATTAAACTTCAAACCACAATCCTTTAAGACACACCAAATTCACATATTTTTCTTTTCTTTGCTGGGATATACACATAATGTTATTCTTGTTTTTTCTATTATGCTGTGCGGAATGAAGAAGAAGGTTTGTTATATCTTGGGAGGATTGCCGCTAGAGCCTATCACATCGAGTTTCGTACTCCGCTGGGTGGAATCATCCTTAGGACAATCCATGTACGCCTCAAACAATTGATCTTATTTTTTTTCATTGTTTTGATAGATTTCCAACAATTCTTATTTTTCATATTATCTAATATTTTTTTAACTAACTTAAGGATAAACGCCTCATGGATTTCCAAACTAGAATTCCCGCTGTTACAACTGTTGTTGAAATTGAGCGAGGACTCAGAGAAGATCACGAGGAGAATAGTGAGGGGCCAGATTGTCGAGCTGGAGGGGATCTGGGTCAAGACCTTCTTTAGGTGGTGGTCGATCACCAAGATTAAGTCGAGTGATGAGAACTAGGTCTTTGAGGTCGGCGGTGTCAGCGCTAAGTATCCCCCCAAGAATTTCGACAAGGCCCTTGCTTACGAAGGAGGAAAGTGAGCTTCTTCTTGAAGTTAGGGTTTCAATTCTTGGTTTTAATCTGGCAATTTTTGTGGATCGATGATCTGCCATTTCGTCTGTTGGTTCGACTGGATGGGTTAGAGATTGCTTGTTCATTGCGACTTGATTATCACGATTGTTTTAATTGGCTGGCCACTTCATTTTAGCCATTCTGTAGTGACCCCAGTTTATTCTTTGGTATTGGAGAAACACTCAAAAACGGATTTTTGTGAGTAAATTGTACTTTACAAGATGACAATAATAATGGCCTCAAATTCTTACCATCAGACTGTCAGTGACTTCTTGTGTCCATGAAGGATTTATTTGTATCGGTCGGATGAGAAGTATGTTTCCAAGCTCGAGTTGATCTCCATGGTAATGATGCTATTGTTAGCGGGATTACGTTCTTCTTGTTGTTTACTTTGTTTCGGGAAATTCATTAAGGCGTTAGTTGTTCGTCCATTAGCAGAGAGAAGTAGCAAGTGTGATCGGGTGGTGTATTTGATTTAACTCTTGACTGTTATATTGGCGCGTTTTATTCAAGTTGTGCTCGGCTTTGAACTTTTTGTCCGGCTGCAATTTTATCTGTAAAACATACTTTCGTAGGTTTTCTTTGGAGGTCATAAATTCTCTGAAACATATGTTTGGTAAAATTCCACAAAAATAATTTCTATTTAGTTAATTGTAAATTTCTTTTGTGTATTTTAATAAAATATCTAAATTGATTGTAACTCTCCTTTGCACTTGGTAAAGTTTTCTCGGTAATTTTTCATAATCATCCTAACTTTTCTTAATCAAATGATAATTTGATCATGTTTGCATCCGTAACATTCCTTTAATGTTCGGAAGTGATGATAGAAAATCGATTTTGTAAAATAGATTTGACAGATCATGTTTTTTTCCCTTTTTATCCAATGGTTCACGTTAATGCAAGACCGATCCCATAAAAGAGAGCTTTGACTAATGAAATTTCCATCACGATCATGAAGTTTTGGCCATAATAAAGTAGTTCTTTATTTTTTGCCAAACAATAAAGAAGTGTTGGAAATGCTATTTTTCCAAAATTTTGTAAATCGTTCCGTTGAAATATATATTTGTAAAGGTAAAAATATAACCAAGAAACTATATTAATTTGTCAATATTTTCTTTTGCTGATGCACAGCAACAGATAGAAGAATTTGAGATACTTCTCATAGATCTATAACTTTAGTACGACATGCAAGTCTTCTCTTTACAAAGTAGCCTTCACACACATTCTTATCTACCGAGGTCAACAATGACTCAAACACAGAAAAAAGAAGAAGAAAAAGACCCAAGGGCGTCAAATGAAACCAGAAGAACTTATAGGGGGACAAAATAGAGCTTAGACATACTTCAAGTGCGAAAATGGAATTTAAAAAAAATAAAAAAAATATGGCTGCAATCTCTCAAACTCTCCGGCATATATAAAAATATAAAGGGAAAACATCAATCCCACCATCACCGGAAAGGTTTTTCGAAAAGAGCACAACTCTCGAGAGAGACTATCAATCAATTTGATTCCAACTCGTGCATCATCGATTGAATCACTCGAACAGATTGACTTCCATGGAGGATCGGGGCTTTGAGGTAGAGAAAGCTCTGTCATTGAGCTTGCTGCTAGAGTTTGGTTTCGACGAGCTATCCACCAATAGGTGCTTGGACCGTCTCATTTAGCTATACAGTATTCGAATCATTATTTTGTCGCGCATTTTTTGTGCTAGTCAGCGTTGCAGATATTATGTAGGTATTTCTTGTCCACTACGATGATGGGTCAAATTGGTCTGGTTCATTTTTTGAATAGATAAGAGCTGGTTTAGCGAAGTAGTTTTGCTGACGAGTGAAATGTCTGGTACTGTTCAAGTTTGATGTGTTTAGGCTGCTTTGGATGGTGGTTTTTCTTGGTTATTAGCCGAATTACACCCTAATGAGCGCTCAAATGTAAAAAATACTCACTTTCCATTGGCTTATCGTATCGTGATATAACTGTCACGTGATACACCCTCTACCCTGCCATATCATTTCTCTTTCTTTCTCTCCGCCTGCCCCCACCACTATGTCACCATCCTACAGTCACTCCCCCAACCAACAGCAACGGCGCCTGCCACAACTTAGCCCCCATCTTTGTCCGCATCTCTCTCTCTATTCTTTGTCATGGCCTAACTCGAAAATAGAGCTGTCTTGCTCAAAGCTACAATGGTGCCTCACTAGATCTAGCGTCACATTTGAGTAATTTTGGCATGCATCGAGCTAGATGCAGCTTTAGAGCTCGATTAGATTTGATGTCGAGCCCAACACCGCGGTGGGCTGTAATCAAGGACTCGTAACTCAAGAACAAACATGTTGTTGTAGCAGTTAAGCGCGATGCCAAATTGGGTTAGTGAGATATTTCTCCTTACATAGCATGCTCATGTTAGTATCTGCATTTTGCAAAAAAAAAATCTTTATTATCAAGAAAAAAAATTTCGAAGATTTTATATCAACTTTTCTATGAAACCAAGTTAACTACCTTTTAGAAATTCTCTGGCCAGGGAAAGCAAGTCAAAGTCTTCCACCATTTTGCTTGCTTAATTGCCAAGAAAGGGATAAGGCAAAAGTGGTCAAGACCTACTCAAAAGAAAAGGGGGAAAAAAGAGGAAAAGACTGGGGCACAAAAGCAAGTCAAAGTCTTCCATCATCTTGCTTGCATAGTTGCAAAGAAAGCGATAAGGCAAAAGCCAACAAGACCTACACAAAAGAAAGAAAGGGCGGAGGACTGGCGAGGAAAAGCAAGTCAAAGTCTTCTACCATTTTGCTTGCTTAGTTGCCAAGAAAGGGATAAGGTAAAAGCGGGCAAGACCTACTCAAAAGAAAAGGGGGGAAAGATTATAATCCTGAAATTTATGTTTTCAAGAGACTTGAGGGAGGAAAAATTGTCATTATAATCCTGCTCTCTTGATTCCCTGATGAATTTAGGAGAACCAAAAACATTTCTAAATGATTTCAGATTATGAAATTGCGTAAGTCTCTTAAATCTAGAGCAAATTAGACATGGATGTCGAGTAGATGGACAATGTGGAAGCAAGCTGGTTAGGCAGGGTTAAGAAGTTATTACATGGTTTATAGATCATACCGATGGGTCAAATCAGAAAACCCCAGGTGTCCCTCACACAAGTTTCAACTTGTTTTTCCTTTCCAGCATAGGGTCAAATTGAAATAAAAGCATTGTGACCGTACGATAAAGAGCAGATCGAGGGTTAATTTGAAAAGGGATTTCTTGAACAGAGTCATTTTCCTTTGTCTGAGATCCATTACAGCTGCTTACATTACAAGCGGCCGGTGCCCAGGAAAAGACTCAGAACCGACTCCTCCTCGCCCTGATCTTTCAAAATTTGGTAGCTAAGGGTGCGCATGGAATGCATTCCGGAATAAAAATTCTCTTCCGGAATGCATTCCGGAACTGAATGGCGTTTGTTAAAAAATTTCCGGAATGCATTCTGGAGCGATTTTTGCATTCTGGAATAAAAATGCGTTTGTTAAAAATACTTGATTCCAGAATGCATTTTTGATTCCAAAATGCGTTTTTTATTCCGGAATGAGTTTTTTGCAAGAAAAAGAGAAGCTACTTTTTGTAACTTCTTGATTCCGGAATGCATTCTCCCTATATTCTCACAATTTTTTTTTCAAAAAATGCATAAAAATTGAAAAATTCTAGAAAAATTCATAAAAACTTCCAGAAAATAAAAAAAAGTCAGATTTTGGGAAAATATGAAATTTAGTGATTTTTTTAAAAAAATAATTAAAAAAATAAAAAATTTCAAAACTTCACAGAATAGCTTAAAATACATGTGGCCACCCACTTTGAGTGAAATTTAAATTTTTTGAGGTGCCCAAAAAGAATCAAAAATTTCAAAACTTCACAAAATGGCTTAAAATACCCGTGGCCATCTACTTTGAGTGAAATTTAAATTTTTTGATGTGCCAACAAAAAAGGAAAATAATAATAAAATAAAAATTTTCAAAACTTCACAAAATGGCTTAAAATACCTGTGGCCACCCACTTTGAGTGAAATTTAAATTTTTTGAGGTGCCCAAAACAAATAAAAAATAACAAAAAATTTCAAAACTTCACAGAATGGCTTAGAATACTTGTAGCCACACACTTTGAGTAAAATTTAAATTTTTTGAGGTGCCAAAAAATAAAAAAATAAAAAAAAACTTCACAAAATGACTTAGAATACCTGTGGCCACCCACTTTGAGTGAAATTTAAATTTTTTTAGGTGCCCAAAAAAATTTTAAAAATAAAAAATTTCAAAACTTTACAGAATGGCTTATAATGCCTGTGGCCACCCACTTTGAGTAAAATTTAAATTTTTTTAGGTGCAAAAAAAGTCAAAAAATCAAAACAGATTTCTATTCCAGAAATCAATTTCTAGAGCAGAATTAGTCATGTTTTACCAAACAGATTTCTCCTCCAGAAATCAATTTCTGGCAAGAATTTCATAAATCAATTTCTGGCAAGAATTTGATTTCTGAAGCAGAATGATTACTATTCGCACCCTAAGTTGGCTAAGATAGCGACTACTGGTTTCCATTTATTAGAAAATTCCATGAGGCTGCTGCTTTATTGTCAAGGAAAAAATCTTGCACGATCTTAGTGCCATTGTTGACCTACACATGTGAATGAGATAAATGCGCAACACGCATCCGAGGACGAGTTGATCATTCAAGAACACGAATATGAATATACCCAGATCACAATATAATCAAGAGAAAAAGGGGGAAAATATTATAATCAAGACAGCAGGATTAATTTATAAATGATGCGACGGAAAAAATTAATCACAATATAATAATGTACTGAAATTCGTGTTTTATGATGGGGTTTTGTGTGGGGTTTGCACGGTTTCTCTTAGGTGTTTTCATAAAATCTAGATGTTCGACAATGCTACGTAAATACGCCATACATCAAACTCTTCAATTTGCCTATTGACTATAAATAACTCATATTGATCTTATAGCATACATGGTTATATTATTGTTTTATAATTATACTCTTTTTCCTTTAAATTGACAAGAGTGAGCCAATCTAGGTCACGATTCATGAATGTGAACTCACAAATATGCTATACGTGTAATCCTAACGCTAGTCTATCGTCAAGTGTTTGAGGAGAGTTGAAATTGACAAGTGAAAGCTATATGTTACTTGAAATATACATCAGCATAGCCAAGAGTAGCTACCCGATAGAGTTTGTCAAATTTTCAACTTTATTCGAATTCATAAAATCCATTTTTTCTCCCCTGCTTGCTTTGCTTATGCTGATCGTGAGTTTTTTTTAGATTTACATTAGATCCAACATTTTTTTGGTCCAAATACAATTCAGCACATATAGAAGAATTTACAGTATTAAGAGAATGCTATTAAAAGGAGTAACATGTAAAACTAGTAACATTTTTCCGGTCTAGGTACAATTCACACCCATCATCACCCCAAATTTATGACGTCGAAATGAGGCTAAAAATCTTGGGTTCTGCCACGCAATAAACAAAAGCAAGGGGATCAACACATGAAGAGAACAAAGAAGATTGTTTACCTTCACCAGCCAAAAGATTGCAAGGTCAACAGCAAATGCAGGAAAGAAATCCAGAAGAAAACAATACAAAACCGTTTATTTTTTTACAAGCATGTACCATCTGGAAACAATATGCGTCCCATTAACGGGAAGAGCCGAAAGATTGTCTTCAATACAAAATAACTGTAGTCACACATCATCTTTTAAACATTTAAAAACAACGATTCCATTCGGCATTAGAGAGTTGCAAGCTGACGAAGCCATGTGAAGGATCACAACCTTCAGCCACTAATCATATGTGAAAGACAGCTAAATATCATGAGAATCAGCGACAATTGTCCCATTAGGTAGTACTAACTTTGTTCAAATATTAGAAATAATGAGAGATTAATTGAGGAAAATTAATAAAAACACGCGTTCTGTTAGACGAAATTAAAACACAAGTGCATCTTCAAATAATTTGAAAAAAAAATTACACTTAGTGGTGCTCTAATTAATGGTTCCACTCAAACATTCATGTCCCTCGCCGTGATTCAGATAATACAGAGTCATTGTTCTCGTGTCCATGTTGGGTACTACTGCAACATTCCTCTAGAGTTAATTCTTGTATAAACTAGTTACACCCTACAGTAACCATTTCTATATTCCTCTCTCTCTCTCTCTCTCTCTCTCTCTCTCTCTCTCTCTCTCTCTCTCTCTCTCTCTCTCTCTACCCTAGGCCACCGGCTCCCCTCCTCCCGCGCCGCCGACGTCAACAGCCTCCCCCCCTCCTCCTCATTGCCTTCGTCTCCCCCGGCTCGCCGCCGCACCACTCTCTCTCTCTCTCGCGAGAGAGAGAGAGAGAGAGAGAGAGAGAGAGAGAGAGAGAGAGAGAGAGAGAGAGAGAGAGAGACTAGCGATCGATTCCATTCCGTTCCTACTCGTGCGTCATCAATCGATCGATCGAATCGCGTCGAACAAACACAGGTTGAGATGAGATTCCGTGGAGGATCGGGGGGTTGGAGGAGGTAGAGAAAGCTCGGTTGCTGAGCTTGGCTCTCGAGTTTGGCTTCGACGAGCAGTCCGCTGGCAAGTGCTTGGACTGTCTCGTTTCCCTCTACGGTAACTCGAATTTGGCTGTGGAATAGTCTACTCTAGGTTTGAATGGATCGGAGCGGGATTAGCGAAGTAGTCTTCCTGACGGGCAAAATGTCCGGCACCGTTCCAGTTCGATGTGTTTAGGTTGCTTAGGATGGTGGTTTTTCTTGGTTGTTGGCCAAATTGCACGATATCTGGTCATTAGGGAATGACGTAATTGCTTGTGTTGCGTGGATAATTTGTAAATTGATCGATTGTGCATTCCCCTAAATAAGGCAATTTATTGCGGTCGGTCGTCATTCTGATGATGGATATGGAATAGTCTTGCCTTTTGGATTTGAATGGACCGGAGGAGCTGGTTAAATCTAGTTCATTGAGCGTTAATCCTGTCCCTATTTCTCTGTGGGTTTTGCGTAGTAGTCTTAGTGACTAGCGAAATGTCTTGACTAATTTCTGAACTGACCCCAAATCTACATATGGTGTCTTGCCTACATATAAATATGGCGTCTCACTGAAGTAACTGCAGATTACATATTGTAGATTGTATATATTTGATCTCTTTTTTGTCTTGGAACTTGCAAAATGATCTCTCTTTTTTTGGTTTTCTTAAGGCAATAAAGGTCCGGAGTTTATCACTGTGGACCAGTGTAGCAATGATTTTCTGGCAAAACTTGCCGAAACTATGCAAGATACTGAGGATTGGGATGATTTGCAAGCTGCAGAATCTGAAGGTTGTGAAGTTTTGACTGACATGTTTGGCCAAGATATCCCTAATGATGGCGAATGCAATGGTGTGCACGATGTTACTATTATAGAAGATTCTCCACAACCTGAGAAAAATCAGACTTTTCTTGTGGTAGATTCCTCCACTGGCAGTGAGGATGAAGATGATATATTTGGCAGTAAAATAGGCAGGAAATCCATATGCTATATTCCTGATCAAAGCAGTACTCCGAGCAATTCATCCTCTCAACTTTTGGCCAGATGATCTTTAGAATCCATGGTATGCTTCTGAAAACTGTGAAGTTGTCTCACTCCTTTCTGCCCCCACCAGTTTGAAGGGATTAAGAAAAAGAAACAAAAGCAGGGTGGCTTGGCATGTTTTTTCCCTTGCCCAAAACTAATGTGGTTGATAGTTGTTAAGTTTGTGGCTTGAGTTTTTAATTCATGGACCTAGATTTGGCTTGGGATTGGCCCGTGTAATTGCATGGACGAAACATGTGGCTTGAAGAATGTCTCGATATTCTACAAGGTTAGCCGTTCGGTGAAGCAATTGTGGACACCTGAAGAAGCCACAATAGTTACCGGGCAAATCCTAGGAGTCTGGCCACAATGGTCCAGTTGTTTAGGAGTTTCACAAAAAGTTGGTAGATCTCGGCACGTCTTTTTGTTCTTTTAACAATGATTCTGCAAACCATATTTTTATATATTTTTGTTGCTGAGGTATATTGGGGCCATTAAGGAAAATGAGAAGAATTGAAAACAGATTGTCTTGGTTATTGATCGGTAGAGATTAGTGTGTCCTCCTGAGAAAACTCTTGGGAAACGCTTTCCACTCGTCTCATTCGTTTTTGATTGACTCTTGCAATTGGGGTTTTGGTTAGTGAGAAATTGATTCATTTCTTATTGTAATTCACTCTTGGTCATAGTGAAACAGCTCCTCCCATTTGTCACGCCCCAAGCTCCCGTTTGAGCCCGCGACATCCCGCCTCCGGTCGATAAGTTGCGACATCCCAGGTTGTCGCCGACCTCATCTAAACATCAGAGATTTAATTGCGCACACGGAAACCATAAAACACCCGGACAAAAATTTTAACTGGGGAAACATTGGGAGAATATATACATTTTCATTACTCGATCAAACTTGTACCACCATATTTACAAAATACAAACCTTAGTTTACCAGTGCACACATTACTAACCCTTCAAGAGTAAAAACAAAAACCGATGACCTGCCATCCAACCCGTAACAACCTTTAACATCCCTTGCTTGGCGTCCACTCAAAATCTAACTCCACCTCATCCCATCTCTCAGTTGAAACTCAGCTGTCTCATACTCTGTATGCACTGGAACTCTAGAACGTACTGGGGGTGGTGGCGGTGGAGGATTCATGAGTCCTGTCGGGGTTCTGAAGTTGTTGGTTGAAACAATCGTGAAAACACTTCTCAGTAAGTTCACCGATAAACCCAATCTAGGCTATCACGTACCTCCAGACAATCACATAGACACACGTGCATTCGTACACATCAAACTATTACATTTCAAGCACATCAAATAATATAGTCAAACCCAAACATACACACACCAGTACTCAATCACAATCACATCGTATGCAAACACGTGCATGTATCGTTCTCATCCCACTATTCCTTCCATTCTCATTTTCACTTTCACATCCACTCACCAGTGACCCGCGTTGAAGTACACGCCTCAGGCACACTGTGATCATTCATTTTCCTCTTTCACTCGCCAATGACCCGCGTTGAAGTACACGCCTCAGGCACACTGCGATCATCCACTTTCCACTTTCACTCGCCAGTGACTCGCGTTGAAGTACACGCCTCAGGCACACTGCGATCATCCACTTTCCACTTTCACTCGCCAGTGACCCGCGTTGAAGTACACGCCTCAGGCACACTGCGATCATCCACTTTCCACTTTCACTCGCCAGTGACCCGTGTTGAAGTACACGCCTCAGGCACACTGCGATCATCCACTTTCCACTTTCCACTTTCACTCGCCAGTGACCCGCATTGAAGTACACGCCTCGGGCACACTGCGATCATTCCTTTTCCACAACACTTTCAGGCCCGCTTAAACGTACACGCCTCAGGCCATGTTTCTTGCCCGCGTAAACGTACACACCTCAGGCTCAACATCTACCACCTACTGCACAACCCGCGTAGAAGTTCACGCCTCAGGCTGGCAGTCTTCCGGTAATACCGGGCATCGTCTCGCGTAAACGTACATGCCTCAGGACGGCACAATTTTCCACAATTTCTCATACCATGCCACACACCATTCTTTCTTTCTCAAGTACACGCTCAATACGCATTTACCACAATCCATTGGCCCATTACACGCGGCCCGCACACGCACCATTTAACACACAATTCATACTCATTCAGCATTGGACATGGCAATATCAATAATTAATTTTAATCTGACTCACATGTGCATCCAACAAGCATATACAATCACCCAATTGCATAACAACATGCTCAATTTGATCACCACAATTTATTTATAATTAAATATGCATCTAACACGTAAATTCCCATTTTTTCCAACTAAATGGCGTCGGATTAATTCCGATCCTTCACGGGACTTTCTCGCCATAATTTCTAGGTTCCAAAAATTTAACTTGCATCTCGATCGGACCATCACAGCCCCGTGAACAGTAATCCACAGCTTGTGAACAGTGATTCGCAACATATGAACAGTAATTCGCAGCCCCCATTTTTCTGAATTTCCAACAAATATTACCCGAATTAATTCCTAAGGCCCGCCATAAAATTTCCACTCCCTATTCATACAATTCCGCACCTAATTCCATATTGATTTTGTCTGAAAATTATCCGTCGATACCCGAAGTCCTAAATTAGGTTTAGGCGCGACTTACCCGCGTTCTAGACTTTCGCGGCTAGAACGGAAAGCGGCGGCCCTTAATCGGGAACGGCGGCAATGGCGTATGGCTCCCGAGTGGCGGCAATCGGCTTGGGTGGCAACAACGCGGCTTGGGCGGCGATTGGGGGCTCACGGCCAAGAGAAAAAGAGGAAAAGAGAGAGAAACGGTGGCTGGTGGTGGTGGTTTGGGGTTGGTACGACGACTAGGCGGCGGCTTGGCGTGCGGTCCGGCGCGGCGGCGAGCGGCGGAGCTGGCGGTGGAGAGAAACGGCCAAGGGAGAACTCACGGCCAAGAAGAAAAAAAAATAAAAGGAGAAGGGCTGACCACGGCAAGAAGGGAGGAGAAGAATAGGGGAAGGAAGACCAAAATTTGACTTAAATAGTGCCAAAGACCCAAGTGTAAAATGACCATATTACCCTTGTCTCACAATTTTAATCCAACGGCCCAGATTCGATCTTATCTTGATCCTACGGACGAGATCGATTCTTGCACAAAAATATCCAAGGGCATACTTGTAATTTTCCAAAAATCCAAGGGTAAAATTGTCCAATCAAAATTTTAGGGCAAAATTACCAAAATGCCCTTTACTCTTAAAACATACCCTTTTATAACTTTTAGGGGTATTTTGGTTACTTTCTCCGTTTCTTGTCCAAATCGAGTATTTCCGAAGGATTTGAGGGCACCAAAAATTCACACGTGTCACGTGCAACGTCGTCCTAATGTTCCGGCGTAACTTCCTAATTTTTCGGTGTCCAATTTGGGCAAAATTTCAATAATTAAATTCTATTAAACGTAACTCGAGCGTTTCTCGAGCTAACGGGCGGCTTGCTGGGGAAATTCGTGAAATCGACTCATGACTGATACTAAATCGAGTCACGTGCAAGTTCGTTCGGTGCGTGACGACCTCGGTTGTCATTAAATTCGCGAAGATCAATCACTTGATCCGAGGGGTACGATCGTTCGGTATAATTTCAGAATCATTCATCAAGTCGTTTCGTGGTCCAACGGAATCACCCGCGATCCACTACTAGGACAATGGCGAACTGATCCCTAACTATTCTTAGATCGGCCAACAGTGGCTCAAAATATCACTACCGCGATTTAATGGTCGAAATCCATTCATGATCGAATTTTCTTTAGTCGCGCGAATTTAATTCCCCTATTAGCCTTTCCCTAATGGTTAGCATTCTCAGGGGTGATCAGTTCTGGGCGAGAAATTTACTACGAGCACATTTCATAAAACTCAGTTATTTCATAATTTCCAATTGGCGGAAATTTCGGAATGTCACACCATTGACGTAGACGAAACTGCCCAACCCCTTAAATTAGTGTGTCACTGTTCTTTGCTCTTAAAATTATGTCTTTCCTTGATCATTTCAAGTTTGCTTGTAATTCTGCTCACAGCAAAGGACCTTACGCAGGATACCTGTACAAAAGCATTTGGTAAATTGCTTATGAGGGCTCTCATCCGATCATATGTATAATAACTTTTGCCAGTTACTTCCACAGTCTTTAAGATCTAAAATGACTTATATTAGAATTGTTTGGTCAATAAAAAACAATTGATTTTTGTTTTATATGATGTAACAATACCTATATTTCTTGAATATTTTGAGAGTATGGTACATCATCCAAGTGTGGAACTTAGCATCCAGCGTCTTTGATAGGAGAGTTTTGCGAAATGAAGGCTTGAGATTTCTTTGTGCACAATTTTCACTTTCCATCACTCCATGTCAGAAACTATTTATGGTGCTGAAGAGGCTTATTTGTGTTGAAGGACCGTAAGAGCACTGTCACTCAAGGTTCGATATCATCAGTTTCAAATAAAAGACATTGCTCTCGGATTTCGACATGCAAACACGGAACTCTGAGTTATGAGGAATTGCAAGCCTTGGATGACATAGAATTGGAAAATGCTGTAATATTCAGAAACAAGGCATTTCGACCAATGCAGCATCAGGCTTGTAAAGCTTCTGTAGCCAAGCAAGATTGCTTCATTCTCATGCCCACTAGAGGTGGTAAAAGTTATGTTACCAGGTTAGTGAATGTTAACATTATTTCTTTTGTGTAATGATCGTATGTAGAAATATGTGTGGAGACAATGTTCAGAGCGCTAGCCTTGTGCATTTTGCTCAATGGTTCCACCAATTAAATGCTAGATGGGTAGACCTGTATATTGAAATTTAAGCTTTAAAATGATCTTGTAATCTGCTTTGTTAGCACTGTTGAGAAGTTTGTGGTTAAACTTAAGGAAGAAAATGTTTTCCAAATGCAAATTAAGCGATAGGAAGTGATTCAGGTACATAACCATGGGTTCCAATGTACAGGATCGGACTAAGTTGGAAAAAAAGGAAATACTGGACATTCTCATTCTGCCTATGCACATCTCTATCTATTCTGTAATTTCTAGAGTTTGAGCTTTGTGCTATGCTTCTAGGACCTTCTAATTACTTAATGGAAAATTTATCTTGTTTTTGCATGTAAGTGTTGTTGTCAGTCATAGACTCATAGTTCACGTCCAATTCAAAAGGGTTATTAAGTCAAAGAGGAATAAGTTTTCAAATTACGTGCACCAAATATAGATTGTAGATGTCTATATTTCCTATGCAAGTATGTGCTATGTCATCATGTCAACTAGGGGTGATCATTTCCTATAATTGGTTTGAAATTGATGTCCTTTCATATAAATCTGAATTGATCTACTGACTCATGAAGGAAGATATTAATTTGAATTGATAAAGTTGAATTATCATGAAGTGTTTTCTGTTCAGAGTTGAAGTAGTTGATATATGTTTCTAGCTGAAGTAATAATAAGACAAATATCAACTGGTGCTTTCTGATCAACTGAAGATGAATAAAAGAATAATTCCCTCATCCCTTACTTTTTTCATGTGCTCTTCTGATGTTTTTACATTTCGTTTCAACTGCCAGCAACTCTTAAACCAGGTGTCACAGTTGTTACATCTCCCCTGCTATCTCTCATTCAGGATCAAATAATTACTCTAACCCTCAAGTATGGAATACCGTCTACTTTATTGAACTCTTAGCAAACTGCTGCCCAAGCAGCGGCTGTCCTCCAAGAACTAAGGCAATGTTTAGCTCTCTCTCTCTCTCTCTCTCTCTCTACGCTCCTAGAGAAGTATATCATACCAAACAATCTTCATCCCACCATTAAATGGTTATGCTCCATATGTTGCAATGGATGCACATTTTTTATGAAGTTAATGAAAAGATTCATGCTTGAGATGTTTGCCTCAAAAATAAATTTTGGGATCTTAGTTTTTTTCTAGAGAAGTATATAAAACGATTCAATCTTCATCCTGCCCTAAAATGTTGGGCTATGCTCCATATGTTGCAATGGGGTTTCTACTGGACTTCTAATTTTTTTTTCTGAGTGTTGTGATTGTCAAGTCATTAATCCCTACTGCTTTGCCTGCCTTTTCAGGAAAGATAAACCATCGTGCAAGTTATTGTATGTAACTCTCAAAAGGATTGTGGGAAACCCATCATTTCTCGAGATATTGAAATGCTTGCATAGAAAGGTACTATTTCTGACTGTAACTTTTTCTGAAAGTTTCTTTTTAACTTTTTGATACTCATCCATCACGCATTGCAGGCACAACTTGCTGGTTTTGTTGTTGACGGGGCACATTGTCTGAGGTATGCTCTTTGGCATCCTTGTATCTGAAGCAAAGGTCATACTAGAGTTACTTCAAAAGGAATACTTTTGATGTTGCCACTGCAAAACTACTGTCCTTGTTCCAAATAAATAAAAGCAAGTTAACTTTTATTTTTTTTTTGGTAAAGAGCAAGTTAACTTTTATTTATGCTCGCTCTAACTCTTTTTTTCGAATGTTTTCGCATTTTCTATGTTTCTAGCCTTTCTGTGAAGTTCTAGCATAGCAGAATGCAATGTTGAAATAACTAATTCTGGAAATGATCCAGTTCCTTCTTTTGGGAAAAGTCAGTGACACATCGTTATTCATATTAGGCAAAAAGCACAAGACTAAAATAACCTCTAACGGAAATCACTTTCGGAAGTAATTGGAAGTGTCCATGTTTGGCATGATATTCAGGTCTTTTAAGCTGGTTCTTGTGTCTGTATCTGTTCTTTTAACCTTTATACTATATATTAACAAGATGAGATATAAGGCAAAAGTTTGCCCATGTGATCATTGATTGTGTTTCTTGTGAGGTCTTTACTGGATTTGCACTGCCAGTGCCATCTCATGCAAGGAATGTCCTGCTGGTTTGAGCTTTTCTCATATACTTGAATGATTGTAAACTAGTAAAGCTTATTGACTGTTACTTTCTTGGTTGTCATTATTGCAGTCAATGGGGACATGATTTTCGTCCAGATTATAGGGGACTGGGATGTCTCAAGCAAAATTTTCCATACGTCCCAGTGATGGCCTTAACAGCAACTGCCACTCAGCCAGTTTGTGAGGTACGAAACTTGCACATTAACCTCCAGATTATGTTGAAATAATCATTTGGGACCGATTGAAATGTGCATCCATTGCAGGATATCCCAAATGCTCTCAGGATCCCCCATGCTCTTGTTCTTGAGACAAGCTTTGACAGACCAAACCTAAAGTACGAGGTCATAGCAAAGACCAAGGAACCACTGAAGCGGTTTGGAGAGCTGCTAAAGAATCATTTTGCTAATTTTTGTGGCATAGTATATTGCCTCTCAAAGAGTGAATGTGTTGATGTTGCAAAATACTTGAATGATTAGTGCGGTATAAAGGCGGTGTACTATCATGCTGGATTAGCAGCCTGTCAAAGAGTAGCTGTTCAAAAGAAATGGCATACTGGAGAGGTCCAGGCTGTATGTGTGACCATTGCTTTTGGGATGGGAATAGACAAACCAGATGTGGTAAGTTGACATGGACTCTGGGCCTTTGCCTATTTTTAGTTTTAGAATCAAGCTAACGTGTTGACAAATACTCGACTAATCCACTTTTCTTCTAATGTTTAAGTTTCACTAGTAGGTTTCTTAGTGTGCTTGCAAGTAAACTTTACTGGTTCCATGGTCCAGTGGCCTACTAAATTGTCGATCTTGGCTATTGATTGCAGGAACTAGCGAATTATGTATTTTTTCAAGTCAAATTCTTTCTTCCAAGCATGGAACTTGGGTGTGCTGAAATTAAGTTAGACTAGGATAAAGGTCATTTCTTTATTGTCAAGGTGGCAAATGACTCTGATCTAACTTGACCTTAAGTTATAATGTTTTTGTCACATTTCTACTTCTTTTTATTGGTTCAGTAATTATTTTTTTATGCCATGTGGTCGGCATTTTGTCATCCACAACACAATGTCCAAGTCAATCAAAAGCTATCACCAAGAATCAGGGAGGGCAGGAAGAGATAATCTACCAGCATTGTGCATAGCTCTATATGCCAAAAAGGATTTCAGCCGGGTTATGTGCATGTTAAGGAGTGGTCAAGGATGTAAAACCGCTTTCTTTAAATTTGCAATGCCTCAAGCTAGGAAAATGCAGCAATATTGTGAACTCAAGGTAATCCAATTTGTGTTCTCAACTTCTCATTAATGATCTCAACTAAGTGATGCTTCTATTTTGTGTTTCCACTTTCCACTTTGTTCTATTGATTGTTGTTAGTGTTAGTCTGGCATTAACCAGTCTGGGCGCTGGATCATTAGATGGGTCTGTTGGCAACATATGTAAATCATAATGGAACCTTTGGGCTAAACTCATCTTCCACGTACCTGAATGGAGCAAAGTCTATTGATAAACATGTGTTAACTCTCTAATTTGCGAAATTTTCAGGATGAGTGTTGGCGGCAAACCTCACTTGCACACTTTGGGGAGTCTTTGGATCGGAAAGACCGCAAATACGGTTGTAATCCTTGCGACAATTGTCTCAAAGCCTCTTCATAAAGGTAAACCTTTCAGGTGTCAACTCCCTTGATGGGCGACAGGTACTGACTTACGCATGTTCTTGAGCCGCACAGTTCTTCTGATTCCATCATCCGCAATTATTGGAAGACAACATGGTAATGGAGGAGTAAAGGTCCTTAGCTAAGGATACAGAATTCTTCAGTTGTGATGGTCTTGTCATCTCATGTTTGTCTTTTCCTTTCATCTGTTGCCATGTTCTTTGTCTGGAACTAATTATTTTTGTGAGGGGAACAAAAACGTGGCTCAACATATAAGCCGGAGAGGCATATGGGAACACACTGTCTGGTCTTGACTGAGGAAGAAAAAGTTACTTGTTTCAGTTCAGCGAAAGATTAACAATGAAATCCAATTATACAAGCACACGTTGCCTTTCTTCTCTTTCCCCTTTTGAATTTGTACTAAACGCATATCATGACTGCATCTGAAGTTGGTTTACTTGCAGATTCAATTTTTCAAGTCATATATCTTAAGATAAGATCGACCAGTTGAGAACCTTTATTAGGGTGTGATCATCAGTTATCCAACTATTGAACACCACTGGCTTTCTGGTCATCAAGCATTGCACAGGTGGACTGCATTATTCAGGTCATTAGTGGACTGGGGATCTTAGATCCACACTATGTAATAGTTTTTCACAGAGAGCACATGGCAATGCATCCATGATTTGATACTTAGGGATTTAACATGGCTTTATTATTCCTGGGTCAGGCACAATATTAGATTCATGTTGACTAGGATGTGTCAACGTTAGATTCGAGAGAGAGAGAGAGACTACGGATCAATTCGATTCTGACTCGGGCATCATCGATCGACCAAATCGCTTGAAAAGGTTGAAATTCCATGGAGGAGCAGGGCTTGGAGGTAGAGAAAATTGTCTGATCTGTTGATGATGATGGCTATGGGATAGTCAACTTTGGATTTGAATGGGAACGTAGCTTGATTAAATTTAGTTCGTGGAGCTGATTAAAATTGTCTGATATGTTCTTCTCTCGTTTCTAGGGTTCTTCAACCACTCCTAATTTCCTCAATTCGTCTATTTCGATTCCTCTTCATTGTTGTACGATTCAGCATATGGTAACGTATGCTACCGAAGCTACATAATCTAAAAATGCTGTGTGCGGGTGTTAAACAAACCGAAAGGCTTTCCACAGTTCCATTTTGATTTGAGGACAGTTTTCATATTTCTAGTATTGTCCCAGCGAGCTCGGAGTTACAAAAATGAGGAAAACCATAAAGCCTCGGAAGCGAAAGTTCTTCTGTCCTTTCAAAACTTTAACAGTTGCTGTTATTTATAGGATCTTGATGTAAATTGTGAACGAACTTTCGAAACAAAGCTCCAAACAAATTGCTAGCATGAAATCGGCTCAATCGGCTTGACTCATTCATTCAATTTTATTCGGTCGATTCACGGTCGTCCAACTTCAAATCATTTCAGTCCATAAGATGGTGACTAATGCTATATATGCAGTCCAACACAAAGCCATTGCCCTTTAGATTAAATGCCTGGGCACTGGTTAAGCAACTAAGGAATTAAATTGCACAATCAAATATGTTGACTTTACTTGCCACTTTTTGTGTGTTAATCCTAATCAATATTCTGAAAATCAAGTTATTTTATGCCAAGTATGTTTAACAAGTGATTTGACTCGTTAACATGGCTGGCATTGTGTATGGCTTTAGTACTAAAAAGTAGACAACAAGCTTATCAGCCCACGAGTATACCTTGCAAGTAGCTTTTAACTACTAAAATTCCATTAGTGTAGTCCAATTCATGGTAGGAGAATATCTGTGAGTGACCCCAAAGAAATTGCTTCGATTGAAACTCATGCATATCCGATGACCAAAATTTGGCGTAGCGGAGTTAAAGAATTAACCAATTAGATGACCCTTCGAAATTTTTCATTCAAACCAAATGAGTACAAATTCTGGAAGGGGCTATTTTCACCCTTCCATTGTAGCCAAATGCCAAAGAAAATTCGGTTTCAAGTACCGAAAATGTATGGCTGTGCCTCTTCTGCTTTATAGATTCATGTGTAAATAAATCAAGTTTGAAAATTATACGACTAAAGCGATTGCAAAATGCCAATATATAAATTTTTCAGCATAACCAGATCAAGGAGATAATTGTAGGCTGATGAACACTTGTATTTTGTGTTCAAAATTCTTCCAAATGAGAAACTTCTGTCGTATTGAAAACCTTTTCGCTGGGACTCTTGGCTGCAATTGACATATTATGTGTTGAGTCCATAACATTTGCTTTTTCCATGAAAAAAGTCTCTTCCGGTCACAAGATTGTGGCTTGAAGTGGACATCTAAACGGTAATCTTGTTGACAAATTTGATTTTATGCTTAGCTTCACATACAGAACCACCTGCACATGCGGCTTCTGCAAGCATTTTGAGATTTGGCCAAGCCAAAGAATAGCACGATTCAAAGCTTGCAAACGACAACTACACACCCTGAGAAGAGGTCGTTTAATGTCAATGATCCCATGGAGAGGGTTAACAATACGCAGCACATGATAAAGGACAATATTGAAGTAACTTTGGAACACCATGACATGGCTCATGCCAGCCCGCATCTCCATCCTGTGGCGTTTGGAGACTTTCTCCTGAATTTCAAGAAATGCAGCTTGAACCTACACAAGAAGGATGGGATTAACTAATTGTCGATAATTGAAGAAATTTGAAACTGTAGCATCACAATTTACCCCACGAAAGATAAGGTACAAATGCATAAACATTATTTGCACCAATCACAGTTGGACCGCAATGAACAAAGACTTTGTTAGCTGGCCGAGGAAAAAGGAAACAACAGGCTTCGGAGAAGTAAGCAATTAGCAACACTTTCCTTGTTTGTGTTTAGGAACAGAATTTTTGTTAATAAGATTATGCTGAAAGGGTGAAGTGCCTCAAAAGATGCAATTGTTGACTTGGTTATTTCGCAGTACCCAATTAGCAAAATCAGCAATACGCAAAAGTTTGCCAGGAGGTGAATTTTAATTCCACAAATTCAACATCGCATGCATGAGAACCGAGCTTATTAAATCAGAAACATATATGACAACATTCAAAGGATATTATCACACTAATAAACTTACAGAAAATCAAGGAGATTGTCATCATGCATCCTTGTATACTGATTTTCTGGTGAAATGTGCAGCTCATATAGTGTAAGCACACGAGTTAGTCTTTCATAGTTACGGTATGACTGGTAGTGCATACCTCCGTCTGCAGAGCCTCATCAAGATCGGGAGTGATATCATTAGAAAGCGACTGCATCAAACAACTCTGCATCAAGGTAACATACAGAAAAATCAGCAAGTAGGTATTAGATTAATTAGAGATGTAAAACCTAATGAGCATACAAAAAGCAGATTCAATCTAGAAAACTACACTCACAAGCATTTAGGAATGTGCTGTTGAGACTAGATCAGGTGTTTGGATGTTCACAAGCATCAAAACTTCCTCAGTACAATCCAGTTGGCCCACGAGCCTCATCATGGTTGGCACGCAAGATGGTCGTCAGCTATTGCTGATTCTTCCTCTGCAAAATCCCTCTTCATTTTGATTGGGCTCTGGTATGACACTTGAAGTTCCTCTGCCAAGTTAGCCAGACCTAGATCAATGATGTGAGAAAACGATTCCATGACAACAATAGGATCAAACGGGATGCAAACTAATTAGCAAATTCTTGAGCTCCTCACCCCAGCTTGTTTCACAGAACGGGCAAAATATTGTCCCAATTATGTACAAGGTTATCGATACAACTCATTGAATCGAAGTCCAAGAGTAAGCCTCAGTCATTACATAGACTAACCAGACCCATCACAAAAGCAACACCAGTTTTGTGACATTCCGAATTTCGGCTCATTTTGGGGTTTATAAAACGTGTAATTCGTCAGTGTGCTTATAGTAAAATCTCGCCCGGGAACTGATCACTCCCGGTTATTATTTTAAATTTGAGATTTCGCTAGAATCGCATTCGATCGAATTTTGCCGTTATTTAGACCCTGAACTTGGCAGTCGATTTTCGGGAGTTTCGGGACGAAATAAATTGGACGGTGTCGATATTTTTGTGGCCAGCGTCGAAATTATCAGGAATAGTGGAAAAGTGGATTTTTGAACCGGGTGCGAATTTGGACTGGTAGACCTTCCTCGTAGTGTGGTTTGGGGTATTTTATTTTGGCCGTGTGCCCTAGGTTGTTATCGGGATTTTTCGTGGACCATTAGGCCTTTTTCCGGATTTAAATCGGGACCGTTAGGTCGATTTTTAGTTCGGACCGTGTCCTTTGGTTCGCGATTAAAGTTTGAATTTGTACTTTCTTTCTCCCTTTTTCTCTCTCCTCTCTCTCTTTCTCTCTCTCTGCCGACCCCCCTACGCGCACGTTACCCCCCTTCTCTCTCTCCTCCTTTTTCTCTCTCTCTCTCTCTCTCCTCCTTTCTCTCTCTCTCTCTCTCTCTCTCTCCCTCTCTTTCCCCTCTCTTCCTCTGCGCGCACGTTACCCCCCTTCTCTCTCTCCTCCTTTTTCTCTCTCTCTCTCTCTCTCCCTCTCTTTCCCCTCTCTCTTCTCGCGCACGTTACCCCTCCCCCCAATGCACGTCCCCTCCTCTGCATGCCTACCTGCCCCCCTGCTGACCTGACCTGTCTCTCTCTCTTCTCTCTTCTCTCTCCTCTCTCCTCCCTTCTTCCTCTTCTCCTTCGTTTATTCTTCTTCTTCTTCGGCTTCTGGTTTCTGCTTCGCTTCAGTCCTGCCCGACCCAAGCTCGTCGCCGCCCGAGCCGTCGCGTCGCCGTGCCGCCGCGCTGCCGTCGCCAGCAGCCCCGCCGCCTCCGCCCCGTCGCCGCCGGCCCCCACCCCCGACTGCTCTCTCTCCCTCGCTGTCCTCCGCGTGCGAGCAGCGAGCTCGTCGCCGCTGCCGCCGTGCCCGGCGCCGCCCAGCCGCGCCTGGCCGCTCCGCCGTCGTCCCAGTCGCCGCCGTCCGCCGCGCCGCCGCCCTCTGCAGCCGCACCACCTCCCCCTTGCCTCTCTCTTCCCCAGCCTCCCCCTGCCCTGTCTCGCCCGAGCCCGAGCCGGCGAGCTCGTCGCCCGCCGGTCGGCTCGTTCGGCCGCGCGCCGCCGCGCCGTGCCGCCGCGCCGGCCAGCCCGTCCGCCCGTCCGGCCGCCGCCCTCAGCCTCCCTCTCCCTTCCTCTCTCCCCCTCACCCGCCCGGCCAGCCCCTTCCCGCCCCTGTTCAGCCCGTCCGCCGGTCGCCGCCGCCGTCGCCGCCGGCCAGCCCCGCCGGCCAGCCGCCGCCGGCCAGCCCAGCCGGCCAGCTCGGCCGGCCAGCCAAGCCGGCCGGCCGAGCTGTGCCCGTGCCGTGCCCGTCGCCGTGCCCATTGCCGTGCCCGCGCCCGCGCCCGTTGCCCAGGCGCGTTGCCCATCCGCGCGCCCGAGCGCCCCGGGCACGCCGCGCGTTCGCCGCGCCCGCGCACTAGGCACGCCGATCGGCCATTGTGCCCACTTTGGCCGGTCAGCGCGCCCGTGTGGCCCACGCCCGCCCCCAGTCAGAACTTCTCCCCCGGGCAATTTGGAGCCCGAGTCGACTTTTCCCGGGCCAAATTTTGGTAAGCGACTTCCTAGACCCTACCTAGTATTTTGGGTATTTCATTGACTAGTATCGGGTTAGAACGGCTAAGGCGTGCATTAATTTATTGATTTTATGATTTAATTGTGCAATTTAAATTGGATTAAATAGTGTGCTCGATTTGTGAAATTGTGCGTGACCGACTTGAACGTCGGGTTGGTGGATGAGGTGGCGACTGTGAATTTGAACTGAATGTTGGGTATGAGTGGTTTGGTGTGATTTGGCGTGAATTGGACTGAGTTGTGAATGTGAGTTGTTCGGTGTGAATTTGATTGAATCGAGTGGCGTGTGCTTGCTTGTGAGAAATTAAGCCCGGATTGATCGGAGGGCTGCGGACTTGGGACGTGTTGACGGTGGTCCGCGTGAAGGCATGATCGGCCGATGGGCCAGTTGGAATGCGGGCTTGGGACGTGTTGACGGCGGTCCGCGTAAAGGCATGATCGGCCGATGGGCCAGTTGGAATGCGGGCTTGAGACGTGTTGACGGTGGCCCGTTAAAGGTGTGATTGGACCGGGACGTGTTTACGTCGGTCGTTGGAAATTGTTCGAATATCGTGGCTTGGGACGTGTTGACGGCGGCCACTGGAAATGAATTGAATGATATGGCTTGGGACGTGTTGACGGCGGCCATGGGAATTGATCGAATTGTGTGGCATGTGTGCCAGTGAGAATGAATTTGAGGCGCAGTGGCGCGAGTTGTGAGAAAGATGTTCGGACACGCATGTGATTTGAGTGTGATTGAATTGGCTGGTTGAGCGTTTGACTGGATTGGTTGGTTGAGCGTGTGACTGGATTGACTGGTTGAGCGTGTGGATGTTGATCGAATTGACTGATGTGCGTGTGGATGACTGGTTGGATGGATTGGGTGCTTGTTTGAATTGACTGATTTCGAGTGGAAGTGTGTGTGCTGGTGATGGTGATGTGGCGGTGATTTGTACTTGCATTATCATGTTTGGACTAATATGCAGGGTTGGCACGTGGTTCGAGGTGAGGTAAGCCTAACCTGTGAAAGTGATTATTGTTTGGTAGTTCGCATGTTAGACTGGTCTGGGTACGCATTAGCCTAGGTTAGGTTTAGGTTGTTGCTTATTGAGACTTGTTCTCACGGTTATTACATAACCACTTTTAGATCCGCGACCGTGATCGGTTTGGAGATGCCGTCAGTGTACCACAGGGATTGAAGGATAGATCAACTTACCCTGTATTTTGAGTACCTTTTTGTAGAGAAGATAGGCTTGCCAACCACCGCCCCCTTTTGAAAAATTGTGGTTGATTTTGGAAGCTGGGTTACCATCTTGTAATATTGAATGCTTTATAATGTTTGGTGTTTATTAAATTTCGATGTTCTATCCCTTGGTCATGTTTTGATTGTCTGGGTTATTTTATATGCTTCCGCTTGCGTAATTCGTTGGGTCGGCGACGCG
The DNA here is from genome assembly GCA_031216235.1 of Syzygium jambos. Taxonomy (NCBI): domain Eukaryota; kingdom Viridiplantae; phylum Streptophyta; class Magnoliopsida; order Myrtales; family Myrtaceae; genus Syzygium; species Syzygium jambos. The sequence goes on along the minus strand of CM062221.1, from coordinate 23,647,431 downwards.
TCCTGGGACGTCGCGTTCAAGTAATCGACCGTGGACGGGATGTCGCGGGCTCGGTAGGGTCCGGGGCGTGACATCCCCTGTTGAATTGGTATCAGAGCAAGGTTAGCTCGATCCAAGTCGGTCGAAGCCTGGAGTGATAAGGAGCGATGACTTTGGGGTAGACAGCTAGGGAGACTCGCGTGCTATGCGTACCCCAGACAGTGTGATTGTGATTGCTAAGTGATTGTTATGCAATATATGTGAGGTGCAGGTGCGTCGGGACTTGAGGTAAGTGCACGAAACCTTGTTGGCTGTGATTGGCTGCTATTTGTGATTGGCTGCCTGCTGAATGAATTGTGTTGTGATTCATTGCCTAGGGCTTAGACTGGTATAGTTGGCCTAGGATTTTAATTTCCGGGGGAAATTATAGCAGGTAAGTGGGTGGTGTGACCCTGTGAGTATGAGTAGTCGAGGTCGAGGTCTGGTAGGTCCGCAAATTGGAGTTGTGGGGGAATCCCAGATGGGATGAGACTTTGAGGGCAATCGAGGAAGTTGGAATTTTAATGAGTAGATAGACTGAGGAGCGAAATGCTACTGCTACTACTGATGCTGATGCCACTATTGTCGTCGTCAATGGGAATGACGGGAATAATGGGTATAATGGAGATGTTGGGAATCAAGGTCAAGGGCAAGTTAATGCAGTCAGACGGATGCGTTATTTGGGTGGAAAATTTTTGAAATTTTAAACTTGCAAGGTTCGATAAGAAGAAGTGACCCTGACACTATGGTACTTTGGATAGAGGACTTAGAAAAAGGCTTTTGAGGTATTCGGATGCACTAGTGAAGAGGAAGTGACCCTGGTTGTATATCAACTCCAAGGAAATGTGATTGATTGGTAAGAAGACCCTCAGAGTAGGCTATTTTGAAGGGCATAATTCCAAGCTGGGTGTCGTTATCGAGGCCCTCAATGGGAGGTACCTTCAGAGGGTGCGCGGGGATAGAAAATGACAGAGTTTCTTTGGTTTCGTTAAAATTGAATGTCAGTTGATCAGTACGAGGTTGGGTTTGTAAGGTTGTCTAAGTACGCGCCAAAGGTAGTCAATGATCGTGTGGATGGAACAAGGAAGTTTCGAGATGGACTGAAACCGAATCTTCGTAGTCAGTTGATGCTAATGAGCCTAAGGGATTATAATGAGCTGTATGGCAAGGCTTAAACGGTTGAAAGGGATTTGAATGAAAGGTTACCGTATATGGATCGCGGTACATGTCGGCTAGGGACAATAGGAACTTTGGAAAGAAGCCTGTGACAGAGAATCGAAGATTTGTCCCTCTAGTAAGAAAGAGCTTTGGAAAGCCGAATTATTACTTCATTACCACATGTCGGTCTTATGGAAAGAGGCACGGGAATGACCCCTGCCCAGGTGGACCTGAAGCGTATTTTGAATGTGGCCAACATGGTCACCAAGTGAGAAATTGCTAAGTCAACAGGTTAGATTGCTAATGCAATCGCAGCGACCGCAGGTAGGATATTAAGCGAGAGCTGCTCTGCAGATTAATCAGGATCGGCTATGGACATAGGGAAAAGTGTACGTTGTGATGGGGAAGGAATCAGAGGAGGTGCCGTGAAAGTCTAGAGGCGTTGCATGTTGATATTGGGTACGATAGGCGATGATTTTGAAGTTGTAACTCTAATGGTCATATAAGACTTATAATCACTTATGGTGAGCAGGCGTGATTAATTTATGGATCTCTGATTCACTAATGATTTTCTTGGACGAATTCGGAAGGATAAGTGATGCTTGGAAATTTCGGATATTATAAAGAACCGGGGTGATTTGTTTTGGGAGATTGTTGGATTGAAATTGGATGGACTGAACTTGTCCTTGAGGTGTATGATGATAATTATTTTGTGGCTGATTTGTTGGTTGAGGAATCAAGGCTAAAGGACATAGCTGAAGTGTGTAATCTTCCCGATGTCTTTCCTCAGAAATTGCCGGGATTGCCACCTGATCGAGAAGTGGAAATGGTAATCGAGTTAGCCTTGGGATGGAACCAATCTAGAGAGCACCCTTTTTGAATGTCGATGTCGGAATTGAAAGAATTGAAAGTTCAAATGCAAGAGTTACTGGATAAAGGCTTCATTCGTCCTAGTGCGTCTCCATGGGGAGCGCCAGTATTGTTCGTAAGGAAAAAGGATGGATCTTTGAGATTGTGCATTGACTACAGGCAGCTGAACCAGGTGACCATCAAGAATAAGTACCCATTGCCAAGGATTGACGACCTATTTGACCAGTTGCAAGGGGCGTCAGTATTTTCTAAGATCGATCTGAGGACTGGCTATCATCAATTGAGGATCAGGAAGGAGGACGTGCCGAAGTCGGCGTTCAGGACGAGGTATGGGCACTATGAGTTTACGGTGATGCCGTTTGGACTGACGAACGCCCCTGCAGCCTTTATGGATTTAATGAATCGGGTGTTTAAGGAATTTTTGGATCAATTTGTAATTGTGTTCATTGATGACATTCTGGTATATTCGAAGAATTCCACCGAGCACGAGGTACACTTGAAAAAGGTTCTACATACCCTAAGGGAACATGCACTCTACGCCAAATTCAGTAAGTGCGAATTCTGGCTTCATCAAGTGGCATTCTTGGGACATGTGGTATCTGGAGAAGGAATTGCAGTGGACCCTGCGAAAATTGAAGCCGTCGTGAATTGGCCAAGGCCGACAACAGTAATCGAGGTTCGGAGCTTCTTGGGTTTAGCAGGGTACTACAGACGCTTCGTGGAGAGATTTTCAGCATTAGCGATGCCGTTGACGTGGTCAATAAAGAAGGAGACGAGGTTTGAATGGTCGGATAAGTGCGAAAAGAGTTTCCAAGAGTTAAAACAGAAATTGACTACTGCACCAGTATTGACGATTCCGTCTGGACCGGGAGGATATGAGATTTACAGTGACGCGTCGTTAAGGGGATTGGGATGCGTGTTAATGCAACACGGGAAAGTGGTGGCATACGCATCGCGGCAATTGAGGCCTCATGAGCAGAATTACCCAACGCACGACTTGGAGTTAGCCGCGATTATTTTCGCCCTTAAGATTTGGAGGCACTACTTATGTGGGGAGAAATTTCAGATTTTTACGGACCACCAAAGTCTAAGGTACTTGTTCTCCCAAAAGGAATTAAATATGAGACAGCGTCGTTGGATGGAATTGTTGAAGGACTATGATTGTGACATATTGTATCATCCCGGGAAGGCCAACCGGGTAGCGGATGCCTTGAGCAGGAAATCGAGCATCGCGCAATTATTGGTTAAAGAGTGGATTCTATTGGAAGGAGCGCGGGACTCGGAATTTAAGTTCGAGATAGGACATCTCTCCAGTCTAATGGCGACATTAAGGATTGAGCCGGAAGTGCAAGCCAAGATCAAGGTGTTGCAGTCTACGGACCTTGAGATTCAGAAAATAGTGAGTATGGACGACACTAAGAGGAAGCCGGACTTTCAGGTGTCCAAGGATGGAATTCTTAAGTTTCGAGGACGTTTGTGCGTGCCCGATGATTTGGGACTTAAAGAAGAGATTTTGTCGGAGGCTCACAGGAGCAATTACAGTATCCACCCGGGCAGCACTAAGATGTATCAAAACCTTCGTCAGCATTATTGGTGGAATGGAATGAAAGTGGACGTGGCCAAGCATGTGGCCAAGTGTTTGACGTGTCAACAAGTGAAGGCACAGCATTGTAAACCCGGCGGAAAGTTGCAGCCGTTAGAAATCCCAGAATGGAAATGGGAACACATCACAATGGACTTTGTAACGGGACTGCCAAGAAGCCAGAGGGGACACAACTCTATTTGGGTAATAGTAGACAGATTGACCAAGTCAGCGCACTTTCTGGCAGTGCGAAAGGACTTTGAGCTTGAAAGGCTGGCAAAATTATATGTGCGTCAGATAATTCGTCTTCATGGAGTACCGGTATCGATCACTTCGGACCGTGATCCCCGGTTTACTGCGAACTTTTGGAAAAGGCTGCAATCAGCCATGGGAACTAAATTGCAATTCAGTACGGCCTATCACCCGCAGACTGATGGCCAGTCTGAAATGACTATTCAGACTTTGGAGGATATGCTGAGGACATGTGTGCTAGACTTTTAGGGCAAGTGGGAAGAACAGTTGCATTTGGTGGAATTTGCCTACAATAACAGTTTTCAGCAGAGTATCAGAATGGCACCACTCGAAGCATTATATGGCAGGGCTTGCAGAACACCGTTGTGTTGGGATGAGGTAGGAGAGAGAAGCATAACGGGTCCAGAGTTGGTTCAGCAGTCGGTGGAAACAGTAAAGATTATCCGGGAAAGGTTGAAGACCGCTCAGAGCCGCCAAAAGAATTATGCGGACAGGAGGCGTAGGCCGTTGGAATTCCAAGTGGGGGACCACGTATTCCTCAAGGTGTCACCGATGAGAGGATTGTTGCGGTTTGGTAAGAAAGGAAAATTGAGCCCGAGGTACGTGGGCCCATTCGAGGTCCTAGAGAGAATAGGCACCTTGGCTTATCGTCTCGCACTACCGCCAAATTTATCTCATGTGCATAATGTATTCCACGTGTCTATGTTGAGGAAGTACGAATCGGACCCGACCCACGTACTGAATTTTGAGCAAGTAGACGTGGACGACAGGGTGTCGTACGTGGAAAGGCCAGTGCGGATCGACGACATAATAGAAAGAGTATTGCGGAACAAGACAATTCCGATGGTAAAAGTGATTTGGGAACATCATGGGACTGAAGGTGCGACATGGGAAAGTGAAGAATCGATGCGACACCAATACCCCCTTTTGTTTGAATGATTGGGTAGGGTTGTAAATTTCGAGGACGAAATTTTTGTAAGGGGGGAAGAGTTGTGACATTCCGAATTTCGGCTCATTTTGGGGTTTATAAAACGTGTAATTCGTCAGTGTGCTTATAGTAAAATCTCGCCCGGGAACTGATCACTCCCGGTTATTATTTTAAATTTGAGATTTCGCTAGAATCGCATTCGATCGAATTTTGCCGTTATTTAGACCCTGAACTTGGCAGTCGATTTTCGGGAGTTTCGGGACGAAATAAATTGGACGGTGTCGATATTTTTGTGGCCAGCGTCGAAATTATCAGGAATAGTGGAAAAGTGGATTTTTGAACCGGGTGCGAATTTGGACTGGTAGACCTTCCTCGTAGTGTGGTTTGGGGTATTTTATTTTGGCCGTGTGCCCTAGGTTGTTATCGGGATTTTTCGTGGACCATTAGGCCTTTTTCCGGATTTAAATCGGGACCGTTAGGTCGATTTTTAGTTCGGACCGTGTCCTTTGGTTCGCGATTAAAGTTTGAATTTGTACTTTCTTTCTCCCTTTTTCTCTCTCCTCTCTCTCTTTCTCTCTCTCTGCCGACCCCCCTACGCGCACGTTACCCCCCTTCTCTCTCTCCTCCTTTTTCTCTCTCTCTCTCTCTCTCCTCCTTTTTCTCTCTCTCTCTCTCTCTCTCTCCCTCTCTTTCCCCTCTCTCTTCTGCGCGCACGTTACCCCCCTTCTCTCTCTCCTCCTTTTTCTCTCTCTCTCTCTCTCTCTCCCTCTCTTTCCCTCTCTCTTCTGCGCGCACGTTACCCCTCCCCCCGATGCACGTCCCCTCCTCTGCATGCCTACCTGCCCCCCTGCTGACCTGACCTGTCTCTCTCTCTTCTCTCTTCTCTCTCCTCTCTCCTCCCTTCTTCCTCTTCTCCTTCGTTTATTCTTCTTCTTCTTCGGCTTCTGGTTTCTGCTTCGCTTCAGTCCTGCCCGACCCAAGCTCGTCGCCGCCCGAGCCGTCGCGTCGCCGTGCCGCCGCGCTGCCGTCGCCAGCAGCCCCGCCGCCTCCGCCCCGTCGCCGCCGGCCCCCACCCCCGACTGCTCTCTCTCCCTCGCTGTCCTCCGCGTGCGAGCAGCGAGCTCGTCGCCGCTGCCGCCGCGCCCGGCGCCGCCCAGCCGCGCCTGGCCGCTCCGCCGTCGTCCCAGTCGCCGCCGTCCGCCGCGCCGCCGCCCTCTGCAGCCGCACCACCTCCCCCTTGCCTCTCTCTTCCCCAGCCTCCCCCTGCCCTGTCTCGCCCGAGCCCGAGCCGGCGAGCTCGTCGCCCGCCGGTCGGCTCGTTCGGCCGCGCGCCGCCGCGCCGTGCCGCCGCGCCGGCCAGCCCGTCCGCCCGTCCGGCCGCCGCCCTCAGCCTCCCTCTCCCTTCCTCTCTCCCCCTCACCCGCCCGGCCAGCCCCTTCCCGCCCCTGTTCAGCCCGTCCGCCGGTCGCCGCCGCCGTCGCCGCCGGCCAGCCCCGCCGGCCAGCCGCCGCCGGCCAGCCTAGCCAGCCCAGCCCGGCCGGCCAGCCAACCGGCCGGCCAAGCTTGTGCCCGTGCCGTGCCCGTCGCCGTGCCCATTGCCGTGCCCGCGCCCGCGCCCGTTGCCCAGGCGCGTTGCCCATCCGCGCGCCCGAGCGCCCCGGGCACGCCGCGCGTTCGCCGCGCCCGCGCACTAGGCACGCCGATCGGCCATTGTGCCCACTTTGGCCGGTCAGCGCGCCCGTGTGGCCCACGCCCGCCCCCAGTCAGAACTTCTCCCCCGGGCAATTTGGAGCCCGAGTCGACTTTTCCCGGGCCAAATTTTGGTAAGCGACTTCCTAGACCCTACCTAGTATTTTGGGTATTTCATTGACTAGTATCGGGTTAGAACGGCTAAGGCGTGCATTAATTTATTGATTTTATGATTTAATTGTGCAATTTAAATTGGATTAAATAGTGTGCTCGATTTGTGAAATTGTGCGTGACCGACTTGAACGTCGGGTTGGTGGATGAGGTGGCGACTGTGAATTTGAACTGAATGTTGGGTATGAGTGGTTTGGTGTGATTTGGCGTGAATTGGACTGAGTTGTGAATGTGAGTTGTTCGGTGTGAATTTGATTGAATCGAGTGGCGTGTGCTTGCTTGTGAGAAATTAAGCCCGGATTGATCGGAGGGCTGCGGACTTGGGACGTGTTGACGGCGGTCCGCGTGAAGGCATGATCGGCCGATGGGCCAGTTGGAATGCGGGCTTGGGACGTGTTGACGGCGGTCCGCGTAAAGGCATGATCGGCCGATGGGCCAGTTGGAATGCGGGCTTGAGACGTGTTGACGGTGGCCCGTTAAAGGTGTGATTGGACCGGGACGTGTTTACGTCGGTCGTTGGAAATTGTTCGAATATCGTGGCTTGGGACGTGTTGACGGCGGCCACTGGAAATGAATTGAATGATATGGCTTGGGACGTGTTGACGGCGGCCATGGGAATTGATCGAATTGTGTGGCATGTGTGCCAGTGAGAATGAATTTGAGGCGCAGTGGCGCGAGTTGTGAGAAAGATGTTCGGACACGCATGTGATTTGAGTGTGATTGAATTGGCTGGTTGAGCGTTTGACTGGATTGGTTGGTTGAGCGTGTGACTGGATTGACTGGTTGAGCGTGTGGATGTTGATCGAATTGACTGATGTGCGTGTGGATGACTGGTTGGATGGATTGGGTGCTTGTTTGAATTGACTGATTTCGAGTGGAAGTGTGTGTGCTGGTGATGGTGATGTGGCGGTGATTTGTACTTGCATTATCATGTTTGGACTAATATGCAGGGTTGGCACGTGGTTCGAGGTGAGGTAAGCCTAACCTGTGAAAGTGATTATTGTTTGGTAGTTCGCATGTTAGACTGGTCTGGGTACGCATTAGCCTAGGTTAGGTTTAGGTTGTTGCTTATTGAGACTTGTTCTCACGGTTATTACATAACCACTTTTAGATCCGCGACCGTGATCGGTTTGGAGATGCCGTCAGTGTACCACAGGGATTGAAGGATAGATCAACTTACCCTGTATTTTGAGTACCTTTTTGTAGAGAAGATAGGCTTGCCAACCACCGCCCCCTTTTGAAAAATTGTGGTTGATTTTGGAAGCTGGGTTACCATCTTGTAATATTGAATGCTTTATAATGTTTGGTGTTTATTAAATTTCGATGTTCTATCCCTTGGTCATGTTTTGATTGTCTGGGTTATTTTATATGCTTCCGCTTGCGTAATTCGTTGGGTCGGCGACGCGTCCTGGGACGTCGCGTTCAAGTAATCGACCGTGGACGGGATGTCGCGGGCTCGGTAGGGTCCGGGGCGTGACAAGTTTGCCTTTGCATGATAATCTTTCAAAACAACAGCTTTGAGCTGGTCTGCAATTATATATGACAGACTAGTCAGAACTATTTTTCATTTTTTTTTTGTCACCAACCAGAGAAACTTGAAACTTGACTTTTATTTTAGCTCAGTTTCTCATACTTACTGGGAAAATTCATGCTCTGTCATGTAAGATTCAAGAGGAACATCAAGGGAACCATAAGAAACTTGACCGGGTTTTTGATCACCAGAGAAAATTGAAAGGTGTTTGTTCTGAACAAGATATCTGTCACTAGCCAAATCTGACACACAAAAATACTCACAAAGGAACTCAAAATGGCCCAGGATTTTTTAACAAAAAATATGAATTTTGGACATAGGGAAAAATGGACTTTGGGAGCAGTTTATAATATTTAGTAGAAGATCATCGGCCTCTAGATGAAAGATTCAAATCCCGGGTTTATCGAGAGGGAAACTGTAAATCACTAGGGAATTCTTGTTTACCTATCTTTAATATTTTCATCCTTGCCTCACTAGCCGCTAATCTGTTTGCAGTCTCCAAAAGCTGCCAATGGAAGGATAAATGAAAAACATTAGCATAACGTAACCAACAGCAGTAATGTAGGCAAATCAGAGTTTCCAAAATCAATCAAATAGATACTCGGTGTGGAGAAAATCATTCTTAAAAAATAGAGCTTCGAGAGAAGTATTACTCTATTAGCTCACGCTAGCCATTCAAGGACGAAGAATCTTACTAGAAGACCAATGCCTTCAATTGACATTTGGGTCTACATTTTGATCTTGGCTGAAGCATCATGTCAGCATCTATGACCAACTCCCCTACTCCTTCAATTATGTAAGACTAGCAATTTAGGAAAGTACAAAACCCTATCATGGAAATCATTCTTGTCAAAAGAAGACGGTGATGAAAAGTAGGTCATTAAAATATCAGAAGAAAAATGATTGTTCACTTCTTATTTACCTCTATTGAGGAAACATCAATCACTCTCTGTTGAGGAATCATCACTCCATGAGTCGTAAGAGAGCTCTCGTTCATAATTTCTAAAGACGTGTGTTCCAGATAATTCCGGTATTGCTTCCAATGAGTCACAACCAGAAATATCCAAATCAATTAAATCCAACTTTTCAAGTCCCCCAAGCTGAGTAAGTTTTTTGCAGTTTAGAAGATTTAGAGATCGTAACTTCTCACATCCATTCAAATCTGGCAAAGTCTCCATTGATTTGCATCCTTCAAAATCCAACACTTCTAAGGACTTCCCACCATCAAGACCTTGAATTTCGACTAGATTGTTGCACCTGATAGTGGCTAATTGCTTCAAACACCGCGATTCTGGACAGAGAAGCCTTTCAATGGAATTGCAGCGATATAAATATATGTCCTCCAAGAGCTCCAAATTATCAAGGCCCTGAATTTCAACTAGGTTATCGCAAACCACAGCATGTAATCCTTTCAGACGAATTAACTGTGAAAGGTCCAATCTTTCAATTGAACTGCACCTTCTTATTGAAAACATTTCCAAGTTCTTCAATCCGTCGAGCTGAAGCAATATCAGCTTACCGCACTCGTCAATACAGAGTTTCGAGAGTCTTGAGGGAAGCTCGGGGATGTCTTCAAGTAGATGGCATTCCAAAAGACAGAGTTCTTCTAGGTGGATTAGGCTAGAAAGCCGCGGCAGCGACCGAAGCTCACAATGATGCAGCCCAAGGCGCTGGAGAGAAGAAAGATCCCCAATAGCATTGGGAAGCTTTTCAAGCCGAGAATAACTGACGTCCAGAAATTGCAAATTCCGTAGATCCCCAACTGAGCTAGGGATTTCTCTCAGTGACTCACAACCGCTGGCACTCAGTTTCTTCAGCTTCCTCAGAGAACCAATTGACGTAGGGATCTCCGTAATACCAGTTCTACCTAATTCAAGTTCTTCTAAATCTTTTAATTCGCCCACTTCCTCTGGTAGCTCCTTGAGACTTCCACACCAACTCAAGTCCAAGGAAATGAGGCTCTTGAGTTTGCCAATAGAAGGGTGGAGATGCTTCAGTCTGAAACAACTTCTCAAGGTGAGGATCTTCAACTGCGTGAAAGCCGAGAGATCAGGAGGACATCTTAAATCATAGCACTCTCGAAGGTCGAGAACTCGTAGCAGCTTTGGTGTCTACACAAAAAAAGAGGAGAATAAAGCTGTCAAAAAGAGTGAGAGTGGGGGATCGGCTAAACAAAAACAAACCCCCCATCTTAAATCACGGAGAGAGAGGGAGGATGTCTCTTTCTTTTCCCCCCACAATCTTACCGTGATCAAACTCCTCCATGAATGGTTCAAAAAAAAACTCCTCCATCCTTCCCAATCCTCTGTGATGCCCCAGCTCCCTGATAATTCAAGCACCGATAAGTTCGGCAGATGCAAACCGGTCGTCGGAAGAGGCTGATCGCTTCGCCCGACCCTCCACTGAAGCCATCTTACTTCAGAAAGGAGTTCGTTGGAGCCTCCGCTTGAAGCTGCCCGCATCCAGTCATCAAACCAGGGTTTGCCAAGCTTCCACTGTATCAAATCAATCAGGAGAGCGTGTAAATTGACTTTTTAACTTTTTCCGTTTTTGCTTCTTCTTTTTTTAAATCTTGGATTTGCGCGATTTGTTGCCATTCTATCCTTCCTGTGCATAAATATGGACACGTGAACTCACATTTAATTTTTTTTTCAACGACCTTTCGAAATTTTTGAAAATAAAGAAAAAAATAGTTATTGCTTTAAAAAAAATATGGACACGGAACCAGGGGCTCTGCAAGTTTTTTCAAATGGCTCATCTGAGGACGTCTGGATATGGCGAAAGGAATTTGAGGAGACAAAAAAAAAATGACGGAATCCTTTTCCATTCCCCTCCAGTTATATCCGATCAATCCATTGAGAGTCTCTCAATTGACTTTTTAACTTTTTTATTTTTAACTTTTTTTTAAATCTTGGATATGCACGATTTGTTATCTTCTTATCACTCCTGTACATAAATACAAACATGTGATTTAGCATTTAATTTTTTTAAATAGTTATTGCTTTAGAACAGCTAAGGCAAATGCACCTCAATGTTTTATCATTTGTTCTTTTTTTTTAAATAGTTTCTGAATATGTCTATTTTTTTTTATTTACCAAAAAAAAACTGAAGATACATATGTCCGTTTGCATAAGAATGGCACTGTTTCTTTTTGCATCTTATAAGTCGAAATATACTGTTATAATTTCCTGCTAAAACATATCATTTAATTAGTTGAATATGGTGAAAAAAAATCCCATATGGCTTTGATTGACTTTAGTAATAATACCTATATTTTCCCCCAAAAGTTCAATTAGTTAGAATTGTTTTTTTGGTTGGTTTGATTTACTTTTACTGTTTGACTCGTTTATTGTTATCTCTGCTTAAAATTGTGAAAAGCCTGCAACGGGTATAATTTCTCTTAAGTTTGTTCGTAGGAAAAGTCACTAAATTGTTGTAAACATCACCCCATGCTATCTTTCATAATTTTCGCTTGTACATCAATCTATACGGTATATTACATTAAAAAGTCTACTATATGAAAAGGGGATTTTAAACCTCAAACTTTCGTCAAAAGTTTACACACAATTCACATATATTTCGCCAAAATGAATTGAAGAAATAGGATATAACAAAATGGACATGATTATATTTTAAATAGTCCCATAAGTATTTCGTTTTCCAAAGTTAAATCAAAATCTTTCTACCTTACAATCATTTAATTTTTTGGGAAAATATCACAAAAAACCCCAAACTATGTCACTTGTAATAAATTTTTCCTGAACTTTTTTTTGTGACACGAAAAATATCAAACTATGTTACTTGTGATAAATTTATCCTGGACTTTTATTTTGTGACACGAAAAGCCCCAAACCATGCCACTTGTGACACATTTACCCTACAATACTTTGACCCATGGGCATTTTCGTCTTTTTCCCTTTTCTTTTTTTTTTCCTTTCTTCTCCGGTGGAGGGAAGCCGGCGAGGGCAACCCTTGCCTGAGTCGGGCGAAGTCGCCCTCGCCAGATCCAACGAGGGCAGCCCTCGCCTGATGCCAAAGTTCGGTGAGGGTGACCTTCACCAGTGTCAGGCGAGAGTTACCCTCGCCCGACACCGACGAGGGTCGCCCTCGCCAGATCTGGCAAGGGCAGCCTTTCCCCAACCTAGCGCCGGCGAGGACTACACTCGCCGGCTTCCTCCACCGGAGAAGAGAGGAAAAAAAATAGAAAAAGGAAAAAGACGACAATGCCCATAAGCCAAAGTATTGTGGGGTAAATGTGTCACAAGTGGCATAGTTCGAGATTTTTCATGTCACAAAAAAAAGTTCAAGGTAAATTTATCACAAATGACATAGTTTGGGATTTTTCATGTCACAAAAAAAGTTCAGGATAAATTTATCACAAGTGACATAATTTGATGTCTTTTGTGGTATTTTCCCTAATTTTTTTTCCTACACTAATTATCATCTTTCAACATTTCTGTCTATTCAAAACAAATTTAGCTTTTTTTCATTTTTCCAAAGACCCGTATGGTGTGCTATTCTTGCTAATGTTAAGAAGTTATTGGATCAACAAAAGAGTGTGATATCAAATCATAGGAAGGAACTATTTCAAATTATATCAAGAATATAAAGATGTTTCCATTGCCCAACATCTCTTGGTAAATTGCTAGGCTTAATTCCTCGCCATTGATCAGTCATGAGCCTATGAGGCATCAAGATGGACAAATATATAATGATAATATGACATGAACATTGATAATTTAAGTAAAAGATAAACATAATTGAAAATTTTGGCTTCATGCTGAAAGTCATATATCATGAATACAAAGGTGTGGATATAATAATAAGCACGACATTTACTCTACTTAGTCAAGTTTTCTTTTTTTTTTTTTTTTGTTTAAATAGTGAAGTTAGTCTAGCGGTGTTTGGCACAAAAAGAGGCATTGTCCCGAAAAATATAAATGATATAAAACAACTTATAGTGGATAGAAATGTTTGTTATAAGAAATGAGCAAGGTAAACATGATAAAACCTTAAAAAATAGTAAGATTTTCCTGAAAATATTTTTAAGGGGATTTTTGCTATCTTATCTATTAAGAGGAAATAAGAATGAAAAGGGATAGAAATAACTAGTAGAGCAGAGGGACGGGTATCTTCAAAATCAAAATGGAGGAAAAAATATCAAAAATTGGATTCCTAAATCACGGGAGCACCACATTCCATTTGGATACTTAGAATTGGCCCCAATACATATTATTTGCCGATTCCTAAATTTTTATGGATGTAATTTATATCAATGAAATCGAATCAAATGATTTAACTCTTTCATCTTTCGGATACTTATAATTTATTTAGTTGTCACGATTAATCTCTAATGGACATAAATGGATGTTTACACCAATTTTTTTTCCTAAAAGTAAGAGCATTTGTTCATGCTAGATGAAATACTAGAATTAATTAGATTAAATATATTAAAATAAGAGGAAGAGAACAAGAAAGGAGTGCCATATTTTACCTTATTGTCCCGTACTACTCTTGAGGCTCCCCTGTAGTTGCAATCCCATGGCCCGCTACGTTCGTCAAGCGGTTGTCCTTGACAAAAAATGCTCCTTCCAAGATCTCTCAGTTGATCATGCACTATAAACTTATCATCATCTCCAATTTTAATTAAGCACCTCAACTTCAACTCTTCAATTCCTAGTCTTGGAGAAAACCCACATGCCTCCCACATGTACATGGCATATTCGTGCAATTCGCTATCTTCGCCAATAAAGAAACAAACAATATCGAGAAAAATCTGCTTATGTTCATCTTCTAATGCATCATAACTTATTCGCAATATTTTTTGGACATCTTTATGTGGTTGGCTTTTTAATTTCTTCCGCACATCTTCCCATACTTTTCGATCCGTTTTTTTATACAAGTATGAACCTACGACCTGAAGTGCCAAGGGAAGCCCACCCATGGTGGATATGATATCATGAGATATACGCTCAAAGCCGCTCGGAGAATGGTCCGTACGAAACGCATGTCTGTTAAACAAAAGCAAAGAATGCACCTCATCCAATCCATTCAAATCATACTTGTAGTCTACCATGAATTCAGATTGATCGAGAATGGCTTCATTTCTAGTTGTAACAATGATCATGCTTCCCCCCATAAACCAATTAGGTTCTCTAGCCAGCGCATCTAGTTGATTGTTGTCATCTATATCATCCAGAAGAATGAGAACCTTTTTTCCTCTGAATCCAGATTTTATTTTATTAATTCCATCATCAACATTCCCAACTTTATGTTCGATTTTCAGTATGTCCTTAATTAGTTGCTTTTGTAGATAAGGAATACTTTTGCGGCAAGCTGTTTCTCGAATATCTGCAAGAAAGCTACGATCCTCAAAATCATTCGACAGCCGGTTATAGATTACCTTGGCAAGAGTCGTTTTTCCGATCCCGCCCATGCCATAGATTCCAATCATTCGAGCATTAGTGGTAGGAGTGTATACCCAATTCCTGATTTTGTTCACATGATCATCAATTCCAACTAAGTGCTTAGTAACATCAAGCTGATAATCTTGTCGCAACTGGCTCAGAATATTTTCGACAACTTTTTCCACTAATTCTCCTTCATGCCTGTCAAACAACAAAACTCAATGATAACTTTGTGATTATACTTAATCTCATCAAGAGACCGGCATATAATGAAGGATATATGGGGCCAATTAACATGCAAGCCGTTTTGGTTTTACAATTAACTTGCAATAGGTCGTTTCATTTTTTTCCCTACCCTGTTATGCGAATGGATTGATCTTGTTGAAATAAAATGAGGTGGTGCACCGGGCTCATGAAGAGTCTTTCGAACTATAATGTTCGTTATAAGGATTAAGGTTGCCTCCAGTAGAAAGATAGGAGGTCAATTTTTTTGGGGGAGGTTAAAAAATTTTAGAAGGAGAGGAGGTTACCCCAAGATCACCTACCAACGGGGTTACTGGCATTGGAAATCAAACCTAAACATGGTAAATGTGAAGTGTCCAATTCTTATAATCTGAGCCAACCCGTTGGCATAAGGAGGTTTATTTTATCTGGGAGTGATCAAGTTTTGGAAGACCGAGCATTGGAGTCCTTTCTAGGCATGTTATTTAGTGATTGATACTATTGGCTACAGGGGTTGTTTCTTTCTTTTTTTGCTCTGGGACGGAGACAAGTGTAAAATTCTTGGACGCTACGGGATCTTTGGTTTAAGTTGTGGTTGGTTTAGTTTTCAGGACATATTGGGAAGTACTAGTGTTTGTTAGTCTTCGAGGCATTATTGGGACATTTTGGGGATCTTTTCTAAGCTTGTAGTGAAAGTGATACATCTGTATTTCATCGGTTATGCGTGAAGAAGAAAACTTGCTTATCAAAAAAAGAAAAAAGTTATGTGAAGTACCCGTTAGCAACTTTCTCAGATTCCCATCCATGTAAGTCACTCACATCTTTAAGTGCTTGCTGCACTTCTAGGATATCCTTCTCATTAAAATGCTTCTGACTTGAATAGAAGGCCTCCCCAAAACTTCCTTGTAGATACCGCACATCTGATGGTTTCACTCCATAAAAAATTGGCAACACTACGTGTGACATGCTCTTCTTGCAGTCCATCATATGAATGAGCTCGCGGAGGCACCATTTGCTTGTAGCATAATTTTGGGAGATGATGGGGATCGAAATCTTAGACCGTGAGATAGCACCGAGAATCTGTAAACCAAATTGCTCACCAATTGGGATGCTGTTATCGTCCTTGAACACGGAAATACCTGCCTTGACCAGTCTATGGTAGAGATGATCGGTGAATTTCTTGCGAGTATCTGAGCCTCTAAAGCTCAAGAATACGTCGTATTGATCGTCACCTTGTCCTGTGGGTACGGGAGAGATGAACGAAGAAGTGGATGCTCCCTCAATGCTCTCTTCCTCTGCTCTCTTTCTCTTTCCCTGACTCAACTCTTTGTCCATGGCGATCTGAGGGGGGAAAGTTGAAACGAAAAGATGCTTTTCTCCTGCTCAAAAGGATTGATGAACAACAAAAGATGCTTTTAGGATGCTTTTCTGCAAATGCTTTGCTGGCTTGGTCCACTCCGAAGAGTGTGTACGTTTATTTCTCCCCGAGGCAATGCTGAAGAAGGTTCGTGTTCTTGAGAAAGAGATAGGTAATGAAGACACGGCCTTCAGTTAAGTAAGCTGACGTCGTTTCACTGCGGAAGATTAGGTGGCCCTAAAGAGGCCTCCAAAAACCCACATCATTTACTTGTTCAGAAACACATAGTTGAAACACATTCAAATATTTGAACACATATTTCAAGATGGATTCTTTCGGTTCACGCCTAAGATATTGAAATTATGTAGGAACCCCTTTTTCACAACACCTTCTGTTTAATCCCAGTGCCAATTAATTGTTGCCCAATAAACCTCATCCTCTAGATACGTGCACTTACCTATTAGAGGAAATTTCCATCAATCATGTTTTTAATTTGGCAGGTTTCAAGTTTTAGGCATCGTTCATATATAAAATTAACTAAAGCTTAAATATTAATTGAGGAAAATTTTTCAATTGCTCAGCTGTTTAAATTATGAAGGAAGTCGATAAAAATGATTCTAAATGAAAGGGAAATACTTCCTTTTGGGCCCAAATTTTATTTCTTTCTAAAAGTGCATAGAAATGAGAGGAAATGCAAAAATTGCACTTTTCTTCCAAAATTGGCCTTACTTCCTTCTTAAGGATGTATAGAATGAAGGAAAATTAAGTCTATCAATGAAATTAAGTTCCATTTACATCATTTGCACCCAACATGTATCCAAACATATTTCTGGGAATTTTAACTTTCCCTCTCTTCTTTCATGGTCTGCTTGTTATTCTGTTCTTAATTTTTAGATTTTGAAGTTTATCGCTTTAGTATGTTTGAAATTGAGGCTTTTTGCATGATTAAATTTTATGGCTCTTAAATAGGATTAATATTAATCCAAAAGGCTGCGTCTCACTTGTAATTAGAATATCAGGGGAAGCATTTTTGCTCTTTGCTTTAGATGTAATGCAATGTGTTGCATCTTTTTGCATGTATACAGGTTAGCATTTTGCATGGTGTCGTGTTGACATTTTATATGGTGACACATTTTATTATCACATTTGTCATGTCGCGTTGTCTGACCTGCTTTATAAAAAGTGTTGTGTTTGTACGCATTTACTAAACACGTCTTGTTTGGGTTTTGTCATATTCATGTTATATCCTAACTCGACATGATACAATTAATATGACACGGCATGAATTGTTGATGTATCTTTAGTGGAATGATCGCTCACAAAAATCATTGATAAAAAAAAGAATGTCCAAAGTTTTTGAATTTCTGCGGCCTTTAAGGACCGCTCAATGAAGCTTTCACTTGATTTTTTTTCCCGAACAAAAAAAAAGAATTGCTAAAAGTGTACAAGTCTCTCGACCTTATTTCTCTAGGAAAACTCGAGCTCCCCTGACAAGCTGATATGCTCCTCTCTCTTCCAATGGCTCGCAACAAGGTACTCTCTCCCTCTGCTTAACTTCAATCAATCTCAAACCGTGTTCTCTCTCTCTCTCTCTCTCTCTCTCTCTCTCTCTCTCTCCTATGTTGTTTTCTCTTTTTGTGCGAATGTTGCTTCTCTATTCGTATTGGGTCGGTTGCTTCACTTCTTTATTGTTTTGGTTCAAATTCGGTGATTTCATATTTTAATTTTATTTAAAATTGTCATATTCCTAATGAAGTTGGAAATGTGAGGTAAAGATGAACAAATGGTCGTTGTCATTTCTCTCTTATTTATTTCATGCCGACCCCACATGCCAATAATTTTATATAAGACAAATTTATGATATGATGTTACTGAGCTATTCACTTCAAACTTTCAAATTTAAATTATTGATTGATGTATTGTCTGCAAAATAGAACTATAATTTGTTAAATGACACCAGTATTAAGTTAATAAATGATATATGAAATACTTGTACACTGTCCTTGAGTTCTTTTCCGGCTCATTTTTTTATTACAATTTTGTTGGCATATCATTCAGCTCTTGAAAAGTCAGTAAACCAACGAAAAAAGAAGGATGTGAAATATTCAAAAAATAAAAGATAATTTAGGAAAAAACATAGAAAAGAAGGGAATGAAGTGTCTGGGCTTACTTTTAGAAGGAAGCAGCAATATTTAGAAGTAATGTCCAAAAGGCTTTTGAATTATGAATTCATGACACATAGAAACCTTCACGAACACAAATTAAAAGTAAAAAAGGGAATGAAGTGTCATCAATTTTCCTCTTTCTCTAACTCTGCCCTTTGTGCATGGCAATTTGAGGGCGAAAGTTGGTACAAAAAATGCTTTTCTGCTGAATAAAAGGATCGATGAACTAATCTCTACAAACAAGTTTATGAAAATGAAATCTTTAATTAATTGGTAATTGATTGACTAGGAGCAGTTGCAGCTGCTTTTAGTCCTGACCTTATTTTCTTTTGGACCTCACCCTATTCAAGTCAAACTTGTTGGCTTGATTCACTCACGAGTAACATGTACATTAATTTTTCGATTGGGCTATAAAGAACTAGAATCTGTGTACAAGTAGTCAGTGAAAAATATAAGCATGAGTTCGGTTTTTAATTTTTTATTGAAAATCAGAATTTGATAAATCATTTAAAAGATAATAATTGAGTTGAAACGGAATTAGAAATGTGCGAAAGACGTGAAGAAAGGACCGAGCTAGTGACTGTGGATGTGATTTTATATTTTACTCTTGTTTAAAATTGTCATATTCTTAATGAAGTGGAAATATGAGGCAGAGATAACCAAATGCTCCTGGTTATTTATCTTTTATCTACTCCACGCCAGCACCACACGCTACAATTCCATGTAAAATGAATTTATTTTGAATTGGTATATTATCACCGAGCCTTTCATTTCAAATTTTCAAAGCTATAAAGTTGATTGATATTTTGTGTGTAAAACAGAGCTATAATTTGTTAGATGGCACCAAACGGAGTGCTCTCTTTTTATGCACTCTTTTTCTTCTTATTGAGATTACTGAATACAAGCACAGAGACGCAAGAAGCACCGCAGAGGAACGACCTGAAATGAAACGGTGCATCTCTTTGTTTGCCTTGCTCTGACTTTGCCCTTTCTCCATGTTAGTCTGAACGATTAGAAATTAGGTACTAATTTGGTGGAAGGAGGAGAAGAAGAGAAGAAAGGAAGTAGAAGGCAGCTGCTGAGGAAAATTCAGAGATGACCAAGGTTTGAAACAATGGCTTTGAGTGCTTGAGAATATCACTGCAAAGATTTTATATCCAATTAAATGGAAGCAGAATAGGATTATCAGCTAAATTCATGATAAGTGAGGTTAAAATTGATTAATCACCTTTGGAAGAATGAATTTATTGTTTGTAACAAAAGAGGTGTAAGAAATGAGCGATGTAAAAGCTAGGTGAATCTCCTAATATGCACATATGGCTCGATTCATTTGATTGTTTTCATGTGTGTGTCATAAAATCAATTAGGTTTTTTTTCTTATTGTTGGATATCATGTGGAAGATCTTAAGAAGTGTCATACTATGAATTTGGGTATGTTTTATATTATAATGATTGAAACTATCGTGAGTTGAGAGAGGGTAAAAAGTAGCAATATAGTTAAAATGCTCCAACTTTCACCGTATTTTTTTATTCCTCATTTACTTTTCCCGTAACATCATGAATTTTGACCCGTTATCGGGACCAATAAAGTGTATATTGATTCTCGTGTAATTTTAGTAAGTCTCGCCCGGAATTGATCAATCACGGGATACTAACCAAATGGGAAAGGCTAAATAGGAGCAGGTACGTGGACCGAGAACTCGATCGTGATGGAGCGTCAGATTCGACGAACATTGAGGAAGTATTTTGAACCAATATAGGCCGATCCTAGGAAAATGACAGGATGATATTGTTAGTAACGCACGATCGGATCGCGAGTGATTTCGCATGACCGAAAGTGCGCCTGACAATGGAAACCCGATTTTGATCCAAACGATCGTGACCTCAGGTGCTAGTGATATTCCTCTCGTTCTTTCGATATTGAGACCCTCACGATTTGGACAATCTTAGGTCGATACGCGTAACGCCTAAACAGCCGCCTGTTAGTGAGAGGCCCTAAAACGACAAATCGAGTAAATTAGATCGCGATATTGGACCCGGACTTCGATATCAAAATTTCAAGGATAATTACGACTATTTTGCAAGACGGACGTCATTTTGGAATAGCCAATTATGGTTGGATTGAATGCGGTTGAAAACTGAAGTTTTGACAGAATTTGAGAAAAAGGACAATTTTGCCCCTGTGGGCACCGAGGCCGAATTCGGAGGCCGTTTCAAGTTATTTTTCGCGGCCAAGGTCATTTTGGGGTAGCCACGCTCATTTGGAGTGATTTTGGACAAAAAGTGAAATTTCGACGAAAATTGGAAAATAATATTATTTTATTCCCGGAAACTTCGCAGACGATTTTCGAAGGCTTAGAAAGTGAATTTCGCGATTCCGACTCTGGATTAGGTCTCACATGAATATTTAGGACCGGTATGAGCAAAAATTAGAATTTCGGTTCGGGACGGAAAAATGACGGAAATGCCCCTAGGCCATTTTTGATTAATTCCGAATTTTGGGGCAATTTTGGGATTTAATCAAGGTTGGTTAAGGTTAACTAGGCTTGGTTAACCATGGTTAGGGGCAAATGACCATTTTGCCCTTGAATTATTGGTTTGGAAGAGTTTCTAGCCCTTGGATGAGGGGCATTTTGGTCATTTGGGCTAGGATTTTGACATGTGGATTCCACCATGGAGTATGTTGACTACCCTTTGACCCCCTCTCTCTCTCCTCAGCTCTCACTCCCCGCGTCTCTCTCTCTCTCCTCCCGATTCTCTCTCTCGGCTGCTTCCTTTCGCCGTTTCAGTCCCGCCGGAGCTGCTGTTCACGCCGGAAGCAGCTGGCCGCCGGAGCTGCTGGTGCTGTCCCGCCGTGTGCTGCCTCCTGGTGCCGTCCCAGCCTCGTCGACCAATTTTCCCCTTGAGCCGTCGCCCGCAGCCACCGTCCCAGCCGAGACGTGCAAGGACGCCGTCGCCGTCGCCGGGCTTGTCCCGCCAGGCCGCGCCGCCGTGCGCCACCCCTCCGACCGACCTCACCCTCACCCTCTCTCTCTCCTTCATCCTCAGCCATCCCTCGCCGGCGCATCCCCTGTTTTGGCCGAGAGGTGGCCGTGAGCTCGCCGGAGCCGCCGTGTCCGCCGGCTTGCATTTGGAGCGCCGCCATCGATTGCACCGCTTGTCGGTGATCGGCCGCTCGCTTCCGTCGCCTCGCGTCGTTAATAGGCGAGTAAAACACCTAATCCTTGAATTAGTCTTAATTGTGCAATTAGGGTTTAATTGAGGTAATTAGGCTAGATTAGGGCCTAATTGTGTTTATTTATGCATGGAATGATTAGGGGACCTAATTGGGATTATTTGTGGTGGTTTAATGGTGATTTGGAGCCAAATTAGTGGCTGTTTAGGGGTGGTCCCTCATAGAACCGAATTTGTGCTAAATTGCCTAATGTGGCCATTAAATAAATTAATGAGTATTGGCTTGAAATTATATTTGTTAGAGGCCAATTGGAACTTGTTGATGCATTGTGGAATAATGCCATGTCTATGGGTTTAATGATTGAGACTAATTAGACATGTTGAGTCTCAAATGGACTGGAACACAGAAATGTTGAGTTGTGGATTAATTGCCGATAGTACGTTGATTGAGTGAAGAATTATAATCCAACGTGCTTGATACATTGTGATATGGCGATTAATGTGAATCCCATTGGTATGAATTTCCACGTTGGTTTTATATGATTTGGGATTAAAATATGACCATTGGGTCATGGCCTTCGGGTCGATTTATATGTGATGACCGTTGGGTCATGGCCTTCGGGTCGATTTAATTGTGATGACCATTGGGTCATGGCCTTAGGGTCGGTTTATGCAATTGTGGGCCTTCGGGTCGGGCCTTCGGGTCGAATTATTTATGACCATTGGGTCATGGCCTTCGGGTCGATTTAACTGTGGATGACCATTGGGTCATGACCTTTGGGTCGATTTAAACTGTTAATGACCTCTGCGTCATGGCCTTCGGGTCGATTAAACTATTGATGACCTCTGCGTCATGGCCTGCGGGTCGATATCTTGTTTATGGAATATATTGATACTGAAAGCCTAACCTGCAGGGCTGGAGAAGTGAAATTAGGGCTGAGGGCCCGAATTATGTTAATATGAATTATTTACTGGTTCAATGATTTATGCCCTTTTAATTATCTCTGGAGGTGCACGTTAGCCTAGTTTAGGAATAGGAATTTTACTTGCTGAGTTTATCTCACGGTTGTGGTAAAACCGATTTTCAGACCCCCGTCCATAAAATGCAAAGAAAAGCCCCTCTTTTTGGATTTCCACATCGGATTCAGCGAGATGTTAGTGTTCATCCATGTGGAGACGGGTCAGCGTACGTTAGATACCTTTCAGTTGTGCATGTAAACGTGGGAGAGGCTTACAGCGACACTCAGGAGTACGTAGCCTGGTGTTATAGGGGAGCTGATGGCGTAACTGGACCTCCGCTCAGGACTTTTGACGTTCCGCTAGACGTAAATGGCGTTATGATTCCCCAGATGGTGAGTGGTGAAATCTCTGATCCTCCAGCCTCCCTTAGTGTGAGTAGTGTGGGCGATACCGTGGATGGACCGATAGCCATGGACGAGGAGCAAGGAGAACAGCAAGTGATAGCTGCTGATGCAAACCCGGAGGAAGACGAAGAGTTAAATCTGGAAGTAATAGGTGAAAATGCTGAGGCAGACGGAGAAGTGGCAGAAGTTGGATCGGATGAGGAGATGAGATCGGAGGAAGACTCTTCTGAGGAATCGGCAGCACCATCCGATCCAAACTGGGAGCCTTAGAGTAGGTCCCAGTGATAGGAGTCTAGATTAACCCTCTTTTTGAATGTAACCTCTCCCAGATAGTTAGCTGATACCCCTAGGCCACCGATCCCTTTTTGTTTCGTGGCCCTTTGGTGTATTCTTTTTGTTGTAAATAAATAGTGTGTATAAGTTTTAAAGGAGTGTATATATATTAGTATATCTATTGCTGCTCATGGCTGAGTTTGATATTATGTCCGGGTGTATATATATATATATATATATATATATATATATATATATACGTTGTTTCCGCATGTGTTACTCTTTCTCTGATTTGGGTTTTCGGGTCGGTGACGCAAAAAAAAAAATCCTGGGAGCGTCGCACCTCAAGTCGACCTACGCGCGGATGTTCAGCCTTCGTGGGGTACGGGGCGTGACATTTCCTTTCTTTCATGTAAAGACTCGGTCAATTTTTAAAGCTTTGAAGGGAGAAAATGAGCTTTTTCTTTTCTTTTCTTTTTTGGCTAAAGAAGGGAGAAAACGAGTTAGGGGTGAAGGCAAATATACTCATTTGGAATGTTCTATAGGGAGGTAAAATTGTCGAATGAAATCTCCTTGAAAGAAGACTTACTCTTAGGATGATCGTTTTTGGGATGAGTAGGTTCTAACCTAAGAATCAGGAACTTATTTCGTAATAATTGGTTCTCTGTTTTGTAACTAAGAACCAAACTAGTTGACCCTAGAACCAGCCTAGTTTTATTTTTCTGATTTATTTTTCTATAAATTGAACTAGGACCTTCAAACATAGAGAAACCTCACAACGCATAAAAAAAATGGTCTCCGGATTCAAGCGAAATTTGGCAATTTTGCGCACGAGAGTCTAGCGCGCTTGCAGACCTACTCATTCTAGTTCAACAAAAGATCAATACCGAATTACAATGCAACTAACAATCAAACAGCGAAGGCCATCATAGGATTAGCCACATCTAAAGTCGAAAACAAAGGCTTTCCTATTTTTCATCGAAGTTAAATCTGAGCCGGGGACATACCTCGTTAACAGGTAATAATAGCTGACTCCAAGAGAGAATAGAACACCCTCCTCTGGTATATTCAGCAGCCACCCCCACATCCCCAATAGACAAAAAGGGCCCCAGAAACACACTTAGTTCAGCCGATTTTTCCAATAACCAAAGCGACAGAATCAACACAGAAACGACACGCTAATAAGAGATGGAAAAGCGATTACCTTCCAAGAGCTGAGATGCGAAGAGAGGCGTGAGATCGGAGAGAGGAGACCCTGAATAGGCCTGGGTGAGAACTTTCTAGAGGGCAAAGAACAAAGAAAGTGAGTGAGGACTAATCAGAGTAGACGATAGTCTCGAATTGTTCTGCAAGAGAGAGGCCGAATGCGAAAGATAAAGTGAGAAATGAGAGAGAGAGAGAGAGAGAGAGAGAGAGGACCAATCAGTAGTAATTGAAGTGTTTTCAGATGGCAAGCCAAAGTCAAGCCACACAGTGTGGACCAGAGTACGGAATGACCACTTCTGTTCATATCCCCACTTGAAAACCATTTTGTTAAACAGATAAATGTGGCTCTAACCAGCTTGTGAATCTTCCATTATATTATTATCAAAACGTTCTTACTTCATGTAAATGCTACATTCTCCTCAGCCCTAAACATGCATAAATCGTATTGTCTAATCCGTCATAGGTCGATAACTTTCCATGCTATATATACACGTAAAAGTCATGTCTTTGCTGTAAGCAGTAAAATCGCGTGAAAACCACACTTTATGACTAGCTTTTCTAATTCAACCTGCAAAAATAAAGTTCACCTAAAAATTGTCCACATATTAAATGTGTATTTGCATTGAAACAAGCAGCTTTGCTCACTTTCAAGTTGTCCATTGTAACCAGCGCAAAAAAAAAAACAGTACAATTGTGAATTTTTCATAATTTCCAGAAAAACATCTGAATTTTCTGTCATTTTCCAGAAATTATGAAAATTGCCAATATAACGGACAATGTTTTTATGGATATCCAAAAATTCACTAGTCGATCAAATTTGTTTGGATAAATTTTTGTTGATGACAATTCTGATCCGCAACTTTTGAAAGGTTTTGTGCGATTATTGAAGAGAATAGACCATCATGATCAATATTTGGAAAAATCTGGTTTTTTAACAATTTTTGTAACGACCCGGTCCGACTAGGGCGGGGAGTGGTCGCCGGGGCCAAAAGGGCCTGGACAAGGAGCGGCTTCTGGCAGGCTTCTAGGATGGCAAGGGGGGCATGTCTCCTGTCCCACATCGCCTAGGGAGGGAGCCTTGGGTTTGCTTATAAAGGCTTGGGAAACCTTAACTTGCAAGAGGCCTTTTTTGGGGGTAATATGGGCTACCCTCGGAGGAACAAAACCGTGAGGACTTAGTGTCCAAAGCGGACAATATCTTGCGAGCGGGACCCAGGTCGTTACAATTTTCAAGAAAAAAAAAGAACTTATGCAAAACCCGAGTATTTTGGATGTTTTAGGTTTAAGTAATTTTGGAGAATTCGGGTACGTATAGGGCCCATGGACCTGAAATCGGAACTAGATAATTTTAGTCGAATGGGCTTTTTGTCATAAGGGAGTTCAATCAACCACTAATGTTTTGAAAACAACATCGGGACAAGGGTTAGAAAGCGATTCCACCAGATCCAACAAGTCTAACCATTCATAACCGATTAGTTTAAACGAGAAGATTGTAGTAAGAAAAGATAGCAATATATGTGGTGATGATTTTGAAAAAGTCAAGGGAATATCACATGTAATATTCTGAATGCCTTAAAAGGATGTTAGGTGTTGTGCGATAAGAAATAATCAAATGTGTTTTTGTCCTATCAATGGTAATAGACTGGAGAATGAAGGTTGGGCTTACCTCGAGGAGTGATGCACCAATGAAATTAATGCAATGGGTTTCAGTGTTTGAGAACAAGTTGCCTTGAAGGAGATCAAGTTGTTTCCGAGTCCCGAAAGGCAGTGCAATCCGAGGATCTCACCTTCACGCCTCAACCCGGAGCTATCAAAACCAGAAATATCTCAGAACAAAAACGATCTCCCAGTGATTTGTGGTGATTGGCGTTTCTCCTCTTCAAGCACAAGCACAAGCACTCGGGACTTTAAATAGAGCTTTACGTCTTCTCTTGCCCCAAAGGAGACGCGCAAATCTTGTGGTGGTGGATGGCGTTTCTTAGACAAGGCAATCGTACTTCTTTTGATTCTGAACTTTTTGACCAAGACCACCAAAACAATCCTTTCCTCGAAATTGGCAAGACGACCCCCCCTGTAGACTTTACTTGGCAACTTTTGCAAGGTGTTCATATTTGGAATTACTTCTTCTCGTGCCTCAAAAGATGAGCTGGATGTGCTTCCGATACACACAATCCTACTGTGGATTTGCGCGTCTTTGATAAGGAAATTTACCTCTTCAACCGGTTAACCCTCACCTTTTGTTAGTTCTCTTTGTAATGGGATCACATGGCCACGCAAATCGAAGTGAAGATGCACAATATTTTGCTTTCCCTTCCCGTAGAAATGAAAGCCTCTCACCATTGCAGGCGTTGAAATGGTCAAGTACTTTTTAACTCACATTTAGTGTACCGACCAAAAAAACTCATATTTAGTGTATTAGCTAAAATTTAAAAAAATAGGTTGTTATGAATTTAAAGTAACAAAATTTAATTCAATATATATTTTAATGAGTTTGAACCATGTCTATATATAATTCATATTTGAATTAGCACAAGCTGCATGAGCTTTTTCTTCACTTGCCTATTGCTTTGATCAATGATCGAGTGATATGCCATTCGTTCTCTACTCGTTACAAACGGCTAAATCTAGTGAGACTCATGTGAAACTTATATGGGTCCTATCATTGTTAGTTTTCCAAACATGATCTTTCTCACGATATCAATTAGCTCCACGTCCTAACGACAACATCAATTAGGATCAATTTAGCCAAACCTCTTCCATACACTTACGGGCGTAAGAAATTAGACTGATATCGTGTGCTTAATTTGCACACACAAATTTTCATCTTACATATTCAGATGGTGAAGTATAAGAGAATGAAGAAAGCAAATAAGTCTGTTTGGTAACGTTGCTTTTTTAGTTGCCAAGAAAGGGATAAGGCAAAAAAAAGATTCTCACAATTGAAAGCAAGTCAAAGTCTTCCACCTCGTTGCTTGTTTAGTTGCATTGTGAGACGAGAGACCATTATTTATCATGAAAATATTGTTTAAATTTAATTTATAAATGAGGCGACGGAGAAAATCAATCGCAATATATAATAATTGTACTGAAATTTGTGTTTCGCAGTGGGGCTTTGTATGGGGTTTGCACGGTTTCTCTTAGGTGTTTTAATGAAATCTAAATGTCCAACAATGCTATGTAAATACGTTATACATTAAACTTTTCAGTTTGCTTATTGACTTTAGATAACTCGTATTGAACTGATAGCATATGTGGTAATGTTATTGCTCTATAATTATACTCTTTCTCTTTTTAAGATAGGATAGAACCAAACAAAAAAAAAAGGACGTATCTATTTTAACAAGTAAGAGTCAAAATTAAAAAAAAAAAAAAAGGGACTCGTGTCATGGGACTCATGTTGATAAATAAGAGGGAACGAGGGACCGAATGTAAAGTTCGAGTTTCCCGATTGGAGGGGCTGGACAACAAATAAGAGGAACCCAAGGGACTGATTCCGAAGATTCTTTTTCTGGGGTGGAGGTGGAGCCAAAAAAACGAAATCTCTCTCGGTCTCCTTGCTCTCCACTCCCTCCCTCCCTCCCTCCTTCACGGTCTCTCTCCGAACAGTTTTTAAAACCCCACCAGCCATAACAGGTGCTGCAGCCACTTCACTCTGATTTTTAATGGCGGATTTCATTGTCTCTCGGATTTCTCTTTGATGTTCTTTCGGGTCAACATGCCCACGTGGCTGTTAATTTTTGTGCTGTTTTTGGTAGGGGGTGGGGCGATTGCCAATTGAGTTGTCGGACATTCTGAGCTCCATTTTCTGTTCGATCAACTTATCCTCTTGTGGCCACATGAACCCTCTAGTCAAGTCAAGTTTGTTGGTTTAGTCCTCTCCGAATAACGTGTACCTTAATTTCTCCCCTTGGAAATGCCGAAGAAGGTTCGTGCTCTCCTGCGAGAGAGAGAGAGAGTGTGTGTGTCACATCAGTTAAGTTTACCGACGTCGTTTCATTGTGGAAGACTAGGGATGAGCACTAAAGAGGGCCCCCAAAAAGCCCACATCATTTACTTGTTTAGAAAGTCAACTGTTCATTTCTGAAGATATTTAAAGACAGATTCTTCGGGTTCACACCCAAGATGTTGAATCCATCAAGAGTGTTCAAATTATGTAGGGAACTTCATGGAAGGAGCGTCTTCCTCTTAGAATATAAGCTCACACGTTACCAAATCCTTACCTTGATCTTTGGACCTTAGTCTTAATTCTTTTGAGCCTAATGTATAAACAAACCTAATTATCTCCAACTCCTCATTTTCGCCTACCCGTCTGTCTAATCCCCTTTTCAATAGCCAAACTAATGTCGCGTCACCTATTTATTGCCCGATGGACCTCGCCCTCTAGGTGCATGCAGTTTCCTCGTTGGAGGAAAATTCTATTAGTTATGTCTTTGATTGTTGTTTTGGAAGTTATATAATCGCTCCCATGTAGAATTGACAAAAGTTAAAATGGGTGGTGACCATATATTGTGAGACATTCTTGAGTGCGTGTGAGCCCAATGCATCTCGACCCTTAGATCGTGTGGGTTTCGTATGGCACCACCAATATTGAGGGTCCAAATGCAATGGGCTCACGTGAACTCAAATCGTCTAAGAGCTTTTACATATTTGGTCCAATCAACAATCATTGCCTTTGATTGGTGGTTCAATGTAAGTATCTATTTGAAATCACATGCATACACTTTATTTCTGCCTTTATCAAGCGTCGATTATTGAGGTTCTGTTTGTTTCACGAAAAAATATATGATTTATAAAATAGTTTCCTAATATATGATTGTTTATATCGCTCGAAAAAATGAATTAGCGAAATTTTTTTCATCGTCCACGAAAATGTTTTGATATTATTTGTTGACGATAATGAAAATATTTTTATTAGCTAATTATTTTAAGTGATACAAGAGATCATTTTTAAGGAAATTTTTTTCAAATCATTCATTTTCAGCGAAACAAATGGAACCTAATATTCATATAATCTTGTACCAAATATCCGTAATCAACCAAAAAGGAAAAAGAAAAATCTCTAATACAAAAGATAGTTAAATTTGTAGATCTTTATATAATAAATTTTCGTTTGGAATTAGAAACATGGAGAGACGAAAAGGTAAACTACCTCTCTCTCTCTCTCTCTCTCTCTCTAGGCGTGTTCGCTAATTCATGGTCTCTCATTGACAGTTAGCTCTACCCTAAGAATGGAGAGACGAAAAGGTAAACTACCTCCCTCCCTCTCTCTCTCTCTCTCTCTCTCTCTCTCTCTCTCTCTCTCTCTCTCTCTCTCTCTCTCTCTCTCTCTAGGTGTGTTTGCTAATTCATGGTCTCTCATTGACAGTTAGCTCTACCCTAAGAATGTTAGCAATCAATGGACTTGCGTAGACTAAAAGACTTGAGCAAGATAGGAAGACTCAAGAATGGACCTGAATAACTAGTGGTTCACGAATACCGACACTCAAATACACCATTTTCCACCAATTTGCTTGACATGCCAATTTCAATAAAAACTTGGAAAAATAAGTCAAGCATGCTAGTTTTGATACTCCATCTCGAGCAGGACGTTAAAAGGCTCCATTTAAGGTCATGCTTGAACCTCATAGTCCCTTAAATGTAAAACACTAAGAGAGCATTCCCGCTTAACAATGAAGAAAAATAGACGGTGGGAACTTGGGGGGAGGGTGGGACTCAATGAAGTTTCTCTCTCAACGCTCAATCAAGAGAGAGAAACAAAGAGTAACAC
Source organism: Syzygium jambos (assembly GCA_031216235.1). Taxonomy (NCBI): domain Eukaryota; kingdom Viridiplantae; phylum Streptophyta; class Magnoliopsida; order Myrtales; family Myrtaceae; genus Syzygium; species Syzygium jambos. The sequence goes on along the minus strand of CM062221.1, from coordinate 23,617,297 downwards.
CTGAGTTATGGAGGGACATTTGGCCGCCAAGACGTTAAACAAGGCATGAAAACCATGAATCCCACCAGGTGTTTACACCTGGACATGCCGCAATACCTCCTGGACTCAACCTCCCCGATTGAACATTCAATAGACTTGCGTGGACTAAAAAAGGGAAGACTCACGAATGGACCTGAATAACTAGTGGTTCACAAATACCGACACTCAAATATATTATTTTCCACCAATTTTCTTGACATGTCAATTTCAATGACAACTTGGAAAAGTAAGTCAAGCATGCCCATCTCAATACCAAAATGACTAAACATTGAGTCTCATCATTCTGTACCACTTACTCATTATCCCCAAAGGCGCACGCTAAACTACCTGCGTTATGGCCAAACACCAGTTTCATTGTTGATGCTTTTCCGTATTTACAAAAAATTTCATGTTCATTAACAAGTCTTGGCCCCACCAAAATTTTCTAGTTTCTTTACATTCCAAAGTTCAAGGATTACTGTTAGAAACTTTTAGCGGAATAGGCTTCCAATTTTTTTTTTTGGTAAGAATAGGCTTCCAAATTTAAGATCTCTATTTTGCAACAATCTTGCTTCCAGTTGTGAAATATGATAGATGATGAACAATTATTTCCAAACTTGAGAAATAATGCCTTGGTATAGATGGGTGAGAAATAATTCCTCGGTATAGATAGAATGATGGAAGTTTACTATGAGGTCCATCTCTATTTTGGTAATATTAGCTATCCATTGAAAAAATACGCAGTGTTGACGTTTTAGGAGAGATTCTTGAGGAAAAAATTTGAATGTGTTAGAGATCTAAAAAGTTGAGAACTAGTGATGTAGGGTAAAAAACTCAAGGACATGAGTCTATTTAAAAGTTAAATATCATTTGCACTTTACTTTGTGAAGTACATCATCTTACTAAAATGAGAATAAAAAAACAAAATTTTCTAACATGATATCTGTTAGTGATTAAAAGGATTGATGAACAACGAAAGACGCTTTCGAGATGCTATTCTGCAAATGGTTTTAGTCCTTGCCGTATCTTCTTTTGGACCTCACCCTCTAGTCAAGTCAAACTTGTTGGCTTGGCCCCCTTGCGATAAGTGTATGTTAATTTCTGCCCTTGGAAATGCCGAAGAAGGTTCGTGCTCTTTTGCAAGAGAGAGAGAGTCACTTCAGTTAAGTTTAACGACGTTGTTTCATTGTGGAAGATTACGGGATGAACCCTAAAGAGGCCTCCAAAAAGCCTACATCATTTACTTGTTCGGAAAGTTAATTGTTCAATTATACGATTTTACATAACTTCATGCACGCCTGAAAATATTTAGGGTGCGTTTGGTAATATTTATGTTCCTGGGAACAATTTTTGAACAGAAATAGCTTTTTCTATTTCTATCCTCTGGACGAGTTTCTTGGTAAAAGAACGTTTTTGGTAACTACGCAAAATTTATATTATTGGAATAGAAAAAGAATATAAAAGCGTTTGGTACAATCCTAAATTGTTTTTGTGATGAAATTTTTCTTAGTTTGCTAGAGGAGGAAGAAGAAGGAAGAAAAAAAGAAAAGGAAAACAAAAAGACTTGTTTCAAAAATTGTTCCTGGGAACAAAGAAGTAACTTTTTCCTACTTCTTGTTTCTGCTCAAAATCTATTCTCTGGCTACTTTTTATTTCCGGGGATAGAAAAATTAGCTGACGTTATTAAACGAATTTCTTTTTTTTATCTGTTTCAGAGAATAAAGGAACAGAAATAAGGGAGAATGCAAATGCTCCATTGGTGCTCCTGTTTGCTGCATTTGTGTTGCTTCCACCCTTTTTCCTCTTCTTGAGAAGATTATAAGCGAACACAGAAAGAAGAATTGGTGCAACAAGCATCACAAAAAGAACGCCCTGAAATGAACTGGTGCAATCTTTTGTTTGCTTTGCTCTGGCTCTTCCCTTTATTTGAATTCTCAGGCTCAACTCGACTCAATCCCCATATAGCTAGAATCAAGCTCAACCTCAGAAGGAACATATTTCTCAATAAACGATACCCTAAAACACAAGGGCCCCGCAGAATTGGCTGTTATGCAGGAATAAGCAAATTTGACAGTAAAATTACATAAGCTGATTGTCTTCGTGCGAGGAATCACAAAATGCTCTCTAAGCATACACCACGACTATATAGAGAGCAGAAGGCACACAAAGAAAGAAAGAAAGAAAGCTATGACATGCCATTTTGATTACAACAAATTCCTCCATATTCTCGGCTACTCAAAGCCACCTAAAGATTGGCATGAATATCTACAACAACTAGATGGGAAGGGAAATTGGGATCGGATCCCATCTAATTAATGGCGATTTTTTTATTTAGTATCCATAATTTTCTTTATTAATTTTCCTCACACTAATTTACCGGTATGTATCATTTCGTTACTTTTCTTTACAAGACGTAATTTTCTATTTGTCGTCGTAAGTGCCATAAGTCATATGATTTGTAATATATCACAAACAATAATAATAATCTACCTTAGTTTATGGTAAATTTCTTTCTCAATTGTTAGTAAATTACCAGATGGACCGTAACTATTCTATTTTCTGGATCCTATGTTTAATGTCTATTTGTTTAATAGTGAATTTCTTTCATGTACTTTTAGTAAAATATCTTAATCGATCACTACTTTCATTCACACTTTGTAAAATTTTGAGGCCTACGTGTTAGTAATTTTCCTTATTCAATGCAACTTAACTTAATTAAATATAAATTTCATCACGAGTGCTTAACTTTCCTTTAATGTCCGGAAATTATGACATACTAATGATTTTACAAAGCAAATTTCACGAACCACCCTTTTTCTCTTTTTATCAACTAACTGTCCATATTGAATGCAGGACTGGCCTTGTAAAATTGAGTTTTGACTTACGAAATTTCCATCACGCTCATGATTTTTTGGGCACAATAAAGTGGTATTTTTTTTGTCAAACAGCAAAGTAGTGTCAGAAATGCTATTTTTCCAAATTTTTTGAAAATCCTTCCATTGAAATATAAATATATATAAAGGTTAAAATGTAATTAAGAAAAGTATTACTTTGTCAATTTTTTCCTTTTTCTTGATGCACAAATTTGAGATACTTCTCGGATATCTATAACTTTAGCACGAGATGCGTGTTCTTTTTTTTTATTTTTTTTTTTTGCAAAGGAGCCTTTACACACATCCCTATCTACCAATGTCAAGAATGATCCAAACCCAGAAAGCAATAAAGTCCAAAAGGCTCACTCCAAATGAGATGAAAGGTAAATTTCTACCGCATAACTTTTCTTAAGAAATTCTTTTTTTGTTTGCTAACAATGTGGTCTTCAATTTCTTAAAATACTCGATTGATCTAGATGGATGTAGCAGCTCTTACTTCGCACACGCGGGACAATTAGGAAACCATATGAAGCGTCTAACTTTTTTCTTTTTTGCCAATATTGCAATTCTTGTAATGTGACTTTTTCTTTCATGCAAAACATTGAAAACAAATCGTATAAATATATGTAAAGAAAAGGAACCATGCACAAATTTTCAGTGATTTTTTGGAATTCGATTAATGATTTTCTTTTCCAAACTTTTAAGAGAGGTGCGATTGATTAATAATTTTTCATGCGTCTTCTCACCGAATAAGCCCAAAAGAACTTACGGGGAGGGGTGGAAATCGAACTTAAACAAACTTCAGATGCGAAAACTGAATTTTCAAGGAAAAAAATTGAAAATATCTGGCTCCATTCTCTCTCCCATCCTCCAGCATATGAAAAATAGAAAGGGAAAACATCAATCGCGCCATCGCTGGGCAAGGTTTTCTTTCGAAGAGAGCACTCCGAGCGCGCGCTCTCGATGAAGGCTACGGCTCGATTCCATTCCATTCCGACTCGTGCATTGTCGATCGATCGATCGAATCGATTCGATGGAGGATCGGGGGGCTGGAGGATCTTCGGCTTCTCAACTTGGCTCTCGACTTCGGCTTGGACGAGCAATCGGCCACCAAGTGCTTGGACCGCCTCGTTTCCCTCTACGGTAACTCGAATCGTCTCTTCGTCGCCCATTTCTTATGCTGATTAGCGTTTGCAGAGGTGTTTCTCGTCCCCACCATGACGATGGCTGTAGAATAGGGTGCTTAGTGAAGTAGTATTACTGACGAGCAAAATGTCTGGCACGGTTCCAGTTTGACGTGTCGAGGCTCCTTTGGATGGTGGTTTCTCTTGGTTATTGGCCGAATTGGGTGGTTTCTGGTGATGAGGGAATGGCGTAATTGCTTGTGTTGCGCGGATGATTTTTGAATTGATTGATTGTGCGTTCCTAAATAGGGAGATTTGTTGCGGTTAGTCAGTGTTCTGATGATGGCTCTGAAATTGCCTACTTTGGATTTGAATGGAATGGAGCTGGTTAAGTTTTTGTTCATTGAGCGTTAATCTCATTGTCATTTCTTTGTGGGATTGGGATGATTTGCAAGCTGCGGAATTAGAAGCTTGTGGAGTTTTGACTGACATGTTTGGCCAAGATATCCCTAATGAGGGCAAATGCAGTGTCGTGCACAATGTTAATATTATAGAAGATTCTCCACAACCTGAGAAATATCAAACTTTTCTTGAGGTAGATTCCTCCACTGGCAGTGAGGATGAAGATGATATATTTGGCAATAAAATGGGCAGGAAATCCACATGCTATATTCCTGATCAAAGTAGTTGTAACATCCTGAATTTTGACCCGTTATCGGGACCAATAAAGTGTATATTCATTCTCGTGTAATTTTAGTGAGTCTCGCCTGAACCTGATCAGTCTCGGGACACTAACCATATGAGAAAGGCTAAATAGGAACATGTACGTGGACCGAGAACCCGATCGCGACTGAACGCTGATTTCGAAGAACGTTGAGGAAATATTTTGAGCCAATATAGGCCGATCTTAGGAAAATGACTGGTTGATTTTGTCAGTAACGTACGATCGGATCGCGAGTGATTTCGCATGACCGAAAGTACACCTGACGAATGAAACCTGATTGTAATCCAAACGATCGCGACCCTGGTGCTAGTGATAATTCCTCTCGTTCTCTCGAAAATTTGACCATCACGATTCGGACAATCTTAGGTCGATACGCGTAACACCTAAACAGCCACTCGTTAGTAAGAGACCCTAAAACTGCAAAACGAGCATATTGAGATTACAATATTGGACCCGAGTTTCGATATCAAAATCTCAAGGGTAATTGCGACTATTTTGCAAGACGGACGTCAATTTGGAATGGCCATTCATGTTTGGGATTAAAATGGTTGAAAACTGAAGTTCTGACAGAATTTAAGAAAAAGGACCATTTTGCCCCTGGGAACGCCGAGGCCGAATTCAGAGGCCGTTTGAGGTTATTTTTCGCGACCAACGTCATTTTGGGGTAGCCAAGTGTGTTTGGAGTGATTCTAGACAAAAAGTGGATTTTCGACAAAAATTGAAAAATAATATTATTTTATTCCCGGAAACTTCGCAGAAGATTTTCGAGGGCTTAGAAAGTGAATTTCGCGATTCCGACTCTGGATTAGGTATCACATGAATATTTAGGACCGGTACGAGCGAAAATTGGAATTTCGGTCCGGGACGGAAAAATGACGGAATTGCCCCTAGGCCATTTTTGATTTATTTCGAATTTTGGATTAATTTTGGAGATTAACCAAGGTTGGTTAAGGTTAACTAGAGTTGATTAACCATGGTTAGGGGCAAATGACCATTTTACCCTTGCATTATTGGATTAGATTGGATTTGAGCCCTTGGATTAAGGGTATTTTGGTCATTTAGGCTAGGATTTTGACAAGTGTCCTCCACCCACTCTCTCTCTTGACCATCTTTGACCTTCTCTCTCTCTCCTCAGCTCTCTCTCTCCCCGCGCTTCTCTCTCTTCCCTCCCGAATTCCCTTCGGCAGCTGCTCCGTTCCAGCCGTTCAGCACCGCCGGTTGCTGGTCACGCCGGAAAGTGGCCCTCGCCGGAGCTGCTGGCCGCCAGCCGCCGCGTCTCATCCCCAGCCATCACCCCCAGCCTAGTCGCAACATTTCTCCCCGTCTCCGCCGTCCACAGCCGCCCGTTCGCAGCCGCTCCAGCCGGGCGTGCAAGGACGCCGTCGCCGTCGCCGAGCTCGTCCGCCTGGCCGTGCCGCCGTGCGCCGCCCTCCGTTCAGCCTCACTTTCTCTCTCTCTCTCTCCGTCACCCTCAGCCATCAGCCAGCCTTCCCCCGTCCTTGGCCGAGTGGCCTAAGACCTCGCCGGAGCCGCCGGCTTGCCTTGGAGCGCCGCCGCCGATTGTACCGCTCGCCGGTCATCGGCCGCTCGTTCCCGTCGTCCCGCGTCGCTAATAGGCGAGTAAATCCACTAATCCCTAAATTAGTCTAAATTGTGCTAGATTAGAGGCTTAATTATGATAATTAGGGCCTAATTAAGTGTGTTTTGTGCAAGGGTGGATTAGTAGACTTAATTAGGACTAATTATGGTGGTTTAATGGTAAATTAGAGAGAAATTGAGAGCTGAATTAGGATGGGCCTCATGGGCTCCGAATTTTGTATTAATTGGGCCCAAATTGGAGAATTTTAAATGGGCCCAAATTGGAGAATTTTAAATGGGCCCAAATTAGAGAATTTTAAATGGGCCTTGATTGTTGGAATTAAATTGGAATTGTTGAAGCCCAATTAGAAAGTTGAATGGGCCTTGATGTGAATTGAATTGAAATTGTTGAAGCCCATTGGGAATTGATTGGGCCTTTGATTGTGAAATTCCACGTTGGTTTTGATATGATTTGAGTATAATTGTGACCGACGGGTCAGGCCTACGGGTCGATTTATAATTGTGACCGACGGGTCAGGCCTACGGGTCGATTTATAATTGTGACCGACGGGTCAGGCCTACGGGTCGATTTATAATTGTGACCGACGGGTCAGGCCTACGGGTCGATTTATAATTATGACCGACGGGTCAGGCCTACGGGTCGATTTATAATTGTGACCGACGGGTCGGGCCTTCGGGTCGAATGATTTATGACCAATGGGTCATGGCCTTCGGGTCGAGTTAAACCGTGATGACCATTGGGTCATGGCCTTCGGGTCGAGTTAAACCGTGATGACCATTGGGTCATGGCCTTCGGGTCGATTTAACTGCTTATGAGTCATATTGATATCAAAAGTCTAACTTGCAGGGCGGGAGTATTGGAATCGAGCTGTGAGCCCATGTGAACTTATAATGATTTAATTACTGGTTCAGTGTTTTATGTGTTTCATTTACTTCTGGAGGTGCACGTTAGCCTAGTTTAGGATTAGAGATTTTACTTGCTGAGTTTATCTCACGGTTGTGGTAAAACCGATTTTCAGACCCCCGTACCTAGGATGCCGAGGAACGGTCCGCTTTTTGGATACCCACACCGCATTCAGAGATCGTCTAGCGTACATCTGTGTGGGGATGGATCAGCCTATGTTAGGTTTCATTCAGTAGTGTTAGTAGACGTGGGAGAAGATTTCAATCACACTCAAGAGTATGTGGCGTGGTGCCGTAGGGGTGCAGACGGCGTAATAGGACCCCCGATGAGGACTTTTGATGTTCCAATAGATGTAAATGGCGTGATGATTCCCCAAATGGTGAGTGGAGAAGTTTCTGATCCTCCAGCCTCTCTTAGTGTGAGCAGCGTGGGTGATACTGTGGACGGACCGATACCCATGGATGAGGTGCAAGGAGAGGAGCAAGTTATAGCTGATGATGTAATCGAAGAAGAAGACGAAGAACAGAATTTGGAAATGGTAGGAGAGAATGCTGAAGCAGCAGGAGAAATAGCAGAGGTTGGATCGGACGAAGAAATACTATCGGAGGAGGATTCTTCTGAGGAATCTGCAGCACCATCCGATCCAAACCGGGAGCAGTAGAGCTGGTTTCAGTGTTAGGAGTTAGGCTAACCCTCTTTTGTTGTATCCTCTCCCAGATAGTAAGCTGACACCTCTAGGCCACCGATCCTTTTTGTTTAGTGGCCTTTTGTTGTATTCTTTTTGGATTGTAAATAACTAGTTTGTATAAGTTTTAAAAAGGGTGTTTATATGTTAGTATTTCTTTAGCATATTATTGTCTATTGCTATTCATGGTTATAATTGCATGTCCGAGTGTATATATATATATATATACGTTGCTTCCGCATGTGACGTGCATTTGCTCTGATTCGGGTTACGGGCCGGTGACGCAATCCTGGGAGCGTCGCACCTCAAGTCGACCGACGTGCGGATGTTCAGCCTTCGTGGGGTACGGGGCGTGACAGTAGTACTCTGGGCAATTCATCCACTCAACTTCTGGCCAGACGTTCTTTAGAATCCATGGTATGCTTCTAAAAACTGTGAAGTTGTCTCACTCGTTTCTGCCCCCACCAGTTTGAAGGGATTAAGAAAAAGAAAGAAAAACAGGGTGGCTTGGTATGTCTTTTCCCATGCCCAAAACTAATTTGGTTGATAGTTGTTAGTTTGTGGCTTGAGTTTTTGATTCATGGACCTAGATTTGGCTTGGGATTGGGCCGTGTAATTGCATGGACCAAATACGCGGCTTGAAAAATGTCTCACTATTGTATAGGGTTGGCCGTTCGGTGAAGCAACTGTGGACACATGAAGAAGCCATAATAGTTACCGGGCAAATTCCAGGAGTCTGGCCACGATGGTCCAGTTGTTAGGAGGTTGACAAAAAGTTTGCAGATCTTGGCAAGTCCTTTTATTCTTTTAACAATGAATATGCAACCCATGTTTTAATATATTTTTGTTGCTGAGGTATATTGGGGCCAACATGGAAAATGAGAAGAATTGAGAACAGATTGTCTTGGTTTTTGATCGAGAGAGATTAGAGTGTCCTTAGAAAACTCTTGGGAAGCGCTTTCCACTCGTCTCGTTCGTTTTTGATTGACTCTTGCAATTGGGGTTTTGGTTAGTGAGAAATTGATTTATTTCTTGTTGTAATTCACTCTTGGTCATTCTGAAATAACTCCTCCCGTTGACGTAGACGAAACTGCCCAACCCCTTAAATTAGTGTGTCACATTTCTTTGCTCTTAAAATTATGTCTTTCCTTGATCATTTCCAGTTTGCTTGTAATTCTGCTCACAGCAAAGGACCTTACGTAGGGTACTTGTACAAAAGCATTTAGTAAACTGATTATGAGGGCTCCCATATGATCAAATGTATAATAGACACTCCTAACTCGCCAGTTACTTCCACAGTCTGTAAGATCTAAAATGACTTATATTTGATTTGTTTGGTCAATAAAAACAGTTGAGTTTTGTTTTGGATGATGTAACAATACCTATATTTTCTCAAATATTTTGAGAGTATAGTACATCATCCAAGTGTGGAACTTAGCATCCAGCGTCTTCAATAGGAGTGTTTCGTGATATGAAGGCTTGGGATTTCTTTGTGCACAATTTTCATTTTGCATCACTCCATGTCAGAAACTATTTATGGTGCTGAAGAGGCTTATTTGTGTTGAAGGACTGTAAGAACACTGTCACTCAAGGTTCGATATCATCAGTTTCAAATAAAGACATTCCTCTCAGATTTTGACGTGCAAACTAGGAACTGTGAGTTATGAGGAATTGCAAGGCTTGGATGACATAGAATTGGCAAATGTTGTGATATTCGGAAACAAGGCGTTTCAACCAATGCAGCATCAGGGTTGTAAAGCTTCTGTAACCAAGCAAGATTGCTTCATCTCATGCCCACTAGAGGTGGTAAAAGTTTATGTTACTAGGTTAGTGAATGTTAACATTATTTCATTTGTGTAATGATCGTACGTAGAAGTATGTGTGGAGACAATGTTTAGAGCACAAGACCTGTGCACTTTGCTCAATGGTTCCACCAACTAAATGTCAAAGGGTGGACCTGTATGTCAAAATTTAAGCTTTAACATGATCTAATAATCTGCTTTGTTTAGCACTGTTAAGAAGGTTGTGAACTTAAGGAAGGAAGTGTTTGTCAAATGAAAATTAAGCGATAGGAAGTGAAACAGGTACATAACCATGGTTTCCAATGCATTGGATCAGATAAAATTAGAAAAGAAGGAAATATGGTACATTCTCGTTCTGCTTCGCACATCTGTATCTGTTCTGTAATTTCTAGAATTTAAAGTTTGTACTATGCTTCTAGGACCTTCTAATCACTTACTGGAAAATTCATCTTGTTTATGCATGTAAGTGTTGTTGTCAGTCATAATTTAGGTCCAATTCAAATGGGTTACTAGGTCAAAGAGGAATAAGTTTTCAAAGTACTTCAACCAAATATGGGTTCTAGATATCTATATTTCCTCGCAGTTTTTCGCTATGCCATTATCTCACAAGGGGTGATGATCTATGACTTCTTTTTCCCATAACTGGTTTGAAATCAATGTCCTTTAATAAACATTGCATCTTGGTAGCATTCAAAATATTTGATTTACTGAATTAAGGAGGAAGATATTAATCTGCATTTATTAACTTGAATTTTTTAGAAGTGTTTTCTGTTCAGTCTTAAAGTATTTGATATATATTTCTAGCTGAAAGTAATTATAAGACAAGTAGTGACAACTGGTCCTTTCTGATCAGCTGATGGTGAAAGAACTTATAATTCCCTTGTCCCTTCCTCTCTTATGTGCTCTTGTGATGTTTTTACCCTTCGTTTCAGCTGCCAGCAACTCTTAAAATAGGTGTCACAGTTGGTATATCTCCCTTGCTATCTCTCAATAAGATCAAATAATTACTTGAAACCTCAAGTACGGAATACCATCTACTTTCTTGAACTCCCTACAAACTGTTGCCCAAGCAGCAGCTGTCTACCTAGAACTAAGGCAAGGTTTAGCTCCATTGGACTTCTAAAACTTTTCTGTTGAGTATTATGACTGTCAAATTATTAGTCTCCACTTCTGCTTTGCCTGCCTTTTCAGAAAAGATAAACCATTGTGCAAGCTATTGTATGTAACTCCTGAAAGGATTGTGGGAAACCCATCATTTTTTGATATTGAAATGGATTGTTTCTGATGCACCATAACTTTTTCTAGAAGGTTTTGTATTCGACCATCATATTACAGGCACAACTAGCTGGTTTTGTTGTTGATGAGGCACATTGCGTGAGGTATTTGTAATCTTTGGCATGCCTTGTACATGAAGAAAGATCATGCTAGAGTTACTTCAAAAAGAATAATTATTTGTGATGTTGCCACTGCAAAACTATTGTCTTTGTTCCTGATAAATAGAAGCAAGTTAACTTTTATTTATGCTAATTCAAACTCATTTTCAAACTCTTTTGCACTTTCTGTGTTCTAGCCTAACTAAATTGTCAGTGTTCCACTAGACCTTCTGAAGCCTAGACCCCTCTGCAAGTTCTAATATAACAGAATGTAGTTTTCCACGCTCTAAATGTGAGAAAATGAGGAAAGTGTTTTCCCGGAAAATATTTTCCATGAAACAAATGTAGCCTTAGTGGCACATCATTCATTATATTGAGTAAAGAGCACACAACTTAAATAAGCTCCAATGGAAATTACTTCCTAAAGTAATTGGAACCGGCATAAGCTTGGATAAGGATCCAATCTCCTGTCTATGTTTGGCAGGATAGTCTCTTAAGCTGGTTCTTGGGTCCCTATTTATTCTATTAACGCTTATACTTAATGTTAACAACTTGAGAAAGGCAAAGGTTCACCCATGCGATCATTGATTGTGTTTCTTACAAGGTCTTAACTGGATTTGCTCTGCTAGTGTGATCTCACGAAAGGAACATACTGCTAGTTTGAGCTTTTCTAGTACATTTGACTGATTAGCGAGTAAAGCTCATTGATTGTCACTTTTGTGGTTGTCATTATTGTTGTCTATGGGGACATGATTTTCGTCCAAATTATAGGGGACTGTAATGTCTCGAGCAGAACTTTCCATATGTCCCAGTGATGGCCTTAACTGCAACTGCCACTCGCTCAGTTCGTGAGGTACTAAACTTACACATTAACCACCTGATTATGTTGAAATAATCTGTTTGTTCTGACTGAATTATACATCCATTGTAGGATATCCTAAAAGCTCTTGGGGTTCCCCATGCTCTTGTTCTTGAGACAAGCTTTGACAGACCAAATCTAAAATATGAGGTGATAGCTAAGACCAAGGAACCACCGAAGCAGCTTGGAGAGCTGCTAAAGAATCGTTTTGCTAATTTTCGTGGCATAGAATATTGCCTTTCGAAGAGTGAATGTGTTGATGTTGCAAAATACTTGAACGAGAAGTGCCGTATAAAGACAGTGTACTAGCATGCTAGATTAGCAGCCCGTCAAAGAGTAGCTGTTCAAAAGAAATGGCATACTGGAGAGGTCCAGATTGGATGTGCTACCATTGCCTTTGGGATGGGAATAGACAAACCTGATGTTGTAAGCCGAAATGGACTCTGCCCTTTGCCTATTTCCTATGTTTTAAAATCAAGCTGACATGCTGGCAAATACTCAGCTAATCAACTTTTCTTCTAATGTTTTAGCTTCACTGATGGGTTTCGTAGTGTGCTTGAAAGTACACTTCGCTGGTTCCATAGTCCAGTGGCCTACTAAATTTTGTCATTCTTGGCTATTGATTGCAGAAACTAGTGAATTATGTATTGGTTCAAGTCAAATTCTTTCTACCACGCATGGAACTTTGCTGTGCTGTAATTAAGTTAGATTTGGTTAAAGTTCTTTTCTTTAAGGTTAAAGTTCTTTTCTTTAAGGTAAAAGTGGCAAATGACTCCGATCTAAAATGTCGTTTCTGTTCAACATGTGGCAGTGTCTGATCCTAAACCAAAGGAAACACATGAATTCTGCTTGACATCTTGAATTCCATAATTCTTTCTTTGTTTTTCAGAGATGCGCACCGAAGTCAAACGATTTGTCCTTTCTCTTTCTTTCCTGGCAAGAGAAAAGCGTTGTTATTGATTAAGAAAAATGGCATGATAACCCCTAAATTTCAATTCGATATGCAATGTCATGTTGTGTAACATTCCGAATTTCGACCCATTTTTGGGATTTATAAAACGCGTAATTTGTCAGTGTGCTTATAGTAAAATCTCGCCCGGGAGCTGATCACTCCCGGTTATCATTTTAAATTAGAGATTTCGCTAGAATCGCACTCGATCAAATTTGGTCGTTATTTAGACCCCGGACTTGACAGTCGATTTTCGGGAGTGTCGGAACGAAATAAATTGGACGGTATCGATATTAATGTGGCCAGTGTCGAGATTGTCAGGAATAATGGAAAAAGGAGAGTTTTTGACCAGGTGCGGATTTGGACTAGTAGACCTCCCTCGTTATAATTTGGTTTTATTAATTTGGCCTTTGTCCCTTTTTGTGTGCGAGGCTCTTTTAGGATTGAGGGGCAATTTCCAGTTTTGAATTTGGACTCTCGGTTTGCGTTTAATAAAGAAATGAAGTTTCATTATTTTTCGGAAATCTCTCTCTCTCTCTCTCCTCTCTCCTCCGCGCGTGCGTTCTTCTTTGACTGCGCACTTGTCCCCTCTGCACGTTCAACCTCACCCACTCTCTCTCTCCTCCTTTTTCTCTTTCTTTTTCTCTCTCTTCTCTTCCTTCTTCCTCCCCTACGGCCCCGACTGGTTCTGCTCGTCCTCCCCCCCTTCGCCCGACGCTGCTGCTCCTTCTCCTTGCTACCGTCGCCGACCGCCTGGGCTCGCCTGGCCGTCGCGTGCCACGCCGTCGCCGGTCAGCTCGACCGCCGTCGCGCCGACCACCAGCCGCCGCCCCGGCTGTCTTTCCCCTGTTCCTCTCCCTCGCGACGCGCCCGCAGCTCGCCGGAGGAGCTCGCCAGCTCGCCGGCTGGCCCCGCGTCGCCGTCGCCGCCTCCGGTGCCGCCGGTCGCCGCCTTGTCTCTCCCCCTAGCAGCCGGCGACCTTTTTTCCCCCTGTTCTTCTTTTTCCGAAGCCCTCCCCTGTTTAGGGCTCCAACCTCGCCGCCGCCGCGCGCCGTCGATCTGGCCGCCGCCGCCCCGTCTCAGCCACCCGGCCGTCCCCCTCAGTCACCTCCGCCACCCTGCTGCCCCCTTGGCCGCCACCACCTCCCCTCTCCTGTTCTTCTTCTTCCCCGGCACCTCCCCTGTTCTGGACTTCTCCTCGCCGTTGCAGCTCGCCGCGCCGCCCCGTCGCCGCCGTGAGGCCGCCGGTGCCGTTGCCGTGGACCGCCGTCCCCCTCTCCTCGGCCGGCAGTCCTCTCCTCTCCTCTCCGCCCCGTGAGCTCTCTCTCTCCCCCGCTCTCTCTTTCTCTCGCTCTCTGTCTCTCTCTCCCTTTTCTCACCCGCCGGTTCTCTCCCCAGCCGCTCGCCGGAGCCAGCTCCGCCGCCTGCGACGCTGCTGCTTCCGTTCTGTCCAGCCGGCCACCTGCCCCGCCGTTTCCGTCGCTGTCCATTTTCCGGCCGGTCACTGTTCACCGCCGGCGAGCGCTGTACATCGCCGGCGTTACTGTTCACTTCCGGCGAAGTACTGTTCACCCGAGCCCGTACTGTTCATCCGGCCCATTTTGAGCGTAGGACACCCGGTGAGTTTGACCCTAAACCCCAATTAGGATTATTTGCATTTCTAGACAAGTTTAGGGGTTAAATTAGGGTAATTCAGGGGTTATTGTGCAAAGGATGGTTGGGGTTGATGTCGCGGCTGATCTGGTAAATTATATTGACCGTTTGATGAGGTTTCGCGGCTATGTAAGTGCCGAGAGATGGTTGGTCAGGTTTGGGATGGAATAGCCCAAGTTCGGGAAAATTCGGACTGGAAATGTGAACTTTAGTGCGCGTAGTATTTGATCTTGTGGCGGCCGATTGGATTGGTGTTTTAGGGAGTTTAAATCGAGCCTTTGAAGACATATATAGGCCTAGGAAGACTTGTGTGGGGGCTGTCCACACTAGGGCCGACTGGGGTGAGACGCGATTAAATTGGGGCTTAGAAATGTAATTAACGAAATTGATGGATAGACTGAGCTAGTGACTGAATTGTCTCTAATTGGTAGTGATTGGGCAATGCCATGACATGTTTATTATGACTAAGAGCGGAGTGGCTCGGTGGGCCTTGATGGGTCTTGATCGCGCAGGATCATGTGGATCGGCTTGAATTTAGGTGTTTGAGAAACTAATTAGGATTTGTTGGAATCCTAGTGGTGGCGCCATGTGCGAAGATTTAATGGCTAGGTTTGATTGGTCGTGGCGGGCCTTGGACTTATTGAATTGAAATGGGAGCGAGTGTGTGGAATAAGTGCCGGATTATTTGGGGCAAAAATGGAGTAGAACAGGCCGTTAATGCCTTGATATTGTCAAATTTGTGAATAATTGTGTCTGGCATCTTGGCATGGGTAATTGACTTTGGATTCACGGGCATATGAATCGCATGGTCATGCTAGTATTTTGGCTGGGCATATTGAAATGTGAACTGAGCTTATTGCGTGGTAAATGGAATAGTGGCTGTCCACTTTGGGACTTCGGTGGATTAGAAATCGGCAAGTTGGAAGTTAGACTGGGTGATTGCCGGGTGTGCCCGGGTTGATGGATTATCGCTGATTGTTGCTTGTTGAGGCCCAATTGGGGCGTTGCCAGGCCACATATTCGTGTGATCGACTTAAAGCCGTGTGTGAATTACATGTCGTGGCTAAATTGAATTGTTGAATTGTTTGGGCATGTTGAAATGCGCATCTATTTGCCATTTGATGATCATGTGCTCGTGAGAAAATTGGCTTTCATTGTGTATAGTACAATTATGGCCTTCGGGTCGATTTATATCTGTGACCGACGGGTCAGGCCTTCGGGTCGATTTATATCTGTGACCGACGGGTCAGGCCTTCGGGTCGATTTATATCTGTGACCGACGGGTCAGGCCTTCGGGTCGATTTATATCTGTGACCGACGGGTCAGGCCTTCGGGTCGATTTAATTGTGATGACCATTGGGTCATGGCCTTCGGGTCGATTTAACTGTTGATGACCATTGGGTCATGGCCTTCGGGTCGTTATAAATTGTGGCCTTCGGGCCGGGCCTACGGGTCGATTTATTGCTGATAAATGCCTAACCTGCAGGGCAGTGATATAAATGGTTTGGACTGTAAGCCTATGATTTTATGGTTGTTTAATGGTACACTGCTTAGTGTGTTTAATTTGCTTGTCAGGAGGTGCACGTTAGCCTAGTTTAGGTTTAGGGAATTACTCACTGAGATTTATTCTCACGGTTGTTGAAAACCGATTTTTCAGACTCCCAGCCTAGAGGATGACAGGCGTACCGAAATGTGGCGGAAGGAGCCCCGGCTAGACATGGTGCTTGATTGCCGAGCCATGTATCCGCTTTTGATTTTGTGTGTGTGGGCTGTATACGAATATTGTATATGTTTTCCGAGGTCAAAGTAAGTGTGTAATTATTCGTGCTCGTTGTTGTATGGCTATCCTTGGTTATGTATATATTATTGTTCGGGTGATTTTGATTTGCTTCCGCATGTGCTTTAAGTCTCTGTGTTGGGCGTTGGGTCGGCGACGCGTCCTGGGACGTCGCAGTCAAATCGACCTTGGCGAGGGATGTGGCGCGCCGTGGGGTTCGGGGCGTGACATGTTGGACTCTTAATATAGTCTTTGAACTATTCATAAATATTTAATGTAAACTTTTCTTTTAATCAAATAAGGGAAAAAGTCATCACAATTCCCCGAATCATTGTCAAATGTGCAATCTAGTCCCTAATTTTTTCTTTTTGTGATTGATGCTATCGGATCGGATCGTATCTTCTTAAATTTTTTATATATGATGAGGTAGGTAATTTATATGGGCCCTATCTTTCCTAAAGCTGGAAAATCATTTTGTGCACCTCACTCCTACGAAACATTATTAGTTTCGACACGATATTTCAACAAATTTTTTAGCAAGAAAGAACATACAAAGTAATAACAATAACCAAAGAATCAATCCCATTAGCTTTGGAAAGCAAAACCTTTTCCTTGACACTTTCTAATAGGGGTGAGCAACACGGATTGACTAAACCGGGAGCCACTCGGATCAGTCAGTTCTAGGTGATTCTCGAGGGTGTCAATCCAGTTCCTGGTTTCATAAAATTGGAACCGGTGATTTTCGGTCCAGTCCCTAGTTCTAAGGGAGAATTGGATCGACTGGACTGCCAGGATCATACTGATGCTTTTTTTATTTTTTTTTATTTCTCACTCAAATTTCTTTCCCTTCCCTTCTCACATGTCCTGCTCGAAGCTACTTCGTTTTCTATCTTTGTCCTTTATGTTCGATAAGCCGCTCATAAAATTAACCACTATGAATAATCTTTAAACTCTCAAACAAATACACACCAACCAATTAGTATCATAATGAGTTCGTGATGTGGACAAAGTCATAGAATTCTTGTTAGAAAGGAGTAGTTTGGGTTCTCAATGTTTAAACACGGATATATACTAGGGTTGTATTAGTCCGGTCCTCAGTTCCAGAAATTGGGAACCGATCCTTCTGATCCAATTCCCAATTTCTGGGTGAAACCAGACTGAAATGGGAAGCTATCACCTTACTTTCTAAGAGGACAACAAAAGACACCAGCAAGAGGCAAAAAGGAAAGAGAAATAGCAACTTTTCTCTAATTTAAACAGGCTTAACCCGGGTCAAAAAACAAAAAACAGCCTTAACCCACAAGACTGACACGTGGCGGTGGGACACAGCACTCTGACTCTTTGAAAAAGAGACAAAAAAAAATACTTGTTTAACGGCAAGATGGCCGTCTCTTTTACTCTCAGAATTTAATGCACAAAAAACCAGTCAATCTCTCTCTCCCTCTCTCTTTCTTCTTCTTTTGGACACAAATTTCCATTTCGCTTTTTTTATTTTCATTTTATTTTTTTTCGCCATTTCTAAACGCTCGAGCTCCTCGCATCCTCTCTCCTGTCTTCTACTTCTTCTTCCTCCTCCTCCTCATCGTCTTCATCTCGCCAGATCTCTCTCTCTCATCGGCGTCAAGTTCGCCGAGCAATTCCATAGCCTGCAGATGGCCGACTCTCGGCGGTTTTTCCTGTTTCCACGCACGTCTCGCCTGCGATGCCGGCTCAGATCCCTAATGTCGATAAACTCGATGCGTAACCCAGCGTCGTCCGTTGTAATTTATCATCGCGTTCAGCGGGAGGTAAGCGCGAATCTCGAGTAGCTCGCGTGAAAATTCGTGATTTTGTTTTTGCTTGTGCGCGCGCTACTGTTCTGTTCGCACGTGAATCTCGAGCGCGCGCTTTCTCTCTCTCGCGAGAGACTGCGGATCGATTTGATTCCGGGGCTCGGGCATCACCGATCGATCGACCGAATCGTTCGAGCAGGTTCAAATTCCATGGTGGAGGAGCGGGGGCCTTGGAGGTAGAGAAAATTTGTCTGATCTGTTGATGATGATGGCTATGGAATGGTAGTCTCGATTTGAATGGGAACGGAGCTGATTGAACTTTTTAGTTCATGGAGCCGTGATTGAAATTGTCCGAACCGTTCTTCTCCTCCCCTCTTTTTCAGTAAGCCTCAGGAAGCGAAACTTCTTCCGTCCTTTCGAAACTTTCACGGTTATTGTTGCTGTTATTTATAGGGTCTCGACGTAAATTGTGAACAAACTTTCGTAACAAAGCTCAAAACAAATCGCTAGTAGCATGAGTGGAAGAAAAAGGGGAAAAAAAAAGCCGCTCAATCGGTTTGACCCGTTCGTCCAATTTTTCCGGTCGATTCACGGTTGGCCAACTTTAAATCATTTCAGTCGATAAGATCGTGACTAATGCTGTATATGCAATCAAGCATAAATCCATTGCCCTTTGGATTAAATGCCTGGGCATTGGTTAAGCAACTAAGGAATCAAATTGCACGGTCAAGTACATTGACTTTACTTGTGACTTTTTGTGTGTTATTTCTAATCAAAGTTCTGAAAATTGAGTTATTTTATACTAAGTATGTTTAACAAGTGATTTGACTCGTTAACATGGCCCACATTAGATATGCTTTAGTACTAAAAAGTAGACAACAAGCATATCGGACTACAAGTATACCTTGCGAGTAGCATTTAACTAATAAAATTACGTTAGTGTAATCCAATTCATGGTAGGGGAATATCTTAGAGTGACCACAATTGAAATTGCTTCAATTGAAACTCGAATGCATGTCCCATGACCACGATTTGGCGTAGTAAAGTCAAAGAATTAACCAATTAGATGACCCTTCGAAGTTTTTCATTCAAATCAAATGAGTACAAATTCCGGGAGGGGCTATTTTCAACCCTTCCAGCGTAGTCAAACGCCAAAGAAAATTTGTTTTCAAGTATGGAAAATGTATGGCTGTGCCTCTTTTGCTTTATAGATACACGCGTAAATAAATCAAGTTCAAAAACTATACGATTGAGGTGATTACAAAATGCCAATATATAAATTTTTGCAACATAACCAGATCAAAGAGATGATTGTATGCTGATGAACACTCCTATTTTGCATTCAAAATTCTTCCAAATGAGAAACTTCCGTTATATTGGAAACCTTTTTGTTGAAACTCTAGGCTGCAATTGACATATTATTTGCTGATTCCATAACATCCACTTTTTCCATGAAAAAAGTCTCTTCCAGTCACAAGATTGTGGCTTGAAGTGGACATCTAAATGGTGATCTTGTTAAAAAAAATTGATTTTATGCTTAACTTCACATACAGAACCACCTGCACATGCAGTTTCTGCAAGCATTTTGAGATTCGGCCAAAGCCAAAGAATAGCACGATTCAAAGCTTGCAAACGACGACTACACACCATGAGAAGAGGTTGTTTTATTTCAAGAATTCTATGAAGAATGTTAACAATACACAGCACATGATAAAAGACAATATTGAAGTAACTTTGGAACCCCATGACATGGCCCATGCCAGCCCGCATCTCCATCCTGTGGTGTTTGGAGACTTTCTCTGAATTTCATGAAATGCAGCTTGAATCTACCCAAGAAGGATGGGATTAACTAATTGTCAATAAATGGAGATATTTGAGATTGTAGCATGACAATTTACCCCATGAAGGATAAGGTACAAATGCAAAAACATCATTTGCACCAATCGCAGGTGGACCGCAATGAACAAAGACTTTGTTAGCTGGCCAATGAAAAAGAAAACAACAGGCTTCGGAGAAGTAATCAATTAGCAACACTTTCCTTGTTTGTGTTTAAAAACAAAATTTTTGTTAATAAGATTAAGCTGAAAAGGTAAAGTGCAACAAAAGATGTAATTGTTACTTGGTTATTTTGCGGTACCCAATTAGCAAAATCAGCAATATGCAGTAGTTTGCGAGGAGGTGAATTTTAGCCTTACAAATTCAACGTCGCATACATGAAAACCGAGTTTATCAAATCAGAAACCAATATGACAACATTCAAAGGATATTATCACACTAATAAACTGATAGCAAATCGAGGAGATTGTCATCATGCATCCTTGTATACTGATTTTCAGGTGAAATCTACAGCTCAGATAGTAGAAGCGCACGAGTTAGTCTTTCATAGTTATGGTATGACTAGCAGTGCCTACCTCCCTCTGCAAAGCCTCATCAAGATCGGGAGCGATATCATTAGAACGCAAGTGCATCAAACAACTCTACATCAAGTTAACATACAGAAAAATCAGCTGGTACGTATTTGATTAGTGGAGGAAGAACCTAACAAGCATACAGAAAGCATATTCAATTGAGAAAACTACACTCACAAGCATTCAGGAATGTGCTGGTGAGACCAGTTCAGGTGTTGGATCTTCACAAGCATCAAAACTTCCTCAGTACAATCCAATTGGCCCACAAGCCTCTTCAAGGTTGGCACATAAGATGGCCCTCGACTGTTGCTGATTCTTCCTCTGCAAAATCCCCCTTCATTTTGATTGGGCTCTGGCATGAAACTTGAAGTTCCTCTACCAAGTTAGCCAGACCCAGATCAATCATGCGATAAAACAATTCCATGACAACAATAGGATCAAACGGTATGAAAACTATTTAGCAAATTCTTGAGCTCCTCACCCCAGCTTGTTTCACAGAACGGGCAAACTATTGTCCCAATTATGCACAAGATTATCAATACAACTCATTGAATTGAAGTCCCAAAGTAACCCTCAGTCATTACATACACTAACTAGACCGTCACAAAAGTAACACCAATTCACCTTTGCTGGATAATCTTTCAAAACAACAGCTGTGAGCTGGTCTACAAACATATGTGACAGACTAGTCAAAAATACTTTTCATTTTTTTATCACCAACCAGAGAAACTGGAAACTTGACTTTTTTTTTAGCTCAGTTTCTACTTACTGGGAATTCATGCTCTATCTTGTAAGGTCGGAAAGGACCATCAAGGGAACAATAAGAAACTTGACAGGGTTTTTGATCATCAGAGAAAATCGAAAGTTGTTTGTCCTGAACATGATATCTGCTATTAGTCAAATTTAACACACAAAAATACTCACAAAGGTACTCAAAATGACCAAGAATTTTTAGAAGAAAATATGAATTTTGAACATAGGGAAAAATGGATTTTGGGAGCAGTTTACAATGTTGATTAGCAGAAGATCATCGGCCTCTAGATGAAATATTCAAATCCTGGGTTTACCAAGGGGGAATTGTAAATCACTAGGGAATTCTTGTTTACCTATGTTTGGTATTTTCATTCTTGCTTCATGCGCCGCTAATCTATTTGCAGTCCACAAAAGCTGCCAATAGAAGGATAAATGAAAAACAATTGTATAATGTAACCAATAGCAATATATGTAGGAAAATCTGGAGTTTCCAAAATTAGTCAAATAGACACCTGGTGTGGAGTAAATCATTCTTAACAAATAGAGCTTCGAGAAAAGTATTACTCTATTTGCTCACGCTGGCCATTCAAGGATGAAGAATCTTACTAGATGATCAATGCCTTCTATTGACATTCGGGCCTACATTTTGATCTTGGCTTAAGCATCATGTCAGCTTCTATGACCAACTCCCCCGCTCCTTCAATTATGTAAGACTAGCAGCTTAGGAAAGTACAGAATCCTGTCATGGAAAACCTTTTCGTCAAAAGAAGATAGTGATGAAAAGTAGGTCATGAATTTTGGAAGAAAATTATTGTTCACTGCTTATTTACCTCTGTTGAGGTAACATGACTTATGCTTAACTTACACATATAGAATCACCTGCACATGCGGTCTTCCTACAAGCGAGTTGTGATTTGGCCATTGCTGAAGAATGGCATGATGCCAAAGCTTGCAAAGGACTAAAACACCACATTAGAAGAGGTCGCTTTGTATCAAGAATCCTTTGGAGAGCATTAACAACACGGAGCACATGATAAAAGCCAATAGCAAGGAACTTTGGAATGCCTTTCCACAATGACATGGCTCATTCTTGCCCGTATCTCCATCCTATGGTGTTTGGGGACTATCTCTGAGTTACAAAAATGCAGCCTGAATCTACACAAGAAGAATAGCACTGACTAATTATTAGTAAATGAAAAAAACCGACATCATAGCATCACAATTTACCCCATGAAAGATAAGGTACAAATGCCTAAACATCATTTATGCCAATCGCAGTTGGACCACAATGAACAGAGACTTCATTAGCTGGCCGATGAAAAAGAAAACAACTGACTTGGGAGAAGTAAGCAATTAGCAACACTTTCCTTGTTTGTGTTTAGGAACAGAATTGATGTTAATAAAATTATGTTGAAAAGGTGAAGTGCCTAAACGTTAGAATAGAAAGATGTATTTGTTACTTGGTTATTGGCAATATCCAATCAGCAAAATCACCAATATGGGATAATTGGCAAGGAGGTCAATTTAAACTTTACGAATTCAATGCCGCACACATGAGAATTGAGCTTATCAAATCAGAAACCTATATGACAACATTCAAAGGAAATTATCACACAAATAAACTGATAGAAATGGAGGAGCCTATTAGTGCATACCTCCCTCTGCATAGCCTCATTGAGTTGAGGAGTGATATCATTAGAATGCAACTGCATCAAACAACTCTGCATCAGGGTAACAAACAAAAATATCAGTGGCTACGTATTTGATTGACAGAGAGGTAGAACGTAATGAGCATACAGAAAGCATATTCAATTTGAAAAACTGCATTTACTATCATTCAGGTATGTGATGTTGAGACCAGATCAAGTGTTTTGGATCTTCACGAGCATCAAAACTTCCTCAGGACACTCCAGTTAGCCCACGAGCCTCTTCAAGGTTAGCACACAAGATGGTGCTCAGCTGTTGCTGATGCTTCCCCTGCAAAATCCCATTTCTTCATTTTGATCGGTCTCAAGTATGGAAGTTGAAGGTCTTCGGCCAAGTTAGCCACACCCAAATCAATCATGTGATAAAACAATTCCATGACAACAATAGGATCATATGGGATGTAAACTGATTAGCAAATTCTTGAGCTCCTCGCCTGAGCTTGTTTCACAGACAGGCAAAAAATTGTCCAATTAGGCAAAAGGTCATCAATACAGCTTATTGAATTGAAGTCCCAAAGTAAGACTTGATCATCACATAAGACCAACCAAACCTATCATAAAAGTAGCACCGGTTTACCTTGCTTGATAATCTTTCAAAACAACAATGTGACTACTGATAATGTTAAGGTGGTCTATAATCATATATGATGCCAAAACTAATTTTACATTTTTTTTTATCACCAACCTGAAACACTTGAACCTTGAATTTTATTTTACCGTGGCTCCTCATAGTTACTGGGAATTGATGCCCTTCTTAGAACGTTTAAAGGTAACATCAAGGGAACAATAAGAAACTTGAAAGGGTTTTTGTTCATCACAGAAAATTTAAAGGTGTTTGTCCCCAAAATCAATCAAATAGATATCCAATGTGGAGCAAATCATTCTTAAAAAATAGAGCTTCGAGAAAAGTATTTACTCTATTCCATCACGCTGGCCGTTCAAGGATGAAGAATCTTACTAGATGAACAATGCCTTCTATTGACATTTGGGTCTACATTTTGATCTTGGTTGAAGCATCATGTCAGCTTCCACGACCAACTACCCTGCTCCTTCAATTATGTAAGACTAGCAATTCAGGAAAGTGCAGAACCCTGTCATGGAAAACCATCTTGTCAAAAGAAGATAGCGATGAAAAGTAGGACATGAATATTAGAAGAAAAATGATAGTTTACTGCTTATTTACCTCTGTTAAAAAAACATGACTTGTCTCACTGTTGGCACGCAAGATGGTCCTTAGCTGTTGCTGATGCTTCCTCTGCAAAATCCCTTTTCTTCATTTTGATTGGTCTCAAATCTGGAATTTGAAGTTTCTCAGCCAAGCGAGCCACACCCAAATCAGTCATGTGATAAAACAATTCCATGACAACAATAGGATCAAATGGGATGTAAACTAATTACCAAATTCTTGAGCTCCCCACGCTAGCTTGCTTCACAGATGGGCAAAAAATTATCCAATTATGCAAACGGTCATCAATACAGTTGATTGAACTGAAGTCCCAAAGTAAGTCGTGATCATTACATATACCAACCAAACATGTCACAGAAGTAGTACCGGTTTACCTTGCTTAATAATATTTCAAAACAACAGTTTTGACTACTGGTAATGTTAAGGTGGTGTACATTCATATATGACAGACTAGCCAAAACTGCTTTTAACATTTTTTTTATCACCAACCAAAAACACTTGAACCTTATATTTTATTTTAGCTCAATTCATCATACTTACTAGGAATTGATGCCCTTCTTAGAAGGTTCAAGAGCAACATAAAGGGAACATTAAGAAACTTGACAGGGTTTTCGTTCATCACAGAAAATTGAAAGGCCTTTGTCCCAAACATGACATGTGCCATTAGTCAAATTTGACACATGACAACTCACAAAGGAACTCAAATGGCCAAGGATTGTTTCAAAGAAAATATGAATTTTGGACAAGGAAAATCTGGGTGTAGTTTACAACATTGAGTAGCAGAAGATCATTAGCCTCTAGGTGAAAATTTCAAATCCTGGGTTTACATAGAGGGAAACTGTAAATCACTAAGGAATTCTTGATTACCTGTGTTTGATATTTTCATCCTTGCCTTACAAGCAGCTAATCTGTTTATAGTCTACTAAAGCTGCCAATGGAAGGATAAATGGAATACATTGCGACAACGTATCGAACAGCAATATATGAAGGCAAATCCGGAGTTTCCAAGATTAATCAAATAGATACCCGGTGTGGAGCAAATCATTCTTAAAAAATAGAGCTTCGAGAAAAGTATTACTCTATTCGCTCATGCTGGCCGAGAATCTTACTAGATGACCAATGCCTTCTATTGACATTTGGGTATACATTTTGATTTTGGCTGAAGCATCATGTCAGATTCTATGACCAACTCCCCCACTCCTTCAATTATGTAAGACTAGCAATTTAGGAAAGTACATAACCCTGTCATGGAAAACATTCTTGTCGAAAGAAGATAGTGATGAAAAGTAGGTCATGAATCTTAGAAGAAAAATGATTTGTTCACTGCTTATTTACCTCTGTTGAGGAAACATCAATCACTCTCTGTTGAGGAATCATCATTGCATGAGTCGTAAGACAGCTCTCCTTCATAATTTCTAAAGACGCGTGTTCCGGATAATTTTGGTATTGCTTTCAATGAGTCACAGCCAGAGATGTCCACATCAATTAAATCCAACTTTTCAAATCCCCCAAGCTGAGTAAGTTTCTTGCAGTTTCGAAGATTTAGAGATTGTAACTTCTCACATCCCATCAAATTTGGCAACATCTTCATTGATTCGCATCCCATAAAATCCAACTCTTCTAAGAACTTCACACCGTCAAGACCTCGAATTTCAACTAGATTGTTGCACTTGACAGCCACTAATTTCTTCAAACACCGTGATTTTGGACAGAGAAGCCTTTTAATGAAATTGCAGTCATATATAAATATGCCCTCCAAGAACTCCAACTTATCATGGCCCAAAATTTCAACTAGGTTATTGCAATGCTCAACGCGTAATCGTTTCAAACAAATTAATTGTGAAAGGTCCAATCTTTCAATTGAACTGCACTTTTTTATTGAAAACTTTTCCAAGTTCTTCAATCCGTCAAGCTTAAGCGATATCAGCTTACCACACTCCACAATATAGAGTTTCAAGAGTCTCAAGGGAAGCTCGGGGATGTCTTCAAGTAGATTGCATTCCCGAAGATGGAGTTTTTCTAGGTGGATTAGGCTAGAAAGCTGTGGCAACAACAGGAGCTTGTCACAGCCACATAGGTCAAGGCATTGGAGAGAAGAAAGATCCCCAATAGCACTGGGAAGCTTTTCAATCCTAGACCAACTCAAGTCAAGATGTTGCAAATTCTATAAATCCCCAACTGAGCTAGGGATTTCTCCCAATGACTTACAACCGCAGGCGCTCGGTTTCTTCAGCTTCCTCAGAGAACCAATAGATGCGGGTATCTCTGTAATGCCAGATCTACCTAATTGAAGTTCTTCTAAATCTTTTAATTCGCCCACTTCCTTTGGTAGCTCCTTGAGATTTTCACAGCCATACAAGACCAAGGAAATGAGGCTCTTGAGTTTGCCAACAGAAGGGTGGAGATGCTCCAGTCTGGAACACCATCTCAAGGTGAGGATCTTCAAATGCGTGAAAGCCGAAAGATCAGGAGTACATCTTAAACCATCGCACCCTCTAAGGTCAAGAACTTGTAGCCGCTTTGCCGTCTACACAAAAAAAAAGAGAGGAGAATAAAGCTGTCAAAAGAATGAGAGTGGGGGATTGGCTAAACAAAAACAAAAACAAAAACAAAACCCCCATCTTAAATCACGGAGAGAGATGGAGGATGTCTCTTTCTTTTCCCCCCCAATCTTACCGTGATCAAACTCCTCCATCCTTCCCAATCCTCTGTGATGCCCCAGCTCCCTGATAAATCCAGCACCGATAAGTTCGGTAGATGCAAACTGGTCGTCGGAAGAGGCGATTTGCTTCCCATGACCCGCCACCGAAGCCATCTTATTTCAGAAAGGAGTTCGTTGGAGTCTCCGCTTGAAGCTGCCCGTGTCAACCAGGGTCTCCGCCAATCCCACTGTATCAAATCAATCCGTAGAGCGTGTAAACTGACTTTTTAACTTTTCAGTTTTTGCTACTTTTTTTTTAAATCTTTGATTTGCACAATTTGTTGTTATTCTATTCTTCCCATATATACAAATATGGACTCGCGAACGCACATTTAATTTTTTTTCGATGACCTTTTGAAATTTTTGAAAATAAAGAAAAAAAATAGTTATTGCTTTAAAACAACTAAGCCAAATGCACCTCAATGTTTTATCTTTTGCCTTTTTTCAAAATTTGTAGCCCGTGCACTTTGACTTTTATCTAAGACAGAATACATGAAACCATTTTACAACATACAAATGTTTACTCGTAAATTTTCGTATGACTTGTGTATAATTCTTCAAAAGAATTTTTTAAAGAGTGCCGGTGGGCCACCTGTAAGCAACTAAGGAAGCACCTGATTTTCATTTTATTAACTATATTTGTGGAGTGTTTAATCTTTTTTTTTAAAACTAAATCCTTTTTTTTTGTAAAGTATGTTTAAAAAGAGATGTGGTGACATTGGTTAGCAATACACTTTTTAGATTATAAGCAATATCTTTAAGCCAAGCCTACCATATGAAAGTTTCTGGAGAAATATCACTTATTTTTATTTACTAAAACAAAACTAAAGATACATATGTCAATTTGCATAAGAATGGCATTGTTTCTTTTTCAATCTTATAAATCGAAACATACTGTTATAATTTCCTACTCAAAAACAGATCATTTAATTAGTTGAATATGGTGAAAAAATTCCGATATGGCTTTGATTGACTTTAATAATAATGCCTATATTTTCCCCCAAAAGTTCAATTAGTTAGAATTGTTTTTTTGGTTGGTTTGATTTACTTTTAATGTTTCACTCATTTATCGTTATCTCTGCTTAAAATTGTGAAAAGCCTGTAACGGGTATAATTTCTCTTAAGTTCGTTAGTAGGAAAAGTCACTAAATTGTTGTAATCATCACCCCATGCTAACTTTCATAATTTTCGCTTGCACATCAATCTATACGGCATATTGCATTAAAAAGTCTACTTTATGGAAAGGGGATTTCAAATCTCAAACTTTCATCAAAAGTTTACACACAATTCGCATATATTTCACCAAAACGAGTTGAAGAAATATGATATAATAAAATAGACAGAATTATATTTTTAATAGTCAAGACAATTGGAAATTAGTTTCATAAGTATTTCATTTTCCAAAGTTAAATCAAAATCTTTCCATCTTACAATCATTTAATTTTTTTCCTACACTAATTATCATCTTTCAACATATCTATCTATTCAAAACAGATTAAACTTTTTTTCATTTTTCCAAAGACCCGTATGGTGTGCTCTTTTTGTCAATGTTAAGAAGTTATTGGATCAATAAAAGAGTGTGATATCGAATTATAGGAACAAACTATTTCAAATTATATCAAGAATATAAAGATGTTTCCTTTGCCCAACATCTCTTGGTTAATTGCTAGGATAAATTCCTCGCTATTGATCTTTCATGAGCCTATGAGGCATGAAGATGGACAAATATATAATAATAAAATGACATGAACATTGATAATTTAAGCAAAAGATAAACATAATTGAAAATTTAGGCTTCAAGCTGAAAATCATATATAATGAATACAAAGGTATGGATAAATTAATCAGCACAACAATTCCTTTGATTAGTCAAGTTTTCTTTTCTTTTCTTTTTTATAAATAGTCAAGTTAGTCTAGCGGTTTTTTGGCAAATGATTTGGTCTTGGTTCGTGTTGACCTTCCTCTGAACTTCCTTCACTTAGTGAAACAAGCAAGGAAAGCTTTAGGAGACCAAGAAGACAAGAGGAAAGATCTGCAGAATTTACAGATTGACCTGAACTGCTACTGCGGCGCTTGCGTCGTCCCTTCAAACGTGGAAAGTTTGAATCCGTAGGGCCTTTCAAACCCAAGGAGAGAAGCTATTCTGACCTAAAACAAAGTCAAGCTCAAAAAAAATTGTTTTTGAGATCAACTAAGCCAATCCTGCCTGACCCCTTGAAGTAAAGCTTTGAATATATTGGTCGCCCAACCATACGTGCCAAAAGAAGGAAAATATGGGGAAACCCAATTGATGGATAGCTCTAGAGAAGAAGTTTTTTGCGTGACCTACGGACAATATCATCCTGATCATTAATTAAACGGGCCCTTTTGTGCGGCCCATATTATCGACAATCGAGATGGACTTTGTCTGTCCGGCGCATGGACTTGTGCGATACTTTGTTCCATCGATCCCAGGTGGAAGCACTCGGACTTACAGGAGATTCCATGGCCGATGATCAAGGTAGGCCCAAACTCATCTATGGCCTAGGCACTTTTTAACTACTAAAATAGCATATGCAGATAGTCCAGTTGAGTTAGGCCCTCTAATGTAGACCTTCTAAGTCCACCCATATCAATCTTTGATGCATTTGGCGTCCAAAAATTTTACCCAAGTTAGTAATTTCACGTCACGCAGCCAGCGAAGATAACGGCTCGATTTTGCAAAATTAAACATAGATGGCTCGATTAAATACAAAATTGCCCCCTTCTTTTTTCTCCGTTTCAAGGGAGTGACGTGTGTATTTATTCCGTTACAAATACTCAATTATCTCAAAATACACATGTGTTTCATGCAAAAGGGGCAACCCATGCTAGCCACTCCTCCATACGTAAATAGAGGAGTTTTACATACTATACAAGCTATACCGCAATTGGATAACACGCCGTTCAAAAGTTCGCTCAAACTGCGAATCAAACTTGTATTCTCATGGAAAACAAGTCGTCGCTCGGCCACTACACTAATTACCTCGATGATCGATTCGTATTTTATTTTTTATTTTTTTTGGTCGAGTTTTTCATATTTTAGTTAACGGGTTAATACCACGAAAAACCCTAAATTGATACACCTGTGACAATTTTACCCCAAACTATTTTTTTGATCACAAAAAACTCAAAACTGGTACACCTGTGACAAATTTACCTCGAACTATTTTTTTTACCATTAAAAACCCCAAACTGGTATACTTGTGACAATTTTACCTCGAACGATTTCTTTAACCACCAAAAACCCTACACTAATACACTTGTGACAATTTTACCCCCGAACTAATTTTTCGACCACTAAAAATCCTAAACTGGTACATTTGTGACAAATTTACTCTCTATTAGTAACCGTTAAATTATATTAATATCACAAAAAATTACAAATTGATAAATTTGTGACAAACAGAGGGATAAAACCCAAAATCGGTACACATGTTAATTACCATGTGTTATTAAACTTCGCAATTTGACAGTAAAATTTAACGGAAACTAACGGAGGGTAAATTTGTCACGGGTGTATCAGTTCGGGGTTTTTTGTGGCCAAAAAATTAGTTCGGGGATAAAATTGTTACAGGTATACTAGTGTGGGGTTTTTAATGGTCAAAAAAATAGTTCGGGGTAAAATTGTCACAGGCGTACAAGTTTAGGATTTTTTATGGTCAAAAAAATAATTTGAGGTAAATTTATCACAAGTGTATCAATTTGGAGTTTTTCATGGTATTTACCCTTTAGTTAGCCCACCTCTAAAAATTGAAT
This sequence comes from Syzygium jambos, assembly GCA_031216235.1. Lineage (NCBI taxonomy): Eukaryota > Viridiplantae > Streptophyta > Magnoliopsida > Myrtales > Myrtaceae > Syzygium > Syzygium jambos. Next base: position 23,586,654 of record CM062221.1, on the reverse strand, counting down.
TTGGAAGCGGATAAGCTCGCCACGTGTGCGCTTAGGCTTCATCATTGCATTAGAGATATGCAAAGGGGACCAGAAAAGGGGGGATTAAAGAGCAAATATGCCGTTTTGGGAAAGATCCGGTGGGGCCCGCCCCCGAGTTCTTCCCCTCATCATCATCAAATTGCCCCGCCATTTGTTGATTAGGGTTTTCTTCCTCCCCCCACCGTCTCCGCTTCCGCCCAAGCCCAAAGGCGGCTCGGAGTTCGCCGATCACGACCCTCGCTCTCCATTTACCGGCTCCGGCGATCCGCATTCCCTCCGGTAACGGCTCGCTTGTTCGTCCGTCGGGTCGCTGCATCGTTCGCTCGTTTGTTCCTCTTGCTGCTACACTGGTCGAACGGGCAATTCGTTGGTCGGTTGCATTTTTAGGCTGCGGAGTTGAGTTCGCCTGGATTTGTACTCGGTCGTCGCAGTTTCTCAGGTTTATTTTCCGTCGATGATCGAAAGGTTTCGTTGGGTAGATAGGGGATGAAAGTGGGTATGATCTGATTTGCCCGAATTGGAGTTACGGGGAATGTTGAGGTGGTGGGATGAGATTGGAGTGTTTTCTGCTCTCGTGGGGTGTGGCTTTTTAAAGTGGGTGGTGCGAGAATGGTGGCGGCTGTTTGGTTTGGGTTTGTTGATTTTGCTGTACTTCCCAGTTCAATTAACTTACTGTTACTGAGCACTTTAGGATGACTTGAGTTCAGCTTGCGTATTGGGTGCCTCTTTAGCTGGCAGCCGGGCACTTTTAGAGGGTCATTTTGCATACTATGTATAGGAGAACTGTGAAGCGTCACGGTTTTAAGGTATTGGGTTACATTTGTTGTGCTCGTGTACTCCCGTCGATTATTCTTCGTGTCGTCCGGTGCAGTGATCCCGAGCGCATGAGGTAATCTGATTTTTTTTTTCCCACGGTTCTCGCTATAGGTTGGCTAGTTTCAACCAAATAATGGCATGAGTATGATAACTTCAATCGGGCTTCTTAAGGGCATGTTTGTTTTTTTTTTTTTGGTAAGGTAAGCAGTATATTAACTTTTCAACACACAATTTACAAGAGGATTTGCCGAACACTAAAACCTCGTACCTGAGGCAATACAAAAGTGTCACGACGGGTGTAAGGACATGTTTTTTTTTTTTTTTGATAACCCAGGGAACCCCCGCACGGCCGACAGCCGGGGAGTAAACCCTGGGGGCGACACGTGCTAGCCACCATGTAAGGACATGTTTGTACCTAATTAAAAGAAAAAAAAGTACATTTTTGGTTTCCCGCCAAAATGCGAAATACTATTAAAATTTCATAAAATTATGAAAAAGTTGTATGTGAATCTACGTGTCAACATTTGAGTTCTGTGAAAGTTTCATGAGTTTCGGATTTATAAAAAGTCAAAATGGGTGAGCTGCAAGATTTATATCAAGCAAAAATAAAAATGTGGAAGTAATTTCTGACATGCCCTAAGCTTGGACATGTTTTACAGCTTTTTCTCCCAGTTCTGCCTAAGTTCCTCAAAGCCTGCTTGCACTTCCCACCTTGGTTCAATCGCAGAGAACATCCAATCCAATTGCTAAACTGGGTTCTTTGCTTTTCTCTCTCTTTAACTTGGTTGAATTCTGGCTCTTTGGTCTTGGTGCTTAGAAAATGAGCCTTTAGATGAAGTTTCTTTTTTTGAAGAATTGAGAGCAACTTTTTTTGTTGAATGTTTCTGAGAGTACTTGGAGAGTGTCATTTTTGGTTCTGGCTGCTTTGTCATTCTGTATGGATGATAAACAGGATTCTTTATGATGCTTGTCATCTCTAAACAAATGTTTTTATCCTTTGTGGGACAGTTCTACTTCCATGGGATGGGACGATAAAATTGTCAAACAGCCGGAAGAGGAAACTCGTGAATCGTGGACCCTATGTCTTCACTCTCTGTGTGATTTATCCCGTATTTCACCAATTGTATTCTTGTACCTCATCAAAGAATGTTATGCCTCTGGTGTAGCAATGCTTTCCCCTTCAAAAGTCTCTTGCCACGTTTACTTTCCAGTTTCCCTTAATGGTTCACATCATATGAGTATATGTGAGGAAATGACTGCTACATGCATTGGATGATTGACTTGCCTGCATCTTCTGGTTATACGTCAACTTTTTCTTTAACTTCTCTTCCAAAGATGAGGCTCTTCTTTAGATGCTACTTTTGTTTTAAGAACAAACTGAAGCTTTGAGCCATGTAAGACATTAGTCCTCAGATCTCAACAATTAGAGGACACACATGCAGTACATAGTGCGTCTCAGTATTTATGACTACTGTCACGTTGCACAGAACTTACACTTTTTGATGAGGAATAATTGGTCATTTACTGGATGTTGCTATCCTTCAAGTCTTTTCATAGATGCTTGGAATCCACTTGGTTTATGGTTATCTGGACTTCCTTTCTTAGACACTTGTCCATTTACTGTTGTTATTTTCCTCCTTTCCTTTGCTTTTTTCTGAAAGGTGGTGTTTAAGTTCGGAATAACAAATTACCAGCTTGTAGTTGTCGTTCTTCTAGACATATAAAGAAGGGAGACTTTGTGTGCTTTTGTTTGTTCTATTAAGATTTTAATCTTCCACTTTAAAGGTCTATTTGGCAATGGAAGCTGGTTACTCGGAAAAAGTTGATGAATTGTGTGATCGATACTCTCTTCAAGGTTTTCCAAAACCCAAAGGTGTGCCAACTTCTATTTTGTTCGCCAATATATTAGGATAACATATTGCTGTAACTTGTCTTCTTCAACCTATAAGTTTAGAAAACTATGTTGTTGCACTAGTTTTGTTGAAACAGTTAAATTTTTGTCAGTCGCTGCTGTGATTGGAACCTCTATTGTGCTACTAGAATCCAACTAGACGCCTCAAGTAGGTTACTGGGAACCTTAGACCAGGATTCTTCCTGCTTTGTTTGCATAAGGTACTTGGACTATGCATAAGATTCTATTGGCACAGTTGACGAGGTGTTGGCATGCTTGTCTAGTGAGTTAAGTATAGGGCAATTGCGTTGGTCAGCGTAGATGGCTATCTTTGTTTGAATGTGCCTTCTCATGTGCATATCTTTATCAGTATATTGCTTAGATTTTGTCAGAGAATGTGGCAAACTGATTGGGATTCTTATGGCCAGTATATTGTTATTCGGTTTACTGAATGGATGTTCTGCTGACGTTCTCTAATTACTATAACTTGTAAATCTTGGTTTGAGTTGTATCTGGGGAAGTGCTGAAGTCATTATGTATCGAAAATATGCTTAATTATTTGATATCTTGAAACTGATAGTTGCATCTGCAATTAGGTCTCTAGTTCTCCATGATTGAGGAAAATAATAGTTCTGCTTGTGGCTGATGATCTAGAATCAATTGCTTGCCAGATTATGTTGACCTTGAAAAGTTTTTAGTGGACCTTCATATGTGTTGGGTATTGAACTTCTCCGATAAACCTGTATTCCGTTGCACTATCATCAGTATGGTGTAAGTATGCTATGCCTAGATATTCAGTCCTTGGTGATCTCATGTTATGGAGTATCATAGTAGGATTTTCGTAGTAATGTTGCATTCTTTTTTTCTAAAATTCTAATTTATAACCATTGGCTTGTTTGGAATTTGATGCAACTCTTCTGCATCGTAAGCACTATTTGTGCCTCAAAGAACTGGGTGTTGAAGATGTTTTTTGGGTTGATCGAGTGGATAGTTTGCAGACAGCAACATGCTATATTAAAGAATCTAAAGTTGTTGGTGTGGACTGTGAATGGAAACCCAATTATGTAAAGGGCAGCAAGCCTAACAAGGTAATTGCTAGGTCCCGTTTGACCTCATCTTTTTATGTATAATCTCTTGGAGGTTTTATATACTCGCTGAAAATTGTCTTTGTGCCTTCTTGTTCCAAACAAATTCATCGTTGCCATAAAAGAAATTAAATGGTTTAACGATCAAGAGTTATCATCAAGCTTTTGGTGATCGCCACTATCTTTTGTATATTTCAACAGCCATGAAAACAATTATGAAGCATGATATTTAACAATGGCATGCTGAGAACAAAAGTTTTAAGATGATTTCAGATGTGCTTTACTTGTTATATAGTGCACATCCTTTTGGGAAATTTGATGAGGGATATGCTTGACCAGAAGTAGGACCTTTTTGAAGGTTGCATGTGGAAGATCCATGTAAAATGGTAGACAGTATCTATATTTGATTTGACATTTGGTGACCACTATCGGATTAGATCAAATCAGATAAAGGCAGATGTAGATTGTATAGGACTACAGAGAGGAGGTGGCAATACAAGAAGAAGTTGGTTTTGTCACCTCTTCTCACCATCTTATATGTGGTTGCTATTGACTTGGCTAGTCTCACCAATCAATGTCCCTACTGCTGTTAGCTTAGCTCTGTCTCTCTCTGTCTCCCTGTCCCTGTCCCTGTCTCTCTGTCTCTCTGTCTCTCTTTTTCTATGATTGGACTACGTCGTGTGTAATTTGGCTCTAAGCAGTGACTTGGTCTTTTAAGCCAAATTACAGCAGCTGCCTGCTCTGCTGAGGTGATTCAGAGGTTTTGGATGAGCAAGTTGTAGCTGCAATTTGGTGGAGAAGATCAAGACGCCGTCAAGTCTCAGGTTGGCGACTTTGTATCAGTCATCATGACTAGTTGTCACCTTTGCGATTGGCTGGTTCTACTCTGACCTGTCGGCACAAATATCTAAAAAGGTCATCCATTAATGTCAGAAATCAATTAAGTCTGATGTTTATTTGATTTTCAGGTGTCCATCATGCAGATTGCTTCCAGCAGAAGGGTTTTCATCTTTGATCTCATAAAATTGTCAGGCTGGATAACTGCCTGAGTCGTATTTTGCAGTCTCCAAGTATTCTAAAGCTTGGTATGAGAAATTATTTAGCGTAATTGTATTCTCTCCTTCGCTTCTTGGTCCAAACATCAGCCTTAATTTGGTATCACGAATTTGTGTCTACTAATCTAGGGAAAGGAAAATCATTGTACTGATATAAGAATTTGGAATTTCTAGTACCAGACATACATCGGGGCATCACAAAGCAAGAGTTTGGACAAGGAATAATTATTTGTGCATGTTTGGTACCGATATGACTAAGGGTGACTGGCATTGGTTGTTTCAGTGTGCTTGTTTTGCTGAAGTGAGTAGCTTTCCACAGAATTTCCTGATGTTCCTGCTCCATGCAGGCTACAATTTTCAATGTGATATGAAGCAACTCACCAGCTCCTATGAAACACTGGGGTGTTTTAACGGGTTTGAAATGCTGTTGGACATTCAGAATGTGTTTAAAAAATCCAGTGGTGGTCTCTCGAGGCTTGCTGAGGTAAAATGGACTTGCATCTCATATCTAGTATTGCTGTCTTGCTTACCGACAGGTGAAAAGGGAGGAACATGATTTCTTCTAGCTCAGAACTCATGTTGGGATCCTGATGCATGCCTTTGAGATCACCTTTAGCTCTGAAGTAATTAGCTTTACCTTTATTTCTTGGCTGTAACTAGGAAATACTTGGTGCCGTTTTGAACAAGACAAGAAGGAATAGCGACTGGGAGCAACGACCTTTGAGTCAAAATCAGGTTATTTTACATTTTCTTTTTCGTTTTTTTTTTATATTGTTGCCTCAGTTACAGGAAGAATCACACAATTTAATGTCAGAACTCAAATGGTTGGGAGAGCATACTATTGTGTGGAATGCATCTGTAAGAATGATGTCAATGTGCGGACACTTCCGTGTAAATCTTAATGCTCTGAAATTTCAAGAGTGTAGGGTCAGCAGACATTTCTTTTGGCATTTGCCAAAGCGATTTCTCGAGATCTTTAGTGCCACAAATATTCTTGTGGTGTCTATTTAAAAGAACGTAACTGCTGATAATTTTTAGGAAAAATTTATTTTTTCGTCTCTGTACTTTCATGCTTTATGTAAACAAGTTCTTGTATTTTTAATTTATCTTATCGAGTCCTACTTTTAATTTTTTAATCAAGCCCCTCTAACACCAAATTTTAGCAAACGTGAGCAGCGGATACGCCAAAGTATGATGTTAATATGCTGATTCCCAAATTGACATGTGTGAAGAGAATTAGACACCGTACACAATGTCTAAGTATGATGTGGATAAAAGTTAGTCAATGTGGATACCACATCGACAGAAAACTTTTATCCCCGTTATAGCACGACGTCGTTCAACAGTCACGTCAGCCGGACAGCCTGGACTTAATTGGATTTGATGTCAGAGGGATTTGATTCCAAAATTTGTGAAAGTAGGACTTAATTCGACAAATAAAAGTACGAGGACTTGATTGGAAAAAGTGTGAAAGTACATGCAAGAAAAGTAGAATATTCCTTATTTTTTTATAAACACCATCCTCACTTTCAACCCCAAGATAGGGAAAGAACCATAAACGTATATTAAGGAGCAAACACAGTGCAGAGAAAAGTAACCATTGATGTTTCCTGAAATATGATTAGGGCAGAAGTCCTTTGATTAAACCTGACCAATTGCAATGTTTGCAGCTGGAATATGCCGCTCTTGATGCTGCTGTTCTTGTGCACATATTTCATCTTATACGGGACCAATCTCAGCAAGCTAACTGCGGATGGTAATGACAAGATCGAATGGAAGTCTTCTATAGTAAGTGAATAGCACCCATTAATTTCCTTAACTCTCCTATAAGAAAAGCTGACGTGAAAAGTATGATATTCTTTTTAACTTTTGTGCAATTTGTTTTACCATTAACAGTTTTTGCAGATTTTGCACATGGATAATGCCAAGGCAACCAAAAAGAATGTTCGGAATAGAACAAAATGCAGAGTGGAGATTGACTAGCTTGACAATCAATTCATGAACTCCCGGAGCTTTTTCTGTCGGCGGCAGTTTTTCTTATGTAAATAGCTTTTGCATATAAAGACTAGACATCATTACTTGGTGATCCAATTAACAATTCTGATGTGCATATGGGAAAAATTCATTGCCAATGAGAGCTTCAGTTCCGTCTTCTTGTGCTGGGTCGCTTTTTCTTAAGAAAATTTTGGTGCTTCAGAAAGCTCCTTGGTCGGGTTTCGACCTCAGCCACACTCTATGCTTTTGAGTTCTGGTTCCCCACGGTTCCCCAACACGAAGTTACTCTTGAATTTCCTTGGATAAGAGTGTATGTGCTTGACTTGAGCTAAATAGTATTGGTGAGTCATTCACCAAAACGAGCAGCCATCTATGCAGACATTGCACCTTGCGCTGTTAGTTGTCTTCGCCGTGCCTATAGTTCACATTGCGGATCTCTAGCTAAGCGATTTCTGGGGAAACAAAGCGTGCTGTATCTGGCTATTGGAAGAACCAAAAAGAGGGACAAGCGAAACCAAAAGTAACTGCAATTTAGGTATGTGCATGATCACGTTAAATTCCTTTTGGATTTGGTCTAGGTCCTGTATCATTATCATTGATTTAAGATGAGTATAGTTGCGGATCTTTCTTTGATTTTTGAATAATTGAAATTTCATCCACCTGATGAACCTTGTGAATGTAGGTTTGGGACGAATTCGTCTCGCCTCTGAAGCCGATTTTGGTGGCATCACGGGTTAATATCAAAGATACAGAAGCCTTTGCCGCATGGCATGTAACCTCTAACTTCACTTACCAAAATAAAAGCATCATCATAATTTCAAAAGAAAGAAAAAAATTGCATGCATTTATATCCCAATGTTAAAAATAGAATGTCCAAATCTTGGTCGCCTCTCTCTCTTACATGAAAGTCTCCATCCCCAACAGAAAAGACCACCTCTCTGTTTGCTGTCATCTCCATCTCAGAACATTAGAGAGACCCCTTCTCTCTCTCTCTCTCCGAAAAAAGAATCCTTCTCGTCTGAGAGAGGGGAGAGGCCATGAGGGAGGGCCGGGAGAGAGAGAGAGAGCGAGGACACAAATGGACCCGTGGTCGCCGAGTTACCGATCCCATGGAGTTGGTCGGACTGTAGAGATCATGACGATCCAAACTCTTAACCAAAATCCAATGTACGTAGCCAAATCCCGGCCTCGCATGCTCAAACCCACTTCACCCCCGCACAAAGTATACAAAGTGAAGAATTTGGCGATAAAAGCGTCGTGGTGGAATGATCCAGAGAAGAAGAGGAAGAGGAGGGTGGCCAGATACAAGTTTTATTCCGTTGAAGGCAAGTTCAAGGCTTCTTTCAAACAAGGGTTCCGATGGTTGAAGTGCAAATGCTCGAGCATCACACGCTGATTCTAATTAGTAGAAATTACGGAATATCGTGTTCATCACCATCAAGAGAGAAAAAGGGTGAGATCTGTCGAGGAAACAGAGAGGTTTGCTGTGTTTATTGGGTGTTCATCTTTATATGTATCTAATGGTAATCAAATATTCAAAAGAGTGCTACAATGTTCGATCTTTCCAGTATTAGGTTCGTCCGACTTGTCGTTCATTTATCGATCTCTAGCATTCAAAAAATAGGAAAACGAGACGACTCGTATGTGATAATCGTATATATTTATAAATGCCAATTTTTTTTTTAATTTTCTTACCGTCTTATTTATTTGTAACAGGATTTTGTATGCATGCCCATGCAAAGTTGTCTGATCTGTTCATCTCTGTCACGCCCCGTACCCCACGAAGCATGAACATCCGCACGTAGGTCGACTAGAGGTGCGACGCTCCCAGGATTGCGTCGCCGACCCGAAACCCGAATCAGAGCAAATGCACGTCACATGCGGAAGCAACGTATATATATATATATATATATATATACACCCAGACATGCAATTATAACCATGAATAGTAAAAGAAATTAATATACTAAAATATAATGACATATATACATCTCTTTACCAGACTTATACAAACTTATTATTCACAATCCAAAAAGGAATACAACAAGAGGCCACTAAACAAAAAGGATCGGTGGCCTAGGCTGTCAGCTAACTACCCAGGGAGAGTTACATCAAAAAGAGGGATTAATCTTATCTCCTACTCTTGGGATCTACCCTACGGCTCCTCGCCAGGATTGGATGGCGCTGCTGACTCCTCAGACGAGTCCTCCTCCGACAGAACTTCCTCGTCTGACCCCACTTCTGCCACTTCTCCATCTGGCTCACCGTTCTCTCCCACTACTTCCAGATTCAGTTCTTCTTCTTCCTCTTCAATTAGATCATCAACTATCACCTGCTCCTCTCCTTGCACCTCGTCCATGGGTATCGGTCCATCTACTGTGTCACCTACGCTACTCACACTAAGAGAGGCTGGAGGATCAGAAACTTCTCCGCTCACCATCTGGGGAATCATCACACCATTTCTATCTACTGGAACATCAAAGGTTCTGATCGGAGGTCCGGTTACGCCATCAGCTCCCCTATGACACCAAGCTACATACTCCTGAGTCTGGGGGTAATCCTCTCCCACATTCACAAGCACAACAGAGAGATATCTAACGTATGCTGTCCCGTCTCCACAGGGATACACATTAACATCTCGCTGAATCCGCTGCGGAAACCCAAAAAGAGGAGCTCTCCTCGGCATTTCAGGGACGGGGGTCTGAAAATCGGTTTTACTACAACCGTGAGATAAACTCAGCAAGTAAAATCTCTAATCCTAAACTAGGCTAACGTGCACCTCCAGAAATAAATAAAACACACAATTCACTGAACCAGTAATTAAATCAATATAAATTCACATGGGCCCACGGCCCGATTCCAATACTCCAGCCCTGCAGGTTAGACTTTTGATATCAATATAATTCATAGACAATTAAATCGACCCGAAGGCCATGACCCAATGGTCATCACAGTTTAACTCGACCCGAAGGCCATGACCCAATGGTCATAAATCATTCGACCCGAAGGCCCGACCCGTCGGTCACAGTTATAAATCGACCCGAAGGCCTGACCCGTCGGTCACAATCACACTCGACCCGTAGGCCTGACCCGTCGGTCACAGTTATAAATCGACCCGAAGGCCTGACCCGTCGGTCACAATCACACTCGACCCGTAGGCCTGACCCGTCGGTCACAGTTTTAAATCGACCCGAAGGCCTGACCCGTCGGTCACAGAACATCCTTAACTCATATGCAAATTTCAACGTGGACGATCACAATCAAGGGCCCATTTAATTTCCCCATTGGCCTCAAATAATTTCAAATAATTCCACGACCAAAGGCCCAATTAATTCTCAATGGGCTTCAAACGATTCAAGTCAATCCACCTCAAGGCCCATTCAATTTCCAATTGGGCTTCAAATATTTTCAATTAATTCCAACATCAAGGCCCATTTAAATTCTAATTGGGCTCATTTAATTTCCAATTGGGCCCATTAATTTCTAATTTTCTCCAATGGGCCTCAAACAAGCCCAACTCAATTTTCTCATTCATGGGCCCATTTACATTTCAATTTGGGCCAATTAAACCAAATTCGGAGCCCATGACACCCCCTCCAATTCAGCCCACAAATCCTTTCTAATTTAGCATTAAACCATCACAATTAGTCCTAATTAGGTCCCCTAATCAACCCTTGCATAAAATCCACCCAATTAGGCACTAATTAGCATAATTAAACCCCTAATTTAGCACAATTAAGACTAATTCAGCGATTAGTTATTTTACTCGTCTATTGACGACGCGGGACGACGGGAGCGAGCGGCCGATGACCGGCGAGCGGTACGATCGACGGCGGCGCCCCAAAGCAAGCCGGTGGCCCACGGCGGTCCGGCGAAGCTCACGGCAACACACGGCCAGAACAAGGGAGGGCTGGACGGCGGTGAGGCTGAGGACGGTGGAGAGAGGGACAGTGAGGCGAGGCTGGCTGGCTGGGGTGGCGCACGGCGGCGCGGCCAGGCAGAACACGCCCGGCGCCGGCGACGGCGTCCTTGTCGCGCCTCGGCTGGAGCGGCTGCAACGGGCGGTCACGGGCGGCGGGAGAGGGAGATAGGGTTGCGACTGGGCTGGGGGTGAGGCCTAGGGGTGGCACACGGTGGCCGGTGGCCAGCAGCTCCGGCGAGGACCACTATTCCGGCGTGAACAGTGGCCGGCGTGCTGATCGGCGAAGAAGGAAATGGAGCAGCCGAGAGAGGAAGAGAGATTCGGGAGGAGAGAGAGAGGAACGCGGGGAGAGAGAAGGCTGAGGAGAGAGAGTGAGGGTCAAAGATGGTCAAGAGAGAGAGTGGGTGGATGCCACATGTCAAAATCCTAGTCAAATGCCCAAAATGCCCTTGATCCAAGGGTTGAAATTGCTTCTTATCCAATAATGCAAGGGTAAAATGGTCATTTACCCCTAACCATGGTTAATCAACTCTAGTTAACCTTACCCAACCTTGGTTAACCTCCAAAATTTAATTCAAAATTCGAAATAAATCAAAAATGGCCTAGGGGCAATTCCGTCATTTTTCCGTCCGGAACCGAAATTCCAATTTTCGCTCATACCGGTCCTAAATATTCATGTGATACCTAATCCAGAGTCGGAATCGCGAAATTCGCTTTCTAAGCCCTCGAAAATCCTCTGTGAAGTTTCCGGGAATAAAATAATATTATTTTCCAATTTCTGTCGAAAATCCACTTTTTGTCCAGAATCACTCCAAACACACTTGGATACCCCAAAATGACGTTGGCCGCGAAAAATAACCTCAAACGGCCTCCGAATTCGGCCTCGGCGTTCTTAGGGGCAAAATAGTCTTTTTCTCACTTTTCTGTCAAATCTTCAGTTTTCAACTGTTTTAATCCCAAACATGAATGGCCATTACAAATTGACGTCCGTCTTGCAAAATAGTCGTAATGACCCTTGAGATTTTGATATCGAAACTCGGGCCCAATATTGTAATCTCAATATGCTCGTTTTGCAGTTTTAGGGTCTCTCACTAACGAGCGGCTGTTTAGGTGTCACGCGTATCGACCTAAGATTGTCCGAATCGTGATGGTCTAAATTTCGAGAGAAAGAGAGGAATTATCACTAGCACCAGGGTCGCGATCGTTTGGATTAAAACTTGGTTTCATTTGCCAGGTGTACTTTCGGTCGTGCGAAATCACTCGCGATCCGATCGTACGTTACTGACAAAATCAACCAGTCATTTTCCTAAGATCGGCCTATATTGGCTCAAAATATTTCCTCAACGTTCTTCGAAATCAGCGTTCAGTCGCGATCGGGTTCTCGGTCCACGTACATGTTCCTATTTAGCCTTTCTCATATGGTTAGTGTCCCGAGACTGATCAGGTTCAGGCGAGACTCACTAAAAATACACGAGAATGAATATACACTTTATTGGTCCCGATAACGGGTCAAAATTCAGGATGTTACAATCTCTCCTCTTCTCAGTAAGCTCTTTTCCTAAAAAAATTTGATGCTGTTTGCAAAATCGGATGAATACTTGTGTTTGTAGGATTGACGTTTCGATCTATTTCAGGGTTGATTTCGTTGTTTAGGACTTTGTTTTGGCCAAATGTTGTTTACGCCTTATTTCTGGGGTTCTTTAAACCCTAATTTCCTCAATTCGTCTATATCAATTCCTCCTCGTATGATTCATCATACGGCAACGTATACTGCCCGAAGCTATATAGTCTAAACTGCCGTGTGCCAGTGTCAAGTAAACCGAAAGGCTTTCTGTAGTTCCAACTTGATTCGTGGATGGTTTTCATATTTCTAATACCGTCCCGTTGAGCTCAGAGTTACAAAATTGAGGAAATCCAAAAAAATGAAGTGAAACCTCTTCTGTCCTTTCGAAACTTACGTAGTTGTTGTTTGTATGGCTGTTAAAGGATCCTGATGTAAAATGTGATAGAACTTCCAAAAACAAGCTTGAAGCAAATTGCTAGCATGAAATCGAAGTAGAAGAAAAAAGGGAAAAAACCCATGAACAGAACCAAATTGGTTCAATTGGTTCGACTCGTTCATCCAATTATCCGATGGATTCACGATTTTCCAACTTAAAATCAATTCTGTTGATATTGTGATATGTTCTACGAGTAGTCAAACACAAGGCCATTGCCCTTTGATTAAGCAACTAAATATATAATCTACACAGTCAATATATAGACTTTACTTGCGACTTTTCTTGTGTTACGCTTAATCAATATTCTGAAAATTAAATTATTTCATGTTAAGTACGTTTAACAAGTGTTTTAACACGACCCGCATTATACATGATTTAGTACTCATAGATTCGAAATTGGCTTAACAAGCTATTGGCCTTGTTTTGTGCTATGTAAAAATTGAGTCCAAGTTCGAGTGGACAACAAGTGAATCAGACTATGAGTCCCGTGTGAGTAGCTTTTAACTAATAAAAATCCACCATTGTAATCTAGTACATGGTATAAGAATATCCAAGAGTGGCATCCAAGAAATTGCTTCAATTGAAACTTGAATGCATGATCGGTGACCACAATTTGGTGTGGTAGAGTTTGATTATTAACCAATTAGATAAACCCTCAAAGTTTTTTGTTCGAACCAAATGAGTATAAATTTTGGGAAGGCCTCTTTTCACCTTTCCAAACCTGTCATAGACGCAGCACCAGTTTACTTTGCTTGATAATATTTCAAAACAACAGTTTGATTAGGTTCGTGCTTAGTTTGTATTTGGTTTATTGGAAAGTTATATACACATTTACCCTTACCAAAAAAAAAAAAAAACAACAGTTTGACTGCAGGTAATGTTAAGGGGTGTACATTCATATACGACAGACTAGCCAATACTACTTCAACATTTTTTTATGACCAACTAGAAACGCTTGAACCTTACATTTTATTTTAGCTCAGTTCATCATACTTACTCGAAATTGATGCTCTTCTTAGAAAATTCAAGAGGAACATCAAGGGAACATTAAGAAACTGTGCAGGGTTTTCGTTCATCATGAAAAACCAAAAAGAGTTTGTCCCAAACAGGACATCTGTCATTAGTCAAATTTACATAAGACAACTCACAAAGGAACTCAAAATGGCCAAGGATTTTTTCAAAGAAAATATGAATTTTGGACAGGGAAAATTTTGGGCGTAGTTTACAAAATTGAATAGTAGAAGATCATTAGCCTCTAGATGAAAATTTCAAATCCTGGGTTTACCGAGGGGTAAACTGTAAATAAATAGGGTATTCTTGTTTACCTATGTTACATATTTCATCCTTGCCTTACAAGCCGCCAATCTGTTTGCAGTCTACAAAAGCGGCCAATAGAAGGATAAATGCAATGCATTGCTATTATGTATCCAACAGCAATATATGTCGGCAAATCTGGAGTTTCCAAAATCAATCAAATAGATACCCAGAGTGGAGCAAATCATTCTTAAAAGATAGAGCTTCGAGAAAAGTATTACTCAATCCACTCACGCTGGCCATTCAAGAATGAAGAATCTTACTAGATGACCAAAGCCTTCTATTGACATTCGGGTCTACATTTTGATCTTGGCTGAAGTATCATGTCAGCTTCTATGACCAACTCCCCCACTCCTTCAATTACGTAAGACTAGCAATTTAGGAAAGTACAGGACCTGTCATGGAAAACCTTCTTGTCGAAAGAAGATAGTGATGAAAAGTAAGTCATGAATCTCAGAAGGAAAATGATTGTTCACCGTTTATTTACTTCTGTTGAGGAAATATGACTTATGCTTAACTTACACATATAGAACCACCTGCACATGCGGTCTTCCTGCAAGCGAGTTGTGATTTGGCTATTGCTGAAGATTGGCACAATGCCAACGCTTGCAAAGGACTAAAACACCACATGAGAACAGGTCGCTTTATATCAAGAATCATTTTGAAGAGTATTAACAACATGAGGCACATGATAAAAGCCAATAGCAAGGAACTTCGGAATGCCTTTCCATAATGACATAGCTCATTCCTGCCTCTATCTCCATCCTGTGGTGTTTGGGGACTACTCTGAGTTTCATGAAATGCAGCTTGAACTACACAAGAAGAATAGCACTGACTAATTATCAGTAAATGAAAAAAACCGACATCATAGCATCAAAATTTACCCCCTGAAAGATAAGGTACAAATGCCTAAACATCATTTACGCCAATCACAGTAGGACCACATTGAACAGAGACTTCATTACCTGGCCGATGAAAAAGAAAACAACTGACTTGGGAGAAGTAAGCAATTAGCAACATTTCCTTGTTTGTGTTTAGGAACAGAATTGATGTTAATAATATTATGTCGAAAAGGTGAAGTGCCTAAACTACAGAATAGAAAGATGTATTTGTTAGTTGGTTAGTGGCAATATCCAATCAGCAAAATCAGCAATATAGGATAATTTGTGAGGTCAATTTCAACTTTACGAATTCAATGCCGCATACATGAGACTGAGCTTATCAAATCAGAAACCTATCTGACAACATGCAAATGATATTACCCCACAAATAAATGATAGAAATGGAGGATCCTATTATTGCATACCTCCCTCTACAGAGCCTCATCGAGTTGAGGAGTAATATCATTAGAATGTAACCGCATCAAACAACTCTACATCAGCATAACATACAAAAATATCAGCGGCTACGTAATTGATTGACAGAGGTAGAACGTAATGAGCATACACAAAGCAGATTCAATTTTAAAACTACATTTACTATCGTTCAGGTATGAGCTGTTAAGACCAGATCAAGTGTTTTGGATCTTCACAAGCATCAAAAACTTCATTAGGACACTCCAGTTAGCTCACGAGCCTCTTCAAGGTTAACACATAAGATGGTCCTCGGCTGTTGCTCATGCTTCCTCTATAAAATCCCTTTTCTTCATTTTGATTGGTCTAAGGTATGAAAGTGGAAGTTCCTCATCCAAGTTCGCCACACCCAAATCAGTCATGTGACAAAACAATTCCATGACAACTATAGGATCAAATGGGATGTAAACTGATTAGCAAATTCTTGAGCTCCTCGCCCCAGCTTGATTCACGGATGGGCAAAAAATTGTTCAATTAGGCAAAAGGTCATCAATAGAGCTGATTGAATTGAAGTCCCAAAGTAGGCCTTGATCATCACATAAGACCAACCAAACCTGTCATAAAAGTAGCAATAGTTGACCTTGCTTGATAATCTTTCAAAACAACAGTGTGACTACTGATAATGTTAAGGTGGTCTACAATCATATATGATAGACTTGCCAAAACTAATTTTCCATTTTTTTTATCACCAACCTGAAACACTTGAACCTTGAATTTTATTTTACCTTGGCTCCTCATGGTTACTGGGAATTGATGCCCGTCTTAGAAGGTTTAAGGGGAACATCAAGGGAACAATAAGAAACTTGACAGGGTTTTTGATCATCACAGAAAATTGAAGGTGTTTGTCCCCTAAATCAATCAAATAGATACCCAGAGTGGAGCAAATCATTCTTAAAAAATAGAGCTTCAAGAAAAGTATTACTCTATTCGCTCACGCTGGCTGTTCAAGGATGAAGAATCTCACTAGATGACCAATGCCTTCTATTGACATTTGGGTCTACATTTTGATCTTGGCTGAAGTATCATGTCAGCTTCTACAGCCAACTACCCTGCTCCTTCAATTATGTAAGACTAGCAATTCAGGAAAGTGTAGAACCCTGTCATGGAAAACCATCTTGTCAAAAGAAGATGGTGATGAAAAGTAGGACATGAATATTAGAAAAAAAATGATAGTTTACAGCTTATTTACCTCTGTTAAAAAAACGTACTTGTCTCACTGTTGGCACACAAGATGGTCCTCAGCTGTTGCTGATGCTTCATTTTGATTGGTCTCAAGTCTGGAATTTGAAGTTTCTCAGCCAAGTGATCCACACCCAAATCAGTCATGTGAAACAATTTCATGACAACAATAGGATCAAATGGGATGTAAACTAATTAGCAAAGTCTTGAGCTCCTTGCCCTAGCTTATTTCACAAATGGGCAAAAAATTGTCCAATTATGCAAAAGGTCATCAATACAGCTGATTGAATTGAAGTCCCAAAGTAAGCCTTGATCATTACATAAACCAACTAAACCTATCATAGAAGCAGCACCAGTTTACCTTGCTTGATAATATTTCAAAACAACAGTTTGACTACTGGTAATGTTAAGGGGGTGTACGTTCATATATAACAGACTAGCCAAAATTGCTTTAACATTTTTTTTATCACCAACCAAAAACACTTGAACCTTATATTTTATTTTAGCTTAGTTCATCATACTTACTGGGAATTGATGCCCGTCTTAGAAGGTTCAAGAGGAACATAAAGGGAACATTAAGAAACTTGACAGGGTTTTCGTTTATCACGAAAAACCGAAAGGCGATTGTCCCAAACAAGACATATGCCATTAGTCAAATTTGACACAAGACAACTCACAAAGGAATTCAAAATGGCCAAGGATTTTTCAAAGAAAATATGAATTTTGGACAGGGAAAATCTGGGTGTTGTTTACAATATTGAATAGCAAAAGATCATCGGCCTCTAGAAGAAAATTTCAAATCCTGGGTTTACAGAGAGGGAAACTGTAAATCACTAGGGAATTCTTGTTTACCTATGTTTGATATTTTCATCCTTGCCTCACAAGCAGCTAATCTGTTTGCAGTCTACAAAAGCTGCCAATGGAAGGATAAATGAAAAACATTGATATAACGTAATATGTAGGCAAATCCGGAGTTTCCAGAATCAATCAAATAGATACCCAGTGTGGAGCAAATCATTCTTAAAATATATAGCTTTGATAAAAGTATTACTCTATTCGTTCACGTTGGCTGTTCAAGGATGAAGAATCTTACTAGATGACCAATGCCTTCTATTGACATTTGGGTCTAAATTTTGATCTTGGCTGAAGCATCATGTCAGCTTCCATGACCAACTCCCCCACTCCTTTGATTATGTTAGACAAGCAATTTAGGAAAGTACAGAATGGGAAACCTTCTTGTCAAAAGAAGATAGTGATGAAAAGTAGGTCATGAATCTCAGAAGAAAAATGATTGTTCACTACTTATTTACCTCTGCTGACGAAACATCACTCACTCTCTGTTGAGGAATCACCACTCAATGAGAAGTAAGATTGCCGTCCTTCATAATTTCTAAAGACACATGTTCCAGATAATTTCGGTATTGCTTCCAATGATTTACAACCAGAGATATCCAAATCAATTAAATCCAACTTTTCAAGTCCCCGAAGCTGAGTAAGTTTCTTGCAATCTTGAACATTTAGAGATCGTAACTTCTCACATCTCATCAAATTTGGCAACGTCTCCATTGATTTGCATTCTCTAATATCCAACTTTTCTAAGAACTTCGCACCGTCAAGACCTCTAATTTCGACTAGATTGTTGCACAGGGTAGCCTCTAATTTCTTCAAACACGTTGATTCTGGACAGAGAAACCTTTCAATGGAAAAGCAAGCATATATAAATATGTCCTCCAAGAGCTCCAAATTTTCAAGGCCCTGAATTTCAACTAGGTTATAGCAACCCCTAACGCATAATCGTTTCAGACGAATTAACTGTGAAAGGTCCAATCTTTCAATTGAACTGCAGTCTTCTATTGAAAACTTTTCCAAGTTCTTCAATCCGTCGAGCTTAAGCGATTTCAGCTTACCACACATCACAATATGAAGTGTCAAGAGTCTCGAGGGAAGCTCGGGGATGTATTCAAGTAGATGGCATACCCAAAGATGGAGTTCTTCTAGGTGGATTAGGCTAGAAAGATGTGGCAACCCGGGACTCTGACAAGAGACCTGCAGATACGTTAAGCCCGTAGGAAGCTGCTCTGGCAGCGGCCGGGGCCCTAGGTAAAGGCGTTGAAGAGAAGAAAGATTCCAGATGCTTTCTGGCAGGTCAAATATCGGTGCCCAAGCGATGTCGAGGAAAGTGATGCCGTTCTGTAACATCCTGAATTTTGACCCGTTATCGGGACCAATAAAGTGTATATTCATTCTCGTGTAATTTTAGTGAGTCTCGCCTGAACCTGATCAGTCTCGGGACACTAACCATATGAGAAAGGCTAAATAGGAACATGTACGTGGACCGAGAACCCGATCGCGATTGAACGCTGAATTTGAAGAACGTTGAGGAAATATTTTGAGCCAATATAGGCCGATCTTAGGAAGATGACTGGTTGATATTGTCAGTAATGTATGATCGGATCGCGAGTGATTTCGCACGACCGAAAGTACACCTGACGAATGAAACCTGATTGTAATCCAAACGATCGTGACCCTGGTGCTAGTGATAATTCCTCTCGTTCTCTCGAAATTTAGACCATCACGATTTGGATAATCTTAGGTCGATACGCGTAACACCTAAACAGCCACTCGTTAGTAAGAGATCCTAAAACTGCAAAACGAGCATATTGAGATTACAATATTGGACCCGAGTTTCGATATCAAAATCTCAAGGGTATTCACGACTATTCAATAGGACGGACGTCAATTGGTAATGGCCATTCGTGTTTGGGATTAAAACAGTTGAAAACGGAAGAATTGACAGAAAGTGAGAAAAAGACTATTTTGCCCCTGAGAACGCCGAGACCGATTTCGGAGGCCGTTTGAGGTTATTTTTCGCGGCCAACATCATTTTGGGGTATCCGAGTGTGTTTGGAATGATTCTGGACAGAAAGTGGAATTTCGGCAAAAATTGGAAAATAATATTATTTTATTCCCGGAAACTTCGCAGACGGATTATTAGGACCCCCGATGAGGACTTTTGATGTGCCAGTAGATGTTAATGGCATCATGATTCCCCAGATGGTGAGCGGGGAAGTCTCTGATCCTCCCGCCTCCCTTAGTGGAAGCAGCGTGGGCGATACGGTGGATGGACCTATACCCGAGGAGGAAGTGCAGGGTGGAGAGCAAGTTATAGCTGATGACATGATCGGGGAAGAAGAAGAGGAGCAGAATCTGGAAATAGTCGGGGAGAATGGTGAACAAATAGGGGAAGTGGCCGAAGTTGGATCAGATATGGAAATTCTGACAGATGAAGACTCATCTGAGGAGTCAGCAGCACCATCCAACCCAGGTCGGGATCCTTAGAGTAGAGCGGTTTGATAGGAGTTTAGATTAACCCCTCTTTTTGATGTAACCTCTCCCAGTTAGTAAGCTGACGCCTATAGGCCACCGATCCTTTTTGTTTAGTGGCCTTTTTAATGTATTCTTTTGGTTGTAAATATATAGTCTGTATAAGTGTTAAATTATGTATATATTTGTTTAGTCCGTTGTGTATTATTGTCTTTATTGCTCGTGGTCACATTCTTTTTGTCCGGGTGTATATATAGTATATACGTCGTTTCCGCATGTGTTGTGTATTTACTCTGATTTGGGTTTTGGGTCGTTGACGCAACCCTGGGAACGTCACATTTTATTCCGACCAACGCGGATGATCATGCTTCGTGGGGTACGGGGCGTGACATCCCCGCTTGAATTGGTATCAGAGCAAGGACAGCTCTGTTTAACCTAGTTGAGCATTGGAGTGATAAGGAGAAATTGACCATGGGTAGCTATAGGGTGACCTAGAGTGCTAAGTGCATCTCCAGAGTGTTTGTGTTTGACTGTTGTGGTGATTGATTGAACCAGTATTTTGCAGGTGCGGCAGGACCCAAGGTTAGTATGTGAACTCTTGGGTGGAAATCATGTGATGTTGTGTTAGCCGCATGCTGAGTGCTTAATTATTTCCGTGTTTATACCTGCCTAGGGCTTAGACCGGTTAGTTGGTTTAGGTCTCTAATTCCTGGTTGGAATTATAGCAGGTAGTTGAGCACTCAGAATTCTAGATGAGCAGTGAAAGAGGTAGAGTGAGAGGAACCCCAAGGAGGGGCGCAGGCAGAGAAGCTCGTGGTAGAGGTCGCGCTAGAGCGAGAGCGATAGAGAACATAGTTGCTGGTGCTAGAGATGAAGGGAATCCTAGAGTGGGTGTAGGGGCTGCAGTGGACCCCAGAGCTGATGTTAGACAGGCGGAAGATCCGCGTATGGAAGGAGTTCTTAGAGCACTAGACCGAATTGGAAATGTGATGGATAGGCAGGCGCAGGAAAGAGAGAATGCGACCGCTCAGGCTGCTGAGGCCGCAGCCGTTGCTGCTGTCCATGAAAATCAAGCTCAAGCTCAACCAGTGCAGGCTCAACCAATGGTGGCACCGAGACCAATGCACCAGTTGGTAGAGCATTTTCTTAAGCTGAAACCGCCTAAGTTCACGGGTAGAGGTGACCCCGAAGCCGCCCCGCGTTGGGTGGAAGAATTGGAAAAGGCATTTGAGCTGTTAGAGTGTACTGAGAGGGAAAAGATTTTATTGGCATCGTATCAACTGCAGGACAATGCCCATGATTGGTGGAAGGCGGTCAAGGATAGGGTATTTCCAGAGTTTATGGAACCGACCTGGGCGATATTCGTCGAGCACTTTTATGGACAGTTTTTCTCTGAGAGTGCCCAGGAGAAGAAGATGGCAGAATTTATGAGACTTCGTCAGGGGTCAATGACAGTAGTACAGTATGAGGCAGAGTTTATTAGATTATCCAAGTTTGCCCCGAGAATGGTTGAGAATCCCCTGGACAAGGCTCGAAGGTTCCGGGATGGACTGAAACCGGAACTTCGTACTCAGATGCTTTTGTTGAATATTCGAGATTATAGAGAGTTATATGAGCGAGCCCAGACTATGGAACGGGATCAGATTGAAAGGACATCAGCATCGGGTTCGAGATTTATTCCTAATAGGGACAATCGTCGCTTTGTAAGGAGACCAATGCCCAGCAATAGACGGTTTGTTCCGCCTCCGAGAAGGATAGTAGGGAAGCCCAGTCAAGCGCCAAATAGAATCGGAGCTTGTTTTCGTTGTGGGAGTTTGGGACATCAGATAAAGAATTGCCCCCAGCAACGACTTTCAGGACCTCCAGGACTACCGCAGCAGCCACTCAGAATTGGACATCAGGCTGGAAATCCCCCACCGGCTATTCAGGGCAGACCACCTGCGCAAGGACGAGTATATGCGTTAGCGCGAAAAGATGCTGAGGACGCGCCGGGTGTGGTCACAGGTACCATTTCTCTTTGCAATCATTCAGCATATGCGTTATTTGATCCCGGGGCAACCCATTCGTTTATTTCTGAGCAGTTTGTTAGATTGGTTGGTCTGGAGCCTATTCTACTTGAGATTATGTTGTGTGTGACGACCCCACTGCATGATAGGGTGTTAGTATCATTGGGGTGCTTGGACTGTAAAATTGTGATTGGAAATGTTGAAGAAAGAATTGATTTAGCTGTGTTAGCCATGTATGACTTTGATGTGATCATTGGTATGGATTGGCTAACTAAGCAGAAAGCCGTTATGGATTGCGGCAGCAGGACGATCCAATTTAATCCGATTGGTCGTCCTAAGTTTGAGTTTCAGGGAAACCGAGGAGGAACCTCGATTCCTTGGATTTCCTCAGTGGAAGCAACAGAGATGCTTGATGAAGGTTGTGAGGGGTACTTGGTGAATGTTAAGGATCCAACATTGGTGGAGCCTAAGTTGGAAGAAATTTCTGTAGTGTGCAATTTTCCCGAGGTTTTTCCCCAAGAATTGCCGGGTTTGCCACCCGAACGGGAAGTGGAATTTGTAATAGAGTTGGCCCCAGGAACTAAGCCAATTTCTAAGGCCCCCTATCGGATGTCGTTGTCAGAACTGAAAGAGTTGAAAGTCCAGATGCAAGAGTTGTTAGACAAGGGATTTATTCGTCCTAGTGCGTCTCCATGGGGAGCGCCAGTCCTGTTTGTGAAGAAAAAGGACGGGACGTTGAGATTATGTATAGACTACCGGCAGTTGAATCAAGTTACTGTAAAGAATAAGTATCCGCTGCCAAGGATCGACGACTTGTTCGATCAGTTGCAAGGGGCGTCAGTGTTCTCCAAGATTGATCTACGGACAGGGTATCATCAGTTGAGAATTCGGAAAGAGGATATACCCAAGACTGCATTCAGGACGAGATACGGGCATTATGAGTTTACAGTCATGCCCTTTGGTTTAACGAATGCCCCTGCAGCTTTCATGGATCTGATGAACAGAGTTTTTAAGGAATTCCTGGATCAGTTCGTCATAGTGTTCATTGACGATATTCTGGTGTATTCGAAGAGTTCAGAGGAACATGAAGTGCATTTAACTGAAGTTCTACGGACGTTGAGGGAACATGCGCTTTATGCGAAGTTCAGCAAATGTGAGTTCTGGCTTAACAAAGTAGCTTTTCTTGGACATATTGTGTCGGGAGAAGGAATATCCGTGGATCCGACTAAGATTGAAGCAGTGCTTAAATGGCCCAGGCCGACGTCAGTGACAGAGATTAGAAGCTTCTTAGGATTGGCTGGCTATTATCGACGTTTTGTGGAAGGATTCTCGTCGATAGCCACGCCCTTGACGCGATTACTGAAAAAGGAAAGTAAGTTTGAATGGGACGATAAGTGCGAACGAAGTTTTCAAGAACTTAAGCATAGATTGACGACAGCTCCAGTTTTGACTATTCCCTCAGGACCTGGTGGATTTGAGGTTTATAGCGATGCTTCGTTCAAAGGACTGGGTTGTGTATTAATGCAACATGGAAAAGTAATTGCGTATGCGTCACGTCAGTTGAGACCTCATGAAGTGAATTATCCGACGCATGACTTAGAGTTGGCTGCCATCGTCTTTGCACTTAAGATTTGGAGGCATTATCTGTGTGGAGAAAAGTTTCAGATTTATACGGATCATCAGAGTCTCAAATACCTGTTCTCACAAAAAGAGTTGAATATGAGACAGCGTAGATGGATGGAGCTTCTAAAGGATTATGACTGCGACATCATGTATCATCCTGGGAAGGCAAATCGAGTTGCAGATGCATTGAGTCGCAAGTCTAGCATGACACATATGATGATCAAGGAGTGGGCGTTATTGGAAAAGATCCGAGACTCAGAATTTAGATTGGAATTAAGCCATGTGTCGAATCTACTGGCTACTTTGAGGATCGAGCCGGAGATTCAAACTAAGATTAAGGCTCTACAACCCACGGATCAGGAAATCCAGAAAATTGTGGGAATGGATGCCTCGGCAAGAAAGCCAGATTTTCAGGTATCAGAGGATGGAGTTCTAAAGTATAGGGGACGATGGTGTGTGCCGGATGATATGGAACTTAAGGAAGAAATATTGAGAGAAGCTCATCGCAGCAACTATAGTATCCACCCTGGCAGTACGAAAATGTATCAGAATTTAAGGCAACATTATTGGTGGAATGGATTGAAAGCGGATGTAGCCAAGCATGTGGCTAAGTGTTTGACGTGCCAACAGGTAAAGGCACAACACTGTAAACCTGGAGGATTGCTGCGACCATTGGAAATCCCTGAGTGGAAATGGGAACATATTACCATGGATTTTGTAACGGGATTACCAAGGAGTCAGAGAGGACATGATTCCATTTGGGTGATAGTGGATAGACTGACTAAGTCAGCGCATTTTCTGGCAGTACGTAAGGATTTGGAGTTAGAAAAGTATGCGGAGCTGTATGTAAGACAGATTGTGAGACTGCACGGAGTGCCAGTGACGATTACTTCAGATCGTGATCCGAGGTTTACAGCGAACTTCTGGAAAAGTCTGCAGACAGCTTTGGGGACAAAGGTGCAGTTCAGTACAGCTTATCATCCGCAGACTGATGGGCAATCAGAAAGAACAATCCAGACCCTTGAGGATATGTTGAGGGCTTGTGTAGTGGATTTTCAGGGTAAATGGGAGGAACAGCTGCATCTGGTGGAGTTTGCATATAACAACAGCTATCAACAGAGTATCCAGATGGCCCCATTTGAAGCTTTGTATGGCAGAGCGTGTAGAACTCCCGTGTGCTGGGATGAAGTAGGAGAACGGAGTATTACAGGCCCAGAGTTAGTACAGCAAACAGTGGAAGCTGTTGAAATCATTCGAGAGAGGTTAAAGACAGCGCAGAGTAGACAGAAAAGTTATGCCGATCGGAGACGACGACATCTGGAATTTCAAGTTGGGGATCATGTGTTTCTCAAGGTGTCGCCTATGAAGGGATTATCCCGATTTGGCAAGAAAGGAAAGTTGAGTCCGAGATTTGTTGGGCCGTTTGAGATTCTGGAAAAGATTGGCGATATGGCGTACAGACTGGCCCTGCCACCAAATTTATCTCAGATACATAACGTCTTCCACGTGTCGATGTTGAGAAAGTATGAACCAGATCCGACACACGTTTTAAGATACGAGGAAATAGACGTGGACGACAGGGTGTCGTACGTGGAGAGGCCCGTCAGAATCGAAGACAGAAAGGATCGAGTACTTCGGAACAAGACAATCCCGATGGTGAAGATAGTTTGGGAACACCACGGGACAGAGGGCGCTACTTGGGAAAGCGAGGAAACTATGCGACGTCAACACCCCCAGTTGTTCGAAGAACAGGGTTGAAGTTCAAATTTCGAGGACGAAATTTTTGTAAGGGGGGAAGAGTTGTAACATCCTGAATTTTGACCCGTTATCGGGACCAATAAAGTGTATATTCATTCTCGTGTAATTTTAGTGAGTCTCGCCTGAACCTGATCAGTCTCGGGACACTAACCATATGAGAAAGGCTAAATAGGAACATGTACGTGGACCGAGAACCCGATCGCGATTGAACGCTGAATTTGAAGAACGTTGAGGAAATATTTTGAGCCAATATAGGCCGATCTTAGGAAGATGACTGGTTGATATTGTCAGTAATGTATGATCGGATCGCGAGTGATTTCGCACGACCGAAAGTACACCTGACGAATGAAACCTGATTGTAATCCAAACGATCGTGACCCTGGTGCTAGTGATAATTCCTCTCGTTCTCTCGAAATTTAGACCATCACGATTTGGATAATCTTAGGTCGATACGCGTAACACCTAAACAGCCACTCGTTAGTAAGAGATCCTAAAACTGCAAAACGAGCATATTGAGATTACAATATTGGACCCGAGTTTCGATATCAAAATCTCAAGGGTATTCACGACTATTCAATAGGACGGACGTCAATTGGTAATGGCCATTCGTGTTTGGGATTAAAACAGTTGAAAACGGAAGAATTGACAGAAAGTGAGAAAAAGACTATTTTGCCCCTGAGAACGCCGAGACCGATTTCGGAGGCCGTTTGAGGTTATTTTTCGCGGCCAACATCATTTTGGGGTATCCGAGTGTGTTTGGAATGATTCTGGACAGAAAGTGGAATTTCGGCAAAAATTGGAAAATAATATTATTTTATTCCCGGAAACTTCGCAGACGGATTATTAGGACCCCCGATGAGGACTTTTGATGTGCCAGTAGATGTTAATGGCATCATGATTCCCCAGATGGTGAGCGGGGAAGTCTCTGATCCTCCCGCCTCCCTTAGTGGAAGCAGCGTGGGCGATACGGTGGATGGACCTATACCCGAGGAGGAAGTGCAGGGTGGAGAGCAAGTTATAGCTGATGACATGATCGGGGAAGAAGAAGAGGAGCAGAATCTGGAAATAGTCGGGGAGAATGGTGAACAAATAGGGGAAGTGGCCGAAGTTGGATCAGATATGGAAATTCTGACAGATGAAGACTCATCTGAGGAGTCAGCAGCACCATCCAACCCAGGTCGGGATCCTTAGAGTAGAGCGGTTTGATAGGAGTTTAGATTAACCCCTCTTTTTGATGTAACCTCTCCCAGTTAGTAAGCTGACGCCTATAGGCCACCGATCCTTTTTGTTTAGTGGCCTTTTTAATGTATTCTTTTGGTTGTAAATATATAGTCTGTATAAGTGTTAAATTATGTATATATTTGTTTAGTCCGTTGTGTATTATTGTCTTTATTGCTCGTGGTCACATTCTTTTTGTCCGGGTGTATATATAGTATATACGTCGTTTCCGCATGTGTTGTGTATTTACTCTGATTTGGGTTTTGGGTCGTTGACGCAACCCTGGGAACGTCACATTTTATTCCGACCAACGCGGATGATCATGCTTCGTGGGGTACGGGGCGTGACACGTTCCAAGCGATGTCGAGAATCTCGAGCGAAGACAAGTCGCCGATTTCACTTGGAATTGCCCCTTTCAGACTATCGCATGAATTGAGACGTAGAGTCCGCAGATTTTTCAACCTTCCAATAGCACTGGGAAGCTTTTCAATCCCAGAATCACTCAAGTCCAAGTGTTGCAAATCTTGTAAATCCCCAATTGAGCCAGGGATTTCTCTCAGTGACTCACACCAGGAGGCGCTCAGTGTCTTCAGCTTCGTCAGAGAACCAATAGACGTAGGGATCTCTGTAATACCACTACCATCTAATACAAGTTCTTCTAAATCTTTTAATTCGCCCACTTCCTCTGGTAGCTCGTTGAGACTTTCACAGTATCTCAAGTCCAGGTGTTGCAAATTCTGTAACTCCCCAATTGAGCTAGGGATTTCTCTCAGTGACTTACACCAGCCGGCACTCAGTTTCTTCAGCTTCCGCATAGAACCAATAGACGTAGGGATCTCTGTAATACCAGAATGATCTAATACAAGTACTTCTAAATCTTTTAATTCGCCCACTTCCTCTGGTAGCTCCTTGAGACTTTTGCAGACACTCAAGTCCAAGGAAACGAGGCTCTTGAGTTTGCCAATAGAAGGGTGGAGATGCTCCAGTCTGTCACACCATGTCAAGGTGAGGATCTTCAACTGCGTGAAAGCCGAGAGATGAGGAGTACATCTTAAACTAGGGCAATAGCTAAGGTCGAGAACTTGTAGCCGCTCTGCCGTCTACACAAAAAAGAAAAGAGGAGAATAAAGCTGTCAAAAGAATGAGAGTGGGGGATCGGCTAAACAAAAACAAAAACAAAACCCCATCTTAAATCACGGAGAGAGAGAGGGAGGATGTCTCTTTCTTTTCCCCCCCCCCCCCAATCTTACCATGAATGAAATCCTCCATCCTTCCCAATCCTCTGTGAACGTGCTGTATGTTAAATCCAGCACCGATAAGTTCGGTAGATGCAAACTGGTCGTCGGAAGAGGCGGATCGTCTCCCAAGACGCAACATTGAGAAATTCGGCAGATGCATATTCGTTGGAGTCTCCGCTTGATGCCGCTCCATGATAAATCCAGCACCGATGATTTCGGTAGATGCAAACTGGTCGTCGAAAGAGGCGATTCGCTTCCCCCAACCTTCCACCGAAGCCATCTTACTTCAGAAAGGAGTTCGTTGGAAGAGCCTCCGCTTAAAGCTGCCCGCATCCAGTCATCGAACCAGAAGGGGCTCTGCAAGTTTTTTCAAAGGGTTCATCTGAGGACGTCTGGATATGGCAGAAGGAATTCAAGGAGACAAAAGATACGACGGAATCCTTTTCAATTCCCCTCCAGTTATATCCAATCAATCCATTGAGAGTCTCTAAATTGACCTTTTTAACTTTTTAATTTTTTATTTTTTTAAATCTTGGATATGCACGATTTGTTATCTTCTTATCACTTCCGTACATAAATACAGACATGTGATTTAGAATTTAATTTTTTTAAAATAGTTATTGCTTTAGAGCAGCTAAGGCAAATGCACCTCAATGTTTTATCATTTATTCTTTTCTTTTTCAAATTATATGGCACGTGCACTTTGAATTTTATTTACCACGAAATACATGAAACCATTTTACAACATACAAATGTTTACTTGTAAATTTTCATATGACTTGTGTATAATTTTTCAAAAGAATTTGTCAAAGAGTTCTAGTGAGCCACCAGCTAAGGAAGGACTCGATTTTCTTTTCATTAACTATATTTGTGGAGTGTTTAATCATTTTTTTTAAACTGAAACCTTTTTTTTTGTAAAGTATGCTTAAAAAGAGATGTGGTGACATTGGTTAGCAATGCACTTTTTTAGATTTTAAGCAATATCGTTAAGCAAAGCCTGTCATATGAAAGTTTATGGATAAATCACTTATTTTTATTTACAAAAAAAAACCAAAGACACATATGTCCGTTTGCATAAGAATGGCACTGTTTCTCTTTGCATCTTATAATTCGAAACATACTGTTATAATTTCCTGCTAAAACAGATCATTTAATTAGTTGAAGATGGTGTAAAAAATCCCGCATGGCTTTGATTGATTTCAATAATAATACCTATATTTTCTCCCAAAAGTTCAATCGGTAAGATTTTTTTTTTTGGTTGGTTTGATTCACTTTTACGGTTCAACTCGTTTGTCGTTATATCTACTTTAAATATTAAATAGTGAAAAACCTACGACGGTTATAATTTCTCTTAAGTTTGTTCGTAGGAAAAGTCACTAAATTGTTGTAATCATCACCCCATGCTATCTTTCATAATTTTCGCTCGTACATCAATCTATACGGTGTATTACATTAAAAAGTCTACTTTATGAAAAGGGGATTTCAAACCTCAAACTTTCGTCAAAAGTTTACACACAATTCGCAAATATTTCACTAAAATGAGTTGAAGAAATAGGATATAACAAAATAGAAAGAATTATATTTTAAATAGTCAAGACAATTGGAAATTAGTCCCATAAGTATTTCGTTTTCCAAAGTTAAATCAAAATCTTTCTACCTTACAATCATTTAATTTTTGGGAAAATATCACAAAAACCCCAAACTATGCCACTTATAACAAATTTTTCCTGAATTTTTTTTGTGACACAAAAAATTTCAAACATGTTACTTATGATAAATTTATCCTTGACTTTTTTCTGTGACACGAAAAGCCCCAAATTATGCCACTTGTGACACATTTACTCCATAATACTTTGACCCATAGACATTTTCGTCTTTTTCCTGTTTCTTTTTTTTTTCCTTTCTTCTCTGGCGGAGGGAAGCCGACAAGGGCAACCCTTGCCTGAGTCGGGCAAAGTCGTCCTCGCCAAATCCGACGAGGGTAACTCTCGCTTGACGCCGAAGTTCAGCGAGGGCAACCCTCACCAGTGTCAGGCGAGAATTGCCCTAGCCCGATGCCGGCGAGGGACGCCCTTGCCAGATCTGGCAAGGGCAGCCCTTGCCCAACCTAGCGCCAGTGAGGACTGCTCTCGCCGGCTTCCCTCCACTGGAGAAGAGAGGAAAAAAAATAGAAAAAGGAAAAAGACGAAAATGCTCATGTGCCAAAGTATTGTGGGGTAAATGTGTCACAAGTGACATAGTTTGATGTTTTTTGTGGTATTTTTCCTAATTTTTTTTCCTACACTAATTATTATCTTTCAACATTTCTGTCTATTCAAAACAAATTTAACTTTTTTTCATTTTTCCAAAGACCTGTATGGTGTGCTCTTCTTGCTAATGTTAAGAAGTTATTGGATCAACAAGAGAGTGTGATATCGAATCATAGGAATGAACTATTTCAAATTATATCAAGAATATAGAGATGTTTCCATTGCCCAACATCTCTTGGTAAATTGCTAGGCTTAATTCCTCGCCATTGATCAGTCATGAGCCTATGAAGCATCAAGATGGACAAATATATAATGATAATATGACATGAACATCGATAATTTAAGTAAAAGATAAACATAATTGAAAATTTTGGCTTCATGCTGAAAGTCATATATCATGAAAACAAAGGTGTGGATATAATAATAAGCACGACATTTCCTCTGATTAGTCAAGTTTTCTTTTTTTTTTGTTTAAATAGTGAAGTTAGTCTAGCGGTGTTTGGCACAAAAAGAGGCATTGTCCTGAAAATATAAATGATATAAAACAACTTATAGCAGATAGAAATGTTTGTTATAAGAAATGAGCAAGGTAAACATGATAAAACCTTAAAAAACAGTAAGATTTTCTTGAAAATATTTTTAAGGGGATTTTTGCTATCTTATCTATTAAGAGGAAATAAGAATGAAAAGAGATAGAAATAACTAGTAGAGCATAAGGACGGGTATCTTCAAAATCAAAATGGAGGAAAAAATATCAAAAATTGGATTCCTAAATCACTAGAGCACCACATTCCATTTGGATACTTATAATTGGCCCTAATACATATTATTCGCCGATTCCTAAATTTTTATGGATGTAATTTATATCAATGAAATCGAATCAATTGATTTAACTCTTTCATCTTTTGGATACTTATAATTTATTTAGTTGTCATGATTAATCTCTGATGGACATAAATGGATGTTTACACCAATTTTTTTTCCTAAAAGTAAGAGCATTTGTTCATGCTAGATGAAATACTAGAATTAATCATATTAAATATATTAAAATAAGAGGGAGAGAACAAGAAAGGAGTGCCATATTTTACCTTATAGTCCAATACTACTCTTGAGGCTCCCCTGTAGTTGCAATCCCATGGCCCTCTACGTTCGTCAAGCGGTTGTCCTTGACAAAAAATGCTCCTTCCAAGATCTCTCAGTTGATCATGCACTATAAACTCATCATCATCTCCAATTTTAATTAAGCACCTCAACTTCAACTCTTCAATTCCTTGTCTTGGGGAAAACCCACATGCCTCCCACATGTACATGGCATATTCGTGCAATTTGCTATCTTCACCAATAAAGAAACAAACAATATCGAGAAAAATCTGCTTATGTTCATCTTCTAATGCATCATAACTTATTCGCAATATCTTTTGGACATCTTCATGTGGTTGGCTTTTTAATTTCTTCCACACATCTTCCCATACTTTTCGATCCGTTTTTTTATACAAGTATGAACCTACGACCTGAAGTGCCAAGGGAAGCCCACCCATGGTGGATATGATATCATGAGATATATGCTCAAAGCCGCTCGGAGAATGGTCCGTACGAAACGCATGTCTATTAAACAAAAGCAAAGAATGCACCTCATCCAATCCATTCAAATCATACTTGTAGTCTACCTTGAATTCAGATTGATCGAGAATGGCTTCATTTCTAGTTGTAACAATGATCATGCTTCCCCCCATAAACCAATTAGGTTCTCTACCCAGCGCATCTAGTTGATTGTTGTCATCTATATTATCGAGAAGAATGAGAACCTTTTTTCCACCGAATCCAGATTTGATTTTATTAATTCCATCATCAACATTCCCAACTGTATATTTGATTTGCAGTATGTCCTTAATTAGTTGCTGTTGTAGATAAGGAATACTTTTGCGGCAAGCTGTTTCTTGAATATCTGCAAGGAAGCTACGATGCACAAAGTCATTCGACAGCCGGTTATAGATTACCTTGGCAAGAGTCGTTTTTCCGATCCCGCCCATGCCATAGATTCCAATCATTCGAGCATTAGTGGTAGGAGTGTATATCCAATTCATGATTTTGTTCACATGATCATCAATTCCAACTAAGTGCTTAGTAACATCAAGCTGATAATCTTGTCGCAACTGGCTCAGAATATTTTCGACAACTTTTTCCACTAATTCTCCTTCATGCCTGTCAAACAACAAAACTCAATGATAACTTTGTGATTATACTTAATCTCATCAAGAGACTGGCATATAATGAAGGATATATGGGGCCAATTAACATGCAAGCCGTTTTGGTTTTACAATTAACTTGCAATAGGTCGTTTCATTTTTTTTCCCTACCCTGTTATGCGAACAGATGGATCTTGTTGAAATAAAATAAGGTGGTGCACCGGGCTCATGAAGAGTCTTTCGAACTATAATGTTTGTTATAAGAATTAAGGTTGCCTCCAGTAGAAAGATATGAGGTCAATTTTTTTGGGGGAGGTTAAAAATTTTAGAAGGAGAGGAGGTTACCCCAAGATCACCTACCAATGGGGTTACTGGCATTGGAAATCAAACCTAAACATGGTAAATGTGAAGTGTCCAATTCTTATCATCTGAGCCAACCCGTTGGCATAAGTAGGTTTATTTTATCTGGGAGTGATCAAGTTTTGGAAGACCGAGCATTGGAGTCCTTTCTAGGCATGTTATTTAGTGATTGATACTATTGGCTACAGGGGTTGTTTCTTTCTTTTTTTGCTCTGGGACGGAGACAAAGTGTAAAATTCTTGGACGCCACGGGATCTTTGGTTTAAGTTTGGTTGGTTTAGTTTTCAGGACATATTGGGAAGTACTAGTGTTTGTTAGTCTTCGAGGCATTATTGGGACATTTTGGGGATCTTTTCTAAGCTTGCAGTGAAAGTGATACATCTGTATTTCATCGGTTATGCGTGAAGAAGAAAACTTGCTTATCAAAAAAAGAAAAAAGTTATGTGAAGTACCCGTTAGCAACTTTCTCAGATTCCCATCCATGTAAGTAACTCACATATTTAAGTGCTTGCTGCACTTCTAGGATATCCTTCTCATTAAAATGCTTCTGACTTGAATAGAAGGCCTCCCCAAAACTTCCTTGTAGATTCCGCACATCTGATGGTTTCACTTCATAAAAAATTGGCAACACTACGTGTGACGTGCTTTTCTTGCAGTCCATCATATGAATGAGCTCGCGGAGGCACCATTTGCTTGTAGCATAATTTTGGGAGATAATGGGGATCGAAATCTTAGACCGTGAGATAGCACCGAGAATCTGTGAACCAAATTGCTCGCCAATTGGGATGTTGTTATCGTCCTTGAACACGGAAATACCTGCGTTGACCAGTCTATGGTAGAGATGATCGGTGAATTTCTTGCGAGTATCTGAGCCTCTAAAGCTCAAGAATACATCGTATCGATCGTCACCTTGTCCCGTGGGTACGGGAGAGATGAACGAAGAAGTGGATGCTCCCTCCATGCTCTCTTCCTCTGCTCTCTTTCCCTTTCCCTGACTCAACTCTTTGTCCATGGCAATCTGAGGGGGGAAAGTTGAAACGAAAAGATGCTTTTCTCCTGCGCAAAAGGATTGATGAACAACAAAAGATGCTTTTAGGATGCTTTTTTGCAAATGCTTTGCTAGCTTGGTCCACTCCGAAGAGTGTGTACGTTTATTTCTCCCCGAGGCAATGCTGAAGAAGGTTCGTGTTCTTGAGAAAGAGATAGGTAATGAAGACACGGCCTTCGGTTAAGTAAGCTGACGTCGTTTCACTGCGGAAGATTAGGTGGCCCTAAAGAGGCCTCCAAAAACCCACATCATTTACTTGTTCAGAAACACATAGTTGAAACACATTCAAATATTTGAATACATATTTCAAGATGGATTCTTTCAGTTCACGCCTAAGATATTGAAATTATGTAGGAACCCCTTTTTCAAAACACCTTCTGTTTAATCCCAGTGCCAATTAATTGTTGCCAATAAACCTCATCCTCTAGATACATGCACTTACCTAATTAGAGGAAATTTCCATCAATCACGTTTTTAATTTGGCAGGTTTCAAGTTTTAGGCATCGTTCATATATAAAATTAACTAAAGCTTAAATATTAATCGAGGAAAATTTTTCAATTGCTCAGTTGTTTAAATTATGAAGGAAGTCGATAAAAATGATTCTAAATGAAAGGGAAATACTTCCTTTTGGGCCCAAATTTATTTCTTTCTAAAAGTGCATAGAAATGAGAGGAAATGCAAAAATTGCACTTTTCTTCCAAAATTGGCCTTACTTCCTTCTTAAGGATGTATAGAATGAAGGAAAATTAAGTCTATCAATGAAATTAAGTTCCATTTACATCATTTGCACCCAACATGTATCCAAACATATTTCGAGGAATTTTAACTTTCCCTCTCTTCTTTCATGGTCTGCTTGTTTTTCTGTTCTTAATTTTTAGATTTTGAAGTTTATCGCTTTAGTATGTTTGAAATTGAGGCTTTTTGCATGATTAAATTTTATGGCTCTTAAATAGGATTAATATTAATCCAAAAGGCTGCGTCTCACTTGTAATTAGAATATCAGGGGAAGCATTTTTGCTCTTTGCTTTAGATGTAATGCAATGTGTTGCATCTTTTTGCATGTATACAGGTTAGCATTTTGCATGGTGTCGTGTTGACATTTTATATGGTGACACATTTAATTATCACATTTGTCATGTCGTGTTGTCTGACCTGCTTTATAAAAAGTGTTGTGTTCATACGCATTTACTAAACACGTCTTGTTCGGGTTTTGTCATATTCGTGTTCTATCCTAACTCGACATGATACAATTAATATGACACGGCATGAATTGTTGATGTATCTTTAGTGGAATGATCGCTCACAAAAATCATTGATAAAAAAAGAATGTCCAAAGTCTTTGAATTTCTGCAGCCTTTAAGGACCACTCAATGAAGCTTTCACTTGATTTTTTTTCCCGAACAAAAAAAAAAGAATTGCTAAAAGTGTACAAGTCTCTCGACCTTATTTCTCCAAGAAAACTCGAGCTTCCCTAACAAGCTGATACGCTCCTCTCTCTTCCAATGGCTCGCAACAAGGTACTCTCTCCCTCTGCTTAACTTCAATCAATCTCAAATCAGGTTCTCTCTCTCTCTCTCTCTCTCTCTCTCTCTCTCTCCCTCCCTCCCTCCTATGTTCTTTTCTCTCTTTGTGCGAATGTTGCTTCTCTATTCGTATTGGGTCGGTTGCTTCACTTCTTTTATGTTTTGTTTCAAATTCGGTGATTTCATATTTTAATTTTATTTAAAATTGTCATATTCCTAATGAAGTTGTAAATGTGAGGTAAAGATGAACAAATGGTCGTTGTCATTTCTCTCTTATTTATTTCATGCCGACCCCACATGCCAATAATTTTATATAAGACGAATTTATGATATGATGTTACTGAGCTATTCACTTCAAACTTTCAAATTTAAATTATTGATTGATGTATTGTCTGCAAAATAGAACTATAATTTGTTAAATGACACCAATATTAAGTTAATAAATGATATATGAAATACTTGTACACTGTCCTTGAGTTCTTTTCCGGTTCATTTTTTTATTACAATTTTGTTGGCATATCATTCAGCTCTTGAAAAGTCAGTAAACCAACGAAAATAGAAGGATGCGAAATATTCAAAAAATAAAAGATAATTTAGGAAAAAACATAGAAAAGAAGGGAATGAAGTGTCTAGGCTTACTTTTAGAAGGAAGCAGCGATATTTAGAGGTAATGTCCAAAAGGCTTTTGAATTATGAATTCATGACACATAAAAACCTCCACGAACACAAATTAAAAGTCAAAAAGGGAATGAAGCGTCATCAATTTTCCTCTTTCTCTAACTTTGCCCTTTGTGCATGGCAATTTGAGGGTGAAAGTTGGTACAAAAAATGCTTTTCTGCTGAATAAAAGGATCGATGAACTAATCTCTACAAACAAGTTTATGAAAATGAAATCTTTAATTATTTGGTAATTGATTGACTAGGATCAGTTGCAGCTGCTTTTAGTCCTAACCTTATTTTCTTTTGGACCTCACCCTATTCAAGTCAAACTTGTTGGCTTGATTCACTCACGAGTAACATGTACATTAATTTTTCGATTGGGCTATAAAGAACTAGAATCTGTGTACAAGTATTCAATTACAAATCTAAGCATGAGTTCGTTTTTTAATTGTTTATTGAAAATCAGAATTTGATAAATCATTTAAAAGATAATAATTGAGTTGAAACGGAATTGGAAATGTGCGAAAGACGTGAAGAAAGGACCGAGCTAGTGACTGTGGATGTGATTTTATATTTTACTCTTGTTTAAAATTGTCATATTCTTAATGAAGTGGAAATCTGTGGCAGAGATAACCAAATGCTCCTGGTTATTTATCTTTTATCTACTCCACGCCGGCACCACATGCTACAATTCCATGTAAAACGAATTTATTTTGAACTGGTATATTATCACCAAGCCTTTTGTTTCAAATTTTCAAAGCTATAAAGTTGATTGATATTTTGTCTATAAAACAAAGCTATAATTTGTCAGATGGCACCAAACGGAGTGCTCTCTTTTTATGCACTCTTTCTCTTCTTATTGAGATTACTGAACACAAGCACAGAGACACAAGAAGCATCGCAGAGGAATGACCTGAAATGAAACGGTGCATTTCTTTGTTTGCCTTGCTCTGACTTTGCCCTTTCTCCATGTTAGTCTGAACGATTAGAAATTAGGTACTAATTCGGTGGAAGGAGGAGAAGAAGAGAAGAAAGGAAGTAGAAGGCAGCTGCTGAGGAAAATTCAGAGATGACCAAGGTTTGAAACAATGGCTTTTGAGTGCTTGAGAATATCACTGCAAAGATTTTATATCCAATTAAATGGAAGCAGAATAGGATTATCAGCTAAATTCATGATAAGTCAGGTTAAAATTGATTAATCACCTTTGGAAGAATGAATTTATTGTTTGTAACAAAAAAGGTGTAAGGAATGAGTGATGTAAAAGCTAGGTGAATCTCCTAATATGCACATATGGCTCGATTCATTTGATTGTTTTCATGTGTGTGTCATAAAATCAATTAGGTTTTTTTTTCTTATTGTTGGATATCATGTGGAAGATCTTAAGAAGTGTCATACTATGAATTTGGGTATGTTTTATATTATAATGATTGAAACTATTGTGAGTTGAGTGAGGGTAAAAAGTAGCAATATAGTTAAAATGCTCCAACTTTCACCGTATTTTTTTATTCCTCATTTACTTTTCCTTTCTTTCATGTAAAGACTCGGTCAATTTTTAAAGCTTTGAAGGGAGAAAATGAGCTTTTTCTTTTCTTTTCTTTTCTTTTTTGGCTAAAGAAGGGAGAAAACGAGTTAGGGGTGAACGCAAATATACTCATTTGGAATGTTCTATAGGGAGGTAAAATTGTCTAATGAAATCTCCTTAAAAGAAGACTTACTCTTAGGACGATCGTTTTTGGGATGAGTAGGTTCTAACCTAAGAATCGGGAACTTATTTCGTAATAATTGGTTCTCCATTTTGTAACCAAGAACCAAACTAGTTGACCCTAGAACCAGCCTAGTTTTATTTTTCTGATTTATTTTTCTATAAATTGAACTAGGACCTTCAAACATAGAGAAACCTCACAACGCATAAACAAAATGTTCTCCGGATTCAAGCGAAATTTGGCAATTTTGCGCACGAGAGTCTAGCGCGCTTGCAGACCTACTCATTCTAGTTCAACAAAAGATCAATACCGAATTACAATGCAACTAACAATCAAACAGCGAAGGCCACCATAGGATTAGCCACATCTAAAGTCGAAAACAAAGGCTTTCCTATTTTTCATCGAAGTTAAATCTCAGCCGGGGACATGCCTCGTTAACCGGTAACAACAGCTGACTCCTAAGGAGTGAATAGAACA
Source organism: Syzygium jambos (assembly GCA_031216235.1). NCBI lineage: Eukaryota > Viridiplantae > Streptophyta > Magnoliopsida > Myrtales > Myrtaceae > Syzygium > Syzygium jambos. Next base: position 23,548,649 of record CM062221.1, on the reverse strand, counting down.
CCCTCCTCTGGTATATTCAGCAGCCACCCCCACATCCCCAATAGACAAAAAGGGCCCCAGAAACACACTTAGTTCAGCCGATTTTTCCAATAACCAAAGCGACAGAATCAACACAGAAACGACACGCTAATAAGAGATGGAAAAGCGTTTACCTTCCAAAAGCTGAGATGCGAAGAGAGGCGCGAGATCGGGGAGAGGAGACCCTGAACAAGCCTGGGCGAGAACTTTCAAGAGGACAAAGAACAGAGAAAGCGAGTGAGGACTAATCAATAGACGATAGTCTCGAATGGTTCTGCAAGAGAGAGGCCGAATGCGAAAGACAAAGTGAGAATTGTGTGAGATAGAGAGAGGAACAATCAGCCAATCAGTAGTTGTAGACGATAAGTCTCGAATTAGTATTGACCGACTGGTATCCCCTATCGCTGATTGACTGGTAGCAATTAAATTGTTTTCAGATGGCAAGCCAAAGTCAAGCCGCGCAATTTGGACCAGAATACGGAAGGCCCACTTCCGTTCATGTCCCCACTTATTAAACACCATTTTGTTAAACAGATAAATATGGCTCTAACCAGCTTGTGAATCTTTCATTATATGATAATCAAAGACGTTCTTACTCCTGTAAATGCTACATTCTCCTCCCCTGCCCGAAACATGCATAAATCACATTGTCAAATCCATCGTAGGCCAGTAATTTTCTACGCTATTAGTATACACGTAAAAGCCACATCTTTGCTGTAAACAGTAAAATCGCATGATTTCCAGGCTTTGTGATGAGTTTCTTTGACTCAATCCGCAAAGATAAAGTCCATTTAAAAATTGTCCACGTGTTAAATATGTGCAAGTGCATTGAAACCAGCAGCTTTGCTCACTTTCAAGTTTTCCATTGTAACCAGCACAAAAGAATAGTACAATTGTGAATTTTTCATAATTTCCAAAAAACATTTGAATTTTCTGTCATTTTTCAGAAATTACGAAAAATTGTTTTATGGACATCCAAAAATTCTCTAGTTGATCTGATCTGTTCAGATAAAGTTATGTTGTTGACAATTCTGATCAGTAGCCTTTGAAAGGTTTTGTGCGATTCTTGAAGAGAATAGACCAGCAAGATTGATATTTGGAAAAATCTAGTTTTTAACTGTTTCAAGGAAAAAAAGAAAGAATTATTTCTGCAAAAATTGAGTATTTTGGATGTTACAGGCTTTAACTAATTTTGGAAAATTGGGTATATATAGGGCCGATGGACCCAAAATCGAGTCTAGAAGGGTATTTTCGTAATTTGAAGATGGGCTTTTTGTCCCAAGGGCCAGCATGCAATTCCACCTTATTCAACTGGTCTAACCATTCATAACATATTAGTTCACATGAGAAGATTGTAGTAAGAAAAATTAATAATATATGTGACGATGATATTGAAAAAGTTGAGGGAATTTCACAAGTAATATTTTGTATGCCTTAAAGGATGTTAGGTGTCATGCGATGAGTAATAATCAAATGTATCTTTGTCCTATTGATTGTAATGGACTGGAGAATGAAGGTAGGGCTTATCTTGAGGAGCGATGCAAAGATGAAATTACTGTGATGGGTTACAGTATTTGAGAAGAAGTTTCCTTATAGTAGATCAAGTTGTGTCCAAGTCCCGAAAGGCTGTACAATCCGAGGATCACACGTTCACGTATCAACTTGGAGCTATCCAAATGAGATATATCTCAAAACAAAAAGGAGCATCTCAGTGATTTATGGCGATTGGCATTTCTCCTCTTCAAGCACGAGCACTTGGGACTTTAAATAAAGCTTTTGCTTCTTCTCTTGAGGAGACGCGCAATCTTGCGGTGGAATTGCGTCAAGACGAGGAAATTGTACTCATTTTGAACCGTCACCTTTTTGACCTAGACCGACCAAAAACAATCCCCTTCCTCGAAATTGGCAAAGAGGACCCCCTGTGGACTTTACTTGTTAGTTCTTTCTATCATCGGATCCCGTGGCAAGCAAATCACGGTGGAAATTAACTTTTTTACATAATGCTATTCCTTAAGAGCCACGGAATTATCTCCTTTGTTTTTTCGGCAGACGGAATCATCTCCTTTACTTGGTAACTTTTGCAGGGTGTTCATACTGGGAATTACCTCTTCTCTTGCCTAAAAAGATGAGCCAGATGTGCCTTGGGATACACACAATCCTACCGTGGATTTTGCGCGTCTTTGACGAGGAAATTTACTTCTTTGACCAACTAACCCTCACCTTTTGTTAGTTGTCTTTGTAATGCGATCACATGGCCGCACAAATCAAAGTGAAGATGGACCACATTTTGCTGTCCCTTCCCGTCGAAGTGAAAGCCTCTCACCGATAGAGTCGTTGAAAAATGGTCAAAAATCTACTTTTTAACTCATATTTAGTGATCTGGATCATATATGAATTAGCTAAAATTTAAAGAATAGGTTGTTACGAATTTAAAGTAAAAAAATTTAATTCAATATATATTTTAATGAGTCTGAACCATGTCTATATGTAATTCATGTTAATCGAAAAAGAGAAAATAATAATGATTTTTCCATTTGCTTTCACGTGACTCCTTAGTTGGCCTCATCCTCGAGCATGGTAAACCCCGGCATGTGGAGCCCATTGTACGTGGCACGACAACTGCATGAGCTTTTTCTTTACTTGCCTATTGTTTTGACCAATGATTGAGTAACACGTCATTCATTCGATCCCTACTCATTACAGATTGCTAAATATAGTGGGACTCATGTGGAATTTATATGGGTCCTATCATTTTTAGTTTTCCAAACATAATATTTCTCACGATATCATTTAGCTCCACGTCCATACGACGACATCAATTAGGGGCAATTCAGCTAAACCTCCTCATACCCTTAAGGACGTAAGGAATTATATTGATATCGTGCGCTTAATCTGCACACACAAATTTTTATTTTACGTATTCAGGGATCAAAGTTATGGTGAATTGTAAGGAAATGAAGACAGCAGGACAAAATTACCAAAAAAGTCTTAAACCAATTGCACTCATGCTAAATCAGTTACAAACCTTTCAATTTTTGACCAATTTAGTCCTAAACATTTTGACAATTTGCCAATGTAGTCCATTTGGCCAATTTTGATCGGAAATTATTGACGTAGATGCTGAACATCCTATGTAACACAGCCGACATTGACATAGAAATTTTTGAAATTTTTAATTTTTTTGAAACATTTATTAAATATTTTCTTTTCTTGTCTTTTTTTCTTTTTTAAGGGCCAATGGGGGGCCGCTAGCCGAGGCCCGTGGACCCCCACTTGCCACAGAGAGAGGGCCCATGAGCCCTCGTCATAGGCTGCAAGGGTCGCGGCCTTTGCCCAATGGATGGCGAGGGTTGCAAGGGTCACAACCCTTGCCCCTCTATGAATGAGGCCCATGAGCCCTCGACCAATGGCCAACGAAGGCTTGCTGCCCTCACAAGCGGTAAGTGAAGGTCGTGAGCCTTCACCGACCACTAGGCGAGGGTTGCGAGTCGCCCAGTAGCCGGCAAGGGCTTGCCGCCCTCACACGAGGCAAGTGAGGTCAGTAATTTTCGGCCAAAATTGGCCGGATAGACTATATTAACAAATTATCAAAAAGTTGAGGATTAAATTGGCCAAATTAAAAGGTTAAAGAATGAATTGACATAAGTACAATAGGTTTAGGACTTTTTTGATAATTTTTCCCCATTAAATCACACAAAAACCACACTTAATGATGGGTTTCTCTAACCCAATCCACAAAGATAATGTCTTCTAGAAATTTCCTTTAGAATGAAAGAAGGTCACCTTCCTCCCATGAAGTTCATGATGGTTCTAGAAAAGAAATAATACATTGGGGACCATCTCATGGTAAGAACAGTCTACAATAATGCATTTTAATTTAATCTTTAAAATTGATTTGTGGAAGAAGAATTTTAATCAAACTAATTTTGGGGAAGACTGGATGGACATTGCTGTATTCACAACTAATGACAGATTTCAACTGCAATTGTCATATATAATATAAACACACAAAAAGGAAATGAATAAACCCAAAATCGCGTGCCACTCAAGTCAAGAATGGTGGGTGCCTTCTTTTTCAAAAGGGTCTCATGCAATCATACAAACCACACGACAATTACCCTTTATTGCGATGGGATTCAATTAATTAGTAATTGATGGATAAGGAGCAGTTGCAGACGCTTTTATTCCTTGCCTTTTATCTTCTTTGAGACCTCACCCTCTAGTCAAGTCAAACTCGTTGGCTTGGTCCACTCCCAATTAAGGCGTACGTTAATTTCTTAATTGGGCTGTAAAAGAATTAGAATTTGTTTTCAAACATATTCCATTCGTTTAAAAATATAAGCATAAATTCGGTTGTTATTTGGTTATTGAAAGATCATAATTTCATAGATCATATTGAGTTAAAACGGATTTGGAAATGGATGGAAGACAAGAAGAAAGAACCTAGCTAGTAGCTACTGATTATTGACGTGATTTTATATTTTAATTTTGTTTAAAGTTGTCATATTCTAAATGGGGTTGGAAATGTGAGGTAGAGATAAACAAACGGACGTTATTTGTGTTGTATTTATTCCATGCTAGCTCCACACGCTAACAATTTCATCTAAGTCCAATATATTTTAAAATAATATGATATCACCGAGTTATTCTCTTAAAAATTAGAAATTTAAATAATTGATATATAGAGCTGTAACTTGTTAGATGACACCAAAGAAGGAGCGGATGCTCCCTTGATGCTCTCTTTTGCGGCACTCTTGTTCTTCTTCTCGAGATGATTGAATCCAAGCATAGAGAGAAGAATCGGCACAACAAGCACCCGCAAAGGAACAATGTGAAACGAAACAGTGCATCCCTTTCTTTTTCTTACTCTGGCTTTGCCCTTTCTCCCTGGAAGTGTTGGAAAAATATTAGATAATATGAAAAATAAGAATTGTTGGAAATCTATTGAAATGATAGAAAAAAAAATATAAGATTAATTGTTTGAGGCGTGCAAGCACTGTCTTTAAGAATAATTCTGCCCATCGAAGCACGAAACTCAGTGCAATAGGCTTTAGTGACTATCTTCTCAAGATACAACACATCTTTATTCCGCATAGAATAATAGAAGCAAGAGGAATAACGTTATGTATATAACCTAGCAAAAACAGAAAAGATATGTGAATTCTGTGAATTTGTGTATCTTAAAAGACTGTGGTTTGAAGTTTAATCTTATATTCAAAGGAAAGCGAGAGCCGTCAAGAAACCGTCATAAATCAATTGAATATAAGATTAAACTTCAAACCACAATCCTTTAAGATACACCGAATTCCAATATATTTCCTTTCTTTAATGGGTTATATACTTAACGTTGTTTTTGTCCCTTCTATTATTCTATGCGGAATAAAGAAGGATTGTTATATCTTGGGAGGATAGCCGCTAGAGCCTTTCATACTCCAAGGGGCGAAATTATCCTTAAGGACAGTGCTTGTACGCATCGGATAATTGATCTTATTTTTTTCATTCTTTTCAAAAGATTTCCACAATTCTTATTTTTAATATTATTTAATATATTTCCAACTATCTTAAAGATAAATGCCTTATGGATTCCCAAATTCGAATTCTCGCTACTACCATTGTTGTTGGAATTGAACAAGGACTTGAAGAAGATCATGGGGAGGATAGTGAGGGGCCAGATTTTTGAGCTATAGAGGATTCGGGTCAGGACCTTCTTTAGGCGGTGGTCGATCACCAAGATTAAGTCGAGCAGCAAGAACTTAGTCTTTGAGGTCGGCGGTGTCAGTGCCAAGTATCCCTATGAGAATTTCGACAAGGCCCCAGCTTGCAAAGGAGGAAAGCGAGCTTCTTCTTGAGGTTAGGGTTTCGATTCTTGGTTTTAATCTGGCAAATTTTGTAGATCGATGATCTGCCGTTTTGTTTGTTGGTTCGACCGGATGGGTTAGAGATTGTTTGTTCATTGCAACTTGATTGCTTCGATTATTTTAATTGGTTGGCCACTTCATTTTAGCCATTCTGTAGTGACCCAGGTTTATTCTTTGGTAATGGAGAAACACTCAAAAAGGGATTTTTGTGAGTAAATTGTACTTTACAAGATGACAATAATAATGGCTTCAAATTCTTACCATCATACTGTCAGTGACTTCTAGTGTCGGTGAAGGATTTATTCGTATCGGTACGATGAGAAGTATGTTTCCGAGCTTGAGTTGATCTCCATCGCAATGATGCTATTGTTAGCGGGATTATGTTCTTCTTGTTGTTTACTTTTTTTCGGGAAATTCATTAAGGCGTTAGTTTAGCAGAGAGAAGTAGCAATTGTGATCGGGTGGTGTATTTGATTTAACTCTTGACTGCTGTTATATTGGCGTGTTTTATTTAAGTTGTGCTCGGCTTTGAGCTCTTTGTCCGGCTGCAATTTTACCAGTAAAACATACTTTCATAGGTTTTCTTTGGAGGTCATAAATTCTCTGAAACATATGTTAGGTAAACTTCCACAAAAATAATATCTATTTAGTTAATTATAAATTTCTTTTGCCTCAGTAATTTTCCATAATCATCGTAACTTTTCTTAATCAAATGATAATTTGATCACGTTTGCATCTGTAACATTCCTTTAATGTTCGGAAGTGATGACAGAAAATCGATTTTGCAAAACAGATATGACAGATCACGTTTTTTTCCCTTTTTATCCAACGGTTCACGTTAATGCAAGACCGATCCCATAAAAGAGAGCTTTGACTAATGAAATTTCCATCACGATCAGGAAGTTTTGGCCATAATAAAGTAGTTATTTATTTTTTGCCAAACAATAAAGTAGTGTTGGAAATGCTATTTTTCCAAAATTTTGTAAATCGTTCCGTTTATATTTATAAAGGTAAAAATATAACTAAGAAACTATATTACTTTGTCAATATTTTCTTTTGCTGATGCACAGCAATAGAAAAAAGTATTTGAGATACTTCTCATAGATCTATAACTTTAGTACGACACGCAAGTCTTCCCTTTGCAAAGGAGCCTTCACACACATTCTTATCTACCGAGGTCAACAATGACTCAAACACAGAAAAAAGAAGAAGAAAAAGACCCAAGGGCGTCAAATGAAACCAGAAGAACTTATAGGGGGACAAAATAGAGCTTAGGCAAACTTCAGGTGCGAAAACGGAATTTAAAAAAGAATAAAAATATATGGCTCCAATCTCTCAAACTCTCCAGCATATATAAAAATGTAAAGGGAAAACATCAATCCCGCCATCGCCAGGAAGGTTTTTCGAAAAGAGCACTTCGAGTGCGTGCTCTCGAGAGAGACTATCAATCAGTTCGATTCCGACTCGTGCATCATCGATTGAATCACTTGAATAGGTTGACTTCCATGGAGGATCGGTGCTTTGAGGTAGAGAAAGCTCTGTTACTGAGCTTGGCACTAGAGTTCGGCTTCGACGAGCTGTCCGCCAATAGGTGCTTGGACCGTCTCATTTAGCTATACGGTATTCGAATCATTATTTTGTATCGCATTTTTTGTGCTAGTCAGTGTTGCAGATATTATGTAGGTATTTCTCATCCACTACGATGATGGCTCAAATTGGTCTGGTTCATTTTTGAATAGATCAAAGCTGGTCTAGCGAAGTAGTCTTGTTGACGAGCGAAATGTCTGGTACTATTCCAGTCTGATGTGTTTAGGTTGCTTTGGATGGTGGTTTTTCTTGGTTATTAGCCTAATTACATCCTCATGGGCACTTAAATGTAAAAAATACTCACTTTCCATTTGCTTATCGCATCGTGATACAGCTATCACGTGAAATACCTTTTATTCTGCCATACAATTTCTCTTTCTTTCTCTCTGCCACCCCCCACCACTACGTCACCATCCTACGGTCACTCCCCCAACCAACAGCAATGGCGCCCGCCACAACTTAGCCCCCATCTTTGTCCGCATCTCTCTCTCTCTTCTTTGTCATGGCCTGGCTCGAAAATAGAGGTGTCTTGCTCAAAGTTGCAATGGCGGCCAGCTAGATCTAGCGTCACATTTGAGTAATTCTAGCATGCATTGAGCTAGACGCGGCGTTGGAGCTCGATTAGATTTGATGTCGAGCCCAACACCGCGGTGGGTTGTAATCAAGGACTTATAACTCAAAAACAAACATGTTATAGCAATTAAGCGCGACGTCAAAATGGGTCAGTGAGATATTTCTCCTTACATAGTATGCTCATGTCAGTATCTGCATTTTGCAAAAAAAAGAATCTTTACTCTGAAAAAAAGATTTTTTCGAAGATTTTATATCAATTTTTCTATGAAACCAAGTTAATTACCTTTTAGAAAATTCTCTAGCTAGGGAAAGCAAGTCAAAGTCTTCCACCATTTTGCTTGCTTAATTGCCAAGAAAGGGATAAGGCAAAAGCGAGAAAGACCTACTCAAAAGAAAAGGGGGAAAAAGAGGAAAAGCCGGGGGCACAAAAGCAAGTCAAAGTCTTCCACCATCTTACTTGCATAGTTGCAAAGAAAGTGATAAAGCAAAAGCCGACACGACCTACTCAAAAGAAAGAAAGGGGGGAGGACTGGCGAGGAAAAGCAAGTCAAAGTCTTCCACCATTTTACTTGCTTAGTTGCCAAGAAAGGGATAAGGTAAAGGCCGACAATACCTACATAAAAGAAAAGGGGAAAAAATTAGAATCTTGAAATTTATGTTTTCAAGAGACTTGTGGGAGCGACCTGCTCTCTTGATTCCTTGATGAATTCAGGAGAACCAAAAACATTTTTAAATGATTTTAGAGTAAGAAACTGCGTGAATCTCTTAAATCTAGAGCAAATTAGACATGGATGTCGAGAAGATGGACGATGTAGAAGCAAGCTGGTTAGGTAGGGCCGAAAAGTTATTACGTGGTTTATAGACCATACCGACAAATATCATTGGATCATATCAGAAAACCCCGGGTGTCCATCACGCAAGTTTCGACTGGTTCTTTCTTTCAGGCAGGGTGTTAAATCGAAATAAAAGCATTGTAATCGTACAATAACAAGCAGATCGAGGGTTAATTTGAAAAGGGATTTCTTGAACGTGTCATTTTCTTTTGTCTGAGATGATCTTAGTGAGATCCATTGCTGCTGCTTACATTACAAGCGGCTGTTGCCCAGGAAAAGACTTAGAACCGACTCCTCCTCGCCCTGATCTTTCAAAATTTGGCAGCTAAGCTGGCTGAGATAGCGACTGCTGCTTTCCATTTTCTCCCACCTAGATACATTATTGAATTGTAATAAATGGAAAAGAGGATTACTAATCAAGGAATAGTGGACTAAAAAAGACTTTTCGCTCATCTACAGACCATACATTTATTAGAAAATTCCATGAGGCTGCTGCTTCATTGTCAGGGGAAAAATCTTGCACGATCTTATCGCCGTTGCCGACCTACCCATGTGAATGAGATAAATGCGCAACACGCATAATCCGAGGACGAGTTGATCATTCAAGAACATGAAGATGGATATACCCAGATCACAGTATAATCAAGAGTAAAGAGGAAAAAAATTATAATCAAGAGAGCAGGATTGATTTATAAATGATGCGACAGAAAAAATTAATCACAATATAATAATGTACTGAAATTTATGTTTTATAATGGGTTTTGTATGAGGTTTGCACGGTTTCTCCTAGGTGTTTTAATAAAACATAGATGTCCAACAATGCTACGTAATTACGCTATACATCAAACTCTTCAATTTGCCTATTGACTTTAAATGACTCATATTGATCTGATAGCATATGTGGTTATGTTATTGTTCTATAATTATACTCTTTTTCTTTTAAATTGACAAGACTGAGCCAATACAAATCACGATCCATGAATGTGAACACACGAGTTTGCAATGCATGTAATCCTAACGCTAGTTTGTCATCAAGTGTTTGAGGAAAGTTGAAATTGATATGTGAAAGCTATCTGTTGATTGAAATATACATCAGCATAGCCAAGATCAGCTACCTGATAAAGTTTGTCAAATTTTCATCTTTATTCAAATTCATAAAATCCATTTTCTTCTCCCCTGCTTGCTCTGCTTATGCTGATCGTGAATTTTTTTTTCTTTGAGATTTACATTGAATCCATCACTTTTGTGACCCTAGATTCAATTTAGCACATATATCAGATTTACGGAATAATTCCTCCGTATTACTAGTGTGCTATTAAAAGGAGTAACATGTAAAACTAGTAAGATTTTTGCTTTCTGTTGAGGATGAAACTTGTCATTTCTGGCTTAACAAATTATGGACCTTTAGACTGATCTGGAAAAATTTGATTTAGCCGGCTTTTATTGGATAGAATTTAGAAACCACACGAATTAAAGGTAACTCGGTGCTCTCTAAGTGCATTATAGAGCTATAGTAAGATAAATGGAATACCGTTGGATCTTTGACTCTTCCCTCTTTCATCCGTTGAATGAGATGAGAAATCAGTGGCCCAAAATGGTAAAGAACAAAAAGGAATAAATTCATGAAGAGAACAAAGAAGATTGTTTACCTTCACCAGCCAAAAGATTGCAAGGTCAACAGCAAATGCAGGAAAGAAATCCAGAAGAAAACCATACGGAACCGTTTATTATTTACAAGCATACACCATCCTGGAAAGTGGAAACAATATGCATGCCATTAACGGGAAGAGCTGAAAGATTCTCTTCAATACAAAATAACTGTAGTCACACGTCATCTTTTTAACATGTAAAAACAACAATTTTATTCGGCATTGGAGAGTTGCAAGCTAACGAAGCCATTTAAAGGATCACAACCTTCAGCCGCTGATCATATGTGAAAGACAGCCAAATATCATGAGAATCAGCGACAACAGTCCTATTAGGTAGTACTAACTTTGTTCAAATATTAGAAATAACGAGAGATTAATTGAGGAAAATTAATAAAAACACACATTCCGTTAAACCAAATTAAAATACAAGTATATCTTCAAATAATTTGAAAAAAAAATTGCACTTACTGGTGCTCTAATTAATGGTTCCACTCAAACATTCATGTCCCTCACCGTGATTCAGATAATACAGAGTCATTGTTCTCGTGTCCATGTTGGGTACATTCTTCCGGAGTTAATTCTTGTAAAAACTAATTACACCCTACGGTAACCACTTCTAAATTTTACGCAAACAAGTTGGGTCTATTCGACTTCCAAAAATTGACTAGTAATGAACATAGACTTTGAAGGTGCCATATACGCGGTGGAATGAGTAAGTCACAAGCCATAATAGAAAGAATTGGAAGAGTGGTGGCTCGCCTCTTCCACCATTTCAGGTACTCGAGGTTATTTTCGCCAACTCTATCAATGTGCTTGGAGTGGTCTATTCCCAAGTACATCTCCAACTCATTGGTAGACGATGAAGATGACGACTTAGCGTGCTGTGGGATGTTCTTCTCCTTATGAAGCAAAGACCATACAGGTTTGTGGGCACTACTCAATGAGGCCATGCTCTTTGTCCATGGGATGGAACTTGTCGTGTTATATCGACTGGCATATGCCACGTACATATTTGAGAGCCAACTCATCGTTATTGCCAATATGTGTTCCACTTGGAACTCCTGACTCAGTCCCAAATATTTGTAATATGAAACAAGAAGAGTTTCGAGCCCCTCCAACTTGAACCATGGATCCAAGATAGTGGCTACCAAAATAAAGCGGGATGTTTTCGTAATACTTGAGGAATTTCGCCTTTATGGCCACTACTATTTCGTTGAAAAAGGTATCACCGTCTTGTTCACCAATTCTTTTGACATTGGGTGTTGAAATAGAAGGACACAATTGCTTGACCGCTAATCCAAATCTTCGGATTTCAGTCTCGATAAATTCTCAATTTTTCATGTGGTTTGCAAGTTCATTCTCGCATGAGCTAGAATTATCATATCAGAAAATCGGAATGTGATAGTTTCAAGCATGATTTCTGCTATTAGTCAAATTTGACACATAAAAAACTAGTCAAAGATTTCTAAATGGCGAGGAAGCCCCCTACGAAAATCACTAAATCTGGGCGGAATAAGAAAGCATCTGGGCGGAGTAAGCATTATACTTGTACCCGAGCACAAGATCATAAGCAGCTAAATGGAAGATGAAAATCCCAAAACTACGGAGATGAAATCTGTATATCTATACAATTTATAAAAGGAAAAATTCTTTTTTCATGTTTTTTCAAATCAAATTCGTGCGCTTTTAATATTTTTAAGTAAGTCCTTCTACCTTCACAATTTTTTTGATCAAATCCGTGCGAATATAAATCCGCCCAAATCTAGTTAACATGGCAAGTTGGGATAACATCAAAGGACAATGTAGATAACAATTAGCCAATGTGGATGCCCGCATGAACAACACCCTAGAAAAATTTAGTCAATGTGAACGGTGTTGATATATGATGTGGATTAACAACGTGGATGCCCATGAACGGGGCCTTACAATTTGGGGGGCCGGGGGATTAACAATGTGGATGCCCACGTGGACATCCATGTTGGAAAACTTTTATCCATGTTACACTCCAACGGTCACGTCAGTTGAATTGTGTCAGATTTATTGTCGAAAGGACTTAGTTAAAAATTTATGAAAGTCAGAGAATTTGGTTAGACAATTTAAAAATTATTGTCGAACAGATTTATTGTCATGAAGCGTGATAGGTCGGTAATCGCTCAATGGATCCATTATCAAAGATATCCAACACCTCTAAGAACTCCGCCCTATCAAGACCTTGAATTTCGACTAGATTGTTTCAATAGTTAGCCTTTCAAAGGGCTTGCAGCAATATATAGCTATTTCCTCTAGTGGAGAGGCGCGATAGAAATCCGAGATATTCATCTGAGGAGATTGCTAAGAGAGAGCCCAAATTTGAGTTCAGCAACATATCCAATTAAACTTATTTTAAATTAAAAGGTTAAGTCAATGTGTTATGGGTCGGCTATGATACATTAACTACTCCACATCATAGCAATTCTCCAATGTAGGTTTCTCTAATACAGCTACATGTGCATCTTAACATCCTCCTAGAACTCAAATATTATCATGGCCCGAAATTTTAACTAGATTATAGTAAAACAAGTGTAATCGTTTCAGGTGGGAAATGTCCTTTCTTTTAATATAGCCGTAGTGTTCTATTGAAAACTCTTCCAAGTACTTCAATCAGTCAAGCTATTACGACAGGAGGCAACATAAAGTTTCAAGGGTCTTGAGGGAAGCTCTAGGGTCTATTCGAGTAGATAGCATTCATAAAGATCAAGTTCTTCTAGATAGATTAGGTAAGAAAGTTGTGGTAACCTGAGACTCTAACAAAAGACCGTCAAATATGTTCAGCCGGAAGGAAGCACCGACAGCGATCGAAGATCATATCAACCCATAGCCTAAGGTGTTGGAGAGAAGAAAGATTTCGATTTTGCTTTCTGGCAGGTCAAATATTGGTGCACTAATGAATTGGAGAATCTCAAGCGAAGACAAGTCACCATCTCACTTGGAACTTCCTCTTTCAACCTATAGCAGAATCCAAGACTTGGCATTCGCAATTCTTACAACCCTACAATAGCAATAGGTAACTTTTCAATCTTAGAATGACTAATGTCCAGATCTTACAAGTTCTGTAAATCCCCAATTGAACTATAAATTTCTCTCAATGACCAACAACCCCTGGCACTAAGTTTCTCCAGCTTCCTTAGAGAATCAATTGATATGAGAATCTTTGTAAAACTAGCAAAATCTAAAATAAGTTCTTTTAGTTCTTCTAATTCGCCCACTTCTCCTGGTAGTTCCTTGAGACTAACACGGGAACTCAAGCCCAAGGAAACGAGGCTCTTGACTTTGCCAACAAAAGGGTGGACTTGCATTAGCCCGTGACATTTTTTCAAGCTAAGAATCTCCAACTCTGTGATAGTCGAGAAATCCCGAGTACATTTTGCATAATGGCAAAATGCAAGGTCAAGAACTTCTAGCTGCTTTGTCACCTATACAAAGAAGAAAAGCTGTTAGGAGAGGCTAATCAAGTTGTGGATTGGGTAGTGAAAGCCCAAAGATCTAAGCATCTCCTTTGTTATTGGGTTTATAACCCTCTTTTAGCTTTATGGGACCTCTTAGTATTAGAAGCCCATGTTGCTCATTCATCTTGTGCTACTTAAGAAATGGAAAAGCTTCTGCTTCAAACAAAACAAAAACAAGAAAAAAAATATCGCAGAGGATGTCTTTTTTCCGTCTTACCATTATTGAACTCCATCCTCTCCAATGCTCTGTTACCTGGTTGCATGACAATTGCAGCATGACTAATTTTAGTAGATGCAAATTAGTTGCCGAAAAAGACAGATTGGGTTTAATGTCAAACCATTGAAGCCATCTTAATTCATGAAACAGTTCGTTAAAGTCTCCACTTAAAACTGCCCACCTCAATTGAAGCACAATTTTAAGAGATTATAGGCATCAAAATATTAGCCCATGTGATCGCATCAAGGAGCCATGAACCAAACCCTTTGCCAACATGGAAGCTGTTATCTTCACTGAACACAAACATTGGTACCATTCCTTCATTTATGTGATTGTTTTTTTTTTTTTTTGATAACCAAGGGAACCCCCGCACGGCCGACAGCCGGGGAGTAAACCCTGGGGGCGACACGTGCTAGCCACCACACACATGCCACCGGTTAAGTCACCTTGCGGCGCTCGAGATTCAAACACTCAACCTTTTGCGAGAGGAAGAGTACGCGCTCCAGCAGCACCACCCAGGCGGGTGGTTCATTTATGTGATTGTTGTAGCCTCTAAAGCTCAAGAATACATCATAGGGATCACTTCTTGCTCTTGTTGGTGTTGGAGAGATGAACGTAGATGTAGATGCTTCGTTATTGCTCTTATTTTGTACATGTGTATATCTTCCGCTCTTTTTCCTCTTCTTTAGAAGACATAAGTGAACACCAAAAGAACAATTGGTGCAACAAGCAGCACGAAAGAACGCCCCAAAATGAACTGATGCTTTCCGTTATTTGCGTTGCTCTGGCTCTTGCCTTTATCCATGGAAAGTCTGATAGCAAAGAGAAAAATGAAATGCCTTCCTGTAGCACAAAAGGATAGATTAATATATGAATTGGACTTATGCATTAACTTGAAAAGATCGACACCACACGCTCAGAGTAAAGTGCACAACTTCAAAAAATGAAACCCGATCAAGTTTTGCTTTCTCTACTCAAGCTCAGCTCAATAGCAAAAGTTGAAAATACTCAAACTCAAGTTGACTCGATCCTCACATAGCTAGAACCAAGCCCAACCTCTTCTAAGTGAAAAGGAACGGATTTCTCAAGAAGCGATACCCTAAAACATAAGAGCCCCCCAGAATTGGCTGTTATGCAGGGGGCAGCTAATTTGGCAATAAAATCACATAATAATCCGGCGGTTACTTCATACGAAGAATCACAAATGCTAAGCATACACCATGACTGTACAGAGAGAAGTCAAAGAAAGAAATAAAATTAAGACATACAATTTTGATTAGAACAATTTCCTCCATATTCTTCGCAACTCATAACATCCTAAAGATCGGCGAGAGGCAGTTGAACGATCAACGACGACCAGGTGAGAAGGGAAAACAGACCTGGTTTGGCCAATTGTTCGTGATTTTCTTTATTAGTAATTTTCCTCACTAATAGTAATTTATCGGTTACATATCATTTTATAATTTTTTTTCATAGGATGTAATTTCCCCTTTGTTGTCGTATTCCCTGAATCCTATGATTTGTAAAATTTCACAAAAAATAGTAATCTACCTAATG
The DNA here is from genome assembly GCA_031216235.1 of Syzygium jambos. NCBI lineage: Eukaryota > Viridiplantae > Streptophyta > Magnoliopsida > Myrtales > Myrtaceae > Syzygium > Syzygium jambos. The sequence continues at coordinate 23,532,872 of CM062221.1, read as the reverse complement.
AATATCTTTTTTCTGTTGTTAGTAAATTACCTAATGAATCTTAACTTACTTTTGGCGGGTAATTATTACCACTAATAGTAATTTATCTGTAATTTATCCTTACATGACTTTTTTTAGAGGGTTTAAATTTTCTTTGGAGGTAGTAAATTTTCTGGAGCCTGTGGTTCATAATATTCCATAAATATAGTAACTTATTCAGTTAATAGTAAATTTCTTTTGTGTATGTTTAGTAAAATATCAATTTGATCATAATTTTCTTTTACACTTTGTAAATGTTTGAGATCTACATGTTAGTAATTTTCCTTGCACATCGCAATTTTTCTCAAACCGTAAAGTTGATCAGTTTTGCATCGGCAACTTTTCTTTAAAGTCTGAAAGTTATGATAGAAATCGGTTTTGCAAAACAAATTAGACGGACCACATTTTTTTCCCTTTTAATCCGACGGTCCACATTGAACGTGGGATCAATCATGTAAAAGATAACTTTGACTTATGTGAATTCCCGTTACTATTATGAAGTTTTGGGCACAATAAAGGAGTTTTATTTATTTATTTTTGGCCAAACAGTAAAGTAGTGTTGGAGACGCTATTTTTTTAAAAAATTTGAAGTTCATCCCATTGTAATATATACATATGTTAATAAAAATTGTTACTTTGTCAATATTTTCTTTTGCTGATACATAGCAACAGATAAAAGAAAATTGAGATGCTTGTCGTAGATCTATACATTCAGTACGACACGCAAGTCTCAGGTATGCAAATGAGCCTTTTACACATATTCCTATCTATTTCAACCCAATGATCTTATTGTCCAAAAACAATACCCAATAACCTTTTTTTAAGAAAATTTTTGCTAAATGGATCTCATTGGACATAACGGTTCTCACTTCATGCACGTAGTATAATTATCAAACCATATCAATCTACAATATTTTTTTTTTTGCGAATTTTGCGATTCTCATCTGGCATTTTTAATGCGAAACATCGAAAATTCTTCAAATTCTGTAAATATCCACGTGTAGAATCATACATAATCTATAATTATTTTTTTTAACACTTCAAATGACTATTTTCTTTTTCCAAATGTTGAACAGAGGCACAATTGATGGATAATTTTTTTTTTATTATTTCTTCCCACCAAGCAAGCCCAAGGGTGGCAAACGAAACCAGGAAAACTTACGCGGGAGGCCAAAATAGAACTTCGAACAAACTTCAGGAGCGAAAACGGAATTTGTCAAAAGAAACAAAAGGGGGAATGGCTCCAGTGTCTCTCCGTTCTCTCGCTCCGGCATATAGAAAGGCAAAGGAAAAGCAATCAATCCCGCCATCGCTGGCTAGGTTTTCCGAAAGAGAGCAATTCGAGCGCGCCCGCTCTCTCGCGAGAGAGGCTAGCGATCGATTCCATTCCATTCCGACTCGCGCATCATCGATCGAATCGCGTCGAACACAGGTTGAGAGATTCCATGGAGGATCGGGGGCTTGGAGGAGGCAGAGAAAGGTTGGTTGCTGAGCTTGGCTCTCGGGTTCGGCTCCGACGAGCAGTCCGCCGCCGAGTGCTTGGGCCGTCTCGTTTCCGTCTACGGTACTCGGATCATTGTTCCTCGTCGCGCTTTTTTTTTGTTTTGTGCTAGTCAGCGTTGCGGGTATAACGTAGGTGTTGCTCGTCCACTGCGATGATGGCTATGGAATAGTCTGGTTTAGGTTTGAATAGATCGGAGCTGGTTTGGCGAAGTGGTCTTGCTGACGAGGGAAATGTCCGGTGCTGTTCCAGCTTGATGTGTTTAGGTTGCTTCAGATGGTGGTTTTTCTTGGTTATTAGCCGAATTGCGTGGTATCTGGCGATTAGGGAATGACCTAATTGCTTGTGTTGCGTGGATAATTTGTAAATTGATTGATTGTGCATTGCTAATAGGGAGATTTATTCTGGTCAGTCGCTATTCTGATGATGGCTATAGAATAGTCTACTTTGGATTTGAATGGGGACCGGAGCTGGTTAAATTTAGTTCATTGAGCATTAAGCTCATCCCTGTTTCTTTGTGGGTTTGGCGGAGTAGTCCTATTGACTAGTGAACTGTCTGGCTTATTTCTGAACTCTCTGCAAATTACTTATGGTGTCTTGCATTCCTATTAATATCGTGCGTCACTGAACTAAGTGCAAATTACGTACTGTAGATTGTATATGTTTGATCTCTTGTTTGCCATGGAACTTGCAAAATTAATCTCTTTCTTCTTTTGGTTTTCTTAAGGTGACGAAGGTTGAGAGTTTATCACTGTGGAGCACTGTGGCGATGACTTCTTAGCAGAACTTGCCGAAACCATGGAAGATTCTAAGGATGGGGATGATTTGCAAGCTGTGGAATCAGAAGCTTGTGGAGTTTTGACTGATATGTTTGGCCAAGATATCTGTAAAGATGGTGAATGCAATGTTATACACGTTGTCAATATCATAGAAGATTCTCCACAACCTGATAAAAACCAAACTTTTCTTGAGATAGATTACTCTATTGATAGTGAAGATGAAGGCAATATATTTGGCAGTAAAATGGGTAGGAAATCCACATGCTATATTCCTGACCGAAGCAGTACTCTGAGCAATTCATCCACTCAACTTCTGGCCAGACGATCTTTAGAATCCATGGTATGCTCTCCCATGGACATAGACAATACATGCCAAACCACTTAAATCACTGTATCACTGTTATTTTCTCATATAATTTATTCTCTCCTTGATCATTTGCAATTTGCATGTGATTTTGCACACAGCAAAGGACCTACACAATGTAGATGTACAAAAGCATTTTGTAAGTTGCTTATGAGGCCTCTCATCCAATCAAATGTCCAATAGACTCTCCTAACTTTTTCCAATTACTTCCACTATCTTCAAGACAAAATGACATATTGGAACTCTTTGGTCAATAAAGAAGTTGATTTTAGTTTTGGATGATGTACACATACCTATTTTCTCAAATACTTTGAGAGTATAGCAGATCATCAAAGTGTGGAACTTAGCAATCCAGCGTTGCTGAAAGGAATGTTTTGCGTAAACGAAGGCTTGTGATTGATGCTGAGTGTTGTGACTGTCAAATTATTAATCTCCACTTCTGCTTTGCCTGCCTTTTGGAAAAAGATAACCCATTGTGCAAGCATTGTATGTAACTCCTGAAAGGATTGTGGGAAACTCATCATTTCTCTAGATATTGAAATGCTTGCATAGAAAGGTATTGTTTTTGATGCACCATAACTTTTTCTAAAAGGTTCTTTGTAAACTTTTTATTTTCGACCATCATGCATTGCAGGCACAACTAGCTGGTTTTGTTGTTGATGAGGCTCATTGCGTGAGGTATGCATAATCTTTGGCATGCCTTGTACATGAAGAAAGATCATGCTAGAGTTACTTCAAAAGGATTGATTATTTGTGATGTTGCCACTACAAACTATTGTCCTTGTTCCTGATAAATATAAGCAAGTTAACTTTAATATATTCTAACTTAAACTCTTTATCCAAACTTTATTGCATTTCTTTGTTTCTAGCCTAATTAAATTGTCAGTGTTACACTAGACCTTCTGAGGCCCAGACCCATGTGAAGTTCTAATATAACAGAATGCAGTGTTCCTTGTTTAAACTTTGGAAAAGATCTAGGGTCCGTTGTTTAGGAACACTTAGTGGCACATTGTTCATTATATTGAGTAAAGAGCACACAACTTAAATAAGTTCCAATGTAAATTACTTCCTAAAGTAATTGGAACCGGCATAAGCTTCGATGAGGATCCAATCTCCTGTCTATGTTTGGCATGATGCACAGTCTCTTAAGCTGATTCTTGCGCCCCCATTTATTCTTTGAATGCTCATACTTTATTTTAACAACTTGAGAAAGGCAAAGGTTCACCTGTGTGATCATTGATTGCTCTGCCAGTTTGATCTCATTAAAGGAGCGTACTGCTGGTTTGAGCTTTTCTTGTACATCCTACTGATTAACAAGTAAAGCTCAAAAAAAACAAGTAAAGCTCACTGGTTGTCACTTTCGTGGTTGTCATTATTGTAGTCAATGGGGACATGATTTTCGTCCAGATTATAGGGGACTGGGATGTCTCAAGCAGAACTTTTCGTATGTCCCAGTGATGGCCTTAACTGCAGCTGCCACTCGGTCAGTTCATAAGGTACTAACCTTACACATTAACCTCCTGATTATGTTGAAATAATCTGTTTGCTCTGATTGAATTATACATCCATTGCATGATATCCTAAAAGCTCTTGGGGTTCCCCATGCTCTTGTTCTTGAGACAAGCTTTGACAGACCAAATCTAAAATATGAGGTCATAGCTAAGACCAGGGAACCACTGAAGCAGCTTGGAGAGCTGCTAAAGAATAGGTTTGCTAATTTTTGTGGCATAATATATTGCCTTTCAAAGAGTAAATGTGTTGATGTCGCAAAATACTTGAATGAGACGACGGTGTACTATCATGCTGGATTAGCAGCCCGTCAAAGAGTAGCTGTTTAAAAGAAATGGCATATTGGAGAGGTCCAGATTGTATGTGCTACCATTGCCTTTGGGATGGGAATAGACAAACCTGATGTTGTAAGTCGAAATGGACTCTGGCTTCTGCCTATTTCTTATGTTTTAGAATCAAGCTGACATGCTGGCAAATACTCAGCTAATCAACTTTTCTTCTAATGTTTTAGCTTCACCGATGGGTTTCGTAGTGTGCTTGAAAGTACACTTCACTGGTTCCATAGTCCAGTGGCCTACTAAATTTTGTCATTCTTGGCTATTGATTGGAGAAACTAGTGAATTATGTATTGGTTCAAGTCAAGTTCTTTCTACCATGCATGGAACTTTGCTGTGCTGTAATAAAGTTAGATTTAGTTAAAGTTCTTTTCTTTATTGTAAAAGTGGCAAATGACTCTGATTTAACTTGACCTTCAGTTATAATATTTTTGTCATATTTCGACTTTTTTTCGTTTGTTCAGCAATTATTTTTTTATGGCATGTGGTCAGCGTTTTGTCATCCGCAGCATAATATCCAAGTCGATCGAAAGCTATTATCAAGAATCAAAAGGGCAGGAAGAGATAATCTACCGGCAGTATGCATTGCTCTATATGCCAAAACGGATTTCAGCAAGGTTGTGTGCATGTTAAGGAGTGGTCAATAATGTAAAACTGAAATCTTTAAAACTGCAATGGCTCAAGCTAGGAAAATGCAGCAATATTGTGAACTCAAGGTAATCCAATTTGTGTTCTCAACTTCTCTCTAATGATCTCAACTAAGTGATGCTTCTATTTTGTGTTTCCACTTTCTACTTTGTTTTATTGATTGTCTGGCATTAACCGGTCTGGGTGCTGGATCATTAGATGGGTCTGTTGGCAACATGGTCAAATCATAATGGAACCTTTGGGCTAAACTCATATTCCATGTACCTGGATGCAGCAAATTCTATTGACAAACGTGTGTTTACACGAATTTGCGAAATTTTCAGGATGAGTGTCGGCAGCAAACCTTACTTGCACACTTTGGCAGGTCTTTGGATTAGAAAGACTGTAAATACGGTTCTAATCCTTGCGACAATTGCCTCAAAACCTCTTCATAAAGGTAAACCTTTCAGGTGTAAACTCTCTCGATGGGCGACAGGTACTGACTTACACATGTTCTTGAGCCACACAGTTCTTCTGGTTCCATCATCCGCAATTATTGGAAGACCACATGGTAATGGAGGGGCAAAGGTCCTTAACTAAGGATACAGAATTCTTCAGTTGTGCTGGTCTTGTCATCTCATGTTTATCTTTTCCTTTCATCTGTTGCCATGTTCTTTGTCTGGAAGTAATTATTTTTGTGAGGGGAACGAAAATGTGGCTCGACATATAAGCCGAAGAGGCATATGGGAACACACCGTCCGGTCTTGACCAAGGAAGAAAAAGTTACTTGTTTTAGTTCAGTGAAGATTAACAATGAAATCCAATTGTACAAGCACACGTTGCCTTTCTTCTTCTTTCCCGTTTTGAATTAGTGATGAACGCATATCATGACTGCATCTGAAGTTAGTTTACTTGCAGATTCGATTTGTCAAGTCATATATCTTAAGATACAATCGACTGGTTGAGAACCTTTATTAGGGTGTAATCATCAGTTATCCAACTATAAATTGAACACTGCCGGCTTTCTGGTCATCAAGCATTGCACTGGTGGACTGCATTATTTAAGTCATTAGTGGAGTGGGGATCTTAGATCCACACTATGTAATATTTTTTCACAGAGAGCACATGGCAATGCATCTATGATTTGATACTTAGGGATTTAACATGGTTTTATTATTCCTGGGTCAGGCACAACGTCAGATTCATGTTGACTAGGACGTGTCAACGTTAGATTCGAGAGAGAGACTACGGATTGATTCGATTCCGACTTGTGCATCATCGATCAACCGAATTGCTTGAACAGGTTGAAATTCCATGGAGGAGCAGGGCTTGGAGGTAGAGAAAATTGTCTGATCTGTTGATGATGATGGCTATGGAATAGTCAACTTTGGATTTGAATGTGAACGTAGCTGATTAAACTTAGTTCATGGAGCTGATTAAAATTGTTTGATCTGTACTTCTCTCGTTTCTGGGGTTCTTTAACCACCCCTAATTTCCTCAATTCGTCTATTTCGGTTTCTCGTTGTATGATTCAGCATATGATAACGTATGCTACCGAAGCTATATAATCTAAAAATGTCGTGCGCGGGTGTTAAATGAACCGAAAGGCTTTCCATAGTTCCATTTCGATTTGAGGGCAATTTTCATTTTTCTAGTATCGTACCAATGAGCTCAGAGTTACAAAAATGAGGAAAACCGAAGGGCCCCGGAAGCGAAGCTTCTTCTGTCCTATCAAAACTTTCACAGTTATTGTTGCTGTTATTTATAGGATCTTGATGTAAATTGTGAACAAACTTTCGAAACAAAGCTCCAAACAAATCGCTAGCATGAAATCGTAGTGGAAGAAAAAATGGAAAAAAAACCCGTGAACAGAACTGAATCGGCTCAATCGGTTTGACTTGTTCATGCTATTTTATTCGGTCGATTCACTGTCATCCAACTTCAAATCATTTCAGTCCATAAGGTCGTGACTAATTCTACATATGCAGTCAAACACAAAGCGGTTGTCCTTCAGATTAAATTGCACAATCGAATACATTGACTTTACTTGCCTCTTTTTGTGTGTTATTTCTAATCAAAATTCTGAAAACCAAGTTATTTCATGCTAAGTATGTGTTAACAAGTGATTTGACTCGTTAATATGGTCGGCATTAAATATGCTTTAGTACTAAAAAGTAGACAACAAACTTATCAAACTATGAGTATACCTTGCTAGTAGCTTTTAACTATTAAAATTTCATTAGTGTAAACTAGTTCATAGTAGAGGAATATCTGAGAGTGACCACAATTGAGATTGCTTCAATCGAAACTCGAATGCATGTCCGTATCCCGAATTTCGATCAATTTTTGGGATTTATAAAATGTGTAATTCGTCAGTACGCTTATAATAGAATCTCGTCCGGGAACTGATCACTCTCGGGTTCTTGTTTTTAAAATAGAGATTTTGCTAGAATCGCACTTGATCGAATTTGGCCGTTATTTAGACTCCGAAATTGGCAATCGATTTTCGGGAGTTTTGGGACGAAATAAATTGGACGGCGTCGATATTGTCGTGGCCAGCATCAAGATTGTCAGGAATAGTAGAAAAGTGAATTTTCAACCGGATACGAATTTGGACTAGTAGACCTCCCTCGTTATAGTTTGGTTTAATTAATTTGGCCTTTGTCCCTTATTATATTCGAGGTTTAATTTGGACAGGTAGATCGTTTTCGATTTTGAATTTGGGCCGTTGAATCGCGATAATTATTTGAATGAAATTTATTTTTTCTCTCTCTTTCTCTCTCCCTTCCTTCTATCGCGCCGAAACCACCCCCCTCCCCGCCCCCCGCACGCTGCTGCCGCTGCTCGTCTCTCTCTCTCTCTCTCTCTCTCTCTCTCTCTCTCCCTCTCTCCCTCTCTCTTTCCCCCTCTGCGCGCACGTCTCGCCCATGCAGACGTCCCTCTCTGCTCACGCCCATGCTGCCCATCTCATCCCTTCTGCCATTCTGCTCTCCTCCGAGCCGTGCACGTCTCCCTGCCCCCCGATCACGTCCCCTCTGCATGTCAGACTCTCTTCCCCATGCAACCACTCCCTCTCTCTCCTTCTTTTCCTTCTTTCTTTCTTCTTCTCTCTCTTCTCTCTTCTCTTCCTTCTTCCTCCCCCAGCCCGACTGGTTCTGCTTCGTTTCTGCCCATGCTCGCCGGCTGCCGTTCGACCGCCCTTCCACCTCCGCCCGACGCCGCCCAAGCAGCCGCCGACGCCGCCGTCCTCCTCGCACCGTCGTCGCGCCGCTGCGTCGCGCGGCAGCTCCACCCGACGCTGCTTCATCCCCTCCCGAGCGCATGAGCTCGGCTCGTCGCCGCTTGCCGCCGCGTCCGGCGAGTTCCGGCCGCCGTCCAGCCAGTTCCCCAGCACCGCCCCAACACCTGGACGTCGCCGCCGTCGTCCCAGCCGTCGCCGTGCTGCTGCTCGCCGCCGCCGGTTCACCCTCCCCCTTCCTCAGCTCCGTGCGCCTTCGCCGGAGGGCCGTCGCCGCCTCCGGTGCCGCCACAGGGAGCCGCCGTTCCCCTCACCTCAGCCGGCAGCCCCCTCTCCTCTCCACCCCGTGAGCCCCCTTCCCCCTCTCTCTCTCCCGATTGCTCTCTCTCCCTCACGCCACCGCCGCCGCTCGCCGGAGGAGCTCCGCCGCCGCCGGGGCTGTTCCGCCACCACCACCACCTCGCCCGATACGAATCCCTATTCTCTTGGTTAATCGATTTTTTTTTTTCCCTCTAAAGGCACGTACGGCCGTCCGATCCCAAAAATCCAACGGCGTCTGGGGGCTGGATCGCGACTCCGCCACAAAGCACAAAGTCTCCCTCGCCCCCCATCTCTCTCGGTCTCTACAGGAGGAGGAGAAAGAGAAGAAGATCGGAGCTCCAATCTCCCCCGAAAATCTCGAAGCGCCCACTCCCACTTTTCAAACCGTCACCCTTTTCACACCTAGGGTTTCCCCTCCTCCATCATCTCCATCGTCGTCTTCATCATCATCATCATCTGGGCAAGAGGGAGGGAGGGAGGGAGGGAGGGAGGAGGCGATGGGGAAGGACGAGGAGGAGATGAGGGGGGAGATGGAGGAGCGGCTGATAAACGAGGAGTACAAGATATGGAAGAAGAACACGCCCTTCCTCTACGACCTGGTCATCACCCACGCCCTCGAGTGGCCCTCCCTCACCGTCGAGTGGCTCCCCGACCGGGAGGAGCCCCCCGGCAAGGACCACTCCGTACAGAAGCTCGTCCTCGGCACCCACACCTCCAAAAACGAGCCCAACTACCTCATGCTCGCCCAGGTCCAGCTCCCCCTCGACAACGCCGGGGAAGTCGCCGTCGCAGCCGCTGTTCCGCCGCTGCCCAGCCTCCCTCGTCGCGTGTTGGGCCCCGTTTCCAGCTTAGGACACCGAGTGAGTTTGACTCTAAACCCTAATTAGGATAAATTGCATTTCTAGACGGGCTTTAGGGGTTAATTAGTGTAATTTGGGGGTTAAATTGTGGAGGTAATTAGGGGCTGTTATTGTGGTTGATTCGGTGGATTAGTAGGATGAATTAATGGAGGTTTAGTGGCCCGAGAGGTGCTGTACATGGGCTGGACAAATTTGGATCGGAACGGCCCAAGTTCGGGAAAATTCGGGTTTGAAATGTGGATTATAGTGCACGCCTTATTTGGTCTCGTGGCGGCTGATTAGAATGATATTTGGGGAGCATAATGGAGCATTTTGGCGATAATTATTAGCTTAGAAATTGCGGTATAGTGGCTGCCCACGACGGGATTTAATTTGGGCGCGGCGCGATCAAGTTGAGGCTTAACCGTGCAATTACCGGGAATGATCGCAGGGTGCAATTGACGGGCTAATTGAGCCTTGTTTGTGATTAATTTGATGATGCTACGTCGCATGTCTAGCGGGACTAGGAATGGATTAACTTGGTGGGCCTCGAATACGCGAATTCTTGTTGAACTAGTTGTGTGATTATGCTTGTGAATTATGCACCGTGCACGGGTACTTGAATTGATTCCATGGTTGTACTAATATGTGGTTGGGTGTAATGAATTGTGGTCTGAGCATATTGCGCGCCGAATTGAACAAGTGGTGTAGCGATATTAAATGCTCAGTGTGAAATGTGTGAATGCGCAAGTGTGATCGTTGTAGTCATGGGTGTGCGTCACGAGCATTGGCACGGCATGTGCATTTACAAGTGTGCCCGAGTGACATGTGCATTGTGATCACTTAAAATGCCCTGATGCGTATTACGCGGGGTTCAAATAAAAATTGATGCTTGTGAATGTGTGATCACAATAAACCCTGATGCGTTTTACGCAGGGTAGTGAGCCCGTCCTGAGGCGTGTTACGCGGGACGATGCCCGGTTTACCGGAAGATGATCAACCTGAGGCGTTTTACGTGGGTAATGTGTCATGAGCCTGATACGTATTAAGCAGGCCAGAGATCGATCTCGAACTGTTGGACCTGATGCATTTAACGCGGGTCGAAAGAGAAATTGATAAATGGCTGAGTGCTAGTATGCAAGTGTGCGTTAATGTATTGATGGGGCATGAACATGAGTGCGAACATGAGCATGTGCATTACATACGTCGGGACTGAGTGATATGTGTGACTGTGCCGCAATCTAATTTCTATGGTACAGTTGTGATTATATTTACATAATGCCTAACCTGCAGGGTCAAGTAAAAATTAGATTTAGGCCCGAGGGCCTGAGTCAGTTTATGTCTTGAATTATGCGTTATTTAGTACTCGTCAGGAGGTGCACGTTAACCTAGTTTAGGTTTAGGGAATTACTCACTGAGATTATTCTCATCGTTGTTTAAAACCATCTTTTCAGACCCCCAGCCTTGAGTTGCCTACAGTACCAGTGCGTTTTGGGATTCCGCATCACGTAGAGCGGACGCGGAGCATTTACCTCAATTTGGTAGGGCCAGTACCTTTTTGACCAGTGCCCCACTATTAGCAGTAGACTGACCCCCGAACCACTTACCCCTTTTTGTCAGTAGTGGCCTTGACCCGTTTTTTATTTTTTTATTTTTGATGATTGGGTTGTATATGGATATTGTATATGATTTCCAGTACTAGTACAAGTGTTTATTCTGCAATCGTTGTTGTTGGTTTCTGTGGCTATCCTTGGTTAGGTGTTTATCTTTGTACGGGTGATTTATTTACTTCCGCATGTGCTTTAAACCTCTGTGTTGGGCGTTGGGTCGGCGACGTGTTCTGGGACGTCGCACATGAATCGACCTTTGCGAGGGATGTGGCGCGCCAAAGAGTGCGGGGTGTGACATCCGATGACCACAATTTGGCATACCAGAGTCAGAGAATTAACCAATTAGATGACCCTTTGAAGTTTTTCATTCAAACCAAATGAGTGCAAATTTTGGGCGGGGCTATTTTCACCCTTGCAATGTAGCCAAACGCCAAAGGAAATTTGGTTTCAAGTATGGAAAATGTATGGCCGAGCATCTTCTACTTTATAGATTCATGTGTAAATAAACCGAGTTTGAAAATTATATGATTGAAGTGATTGCAAAATGCCGATGTATACATTTTTCGACATAACCAGATCAAAGAGATGATTGTAGGCTGATGAACACTTCTATTTTGCGTTCAAAATTCTTCCAAATGAGAAGCTTCCGTCGTATCGGAAACCTTTTCATTGAAATTCTCGACTGCAATTCACATATTATTTGCCGATTCCATAACATTCGCTTTTTCCATGAAAAGAGTCTCTTCCGGTCACAAGATTGCGGCTTTGAAGTGGATATTTAAACGGTAATCTTGTTAACAAATTTGGTTTTATGCTTAACTTCACATACAGAGCCACCTGCACATCCGGCTCCTGCAAACATTTTGAGATTCGGCCAAAGCCAAAGTATAGCTCAATTCAAAGCTTGCAAACGACGACTACACGCCATGAGAAGAGGTCGTTTTATGTCAAGAATCCTATGAAGAGTGTTAAAAATACGCAGCACATGATAAAAGACAATATTGAAGAACCTAGGAACACCATTACGTGGCTCATTCCAGCCTGCATCTCCATTCTGTGGTGTTTGGAGACTTTCTCCGAATTTCATGAAATGCAGCTTGAATCTACCCAAGAAGGATGGGATTAACTAATTTTCAATAAATGGAGATATTTGAGATTGTAGCATCACAATTTACCCCATGAAAGATAACGTACATGTGCATAAACATCATTTGCACCAATTGCAGGTGGACCGCAATGAATAGAGACTTCGTTAGCTGGCCGATGAAAAGAAAACAAAAGGCTTTGGAGAAGCAAGCAATTAGCAACACTTTCCTTGTTTGTGTTTAGGAACAGAATTTTTGTTAATAAGATTATACTAAAAAGGTGAAGTGCCTCAAAAGATGCAATTGTTACTGGGTTATTTGGCAGTACCCAATTAGCAAAATCAACAATATGCAATAGTTTGCTAGGAGGTGAATTTTAACTTTACAAATTCAATGTCGCATACATGAAAACCGAGCTTATCAAATCAGAAACCTATATGACAACATTCAAAGGATATTATCACACTAATAAACTACTAGAAAAATCGAGGAGATTATCATCATGCATCCTTGTATACTTCTTTTCACGTGAAATCTACAGCTCAAATAGTATAAGCACCCGAGTTAGTCTTTCATAGTTATGGTATGACTGGCAGTGCATACTCCTTCTGCAGAGCCTCATCGAGATTCGGAGTGATATCATTAGAATGCAAGTGCATCAAACAACTCTGCATCAAGGTAACATACAGAAAAATCAGCAGGCACGCATTTGATTAATAGAAAGGAAGAACCTAATGAGCATAAAGCAGATTCAATTGAGAAAACTACACTCACAAGCATTTAGGAATGTGCTGTTGAGACCAGATCAGGTGTTTCTATTTTCACATGCATCAAAACTTCCTCAGTACAATCTAGTTGGCCCACGAGCCACTTCATGGTTGGTACGCAAGATGGCCCTCAGCTGTTTCTAATTCTTCCTCTGCAAAATCCCTATTCATTTTGATTGGGCTCTGGTATGAAACTTGAAGTTCCTTTGCAAAGTAAGCCAAACCTAGATCAACCATGTGATTAAATGATTCCATGACAACAATAGGATCAAACGGGATGCAAACTAATTGGCAAATTCTTGAGCTCCTCGCCCCAGCTTGTTTCATAGAACAGGCAAAATATTGTCCCAATTATGCACAAGGTTATCGATACAACTCATTGAATGAAAGTCCAACATTAAGCCTTAGTCATTACATAGGCTAACCGAATGTATCACAAAAGCATCACCAGTTCGCCTTTGCTTGATAATCTTTCAAAACAACAGCTATGAGCTGGTCTACAATTATATATATGATGGACTAGTCATAACTACTTTTCATTTTTTTTATCACCAACCAGAGAAACTTGAAACTTGACTTTTATTTTAGCTCAGCTTCTTATACTATTCGGAGTTCTTGCTCTGTCTTTTAAGATTAAAGAGGAACATCAAGGGAACAATAAGAAACTTGACTGGGTTTTTTATCATCAGAGAAAATCGATTTCTGAACAGAACATTTGTCATTAGTCAAATTTGACGGCAAAAGGACACTATTGGTGCTATAACTTGTGTACGGAGATCACTTTGGTGCCATAACTTTTTTTCGGATCACTTTGGTGCCAAAATCGGAGAAAAAAGATCACTTTAGTGACTCCGGCCAAAAAAAGAGCCACGTCAGATTTCCGGCGAGCCATATCAGATTTCCGGCGAGCCATGTCAGCATCGGAAATTAATAAAAAAAGAGCCACGTCAGATTTCCGGCGGCCATGTCAGCATTAGCACTAAAGTGATCGTTTTTCAAAAAAGTTGGCACCAAAGTGATCCAAAAAAAAGTTATGGCACCAAAGTGATCTCCGTACACAAGTTATAGCACTTGTGGTGTACTTTTGCCCAAATTTGACACACAAAAATGCTCACAAAGGAACTCAAAATGGCAAAGGATTTCTTAAAAGAAAATATGAATTTTGAACATAGTAAAAAATAGACTTTGGGAGCAGTTTAGAATATTGAGTAGCAGAAGATCATTAGCCTCTAGATGAAAGATATATATCACGGGTTTATCGAGAGGGAAACTGTAAATCACTAGGGAATTCTTATTTACCTATGTTTGATATTTTCATCCTTGCCTCACAAGCCGCTAATCTATTTGCAGTCTACAAAAGTTGCCAATGGAAGGATAAATGAAAAACACTGCTATAACATAATATGTAGGCAAATTCAGAGTTTCCAAAAATCAATCAAATAGACACCTGGTGCGGAGCAAATCATTCTTAAAATATAGAGCTTCGAGAAAAGTATTACTCTATTCGCTCGCACTGGCCGTTCTAGGATGAAGAATCTTACTAGATGACCAATGCCTTCTATTGACATTTAGGTCTACATTTTGATCTTGGCTAAAGCATCATGTCAGCTTCTATGACCAACTCTCCCACTCCAAGGTACTCGACCTGTCATGGAAAACCTTCTTGTTGAAAAAAGATAGTGATGAAAAGTAGGTCATGAATCTAAAAAAAAAATGATTTGTCACTGCTTATTACCTCTGTTGAGGAAACATCACTCCATTTGTCGTAATACAGCTCTGATTCATAATTTCTAAATACGTGTGTTCCAGATAATTTCGGTATTGCTTCTAATGAGTCGCAACCAAAAATATTCAAATCAATTAAATCCAAAATTTCAAGTCCCCGAAGCTGAGTAAGTTTCTTGCAAGCTTGTACTACTAGAGACTGTAACCTCTCACATCCTGGCAAAGTCCCCATTGATTTGCATCCTATAAAATCATCAAAACCTTGAATTTCGACTAGATTATTGCACCTGACAGCCACTAATTGCTTCAAACACTATGATTCTGGATAGAGAAGCCTTTTAATGGAATTGCAATCATATATAAATATGCCCTTCAAGAACTCCAAATTCTCATGGCCTTGAATTTCGACTAGGTTATTGCACCCCTCAGCGTAATCGTTTAAGATGAATTAATTGTGAAAGGTCCAATCTTTCAATGGATTTGCACCTTTTTATTGAAAACTCTTCCAAGTTCTTCAATCCGTCGAGCTTAAACGATATCCAATTATCAAACACAATTTTGCATTTCAATGGTCTTGAGGAAAGCTCGGGGTCTTCAAATAGATGGCATGCCTGAAGATGGTGTTTTCTTCGGTAGATTAGACAAGCCTTTAGCCCCATGGAACCTTGAATCGAGAGATATGTTAAGTCCGAAGGAAACGCTGCCGGCGACTAGAGCTTCTCACGGCCCGATAGGTCAAGGCTTTGGAGGGAAAGATTCCAGATTCTTTCTAGGAGGTCACATATCGGTGCGAAATCGATATGGAGATTCTTGAGTGAAGACAAGTCACCAATTTCACTAGGAAACTTTTCATTCCCAGCAAAAACTATGGCGAAGATGTTGCAAATTCCTTAAAGCCCCAATTGAGCTAGGGATTTCTCTTAGTGACTTACAATTTCTGGCACTCGGTGTCTCCAGCTTCGTCAGAGAACCGATAAACGTTGGGATCTCTGTAATACGAATAAAATCTAAAGAAAGTTGTTCTAATTCCTTTAATTCGCCCACTTCCTCTGGTAGCTCCTTGAGACGTTGACATTCACTCAAGTCCAAGGAAACGAGGCTCGTGAGTCTGCCAACAGAAGGGTGGAGACGCTCTAGTCCGGAACAACCACTCAAGGTGAGGATCTTCAACTGTGTGAAAGCTGAGAGATCAGGAGTACATCTTAAAACAATAGCACCAGCTAAGGACGAGAACTTGTAGCCGCTTTGCCGTCTACACAAAAAGAGGAGGCTAAAGCTATCAAAAGAACGAGTGGGGGATCGGCTAAAGAAAAACAAAACAAAACCCAAGAAATCACAGAGAGAGAATTGTCTTCTTTTCCCCCATCTTACCGTGATCAAACTCCACCCTTCCCAATCCTCTGTGATGTCCGAGCTATCTAATAAATCCAGCACCGATAATTTCGGTAGATGCAAATTGGTCATCGAAAGAGACAAATCGCTTCCACAGACAATCCACTGAAACCATCTTACTTCAGAAAGGAGCTCGTTAGAGTCTCCGCTTGAAGCTGCCTACATCCAGTAATCGAACCAGGTGAGACTCCCACTTTATCAAATCAATCCGTAGAAGGTGCAAATTGACTTTTTAACATTTCAGTTTTTGCTACTTTTTTTAAAATTTTTGGATTTGCACGATTTGCTGTCATTCTATCCTTCCCGTATATAAATATGAACACGTGAACTCACATTAAATTTTTTTTTTCGACGGCCTTTTGAAAATTTTGAAAATAAAGAAAAAAATAGTTATTGCTTTAAGACAACTAAGGCAAATGCACCTCAATGTTTTATCTTTTGCTTTTTTTTCAACTTTTGTAGCTCGTGCACTTTGATTTTTACCTAAGACGAAATACATGAAACCATTTTACAACTTACAAATGTTTACATGTAAATTTTCATATGACTTGTGTATAATTTTTCAAAAGAATTTATCAAACAGTGCCAGTGGGCCACCTGTAAGTAGCTAAGGAAGCACCCAATTTTCATTTCATTAACTAATATTTGTGGAGTGTTTAATCATTTTTTTTTTGAAAACCGAAACTTTTCTTTCTGTAAAGTATGCTTAAAAAGAGATGTGGTGACATTGGTTAGCAATACACTTTTTAGATTATAAGCAATATCTTTAAGCCAAGCCTACCATACGAAAGTTTCTGGAGAAATATCACTTATTTTTATTTACCAAAAAAAATTTGCAGGTACATATGTCAGTTTGCGTAAGAATGGCATTGTTTCTTTTTGCATCTTATAAATCGAAACATACTGTTATAATTTCCTGCTAAAACGGGTCATTTAATTAGTTGAATATGGTGAAAAAGATCCCATATGGCTTTAATTGACTTTAATAATAGGGTTAATGTCATGAAATCCCAAACTGATACACCTGTGACAAATTTACTCCGAACTACTTTTTTTACTATAAAAAATCCCACACTAGTACACCTGTAACAATTTTATCTCATACTAACTTTTCAACTACTAAAAATCCCAAACTGATACATTTGTGACAAATTTACCGTCCGTTAGTGTCCGTTAAATTAAATTAATATTACGAAAAACCATAAATTGGTAAACTTGTGACAAACACATGGATAAAACCCAAAACTGATACACTTGTCAACTATCACGTGTTATCAAACTTAGCAATTTAACAGTAAAATTTAATGGTTCGGTTCAGTAACATGTGTATATGTATATATATCTACTATAAAAAAGATCAAGAATGGACTGAAGCAAAGGGAGGAAATGACTAGAGTGAAAGGAGAGGAAACGAGTAGCCCGAATGAATACCATCATTAACAAGATGAAAGGTATTTTTCTGAATTTGCTGTGGTTTCCACATTGTGAGTTTTAATGTTTTTCATCTTTCCATGACATGGGTAGGATGTTGGTGTTGCGAAATTGCAAAATATCACGGTCTATGCAATAAGTTATGCTGAAAAGATTCATTTCAAATTCAAAGTCTTGTTTCTTTAATATCGCCAAGAGACCTTTTGTTTAATCAAATAAAACCTGCATCGGATAGCAAAGTTCACAGGTTAGTAAAATAAGGGTGTACATTCGCAAATCTTGATTGATTTTCCTTCGTGAATATTGGAAGTGAAATTCACCACAAAAAATGTAGTAGGACCTCTTACCTTTTGGGGATTTCAAATCTTTTTTCCTTCATATGCTCAAAGATCCTCAAATATTTGCGTGACAAATATTGCACTCATGGGCAAATGCGTATATTAATGATTCTATTTCATCTTTTTATGTGTTTCAATATTAAAATTTAAATTTTTTTACCCTATAACAACCTTCCTAAAGGAATGTTCAGATCTTGAGATACCGATACATTTCCACGTACACAATTTCTTTGGCATAGTTTACCAGTAATTTCTTTTCACATTAATTATTCATTTAAATATTTCATAATAAAAATAACTTGCTAATCTTGCCAATATCAATTTTATGACATGCATGCGATGCTCGTGCACGTCCGTCAGTAAATGCGTTTCATAACCTATAAGACCGCACGGCATTCGTACGTTATTTTAGACTCCATCGAGGTACATTACATCACGTCTAGCTAGTGCAATCTATTAAGTATAATGAGTTACTAAAACAAGCCTCATTACAACATTGCAATAGCCAACAAGCACGCGAGAAGTTTATAAGTCATGATAACGGTCTCATAAAAGTCATGATAACGGTCTCATAAAAAGAAAGAGACGCTCGTTTAGGCACATAAAAGAGTTGTGCGCAAGTATAAATAAACGATATAATACACATATGAGAGCGTTATTCATAGTAATATAAGCATGATCCAATGTGTTTTTAAGTACCATGCGCCCTCACTTTGAATAAAATTCCCTGCTCCAATTAGTCCAACCAAAAACCCTAATCAAAATAACCTTCTCTTTTATCAGTAAATGATCAAATAACTTTGGTCAATATAAAAGATTACAACCACAATTGTTTGTCTCGAATTTCCAGATTTATATGTCGCAACCGATTTTGTTCTTGGTTCGTGTCGACCTTCCGCTGAACTTCCTTCACGTAGTGAAGCAGAATTTACAGATTGGCTTGAACTGCTACTGCGGCGCTTGCGTCGTCCCTTCAAACGTGCAAAGTTTGAATCCGTAGGGCCTTTCGAACCCAAGAAGAGAAGCTATTCTGACCTAAAACAAAGTCAAGCTAAAAAAAAATTTGTTTCAAAATCAGTTGGGCCAATCCTGCCTGACCCCTTGAAGTAAAGCTTTGAATATATCCATTGCACAACTATACGTGCCAAAAAGAGGAAAGTATAGGGAAACCCTGGTCGATGGACGGGTCTGGAGGATAAGTTTTTTGCATGGCCTATGAACAATATCATCTCGATCGTTAATTAAACGGGTTCTTTCGTGTGGCCCATATGATTGGCGGTCGAGATGGGCTTCATCTGCTAGCACACGGACCGTGCAATACTTTGCTCGATCGATCCTGGGTGGAAGCACTTGGGCTTACCGGAGATTCTGTGGCCGATGATCAAGGTAGGCCCAAACTCACCTACGGCCTAGGCAATATTTAACTACTAAAATGGCATATGTAGATAGTCCAGTTGGGTTATGCCCTCTCATGTAGACCACCCAAGCCGACCCATATCAATCTTGGATGCATTTTGGCGTCCAAAAATTTTACCTAAGTCAGTAGTAAGCTCACGTCACGCAGCCAGCGAAGATAACCGCTCGATTTCGCAAATTAAACATAGATGGCTCAATTAGATACAAAATTACCCCTTTTTTTCTACTTTTCAGAGGAGCCACATGTGTATTTATTCCGTTACAAATATTCAACTATCTCAAATATACATATATATATATATATATATATATGTGTGTGTGTGTGTGTGTGTGTGTGTGTGTTTCATGCAAAAAGGACGACCCATGCTAGCCACTCCTGTAGACATAAATAAAAGAGTTTTACATACCACACGATGTATACCGCAATTGGATAACACGCCATTCAAAAGTTCGCTCAAACTGCAAATCAAACTCGTATTCTCGCGAAAAACAAGTCGCCCCTCAGCCACTACACCAATTACCTCGGCGATCGATTCGCATTTTTTTTATATTTTTTTTGGTCGAATTTTTCATATTTTTGTTAACCCACCTTTAAAAAATTGAATTTCGAAGTGGATAAGCTCGCCACGTGTGCGTCTGGGCTTCATCATTACATTTAGAGATATACAAAGGAGGCCAGAAAAAGGGGGATTTAAAGAGCAAATATGCTGTTTTGGGTAAGATTCAGTGGGCCCCCCCCCCACCCCCCCAAGAGTGATTAGGGTTTCTTCCTCCATTTGTTGATTAGGGTTTCTTCCTCCCCCTGTCTCCGCTTCCGCCCGAGCCAAAGGCGACTCGGAGTTCGCCGATCACGACCCTCGCTCTCCATTTTCCGGCTCCGGCGATCCGCATTCCCTCCGGTAACGGCTCGCCTGCGGTTCTTCCGCTTCCGTTTCATCCTCTTTGGTCGCTGCATCATCTGCTCGTTTGTTCCTCTTGCTGCTACACTGGTTGAACGGGCAATTCGTTGCTTGGTTGCGTTTTTAGGCTGCGCAGTTGAGTTCGCCTGGATTGGACTCGATTGTCGCAGTTTTTCAGATTTATTTTCCGTCGATGATAGAAAGGGTTCATTGGGTAGATAGGGGGGGAAAAGAGGGTATGATCTGATTTGAACGAATTGGAGTTACGGGGAATGTTGAGGTGGTGGGATAAGATTGGAGTGTTTTTTTGCTCTCGTGGGGTGTGGCTTTTTAAGTGGGTGGCGCGAGAATGGTGGCGGCTGTTTGGTTTGAGTTTGTTGATTTTGCTGTACTTCCCAGTTCAATTAACTTCCTGTTGTTGAGCACCTTAGGATGACTTGAGTTTAGCTTGCGTACTGGGTGCCTCCTTAGCTGGCAGCCGGGCACTTTGAGAGGGTCATTTTGCATACTATGTATAGTAGAACTGTGAAGCGTTATGGTTTTAAGGCATTACGTGACATTTGCTGTGCTCATATACTCCATCGATTATTCTTCGTGTTGTCTGGTGCAGTGATACCGAGCATGAGGTAATCTGATTATTTTTTCCCCTCGGTTCTTGCTATGGGTTGGCTAGTTTTAACCAAATAATGGCATGAGTATGATAACTTTAATCAGACTTCTTAAGGGCATGTTTGTTTGTACCTAATTAAAAGAAAAAAAGTACTTTTATGGTTTTCTGCCAAAATGTGAAATACTATTCAAATTTCAGAAAATTTTGAAAAAGTTGTATGTGAATTTACGTGTCAACATTTGAGTTCTGTAAAAGTTTCACGAGTTTCGGATTTATAAAAAGTTCAAGTGGGCGAGCTACAATATTTGGATTAAGCAAAACTAAACATGTAGAAGTCATTCCCGACATGCCCTAAGCTTGGGCAGGTTTTACAGCTTTTTCTCCTAGTTCTCCCTAAGTTCTTCAAAGCCTGCTTGCACTTCGCCACCCTGGTTCAATTGCAGAGGACATCCAATCCAATTGCTAATTTGGCTTCTTCGCTTTTCTCTCTCTATAACTTGGTTGAATTCTGGCTCTTTGGTCTTGGTGCATAAAAATGAGCCTTCAGATGAAGCTTCCTTTTTTGGAGAATTGAGGGCAAGTTTTTTTGGTGAATGGTTCTGAGAGTACTTGGAGCGTGTCATTTTTGGTTCTGGCTGCTTTGTTGTTCTGTATGGATCATAAACAGGATTCTTTATGATGCTTGTCATCTCTAAAGAGTCTAAACTAATGTTTTTATCCTTTGTGGGACAGTTCTGCTTCCATGGAATGGGATGATAAAATCATCAAACAGCCGGAAGAGGAAACTCATGAATCGTGGATCCTATCTCTTCACTCTCTGTCTGATTTATCCCACATTTCGCCAATTGTATTATTGTACCTCATCAAAGAATGTTATGCTTCTGGTATAACGATGCTTTCCCCTTCAAAGGTCTCTTGCCGTGTTTATATGCAGTATATGCGAGGAAATGACTTTTCTAGTGCTCCTATATGCATCGGATGATCGACTTGCCCGCATCTTCTGGTTATACGTCAACTTTTTCTTTAACTTCTCTTCCAAAGATGAGGCTCTTATTTAGATGCTACATTTATTTTAAGAACAAACTGAAGCTTTGAGCCATGTAAGACATTCGTCCTCAGATCTCAACAATTAGAGGACACACATGCAGTACATAGTGCGTCTCAGTATTTACTACTACTGTCACTCTGCACAGAACATTACACTTTTTGATGAGGAATAATTGGTCATTTACTGGATGTTGCTATCCTTCAAGTCTTTCCATAGATGCTTGGAATCCACTTGGTTTATGGCTATCTGGACTTCCTTTCTTAGACATATTGCCTTTTGCTTCAATGTTTAGGTACCTTGAAGGCAACTAGAAAGTTCGGGGTACTTCAACATCAAGTTCATCAAGTATTAAATAATGGGCCCTGACCTGGACCCGCTACTTTTGTCATACGCTGTCTCTATGTACTACCCATATTTGACATTCACTGTGAGGGATTCAGTCACCTGGTAATATCTTCTCTCCGTCGTTTTCTGAAAGCTAACCTTGCGGACTCCTTGCAAGCAAAGGACTTAGCTGCGCATTTATTTGTTGATATGGTTCAGGGATATGTAAATCATGATGAGAGGATACCTGTGAAGGTAGTAGAAGTGTTTGACGTGAGACTGACAAACCTCGAGAATGTCATATGCTAACTTAAAGCTACAAACATTAACTTTAGACCAGTTACTGCACTAACATTTCTTGAGCAATATATTTTCAAGTTGATAAGAGTCCCAGTCCGATATGACAGCAGTCACTCTGTTGGAGCACTTTTCTATTCGCCAATCTGGTAAATCCTTCCTTCTTGCTATGATGGAAAAGAAAGAATTCAGGGCTGCAGAGAAGTGGGCCACATTTATGGGCAAGCCAATGTTATGTGTACTTGTCCAGGAATATGTTGACAGAAAAATGCTGAAGTATGTTTATGTGACAATAAAGAAAAACAATCTCCTGCAAGAATTTGCTGATGTATATCATCAATGTAAAGAAAGGTACGTCTTTGCTGTTAAAATTGATTGGAAGTAACTTTTGCTAAAGATTTATTTATTATGTTTCTGATAGTGCATGGAAATCCAAATTGCTCAATGCACCATTGTATCGAACAGCAAGACTAATTTATTCTTTTGTAGTTCACTGAAGCAGCTAGCAGAAAAAGGATGCTGGGATGTTGCTGAGTCAAAGGCAAAGGGTGACAAACAGCACATCGAATACCTGGTATTAGTCTAAAATGCTTTGTTCCAACTATGGCATCTTTCTTTAGATGAACTTGAATTTGCATGCTTTTAAGTTGCAACTTAGTAGATTTATATCAATCTTTTAAGGTTGGCGTTTAGCCTTCTACAGGGTTCCTCAAATAGTTTTATCAGTCCTGTTGTTCTCGGGAAGGGGTATCAGCAGAACTTTTTCAGTAATCGCACATTTTATCTCCTGCTATCGGACTTCGGTGCAATGTCTAATGGTTCTTGGTTCTTTTATAGAGAAATGTGATTAAGTTTATAGTCATAAGTATGTCTTCTGATGTAACTAGAGCATTTGAGCTGCATACATAAATGACACCTAGTGGCTTGAGCAAGAAATTCCTGTGGTGCCACCTCCTCCTTTTTGATGAACATTTGTCCTTTTTTCTGTTGTTTTTTTTCCTTTCCTTTGCTTTTTTCTCAAAGGTGGTGTTTAAGTTTGAAATAACAAATTACCAGCTTGTAGTTGTCATTCTTCTAGACATATAGAGAGGGGAGACTTTGTGTGCTTTTGTTCGTTCTATTAAGATTTTAATCTTCCACTTTAAAGGTCTATTTGGCAATGGAAGCTGGTTACTCGGAAAAAGTTGATGAATTGTGTGATCGATACTGTCTTCAAGGTTTTCCAAAAGCCAAAGGTGTGCCAACTTCTATTTTGTTCGCTAATATGTTAGCATAACATATTGCTGTAACTTCTCTTCTCCATCCTATAAGTTTAGAAAACTATGTTGTTGCACTAGGCTGAAACAGTTAACTTTTTGTCAGTCACTGCTGTGATTGGAACCTCGATTGTGCTACTAGAATCCAACTAGACGCCTCGAGTAGGTTACTGGGAACCTTAGACCAGGATCCTTCCGGCTTTGTTTGCATAAGGCGCTTGGACTATGCATAAGATACTATTGGCACAGTCGACGAGGTGTTGGCATGCTTGTCTAGTGAGTTAAGTATAGGGCAATTGCGTTGGTCAGCGTAGGCGGCTATCTTTGTTTGAATATGCCTTCTCATGTGCATATCTTTATCAGTATATTGCTTGGATTTTGTCAGAGAATGTGGCAAACTGATTGGGATTCATATGGCCAGTATATTGTTATTTGGTTTACTGAATGGATGTTTTGCTGACGTTCTCTTGTTGCTATAGCTT
This sequence comes from Syzygium jambos, assembly GCA_031216235.1. NCBI lineage: Eukaryota > Viridiplantae > Streptophyta > Magnoliopsida > Myrtales > Myrtaceae > Syzygium > Syzygium jambos. The sequence goes on along the minus strand of CM062221.1, from coordinate 23,508,661 downwards.
GTAAATCCTGGTTTGAGTTGTATCTGGGGAAGTGCTGAAGTCATTATGTATCAAAAATTTGCTTAATTATTTGATATCTTGAAACTGACAGTTGCATCTGCAATTAGGTCTCGAGTTCTCCATGATGGAGGAAAAGAATAGTTCTGCTTGTGCCTGATGATCTAGAATCAATTGCTTGCCATATTATGTTGACCTTGAAAAGTTTTTAGTGGACCTTCATATGTGTTGCATATTGAACTTCTCCAATAAACCTGTATTCGGTTGTACTATGATCAGTATGGTGTAAGTACGCTATGCCTAGATACTTAGTCCTTGGTGATCTCATGTCATGGAGTATCGTAGTAGGATTTCGTAGTAATGTTGCATTCTTTTTTTCTAAAATACTAATTTATAACCATTGGCTTGTTTAGAATTTGATGCAACTCTTCTGCATCGTAAGCACTATTTGTGCCTGAAAGAACTGGGCGTTGAAGATGTATTTTGGGTTGATCGAGTGGATAGTTTGCATACAGCAACATGCTATATTGAAGAATCTAAAGTTGTTGGTGTGGACTGTGAATGGAAACCCAATTATGTAAAGGGCAGCAAGCCTAACAAGGTAATTGCTAGGTCCTGTTTGACCTCATCTTTCTGAGCATAATCTCTTGGAGGTTTTATATACTTGCTGAAAATTGTCTTAATGCCTTGTTCCTAACAAATTCATTGTTGCCATAAAAGAAATTAAATGGTTTAATGATCAAGAGTTATCATCAAGCTTTTGGTGATTGCTACTATCTTTTGTATGTTTCAACGGCCATGAAAACAACTATGAAGCATGGTATTTAACAATGGCATGCTGAGAACAAAACTTTTAATATTTCAGATGTGCTTTACTTGTTATATAGTGCGCATCCTTTTGAGAAATTTGATGAGGGATATGCTTGGCCAGAAGTAGGACCTTTTTGAAGGTTGCACGTGGAATATCCATGTAAAATGGTAGAGAGCATCTATATTCGATTTGACATTTGGTGACCACTATCGGATTAGATCAAATCAGATAAAGGCAGATGTAGATCTTATAGGACTACAGAGAGGAGGTGGCAATACAAAAAGAAGATGGTTTTGTCACCGCTTCTCACCATCTTATATGTGGTTGCCATTGGCATGGCTAGTCTCACCAATCAATGTCCCTACTGCTGTTGACTTAGCTCTGTCTCTCTGTCTCCCTGTCCCTGTCCGTCTCTCTCTGTCTCTCTCTTTCTATGATTGGACCAAGTTGTGTGTAATTTGGCTCTAAGCAGTGACTTTGTCTTTTAAGCCAAATTACAGCAGCTGCTTGCTCTGCTGAGGTGATTCAGAGGTTTTGGTTGTGCAAGTTGTAGCTGCAATTTGGTGAAGAAGATCAAGGCACCGTCAAGTCTCAGGTTGGCGACTTTGTGTCAATGGTCATGACTTGTCGTCACCTTTGCGATTGGCTGGTTCCACTCTGACCTCTCTGTCAGCACGAATATCTAAAAAGGTCATCCATTAATGTCAGAAATCAATTAAGTCTGATGTTTATTTCGATTTTCAGGTGTCCATCATGCAGATTGCTTCCAGCAGAAGGGTTTTCATCTTTGATCTCATAAATTTGTCAGGGGATGTGCCACATATTCTGGCTAACTGCCTGAGTCGTATTTTACAGTCTCCAAGTATTCTAAAGCTTGGTATGAGAAATTATTTAGCATAATTGTATTATCTCCTTTGCTTCTTGGTCCAAACATCAGCCTTAATTTGGTATCATGAATATGTGTCTACTAATCTAGGGAAAGGAAAATCATTGTAATGACATAAGAATTTGGAATTTCTGGTACCAGATGTACATCGGGGCATCACAAAGCAAGAGTTTGGACAAGGAATAATTATTTGTGCATGTTTGGTACAGATATGACTGGGGGTGACCGGCATTGGTTGTTTCAGTGTGTTTGTTTTGCTGAAGCAAATAGCTTTCCACAGAATTTCGTCATGCTCCTGCTATATGCAGGCTATAATTTTCAATGTGATATGAAGCAACTCACCAGCTCCTATGAAACACTGGGGTGTTTTAACCATTTTGAAATGCTGTTGGACATTCAGAATGTATTTAAAGAATCCAGTGGTGGTCTCTTGGGGCTTGCTGAGGTAAAATGGACTTGCATCTCATATCTAGTATTGCCTCTTGCTTACCGACAGGGGTGAAAAGGGAGGAACATGATTTCTTCTTGCTCAGAACTCATGTTGGGATCCTGATGCATGCCTTTGAGATCACCTTTAGCTCTGAAGTAATTAGCTTTACCTTTATTTCTTGGCTGTAACTAGGAAATACTTGGTACCGGTTTGAACAAGACAAGAAGGAATAGCGACTGGGAGCAACGACCGTTGAGTCAAAATCAGGTTATTTTACATTTTCTTTTTCGCTTTTTTTATATTATTGCCTCAGAATTGAAATTACTAGAAGAATCGCACAATTTAATGTCAAAACTCAAATGGTTGGGAGAGCATACTATTGTGCGGAATGCGTCTGTAACAATAATGTCATTATGCGGAACTTCATAGAGACACTTCCACGTAAATCTTAATGCTCTGAAATTTCAAGAGTGTAGGGTCAGCAGACATTATTTTTGGCATTTGCTTAAGCGATTTCTTGAGATCTTTAGTGCAACAAATATTCTTGTGGTGTCTATTTAAAACATCGTAACTGCGGATACCTTTTAGGAAAAATTTATTTTTTCGTCTCTGTACTTTCACGCTTTATGTAAACAAGTTCTTGTATTTTTAATTTATCTTACGAGTCCTACTTTTAATTTTTTAATCAAGTCCCTCTATCACCAAATTTTAGCAAACGTGAGCAGTGGATACGCCAAAGTATGATGCTAATATGCTGATTCCCAAATTGACATGTGTGAAGAGAATTAGACGTTGTGCACAACGTCTAAGTATGATGTGGATAAAAGTTAGTCAATGTGGACACCACATCTACAGAAAAATTGTATCCCTGTTATAGCATGACGTCGTTCAACAGTCTTGTCAGCCGGACTTAATCAAACTTGATGTCAGAGGGATTTGATTCCAAAATTTGTGAAAGTAGGACTTAATTCGACAACAGGGACTTGATTGGAAAAAGTGTGAAAGTACATGCAAGAAAAGTAGAATATTCCTTATTTTACTACAAACACCATCCCCACTTTCAACCCCAAGATAGGGAAAGAACCATAAACGTATATCAAGGAGCAAACACAGCGTAGAGAAAAGTAACTGTTGAGTTCTGGTTTCCTACGGTTCCCCAGCACGAAGTTACCCTTGAATTTCCTTGGCTAAGAGTATATATTCGACGGGAGCTAAACAGTATTGGTGAGTCAATCACCAAACTGAGCAGCCATCTATGCAGACATGGCAATGTTCTACCTTGCACTGTAAGTTGCCTTTGCCGTGCCTATCTTTTGCGATGCAGATCTCTAGCTAGGCGATTTCTGGGGAAACAAAGCGTGCTATAGCTAGCAATGAGAAGAACCAAAAAGAGGGACAAACAAAACCAAAAATGACCGCCATTTAGGTATGTTCATGATCACGTTTATTTCCTTTTGGATTTGGTCTAGGCCTTGTATTATAATGATTGATCTAAGACGAGTATTGTTGCGGATCTTTCTTTTGATTTTTGAATAATTGAAATTTTGACCACCTGATGAACGCTGTGAATGTAGGCTAGGGACGAATTCGTCTCACCTGTGAAGCCGATTCCGGCGGCATCACGGGCTAATATCAAAGATATAGAAGCCTTAGACGCATGTAACCTCTAACTTCACTTAACAAAAAAATAGCATCATCATAATTTCAAATGAAAGAAAAATAAAATTTGCATGGATTTCACCCCAATGTTAAAAATAGAAGGTCCAAATTCTGGTTGCCCTCTCTCTCTCTCTCTCTCTTACATGATAGTCTCCATCCCCAACAGAACAAAACCACCTGCGTTTGCTGTCATCTCCATCTCAGAACATTAGAGAGACCCCTTTTCTCTCTCTCTCTCTCTCTCTGAAAAAAGAATCCTTCTTGTCCCGGTGAGGGGAGAGGCCATGAGGGAGGGCTGGGAGAGAGAGATCGAGGACACAGATGGACCCGTGGTCGCCAAGCTACAGATCCCATGGAGTTGGCCGGACTCTAGAGATCATGACGATCCAAACTCTTAACTAAAACCCGATGTATGAAGCCAAATCCCGGCCTTGCCTGCTCGAACCTGCTTTGCCCTGCACAGAGTATACAAAGTGAAGAAGTCGGCGATAAAAGCGCCGTGGTGGAATGATCCGGAGAAGAAGAGGAAGAGGAGGGTGGCCAGATACAAGCTTTATTCCATCAAAGGCAAGTTCAAGGCTTCTTTCAAACAAGGGTTCCGATGGTTGAAGTAGAAATGCTCGAGTATCGCACATCGATTCTAATTAGTAGAAATTACAGAATATCGCGTTCATCGAGAGAGAAAAAGGGTGAGATCTGTCAAGATGAAACAGAGGTTTGTTGTGTGTATTGGGTGTTCATATTTATATGTATCTAACGGCAATCAAATATTCAGAAGAGTGCCATAATGTTTGATCTTTCTGGTATTATGTACGTCCGACTCGTTGTTTCATTCATCGATCTCCAACATTAAAAAAAAAGGAAATGAGACACCCCGTGTGTGATAGTCGTATATATTTATAAATGCCGATTTTATTTTTAATTTTCTTACCTTCTGATTTCTTTGTGACAGGATTCTGCATGCATGCCCATGCAAAGTAAAATTGTCTAATCTGTTTTTTTTTTGGTAAGGTATACAAAAATTGTCTAATCTGTTCATCTCTCCTCTTTTCAATAAAGCTCTTTTCCTAATAAATTTGATGATGATTGCAAGATCAAATGAATACTTGTATTTGTAGGATTGACGTTTCGATCTATTTCAGGGTTGATTTCGTTGTTTAGGACTCTGTTTTGGCCATATGTTTGTTTAAGCCTCGTTTCTGGGTTCTTTTAACCCCCTAATTTCCTCAATTCATCTATTTCGATTCCTCTTGGTCGTACAATTCATCATACCTCGTTTCTGGGTTCTTTAACCCCCTAATTTCCTCAATTCATCTATATCGATTCCTCTTGGTTGTACAATTCATCATATGGCAACGTAGACTACTGAAGCTATATAACCTAAAAATGCCGAGTGTTAAATAAACCGAAAGGCTTTCCATTGTTCCATTTTGATTTGAGGACAGTTTTCATATTCCTAGTACTATCCCGTCCAGCTCGGAGTTAAAAAAAAAGAGGAAAACTGAAAAGCCCCAAAGCGAACCCTCTTTAATCCTATCAAAACTTAGTTATTGTTCAAATGGCTGTAATTTATGGGATCTTGATGTAAACTGTGATAGAACTTCAAAAAACAAGCTCGAAGCAAATTGCTAGCAAGAAATTGAAGCGGAAGAAAGAAAAGACTAAAAATCCATGAACAGAACCAAATAAGTTCACTTGGTTTAACACATTCATCCATTTATCCGGTCGATTCATGGCTTTCCAACTTCAAATCAATTCAACTGATAAGGTTGTAACTAAAGTTCTATAAGTAGTCAAACTCAATGCTATTGCCCTTTAAATTAATTTGCCTGGACACTGATTAAGCAATTAAGTAAATAAAGAGTAGAGTCGATACATTGACTTTACTTGCGACTTTTCCCATCTAATGTTCGACCAATATTCTGAAAATTAAATTATTTTATGTTAAGTTGTTTAACAAGTATCTCAACACGACCCACATTATATATGTGTTACTACTCATAGATTCAAACTTGGCTTAACAAGCTACTTGACCCTGTCTTGAGCTCTGTAAAAATTAAGACAAAGTTCGAGTGGACAAGCAGCGAATCAGACTACAAGTACCTTGCGAGTAGCTTTTAACTAAGAAAATTCCACCATTGTAATCTAGTACAGGGTACAGGAATATCTCAGAGTGGCCTCTAAGAAATTGCTTCGATTGAAACTCGAATGCATGATCGGTGACCACAAATTTGGTGCAGAAGAGTCTAATTATTAACCAATTAGATAAACCTTCAAAGTTTTTCTGTTCTAACCAAATGAGTATAAATTTTGGGAAGGGCTCTTTCCACCCTTCCCAAAATTTTGTCCACATTTTCCAATAGTCTTCGACTGTAGCCAACGCTAGAGAAAATAGGTTTCCAGTATGAAAATGTACACGGATGTGTCTCTTCTGCTTTTAGATTCAAGCGTAAATAAATCAAGTCCGAGATTACACGGTCAAAGCAATTGCAAAATGCCTACATACGAATTTTCCGACGTAACCAGATCAGAGATGATTTTACACTGATGCATGCTTTTATTTCGTGTTCAAAATTCTTCCAAATGAGAAACTACTGTCTTCTTGGAAACCTTTTCATTGAAACTCATGGCTGCAATTGACAGATCATTTACTGATTCCACGGCATTCTCTTTTTCCCTAAAAAAAGTCTCCCAATCTCGAAATTGTAGCTTCAAGTGGACATATAACCGGTCATCTTGTTAACAAATCTCATTTTATCCTTAACTTACACATATAGAACCACCTGCACATGCGGTCTTTCTGCAAGCGTTTTGTTATTCGGCCATTGCTAAAGAATAGCACGATGCCAAAGCTTGCAAAGGACTAAAACACCACATGAGAAGAGGTCGCTTTATATCAAGAACTATTTGAAGAGTATTAACAACACGGAGCACATGATAAATGCCAATAGTAAAGAACTTCGAAATGCCTTTCCATAATGACACAGCTCATTCCTTCCCGTATCTCCATCCCGTGGTGTTTGGGGACTTTCTCCGAGTTCCAAGTAATGCAGCTTGAATCTACCATGGAGGATACAACTGACTCGTTATCATATAAATGAAGATGTGCAAGATCACAGTATCACAATTTACCCCATGAAAGATAAGGTAAATATGCATAAACATCATTTACACCGATTGTAGTTGGACCACAATGAATAAAGGCTTCATTAGCTGGCCGATGAAAAAGAAAACGCTAGGCTTAAAAGAAGTATGCAATTAGCAACAACACTTTCCTAGTTCGTGTTTAGGAACAGAATTGATGTTAATAAAATTATGCTGAAAAGGTTAAGTGCCGAAACTACACAACAGAAACATGTATTTGTTATTTGGTCATTGGCAATATCCAATCAGCAAAATCAGCAATTCAGGATAATTTGTCAGGAGGTCAATTTCAACTTTACGAATTCAATACCACATACATGAGAACTGAGCTTATCAAATCAGAAACCTATATGACAACATTCAAAGGATATTATCACATACACTGATAGAAATGGAGAAGCTTAGCAGTGCATTCCTCCCTCTGCAGAGCCTCATCGAGTTCAGGAGTGATATCATTAGAATGCAACCACATCAAACAACTCTGCATCAAGGTAACATACAAAAAAATCAGCAGCTACTCATTTGATTAGCAAAGAGCTAGAACCTAATGAGCATGCAGAAAGTAGATTCAATTTAAAAAAACTACATTTATTATCATTCAAGTATGTGCTGCTGAGACTAGATCAAGTGTTTTGGATCTTTACAAGAATCAAAATTTCCCCGAGACACTCTAGTTGGTCCATGAGCCTCTTCAAGTTTGGCACGTAAGATGGTCCTCGGCTATTGCAAATGCTTCCTATGCAAAATCCCTTTTCTTCATTTTATAGGTCTCGGGCCTGGAATTTGAAGATCCTCAGCCAAGTGAGCCACACCCAAATCAGTCATGTGATAAAAAATTCTGTGACAACAATAGGATCAAATGGGATGTAAACTAATTAGCAAATTCTTGAGCTCCTCGCCCGAGCTTGTTCCACAGAACATGCAAAAAATTGTCTAATTATGCAAAAGGTTAATAGATACAGCTGATTGAATCGAAGTCCAATAGTAATTCTTAGTCATTACATAGACCAAACAAAACTGTCATAGAAGCAGCACCAGTTCGCCTTTGCTTGATAATCTTTCAAAACAATAGCCTTGAGCTAGTCTACAATTGTATATGACGAACTAGTCAGAACTGATTTTCAATTTTTTTTGTCACAACCAGAGAAACTTGAAACTTGACTTTTATTTTAGCTCAGTTTCTCATACTATAGGGAATTCGTGCTCTGTCTTGTAAGATTCAAGAGGAACATCAAGGAAACAATAAGAAACTTGACTGGGTTTTTGATCATCAGCAAAAATCGATAGGTGTTTGTTCTGAACAAAATATCTGTCATTACTCAAATTTGACACACAAAAATACTCACAAAGGAACTCAAAATGGCCAAGGATTTCTTAAAAGAAAATATGAATTTTGAGAATAGGGAAAAATGGACTTTGGGAGTAGTTTAGAATACCGAGTAGCAGAAGATCATCAGCCTCTAGATGAAATATTCAAATCTCGGGTTTATCGAGAGGGAAACTGTAAATTAGTAGGGAATTCTTGTTTGCCTATATTTGATATTTTCATCATCGCCTCACAAGCCGCTAATCTGTTTGCAGTCTACAATAGCCGCCTATGGGAGGATGAATGAAAAACATTGCTATAACGTGATATGTTGGCAAATCCGGAGTTTCCAAAATCAATCAAATAGATACCCGGTGTGGAGCAAATCATTCTTAAAATATAGAGCTTCGAGAAAAGTATTACTCTATTCACTTACCCTCGCCGTTCAAGGATGAAGAATCTTATGAGATGACCGATAGCTTCTATTGACATTTGGGTCTACATTTTGATCTTGGCCAAAGCATCATGTCAGCTTCTATGACCAACTCCCCCACTCCTTCAATTATGAGATGACCGACAGCTTCTAACAATTTTGTGTAGTTAAGAATCAGAACCCTGTCATGGAAAACCATCTTGTCAAAAGAAGATAGCGATGAAAAGTAGTACATGAATACTAGAAGAAAAACGATAGTTTACTGCTTATTTACCTCTGTTAAAAAAACATGACTTGTCTCACTGTTGGCACGCATTGCCTGTTCCTGAAACTTTGTCTACAAAATCCATGAGTCGTAAGACAGCTCTCCTTCATAATTTCTAAAGATGTGTTTTCCAAATTATTTTGGTATTGCTTCCAATGAGTCACAGCCAGAGATATCCAAATCAATTAAATCCAACTTTTCAAGTCCCTGAAGCTGAGTAAGTTTCTTGCAATCTCGAACATTTAGAGATCGTAACTTCTCACATCCCGTCAAATTTGGCAACATCTCCATTGATTCGCATCCTCCAAAATCCAAATTTTCTAAGGACTTCCCACCATCAAGACCTCGAATTTCGACTAGATTGGTGCACCTGACAGCGGCTAATTGCTTCAAACACCGTGATTCTGGACAGAGAAGCCTTTCAATGGAATTGCAGCAATATATAGATATGTCCTCCAAGAACTCCAAATTATCAAGGCCCTGAATTTCAACTAGCTTATTGCAATTCGCAGCGCATAATTGTTTCAGACGACTTAACCGTGAAAGGTCCAATCTTTCAACTGAGCTGCACCATTTTATTGAAAACATTTCCAAGTTCTTCAATCCGTCGAGCTTAAGCAATATCAGCTTACGACACTCCACAATATAGAGTTTCAAGAGTCTCGAGGGAAGCTCGGGGATGTCTTCAAGTAGATGGCATTCCCGAAGATGGAGTTTTTCTAGGTGGATTAGGCTAGAAAGCCGTGGCAGCGACCGAAGCTTGTCACAGCGACGCAGCTCAAGGCGCTGGAGAGAAGAAAGATCCCCAATAGCATTGGGAAGCTTTTCAAGCCGAGAATAACTGACTTCCAGAAATTGCAAATTCTGTAAATCCCCAATTGAGCTAGGGATTTCTCTCAGTGACTCACACCTGTAGACGTTTAGTGTCTTCAGCTTCCTCAGAGAACCAATAGACGTAGGGATCTCTGTAATACCAGAACCATCTAATAGAAGTTCTTCTAAATCTTTTAATTCGCCCACTTCCTCTGGTAGCCCCTTGAGACTTTCACAGCCAAACAAGCGCAGATGTTGCAAATTCTTCAAATCTCCAATTGAGCTAGGGATTTCTCTCAGTGACTGACAAGCTTTGACACTCAGTGTCTTCAGCTTCCTCAGAGAACCAATGATAGACGTAGGGATCTCTGTAATACGAGTATGATCTAATACAAGTTCTTCTAAATCTTTTAATTCGCCCACTTCCTCTGGTAGCTCCTTGAGACTCCAACAGCCATACAAGTCCAAGGAAACGAGGCTCTTGAGTTTGCCAATAGAAGGGTGGAGATGCTTCAGCAGCATACACTCTCTAAAGGTGAGGATCTTCAACTGCGTGAAAGCCGAGAGATCAGGAGTACATCTTAATCTAAGGCAGCAGCTAAGGACGAGAACTCGTAGCCGCTTTGCCGTCTACACAAAAAAAAAAAAGAGGAGAATAAAGCTGTCAAAAGAATGAGAGTGGGGGATCGGCTAAACAGAAACAAAACAAAACCCCATCTTAAATCACGGAGAGAGAGAGAGGGAGGATGTCTCTTTCTTTTCCCCCTCCAATCTTACCATGAATGAACTCCACCATCCTTCCCAATCCTCTGAGATGCCCCAGCTATTTGATAAATCCAGCACCGATAAGTTCGGTAGATGCAAACTGGTCGTCGGAGGAGGCGGATCGTCTTCCCAGAACTCCCACTCAAGCCATCTTATTTCAGAAAGGAGTTCGTTAGAAGAGTCTCCGCTTGAAGCTGCCCGCATCCAGTCATGGAACCAGGGGCTCTGCAAGTATTTTCAATTGGTTCATCTGAGGACGTCTGGATATGGCGGAAGGCATTCAACTTTTAACTTTTTGTTTTTGCTTTTTTTTTTAAAAAAAAAATTGGATTTGCACCGATTTTGTTATCTTTTTATCCTTCCCGGAATCCCGGGTATAAATATGGACACATGAACTCACATTTAATTTTTTTTTTTGACGATCTTTCGAAATTTGTGAAAATAAAGAAAAAATAGTAAATTGCTTTAAAACAACTAAGGCAAATGCACCTCAATGTTTTATCTTTTTATTTTTTTCCAAATTTTGTAGCGTGTGCTATTTGACTTTTATTTAAGATGAAATACGTGACACCATTTTGCAAAGTACAAATGTTTACTTGTAAATTTTCATATGACTTTGATTGATTTTAATAATAATACCTATATTTTCTCCCAAAAGTTCAATCGCTTAGAATTTTTTTTTTTTGGGTTGGTTTGATTCACTTTTACGGTTCAACTCGTTTGTCGTTATCTCTACTTTAAATATTGAATAGTGAAAAACCTGCAACTGTTATAACTTCTCTTAAGTTTGTTCGTAGGGAAAGTCACTAAATTGTTGTCATCATCACTCCACGCCATCTTTCATAAGTTTTGCTCGTACATCAATCTATATAGTATATTACATTAGAAAGTCTACTACATGAAAAGGGGATTTCAAACCTCAAACTTTCGTCAAAAGTTTACACACAATTCGCAGATATTTCACCAAAATGAGTTAAAGAAAAGGATATAACAAAATAGATAGAATTATATTTTAAATAGTCAGGACAATTGGAAATTAGTCCCGCAAGTTTTTCATTTTCCAAAGTTAAATCAAACTCTTTCCATCTTGCAATCATTTAATATTTTTTTCCTACACTAATTATCATCTTTCGATATTTCTGTCTATTCAAAACAGATTGAACTTTTTTTCATTTTTCCAAAGATCCGTATGGTGTGCTCTTTTTGCTAATGTTAAGAAGTTATTGGATCAACAAAAGAGTATGAAATCGAATCATAGGAACGAACTATTTCAAATTATACCAAGAATAAAAAGCTATTTCCTTTGCCCAACATCTCTTGGTTAATTGCTAGGTTAATTCCTTGCCATTGATCAGTCATAAGTCTATGAGGCATCAAGATGGACAAATATATAATGATAAAATGACATGAACATCAATAATTTAAGTAAAAGAGAAACATAGTTGAAAAAATCAGCTCCGCGCTGAAAATCATATATAATGAATACAAAGATATGAATATAATAAAAAGCACGACATTTCCTCTCATTAGTCAACTTTTCTTTTTCTTTTTTAAATAGTCAAGTTAGTCTAGCGGTTTCTGACACAAAAGAGGCATTGTCCCAAAAAATATAAATAATAAAACAACTAACAGCGGATAGAAATTTTTGTTATAAGAAATGAGCAAGGTGAATGTGATAAAACCTTAAAAAGCGGTAAGATTTTCCTGAAAATATTTTTAAGGGTATTTTGCTATCTTATCTATTAAGAGGAAACAAGAACGAAAAGAGATAGAAATAACTAGTAGAGCAGAGGGACAGGGACGGGTATCTTCAAAATCAAAATGGAGAAAAAAATATCAAAAATTGGATTCCTAAATCACAGGAGCACCACAATACATTCATATACTTATAATTGGCCCTAATACATATTATTTGCCGATTCCTAAATTTTTATAGATGTAATTTATATCCATGAAATCAAATCAAATAATTTAACTCTTTCATCCTTCATATACTTATAATTTATTTAGTTGCCACGATTAATCTACGATGGACATAAATGGATGTTTACACAAATTTTTTTCCTAGAAAGTAAGAGCATCTATTCATGCTAGATGAAATATTAGAATAGATCAGATTAAATGTATTAAAATAAGAGGGAGAGGAAAAGAAAGGAGTGCCATATTTTACCCATCGTTCCCGTACTACTCTTGAGGCTCCCCTGTAGTTGCAATCCCATGGCCCGCTACGTTTGTCAAGCTGTTGTCCTTGACAAAAAATGCTCCTTCCAAGATCTCTCAGTTGATCATGTATCATAAACTCACCATTATCTCCAATTTTAATTAAGCACCTTAACTTCAACTCTTCAATTCCTTGACTTGGATAAAACCCACAGGCCTCCCACATGCACATGGCAAATTTGTGCACTGTCCTATGTTCGCCAATAAAGAAACAAACAATATCGAGAAAAATATGCTTATGTCCATCTTCTAATGCATCATAACTTATTTTCAATATCTTTTGGACATCTTTATGTGGTTGGTTTTTTAATTGCTTCCGCACATCTTCCCATACTTTTCGATTTTTTCTTTTATACAAGTATGAACCTACGACCTGAAGCGCCAAGGGAAGCCCACCCATGGTGGATATGATATCACGAGAGATACCCTCAAAGTCCCTCGGAGAATGGTCCATACGAAATGCATGTGTGTTAAACAAAAGTAAAGCATGCTCCTCATTCAATTCATTCAATTCATACTTGTAGACCACCTCAAATTCAGATTGATCAAGAACGGCTTCATTTCTAGTTGTAACAATGATCACACTCCCTGCCATAAACCAACTACATTCCCTAGCCAACCAATCTAGATGATTCTTGTGATCTATATCATCCAGAAGAATGAGGACCTTTTTTTCTTTGAATCTAGATTTGATTATATTGATTCCGTCATCAATTCTAGACACTTTATCTTCGCTATGTAATATATCGGATATTAGTTGACTTTGTAGTGCCTCAACACCATCGCGCCAGGAAGCTTTTTCTCGAATATTTGGAAGGAAACTGACATGCTCAAATTTATCCAAGAGTTGATTGTAGATGCACTTGGCCAGCGTTGTCTTCCCTATACCGCCCATGCCATAAATTCCAATCATTCGAGCATTGACGGAAGGACTGTGAATCCAATCCATGATTTCCTTCAGACAACCATCAAGTCCAACTAGCTGCCTAGGAACATCTAGCTGAAAATCTTCCTGTAACTTGCTTAGAACAGTTTTGACCACAAGTTTTATCAATTCTCCCTCATGCCTGTTAAACAAAAAAAACAAGGAGAGATCACGAACTAGACATGGTCAATGCCAAGTGTTTGATCCTTATCAATTGACACAACCCACGTTGGCAATAGGAGGTCGATTTTATCTGGTGGTGATCAAGCTGTGGAAGACTGAGCATTGGAGTCTACTGTAGGCATGTTGTTTGGTGATTGATACTATTGGCTGAAGGGGTTATCGTCTCTAAGTTTTTTGCTCTGTACCGGAGACAAATGTAAAATTCTTGGGCGCTATGGGATGCTTTGGTTTTAGTTGTCGTTGGTTTAGTTTTCAGGGACATTTTGGGGAGTCTTAGTGTTTGTTGTCTTCTAGGCATTATGGTTGTTTATTGGCACAATTTGGGGATATTTTCTGAGCTTGCAGTTAAAGTAAATTCATTTGCATTTCATTGGTTTTGCACGAAGTAGAAAACTTATTTATAAAAATTAAAAAAAAAAAGAAAAGTTTAAAGAAGTACCCGTTAGCAATTTTCTCGGATTCCCATCCATTTATGTAACTAACTTCATTAAGTGCTCGTTGCCCTTCTTGGATATCCTTCTCATCAAAATGCACCTGACTCAGACGGAAGGCGTTTCCAAAATTTCCTTTTAGATGCCGCACATCCGATGGGGCAACTTTATAAAAAATGGGCAGCACTATGTGTGACGTGCTCTTCTTGCAGTCCATGATATGAATGAGTTCGCGGAGGCACCATTTGCTCGAAGCATAATTTTCCGATATGATGGGGATTGAAATCTTAGACCGCGTGATGGCATCGAGAATCTGTGAACCAAATTCCTTGCCAATTGGTATGCTGTTATCGTCCCTGAACACGTAAACCCGTACAGTCCCTGCCTTGATTAGACTATGATAGAGGTGATCTGTGAATGTCTTGCGGGTATCCAAGCCTCTAAAGCTCAAGAACACGTCGTATTGACCGCTACCAACATCTGTGGGTACTGAGGAGATGAACGAAGAAGTCGATGCTCCCTCAATGCTATCTTCCTCTGCTCTTTTTCTCTTTCCCTGACTCTGCCCTCTATGCATGGCGATCTGAGGGGGAAAGTTGGCAAGTAAGATGCTTTTTCTGCTGCTTAGAGGATTGACGAACAACGAAAGACGCTTTAGGTTGCTTTTTTGCAAATGCTTGCTGGCTTGGTCCCCTCCGAATAATGTGGACGTCAATTTCTCCCCAAGGCAATGCTGAAGAAGGTTTGTGTTCTTGAGAAATACATAGGTAATGACGACACGGCCTTCAGTTAAGTCAGCTGACTTTGTTTCACTGCGGAAGATTAGGTGGCCCCGTAGGGGCCCCCAAAAGGTCCACATCATTTACTTGTTCGGAAACACATACTCGAAATTGAACAGATTGAAGTGTAATTAATCGACTTCCTTAAAACACATTCAAACAACTATGGAATTTCACATGATATTTCAAGATGGATTCTTTCATTTCACACCTCAGATATGAAATTATGTAGGAAATCCAAGGAAGCATCTTCCTCTGAATATAAGCTCACACGATGCCTAATCCTTATCATAATCTGTGACCTTACTCTTATTATTTTTAGCCTAATATATAAACAACCCTAACTATCTCCACCGCCTCATTTTCACAACGTCTTCTGTCTAATCCCATTCCCATTGGCCAAACTAATGTAGTGTCATGTAATTGTTGTCCAAAAAAACTCATCCTCTAGGTGCGTGCGCTTTCCTAATTGGAGGAAATTTCCATCAATCATGTTTTTAATTAGGCGGGTTTCAAGTTTTGGGCATCGCTCATATGTAAAATTAACTAAAGCTAAAATATTAATGGAGGAAAATTTTTCAATTGCCCAGCCATTTGAATTATGAAGGCAGTCGATGACAATGATTTTAAATGAAAGGGAAATACTTCCTTTTGAGCCCACATTTCATTCCTTTCTAAAAGTGCATCGAAATGAGAGGAAATGCAAAAATTGCAGTTTTCTTCCAAAATTGGCCAGACTTCCTTTTTAAGGATGAATAGATTGAAGGATAATTAAGTCTATCAATGAAATTAAGTTCCATTTACATCATTTCCACCCAACATGTATCCAAGCATATTTCGAGGAATTTTAACTTTCCCTCTCTTCTTTCATGGTCTGGTTGTATTTTTGTTCTTAATTTTTAGAATTTGAAATTTATGGCTTTATCATGTTCGAAATTTGGGGCTTTTTGTGTGATAAGATTTTATGGCTCTTAAATAGGATTAATATTAATACAAAAGGCTGCGTTTCACTTGTAATTAGAATATCACGGGAAGCAATTTTGCTCTTTGCTTTAGATGTAATGCAATGTGTTGCATCTTTTTGCATGCATACATGTTAGCATATTGCATGGTTTCGTGTCCACATTTCATAAGGTGACACATTTAATAATCGCATTTTTCATGTTGTGTCATCTAACATGATTTATTAAAAATGTCGTGTTTGTATTGTGGCAGTTCAACGCGTTTACTTCTAGAAGGAAGTAGCGATATTTAGAGGTAGCGTCCAAAAGGCTTTTGAATTATGAATTCATGACATAGAGAAACCTTCATGAACACGAATTAAAAGTGAAAAAGGGAATGAAGTGTTATCAATTTTCCTCTTTCTCTTGTTCTGCCTTTTGTGCATGGCAATCTGAGGGCGAAAGTTGGAACAAAAGATGCTTTTCTGCTGCATAAAAGGATCTATGAACTAAGCTCTACGAACAAGCATGAACATGAATTTGTTACCACGCAAGAAAAAATGAACATGAAATCTTTAATTAATTGGTAATTGATTGGCTAGGAGCTGTTGCAGATGCTTTTAGTCCTCGCCTTATCTTCTTTTGGACCTCACCCTATTTAAAGTCAAACTTGTTGGCTTGATCCGCTCACAGGTAACGTGTACATTAATTTTTCGATGGGCTATAAAGAACTAGAATCTGTGTACAAGCACATTGCATTCAATTAAAAATATAAGCATATGCTCAGTTTTTATTTGGTTATTGAAAATCAGAATTTGATCGATCATTTAAAAGATAATAATTGACTTGAAAAGGAATTAGAAATGTGCGAAAGATATCAAGAAAGGACCGAGCTAGTAATTGTGGATGTGATTTTATATTTTAATTTTGTTTAAAATTGTCATATTCTTAACGAAGTTGGAAATGCGAGGTAGAGATAAACAAATGCTCGTGGTTATTTATCTTTTATCTATTCCACACTGGCACCACATCCTACAATTCCATGTAAAATGAATTTATTTTGAACCGGAATGTTATCACCAAGCCTTTCATTTCAAATTTTCAAATCTAAAAAGTTGGCTGATATCTTGTCTGTAAAAGGAAGCTGCTGGGGAAAATTTAGAGACGACCAAGGTTTGAAACAATGGCGTCAAGTGCTTGTCCCCATTTTCTGTTGGAGGGCCCACCTTGAGAATATCACCGCAAAGATTCTTTATTCAATTAAATAGAAGTAGAATAGGATTATTAGCTAAATTTGTGCTAAGTAAGGTTAAATTCATTAATCACATTTTGAAGAACGAACTTATTGTTTGAAACAAAAGAGGTGTAAGATATGAGTGATACAAAGCTAGGTGAATCTCCTAATATGCGCGTATGGCTCGATTTATTTGATTGTTTTCATGTGTGTCATAAGATCCAACTAGGTTTTTTTTCTTACTGTTGGATACCATGTAAAAGATTTTAAGAAATATCATACTATGGATTTTGGTATGTTTATATTGTGATGACTGAAACTATCATGAGTTTTTTTTTTTATCTGTAACTATCATGAGTTGAGAGCAGGTAAAAAGTAGCAATATAGTTAAAATGCTCAAACTTTCCCTGTACTTTCTCATTTACTTTTCTTTTCTTTTTTTCAAGTAAACACTCGGTCGATTTTTAAAGCTTTGAAGGGATAAAATGAGTTTTTTCTTCTTTTTTTTTTGTTAGCTAAAGAAGGGATAAAATTAGTTAGAGGTACCACCCGCTGGGTGGCGCTGCTGGGGCGCGCACTCTTCCTCTCGTAAAAGGCTGAGTGTTCGAATCCCGGGCGCCGCATGGTGACTTAACCGGTGGCATGTGTGTGGTGGCTAGCACGTGTCGCCCCCAGGGTTTACTCTCCGGCTGTCGGCCGTGCGGGGGTTCCTTGGGTTATAAAAAAAAAATTAGTTAGAGGTGAAAGGGCATATATTTTCCAGGATTAATGGTCCAACAATCCGAGGAAAATGGAATATTACTCATTTGGAATGTGCTGTAGGGAGGTAAAATTGTCGAATGAAATCTTCTTAAGAGAAGACTTACTCTTAGGATGAGTAGGTTCTAAACTAAGAATTAGGAACTTATTTTGTAATAATCGGTTCTCCGTTTTAGTAACCAAGAACCAAACTAGTTGACCCTAAACCAACCTGCTTTTATTTTTCTGATTTATTTTTATATAAATTGATCTAGGACCTTCAAACACGAAGAAACCTCACAACCCATAAAAAAAATGGTCTCTAAATTCAAGCGAAATGCGGCAATTTTGCATGCGATAGAGTCTAGCACGCTTGCAGACCTACTCTTTCTAGTTCAACAAAAGATCAATATTGAATTACGATGCAACTAACAATCAGACAGCGAGGCCATCGTAGGATTAGCCATCTCTAAAGTCGCAAACGAAGGGCTTTCTTTTTTCATCGAAGTCAAAATCTGAGCTGGGGACATACCTGTTAACAGGTAACAGCGACTCCAAAGAGAGAATAGAAGACCCTCCTCAGCTATATTCAGCAGCCACCCCCACATCCCCAATAGACAAAAAGGGCCGCAGAACACTTAGTTCAGCCGATTATTCCGATAACAAAGCGACAGAATCAACAGAAACGACACTCTAATAAGGGATGAAAAAGTGTTTACCTCCTGCGAGCTGAGATGTGAAGAGAGGCGCTAGATCGGGGAGAGGAGACCCTGAACAAGCCTGGACGAGAACTTTCAAAGGGGAAAAGAACAGAGAAAGCGAGTGAGGAGTAATCAGTAGACGATAGTCTCGAATGGTTTCTGCAAGAGAGAGGCCGAATGTGAAACATAAAGTGAGAAATAAGAGAGAGAGGGGGGGGACCAATCAATAGAAGACGATAAGTCTCGCATTATTATTGACGGACAGGTATCCTACTGCTGATTGACTGGTAGCAGAGAGAGAGAGGGGACCAATCAATAGAAGACGATAAGTCTCGCATTATTATTGACGGACAGGTATCCTATTGCTGATTGACTGGTAGCAATGAAGTTGTTTTCACATGGCAAGCCAAAGTCAAGCCACACAATGTGGACCAGAGTACGGAATGGCTACTTCTGTTCATATCCACACTTTAAAAATCATTTTGTTAAACAGATATACGTGGCTCCAACCGACTTGTGAATCTTCCATTATATCCTTCTCAAAGACGTTCTTGCTTCCTGTAAATGCTACATTCTCCTCCCCTGCCCTAAACATGCATAAATCGTATTGTCTAATCCGTCGTAGGTCGGTAACTTTCCACACTATATATACACGTAAAAGTTACGTCTTTGCTGTAAGCAGTAAAATCGAGTAAAAACCACACTTTATGACGAGTTTTTCTAATTCAACCCGCAAAAATAGAGTTCACCTAAAAATTGTCCACATATTAAATGTGTAAATGCATTGAAACCAGCAGGTTTGCTCACTTTCAAGTTGTCCATTGTAACCGGCGAAAAAAACAAAAAACAGTACAATTGTGAATTTTTCATAATTTCCGGAAAAACATCTGAATTTTCTGTCATTTTCCAGAAATTACAAAAATTTCCAATATAACGGACAATATTTTTATGGATATCCAAAAATTCTCTACTCGATCATATCCGTTTGGATAAATTTTTTTTGTTGACAATTCTGATCCGCAACCTTTGAAAGGTTTTGTGCGATTATTGAAGAGAATAGACCATCATGATCGATATTTGGAAAAATCTTGTTTTTAACTAGTTTCAAGAAAAAAAAAAGAATTTATGCAAAACCCAAGTATTTTGGATGTTTTAGGTTTAAGTAATTTTGGAGAATTCGGGTATGTAAAGGGCCGATGGACCCGAAATTGGGTCTAAAAGGGTATTTTCATAATTTTAGTCGAACGGGCTTTTTGTCGTAAGGGAGTTCAGTCAACCATTAATGTTTTGAAAACAACATCAGGACAAGGGCTAGCAAGTGATTCCACCAGATTCAACCAGTCTAACCATTCATAGCCAATTAGTTTAAACAAGAAGATTGTAGTAAGAAAAAATAGCAATATATGTGGTGATGATTTTGAAAAAGGCGAGGGCATATCACATGTAATACTCTTAACGCCTTAAAGGATGTTAGGTGTTATGCGATGAGTAATAATCAAATGTATTTTTGTCCTATCAATGGTAATAGATTGGAGAATGAAGGTCGGGCTTAGCTCGAGGAGCGATGTAGAGATGAAATTACTGCGATGGGTTTCAGTGTTTGAGAACAAGTTGTCTTGAAGCAGATCAAGTTGTGTTCGAGTCCTGAAAGGCAATGCAATCCAAGGATCTCACCTTCACGCCTCAACCCGGAGCTATCAAAACCAGATATATCTCGAAACAAAAACGATTGTCTCAGTGACTTGTGGTGATTGCCGTTTCTCCTCTTCAAGCACAAGCACAAGCACTTGGGACTTTAAATAGAGCTTTACTTCTTCTCTTGCCCCGAAGGAGACGCACAAATCTTGTGGTGGTGGATGGCGTTTCTCAGACAAGGCTATCGTACTTCTTTTGATTATGACTTTTTGACCAAGACCACCAAAACAATCCCTTCCTCGAAATTGGCAAGACGACCCCCCTTGCAGACTTTGCTTGGCAACTTTTGCTACGTGTTCATATTTGGAATTACTTCTTCTCGTGCCTCAAAAGATGAGCAGGATGTGCTTGGGATACAGACAAACCTGCTGTGAATTTGCGCGTTTTTGACGAGGAAATTTACTTTTTTAACTGACTAGCCCTCACCTTTTGTTAGTTCTCTTTGTAATGGCAATCACATGGGCGCGCAAATCGAAGTGAAGATGGACAACATTTTGCTTTCCCTTCCCGTAGAAATGAAAGCCTCTCCCCATTGGAGGCGTTGAAATGGTCAAAAATCTACTTTTTAATTCATATTTAGCGTACTGACCAAAAAAACTCTTTTAATGAATTGGCTAAAATTTTAAAAAATAGGTTGTTATGAATTTAAAGTAACAAAATTTAATTCAATATATATTTTAATGAGTCTGAACCATGTCTATATGCAATTCATACATGAATTAACACGTGGAGCCCACTATATGTGGTGCCACAACTGCATGAGCTTTTTCTCCACTCGCCCATTGCTTTGACCAATGATCGAGTGACACACCATTCGTTCTCTACTCGTTACATACAACGAAATCTAATAGGATTCATGTGAAACTTATATGGGTCCTATCATTTTCAGTTTTCTAAACATGATGTTTCTCACGATATCAATTAGCTCCACGTCTTGATGATGATAACAATTAGGGTCAATTTAGCCAAATCTCTTCCATACATTTACGAGCGTAAGGAATTAAACTGATATCGTGTGCTTAATTTGCACACAGAAATTTTCATCTTACATATTTAGGTATCAAAGTTACAGTGAAGTATAAGGGAATGAAGAAAGCAAATCGGTCTATTTGGAAATATTGCTTTTTTAGTTGCCAAGAAAGGGATAAGGCGGAAAAAAGATTCTCGTGATTGAAAGCAAGTCAAAGTCTTCCACCTCGTTGCTTGTTTAGTTGCATTGTGAGACGAGAGACCATTATTTATTATGAAAATATTGTTTAAATTTAATTTATAAATGAGGCGACGGAGAAAATCAATCGCAATATATAATAATTGTACTGAAATTTGTGTTTCGCAGTGGGGCTTTGTATGGGGTTTGCACGGTTTCTCTTATGTGTTTTAATAAAATCTAAATGTCCAACAATGCTACGTAAATATGTTATTCATCAAACTTTTCAATTTGCTTATTGACTCCAAATAACTCATATTGATATGATAGTATACGTTGTAATGTTATTGTTCTATAATTATACTCTTTCTCCTTTAAAATAGATATAGGATATGATAGAACCAAACAAAAAAAAAAGACCTATCTATTTTAACGAGTAAAAAAACAAGGACTTGTGTCATGGGACCCATGTTGATAAATAAGAGGGAACGAGGGACCGAATCTAAAGTTTGAGTTCCCCAATTGGAGGGGCTGGACAACAAATAAGAGGAACTCGAGGGACTGATTTCGAAGTTTCTTTTTTTGGGGTGGAGGTGGAGCCAAAAAAAAAAAGCTCTCTCGGATTCCTCTCTCTCCACTCCTTCCCCTCACATTCTCGCTGTCTCTCTCCGAGCAGTTTTCAAAACCCCACAGCCACTTCATTCGTCTGATTTTTAATGGCGGATTTCATTGTCTCTCGGATTTCTCTTTGATGTTCTTTTGGGTCAACATGCCCGCACGGCTGTTAATTTTTGTGCTGTTTTTGGGGGGGCGATCGCCAATTGAGTTCTTGGACATTCCGAACTCCATTTTCCGTTCGATCAACTTATCCTTCCGTGGCCGCATGAACCCTCTAGTCAAGTCACGTTTGTTGGCTTGGTCCACTCCGAATAACGTGTACCTTAATTTCTCCCCTAGGAAATGCTGAAGAAGGTTCGTGCTCTCCTACGAGAGAGAGAGAGAGAGTGTGTGTGTCACTTCAGTTAAGTTTACCGACGTCGTTTCATTGCGGAAGATTAGGGGATGAGCCTTAAAGAGGGGCCCCAGAAAGTCCACATCATTTACTTGTCCAGAAAGTCGATCATGCATTTATACAATTTTATAGAACTTCACGCAAGCCTGAAGATATTTAAAGACAAATTCTCCCGGTTCACACCTAAGATGTTGAATCCATCAAGAGTCTTCAAATTATGCAGGGAACTCCATGGAAGGAGCATCTTCCTCTTTGAATATAAGCTCACACGTTACCAAATCCTTACCGTGATCTTTGGATCTTACTCTTAATTCTTTTGAGCCTAATATATAAACAAACCTAATTATCTCCAACTCCTCATTTTCGCCAACCGTATGTCTGATCCCATTTTCAATAGGCAAACTAATGTCGCATCGCCTATTTATTGCCCGATGGACCTCGCCCTCTGGGTGCATGCAATTTCCTCGTTGGAGGGCGGAAGATTAGGGGATGAGCCTTAAAGAGGGCCCCCAGAAAGTCCACATCATTTACTTGTCCATAAAGTCGATCATGCATTTATACAATTTTATAGAACTTCACGCAAGTCTGAAGATATTTAAAGACAAATTCTCCCGGTTCACACCTAAGATGTTGAATCCATCAAGAGTCTTCAAATTATGCAGGGAACTCCATGGAAGGAGCGTCTTCCTCTTTGAATATAAGCTCACACGTTACCAAATCCTTACCGTGATCTTTGGATCTTACTCTTAATTCTTTTGAGCCTAATATATAAACAAACCTAATTATCTCCAACTCCTCATTTTCGCCGACCGTATGTCGGATCCCATTTTCAATAGGCAAACTAATGTCGCATCGCCTATTTATTGCCCGATGGACCTCGCCCTCTGGGTGCATGCAATTTCCTTGTTGGAGGGCGGAAGATTAGGGGATGAGCCTTAAAGAGGGTCCCCCAGAAAGTCCACATCATTTACTTGTCCAGAAAGTCAATCATGAATTTATACAATTTTATAGAACTTCACGCAAGTCTGAAGATATTTAAAGATAAATTCTCCCGGTTCACACCTAAGATGTTGAATCCATCAAGAGTCTTCAAATTATGTAGGGAACTCCATGGAAGGAGCGTCTTCCTCTTTGAATATAAGCTCACACGTTACCAAATCCTTACCGTGATCTTTGGATCTTACTCTTAATTCTTTTGAGCCTAATATATAAAAAAACCTAATTATCTCCAACTCATCATTTTCGCCGACCGTATGTCGGATCCCATTTTCAATAGGCAAACTAATGTCGCATCGCCTATTTATTGCCCGATGGACCTCGCCCTCTGGGTGCATGCAGTTTCCTCGTTGGAGCAAATTTCTGCCGGTTATGTCTTTGATTGTTGTTTTGGAAGTTATATAAATCGCTCACATGTAGAATTGACAAAAGTTAAAGTGGGCGGTGACCATAGATTGTGAGACATTCTTGAGTGCGTGCAAGCCCAATGCATCCCGACCCTTAGATCATGTGGGTTTCATGTGGCACCACCAATATTGAGGGCTCAAATGCAATGGGCTCACATGCACCCGACTCGTCTAAGAGCTTTGCCATATCTGGTCCAATCAACAATCATTGCCTTTGATAGGTGGTTCAATGTAAGTATCAATTTGAAATCACATGCATATACTTTATTTCTGCCTTCATCGAGCACCTATTACTAAGGTTCTATTTATTTCGCAGAAAATATATTATTTGGAAATATTTTTCAAAATATGATTGCTTATATTGCTCATAAAAATGAATGAACGAAAAAATTTTCATCGTCCACGAATATGTTTGGATATTATATGTTATAGATAATGAAAATATTTTTATTAGCTAATTATTTCAAGCGATACAAGAGATTCTTTTTAAGGAAATGTTTTCTAATTATTCATTTTCCGCGAAACAAATGGAGCCTAATATTCATATAAGTTTGTGCCAAATATCCGTAATCAATCAAAAAGGAAAAATCTCTAATACAAAAGACGGTTAAATTTGTAGATCTTTATATAATAAATTTTCGTTTAGAAATTAGAAACATGAAGAGACAAAAAGGTAAACTCTCTCTCGCTCTCTCTTTCTAGGCATGTTCGCTAATTCATGGTCTCTCAATGAGTGTAAGCTCTACCCTAAGAATGGTAGCAATCAATGGACTTGTGTCGACTAAAAGACCGGTGCAAGATAGGAAGACTCATGAATGGACCTGAATAACTAGTGGTTCACGAATACCCATACTCAAATCCACCATTTTCCACCAATTTGCTTGACATGTCAATTTCAATGAAGACTTGGAAAAGTAAGTCAAGCATGCCAGTTTTGATACTCCATCCCGAGCAGCACGTTAAAAGGTTCCGTCTAAGATGGGAAGACTCATGAATGGACCTAAATAACTAGTGGTTCACAAATACCGACACTCAAATCCACCATTTTCCACCAATTTGCTTAACATGTCAATTTCAATGAAGACTTGGAAAAGTAAGTCAAGCATGCCAGTTTTGATACTCCATCCCGAGCAACATGTTAAAAGGTTCGGTCTAAGGTCATGCTCGGACCTCGGAGTCCCTTAAACGTAAAACACCGAGAGGGTATCTCTGCTCAACCACGAAGAAAAATATAGGGTGGGAACTTGGCAAGGGGGTGGGACTCAATGAAGTTTCTCTCTCAACGTTCAACCAAGAGAGAGAAACAGAGAGTAACACCTGAGTTATAGAGGGACGTCCGGCCTCCGATGTCACGCCCCGAACCCCAACGGGCACGCGATGCCCGTTACCTGGTCGATGAGTGCGACGTCCCAGGAATGTCGCCGACCTCAAATAATCATCAGAGATTTACAACCACAACGGATCAGACAATATAAAAACTGGGGAGGCATTAAGGGAGAATATACTTATCCATATTTCATTTCCATTACTCGATCAAACTTGTACCACCATATTTACAAAATACAAACCTTAGTTTACCAGTGCACACATTACTAACCCTTCAAGAGTAAGAACAAAAACCGATGACCTGTCATCCAACCCTTAGCAACCTTTAACACCCCTTGCTTGGCGTCTACTCAGAATCTAACTCCACATCATCCCGTCTCCCATTTGAAACTCAGCTGTCTCATACTCTATATGCACTGGAACTCCAAAACGTTCTGGTGGCGGCGGCGGATTATTCATCGCTCAGGCGGGGGATCTGAAATGGTTTGGTTTATACAACCATGAGACACTTCTCAATAAGTTGTAACCTAAACCCTACCTAGGCTATCACGTTATTCCAGACATAGATAAACACACGACCAAACAAACCACCACAGAACACGCGAATACACATACCTGGACTCTCGACACACGCAGCCTGCACATTAGTCCACTTATAAAAATTTTATTTGGAAAACACATGACACACATACGAACTTTTCATAAATCACTCACCCAACGAACATACCACATTTCCAATCTGCTCAACATACACACATTCCACCTCCACTTCCTCATTCTTTCCATTCTCAATTCCTCTTTTCCACATCACTCGCCAGTGACCCGCGTAAACGTACATGCCTCAGGTGCACTGCGATCATTCATTTTCCTCTTTCACTCGCCAGTGACCCGCGTAAACGTACACGCCTCAGGTACACTGCGATCAACACTCAGCCTGCACCAAATGCGACAGGCCTACATGATCGGAACCCGAGCTTAGAATACCTCGGTCCAATCCCGGTCTCACCCGAGCTGATCGTGCCTCGAACCGAACTCAGTCATGCTCTTTCGAGCCTCAGCCTGTGCCAAATGCAACAGACCTACGTGATCGCTGCCCGAGTTTATGATACTCGACCCGATCCCACCTCATTTTCTTATGCCATTGCCTCAAATTCTGTGCACACTTGCACCCCACACTTTACCACATCACCATTCCTTCTTTCTCAAGTACACGCTCAATACGCATTTACCACAATCCACTGGCCCATTACACGCGGCCCGCACACGCACCATTTAACACACAATTCATGCTCATTCAGCATTGGACGTAGCACTATCAATAATTAATTTTAATCTGACTCACATGTGCATCCAACAAGCATATACAATCACCCAATTGCACAACAACATGCTCAATTTGATCACCACAATTTATTTATAATTAAATATGCATCCAACACGTAAATTCTCATTTTTCTCCAACTAAATGGCGTCGAATTAATTCCGATCCTTCACGGAACTTTCTCGCCATAATCTCTAGGTTCCAAAAATTCAACTCGCGTCTCAATCGGACCCTCACAGCCCGTGAACAGTAATCCACAGCTTGTGAACAGTAATTTCTACACTCAAATCACAAAATCACACTACCGACTCTTCACGACACTTACACAAAACTCCAAGACGGACTCAACGGTACCATTCTCGTACCCAACAGCACACCACAGCACACTAAACCCCAATTCATAGCATTGATCGGTCCTTAAATTTCCACCAAAATTCTCGGAATTCAAACCTAGGGCCCGTGATTCAACTTAGCTCGCAAAATCGCAACAACCCGCATCTATCTAACCCGAAACAACCCGATCTACTAGGCGAGGTTTAGATCACAACTTACCTAGTTCTACACTCTCTCGGCTAGAACAAAAGCGGCGGTAAATCTTGAAATCCAAAGACGGCTTGCGACGGCGGTGACAATCGGAGACTATCGGCGAGCGGCGGCTTGCGGCGGGTGTCCACGGCTGCTAAGAGGGCTCACGGCCAGAGATGGAAAGAGAGAGAGTGTGTCATGGTTGGATGGGGATGAGGCGGTGAGGACAGCGGCTTGGGCGCGGCGGCGGTCCGGCGGGCGTGCGATCGGCGGCGCGGACGCGATGGCGAACGGCGGAGGGAGAGATGGCCGGTGAGGGGTTCACGGTGGGGGGGGGGGGGGGAAGGGTTTTCACGAAGGGGGGTTTTCACGATCAAAAGGGGAGAGAAATGAGAGAGAAATGGGTCTAGCTTTTTCTTCAAGTTTTGACTCTTTTTTGAAAAATGACCAAATTGCCCCTTGCCCTCAAAACTACCCCTTCTTTAATACTCAAGGGTAAAATGGTCCAATTCTCCATTTCTTGCCCAAATCGAATTTTTCCGAAGGATTTAAGCGCACCAAAAATTCACACGTGTCACGTGCAATGTCGTCCTAGCGTTCCGGCGTGACTTCCTAATTTTCCGGTGTCCAATTTGGGCAAAATTTCAATAATTAAATTCTATTAAACGCAACTCGAGCGTTTCTCGAGCTAACAGGCGGCTTGCTGGGGAAATTCGCAAAATCGACTCATGACCGATACTAAATCGAGTCACGTGCAAGTCCGTTCGGTACGTGACGACCTCGATTGTCATTAAAATCGCGAAGATCAATCACTTGATCCGAGAGGTACGATCGTTCGGTATAATTTAGGAATCATTCATCAAGTCGTTTCGTAGTCCAACGGAATCACCCGCGATCCACTACTAGGACAGTGGCGAACTGACCTCTAACTATCCTTGGATCGACCAACAGTGGCTCAAAATTTCACTTACGCGATTTAATGGTCGAAATCCATTCACGATCGAATTTCCTTTAGTCGCTCGAATTTAATTCCCCTATTAGCCTTTCCCTAATTGTTAGCATTCCCAGGAACGATCAGTTCCGGGCGAGAAATTTACTTCGAGCACACCTCATAAAACTCAATTATTTAATAAATTCCAATTGGCGGAATTTCGGAATGTCACAGCCGGGACGTTAAATAAGGCGTGAAAACGATGGATCCCACTAGATGTTTACACCCGGACATGCCGCAATACCTCCTAGACTCAACCTCCCTGATTGAAGGTTCAATGGACTTGCGTGGACTAAAAGACTTGAGCAAGATGGGAAGACTCACGAATGGACCTGAATAACTAGTGGTTCACGAATATTGACACTCAAATCTATTATTTTCCACCAATTTGCTTGACATATCAATTTCAATGAAGACTTGGAAAAGTAAGTCAAGCATGCCTGTCTTGATACCAAAATGACTAACATCGAGTCTCATCATTCTGTACCACTTACTCATTATCCCCAAAGGTGCACGCTAAACTACCCGAGTTATGGCCAAACACCAGTTTCATTGCGGATGCTTTTCCGTATTTACAAAAATTTTCATATTCATTAACAAGTCTTGGCCCCACTAAAATTTTCTAGTTTCTTTACATTCCAAAGTTCAAGGAATTATTGTTAGAAACTTTTAGCAGAATAGTCTTCCAAATTTACGAGCTCTGTTTTGCAACAATCGTGCTTCCAATTGTGAAATGTGATAAATGATGAGCAATTATTTCCAAACTTAAGAAATAATGCTTCGGTATAGATGGTTGAGAAATAATTCTTTGGTATAGATAGAATGATGGAACTTTACCACTAGGTCCATCTCTATTTTGGTAATATTAGCTATCCATTGAAAAAGTACGCGCTGGTGACATTTTGTGAGAGATTCTTTGGGAAACAATTCAAATGTGTTGAGAGATCTAAAAAGTTGAGAACTAGTGATGTAGGGGAAAAAACTCAAGGTCATGAGTCTATTTAAAAGTTAAATATCATTTGCACTTTACTTTGTGAAATACATCATCTTACTAAAACGATAATTAAAAAAACAAAATTTTCTAACATAATATATGTTAGTGATTAAAAGGATTGATGAACAACGAAAGACCCTTTCAGGATACTATTTTGCAAATGCTTTTAGTCCTTGCCTTACCTTCTTTTGGACCTCACCCTCTCTAGTCAAGTCAAACTTGCTGGCTTGGTCAACTCGCAATAAGTGTACGTTAATTTCCGCCCTTGGAAATGCCGAAGAAGGTTCGTGCTCTTTTGCGAGAGAGAGAGAGAGACAGAGAGACAGAGAGAGTCATTTCAATTAAGTTTGCCGATGTTGTTTCGTCGTTGAAGATTAGAGATGAGTCCTAAAGAGGCCCCCCAAAAAGCCCACATCATTTACTTGTTCGGAACGTCAATTGTTTAATTATACAATTTTACATAACTTCACACACGTCTGAAAATATTTAGGGTGTGTTTGGTAAAATTTATGTTCCTAGAAATAATTTAGGAACATAAATAGTTTTTTCTATTTCTTTCCCCTGGACGAGTTTCTGAGTAAAAGAATGCATTTGGTAACTAAACAAAATTTTTATTCTTGAAATAGAAAAAGAACAAAAAAGCATTTGGTACAACCCTAAATTTTTTTTTGTGACGTGAAATTTTTCTTAGTTTGCTAGAGGAGGAAGAAGAAGGAAGAAAAAAAGAAAAGGAAAAAAAAGACTTGTTTCAGAAATTGTTTCCGGGAACAAAGGAATAACTTTTTCCTACTTATTGTTTCTGTTCCAAATCTGTTACCTAGCCACATTTTGTTCTTGGGAATAAAAAAATTAATTGACGTTACTAAACGGATTTCTGTTTTTTTTCTATTCCGAGGAACAAAAAAACAGAAATAAGGAAGAATGTGTTGGAGTTGGCGAATACTTCGGGGATCCTTGTTTCTCACATCGGGTACGCCCACGTGAGCTTAGGGAAACTGAAGTGTTGTCCGACGACATGTGACCCATGCGTGCGGAATGCGGGGGTTCGGGGGCAGCGCCCTCGACACGGGTGCCCCGCTGCCCGGTCAGCGGGCGGGGGTTCGGGGGCAGCGCCCCCCGACGGGGGTTCCGCTGCCCGATCAGCGGACGGCTATCCCGCTCGCCGGTGAGGGGGCGGGGGCTCAGGGGCAGCGCCCCCGAAACCTCAACGGGTTTGGGCTGGCCCGTATGGTGCGAAATTAAGAGATTTCATATAGGTTTAGGTTTTGGGCCCGTTTAGGGCATATATATATTTTGCTCGTTTTTCTGATCATTGTAACGAGTTGAGTGGCTGTAAACCAAAAATATAGTGAAATCTCTTTGCAGGACGTAGCCCTATTCGAGGGTGAACCTGGGTAAATTCGTGCATCGTCTATTTTCTCTGATTTCTGCGTGATCGCTCTGTTTCGGTTCTCGATACATCCCTTCAGAATGTAGATGTTCCATCGGTTTGGGCTGGCCCGTATGGTGCGAAATTAAGAGATTTCATATAGGTTTAGGTTTTGGGCCCGTTTAGGGCATATATATATTTTGCTCGTTTTTCTGATCATTGTAACGAGTTGAGTGGCTGTAAACCAAAAATATAGTGAAATCTCTTTGCAGGACGTAGCCCTATTCGAGGGTGAACCTGGGTAAATTCGTGCATCGTCTATTTTCTCTGATTTCTGCGTGATCGCTCTGTTTCGGTTCTCGATACATCCCTTCAGAATGTAGATGTTCCATCGGTGCTCTTATTTGCTGCATTTGTATTGCTTCCGCCCTTTTTCGTCTTGTTGAGAAGATTATAAGCAAACATAGAAAGAAGAAATGGTGCAACAAGCACCACAAAAAGAACACCCTGAAATGATCTCATGCAATCCTCTGTTTGCTTTGCTCTGGCTCTTCCCTTTATTTGAAATGCTTGGGCTCAACTCGACTCAATCCCCACGTAGCTAGAGTCAAGCTCAACCTCATAAGGAACACATTTCTCAAGAAATGATACCCTAAAACACAAGCCCTCCCCCAAAACTGGCTGTTATGCAGGAGCCAGCAAATTTGGTAGTAAAATCAAATATGCTGATCATCTTCGCAAGAAGAATCACAAAATGCTCTCTATATTGATTACAACAAATTCCATGACATGCCATTTTGATTACAACAAATTCCTCCATATTCTTGGCTACTCAAAGCCACCTAAAGATTGGCATGAATATCTACAACAACAAGATGGGAAGGGAAAATGGGATCGGATCCCATCTAATTAATGGCGATTTTTTTATTTAGTATCTGTAATTTTCCTTGCACTAATTTACCGGTTACGTATCATTTCATTACTTTCCTTTACAAGACGTAATTTTCTATTTGTCGTCGTAAGTGCCGCAAGTCATATGATTTGTAATATATCACAAACAATAATAATAATCTACCTTAGTTTATGTTAAATTTCTTTCTCTATTGTTAGTAAATTACCAGATAGACCGTAACTTTTCTATTCTCTGGATCCTATGTTTAATGTCTATTTGTTTAATAGTGAATCATGTACTTTTAGTAAAATATCTGAATCGATCCCTACTTTCATTTACACTTTGTAAAATTTTGAGACCTACGTGTTAGTAATTTTCCTTATTCAATGCAACTTTTCTTAATTAAATATAAATTTGATCGTGCGTGCTTAACTTTCCTTTAATGTCCGGAAACTATGACATAATAATGATTTTACAAAACCAATTTTTTTTTATCGGTCCTACTCTATCTCTCACTCACGATACACATTTAGACTTGTACCTCGCCTCTTGCAGGGCGTGGGCGTCGAAACCCATATCTTAAACTACGCGTCCCCACTCCTACCCTCCTGCGAAGGTGGGGATTCCAACTCCTCACCTCCCTCTTCTCAAGTGAGAAGGGTGGCCACTGGGGTAAACCCCTAGTGGTTTTACAAAACCAATTTCACGAACCACCCTTTTTCCATTTTTATCAACTGTCCACATTGAATGCAGGACTGACCTTGTAATAGTGAGTTTTGACTTATGAAATTTCCATCAGGCTCATGATTTTTTGGGCACAATAAAGTAGTATTTTTTTTTTTGCCAAATAGTAAAGTAGTGTCGAAAAAGCCATTTCTCCAAATTTTTCGAAATCCTTCCATTGAAATATAAATATATATAAAGGTACAAATGTAATTAAGAAAAAGTATTATTTTATCAATTTTTTTCCTTTTCCTGATACACAAATTTGAGATACTTCTCAAAGATATATAACTTTAGCACGAGATGCAAGTCCTTTTTTTTTTTCAAAGTAGCCTTTACACACATCCCTATCTACCAAGGTCAAGAATGATCCAACCCAGAAAACAATAAAGTCCGAAAGGCTCGCACCAAGTGAGATGAAAATAAATTTTAACCATATAACTTTTCTTAAGAAATTCCTTTTTTTTGCTAACAATGTGGCCTTCAATTTCTTAAAATACTCTATTGATCTCGATGAATGCAGCAGCTCTAACTTCGCCAAGCAAGATAATTATGAAACCATATGAACCGTCTAACTTTTTTCATTTTCGCCAATTTTGCAATTCTTGTAATGTGACTTTTTCTTTAATGCAAAACATCGAAAATAAATCGTATATATATATAGATATATATATATATATATATATATATGCACAATTTTTTAGTGATTGTTTGAAATTCAAGTAATAACTTTCTTTTACAAACTTTTAAGAGAGGTGCGATTGATTAATAATTTTTCATGTGTCATCTCACCAAATAAGCCCAAGGGTGTCGAATGAAACCAAAAGACTTTACGGGGAGCTGGAAATAGAACTTCAACAAACTTCAGATGGAAAAACGGAATTTAAAAAAAAAATTTGAAAATATTTGGCTCCAATCTCTCCCATTCTCTAGCATATAAAAATGGAAAGGGGAAAACAGACATCCAATCCCGCCGTCGCTGACAAGGTTTTTCGAAAAGGCACTTCGAGCGCGCACTGTCGAGAGAGAGACTAGCGATCGATTCGATTCCGACTCATGCATCATTGATCGATCGATCAATCGATCAATCGAATAGCGTCGAAGAGGTTGAGAGATTCGATGGAGGATCGGGGGTTGGAGGAGGTAGAGAAAGCTCGGTTGCTCAGCTTGGCTCTTGACTTTGGCTTCGACCAGCAGTCCGCCGCCAACTGCTTGGGCCGTCTCGTTTCCCTCTACGGTAACTCGAATCGTCTCTTCGTCGCCCATTTTTTTATGCTGAATAGATCGGATCGGGATTTGTGAAGTAGTGTTACTGAGGAGCAAAATGTCTGGCACGGTTCAGTTTGATGTGTTTAGGTTACTTTGAATGGTGGTTTTTCTTGCTTATTGGCTAAGTTGCGTGATATCTGGTGATTAGGAAATGACGTGATTGCTTGTGTTGCGGGGATAATTTGTGGATTGATTGATTGTGCATTCCTAAATAAGGAGATTTGTTGCAGCCGGTCAGTGTTCTGATGATGGCTGTGAAATTGCCTACTTTGGATGTGAATGGACCGGAGCTGGTTAAGTTCTGTTCATTGAGCGTTATTTTCATTGACATTTCTTTGTGGGTTTGGCGGAGTAGTCTTATTGACTTGCAAAACCATCTCTTTCTTCATTTGGTTTTTCTTAAAGTGACGAACGTCGAGAGTTTATCACTGCAGAGCACTGTGGCGATGACTTTCTAGCAGAACTTGCTGAAACTATGCAAGATACTGAGGATTGAGATGATTATCAAGCTGCGGAATTAGAAGCCTGTGGAGTTTTGGCCGATATGTTTGGCCAAGATATCCCTTACGACGGTGGATGCAATGTCGTGCATCATGTTACTATTATAGAAGATTCTCCACAACCTGAGAAAAATCGAACTTTTCTTGAGGTAGATTCCTCTATTGACAGTGAAGACGAAGATGATATATTTGGCAGTAAAATGGGCAGGAAATCCACATGCTATATTCCTGCTCAAAGCAGTACTTCCAGGAATTCATCCACTCAACTTTTGGCCAGACGATCTTTAGGATCCATGGTATGCTTCTTAAAACTGTGAAGTTGTCTCACTCCTTCTGCCCCCACCAATTTGAAGGGATTAAGAAAAAGAAAGAAAAGCACGGTGACTTGGCATGTATTTTCCCATGCCCAAAACTAATTTGGTTGATAGTTGTTAAGTTTGTGGCTCGAGTTTTTTAATTATGGACCTAGATTTGGCTTGGGATTGGCCCGTGTAATTGTATGGACCAAATACGCAGCTTGAAGAATGTCTTAGTATTGTACAGGGTTGGCCGTTCGGTGAAGCAATTGTGGACACCTGAAGAAGCCACAATAGTTACTAGTCAAATCCCAGGAGTCTGGCCACAATGGTCCAGTTGTTTAGGAGGTTAACAAAAAATCAGCAGATCTCGGCACGACTTTTTATTCTTTTAACAGTGATGCTGCAACCCATATTTTTATATATGTTTGTTGCTAAGGTATATTGGGGCCATTAAGGAAAATGAGAAGAATTGAGAGCAGATTGTCTTGGTTTTTGATCGGGAGAGATTAGAGTGTTCTTCTAAGAAAACTCTTGGGAATGCTTTCCACTCATCTCATTCGTTTTGGTTGACTCTTGCAATTGGGGTTTTGATTAGTGAGAAGTTGATTTATTTCTTATTGTAATTCCCTCTTGGTTATTGTGAAACAACTCCTCCTGTTGACGTAGACGAAACTGCCCAACCCCTTAAATTAGTGTGTCACTATTCTTTGCTCTTAAAATTATGTCTTTCCATGATCATTTCCAGTTTGCTTGTAATTCTGCACGCAGCAAAGGACCTTACGCAGGGTACCTGTACAAAAGCATTTAGTAAATTGCTTATGAGGGATCTCATCCGATCAAATGTATAATAGACACTCCTAACTTTTGCCAGTTACTTCCACAGTCTTTCGGATCTAAAATGACTTATATTAGAACTGTTTGGTCAATAAAAACAGTTGATTTTTGTTTAGGATGATGTAACACTACCTATATTTCTCAAATATTTTGAGAGTATAGTACATCATCCAAGTGTGGAACTTAGCATCCAGCGTCTTTGATAGGAGTGTTTTGCGAAATGAAGGCTTGGGATTTCTTTGTGCACAATTTTCATTTTCCATCACTCCACATCAGAAACTATTTGTGGTGCTGAAGAGGCTTGTTTGTGTTGAAGGACCGTAGGAGAACTGTCACTCAAGGTTCGATATCATCAGTTTCAAATAAAAGACATTGCTCTTGGATTTTGACATGCAAACAAGGAACTCTGACTTATGAGGAATTGCAAGCCTTGGATGACATAGAATTGGCAAATGTTGTAATATTCGGAAACAAGGCGTTTTGATCAATGCAGCATTAGGCTTGTAAAGCTTCCATAGCCAAGCAAGGTTGCTTCATTCTCATGCCCACTGGAGGTGGTAAAAGTTTATGTTACCAAGTTGGTGAATGTTAACATTATTTCGTTTGTGTAATGATCATATGTAGAATTATGTGTGGAGAAAATGTTTAGAGAACAAGCCCTATGCACTTTGCTCCATGGTTCCACCAATTAAATACTAGATAGGTAGACTTGTATATTGAAATTTAAGCTTTAAAATGATCTTGTAATCTGCTTTGTTAGCACTGTTGAGAAGTTTATGCGTAAACTAAAGGAAGAAAATGTTTCCAAATGCAAATTAAGCAATAGGAAGTGATTCGGGGACATAACCATGGGTTCCAATGTACATGATCGGACTAAGTTGGAAAAGAAGGAAATACAGGACATTCTCATTCTGCCTTCACACAGCTCTATCTATTCTGTAATTTCTAGAATTCTAGGACCTTCTAATTACTTACTGGAAACTTTATCTTGTTTTTGCATGTAAGTGTTGTTATCGGTCATAGTTCATTTCCAATTCAAAGTCAAAAAGGAATAAGTTTTCAAATTACGTGCACCAAATATTGTAGATGTCTATATTTCCTATGCAGGTATGTGCTATGTCATCATGTCAATTAGGGTGATCATTTCCCATAATTGGTTTGAAACGATGTCCTTTCATATAAATATGAATTGATCTATTGAATCACGAAGGAAGTTATTAATCTGAATTGATAAAGTTGAATTATCCCGAAGTGTTTTCTGTTCAGTCTTGAAGTAGTTGATATGTGTTTCTAGCTGAAGTAATTATAAAACAAATATCAACTGGTGCTTTCTGATCAGCTTAAGGTGAATAAAAGAAAAATTCCCTCATCCCTTCCTTTCTTCATGTGCTCTTATGATGTTTTTACATTTCGTTTCGGATGCCAGCAACTCTTAAACCAGGTGTCACAATTGTTATATCTCCCCTGCTATCTCTCATCTAGAATCAAATAATTAATCTAACCCTCAAGTACGGAATATTGTCTACTTTCTTGAACTCTCAGCAAACTGCCACCAAAGCAGCGACTGTCCTCCAAGAACTAAGGCAAGGTTTAGCGCTCTCTCTCTCTCTCTCTCTCTCTCTCTCTCTCTCTCTCTCTCTCTCTCTTCCTAGAGAAGTCTATCATACCAAACAATCTTTATCCCGCCATAAAATGTTGGGCTATGCTCCATATATTGCAATGGGGTTTCTATTGGACTTCTAAATATTTTTTTTGCGGAGTGTTGTGATTGTCAAGTCATTAATCTCCACTGCTTTGCCTGTCTTTTCAGGAAAGATAAACCATCTTGCAAGCTACTGTATGTAACTCCTGAAAGGATTGTGGGAAACCCATTGTTTCTTGAGATATTGAAATGCTTGCATAGAAAGGTACTATTTCTAATTCACTATAACTTTTTGATACTCGACCATCACGCATTGCAGGCACAAGTTGCTGGTTTTGTTGTTGATGAGGCACATTGTGTCAGGTATGCTCTTTGGCATCCTTGTATCTGAAGCAAAGATCATGCTAGTGTTACTTCAAAAGGAATAAGTATTTATGATGTTGCCACTGCAAAACTACTGTCCTTGTTCCAGATAAAGAAAAGCAAGCTAACTTTTTTATATGCTCACTCTAACTCTTTTTTTCGAACGTTTTTGCATTTTCTGTGTTTCTAGCCTAATTACATTATCGGTGTTACACTGAACCTTCTGAAACCCAGACCTTCTGTGAAGTTCTAGTATAATAGAATGAAATGTTGAAATAACTAATTCTGGAAATGATCTAGTTCCTTCTTTTGGGAAAAGTCAGTGACACATTGTTAATTATAGTAAGCAAAATGCACACAACTAAAATAAGCTCCAATGGAAATTACTTTTGGAAGTAATTGGAAGTGTCCATGTTTGGCATGATAGTATGGTCTTTTAAGCTGGTTCTTGTCTTTTAACCTTTATATTAACAACTTGAGATATAAGGAAAAAGTTTACCCATGTGATCATTGATTGTGTTTCTTATGAGGTCTTTACTGGATCTGCACTGCTAGTGCCATCTCATGAAAGGAACGTACTGCTGGTTTGAGCTTTTCTCGATATTTGAATGATTGTAAACTAGTAAAGCTTATCAACTGTTACTTTCTTTGTTGTCAGTATTACAGTCAATGGGGACATGATTTTTGTCCAGATTATAGGGGACTGGGATGTCTCGAGCAAAATTTTCCATACGTCCCAGTGATGGCCTTAACTGCAACTACCACTCAGCCAGCTTGTGAGGTACGAAACTTGCACATTAACCTCCAGATTATGTTGAAATAATCATTTGAGATTGATTGAAATGTGCATCCATTGCAGGATATCCTAAAAGCTCTCAGGATCCCCCATGCTGTTGTTGTTGAGACAAGCTTTGACATACCAAACCTAAACTACGAGGCCATAGCTACGACCAAGGAACCACTGAAGCAGCTTGGAGAGCTGCTAAAGAATCGTTTTGCTAATTTTTGTGGCATAGCATATTGCCTCTCAAAAAGTGAGTGTGTTGATGTTGCAAAATACTTAAACGATAAGTGCGGTATAAAGACAGTGTACTATCATGCTGGATTAGCAGCCCGTCAAAGAGTAGCTGTACAAAAGAAATGGCATACTGGAGAGGTCCAGGTTGTATGTGCTACCATTGCTTTTGGGATGGGAATAGACAAACCAGATGTGGTAAGTTGAAATGGACTCTAGGCCTTTGCCTATTTTTAGTTTTAAAATCAAGCTGACGCGTTGTCAAATACTTGACTAATCCACTTTTCTTTTAATGTTTAAGTTTCACCAATCGGTTTCTTAGTGTGCTCGGAAGTAAACTTTGCTGGTTCCACAGTCCAGTGGCCTGCTTCATTCTTGGCTATCGATTGCAGGAACTAGCGAATTATGTATTTTTTCAAGTCAAATTCTTTCTTCCATGCATGGAACTTGGGTGTGCTGAAATTAAGTTCGACTAGGATAAAGATCTTTTCTTTACTGTCAAAGTGGCAAATGACTCTGATCTAACTTGACCTTCAGTTATAATGTGTTTGTCACATTTCTACTTTTTTTTATTGGTTCAGTAATTATTTTTTTAATGGCATGTGGTCAGCGTTTTGTCATCCCCAACACAATGTCCAGGTCAATGGAAAGCTATTACCAAGAATTAGGGATGGCAGGAAGAGATAATCTACCGACAGTGTGCATTGCTCTATATGCCAAAAAGGATTTCAGCCAGGTTGTGTGCATGTTAAGGAGTGGTCAAGGATGTAAAACCACTATCTTTAAATCTGCAATGGCGCAAGCTAGGAAAATGCAGCAATATTGTGAACTCAAGGTAATCCAATTTGTGGTCTCAACTTCACATTAATGATCTCAACTAAGTGATGCTTCTATTTTGTGTTTCCACTTTCCACTTTGTTCTATTGATTGTTGTTAGTTTTAGTCTAGCATTAACCAGTCCGGGTGCTAGATCTTTAGATGGGTCTGTTGGCAACATATGTAAATCATAATGGAACCTTTGGGCTAAACTCATCTTCCACGTATCTGAATGGAGCAAAGTCTATTGACAAACATGTGTTCACTCTCTAATTTGCGAAATTTTCAGGATGAGCGTTGGTGGCAAACCTTACTTGCACACTTTGGCAAGTCTTTGGATCAGAAAGACTGTAAATACGGTTGTAATCCTTGCAACAATTGTCTCAAAGCCTCTTCATAAAGGTAAACCTTTCGGGTGTCGGCTCTCTTGATGGGCGACAGGTACCGACTTACGCATGATCTTGAGCCGCACAATTCTTCTGGTTCCATCATCCACAATTATTGGAAGACCAGATGGTATTGGAGGGGCAAAGGTCCTTAACTATGGACATAGAATTCTTCAGTTGTGATGGTCTTATCATCTCATGCTTGTCTTTCATCTGTTGTCATGTTCCTTGTCTGGAACTAAATATTTTCGTAAGGGGAAAGAAAATGTGGCTAAACATATAAGCCGCTGGAGAGGCACAACAGGCCGTCCGGTCTTGACTGAGGATGAAAAAGTTGTTTCGCTAGAAAAAGTTACTTGTTTCAGTTCAGCAAAGATTAACAGCGAAATCCAATCAGACAAGCACATGTTGCCTTTCT
This sequence comes from Syzygium jambos, assembly GCA_031216235.1. Taxonomy (NCBI): domain Eukaryota; kingdom Viridiplantae; phylum Streptophyta; class Magnoliopsida; order Myrtales; family Myrtaceae; genus Syzygium; species Syzygium jambos. The sequence goes on along the minus strand of CM062221.1, from coordinate 23,469,060 downwards.
TCTTCTTTCCCGTTTTGAATTAGTGTTGATGCGTACCATGACTGCATCCGTGAAGTTAGTTTACTTGCAGAATAAATTTTTCAAGTAGTATATCCTAGGATACAATCGATTGGTTGGGAACTTTTATTAGGGTCTATTTATCAGTTATCCAACTATTGAGCACTGCCGGCTTTTTGGTCAGCAGGCATTGCATTGGTGGACTGGATTATTCAAATCATGGACTTGGATCTCAGATGCACACTATGCAATAGCTTTTCACTGAGAGCACATGGCCATGCATCTATGATTCGATACTTAGGGATTTAAGATGGTTTTATTATTCTTGGGTCAGGCACAACATGGTGAGGGAAAATTGACGTTATTGGGCCCCAGAAGAAGGTAATTCATTCATTGCCTTTTGAAGTGAGGGCAAAATCGTTCCTTCTGAATTTAGTATGTGCATGACTCGATTGAAAAAGATTGTTTTGGAAATATATTGGATTGGGGGATTCTCTTCGGCCTAAGAAAAAGAAGAAGAAAATTTGGGGTATGCTCGTTATCCTCTGAAGACCACAAAGGAGAGCCTGTACCGTAGAAAGTCTCCAAGTGAACCACAAAGGAGAGCCTGTACCGTAGAAAGTCTCCAAGTGAAGGCAAATAAATTTTGGAAGCTTGTAACATAGCAGCAACTGCAGTTCAGATTGGATGGGCTTTTAGAGAAAGGACAGCTATTACATGGATCGAGATAGATGAATGAGAAATTAACAAATAATCTTGTAGATTCCCAATATCAAACAAAAGTGCCAACTAGTTGATTATCATCGAGCTTGGTTGGCTATGTGATCACGTAAGCATCGGAATTACAAGTTTGAGTTGCGTTGTGACCGAAAGCGATTGATTTGTGATCTTTGGTGCTACTACCTCGTCTAGAAAGAGCGATAAATTTTTGACATACCATTCAGTTCTGGTGATGGGTTAGCCATTGTCGAAACTTAGATTATGGGCGATACTTGATGGTCATAACTAAAATCGAATATTTCATAACGAACGGGGAAATTCTATAGTAACGCTTGGCGATAAACGATGCGAATTCATTGTCCCAACCCTTTAATATTTATTAAAGAATTGGAAGGTGATTGTCCTTGTTTAGGAATTTAAGATCGTCCCCTTATCCGTCCCAAGAGGACCCTAGTGGCTATGACACCAACTGGTTTTTTTGTTATGACCATGAGCCCTGGACCATGCCACATGCTGTATGTGGTACATGCGCATGATTGCACATCGTAAGAGAAATCAAATTGGATGAGGTGACTTAGGTCCCCCAAGAGGAAAAAAACAAGTTAATGCGACTTTGATGCAACAGGAAATGCCAATTTTAATCAAACTATTTGCCATGGGTATTCCTCGTTTGTACATTTCCTAGCCTTACATTATATCTACTTAAGCACTGTTCATCCCAAAATCTTATAGGGGTTGTACTTATCTAGTCATATTGTAGACTATATATTGAGGTTGCGTGTATGGAAATTTCTAAGAACCTTCAAAATTGGGCCCCCTAAAAGATAATATAGACTCTGCACGAACCAATCAAGGCATTGGATCACTAGTCGCCGAGGAAAGTTTGTACCACAACTCGATTTCAGAATCGGGGCTCCAACGAAGTAATTTATATAAGGTACCTAACAATCCGATGTCGAGTTCGGTTAATGTTGAGTCTCACGTTGTTTGGTTCTCACATCTGACTACCGAGACCCAAATTGGCTTCGTTTCTGGTCAACGGAGGCGGTCAACGTTTTGTGCATGTCATGTGGTAATGTTTTGGTCCTAAACCTAATATTATTGGAGCATCGTGTAATGGGTGGAATAGGTAAGAAAATGAAAAAGGAAGCATGTGAATTATGCTTGACTTCTTGAATTCCATAATTCTCTTCTTGGGAGATGTGCACTATAGTCAAACATATTGTCTTTTCCATTTCTTTCCCAGCAAAAGAAAAGATACATTCAAGAAAAATGATACTAATAATTCCTAGTTTTAGCATGTTGTGTAATGTTACGTCGGACTTTGTCTTTAAACTATTCTTAAATGTTTGGGATGTGCATTGGAAGACTTAAAATTTGTCATGAAAATGCAATTAAGTTTTAAAACTTGCAAAAAGTGCAATCCATCTGAAGCTTGTCGCGAAAGTGTAATCTCGAGTCCTTTCGTTAACTCCATCTAACTTGACTAATGGAAAATGTTGATGTGACTTTTTTTATAATTTTATCTCTAGCAACGGCCCTTGGCCAAATGCAGGCCCTTACCTGCGATCGGCAAGGATCGCCGACCATTGGCTAGGGCTCGGAAAACACCGCCGACCATCTCTCATCCTCGTTGGCCCTTCCTGGCAAGATTTCTCACTCCATCTCTCCTTTTTCTTTTTAAATCTATCTTAATTTTAATTTAATTTTAAAAAATTGTATTAAAAATTAGATTTAAATCAAAACGACATCGTTTTAGCATTATATTTCATATTTTAGCCACGTCATCGCTATGTAGGATAGATAAAATATTTAAAAAAGTCATGTCGGCATTTTTCGTTAGCCAAGTTGGACCTAGTTAACAAAAGGACTTGATTACAATAATTTGACAAGTTTTAGGACTTGATTGCATTTGTTGAAAATTTTATGATTCAATTGCACTTTCGCAACAAGTTTTAAAACTTTTAATACATATTAAAGCCGAAATATCATTTCGTGTACCTCGTCCTACTACGAAAATATTATCAACTTAGACACGACATTCCAACAAATTTTTTTAGTCGAAAAGAACATACTTTGTCCTAGTTTGCAACCCACCAAAACATGCAAAAGCAAGAACAATAAAAACCGAATAAAAAGAACATACTTTGTCCTAGTTTGCAACCCACCAAAACATGCAAAAGCAAGAACAATAAAAACCGAATAATTAATTCCATTAGATTTGGAAAGGAGAAACTTTTCCTTGACACTTTCTAAACAGGAGAGCAAAAGGCACCAACTACTACTCAACTAGAGGCAAAAAAAGAGGAAAATAGCAACTTTTTCTCCAATTTTAACTGGCTTCACCTACAAAAAAAAAATTGGCTTCATCCACAAGACTGACACGTGGCGGTCGGACGCAGCTCTCTGAATCTCCGAAAAAAAAAGGCAAGAAAATTAAAAAAAAAGCATTTTTTGTAACAGCGAGATGGCTGTCTCTTCCTCTCAGATTTCAATGCTCAAAAAACCAGTCAATCTCTCTCTCCTCTCTCTCTCTTCCTTCCTCCTTCCTTTGGACGCAAATTCACCATTTTTAAACACTCGAACTCCTCGCATTCTCTCTCTCCTTTCTTCTTCTTCTTCACCTCGCCAGATCTCTCTCTCTCTCTCTCTCTCTCTCTCATTGGCGTCAAGTTCGCCGGAGCAATTCCTGTGGCCTGGGATGGCGGCGACTCCTGGCGTTTTCTTTCTCCCCGCGCATCTCGCCGGCAATGCCGGCTCAGATCTAGCGTCGCTAACTTGATGCGCAACTCGGTGTGTCGCTCGTCGTAATCCTCGCTGCATTCGGCGGGAATGGAGTGCGAATCTTGGGTAGTTCGCTTGGAAAATTCGCGATTTTTTTTTGCTTGTGCGCGCGCTACTGTTCGGTTGATGTGTGAATCTCCACTTCAGTTTAGAGTTTGGACTTAGCAGGCGAGGTAGTGAGGCCGTGTTCTTGCAAGCAATGGGGCTTGCTTTCGGAGTTTGAGAAATGCTTTGTGAATGAATCGTGTTTCAGTGAGTCAAGTACGATGCTTTGGCTGTTGGGTCGATTCTTGGCAAATGTGAGATTAGAATTATCCGAGCAGTGAGTCCTGAAATGCTTGCAAATAGGAATGGAGGGTTATTGAAATTAGGATAATGCACACTGAGTCTCCATTATTCACGTGTTACTCGCTTGATTTCGTCTGGCAAATAGTAAAATACACCTTGCCTAGCATTTTCATCATCCGTTCCGCAATGCGAGCTTTTGTCGAAGTTACCCAAGTTACTCTGGATGTGGTTGTTCTGGGTCTTCCTATCTCCTCTTTATGTATGTAATTTTTCTTTCTGTTCTTTTTAGATACCTGTAGTTGAGAGATGGAGGTGGAGAAAAGACGGTCGAAGGGCGGCTTCCTCCAGTTTTTTTATGGGAATAGCAAGTCCAAGAAGAAGCTGTTCTCAAACAGTCCTGACTCCTGATATACCTGGTCCTGGTACGACTTGTATCGTTCTTTTATCAATTTTATTAGTCGTACGCCCGCGCACTATAGCATATGAAAGTTTTCTTGAGGAGATGGCTCATATAGTGCTATTAACGTGCTTTGTTTCTGATTATAGATGGAGTTAAGCATGGAATGGATGATGCAGAGATCTTGGCGAAGTAAAGGTTTCAGATGGTGGGAGTTCTTTTGATCCTACTTTTGTCAAAATCTTTTTTAGTCGTGTACGAGTTCCATCTATTTGACTTGCATTATTTCTTGCCTTAACGTAGAATGTTACTGATGAAAATGGAGTTAGTTCAAGTAAAAGCGGAAGTTGTGAGTGGAACTGTGCTGCTTCAGAGACCACCAAAACAAAGGATGTGAAAACAGAGCCCCTGGAGTAGTGGCTCGATTGATGGGTTTGGATTCATTGGCAAAGTCAAATGGTCCCGAATCCTCCATCTCATGTTCTGAATTTCATCAAGTCGAAGCTTCTCCTTACAGTGATGGCACCCATGACTTGCGAAGTAGATGTGATCCGATTGACTACCTCAGTAGTTCTAGTAGATTGGGTAGGTTCTCCTCACACCCTGCAGAAGTAAAGCTTAAAGGCGTAGAACCGATCGATCAAGAGATTTCAAACCGAAATACTTCCTCTGAATTCAGCTAAACCTATTTCCATTACTCATCATAGGCTTTTATCTCCAATTAAAGGTCCCGGATTCGTTCTGGCCAAGAATGCTGCCTATGTTATGAAGGCAGCCACGAAGATTATTGAAGCTAGTCCCTGGGTTGTCAGGCAAAGCATCATCTGACTGTTTCAGGCTTTCAGCATCAGTTCCTTTAAGAATACAAGATCTAAAAATGAAATTAGAATCTTCCTATGAGGCATCAAGGCAGTAGAAAGCTATTTGTTTAAGCATTCTTTATCCTGAATTCTTATAGGGGTCGCACTCATATAGTCATATTGTCAACTATATATCGATATTGTGTTGTGTGTATGGAAATTTCTAAGAACCTTCAAAATCGGGCCCCCTTGAAGATTAATATATGCTATGCATGAATCGATCAAAGCATTGGAATTACTGGTCGCCGAGGAAAGTTCGCACGCTGACTAGATTTCAAAATCGGGACTGCAATGAAGTCATTTGCAATATGTACGCAACAATCAGAAAAAAGAAAAGAAAAAAAGAGGACATTAGCCTTAGCCGATAAGGTACCTAATCATCCTATGTTAAGTTTGGTTAATTCTTATTTTTTTTAGATGCGCATTAAAGTCAACATACTGTCTTTCCTATTTCTTTCCCAGCAAGAGAAAAGATCGTTTAAGAAAAATGGCATCGATAGCCCCTAAATTTGATTTTAGCTCGATGTGCAATGTCAATTTGCAAATGTTTAATGTAAACTTTTCTTTTTATCAAATAAGGGAGAAAGTCATCACAAGTCCCCAAACCATTGCCAAATATGCAATCTAGTCCCTAATTTGTTTTTTCCTTTTGTGATTGACGCTATTGAATCCGACCGTATCTTCTTAATTTTTTTTTATGACAAGGTGGGTAATTTATATGGACTCAATCTTTTTCTAAAGCCGGAAAATCAATTTGCGTACCTCGTTCCTACGAAAGATTATCAGTTTCAACACGATATCTCAACAAATTTTTTTGGCCGGAACGATTTGTGATTTGTCCTAAATGGCAACCTACCAAATACGCAAAGTAACAATAACAACCGAAAAATTAATCCCGTTAGATTTTGGAAAGGCACCAGCAAGCAACCAAAAAGGAAAGGGAATAGCAACTTTTCTCCCCATTCAAACAGGCTTAACCCACGAGACTGACACGTGGCGGACGGACACGGCACTTTGCTTCTCTGAGATTAAAAAAAAGGGACCGAAAATAAAAAATAAAAAACCTTTTTTTAACAGCATGATCGCTGTCTCTTCCTCTCAGATTTTAATGCGGTCAATCTCTCTCTCTCCTTCTTTGGGCACAAATTTCCATTTCACTTTTTATTTTTCATTTTATTTTTTTTCGCCATTTCTAAACGCTCGAGCTCCTCGCATCCTCTCTCCTCTCTTCTTCTTCTTCTTCTTCTTCCTCCTCCTCCTCATCTTCTTCATCTCGCCAGAGCTCTCTCTCATCGGCGTCAAGTTCACCGAGCGATTCCATAGCCTGGAGATGGGCGAATCTCGGCAGTTTTCCTTGTTTCCACGCACGCCTCGCCTGCGATGCCGGCTCAGATCCCTAGTGTCGATAACCTCGATGCGTAACTCAGCGTCGCCCGTTGCAATCTATTACCGCGTTCGGCGGGAGGTAAGTGCGAATCTTGAGTAGCTCGCGTGAAAAAATCGTGATTTTGTTTTTGCCTGCGCGCGCGCGCCACTGTTCTGTTCGTGCGTGAATCTCGAGCGAGCGCGCCCTCTCTCTCTCCCTCGATCGAGAGACACTGTGGATCGATTCGATTCCGGCTCGGGCATTACCGATCGTTGGATCGAATCGCTCGCCCGGTTGTTGCAATTCCACGGAGGAGAAGCACAGGGCTCGGAGGTAGAGAAAATTTGTCTGATCTGTTGATGACGATGCCCACGGAATAACAGTCTCGCCTTTTGGATTTGAATGGGAACGGAGCCGATTGAACTTTTTAGTTCATGGAGCTGTGATTGAAATTGCCTGATCCGTCCTTCTCTCCTCCCCTCTTTTTCAGTAAAGCTCTTTTCCTGAATGAATTCGATGCTGACTGCAAAACCAGATGAATACTTGTGTTTGGAGGATCCACGTTTCGATCTAGTTTCGGGGTCGATTTCGTTTGTGTCTAGGACTATGTTTCCGGCCAAAATGCTTGTTTAAAGCCTCCGTTTCCGGGGTTCTTTAACCCCGCCCTATTTTCCTCGACTCGCCTATTTCGATTCCTCTCCGTCGTGCGATTCATCGTACGGCGACGTATGCTGCCGAAGCTATATGTAACCGGAAAATGCCGTGCGCACGGGTGCTGAATAAACGATCGATCCTCACATTTTCCCAGCTTCGTCGAGCTATTGCTTCCGTAGCTTTTTTGTCTAGTCGGTCGATTGAAGGTACGACTTAAAAGATTGCCGGAACGCAGCTCTCAGCTTACTGCTCTGCCATATGATATTATTGCGCTCAACATTTAAACGATCGATCGTTTGCAAACTTCATCTTCATTTTTCTTTTCCGGAAAAATTGCTAAAAACCATCATCGACTCTCCCGTAGGAACACTTCTCACCATCTAATTTCAGGATACTCACGCTTTGCACCTTGGGATTTTTTTTTTTTTACAGCTATCCCAACCTTTCTCGAATTGTTTTCAACGCCGAGAGATTTGCGAAACCCAAGGGGCGCAAAATGGAAGATTTTCAAACTACAAGAGTAACGCCAACCGCAAGTTATGGAAAAGTTTGAGGATTCGGTTCTGTAGTTTACCCTTTTTCGTAACCACTGTTTCTTTTTTCTTTTTTTTTGGTAAACTGTTTCTTTTTTCTTCTTCCCTTGCATAGCCAAGAAACATGGCTAAAAACCTTCCCGAGCTTATAGCCACCGGCAGCGCCCAGGGAGTTTGTAAGTGACTTCGCGTATGAATTTGGATCTGAGTACGTTTAACTTCGCGTAAAACCAAGGTCAGAATGTCCAACCTTCATCAGCAGATATGTTCATGCCGTCTCAAAGGGCAAGATGATAAATTGAATGAAGAAAATGAGGCATCGGTCTATGTGAAGAGGCTTGTGCTAGCGACAAAGAACAAGCGGGACTGACGGGGATGCGGAACAAACAACGGTTGGTTGCTATATCAAGTCGTTGATGATTGGATTGGCTTCCTACGGTCTTACTCGCACGATCACGTTTCAATTCATATCAACTGCGAAATCATATGATCAAACTCGACAGTGAAGTTGATAGAGGCGAGGTTGGAGTTGATTCGGAGCTAGACGGTTTAATGTGCAAAATTATTGGATATACGATGCATGAATCTTAATTGACCATTTGGTAGATTCAGTGAAGCATGACCAACTCATTTTGATCAGCTCTGGCTCAGACGGTCTTGTGTCCTGATGCTTAACAAGGATAAAATTTCTCTCGAGTTATGCACATCAGCCTACAGTTCACGGTGTTGAAACTAAAATCTACAACAGAGCTGCAGAAAAATATCGGCCGCCGCACAAATATGACCGGGTTCGTTTTCGTTGGTACAAGTGCACGAAAAAAATACCAAAACGTGAATTTAGTCCATGGTTATTCCCGACAGCGCATTGATCAATAAAGAATTTGCTCAAGTCAATCGACTCCTGGGCATCTCTACAATAGAAGCGAGTGAAATGATTGAACCCTCATATTGCCCAGATAGAGAAGGTGAAAAAAGTAAGAAACCTGTTCTACAAAATGTGACCCCAATTTAACTTCCAACGACAACCGGATGAAGTCTCCTGCTGCAATTTCATTGTTCACCAGGATTGCATTCTTAAATGCACAATGCCACCGCAAAAGTGGCACAAAAGTTCGATCACATCTAGAAATGTTAGAATTCGGCGACTACCCCAAATTACTGCTTCTACACAGATTGCCCGGCATATTCCCCAGCTAGAAGAATGCAGGTTCACATGATTGATCACTAATTTCAAGGTAATGAATTAGGTGCCGCAAGCTACTCGTCCCTAGTAACAGCATCCACATCTAAATACGCAACTAGCCCACAAAAAGGGCGAAAGAAGATTGAACATTTACAATTGGCAGATGAAGAGTTTCTTCCACATTCTCGGTGCAAATATGATCGCAGCTTCCAGGAGATCTTGCACAAACGCCGTCACTTCGGTAGATCTCATCTTCTTCATCTCACCAGATCTCTCTCTTTCTCAACGGTGTCAAGTTCGCAGTGCAATTCCATAGCCTGAGATGGGCGACTCTCAGCGTTTTTCCTGTTTCCATGCAAGTCTTGCCTGCAATGCCGGCTCAGATCCTAGTATCTTATAGAAATTATAAATCCATTTGGGGCCGTTTGATGATTTTCTCATCTATGAAGTCAATCGGATGCCACGTCAGCTCGTTAACTCTAGGAGAGAGTATGGATCATTATTCTCCTGTAATGTGAAATTCAACCTACATTTTGCACCTAGAATTTTGGAACTTGATCAATTCGCCCGAACTCTGCATCCAGAAAATGTACCCTAGCCAATTGACGTTGGCAAATATAACGGCTCGATTTCGTAAATTAAAACATAAACTGGCTCGATTAATGCAAAAGTGGGTGATTGACATTAGCCGCTTCTCTAGGCATTGTTGATACAAGAGGTCTTATACCCATTACAGAACATTCGATTTGAATGATAATGAATAGAAAGTTTCTTATATGAAAGTATATTCAAATGAAGCACGTTGTCTGTCCAGAAAATCACTCAACTTGCAAATCAAACTCGTATTACTACCATCGCGGAGTACACAAATCATCCCTTAGCCACTAAACACCAATTATCTTGATGACCTGTAAAATCTGAATTTCGAAGTGGGTAAGCTCGCCACGTGTGTGCTTAGGCTTCATCATTGCACATTAGAGATATGCAAAGGAGGGCAGAAAAGGGGGATTAAAGAGCAAACACGCCGTTTTGGGAAAGATCCAGTGGGGCCCCCCCGAGTTCCTTCCCTCGTCATCAAATTGCCCCCCATTTGGTGATTAGGGTTTCTTCCTCCCCCCGTCTCCGCTTCCGCCCAAGCCAAAGGCGACTCGGAGTTCGCCGATCACGACCCTCGCTCTCCATTTTCCGGCTCCGGCGATCCGCATTCCTCCGGTAACGGCTCGCCTGCTGTTCTCCCGCTTCCGTTGCTTCCTCTTTGGTCGCTGCATCGTTTGCTCGTTTGTTCCTCTTGCTGCTACTCTGGTCGAACTGGCAATTCGTTGCTCGATTGCGTTTTTAGGCTGCGGAGTTGAATTCGCCTGGATTGCACTCGGTCGTTGCAGTTTTTCAGGTTTATTTTCCGTCGATGATCGAAAGGGTTCGTTGGGTAGATATGGGGAGGAAAAGAGGGTATGATCTGATTTGCCCGAATTGGAGTTACGGGGAATGTTGAGGTGGTGGGATGAGATTGGAGTGTTTTTCGCTCTCGGGGGGTGTGGCTTTTTAAAGTGGGTGGCGCGAGAATGGTGGCGGCTGTTTGGTTTGAGTTTGTTGATTTTGCTGTACTTCCCAGTTCAATTAACTTACTGTTATTGAGCACCTTAGGATGACTGAGTTCAGCTTGCGTACTGGGTGCCTCTTTAGCTGGCAGCCGGGCACTTTTAGAGGGTCATTTTGCATACTATGTATGGGAGAACTGTGAAGCGTTACGGTTTTAAGGTATTGGGTTACATTTGTTGTGTTGGTGTACTCCCGTCGATTATTCTTCGTGTCGTCTGGTGCAGTGATCCCAAGCGCATGAGGTAATCTGATTTTTTTTCCCACGGTTCTCGCTATAGGTTGGCTAGTTTTAACCAAATAATGGCATGAGTATGATAACTTCAATCAGACATCTTAAGGGCATGTTTGTTTGTACCTAATTAAAAGAAAAAAAATACTTTTCTGGTTTCCTGCCAAAATGTGAAATACTATTCAAATTTCAGAAAATTATGAAAAAGTCATATGTGAATCTACGTGGCAACATTTGAGTTCTGTGAAAGTTTCATGAGTTTCGGATTTATAAAAAGTTAAAGTGGGTGAGCTGCAAGATTTAGATTAAGCAAAAATAAAAATGTAGAAGTCATTCCCGATATGCCCTAAGCTTGGACATGTTTTACAGCTTTTTCTCCTAGTTCTGCTTAAGTTCCTCAAAGCCTGCTTGCACTTCCCCACCTTGGTTCAATCACAGAGGACATCCAATCCAATTGCTAAATTGGGTTCTTCGCTTTTCTCTCCCTTTAACTTGGTTGAATTCTGGCTCTTTGGTCTTGGTGCATAGAAATGAGCCTTCAGATGAAATTTCTTGTTTGGAGAATTGGGAGCAACTTTTTTTGTCTAATGTTTCTGAGAGTACTTGGAGCGTGTCATTTTTGGTTCTGGCTGCTTTGTTGTTCTGTATGGATGATAAACGGGATTCTTTATGATGCTTGTCATCTCTAAAGAGACTAAACTAATGTTTTTATCCTTTGTGGGACAGTTCTGCTTCCATGGGATGGGATGATAAAATCATCAAACAGCCGGAAGAGGAAACTCATGAGACGTGGATCCTATATCTTCACTCTCTGTCTGATTTATCCAACATTTCGCCAATTGTATTCTTGTACCTCATCAAAGAATGTTATGCTTCTGGTATAACGATGCTTTCCCCTTCAAAAGTCTCTTGCCGTGTTTATATGCAGTATATGCGAGGAAATGACTTTTCTAGTGCTCCTATATGCATCGGATGATCGACTTGCCTGCATCTTCTGGTTGTACGTCAACATTTTCTTTAACTTCTCTTCCAAAGATGAGGCTCTTATTTAGATGCTACTTTTATTTTAAGAACAAACTGAAGCTTTGAGCCATGTAAGACATTCGTCCTCAGATCTCAACAATTAGAGGACACACATGCAGTACATAGTGCGTCTCAGTATATACGACTACTGTCACGCTGCAGAGAACATCACACTTTTTGATGAGGAATAATTGGTCATTTACTGGATGTTGCTATCCTTCAAGTCTTTCCATAGATGCTTGGAATCCACTTGGTTTATGGCTATCTGGACTTCCTTTCTTAGACATATTGCCTTTTGCTTCAATGTTTAGGTACCTTGAAGGCAACTAGAAAGTTCGGGGTACTTCAACATCAAGTTCATCAAGTATTAAATAATGGGCCCCGACCTGGACCCGCTACTTTTGTCATACACTGTCTCTATGCACTACCCATATTTGACATTCACTGTGAGGGATTCAGTCACTTGATAATATCTTCTCTCCGTTATTTTCTGGAAGCTAACCTTGCGGACTCCTTGCAAGCAAAGGACTTAGCTGCGCATTTATTTGTTGGTATGGTTCAGGGATATGTAAATCATGATGAGAGGATACTTGTGAAGGTGGTAGAAGTGTTTGACGTGAGACTGACAAACCTCGAGAATGTCATATGCTAACTTAAAGCTACAAACATTAACTTTAGACCAGTTACTGCACTAACATTTTTCTGAGCAATATATTCTCAAGTTGATAGAGTCCCAGTCCCATATGACAGCAGTCACTCCGTTGGAGCACTTTTCTATTCGCCAATCTGGTAAATCCTTCCTTCTTGCTATGATGGAAAAGAAAGAATTCAGGGCTGCAGAGAAGTGTGCCACATTTTTGGGCAAGCCAATGTTATGTGTACTTGTCCAGGAATATGTTGACAGAAAAATGCTGAAGTATGTTTATGTGACAATAAAGAAAAACAATCTCCTGTTAGAATTTGCTGATGTATATCATCAATGTAAAGAAAGGTACTTCTTTGCTGTTAAAATTGTTTGGAAGTAACTTTTGCTAAAGATTTATTTATTATGTTTCTGATAGTGCATGGAAATCCAAATTTCTCAATGAACCATTGTATCGAACAGCAAGACTAATTTATTCTTTTGTAGTTCACTGAAGCAGCTAGCAGAAAAAGGATGCTGGGATGTTGCTGAGTCAAACGCAAAGGGTGACAAACAGCACATCGAATACTTGGTAAGGCCCAAACTCACCTACGGCTTAGGCACTATTCAACCACTAATAGCATATGCAGATAGTCCAGTTGGGTTAGGCCCTCTCGTGTAGACCCACCCATGTTAATTTTAAATCCATTTGGAGCCGTTTGATGATTTTCTCATCTATGAAGTCAATCAGATGCCACGTCATCAGCTCGCCAAACCTAGGAGATCGGACCGATCATTATTCTCCTGTAACGCGAAATTCAAGCCACATTTTTGCACCTGGAATTTTGGAACCTGATCAATTCGCACAAACTCCACTTCCAAAAAATTTTGTCTCCGCCAGTTAAGAGTCGGCGAAGATGATGGCTCGACTCCGCACATTAAAACATAGACTGGCTCGATTAATGCAAAATTGTTGATTAGGGTTTCTTATTCCCCACCCCCCCCCCCCGTCTCCGCTTCCGCCCAAGCCAAAGGCGACTCGGAGTTCGCCGATCACGACCCTCGCTCTCCATTTTCCGGCTCCGGCGATCCGCATTCCTCTGGTAATGGCTCGCCTGCTGTTCTTCCGCTTCCGTTTCATCCTCTTCGGTTGCTGCATCATTTGCTCGTTTGTTCCTCTTGCTGCTATACTGGTCGAACGGGCAATTCGTTGCTTGATTGCGTTTTTAGGCTGCGGAGTTGAATTCGCCTGGATTGCACTCGGTCGTTGCAGTTTTTCAGGTTTATTTTCCGTCGATGATCGAAAGGGTTCGTTGGGTAGATAGGGGAGGAAAAGAGGGTATGATCTGATTTGCCCGAATTGGAGTTACGGGGAATGTTGAGGTGGTGGGATGAGATTGGAGTGTTTTTTGCTCTCGTGGGGTGTGGCTTTTTGCTGTACTTCCCAGTTCAATTTACTGTTATTGAGCACCTTAGGAGGATGACTGAGTTCAGCTTGCGTACTGGGTGCCTCTTTAGCTGGCAGCCGGGCGCTTTTAGAGGGTCATTTTGCATACTATGTATAGGAGAACTGTGAGGCGATACGGTTTTAAGGTATCGTGTGACATTTGTTGTGCTCGTGTACTTCCGACGATTGTTCTTCATGTCATCTGGTGCAGTAATCCTGAGCGCATGAGGTAATCTGATATTTTTTTTTCCACGGTTCTCGCTATAGGTTGGCTAGTTTTAACCAAATAATGGTGTGAGTATGATAACTTCAATCGGGCTTCTTAAGGGCATGTTTGTTTGTACCTAATTAAAAGAAAAAAAGTACTTTTCTGGTTTCCCGCCAAAATGCAAAATACTATTAAAATTTCAGAAAATTATGAAAAAGTTGTATGTGAATCTACGTATCGACATTTGGGTTCTGTGAAAGTTTCATGAGTTTCGGATTTATAAAAAGTTAAAGTGGGTGAGCTGCAAGATTTAGATTAAGCAAAAATAAAAATGTAGAAGTCATTCCCGATATGCCCTAAGCTTGGACATGTTTTACAGCTTTTTCTCCTAGTTCTGCTTAAGTTCCTCAAAGCCTGCTTGCACTTCCCCACCTTGGTTCAATCACAGAGGACATCCAATCCAATTGCTAAATTGGGTTCTCTGCTTTTCTCTCTCTTTAACTTGGTTGAATTCTGGCTCTTTGGTCTTGGTGCATAGAAATGAGCCTTCAGATGAAATTTCTTATTTTGGAGAATTGAGAGCAACTTTTTTTGTTTAATGTTTCTGAGAGTACTTGGAGCGTGTCATTTTTGGTTCTGGCTGCTTTGTCATTCTGTATGGATGATAAACAGGATTCTTTATGATGCTTGTCATCTCTAAACTAATGTTTTTATTCTTTGTGGGACAGTTCTGCTTCCATGGGATGGGACGATAAAATTGTCAAACAGCCGGAAGAGGAAACTCATGGATCATGGACCCTATCTCTTCACTCTCTATCTGATTTATCCCACATTTCGCCAATTGTATTCTTGTACCTCATCAAAGAATGTTATTCTTCTGGTATAACAATGCTTTCCCCTTCAAAAGTCTTTTTCCACGTTTACTTTCCAGTTTCCCTTAATGGTTCACATCATATTGAGTATATGTGAGCAAATGGCTGCTATATGATCGGATGATTGACTTGCCTGCATCTTCTGGTTATAAGTCAACTTTTTCTTCCAAAGATGAGGCTCTTCTGTAGATGCTCCTTTTATTTTAAGAATAAACTGAAGTTTTGAAGTTCTGAAGTTTACGAGCCCGTCATCAATAATTCCATCAAAATGCTAGCCATAAAAAAGTCTCTCCATGTAAGATATGACACAGGTAGGTATGACACAAGTAGGTAACTTAGCAAGAGCAGTTTAAAGGTTCGCTTGCGATTTGTGAATTATACTCGGAACATCCTAAAAGACAAATGATTCCTTTCACCACTAGACCACTTACCTTGACGGTCGATTCATATTTAGTTGATCCACCTGTGAAGCAAAGAAAAGTCTGCTAAGTATATAAGAGCAATAAACAAACAAATCAAGAGATTGATGGGTTTGGACAAACAAAATGCCAAACGATTCTTGAAGAAGAACACAAAAGGCTTACAATTCTTGAAGACAAACCCTTGTTTTGAGATACTTCATAAGATCTGCTTGCGTGATGTATACAAAAGAGACACGTTCTACTGGCACTTATCCTTAGATGCTTAGTCATAATACGAAATTGATGCATCTAGGGCAGCTTATCTTTAGATGCTTTGGAGAAATTTGGTGCTCCCTGAACATGACATTCTCATTCGTCCAAACCAATCATTAGGCGTCAAGAATTATGATTTTCCTTTTTCATTTTCTGTAAAATAATGATACTTCGCACGTTATGATTGGATTGTGTGGACGAGAGCTTCATGCTCCCGAAGCACCTAAAGTTCTCTTGGAGGTAGGACTTTCTATGTGTACAGCTTAATAAAGTGCAAAATTGAACATTGCTGTTCTCTTTGCAGCCACGAGGCGCCGGACTGATCCCCACTTCACCATGGCACGGATCTTGCACCATGCCGCCCTGGGCCTTGAAATCCTAGAATTGCGGACTCTGTAACCCGTGCGAGATGAACAGATCCCGAAATCTGCCCTGCTGCTTGATTCAATGACGAAAGTATGGTCCGGTGTCCACATCAAATTGCCAGGGATCGGAGATGGCACTTTGAAAAGCTCCTCAGGAGACAAATGGATGTTTGGCGCAAACAGTCCTTGTGAGTAACCGGGAAGATGACTGCTTTCACCAGCATTAAAACTGGATAAAAAGTCCTGACTTGCTAAGCTGTTTACTACGGTTGGATCAAAGATTTTTGCTGTGATATGACTCTGTGGCCCCAGACAACCTAATTGTTTGCCCTCTGTGACATTGTGGCAGTATGATGTTGAAGCCAATAGGTAATTAAATTCAGAAGTCACTTCTGGTCTATCTGAATAAAGATGCGGTTCGGTTTCAGTACCATAGATGTGCAAAACGGTGGATGTGCTAATAAAAGAATTAGGAACACTAAACTGTGCAAGATTGAGAAGGCTAAGAAGAAAAAGATAGATAGAAGAGATGTAATATCACAATACCTAGGTTTAGCTCTGAGTAATCTAGATGATGAAGAGGCGGGCTCAGGCTGATTGACTGCTCTGTAGGCAAATTGGTCAGGGCTCTCAGAGGAGTGATGCTGGGTAGGGCATCAAGCGGCACCCATTGATTCTTGTTATTGTAAGCTTGCCATTTCAAGTTCTGCACCAAAATCTGTCGACCAAGCAGCAGATTCAATCAAATCCAAAATCAAACGAATACTCAAGAATAAAAAGAGAAGTGGTTGTGGTATATATTCTGCCGTGGAAATGGACTAGTCCGATAAATACAGGCCTTATATAGCTCCAGATAGATTCACACTCAGCTACAAGATAGAGAAGTTTCAGGTTATGAATTATGTACCTTCTGAGAGCGGGTCAATTTGTCTGGCGACTGATAAGTTTGGTCGTTGAGTGTTACTTGAGAAACTTTCATTACCGAATTGAACAGTATACTGGCCTTGTTCGAAGCTTGGTAGAAAGCGTAGATCTTGTTATCGTTGACCACACAGGTGCTGGCATGTCTGACAATCGTCTCCCATGTCCGCTTGGGGATCCCATTGCCAAGTATCTGAAATAACATCGCACCACAAAAGTAGTACGATTTGATAGTTAACAATGCTTAGAATAATGTGTACAGGAAAAAGGGAAATTAGCAGAGCTCGAACAAAATGGTCACTACATTTCTTAGAGAGGACGCATCGGCTTCATACAGCTGGAGGAAATCTTGAACAGTGTTGATTCCTCTTGAAGTCATGCACTTCTGTAGAGTGCCATCTTTGGCTACTTTCTCTAAACGCCACACTTCGTCGCTCAGTGATGGAGGGTGGTGCTTCTTGTTCACTGCACATAATAGAGAAAACTTGTCAATTTCTAAGTCTACAAATAGAATCAAGAATTGGTGGTAAAAGATCAAAACGTTACTGTAAAATGGAAGGCATCGAAACCAAGGCATTGCAAACTTACGCTCTCCTCGATGATCTTTAACGACGAAATTTTCACTTCTTGCTTCCCTTATTCTTATTTCTGCAGAAACCTTTTGAACAGCTCGAGCACCTAACCTGAATTTCCGACTTCTCATCCAGCTCGAGTTGTCGGTGATGATTAAATTACGGAGGCAACCAATTCCTCCTTGCATCATCACAGTCAGCTCCCCTGTTATCAGTGGCCTTTTCCCTTCCCTTTCGCGAGTGATATTGCGATTGAATTCCTTCTCGGTCCAATCCTCTCCCTCATCCGACCCAAAATCGCCATCAAGGACAACAATTTCGATCTTTATTGAAGATAGGGGCCCACTTGTAACCCTATCATTTGTCCTGCCATCGACTAGTTCAATCCTGAGAGGAGTACCATCCTCGGCTTCTATCTGACTGCTAGTGAAGATGGTTGCCGGTAATTTGGTAACAAATTGCAGTCGCAGACTGCTTGCTTCAGAAGTTCCAACAGGATTAGACGGCGCTCTGCGATATAGACTAGAAACAGATAAATTCTCTGTGCATAAGGGATGTTAAAGTGTCGATATGATGTTGGTAAACAACTTATCTTGAACTTGAAACCAGATTGTGTATAGTATGATGATACTAATACAAAAGAAGATCAATATGCTTCCTCTCATTCGCACTCAACCTTGGAGTTTGAAGCAGGAATACCAGGAAAACTGACCTAGACAGCGGATCATGAAAGCGCGAGATCACGCGTTCCACTTCCTCACTAACCTGCTTGATCCAGAATCTATATCAGATTCAAAGTAAAATTTTCTAACAATACCAATAGTTTTGACCTGTTTAGCATCCCGATCACAAAGTGATTTGGTTATACTACATGCAGGGCAAATTTTACGTTCCTAGGGTGAAATATTTTCAAATACAAGGAACTTCTGCATAGCCTACCTATCAAAATAAATAGCTAGAAAAAAGAAGAATTCATTTGATCATCCAATGAAAAAATTCATTCACTTTATGAAAAAAAAAACAGAGGTCAGGGGCAACAAAGAAAACTTTATATTTGGAATATAGTTATGAGACAGGATTCAGATCTTTAATCCATGGAAATGAATCCAACAAACAAAACACATCAGAAACAAATAATGGAAACATTCTTAATATGAAATAGTAGAGCACATCCGGACTTCATGAAGTATCTTCATAAGGAGCAAGACTTGGACAAAAGCCTCTACATCTTTGAGATGGAAAAGTACTTTGCCCGCGCCATATAAGTTGGTGATTATAATTGAAGTGACCGAGATTAAAATGCCCACTTAGCTGACCAAACATCCAAATTACCATTAGAAAACAACCTTCTCAATAGAAATCCAAACTACATCCATGGCATGTGACCAAACATCATATTGAAAAAACCAAAGAGTCTCATACTAAGCATAGCAGTATATGATATCTTCAATCGATCTGTGAAGAACCAGACTTAGTTCTTCTCAAGCAACACAGCTAATGGCTAATACAGATAGCATACCACTTTCCGAAAGAGAGGTTCGAGAAGAGATGCAAATTCATCCCGCGAACGCCCTCCAATCACATTTCTCCAACAACTGCAAAGTAATCAAGAATCTGAATCAGGGTCTGTTACAGTAATTCACAGTCAGACACTAAAATTGGAATACAATGATCCCTAGTAAAGTAATTCTACTTAATGTTAGGCCTTCTTGTTGATCCTTGAGCCGAAAATCCAGAACCACCCTCCTTA
Organism: Syzygium jambos; assembly: GCA_031216235.1. Lineage (NCBI taxonomy): Eukaryota > Viridiplantae > Streptophyta > Magnoliopsida > Myrtales > Myrtaceae > Syzygium > Syzygium jambos. The sequence goes on along the minus strand of CM062221.1, from coordinate 23,449,996 downwards.
TCCTCCTCCTGAAGTTGCCTCTTCAACATCATCAGTTCTAAAACTTGCAGTGTTCAGAGGTACAGCAACCAGTACTGCTGAACCAGCAGGGACTATATAGGGAGTCAAGATTGGCCCACCACTATGGAAGGTACAAAGAAGCTTCAACTTTGAAAACAAACTCCATGACTTTCACTAATGTCAAACAAATAGATTCTATCTGGGCTCCAAAAAGCAAGAAAAACCAGCCAAAAACAGGTCAGATCTTTAACTACATTCTTGCGTGAGCCAAAATAATAATTGCATTTTGGACACTTCCAAGCGCCAAGAACTCTGTCCTTTGGATTGAATATAGGACTGACACACATAAGAAGATTGGGCGAAAATTACCCAATAAAAACCAAGATTAACTAACCAACGAACCGTGTCAAATGACTGACAGCTACATTATCGGCACAATCTAGGAGAAACCAGGATGAAAAAATGTCCTTTTTATTGTTTTCACGATGTGGGGTTTGAGAGAGTGAAAATCTACGGAGATACACGGTGGCATCGACGCGTACCTGAGTTGGCGGTAAACAATGTGATCGAGAAAGCTTTTGGAAGTTACCGGCAGAGTTTCAGAGCAACCACGTTCAAGTAGAGCGGTGATGCAGTCGAGAGGAATGGACGATCAAGATTTGAACTTGACTGTTGCTCTCCTCTTCCGAAGTCGTCGGGTCCAACGTTAAAATATTAGGTGGTCTTGTGTGACAGATGAACATAGGCATTACGTGTATCTTCTTGGCTTGTCCGAATAGGGTTTCCACCGAGCAGAGTTTGTCACTGTCCGCGTCGAAAAACATGGTCATGCATGAATTGGATTTTCACTTTCCATGCTAGATTACGATCCACACGAGTATAGGGATAGCATATTCCAAAGGAAAGAAAAGGAGACAAAAATGATTATGTGTATTGAGTTGAGTGTTTGAACAATAAGTACGACCTTAAGTCACTGAGCCAAGCTTGGTAAGACCAATTTGAACCCACTAAAGAATATAAGGAAAGAGAATATGAGGAATAAACACGATGCCCCTTGCTCTCCACACGATTTTGACCATGTCTTCGTCAATCGAAAACAATAGAAAAAACCCATTTCCACGAATCATATTTGGGGTGTTGACATGTGTTCAACGACAAAGATCCATGCGCACAACGACAAAGATCCATGTGCGCAACAACAAAGATCCATGTGCAATGGATTAAAATTTTCTGATTTCGAAGCGTATACATGCTAACATTCCCCCCAAAATGATGTCGTGTCGAAAGTTGCCACCTATTCTCATCTTATAAGAACTAAAATAAATTGAACTTTAAATGGATGAAATATATATTTATATACATATATATGTTTTTCTTTACAAAACACACATTTAACATAAACTCATACTTGTAGGATATCGAGAATTGAATTGTATCGTTACTACGACGCGGCGCGGCACCACTTCCTTATGCAAATCGTCAAGTCCCTGCGTAAAGGCCTGAGGGGTCTTTTTCAATTTACAAGATCCAAACGGAATATGAGATAAAGAAGAAAAAGGGAAAGGAATGAAAAGGAGAGGAAGGAGAGGGACAAACAAAAGGAAAGGAAGAGGATAGCGAGGGGTTGACACTTGACATCCGTGGAGAATATACTCTGAACGTAGAGTTCGACACTTAGCATCCATGGAGAATCTACTTTGAACGTATCTATGCATGCATGATGTGCAGTCGGATGCAGGCACCCTAGTTTCAGAAGAAAGAATATACTTCCGCCGTTTGGTCAATGTTACAATGCGAGCAACATCACAAGTTTCTGCGCTACTTCCCAGTTCGCACGATTTAGCCAAGATGATTTTCAGGGAAAATTCGAGGGTTGTGGAGGAACATTCTGGGAAAATCTTCATCAGCTTATCATTAACACGGTTTCTCAGTCTGCACGAGAACTTCAAACCACTTTGAGATTTCACGTTCTTTCTGGACCGTGGGATCATCTAGAATGGAAGGGAAGGACCTAATTTGCTTCTATTTGGAGATATGACGAATGAAATTTCAATTGAATTGCGACTCGGTTTCGATGTTACTGCCTTTAAAGCAGGTTGACCTAGAATTCGATTAATCTTGACCTTTGTTTTCTTAAAAAAATATGGTGTCATTAGTTCATATAGAAAGGCGGGTGCATAGATGGAACCTAACGACTCATCAGTCAAGTTGAACATGCTAGAAAAACACAGAAATCCAACTGACTTGGGACTACATTAATATTCACACAAAACCCTTAATCTATACATGGACGTTGCCTTCTATATATGAAGGTTCAGTTCAGTAACATGTGTATACATATATATATATGTCCTCTATGTTTTTTACACTATATAAATGTCCAAGAATGGACTGAAGCAAAGGGACAAAATGACCCAGTGAAAGGAGAGAGAAGGCATAGCCTCAATAAACACTATCATTAACAAGACGGAAGGTTGTTCCCTGAATATGCTGTGGTTTCCACATTATGAGTTTTTCAGTCTTTCCATGACATGGGCAGGATGTCAGTATTGCGAAATTGCAAAATATCATAGTCTATGCAGTAAATTACGTTGAAAAGTCTCATTTCAAATTCGAAGTCTTGTTTCTTTAGTACCGCAAGAGACATTTCATTTGACCAGATATAACCTAATTCTAACATCCTACCCATGTCATAGAAAGGCGAGAAGCTCATCGTGTGGAAACAAGAGCAAAATATCATAGTCTATGTAGTAAGTTACGTTGAAAAGTCTCATTTCAAATTCAAAGTTTTGTTTCTTTAGTACTGCAAGAGACCTTTTGTTTGACTAGATAAATCCTGCACCAGAGAGCAGAGTTCACAAGATAGTAAAGTAAGCGCGTATGTTCACAAATCTTGATTGATTTTCCTTCTTCAAGATAGGAAGTGAATCCACCGCAAAAAATGGAGTAGGACCTCTTACCTTTTAGGGATTTCAAATCCTTTTTCCTTCATGCTCAAAGATCCTCAATATACTTACGTGATAAATATTGCACTCGTCGGCAAATGGGCATATTAATAATTATATTTAATCCTTTTACGTGTTTCAATATCAAAATTTAATTTTTTTATTCTACAACAACCTTCCTAAAGAAAATTCAAATGTTGAGATATTTATACACGTCCACATACACAATTTTTATTAAAATAGTTTAACCCGTAATTTCTTTCCACATTAATTAGTTATATAAGTATTTCACTATAAAATAACTTGCTAATCTTGCCAAAATCAATTTTTTCACACGCACGCGACGCACATGCACATATGTTCGTAAATACGTATCATAACCTATAAAACTGCACAGCATTCGTACGTTATTTTAGACTACATCGAGGTGTAATTCATCAAGTCTAGCTAGTGTAATCTATTAAGTATAACGAGTTACTAAAACAAGCCTCATCACAACGTTGCAACAGCCAACAAGCACGTGAGAAGGAGATAAGTTATGGTAACGGTCTCATAGAAAAAAAGAGATGCTCATTTAGGCACATAAAAGAGTTGTGCGCAATCATATATAAACGGTATAATACACATATGCGAGCCTTATTTATAGTAATATAAGCATGATCTGATGTGTTTTTGAGTACCATGGGCCGTCACTTTGAATAAAATTCCCTATTCCAATTAGTCCAATCGAAAACCCCAATCAAAATAACCTTCTTTTTTCTCAGTAAATGATCAAATAACTTTGGTCAATATAAAGAATACAACCATAAATATTTGTGTCGAATTTCCAGATTTATATATCGCAGCCAATGCGCATAAGAGGATGCAAAACCATACGCGACTCGCATATGATTTGGGTTTTGGTTCGTGTCGGCCATCCTCTGAACTTTCTTTACGTAGAGAAGCAAGCAAGAAAAGCTTCAGGAGACCAAGAAGACAGGAGGAAAGATCTGCAGAATTTACGGATTGACTTGAATTGCTACTGCGGCGCTTGCGCCGTCCCTTCAAACATGGAAGTTTGAATCGGTAGGGCCTTTCAAACCCAAGAAGAGAAGCTATTTTGACCTAAAAACAAAGTCAAGCTAAAATAAGAAATTGTTTCGAGATCAACTAAGCCAATCTTGCCTAACCCCTTGAAGTAAAGCTTTGAATATATCGGTTGCGCGACCATACGTGCCAAAAAGATGGAAAATAGGGAAACCCGATCGACGGACGGGTTTGGAGGAGAAGTTTTTTGTGTGGCCTACGGATAATATTATCTCAATCATTAATTAAACGGGTTCTTTCGCGTGGCCCACATGATTAGCGGTTGAGATGAGTTTCCTCTGTCCGGTGCACAGATCATGCAATATTTTGTTCAATTCGGGTGGAAGCGATCGGTAGACCTATCAAACGAGTGAATCGGTTCAAAATTTATTTGACCCAAATAGACCCATTTTAATCCGTTTTGATCCATTTCCATGCAATGCAAATATAGTGATCCATATTCGACTTGGCCCATACCCGACCTATATAGGAAAATGCATATCCAAACTAAGGTGAGAGCGAGGAGTAAGCGAACGCGAGACCGAGTGAATGCGAGAGGCGAATGAGGAGAGAGCCATGTAAGTCAGTTGAATTTAAGTAAATTGTAAACTTATTTATGACTCATTCAACACATGTATTATGTTTACATCTATTTATGACCCATTTACTGAATACGACCGATCCAAATAACAACTCAGTGTTAAGAAATGTGCTTATGACTCGTTCTAACACGCCTGGCGCTCGGGCTTTGTGGGACTTTCCGTGGCCGATGACCAAGGTAAGGCCCAAACTCACCTACGGCTTAGGCACCATTCAACCACTAATAGCATATGCAGATAGTCCAGTTGGGTCAGGCCCGCTCGTGTAGACCCCCGAAGCCCACCCATGTCAATTTCAAATCCATTTGGGGCCGTTTGATGATTTTCTCATCTATGAAGTCAATCAGATGCCAACGTCATCAGCTCGCCAAACCTAGGAGATCGTGCCGATCATTATTCTCCTGTAACGCGAAATTGGAGCTACATTTTTGCACCTGGAATTTTGGAACCTGAGCAATTCGCACAAACTCCAGTTCCAAAAAATTTGACTCAGCCAGTTAACGTCGACGAAGATGACGGCTCGACTTCGCACATTAGAACATAGACCGGCTCGATTAATGCAAAAGTGTTGATTAGGGTTTCTTCTTCCCCCCCGTCTCCGCTTCCGCCCAAGCCAAAGGCGACTCGGAGTTCGCCGATCACGACCCTCGCTCTCCATTTTCCGGCTCCGGCGATCCGCATTCCCTCCGGTAACGGCTCGCTTGTTCGTCCGTCGGGTCGCTGCATCGTTTGCTCGTTTGTCCCTCTTGCTGCTACACCGGTCGAACGGGCAATTCGTTGGTCGGTTGCGTTTTTAGGCTGCGGCGTTGAGTTCGCCTGGACTTGTACTCGGTCGTCGCAGTTTCTCAGGTTTATTTTCCGTCGATGATCGAAAGGGTTCGTTGGGCAGATAGTGGGGGGAAAGTGGGTATGATCTGATTTGCCCGAATTGGAGTTACGGGGAATGTTGAGGTGGTGGGATGAGATTGGAGTGTTTGTTTGCTCTCTTGGGGTGTGGCTTTTTAAAGTGGGCGGCGCGAGAATGGTGGCGGCTGTTTGGTTTGGGTTTGTTGATTTTGCTGTACTTCCCAGTTCAATCAACTTCTGTTACTGAGCACCTTAGGATGACTGAGTTCAGCTTGCGTATTGGGTGCCTCTTTAGCTGGCAGCCGGGCACTTTTAGAGGGTCATTTTGCATACTATGTATAGGAGAACTGTGAAGCGTCACGGTTTTAAGGTATTGGGTTACATTTGTTGTGCTCGTGTACCCCCGTCGATTATCCTTCGTGTCATCTGGTGCAGTGATCCCGAGTGCATGAGGTAATCTGATTTTTTTTTCCACGGTTCTCGCTATAGGTTGGCTAGTTTTAACTAAATAATGGCATGAGTATGATAACTTCAATCGGGCTTCTTAAGGGCATGTTTGTTTGTACCTAATTAAAAGAAAAAAAAGTACTTTTTTGGTTTCCTGCCAAAATGCGAAATACTATTCAAATTTCAGAAAATTATGAAAAAGTTGTATGTGAATTTACTTGTCAACATTTGAGTTCTGTGAAAGTTTCATGAGTTTCGGATTTATAAAAAGTTAAAGTGGGTGAGCTGCAAGATTTATATTAAGCAAAAATAAAAATGTAGAAGTAATTTCTGACATGTGCTGAGCTTGGACAGTTTTTACAGCTTTTTCTCCTAGTTCTGCCTAAGTTCCTCAAAGCCTGCTTGCACTTCCCCACCTTGGTTCAATCGCAGAGGACATCCAATCCAATTGCCAAATTGGGTTCTTCGCTTTTCTCTGTCTTTAACCCGGTTGAATTCTGGCTCTTTGGTCTTGGTGCATAGAAATGAGCCTTCAGATGAAGCATCTTTTTTTGTTGAATTGGAAGCAACTTTTTTTGTTGAATGTTTCTGAGAGTACTTGGAGCGTGTCGTTTTTGGTTCTGGCTGCTATGTCATTCTGTATGGATGATAAACAGGATTCTTTATGATGCTTGTCATCTCTAAACTAATGTTTTTATTCTTTGTGGGACAGTTCTGCTTCCATGGGATGGGACGATAAAATTGTCAAACAGCCGGAAGAGGAAACTCATGAATCATGGACCCTATCTCTTCACTCTCTGTCTGATTTGTCCCACATTTCGCCGATTGTATTCTTGTACCTCATCAAAGAATGTTATGCTTCTGGTATAACAATGCTTTCCCCTTCAAAAGTCTCTGTCCACGTTTACTTTCCAGTTTCCCTTAATGGTTCACATCATATGCAGTATATGCGAGGAAATGACTGCTATATGCATTGGATGATCGACTTGCCTGCATCTTCTGGTTATACGTCAACTTTCTCTTTAACTTCTCTTCCAGAGATGAGGCTCTTCTTTAGATGCTACTTTTGTTTTAAGAACAAACTGAAGCTTTGAGCCATGCAAGACATTAGTCCTCGGATCTCAACAATTAGAGGAGACACATGCAGTACATAGTGCGTCTCAGTATTTACGACTACTGTCATGCTGCACAGAACATTACACTTTTTGATGAGGAATAATTGGTCATTTACTGGATGTTGCTATCGTTCGAGTCTTTTCATAGATGCTTGGAATCCACTTGGTTTATGGCTATCTGGACTTCCTTTCTTAGACATATGACCTTTTGTTTCAATGTTTAGGTACCTGGAAGGCAACTAGAAAGTTCGGGGTACTTCAACATCAAGTTCATCAAGTATTAAATAATGGGCCCAGACCTGGACCCGCTACTTTTGTCATACACTGTCTCTATGCACTACCCATATTTGACATTCATTGTGAGGGATTCAGTCACTTGATAATATCTTCTCTCCGTCATTTTCTGAAAGCTAACCTTGCGGACTCCTTGCAAGCTAAGGACTTAGCTGCGCATTTATTTGTTGATATGGTTCAGGGATATGTAAATCATGATGAGAGGATACTTTTGAAGGTAGTAGAAGCATTTGACGTGAGACTGACAAACCTCGAGAATGTCATATGCCAACTTAAAGCTACAAACATTAACTTTAGACCAGTGACTGCACTAACATTTCTTGAGCAATATATTTTCAAGTTGATAGAGTCCCAGTCCTATATGACAGCAGTCACTCTGTTGGAGCACTTTTCTATTCGCCAATCTGGGAAATCCTTCCTTCTTGCTATGATGGAAAAGAAAGAATTCAGGGCTGCAGAGAAGTGGGCCACATTTATGGGCAAGCCAATGTTATGTGTACTTGTCCAGGAATATGTTGACAGAAAAATGCTGAAGTATGCTTATGTGACAACAAAGAAAAACAATCTCCGGCAAGAATTTGCTGATGTATATCATCAATGTAAAGAAAGGTACTTCTTCGCTGTTAAAATTGTTTGGAAGTAACTTTTGCTAAAGATTTATTTATTATGTTGCTGATAGTGCACGGAAGTCCAAATTTCTTAATGCACCATTGTGTCGAGAACAGCGAGACTAATTTATTCTTTTGTAGTTCAATGAAGCAGCTAGCAGAAAAAGGATGCTGGGATGTTGCTGAGTCAAAGGCAAAGGGCGACAAACAGCTCATCGAATACCTGGTATTAGTCTAAAATGCTTTGTTCCAACTGTGGCATCTTTCTTTAGATGAACTTGAATTTGCATGCTTTTAAGTTGCAACCTTAGTAGATTTGTATCAATCTTTTGAGGCTGACCGTTTGGCCTTCAACAGGGGTTCCTCAAATAGTTTTATCAGTCCTGTTATTCTCAGGAAGGGGTTTTGGCAGAACCTTTTCAGTAATCACACATTTTATCTCCTGCTATTGGACTTCGGTGCAATGTTTAATGGTTCTTGGTTATTTTATAGAAAAATGTGATTGAGTTTATAGTCATAAGTATGTCTTCTGATGTAACTAGAGCATTTGAGCTGTGTACATAAATGACACCTTGTGGCTTGAGCAAGAAATTCCTGTGGTGCCACCTCCTCCTTTGTGATGAACATCTGTCCTTTTACTGTTGTTTTTTTCCTCCTTTCCTTTGCTTTTTTCTTAAAGGTGGTGTTTAAGTTCCGAATAACAAATTACCTGCTTGTAGTTGTCGTTCTTCTAGACATATAAAGAAGGGAGACTTTGTGTGCTTTTGTTCGTTCTATTAAGATTTTAATCTTCCACTTTAAAGGTCTATTTGGCAATGGAAGCTGGTCACTTGGAAAAAGTTGATGAATTGTGTGATCGATACTCTCTTCAAGGTTTTCCAAAATCCAAAGGTGTGCCAACTTCTATTTTGTTCGCCAATAAATTAGGATAACATATTGCTGTAACTTCTCTTCGCCAACCTATAAGTTTAGAAAACTATGTTGTTGCACTAGTTTTGTTGAAACAGTTAACTTTTTGTCAGTCACTGCTGTGATTGGAACCTTTATTGTGCTACTAGAATCCAACTAGACACCTCAAGTAGGTTACTGGGAACCTTAGACCAGGATTCTTCATGCTTTGTTTGCATAAGGTCCTTGGACTATGCATAAGATTCTATTGGCACAGTTGACGAGGTGTTGGCATGCTTGTCTAGTGAGTTAAGTATAGGGCAATTGCGTTGGTCAGCGTAGATGGCTATCTTTGTTTGAATGTGCCTTCTCATGTGCATATCTTTATCAGTATAGTACTTGGATTTTGTCAGAGAATGTGGCAAACTGATTGGGATTCTTATGGCCAGTATATTGTTATTCGGTTTACCGAATGGATGTTCTGCTGACGTTCTCTAATTACTATAACTTGTAAATCTTGGTTTGAGTTGTATCTGGGGAAGTGCTGAAGTCATGTATCGAAAATTTGCTTAATTATTTGATATCTTGAAACTGACAGTTGCATCTGCAATTAGGTCTCTAGTTCTCCATGATTGAGGAAGAGAATAGTTCTGCTTGTGCCTGATGATCTAGAATCAATTGCTTGCCATATTATGTTGACCTTGAAAAGTTTTTAGTGGACCTTCGTATGTGTTGGGTATTGAACTTCTCCGATAAACCTGTATTCCATTGCATTATCATCAGTATGGTGTAAGTACGCTATGCCTAGATATTCAGTCCTTGGTGATCTCATGTTATGGAGTATCGTAATAGGATATTCGTAGTAATGTTGCATTCTTTTTTTCTAAAATTCTAATTTATAACCGTTGGCTTGTTTAGAATTTGATGCAACTCTTCTGCATCATAAGCACTATTTGTGCCTCAAAGAACTGGGTGTTGAAGATGTTTTTTGGGTTGATCGAGTGGATAGTTTGCATACAGAAACATGCTATATTGAAGAATCTTAAGTTGTTGGTGTGGACTGTGAATGGAAACCCAATTATGTAAAGGGCAGCAAGCCTAACAAGGTAATTGCTAGGTCCTGTTTGACCTCATCTTTCTATGCATAATCTCTTGGAGGTTTTATGTACTTGCTGAAAATTGTCTTTGTGCCTTCTTGTTCCAAACAAATTCATTGTTGCCATAAAAGAAATTAAATGGTTTAACGATCAAGAGTTATCATCAACCTTTTGGTGATCGCCACTATCTTTTGTATATTTCAACGGCCATGAAAACAACTATGAAGCATGATATTTAACAATGGCATGCTGAGAACAAAAGTTTTAAGATGATTTCAGATGTGCTTTATTTGTTATATAGAGTGAGCATCCTTTTGGGAAATTTGATGAGGGATATGCTTGGCCAGAAGTAGGACCTTTTGGAAGGTTGTGTGTGGAAGATCCATGCAAAATGGTAGACAGTATCTATATTTGATTTGACGTTTGGTGACCACTATCGGATTAGATCAAATCAGATAAAGGCAGATGTAGATCGTATAGGACTACAGAGAGGAGGTGGCAATAAAAGAAGAAGATGGTTTTGTCACCGCTTCTCACCATCTTATATGTGGTTGCCATTGGCATGGCTAGTCTCACCAATCAATGTCCCTACTGCTGTTGACTTAGCTCTGTCTCTCTCTTTCTCCCTGTCCCTGTCCCTGTCCCTGTCCCTGCTCTCTGTCTCTCTGTCTCTCTCTTTCTATGATTGGACCACGTCGTGTGTAATTTGGCTCTAAGCAGTGACTTGGTCTTTTAAGCCAAATTACAGCAGCTGCTTGCTCTGCTGTGGTGATTCAGAGGTTTTGGATGAGCAAGTTGTAGCTGCAATTTGGTGGAGAAGATCAAGGCACCATCAAGTCTCGGGTTGGCGACTTTGTATCAGTGGTCATGGCTAGTTGTCACCTTTGCGATTGGCTGGTTCCACTCTGACCTGTCGGCACAAATATCTAAAAAGGTCATCCATTAATGTCAGAAATCAATTAAGTCTGATGTTTATTTTGATTTTCAGGTGTCCATCATGCAGATTGCTTCCAGCAGAAGGGTTTTCATCTTTGATCTCATAAAATTGTCAGGGGATATGCCACATATTCTGGATAACTGCCTGAGTCGTATTTTCCAGTCTCCAAGTATTCTAAAGCTTGGTATGAGAAATTATTTAGCGTAATTGTATTCTCTCCTTCGCTTCTTGGTCCACACATCAGCCTTAATTTGGCATCACGAATTTGTGTCTACTAATCTAGGGAAAGGAAAATCATTGTACTGACATAAGAATTTGGAATTTCTAGTACCAGACATACATCGGGGCATCACAAAGCAAGAGTTTGGACAAGGACTAATTATTTGTGCATGTTTGGTACCGATATGACTAAGGGTGACTGGCATTGGTTGTTTCAGTGTGCTTGTTTTGCTGAAGTGAATAGCTTTCCACAGAATTTCCTGATGTTCCTGCTCTATGCAGGCTACAATTTTCAATGTGATATGAAGCAACTCACCAGCTCCTATGAAACACGGGTGTTTTAACCATTTTGAAATGCTGTTGGACATTCAGAATGTATTTAAAGAATCCAGTGGTGGTCTCTCGGGGCTTGCTGAGGTAAAATGGACTTGCATCTCATATCTAGTATTGCTGTCTTGCTTACCGATGGGTGAAAAGGGAGGAACATGATTTCTTCTTGCTCAGAACTCATGTTGGGATCCTGATGCATGCCTTTGAGATCACCTTTAGCTCTGAAGTAATTAGCTTTACCTTTATTTCTTGGCTGTAACTAGGAAATACTTGGTGCCGATTTGAACAAGACAAGAAGGAATAGTGACTGGGAGCAACGACCTTTGAGTCAAAATCAGGTTATTTTACATTTTTTTTTCGCTTTTTTTTATATTATTGCCTCAGAATGGAAGTTACAGGAAGAATCATACAATTTAATGTCAGAACTCAAATGGTTGGCAGAGCATACTATTGTGCGAAATGCATCTGTAAGAATGATGTCAATATGCGGACACTTCCGTGTAAATCTTAATGCTCTGAAATTTCAAGAGTGTAGGGTCAACAGACATTATTTTTGGCATTTGCCTAAGTGATTTCTCGAGATCTTTAGTGCCACAAATATTCTTGTGGTGTCGATTTAAAAGAACGTAACTGCTGATAATTTTTCGGAAAAATTTATTTTTTCGTCTCTGTACTTTCATGCTTTATGTAAACAAGTTCTTGTATTTTTAATTTATCTTATTGAGTCCTACTTTTAATTTTTTAATCAAGCCCCTCTGACACCAAATTTTAGCAAACGTGAGTAGCGGATACGCCAAAGTATGATGTTAATATGCTGATTCCCAAATTGACATGTGTGAAGAGAATTAGACACCGTACACAATGTCTAAGTATGATGTGGATAAAAGTTAGTCAATGTGGATACCACATCGAAAGAAAACTTTTATACCCGTTATAGCACGATGTCGTTCAGCAGTCACGTCAGCTGGACAGCCTGGACTTAATTGGATTTGATGTCAGGGATTTGATTCCAAAATTTGTGAAAGTAGGACTTAATTCAACAAATAAAAGTACGAGGACTTGATTGGAAAAAGTGTGAAAGTACATGCAAGAAAAGTAGAATATTCCTTATTTTTTTACAAACACCATCCCCACTTTCAACCCCAAGATAGGGAAAGAACGATAAACGTATATTAAGGAGCAAACACAGTGCAGAGAAAAGTAACCATTGATGTTTCCTGAAATATGATTAGGGCAGAAGTCCTTTGATTTAACCTGACCAATTGCAATGTTTGCAGCTGGAATATGCCGCTCTTGATGCTGCTGTTCTTGTGCACATATTTCATCATATACGGGACCAATCTCAGCAAGCTACTGCGGATGGTAATGACAAGATCGAATGGAAGTCTTCTATAGTAAGTGAATAGCACCCATTAATTTCCTTAACTCTCCTATAAGAAAAGCTGAAGTGAAAAGTATGATATTCTTTATAACTTTTGTGCAATTTGTTTGACCATTAACAGTATTTGCAGATTTTGCACATGGATAATGCCAAGGCGACCAAAAAGAATGTTCGGAATAAAACAAAATGCAGAGTGGAGATTGACTAGCTTGACAGTCAATTCATGAACTCCCGGAGCTATTGCTGTCGGCGGCGGTTTTTCTTATGTAAATAGCTTTTGCATATAAAGACTAGACATCATTGCTTGGTGATCCAATTAACAATTCTGATGTGCATATGGGAAAAATTCATTGCCAATGAGAGCTTCAGTTCCGTCTTCTTGTGCTGGGTCGCTTTTTTTTAAGAAAATTTTGGTGCTTCAGAAAGCTCCTTGGTCGGGTTTCGACCTCAGCCACACTCTATGCTTTTGAGTTCTGGTTCCCCACAGTTTCCCAACGCGAAGTTACTCTTGAATTTCCTTGGATAAGAGTGTATATACTCAACTTGAGCTAAATAGTATTGGTGAGTCATTCACCAAAACGAGCAGCCATCTATGCAGACATTGCACCTTGCGCTGTAAGTTGCCTTCGCCGTGCCTATAGTTCGCATTGTAGATCTCTAGCTAAGCGATTTCTGGGGAAACAAAGCGTGCTATATCTGGCTATTGGAAGAACCAAAAAGAGGGACAAGCGAAACCAAAAGTAACTGCAATTTAGGTATGTGCATGATTACGTTAATTTCCTTTTGGATTTGGTCTAGGTCTTGTATCACTATCATTGATTTAAGATGAGTATCGTTGCGGATTTTTCTTTGATTTTTGAATAATTGAAATTTCATCCACCTGATGAACCTGCGAATGTAGGTTTGGGACGAATTCGTCTCGCCTCTGAAGCCATTTTCGGCGGTATCACGGGTTAATATCAAAGATACACAATCCTTCGTCGCATGGCATGTAACCTCTAAGTTCACTTAACAAAAGAAAAGCATCATCGTAATTTCAAAAGAATGAAAAAAAATTGCATGGATTTATATTCCAATGTTAAAAATAGAAGGTCCAAATCCTGGTCGCCTCTCTCTCTTACATGAAAGTCTTCGTCCCCAACAGAAAAAACCACCTTTCTGTTTGTTGTCATCTCCATCTCAAAACATTAGAGAGACCCCTTCTCTCTCTCTCTCTCTCTCTCTCTCTCTCTCTCTCTCTCTCTCTCTCTCTCTCTCTCTCTCTCTCTCTGAAAAAAGAATCCTTCTTGTCGAAGAGAGGGGAGAGGTCACGAGGGAGGGCCAGGAGAGAGAGAGAGAGATCAAGGACACAGATGGACCTGTGGTCACCGAGCTACCAATCCCATGGAGTTGGTTGGACTGTAGAGATCATGACGATCCAAACTCTTAACCAAAACCCAATGTACATAGCCAAATCCCGACCTTGCATGCTCGAACCCGCTTCACCCCCACGCAAAGTATACAAAGTGAAAAAGTCGGTGATAAAAGCGTCATGGTGGAACGATCCAGAGAAAAAGAGGAAGAGGAGGGTGGCCAGATACAAGCTTTATTCGGTCGAAGGTCAAGGCTTCTTTCAAACAAGGGTTCCGATGGTTGAAGCACAAATGCTCGAGCATCGCACGTCGATTCTAATTAGTAGAAATTACGGAATATCGTGTTCATCGCCATCAAGAGAGGAAAAATATGATATCTGTCAAAAGGAAACAGAAAGGTTCGTTGTGTTTATTGGGTGTTCATCTTTATATGTATCTAATGGTAATCAAATATTCAGAAGAGTGGCATAATGTTTGATCTTTTCGGTATTATGTTCGTCCGACTCGTTGTTTCATTCATCGATCTCCACCATTCAAAAAATAGGAAATGAGACGACTTATAAATACCATTTTTTTTTCAAAATTTTCTTACCTTCTGATTTATTTGTGACGGGATTCTGCATGCATGCCCATGCAAAGTAAAATTGTTTGATCTGTTCATCTCTCCTCATTGAAGTAAGCTCTTTTCCTAAGAAATTTGATGATGATTGCAAAATAAGATGAATACTTGTATTCGTAGGATTGACGTTTCGATCTATTTTGGGGTCGATTTCGTTGTTTAGGACTCTGTTTTGGCCATATGTTTGTTTAAGCCTCGTTTCTGGGTTCTTTAACCCCCCCTAATTTCGTCAATTCATCCATTTCGATTCCTCTTTGTTGTACTACTTATCATATGGCGACGTACACTACCGAAGCTATATAACCTAAAAATGCCAGGTGTTATATAAACCGAAAGGCTTTCCATGGTTCCATTTCGATTTGAGGACAGTTTTCATATTCCTAGTACTGTCCCATCGAGCTCGGAGTTACAAAAATGAGGAAAACCGAAAAGCTCCAAAGTGAACCCTCTTTATTCCTATCAAAACTTACTTAGTTATTGTGCAAATGGCAGTAATTTATGGGATCTTGATGTAAAATGTGATAGAACTTTCAAAAACAAGCTCGAAGCAATTCCCTGGCACGAAATCGAAGCAGAAGAAAGAAAAGACTTGAAACCCATGAATAGAACCGAGTTAGTTCACTTGGTTTAACACATTCATCCGGTTATCCGGTCGATTCATGGTTTTCCAACTTCAGATCAATTCGGCCGACAAGGTTGTGACTAATGTTCTATAAGTAGTCAAACACAATGCCATTGCCCTTTGGATTAATTTGCCTAGACACTGGTTAAGCAATTAAGTAAATAAAGCATAGAGTCGATACATTAACTTTACTTGCGACTTTTCTCGTGTAATGTTTGACCAATATTCTAAAAATTAAATTATTTCATGTTAGTTATGTTTAACAAGTATTTCAACATGATATGTGTTACTACTCATAGATTCAAACTCGGCTTAACAAGCTCCTTGGCCTTGCCTTGAGCTATGTAAAAATCGAGTCAAAGTTCGAGTGGACAACAAGCGAATCAGACTATGAGAACCTTGCAAGTAGCTTTTAACTAAAAAAATTCAACCATCGTAATCTAGTACCAGGTACAATAATATCTGAGTGGCCTCCAAGAAATTGCTTCAATTACTTGGATGCATGATTGGTGACGACAAATTTGGTGTAGTAGAATCTGATTATTAACCAATTAGATATACCTTCAAAGTTTTTTTGTTCAAACCAAATGTGTATAAATTTTGGGAAGGGCTCTTTTCACCCTTCCAAAAATTTTGTTCACATTTTCCAATAGTCTCCGACCGTAGCCAACGCTAGAGAAAAAGGTTTCGGGCATGAAAATGTACACGGATGTGTCTCTTCTGCTTTCAGAATCACGAGTAAATAAATCAAGTTCGAGATTGTGCAGTCAAAACGATTACAAAATGCCTATATACGAATTTTATAATGTAACCAGATCAAAGAGATGAATTTACACTGATGAATGCTTTTATTTCGTGCTCAAAATTCTTCCAAATGAGAAAGTACTCTCTTCTTGGAAAACTTTTCATTGAAACTCATGGCTGCAATGGACAGATCATGTACTGATTCCACGGCATTTGCTTTTTCCCCTAAAAAAGTCTCCCCCAATCACGAAATTGTAGCTTGTAAGTGCACATCTAATCGGTAATCTTGTTAACAAATCTCATTTTATGCTTAACTTACACATATAGAACCACCTGCACATGCGGTCTATCCTGCAAGCGATTTGTGATTCAGCATTGCTAAAGAATATTGTGATGCCAAAGCTTGCAAAGGACTAAAACACCACATGAGAAAAGGTCACTTTATATCAAGAACTATTTGAAGAGTATTAACAACACAGTGCACATGATAAACGCCAATAGCAAAGAACTTCACAATGCCTTTCCATAATGACACAGCTCATTCCTGCCCGTATCTCCATCCCTTGGTGTTTGGGGACTTTCTCTGAGTTCCATGAAATGCAGCTTCAATCTACCAAGGAGGATACAACTGACTCATTATCAATAAATGAAGATGAGCAAAATCGCAGTATCACAATTTACCCCATGAAAGATAAGGCACAAATGCGTAAACAACATTTACACCAATCGCAGTTGGACCACAATGAACAGAGATGTCATTAGGTGGCCGATGAAAAAGAAAACACTAGGCTTAAAAGAAGTATGCAATTAGCAACAACAATTTCCTAGTTTGTGTTCAGCAACATAATTGATGTTAATAAAATTACGCTGAAAAGGTTAAGTGCCGAAACTACAGAACAGAAAGATGTATTTGTTACTTGGTCATTGGCAATATCCAATCAGCAAAATCAGCAATTCAAGATAATTTGTGAGGAAGTCAATTTCAACTTTACGAATTCAACACCACATACATGAGAACTGAGCCTATCAAATCAGAAACCTATATGACAACATTCAAAGAATATTATCACACAAATACACTGATAGAAATGACGGAGCTTAGCAGTGCATACCTCCCTCTGCAGAGCCTCATCAAGTTCAGGAGTGATATCATTAGAATGCAACAACATCAAACAGCTCTGCATCAGGGTAACATACAAAAAAATCAGCAGCTACTCATTTGATTAACAAAGAGATAGAACCTAACGAGCATACAGAAAGCAGATTCAATTTTAAAAACTACATTTATTATCATTCAGGTATGTACTGCTGAGACCAGATCAAGTGTTTTGGATCTTCACAAGCATCAAAATTTCCTCAGGACACTCCAGTTGGCCACTCCAGTTGGCCCATGAGCCTCTTTAAGTTTGGCACGCAAGATGGTCCTCAGCTGTTGCTGATGCATCCTCTACAAAATCCCTTTTCTTCATTTTATCGATCTCAGGTCTGGAATTTGAAGATCCTCAGCCAAGTGAGCCACACCCAAATCAGTCATGTGATAAAACAATTCCATGACAACAATAGGATCAAATGGGATGTAAACTAATTAGCAAATTCTTGAGCACCTCGCCCTAGCTTGTTTCACAGAACAGGCAAACAATTGTCCAATTATGCAAAAGGTTATCGATACAGCTGATTGAATCGAAGTCCAATAGTAAGCCTCAGTCATTACATAGACCAAACAAACCTGTCATAGAAGCAGCACCAATTCGCCTTTGCTTGACAATCTTTCAAAACAACAGCTTTGAGCTGGTCTACAATTATATATGATGGACTACTCATAACTACCTTTCATTTTTTTTATCACCAACCAGAAACTTGAAACTTCACTTTTATTTTAGCTCTGTTTCTCATACTATAGGGAATTCATGCTGTGTCTTGTAAGATTCAAGAGGAACATCAAGGGAACAATAAGAAACTTGACTGGTTTTTGATCATCAGAGAAAATTGATAGGTGTTTGTTCTGAACAGAATATCAGTCATTAGTCAAATTTGACACAAAAATACTCACAAAGGAACTCAAAATGGCCAAGGATTTCTTAAAAGAAAATATCAATTTTGAGCATAGGGAAAAATGGACTTTGGGAGCAGTTTAGAATGTTGAGTAGCAGAAGATCACCGGCCTCTAGATGAAATATTCAAATCTCGGGTTTATTGAGAGGGAAACTGTAAATCACTAGGGAATTCTTGTTTACCTATGTTCGACATTTTCATCCTTGCCTCACAAGCCGCTAATCTGTTTGCAATCTACAAAAGCTGCCAATGGAAGGATAAATGAAAAACATTGATATAACGTAATATGTAGGCAAATCCGGAGTTTCCAAAATCAATCAAATAGATACCCGGTGTGGAGCAAATCATTCTTAAAATATAGAGCTTCGAGAAAAGTATTACTCTATTCGTTCACGCTGGCCGTTCAAGGATGAAGAATCTTACTAGATGACCAATGCCTTCTGTTGACATTTGGGTCTAAATTTTGATCTTGGCTGAAGCATCATGTCAGCTTCTATGACCAACTCCCCCACTCCTTCAATTATGTTAGACAAGCAATTTAGGAAAGTACAGAATGGGAAACCTTCTTGTCAAAACGAGATAGTGATGAAAAGTAGGTCATGAATCTCAAAAGAAAAATGATTGTTCACTGCTTATTTACCTCTGTGGAGGAAACATTACTCACTCTCTGTTGAGGAATCATCACTCCATGAGTCGTGAGATAGCTCTCCTTCATAATTTCTAAAGACGTGTGTTCAAGATAATTTTGGTATTGCTTCCAATGAGTCGCAACCGGAGATATCCAAATCAATTAAATCCAACATTTCAAGTCCCCCAAGTTGAGTAAGTTTCTTGCAGTTTCGAAGATTTAGAGATCGTAACTTCTCACATCCATTCAAATCTGGCAAAGTCTCCATTGATTCGCATCCCCCAAAATCCAACACTTCTAAGAACTTCGCACCGTCAAGACCTCGAATTTCGACTAGATTGTTGCACCCGATGGCCCGTAATTCCTTCAAACACCGTGATTCTGCACAGAGAAGCCTTTCAATGGAATTGCAGTGATTTATAGACATGTCCTCCAGGAGCTCCAAATTTTCAAGGCCCTGAATTTCAACTAGGTTATTGCAATGCTTAGCACGTAATCGTTTCAGACGAATTGATTGTGAAAGGTCCAGTCTTTCAATTGAACTGCACTTTGCTATTGAAAGCTCTTCCAAGTTCTTCAATCCGTCAAGCTTAAGCAATATCAGCTTACCAAACCCCCTAACAGAGAGTTTCAAGAGTCTTGAGGGAAGCTCGGGGATGTCTTCAAGTAGATAGCATTCCCAAAGATGGAGTTCTTCTAGGTGGATTAGGCTAGAAAGCTGTGGCAGCGACTGGAGCCAGTTAAAGCCCAGTAGCGTGAGGCGCTGGAGAGAAGAAAGATCCCCAATAGCACTGGGAAGCTTGTCAATCCCCAAACCACTCAAGTCAAGATGTTGCAAATTCTGTAAATCCCCAATTGAGCTAGGGATTTCTCTCAGTGACACACACCTGGTGGCACTCAGTTTCTTCAGCTTCCTCAGAGAACCAATAGACGTAGGGATCTCTGTAATACCAGAATGATCTAATACAAGTTCTTCTAAATCTTTTAATTCGCCCACTTCCTCTGGTAGCTCCTTGAGACTTCCACAGCGGCTCAATTCCAAGGAAACGAGGCTCTTGAGTTTGCCGATAGAAGGGTGGAGATGCTCCAGTCTCCGACAATGGCTCAAGGTGAGGATCTTCAACTGCGTGAAAGCCGAGAGATCAGGAGTACATCTTAAATTAGGGCAATAGCTAAGGTCGAGAACTCGTAGCCGCTTTGCCGTCTACACAAAAAAAAGAGGGAGAATAAAGCTGTCAAAAAGAATGAGAGTGGGGGATCGGCTAAACAAAAACAAAAACAAAACCCCATCTTAAATCACGGAGAGAGAGAGAGAGGGAGGATGTCTCCTTTTCTTTTCCCCCCTCCAATCTTACCATGAATGAACTGCTCCATCCTTCCCAATCCTCTGTGATGCCCCAGCTCCCTGATAATTCCAGCACCGATAAGTTCGGTAGATGCAAACTGATCGTCGGAAGAGGCGGATTGTCTCCCAAGATGCAACATTGAAAAATTCGGCAGATGCGAGGCAATCTGCTTCCCAAGACATGCCACTGAAGCCATCTTATTTCAGAAAGGAGTTCGTTGGAGTCTCCGCTTGAAGCTGCCCGCATCCAGTCATGGAACCAGGGGCTCTGCAAGTTTTTTCAATTGGTTCATCTGAGGACGTCTGGATACGGGGGAAGGCATTCAACTTTTAACTTTTTGTTTTTGCTTTTTTTAAAAAAAAAAAAATTGGATTTGCACCGATTTTGTTATCTTTTTATCCTTCCCGCCCATAAATATGGACACATGAACTCACATTTAATTTTTTTTTGACGATCTTTCGAAATTTGTGAAAATAAAGAAAAAATAGTTAATTGCTTTAAAGCAACTAAGGCAAATGCACCTCAATGTTTTATCTTTTTATTCTTTTCCAAATTTTGTAGCGCGTGCTATTTGACTTTTATTTAAGATGAAATACGTGACACCATTTTGCAAAGTACAAATGTTTACTTGTAAATTTTCATATGACTTTGATTGATTTTAATAATAATACCTATATTTTCCCCCAAAAGTTCAATCGCTTAGAATTTTTTTTTTGGTTGGTTTGATTCACTTTTACGGTTCAACTCGCTTGTCGTTATCTCTACTTTAAATATTGAATAGTGAAAAACCTGCAACTGTTATAATTTCTCTTAAGTTTGTTCGTAGGAAAAGTCACTAAATTGTTGTCATCATCACCCTAAGCCATCTTTCATAATTTTTGCTCGTACATCAATCTATACGGTATATTACATTAGAAAGTCTACTACATGAAAAGGGCATTTCAAATCTCAAACTTTCGTCAAAAGTTCACACACAATTCGCAAATATTTCACCAAAATGAGTTAAAGAAAAGGATATAACAAAATAGAAAGAATTATATTTTAAATAGTCAGGACAATTGGAAATTAGTCCCGCAAGTATTTCATTTTCCAAAGTTAAATCAAAATCTTTCCATCTTACAATCATTTAATATTTTTTTTCCTACACTAATTATTATCTTTCAATATTTCTGTCTATTCAAAACAGATTGAACTTTTTTTCATTTTTCCAAAGACCCGTATGATGTGCTCTTTTTGCTAATGTTAAAAAGTTATTGGATCAACAAAAGAGTGTGAAATCGAATCATAGGAACGAACTATTTCAAATTATACCAAGAATAAAAAGCTATTTCCTTTGCCCAACATCTCTTGGTTAATTGCTAGGTTAATTCCTTGCCATTGATCAGTCATAAGTCTATGAGGCATCAAGATGGACAAATATATAATGATAAAATGACATGAACATCAATAATTTAAGTAAAAGAGAAACATAGTTGAAAAAATTAGCTCCGTGTTGAAAATCATATATAATGAATACAAAGATATGAATATAATAAAAAGCACGACATTTCCTCTCATTAGTCAACTTTTCTTTTTCTTTTTTAAATAGTCAAGTTAGTCCAGCGGTTTCTGACACAAAAGAGGCATTGTCCCAAAAAATATAAATAATAAAACAACTAACAGCGGATAGAAATTTTTGTTATAAGAAATGAGCAAGGTGAATGTGATGAAACCTTAAAAAACGGTAAGATTTTCCTGAAAATATTTTTAAGGGTATTTTGCTATCTTATCTATTAAGAGGAAACAAGAACGAAAAGAGATGGAAATAACTAGTAGAGCAGAGGGACGGGTATCTTCAAAATCAAAATGGAGAAAAAAATATCAAAAATTGGATTCCTAAATCACGGGAGCACCACAATACATTCATATACTTATAATTGGCCCTAATACATATTATTTGCCGATTCCTAAATTTTTACAGATGTAATTTATATCCATGAAATCGAATCAAATATTTTAACTCTTTCATCCTTCAGATACTTATAATTTATTTAGTTGTCACGATTAATCTACGATGGACATAAATGGATGTTTACACAAAATTTTTTCCTAGAAAGTAAGAGCATCTATTCATGCTAGATGAAATATTAGAATAGTTCAAATTAAATATATTAAAATAAGAGGGAGAGAAAAAGAAAGGAGTGCCATATTTTACCATATGCTCTACTACTCTTGAGGCTCCCCTGTAGTTGCAATCCCATGGCCCGCTACGTTTGTCAGGCGGTTGTCCTTGACAAAAAATGCTCCTTCCAAGATCTCTCAGTTGATCATGCATCGTAAACTCACCATCATCTCCAATTTTAATCAAGCACCTCAACTTCAACTCTTCAATTCCTTGACTTGGATAAAACCCACAGTCCTCCCACATGTACATGGCGAATTTGTGCACTTTGCTATCTTCACCAATAAAGAAACAAACAATATCGAGAAAAATCTGCTTATGTTCATCTTCTAATGCATCATAACTTATTCGCAATTTCTCTTGGACACGTTTATATGGTTGGCTTTTTAATTGCTTCCGCACATCTTCCCATACTTTTCGATCCGTTTTTTCATACAAGTATGCACCCACGACTTCAAGTGCCAAGGGAAGCCCATCCATGGTGGATATGATATCACGAGATACACCCTCAAAATCCCTCAAAGAATGGTCCGTACGAAATGCGTGTCTGTTAAACAGAAGCAAAGCATGCTCCTCATCCAATGCATTCAATTCATACTTGTAGGCTACCTCAAATTCAGATTGATCAAGAACGGCTTTATTTCTAGTTGTAACAATGATCATACTTCCTGCCATAAACCAATTACGCTCCCTAGCCAGCGCATCTAGTTGATCTTTGGCATCTATATCATCCAAAAGAATGAGGACCTTTTTTCCTTGGAATCCTGATTTGATTATATTAATTCCATCATCAACATTCCAAACTTCACGTTTGATTTGCAAAATTTGCTCAATTAGTTGCTTTTGTAAATGAGGAATACTCTCGCGGCATGCTGTTTCTCGAATATTTGCAAGGAAGCTGCGATGCACAAAGTCATTC
This sequence comes from Syzygium jambos, assembly GCA_031216235.1. NCBI lineage: Eukaryota > Viridiplantae > Streptophyta > Magnoliopsida > Myrtales > Myrtaceae > Syzygium > Syzygium jambos. The sequence goes on along the minus strand of CM062221.1, from coordinate 23,426,782 downwards.
GACAGCCGATTATAGATTACCTTGGCAAGTGTTGTTTTTCCGATCCCGCCTATGCCATAGATTCCAATCATTCGAGCATTAGTGGCAGGAGTGTCTACCCAATTCCCGATTTTGTTCACATGATCACCAATTCCAACTAAGCGCTTACTAATATCAAGCTGAAAATCTTGTTGCAACTCGCTCAGAACCTTTTCCTTAACTTTTTCCACTAATTCTCCTTCATGCCTGTCCAACAACAAAACTCAATTGATAATTTCATAATTATACTTGATCTCAGCAAAAGACACCGACATACATGTGAAGGATGGATGGGGCCAATTAACATGCAAGATGTTTTGGTTTCACAAATACCAACGGGGGATGATAGCTAGTGGCCGTTTTATTTTTTTCTCTTTCGTTAGATGGATCTTGTTGAAATAGAATAAGACGGTGCACCTGGCTCGTTAAGAGTCTCTAGAAGTATAATATCTGTTATAAGGCTTAAGATTGCTGCTAGTTGAATGATAGGAGATCGATTTTTTTTTAATTAAAAAAGGTTTAGGAGAAAAGGAGGTTACTCCACTCTAAGGCTAGGGCACCACACGTGTCTAAATTGAGGACGTATAGTTGATTTATAGATCGCTACCAATGGGGTTTACTGATAGTGGAAATCAAACCTAGACATGGTAAATGTGAAGTAAGTGTCCGGTCCTTTTCAACTGAGCCGACTTTCATTGGCATGAGGAGATCTATCGTATCTGGGGGTGATAAAGCTTTGGAAGATTGAGCATTCGAGTCCTTTCTAAGGGTATTGTTTGGTGAATGATACTATTGACCGGAGGGGTTGTCATTTCTTTGATTTTTGCTCCGTTGGAAACCATTGTGATTCATCTGTTTCGCGTGAACACGAAAACTCACTTATCAAAAAAGAAAAGTTCAGGCGGAAGCAAAGTACCCGTTATCAACTTTCTCGGATTCCCATCCATGTAAGTTACTCACTTCTCTAAGTGCTCGCGGCCCTTCCTGGATATCCTTTTCATCAAAATACTTTTTACGCGAATGGAAAGCCTCCCCAAAACTTCCTTTTAGATACCGTACATCTGATGGGTCCACTTTGTAAAAGATGGGCAACACCATGTGTGATGTGCTCTTCTTGCGGTCCATGATATGAATGAGCTCGCGGAGGCACCATTTGCTCGAAGCATAATTTTCAGAGATGATGGGGATCGAAATCTTAGACCGTGTGATGGCATCAAGAATCTCTGATCCAAAATCCTCACCAATTGGTATGCTGTTATCGTCCCTGAACACGCAAATCGGTATGGACGTCCCTGCCTTGATCAAACTATGGTAGAGGTGATCGGTGAATGCCTTGCGGGTATCCGAGCCTCTAAAGCTCAAGAACACGTCGTATTGACCGCTACCTACATCAGTGGGTACCGGAGGGATGAGTGAAGAAGTGGATGCTCCCTCAATGCTCTCTGCCTCTGCGCTCTTTCTCTGACTCTGCCCTTTGTCCATGGTGATCTCAGGGGGAAAGTTGAAATGAAAAGATGCTTTTCTGCTGCTTAAAAGGATTGACGAACAACGAAATATGCTTTTAGGATGCTTTTCTGCAAATGCTTGTTGGCTTGGTCCACTCTGGATAACGTGGACGTCAATTTCTCCCCTAGGCAATGCTGAAGAAGGTTCTTGTTCTTGAGAAAGGCCTTCGATTGAGTTAGCTGACACGTTGTTTCACTGCGGAATATTAGGTGGCCGTGAAGAGGCCCCCAAAAAGCCCACATCATTTACTTCTTCAGAAACACATTTGAAATTAAACATATTGAAGTGTAATTAGTTGACTTCCTAAAACACATTTGAACAACTACGTAACTTTATGCACGTCTATGATATTTAAAGATAGATTCTTTCAGTTCAAACCTAAGATATTCAAATTATGTAAAAAATCCATGGAAGCACCTTCTTCTGAATATAAGCTCACACAATGTGTAATCCTTATCATAATCCGCGACCTTACTCCTATTATTTTTAGCCTAATATATAAACAACCCTAACTATCTCCACCGCCTCATTTTCACAACCCCTTCTGTCTAATCCCATTTCCATTGGCCAAACTTATGTAGTGTCATTTGATTGTTGCCCAATAAACCTCATCCTCTAGATGCGTGCACTTTCCTAATTGGAGGAAATTCTTATCAATCACTTTTTTAATTTGGCGGGATTCAAGTTTTAAGCATCGCTGATATGTAAAATTAACTAAAGCTAAAATATTAATCGAGGAAAAATTTTCAAATTACTCAGCTATTTAAATTATGAAGGAAGTCGATGAAAATGATACTTAATGAAAGGGAAATACTTCCTTTTGGGCCCACATTTTATTTCTTTCTAAAAGTGCACAGAAATGAGAGGTAATGCAAAAATTGCACTTTTCTTACAAAATTGGCCTTACTTCCTTTTAAAAGTGAATAAAATGAAGGATAATTAAGTCTATCAAAGCAATTAAGTTCCATCTACATCATTTCCACCCAACATGTATCCCAACATATATTGATTTTAACTTTCCCTATCTTTTTTCGTGGTCTGCTTGTTTTTTTGTTCCTAATTTTTAGAATTTGAAATTTATGGCTTTAGTTTGTTCGAAATTTGGGGCTTTTTGTGATAAAATTTTATGACTCTTAAATAGGATTAATGTTAATACAAAAGGCTGTGTCTCACTTGTAATTAGAATATCACGGGGAGCAATTTTGCTCTTTGCTTTAGATGTAATGCAATGTGTTGCATCTTTTTGCATGTACACAGGTTAGCATACTGCATGGTGTCGTGTTGACATTTCATATGGTGACACGTTTAATAATCGCATTTGTCGTGTCGTGTCGTGTCGTCTGACCTTCTTTATTAAAAGTGTCGTGTTCGTATTGTGGCAGTTCAACGCGTTTACTAAACATTTCTTGTTCAGGTTTTGCCATATTTGTGTTATATCCTAACTCGACATGACACAATTAATATGACACAACATGAATTGTCAGCTGTATCTTTAGTAACATGATCGCTCACAAAAACAATGAAAAAAAAAGAATGTCCAAAGTCTCTGAATTTTCACGATTCACTTGATTTTTTTTTGTTCTCTCTCTCTCTCTCTCTCTCTCTCTCTCTCTCTCTCTCTCTCTCTCTCTCTCTCTCTCTCTCTCTCTCCTATGTTCTTTTCTCTTTTTGTGTGAATTTTGCTTCTCTATTCCTTTCGGGTCGGTTGCTTCACTTCTTTTATGTTTTGGTTCAAATTCAGTGATTTAATATTTTAATTTTATTTAAAATATTCTTAATGAAATTGGAAATGCGAGGTAGAGATGAACAAATGGTCGTTGTCATTTCTCTCTTATTTATTTCGTGCTGGCCCCACATGCCAATAATTTTATATAGGATGAATTTATGATACCATGTTACCGAGTTGTTCACTTCAAACTTTCCAATTTAAATTATCGATTGATATATTGTCCACAAAACAGAGCTATAATTTGTTAAATGACACCAAATAAGCATGACACGTTAGTATTAAGTTACTAATGATATATGAAATAATTGTACACTATCCTTGAGTTCTTTTCCGGGCCATTTTTTTATTACAATTTTGTAGGCATATCATTCAGCTCTTGAAAAGTCAGTAAACCAATGAAAATAGAAGTACGCGAAATATTAAAAAAAAAGAAGATGATTTAGGGAAAAAAAAAATAGAAAAGAAGGGAATGAAGTGCCTGGGCTTACTTTTAGAGGTAACGTTCAAAAAGCATTTGAATTATGAATACATGACACATAGAAACCTTCTTGAACATGAATTGAAAGTGAAAAAAGGGAAAGAAGCTGGAACGAAAGATGCTATTCTGCTGCATAAAAGGATCGATGAACTAATCTCTACGAACAAGTATGAACATGAATCTGTTACCAAGCAAGACAAAAATGAACATGAAATCTTTAATTAATTAGTAATTGATTGACTAGGAGCAATTGCAGACGCTTTTAGTCCTCGCCTTATCTTCTTTTGGACCTCACCCTATTCAAGTCAAACCTGTTGGCTTGATCCACTCACAAGTAACGTGTGCGTTGATTTTTCAATTGGGCTATAAGAATATGTGTACAAGTATATTGCGTTCAATTAAAAATATAAAGCATACGTTCGGTTTCTTATTTGGTTATTGAAAATGGGAATTCGATAAACTTAAAAGATAATGATTAAGTTGAAACAGAATTAAAAACGTGTGAAAAGACGTCAAGAGAGAACCGAGCTTGTAATTGTGGATGTGATTTTATATTCTAATATTGCTTAAAATTACCATATTCTCAATGAAGTTGGACATGTGAGGTGGAGATAAACAAAATGCCTGTGGTTATTTATCTTTTATCTATTCCACGCCGGTGCCACATGGTACAATTCCATGTAAAATGAATTTATTTTGAACTGGTATTTTATCAGTGATCCTTCTGTTTCAAATTTTCAAATCTAAAAAGTTGATTGATATCTAGTCTGTAAAAGGAAGCTGCTGAGGAAAATTTAGAGCGACCAAGGTTTGAAATAATGGCGTCAAGTGCTTGTCCCCATTTTTGTTGGAGTGCCCACTTTGAGAATATCACCACAAAGATTCTTTATCCAATTAAATGGAAGTAGAGTAAAATTTTCAGCTAAATTCATGATAAGTCGGGTTAAAATTGATTAATCGCATTTTGAAGAATAAATTTATTGTTTGTAAGAAAAGAGGTGTAAGAAATGAGTGATATAAAGCTAGGTGAATCTCCTAATATGCCCGTATGGCTCGATTTATTTGATTGTTTTCATGTGTGCGTCATAAGATCAACAAGGATTTTTTTCTTATTATTGGATATCATGTAAAAGATCTCGAGACGTATCATACTATGGATTTTGGTATGTTTTATATTGTGATGATTGAAACTATCATGAGTTGAAAAGCAGGTAAAAAGTAGCAATATAGTTAAAATGCTCACTCTTTCACCGTACTGTTTTTATTCCTCATTTACTTTTCTTTTCTTCAAGTAAAGACTCGGTCAATTTTTAGAGCCTTGACGAGGGGAAAATGATTTTTTTCTTTTTTATTTTGCTAAAGAAGGGAGAAAATGAGTTAGAGGTGAAAGGGAATATACTTTCTAGGATTAATGGTCCAACAATTCGAGGAAAACAGAATATTACTCATTTGAAATGTTCTATAAGGGGTAAAATTGTCTAATGAAATCTCTTTAATAGAAGACTTACTCTTAGAATGATCGGTTTCATGATGAGTATGTTCTAAACTAAGAATCATGAACTTGATATATAACAATCGTTTCTCCGTTTTTGTAACCGAGAACCAAACTAGTCGACCTTGAACCAGCTTACTTTTATTTTTCTGATTTATTTTTCTATAAATTGATCTAAGAACTTAAAATACAGAAACCTCACGACTCATAAAAAAAATGGTCTCTGGATTCATGCGAAATGTGGCAATTTTGCACGGAATAGGGTCTAGCGCACTTGCAGACCTGCTCGTTCTAGTTCAACAAAAGATCAATACTGAATTACAATGCAACTAACAATCAGACAGCAAGGCCATCATAAGATTCCCCACATCTAAAGTTGAAAACAAAGGCCTTCCTGTTTTTCACCGAAGTCAAATCTGAGCCGGGGACATACCTCGTCAACAGATAACAGCGACTCCAAAAGAGAGAATAGAAGACCCTCCTCTGCTGTTCAGCAGCCACCCCCACATCCCCAATAGACAAAAAGGGCCCAGAAACACACTTAGCTCAGCTGACTATTCCTATAACAAAGCGACAAATCAATAGAAACGACACGCTAATAAGACATGACAAAGCGATTACCTCGCGCGAGCTGAGATGCGAAGAGAGGTCAGGCTTACCTGGAGGAGCGATGCAAAGATGAAATCGCTGCAATGGGTTTTTGACTTTGAGACTAAGTTAGCTTTTGAGCAGATCAAGTTGTATTCGAGTCCCGAAAGGCGGTACAATCGGAGGATCAGCTTCACGCCTCAGCCTGGAGCTATCAAACCAAATCTATCTCAGAACAAAAGACGAGCGTCTCTATGATTTTTGGTGATTGGCGTGTTGTTATGACCCGATGCGTTTCTCCTCTTCAAGTACGAGCACTTGGGACTTTAAATAAAGCTTTTACTTCTTCTCTTGCCCCGAAGGAGACGCGCAATCTTGTGGTGGAATTGCGTTTCTTTCACGAGGAAATTGTCGTTCTTTTTAACCCTTACCTTTTTAACGAAGACCCACCAAAACAATCCCCTTCCTTGAAATTGACAAGACTACCTCAACGTAGACTTCAAGGACACTTTGTTACTTTCTCTTTGTAATTGGACTGCGTGGCCCACTCTCATCAAAGTGAAGATGGGCAACCTTTTGCTTTCCCTGACCCCATTAACCGAAAGAATCGACACTTTAGGTTGGAGTCAAGGTGTTCACATTGGAAATTAAACTTTACATTATGCTATTCCTTAAAGAGCCGCGCAATCATCTCTTTTACCTGATAACTTTTGCAAAAGGTGTCCGTAGTGGAAATTACTTTTTCGCTGGCCTTAAAAGATGAACCAGATGTGCTCGGAAAACACGCAATTGCCGCGTCTTACATGACTAACCCTCACCTTTTTGTCTGTTCTCTTCGTAATTGGATCGCATGGCTATGCAAATCAAAGTGAAGATGGGCAACCTTTTGCTTTTCCTGCCTATTGAAATGAAAGCCACTTAGAGCTAGAGGTGTAAAAATGGTCAAAAATTTACTTTTTAACTCATATTTCAGACTGTTTAGTAATACTTCAAATTTTCTGATTTTCTGTACTTTTGTTCTCAAGAACAAACAAAGAACAGAAATTTATTTGGTAACATCAGTCAATTTTTTGTTTCGAGTTTATAACGGTTATCATTTTATTAAATTATCAATATATTTACAACAGTTTCTTAACGGCTTTCTCTTTCGTTTGAATATAAGATTAAACTTCAAATCACAATTCTTTAAGATACATCAAATTCACATATTTTTCTTTTCTTTACTAGGATATACACGTAACATTGTTATTGTTTTTTCTATTATTCTGTGCGGAACAAAGAAGAAGGTTTGTTATATCTTGGGAGGATGGCCGCTAGAGCCTATCGCACCGAGTTTTGTACTCTGATGGGCGGTATCATCCTTAGGATAGTGCTTGTATGTCTCAGACAATTGATCTTATTTTTTTCATTATTTTAATAGATTTCCTACAATTCTTATTTTTTATATTATCTAATATTTTGCTAACTATCTTAAGGATACCTCTATATGTAGACCTCAAGGAAATTGTGGTGGAATTGCGTTTCTTTCACGAGGAAATTGTCATTCTTTTTAACCCTTACCTTTTTTACGAGGCAAAAGTACACTACAAGTGCCATAACTTGTGTACGGCGCTCACTTTAGTGCCATAACTTTTTTTGGATCACTTTAGTGCTAAAATTTTTGAAAAACGATCACTTAAGTGCTAAAATTTTTGAAAAACGATCACTTAAGTGCCAACTCCGGTGCCGTACACAATTTTTCGCCGGAAATCTGACGTGGCATTTTTTTATTAATTTCTGAAGCTGACGTGGCTCGCCGGAGTCTCGCCGGAGATTGGCACTTAAGTGATCGTTTTTCAAAAATTTTAGCACTTAAATGATCATTTTTTAAAAATTTTAGCACTTAAGTGATCATTTTTCAAAAATTTTAGCACTAAAGTGATCCAAAAAAAAGTTATGACACTTAAGTGATGGTTTTTCCTCCGACTTGGCACCAAAGTGATCCGAAAAAAAGTTATGGCACCAAAGTGAGCGCCGTACACAAGTTATGGCACTTATAGTGTACTTTTGCCTTTTTTACGAAGACCCACCAAAACAATCCCCTTCCTCGAAATTGGCAAGACTGCCTCTACGTAGACTTCAAGGAAATTGTGGTGGAATTGCGTTTCTTTCACGAGGAAATTGTCATTCTTTTTAACCCTTACCTTTTTTACGAAGACCCACCAAAACAATCCCCAGTAGACAAAAAGGGCCCAGAAACACACTTAGCTCAGCCGACTATTCCAATAACAAAGCGACAAATCAATGAAACGACATGCTAATAAGACATGAAAAAACGATTACCTCACGCGAGCTGAGATGCAAGGAGATGTCAGGCTTACCTGGAGGAGCGATGCAAAGATGAAATCACTGCAATGGGTTTTGACTTCGAGACTAAGTTAGCTTTTGAGCAGATCAAGTTGTATTCGAGTCCCGAAAGGCGGTACAATCGGAGGATCACCTTCACGCCTCAGGCTGGAGCTATCAAACCAGATATCTTAGAACAAAAGACGAGCGTCGCTGTGATTTTTGGTGATTGGCGTGTTGCTCTAACCCGATGCGTTTCTCCTCTTCAAGCACGATCACTTGGGATTTTAAATAAAGCTTTTACTTCTTCTCTTGCCCCAAAGGAGACGCGCAATCTTGTGGTGGAATTGCGTTTCTTTCACGAGGAAATTGTCGTTCTTTTTAACCCTTATCCTTTTGACGAAGACCCACCAAAACAATCCCCTTCCTCGAAATTGGCAAGACCACCTCAATGTAGACTTCAAGGATACTTTGTTACTTTCTCTTTGTAATTGGACCGCGTGGCCCCTCGCATCAAAGTGAAGATGGGCAACCTTTTGCTTTCCCTGACCCCATTAACCGAAAGAATCGACACCTTACGTTGGAGTCGAGGCGTTCACGTTGGAAATTAAACTTTACATAATGCTATTCCTTAAAGAGCCACGCAATCATCTCTTTTACCTTACAACTTTTGCAAAAGGTGTCCGTAGTGGAAATTACTTTTTCGCTTGCCTTAAAAGATGAACCAGATGTGCTCGGAAAACACGCAATTGCCGCGTCTTACATGGCTAGCCTTTTCCTTTTTGTCTGATCTCTTCGTAATTGGATCGCATGGCTATGCAAATCAAAGTGAAGATGGGCAACCTTTTGCTTTTCCTGCCCATTGAAATGAAAGCCTCTTACAGCTAGAGGCGTTGAAATGGTCAAAAATTTACTTTTTAACTCATATTTAGGGCATATTTGTTAACACTTCAAATTCTCTGATTTTCCGTATTTTTGTTCTCCAAAACAAAAAAAAAACATAAATTCATTTGGTAACGTCAGTCAATTTTTTGTTCCGAGTTTATAACAGTCATCATTTTATTAATTATCAATTAATTTACAAAAGTTTCTTAACAGCTTTCTCTTTCGTTTGAATATAAGATTAAACTTCAAACCACAATCCTTTAAGATGCACCAAATTCACATATTTTTCTTTTCTTTGCTGGGATATACACATAACGTTATTCCTGTTTTTTCTATTATGCTGTGCGGAACAAAAAAGAAGGTTTGTTATATCTTGGGAGGATTGTCGCTAGAGTCTACCGCACCAAGTTTTGTACTCCGATGGGAGAAATCATCCTTAGGACAGTGCTTGTACGTAGGCATGGCCACAGTTCGGAACCAGCTGATTCCGATTCGGAACCGGCGGTTCCGGTTCGTGGCCATGTGTGAACCGGAACCGGCCGATTTCGATTCGTAATTTAAAATTTTTAAAAATAAATTATGAAATAAAAAAATTATGAATTATAAAATTATGAAATAATGAATTATTCAATATAAATTGTAATCAAAATGTAAATTATAGGGGTGATTGGTTCCCGGTTCGGTCCGGTTTTGCTCGGAATCGGGAATCGAACCGGGAAGACCGGTCCCTTAATTTTAGAACTAGGAATCGGACCGGTAAATCATAGAATCGGGAACGGGACCATTGGCCCGATCTGGTTCTAGGCAGTCCAATGGAACCCTTTGCTCTTAACTAACAAAGGATCGTAGCCACAAAATGCATACTTCACATGCTCATGGCTTGGCTTGGGTTTTATACACAACCCTTTTGATGGTCTCTTCATTCTCATTCGATGTGGGACTCTTGACATTTGCATGAAGACAAGTCAAGAGTCTCACATTGAAGGTGTTCGAGGCAAGCCGAGAGTTCCACATAAAATGGGAACGAAAAGGCATTAGAATCATTGTGTATAAAACTCAAGCCAAGCCTTGTAATTAGAGTTCAATACACCTAAGCCAAGCATTGTAATTAGAGATCAATGCACTTACAATGCATGGCAATTAGAGTTCAAATTGTTTTATAAAAAAAATTAAATAATGAATTTTTTTTAAAATTTCATTATCATTATTTTTAAATAATTTGGAACTGGAACCGGAACCGGCGGCTCCGGGCTGGTTCCAAAATTGTTGGAACCGGAATCGGGCCCGTAGGCCACAGGTCAGTTCCGGTTCCGAACCACGGGCCGAGTCAACGGGCCAGGACCAGGTTTGACCGGGCCGGTTCCGGGCCAAAACTGGCCCGTGGCCATGACTACTTGTACGCCTCAGACAATTGATCTTATTTTTTTGTTGTTTTAATAGATTTCCAACAATTCTTATTTTCATATTATCTAATATTTTTTAACTAGCTTAAGGATAAACGCCTCATGGATTTCCAAACTAGAATTCCCGCTATTACCACTGTTGTTGGATTTGAGCGAGGACTCGGAGAAGATCACAAGGAGGATAAGGAGGGGCCAGATTGCCAAGCTGGAGGGGATCCGGGTCAGGACCTTCTTTAGGTGGTGGTCGATCACCAAGATTAAGTCGAGAGGCGAGAACTTGATCTTTGAGGTCGGCAATGTCAGCGCCAAGTATCCCTCCAAGAATTTTATTTTATTTTATTTTATTTTATCTTATTTTTTTAAAGGCCCCTTCTTACGAAGGAGGAAAGTGAGCTTCTTCTTGAAGTTAGGGTTTCAATTCTTGGTTTTAATCTGGCAATTTTTGTGGATCGATGATCTGCCATTTCATTTGTTGGTTTGACTGGATGGGTTAGAGATTGCTTGTTCATTGCAACTTCATTACCACGATTGTTTTAATTGGTTGGCCACTTCATTTTAGCCATTCTATGGTAACCCCGGTTTATTCTTTGGTAATGGAGATCCAAAAAGGGATTTTTGTGAGTAAATTGTACTTTACAAGATGACAATAATAATGGCCTCAATTCTTACCATCAGACTGTCAGTGACTTCTAGTGTCCATGACGGATTTATTTGTATCGGTAGGATGAGAAGTATGTTTTCAAGCTCGAGTTGATCTCCATGGTAATGATGCTATTGTTAGCGGGATTACGTTCTTCTTGTTGTTTACTTTGTTTCGGGAAATTCATTATGGCGTTAGTTGTTCGTCCATTAGCGGAGAGAAGTAGCAAGTGTGATCGGTTGGTGTATTTGATTTAACTCTTGACCGTTACATTGGCGTGTTTTATTGAAGTTGTGCTCGGCTTTTAGATTTTTGTCCGGCTACAATTTAACCTGTAAAACATACTTTCGTAGGTTTTCTTTGGAGGTCATAAATTCTCTGAAACATATGTTTGGTAAAATTCCACAAAAATAATATCTATTTAGTTAATTATAAATTTCTTTTGTGTATTTTAATAAAATATCTAAATTGATCGTAACTCTCCTTTGCACTTGGTAGAGTTTTGAGACCTGTGTCTCGGTAATTTTCCATAATCATCGTAACTTTTCTTAGTCAAATGATAATTTGATCACATTTGCGTCTGTAACATTCCTTTAATGTTTGAAAGTGATGACAGAAAATCGATTTTGCAAAACAGATTTGACAGATCATGTTTTTTTCCCTTTTTATCCAATGGTTCATGTTAATGCAAGACCGGTCCCATAAAAGAGAGCTTTGACTAATGAAATTTCCATCAAGATCAGGAAGTTTTGGCCATAATAAAGTAGTTCTTTATTTTTTGCCAAACAATAAAGTAGCGTTGAAAATACTATTTTTCCAAAATTTTGTAAATGGTTCTGTTGAAATATATATTTATAAAGGTAAAAATATAACTAAGAAACTATATTACTTTGTCAATATTTTCTTTTGTTGATGCACAGCATCAGATAAAAGAATTTGAGATACTTCTCGTAGATCTATAACTTTAGTACGACATGCAAATCTTCTCTTTGCAAAGGAGCCTTCACACACATTCTTATCTACCGAGGTCAACATTGACTCAAACACAGAAAAGAGAAGAAGAAAAAGACCCAAGGGCGTCAAATGAAACTAGAAGAACTTATAGGGGGACAAAATAGAGCTTAGACAAACTTCAAGTGCCAAAATGGAATTTGAAATAAAAAAAAATATGGCTCCAATCTCCCAAACTCTCCAGCATATATAAAAATATAAAGGGAAAACATCAATCCCGCCATTGCCGGGAAGGTTTTTCAAAAGAGCACTTCGAGTGCGTGCTCGAGAGAGAGACTATCAATCAATTCGATTCCAACTTGTGCATCATCGATTGAATCGCTTGAATAGGTTGACTTCCATGGAGGATTGGGGCTTTGTGGTAGAGAAAGCTCTGTCACTAAGCTTGGCGCTAGAGTTCGGCTTCGACGAGCTGTCCACCAACAGGTGCTTGGACCGTCTTGTTTAGCTATACGGTATTCAAATCATTATTTTGTCGCGCATTTTTTGTGCTAGTTAGCGTTGCATATATTATGTAGGTATTTCTCGTCCACTACGATGATGGTTCAAATTGGTCTGGTTCATTTTTGAATTGATTAGAGCTGGTTTAGCGAAGTAGTCTTGCTGACGAGCAAAATGTCTAGTACTGTTCCAGTTTGATGTGTATAGATTGCTTTAGATGGTGGTTTTTCTTGGTTATTAGCCGAATTACACCCTAATGAGCGCTCAAATATAAAAAATACTCACTTTCTTTTGGGCAAAAGTACACTACAAGTGCCATAACTTGTGTACGGCGCTCACTTTAGTGCCATAACTTTTTTTTGGATCACTTTAGTGCTAAAATTTTTGAAAAACGATCACTTAAGTGCCAACTCCGGTGCCGTACACAATTTTTCGCCGGAAATCTGACGTGGCATTTTTTTTATTAATTTCTGAAGCTGACGTGGCTCGCCGGAGTCTCGCCGGAGATTGGCACTTAAGTGATCGTTTTTCAAAAATTTTAGCACTTAAATGATTGTTTTTAAAAAATGTTAGCACTTAAGTGATCGTTTTTCAAAAATTTTAGCACTAAAGTGATCCAAAAAAAAGTTATGACACTTAAGTGATCGTTTTTCCTCCGACTTGGCACCAAAGTGATCCGAAAAAAAGTTATGGCATCAAAGTGAGCGCCGTACACAAGTTATGGCACTTATAGTGTCCTTTTGCCCTTTCTTTTGGCTTATTGCATCGTGATACAACAGTCACGTGAAATACCTTTTACTCTACCATATCATTTCTCTTTCTTTCTCTCCGCCTGCCCCACCACTGTATCACCATCCTACAGTCACTCCCCCGACCAACAGCAACAGCAACAGCACCCGCCACAACTTAGCCCCCATCTCTCTCTCTCCCTCTCTCTCTCTCTCTCTCTCTCTCTCTCTCTCTCTCTCTCTCTCTCTGTCTCTCTCTCTTCTTTGTCATGGCCTTACTCGAAAATAGGGTTGTCTTGGTCAAAGCTGCAATGGTGCCTGACTAGATCTAGCGTCACATTTAAGTAATTCTGGCATGCATCGAACTAGACGCGGCATTGGAGCTCGATTAGATTTGATGTCGAACCCAACACCGCGGTGGGCTATAACTGAGGACTCGTAATTCAAGAACAAACATGTTGTTGTAGCAGTTAAGCGTGACACCAAATTGGGTTAGTGAGATATTTCTCCTTACATAACATGCTCATGTTAGTATTTGCATTTTGCAAAAAAAAAATCTTTATTATCAAGAAAAGACTTTTTTGAAGATTTTATATCAACTTTTCTATGAAACTGAGTTAATTACCTTTTAGAAATTTCTCTGGCGAGGGAAAGCAAGTCAAAGTCTTCCACCATTTTGCTTGCTTAATTGCCAAGAAAGGGATAAGGCAAAAGCCGACAAGACCTACTCAAAAGAAAAGGGGAAAAAAAGAGGAAAAGACTGGGGCACAAAAGCAAGTCAAAGTCTTCCACCATCTTGCTTGCATAGTTGCAAAGAAAGTGATAAAGCAAAAGCCGACAAGACCTACACAAAAGAAAGAAAGGGGGGGGGGGGAGGACTGGCGAGGAAAAGCAAGTCAAAGTCTTCCACCATTTTACTTGCTTAGTTGCCAAGAAAGGGATAAGGTAAAAGCCGAGAATACCTGCTCAAAAGAAAAGGGGGAAAAAATAGAATCCTGAAATTTATGTTTTCAAGAGACTTGTGGGAGGGAAAATTGTCATTATAATCCTGCTCTCTTGATTCCTTGATGAATTCAGGAGAACCAAAAACATTTCTAAATGATTTCAAGGTATGAAAATGCGTAAGTCTCTTAAATCTAGAGCAAATTAGACATGGATGTCGAGTAGATGGACGACGTAGAAGCAAGCTGGTTAGGTAGGGTTAAGAAGTTGTTACATGGTTTATAGAACATATCGACAAATATCATTGGGTCAAATAGGAAAACCCCGGGTGTCCCTCACGCGAGTTTCGACTCGCTTTTTCTTTCAGGCACAGGGTTAAATTGAAATAAAAGCATTGTGACCATACGATAAAGAGCAGATCGAGGGTTACTTTGAAAAGGGATTTCTTGAACGAGTCATATTCCTTTGTCCGAGATCCATTACTGCTGCTTACATTACAAGCGGCCGGTGCCCAGGAAAAGACTCAGAACCGACTCCCCCTCGCCCTGATCTTTCAAAATTTGGCAGCTAAGCTGGCTAAGATAGCGACTGCTGGTTTCCATTTATTAGAAAATTCCATGAGGCTGCTGCTTCATTGTCAAGGAAAAAATCTTGCAGGATCTTATCGCCATTGCCGGCCTACCCATGTGAATGAGAGAAATGCGCAACACGCATCCGAGGACGAGTTGATCATTCAAGAACATGAATATGGATATACCCATATCACAATATAATCAAGAGAAAAGGGGGAAAAATTATAATCAAGACAGCAGGATTAATTTATAAATGATGCAATGGAAAAAATTAATCACAATATAATAATGTAGTGAAATTTGTGTTTTATGATGGGGTTTTGTATGGGGTTTGCACGGTTTCTCTTAGGTGTTTTCATAAAATCTAGATGTCCGACAATGCTACATAAATACACCATACATCAAACTCTTCAATTTGCCTATTGACTATAAATAACTCATATTGATCTTATAGCATATGCGGTTATGTTATTGTTCTATAATTATACTCTTTTTCCTTTAAATTGACAAGAGTGAGCCAATCTAGGTCATGATTCATGAATGTGAATTCAAAAATATGCTATATGTGTAATCCTAACGCTAGTCTATCGTCAAGTGTTCGAGGAGAGTTGAAATTGACAAGTGAAAGCTATCTGTTACGTGAAATATACATCAGCATAGCCAAGAGTAGCTACCTGATAAAGTTTGTCAAATTTTTATCTTTATTCGAATTTATAAAATCCATTTTTTCTCCCCTGCTTGCTTTGCTTATGCTGATTGTGAGTTTTTTTTAGATTTACATTAGATCCAACATTTTTTTTGGTCCAGATACAATTCAGCACATATATTAGAATTTACTGTATTAAGAGAATGCAACTAAAAGTAGTAATATGTAAAACTAGCAACATTTTTTTGGTCTGGATACAATTCACACCCATCGTCACCGCCAAATTTAAGACGTAGAAATGAGGTTAAAAATATTGGGTTCTGCTGCACAATAAACAAAAGCAAGGGGATCAACACATGAAGAGAACAAAAAAGATTGTTTACCTTCACCAGCCAAAAGATTGCAAGGTCAACAGCAAACGCAGGAAAGAAATCCAAAAGAAAACCATACGGAACCATCTATTATTTACAAGCATATACCATCCTGGAAACAATATGCGTGCCATTAATGGGAAGAGCTGAAAGATTGTCTTCAATACAAAATAATTGTAGTCATACTTCATCTTTTTAACATGTAAAAACAACGATTTCATTCAGCGTTGGAGAGTTGCAGGCTGACGAAGCCGTTTGAAGGATCAAAACCTTCAGCCACTAAGGCTGCGCATGACAACCATTCTGTGCCCGGGAACAGATTCTGGTTAGAAATGATTCTTTTTTATTCTGTGCCCAGGAACTGATTCTGAGTATTTGAAAGCGTTTGATAACAGTCCAAAATTCTGTGCCCGGGAACAGAAATGCGTTTGGTAACGGCATAAAATTTCTTTTTATTAATAATATTTTAATATTTTTTAAAATATTTTAATATTTCTTTCTTTTCTTTTTTTCTTCTCCTCTTTCTTGGCCATGGCTGGTAAAATATTTTTTAATTAATAATACTTTTATTAAAAATAATTTTTTTATTTTTTTGGCCATGGCTGGTAAAAAATTTTCTTATAAATAATTTTTTTATTAATAATTTTTTAAAAAAAATTTTACAAAAAATATTTTAATTGAAAATATTTTTTTCTTTTTTTTTACCATGGCCTGGTCGCTGGCCATGGCCGGTCAAATAATTTTTTTATAAATATTTTTGTATTAATAATATTTTAATAAAAAATATTTTTATTGAAAGTATTTTTTTTATTTTTTTTCCATGGCCTGGTCACTGGCCATGGCTGGTAAAATATTTTTTATAAATAATTTTTTTAATAATAATAATTTTTATTAAAATATTTTAATGAAAATATTTTTATTGAAAATATTTTAATAAAAATATTTTTATTGAAAATATTTTATTTATTTTTTTTGCCATGGCCAGTAAAATTTTTTTATAAATATTTTATAATTAATAATATTTTAATAAAAAATATTTTTATTGAAATTATTTTTTATTTTTTTTCCATGGCCTGGTCGCTGGCCATGACTGGTAAAATATTTTTTTATAAATAATTCTTTCACTAATAATATTTTTATTAAAATATTTAAAAAAATTTTATTGAAAATATTTTTTATTTTTTTTGTCATGGCCCGATCGCTGGCCATGGCCGGTAAAATTTTTTTATTAATAATCTTTTTTTTAATTTTTTTTGCCATGGCCTGGTCGCTGGCCATGGCCGGTAAAATTTTTTTTATTAATAATCTTTTTTTATTAAAATATTTTAATCTCGTTAGATACGGCGAGGGTGGCCCTCGTGCCGGACATTAGAGGCTATATTAAAAATCAAGAAAAAGAAGAAGAAAAAAAAACTGATTCTCATTTTTGTTCCCAGAATCAAGAAGCTACTTTTTTTTTATTCTTGATTCTACTCCAAAACTGATTCTGGGCACAAATTTGCAAGAATTTGTGCCCAGAATAAAAAAATTAAACAAACGGATTTCTGTTTCCAAATTGATTCTGGGAACAAAAGAACAAAATCAAACACTATTTGGCAAGTTATCATGCGCAGCCTAATCATATGTGAAAGACAGCCAAATGTCATGAGAATCAGCGACAATTGTTCTATTAGGCAGTACTAACTTTGTTTGAATACTAGAAATAATGAGAGATTAATTGAGGAAAAATTACCAAAAACACGCATGCTGTTAAACCAAATTAAAACACAAGTACATTTTCAAATAATTTGAAAAAAAAATTACACTTAGTGGTGCTCTAATTAATGTTTTCACTCAAACATTCATGTCCCTCACCATGATTAAGAGAATACAGTCATTGTTCTCATGTCCCCGTTGGGTACATTCCTCTGGAGTTAATTCTTGTAAAAACTAATTGTACCCTATGGTAACCATTTCTAAATTTTACGCAAACAAGTTGGATCTATCTGACTTCCAAAAGTTGGCTAGTAATGAACATAGACTTTGAAGGTGCCACATACGCTGGTGGAATGAGTAAGTCACAAGCCACAATAGAAAGAATCGGAAAAGTGGTGGCTTGCCTCTTCCACCATTTCAGGTCCTCGAGGTTATTTTCAACAACTCTATCAATGGGCTTGGAGTAGCCTATTCCCAAGTACGTCTTCAACTTATTGGTAGACGATGAAGACAGAGACTTAGCAGGCTGTGGGGAGTTCTTCTACTTATGAAGCAAAGACCATATAGGTTTGTGGGCACTACTCAAAGAGGCCACGTTCTTTATCCGTGGCTTGCTAACTAAATTTAAAGCACTACTTATTATCTTCTTATTTGGGCCACAGCTTGAAAAATAACGCTATCCATCGTCTCTCTCGCTTCATCGGCAAGTCAAAAAGATCTTCAGGTTGAATCTCTCCTGCCAGATTTCGCCATTTTGTTGTAATCCGAAGTTATAGACCCCTACCCGTCGAGAGACACCTTGGATGAGATCCACCAAGCTCACGACCAGAACCTCTTTTCTCAAACAATGGTGTCTTGAGATAGAGAGTGAACGGGGGGTGGGGGTGAAAATTAGTGATTTTTTATGAGACAAAAAAAGTCGGGGCCAAAATTGTCATTTGACATAAAATTTGTGCTTTTTTTGGGAATTAGCCCAATGGAAAAGCTTCTATTTTGAACAAAAAAAATATTGTAGAGGATGTCTTTTTCCTTCTTAACATGATTGAACTCCATCCTCTCCAATGCTCTTGGAATTGATTGTGTGACAACTACAGCATGACTAATTTTGGTAGATGCAAATTTATTACCGAAAAAGACAGATTGGGCTCAATGTCAAACCACTAAAGCCATCTTAATTCAGAAAACAATTTGTTAAACTCTCCACTTAAAAATGCTCACTTCAATTGAAGCATAATTTTCAGAGATGATAGGCATCAAAACATAGACCATGTGATCGCATCAAGGAGCCGTGCCCTTCGCCAATAGGGAGGCTGTTTATCATCCTTGAGCACAAACATTGGTAGAGTTCCTTCATTTATAAGATTGTTTTATTTTTTTTGATAATCGAGGTGTCCGCGCAGCCGGCGAACTTGCACTCAAACCAGCGGTGAAGCCCGACTAGTCCTCGGGGGGCTAGCGCAGCATCCACCGTCACGACCCTCTACTTAAATCACCGGCACCTACGAGTTTTGAACCCAAGACCTCTCGTGAAAGAAATTGAGCGCAAACCATCGCGGCCACCGATGGATGGGTCCATTTATGAGATTGTTGTAGCCTTTGAAGCTCAAGAGATGCTGCGCTAGCCCCCCCGAGGACTAGTCGGGCTTCACCGCTGGTTTGAGCGCAAGCTCGCCGGCCGCGCGGATACCTCGGTCATCAAAAAAAAAAAAAAAAAGAATACATCATAGGGATTACTTCCCACTCCTGTTGGTGCTGGAGAGATCAACCTAAATGTAGATGCTCTGCCATTGCTTCTATTTTCTGCATGTGTATTGCTTCCACTCTTTTCCTTGTCTTGAGAAGATTATAAGCGAACACCAAAAGAAGAATTGGCGCAACAAGCACCGCAAAAGAAAGCCCCGAAATGAACTGATGCACTCCGTTATTTGCTTTGCTATGGCTCTTCCCCTTATCCATGGAAGTCTTGATAGCAAATAGAAAAAAAAAAAATGCCTTCCTGTAGAGCAAAAAAAAGGCTAACGTATGAACTGGACTTATGCATCAACTTGAAAAGATCAACACCACATGCTCAAAGAACGAGTTGGACACATTACAATATATGAACATCAACTAACTAGTCTTCATATGGAGGTATTTCCCAATTACCAGTACTTCATGTAGAGCCGATACTATCACATACTTGTTCTCCACTCGATTGCAACACTCAAAAATCGAAACCAGATCGAGTATCACTTTCTCTACTCGAGCTCGGCTCGATTGCAAAAGTCGAAATATTCAGGCTCAACTCGATTCCATCCTCACAAGGAAGTAGTATTTTCTTTTTCGCCAAACAGTGTGGTAGGTTTGGAAACCTATTTTTCCAAATTATCTGATGTTCGTTCTAGTGAAATGTGCACATAAATAAAGGTAAAAATATAAATTAAGATAGGTATTACTCTGTCAATTTGCTGATTCACAGCAATAGAGAAAAGAAATTGGAGATACTTCTGGTGGATCTATAACTTTAGCATGATATGCAAGTTCTCTTTGTTCGTAAGGGGCCTTTACACATATCCCTATCTATCAAGGTCAAGAATGATTCAAACCCAGAAAAGAATAAAGTCGAAAAGGCTCTCACCAAATGAGATGAACATCAATTTCAACCCAATGACCTTTTTTTAAGAAATTTTTTTGCTAACGATGTGATCTCTAGTTTCTTCAAATACTCTATTGATGTTGATGTTTGTAACAGTTTTTATTTTATTTTTTCAAATTTTGCAATTCTCATCTAGCTTTTTTAATGCGAAACATCGAAACATCGAAAGTTCTTCAAATTATGTAAATATTGATGTGTAGAATCATACATAATAATTTAATGATTTTTTTAAACTTCAAACAATTATTTTTTCTGTTTCGAATTTTGAATAGAGGCACAATTGATTGATAATTTTTCATATTTCTTCCCACCAAACAAACAAGCCCAACTTCCCAAGAATGTCGAGCGAAACCAAGATGACTTACGAGGAAGGCCAAAATAGACCTATAGCGAACTTCAGGTGCGAAAACGGAATTGTCAAAAGAATTAAAAAGGCAAGGGAAAAGCAATCAATTCGGCCATTGCTTTCAAGATTTTTCGAAAGAGAGCACTTCAAAAAATGTACCTTTTATTGATTGAACAAGTCATTCTGATCTCTCTAGCAAATCAGTTTAAATTGCCCAACGAGGTTATATTACTGACAAACTCATTATAAGTAGATGTAACTGCTTCTATTAGTGGTTTTTGCTGCATCTTTGGATAATCAGATGTACTGATTGAAATAAGTACTTGACATCTTTGCAGCTACTGGTCTAATGGTGCTGGCCAAGTCATTCCATCTGCACTAAACATTTTGCGGCCAAACCTAAAATACACACTTTTAGTAAGTTTGAATTCTACTGTTCAGTATGGACGAGCGATCTTAGTCATGGATAAAGAACTTCTGCATCGACAGTGCTGGAAATGCATTCATAAGGACAGCTAATTCAAGCTTTTGCGTGCATTCTGGGGAGTCTATATTTCGGTGGCACTTCTGCCCAACCTTTCACGAAGTCCAGAAAAGGGCTGGGCGACAGTCGCAAGTTGCCGTCGAGGCAAGGTCCTTGCCCTATGGCTTTAAATATCTGAAATTTAAAGCAGTTCCAATTTCTCTTTTGGTCGAAAAAGTAGTTCTAATTTAAATTTTTTTTTGTGGCTCGTTCTAAGTTCACCCGTGACCCATAGCAATCTCGAAATATTCATAAAACCCTCCTCTTCGCAACCGCAAAAACCCTCTCTCGCTCTCTCTCTACCGTACTACCTGCCGACCCCTGCAACGATGGCGTCCTCGACCTCGGCTCTCCTCCCTCCCCAAGGCCCGGAAGAAGGAGAGAGGCAAAGTACAGGCTCAAGCACCTCAACACCCACTTCAACAACAACCTCTCCCCCTCCCTCCTCCTCCTCCTCGCCTTCGTCTCCCCCGTCTCGCCGCCGCACCACGCCCTCTCTCTCTCGAGAGAGAGAGACTAGCGATCGGTTCCATTCCGTTCCTACTCGTGCATCATCAGTCGATCGATCGAATCGCGTCGAACAAACACAGGTTGAGATGAGATTCCGTGGAGGATCGGGGGGTTGGAGGAGGTAGAGAAAGCTTGGTTGCTGACCTTGGCTCTCGAGTTCGGCTTCGACCAGCAGTCCGCTAGCAAGTGCTTGTACTGTCTCGTTTCCCTCTACGGTAACTCGAATCATTTACTTCGTCGCCCGTTTTTTCATGCTGAGATTAGCGTTTGCTGAGGCTACGTAGGTATTCCCATCGTCCACCGCGATGATTATGGCTGTGGAATAGCCATAATCATTGGGGGAATGACGTAATCGCTTGTGCTGCGTGGATAATTTGTAAATTGATCGATTGTGCATTCCCCTAAATAAGGCGATTCGTTGCGGTCAGTCATCATTCTGATGATGGCTATGGAATAGTCTTGCCTTTTGGATTTGAATGGACCGGAGGAGCTGGTTAAATCTAGTTCACTGAGCGTTAATCCCGTCCCTATTTCTCTGTGGGTTTTGCGTAGTAGTCTTATTGACTAGCGAAATGTCTTGACCAATCTCTGAACTCACCGCAAATTTACTTATGGTGTCTTGCCTACATATAAATATGGCGTCTCACTGAAGTAACTGCAGATTACATATTGTAGATTGTATATATCTGGTCTCTTTTTTGTCTTGGAACTTGCAAAATCATCTCTCTTCTTTTTGGTCTTCTTAAGGCGACGAAGGTCGAGAGTTTATCACTGTGGAGCACTGTAGCGATGATTTTCTAGCAGAACTTTCCGAAACTATGCAAGATACTGAGGATTGGGATGATTTGCAAGCTGCAGAATCTGAAGGTTGTGAAGTTTTGACTGACATGTTTGGCCAAGATATCCCTAATGAGGGCGAATGCAGTGTTGCACACGATGTTAATATTATAGAAGATTCTCCACAACCTGAGAAAAATCAAACTTTTCTTGAGGTAGATTCCTCCACTGGCAGTGAGGATGAAGATGATATATTTGGCAGTAAAATGGGCAGGAAATCCATATGCTATATTCCTTATCAAAGCAGTACTCTGAGCAATTCATCCACTCAACTTCTGGCCAGGTGATCTTTAGAATCCATGGTATGCTTCTGAAAACTGTGAAGTTGTCTCACTCCTTTCTGCACCCACCAGTTTGAAGGGATTAAGAAAAAGAAAGAAAAGCAAGGTGGCTTGGCATGTTTTTTCCCATGCCCAAAACTAATTTGGTTGATAGTTGTTAAGTTTGTGGCTTGAGTTTTGATTCATGGACCTAGATTTGGCTTGGGATTGGCCCGTGTAATTGCATGGACCAAACACGCGGCTTGAAGAATGTCTCAGTACTGTACAGGGTTAGCCGTTCGGTGAAGCAATTGTGGACACCTGAAGAAGCCACAATAGTTACCGGACAAATCCCAGGAGTCTGGCCACAATGGTCCAGTTGTTTAGAAGGTTGACAAAAAGTTGGCAGATCTCATCACGTCTTTTCGTTCTTTTGACAATGATTCTTCAAACCATATTTTTATATATTTTTGTTGTTGAGGTATATTGGGGCCAACAAAGAAAATGAGCAGAATTGAAAACAGATTGTCTTGGTTATTGATCGGTAGAGATCAGTGTGTCCTTCTGAGAAAACTCTTGGGAAACGCTTTCCACTCGTCTCATTCGTTTTTGATTGACTCTTGCAATTGGGGTTTTGGTGAGTGAGAAATTGATTTATTTCTTATTGTAATTCACTCTTGGTCATAGTGAAACAACTCCTCCCATTGACGTAGACGAAACTGCCCAACCTCTTAAATTAGTGTGTCACTGTTCTTTGCTCTTAAAATCATTTCTTCCTTGATCATTTCAAGTTTGCTTGTAATTCTGCTCACAGCAAAGGACCTTACGCAGGGTACCTGTACAAAAGCGTTAGGTAAATTGCTTATGAGGGCTCTCATCCGATCATATGTATAATAACTTTTGCCAGTTACTTCCACAGTCTTTAAGATCTAAAATGACTTATATTAGAACTGTTTGGTCAATAAAAACAATTGATTTTTGTTTTATATGATGTAACAATACCTATATTTCTTAAATATTTTGAGAGTATAGTACATCATCCAAGTGTGGAACTTAGCATCCAGCTTCTTTGATAGGAGAGTTTTGCAAAATGAAGGCTTGAGATTTCTTTGTGCACAATTTTCATTTTCCATCACTCCATGTCAGAAACTATTTATGGTGCTGAAGAGGCTTATTTGTGTTGAAGGACTGTAAGAGCACTGTCACTCAAGGTTTGATATCATCAGTTTCAAATAAATGACATTGCTCTCGGATTTTGACATGCAAAGGAATTGCAAGCCTTGGATGACATAGAATTGGAAAATGTTGTAATATTCGGAAACAAGGCATTTCAACCAATGCAGCATCAGGCTTGTAAAGCTTCTGTAGCCAAGCAAGATTGCTTCATTCTCATGCCCACTAGAGGTGGTAAAAGTTTATGTTACCAGGTTAGTGAATGTTAACATTATTTCTTTTGTGTAATGATCGTATGTAGAAATATGTGCGGAGACAATGTTTAGAGCGCAAGCCATGTGCGTTTGCTCAATGGTTCCACCAATTAAATGCTAGATGGGTAGACTTGTATATCGAAATTTAAGCTTTAAAATGATCTTGTAATCTGCTTTGTTAGCACTGTTGAGAAGTTTGTGCTTAAACTTAAGGAAGAAAATGTTTTCCAAATGCAACTTAAGCGATAGGAAGTGATTCAAGTACAAAACCATGGGTTCCAATGTACGGGATCGGACTAAGTTGGAAAAGAAGGAAATACTGGACATTCTCATTCTGCCTATGCACATCTCTATCTATTCTATAATTTCTAGAGTTTGAGCTTTGTGCTATGCTTCTAGGACCTTCTAATTACTTAATGGAAAATTTATCTTGTTTTTGCATGTAAGTGTTGTTGTCAGTCATAGACTCATAGTTCAGGTCCAATTCAAACGGGTTATTAAGTCAAAGAGGAATAAGTTTTCAAATTACTTGCACCGAATACTGATTGTAGATGTCTATATTTCCTATGCAGGTATGTGCTATGTCATCATGTCAACTAGGGGTGATCATTTCCCATAGTTAGTTTGAAATTGATGGCCTTTCATATAAATCTGAATTGATCTACCGAATCATAAAGGAAGATATTAATCTGAATTGATAAAGTTGAATTATCCTGAAGTGTTTTCTGTTCAGTCTTGAAGAAGTTGATATATCTTTCTAGCTGAAGTAATTATAAGACAAATATCAACTGGTGCTTTCTGATAAGTTGAAGGTGAATAAAAGAATAATTCCCTCATCCCTTCCTTTCTTCATGTGCTCTTCTGATGTTTTTACATTTCGTTTCAGCTGCCAGCAACTCTTAAACCAGGTGTCACAGTTGTTATATATCCCCTGCTATCTCTCATCCAGGATCAAATAATTACTCTAACCCTCAAGTATGGAATACCGTCTACTTTCTTGAACTCTTAGCAAACTGCTGCCCCAGCAGTGGCTGTCCTCCAAGAACTAAGGCAAGGTTTAGCGCTCTCTCTCTCTCTCTCTCTCTCTCTCTCTCTCTCTCTCTCTCTCTCTCTCTCTCTCTCTCTCTCTCTCTCTCTCTCTCTCTCTCTCTCTCTCTCTCTGCGTTCCTAGAGAAGTATATCATACCATACAATCTTCATCCCGCCATTAAATGGCTATGCTCCATATGTTGCAATGGATGCACATTTTTTTATGTAGTTAATGAAAAGATTCATGCCTGAGATGTTTGCCTTAAAAATAAATTTTAGGATCGCAGTTTTTTCTAGAGAAGTATATCATACAATACAATCTTCATCCCGCCCTAAAATGTTGGGCTATGCTCCATATGTTGCAATGGGCTTTCTACTGGACTTCTAAATTTTTTTTTCTGAGTATTGTGATTGTCAAGTCATTAATCTCTACTGCTTTGCCTGTCTTTTCAGGAAAGATAAACCATTGCGCAAGCTATTGTATGTAACTCCTGAAAAGATTGTGGGAAATCCATCATTTCTTGAGATATTGAAGTGCTTGCATAGAAAGGTACTATTTCTGATTCACTGTAACTTTTTCTGAAAGTTTCTTTTTTAACTTTTTGATACTCATCCATCATGCATTGTAGGCACAACTTGCTGGTTTGTTGTTGACAAGGCATATTGTGTGAGGTATGCTCTTTGGCATCCTTGTATCTGAAGCAAAGGTCATACTAGAGTTGCTTCAAAAGGAATAAGTATTTTGATGTTGCCACTGCAAAACTACTGTCCTTGTTCCAGATAAAGAAAAAGCAAGTTGACTTTTATTTATGCTCGCTCTAACTCTTTTTTTCGAACGTCTTCACATTTTCTGTGTTTCTAGCCTTTCTGTGAAGTTCTAGCATAACAGAATGCAATGTTGAAATAACTAATTCTGGAAATGATCCAGTTCCTTGTTTTGGGAAAAGTCAGTGGCACATCATTAATCATATTAGGCAAAATGCACACAACTAAAATAACCTCCAACGGAAATCACTTTCGGAAGTAATTGGAAGTGTCCAAGTTTGGCATGATATTCAGGTCTTTTAAGCTAGTTCTTGTGTCTGTATCTATTCTTTTAACCTTTATACTATATATTAACAACTTGACATATAAGGCAAAAGTTTGCCCATGTGATCGTTGATTGTGTTTCTTATGAGGTCTTTACTGGATTTGCACTGCCAATGCCATCTCATGAAAGGAATGTACTGCTGGTTCGAGCTTTTTTCATATACTTGAATGATTGTAAACTAGTAAAGCTTATTGACCGTTACTTTCTTGGTTGTCATTATTGCAGTCAATGGGGACATGATTTCGTCCAGATTATAGGGGACTGGGATGTCTCAAATAAAATTTTCCATACGTCCCAGTGATGGCCTTAACTGCAACTGCCACTTAGCCAATTCGTGAGGTACGAAACTTGCACAATAACCTCCGGATTATGTTGAAATAATCATTTGGGACTGATTGAAATGTGCATCCATCGCAGGATATCCTAAAAGCTCTCAGGATCCCCCATGCTCTCGATCTTGAGACAAGCTTCGACAGACCAAACCTAAAGTACGAGGTCATAGCTAAGACCAAGGAACCACTTAAGTAGCTTGGAGAGCTGCTAAAGAATCATTTTGATAATTTTTGTGGCATAGTATATTGCCTCTCAAAGACTGAATGTGTTGATGTTGCAAAATACTTGAATGATTAGTGCGGTATAAAGGCGGTGTACTATCATGCTGGATTAGCAGCCCATCAAAGAGTAGCTGTTCAAAAGAAATGGCATACTGGAGAGGTCCAGGTTGTATGTGCCACCATTTCTTTTGGGATGGGAATAGACAAACCAGATGTGGTAAGTTGAAATGGACTTCGGTCGTTTGCCTATTTTTAGTTTTAGAATCAAGCTGACGTGTTGACAAATACTCGACTAATCCACTTTTCTTCTAATGTTTAAGTTTCACTAATTGGTTTCTTAGTGTGCTTGGAAGTAAACTTTACTGGTTCCATGGTCCAGTGGCCTGCTAAATCGTCGATCTTGGCTATTGATTGCGGGAACTAGCGAATTATGTATTTTTTCAAGTCAAATTCTTTCTTCCTTGCATGGAACTTGGGTGTGCTGAAATTAAGTTAGACTAGGATGAAGGTCGTTTCTTTACTGTCAAAGTGGCAAATGACTCCGATCTACCTTGACCTTAAGTTATAATGTTTTTGTCACATTTTGCACTTTTTTTATTGGTTCATTAATTATTTTTTTATGTCATGTGGTCAGCGTTTTGTCATCCACAACACAATGTCCAAGTCAATTGAAAGCTATTACCAAGAATCAGGGAGGGCAGGAAGAGATAGTCTACCGGCAGTGTGCATAGCTCTGTATGCCAAAAAGGATTTCAGCTGGGTTGTGTGCATGTTAAGGAGTGTTCAAGGATGTAAAACTGCTATCTTTAAATCTGCAATGGCTCAAGCTAGGAAAATGCAGCAATATTGTGAACTCAAGGTAATCCAATTTGTGTTCTCAACTTCTCATTAATGATCTCAACTAAGTGATGCTTCTATTTTGAGTTTCAACTTTCCACTTTGTTCTATTGATTGTTGTTAGTGTTAGTCTGGCATTAACCAGTCTGGGTGCTGGATCATTAGATGGTCTGTCGGCAACATATGTAAATCATAATGGAACCTTTGGGCTAAACTCATCTTCCTCGCACCTGAATGGAGCAAAGTCTATTGATAAACATGTGTTAACTCTCTAATTTGTGAAATTTTCAGGATGAGTGTCGGCGGCAAACCTTACTTGCACACTTTGGTGAGTCTTTGGATCGGAAAGACCGTAAATATGGTTGTAATCCTTGCGACAATTGTCTCCAAGCCTCTTCATAAAGGTAAACCTTTCAGGTATCAACTCTCTTGATGGGCGACAGGTACCGACTTACGCATGTTCTTGAGCCGCACAGTTCTTCTGGTTCCATCATCCGCAATTATTGGAAGACCACATGGTAATGGAGGAGCAAAGGTCCTTAACTAAGGATACAGAATTCTTCAGTTGTGATGGTCTTGTCATCTCATGTTTGTCTTTTCCTTTCATCTGTTGCCATGTTCTTTGTCTGGAACTAATTATTTTTGTGAGGGGAACAAAAATGTGGCTCAACATATAAGCTGGAGAGGCATATGGGAACACACCATCCGGTCTTGACTGAGGAAGAAAAAGTTACGTGTTTCAGTTGAGCGAAGATTAACAATGAAATCCAATTATACAATCACACATTGCCTTTCTTCTTCTTTCCCATTTTGAATTAGTGATGAACGCATATCATGACTGCATCTGAAGTTGGTTTACTTGCAGATTCATTTTTTCAAGTCATATAGCTTAGGATACAATCGACTGGTTGAGAACCTTTATTAGGGTGTAATCATTAGTTATCCAACTATTGAACACTGCCGGCTTTCTGGTCATCAAGCATTGCACAGGTGGACTGCATTATTCAAGTCATTAGGGACTGGGGATCTTAGATCCACACTATGTAATAGTTTTTCACAGAGAGCACGTGGCAATGCATCTATGATTTGATACTTAGGGATTTAACATGGTTTTATTATTCCTGGGTCAGGCACAACGTTAGATTCATGTTGACTAGGACGTGTCAACGTTAGATTTGAGAGAGAGACTATGGATCGATTCGATTCTGACTCGTGCATCATCGATCGACCGAATCGCTTGAAAAGGTTGAAATTCCATGGAGGAGCAGGCCTTGGAGGTAGAGAAAATTGTCTGATATGTTGATGATGATGGCTATGGGACAGTCAACTTTGGATTTGAATGGGAACGTAGCTGATCAAATTTAGTTCACGGAGTTGATTAAAATTGTCTGATCTGTTCTTCTCTACTCGTTTCTGGGGTTCTTTAACCACTCCTCATTTCCTCAGTTCGTCTATTTCGATTCCTCTTCGTTGTTGTACGATTCAGCATATGGCAATGTATGCTACCGAAGCTACATAATCTAAAACTGCATGTGTGCGGGTGTCAAACAAACCGAAAGGCTTTCCATAGTTCCATTTTGATTTGAGGACAGTTTTCATATTTCTAGTATCGTCCCAGCGAGCTCGGAGATACAAAAATGAGGAAAACTGAAAAGCCCCGGAAGCGAAAGTTCTTGTGTTCTTTCAAAACTTCCACAGTTATTGTTGCTGTTATTTATAGGATCTTGATGTAAATTGTGAACAAACTTTCGAAACAAAGCTCCAAGCAAATCGCTAGCATGAAATCGGCTCAATCAGTTTGACTCGTTCATCCAATTTTATTCGATCGATTCACGGCCGTCCAACTTCAAATCATTTTAGTCCATAAGGTCGTGACTAATGTTGTATATGAAGTCAAACACAAAGCCATTGCCCTTTGGATTAAATGCCTGGGCACTGGTTAAGCAACTAAGGAATCAAATTGCACAATCCAATACGTTGACTCTACTTGCCACTTTTTGTGTTAATCCTAATCAATATTATGAAAATTAAGTTATTTTACGCTAAGTATGTTTAACAAGTGACTTGACTCGTTAACATGGCCGGGATTATATATGGCTTTAGTACTAAAAAGTAGACAACAAGCTCATCAGACTATGAGTATACCTTGCGAGTAGCTTTTAACTACTAAAATTCCATTAGTGTAGTCCAGTTCATGGTAGGAGAATATCTAGGAGTGACCCCAAAGAAATTGCTTCGATTGAAACTCAAATGCATGTCCGATGACCACAATTTGGCATAGCAGAGTCAAAAAAGTAACCAATTAGATGACCCTTCGAAGTTTTTCATTCAAACCAAATGAGTACAAATTCTGGGAGTGGCTATTTTCACCCTTCCACTGTAGCCAAACACCAAAGAAAATCGGTTTCAAGTATCGAAAATGTATGGTTGTGCTTCTTCTGCTTTATATATTCATGCGTAAATAAATCAAGTTTGAAAATTATACGACTGAAGTTATTGCAAAATGCCAATATATAAATTTTTCAGCATAACCAAATCAAGGAGATGATTGTAGGCTGATGAACACTTCTATTTTGTGTTCAAAATTCTTCCAAATGAGAAACTTCTGTCGTATTGTAAACCTTTTCGTTGGGACTCTTGGCTGCAATTGACATAGTATGTGCGGAGTCCATAACATTTGCTTTTTCCATGAAAAAAGTCTCTTCCGGTCACAAGATTGTGGCTTGAAGTGGACATCTAAACGGTAATTTTGTTAACAAATTTGATTTTATGCTTAACTTCACATACAGAACCACCTGCACATGCGGCTTCTGCAAGCATCTTGAGATTCGGCCAAGCCAAAGAATAGCACGATTCAAAGCTTGCAAACGACAACTACACACCCTGAGAAGAGGTCGTTTAATGTCAATGATCCTATGGAGAGGTTTAACAATACGCAGCACATGATAAAAGACAATATTGAAGTAGCTTTGGAACACCATGACATGGCTCATGCCAGCCCGCATCTCCATCCTGTGGTGTCTGGAGACTTTCTCCTTAATTTCATGAAATGCAGCTTGAATCTACACAAGAAGGATGGGATTAACTAATTGTCAATAATTGAAGAAATTTGAGACTGTAGCATCACAATTTACCCCATGAAAGATAAGGTACAAATGCATAAACATTATTTGCACCAATCGCAGTTGGACCGCAATGAACAGAGACTTTGTTAGCTGGCCGAGGAAAAAGGAAACAACAGGCTTCGGAGAAGTAAGCAATTAGCAACACTTTCCTTGTTTGTGTTTAGGAACAGAATTTTTGTTAATAAGACTATGCTGAAAGGGTGAAGTGCCTCAAAAGATGTAATTGTTGACTTGGTTATTTCGCAGTACCCAATTAGCAAAATCAGCAATACGCAAAAGTTTGCCAGGAGGTGAATTTTAATTTCACAAATTCAACATCGCATGCATGAGAACCGAGCTTATTAAATCAGAAACATATATGATAACATTCAGAGGATATTATCACTTTAATAAACTTATAGAAAATCAAGGAGATTGTCATCATGCATCCTTGTATACTGATTTTCTGGTGAAATGTGCAGCTCATATAGTATAAGCACACAAGTTAGTCTTTCATAGTTACGGTGTGACTGGTAGTGCATACCTCCGTCTGCAGAGCCTCATCGAGATCGGGAGTGATATCATTAGAAAGCAACTGCATCAAACAACTCTGCATCAAGGTAACATACAGAAAAATCAGCAAGTAGGTATTCGATTAATTAGAGATGTAAAACCTAATGAGCATACAAAAAGCAGATTCAATCTAGAAAACTACACTCACAAGCATTTAGGAATGTGCTGTTGAGACTAGATCAGGTGTTTGGATGTTCACAAGCATCAAAACTTCCTCAGTACAATCCAGTTGGCCCACGAGCCTCTTCATGGTTGGCACGCAAGATGGCCATCAGCTGTTGCTGATTCTTCCTCTGCAAAATCCCTCTTCATTTTGATTGGGCTCTGGTATGAAACTTGAAGTTCCTCTGCCAAGTTAGCCAGACCCAGATCAATGATGTGAGAAAATGATTCCATTACAACAATAGGATCAAACGGGATGCAAACTAATTAGCAAATTCTTGAGCTCCTCACCCCAGCTTATTTCACAGAACGGGCAAAACATTGTCCCAATTATGTACAAGGTTATCGATACAACTCATTGAATCGAAGTCCAATAGTAAGCCTCAGTCATTACATAGACTAACCAGACCCATCACAAAAGCAACACCAGTTTGCCTTTGCATGATAATCTTTTAAAACAACAGCTTTGAGCTGGTCTACAATTATATATGACAGACTAGTTAGAACTACTTTTCATTTTTTTTTTTATCACCAACCAGAGAAACTTGAAACTTGACTTTTATTTTAGCTCAGTTTCTCATACTTACTAGGAATTCATGCTCTGTCATGTAAGATTCAAGAGGAACATCAAGGGAACCATAAGAAACTTGACCGGGTTTTTGATCACCAGAGAAAATTGAAAGGTGTTTGTTCTGAACAAGATATCTGTCACTAGCCAAATTTAACACACAAAAATACTCACAAAGGAACTCAAAATGGCCCAGGATTTTTTAACAAAAAATATGAATTTTGGACATAGGGAAAAATGGACTTTGGGAGCAGTTTATAATATTTAGTAGAAGATCATCGGCCTCTAGATGAAAGATTCAAATCCCGGGTTTATCGAGAGGGAAACTGTAAATCACTAGGGAATTCTTGTTTACCTATCTTTAATATTTTCATCCTTGCCTCACTTGCTGCTAATCTGTTTGCAGTCTGCAAAAGCTGCCAATGGAAGGATAAATGAAAAACATTGATATAACGTAATATGTAGGCAAATCCAGAGTTTCCAAAATCAATCAAATAGATACCCGGTGTAGAGCAAATCATTCTTAAAATATAGAGTTTCGAGAAAAGTATTACTCTATTCGCTCATGTTGGCCGTTCAAGGATGAAGAATCTTACTAGATGACCAATGCCTTCTGTTGACATTTGGGTCTAAATTTTGATCTTGGCTGAAGCATCATGTCAGCTCCTATGACCAACTCCCCCACTCCTTCAATTATGTTAGACAAGCAATTTAGGAAAGTACAGAATGGGAAACCTTCTTGTCAAAAGGAGATAGTGATGAAAAGTAGGTCATGAATCTCAGAAGAAAAATGATTGTTTACTGCTTATTTACCTCTGTTGAGGAAACATCAATCGCTCTCTGTTCAGCAATCATCACTCCATGAGTCGTAAAACGGCTCTCCTTCATAATAATTTCTAGAGATGCATGTTCCAGATAATTCCGGTATTGCTTCCAATGAGTCACAACCAGAGATATCCAAATCAATTAAATCCAACTTTTCAAGTCCCCGAAGCTGAGTAAGTTTCTTGCAATTGTAAACACTTAGAGATCGTAACCTCTCACATCCATTCAAATCCGGCAAAGTCTCCATTGATTCGCATCCCGTAAAATCCAACTCTTCTAAGAACTTGGCACCATCAAGACCTCGAATTTCAACTAGATTTTTGCACCAGACAGCAACTAATTCCTTCAAACACGTTGATTCTGGACAGAGAAGCCTTTCAATGGAACCGCAGCTATATAAATAAATGCCCTCCAAGAGCTCCAAATTTTCAAGGCCCTGAAGTTCAACTAGGTTATCGCAATTCTTAGCGAGTAATCGTTTCAGACGAATTAACTGTGAAAGGTCCAGTCTTTCAATTGAACTACACTTTTCTATTGAAAACATTTCCAAGTTCTTCAATCCGTTGAGCTTAAGCAATTTCAGCTTACCACAATCCTCAATACGGAGTTTCAAGAGTCTCGAGGGAAGCTCGGGGATGTCTTCAAGTAGATGGCATTCCCAAAGACGGAATTCTTCTAGGTGGATTAGGCTAGAAAGCCGCGGCAGCGACCGCAGCTTGCCACAGCAATGCAGCTTAAGGCGCTGGAGCGAAGAAAGATCCCCAATAGAATTGGGAAGCTCTTCAATCCCAGAATAACTGACGTCCAGAAATTGCAAATTCTTTAAATCCCCAATTGAGCTAGGGATTTCTCTCAGTGACCCACACCAACTGAAAATCAATTTCTTCAGCTTCCTCAGAGAACCAATAGACGTAGGGATCTCTGTAATACTAGACAAATCTAATACAAGTTCTACTAAATCTTTTAATTCGCCCACTTCCTCTGGTAGCTCCTTGAGACTTTCACAGCCGCAGGCGTTCAGTGTCTTCAGCTTCCTCAGAGAACCAACAGATGTAGGGATCTCTGTAATACCAGAATGATCTAATACAAGTTCTTCTAGATCTTTTAATTCGCCCACTTCCTCTGGTAGCTCCTTGAGACTTCGACATCCCCACAAGTCCAAGGAAACGAGGCTCTTGAGTTTGCCAATAGAAGGGTGGAGATGCTCCAGTCTCCGACACCATCTCAAGGTGAGGATCTTCAACTGCGTGAAAGCCGAGAGATCAGGAGTACATCTTAATCTAAGGCAGCAGCTAAGGACGAGAACTCGTAGCCGCTTTGCCGTCTACACAAAAAAAGAGAGGAGAATAAAGCTGTCAAAAGAATGAGAGTGGGGGATCGGCTAAACAAAAACAAAAACAAAACCCCCATTTTAAATCACAGGGAGGATGTCTCTTTCTTTTCGACCCATCTTACCGTGATCAAACTCCATCCTTCCCAATCCTCTGTGATGCCCCAGCTCCCTGATAAATCCAGCACCGATAAGTCCGGTAGATGCAAACCCGTCGTCGGAAGAGGCGGATCGCTTCCCCCGACCTTCCACTGAAGCCATCTTACTTCAGAAAGGAATTCGTTGGAGCCTCCGCTTGAAGCTCGCCGCATCAAGTCATCAAACCAGGGTTTGCGAAGCTCCCACGACTCCCACTGTATCAAATCAATCAGGAGAGCGTGTAAATTGACTTTTCTTAACTTTTTCACTTTTTGCTTCTTCTTTTTTAAATCTTGGATTTGCGCGATTTGTTGCCATTCTATCCTTCCTGTGTATCAATATGGACGCGTGAACTCACATTTAATTTTTTTTTCAACGACCTTTCGAAATTTTTTAAAATAAAGAAATAAATACTCATTGCTTTAAAAAAAATATGGACACGGAACCAGGGGCTCCGCAAGTTTTTTCAAATGGTTCATCTGAGGACATCTGGATATGGCGAAAGGAATTCGAGGAGACAAAAAAAAATGACGGAATCCTTTTCTATTCCCCTCCAGTTATATCCGATCAATCCATTGAGAGTCTCTCAATTGACTTTTTAACTTTTTTATTTTTAACTTTTTTTAAATCTTGGATATGCACGATTTGCTATCTTCTTATCACTTCCGTACATAAATACAGACATGTGATTTAGCATTTAATTTTTTAAAAATAGTTATTGCTTTAGAACAGCTAAGGCAAATGCACCTCAATATTTTATCTTTTGCTCTTTTTTTTTTCAAATTATATGGCGCATGCACTTTGAATTTTATTTAAGACGAAATACGTGAAACCATTTTACAACATATAAATGTTTACTTGAAAATTTTCATATGACCTGTGTATAGTTTTTCCAAAGAATTTATCAAAGAGTGCCAATGGGTCAACCGTAAGTAGCTAAGGAAGGACCCGGTTTTCATTTCATTAACCATTTTTGTGAAGTGTTTAATCATTTCTTTGAAAATTGAATTTTTTTTTGTAAAGTATGATTAAAAAGTGACGTGGCGTCATTGGTTAGCAATGCACTTTTTCTAGATTTTAAGCAAAGCCTGCCATATGAAAGTTTCTGAATATGTCTATTTTTTTTTATTTACCAAAAAAAAAACTGAAGATACATATGTCCGTTTGCATAAGAATGGCACTGTTTCTTTTTGCATCTTATAAGTCGAAATATACTGTTATAATTTCCTGCTAAAACAGATCATTTAATTAGTTGAATATGGTGAAAAAAAATCCCATATGGCTTTGATTGACTTTAGTAATAATACCTATATTTCCCCCAAAAGTTCAATTAGTTAGAATTGTTTTTTTGGTTGGTTTGATTTACTTTTACTGTTTGACTCAGTTATTGTTATCTCTGCTTAAAATTGTGAAAAGCCTGCAATGGGTATAATTTCTCTTAAGTTTGTTCGTAGGAAAAGTCACTAAATTGTTGTAAACATCACCCCACGCTATCTTTCATAATTTTCGCTTGTACATCAATCTATACGATATATTACATTAAAAAGTCTACTATATGAAAAGGGGATTTTAAAACTCAAACTTTCGTCAAAAGTTTACACACAATTCACATATATTTCGCCAAAATGAGTTGAAGAAATAGGATATAACAAAATGGACATAATTATATTTTAAATAGTCAAGACAATTGGAAATTAGTCCCATAAGTATTTCGTTTTCCAAAGTTAAATCAAAATCTTTCTACCTTACAATCATTTAATTTTTTGGGAAAATATCACAAAAAACCCCAAACTATGCCACTTGTAATAAATTTTTCCTGAACTTTTTTTTGTGACACGAAAAATTTCAAACTGTTACTTGTGAAAAATTTATCCTGGACTTTTATTTTGTGATACGAAAAGCCCCAAACCATGCCACTTGTGACACATTTACCCCACAATACTTTAACACATGGGCATTTTCGTCTTTTTCCCTTTTCTTTTTTTTTTTCCTTTCTTCTCCGGTGGAGGGAAGCCGGCGAGGGCAACCCTTGCCTGAGTCGGGAGAAGTCGCCCTCGCCAGATTCGACAAGGGCAGCCCTCGCCCGACGCCAAAGTTTGGTGAGGGCGACCCTCACCAGTGTCAGGAGAGAGTTACCCTCGCCCGACGCCGACGAGGGTCGCCCTCGCCAGATCTGGCAAGGGCAGCCCTTCCCCAACCTAGCGCTGGCGAGGACTACGCTCGCCGGCTTCCCTCCGCCGGAGAAGAGAGGAAAAAAAATAGAAAAAGGAAAAAGACGACAATGCCCATAGGCCAAAGTATTGTGGGGTAAATGTGTCACAAGTGGCATAGTTCGGGATTTTTCATGTCACAAAAAAAAGTTCAAGGTAAATTTATCACAAATGACATAGTTTGAGATTTTTCGTGTCACAAAAAAAGTTCAGGATAAATTTGTTACAAGTGACATAGTTTGATGTCTTTTGTGGTATTTTCCCTAATTTTTTTTCCTACACTAATTATCATCTTTCAACATTTCTGTCTATTCAAAACAAATTTAGCTTTTTTTCATTTTTCCAAAGACCCGTATGATGTGCTATTCTTGCTAATGTTAAGAAGTTATTGGATCAACAAAAGAGTGTGATATCAAATCATAGGAAGGAACTATTTCAAATTATATCAAGAATATAAAGATGTTTCCATTGCCCAACATCTCTTGGTAAATTGCTAGGCTTAATTCCTCGCCATTGATCAGTCATGAGCCTATGAGGCATCAAGATGGACAAATATATAATGATAATATGACATGAACATTGATAATTTAAGTAAAAGATAAACATAATTGAAAATTTTGGCTTCATGCTGAAAGTCATATATCATGAATACAAAGGCGTGGATATAATAATAAGCACGACACTTACTCTAATTAGTCAAGTTTTCTTTTTTTTTTTTTGTTTGAATAGTGAAGTTAGTCTAGCGGTGTTTGGCACAAAAAGAGGCATTGTCCCAAAAAATATAAATGATATAAAACAACTTATAGCGGATAGAAATGTTTGTTATAAGAAATGAGCAAGGTAAACATGATAAAACCTTAAAAAATAGTAAGATTTTTCTGAAAATATTTTTAAGGGGATTTTTGCTATCTTATCTATTAAGAGGAAATAAGAATGAAAAGGGATTAGAATTGGCCCCAATACATATTATTTGCCGATTCCTAAATTTGTATGGATGTAATTTATATCAATGAAATCGAATCAAATGATTTAACTCTTTCATCTTTCGGATACTTATAATTTATTTAGTTGTCACGATTAATCTCTAATGGACATAAATGGATGTTTACACCAATTTTTTTTCCTAAAAGTAAGAGCATTTGTTCATGCTAGATGAAATACTAGAATTAATCAGATTAAATATATTAAAATAAGAGGAAGAGAACAAGAAAGGAGTGCCATATTTTACCTTATTGTCCAGTACTACTCTTGAGGCTCCCCTGTAGTTGCAATCCCATGGCCCGCTACGTTCGTCAAGCGGTTGTCCTTGACAAAAAATGCTCCTTCCAAGATCTCTCAGTTGATCATGCACTATAAACTTATCATCATCTCCAATTTTAATTAAGCACCTCAACTTCAACTCTTCAATTCCTAGTCTTGGAGAAAACCCACATGCCTCCCACATGTACATGGCATATTCGTGCAATTCGCTATCTTCGCCAATAAAGAAACAAACAATATCGAGAAAAATCTGCTTATGTTCATCTTCTAATGCATCATAACTTATTCGCAATATTTTTTGGACATCTTTATGTGGTTGGCTTTTTAATTTCTTCCGCACATCTTCCCATACTCTTCGATCCGTTTTTTTATACAAGTATGAACCTACGACCTGAAGTGCCAAGGGAAGCCCACCCATGGTGGATATGATATCATGAGATATATGCTCAAAGCCGCTCGGAGAATGGTCCGTACGAAACGCATGTCTGTTAAACAAAAGCAAAGAATGCACCTCATCCAATCCATTCAAATCATACTTGTAGTCTACCATGAATTCAGATTGATCGAGAATGGCTTCATTTCTAGTTGTAACAATGATCATGCTTCCCCCCATAAACCAATTAGGTTCTCTAGCCAGCGCATCTAGTTGATTGTTGTCATCTATATCATCCAGAAGAATGAGAACCTTTTTTCCTCTGAATCCAGATTTGATTTTATTAATTCCATCATCAACATTCCCAACTTTATGTTCGATTTGCAGTATGTCCTCAATTAGTTGCTTTTGTAGATAAGGAATACTTTTGCGGCAAGCTGTTTCTCGAATATCTGCAAGAAAGCTACGATGCACAAAATCATTCGACAGCCGGTTATAGATTACCTTGGCAAGAGTCGTTTTTCCGATCCCGCCCATGCCATAGATTCCAATCATTCGAGCATTAGTGGTAGGAGTGTATACCCAATTCCTGATTTTGTTCACATGATCATCAATTCCAACTAAGTGCTTAGTAACATCAAGCTGATAATCTTGTCGCAACTGGCTCAGAATATTTTCGACAACTTTTTCCACTAATTCTCCTTCATGCCTGTCAAACAACAAAACTCAATGATAACTTTGTGATTATACTTAATCTCATCAAGAGACCGGCATATAATGAAGGATATATGGGGCCAATTAACATGCAAGCCGTTTTGGTTTTACAATTAACTTGCAATAGGTCGTTTCATTTTTTTCCCTACCCTGTTATGCGAACAGATTGATCTTGTTGAAATAAAATAAGGTGGTGCACCGGGCTCATGAAGAGTCTTTCGAACTATAATGTTCGTTATAAGGATTAAGGTTGCCTCCAGTAGAAAGATAGGAGGTCAATTTTTTTGGGGGAGGTTAAAAAATTTTAGAAGGAGAGGAGGTTACCCCAAGATCAACTACCAATGGGGTTACTGGCATTGGAAATCAAACCTAAACATGGTAAATGTGAAGTGTCCAATTCTTATAATCTGAGCCAACCCGTTGGCATAAGGAGATTTTATCTGGGAGTGATCAAGTTTTGGAAGACCGAGCATTGGAGTCCTTTCTAGGCATGTTATTTAGTGATTGATACTATTGGCTACAGGGGTTGTTTCTTTCTTTTTTTGCTCTGGGACGGAGACAAGTGTAAAATTCTTGGACGCTACGGGATCTTTGGTTTAAGTTGTGGTTGGTTTAGTTTTCAGGACATATTGGGAAGTACTAGTGTTTGTTAGTCTTCGAGGCATTATTGGGACATTTTGGGGATCTTTTCTAAGCTTGCAGTGAAAGCGATACATATGTACTTCATCGGTTATGCGTGAAGAAGAAAACTTGCTTATCAAAAAAAGAAAAAAGTTATGTGAAGTACCCGTTAGCAACTTTCTCAGATTCCCATCCATGTAAGTCACTCACATCTTTAAGTGCTTGCTGCACTTCTAGGATATCCTTCTCATTAAAATGCTTCTGACTTGAATAGAAGGCCTCCCCAAAACTTCCTTGTAGATATCGCACATCTGATGGTTTCACTCCATAAAAAATTGGCAACACTACGTGTGACGTGCTCTTCTTGCAGTCCATCATATGAATGAGCTCGCGGAGGCACCATTTGCTTGTAGCATAATTTTGGGAGATGATGGGGATCGAAATCTTAGACCGTGAGATAGCACCGAGAATCTGTGAACCAAATTGCTCGCCAATTGGGATGCTGTTATCGTCCTTGAACACGGAAATACCTGCGTTGAACAGTCTATGGTAGAGATGATCGGTGAATTTCTTGCGAGTATCTGAGCCTCTAAAGCTCAAGAATACGTCGCATTGATCGTCACCTTGTCCTGTGGGTACGGGAGAGATGAACGAAGAAGTGGATGCTCCCTCGATGCTCTCTTCCTCTGCTCTCTCTCTCTTTCCCTGACTCAACTCTTTGTCCATGGCGATATGAGGGGGGAAAAGTTGAAACGAAAAGATGCTTTTCTCCTGCTCAAAAGGATTGATGAACAACAAAAGATGCTTTTAGGATGCTTTTCTGCAAATGCTTTGTTGGCTTGGTCCACTCCGAAGAGTGTACGTTTATTTCTCCCCGAGGCGATGCTGAAGAAGGTTCGTGTTCTTGAGAAAGAGATAGGTAATGAAGACACGGCCTTCAGTTAAGTAAGCTGACGTCGTTTCACTGCAGAAGATTAGGTGGCCCTAAAGAGGCCTCCAAAAACCCACATCATTTACTTGTTCAGAAACACATAGTTGAAACACATTCAAATATTTGAACACATATTTCAAGATGGATTCTTTCGGTTCACGCCTAAGATATTGAAATTATGTAGGAACCCCTTTTTCACAACACCTTCTGTTTAATCCCAGTGCCAATTAATTGTTGCCCAATAAACCTCATCCTCTAGATACGTGCACTTACCTAATTAGAGGAAATTTCCATCAATCACGTTTTTAATTTGGCAGGTTTCAAGTTTTAGGCATCGTTCATATATAAAATTAACTAAAGCTTAAATATTAATCGAGGAAAATTTTTCAATTGCTCAGCTGTTTAAATTATGAAGGAAGTCGATAAAAATGATTCTAAATGAAAGGGAAATACTTCCTTTTGGGCCCAAATTTTATTTCTTTCTAAAAGTGCATAGAAATGAGAGGAAATGCAAAAATTGCACTTTTCTTCCAAAATTGGCCTTACTTCCTTCTTAAGGATGTATAGAATGAAGGAAAATTAAGTCTATCAATGAAATTAAGTTCCATTTACATCATTTGCACCCAACATGTATCCAAACATATTTCGAGGAATTTTAACTTTCCCTCTCTTCTTTCCTGGTCTGCTTGTTTTTCTGTTCTTAATTTTTAGATTTTGAAGTTTATCGCTTTAGTATGTTTGAAATTGAGGCTTTTTGCATGATTAAATTTTATGGCTCTTAAATAGGATTAATATTAATCCAAAAGGCTGCGTCTCACTTGTAATTAGAATGTCAGGGGAAGCATTTTTGCTCTTTGCTTTAGATGTAATGCAATGTGTTGCATCTTTTTGCATGTATACAGGTTAGCATTTTGCATGGTGTCGTGTTGACATTTTATATGGTGACACATTTAATTATCACATTTGTCATGTCGTGTTGTCTGACCTGCTTTATAAAAAGTGTTGTGTTCGTACACATTTACTAAACACGTCTTGTTCGGGTTTTGTCATATTCGTGTTATATCCTAACTCGACATGATACAATTAATATGACACGGCATTGTTGACACCTAAATTTTGCCCAAATCATTTAGGGTTTTATCGCATAAAAATTAGGGTTTAATTTTTTAACCCCTAAACCAAAAATACTTTCATTAAAACTGCATGGCATATAGTTCTTAGGTGCATTTGCATTAATAGGGCCTATTAGAACATATTTTCCATGTTCATTTTCAAAAATCAAAAAAAATTAAATTTAAAAAAAAATTTAAAAAAAAAATCGATCGGGCCGATTTGATCCGGCTTGGTATGGCCATCCCCTTTTTCAATTATTTCAGTTGTTTGAGCCGAGCCCTTTCTGTTTATTTATTTATTTTTATTCTTCTTGGGCTTGTTATTTGCTTTCTCTTTTATCCCGTCGGCCCGCTTTGGGCTTATTTTTGGCCCGTCAGCCCCGGCCCAACTTGGCCTTTCTTCTAGCCTTCAGCCCAGCCCCTCAACCACTCCTTCCTCTCACGTTCATGCTCAGTCGGACGGGACAAACAGGAACGACAAAAACGCTCTGCGCGAGGAAGATGTCGATTGCGATTTCAGATTGGAGGAAGTGCCGTGCAGTGCTCCAACCTGGCCACACAAGGACCAAGAAGACTGGCAGCCGTTTTAGCCAAAAACGGACCTGATTTAGTCCCAGGAGGAGGACTGGCTGTTTGGCACAGAGAGTAACAGAGAAAGCACACTGATCAATGATGCCTCGGAGCTCGAAATGGGAGGCTAGGGTGGCTGGCATGATGGATTTTGAAGGCTGTTGATGGGAGAGAGCTCGAGAGAGAGAGATGGGGGGTCCATGGGAGAGAGGTCAAAGAAAAACACAAAAAGGGGTCTCTCTGACATTTTTCTCTTCCGGGGGTGGCCTTCGCACAGACTCACTTGAAAGAGGAAAACCTACAATCTGTACATGCAGAGGGGAAGGGAAGAGAGAGTTTGACCAGAGAGGGGGGGAGGTGACCGAGAAACAGGCAGGAAAAAAAGCAAGAATAGGGAGCTCGAGAGAGCTAAAAAAAGAGAGAACGAGAGGAGAGACGGGGGGACCAGAGCTTCATTTGCTCGCCGGAGTCCTCGTCGAATCGTCAGCCGGCACGCCTCGCCTCGGTCCACCGTGAACCAGGGGGTTTATTTTTTATTTCTATTTCGTAGGGGCTGAAGATAAGCAAGAACGGAGAGTGAGAGAAGGAGATCGAGAGAGAGTTGAGAGGAACCAGAGAGATTCGAGTCTCACCCGCTCGCCGGAGCGCCGCCCGAGCCGCCGCCGAACCGCCCATCCATCACGCCCTACTCCGGCTGGCCGCGAACAGGTGGGCTTCCTTCGTCTTCCCCTGCTTTCAGTCCCCCTCCCCTGCCTCTCGGGTGTCGGGCACACCGAGTCTATTCGGTGATCGCCCGGCTCCACCAACGGAGGATAGCACTCGTTTTATACTCAAAGAAGCTGCTTCGAGCCTTGTATATCGAAAATAAGCCACGAGTTTCGTAAAAAACGATTGCCTACAACCTGCTTGATAGAATATCCCAATGGAGCAGCTTAGGTCTAAAACATCGAATCTCATTGTGATAATTTTTGGTGTTTATTGTGAACTGAGATGAGGTTGTTATTAAATACGGTCGTTTAGGTTCTTGCACTTCATCTTTGAGCAAAAAAATCACGTTGAATGTCAGTTTTGGACTACGGTTTGAACTAGCCCCCCACCTATTTGATAAAATGCCTGAATGAATGCCGAGACTTTTATCACTAAAATCTGTTCTTGTTGGCTTAGTTTTGTACTTCGTTTGTGCTTGGCTCGACATTCCGTGACTGCCTCGACATTCCGTGACTGCCTCGATGTTTTTCTTTTGCTCTTATGCCGTTGTTCGCACATTGTTCGAGTCGGCCGCGTGTACGCATTCCCTCGCCAGATGCTCCATTCCCCTTGCCGGGTGATGCCCGCGGTTTTAAGCCGCCCCCGCTAGATCACGATCTCTGTTTCTTGGTGTGTATTTTTGGTTGTTTAGACTTAGCGCGTTTCCTCGGGGCCGGGAGTTAGGTGGCTGGAAATCGAGTTTTAGTCGCCGGCGTCATTTTTTGGTCGAAGTTAGTTGGCGGTCCGGAGGTTGTGTTGTACGGCAGTGGGGGTGTGAGCCCGGTGTCGGCCATTGGCACGGACGGCACACAACAGCGGTCGGGGTTGAGAAGCGTTCGGCGAAATCCCAGTCATGGCATGAAGAACTCTCGGTGAAAGAGTTCTTGAAGAGGTTCACGTGCATGGAGAAAAGGCATGCAGGGGATGAAGAAAGTAATAAAAAAATGGAGAATAAAAACAGAAAATAAGCAAAAGAAAAAGGAAAATGAAAAAAGGGGAAAATCAAAGAAAAAAAATTTGAAAAGAAATGAAATGGGGTCCCCGGGTCGGGTCGGGTAGTCGGTCGGATCGGGTCAGGGGACCCGGTCCGGAATCTTTATTTTATTAATAAAAAAATTTCAAAAATATTTAAAAATTCAAAAAATATTAAAAATATTTAAAAAATATTAAAAATTCCAGAAAATTCGAAAATGTTTAAAAACCCAAAAAATATAAAAAAATTTAAAAGTATTAAAAAAATTCAAAAATTCAGAAAATTCAAAAAATATATATTTTAAAAAAAATTCAGAAAAATTCCAGAAAATTCAGAAAATTAGGAAATGTTTAGAAATCAGTTTTGGGCTTAATTTCACTAGATTTTAGGTTAAAAAATTCAAAAAAAAATGAGAAAAACCCTCTAAAAAATCCTCAAAGATCGGATAAGCCATTAGGGCTTTATCTTAGGGCTTTTGATTGCATTTTCTTTTTTTAGAGACGATGCTAGGTATTTGGCTGTTTATTTTCTTTATGATTATCTAGTTGCGCATTTTTAACATATTGATTGTTATTTTCTATGTTTAGAGCGGTTAGGTGGAATTCTAACTTTGTCGATAGGCTGCCCGGTATGTTAATTCGCAAGTGATCAAGTTTAGGTACCGAAAGGGCATTAGTAAATCGCTAGTGTAATCAAGTCCCCGAATTTTGGAATCTCTGGTTTTCGCACGTATCGAGACAATACTCCCACGTCTCGATCAGGGTTTCTAGCCGACCCTTGATCATGGCTAGTGGCGACTCCATTCAAATGCGTAAATACAAAAATTCTTGTCGCGCGAGGTATGAGGCTTGGGAGTGCCTTGTCTTTGACAAATACCTCTTGGCCTGACCTGATCGGTTTGGGGAGGTCGCGACAAGCATGAATTGTTGATGTATCTTTAGTGGAATGATCGCTCACAAAAATCATTGATAAAAAAAGAATGTCCAAAGTCTTTGAATTTCTGCGGCCTTTAAGGACCGCTCAATGAAGCTTTCACTTGATTTTTTTTCCCGAACA
The DNA here is from genome assembly GCA_031216235.1 of Syzygium jambos. Lineage (NCBI taxonomy): Eukaryota > Viridiplantae > Streptophyta > Magnoliopsida > Myrtales > Myrtaceae > Syzygium > Syzygium jambos. The sequence goes on along the minus strand of CM062221.1, from coordinate 23,381,997 downwards.
AAAAAAAAAGAATTGCTAAAAGTGTACAAGTCTCTCGACCTTATTTCTCCAGGAAAACTCGAGCTTCCCTGACAAGCTGATACGCTCCTCTCTCTTCCAATGGCTCGCAACAAGGTACTCTCTCCCTCTGCTTAACTTCAATCAATCTCAAATCGTGTTCTCTCTCTCTCTCTCTCTCTCTCTCTCTCTCTCTCTCTCTCTCTCTCTCTCTCTCTCTCTCTCTCCCTCCTATGTTCTTTTCTCTTTTTGTGCGAATGTTGCTTCTCTATTCGTATTGGGTCGGTTGCTTCACTTCTTTTATGTTTTGGTTCAAATTCGGTGATTTCATATTTTAATTTTATTTAAAATTGTCATATTCCTAATGAAGTTGGAAATGTGAGGTAAAGATGAACAAATGGTCGTTGTCATTTCTCTCTTATTTATTTCATGCCGACCCCACATGCCAATAATTTTATATAAGACAAATTTATGATAAGATGTTACTGAGCTATTCACTTCAAACTTTCAAATTTAAATTATTGATTGATGTATTGTCTGCAAAATAGAACTATAATTTGTTAAATGACACCAGTATTAAGTTAATAAATGATATATGAAATACTTGTACACTGTCCTTGAGTTCTTTTCCGGCTCATTTTTTTATTACAATTTTGTTGGCATATAATTCAACTCTTGAAAAGTCAGTAAACCAACGAAAAAAGAAGGATGTGAAATATTCAAAAAATAAAAGATAATTTAGGAAAAAACATAGAAAAGAAGGGAATGAAGTGTCTGGGCTTACTTTTAGAAGGAAGCAGCGATATTTAAAGGTAATGTCCAAAAGGCTTTTGAATTATGAATTCATGACACATAGAAACCTTCACGAACACAAATTAAAAGTAAAAAAGGGAATGAAGTGTCATCAATTTTCCTCTTTCTCTGACTTTGCCCTTTGTGCATGGCAATCTAAGGGCAAAAGTTGGAACGAAAGATGCTTTTCTGCTGCATAAAAGGATCGATGAACTAATCTCTACGAAAAAGTATGAACATGAATCTGGTACCACGCAAGAAAAAATGAACATGAAATCTTTAATTAATTGGTAATTAATGGACTAGGAGCAGTTGCATATGCTTTTAGCTGTCGCCTTATCTTATTTTGGACCTCACCCTACTCAAGTCAAACTTGTTGGTTTGATCCACTCACGAGCAACGTGTACATTAATTTTTCATTTTGGCTATAAAGAACTACAATCAGTATATTGCATTCAATTAAAAATATAAGCATACGTTCGGTTTTTATTTGGTTATTGAAAATTAGAATTTGATATATCAATCAAAAGATAATAAATGATTTGAAACGGAATTAGAAATGTGTGAAAGACGTCAAGAAAGGTCCGAGCTAGTAATTGTGGATGTGATTTTGTATTTTAATCTTGTTTAAAATTGTCATATTCTTAATGAAGTTGGAAATGTGAGATAAAGATAAACAAATGCTTGTGGTTATTTATGTTTCATCTATTCCACGCCGGCACCACGTGCTCCCATTCCATGTGAAATGAATTTATTTTGAACCATCGAGCCTTTCATTTCAAATTTTCAAATCTAAAGAGTTGATTCTTATCTTGTCCGTAAAATAGAGCTATAATTTGTTAGATGGCACCGAACGGAGGAGCGGATGCTCCCTCAGTTCTCTCTTTTTATGGACTCTTTTCTTCTTATTGAGATTAGTGAATACGAGCATAGAGACACAAGAAGCACCGCAAAGGAACGACCTGAAATGAGACAGTGCATCTCTATGTTTGCGTTGCTCTGACTTTGCCCTTTCTCCATGTTAGTCTGAACGATTAGAAATTAGGTATTGATTTGATGTAAGGAAGAAGATAAGAAAGGAAGAAAAAGGAAGCTGCTGAGGAAAATTCAGAGACGACCAAGGTTTGAAACAATGGCGTTGAGTGCTTGTCCCCATTTTTGTTGGAGGGCCCACCTTGAGAATATCACCGTAAAGATTTTTTTATCCAATTAAATGGAAGTAGAATAGGACTATCGGCTAAATTTGTGATAAGTCAGGTTAAATTGATTAGTCACGTTTTGAAGAATGAATTTATTGTTTGTAACAAAAGAGGTGAAAGAAATGAGTGATATAAAGCTGGGTGAATCTCCTACTCTGTGTATGGCTCGATTTATTTGATTGTTTTCATGTGTGCATCATAAGATCAACTAGGTTTTTTTTACTTACTATTGGATATCATGTAAAAGATCTTAAGAAGATTACTCATTTGGAATGTTCTATATGGAGGTAAAATTGTCAAATGAAATCTCCTCAAGAGAAGACTTACTCTTAAGATGATTAGTTTCAGGATGAGAAGGTTCTAACCTACGAATCGGGAATTTAATCCGTAATAACCGGTTCTCCGTTTTTGTAACCGAGAACCAAACTAGTCGACCCTGGAAGCGGCCTACTTTTATTTTTATGTTTTATTTTTCTATAAATTGATCTAGGACCTTCAAACACAGAGAAACCTCACAACACATAAAAACTAATGGTCTCTGGATTCAAGCGAAATGTGGCAATTTTGCGCGCGATAGAGTCTAGCGCGCTTGCAGACCTGCTTGTTCTAGTTCAACAAAAGATCAAATACCGAATTACAATGCAACTAACAATCAAAAAGCAAGGCCATCATAGGATTAGCCACATCTAAAGTCGAAAACAAAGGGCTTTCTTCTTTCACTGAAGTCAAAATCTGAGCTTGGGACATACCTCGTTAACAGGTAACAGCGGCCCCAAAAGAGAGAATAGAAGACCCTCCTCTGCTATTCAGCAGCCACCCCACATCTCCTATAGACTAAAAGGGCCGCAGAACACACTTAGTTCAGCCGATTATTCCGACAAAAAAGCGACAGAATCAACATAAACGACACGCTAATAAGGGATGAAAAAGTGATTACCTTCCGCGAGCTGAGATGCGAAGAGAGGCGCGCGATCCGGGAGAGGAGACCCTGAACAAGCCTAGGCAAGAACTTTGAAGAGGGAAAAGAACAGAGAAAGCGAGTGAGGACTAATCAGTAGACGATAGTCTCGAATGGTCAAGAGAGAGGCCGAATGCGAAAGATAAAGTGAGAAAAGAGAGACCGTAGTAGACAATAAGTCTAGAATTATATTGACGGACAGGTATCCCTCTACTGCTGCTTGACTGGTAGCAATGAAGTTGTGTTCAGATGGCAAACCAAAGTCAAGCCACACAATTTTGACCAGAGTACGGAATAACCACTCCTCTTCATATCCACTTAAAAACCATTTTGTTAAACAGATAAATGTGACTCTAACCGGCTTGTGAATCTTCCATTATATCATTATCAAAGACGTGCTTACTTCCTGTAAATGCTACATTCTCCTCCCGCCCTAAACATGCATAAATCTTATTGTCAAATCCGTCGTAGGTCAGTAACTTTCTATGCTATATAAACATAAAAGTCACGTCTTTGCTGTAAGCATTTAAATCGCGTGAAAACCACACTTTATGGCGAGTTTCTGTTATTCAACCTGCAAAGATAAAGTCCACCTAAAAATTATCCACATACTAAATATGTGTAAGTGCATTGAAACCAGCAGCTTTGCTCACTTTCAAGTTTTTCATTGTAACCAGCACAAAAAAATAGTACAATTGTGAATTTTTCATAATGTCCGGAAAACATTTGAATTTTGTCATTTTCCAGAAATTACGAAAATTGCCAATAGAATGGAAAAAGGTTTTATGGACATCCAAAAACTCTATAGTTGATCCGATCTGTTCAGATAAATTTTTGTTGTTGACAATTCTGATCAGATGAGCACGATCGACATTTGGAAAAATCTAGTTTTTAACTGTTTTCAAGGAAAAAAAATGAATTATTTCTGCAAAAACCAAGTATTTTGGATGTTTCACGGCTTTGGGTAATTTTGGACAATCGGGGTACTTATAGGGCCGATAGACCCAAAATCGGGCCTAGAAGGGCATTTTCGTAATTTTCACCGAACGGGCTTTTTGGCCCAAGGGACCTCAGTCAAACCATTCCAGTCTCTCGTCAAAGGTAAATGTTTTGAAAACAATTTCGGGGTGAGGGCCAGCATGCGATTCCACCAGGGTTCAACCGCTCCAACCCATTCATACCCGATCAGCTTGAATAAAAAAAGATTGTAGCAAGAAATATTAGCAACATATGTGATGATGATTTCGGAAAAAGTCGAGGGAATTTCACAAGTGATATTTTGTATGCCTTAAAAGGACGTTAGGTGTGTTATGCGATGAGTAATGGTCCAATGTATTTTTGTCCTATCAATTGCAATAGACCGGAGAATGAAGGTCGGGCTGACCTCGAGGAGCGATGTAGAGATGAAATTACTGCGATGGATTTCGATGTTCGAGAGGAAGAAGTTGCCTCGAAGCAGCAGCGGATCAAGTCGTGTCCGAGTCCCGGAAGGCGGTACGATCGGAGGATTCACACCTTCACGCCTCAACCCGGACCAGCTCGGTTCGGAAAGACACCGAGGCAAATTTTGGAGATCTCGGGGTCAGAACATCCACGCGAAAGGACGAGTGGCTGCTACGAAAGTCACTAACGATGGACAAGGGAACTCACAATCTTTCGATAAGATCACAGCTCTTCTCCGGTGTGTCTGGAAATCCAGCGATGACCTCGTGTGCTCCGACGAAGAAACCCCCCCAAACACACAGGAACCCTAATATGCCTCGGCGGAGCCTGTGATCAGAAATTATAGCAAGCGGGACGCTGAAAGTTCGAAACTTTGACACGATTCGAGTTGATTTACCTGCGAATCGGTTCCCGCCGAAGAAACCGGTCCCTCGAGATGAAATATCGATTGGGGGGGGTCCTCCAAAGCCGGTGTGTGGCGACGCCTCAGGTGTACCGCTCGATGGGATTCGCGATGAAGAAATCACCTGCTTCCTCGCCCGATTCAAGCCGAAGCTCTCGCTCTCTGGTAGCGGTAGATGGCTATTGACGCGCTTTCAGATCTAGAAGAAGTGAAGAGAAGCTTGGTACTCGGGAGTCGGACGACGCGGCACTGGTTGACTCTCTCTTGCTGGAACGTAATCACGTGGGGCCATGGGAGGTGGAGGCACTTGCGTCTTGGACGCCTCGAGCCCAGTTGGCTAATTTCAAAAGTATATCCGCGGCCCATCGCGAATCAATTAGCTGATTGGGTAGCTAAAACCCAACATTTGAATACTCTTTTTTCCGGAAAAATTATCAAAAAATTTCTAAACTTATTATAATTATGCCAAATTCAATCATAAATATTTTTTTGTCATTTTAATCCTAAACCTTATGAATTTATACCAATTCAGTACATCCAGCTAATTTTGGCCGGCCGACGTTAACGTAGACACCGGCCACTCAGGCGACGCTGACATGGCAATTTTTTAATATATTAGTTATTAATTTTTTTACATTTGATTGTGCCCAAGAGCAGAAGTCTAGTGAAGTAAGCCTTGCTAGCCATCGGTGATAGCGGCCATGGCCTCGCGCAGACTTGGGCGAGGCCGAGCAAGGGCTTTGTGGCCCACGCCCTGTGGCTAGCAAGCTTCGGCAACCCTCGCTAGCATAGCTCGCCGGCCATAGTGGGAAACAAAAGAAGGAAGAAAAAAAAGAAATAAATTAATAAATTAATATAAAAAAATTAAAAAATTGTCATGTTAGCATCAGCCAGCACTGATATGGGCGTTAGCCAACATCCACGTCAGCGCTGGCTTGCCAAAATTAGCCAAATGGACTAAATTGGTATAAATGTAAAATGTTTAGGATTGAATTGGCACAATTATATTAGATTTTGGACTTTTTTAGTAATTTTCCCCTCTTTCTTCTTGATTAGCCCAACCCCGCAACTTCTTTGGATTTTGTCTAGAACTTCTAATGATAAATAAAAGTAGTATTTCTTACCCCAAAAGAAAAAAGAAATCCTAAAGCTATCAAAACCAAATATCTCAGTAAAAAACAAGGGTCTGAGTGATTTATGGTGATTGGCGTTTCTCCTCCTCAAGCACAAGCACTTGGGACTTTAAATAAAAGCTTTTACTTCTTCTCTGAAGACTCCCAATCTTGTGGTGGAATTGCCTTTCTTCGACGAGGCAATTGTACTTCTTTTTTACCCTCGCCTTTTTTACGAAAACCCACCAAAACAATCCCTTCCTCTAAATGGACAAGACTACCTCAATTTAGACTTAAAAGGATATTTTGTTACTCTCTCTTTGTAATTGGACCGCTTGGCCACTCGAATCAAAGTGAAGGATGGGCGACCATTGGCTTTGCCTGCCCCATTAACAGAAAGAATCGATACTTTTATGTCGGAGTCAAGGTGTTCACAAGGGTAATTACTTTCCACGTGATGCTATTTCAAAAGAGCCCTGCAATCATCTCCTTTACTTGGCAACTTTGGCAAGGTGTACATACTGGAAATTACTTCGGCTGCGCATGACAACCATTCTGTGCCCGGGAACAGATTTTACTCAGAAATGATTCTTTTTTATTCTGTGCCCGAAAATAATTTTCAAGCATTTGAAGGCATTTGGTAACTATACAAAATTTCATTTTATTAATAATTTTTTGAATTTTTTTCTTTTTTTTCTTTCTTTCCCATCTCCTTCCTTGGCCATGGCCAGTAGCCAGTGCCAGCGATTGGCCACAGGCCAGGGCCGGAGAGGGTGTCGCGGCCCTCGCCATCGCCCTCGCCGCCGGCCTTGCCGGTGGTGACGGCGAGGTCGGCCTCGCCTTGGTTGGGCAAGGTTCGTCACCTAGGCGACGGACCTGGGTGGCGAAGGTGAGGCTGGCCTTGCCTTGGCTGCGATAGGTCGAGCCTCGCCCAGATCTGGCGAGGCCGACCTCGCCGTCGCCAGGGTTGGTGACGACGAGGTCGGCCTCGCCTTGGCTGGACGAGTTCTCACCATCGCGGTGGCAAGCTGCCCTCGTCGACCCTAGTAGGCGGTGGCTAGGCAGGTGCGGGCGGTGGACTAAAGAAGAACAACAACCAAAAAAAAAGAAAAAAACCAAGAAGAATCAGTTCTAGAAAAATTGTTCTAGAATTAAAAAACTACTTTTTTTTGTTTCTTGATTATGTTCCAAAACTGATTCTGGGAATAATTTTTTGCAAAATTATGCCCGGACACAAAAAATTTAACAAATGGATTTCTATTTCCAAATTGATTTTGGGAACAAAAGAATATAAATTTTTACTATTTAGTAAGTTACCAAACAGACCCTTCTTCTCTTGCCTCAAAAGATGAGCCTGTTGTGCTTGGGTACACACGATCCTACCGTGGACTTGCGCGTCTTTGATGAGGAAATTTACTTCTTTAACCAACTAACTCTCACCTTTTGTTAGTTCTCTTTGTAATGGGATCACACGGCCGTGCAAATCAAAGTGAAGATGGACAACATTGTGCTTTCCCTTTCCGTTGAAATGACAGCCTCTCACCGCTATAGACGTTGAAAAATGATAAAAAATCTACTTTTTAACTCATTTAGTGACCTGAATCATATATGGATTAGCTAAAATTTTAAAAGTAGATTGTTATGAATTTAAAGTAAAAAAATTATTCGATATATATTTTAATGAGTCTGAACCATATGTATATGCAATTCATGTTAATTGAAAAAGAGAAAATATTAATGATTTTTTCCATTTGCTTTCACGTGGCTCCTTCTTAGTTGGCCTGACGTTCAAGTGTGGTACACCTTGCCACGTGGAGCCATTGTATGTGGCGTGACAACTACATGAGCTTTTTCTTCACTTGTCTATTGCTTTGACCAGTGATTGAGTGACACGCCATTCATTTCCCTACTTGTTAAACAATATATATTAATATATAAACATAAAAATGTCAATTAAAAAAAATTACTTTTGTTTTGCTTAAACACAGCTTTTATAACTTCAGTACGACATGCAAGTCCTGTGGTAGCAAAGGAGCCTTCACACATATTCCTACAACGTCAAGAATGGCTCAACCCCTGAAAAGAACTAAGCAAAAGAAAAGCCTCCTCCCAAACAAACCCAAGGGGGGTCAAATTAAACCAAAAAACTAAAGAGGGGGGCAAAATAGAACTTAAAACAACTTCAGTGCGAAAATGGAATCGTCAGAAAATTTTTTTAAAAAAATTGGCTCCAATCTCTCCATTCTCCGCCATATAAAAAGGAAAAGGAAAAACATCAATCCCGCCATTACTGGGAAGGTATTAGAACAAGAGCATTTCGAGTGTGCTCTATTGATCAATTCGATTCCAACTTGTGCATCATCAATCCTCCGAATTGCTCGAACAGGTTGAAATTCCATGAGCAGGGCTTGGAGATAGAGAAAGCTCAGTTACTAAGCTTGGCTCTCGAATTCGGCTTGGATGAGCAGTCCGCCAACAAGTGCTTGGACCGTCTCATTTCGCTCTATGATACATGAATCATCACTTTGTTGCCCATTTTTATTGCTGATTAGAGTTTGCAGAAATTATGAAGGTAGTTCTTGTCCCCACGACATGATGACGATGGCTGCGAATAGTCTGCTTTTTTTTGTGAAAATAACATTTCATTCATTTCCACAAAAGTACAAAAGAGAAACAACAAGACAAATCCCAGACAACTTCAAAATAAAACAAACTCCAAATAACAAAATGAATCATCAAAACAAGATTAGGGATCTCACGCCTAAAGAGCAGATCTGGGACTTCTTCAAATCAAAATTGGCAGCCGATCACCGAATTCATCTTTAGTAATGAGCATACACCAAGATTTCCAACTATTGCTACGGCTTTATTCTACTTGAAGAGAAGGATTAGGATGAACCCTTTGCCTTCAACTCCATGTTTCACACAACTCTTGGGAGTTGTGGAGAAGATGAAGAAGCATTGCGCCACGGCCATTGACATGATCGATCGGAACGTTTTTAGTCTCAGCATATGGAAGAAATAGTAAAGGGATTGTGCAGAATTGGTAACGCTAAGGTAGGTATTCGATTGCTAAAGCATATGGAAGACAGGCTGGGAGCTAGATGTTGCCATATACACCACGGTCATTGCACAGAAAGACCAGTGGCAGAGGCTTTGAGGTTCTTTAACATTATGACTAGCCTGGGAAGTCGCCCAAATGTTGTCATTATAATTCCTTGATACATGGCTTATGTTGTATCAAATGGAAAAAAAAAAAGCAATGATTTTGTTAATGGGTAAAATGCAATTTACTGTCCATCATTAAAGGATTTGCACCTTGAAAATGTTTTATTGGTGGACAACCATTGACTTCTCAACGATAGCCACGGGAAGAGTTATTAATGAATTCGAAAGGACCACAAATGGGGTTTACTTGTTTTCGTTGGCCGATCATAATGAAATTTTGTCGCACTTTCATTTTATATCGGTCTAGGCCAAGGACAACTAATAGATTTTGTTTGGCTGAAACAAGAAAAACTGCCTTACTATTCACAAATTATTTGTCTCGGTCTTTTATTGTGGTGTAAGTCTTGGCTCTTGTTATATCTTCCAGCTAGGTAACATGGATGAAATCTTAAGTTCCATTTATTTTCCGGAAAACATTAGACCATGCGATCGCATCAAGGATATGTGAACCAAACCCTTCACCAACAGGGAGGTTGTTATCATCCCTGAACACAAACATTGGTACAGTTTGTTCATTTATGAGATTGTTTTTTTTTTTATGACCGAGGTGTCCGCGCGGCCGGCGAGCTTGCGCTCAAACCAGCGGTGAAGCCCGACTAGTCCTCGGGGGGCTAGCGCAGCATCCCACCGCCACGACCCTCCACTTAAATCACCGGCACCTACGAGTTTTGAACCCAGGACCTCTCGTGAAAGGAACTAAGCGCAAACCATCGCAGCCACCGATGGGTGGGTTTCATTTATGAGATTGTTGTAGCCTCTAAAGCTCAAGAATACATCATAGGGTTCTAGGTTCCAATGCGCCCCTATTTGATTCCCGGGTTCTAGGTTCCAATGCGCCCCTGTCCGGTTTCCGAGGGAACGGAACCGAGAATCGGGAACCAGACCGAGAATGAAGAACGAACCGAGGAAACCAAGAAAACCCTAAAAAGAAGCCTTTTACTTTTTCCTCATAAGAACTTAGATGTGCTTATCTATAGAGGTGTTTATAATAATCTTTCTTGCAATCAATAAGGGATCAATGTGACTCTTAGGGAGAGATCTAATTCTCTACTAATAGTCACTTATAAAGTTCTAACAAAGGGGTTAAACTGAGACTTAATAGAAAAATTTTTCAAATATTAGCGGCTACATAGAGTGACAACAAAGTTGGACATCGCACTAATTTTCCGATACCATTAGATCTATTCTAGTTTCATTTCCTGAAAAAAAAACATATAATATTGGTGTCTTGTCGTAATTCATATCATTCTATGTTGTTGATAGACTAAGAAAATTACCCTATAATACTTAATCCGATGAAAATATGCCATGGTGAGTATCATACTATCACAAAATTCCACATCGCATTCAATATATTCAAGGTAGATTTGTTGTGTCCATTAAAACAGATTGGAATCCATGGACCTTGTGCTCTGTAGGATAGTAGATATGGTGATTAGTATGGTCATGTTCTTCAATGGAGTTGGTGAAGCTTATGTTGTCACATGTTAACATATACGGCGATAATCTAGATTTTAATCTCCCACTTGCTTTAACTATATGAACGCCTGCTAATTATATTCCGTTATTGTTGTGTATGTGTGAATTTGATGTATCAAGATAACATGTCAATGAAGGTTGAGGGATGTGAGGACATAACTCTGATTACATGCGAGGGATGTGGATGATTGAGGACTCAAGTTCTATCATATAAGTTTTATGTTATGTGTTTTGAACTTTTTATTTTTTATTTTATTTTACGTGTTCATCTTTTATGGATTGTTTCTATTGACAAATGAGGAACTTTCATTTTTGTTGTTGCGTTCACTTTCATTTTGCTTAACAAAAAATGAAAAAAAAAAAGAACTTGTTAGACCCTATAATCAACCTTGGAGCTAGGTTCCAAGCTATGCAGAATAGGCTCCTGATTTTAAAAAATAAGGAAAAGATTCTAGGTTTCGGGTTCCAAGGTGGAACTTGTAAGGAAACTGAAACCGTTTACATCTAGACGCAACCAACATGACTAATTTGCATGTGAGAACCATTTGTAGTGCATATACTAGGCGTAGTGGAAGCAATTACTTTACTCCAAAAAAACAGTAAAGTCACATGGTTGCTCGCGGTTTACGAAACTGATAAGTAAATTTTTGTCCATTAGTCACATTTAAATGATACGCCAAAACATAGAATGCGCATTCCAAGTAGATGCTAATTCAGAAAACGACAAGCAGATGCTATTCCCCGAAATACTTAAATGATTCTTTGTCCATCTTCTTCTAAGTTAAATAAAAACTTCATCAAATGTGCATTCTTTGACCAGTTGAAAAGTGAGATTTCTCTAAAGATGAATCTATCATCTTGATTCTTGCGGTCTTCTCGATATCATTGGTCAATCAATAGGTTGTCATCCTAGAAGTTTCTTGTCCCATTCATTTTTTTTTTGTCCTTTTCCTTGTCCCATTCGTTTAATAACAAATTTTTAAATGTGAAGCCTAGTAAAAGCTACAAAAGTGATGGCACAAAATCATAGATGTATAGCTTTAAACATAGAGGATATAAAGTGAAATTGGGATGGAACATGAAGATGTTTTTGGACTTTTCCTTATTCTAATCATATCAGAGAAATTGCCAAAATCCTCTCAAACTTTGTATCTATATCAAATGCACTTCTTAGTTTTTGACATTTGCAATAATGTTCATTTTTAAGCAAAAATCCTTAACTAAAAGACTACATTATCCCTAGTGTATTTTATGTGCAGGTCACACAATTGATGTGATGTTAGCAATCAACTCACTTTGTCCGTGTAATATGCATGTCATTCTATTTGATGCTTAAATGGTGAAAATACTCACTCTTTATTGGCTTGTCGCATCAAGTGGTACAACTGTCACGTAAAATACCTTCTCCCCTACCAGATATTCCTCTCTTTCTCTCTCTCCCCACCATATTACTGATCAACATCAATATCCTTGTCCCTGGAGGATGCCACCATTCCCCCGATCGACACCACCAACCCCTCCACAAATTACCCCCACCTTTGTTTGCATCTCCCTCTCTCTCTCCCCGCGCCGTGGACCAACTCAAAATTAGAGCCGTTGAGCTCAAAGCCGCAATGACACCTAACCATATTGATTGGACGAAATTGTTGATTTGGTGAAAGAATTTAAAGAGTTAGAGGAGGGCATGGATTGACCTGACCTCTTTCACATTAAAGAGAGCCTTATCCCCATAGCGACCCCTCCTTTTTGTGCCAATGGGAAATGCTCGATATCAATTATTAATTTCTTCGTAAATTTTCCAACATCATCCGCCCAAAGGTTCAATTGGACGATTCAACCAGTTAAGAATAATAATGCGGAAGAAAGAAATATAGAATTTGTCTATAGTTCAATATTACAATAATGAAGAATATATCAGCCTATTTATAGGCTTTATTATATAAGATAACATATCAATTAAGTTATGTACAATCAGACAGTGATATTCACGCGATCTTAGGAGATATGGAGATTTAATAGAAATGTCCTAATTATCTCTAACATAGGAAAATATCTTAGAGAAACATCCTAATTATCTTTAACATTTCCTTAAAATCAAAAGTGCATAGAAGTCAACTTGAGTTTGGATAAAAAAATCTATCGTTGTACAAGAGGCTACTGTTGCTGCAGAAGGAGGCTACCATGGATGTTGGGCAGGCCATCAACAAAATAGGCTGACATAGAAGCGTCACTATTAGACTATACAAACAATGTTGAAATCGACGTTGATTGGAGGATATTAAGACTTATTGAAAAAAAAAAGACTAAGATGCGAGATCGGGTGCAAATTGTGTACTGGAGCACCTCAGGATCATGCTGAGATAAGAATAATAATGCGGAAGAAAAAAAATGAAATTTGTGTATATTTCAATATTACAATAGTGAAGAATACATTAGTCAAGATATACACAATCAAACGTAGATATACGTGCTCTTGGATGATATGAAGAACCAATAGAAATATCATAATTATCTTTAAGATAGGAAAATATCCGACAGAATTATCCTAATTATCTCCAACACAATCAATTGACCTTTAAATTGGAACCCAAACCGGTTCTTGACACGATTACAAGATCCGATCATTACACGTGAGCAAAAATTGCTAGCTCTCATCGCGATAATGTTGGGATAACGTGGAGGGGTGAGCTGCACTAACTTGGCGGTGATATGGTGGTTACTTGATGCTGACATTATCTTCCTAAGGACGATGCAATGTCGGGCTGCGGCACTAACGTGGCAGTGAGTGGCGCTAACTTGTCTGATGAGCAGTTCGTTTACAAATGAGCGTCGAAGGGGGGTGGTGTATGATGGCACGGATTGGACGAGTTTGTGTTGTCCAGGCGCGTGAGGCTTTCGTCCATGGTGGAGTTATATCACGGTGGGCGTCGATTTAGCAACTTGATTCTCGGATTCAAAGTCTTTTGTAGTAGATCGCTGCGGAGGCTATCTCAATAGGTGATGGCAAGTTTCGATTGAAGGGTTATGCTTGCGAGAGACGAATGAACTGAAGGCCTTTTGTACATAACCAGAATGTCGATTACACTCCATATTTTGAAGGGAGGTTTTCAGCTCGTAATTTTGTCGGATATATGGGTGTCTTGTATGATTTTTACTCTTAAAATTAACTATTTAGAGTTTGAAATCAGGTTTTGATTTAACGTTAAACATCTCAAATTTTAGAACTCCATATTCTGAAGGGAGGTTTTCAACTCGTAATTTTGTCGGATAAATGGGTGTCTCGTATGATTTTTACTCTTAAAATTAACTATTTAGAGTTTGAAATCAGGTTTTGATTTAATGTTAAACATCTCAAATTTTAAAACTAGGAGACAGAAATTCAAAGCTGGCGTTTTAATATGGTTCATAGCAAGAAGAATTTCTTATTGAATATCCATGGGTTGTTTTACGCGTGAAAATGAGAAAACATGGTCTTCATCTTCTGCAGTACTGCTTGGTGATTGGATTTGGTCGTTGAATGTGGAAACAAAGAAATAATCTTCATCCTCAATAACAGAAAAACAATTAAAGAAGAAGAAGAAGAAGAAGATTTGAATAGTAGGCACGCGGTTTAAGAAATTGTTCAAGAAATTATGGTCCATTATTAGAAGATATGGCAAAAATTGGAAAGCTATTTATCGTCCATTATTAAAAGATTTGCATCTTGGACAATGTATGAGTCCACAGCCATTGACTTGTCAAAGATAGTTGCAGGATGAATTATTGAAACCAACTAGATTATTCCGTCAATGAATTCTAAAGGACCACAAATGGATTTTATTGTTTGCTAGCCAATCATAATCAAATTGTTCATTTTATATCAATCTAGGCTGAGGATAATTAATAAGTCGGATTTGGCTGAAAAAAGAAAAATTAGTAAGTCTGCCTCACCGGTCACTAATTATTTGTCTTGGTCTTTTATTATGGTGTGAGTCTTGGTCTTTGTTTTTTATTTGTTTCGCTAGGACGAGTCTTGGTCTTCGTTTGGTCTTTTATTATATGGTGTGAGTCTTGGTCTTTGTTTTTTATTTGTTTCGCTAGGACTAGGACGAGTCTTGGTCTTTGTCAATACCTGCCAGCTGGCTAACATGGTAGAACCTTAGATAGTGGCAATCTCCCTAAGGTTAAGAATCAATAATTGCCTTTTAAATATGGTTGTGGGTAATGATAGAGAAATAAACTATTATTAAATTAATTAATGCGTGGTTAAGGCATAACAATTATAATATTATTTCAATTTAAAAAATAGAATTAGGTAGGAAGACTACTTTTGTTTATGGATGTGCTTACGCAATATCATTATTAGATTATTGTTGTTATTAGTTGTAATCTCATTGAGCCGATTCAATGAATCCCCACGGTTCGTGTGTATCTTCGTGAATGCAGCCAACACTCGAAAGACCATGGAAACTTCTGGCAATTATGACAAAAGGGAAAACAAGACGATAATTAAATGTTTGGTTCTTGAAAATGTTGCATTGTTTGACAAACGTTAAAAAACTTGGTTGCGGGAAGAAAACAACAAGTTGATGCTAATCTTGGAATTTGTTAAATGATTCTTGTCCACCTTCTTCTAAGTTGTAAATTTCATCCAACGTGCCAGTATAATTTTTGACCAATTATAAAGTGCATAACATAGTATTTTCCTTTCGATAAAACCATGCAATGCATTAAATAAACCACATCGCCCAACCACATATTTCCTCAACCCACACACTTTGAGAATTAAGAGAAAATTAAACCATTTCATGGCATCTTATTTAATAAGATTGGATCAAGCATTGAATGGATTCAAGTTAGACTGTTATTTTGGACATTCGTCGAAAATGTTTATATGGGTGAACTATTTTTAGTATATCTCATATCGGCATGTTGTATTATGATATATGGAAATTGGATTAGTGCTCACGGTCAAACTACGCCTTGAGACATGATATATATTCACAGGCTCATTTCGTTTTGGGCTTAATCACAACAAATGTGATTTCTGAGCTTAACTACCACAGATGTAGTTTTCGGGGCTTATCACTTGGCAAAGTGTGACTAGGACTGAGCACTGGGGCATGCTTGTGCCAGCACGACTTGGGCACAGTTGGCATGGGCCTAGATACCTGACAAAAATTAATTTAAGCAAAATTAAATTCAAAACAATTGTAATATTTTTTTCCAAATAATGGTTATAATGAAAAATTATTTGAGGGACATTAATAAATAAACACTCATTCAGTTAAACCAAATTAAAACACAGGTGCATCTTCAAATAATTTGAAAAAAAATTACACTTAGTGGTGCTCTAATAATTATTACACTCAAACAACCGTGTTCTTCACCATGATTCGGACAGTACAGTACGGTCGATGTTCTCATGTCATGTTAGGCACCGTTCCTCGATACTCAATCATCGTCTATTGTCCGTACGCCGTGCACGTGCCTTAAAACTAGGCACTTGATGATTCTTATATACCAATGCGTGTAGAGTGTTTTACCTGATCTTTTTTGTATTTGTGTTATGCATCTACCAATTCCTCTATATAGATAGCCATTAATTTCCGAACTTTCTACCTATTTTTCCTATTATTTGTAATTAATTGTATCATAGGGTTGCACATACTTTAGTCTTTAGCTTAACATTAATATTTAGATTTCTCTGCTATCTCTAAAAAGTAGATTACAAAAATTTTGTAGAATCTGGTAATATTGCTAAACCTCTCACTTATCATCCCGTCCTTGCATCAAATCATTTTCTTTCACGTCGCTCTCAAGGGAAAAGTATCTAAAAAGTCCTAAATTTTTTGCATTGGTGCCAATTTAGTCATAAACTTTTTTTTGTGCCAATTCAGTTCTAAACCTTTTGTTTTTATGCCAATTCAGTTCTTCTAACTAATTTTAGCAGGATTTTGCTGAAGTGGACACTGGCTGGCCTACGTGGCACCGCCGACGATGACGTAGACAACTTTTAATAATATTTTAAATATTTTACGATTTTTTTTTCTTTTTTTTTTTCCTTTCTTCTTCCTCCAGCCGGTTGCTAGTTCGGCAACCGGCTGGAGGCCAGGGAACCTCTCATGAGCTAGTAGCCATTGGCGAGGATCAAGCCTCACTGGAGGCTACAGGGCCTTTGGCGAGCCTTGCTTGCCACTAGCAAGGCTCACCCTTGCTAGTGACAGCGACGGGAGCCTCGCCCAGGCTAGCGTGAGGCTCGAGCCCTCACTAGGGCTTGCCGTCAAGCAGGTGGGGGTTGACCTTACCCTGGCCAGATTTGGCGAGGCCAACCCTCGTGCAAGCCACGGCGGCCTCGCCAGATCTGGCGAGGGGAGTCCTTGCCAGGCCACACTGAGCCAGCCCGCCCGGCCATGGCCGTTGGCCGGTCACCGGTAAAGGGAGGAAGGAAGGAAGAAAGAAAAAAAATCAGAAAAAAATTAAAATATCATTAAAAATTATCTATGTCAGTGCCGGTGGTGCCACATAGGCCGACCGAGATCCACGTCAGTAAAATCCGACCAAAATCAGCTAGAATGATTGAATTGGCACTAGTTCAAAAGGTTTATGACTAAATTGGCATAAAAAAGATTTAGAACTAAATTGGCAACAATACAATAAGTTTATGACTTTTCTGACACTTTTCCCTCGCTCTCACACTTGCCCATCCACTACTAAAGTGATTGATTCCCCGAATTGCTTTGAGCTTTTGGCCTTTTGTGATAAACAAATGCAAAAAAATGGCGGATTGCTAGAAGGGCGACGATGCTTTATTCTACTCGAAGAGGATGATCAAGATGAACCCTTTTGCCTTCACCTCCCTGTTTCCCCCAACTCTTGGGGGGTTGTGGAGAAGATGAAGAAGCATTGCGCCACCGCCATTAAGCTGATCGATCGGAGGAAATCGAAGGGAATGACTCCCAACGTTTTTAGTCTCAGCATTTTGACGAATTGCCTCTGCCAATTTGAAAAGGTCCTATCTTGGACCTGAACCCACAACTGTTGGTAACGCTAGGGTAGGCATTCGATTGCTAAAGCACATGGAAGACACAGGCTGGGAGGTCGATTGTCATGTACACCACGGTTATCGCACAGTAAGACTAGTGGCAGAGGCTTTTGAAGTTCTTTAACATTATGACTAGCCTGGGAAGTCGCCCAAATGTTGTTACTCATAATTCCTTGGAGGTAAGTACAGCGCAAGTGCCATAACTTTTGTATGGAGAACACTTAAGTGCCATAGCTTTTTTTTGACTCACTTGAGTGCCATAACTTCAAAAAAAAAGATCACTTAAGTGCCACTTACGAGCTGATCGTGAGGACCCAAAACTGTGGCTTTTCCGGCCGAACGGTGACCTTCCCGGCGAGGCGAGCACCACCATCTTGAAGAGGGGGTATCGGTGAATCATTCCATGGCCTCCGTTCGTCTCGAAATTTCCGTTTTAGCCTCCGTTGACGAAGGTAAAAATGTTTCGTAGTCACACAATTTATCGAGTCGATTTATGTGACTACAAAACATTTTAAATTGTGTGATTACGAAGCATTTTTACCTTCGTCAACGGAGGCTAAAACGGAAATTTTGAGATAAACAGAGGCCATGAAATGATTCACTGACACCCCCTCTTCAAGCTGGTGGTGCTCGCCTCGCCGGGAAGATCACCGTTTGGATGAAAAAGCCGCGGTTTCAGGCCCTCACGACCAACCCCTCTGATAAGCTAGTCGTGAGGGTCTGAAATCGGGACTTTTCCGATTGAACGGTGACCTTCTCGCGAGGCGAGCACCACCAGCTTGAAGAGGGGGTGTTGGTGAATCATTCCATGGCCTCCGTTCGTCTCGAAATTTCCATTTTAGTTTTTGTTGACGAAGGCAAAAATACTTCGTAGTCACACAAATCGGTTCAATAAATTGTGTGACTCCGAAGCATTTTTATCTTCGTCAACGAAGGCTAAAACGGAAATTTCAAAACGAATGGAGGCTATAGAATGATTCACCGACACCCCCTCTTCAAGCTGGTGGTGCTCGCCTCGCCAAGAAGGTCACCGTTCGGCCGGAAAAGCCGCAATTTTGGGCCCTCATGACCAGCTCGTAAATGGCACTTAAGTGATCTTTTTTTTGGGAAGTTATAGCACTCAAGTGAGCCAAAAAAAAGTTATGGCACTTAAGTGTCCTCCATACAAAAGTTATGGCACTTGCGTTGTACTTACCCCTAATTCCTTGATACATAGCTTATGTTGTATAGGCAAATGGAAATAAAGCAATGATTTTATTAAAGAATAGAGCGCGATTTACTGTTAATTGTTAAAAGATTTGTGTCTTGGAAATGTTTTGTTTGGTCAACGACCATTGACTTTTCAATGATAATCACGCAAAGAGTTATTAATGAATTCAAAAGGATCATAAATGGAGTTTACTTTTTTTTGTTGGCCGATCGTAATGAAATTTGGTTGCACTTTCAATTTATATTGATCTAGGCCGAGGACAACTAATAGATCTTCTTTGTTCGAAACAAGAAGAATTAATAAGTTGACCTCGCTATTCACTAATTATCTGTCACGGTCTTTTATTGTGGTGTAAGTCTTGGTCCTTGTTATATCTCTTCCAGCTAGGTAACATCGATAAAATCTTAAACTCCATTTGTTTTGCGGAAAACATTAGACCATGTGATCGCATCAAGAATGTGTGAACCAAACCCTTCGCCAACAGGGCGGCTGTTATCATCCTTGAACATAAACATTGGTACTGTTTCTTCATTTATGAGATTGTCGTAGCCTCTAAATCAAGAATACACCATAGGGATCACTTCCCCACTCCTGTTGGTGTTGGAAAGATGAAGGTAGATGTAGCCTCTAAAGCTCAATAATACATCATAGGGTTCTAGGTTCCAATGTGCCCCAGTCCGGTTCCCGGGAGAACCGAACCGGAAAACGAGAATTGGACCTAGAATTGGAAACCAAGAAAACCCTAAAAAGAAGCCTTTTACTTTTTCCTCAAAAGAACTTAGATGTATTTTTCTATAGAGGGGTTTGTACTAGTCTTTCTTGCAATCAACATGGATCTATATGACTCTTAGGGAGAGATCTAATTCTCTACTAGTAGTCACTTATAAAGTTCTAACAAAGGGTTTAGACTGAGTTTTAACAAAAAAGGTTTTCATATATCAGCGGTCACATAGAGCGACAACAAAGTTGGATATCACACATTTTTTGAGACTATTAGATCTATTCTAGTTTCATTTCCTGAAAACAAATATATAACATTGGTGTCTTGCTGTAATTCATATCATTCTATGTCGTTGATAGACTGAGATAAATTACCCTACTATATATTATCTGGTGAAAATATGCAATCGCGAGTATCATACTATTACAAAATTTCACATCGCATTCAATATATTCAAGGTAGATTTGTTGTGCTCATTAAAACATATTGGAATCCATGGACCTTGTACTCTGTAGGATAGTGGATACGGTGATTAGTATGGCCATGATCTTCACTGGAGTTGGTGAAGCTTACGTTGTCACATGTTAACATATATGGCAATAATCCAGATTTTGATATCTCACTTGCTTTAATTATATGAACACAATCTAATTATATTCAGTTATTGTCGTGCATGTGTAAAGTCGATGTATCAAGATAACATGTCAATGGAGGTCGAGGGATATGAGGACATAACTCTGATTACATGCGAGAGATGCAGATGATTGAGGACTGAAGTTCTATAATATAGGTTTTATGCTACGTATTTTGAAATTCTTATTATTTATTATATTTTATGTGTTCATCTTTTATGGATTTTTTTTATTTGACAAATGAGAAATTTTCATTTTTTATATTGCGTTCGCTTTCATTTTGCTTAACTAGAAAAAAAAGGAACCTGTTAGCCCTTGGAACCGACCCTAGAACCTGTAACATGATAGATTTTAGGTTTTAAGATACATAGAGTATGTTTCAGGTTCCAAAAAGTAAAGAATCTGTTCTGACGGATGGGTTATAGTTTCCAAGTAAAACCTATAAAAATCTAGAACCGTTCACACCTAGACGCAACGAACATGACTGGCTTACATGTGAGAACCATTTGTAGTGCATATACTGGGTGTAGTGGAAGCAATTACTTTACTCCAAAAAAAAGTAAAGTCACATGGTTGCCCGCGGTTTACGAAACTGTTCAGTAAATTCTTGTCCATTGGTCACGTTTAAAAGATACTCCAAAGCATAGAACGCGCATTCCGAGTAGATGCTAATTCAAAAAACGACGAGTAGATGCTATTCCCGGAAATACTTAAATGATTCTTTGTCCGTCTTCTTCAAAGTTAAATTAAAAAACTTCATCAAATGTGCATTCTTTGACCATTTGAAAAGTGAGATTCCTCCTAAGATGAATCAATCACCTTGATTCTTGCGATCTTCTCAATGTCATTGCTCAATCAATAGGTTGTCATCCTAGAAATTTCCTTGTCCCATTTATTTAATAACAAATTTTAAAATGTGAAGCCCAGTAAAAGCTACACGAGTGATGGCACAAAATCATAGATGTATAGCTTTAAACATAGAGGATATAAAGTGAAATCAGGATGGAAAATGAAGATGTTTTTGGACTTTTCCATATTGTAATCATATCAGAGAAAATTTCCAAAATCCTCTCAAACTTTGTATTTATATCAAATGCACTTCTTAGTTTTCCACATTGCGGTAATGTTCATTTTTAAGCAGAGATCTTTAACAAAAAAAAAAACACTACCCCTTTACTGTAGAAGTGTATTTTATGTATATGTCACATGGTTGATGTGATATTAGCAATCAATTCACCTTACCCGTGTAATATGCATGTCATTCTATTTGATGCTTAAATAGTGAGAATACTCGCTCTTTATTGATTTGTCACATCACGTGATACAAGTGTCATATGAAATATCTTCTCTCCTTCCACATCATTCCTCTCTTTCTCTCTCTCCCCACCGCATTGCCGATCAACATCAATATCCTTGTCCCTAAAGGACGCCACCACTGCCTCGATCGACACCACCGATCCCTCCACAAGTTACCCCCACCTTTGTTTTTATCTCCCTCTCTCTCCCCACGTCGTGGCCTGACTCAAAATTAGAGCCGTCGACCTCAAAGCCGCAATGATGACACCTAACCAGATTGGTTGGACCAAATGATTGATTCGGTAAACAATTTAAAGAGTTGAGGGGGGCATGGATTGACCTGACCTCTTTCATATTAAAGAGAGCTTTATCCCCTTGAGCGAGCCCTCATTTTTGTGCTAATGGGCAATGCTCAATATCAATTATTAATTTCTTCGTAAATTTTCCAGCATCTTCAGCCCAGTGATTCAACCAATTAAGAATAATAATGCAAAAGAGAGAAATATAGAATTTGTGTATAGTTCAATATTACAATAATGAAGAATATATCAGCCTGTTTATAGACTTTATTATATAACTCTCTAGGATCCAGCCATGAAGAGATGCAGAGTTCGAACCCCAGCGTAGGCGTTAAGGATTCTTAAGTGTGGCGCCGTGGTGGTGGGTCCTGCGCTAGCGTCACCCCAGGTTTACCTCTTCGGCTGTCGGCCGTGCGAGGGGTTCCTGGGTTACCAAAAAAAAAAAGAATATATCAGCCTATTTATAGGCTTTATTATATAACTCTCTAAGATAGCATAAATATTCAGATATGCACAGTTAGATGGAGATATTCGTGCAATCTTAAGAGATATGGAGGATTAATAGAAATATTCTAATTATCTCTAACATAGGAAAATATGTTATAGAAATATCCTAATTATCTTTAACATCCCCTCAAACTAAAAGTGATAGAAGTCAACTTGAGTTTGGATAAATAAAATCTATCGTTGCGGAAAATGCTGTCATTGCTGCAGAAGGAGGCTCCCATGGATGTTGTGCAGGCTATGCGTTAACAAAATAGGCTGACATAGAAGCATCATTATCGGACAATACGAACAATGTTGAAATCGATGTTGAGTGGAGGATATTACGACTTATTGAAAGGAAAAATGTCGAGATGTGAGATCGGGTGCACCGTTGTGCACTTGGGCACCTGAGGATCGTCTAGCTCCGATAACAAGTTAAGAATAATAATGCGGAGGAGAGAAATATGAAATTTGTGTATATTTCAATATTAGAATAATGAAGAATCCATCAGTCAAGATATACACAATCAAACGGAGATATCCATGCAATCTTGGAAGATATGGAGAATCAATAGAAATATCCTAATTATTGGAAACTTGTCTGATAAGTGGTTCATTGACAAATGAGCGTGAAAGGGGGGCGGGGTATGATGGCACAAATTGGACGAGTTTGTGCCATCCCGGCGTGTGAGGCTTTCGTCCATGGTGGAGTTGGGTCACGGTGGGTGTCAATTTAGCAACTTGATTCTAGGTTTCAAAGTCTTTCGTAGTAGATCACTGCGGAGGCTATCTCAATAGGTGATGGCGAGTTTTGATTGAAGTGTTCTGATTGCGAGAGAAGAATGGCCTTTTGTACATAACCGGAATGTCTAATACACTCCATATTCTGGGAGGTTTTCGGCTCATAATTTTGTTGGATAAATGGGTGTCTCGTATGATTTTTACTCTTAAAATTATGTTTTCCTATTTATATTTTTTAACTATTTAGAGTTTGAAATCAGGTATTGATTTAATGTTAAACATCTCAAATTTTAAAACTCGGAGACAGAAGTTCAAACCTGGCGTTTTAATATGGTCCATAGCAAGAAAATTTTCCTGTTAAATATCCATGGGTTGTCGTACGCGTGAAAATGAGAAAGCATGATCTTCGTCTTCTGCAGTACTACTTGGTGATTGGATTTGGTCGTTGAATGTGGAAACAAAGAAATAATCTTCATCCTCAATCGCAGAAAAACAATGAAAAAAGAAGAAGAAGATTTGAATAGAAGGCACGCGGTTTAAGAAATTGTTCAAGAAATTATGGTCCATTATTAGAAGATATGCCAAAAAATGGAGCGCTATTTCTTCTCCATTATTAAAAGATTTGCATCTTGGACAATATTTTATGGGTCCACAACTATTGACTTGTCAAAGATAGTCGCGGGACGAGTTATCAAAGTTAACTAGATTATTCTGTTAAGGAATTATAATAGGACCATAAATGGGGTTTATTGTTTTGCTGGCCGATCATAATCAAATTTTGTCGCACTTTCATTTTATATCGATCTAGGCCGAGGATAATTAATAAGTCTGATTTGGTTGAAAAAGGAAAAATTAATAAGTCTGCCTCACCAGTTACTAATTATTTGTCTTGGCCTTTTATTATGGTACGAGTCTTGGTTTTTGTTTTTTATTTGTTTAGCTAGAACGAGGTCTTTGTTTTTTATTTGTTTCACTTATTAATAAGTCTGATTTGGCTGAAAAAAGAAAAATTAATAAGTGTACCTCACTTGTCACTAATTATTTGTCTTGATCTTTTATTATGGTGTGAGTCTTCCTGGTCTTTGTTTTTTATTTGTTTCGGTAGGACGAGTCTTGGTCTTTGTTAAACCTGCCGGCTGGCTAACATGGTAGAACCTTAGATAGTGACATTCTCCCTAAAGTTAAGCATCAATAATTGCCTTTTAAAAATTGGTTGTGGGTAGTGATAGAGAAATGCACTATTATTTTATCAATTAATGTGTGGTAAAAGTACAAAAAATATAATATTATGCCAATTTATAAAACAGAATTAGGTAGGAATACTACTTTTGTTTATGGATGTGCCTACGCAATACCATCATTAGATTATTGTTGTTATTAGTTGTAATCTTGCTAAGCCGATTCAATGTATCTCCACCTTTCACATGTATCTTTGTGAATTCAGCCAACACTCGAAAGATCATGGAAACTGTTGGCAATTATGACAAAAGAGAAAACAAGGCAATAATTAAATGTTTGGATCTTGAAAATGTTGTATTGTTTGACAAACGCTACTTTTCAATTTGGTTGCGGGAAGGAAACGACAAGTAGATGCTAATCCCCGAATTTGTTAAATGATTCTTGTCCATCTTCTTCTAAGTTATAAACTTCATCAAACGTGCCAGTATAATTTCTGACCAATTATAAAGTGCATAACATAGTATTTTCCTTTCAGTAAACCATGCAATGCACTAAATAAACCACATAGCCCAACCACATATTTCCTCAACCCACACACTCTGAGATATAATAGAAAATTAAACCATTTCATGGCATCTTATTAATGAGATTGGATCAAGCATTGAATGGATTCAAGTAGATTGTTATTTTGGACATGCTTCGAAAATGTTTATATGGGTGAACTATTTTTAGTATATCTCATAGTGGCATGTTGGATTACTATATATGGAAATTGGACTAGTGCTCATGGTCGAACTACGTCTCGAGAAATGATATATGTTCACAGGCCGGTTTCGTTTTGGGCTTAATCACAACAAATGCGATTTCCGAGCTTAACTACAATTGATGTAGTTTTTGGGCCTTATCACTTGGTGAAGCGTGACTAGGACTGAGCACTGGAGCATGCCTGGGCCGGCATGACCTGGGCCTGGTTGGCATTGGCCTATATACTTAACAAAAATTAATTTAAGCAAAATTAAATTCAAAAAAATTGTAATATTTTTTTCAAATAATGAAAAAATGAGAAATTATTTGAGGGAAATTAATAAAAAACACTCATTCAGTTAAACCAAATTGAAACCCAGGTATATCTTCAAAAATTTGAAATAAAATTACGCTTAGTGGTTCTCTAAAAATGCTTACACTCAAACAATCGTGTTCTTCACCATGATCTGGATAATACAGTACCACCAGTGTTCTCATGTCCATGTTAGTTACCGTTCCTTGTAAGTCAGTCATTGCCTATTGTCCATACGGCTTTGCACGTGCCTCAAAACTAGGCACTTGATGTTTTTTGTGAGATTTTTTTGGGATCATAGCCAATTGTTCAAAAACTTTAAGCCGTTAGATGAAGGCATGGTTTAAT
Source organism: Syzygium jambos (assembly GCA_031216235.1). NCBI lineage: Eukaryota > Viridiplantae > Streptophyta > Magnoliopsida > Myrtales > Myrtaceae > Syzygium > Syzygium jambos. The sequence continues at coordinate 23,356,393 of CM062221.1, read as the reverse complement.
TTTTTAAATACTCTACCAATTCTTATATACCATTGGGTGTAGAGTGTTTTACCATATCTTTTTTGTATTTGTGTTCTGCATCTACCAATTCCTATATATAGCCATTAACTTTCGAAATTTCTACCTATTATTTGTAATTAATTGTATTGTAAGTTGCGCATACTTTAGTCTTTAGCTTAACATTAACATATAGACTTCTCCACTATCTCTAAAATGTAGAAGAGCTTACAAAAATTTTGTAGAAACACTAAATTGCAAAAGTTTTCGGTGATTGGGGCTCTTCCTGAAATTCTGAAAACTTTAGGATGACCTGGGTAGAGCTTGAACCTACAAGCCATAAAAAAAACTCGTTGAACTACTTTAACTTCATCCTCTCCGAACACAATCTTATGAACGTGTGGATTCACAAAAAGACAAGAGTTGGCCTAAATGAAGAGAATAAATGGGTCAATCTGCGCTTCTGCTCTTGTTGGTCTTGTTCGAGAATCTGGTAATCTCACTGAACCTCTCCCTTATCATCCCGTCTTTGCATCAAATCATTTTCTTTCGCGTCGCTCTCGCACATGCCCATCCACTACTGGAGTAATTAATACCATGAATGGCTCTGAGTTTTTGGCCTTTTGTGACCAACAAATGCAAAAATGGCGGATTGCTAGAAGCCGGCGATGCTTTATTCTACTTGAAGAGGAGGATGGTTAGGATGAACCCTTTGCCTTCACCTCCCATTTTCTCCCAACTCTTGGGGGTTTGTGGAGAAGATGAAGAAGCATTGCGCCGCCCCCATTGACATGATCGATCGGATGAATTCGGAGGGAATTACTCCCAACGTTTTTAGTCTCAGCATATGGAAGACATGGTGAAGGGATTGTGCAGAATTGGCAACGCTAGGGTAGGCATTCGATTGCTAAAGCATATGGAAGACAGGCTGGGAGCTAGATGCCGTCATATGCACCACGGTTATCGCACAGAAATACCAGTGGCAGAGGCTTTTGAAGTTCTTTAACATTATGACTAGCCTGGGAAGTCGCCCAAATGTTGTCACTTGTAATTACTTGATACATGGCTTATGTTGCATAGGCAAATGGAAAAAAAAGCAATGATTTTGTTAAAGAATAGAACACGATTTACTGTCCATTATAAGAAGATTTGCATCTTGGATATGTTTTATCGGTAGACAGCCATTGACTTTTCAACGATAGTCACGGGAAGAATTATTAGTGAATTCGAAAGGACCATAAATGGGGTTTACTTTTTTTCGTTGGCCAGTCATTATGAAATTTTGTTGCACTTTCATTTTGTATTGACCTAGGCCGAGGACAACTGCTAGATCTTATTTGGCCGAAACAAGAAAAATTAAGAAGTCTACCTCACTATTCACTAATTATATGTCCTGGTCTTTTTATTCTGGTGAAAGTCTTGGTCCTTGTTATATCTTCCAGCAAGGTAACATGGATGGAACGTTAGGCTCGATTTGTTTCGTGGAAAACATTAGACCATGTGATTGCATCAAGGAGCAGTGAACCAAACCCTTCGCCAATAGGGAGGCTGTTATCATCCCTGAACACAAACATTGGTACAGTTCCTTCATTTATGAGATTGTTGTGGCCTCTAAAAAGCTCAAGAATACATCATAGGGATCACTTCCCCGCTCCTATTGGTTTTGGAGAGATGTAGACGCTCCGTCGGTGTCTTATTTTCTGCATGTATATTGCTTCCACTCTTTTTCCTCCTCTAGAGAACATTATAAGTGAACACCAAAAGAAGAATTGGCGCAACAAGCATCACAAAAGAATGCCCGAATATGAACTGATGCACTCTGTCATTTGCGTTTCTCTGGCTCTTCCCTTTACCATGGAAGTCTGATAGCGAAGAGAAAAAATAAACGCCTTCCTGTATTGCAGAAAAGATAGGTTTATATATGAACTGGACTTATGCATCAACTTAAAAAGATCAACACCACATGCTCAGAGAACAAGTTGGACACATTACAGTACATGAACATCAACTAACTAGTCTTCATACTGAGGTGTTTCCCAATTACCAATAATGCATGAAGAGCCGGGTACTAATGGACACTTGCACTCCACTCGATTGCAAACTCAAAAATCGAATCCCAATCTCCGCTCGAGCTCGGCTTGATAGCAAAAGTTCAAATACTCATGCTCAAGTCGAATCAATCCTCACATAAGCTAGAATCAAGCCCAACCTACTAATTGAAAAGGAACATATTTCACAAGAAACGATACCCTAAAACACAAAGGCCCCTCATTACTGACCTGGATGCAAGAGTCGGCAAATTTGGCAGTAAAATTCACATTAGTTGATCATCTCACAGTTACTTCATGCGAAAAATCACAAATGCTAAGCATTCATCACGACTGTACAAAGAGAAGAAGGCAAAGAAAGAAAGTTAAAGACATACAATTTTGATTAGAACAAATTCCGCCATATTCTTCGCAACTCAAAGCCACCTAAAGATCGGCGAGAAGCAATCGAATGATCAACGGCGACCAGATGAGAAGGGAAAATAGATTGGGTCCGTCCAATTGTTCATGATTTTCTTTATTTGTAATTGTTAAATATGTCTTGAATTTTATGTACTCGGTCCGGTTCATGACCCGACCTGACATATATTTGTGCGACCTGAAAGTGGAGAGAAAATTGAGATTTGGTTCACGACGCGGAAGGTTGGGCCGATAGGCCCAACCCGTAGCAAGCGAACAAATCTCTATAGCGGACCGCCCAAGCTGGAGCAAGCGAACCAATGTCCCGGGGGGTTCAGGGGCGAGGAAAATTTTTTGGGAGCACTTTTATACCGCGGCTAGGTTTTCTCATTGATGTAGAGAGAATTTAATTTGTTTTCAGAGAGTTTTGTGAGCCGTGAGGTTTTGTCGTTGTTTCGACTTCTAAAAATTGTACTCTCTTTGATTATAGTGGAATTTTGTCTTGCCTCGCCCGTGGACGTAGATCACCTTGTGATCGAACCACGTAAATCCTTGTGTTGTGTTCTGTTCTGTTTTTCCGCATCTGTCTTCAACAGTAATTTTCCTCACAAATAATAATTTATCGGTTACATATCTTTTTATAACTTTTTTTTCACAGGATGTAATTTCCCTTTTGTTGTCGTAAATTCCTGAATCTTATGATTTGTAAAATTTCATAAAAAATAGTAATCTACTTAATGAATATCTTTTTCTGTCGTTAGTAAATTACCTAATGAATCTTAACTTTCTTTTGGCATGTAATTATTCCCACTAATAGTAATTTATCTGTAATTTATTTTTACATGACTTTTTTTCGAGGTCGTAAATTTTCTAGATTCTATGGTTCATAATATTCCATAAATATAGTAACTTATTCAGTTAATAGTAAATTTCTTTTGTGTATGTTTAGTAAAATATTTAATTGATCGTAATTTTCTTTTACACTTTGTAAAGGTTTGAGACCCACATGTTAGTAATTTTCCTTGCACATCGCAATTTTTCTCAATCCGTAAAGTTGATCAGTTTTGCGTCCGTAACTTTTCTTTAACATCCAAAAGTTATGAGAAAAATCGGTTTTGCAAAACAAATTTGATGGACCACGTTTTTTCCCCTTTTAATCTGATGGTCCGCATTGAATATGGGACTAGTCCCGTAAAAGATAACTTTGACTTATGGAATTCCCGTTACTATTATGAAGTTTTGGGCACAATAAAGGAGTTTTATTTATTTAGTTTTGGCCAAATATTAAAGTAGTGTTGGAGACTCTATTTTTTTTTTTTAAATTGAAGTTCATTCCATTGTGTTACTTTGTCAATAAAAATGTAAAAATGTATATATGTATATATAGGTAAAAATGTAAATTAATAAAAAGTGTTACTTTATCAATATTTTCTTTTGCCACAGCAACAGATAAAAAAAAACTGAGCTACTTCTTGTAGATCTATATATTCAGTACAAAACGCAAGTCTTATGTATGCAGAGGAGCCTTTACACATATTCCTATCTATTTCAACCCAACAATCGTATTTTCCACAAAAAAAAAACCAATAACCTTTTTTTAAGAAATTTTTTTGCTAACAATGCGGTCTCCAGTTTTCTTAAATTACTCAATTGATCTCATTAAATATAACAGTTCTCACTTCATGCACTCAGGATAATTATCGCACCATATCAATCAACAATATTATTTTTGCGAATTTTGCGAATCTGGCCTTTTCAATGCGAAAACATCGAAATCTTTTCAAATTATGTAAATATCTACGCGTAGAATCATACATAATCTATAATTATTTTTTTTAACACTTCAAATGACTATTTTCTTTTTCCAAATGTTGAACAGAGGCACAATTGATGGATAATTTTTTTTTCATTATTTCTTCCCACCAAGCAAGCCCAAGGGTGCCAAACGAAACCAGGAAAACTTACGCGGGGGGCCAAAATAGAACTTCGAACAAACTTCAGGAGTGAAAACGGAATTTGTCAAAAGAAACAAAAAGGGGAATGGCTCCAATCTCTCTCCGTTCTCTCGCTCCGGCATATAGAAAGGCAAAGGAAAAGCAATCAATCCCGCCATCGCTGGCAAGGTTTTTCGAAAGAGAGCACTTCGAGTGCGCCGGCTCTCGCGAGAGAGGCTAGCGATCGATTCCATTCCATTCCATTCCGACTCGCGCATCATCGATCGATTGATCGAATCACGTCGAACACAGGTTGAGAGATTCCATGGTGGATCGGGGGGTTGGAAGAGGTGGAGAAAGCTCGGTTGCTGAGCTTGGCTCTCGAGTTCGGCTCCGACGAGCATTCCGCCACCAAGTGCTTGGACCGTCTCGTTTCCCTCTACGGTAACTTGGATCATTGTTCCTTGTCGCGCATTTTTTTTTTTTGGTGCTAGTCAGCGTTGCAGGTATTACGCAGGTGTTTCTCGTCCACTGCGATGATGGCTCTGGAATAGTCTGGTTTAGGTTTGAATAGCGAAATGTCTGGTGCTGTTCCAGCTTGATGTGTTTAGGTTGCTTCAGATGGTGGTTTTTTTTTTGTTATTAGCCGAATCGCGTGGTATCTGATGATTAGGGAATGACCTAATTGCTTGTGTTGCGTGGATAATTTGTAAATTGATTGATTGTGCATTGCTAATAAGGAGATTTATTCTGGTCAGTCGCTATTCTGATGATGGCTATAGAATAGTCTGCTTTGGATTTGAATGGGGACCGGAGCTGGTTAAATTTAGTTCATTGAGCGTTAATCTCATCCCTGTTTCTTTGTGGGTTTGGCGGAGTAGTCCTATTGACTAGTGAACTGTCTGGCTTATTTCTGAACTCACTGCAAATTACAATTGGTGTATTGCATTACTATTAATATCGTGTCTCACTGAACTAAGTGCAATTTACGTATTGTAGATTGTGCTAAGTGCAATTTACTTATTGTAGATTGTATATATATATATTTTTGGTAAGGTAGATTGTATATATTTGATCTCTTGTTTATCATGGAACTCCCAAAATCATCTCTTTCTTCTTTTGGTTTTTCTTAAGGCGACAAAGGTCGAGAGTTTATCACTGTGGAGCACTGTGGCGATGATTTTCTAGCAGAACTTGCCGAAACTATGCAAGATACCGAGGATTGGGATGATTTGCAAGCTGCGGAATCAAAAGCTTGTGGAGTTTTAACTGATATGTTTGGCCAAGATATCCATAATGACGGTGAATGCAATGTTATACACGATGTCAATATCATAGAAGATTCTCCACAACTTGAGGAAAACCAAACTTTTCTTGAGGCAGATTACTCTATTGATAGTGAAGACAGAGGCAATATATTTGGCAGTAAAATGGGTAGGAAATCCACATGCTATATTCCTGACCGAAGCAGTACTCCGAGCAATTCATCCACTCAACTTCTGGCTAGACGATCTTTAGAATCCATGGTATGCTTCTCCCATGGACATAGACAATACATGCCAAACCACTTAAATCACTGTGTCACTGTTATTTTCTCATATAATTTATTCTCTCCTTGATCATTTGCAATTTGCTTGTGATTCTGCACACAGCAAAGGACCTAAACAATGAACATGTACAAAAGCATTTTGTGAGTTGCTTATGAGCCCTCTCATCCAATCAAATGTCCAATAGACACTCCTAACTTTTTCCAATTACTTCCACTATCTTCAAGACAAAATGACACATTGGAACTCTTTGATCAATAAAGAAGTTGATTTTAGTTTTGGATGATGTACAAATACCTATTTTCTCAAATACTTTGAGAGTATAGCAGATCATCAATGTCACGCCCCGTACCCCACGAAGCATGATCATCCGCGTTGGTCGGAATAAAATGTGACGTTCCCAGGGTTGCGTCAACGACCCAAAACCCAAATCAGAGTAAATACACAACACATGCGGAAACGACGTATATACTATATATACACCCGGACAAAAAGAATGTGACCACGAGCAATAAAGACAATAATACACAACGGACTAAACAAATATATACATAATTTAACACTTATACAGACTATATATTTACAACCAAAAGAATACATTAAAAAGGCCACTAAACAAAAAGGATCGGTGGCCTATAGGCGTCAGCTTACTAACTGGGAGAGGTTACATCAAAAAGAGGGGTTAATCTAAACTCCTATCAAACCGCTCTACTCTAAGGATCCCGACCTGGGTTGGATGGTGCTGCTGACTCCTCAGATGAGTCTTCATCTGTCAGAATTTCCATATCTGATCCAACTTCGGCCACTTCCCCTATTTGTTCACCATTCTCCCCGACTATTTCCAGATTCTGCTCCTCTTCTTCTTCCCCGATCATGTCATCAGCTATAACTTGCTCTCCACCCTGCACTTCCTCCTCGGGTATAGGTCCATCCACCGTATCGCCCACGCTGCTTCCACTAAGGGAGGCGGGAGGATCAGAGACTTCCCCGCTCACCATCTGGGGAATCATGATGCCATTAACATCTACTGGCACATCAAAAGTCCTCATCGGGGGTCCTAATAATCCGTCTGCACCCCTATGGCACCAAGCCACATACTCTTGAGTGTGGTGGAAGTCCTCTCCCACGTCTACTAACACTGCTGACTGAAATCTAACGTAAGCTGTTCCATCTCCACATGGGTGTACACTATTCGATCTCTGAATACGGTATGGATATCCAAAAAGAGGACCGTTCCTCGGCATCCTATGGACGGGGATCTGAAATTCGGTTTTACCACAACCGTGAGATAAACTCAGCAAGTAAAATCTCTAATCCTAAACTAGGCTAACGTGCGTCTCCAGAGATAAATAAAACACATAATTCATTGAACCAGTAAATAAATCATTATAAAACCACAAGGGCCTACAGCCCGATTCCAACATTCCAGCCCTGCAGGTTAGGCTCTCAACATCATTATAATTCATAAACAGAGCATCGACCCGGAGGTCATGACCCAATGGTCATCACAAATGAATCGACCCGAAGGCCTGACCCGTCGGTCACAATTATATTCGACCCGTAGGCCTGACCCGTCGGTCCTCACAATTAAATCGACCCGTAGGCCTGACCCGTCGGTCCTCACAAATAAATCGACCCGTAGGCCTGACCCGTCGGTCCTCACAAATAAATCGACCCGTAGGCCTGACCCGTCGGTCCTCACAAATAAATCGACCCGTAGGCCTGACCCGTCGGTCCTCACAAATAAATCGACCCGTAGGCCTGACCCGTCGGTCCTCACAATTAAATCGACCCGTAGGCCTGACCCGTCGGTCTAAATTATTTCCCAATGGGCTTCAAACAATTCAAATCAATCCACATCCAGGCCCATTCAACAAATCAAGGCCCATTTCACAAATCAAGGCCCATTTAACCTTAATGGGCTTCAACCAACTCAAGGCCCATTTAAATTTCTAATTTTCTCCAATGGGCCTCAACAAGCCCAACTCAACTTCTCACTCAAGGGCCCATTTCAATTTCTAATTTGGGCTTCACCAATTTAATTCAATTCTACCACAAGGCCCATTTCAATTTCTAATTGGGCTCATTTAATTCCAATTGGGCCCATTTAAATTCTCATTGGGCCAATTAATGTAAATTCGGAGCCCATGAAGCCCAAGTCATAATCAACACTAATTAACCTCCTAATTAAGCCCAAAATATGTCATTAAGCCCTAATTAGGTCCCATAATTAAACTATGCACAAAATACAATTAATTAGGGCCTAATATGCTTAATTAAATCCCTAATCTAGCACAATTAGGCTAATCTAGTAATTAGGGATAATACTCGCCTAATGACGACGCGGGACGACGGGGACGAGCGGCCGATCACCGGCAAGCGGCGTGATCGACGGCGGCGCCCCAAAGCAAGCCGGCGGCCTACGGCGGTCCGGCGAAGCCCACGGCTTCCTCACGGCCAGAACAGGGGAAGCTTCGGCTGAGCGGGGCTGAGGACGGAGGAGAGTGAGACAGGGGGGCGAAGCTGGTCGGCTGGGGTGGCGCACGGCGGCGCGGCCAGGCGGAACTCGCCCGGCGCCGGCGACGGCGTCCTTGCTCGCCTCGGCTGGAGCGGCGGATACGGGCGGTCACGGGCGGCTGGAGAGGGGGCTTGGGTTGCGACTAGGCTAGGGACGGCACCAGGGGTCGGCACTTGGCGGTCGGCGGCCAGCAGCTCCGGCGAAACCTGCTGTTCCGGCGTGCACAGTTGGCTGGTGGTGATCGGCGAAGGAAAAATGGAGCAGCCGAGAGAGAGTTTCGGGAGAGGAGAGAGAGAGATGATCACCGGGGAAGAGAGAGAGTGAACTGAGGAGAGAGAGTGGGTCAAGGGTGGTCAACATTATCCATAGTGGTTGCCACATGTCAAGATCTTAGCCATTATGCCCAAAATGTCCTTAATCCAATGGCTAGAAATGCTTAAAAATCAATAATGCAAGGGTAGAATTGTCATTTGCCCCTAACCATGGTCAACCAACCCTAGTTAACCTTACCCAACCTTGGTTAATCTCCAAAATTAAATCAAAATTCGAAATAATCCAAAATTGGCCTAGGGGCATTTTCGTCATTTTTCCGCCCGGAACTGAAATTCCAATTTTCGCTCATACCGGTCCTAAATATTCATGTGATACCTAATCCAGAGTCGGAATCGCGAAATTCGCTTTCTAAGCCCTCGAAAATCCTCTGCGAAGTTTCCGGGAATAAAATAATATTATTTTCCAATTTTTGCCGAAATTCCACTTTCTGTCCAGAATCATTCCAAACACACTCGGATACCCCAAAATGATGTTGGCCGCGAAAAATAACCTCAAACGGCCTCCGAAATCGGTCTCGGCGTTCTCAGGGGCAAAATAGTCTTTTTCTCACTTTCTGTCAATTCTTCCGTTTTCAACTGTTTTAATCCCAAACACGAATGGCCATTACCAATTGACGTCCGTCCTATTGAATAGTCGTGAATACCCTTGAGATTTTGATATCGAAACTCGGGTCCAATATTGTAATCTCAATATGCTCGTTTTGCAGTTTTAGGATCTCTTACTAACGAGTGGCTGTTTAGGTGTTACGCGTATCGACCTAAGATTATCCAAATCGTGATGGTCTAAATTTCGAGAGAACGAGAGGAATTATCACTAGCACCAGGGTCACGATCGTTTGGATTACAATCAGGTTTCATTCGTCAGGTGTACTTTCGGTCGTGCGAAATCACTCGCGATCCGATCATACATTACTGACAATATCAACCAGTCATCTTCCTAAGATCGGCCTATATTGGCTCAAAATATTTCCTCAACGTTCTTCAAATTCAGCGTTCAATCGCGATCGGGTTCTCGGTCCACGTACATGTTCCTATTTAGCCTTTCTCATATGGTTAGTGTCCCGAGACTGATCAGGTTCAGGCGAGACTCACTAAAATTACACGAGAATGAATATACACTTTATTGGTCCCGATAACGGGTCAAAATTCAGGATGTTACAACTCTTCCCCCCTTACAAAAATTTCGTCCTCGAAATTTGAACTTCAACCCTGTTCTTCGAACAACTGGGGGTGTTGACGTCGCATAGTTTCCTCGCTTTCCCAAGTAGCGCCCTCTGTCCCGTGGTGTTCCCAAACTATCTTCACCATCGGGATTGTCTTGTTCCGAAGTACTCGATCCTTTCTGTCTTCGATTCTGACGGGCCTCTCCACGTACGACACCCTGTCGTCCACGTCTATTTCCTCGTATCTTAAAACGTGTGTCGGATCTGGTTCATACTTTCTCAACATCGACACGTGGAAGACGTTATGTATCTGAGATAAATTTGGTGGCAGGGCCAGTCTGTACGCCATATCGCCAATCTTTTCCAGAATCTCAAACGGCCCAACAAATCTCGGACTCAACTTTCCTTTCTTGCCAAATCGGGATAATCCCTTCATAGGCGACACCTTGAGAAACACATGATCCCCAACTTGAAATTCCAGATGTCGTCGTCTCCGATCGGCATAACTTTTCTGTCTACTCTGCGCTGTCTTTAACCTCTCTCGAATGATTTCAACAGCTTCCACTGTTTGCTGTACTAACTCTGGGCCTGTAATACTCCGTTCTCCTACTTCATCCCAGCACACGGGAGTTCTACACGCTCTGCCATACAAAGCTTCAAATGGGGCCATCTGGATACTCTGTTGATAGCTGTTGTTATATGCAAACTCCACCAGATGCAGCTGTTCCTCCCATTTACCCTGAAAATCCACTACACAAGCCCTCAACATATCCTCAAGGGTCTGGATTGTTCTTTCTGATTGCCCATCAGTCTGCGGATGATAAGCTGTACTGAACTGCACCTTTGTCCCCAAAGCTGTCTGCAGACTTTTCCAGAAGTTCGCTGTAAACCTCGGATCACGATCTGAAGTAATCGTCACTGGCACTCCGTGCAGTCTCACAATCTGTCTTACATACAGCTCCGCATACTTTTCTAACTCCAAATCCTTACGTACTGCCAGAAAATGCGCTGACTTAGTCAGTCTATCCACTATCACCCAAATGGAATCATGTCCTCTCTGACTCCTTGGTAATCCCGTTACAAAATCCATGGTAATATGTTCCCATTTCCACTCAGGGATTTCCAATGGTCGCAGCAATCCTCCAGGTTTACAGTGTTGTGCCTTTACCTGTTGGCACGTCAAACACTTAGCCACATGCTTGGCTACATCCGCTTTCAATCCATTCCACCAATAATGTTGCCTTAAATTCTGATACATTTTCGTACTGCCAGGGTGGATACTATAGTTGCTGCGATGAGCTTCTCTCAATATTTCTTCCTTAAGTTCCATATCATCCGGCACACACCATCGTCCCCTATACTTTAGAACTCCATCCTCTGATACCTGAAAATCTGGCTTTCTTGCCGAGGCATCCATTCCCACAATTTTCTGGATTTCCTGATCCGTGGGTTGTAGAGCCTTAATCTTAGTTTGAATCTCCGGCTCGATCCTCAAAGTAGCCAGTAGATTCGACACATGGCTTAATTCCAATCTAAATTCTGAGTCTCGGATCTTTTCCAATAACGCCCACTCCTTGATCATCATATGTGTCATGCTAGACTTGCGACTCAATGCATCTGCAACTCGATTTGCCTTCCCAGGATGATACATGATGTCGCAGTCATAATCCTTTAGAAGCTCCATCCATCTACGCTGTCTCATATTCAACTCTTTTTGTGAGAACAGGTATTTGAGACTCTGATGATCCGTATAAATCTGAAACTTTTCTCCACACAGATAATGCCTCCAAATCTTAAGTGCAAAGACGATGGCAGCCAACTCTAAGTCATGCGTCGGATAATTCACTTCATGAGGTCTCAACTGACGTGACGCATACGCAATTACTTTTCCATGTTGCATTAATACACAACCCAGTCCTTTGAACGAAGCATCGCTATAAACCTCAAATCCACCAGGTCCTGAGGGAATAGTCAAAACTGGAGCTGTCGTCAATCTATGCTTAAGTTCTTGAAAACTTCGTTCGCACTTATCGTCCCATTCAAACTTACTTTCCTTTTTCAGTAATCGCGTCAAGGGCGTGGCTATCGACGAGAATCCTTCCACAAAACGTCGATAATAGCCAGCCAATCCTAAGAAGCTTCTAATCTCTGTCACTGACGTCGGCCTGGGCCATTTAAGCACTGCTTCAATCTTAGTCGGATCCACGGATATTCCTTCTCCCGACACAATATGTCCAAGAAAAGCTACTTTGTTAAGCCAGAACTCACATTTGCTGAACTTCGCATAAAGCGCATGTTCCCTCAACGTCCGTAGAACTTCAGTTAAATGCACTTCATGTTCCTCTGAACTCTTCGAATACACCAGAATATCGTCAATGAACACTATGACGAACTGATCCAGGAATTCCTTAAAAACTCTGTTCATCAGATCCATGAAAGCTGCAGGGGCATTCGTTAAACCAAAGGGCATGACTGTAAACTCATAATGCCCGTATCTCGTCCTGAATGCAGTCTTGGGTATATCCTCTTTCCGAATTCTCAACTGATGATACCCTGTCCGTAGATCAATCTTGGAGAACACTGACGCCCCTTGCAACTGATCGAACAAGTCGTCGATCCTTGGCAGCGGATACTTATTCTTTACAGTAACTTGATTCAACTGCCGGTAGTCTATACATAATCTCAACGTCCCGTCCTTTTTCTTCACAAACAGGACTGGCGCTCCCCATGGAGACGCACTAGGACGAATAAATCCCTTGTCTAACAACTCTTGCATCTGGACTTTCAACTCTTTCAGTTCTGACAACGACATCCGATAGGGGGCCTTAGAAATTGGCTCAGTTCCTGGGGCCAACTCTATTACAAATTCCACTTCCCGTTCGGGTGGCAAACCCGGCAATTCTTGGGGAAAAACCTCGGGAAAATTGCACACTACAGAAATTTCTTCCAACTTAGGCTCCACCAATGTTGGATCCTTAACATTCACCAAGTACCCCTCACAACCTTCATCAAGCATCTCTGTTGCTTCCACTGAGGAAATCCAAGGAATCGAGGTTCCTCCTCGGTTTCCCTGAAACTCAAACTTAGGACGACCAATCGGATTAAATTGGATCGTCCTGCTGCCGCAATCCATAACGGCTTTCTGCTTAGTTAGCCAATCCATACCAATGATCACATCAAAGTCATACATGGCTAACACAGCTAAATCAATTCTTTCTTCAACATTTCCAATCACAATTTTACAGTCCAAGCACCCCAATGATACTAACACCCTATCATGCAGTGGGGTCGTCACACACAACATAATCTCAAGTAGAATAGGCTCCAGACCAACCAATCTAACAAACTGCTCAGAAATAAACGAATGGGTTGCCCCGGGATCAAATAACGCATATGCTGAATGATTGCAAAGAGAAATGGTACCTGTGACCACACCCGGCGCGTCCTCAGCATCTTTTCGCGCTAACGCATATACTCGTCCTTGCGCAGGTGGTCTGCCCTGAATAGCCGGTGGGGGATTTCCAGCCTGATGTCCAATTCTGAGTGGCTGCTGCGGTAGTCCTGGAGGTCCTGAAAGTCGTTGCTGGGGGCAATTCTTTATCTGATGTCCCAAACTCCCACAACGAAAACAAGCTCCGATTCTATTTGGCGCTTGACTGGGCTTCCCTACTATCCTTCTCGGAGGCGGAACAAACCGTCTATTGCTGGGCATTGGTCTCCTTACAAAGCGACGATTGTCCCTATTAGGAATAAATCTCGAACCCGATGCTGATGTCCTTTCAATCTGATCCCGTTCCATAGTCTGGGCTCGCTCATATAACTCTCTATAATCTCGAATATTCAACAAAAGCATCTGAGTACGAAGTTCCGGTTTCAGTCCATCCCGGAACCTTCGAGCCTTGTCCAGGGGATTCTCAACCATTCTCGGGGCAAACTTGGATAATCTAATAAACTCTGCCTCATACTGTACTACTGTCATTGACCCCTGACGAAGTCTCATAAATTCTGCCATCTTCTTCTCCTGGGCACTCTCAGAGAAAAACTGTCCATAAAAGTGCTCGACGAATATCGCCCAGGTCGGTTCCATAAACTCTGGAAATACCCTATCCTTAACCGCCTTCCACCAATCATGGGCATTGTCCTGCAGTTGATACGATGCCAATAAAATCTTTTCCCTCTCAGTACACTCTAACAGCTCAAATGCCTTTTCCAATTCTTCCACCCAACGCGGGGCGGCTTCGGGGTCACCTCTACCCGTGAACTTAGGCGGTTTCAGCTTAAGAAAATGCTCTACCAACTGGTGCATTGGTCTCGGTGCCACCATTGGTTGAGCCTGCACTGGTTGAGCTTGAGCTTGATTTTCATGGACAGCAGCAACGGCTGCGGCCTCAGCAGCCTGAGCGGTCGCATTCTCTCTTTCCTGCGCCTGCCTATCCATCACATTTCCAATTCGGTCTAGTGCTCTAAGAACTCCTTCCATACGCGGATCTTCCGCCTGTCTAACATCAGCTCTGGGGTCCACTGCAGCCCCTACACCCACTCTAGGATTCCCTTCATCTCTAGCACCAGCAACTATGTTCTCTATCGCTCTCGCTCTAGCGCGACCTCTACCACGAGCTTCTCTGCCTGCGCCCCTCCTTGGGGTTCCTCTCACTCTACCTCTTTCACTGCTCATCTAGAATTCTGAGTGCTCAACTACCTGCTATAATTCCAACCAGGAATTAGAGACCTAAACCAACTAACCGGTCTAAGCCCTAGGCAGGTATAAACACGGAAATAATTAAGCACTCAGCATGCGGCTAACACAACATCACATGATTTCCACCCAAGAGTTCACATACTAACCTTGGGTCCTGCCGCACCTGCAAAATACTGGTTCAATCAATCACCACAACAGTCAAACACAAACACTCTGGAGATGCACTTAGCACTCTAGGTCACCCTATAGCTACCCATGGTCAATTTCTCCTTATCACTCCAATGCTCAACTAGGTTAAACAGAGCTGTCCTTGCTCTGATACCAATTCAAGCGGGGATGTCACGCCCCGTACCCCACGAAGCATGATCATCCGCGTTGGTCGGAATAAAATGTGACGTTCCCAGGGTTGCGTCAACGACCCAAAACCCAAATCAGAGTAAATACACAACACATGCGGAAACGACGTATATACTATATATACACCCGGACAAAAAGAATGTGACCACGAGCAATAAAGACAATAATACACAACGGACTAAACAAATATATACATAATTTAACACTTATACAGACTATATATTTACAACCAAAAGAATACATTAAAAAGGCCACTAAACAAAAAGGATCGGTGGCCTATAGGCGTCAGCTTACTAACTGGGAGAGGTTACATCAAAAAGAGGGGTTAATCTAAACTCCTATCAAACCGCTCTACTCTAAGGATCCCGACCTGGGTTGGATGGTGCTGCTGACTCCTCAGATGAGTCTTCATCTGTCAGAATTTCCATATCTGATCCAACTTCGGCCACTTCCCCTATTTGTTCACCATTCTCCCCGACTATTTCCAGATTCTGCTCCTCTTCTTCTTCCCCGATCATGTCATCAGCTATAACTTGCTCTCCACCCTGCACTTCCTCCTCGGGTATAGGTCCATCCACCGTATCGCCCACGCTGCTTCCACTAAGGGAGGCGGGAGGATCAGAGACTTCCCCGCTCACCATCTGGGGAATCATGATGCCATTAACATCTACTGGCACATCAAAAGTCCTCATCGGGGGTCCTAATAATCCGTCTGCACCCCTATGGCACCAAGCCACATACTCTTGAGTGTGGTGGAAGTCCTCTCCCACGTCTACTAACACTGCTGACTGAAATCTAACGTAAGCTGTTCCATCTCCACATGGGTGTACACTATTCGATCTCTGAATACGGTATGGATATCCAAAAAGAGGACCGTTCCTCGGCATCCTATGGACGGGGATCTGAAATTCGGTTTTACCACAACCGTGAGATAAACTCAGCAAGTAAAATCTCTAATCCTAAACTAGGCTAACGTGCGTCTCCAGAGATAAATAAAACACATAATTCATTGAACCAGTAAATAAATCATTATAAAACCACAAGGGCCTACAGCCCGATTCCAACATTCCAGCCCTGCAGGTTAGGCTCTCAACATCATTATAATTCATAAACAGAGCATCGACCCGGAGGTCATGACCCAATGGTCATCACAAATGAATCGACCCGAAGGCCTGACCCGTCGGTCACAATTATATTCGACCCGTAGGCCTGACCCGTCGGTCCTCACAATTAAATCGACCCGTAGGCCTGACCCGTCGGTCCTCACAAATAAATCGACCCGTAGGCCTGACCCGTCGGTCCTCACAAATAAATCGACCCGTAGGCCTGACCCGTCGGTCCTCACAAATAAATCGACCCGTAGGCCTGACCCGTCGGTCCTCACAAATAAATCGACCCGTAGGCCTGACCCGTCGGTCCTCACAATTAAATCGACCCGTAGGCCTGACCCGTCGGTCTAAATTATTTCCCAATGGGCTTCAAACAATTCAAATCAATCCACATCCAGGCCCATTCAACAAATCAAGGCCCATTTCACAAATCAAGGCCCATTTAACCTTAATGGGCTTCAACCAACTCAAGGCCCATTTAAATTTCTAATTTTCTCCAATGGGCCTCAACAAGCCCAACTCAACTTCTCACTCAAGGGCCCATTTCAATTTCTAATTTGGGCTTCACCAATTTAATTCAATTCTACCACAAGGCCCATTTCAATTTCTAATTGGGCTCATTTAATTCCAATTGGGCCCATTTAAATTCTCATTGGGCCAATTAATGTAAATTCGGAGCCCATGAAGCCCAAGTCATAATCAACACTAATTAACCTCCTAATTAAGCCCAAAATATGTCATTAAGCCCTAATTAGGTCCCATAATTAAACTATGCACAAAATACAATTAATTAGGGCCTAATATGCTTAATTAAATCCCTAATCTAGCACAATTAGGCTAATCTAGT
The DNA here is from genome assembly GCA_031216235.1 of Syzygium jambos. Lineage (NCBI taxonomy): Eukaryota > Viridiplantae > Streptophyta > Magnoliopsida > Myrtales > Myrtaceae > Syzygium > Syzygium jambos. The sequence goes on along the minus strand of CM062221.1, from coordinate 23,339,443 downwards.
AATTAGGGATAATACTCGCCTAATGACGACGCGGGACGACGGGGACGAGCGGCCGATCACCGGCAAGCGGCGTGATCGACGGCGGCGCCCCAAAGCAAGCCGGCGGCCTACGGCGGTCCGGCGAAGCCCACGGCTTCCTCACGGCCAGAACAGGGGAAGCTTCGGCTGAGCGGGGCTGAGGACGGAGGAGAGTGAGACAGGGGGGCGAAGCTGGTCGGCTGGGGTGGCGCACGGCGGCGCGGCCAGGCGGAACTCGCCCGGCGCCGGCGACGGCGTCCTTGCTCGCCTCGGCTGGAGCGGCGGATACGGGCGGTCACGGGCGGCTGGAGAGGGGGCTTGGGTTGCGACTAGGCTAGGGACGGCACCAGGGGTCGGCACTTGGCGGTCGGCGGCCAGCAGCTCCGGCGAAACCTGCTGTTCCGGCGTGCACAGTTGGCTGGTGGTGATCGGCGAAGGAAAAATGGAGCAGCCGAGAGAGAGTTTCGGGAGAGGAGAGAGAGAGATGATCACCGGGGAAGAGAGAGAGTGAACTGAGGAGAGAGAGTGGGTCAAGGGTGGTCAACATTATCCATAGTGGTTGCCACATGTCAAGATCTTAGCCATTATGCCCAAAATGTCCTTAATCCAATGGCTAGAAATGCTTAAAAATCAATAATGCAAGGGTAGAATTGTCATTTGCCCCTAACCATGGTCAACCAACCCTAGTTAACCTTACCCAACCTTGGTTAATCTCCAAAATTAAATCAAAATTCGAAATAATCCAAAATTGGCCTAGGGGCATTTTCGTCATTTTTCCGCCCGGAACTGAAATTCCAATTTTCGCTCATACCGGTCCTAAATATTCATGTGATACCTAATCCAGAGTCGGAATCGCGAAATTCGCTTTCTAAGCCCTCGAAAATCCTCTGCGAAGTTTCCGGGAATAAAATAATATTATTTTCCAATTTTTGCCGAAATTCCACTTTCTGTCCAGAATCATTCCAAACACACTCGGATACCCCAAAATGATGTTGGCCGCGAAAAATAACCTCAAACGGCCTCCGAAATCGGTCTCGGCGTTCTCAGGGGCAAAATAGTCTTTTTCTCACTTTCTGTCAATTCTTCCGTTTTCAACTGTTTTAATCCCAAACACGAATGGCCATTACCAATTGACGTCCGTCCTATTGAATAGTCGTGAATACCCTTGAGATTTTGATATCGAAACTCGGGTCCAATATTGTAATCTCAATATGCTCGTTTTGCAGTTTTAGGATCTCTTACTAACGAGTGGCTGTTTAGGTGTTACGCGTATCGACCTAAGATTATCCAAATCGTGATGGTCTAAATTTCGAGAGAACGAGAGGAATTATCACTAGCACCAGGGTCACGATCGTTTGGATTACAATCAGGTTTCATTCGTCAGGTGTACTTTCGGTCGTGCGAAATCACTCGCGATCCGATCATACATTACTGACAATATCAACCAGTCATCTTCCTAAGATCGGCCTATATTGGCTCAAAATATTTCCTCAACGTTCTTCAAATTCAGCGTTCAATCGCGATCGGGTTCTCGGTCCACGTACATGTTCCTATTTAGCCTTTCTCATATGGTTAGTGTCCCGAGACTGATCAGGTTCAGGCGAGACTCACTAAAATTACACGAGAATGAATATACACTTTATTGGTCCCGATAACGGGTCAAAATTCAGGATGTTACAATCAAAGTGTGGAACTTAGCAATCCAGCGTCGTTGAAAGGAATGTTTTGCATAAACGAAGGCTTGTGATTTCTTTGTGCACATTTTTCACTTTCCATGAAAATCCATGTCAGAAACTATTACAGTGCTGAAGAGGCTTATTTCTGCTAAAGGACTATAAGAGCATTATCACTCAAGGTTCAAAATCGTCAGTTTCAAATAAAGGACACTGCTCTTGGATTTCAACATCCAAACAAGGGACTCTGAGTTATGAGGAATTGCAAGCCTTGGATGACATATAATTGGCAAATGTTGTCATATTTGGAAACAAGGCATTTTGACCAATGCAGCATCAGGCTTGTAAAGCTTCTGTAGCCAGGCAAGATTGCTTTATTCTCATGCCCACTGGAAGTGGTAAAATTTTATGTTACCAGATTAATGAATGTTAACATTGTCTCAACTGTGTAATGATTGTATGTAGAAGAGTGTGGAGACAATGTTTAGAGCACAAGCCCTGTGCACTTGCTCAATGGTTCCACCAATTAAATGTAAAAGGGTAGACCTGTATGTCAATATTTAAGCTTTAACATGATCTTCCAATCTGCTTTGTTTAGCACTGTTTAGAAGGTTGTGAACGTCCGTCCAAAAAAAAAAAGAAGGTTGTGAACTTAAGGAAGGAAATATTTTTCAAATGAAAATTAAGCCATAGGAAGTGATTCAGGTACATAACCATGGGTTCTAATGTATGGCATCGGATAAAATTAGAAAAGAAGAAAACACAGTACATTCTCGTTCTGCCTTCGCACATCTCTATTTGTTCTGTAATTTCTAGAATTTAAAGTTTGTACAATGCTTCTAGGACCTTCTAATCACTTACTGGAAAATCCATCTTGTTTATGCATGTAAGTCTTGTTGTCAGTCATAATTCAGGTCCAATTCAAATGGGTTATTAAGTCAAATAAGAATAAGTTTTCAAAGTACTTCCACCAAATACGGGTTCTAGATTTCTATATTTTCTCGGAGTTATTGGCTATGCCATTATCTCACAAAGGGTGATGATCTATGACTTCATTTTCCCATAATTGGTTTGAAATTAATGTCCTTTAATATACGAGGGATATTTGATTTGCTGGATTAAGGAGGAAAATATTAATCTGGATTTATAAGGGTGAATTTTTTAGAAGTGTTTTCTGTTCAGTCTTGAAGTAGTTGATATATGTTTCTAGCTGAAAGTAATTTAAGACAAAAAGTAGTGACAAGTGGTCCTTCCTGATCAGCTAAAGGTGAAAGAAATAATAATTCCCTTGTCCCTTCCTTTCTTCATGAGCTCTTTGATGTTTAGACCCTTCGTTTCAGCTGCCAGCAACTCTTAAACCAGGTGTCACAGTTGTTATATCTCCCTTGCTATCTCTCATCCAAGATCAAATAATTACTCTAACCCTCAAGTACGGAATACCATCTACTTTCTTGAACTCTCAACAAACTGCTGGCCAAGCGGCAGTTGTCCTCAAAGAACTAAGGCAAGGTTTAGCTCTATTGGACTTCTAAAACTTTCATGCTGAGGGTTGTCATTGTCAAAATTATTAATCTCCACTTCTGCTTTGCCTACTTTTTCAGAAAAGATAAACCATCGTGCAAGCTATTGTATGTAACTCCTGAAAGGATTGTGGGAAACCCATCATTTCTCGAGATATTGAAATGCTTGAATAGAAAGGTATTGTTTCTGATGCACCATAACTTTTTGTAAAAGGTTCTTTATAAATTTTTTACATTTGACCATCATGCATTGCTGGCACAACTAGCTGGTTTTGTTGTTGATGAGGCACATTGCGTGAGGTATGCGTAATCTTTGGCATGCCTTGTACATGAAGAAGGATCATGTTAGAGTTACTTGAAAAGAATAATTATTTGTGATGTTGCCACTGCAAAACTAGTCCTTGTTCCTGATAAATACAAGCAAGTTTACTTTTATATATGCTAACTTAAACTCTTTTTCCAAACTTTTTTGCATTTTCTGTGTTTCTAGCCAAATTAAATCGTCAGTGTTACACTAGACCTTCTGAAGCCCAGACCCCTGTGAAGTTCTAATGTAACAGAATGCAGTGTTCCTTGTTTGAACTTTGGAAAAGATTTAGGTTCCGTTGTTTGGGAACACTTAGTGGCACATCGTTCATTATATTGAGTAAAGAGCACACAAATTAAATAAGCTCCAATGGAAATTACTTCCTAAAGTAATTGGAACCGGCATAAGCTTGGATAAGGATCCAATCTCCTGTCTATGTTTGGCATGATACTCAGTCTCTTAAGCTGGTTCTAGTGTACTTATTTATTCTATTAATGCTTATACTTTATGTTAACAACTTGAGAAAGAAAAAGGTTCACCCGTGCGATCATTGATTGTGTTTCTTACAAGGTCTTAACTGGATTTGCTCTGCCAGTTGGATCTCATGAAAGGAATGTACTGCTCGTTTGAGCTTTTCTTGTACATTTGACTGATTAACAGTAAAGCTCATTGATCCATTCGGACATCTTTAAGTCCTTGTTGGGTCGACGGTTGCCTCTGGCGTTAGTTTGTATATGGTGTTATGAAAAGTAATACAATTTTTTACCTTTACCAAAAAAAAAAAACAGTAAAGCTCATTGATTGTCACTTTCGTGGTTGTCATTATTGTAGTCAATGGGGTCACGATTTTTGTCCAGATTATATGGGACTGGGATGTCTCAAGCAGAACTTTCTGTATGTCCCAGTGATGGCCTTCACTGCAACTGCCACTCAGTCAGTTCGTGAGGTATTAGACTTACATATTAACCTCCTGATTATGTTGAAATAATCTATTTGTTCTGATTGAATCATACATCCATCGCATGATATCCTAAAAGCTCTTGGGATTCCCCGTGCTCTTGTTCTTGAGACAAGCTTTGCCAGACCAAATCTAAAATATGAGGTCATAGCTAAGACCAAGGAACCACTGAAGCAGCTTGGAGAGCTGCTCAAGAATCGTTTTGCTAATTTTTTTGGCATAGTATATTGCCTTTCAAAGAGTGAGTGTGTTGGTGTCGCAAAAAACTTGAATGAGAAGTTCTGTATAAAGATGGTGTACTATCATGTTGATTAGTAGCCTGTCAAAGAGTAGCTTTTCAAACGAAATGGCATACTGGAGAGGTCCAGATTGTATGTGCTACCATTGCCTTTGGGATGGGAATAGACAAACCTGATGTTGTAAGTCGAAATGGACTCTGGCCTTTGCCTATTTCCTATGTTTTAGAATCAAGCTGAGAAGCTGGCTAATCAATGTTTCTTCTAATGTTTGAGTTTCATTGATGGGTTTCATAGTGTGCTTGAAAGTACACTTTGCTTGTTCCATGGTCCAGTGACCTACGAAATTTTGTCATTCTTGGCTATTGATTGCAAAAACTAGTGAATTATGTATTGGTTCAAGTCGAATTCTTTCTTCCATGCATGGAACTTTGCCGTGTGCCTACAAGTGCTTGGACCGTCTCATTTTGCACCATAGTATTCGAATCATTATATTTTCGCGCATTTTTTGTGCTAGTCAGCATTGCAGATATTCTGTAGGTATTTCTCATCCACTACGATGATGGCTCAAATTAGTCTGGTTTATTTTTGAATAGATCGGAGCTGGTTTAGCGAAGTAGTCTTCCTGATGAGCGAAATGTTTGGTACTGTTCTAGCTTGATGTGTTTAGGTTGCTTTGGATGGTGGTTTTTCTTGGTTATTAGCCAAATTGCATCCTAATGGGCGCTTAAATATAAAAAATACTCTCTTTCCATTGGCTTATCATCCCACTTGATACGACTGTCACATGAAATGCATTTTATTCTACCACATCATTTCTCTCTCTCTCCACCACCCCCCTCCCCCCACCACTGCCAATTAATGTCACCATCCTACGGTCACTTCCTGACCAACACCAACGACACCCTCCACATCTTAGCCCCCATCTTTGTTCGCATCTCTCTCTCTCTCTTCTTCGTCAGGGCCCGACTCAAAAATAGAGGCATCTTGCTCAAAGCTATAATGACGTCTGACTAGATCTAGCGTCTCGTTTTAGTAATTTTGGCATGCATCCGGCTAGATGCTGCGATGGAGCTTGACTAGATCTGATGTTGAGCCCAACATAGTGATGGGCTGTCATTGAGGACTCATAACTCAACGACTAATATGTTGTTGCAGGGGTCAAGCGTGACGCCAAATTGGGTTAGTGGGATATTTCTCCTTACATATGGTCAGCTGTCAAGCGCGAGCCCAACACCATGGTGGCATGCTCATGCCAATATCTGCATTTTGCAAAAGAAATTTTTATCATGAAAAAAAAGACTTTTTTGAAGATTCTGTATCAATTTTTCTATGAAACCGAGTTAATAACCTTTATGAAAATTCTCTGCCGAGAGAAAGCAAGTCAAAGTCTTCCACCGTTTTGCTTGACAAGACCTACTCAAAAGAAAAGGGTGGCGGGGGTACTGGTGAGTGAAAGTAAGTCAAAGTCTTCCCTTAAATGAACTGATCCCCTCCTCTGTTTGCTTTGCTCTGGCTCCTCCCTCTGTTTGAAATACTCAGGCTCAACTCGACTCAATCCTCATATAGCTAGAACCAAGCGCAACCTCTGCTAATTGAAAAGGAACAGATTTCCAAAGACCCCCCAGAACAGGGTGTTGTGTAGGAGTCAGCAAATTTGGCAGTAAAATCACATAAGCTGATTATCTAGCAGTTACTTCATGTGAAAAATCACAAATGCTAAGAATACACCAAGACTATGCAGAGAAAAAAAAGGCAAAGAAAGAAAGAAAGCAAGCTGTGACATACCATTTTGACTAGAACAAATTCCTCCATAATCTTCACAACTCAAAGCCACCCAAAGATCAGTAAGAATCAGTCGAATAATGGATGACAGCCAGATGAGAAAGGAAAATGGACAAGATCTGTCCAATTGATCGTGATTTTTCTTTGGTATCCATCATTTTCCTCACTAGGAGTAATCTTGTTGTGACATATCATTTCATAACTTTTTTTACATGACTAATTTCCATTTTGTTATCGTAAGTTCTGTAAGTCCTATAGTTTGTAATATTCCATAAAAATAATAATTTGCCTAAGTTATAGAAAATTTGTTTTCTTACTATTAGTAAATTATCTAGTGGATCTTAACTTTTGTGTGGCGTACGTAATCATCCTCACTAATAGTAATTTATCTGTAAAATAACCTTTAGTAATTTTTCTTTGGAGGATGTAATTTTTGTTTGGTGGCGTAGATTCTCCGAACTAGTGCTTCTCCATATTCCGTAAAAATAGTAATGAATTCACTTGATGGTAAATTTCTTTTTTGTAACTTCAGTGAAATATCTAAATTGATAGTAACTTCCTTTACGCTTTGTAAACTTTTGAGACCTATATGTTGGTAATTTCCCTTACTCATCATCACCTTTTTTAATCGAATATAAGTTTGATTTCCTTTGTATTCGTAACTTTCCTTTAACGTTTGCGAATTGTGACAAAAAGCCGATTTCGCAAGACTAATTTGACGGACCTGTTTTTTCCCCTTTTTATCCAACAGTCTGCCTTGAATGCGGGACTGGTCCCGTAAAAGGATTTTCTTTTTCATGCACGACAAAATAGTGTTTTCTTTTTCGCCGAACAATAAAGTAGGGTTGGAAACCTATTTTTCCAAATTATTTTTAGTTCGTCCTAGTGAAATGTATACATGTAAAGGTAAAAATGTAAATTGAGATAAGTATTACTTTCTCAGTTTTTTCCTTTTTGCTGATACACGACAACAGATAAAAGAAATTTTGAGATACTTCTCATAGTCTTATATATGCAAAGAGGCCTTTGCCCATATTCCTATCTAACCAAGTTCGAGAACGATTCAAGCCCAGAAAAGAATAAAGTAAAAAGAAAAGGCTCCCCATCAAACAGACCCAACCCAAGGGTGTCAAATGAAACCAGAAAATCTTATGTGGGGAAAAAATAGAACTTCCAACAAACTTCAGGCGCAAAAACGGAATTGTGGAAAGAATCGTAAAAATATGGCTCCAATCTCTCCCATTCAATCCCGCCATCGCTGGCAGGGTCTTTCGAACAGAGCACATCGAGCGCGCGCTCTCGCGAGGGACTGACGATCGATTCCATTCCATTCCGACTGCTGCATCACCGATCGATCGATCGAATCGCGTCGAACACAGGTTGAGAGATTCGATTCCATGGAGGATCGGGGGGTTGGAGGAGGTAGAGAAAGCTCGGTTGCTGAGCTTGGCTCTCGAGGTCGGCTTGGACCATCAGTCCGCCACCAAGTGTTTGGACCGTCTCGTTTCCCTCTATGGTGCTCCAATCATGTAGGTGTTGCAGATATTATGTAGGTGCTTCGTCGTCCACCACGATGATGGCTGTGGAATAGTCTGCTCTAGGTTTGAATAGATCCGGAGCTGGCTTAGTGAAGTAGTCTTATTGACGAGCAAAATGGCCGGCAGTGTTCAAGTTCGATGTGTTTAGTTTACTTTGGGTGGTGGTTTCTTCTTGATTACAGGTCAGATTGGGTGATATCTGGTGATTAGGGAATGACGCAATTGCTTGTGTTGCATTAATAATTTGTGAATTGATTGATTGTGCATTCCTAGATAAGGAGATTTGTTGCGGTTGGTCAGTGTTCTGATGATGGCTGTGAAATTGCCTACCTTGGAATTAAATGGACTGGAGCTGGTTAAGTTTTTGTTCATTGAGCGTTAATCTCATTGTCATTTTTTTTTGGTAAAGTAAGAATATGTATAACTTTTCAAACACCAAGTACAAACTAAAGCCAGAACCATCCACTGACCCAAATAGGACACGGAAATGTCCAGATTGGGTCAATTATGGGACCGCAAGGACTAAACAACAACCATCCACTGACCTCATTGTCATTTCTTTGGAGCTAGTAGTCTTATTGATTTGCAAAATAATCTCTTTCTTCATTTGGTTTTCTTAAGGTGACGAAGGTTGAGAGTTTATCATTGTGGAACACTGTGGCGATGACTTTCTAGCAGAACTTGCCGAAACTATGCAAGATACTGAGGATTGGGATGATTTGCAAGCCACAGAATCAGAAGCTTGTGGAGTTTTGGTTGATATGTTTGGCCAAGATATCCCTAATGACGGTGGATGCAATGTGGTGCACGATGTTACTATTTTAGAAGATTCTCCACAACCTGAGAAAAATCAAACTTTTCTTGAGGTGGATTCCTCTACTGACGGTGAAGATGAAGATGATATATTGGGCAGTAAAATGGACAGGAAATCCACAGGCTATATTCCTAATTAAAGCAGTACTCCGAGGAATTCGTCCACTCAACTTCTGGCCAAACGATCTTTAGAATCCACGGTATGCTTTTGAAAACTGTGAAGTTGTCTCACTCTTTTCTGCCCCACCAGTTTGAAGGGATTAAGAAAAAGAAAGAAAAGCAGGGTAGCTTGGCATGTTTTTTCCCATGCTCAAAACTAATTTGGTTGATAGTTGTCAAGTTTGTGGCTCGAGTTTTTTAATCATGGACCTAGATTTGGCTTGGGATTGGTCCGTGTAATTGCATGGACCAAATACGTAGCTTGAAGAATGTCTCACTATTGTATAGGGTTGGCTGTTTGGTGAAGCAACTGTGGACACCTGAAGAAGCCACAATAGTTACTGGGTAAATCCCAGGAGTCTGGCCACAATGGTCCAGATGTTTAGAAGGTTGACCAAAAAGTTGGCAGATCTCAGCACGTCTTTTTATTCTTTTACTGATGATTCTGCAACCCATATTTTTATGTATTTTTGTTGCTGAGGTATATTGGGCCAACAAGGAAAATGAGAAGAATTGAGAACAGACTTCCTTGGTTTTTGGTCGGGAGAGATTAGAGTGTCCTACTAAGAAAACTCTTGGGAAACGCTTTCCACTCGTCTCATTTGTTTTTATTAACTTTGGCAATTAGGGTTTTGGTTAGTGAGAAATTGATTTATTTCTTATTGTAATTCACTCTTGGTCATTGTGAAACTATTCCTCCCGTTGACGTAGATGAAACTGCCCAACCCTTTGAATTAGTGTGTCACTGTTCTTTGCTCTTGAAATCGTGTCTTTCCTTGATCATTTAAAGTTTGCTTGTAATTCTGCTTACAGCAAAGGACCTTACACAGGGTACCTGTACAAAAGCATTTAGTAAATTGCTTATGAGGGTTCTCATCCGATCAAATGTATAATAGACACTCCTAACTTTTGCCAGTTACTTCCACAGTCTATAAGATCTAAAATGACTTATATTAGAACTGTTTGGTCAATAAAAACAGTTGATTTTTGTTTTGGATAATGGAACAGTGCCTTTATTTCTCAAATATTTTGAGAATATAGTACATCATCCAAGTGTGGAACTTAGCATCCAGCGTCTTTGATAGGAGTGTTTTGCGAAATGAAGGCTTGGCATTTCCTGGTGCACAATTTTTATTTTCCATTACTCCATGTTAGAAAGTATTTATGGTGCTGAAGAGGCTTATATGTGTTGAAGGATTGCAAGAGCATTGTCACTTAAGGTTCGATATCATCAGTTTCAAATAAAAGACATTGCTCTTAGATTCGACATGCAAACACGGAACTCTGAGTTATGAGGAATTGCAAGCCTTGGATGACATAGAATTGGCAAATGTTGTAATAATCGGAAACAAGGCATTTTGACCAATGCAGCATTAGGCTTGTAAAGCTTCTATAGCCAAGCAAGATTGCTTCATTCTCATGCCCACTAGAGGTGGTAAAAGTTTAAAGTTACCAGGTTAGTGAATGTTAACATTATTTGATTTGTGTAATGATTGTATGTAGAAGTTATGTGTCGAGGCAATGTTTAGAGCACAAGCCCTGTGCACTTTGCTTAATGGTTCCACCAATTAAATACTAGATGTGTAGACCTGTATATCGAAATTTAAGCTTTAAAATGATCTTGTAATCTGGTTTGTTAGCACTGTTGAGAAGTTTGTGCTTAATCTTAAGGAAGAAAATGTTTCCCAAATGCAAATTAAGCGATAAGAAGTGATTCAGGTACATAACCATGGGTTCCAATGTACGGGATCAGACTAAGTTGGAAAAGAAGGAAATGCGGGACATTCTTGTTCTGCCTTCACACATCTCTATCTATTCTGTAATTTCTAGAATTTGAGGTTTGTGCTATGCTTATAGGACCTTGTAATTACTTGATGGAAAATTTATCTTGGTTTTGCATGTAAGTGTTGTTGTCAGTCATAGTTCAGGTCCAATTCAAAAGGGTTATTAAGTCAAAGAGGAATAAGTTTTCAACTTACTTGCACCAAATACAGATTGTAGATGTCTATATTTCCTATGCAGGTATATGCTATGTCATCATCTCAACTAGGGGTGATCATTTCCCATAATTGGTTTGAAATTGATGTCCTTTCATATAAGATGGTTCTTGGTAGCATGCAAAATATTTGATCTACCAAATCACGAAGGAAGATATTAATCTGAATTTATTAAGCTGAATTATCCTGAAGTGTTTTCTGTTCAGTCTTGAAGAAGTTGATATATGTTTCTAACTGAAGTAATTATAAGACAAATAGTGACAACTGGTGCTTTCTGATCAGCTGAAGGTGAATAAAAGAATAATTCCCTCATCCCTTCCTTTCTTCATGTGCCTTTCTGATGTTTTGACCCTTCGTTTCAGCTGCCAGCAACTCTTAAATCAGGTGTCACCGTTGCTATATCTCCCTTGCTATCTCTCATCTAGGATCAAATAATAACTCTAACCCTCAAGTACGGAATACCATCTACTTTCTTGAACTCTCAGCGAACTGCTGCCCAAGTAGTGGCTGTCCTCCAAGAACTAAGGCAAGGTTCAGCCTCTCTCTGTTTGTCTGTGCGTCTGTGTTTGTTCCTAGAGAAGTATATCATACCATGCAATCTTTATCCCGCCATAAAATGGCTATCCTCCATATGTTGCAAAGGATGTACATTATTTATGTAGTTAATGAAAAGATGCATCCTTAGATGTTTGCCTTAAAAATAAATTTTATCTTAGTGTTCCTAGAGAAGTACATCACACCATACAATCTTTGTCCTGCCATAAAATGTTGGGCTATGCTCCATATGTTGCAATGGCATTTCTATTGGACTTCTAACACTTATTTTTGCCGAGTGTTGTGATTGTCAAGTCATTACTCCACTGCTTTGCCTGCCTTTTCAGGAAAGATAAACCATCGTGCAAGCTATTGTATGTAACTCCTGAAAGGATTGTAGGAAACCCATCATTTCTCGAGATATTGGAATGCTTGTACAGAAAGGTACTATTTTTGATACACTGTAACTTATTCTGAAAGTTTCTTTTTAACTTTTTGATACTTAACCATCACACATTGCAGGCAAAACTAGCTGGTTTTGTTTATGATGAGGCACATTGTGTCAGGTATGCTCTTTGGCATCCTTGTATCCGTAGAAAAGATTATGCTAGAGCTACTTCAAAAGGAATAAGTATTTATGATGTTGCCGCTGCAAAACTACTGTCCTTGCTCCAGATAAAGAAAAGCAAGTTAACTTTTATATAAGCTCACTCAAACTCTTTTTATACGTTTTTGCATCTTCTGTGTTTCGGGCCTAATTACATTGTTGGTGTTATAATGAACCTTCTGAAACCCAAACCTTCTGTGAAGTTCTAGTATAACAGAATGCAATGTTGAAATAACTAATTCTGGAAATGATCTAGTTCCTTCTTTTGCGAAAAGTCAATGGCACATCATTAATCATATTAAGCAAAATGCACACAACTAAATTAAGCTCCACAAAAATTACTTTCCGAAGTAATTGGAGGTGTACGTGTTTGGCACGATAGTCAAGTCTTTTAAGCTAGTTCTTGTGTCCCTATTTATTATTTTAACCTTGATACTATGTATTAACTACTTGAGATATAAGGCAAGTTCACGCATGCAATCATTGATTGTGTTTCTTATAAGGTCTTTATTGGATTTGCTCTGCCAGTGCAATTTCATGAAAAGAACATATTGCTGTTTTGAGCTTTGCTCGTATATTTGAATGATTGTAAATGAGTAAAGCTTATTGATCATTTCTTTCCTGGTTGTCATTATTGCAGTCAATGGAGACATGATTTTCTTCCAGATTATAGGGGACTGGGATGTGTCTCAAGCAAAACTTTCCATACCTCCCAGTAATGGCCTTAGCTACAACTGCCATTCAGCCAGTTCGTGAGGTACACAAATTGCACACTATCCGCCGGATTATGTTGAAAAAATCATTTGAGTCTGATCGAAATGTACATCCATTGCAGGATATCCTAAAAGCTCTCAGGATCCCCCATGCTCTTGTTCTCGAGACAAGCTTTGACAGACCAAACCTAAAATATGAGGTCATAGCTAAGACCAGGGAACCACTGAATCAGCTTGGAGAGCTGCTAAAGAATCGTTTTGCTAATTTTTGTGGCATAGTGTATTGCCTCTCGAAGAGTGAATGTGTTGATGTTGCAAAATACTTGGATGATAAGTGCGGTATAAAGACGGTGTTCTATCATGCTGGATTAGCAGCCCGTCAAAGAATAGCAGTTCAAAAGAAATGGCGTACTGGAGAGGTCCAGGTTGTATGTGCAACCATTGCTTTTGGGATGGGAATAGACAAACCTGATGTGTAAGTTGATATGGACTCTAAGCCTTCGCCTATTTTTAGTTTTAGAATCAAGCTGACATGCTGGCAAATACTCGACTAATTCAATTTTTTTCTAATGTTTTAGTTTCACTGATCGGTTTGTTAGTGCGGTTGGAAGTAAACTTTACTGGTTCCATGGTCCAATGGCCTGCTAAATTGTCATTCTTGGCTATTGATTGCAGGAACTAGCGAATTATGTATTTTTTCAAGTCAAATTCTTTCTTCCATGCATGGAACTTTGGTGTGCTGAAATTAAGTTAAACTAGGATAAAGTTCTTTTCTTTGCTGTAAAAGTGACAAATGAATCTGATCTAACTTGACCTGCTTATAATGTTTTTTTCAACTGATTTTTGTTGGTTCAGTAATTATTTTTCTATGGCATGTGGTCAGCGTTTTGTCGTCCACAACACAATGTCCAAGTCAATCGAAAGCTATTACTGAGAATCAGGGGGGGCAGGAAAAGATAATCTACCAGCAGTGTGCATTGCTCTATATGCCAAAAAGGATTTCAGCTGGGTTGTGTGCATGTTAAGGAGTAGTCAAGGATGTAAAACCGGAATCTTTAAAAGTGCAATGGCGCACGCTCTCGAGAGAGACTGGCAATCAATTCGATTCCAACTTGTGCATCGTTGATCGATCAATCGAATCACTGGAACAGGTTGACTTCCATGGAGGATCGGGGCTTGGAGGTAGCGAAAGCTCAGTTGCTGAGCTTGGCTCTTGAGTTCGGCTTTGACAAGCAGTCCACCAATAAGTGCTTGGACCCTCTTGTTTCGCTCTACGTTACTTAAATCACTAATTTGTCGCACTTTTTTATTCTGATTAGCGTTACAGAGGTTGAGTAGGTATTTCTTTTCCCCACGATGATGATGGCTGTGGAATAGTCTGCTCTAGGTTTAAATAGATGGGAGCGAATTTAGTGAAGTATTCTTATTGACGGGCAAAATGTCCAGCACCGTTCCTGTTTGATGTGTTTAGGTTACTTTGAATGGCAGTTTTTCTTGCTTATTGGCCAAATTGCGTGATATCTGGTCATTAGGGAATGACATAATTTATTGTGTTGCATGGATAATTTTTAAATTGATTGATTGTGCATTGCTAATAAGGAGATTTATTGCGATTAGTCGCTATTCTGATGATGGCTATAGAATAGTCTACTTTGGAATTGAATGGACTGGAGCTGGTTAAATTTAGTTCATTAAGCATTAATCTCATCCCTGTTTCTTTGTGGGTTTGGCAGAGTAGTCCTATTGACTAGTGAACTGTCTGGCTTATTTCTGAACTCACTGCAAATTACTTATGGTGTCTTGCATTAATATTAATATCGTGTCTCACTGAACTAAGTGCAAATTATATATTGTAGATTGGATATATTAGATCTCTTGTTTGTCATGGAACTTGCAAAATCATCTCTCTTTTTTTGGTTTACTTAAGACGATGAAGGTTGAGAGTTTATCACTGTGGAGCACTGTAGCAATGATTTTCTAGCAGAACTTGCTGTTACTATGCAAGATACTGAGGATTGGGATGATTTGCAAGCTGCGGAATCAGAAGCTTGTGGAGTATCGACTGATATGTTTGGCCAAGATATCCCTAATGACGGTGAATGCAATGTTGTGCACAATGTTAATATTATAGAAGATTCTCCGCAACCTGAGAAAAATCTAACTTTTCTTAAGGTGGATTCCTCTACTGACAGTGAAGACGAAGATTAGATATTTGGCAGTAAAATGGGCAGGAAATTCACATTCCTAATCAAAGCAATACTCCGGGCAATTCATCCACTCAACTTTTGGCCAGATGTCCTTTAGAATCCATGGTATGCTTCTGAAAACGGTGAAGTTGTCTCACTCTTTTCTGCCCCACCAGTTTGAAGGGATTAAGAAAAAGAAAGAAAAGCAGGGTAGCTTGGCATGTTTTTTCCCATGCTCAAAACTAATTTGGTTGATAGTTGTCAAGTTTGTGGCTCGAGTTTTTTAATCATGGACCTAGATTTGGCTTGGGATTGGTCCGTGTAATTGCATGGACCAAATACGCAGCTTGAAGAATGTCTCACTATTGTATAGGGTTGGCTGTTTGGTGAAGCAACTGTGGACACCTGAAGAAGCCACAACAGTTACCGGGCAAATTCCAGGAGTCTGGCCACAATGGTCTAGTTGTTTAGGAGGTTGACAAAAAGTTGGCAGATCTTGGCACGTCCTTTTATTCTTTTAACAATGATTCTGCAACCCATGCTCTTGTTCTCAAGACAAGCTTTAACAGACCAAATCTAAAATATGAGGGGTCATAGCTAAGACCAAGGAACCACTGAAGCAGCTTGGAGAGCTGCTCAAGAATCGTTTTGCTAATTTTTGTGGCATAGTATATTTCCTTTCGAAGAGTGAATGTGTTGACGTCGCAAAAGACTTCAATGAGAAGTGCCGTATAAAGACGGTGTATATTGTAGCTGTTCAAAAGAAATGGCATACTGGAGAGGTCCATATTGTATGTGCTACCATTGCCTTTGGGATGAGAATAGACAAACCTGATATTGTAACTCGAAATGGACTCTGGCATCTGCCTATTTCTTATGTTTTAGAAATCGATAAAACCGTCGGGGTGGAATGGCCCAAAGAAGAAGAGGAAGAGGAGGGTGCCCAGATACAAGCTTTATTCGGTTGAGGGCAAGTTCAAGGCTTCTTTCAAACGAGGGTTCCGATAGTTGAAGCACAAATGCTCAAGCTTTGTGCTTCAATTTTAATATGTAGAAATTATGAAATATCATGCTCATCGTTATCAAGAGAGAAAAGGATGAAATCAGTAAGGAGGAAACAGAGAGGTTTGTTTTGTTTATTGGGTTATCATCTTCATATATATCTAACGGTAATTAAGTATCCAGAAGAGTGCCACAATGTTCGATCTTTCCGGTATAATGTTCGTTTTATTTGTTGTTTCATTCATCAATCTCCAGCATTCAAAACATAGGAAAATGAGATGACTCCTATGTGACATTCATATATATTTATATTTGCCGGAGGGTTTTTTCTTTTTTTTCGAATTTCCTTACCTTTTGAATTTCTGCAACATGTTTCGGCATGCATGCATGCATTCCCTTGCAAAGTAAAATTTGTTTAACCTGCTAATTTCTCCTCTTTTCAATAAGCTCTTTTCTCAACGACATGATGCTGATTGCAAAATAAGAAGACTGCTTTCTTTGTAGGATTTGACATTTAGATCTACTTCGTGGTCGATTTCGATGTTTAGAACTGTTTTTTGGCCAAATTAAGCCTCTGTTTTTGGGGTTATTTAACCCCCTAATTTCCTCAATTTGTCTATTTCGATTCCTATTTGTTATATGATTCATCACATGGCAAACTACCGAAGCTGTATATTCTAATATGCAGTTCGCTGGTGTTAAATAAACCGAAAGGACTTCTGTAGTTCCATTCCGATTTGAGGACAGTTTTCATATTGTTATTACCGTTCCGTCAAGCACGGAGTTAAAAAAAAATGGGGAGAACCAAAGAGACCAAAGCAAACCTTCTCCTGTCCTTTTGAAACTTACGTGGTTATTGTTCGAATGGCTGTTGTTAATAGGATCTTGATGTATGTGATAGAACTTTTATAAACAAGTTCAAAGCAAATCGTTACCATGAAACCAAAGTGGAAGAGAAAAAGGGGGAAAACGATCAACAGAACCGATGGTTCAATCATTTTAACATGTTCATCCAATCATCCGGTCAATTCATGTTCCAACTTCAAATCAGTTCGGTCGATTAGGTCGTAACTAATGTTGTATGAGCAATCAAAGACAAAGCCATTGCCCTTTGGATGAAATGCCTAGGCATTGGTTGAGCAATTAAGTAATAAATTATACAATCAATACATTGACTTTACTTGCAACTCTTCTCGTGTTATATTTAATTAATATTCTCAAAATTAGAATATTTCACGATTGCTATGTTTAATTAGTGTTTTGATTTGTGAATGCGACCTACATTATATATGATTTAGTACTTAAAGATTCAAACTTGGCTTAACAAGCTACTTTGCCTTGTCTTGATCTCCGGAAAATATTGAGTCAAAATTCAAGTAGACAATAGGGATAAGCTATTTCAAGTTTTGCACAAGTTCCAATTGAAACCTACCTGTTGAAACAGGTTCAACTGTAGATAGTGCCTAAGAAAATTTGGTTTCAGGTATGAAAATGTTTGGCTGTGTTCCTTTGGTTTATAGATTCATACGAAAAGGAATCAAGTTTGAGATTATACAATTAAAGTGATTGCAAAATGTCAATATATGAACTTTCCGAATTCCGAGAGATGATTGTACGCTAACGAAGACTTTTATTTTGTGCTAAAAATTCTTCTAAATGAGAAACCAGTCTTTTGGGAACCTTTTCACTGAAAATCTTGCTTGCAATTGACAGATATTTAATGATTCCACGACATTCGCTTTTTCCATGAAAGAAGTCTCTCACAGCTTGAAGTCGACATCTAAACGGTAATCTTGTTGACAAACACGACTTTGTACTTAACTTCACATACAGAACCACCTGCACATGCGGTCTTCCTGCAAGCATTTTGAAATTTGACCTTTGCTAAATAATAGCATGATGCCAAAGCTTGCAGAGGACTACTACACCACATTAGAAGAGGTCCCTTTATCTCAAGAATCCTATGAAGATTATTAACATGGAGCACATTATAAGCACCATTAGCGAAGAACTTTGGAACGCCTTTCCATAACATCTCGTGACTTATCTCATTCCTGTCCACATCTCCGTCCTGTGATGTTTGGGGCTGCTCTCTGAATTTTATGAAATGCAGGTTGAATCTACACAAGAAGGATAGGATTTACTAACTATCATAAAATGAAGATAACTGAGATCGGAGCATCACAATATACACCATGAAAGATAAGGCACGAATGCACAAACATCATTTGGCCCAATCGCAGTTGGACAGCAATGAACATAAGCCTCATCAGCTGGCCAATGAGAAAGAAAACAATAGGCTTGGGATACGTAAGCAATTAGCAACAATTTCCTTGTTTATGTTTAGGAACATAATTGACGTCAATAAGATTATGCTAAAAAGGTTAAGTGCCTGAAACACAGAACAGAAAGATGAATTTGTTACTTGGTTATTTTCCAAAATCCCATTAGCAAAATCAGCAATACAGGATAGTTTTTCTAGGAGGTGAATTTCAACTTTACAAAGTCAACATCGCATGAGAATTGAGCTTATCAAATTAAAAAAAATCAGAAACCTATATGACAACATTCAAAGGCTAGTATCACAATGATAAACTGATAGAAATGGAGGAAATTGTCCGCATGCATACTTGCATACCGATTTTCAGGTGAAATTCCACAGCTCATATAGTATAAGCACACAGGTTATTGTTTCATTGTTATGGTACGACTAATAGTGCATACCTCCTTTTGCAGAGCCTCATCGAGTTCAGGAGTGATAACATTAGAATGCAACGGCATCAAACACCTCTGCATCAGGGTGACGTACAAAAAAATCAGCAGCTACATATTTGATTAACAGAGAGGTTGAACCTCATGAGCATACAAAAAGCACTCAACTGAAAATACAACATTTAAAATCAATCAGGTATGTGCTTGTTGAGACCAGATAAAGTGTTTTGGATCCTCACAAGCATCAAAACTTACTCAAGACACTCCAGTTGGCCCACAAGCCTCTTCAAGGTTGGCACGAAAGATGGTCCTCAGCTGTTGCTGATGGGTCCTCTACAAAATATATCTTCTTCATTTTGATCGGTCCCTGGCATGGAATTTGAAGTTCCTCAGCCAAGTTAGCTAGACTTAGATCAAGCATCTGATAAAACGATTCCATGACAACAATAGGATCAAACAGGATGCAAACTAATTAGCAAATTCTTGAGCTCCTTGTCCCAGATTGTTTCACAGACAAGCAAAATATTGTCGATTAATGCAAAAGGTCATCGATACAGTTAACTGAATTGCAGTCCCAAAGGAAGCCTAGATCATTACATAGACCAACCAAACCTGTCATAGAAGCAGCAACAGTTTACCTTGCTTCATAATCTTTCAAAACAACAGTTTGACTACTGGTAATGTCAAGGTGGTCTACATTCATATATGACAGACTAGCTAAAACTACTTTAACATTTTTTTTTGTCACCAACCAGAAATACTTGAACCTTGAATTTTATGTTAGCTCAGTTCATCATATTTACTGGGAAGTGATGCTCTTCTGAGAAGGTTAATGCAGGACATCAAGGGAACAATAAGAAACTTGACAGGGTTTTCGTTCATCACGGAAAATCGAAAGGCGTTTGTCCCAAACAGGACATCTGCCATTAGTCAAATTTGACATACAAAAGAACTCACAAAGGAACTCAAAATGGCCAAGGATTCTTTTCGAAGAAATATGAACTTTCGAGATTGGGACATTCTGGGCATAGGAAACAATAATAAGTTGCAGAAGTTCATCGACCTCTAAATGAAAATTTCAAATCCTGGGTTTATCGATAGGGGAACTATTAATCACTAGGTAATTCTCACTTACCTTTGTTGATATTTTCATTTTTGCCTCGCAAGCTGCTATCTGTTTGCAGTCTTCAGAAGCTGCCAATGGAAGGATAAACGAAAAACATTGCTATAACGTAATCAACAGCAATTATATAGAGGCAAATTCAGAGTTTCCAAAATCAATCAAATAGATACCCGGTGTGGAGCAAATCATTTTTAAAAAAAGAGAGCCTCGAGAAAAGTCTTACTCTATTTGCTCACGCTGGCCATTCAAGGATGAAGAATCTTACTATGCCTTCTATTGACATTTGGGTCTACATTTTGATCTTGGCTGAAGCATCATGTCAACTTCTATGACCAACTCCCCCACCCCTTGAATTATGTAAGACTAGCAATTTCGGGAAGTACATAACCCTGTCATGGAAATCATTCTTGTCAAAAGAAGATAGTGATGAAAAGTAGGTCATGAATCTCAGAAGAAAAATGATTGTTCACTTCTTATTTACCTCTGTTGAGGAAACCTCAATCACTCTCTATTGAGGAATCATATTTCCATAAGTTGTCAGACAGCTCTCCTTCATAATTTCTCAAGACGCGTGTTCCGGATAATTCCGGTATCGCTTCCAACGAGTCACAACCAGAGATATCCAAATCAATTAAACCCAACTTTTCAAGTCCCCGAAGCTGAGTAAGTTTCTTGCAGTTTTGAACAATTAGACATTGCAACTTCTCACATCCCGTCAAATTTGGCAACATCTCCATTGATTCGCGTCCTCCAAAATCCAACTTTTCTAAGGACTTCCCACCATCAAGACCTCGAATTTCGACTAGATTGTTGCACTTGACAGCCGCTAAGTTCTTCAAACACTGTGATTCTGGACAAAGAAGCCTTTCAATTGAACTGCACTCTATTATCTTAATCGCTTCCAAGTTCTTCAATCCGTCGAGCTTAAGCAATTTCAGCTTACCACACCTCTCAATACGGAGTTTCAAGAGCCTTGAGGAAAGCTCGGGGATGTCTTCAAGTAGATGGCATGCCTGAAGATGGAGTTGTTCTAGGTGGATTAGGCTAGAAAGCTGTGGCAACCTGCGACTCTGACAAGAGACCAACAGATTCGTTAAGCCCGAAGGAAGCTGCTCTGGTAGCGACCCGAGATTGTCACAGTACCCTAGCCGAAGCTGTCGGAGAGAAGAAAGATTCCGGATGCTTTCTGGCAGGTCAGATATCGATGACCCAGTGAAATCGAGAAACTCGAGCGAAGACAAGTCACCGATTTCACTTGGAATTGCCCCTTTCAGACTCAAGCAATAATCGAGACATAGAGTCTGCAGATTTTTCAACCTTCCAATAGAACTGGGAAGCTTTTCAATCCCAGAACACCAACTCAAGTCCAGGTGTTGCAAATTCTTTAAATCCCCAATTGAGCTAGGGATTTCTCTTAGTGACGCACACCAGTAGGCCTTCAGTGTCTTCAGCTTCGTCAGAGAACCAATAGACGTAGGGATCTCTGTAATACCAGATTCCTTTAATACAAGTTCTTCTAAATCTTTTAATTCGCCCACTTCCTCTGGTAGCTCCTTTAGACTTTTGCAGCCACTCAAGTCCAGGTGTTGCAAATTCTTTAAATCCCCAATTGAGCTAGGGATTTCTCTTAGTGACTCACAATCCTTGGCACTCAGTTTCTTCAGCTTCGTCAGAGAACCAATAGACGTAGGGATCTCTGTAATACCAGATTTCTCTAATACAAGTTCTTCTAAATCTTTTAATTCGCCCACTTCCTCTGGTAGCTCCTTGAGACGATAACATTCCCTCAAGACCAAGGAAACGAGGCTCTTGAGTTTGCCAATAGAAGGGTGGAGATGCTCCAGTCCCCAACAATCGGTCAAGGTGAGGATCTTCAACTGCGTGAAAGCCGAGAGATCAGGAGTACATCTTAAATCCCAGCACCCTGTAAGGTCGAGAACTTGTAGCCGCTTTGCCGTCTACACAAAAAAAAAAAGAGGAGAATAAAGCTGTCAAAAGAATGAGAGTGGGGGATCGGCTAAACAAAAACAAAACCCCATCTTAAATCACGGAGAGAGAGGGAGGATGTCTCTTTCTTTTCCCCCCCAATCTTACCGTGATCAAACTCCTCCATCCTTCCCAATCCTCTGTGATGCCCCTGCTCCATGATAAATCCAGCACCGATAAGTTCGGCAGATGCAAACTAGTCGTCGGAAGAGGCGGATCGTCTCCCAAGACGCAACATTGAGAAATTCGGCAGATGCATATTCGTTGGAGTCTCCGCTTGATGCCGCTCCATGATAAATCCAGCACCGATGATTTCGGTAGATGCAAATTGGTCGTCGGAAGAGACGGATCGACTCCCAAGACGCGCCACTTAAGCCATCTTACTTCAGAAAGGAGTTCGTTGGAGTCTCCGCTTGAAGCTCCCCTCAAGAAGTCGTGGAACCGGTAGCTTCCCTGCAAGTTCTAAAATGGTTCATCTGAGGGCGTCTGGATATGGGCGAAGGAATTGGACGGGACAAAGAAAATGACGGAATCCTTTTCAATTCCCAGTTATATATCAAATCAATCCATGGAGTCTCTCAGTTGACTTTTTTTTACTTTTTTACGTTTTTGCCTTTTTTTAAAATCTTGGATTCGCACGATTTGTTATCTTGCTATCCTTCCCGTATATAAATATGGATTTCTGAAATCACGTTTAATTTTTTTTTACGGCCTTTAGAAATTTGAACAAATGACATGAAAATAAAGAAAAAAAATAGTTCTTGCTTTAAAACAACTAACGCAAATGCACCTTGATGTTTTATCTTTGGCTCTCTTTTTTTCAAATTTTGTAGCGCGTGCACTTTGACATGCACTTTGACAGGGATCGAAAAAAAAGTTGCTTTTATAAGTCAAAACATTAATGTTTAATGTTCCTGCTAAAAAAGATCATTTGATAAGTTGAAAATGGTGAAAAAAAAATCTCATATGGCTTTGTTTCACTTTAATAATAATACGTTATTTTCCCCCAAAAGTTCAATTGGTTAGAATTGCTTTATTGGTTGGTTTGATCCGCTTTTTCGGTTGGTTTGAATCGTCTCTCGTTATCTCTACTTTATATATTAACCGCTGAAAAACCTGCGATGGGTATAATTTCTCTTAAGTTTGTTAGTAGAAAGAGTCACTAAATTGTTGTAATCATAATTTCACGCTATCTTTCTTAATTTTCACTTGTACATCATCTATATTGTGTAATACATTAAAAAAATCTACTATACAGAAAGGGGATTTCAAACCTTGTCAAAAGTTTTTGCATATATTTCACCAAAATGAACTAAAGAAATAGGATATAACAAAATAAATAAAATCATATTTAAAATAGTCAAGACAATTGAAATTTAGTCCCATAAATATTTCATTTTCTAAAGTTAAATCAAAATCTCTCGTGTTGTACAATCATTTAATATTTTTTTCTATACTAATTATCATCTTTCAATGTTTCTGTCTATTCAAAACAAATTTGACTTTTTTTCATTTTTCAAACACCTATATAATGTGTTCTTTTTGCTAATGCTAAGAAGTTATTGGATCAACAAAAGAGTGTGATTTAAATCATAGCAACGAACTATTTCAAATTATATCAAGATTCCTTTGCCCAACATCTCTTGGTTAATTGCTAAGGTTAATTCCTGGCCATTGATCAGTCATGAGCCTATGAGGCATCCAGATGGACAATATATAATAATAAAATCACATTGACAATATAAGTAAGAGAGAAACATAGTTGAAAAAATTGGCTTCATGCTAAAAATCATATATAATGGATACAAAGATGTGGATATAATAATAAGCATGACATTTCCTCTCATTAGTCAAGTTTCATTTTTTTTTTATAAATAGTCAAGTTAGTCTAGCGGTTTTTGGCACAAAAGAGGCATTGTCCCAAAAAATATAAATAATATAAAACAACTTATGGCAGATAGAAATGTTTGTTATAAGAAATGAGCATGGTTAATGTGATAAAACCTTAAAAAATAGTAAGATTTTCCTAAAAATATTTTTAAGGGGATTTTTGCTATCTTATTTATTAAGACGAAATAAGAATGAAAAGAGATAGATATAACATGTAAGTAGTAGAGCAGAGGGATGGGTGTCTTCAAAATCAAAATGGAGAAAAAAATATCAAACATTGGATTCGTAAATCATAGAAGCACCACCAATACATTCAGCCGTACTAAAAAGCAAGCATATGTGATAAGTGTGAAATTCTTTCCAAACTTATTGCTTTGAATTAATTATCAGTTATTATAATTAGCACATACCATCTGGTTTTTTTTCCTTTCAACCAGGAAATCTTCATTTATATGATCTATTGTAGACCTTTATCAATATTTTCAACTAGATATGACAATTGCATGCTTTTAGTAAATGACATTTATAGTGTATATTTTGTAGTTAAAGGATATTAAATTGATTGTGAATTAAATTTTTACGGATGTAATTTATATCAATGAAATCGAATCAAATGATTTAACTCTTTCATCCTTCAGATACTTACATTTATTTAGTTGTCACAATTAATCTATGATGGACATAAATGGATGTTTACAAAAATATTTTTCCTAGAAAGGAAGGTGCTAAATGAAATATTAGAATAGATCAGATTAAATATATTAAAATAAGAGGGAGAGAAAAAGAAGGAGTGCCATATTTTACCTTAGGATTGCTTAGTATTTTTGAGGTTCCCTTGTAGTTGTTGTCCCATGGTCCGCTACGTTTGTCAAGCAGTTGTCCTTCGCAAAAAATGCTCCTTCCAAGATCTCTCAATTGATCATGCATCTCAACCCGACCACCATCTCCAATTTTAATTAAGCACCTCAACTTCAACTCTTCAATTCCTTGACTTGGATAAAGCCCATCGTCCTCCCATATGTACATGGCATAATTGCTCAATTCGCCAATAAAGTAACAAGCAATATCGAGAAAAATCTGCTTATGTCCATCTTCTAATGCATCATAACTTATTCGCAGTATTTTTTGGACATCTCTATGTGGTTGGCTTTTTAATTGCTTCCGCACATCTTCCCATACTTTTCGATCTGTTTTTTTATACAAGTATGAACCTACGACCTGAAGAGCCAAGGGAAGCCCGCTCATGGTAGATATGATATCACAAGATATACCCTCAAAGTCCCTTGGAGAATGGTCCGTACGAAATGCGTGTTTGTTAAACAAAATCAAAGAATGCACCTCATCCAATCCATTCAATTCATACTTGTAGTCTACCTCGAATTCAGATTGATCAAGAACGGCTTTATTTCTAGTTGTAACAATGATCATGCTTCCTGCCATAAACCAATTTTGTTCCCTAGCCAGTGCATCTAGTTGATTCTTGCCATCTATATCATCAAGAAGAATGAGAACCTTTTTTCCTTTGAATCTAGATTTGATTATATTAATTCCATCATCAATTCTAGACACTTCACATTTGCTTCGTAGTATATCCGATATAAGTTGACTCTGTAAATGCGTAATACCGTGGCGCCTGATAGTTTCTCGAACATCTGGAATGAAGCTGACATCCACAAATTTATTTGAGAGTTGATTGTAGATGTGCTTGGCAAGAGTTGTCTTGCCTATCCCACCCATGCCATAAATTCCAATGATTCGAGCATGGATGGAAGGACTGTCTACCCACTTCATAATTTCTTCAAGACGATCCTCAAGTCCAACTAGTTGCTTAGGCACATCCAGCTGAAAATCTTCCTGTAACTTGCTTATAACAGTTTCGACCACACGTTCTATCAATTTTCCCTCATGCCTGTCATACAACAAAAACAATGAGAGATTATGAACCTAGACATAGTCTATGCGAAGTTTTTGATACTTATCAACTGAGCTATAGGAGGACGATTTTATCTTGGTGGTGATTAAGCTTTGGAAGACCGAGCATTCGAGTCCTTGGTAGGCCTATTGTTTAGTGATTGATACTATTAGTTGGAGGTATTGTCGTTTCTTTGTGTTTTGCTCTGTACAGGAGGAAAATGTAAAATTCTTGGGCACTATGGGATGCTTTGGTTTTAGTTGTCGTTGGTTTAGTTTTCAGGGACATCTTAGGGAGTACAAGAGTCTGTTGTCTTTGAGTTATTATCTTTGTTTTTTTTTAATCTGTAGGCATTAGGGTTGTTTATTGGGACATTTTGGGGATCTTTTCTGACTTTGCAGTGAAAGTAATTCATTTGGATTTTATCGGTTCGAAGAAGAAAACTCACTTATCAGAAAAAGAAAAGTTCAGTGAAGTACCCGTCAGTAAATTTCTCAGATTCCCATCCATTTAAGTAACCGACGTCATTAAGTGCTTGCCGCGCTTCCTGGATATCCTTCTCCTCAAAATGCGCTTGACTCGAACGGAAGGCATTTCCAAAATTTCCTTTTAGATGCCGCACGTCCGATGGGGTAACTTTGTAAAAAATGGGCAAGACTACGTGTGACGTGCGCTTCTTGCGATCCATTACATGAATGAGTTCGCGGAGGCACCATTTGCTCGAAGCAAAATTTTCAGAGATGACCAAGATTGAAATCTTAGACCGTGTGATGGCATCGAGAATTTGTGAACTGAATTCCTCACCAATTGGGATACTTTCATCATCCTTGAACACCCCAACCCCAAATGGTACGGTCCCTGCCTTGACCAGATTCTGATAAAGTTGATCGGTAAATGTCTTGCGGGTATCCGAGCCTCTAAAGCTCAAGAACACGTCGTATTGACCACTACCTACATCTGTGGGTACCGGAGAGATGAACGAAGGAGTGGATGCTCCATCAGTGCTCTCTTCCTCTGCTCTCTTTCTCTCTGTCTTACTCTGCCCATTGGCCATGGCAATCTAAGGGGCAAAGTTGAAACGAAAAGATGCTTTTTCTGCTGCTCGAAAGGATTGATGAACAACGAAAGAAGGTTTTAGGTTGCTTTTCTGCAAGTGCTTGTAGTCCTTGCCCTATATTCTTTCGGATCTCATCCTCTAGTCAAGTCAAACTTGTTGGCTTGGTCGACTCGAGAATAACGTGCACGTTAAGTTCTCCCCTTGGAAATGCTGAAGAAAGTTCGTGCTCTTCGAGAGGTTTGACTGTGGAAGATTAGGCGATGGCCCCTAAAGAGAGGTCCCCAAAAAGGTCAACTACCTCTTTCTCTCTAGGCGTGTTCGCTAATTCGTGGTCTCTAGATGACTGTTAGCTCTACCCTATGAAGTAAGAATGGTAGCAATCCATGTCTCTTCCGTGGCACCCATTGCTGATGCTTTTCTGTATTTACAAAAATTTTCATATTCACTAATAAATGTTGGCCCCACCAAAATTTTCTAGTTACAATCCAAAGTTTAAAGAATTATTGTTAGAAACTTTTGGCAGAAGAGTCTTCCAAATTTAAGAGCTCTATTTTTCTACATTCATGCTTCTAGTTGTGTATGATAATGATGAGCAATTATTTCCAAACTTGAGAAGTAATGCTTTGGTATAGATGGTTGAGAAATAATTCTTTGGTATAGATGGAATGATTGAACTTTACTATATAGGTCCATCTCTATTTTGGTAATATGAACTATCCATTGAAAAAACACGAACTGTTGATATTTTACGAGAGATTCTTTAGGAAAGAATTCGAATGAGTTAGTAATCTAAAAAGCCGACATCTTGTGATGTAGGGGAGAAAAATTCAAGGTCATCAGTCTATTATAAAATTAAATATCATTTGCTATTTATTTTGTGAAATACATCATCTTACTAAAATGAGAGAAAAAAAAACAAAATTTTCTAACATGATATATGTTAGTGATTAAAAAGAATCAACTTTGATTTTCTTTACAGCATGTGCCCATCGGGATCATTGTTTTGCTAGTTTATACAAGAAAATGGGTAGTCTTTCGGCCCATCACACTATCACGAAGATGGATATTGTCATTCCTGCTTGCAAAGATTCAAGAGGGCAAACTTATGCTTATTGGTATCAAGGCTGTTGTTTTAGATAAGTTTGAACCTTTTCATGGAATACTTGCAAATAGACTTTGGCAGATGCAAAAATAGTTTATGACGGACGGATGCTTCTATCGAACGGATAAAGTAATAAGATTAAAAAATAGACAAATACACGAATAGATTCAATTTATATTAAACTTACATTCACTCTTCCGTACTAACTACCACCAACAAAGCTTTAAACAGAGAGAATCAAGTGCAAGTAGAAACATATTGTGAACACAAGAGAGATCAAGATAATCTAAAGAGTTGAAGCTTTTTCAATTTCCGCCATGTCCATCAGCATTAGGTGAATCCTTTTAGGCTACGTTTGGTAGTCAGGATAAAATTCGGGATAGGATAAATTTTATTCTATCCCCGTGTTTGGTGTCTGCCCAAGATATGATAAAGTTGGATATAGGAGAGATATAACCCGAATAAAATTATCCCATGGGAGAGATAGGATAAAGTTGGATAGGATTTCTAATATTCATAATATAAAAGTTAATTTTGTTGAATAAAAAAATGTTAAATTAATAAATTTAAAATAATATATGAATGTTAATATAAAAAATTCAAAATAACAAAAAATAACAATAATTTCGTTTTTTTATTTATTCTTATTTTTATTTATATATTCAAAATTTATTTATATCTTAAGATATAAATTTCATATATAAATCAATACTAATGTATTTATATTTATTATATATTTGAGGTATATTAGTATAGCTTATTATTCGATAAAATTTTATTAGAGAATGATGGAAGGGGAAAAAAGAAATAAAAAACAAAATAATTTAAAAAGAGAGGCAAAAATAATAAAAAAATAAGCAAATAAAAATGAAATAGGTAAGAGTATCGTGAGAGAGATTTTTATAATCTCCGTTTATGCAATTCTTGGGTTCATTTACATTAATATAACGTTCATAGTAAATAATGAACATGGTAAGATATGAAAATATTTGGCTTTATTTCCATAATTCACCAAACAGTAAATAGGATATAGCAAATCCCTTGGATTTCAAATTCTATCCTATCTAATCCTATCATGATTAGAAATCCAAACGATTAAATGCAGCTTTAGGTATCTCACACGTGATAGGTCCACTTTGTAAAAAATAGGCAAGATTAAATGTCTTGTGCTTTTTTTGCTAGACATGGCCACGGGCCGGTTTTGGCCCGGAACCGAACCGGAACCGGCCCGGTCAAACCCGGAACCGGCCCGTTGACCGGTTCCGCGGTTCGGAACCGGAACCGACCGATGCCCGACGGGCCCGGTTCCGATCCCCGAAATTTATGAACCGGCCCGGAACCGGCGTTCCAAGAAAAAAAAAAAAAAAAGGCAGCCTGCGCAGTGCGCAGTGCGCAGCCGCAGCCCGGCCGGCGAGGGCTCGACCTCGCCGGCGTCGGGCGAGGCCGTCGATGCCGGCGGCCGCCCGTTGCCGGCATCACCGCATCAGCAACGGAAAGAAAAAAAAAAAAGTGGCCCGCAGGCGCAGGGCCGCAGCAGGGCCTACACGTCTGCAGGCCCTGCTGCAGGCAGCGCCGCAGCCACGCGGGCCCATTCCCAACGGGTATAAGCCCCAACGGGCAAAAAAATTTAAAAAAAAATGAGATAACCGTTGCAATTGCAATGGTTATCTCTTTTTTTCTGTTTTTTTTTAATTTTCTTCTCAATTTTTTCCTATAAATTCTCACAAATTCTCTCAAGTCTCAAATTCTCTTCTCTCAAGTCTCAAATTTTCTAAATACTCGAAATTCTCTTAAATTCTCTCAATTTTCTCAATTCACACAATTCTTTCTTAATTCTCCCAATTAGTCCGCTCAATTCTCTCAATCCACTCGAAAAATGGCAAGTGGAAGTCGAGTGCCATCTGGCAAAGGTAAGAATATCGCGACGGAATCCCATCATTCTTTTGATCCTCGTGAATATGCAGATTTTCAAGATGATGAAATCAACATTTTTCCCGATATGGAGCGCGTCCCGACTCAAGAAAGTTTTCATCCTCCTGGCGAAGTATCTATAACAAAGGAAGCGGAACGAGAATTTACATCTGACATTTGGAATCACTTCACGAAAATGGAAAGGTTTGATATTGGTGAAAAAAGGTATGATATAATTTGTAAATATTGTGGGAAAATATATAAACATACAGGTGGACAAGGATATGGAACATTTAAACGACATCTTAGGAGCAAACATCCAACCGAAACGGGAATCGATATTGGGCAACAACAAATTTCCGGGTACGTCAATCCTAACACTTCCCCTTTATTTCGTTATAATGACAAAACTTATAAGGAAGAATTAGGCAAATTTATTTGCGTTGAGCATTTAGCATTTAATTTTGGAGAAAGATTTGGTTTTAATGAATTTGTACAAAAAGCATGTGCTCCACAAGCAAAACGTCTTCCTAGAAATACAACTAAACGAGTAATTAAAGATCTTTACAGAAAAGGAAAAAAAGATTTACAAAACTTTTTTATGCAATTTAATGGATGCGTGCATATAGGTAGTGATATTTGGAGTGATCCTTGGCAAAATCATTCTTACATGGGCATAACATGTCATTGGATAGATGACGAGTGGAGTATTCAAAAAAGAGTTATTGCATTTAGAGTTTTCGATGATAATCAAACGGCAAATAATATTTATGGAATAATTAGGCAAATTTTAGAAGAATATTATTTGCTTAACAAAATTTTTTCAATTGGTTTTGATAATGCTGCAGCAAATACCGCTTCAATTGCCGAGTTAGAAAATATTTGTAAACCCGCTTTTGGCGGAAAATTTTTTCACGTTAGATGTGCTTGTCATGTTTTAAATTTATGTGTACAAGATGGTTTGAAAACTCTCGATATTTTTCTTCAACCAATAAAAACGGCGATTCAATTTTTATGGAAACATCCCCAAAAAATGAAAGAATGGGGTAGATTTTGTAGAGAAAATGGTAAAAAGCCAAAAAGATTTCCAAAAGATGTTCCAACTCGTTGGAATTCTACTTTCCACTTGCTTGCCGAATCTTTAGCATATAAAGATTTATTATGTGCATTCATTTCTAATAATGTACCTCAGATTAATTTATACCCACAAGAGTGGGATATTTGCCAAAAAATTTTAGATGTTTTAAAGGTTTTTAATGATGCAACTTATACTTTGTCCGGTGTTTATTATCCTACTACACATTTATTTTTAGTAGAGTGTACTAATATTGTCGGAATTTTTGATGAATGTGAAAATGATGTTGAATTACAACATACTATACTTGCAATGAAAATGAAGTGGCTACATTATTATATGGAAATTCCCATTATTTATTTAGTTGCTTGTGTTTTTTATCCACGTTGCAAAATGGATGGCTTAAATGACTTTTTGCGTGTGTATTATCAGTGTTTACATTGTGATGAGATAAATGTTACAACTATAGTACGTAATGTTAAAAACGTAGTAATAGAATTATATAATGAATTTTATACTAAATATAATTTAGGTGATATTGGATCTTCTCAATCTATGGAGATACAAAATGACAGTACAGGTAAAATTAGTAGAGGGTACCAACTTTTATTACATAGACAAAAAAAACAAAAGGGAGTAGTAGGAAATATTTCTGAATTAGAGAGTTATCTAAGCGTTTCATTTGAATTTACTGAACCCGAAAGTGGTACGGATTTTTTAATTTTGGATTGGTGGAAGAGGCACGCAAGCCGATACCCAATCCTTTCTCTTATTGCAAAATAGATTTTTTCAACCCCTTGTTTCACAGTTGCGGTCGAACAAGCATTTAGTGCCGGAGGTAATATTTTGGATGAACATCGTTCAAGATTAGATGCAGAATCAGTGGAGATGCAAGCTTGTGTTGCTGATTGGACGAAGGCTCAATACCGGCAACAAGAGATAGATCGCAATGCTGAATCCGAATTTTTTAACGATGGAGATACTACCGCTACCGGTACTGGAACGGGTAGTGACGATTGAGGGTAAAAGAACTATTGGAGTTGGCAAATATTTTGGGAACCCTTGTTTCTCATATCGGGTACGCCCACATGAGCTTAGGGAAACCCAAGTATAATCCGACGACATGTGACCTCTGATCCCCTGTGCACGGAATGTTTAGGTTTTGGGATCATTTTAGAGCATATATATTGTGCTCTTTTTTTTTTTAGATCGTTGTAACGAATTGTAACGTGCTTAATGATAATTTATTAAGTTCAAGCCCTGTCTTGTCTTTTTGTCCTCAAATTTAATTACAATTTACATTTTAATTACAATTTATATTGAATAATGTTTCGTCACCGTCACTCACCGGAACAATAATTTTTCAATTTTTTTTATTTTCTTTTCTGTTTTATGTTTTATGTTTTTTTTTCTTCCTCCGCCGGCCCCGGCTAGGGCCGGCGGAGGTCGCCGGCCTCAGGCGAGGCCGCCCTCGCCGGCGTCGGGCGAGGGCGAGCCTCGCTCGACGCCGGCGAGGCTGGCCCTCGCCTGGATCTGGCTCGGGCGAGCCTCGCCGGCGTCGGGCGAGGCTCGCCCTCGCTCGCCCAGGCGAGGGCGAGCCTCGCCCGACGCCGGCGAGGCTCGCCTGAGCCCGGCGACGTCCGCGGCCGGCTCCGCCGGCCGGCCCCGTCTGAAGAGAACCGATGCCGATCGATTCAACCGAAGAAAAAAAAAATGTTCCGGTTCCTTCTTGGACACGAACCGGAACCGGTCGGTTCCGAACCGTGGCCATCTCTATTTTTTGCGATCCATGATTTGAATGAGCTTGAGAATGCATCATTTACTAGAAACATAATTTTCAAATATTATAGGCATCCAAACTTTAGACCATGTGATCGCATCAAGGAGCCATGAACCAACCCCTTGCTGATAGGGAGGCTATTATCATCCCTGAACACAAGCATAGGTACGGTTCCGACATTCATGAAATTGTGGTAGAGGTGATCGGTGAAGCCCTTGCGAATACCCGAGACTCTAAAGCTCAAAAATTACATCATAGGGATCACTTTCCCACTCATGTTGGTGTTGGAGAGATGAACAGATATGTAGATGCTCCGTCAGTGCTTTCATTTTCTGCATTTGTATTGCTTCCGCTCATTTTCCTCTTCTTGAGAAGATTAGACGTGAACACAAAAAGAAGTGGCGCAACAAGCACCACAAGAGAACACCCTAAAATGAGCTAATGCATTCCTCTGTTTGCTTTGCTCTGGCTATTCCCTTTATTTGAAATGCTCAGGCTCAACTCGACGCAATCCCCTTATAGCTAGAATCAAGCTAAACCTCAAGAGGAACATATTTCTTAAGAAATGATACCCTAAAACACAAGTGGCCCCCCATAACAAAATTCTCCATATTCTCGCAACTCAGAACCATCTACAGATTGGCAAGAATCAGTCGAACAATCGACAACAACAAGATGAGAAGGGAAAATGGGATTGGATCCCGTCTAATTAATGGTGATTCTTATTTGGTATTCTTAAATTTCCTACTAATTTTCCACACAGTGATTTACCGCATGTGTATCAATTTCATGACTTTTCTTCACAAAAAGTAATTTTTCTTTTGTCATTGTAAGTTGTGTAGGTCATATGATTTGCAATATTCCCCAAAATATAGTAATCTGCCAAAGTTTTGGGTAAAATATCTTTTCCTATGGTTAGTAAATTACTGGATATTTTCCTTTGGCGACTAAATTGTCCTTGTTCATGGTAATTTTACCTGTAAAACATCCTTTCACAGGTTATATTTGGAAGGTGCACTTTTTCTTTGGAGGTCATAAATTCCCTGAAACCTATTTTTGGTAAAATTCCACAAAAGTAATATCTATTCTGTTAATAGCAAATTTCTTTTGTGAATTTTTAGTAAAATATCTAAATAGATCATTACTCTCCTTTGCACGTGGCAAAGTTTCAAGACCTATGCCTCAATAATTTTCCTTACTCATCGTAACTTTTCTTAATTAAAGTAATTTGATCACATTTGCGTCGGTAACTTTCCTTTTAATGTCCGGAAGTGATGACAGAAAATCAATTTTGCAAAACAGATTTGACGGATCACGTTTTTTCCCATTTTATCCAACCATACACCACATTGAATGCAGGAACTGATCCCATAAGATAGAGTTTTGACTTATGAAATTTCCGTTACCATCGAGAGGTTTTAGCCATAACAAATTAGTTTTTTTTATTTTTTTGCCAAAGAGTTAAAGCGGTGTTGGAAACACTATTTTTCCTAAATTTTCTGAAAATCATTCCATTGCAATATTTATATTAACATATATGTAAAGGTAAAAATAACGTAAACGTGAAATGAAACCAGAGAAGAATAACGCAAAAAGAAAAGGCTACCGCCAAACAGACCCAACCCAAGGGTGTCCAATGAAACCAGAAAAACTTATGAGGGGGAGGGGTGCAAAAATAGAACTTCCAACAAACTTCAGGGTGCGAAAACGGAATTGTCGAAAAACAAATTGAAAAAATATGGCTCCAATCTCTCCCCTCCCATTCTCCAGCATATATATATATAAACACGAAAGGGCAAAAACAAACATCATCCAATCCCGCCACCGCCGGGAAGGTTTTCGAACGAGACCACTTCGAGCGCGCGCTCTCCAGAGAGAGACTAGCGATCGATTCCATTCCTTTCCGGCTCGTGCATCATCGATCGATCGATCCGTCGAATCGCGTCGACCACAGGTTGAGAGATTCGATTCCATGGAGGATCGGGGGGTTGGAGGGGGTGGAAGAAAGCTCGGTTCCTGAGCTTGGCTCTCGATTTCGGCTTCAACCAGCAGTCCGCCGCCAAGTGCTTGGACCGTCTCGTTTCCCTCTACGGTAACTCGAATCCTCTCTTCGTCGCCCATCTTTTTTTATGCCAAGATTAGCGTTTGCAGAGGTTGTGTAGGTATTTCCTTCGTCCACCACGATGACGATGGCTGTAGAATAGGGTGCTTAGTGGAGTAGTATTGCTGACGAGCAAAATGTCTGGCACGATTCCTGCTTGAAATGTTGAGGCTACTTTGGATGGTGGGCTTTTCTTGGTTATTGGCCAAATTGGGTGGTGTCTGGTGATTAGGGAATGACGCAATTGCTTGTGTTGCGTGGATAATTTGTGTTTTGATTGATTGTGCGTTCCTAAATAAGGAGATTTATTGCGGTTGGTCAGTGCTCTGATGATGGCTGCGAAATGGTCTACTTTGGATTTCAATGGACGGGAGCTGGTTAAGTTTTGTTCATTGAGCGTTATTCTCACTATTATTTCTTTGTGGGTTTGGGGGAGTAGTGTTATTGACTTGCAAAATCATCTCTTTCTTTGTTTTGGGTTTTTTTAAGGCGACGAAGATCGAGAGTTTATCACCGTGGAACACTGTGGCGATGACTTTCTAGCGGAACTTGCCGAAACGATGCAAGATACTGAGGATTGGGATGATTTGCAAGCTGCGAAATCAGAAGGTTGTGGAGTTTTGGCTGAAATGTTTGGCCAACATATCCCTTATGACGGAGGAGGATGCAATGTTGTGCACAATGTTACTATTATAGAAGATTCTCCACAACCTGAGAAAAATCAAACTTTTCTTGAGGTAGATTCCTCTACTGACAGTGAAGACGAAGATGATATATTTGGCAGTAAAATGGGCAGGAAATCCACGGGCTGTATTCCTGATCAAAGCAGTACTCCGAGGAATTCATCCACTCAACTTCGGGCCAGACGATCTTTAGCATCCATGGTATGCTTCTGAAAACTGTGAAGTTGTCTCACTCCTTTCTGCCCCCGCCAGTTTGAAGGGATTAAGAAAAAGAAAAAAAAGCAGGGTAGCTTGGCATGCTTTTTGCCATGCTCAAAACTAATTTGGTTGATAGTTGTTAAGTTTGTGGCTCGAGTTTATGATTCATGGACCTAGATTTGGCTTGGGATTGGCTTGTGTAATTTCATGGACCAAATACGCAGCTTGAAGAATGTCTGAGTATTGTACAGGGTTGGCTGTTTGGTGAAGCAATTGTGGACACCTGAAGAAGCCACAATACATACTGGGCAAATCCCAGGAGACTGGCCACAATGGTCCAGTTGTTTAGGAGGTTCACAAAAAGTTGGCAGATCTTGGCACAACTTTTTATTCTTTTAACAATGATTTTGCAACCCATATTTTTATATATTTTTGTTGCTGAGGTATATTGGGGCCAACAAGGAAAATGAGAAGAATTGAGAATATATTGTCTTGGTTTTTGATCGGGAGAGATTAGAGTGTCCTTCTTAGAAAACTCTTGGGAAATGGTTTCCACTCGTCTCATTCATTTTTTATTGACTCTTGCAATTGGGGTTTTGATTAGTGAGAAATTGATTCATTTCTTATTGTAATTCCCTCTTGGTCATTGTGAAACAACTCCTCCCATTGACGTAGACGAAACTGCCCAACCCCTTAAATTAGTGTGTCACTGTTCTTTGCTCTTAAAATTATGTCTTTCCCTGATCATTTCCAGTTTGCTTGTAATTCTGCACGCAGCAAAGGACCTTATGCAGGGTACCTGTGCAAAAGCATTTAGTAAATTGCTTATTAGGGATCTCATCCGATCAAATGTATAATAGACACTCCTAACT
Organism: Syzygium jambos; assembly: GCA_031216235.1. Lineage (NCBI taxonomy): Eukaryota > Viridiplantae > Streptophyta > Magnoliopsida > Myrtales > Myrtaceae > Syzygium > Syzygium jambos. Next base: position 23,302,995 of record CM062221.1, on the reverse strand, counting down.
TTTGCCAGTTACTTCCACAGTCTTTCAGATCTAAAATGACTTATATTAGAACTGTTTGGTCGATAAAAACAGTTGATTTTTGTTTAGGATGATGTAACACTACCTATATTTCTCAAATATTTTGAGAGTATAGTACATCATCCAAGTGTGGAACTTAGCATCCAGCGTCTTTGATAAGAGTGTTTTGCGAAATGAAGGCTTGGGATTTCTTTGTGCACAATTTTCATTTTTTGTCACTCCACATCAGAAACTATTTATGGTGCTGAGGAGGCCTGTTTGTGTTGAAGGACCGTAGGAGCACTGTCACTCAAGGTTCGATATCACTAGTTTCAAATAAAAGACATTGCTCTCGGATTTCGACATGCAAACAAGGAACTCTGACTTATGAGGAATTGCAAGCCTTGGATGACATCGAATTGGCAAATGTTGTAATATTCGGAAACAAGGCATTTCGACCAATGCAGCATCGGGCTTGTAAAGCTTCCGTAGCCAAGCAAGATTGCTTCATTCTCATGCCCACTGGAAGTCGTCAAAGTTTATGTTACCAGGTTAGTGAATGTTAACATTTTTTCATTTGTGTAATGATCGTATGTAGAATTATGTGTGGAGACAATGTTTAGAGCACTAGCCCTGTGCACTTTGCTCAATGGTTCCACCAATTAAATACTAGGCGGGTAGACCTGTATATTGAAATTTAAGCTCTAAAATGATCTTGTAATCTGCTTTGTTAGCACTGTTGAGAAGTTTGTGCTTAAACTAAAGAAATAAAATGTTTTCCAAATGCAAGTTAAGCGATAGGAAGTGATTCAGGGACATAAACATGGGTTCCAGTGTACAGGATCAGACTAAGTTGGAAAAGAAGGAAATACAGGACATTCTCATTCTGCCTTCGTACATCTCTATCTATTCTGTAATTTCTAGAATTTGGGGTTTATGCTATGCTTCTAAGACCTTCTAATTACTTACCGGAAAATTTATCTTGTTTTTGCATGTAAGTGTTGTTGTTGGTCATAGTTCACGTCCAATTCAAAAGGGTTATTAAGTCAAAGTGGAATAAGTTTTGAAATTACGTGCACCAAATATAGATTGTAGATATCTATATTTCCTATGGAGGTATGTGCTATGTTATCATGTCAACTAAGGACAATCATTTTCCATAATTGGTTTGAAATTGATGTCCTTTCATATAAATTTGAATTGATCTACTGAATCATGAAGGAAGATATTAATCTGAATTGATTAAGTTGAATTATCCTGAAGTGTTTTCTGTTCAGTGTTGAAGTAGTTGATATATGTTTGTAGCTGAAGTAATTATAAGACAAATATCAACTAGTGCTTTATGATCAGCTGAAGGTGAATAGAAGAATAATTCCCTTATCCCTTCCTATCTTCATGTGCTCTTCTGATGTTTTTACATTTCGTTTCAACTGCCAGCAACTCTTAAACCAGGTGTCACAGTTGTTATAACTCCCCCGCTATCTCTCATCTAGGATCAAATAATTACTCTAAACCTCAAGAATGGAATACTGTCTACCTTCTTGAACTCTCAGCAAACTGCTGCCCAAGCAGCGGCTGTCCTCCAAGAACTAAGGCAAGGTTTAGCACTCTCTCTCTCTCTCTCTCTCTCTCTCTCTCTCTCTCTCTCTCTCTCTCTCTCTCTCTCTGTTCCTAGAAAAGTATATCATACCATACAATCTCTATCCCGCCATAAAATGGCTATGCTCCATATGTTGCAATGGATGCACATTTTTTATGTAGTTAATGAAAAGATTCATGCCTAAAATGTTTGCCTTAAAAATAAATTTTAAGGTCTTAGTGTTCCTAGAGAAGTATATCATACCATACAATCTTTATCCCACCAGAAAATGTTGGGCTATGCTCCATATGTTGTAATGGGGTTTCTATTGGACTTCTAAAAAAATTTTTTGCCGAGTGTTGTGATTGTCAAGTCATTAATCTCCACCGCTTTGCCTGTCTTTTCAGGAAAGATAAACCATCGTGCAAGCTATTGTATGTAACCCCTGAAAGGATTGTGGGAAACCCATTGTTTCTTGAGATATTGAAATGCTTGCATAGAAAGGTACTATTTCTGATTCACTGTAACTTTTTCTGAAAGTTTCTTTTTAACTTTTTGATACTCAACCATCATGCATTGCAGGCACAACTTGCTGGTTTTGTTATTGATGAGGCACATTGTGTGAGGTATGCTCTTTGGCATCCTTGTATCTGAAGCAAAGATCATGATCATACTAGTGTTACTTCAAAAGGAATAAGTATTTATGATGTTGCCATTGCAAAACTACTGTCCTTGTTCCAGATAAAGCAAAGCAAGTTAACTTTTATATATGCTCACTCTAACTTTTTTTTTCAAACGTTTTTGCATTTTCTGTGTTTCTAGCCTAATTACATTGTCGGTGTTACACTGGACCTTCTGAATTCCAGACCTTCTGTGAAGTTCTAGTATAACAAAATGCAATGTTGAAATAACTAATTCTGGAAATGATCCAATTCCTTATTTTGGGAAAAGTCAGTGACACATCGTTAATCATATTAAGCAAAATGCACAAAACTAAAATAAGCTCCAACGGAAATTACTTTCGGAAGTGATTGGAATTGTCCATGTTTGGTATGATAGTCAGGTCTTTTAAGCTTGGTCTTGTGTTTGTATTTATTCTTTTAACCTTTATACTATATATTAACAACTTGAGATATGAGGAAAAAGTTCACCCATGTGATCATTGATTGTGTTTCTTATGAGGTCTTTACTGGATCTGCACTGCCAGTGCCATCTCACGAAAGGAACATACTGCTGGTTTGAGCTTTTCTCGTATATTTGAATGATTGTAAACTAGTAAAGCTTATTGACTGTTACTTTCTTGGTTGTCATTATTGCAGTCAATGGGGACATGACTTTCGTCCAGATTATAGGGGACTGGGATGTCTCAAGCAAAATTTTCCATACATCCCAGTGATGGCCTTAACTACAACTGCCACTCAGCCAGTTTGTGAGGTACAAAACTTGCACATCAACCTCCAGATTATGTTGAAATAATCATTTGAGACCGATTGAAATGTGCATCTATTGCAGGATATCCTAAAAGCTCTCAGGATCCCCCATGCTCTTGTTCTTGAGACAAGTTTTGACAAACCAAATCTAAAGTATGAGGTCCTAGCTAAGACCAAGGAACCACTGAAGCAGCTTGGAGAGCTGCTAAAGAATTTTTTTGCCAATTTTTGTGGCATAGTATATTGCCTCTCAAAGAGTGAATGTGTTGATGTTGCAAAATACTTGAATGATAAGTGTGGTACAAAGACAGTGTACTATCATGCTGGAATAGCAGCCTGTCAAAGAGTAGCTGTTCAAAAGAAATGGCATACTGGAGAGGTCTAGGTTGTATGTGCTACCATTGCTTTTGGGATGGGAATAGACGAATCGGATGTGGTAAGTTGAAATGGACTTTGGTCCTTTGCCTATTTTTAGTTTTAGAATCAAGCTGACGTGTTGACAAATACTCGACTAATCCACTTTTCTTCTGATGTTTAAGTTTCACTAATTGGTTTCTTAGTGTGCTTGGAAGTAAACTTTGCTGGTTCTATGGTCCAGTGGCCTGCTAAATTGTCATTCTTGGCTATTGATTGCAGGAACTAGCGAATTACGTATTTTTTCAAGTCAAATTCTTTCTTCCAAGGATGGAACTTGGGTGCGCTGAAATTAAGTTAGACTAGGATAAACGTCTTTTCTTTACTGTCAGAGTGGCAAATGACTCTGATCTAACTTGACCTTCAGTTGTAATGTTTTTGTCACATTTCAACTTTTTTTTATTGGTTCAGTAATTATTTTTTTACTGGCATGTGGTCAGCGTTTGGTCATCCACAACGCAATGTCCAAGTCAATCGAAAAATATTACCAAGAATCACAGAGGGCAGGAAGAGATAATCTACCGGTAGTGTGCATTGCTCTATATGCCAAAAAGGATTTCAGCTGGGTTGTGTGCATGTTAAGGAGTGGTCAAGGATGTAAAACCGCTATCTTTAAATCTGCAATGGCTCAAGCTAGGAAAATGCAGCAATATTGTGAACTCAAGGTAATCCAATTTGTGTTCTCAATTTCTCTTTAGTGATCCCAACTAAGTGATGCTTCTATTGTGTTTCCACTTTCCACTTTGTTCTATTGATTGTTAGTGTAGTCTGGCATTAACCAGTCTGGGTGCTGGATCATTAGATGGGTCTGGTGGCAACATATGTAAATCGTAATGGAACCTTTGGGCTAAACTCATCTTTTACCTACCTGAATGGAGCAAAGTCTACTGATAAACATGTGTTAACTCTCTAATTTGCAAAATTTTCAGGATGAGTGTTGGCGGCAAACCTTACTTGCACACTTTGGCGAGTCTTTGGATCGGAAAGACTGTAAATACGGTTCTAATCCTTGCGACAATTGTCTCAAAGCCTCTCCATAGAGGTAGACCTTTCAAGTGTCAACTCTCTTGATGGGCGACAGGTACTGACTTACACATGATCTTGAGTCGTACAGTTCTTCTGGTTCCATCATTTGCAATTATTGGAAGACCACATGGTATTGGAGGGGCAAAGGTCCTTAACTAAGGACACATAATTCTTCAGTTGTGATGGTTTTGTCATCTCATGTTTGTCTTTTCCTTTCATCTGTTGTCATGTTCCTTGTCTGGAATCAATCATTTTCGTGAGGGGAAAGAAAATGTGGCTCTGACATATAGGCTGGAGAGGCATATTTGTGAACACGCCGTCCGGTCTTGACTGATGAAGAAAAAGTTACTTGTTTCAATTCAGCAAAGATTAACAACGAAATCCAAATATACAAGCACATGTTGTCTTTCTTCTTCTTTCCTGTTTTGAATCAGTGATAAATCCATATCATGACTGCATCTGAAGTTTAGTTTACTTGCAGATTCAATTTTTCAAGTAGTTTACCTTAAGATGAAATCGATTGGTTGAGAACCTTTATCAGGGTATAGTCATCAGTTATCCAACTATTGAACACTGCGGGCTTTCTGGTCATCAAGCATTGCACTGGTGGACTGGATTATTCAAGTCATTAGTGGATTGGGATCCTAGATCCACACTATGCAATAGTTTTTCACAGAGAGCACATGGCAATGCATCTATAATTCGATACTTAGGGATTTAACATGGTTTTATTATATGCCTCGGTCAAGAACAACGTTAGATTCATTTTGATTAGGACGTATCAACTACCCAATAATGCTCTCACGTGGCACTTAAATAGTTGCTTCTTTATTGTATTTGCATTACGACTCATGTTAATGATTGCATAAATATATCCATGAGAATTGCAGTCAATATTTTGTACTCAAAAGGTTGGTTGGAATCAGCGCGATTCTGATGACGCCACGGCATTGCAAAAGGTGAGGGAAATTGGCAGTATTGGCCTAGACAAAGGTAATTTATTTATTGCCTTTTGAAGTGGGGACAAAATTGTTCCTCTGAATGTTAGTATGTGCATGACTCGATTGAAAAAGATTGTTTTGGAGATATATTGGGTTGGGGGATTCTCTTCGGCCGAAAAAAATAAGAAGAAAATTTTGGGGCATACTCAATTATCCTCTAAAGACCATAGACCTGTACCGTAGAAAATCTCCTAGTGAGGGCAAATAAATTTTGGAAGCTTACAACGTCGCAGCAACTGCAGTTCAGATTACATGGGATTTTAGATAAAGAACTGATGTTACATGGATCAAAATAGAGAAATGAGAAACAAACAAATAATTCTACAGATTCCCAATATCGCAAAAGTGCTAACTAGTTGATTATCATCGAGCTTGGTTGGCTCTGTGGTCACGTAAGCATCATAATTACAAGTTTGAGTAATGACGTGACCGAAAGCGATTGATTTTCGCTCTTTGGTGCTACTACCTCGTATAGAAAGAGTAATGAATTACTGACATAACATTCAGATGTGGTGATGGGTTCGCCATCATTAGAACATAGATTATGGGCGATACTTGATGGTCATAACTCAAATCGAAGATTTTGTGACGAAAGGGGAAATTTTACAGTAATGCTCAAGGATAAACAATGTCCCAACCCTTTGATATTTATTAAAAGACTCGAACTTAATTGTTCTTGCTAACGAATTTGAGGTGGTCCCCTCATCTTTCGCAAGAGGACCACCCCGGTGGCTATGACACCAACTAGTTTTTGTTATGACTCCGAGTCCTAGGACATGCCGCATGCTTTTATGTGGTACATGCGCATGACTACACATTGTAAGAGAGATCCAATTGGATAAGGTGACTGAGGTCCCCCAAGAGAAAGAAAAAAAACAAGTCAATGGTGACTTTGATGCAATAGGAAACACCAGTTTTAATCAGACGATATGTTACGGGGTATTCCTCGTATGTACATTTTCTAGGCCTATACTATATCTATTTAAGCATTCTGCATGCTAAAATCTTGTAGGGGTTGTACTCATATAGTCATATTGCCGACTATATATTGTGGTATGGAAATTTCTAAGAACCTTTAAAATTGGGGGAAAGTATCCAAAAAAGTCTTAAACCTATTGCATTTGTGACAATTCAGTGATAAACATTTCAATTAGTTCAATTTAATTCTAAACCTTTTCACATTTTGCCAATTGAGTCCATCCGGCCAATTTTACCGGAAATTGTTGACGTGAACGCCAACCATCTGGTCAATTTTTTAATAGTATTTTATAATTTTTTTGTTCTTTCCTTTTTATTTTTTTTCTTTCTTTTCTTTTTCCTTTCATTTTGGCCAACGAGGGTCACAGTCCTTGCCCAGGCCCTCGCTAGATTTGGGCAAGGGCCACGAAAGCCCTAGGCAATGGCCTTCCAACCTCGCTCTCGCCCTCATCTGCACTTGGCGAGGCTACGATGGCCTCACGTAGGGCCCTCTCCAAGATCTAGCAAGGGCTATGACCCTTGCTAGCTAAAATGAAAGGAAAAAAAAAGAAAAAATAGTAAAAAAATTCAGTTTGTAAAAAAAATTGTAAAAATTATCCACATTAGCATCAACCGTGCCTAATAGGACGCCCGGCATCCACGTTGGCAATTTTTGGTCAAAATTGGCTAGATTGACTCAATTGACAAAATGTGAAAAGATTTAGGACTAAATTGATCCAATTGAATAATATAAAACTGATTGACACAAATACAATAGATTTAGGACTTTTTTTTTATACTTTCCCCTTCAAAATCGAGCCCCCTAAAAGGTAATTGAGTCGCTGAGGATAGTTCGTACGATGCCTCCATTTCAGAATCGGGACTGCAAAGAAGTCATTTGCAATATGCATGCAACATTCAAGGAAAAACAAAGGATAACCTTAGTAGATAAGGTATCTTATCGATCCCATGTCAAGTTCTGTTAATGTTGAGTTTCACGTTGTCTTGTTCTCACACCTAACTATCAAGACCCAAATTGGCTACACTTCTGTTCAACACGTGGCAGTGTTTTGACCCTAAACCTAAGACTATGTAGCATCATGTAATGGTCGAAATAGGTAAGACCAAGAAAAAGGAAACACACGAGTTATGCTTGACGTCTTCAATTCCATAATTTTTTTTTTGAAGATACATACTAAAGTCAAACAAATTATCTTTCCTATTCGTTTCCCAACAAGAGGAAAGCATCATTATCATTTACTTACTACGATTGGCACTGTCGAATCGGATCTTAATTTATTCATACTCAATTTTTTTTTCTCAACATTGAAAACCCATTTTGCGTACTCCATTTTCACGAAACATTATCGGATTCGATGTGATATTTTGATGACGTTATTTAGCCGAAAAGAACATGGCTTGTCCTATTTTTGCAACCTACCAAAACACGCAAAAGCAAGAACAATATAACCCAATAATTAAATTCCATTAGATTTGGAAAGGAGAAGCTTTTCCTTGACACTTTCTAAACAGGACAACAAAGACACCAACTACCATAACTAGAGGCAAAAAAAGGAAAATAGCAACTTTTTCTCCGATTTAAACTGGCTTCCCCCACAAGACTGACACGTGGCGCTCGGACATGGCAACCCTGACAGTCCCGAAAAAAAAAAAAGAAAACAGAAAATCACTAAAAAAACATTTTTTTAACTCCTCTCAGATTTTAATGCTCAAAAGACCCGTCAATCTCTCTCTTCTCTCTTCCTTCCTTCCCTTGGACACAAATTCACCATTTTTAAACACTCGAGCTCCTCGCATTCTCTCTCTCCTTCATCTTCTTCTTCTTCTTCTTGTTCTTCATCTCGCCAGATCTCTCTCTCTCTCTCTCTCTCTCTCTCTCTCTCTCTCTGTGTCATCGGCGTCAAATTCGCCGGAGCAATTTCCGTGGCCTGGGATGGCGGCGACTCCTGGCGTTTTCTTGTTCCGCGCGCATCTCGCCGGCAATGCGGGTTTAGATCTAGTGTCGATAACTTGATGCGCAACTCAGTACGGCATTTGACGGGAGGTGAGTGTGAATCTTGGGTTCGCGTAGAAAACCCGTGATTTTTGTTTTTTGCATGTGCGCACGCTACTGTTCTGTTGATGTGCGAATCTCCATTTCAGTTTAGAGTTTGGACTTAGCAGGCGAGGTAGTGGGGTTGTGTTCTTGCAGGCAATGGGGCTATAGGAGTTTGGGAGATGCTTTATGAGTGAACCGTGTTTCGGTGAGTTAAGGATGATGCTTTGGTTGTTGGGTCGATTCTTGGCAAATGTGAGATTAGAATTATCCGAGCAGTGAGTCCTGAAACGCTTGCAGATGGGAATGGAGGGTTCTTGAAATTAGGATTATTCACGGTGGGTCTCCATTATTCATGTGTTACTCTCGTAATTTTGTCTAGCATTTTCATCATCCGCTCCACAGTGTGAGCTTTTGTCGAAGTTACAATTTACTCTGGATGCGGTGGTTCTGGGTCTTCCTATCTCCTCGTTGTGTATGCGAATTTCTTTCTGTTCTTTTTAGATACCTGTAGTTGAGAGATGGAGGTGGAGAAAAGACGGTCAAAGGGAGGCTTCCTACAGTTTTTTGACTGGAATAGCAAGTCCAGGAAGAAGCTGTTCTCAAACGGTCCCGATGTACCTGGTCCTGGTACGACTTGCATCGTCTTTTTATCAATTTTATTAGTCAAGCCCGCGCATTGCTAGCATATGAAAGTTTTTTGGTAGAGATGGCTCGTATAGTGCTATGAACGTGCTTTGTTTCTGATTATAGATGGAGTTAAGCATGGAACGGATGATGCAGAGATCTTAGCGAAGTCAAGGTTTCAAATAGTGGGAGCTCTTTTGACCCTACTGTTGTCAAAATCTTTTTTAGTCGTGTACGAGTTCCATCTGTCTGACTTGCATTGTTTCTTGCCATAATGTAGAATGTTAGTGATGACAACGGAGTTAGTTCAAGTAAAAGCAGAAATAGTGAGTGGAACCGTGCTGCTTCAGAGACTAGCAATGAAGGATCTGAAAACAGAGCCCCTGGAGTAGTGGCTTGACTGATGGGTTTGGATTCATTGCCAAAGTCAAATGGTCCTGAGTCCTCCACCTCGTGTTCTGAATATCATCAAGTCAAAGCTTCTCCTTACAGTGATGGCACCCATGATTTGCAAAATAGATGTGATCCAATTGATTACCTCAGCAGTTCTAGTAGACTGGGTAGGTTCTCCTCACACCCTGCAGAAGTAAAGCCTTAAAGGCGCAGAACCGACCAATAGAGAGATTTTAGACCGAAATACTACCTCCGAAATCAGCTAAACCTATTTCCATTACCCATCATAGGCTGTTATCTCCAATTAAAGGTCCCGGATTCGTTCTGGCCAATAATGCTGCCTATGTTATGGAGGTGGCCGCGAAGATTATTGAAGCTAGTCCCAGCGTTGTCAGAGGCAAAGCATCATTGACTGGTTCAACGTCAGTTCCTTTGAGAATACAGGATCTAAAAAAGAAATTTGAATCTTCCTATGAGGCATCAAGGCAGCAAAAAGCTAGTAGCTCTGGCGGTGTCATGGGGTATTCCTCGTTTGTACATTTTCCTAGGCTTCTATCTTATCTGTTTAAGCATTCTATATCCTGTATTCTTATAAGGGTCACACTCATATAGTCATATTGTCGACTATATATTGATGTTGTGTGTGTGGAAATTTCTAAGAACCTTCAAAATCGGGCCCCCCTAAAGATTAATATATACTATGCATGAATCGATCGAGGCATTGGGATTACTGGTCGCCGAGGAAAGTTTGTACGATGATTGCATTCGGGACTGCAATGAAGTAATTTGCAATATGCATGCAACAATCAGAAAAAAGAAAAGAAAAAAAGAGGACATTAGCCTTAGTAGATAAGGTACCTAACCATCCTATGTTAAGTTCGGTTAATTGTTGAGTCTCACATTGTCATGTTCACACATTTGACTACCAAGACCCAAATTTCCTTCGTTTTTGTTCAACATGCGGCAATGTCTGATCCTAAACCAAAGACTATGTAGCATCGTGTAATGGGTAAAATAGGCAAGAATATGAAAAAGTAAACACGTGAATTATTCTTGAAGTCTTGAATTCCATATTTCTTTTTTTTTCTTTTTGAGATGCGCATTAAAGTCAAAAATACTGTCTTTCCTATTTTTTTTCCAGCAAGAGAAAAGATCGTTTAAGAAAAATGGCACCAATAGCCCCTAAATTTCATTTTAACTCGATGTGCAATATCAATTTGTAAATGTTTAATGTAAACTTTTCTTTTTATCAAATAAGGGAGAAAGTCATCACAAGTCCCCAAACCATTGCCAAATATGCAATCTAGTCCCCAATTTGTTTTTTCCTTTTGTGATTGACGCTATCGAATCGGACTGTATCTTCTTAATTTTTTTTTATGACAAGGTGAGTAATTTATATGGACTCAATCTTTTTCTAAAGCCATAAAATCAATTTGTATTCCTCGTTTCTACGAAAGATTATCAGCTTCAACACGTTATCCCAACAAACTTTTTAGAAGGAAAGAATTGTGATTTGTCCTAAATGGCAACCTACCAAATATGCAAAGTAACAATAACAATCGAAAAATTAATCCCGTTAAGACTCTGGAAAGACACCAGCAAGCAAGCAGAAAAGGAAAGGGAATAGCAACTTTTCTCCCCATTCAAACGGGCTTAACCCCACAAGACTGACACGTGGCGGTCGGACACGGCACTTCGCTTCTCTGAGGAAAAAAAAGGGACCGAAAATAAAAAATAAAAAACCTTTTTTTGACAGCACGATCGCCGTCTCTTCCTCTCAGATTTTAATGCAGTCAATCTCTCTCCCTCTCTCTCTTCTTCATTTGGCCACAAATTTCCATTTCACTTTTTATTTTCTATTTTTATTTTTTTCGCCATTTCTAATCTCTCGAGCTCCTCGCATCCTCTCCTTTTTTTTCTTCTTCTTCTTCTTCTTCTTCCTCCTCATCGTCTTCATCTCGCCAGATCTCTCTCTCTCTCTCTCATCGGCGTCAAGTTCGCCGAGCGATTCCATAGCCTGGAGATGGGCGGCTCTCGGCGTTCTTCCTTGTTTCCACGCACTTCTCGCCTGCAATGCCGGCTCAGATCCCTAGTGTCGATAAACTCGATGCGTAACTCAGCGTCGCCCGTTGCAATCTATTACCGCTTTCGGCGGGAGGTAAGTGCGAATCTTGAGTAGCTCGCGTGAAAATACGTGATTTTGTTTTTGCCTGCGCGCGCGCCACTGTTCTGTTCGTGCGTGAATCTCGAGCGAGCACGCTCTCTCTCTCTCTCTCTCTCTCTCTCTCTCTCTCTCTCTCTCTCTCTCTCGATCGAGAGACACTGTGGATCGATTCGAGTCCGGCTCGGGCATTACCGATCGCTGGATCGAATCGCTCGACCGGTTGTTGTAATTCCACGGAGGAGGAGCACAGGGCTCGGCGGTAGAGAAAATTTGTCTGATCTGTTTGATGACGATGCCCACGGAATAACAGTCTCGCCTTTTGGATTTGAATGGGAACGGAGCCGATTGAACTTTTTAGTTCATGGAGCTGTGATTGAAATTGCCTGATCCGTCCTCCTCTCCTCCCCTCTTTTTCAGTAAAGCTCTTTTCCTGAATGAATTCGATGCTGACTGCAAAACCAGATGAACACTTGTGTTTGGAGGATCCACGTTTCGATCTAGTTTCGGGGTCGATTTCGTTGTGTCTAGGACTGTGTTTCCGGCCAAAATGCTTGTTTAGAGCCTCCGTTTCTGGGGTTCTTTAACCCCGCCCTATTTTCCTCAGCTCGCCTATTTCGATTCCTGTCCGTCGTGCGATTCATCGTACGGCGACGTATGCTGCCGAAGCTTATATGTGACCGAAAAATGCCGTGCGCACGGGTGCTGAATAAACGATCGATCCTCACATTTTCCCAGCTTCGTCGAGCTATTGCTTCCGTAGCTTTTTTGTCTAGTCGGTCGATTGAAGGTGCGACTTAAAAGATTGCCGGAACGCATCTCTCAGCTTACCGCTATGCCATATGATATTATTGTGCTCAACATTTAAAAGATCGATCGTTTGCAAGCTTCATCTCCATTTTTCTTTTCCGGAAAAATTGCTAAAAACCATCGTCGACTCTCCCGTAGGAACACTTCTCACCATCTAATTTCAGGATACTCACGCTTTGCACCTTGTGATTTTTTTTTTCTTTTACGGCTATCCCAACCTTTCTCGAATTGTTTTCGACGCCGAGAGTCTTGCGAAACCCAAGGGGCGCAAAATGGAAGATTTTCAAACTACAAGAGTAACGCCAACCGCAAGTTATGGAAAAGTTTGAGGATTCGGTTATGTAGTTTACCCTTTTTCCTAATCACTATTTCTTTTTTCTTTTTTTTTGGTAAAGGTAAAGATATATATAACTTTTCAAAACACCAAATACAACCTAAGGCACAAACCAAAGCCTGACCCTGTCCGGACCTATTTCTTTTTTCTTCTTCCCTTGCATAGCCAAGAAACATGGCTAAAAACTTTCCCGAGCTTATAGCCACCGGCAGCGCCCAGAGAGTCTGTAAGTGACTTCGCATATGAATTTGGATCTGAGTACGTTTAACTTCGCCTAAAACCAAGGTCAGATTGTCCAACCTTTGCCAGCAGATATGTTCATGCCGTCTCAAAGAGCAAGATGATAAATTGAATGTAGAAAATGAGGCATCCGTCCATGTGTAGAGGCTCGTGCTAGCGATAAAAAATAAGCGGGACTGATGGGGATGCGGAACAAACAACGGTTGGTTGCTATATCAAGTCGTTGATGATTGGATTGGCTTCCTAGAGTCTTACTCGCACGATCACGTTTCAATTCATATCAGCTGCGAAATCGTATGATCAAATTCGACAGTGAAGTTGATAGAGGTGAGGTTGGAGTTGATTGAGAGCTAGACGGTTTAATGTGCAAAATTATTAGATATACGATGCATGAATCTTAATTGACCATTTCACCTTACCAAAAAAAAATCTTAATTGACCATTTGGTAGATTCAGTGAAGCATGACCAACTCATTTTGACCAGCTCTGGCTCATACGGTCTTGTGTCATGATGCTTAACAAGGATAAAATTTCTCTCAAGTTATGCACATCAGCCTACAGTTCACGGTGTTGAACCTAAAATCTACAACAGAGCTGCAGAAATATATCGACCGCCGCACAAATATGACCGGGTTCGTTTTCGTTGGTACAAATGCACGAAAGAAATACCAAAACATGAATTTAGTCCATGGTTATTCCCGACAGCGCATTGATCGATAAAGAATTTGCTCTGAGTCAATCGACTCCTGGGCATCTCTACAATAGAAGCGAGTGAAATGATTGAACCCTCAAATTGCCCAGACAGAGAAGGTGAAAAAAGTAAGAAACCTGTTCTACAAAATGTGACCCCAATTTAACTTCCAACGACAACCGGATGAAGTCTCCTGCTGCAATTTCATTGTTCACCAGGATCGCATTCTTAAATGCACAATGCCACCGCAAAAGTGGCACAAAAGTTCGATCACATCTAGAAATGCTAGAATTCGGCGACTACCCCAAATTACTGCTTCTACACAGATTGCCCAGCATATTCCCTAGCTAGAAGAATGCGGGTTCACATAATTGATCACTAATTTCAAGGTAATGAATTAGGTGCCGCAGGCTACTCGTCCCTAGTAACAACATCCACATCTAAATACGCAACTAGCCCACAAAAAGGGCGAAAGAAAATTGAACATTTACAATTGGCAGATGAAGAGTTTCTTCCACATTCTCGGTGCAAATCTGATCTCGGCTTCCAGGAGATCTAGCACAAACGCTGTCACTTCGGTAAATCTCATCTTCTTCATCTCACCAGACCTCTCTCTTTCTTAACGGTGTCAAGTTTGCAGTGCAATTCCATAAGATATGTGGCTTGCCTGCAATGCTGGCTCAGATCCTAGTATCTTATAGAAATTATATTCAAATAAGATATGTGGCTTGTTTAGAAAATAATTCAACCTCCAAATCAAACTCGTATTACTACCATCATGGAGTACACAAATCATCCCTTAGCCACTAAACACCAATTATCTTGATGACCTGTAAAATCTGAATTTCGAAGTGGATAAGCTCGCCACGTGTGCGCTTAGGCTTCACCATTACTCATTAGAGATATGCAAAGGAGGGCAGAAAAGGGGGATTAAAGAGCAAACATGCCGTTTTGGGAAAGATCCAGTGGGGCCCCCCCGAGTTCCTTCCCTCGTCATCAAATTGCCCCCCATTTGTTGATTAGGGTTTCTTCCTCCCCCCGTCTCCCGCTTCCGCCCAAGCCAAAGGCGACTCGGAGTTCGCCGATCACGACCTCGCTCTCCATTTTCCGGCACCGGCGATCCGCATTCCTCCGGTAAAGACTCGCCTGCTGTTCTTCCGCTTCCTTTTCATCCTCTTTGGTCGTTGCATCGTTTGCTCGTTTGTTCTTCTTGCTGCTACACTGGTCGAACGGCCAATTCGTTGCTTGGTTGCGTTTTTAGGCTGCGGAGTTGAGTTCGCCTGGATTGCACTCGGTCGTTGCAGTTTTTCGGGTATATTTTCCGTCGATGATCGAAAGGGTTCGTTGGGTAGATAGGGGAGGAAAGTGGGTATGATCTGATTTGCCCGAATTGGAGTTACGGGGAATGTTGAGGTGGTGTGATGAGATTGGAGCGTTTTTGGCTCTCGTGGGGTGTGGCTTTGTAAGTGGGTGGCGCGAGAATGGTGGCGGCTGTTTGGTTTGAGTTTGTTGATTTTGCTGTACTTCCCAGTTCAATTAACTTACTGTTATTGAGCACCTTAGGAGGATGACTGAGTTCAGCTTGCGTACTGGGTGCCTCTTTAACTGGCAGCCGGGCGCTTTTAGAGGGTCATTTTGCATACTATGTGTAGGAGAACTGTGAAGCGATACGGTTTTAAGGTATCGTGTGACATTTGTTGTGCTCGTGTACTTCCGACGATTGTTCTTCGTGTCGTCTGGTGCAGTAATCCTGAGTGCATGAGGTAATCTGATTTTTTTTTTCCGCGGTTCTTGCTATAGGTTGGCTAGTTTTAACCAAATAATGGGGTGAGTATGATAACTTCAATCAGATTTCTTAAGGGCATGTTTGTTTGTACCTAATTAAAAGAAAAAGTACCTAATGTCGATTTTCGATTCCAATGCGAAATACTATTCAAATTTCAGAAAATTATGAAAAAGTTGTATGTGAATCTACGTGTCAACATTTGGGTTTGTGAAAGTTTCATGAGTTTCGGATTTATAAAAAGTTAAAGTGGGTGAGCTGCAATATTTAGATTAAGCAAAAATAAAAATGTAGAAGTCATTCCCGATATGCCCTAAGCTTGGACATGTTTTACAGCTTTTTCTTCTAGTTCTGCCTAAGTTCCTCAAAGCCTGCTTGCACTTCCCCACCTTGGTTCAATCACAGAGGACATCCAATCCAATTGCTAAATTGGGTTCTTTGCTTTTCTCTCTCTTTAACTTGGTTGAATTCTGGCTCTTTGGTCTTGGTGCATAGAAATGAGCCTTCAGATGAAATTCTTATTTTGGAGAATTGAGAGCAACTTTTTTTGTTTAATGTTTCTGAGAGTACTTGGAGCGTGTCATTTTTGGTTCTGGCTGCTTTGTCGTTCTGTATGGATGATAAACAGGATTCTTTATGATGCTTGTCATCTCTACACTAATGTTTTTATTCTTTGTGGGACAGTTCTGCTTCCATGGGATGGGACGATAAAATTGTCAAACAGCCGGAAGAGGAAACTCATGAATCATGGACCCTATCTCTTCACTCTCTGTCTGATTTATCCCACATTTCGCCAATTGTATTCTTGTACCTCATCAAAGAATGTTATTCTTCTGGTATAACAATGCTTTCCCCTTCAAAAGTCTTTTTCCACTTTTACTTTCCAGTTTCCCTTAATGGTTCACATCATATGCAGTATATGTGAGCAAATGGCTGCTATATGATCGGATGATTGGACTTGCCTGCATCTTCTGGTTATAAGTCAACTTTTTCTTCCAAAGATGAGGCTCTTCTGTAGATGCTCCTTTTATTTTAAGAATAAACTGAAGTTTTGAAGTTCTGAAGTTTACGAGCCCGTCATCAATAATTCCATCAAAATGCTAGCCATCAAAAAGTCTCTCCATGTAAGATATGACACAGGTAGGTATGACACAAGTAGGTAACTTAGCAAGAGCAGTTTAAAGGTTCGCTTGCGATTTGTGAATTATACTCGGAACATCCTAAAAGACAAATGATTCCTTTTACCACTAGACCACTTACCTTGACGGTCGATTCATATTTAGTTGATCCACCTGTGAAGCAAAGAAAAGTCTGCTAAGTATATAAGAGCAATAAACAAACAAATCAAGAGATTGATGGGTTGGGACAAACAAAATGCCAAACGATTCTTGAAGAAGAACACAAAAGGCTTACAATTCTTGAAGACAAACCCTTGTTTTGAGATACTTCATAAGATCTGCTTGCGTGATGTATACAAAAGAGACACGTTCTACTGGCACTTATCCTTAGATGCTTAGTCATAATACGAAATTGATGCATCTAGGGCAGCTTATCTTTAGATGCTTTGGAGAAATTTGGTGCTCCCCGAACATGACATTCTCATTCGTCCAAACCAATCATTACGCGTCAAGTATTATGATTTTCCTTTTTCATTTTCTGTAAAATAATGATACTTCGCACGTTATGATTTGATTGTGTGGACGAGAGCTTCATGCTCCCGAAGCACCTAAAGTTCTCTTGGAGGTAGGACTTTCTATGTGTACATCTTAATAAAGTGCAAAATTGAACATTGCTGTTCTCTTTGCCGCCACGAGGCGCCGGACCGATCCCCACTTCACCATGGCACGGATCTTGCACCATGCCGCCCTGGGCCTTGAAATCCTAGAATTGCGGACTCTGTAACCCGTGCGAGATGAACAGATCCCGAAATCTGCCCCTGCTGCTTGATTCAATGACGAAAGTATGGTCCGGTGTCCACATCAAATTGCCAGGGATCGGAGATGGCACTTTGAAAAGCTCCTCAGGAGACAAATGGATGTTTGGCGCAAACAGTCCTTGTGAGCAACCGGGAAGATGACTGCTTTCGCCAGCATTAAAACTGGATAAAAAGTCCTGACTTGCTAAGCTGTTTACTACGGTTGGATCAAAGATTTTTGCTGTGATATGACTCTGTGGCCCCAGACAACCTAATTGTTTGCCCTCTGTGACATTGTGGCAGTGTGATGTTGAAGCCAATAGGTAATTAAATTCAGAAGTCACTTCTGGTCTATCTGAATAAAGATGCGGTTCGGTTTCAGTCCCATAGATGTGCAAAGCGGTGGATGTGCTAATAAAAGAATTAGGAACACTAAACTGTGCAAGATTGAGAAGGCTAAGAAGAAAAAGATAGATGGAAGAGATGTAATATCACAATACCTAGGTTTAGCTCTGAGTAATCTAGATGATGAAGAGGCGGGCTCAGGCTGATTGACTGCTCTGTAGGCAAATTGGTCAGGGCTCTCAGAGGAGTGATGCTGGGTAGGGCATCAAGCGGCACCCATTGATTCTTGTTATTGTAAGCTTGCCATGTCAAGTTCTGCACCAAAATCTGTCGACCAAGCAGCAGATTCGATCAAATCCAAAATCAAACGAATACTCAGGAATAAAGAGAGTAGTGGTTGTGGTATATATTCTGCCGTGGAAATGGACTAGTCCGATAAATACAGGCCCTTATATACTCCAGATAGATTCACACTCAGCTACAAGATAGAGAAGTTTCAGGTTATGAATTATGTACCTTCTGAGAGCGGGTCAATTTGTCTGGCGACTGATAAGTTTGGTCGTTGAGTGTTACTTGAGAAACTTTCATTACCGAATTGAACAGTATACTGGCCTTGTTCGAAGCTTGGTAGAAAGCGTACATCTTGTTATCGTTGACCACACAGGTGCTGGCATGTCTGACAATCGTCTCCCATGTCCGCTTGGGGATCCCATTGCCAAGTATCTGAAATAACATCACACCACAAAAGTAGTACGATTTGATAGTTAACAATGCTTAGAATAATGTGTACAGGAAAAAGGGAAATTAGCAGAGCTCGAACAAAATGGTCACTACATTTCTTAGAGAGGACGCATCGGCTTCATACAGCTGGAGGAAATCTTGAACAGTGTTGATTCCTCTTGAAGTCATGCACTTCTGTAGAGTGCCATCTTTGGCTACTTTCTCTAAACGCCACACTTCGTCGCTCAGTGATGGAGGGTGGTGCTTCTTGTTCACTGCACATAATAGAGAAAACTTGTCAATTTCTAAGTCTACAAATAGAATCAAGAATTGGTGGTAAAAGATCAAAATGTTATTGTAAAATGGAAGGCATCGAAACCAAGGCATTGCAAACTTACGCTCTCCTCGATGATCTTTAACGACGAAATTTTCACTTCTTGCTTCCCTTATTCTTGTTTCTGCAGAAACCTTTTGAACAGCTCGAGCTCCTAACCTGAATTGCCGACTTCTCATCCAGCTCGAGTTGTCGGTGATGATTAAATTACGGAGGCAACCAATTCCTTCTTGCATCATCACAGTCAGCTCCCCTGTTATCAGTGGCCTTTTCCCTTCCCTTTCGCGAGTGATATTGCGATTGAATTCCTTCTTGGTCCAATCCTCTCCCTCATCCGACCCAAAATCGCCATCAAGGACAACGATTTCGATCTTTATTGAAGATAGGGGCCCACTTGTAACCCTATCATTTGTCCTGCCATCGACTAGTTCAATCCTGAGAGGAGTACCATCCTCGGCTTCTATCTGACTGCTAGTGAAGATGGTTGCCGGTAATTTGGTAACAAATTGCAGTCGCAGACTGCTTGCTTCAGATGTTCCAACAGGATTAGACGGCGCTCTGCGATATAGACTAGAAACAGATAAATTCTCTGTGCGTAAGGGATGTTAAACTATCGATATGATGTTGGTAAACGACTTATCTTGAACTTGAAACCAGATTGTGTATAGTATGATGATACTAATACAAAAGAAGATCAATATGCTTCCTCTCATTCGCACTCAACCTTGAAGTTTGAAGCAGGAATACCAGGAAAACTGACCTCGACAGCAGATCATGAAAGCGCGAGATCACACATTCCACTTCCTCACTAACCTGCTTGATCCAGAATCTATATCAGATTCAAAGTAAAATTTTCTAACAATACCAATAGTTTTGACCTGTTTAGCATCCCGATCACAAAGTGATTTGGTTATACTACATGCAGGGAAAATTTTACGTTCCTAGGGTGAAATATTTTCAAATACAAGGAACTTCTGCATAGCCTACCTATCAAAATAAATAGCTAGAAAAAAGAAGAATTCATTTGATCATCCGATGAAAAAATTCATTCACTTTATGGAAAAAAACAGAGGTCAGGGGCAGCAAAGAAAACTTTATATTTGGAATATAGTTATGAGACAGGATTCAGATCTTTAATCCATGGAAATGAATCCAACAAACAAAACACATCAGAAACAAATAATGGAAACATTCTTAATATGAAATAGTAGAGCACATCCGGACTTCATGAAGTATCTTCATAAGGAGCAAGACTTGGACAAAAGCCTCTACATCTTTGAGATGGAAAAGTACTTTGCCTGCGCCATATAAGTTGGTGATTATAATTGAAGTGACCGAGATTAAAATGCCCACTTAGCTGACCAAACATCCAAATTACCATTAGAAAACAACCTTCTCAATAGAAATCCAAACTACATCCATGGCATGCGACCGAACATCATATTGAAAAAACCAAAGAGTCTCATACTAAGCATAGCAGCAGATGATATCTTCAATCGATCTGTGAAGAACCAGACTTAGTTCTTCTCAAGCAACACAGCTAATGGCTAATACAGATAGCATACCACTTTCCGAAAGAGAGGCTCGAGAAGAGATGCAAATTCATCCTGCGAACGCCCTCCGATCACATTTCTCCAACAACTGCAAAGTAATCAAGAATCTGAATCAGGGTCTGTTACAGTAATTCACAGTCAGACACTAAAATTGGAATACAATGATCCCTAGTAAAGTAATTCTACTTAATGTTAGGCCTTCTTGTTGATCCTCGAGCCGAAAATCCAGAACCACCCTCCATATCCTCCTCCTGAAGTTGCCTCTTCAACATCATCAGTTCTAAAACTTGCAGTGTTCAGAGGTACAGCAACCAGTACTGCTGAACCAGCAGGGACTATATAGGGAGTCAAGATTGGCCCACCACTATGGAAGGTACAAAGAAGCTTCAACTTTGAAAACAAACTCCATGACTTTCACTAAAGTCAAACAAATAGATTCTATCTGGGCTCCAAAAAGCAAGAAAAACCAGCCAAAAACAGGTCAGATCTTTAACTACATTCTTGCGTGAGCCAAAATAATAATTGCATTTTGGACACTTCCAAGCGCCAAGAACTCTGTCCTTTGGATTGAATATAGGACTGACACACACAAGAAGATTGGGCGAAAATTACCCAATAAAAACCAAGATTAACTAACCAACGAACAGTGTCAAATGACTGACAGCTACATTATCGGCACAATCTAGGAGAAACCCAGATGAAAAAATGTCCTTTTCAATGTTTTCACGATGTGGGGTTTGAGAGAGTGAAAATCCACGGAGACACACGGTGGCATCGACGCGTTCCTGAGTTGGCGGTAAACAATGTGATCGAGAAAGCTTTTGGAAGTTACCGGCAGAGTTTCAGAGCAACCACGTTCAAGTAGAGCGGTGATGCACTCGAGAGGAATGGACGATCAAGATTTGAACTTGACTGTTGCTCTCCTCTTCCGAAGTCGTCGGGTCTAACGTTAAAATATTAGGTGGTCGTGTGACAGATGAACATGGGCATTACGTGTATCTTCTTGGCTTGTCGGAATAGGGTTTCCACCGAGCAGAGCTTGTCACTGTCCGCGTCGAAAAACATGGTCATGCATGAATTGGATTTTCACTTTCCATGCTAGATTACGATCCACACGAGTATAGGGATAGCATATTCCAAAGGAAAGAAAAGGAGACAAAAATGATTGTGTATTGAGTTGAGTGTTTGAACAATAAGTACGACCTTAAGTCACTGAGCCAAGCTTGGTAAGACCAATTTGAACCCATTAAAGAATATAAGGAAAGAGAATATGAGGAATAAACCCGATGCCCCTTGCTCTCCACACGAGTTTGACCATGTCTTCGTCAATGGAAAACAATAGAAAAAACCCATTTCCACGAATCATATTTGAGGTGTTGACATGTGTGCAACGACAAAGATCCATGTGCAATGGATTAAAATTTTCTGATTTCGAAGTGTATACATGCTAACATTCCCCCCAAAATGATGTCGTGTCGAAAGTTGCCACCTATTCTCATCTTATAAGAACTAAATATAATCAATAAATTGAACTTTAAATGGATGAAATATATATTTATATACATATATATGTTTTTCTTTACAAAACACACATTTAACATAAACTCATACTTGTAGGATATCGAGAATTGAATCATATCGTTACTGCGACGCGGTGCGGCGCCACTTCCTTATGCAAATCATCAAGTCCCTGCATAAAGGCCTAAGGGGTCTTTTTCGATTTACAAGATGCAAACGGAATATGAGATAAAGAAGAAAAAGGGAAAGGAATGAAAAGGAGAGGAAGGAGAGGGATAAACAAAAGGAAAAAGGAAGAGGATAGCGAGGGGTTGACACTTGACATCCATGGAGAATATACTCTGAACGTAGAGTTCGACACTTAGCATCCATGGAGAATCTACTTTGAACGTATCTATGCATGCATGATGTGCAGTCGGATGCAGGCACCCTAGTTTCAGAACAGAAAGAATATGCTTCACGCCGTTTGGTCAATGTTACAATGCGAGCAACATCACAAGTTTCTGCGCTACTTCCCAGTTCGAACGATTTAACCAAGATGATTTTCAGGGAAAATTCGAGGGTTGTGGAGGAACATTATGGGAAAATCTTCATCAGCTTATCATTAACACGGTTTCTCAGTCTGCACGAGATTTCACGTTCTTTCTGGACCGTGGGATCATTTAGAATGGAAAGAAAGGACCTAATTTGCTTCTATTTGGAGATATGAAGAATGAAATTTCAATTGAATTGCGACTCAGTTTCGATGTTACTGCCTCTAAAGCAGGTTGACCTAGAATTCGATTAATCTTGACCTTTGTTTTCTCAAAAAAATGGTGTCATTAGTTCATATATAAAAGCGGGTTCATAGATGGAACCTAACGACTCATCAGTCAAGTTGAACATGCTAGAAAAACACAGAAATCCAACTGACTTGGGACTACATTAATATTCACAAAACCCTTAATCTATACATGGACTTTGCCTTCTATATATGAAGGTTCAGTTCAGTAACATATGTATACATATATATATATATATATATATATGTCCTCTATGTTTTTACACTACATAAATGTCCAAGAATGGACTGAAGCGAAGGGACAAAATGACCCGAGTGAAAGGAGAGGGAAGGCACAGCCCGAACAGACGCTATCATTAACAAGACGAAAGGTTCTTCCCTGAATTTGCTGTGGTTTCCACATTATGAGTTTTTTGTCTCTCCGTGACATGGGTAGCATGTTAGTATTGCGAAATTGCAAAATATCATAGTCTATGCAGTAAATTACGCTGAAAAATCTCATTTCAAATTCAAAGTCTTGTTTCTTTAGTACCACAAGAGACATTTCATTTGACTAGATATAACCTAATACTGACATCCTACCCATATCACAGAAAGGCGAAAAGCTCATCATGTGGAAACAGCAACAAAATATCATAGTCTATGCAGTAAGTTATATTGAAAAGTCTCATTTCAAATTCAAAGTTTTGTTTCTTTAGTACCGTAAGAGACTTTTTGTTTGACCAGATAAAACCTACACCAGATAGCAGAGTTGACAGGATAGTAAAGCAAGCGCGTATGTTCACAAATCTTGATTGATTTTCCTTCTTGAAGATTGGAAGTGAATCCACCGCAAAAATGGAGTAGGACCTCTTACCTTTTATGGATTTCAAATCCTTTTTCCTTCATGCTCAAAGATCCTCAATATACTTACGTGATAAATATTGCACTCATGGGCAAATGGGCATATTAATAATTATATTTAATCCTTTTACGTGTTTCAATATTAAAATTTAATTTTTTTATCCTATAACAACCTTCCTAAAGAAAATTCAAATCTTGAGATATTTATACACGTCCACATACACAATTTCTTTAAAATAGTTTAACCCATAATTTCTTTCCACATTAATTAGTTATATAAGTATTTCACTATAAAATAACTTGCTAATCTCGCCAATATCAATTTTTTCACACGCACGCGATGCACATGCACATATGTCAGTAAATATGTATCATAACCTATAAAACTGCACGGCATTCATGCGTTATTTTAGACTACATCGAAATGTAATTCATCACGTCTAGCTAGTGTGATCTATTAAGTATAATGAGTTACTAAAACAAGCCTCATCACAACGTTGCAACAGCCAACAAGCACGCGAGAAGGAGATAAGTCATGATAACGGTCTCATAGAAAGAAAGAGATGCTCATTTAGGCATATAAAAGAGTTGTGCGCAATCATATGTAAACGATAAAATACACATATGGAAGCCTTATTTATAGTGATATAAGCATGATCCGATGTGTTTTTGAGTACTATGCGCCGTCACTTTGAATAAAATTCCCTATTCCAATTAGTCCAATTGAAAAACCCAATCAAAATAACCTCCTTTTTTATTGGTAAATGATCAAATAACTTTGGTCAATATAAAGAATACAACCATAAATATTTGTGTCGAATTTCCAGATTTATATATCGCAACCAATGCGCATAAGAGCATGCAAAACCATACACAACTCGCATATGATTTGGGTTTTGGTTCGTGTCGGCCTTCCTCTGAACTTTCTTTACGTAGAGAAGCAAGCAAGAAAAGCTTCAGGAGACCAAGAAGACAGGAGGAAAGATCTGCAGAATTTACAGATTGACTTTGAACGGCTACGGCGTTGCTTGCGTCGTCCCTTCAAACGTGGAAGTTTGAATCGGTAGGGCCTTCCAAACCCAAGAAGAGAAGCTATTCTGACCTAAAAACAAAGTCAAGCTAAAATAAGAAATTGTTTCAAGATCAACTAAGCCAATCCTGCCTGACTCCTTGAAGTAAAGCTTTGAATATATCGGTCACGCGACCATACATGCCAAAAAGATTGAAAATATAGGGAAACCTGATCGACAGACAGGTCTGGAGGAGAAGTTTTTTGCGTGGCCGACAAATAATATCATCTTGATCATTAATTAAATAGGTCCTTTTGTGCGGCCCATATGATCAACAGTTGAGATGAGTTTCCTCTATCCGGTGCACAAATCATGCGATATTTTGTTCGATTCAAGTGGAAGCGCTCGGTAGACCCATCAAACGAGTGGATCAGTTCGAAATTTGTTTGACCCAAATAGATCCATTTTAATCCGTTTTGATCCATTTCCATGCAATGCAAATATAGTAATCCATACTCGACTTGGCCCATACCTGACCCATATAGGAAAACTCATATCCAAACCAAGGTGAGAGCGCGAAGTAAGCGAACACGAGATTGAGTGAATGAAAGAAACGAATGAGGAGAGAGCCATGGAAGTCGGTTGAATTTAAGTAAATTGTAAACCCATCTATGATCCATTTTAACACGTGTATTATGTTAAAATTTATTTATAACCCATTTACTGAATACAACCGATCCAAATAACAACTCGGTGTTAAGAAATGGGCTCATGACTCGTTCTAACACGTCTGGCGCTCGGGCTTTGCGGGACTTTCCATGGCCAATGACCAAGGTAAGGCCCAAACTCACCTACGGCTTAGGCACCATTCAACCACTAGTAGCATATGCAGATAGTCCAGTTGGGTCAGGCCCGCTCGTGTAGACCCCCTAAGCCCACCCATGTCAATTTCAAATCCATTTGGGGCCGTTTGATGAGTTTCTCATCTCTGAAGTCAATCAGATGCCACGTCATCAGCTCGCCAAACCTAGGAGATCGTACCGATCATTATTCTCCCGTAACGCGAAATTCAAGCTACATTTTTGCACCTGGAATTTTGGAACCTGAGCAATTCGCACAAACTCCAGTTCCAAAAAATTTGACTCAGCCAGTTAACGTCGACGAAGATGACGGCTCGACTTCGCACATTAAAACATAGACCGGCTCGATTAATGCAAAAGTGTTGATTAGGGTTTTCTTCCTCCCCCCCGCCGTCTCCGCTTCCGCCCAAGCCCAAAGGCGACTCGGAGTTCGCCGATCACGACCCTCGCTCTCCAATTTCCGGCTCCGGCGATCCGCATTCCCTCCGGTAACGGCTCGCTTGTTCGTCCGTCGGGTCGCTGCATCGTTTGCTCGTTTGTCCCTCTTGCTGCTACACCGGTCGAACGGGCAATTCGTTGGTCGGTTGCGTTTTTAGGCTGCGGAGTTGAGTTCGCCTGGACTTGTACTCGGTCGTCGCAGTTTCTCAGGTTTATTTTCCGTCGATGATCGAAAGGGTTCGTTGGGTGGATAGTGGGGGGAAAGTGGGTATGATCTGATTTGCCCGAATTGGAGTTACGGGGAATGTTGAGGTGCTGGGATGAGATTGGACTGTTTTTTTGCTCTCGTGGGGTGTGGCTTTTTAAAGTGGGCGGCGCGAGAATGGTGGCGGCTGTTTGGTTTGGGTTTGTTGATTTTGCCGTACTTCCCAGTTCAATCAACTTCTGTTACTGAGCACCTTAGGATGACTGAGTTCAGCTTGCGTATTGGGTGCCTCTTTAGCTGGCAGCCGGGCACTTTTAGAGAGTCATTTTGCATACTATGTATAGGAGAACTGTGAAGCGTTACGGTTTTAAGGTATTGGGTTACATTTGTTGTGCTCGTGTACCCCCGTCGATTATCCTTCGTGTCGTCTGGTGCAGTGATCCCGAGTGCATGAGGTAATCTGATTTTTTTTTCCTATGGTTCTCGCTATGGGTTGGCTAGTTTTAACTAAATAATGGCATGAGTATGATAACTTCAATCGGGCTTCTTAAGGGCATGTTTGTTTGTACCTAATTAAAAGAAAAAAAATACTTTTTTGGTTTCCCGCCAAAATGCGAAATACTATTCAAATTTCAGAAAATTATGAAAAAGTTGTATGTGAATCTACTTGTCAACATTTGAGTTCTGTGAAAGTTTCATGAGTTTCGGATTTATAAAAAGTTAAAGTGGGTGAGCTGCAAGATTTATATTAAGCAAAAATAAAAATGTAGAAGTAATTTCTGACATGTGCTGAGCTTGGACAGTTTTTACAGCTTTTTCTCCTAGTTCTGCCTAAGTTCCTCAAAGCCTGCTTGCACTTCCCCACCTTGGTTCAATCGCAGAGGACATCCAATCCAATTGCTAAATTGGGTTCTTCGCTTTTCTCTCTCTTTAACTTGGTTGAATTCTGGCTCTTTGGTCTTGGTGCATAGAAATGAGCCTTCAGATGAAGTTTCTTTTTTTGGAGAATTGGAAGCAACTTTTTTTGTTGAATGTTTCTGAGAGTACTTGGAGTGTGTCATTTTTGGTTCTGGCTGCTTTGTCATTCTGTGTGGATGATAAACAGGATTCTTTATGATGCTTGTCATCTCTAAACTAATGTTTTTATTCTTTGTGGGACAGTTCTATTTCGATGGGATGGGACGATAAAATTGTCAAACAGCTGGAAGAGGAAACTCATGAATCGTGGACCCTATGTCTTCACTGTCTGTCTGATGTATCCCACATTTCACCAATTGTATTCTTGTACCTCATCTAAGAATGTTATGCTTCTGGTATAACAATGCTTTCCCCTTCAAAAGTCTCTTGCCACGTTTACTTTCCAGTTTCCCTTAATGGTTCACATCATATGCAGTATATGTGAGGAAATGACTGCTATATGCATTGGATGATCGACTTGCCTGCATCTTCTGGTTATACGTCAACTTTTTCTTTAACTTCTCTTCCAAAGATGAGGCTCTTCTTTAGATGCTACTTTTGTTTTAAGAACAAACTGAAGGTTTGAGCCATGCAAGACATTAGTCCTCGGATCTCAACAATTAGAGGACACACATGCAGTACATAGTGCGTCTCAGTATTTACGACTACTGTCACGCTGCACAGAACCTTACACTTTTTGATGCGGAATAATTGGTCATTTACTGGATGTTGCTATCCTTCAAGTCTTTTCATAGATGCTTGGAATCCACTTGGTTTATGGCTATCTGGACTTCCTTTCTTAGACATATTACCTTTTGTTCCAATGTTTAGGTACCTTGAAGGCAACTAGAAAGTTCGGGGTACTTCAACATCAAGTTCATCAAGTTTTAAATAATGGGCCCAGACCTGGGCCCGTTACTTTTGTCATACACTGTCTCTATGCACTACCCATATTTGACATTCACTGTGAGGGATTCAGTCACTTGAAAATATCTTCTCTCCGTCGTTTTCTGAAAGCTAACCTTGCGGACTCCATGCAAGCAAAGGACTTAGCTGCGCATTTATTTGTTGATATGGTTCAGGGATATGTAAATCATGATGAGAGGATACTTGTGAAGGTAGTAGAAGTGTTTGACGTGAGACTGACAAACCTTGAGAATGTCATATGCCAACTTAAAGCTACAAACATTAACTTTAGACCAGTGACTGCACTAACATTTCTTGAGCAATATATTTTCAAGTTGATAGAATCCCAGTCCTATATGACAGCAGTCACTCTGTTGGAGCACTTTTCTATTCGCCAATCTGGGAAATCCTTCCTTCTTGCTATGATGGAAAAGAAAGAATTCAGGGCTGCTGAGAAGTGGGCCACATTTATGGACAAGCCAATGTTATGTGTACTTGTCCAGGAGTATGTAGACAGAAAAATGCTGAAGTATGCTTATGTGACAATAAAGAAAAACAATGTCCGGCAAGAATTTGGTGATGTATATCTTCAATGTAAAGAAAGGTACTTCTTCGCTGTTTAAATTGTTTGGAAGTAACTTTTGCTAAAGATTTATTTATTATGTTGCTGAGAGTGCACGGAAGTCCAAATTTCTTAATGCACCATTGTGCCGAGAACAGCAAGACTAATTTATTCTTTTGTAGTTCAATGAAGTAGCTAGCAGAAAAAGGATGCTGGGATGTTGCTGAGTCAAAGGCAAAGGGCGACAAACAGCTCATCGAATACCTGGTATTAGTCTAAAATGCTTTGTTCCAACTGTGGCATCTTTCTTTAGATGAACTTGAATTTGCATGCTTTTAAGTTGCAACCTTAGTAGATTTGTATCAATCTTTTGAGGTTGAACGTTTGGCCTTCAACAGGGGTTCCTGAAATAGTTTTATCAGTCCTGTTATTCTCAGGAAGGGGTTTTGGCAGAACTTTTTCAGTAATCACACGTTTTATCTCCTGCTATTGGACTTCGGTGCAATGTTTAATGATTCTTGGTTCTTTTATAGAAAAATGTGATTAAGTTTATAGTCATAAGTATGTCTTCTGATGTAACTAGAGCATTTGAGCTGCGTACATAAATGACACCTTGTGGCTTGAGCAAGAAATTCCTGTGGTGCCACCTCCTCCTTTGTGATGAACATCTGTCCTTTTACTGTTGTTATTTTCCTCCTTTCGTTTTCTTTTTTCTCAAAGGTGGTGTTTAAGTTCGGAATAGCAAATTACCAGCTTGTAGTTGTCGTTCTTCTAGACATATAAAGAAGGGAGACTTTGTGTGCTTTTGTTCGTTCTATTAAGATTTTAATCTTCCACTTTAAGGGTCTATTTGGCAATGGAAGCTGGTTACTCGGAAAAAGTTGATGAATTGTGTGATCGATACTCTCTTCAAGGTTTTCCAAAATCCAAAGGTGTGCCAACTTCTATTTTGTTCGCCAATATATTAGGATAACATATTGCTGTAACTTCTCTTCGCCAACCTATAAGTTTAGAAAACTATGTTGTTGCACTAGTTTTGTTGAAACAGTTAACTTTTTGTCAGTCACTGCTGTGATTGGAACCTCTATTGTGCTACTAGAATCCAACTAGACGCCTCAAGTAGGTTACTGGGAGCCTTAGACCAGGATTCTTCCTGCTTTGTTTGCATAAGGTACTTGGACTATGCATAAGATTTTATTGGCACAGTTGACGAGGTGTTGGCATACTTGTCTAGTGAGTTAAGTATAGGGCAATTGCGTTGGTCAGCGTAGATGGCTATCTTTGTTTGAATGTGCCTTCTCATGTGCATATATTTATCAGTATATTACTTGGATTTTGTCAGAGAATGTGGCAAACTGATTGGGATTCTTATGGCCAGTATATTGTTATTCGGTTTACCGAATGGATGTTCTGCTGACGTTCTCTAATTACTATAACTTGTAAATCTTGGTTTGAGTTGTATCTGGGGAAGTGCTGAAGTCATTATGTATCAAAAATTTGCTTAATTATTTGATATCTTGAAACTGACAGTTGCATCTGCAATTAGGTCTCTAGTTCTCCATGATTGAGGAAAAGAATAGTTCTGCTTGTGCCTGATGATCTAGAATCAATTGCTTGCCATGTTATGTCGACCTTGAAAAGTTTTTGGTGGACCTTCGTATGTGTTGGGTATTGAACTTCTCCAATAAACCTGTATTCCATTGCACTATCATCAGTATGGTGTAAGTACGCTATGCCTAGATATTTAGTGCTTGGTGATCTCATGTTATGGAGTATCGTAGTAGGATTTTCGTAGTAATGTTGCATTCTTTTTTTCTAAAATTCTAATTTATAACCGTTGGCTTGTTTAGAATTTGATGCAACTCTTGTGCATCGTAAGCACTATTTGTGCCTCAAAGAACTGGGTGTTGAAGATGTTTTTTGGGTTGATCGAGTGGATAGTTTGCATACAGCAACATGGTATATTGAAGAATCTAAAGTTGTTGGTGTGGACTGTGAATGGAAACCCAATTATGTAAAGGGCAGCAAGCCTAACAAGGTAATTGCTAGGTCCTGTTTGACCTCATCTTTCTATGCATAATCTCTTGGAGGTTTTATGTACTCGCTGAAAATTGTCTTTGTGCCTTCTTGTTCCAAACAATTCATTGTTGCCATAAAAGAAATTAAATGGTTTAACGATCAAGAGTTATCATCAAGCTTTTGGTGATCGCCACTATCTTTTGTATATTTCAACGGCCATGAAAACAACTATGAAGCATAATATTTAAAAATGGCATGCTGAGAACAAAAGTTTTAAGATGATATCAGATGTGCTTTATTTGTCATATAGTGCGCATCCTTTTGGGAAATTTGATGAGGGATATGCTTGGCCAGAAGTAGGACCTTTTGGAAGGTTGCGTGTGGAAGATCCATGTAAAATGGTAGACAGTATCTATATTTGATTTGACGTTTGGTGACCACTATCGGATTAGATCAAATCAGATAAAGGCAGATGTAGATCGTATAGGACTACAGAGAGGAGGTGGCAATAAAAGAAGAAGATGGTTTTGTCACCGCTTCTCACCATCTTATATGTGGTTGCCATTGGCATGGCTAGTCTCACCAATCAATGTCCCTACTGCTGTTGACTTAGCTGTCTCTCTCTTTCTCCCTGTCACTGTCCCTGCTCTCTGTCTCTCTGTCTCTCTCTTTCTATGATTGGACCACGTCGTGTGTAATTTGGCTCTAAGCAGTGACTTGGTCTTTTAAGCCGAATTACAGCAGCTGCTTGCTCTGCTGTGGTGATTCAGAGGTTTTGGATGAGCAAGCTGTAGCTGCAATTTGGTGGAGAAGATTAAGGTGCCGTCAAGTCTCAGGTTGGCGACTTTGTATCAGTGGTCATGACTAGTTGTCACGTTTGCGATCGGCTGGTTCCACTCTGACCTGTCGGCACAAATATCTAAAAAGGTCATCCATTAATGTCAGAAATCAATTAAGTCTGATGTTTAATTTGATTTTCAGGTGTCCATCATGTAGATTGCTTCCAGCAGAAGGGTTTTCATCTTTGATCTCATAAAATTGTCAGGGGATATGCCACATATTCTGGATAACTGCCTGAGTCGTATTTTCCAGTCTCCAAGTATTCTAAAGCTTGGTATGAGAAATTATTTAGCGTAATTGTATTCTCTCCTTCGCTTCTTGGTCCAAACATCAGCCTTAATTTGGTATCACGAATTTGTGTCTACTAATCTAGGGAAAGGAAAATCATTGTACTGACATAAGAATTTGGAATTTCTAGTACCAGACATACATCGGGGCATCACAAAGCAAGAGTTTGGACAAGGAATAATTATTTGTGCATGTTTGGTACCGATATGACTAAGGGTGACTGGCATTGGTTGTTTCAGTGTGCTTGTTTTGCTGAAGTGAATAGCTTTCCACAGAATTTCCTGATGTTCCTGCTCTATGCAGGCTACAATTTTCAATGTGATATGAAGCAATTTACCAGCTCCTATGAAACACTGGGGTGTTTTAACCATTTTGAAATGCTGTTGGACATTCAGAATGTATTTAAAGAATCCAGTGGTGGTCTCTCGGGGCTTGCTGAGGTAAAATGGACTTGCATCTCATATCTAGTATTGCTGTCTTGCTTACCGACAGGGGTGAAAAGGGAGGAACATGATTTCTTCTTGCTCAGAACTCATGTTGGGATCCTGATGCATGCCTTTGAGATCACCTTTAGCTCTGAAGTAATTAGCTTTACCTTTATTTCTTGGCTGTAACTAGGAAATACTTGGTGCCGGTTTGAACAAGACAAGAAGGAATAGCGACTGGGAGCAATGACCTTTGAGTCAAAATCAGGTTATTTTACATTTTATTTTTCGTTTTTTTTTTATATTATTGCCTCAGAATGGAAGTTACAGGAAGAATCACACAATTTAATGTCAGAACTCAAATGGTTGAGAGAGCATACTATTGTGCAAAATGCATCTGTAAGAATGACGTCAATATGCGGACACTTCCGTGTAAATCTTAATGCTCTGAAATTTCAAGAGTGTAGGGTCAGCAGACATTATTTTTGGCATTTGCCTAAGCAATTTCTCGAGATCTTTAGTGCCACAAATATTCTTGTGGTGTCGATTTAAAAGAACGTGACTGCTGATAATTTTTCGGAAAAATTTATTTTTTCGTCTCTGTACTTTCATGCTTTATGTAAACAAGTTCATGTATTTTTAATTTATATTATCGAGTCCTACTTTTAATTTTTTAATCAAGCC
The DNA here is from genome assembly GCA_031216235.1 of Syzygium jambos. Taxonomy (NCBI): domain Eukaryota; kingdom Viridiplantae; phylum Streptophyta; class Magnoliopsida; order Myrtales; family Myrtaceae; genus Syzygium; species Syzygium jambos. Next base: position 23,270,293 of record CM062221.1, on the reverse strand, counting down.
CCTCTGACACCAAATTTTAGCAAACGTGAGTAGCGGATACGCCAAAGTATGATGTTAATATGCTGATTCCCAAATTGACATGTGTGAAGAGAATTAGACACCGTACACAATGTGTAAGTATGATGTGGATAAAAGTTAGTCAATGTGGATACCACATCGACAGAAAACTTTTATACCCATTATAGCGCGATGTCGTTCAACAGTCACGTCAGCTGGACAGCCTGGACTTAATCGGATTTGATGTCAGAGGGATTTGATTCCAAAATTTGTGAAAGTAGGACTTAATTCGACAAATAAAAGTACGAGGACTTGATTGGAAAAAGTGTGAAAGTACATGCAAGAAAAGTAGAATATTCCTTATTTTTTTACAAACACCATCCCCACTTTCAACCCCAAGATAGGGAAAGAACCATAAACGTATATTAAGGAGCAAACACAGTGCAGAGAAAAGTAACCATTGATGTTTCCTGAAATATGATTAGGGCAGAAGTCCTTTGATTTAACCTGACCAATTGCAATGTTTGCAGCTGGAATATGCCGCTCTTGATGCTGCTGTTCTTGTGCACATATTTCATCATATACAGGACCAATCTCAGCAAGCTACTGCGGATGGTAATGACAAGATCGAATGGAAGTATTCTATAGTAAGTGAATAGCACCCATTAATTTCCTTAACTCTCCTATAAGGAAAGCTGAAGTGAAAAGTATGATATTCTTTTTAACTTTTGTGCAATTTGATTGACCATTAACAGTTTTTGCAGATTTTGCACATGGATAATGCCAAGGCGACCAAAAAGAATGTTCGGAATAGAACAAAATGCAGATTGGAGATTGACTAGCTTGACAATCAATTCATGAACTCCCGGAGCTATTGCTGTCGGCGGCGGTTTTTCTTATGTAAATAGCTTTTGCATATAAAGACTAGACATCATTACTTGGTGATCCAATTAACAATTCTGATGTGCATATGGGAAAAATTCATTGCCAATGAGAGCTTCAGTTCCGTCTTCTTGTGCTGGGTTGCTTTTTTTAAAGAAAATTTTGGGGCTTCAGAAAGCTCCTTGGTCGGGTTTCGACCTCAGCCACACTCTATGCTTTTGAATTTCCTTGGATAAGAGTGTATATACTCGACTTGAGCTAAATAGTATTGGTGAGTCATTCACCAAAACGAGCAGCCATCTATGCAGACATTGCACCTTGCGCTGTAAGTTGCCTTCGCCGTGCCTATAGTTCGCATTGCAGATCTCTAGCTAAGCAATTTCTGGGGAAACAAAGCGTGCTATATCTGGCTATTGGAAGAACCAAAAAGAGGGACAAGCGAAACCAAAAGTAACTGCAATTTAGGTATGTGCATGATCACGTTAATTTCCTTTTGGATTTGGTCTAGGTCTTGTATCATTATCATTGATTTAAGATGAGTATCGTTGCGGATCTTTCTTTGATTTTTGAATAATTGAAATTTCATCCACCTGATGACCTGCGAATGTAGGTTTAGGATGAATTTGTCTTGCCTCTGAAGCCGATTTCGGCGGTATCACGGGTTAATATCAAAGATACAGAATCCTTCGTCGCACGGCATGTAACCTCTAAGTTCACTTAACAAAAGAAAAGCATCATTGTAATTTCAAAACAAAGAAAAAAAATTGCATGGATTTATATTCCAATGTTAAAAATAGAAGGTCCAAATCCTGGTCGCCTCTCTCTCTTACATGAAAGTCTCCATCCCCAACAGAAAAAACCACCTTTCTGTTTGCTGTCATCTCCATCTCAGAACATTAGAGAGATCCCTTTTCTCTCTCTCTCTCTCTCTCTCTCTCTCTGTGAAAAAAGAATCCTTCTTGTCGGAGAGAGGGGAGAGGTCACGAGGGAGGGCCAGGAGAGAGAGAGAGAGAGAGATCAAGGACACAGATGGACCTGTGGTCACCAAGTTGCCGATCCCATGGAGTTGGTCGGATTGTAGAGATCATGACGATCCAAACTCTTAACCAAAACCCAATGTACATAGCCAAATCCCGGCCTTGCATGCTCGAACCCGCTTCACCCCCGCACAAAGTATACAAAGTGAAGAAGTCGGTGATAAAAGCGTCGTGGTGGAACGATCCAGAGAAGAAGAGGAAGAGGAGGGTGGCCAGATACAAGCTTTATTCGGTCGAAGGCAAGTTCAAGGCTTCTTTCAAACAAGGGTTCCGATGGTTGAAGCACAAATGCTCGAGCATCGCACGTCGATTCTAATTAGTAGAAATTACGGAATATTGTGTTCATCGCCATCAAGAGAGGAAAAAGATGATATCTGTCAAAAGGAAACAGAGAGGTTTGTTGTGTTTATTGGGTGTTCATCTTTATATGTATCTAATGGTAATCAAATATTCAGAAGAGTGGCATAATGTTCGATCTTTTCGGTATTATGTTCGTCCGACTCGTTGTTTCATTCATCGATCTCCAGCATTCAAAATATAGGAAATGAGACGACTTATAAATACCATTTTTTTTCAAAATTTTCTTACCTTCTGATTTATTTGTGACGGGACTCTGCATGCATGCCCATGCAAAGTAAAATTGTTTGATCTGTTCATCTCTCCTCATTGCAGTAAGCTCTTTTCCTAAGAAATTTGATGATGATTGCAAAATAAGATGAATACTTGTATTTGTAGGATTGACGTTTCGATCTATTTTGGGGTCGATTTCATTGTTTAGGACTCTGTTTTGGCCATATGTTTGTTTAAGCCTCGTTTCTGGGTTCTTTAACCCCCCTAATTTCGTCAATTCATCTATTTCGATTCCTCTTTGTCGTACTACTTATCATATGGCGACGTATACTACCGAAGCTATGTAACCTAAAAATGTCAGGTGTTAAATAAACTGAAAGGCTTTCCATAGTTCCATTTCGATTTGAGGACAGTTTTCATATTCCTAGTACTGTCCTGTCGAGCTCGGAGTTACAAAAATGAGGAAAACCGAAAAGCTCCAAAGCGAACCCTCTTTACTCCTATCAAAACTTAGTTATTGTGCAAATGGCTGTAATTTATGGGATCTTGATGTAAAATGTGATAGAACTTTCAAAAACAAGCTCGAAGCAAATCGCTAGCACGAAATCGAAGCAGAAGAAAGAAAAGACTTGAAACTCATGAATAGAACCGAATTAGTTCACTTGGTTTAACACATTCATCCAGTTTTACGGTCGATTCATGGTTTTCCAACTTCAGATCAATTCGGCTGACAAGGTTGTGACTAATGTTCTATAAGTAGTCAAACACAATGCCATTGCCCTTTGGATTAATTTGCCTAGACACTAGTTAAGCAATTAAGTAAATAAAGCATAGAGTCGATACATTAACTTTACTTGCAACTTTTCTCATGTAATGTTTGACCAATATTCTGAAAATTAAATTATTTCATGTTAATTATGTTTAACAAGTATTTCAACATGACCCGCATTATATGTATGTTACTACTCATGGATTCAAACTCGGCTTAACAAGCTCCTTGGCCTTGCCTTGAGCTATGTAAAAATCGAGTCAAAGTTCAAGTGGACAACAAGCGATTCAGACTATGAGAACCTCGCAAGTAGCTTTTAACTAAAAAAATTCAACCATCGTAATCTAGTACCAGGTACAATAATATCTGAGTGGCCTCCAAGAAATTGCTTCAATTGAAACTTGAATGGATGATTGGTGACGACAAATTTGGTGTAGTAGTCTAATTATTAACCAATTAGATATACCTTCAAAGTTTTTTTGTTCAAACCAAATGTGTATAAATTTTGGGAAGGGCTCTTTTCACCCTTCCAAAAATTTTGTTCACATTTTCCAATAGTCTTCGACCGTAGCCAACACTATAGAAAAAAGGTTTTGGGCATGAAAATGTACACGGATGTCTCTTCTGCTTTCAGATTCATGAGTAAATAAATCAAGTTCGAGATTGTGCAGTCAAAACGATTACAAAATGCCTATATACGAATTTTCTAATGTAACCAGATCAAAGAGATGATTTTACACTGATGAATGCTTTTATTTCGTGTTCAAAATTCTTCCAAATGAGAAAGTACTATCTTCTTGGAAAACTTTTCATTGAAACTCATGGCTGCAATTGACAGATCATGTACTGATTCCACGGCATTTGCTTTTTCCCCTAAAAAAGTCTCCCCCAATCACGAAATTGTAGCTTGTAAGTGGACATCTAATCGGTAATCTTGTTAACAAATCTCATTTTATGCTTAACTTACACATATAGAACCACCTGCACATGCGGTCTATCCTGCAAGCGATTTGTGATTCGGCCATTGCTAAAGAATAGCGCGATGCCAAAGCTTGCAAAGGACTAAAACACCACATGAGAAAAGGTCGCTTTATATCAAGAACTATTTGAAGAGTATTAACAACACGGAGCACATGATAAACGCCAATAGCAAAGAACTTCGCAATGCCTTTCCATAATGACACAGCTCATTCCTGCCCGTATCTCCATCCCGTGGTGTTTGGGGACTTTCTCTGAGTTCCATGTAATGCAGCTTCAATCTACCAAGGAGGATACGACTGACTCATTATCAATAAATGAAGATGAGCAAAATCACAGTATCACAATTTACCCCATCAAAGATAAGGCACAAATGCGTAAACAACATTTACACCAATTGCAGTTGGACCACAATGAACAGAGACGTCATTAGGTGGCCGATGAAAAAGAAAACACTAGGCTTAAAAGAAGTACGCAATTAGCAACAACAATTTCCTAGTTTGTGTTTCAGGAACATAATTGATGTTAATAAAATTACGCTGAAAAGGTAAAGTGCCGAAACTACATAACAGAAAGATGTATTTGTTACTTGGTCATTGGCAATATCCAATCAGCAAAATCGACAATTCAAGATAATTTGTGAGGAAGTCAATTTCAACTTTACGAATTCAATACCACATACATGAGAACTGAGCCTATCAAATCAGAAACCTATATGACAACATTCAAAGAATATTATCACACAAATACACTGATAGAAATGACGGAGCTTAGCAGTGCATACCTCCCTCTGCAGAGCCTCATCGAGTTCAGGAGTGATATCATTAGAATGCAACCACATCAAACAGCTCTGCATCAGGGTAACATACAAAAAAATCAGCAGCTACTCATTTGATTAACAAAGAGATAGAACCTAACGAGCATACAGAAAGCAGATTCAATTTTAAAAACTACATTTATTATCATTCAGGTATGTACTGCTGAGACCAGATCAAGTGTTTTGGATCTTCACAAGCATCAAAATTTCCTCAGGACACTCCAGTTGGCCACTCCAGTTGGCCCACGAGCCTCTTCAAGTTTGGCACGCAAGATGGTCCTCAGCTGTTGCTGATGCTTCCTCTACAAAATCCCTTTTCTTCATTTTATCGATCTCAGGTCTGGAATTTGAAGATCCTCGGCCAAGTGAGCCACACCCAAATCAATCATGTGAAAAAAAGATTCCATGACAACAATAGGATCAAATGGGATGCAAACTAATTAGCAAATTCTTGAGCTCCTCGCCCCAGCTTGTTTCACAGAACGGGTGAAATATTGTCCCAATTATGCACAAGGTTGTCGATACAACTCATTGAATTGCATTCTAATACTAAGCCTCAGTCATTACATTGACTAACCAGACCTGTCACAAAAGCAGCACCGGTTCGCTTTGCTTGATAATCTTTCAAAACAATAGCTTTGAGCTGGTCTATAATTATATATGACAGACAAGTCGGAACTACTTATCATTTTTTTTTTATCACCAACTAGAGAAACTTGAAACTTTGACTTTCATTTAGCTCAGTTTCTCATACTTACTAGGAATTCATGCTCTGTCTTGTAAGATTCAAGAGGAACATCAATGGAACAATAAGAAACTTGAATAGGTTTTTTTATCATCAGAGAAAGTAAAAAGGTGTTTGTTCTGAACAGGATATCTATCATTAGTCAAATTCGACACACAAAAATACTCACAAAGGAACTCAAAATGGCCAAGGATTTTTTAAAAGAAAATATGAATTTTGGACATAGGGAAAAATGGACTTTTGAAGCAGTTCAGAATATTGAGTAGCGGAAGATCATTGGCCTCTAAATGAAATATTCAAATCCCGGGTTTATCAAGAGGGAAACTGTAAATCACTAGGGAATTCTTGTTTACCTATGTTCGATATTTTCATCCTTGCCTCACTAGCCGCTAATCTGTTTGCAGTCTACACAAGCTGCCAATGGAAGGATGAAAAATATTGCTATAACATAATATGTAGGCAAATCCGGAGTTTCCAAAATCCATAAAATAGATACCAGATGTGGAGCAAATCATTCTTAAAAAATAGAGCTTTGAGAAAAGAATTACTCTGTTTGCTCATGCTGGCCATTCAAGGATGAAGAATCTTACTAGATGACCAATGCCTTCTATTGACATTTGCGTCAACATTTTGATCTTGACTGAAGCATTTCTATGACCAACTCCCCCACTCCTTCAATTATGTAAGACTAGCAATTTAGGAAAGTACAGAACCCTGTCATGGAAAACATTCTTGTCAAAAGAAGATAGTGATGAAAAGTAGGTCATGAATCTCAAAAGAAAAATGATTGTTCACTACTTATTTACCTCTGTTGAGGAAACATCAATCACTCTCTGTTGAGTAATCATCACACCATGAGTCGTAAGATAGCTCTTGTTCATAATTTCTAAAGATGCATGTTCTGGATAATTTCGGTATTGCTTCCAATGAGTCACAACCAGAGATATCCAAATCAATTAAATCCAACTTTTCAAGTCCCCGAAGCTGAGTAAGTTTCCCGCAATCTCGAACTACTAGATATTGTAACCTCTCACATCCATTCAAATCTGGCAAAGTCGCCATTGATTCGCATCCTATAACATTCAACACTACTAAGAACTTCGCACCATCAAGACCTCGAATTTCGACTAGATTGTTGCACCTGTCAGCCACTAATTTCTTCAAACACGTTGATTCTGGACAGAGAAGCCTTTCAATGGAATCGCAGCCATATAAAGATATGTCCTCCAAGAGCTCCACATTATCAAGGCCCTGAATTTCAACTAGGTTATCGCAATGCTCAACACATAATTGTTTCAGACGAATTAATTGTGAAAGGTCCAGTCTTTCAATTGAACTGCAAGTTTTTATTGAAAACGTTTCCAAGTTCTTCAATCCATCGAGCTTAAAGAATACCAGTTTACCACACTCCTCAACAGAGAGTTTCAAGAGTCTTGAGGGAAGCTCGGGGATGTCTTCAAGTAGATGGCATCCCAAAAGATGGAGTTCTTCTAGGTGGATTAAGCTAGAAAGCCGTGGCAGCGACTGAAGCTTGTCACAGCCACGCAGCTCAAGGCGCTGGAGAGAAGAAAGATCCCCAATAGCACTGGGAAGCCTTTCAAGCCCAGAATGACTCAAGTTCAGGTATTGCAAATTCCGTAAATCCCCAATTGAGCTAGGGATTTCTCTCAGTGACTTACAACCTCTGGCACTCAGATTCTTCAGCTCCCTCAGAGAACCAATAGACGTAGGGATCTCTGTAATACCAGAATCACCTAATACAAGTTCTTCTAAATCTTTTAATTCGTACACTTCCTCTGGTAGCTCCTTGAGACTTTTACAGCTATACAAGAACAGATGTTGCAAATTCTGTAAATTCCCAATTGAGCTAGGGATTTCTCTCAGTGACTCACAACCGTTGGCGCTCAGTGTCTTCAACTTCGTCAGAGAACCAATAAACGTAGGGATCTCTGTAATACCAGTAAAATTCAATTCAAGTTCTTCTAAATCTTTTAATTCACCCACTTCCTCTGGTAGCTTCTTGAGACTTTTAAGGAAACTCAAGTCCAGATGTTGCAAATTCTGTAAATTCCCAATTGAGCTAGGGATTTCTCTCAGTGACTCACAATAGCTGGCGCTCAGTTTCTTCAGCTTCCTCAGAGAACCAATAGACGCAGGGATCTCTGTAATACCAGAATGATCTAATACAAGTTCTTCTAAATCTTTCAATTCGCCCACTTCCTCTTGTAGCTCCTTCAGACTTCCACATAAAGTCAAGTCCAGACGTTGCAAATTCCGTAAATCCCCAATTGAGCTAGGGATTTCTCTCAGTGACCTACAACATCTGAAACTCAGTTGCTTCAGCTTCGTCAGAGAACCAATAGACGTAGGGATCTCTGTAATATCAGAATGATCTAATACAAGTTCTTCTAAATCTTTTAATTCGCCCACTTCCTCTGGTAGCTCCTTGAGACTAAAACAGCCACTCAAGTCCAAGGAAACGAGGCTCTTGAGTTTGCCAACAGAAGGGTGGAGATGCTCCAGGTCCCAACAATATCTCAAGGTGAGGATCTTCAACTGCGTGCAAGCCGAGAGATCAGGAGTACATCTTAAACCATCGCTCCATCTAAGGTCGAGAACTTGTAGCCGCTTTGCCGTCTACACAAAAGAGAGGAGAATAAAGCTGTCAAAAAGAATGAGTGGGGGATCGGCTAAACAAAAACAAAACCCCATCGTAAATCACGAAGAGAGATAATTTCGGTAGATGCAAACCGAAATCTTACCGTGATCAAACTCCATCCTTCCCAATCCTCTGTGAACCTACTATCTGATGAATCCAGCACCGATAAGTTCGGTAGATGCAAACTGATCGTCGAAAGAGGCAGATCGCTTCCCCTGACCCACCACTTAAGCCATCTTACTTCAGAAAGGAGTTCGTTAGAAGAGTCTCCGCTGAAAGCTGCCCGCATCCAACCATGGAACCAGGGGCTCTGCAAGTATTTTCAAATGGTTCATCTGAGGACGTCTCTGGATATGGCGGAAGGAATTCGAGGAGCCAAAAAAAAATGAGGGAATCCTTTTCAATTCCCAGTGATATCCAATCAATCCATTGAGAGACTCTAAATTGACCTTTTAACTTTTTAACTTTTGCTTTTTTTTTAAATCTTGGATTTGCACGATTTGTTATCTTCCTATCACTCCTGTACATAAATACAGACACGTGCTTTCACATTTAATTTTTTAAAATAGTTATTGCTTTAAAACAACTAAGGCAAATGCACCTCAATGTTTTATCATTTGCTCTCTTTTTTTTCAAATTACATGACGCGTGCACTTTGAATTTTATTTAAGACGAAGTACATGAAACCTTTTTACAACATATAAATATTTACTTGTAAATTTTCATATGACTCGTGTATAATTTTTCAAAAGAATTTGTTAAAGAGTACCGGTGGGCCACCTGTAAGTAGCTAAGGAAGCACCCGATTTTCATTTTATTAACTATTTTTGTGGAGTGTTTAATCATTTTTTTTTTAAATTGAAACTTTTTTTTTAAAGTATGTTTAAAAGGAGATGTAGTGACATTGGTTAGAAATACACTTTTTAGATTATAAGAAATATCTTTAAGCCAAGGCTACCATATGAAAGTTTATGGAGAAATATCACTTATTTTTAATTACCAAAAAAAAAACTGAAGATACATATGTATGTTTGCACAAGAATGGCATTGTTTCTTTTTGCATCTTACAAGTCGAAACATACCGTTGACTGTTGTAATTTTCTGCTAAAACAAATCGTTTAATTAGTTGAATATGGTGAAAAAAATCCCATATGGCTTTGATTGACTTTAATAATAATACCTATATTTTCTCCCAAAAGTTTAATTGGTTAGAATTGTTTTTTTGGTTGGTTTGATTTACTTTTACTGTTTGACTCGTTTGTCGTTATCTCTGCTTCTGCAACGGGTATAATTTCTCTTAAGTTTGTTCGTAGGAAAAGTCACTAAATTGTTGTAATCATCACCCCACACTATCTTTCATAATTTTCGCTTGTACATCAATCTATACGGTATATTACATTAAAAAGTCTACTTTATGGAAAGGGGATTTCAAACCTCAAACTTTCGTCAAAAGTTTACACACAATTCACATATATTTCACCAAAATGAGTTGAAGAAATAAGATATAATAAAATAGACAGAATTATATTTTAAATAGTCAAGACAATTGGAAATTAGTTTCATAAGTATTTCATTTTCCAAAGTTAAATCAAAATCTTTCCATCTTACAATCATTTAATTTTTTTCCTACACTAATTATCATCTTTCAACATATCTATCTATTCAAAACAAATTAAACTTTTTTTCATTTTTCCAAAGATCCATATGGTGTGCTATTTTTGCTAATGTTAAGAAGTTATTGGATTAACAAAAGAGTGTGATTTCAAATCATAGAACGAACTATTTCAAATTATATCAAGAATATAAAGATGTTTCCTTTGCCCAACATCTCTTGGTTAATTGCTAGGATTAATTCCTCGCCATTGATCAGTCATGAGCCTTTGAGGCATCAAGATGGACAAATATATAATAATAAAATGACATTAACATTGATAATTTAAGTAAAAGATAAACATAATTGAAAATTTTGGCTTCATGCTGAAAAGCATATGTAATGAATACAAAGGTATGGATAAATTAATTAGCACAACAATTCCTCTTATTAGTCAACTTTTCTTTTCTTTTTTTTTATAAATAGTCAAGTTAGTCTAGTAGTTTCCGGCACAAAAGAGGCATTGTCCCAAAAAAAATATAAATAATATAAAACAACTTATAGTGGATAGGAATGTTTGTCATAAGAAATGAGCAAGGTTAACGTGATAAAACCTTAAAAAATAGTAAGATTTTCCTGAAAATATTTTTAAGGGGATTTTTGCTATGTTTTCTATTAGGAGGAAATAAGAATGAAAAAGGATAGAAATAACTAGTAGGGCAGAGGGACGGGTATCTTCAAAATCAAAATGGAGAAAAAAAACATCAAAAATTGGATTCCTAAATCACAGGAGCACCACAATACATTCGGATACTTACAATTGGCCCTAATACATATTATTTGCCGATTCCTAAATTTTCACAGATGTAATTTATATCAATGAAATCGAATCAAATGATTTAACTCTTTCATCTTTCGGATACTTATAATTTATTTAGTTGTCACGATTAATCTACGATGGACATAAATGGATGTTTACACAAATTTTTTTCCTAGAAAGCAAGAGCATCTGTTTATGCTAGATGAAATATTAGAATAGATCAAATTAAATATATTAAAATAAGAGGGAGAGAAAAAGAAAGGAGTGCCATATTTTACCCATCCTTCCCTCACTACTCTTGAGGCTCCCTTGTAGTCGTAGTCCCATGGTCCGCTCCGTTTGTCAAGTGGCTGTCCTTCGCAAAAAATGCTCCTTCCAAGATCTCTCAATTGATCATGCATCTCAAACCGAACACCATCTCTAATTTTAATTAAGCACCTCAACTTCAACTCTTCAATTCCTTGACTTGGATAAAGCCCACAATCCTCCCACATGTACATGGCGAATTTGCTATTTTCGCCAATAAAGAAACAAGCAATATCGAGAAAAATCTGCTTATGTCCATTGTCTAATGCATCATAACTTATTCGCAATAACTTTTGGACATCTCTATGCGGTTGGTTTTTTAATTGTTTTCGCACATCTTCCCATACTTTTCGATTCGTTTTTCTATACAAGTATGAACCTACGACCTGAAGTGCCAAGGGAAGCCCACCCATGGTCGATATAATATCATGAGATATACCCTCAAAGTCCCTTAGAGAATGGTCCATACGAAATGCATGTCTATTAAACAAAAGCAAAGCTTGCACCTCATCCAATTCATTCAATTTATGCTTGTAGTCTACCTCGAATTCAGATTGATCAAGTACGGCTTCATTTCTAGTGGTAACAATGATCATGCTTCCTGCCATAAACCAATTACGCTCCCTAGCCAACGCATCTAGTTGATTCTTGTCATCTACATCATCCAGAAGAATGAGAACCTTTTTTCCTCTGAATCTAGATTTGATCAAACTAATTCCATCATCAACATTCCCAACTTGATGTTCAATTTGCAGTATGTCCTTAATTAGTTGTTTTTGTAGATCAGTAATATTGTAGCGGTGAGCCGTTTCTCGAATATCAGCAAGGAAGCTACGATGCACAAAGTCATTCAACAACTGGTTGTAGATTGCCTTGGCAAGAGTTGTTTTTCCAATCCCGCCCATGCCATAGATTCCAATCATTCGAGCAACACTAGCAGGAGTGTCTACCCAATTCCTGATTTCGTTCACACGATCCTCAATTCCAACTAAGTGATTAGTAACATCAAGCTGAAAATCTTGTCGCAACTCGCTCAGAATTTTTTCGACAACTTTTTCCACTAATTCTCCTTCATGCCTATCAAACAACAAAACTCAATGATAACTTCGTGAATATACTTAATCTCATCAAAAGACTGGCATATAATGAAGGATGCATTGGGCCAATTAACTTGCAAGCCGTTTTGGTTTTACAATTAACAATGGGGGATGATGGTGTAGCGGTCATTTCATTTGTTTTCGCAATTCTTTTATGCCAATAGATGGATCTTGTTGAAATAAAATAAGGTGGTGCACCTGGCTCATCAAGAGTCTTTCGTTATAAGGATTAAGGTTGCCGCCAGTAGAAAGATAGGAGGTCAAATTACCTACCAATGGGGGTTACTGGCATTGGAAATCAAACCTAAACATAGTAAATGTGAAGTCTATTTTATCTGTTAGTGACCAAGTTTTGGAAGATCGAGCATTGAAGTCCTTTCTAGGCATGCTATTTAGTGATTGATACTATTGGCTGCAGGGGTTGTTTCTTTCTTTTTTTTGCTCTGGAACGGATACAAATGTAAAATTCTTGGGCGATACGGGATCTTTGGCTTAAGTTGTCGTTGGTTTAGTTTTCAGGACATCTTGGGAAGTACTAGTGTTTGTTAGTCTTCAAGGCATTATTGGGACATTTTGGGGATCCTTTATGAGCTTGCAGTGAAAGTAATACATCTGCATTTCATCAGTTATGCGTGAAGAAGAAAACTTACTTATCAAAAAAAGAAAAAGGTTTTGTGAAGTACCCGTTAGCAACTTTCTCGGATTCCCATCCATGTAAGTCACTCACTTCTCTAAGTGCTCGCTGCCCTTCCTGAATATCCTTCTCATCAAAACGCTTCTTACGCGAATGGAAGGCCTCCCCAAAACTTCCTTTTAGATACCGCACATCCGATGGGACCACTTTGTAAAAGATGGGCAAGACTATGTGTGACATGCTCCTCTTGCAATCCATGATATGAATGAGCTCGCGGAGGCACCATTTGCTCGAAGCATAATTTTCAGAGATGATAGGGATGGAAATCTTAGATCGTGCGATGGCATCGAGAATCTGTGAACCAAATTCCTCGCCAATTGGGATGCTGTTATTGTCCCTGAACACACAAACTGGTACAGTCCCTGCCTTGATTAGACTCTGATAGAGGTAATTGGTGAATCCCTTGCGGGTATCTGAGCCTCTAAAGCTCAAGAACACGTCATATTGACCGCTACCTACTCCAGCAAATGCTCCATTAATGATCTCTTTCTCTGCACTCTTCTTCTTTTTCTTCTTGAAAAGATTGAATGCAAGCATACAGAAAAGTATCATCACGAAAAGAACAGCAAAAGAATGCCCTGAAACAAAATGGTGCATCCCTTCGCTAGCTTTGGTCTGACCCTGCCCTTTGTCTATGGACATCTGAGGGGGAAAGCTGAAACGAAAGATGCTTTTCAAGGATTGATGAACAACTAAAAATGCTTTTAGGATGCTTTTCTACAAATGCTTGTTAGCATGGTCCACTGCAAATAACGTGTACGTTAATTTCTCCCCTAGGCAATGCTAAAGAAGGTTCATGTTCTTGAGAAAGAGATAGGTAATGACGACACGACCTTCAGTTAAGTAAGCTGACGTCGTTTCTCTGCAGAAGATTAGGTGGCCCTAAAGAGGCCCCCAAAAAGACATCATTTTCTTGTTCAGAAACACATTTAAATATTAAAACACATATTTAAACAGATTGAAGTGTAATTAATCAACTTCCTTAAAACACATTGGAACAACTACATAAATCCACGCGCGTCTATGATATTTAAAGACAGATTCTTTCAGTTCACACCTAAGATATTAAAATTATGTAGGAAACTCCATGGAAGCATCTTCATCTGAATATAAGCTCACATGATGCCTAATCCTTATCATAATCTTCAACCTTACTCTTATTATTTTTAGCCTAATATATAAACAACCCTAATATGTCCACCACCTCATTTTCACAACCCCTTCTGTCTAATCCCATTTCCATTGGCCAAAATAATGTAGAGTCATGTAATTGTTGCCCAATAAACCTCATCCTCTAGATGCATACACTTTCCTAATTGGAGGAAATTTCCATTAGTCACGTTTTTAATTTGGCGGGTTTCAAGTTTTAGGCATCGCTCATATGTAAAATTAACTAAAGCTAAAATATTAATTGAGGAAAAATTTTCAATTGCTCAGCTGTATAAATTATGAAGGAAGTCGATGAAAATGGTTCTAAATGAAAGGGAAATACTTCCTTTTGGGCCCACATTTTATTTCTTTCTAAAAGTTTTGGCATTTTTTATATTGTGATGATTGAAAATATCATGAGTTGAGAACAGGTAAAAAGTAGCAATATAGTTAAAATGCTCAAACTTTCACCGTACTTTTTTAGTCCTCATTTACTATTCTCTTTCTTCAAGTAAAGACTCGGTCAATTTTTAAAGCTTTAAAGGGAGAAAATGAGTTTTTTCTTTTTCTTTTTTGGCTAAAGAAGGGAGAAAATGAGTTAGAGGTGAAAGGGAATATACTTTTTAGGATTAATGGTCCAACAATTAGAGGAAAACAGAATATTACTCATTTGAAATGTTCTATAGGGAGGTAAAATTGTCGAATGAAATCTCCTTAAGAGAAGACTTACTCTTAGGATGATCGGTTTCAGGATGAGTAAGTTCTAAACCAAGAATCAAGAACTTATTTTGTAATAATCGGTTCTCCATTTTAGCAACCGAGAACCAAACTAGCTGACCCTGGAACCAGCCTACGTTTAGTTTTCTGATTTATTTTTCTATAAATTGATCTAGGATGTTCAAACATAGAGAAACCTCACAACCATAAAGAAAAAGGTCTCCGGATTCAAGCGAAATGTGGCAATTTTGCACGCAATAGAGTCTTACCTGCTTGCAGACCTACTCGTTCTAGTTCAACAAAAGATCAATACTGAATTACGATGCAACTAACAACCAGACAGCAAGGCCATCATAGGATTAGCCACATCTAAAATCGAAAACAAAGGGCTTTCTTTTTCCACTGAAGTCAAATCTGAGCTGGTGACATACCTCGTTAACAGGTAACAGTGACTCCAAAAGAGAGAATAGAAGACTCTCCTCTGCTATTCAGCAGCCACCCCACATCCCCTATAGATAAAAAGGGCCCCAAAACACACTTAGTTCAGCCGATTAATCCAATAACAAAGCGACGGAATCAACAGAAACGACATGCTAATGAGACGTGAAAAGGCAATTACCTCCTGCAAACTGAGATGCAAAGAGAGGCGCGAGATCGGAGAGAGGAGAACCTAAACAAGCCTGGGCAAGAAACTCCAAGAGGGAAAAGATCAAAGAAAGCGAGAGAGGACAATAGTTTCGAATTGTTCTGCAAGAGAGAGGCTGAACGTGAGAGAGAGAGAGAGAGAGAGAGTACAGAATGACCAATTCTGGTCATATCTACTTATAAACCATTTTGTTAAACAGATAAATGTGGATCTTGCTAATTTTTCACTATGATATTATCAGAGACGTTCTTCCTCTTGTAAATGTTACATTCTCTCCCACCCTAAACATGCATAAATCATTATTGCCAAGTCTCTCCCACCCTATCGTCCCTAGGAATTTCGCAAGTAGTATTCTGTATGCCTTAAAAGTACGCCATGAGTAATAATCTAATGTATTTTTGTCCTATCAATTGTAACAGACAGGAGAATGAAGGTCAGGCTTACCTCGAGGAGCGATGCAGAGATGAAATTACTGTGATGGATTTCGGTGTTCGAGAGTAAGAAGTTGCCTCGAAGCAGCAGCAGATCAAGTCGTGTCCGAGTCCCGGAAGGAGGTACGACCCGAGGATTCACACCTTCACGCCTCAACCCGGACCCGGACCGGCTCGATTCGGAAAGACACCGAGGCAAATTTTGGAGATCTCGGGGTCAGAACATCCACGAGAAAGGACGAGTGTCGACTACGACAATCACCAACGACAGACAAGGGAACTCACTATCTTTCGATAAGATCGCAGCTCTTCTCCGGTGTATCTAGAAATCCAGAGACGACCTCGCGTGCTCCGACGAAGAAAACCCCCCCAAACACACAGGAACCCTAATATGCCTCGGCGGAGCCTGTGACCAGAAATCATGGGCAAGTGGAACGCGGAAAGTTCGAAACTTTGACACGATTCGAGTTGATTTACCTGCGAATCGGAGCCCGCCGAAGAAACCGGTCCCTCAAGGTGAAATATCGATGGGGCGTCCTTCGAAGCCGGTGTGTGGTTCGGAAGGAGCGATTGCGGGTGTTCTTGGCGACGCCTCAGGTGTACCGCTCGTTGGGATTCGCGATGAAGAAATCACCTGCTTGCTCGCCCGATTCAAGCCGAAGCTCTCGCTCTCTGGTAGAGGCTTTTGATGCACTTTCAGATCCAGAAGAAGTAAAGAGAACCTTGGTACTTGGGAGTCGGACAACGCGGCTCTGTTTGACTCTCTTGCTGGAACGTAATCACGTGGGCATGGGTGGGTTAAATTCCCCAAAAACCTACGCTTTAGGTCAGGTTTTAAATTTGTCCCAAATATTTTTTTATTTCAAAAAAAATCTCAAACTTTAAATATCCAGTCTCAAATCTATTTAAAAATTTTTTTATTTAAAAAAAATCTCAAACTTTAAGTTCAGTTTCAAATCTACCATAAATTTTATTTTATGTAAAAAAATCACCAAAATTCAATTTATTTTAAAAAATATGCCCTCGTGAACCGATCCTAACTCGACGTAGCACTTCCACGTCGATGAGAAATCCACATCAGCAAATTAATTGGACAATAGATACATATCGACATCGGATTTCCACTTTAATAACAAATCAAACTAAATAAAAATATTAAAATTCTTCAAAATAAATCCATTCTAGGATATGAAAGTTAAGGATGATAACAAATCCACACCAAAAAAAATTCTTAAATTTAAAAGAAAAACCTAATTTTTAGATTCAATTCAAATTTGCTCCGAACTTTTCTTTGTCTAAAAAAAGCTCTATTACTTTTTTAATGTGGATTTGTTATCGATGTGGAAGTGCCATGTCAAGTTAGGGTTGAATCACGAAGGTATATTTTTAAAATAAATTGAATTTTGGTGATGTTTTTACACAAAATAAAATTCGAGATAAATTTGAGACTGAACTTAAAGTTTGAGGTTTTTTCTAAGATAAAAAAAAGTTCGGAGTAGATTTAGAACTAGACCTAAACTATACACATGGCCCGTCATGGAAGAACGGCAAATCAATTAGCTAATTGGGTAGCTAAATCCCAACATTTGAATACTTTTTTTTCAGAAAAATTATCAAAAAAATCTTAAACATATTGTAATTATGCCAAATTCAGTCATAAACTTTTTTTTTATCAATTCAATCTTAAACCTTTTGAATTTGTACAAATTCATTTCATCCGGTCAATTTTGGCCTATCGGCATTTACGTAGACACCGGTCACCTGGGCAACGCTGACATAGCATTTTTTAAATATATTTTTTATTAATTTGTTTACCCTTGACTGTGCCCAAGAGCAAAAGTCCAGTGAAGTAAGCCTCACTAGCCATGGGCAATGGCGGCCATGGCCTCACCCAGATTTGTGTGAGGTTGAGCAAGGGCTTCATGGGCCATGCCCTGTGGTCAGCAAGTTTCGGCGACCCTCGCTGGCCATAGCTTGCCAGCCATAGTGGGAAATAAAAGAAGGAAGGAAAAAAAGAAAAATAATAAAAAATTTATATAAAAATTTTAAAAATTGTCACGTTAGAGTCGACCGATGTTGATGTGAGCGCGGGTCAACATCTAAGTCAACGCCGGCTTGCCAAAATTGGCCGAATGGACTGAATTGATATAAATACAAAATGTTTTAAGATTGAATTTGCACAATTATATTAGGTTTAGGACTTTTTTTTGTCACACCTCGAATCCTATCGAGCTCGCGACATCCCTCTTCGGTTGAATTAATGCAACGTCCCGGGAAACGTCGCCGACCCAAACGATCACATCAGATTTATAAAGGCACCAGCGAAAGCCACAAACACCTGGACAATAATTGGTTAGGGGTAAAAGGGAGAATGGACATCCATTACCAATTCAAACTTATATAATATCCATATCCACCATATACAATCCACATAATATACATACACACCGGATTTCTAAACTACATACCCCGATATCAAAAGATCAGCTGCCTGGATATACCCTATCTCCAAAAATGGGTCATTTCCAAAAGATTGACCTAACCCCTAAAACTAGCCCCTTCGCCCTCTAGGAGGCGTCCATTCCGAGTCCGACTCTTTAGAGCTCGAGTCTGAATTCTCCTGAGCTACCTGCTCCTCTGAGGACTCCGAATTCACCTCGATCTCGATTGGGTTGTCTTCCTCCTCACCCGGCTCTAACGGGACCTCAATATGCTCCACCTCATCAGACTCCTCTTCCGGCTCTTCTTCCGGCTCATTCTTTGGCTCATCCTCTGGTTCTACCTCGGGATATTCTTCTGGCTCGTCCTTGGGTTCTTCTTCCTGCACATTTTTGGGCTCTTCTTCGGGGTCTTCTTCTCCAGGTTCTTTCTCTGATATCACACCTAGATCCACTTGCATAGGATCATACCCTGCATGTGATTCTTCCGGTTCCAAATCTGTTACGGCCACTAAAGGCTCAAGTGCTACAGGTGCATGCTGATGTCCTAACTGCGCTAGACTCGTCTCCAAGCTAGTCATCTCACGCATCGAGTGGGGGTATAGCTGATGGGTCCCAATCCTCCACTCCATCAAAGGGGACATCGAAGCCACGGACATGGACGGGGCCAAACTCATCCATCCCGTCTCGGAACATCCAGGCCGTATAGGTGTGGGCCTACTAGAGGAGTAGCCCTACATCTACCCAGACTACGATCGTATGCTTTACCCAGGTTAGATTATCGTCTATCGGGTACTCTATAACATCATGGTCGGTGTGCATAGGAATCTTAAAACGCTGCGGCGGCGACGGTGGTAGGTTCATGGCTCAGGTCAGGATTCTGAAATGGTTTGGTTGAAATACCCATGAGATACGTCTCAATAAGTTGACAGTCTAAACCCCACTTAAGTTACCACGTATCTCCAGACAGGTTCAAACACCCAATCATTCAATACACACATAAATACACACAAATGCACTTACCTGGACTCTTAGTGCACACAACCTGCATGTTAGTCCCAAATTCACAAATTTCAAACTATATGCACTTTCCAAGCTATCCTCGTGCCCAAAAGCACACGTCGTACACACAACATTTCTGAACTCCATATTTCACACTTATTCATGCACTACCACACCATTTTCATTTAACTTGCCAACGACTCGCGTAAACACGCCTCAGGTCCGATCTTACTTTCCACTTTCCACATTACACATTTCCATCGCGACTCGCGTAAACACGCCTCAGGCCCGATCTCACTTTCCACTTTCCACATCACACATTCCAATCGTGACCCTCGTAAACACGCCTCAGGCTCGATCTCACTTTCCACTTTCCCACATCACACATTCCAATTGCGACCCGCGTAAACACGCCTCAGGCCCGATCACATTCTCACTTTCCAATCACACATTTCCATCGCAACCCGCGCAAACATGCCTCAAGCCCGATCACATTCTCACTTTCCATCTCTTTCCACGGCCCGCATAAACACGCCTCAGGCCCCACAGTCGTATCACGACCCGCGTAAACACGCCTCAAGTCGGTTCAATTCCCCGCGTTAACACGTCTTCGGGATTTAGTGATCAGACGAACAAGCCAACACGCTTTATTTTATCTGTACCCCGCGTAAACACGCCTCAAGGCTTTTTAGTGATCACACGCACATCGCATGCCTCAATTCTCACGCATTCACATACTTAGGCATCCAACACAGACACTCAAACGCACCCAAATCGACCATCACAATTCAGCCCACATACACACATGCGAACATCATATAACACGCCATTTTCACCACAAAAATCATGGCACAACAATCACGGCATTACACAGCAATTTCACGCAATTACTTGCCGAATCAAAACACCCAATCTACGCACCATACAGCATTTTCCAGCATTCAAATCAGCCAATCACAGCCATAATTAGGCCTCTAATTTTCCCCCAAAATGTCACAATTTCATCCCTAAGGCCCCACATCAAAATTGGCCCCTAAACTACACTAAACCGTGTCTAAACGGGTCCGTTAGTACCCGATATCCTAAATAAGGTTTAGATTGTAACTTACACGAAGTCCTAGGCTAGTTCGAGCAGAAACGGAGGGGTGGCAGTCCGGCGGCTGCACGACAGTCCAGCGAGTGGCTAAACGGCGGTGATCGGCGACGGCGGCGGCAGCTTGCTCGGCCGGCCAAGTCACGGCCACGGGAGGGGAGAAAGAGAGATTGCTGAGAGGGAGGGAGAGAGAGACGACGGCGTGAGGGTGGGGTGCGGCTCGACGATGGGCGGACAATGGCCGGGGCAACGGCGGCGGCGCGGCAAGGGGGAGAGGGGCGGTCAGCCGGCGAGGGAGAGGGAGAGGGAGAGGGAGAGTGAGCCAAGAGAGAGAATGAATGAGAGAGAGAGAGAGAGAGAGAGAGAAAGAAACGGCTTAAATAATCCAAGCCAATAATTGATGTCCCAAATGACCATCTTGCCCCTCTCTCACATTTCCAATCAACGGCCAATTTTTGTTTTTATCTTGAGATCGACAGCCGAGATCGAATCTTTTCCAAAAATATCCAAGGGTAAAATGGGAATTTTATAAAAATCCAAGGGAAAAATTGTCCAAAAATTGTCATTTCTAAAGTGAGGGCGAAATGACCAAAATGCCCTTCCCCATTTACACTTGGCCTTAACAAAGTCTCAGGGGTAAAACGGTAATTTTCTATTTCTCGCCAAAATTTGATTTTTCTGAAGAATCCGAGCAGATCTGAGGTTGACTAAGCCAATAACAATGTCATCCAACTATCCTGTTGTGACATTAATAATTTCCGAGGCCTAATCTTGGTCGTTAATTAATGAATAAATCTAATTAACGTAACTTGAGTATATCTCGAGCTAACTGGTGACTTTTGAGGAAATTCGCGCATTTGACCCGTGCCGATACTGAATCAAGCCACGTTCAAGTTCACTCGGGTCGTGACGACTTCGGTTGTCACTTAATCGTGATGATCAATCGCTAGTTCCAACGGGCACGATCGTTTGGTAAAGATTTAGGATCGTTCGTCAGTTCATTTCGTGGTCAAGCGGAATTACCCGCGATCCACTAATATGATGGCGGCGAATTGGTCTCTAACTATCCTTGGATCGGCCTACACTAGCTCAAAATGTCACCTCGACAATTTTTATGGTCGAAAGTAGGTTCACGATTGAGTTTCTTTCGTCGTGTGAATTTAAATCCCTAATAAGCCTTTCGCTACCGGTTAGTAATCCCGAAATGATCAATTCCGGGCGAGATCTAGCTATAAGTACGTCCATAAACCATTTATTTCATAAATCCCAAGTGTCACGCCCCGTACCCCACGAAGCACGAACATCCGCATTGGTCGAACTAAGATGCGACGTTCCCAGGATTTGCGTCACCGACCCGAAGATTCAAATCAGAGAAAATGCAACACATGCGGAAACGACGTACATATATATATACGTACACCCAGACATGAAAACATAACCATGGATAGTCATAGGCAAAATATTACGATCGATTAAAACCTTGATAACCATTCTTACAACACTTTTATACATTATCTGTCTATAAACATCGAGGAGGGGAAAAGTACACCAGCAGGCCGCGAAGCAAAAAGGGATCGGTGGCCTAGTGATAATAGCTAACTATCTGGAAGAGGGTTACAGTCAAAAAGAGGGTTAGCCTATGCTACTAACACTGGGATTTACACTAAGGCTCTCGGTCTGGATCGAATGGTGCTGCAGATTCCTCAGAAGAGTCATTCTCAGATTCTATCTCCTCGTCTGATCCAACCTCAGCCACTTCTCCAGCTGCGTCGACGTTCTCGCCTATTACTTCCGGATTCAAGTCATCGATTTCCTCCGGGTTTACATCGACAGCTATAACTTGCTGCTCTCCCTCCTCCTCGTCCATGACCACAGGTCCGTTCACAGTCTCACCCTGACTACTGACGCTGAGGGAAGCTGGAGGGTCTGATACTTCACCACTCACCATTTGCGAGATCATCACTCCGTTCACGTCTATCGGAACGTCAAAAGTCCTGATCGGGGGTCCAGTTACGCCATCCGCTCCCCTAAAATACCAAGCTACATACTCTTGGGTTTGGTTGTACTCCTCTCCCACGTCTATAAGCACAACTGAATGGTACCTAATGTATGCTGATCCGTCCCCGCAAGGGTGCACACTAGACGACCGCTGAATTCGGTGCGGGAATCCAAAAAGAGGGGCGTTCCTCGGCATTCTACGGACGGGGATCTGAAGATTTCGGTTTTACCACAACCGTGAGATAAACTCAGCAAGTAAAATTCCTATTCCTAAACTAGGCTAACGTGCACCTCCAAAGGTAAATAAAATGCATGAATCACTGAACCAGTAAATAAATCATATTAAAGTCATTCGGGCCCTCAGCCCTAATTCTTTTGCTACTCCAGCCCTGCAGGTTAGGCTTTCAATATCATTATAGCTCGTAAGCAGTTAAATCGACCCGAAGGCCATGACCCAATGGTCATCATAATTTACTCGACCCGAAGGCCATGACCCAATGGTCATCACAATTTACTCGACCCGAAGGCCATGACCCAATGGTCATCAATCATTCTCAATTATTTCAAAACCAACATGGAAATTCACATATCAAGGGACTCACACCAATTGCCATGTCCCGATGTACCAAGCACATTGAACCACAATTTCTCACTCAATCAACGTACTGTCGGCACATTTAATTCGTTTCATTTAGCCCATTTATACTCGGCACTTAATACACAATTTAGCATTTCAAATTTCGGGTCCGCTTAGGTCTTGCCACTACTAATTACTCTCAACCATTAAACTTTGGACATGGCATCATTCCACAATACCCCCAACAAGTCCCAATTGGCCTCCAAAATGTCTAATTTCAAGCCAATAGTCATTAATCCACCTAATGACCACATTAGACCAATAAATGCAAATTCGGTTCTATGGTGAACCACCCCTAAACAGCCACCAATTTGGCTCTAAATCAACCTCATATTGTGCCATTAAGTCCCAATTAGGTCCCCTAATCAACTCATGCACAATTACATATCATTAGGCCTTAATCTAGCCTAATTACCTTAATTAAACCCCTAATTGCACAATTTAGACTAATTTAGGGATTAGGAAATTTTACTCGCCTATTAACGACGCGAGGCGACGAGAGCGAGCGGCCGATTACCGGCGAGCGGTACAATCGACGGCGGCGCTCCAACGGCAAGACGGCGGCGCTCCAACGGCAAGCCGGCGGACACGGCAATGCCGGTGGGACTCACAGCCACCTCTCGGCCAAAACAGGGGAGGCTGGTCTGGTCGGTGGCTGAGGGTGACGGAAGAGAGACGGCGAAGGTTAGGCTGGTCGGTGGGGGACGGTGGACGACGGAGGACGACGGCGCAACACCGGCGAGGCAAGACCGGCGACGGCGTCCTTGCACGTCTCGGCCGGAACGGCGGCTGCAGGCGACGGGAGCGGGGGAAAGTTGGTCGACGAGGCTGAGGGTGGTGCCTGGGGACGGCACACGGCGGCTGGCGGCCAGCAGCTCCGGCGAGGACTGCTTTCCGGCGTGACCAGCAGCCGGCGAAGCTGATCGGCAGGGGAGAAGCGGCTGAAGACGATCGGGAGAGAGGAGAGAGAGACAGACGCGGGGAGAGAGAGTGGGCTGAGGAGAGAGAATGGTCAAGGGGTAGTCAACATTATCC
The DNA here is from genome assembly GCA_031216235.1 of Syzygium jambos. NCBI lineage: Eukaryota > Viridiplantae > Streptophyta > Magnoliopsida > Myrtales > Myrtaceae > Syzygium > Syzygium jambos. The sequence continues at coordinate 23,246,185 of CM062221.1, read as the reverse complement.
AAAGTGGGGTCCACATGTCACAAATCTAGCCCTTTGGACCAAAATACCCCTCATCCAAGGGTCCAAAATGCTTCTAATCCAATAATTCAAGGGTAAGAAGGTCAATTGTCCTTAACCATGGTTAACCAAGCCTAGTTAACCTTAACCAACCTTGATTAAATCCCAAAATTGCCCCAAAATTCGGAATAAATCAAAAATGGCCTAGGGGCATTTCCGTCATTTTTCCATCCAGAACCGAAATTTCAATTTTTGCTCATACCGGTCCTAAATATTCATGGGAGACATAATCCGGTGTCGAAATCGCGAAATTCACTTTCTAAGCCCTCGAAAATCGTTTGCGAAGTTTTCGGGAATAAAATAATATTATTTTCCAATTTTCGTCGAAATTCCACTTTTTGTCCAAAACCACCCCAAATGAGCGTGGCTACCCCAAAATGACCTTGGCCGCGAAAAATAATCTGAAACGGCCTCCGAATTCGGCCTCGGTATCCACAGGGGCAAAATTGTCCTTTTCTCAATTTCTGTCAAATCTTCAGTTTCCAACCGCATTCATCCCAACCATAAATGGTTACTCCAAAATGACGTCCGTCTTGCAAAATAGTCGTAATTATCCTTGAAATTTTGATATCGAAGTTTGGGTCCAATATCGCGATCTAATTTACTCGATTTATCGTTTTAGGGTCTCTCACTAACAGGCGGCTGTTTAGGCGTTACGCGTATCGACCTAAGATTGTTCGAATCGTGAGGGTCTCAATATCGAGAGAACGAGAGGAATTATCACTAGCACCTAAGGTCACGATCGTTTGGATTAAAATCGAGTTTCCTTTGTCAGGCGCACTTTCGGTTGTGCGAAATCACTCGCGATCCGATCGTACGTTACTAACAATATCAACCTGTCATTTTCCTAGGATCGACCTATATTGGTTCAAAATACTTCCTCGATGTTCGTCGAATCTGGCGCTCCATCACGATCGGGTTCTCGGTCCACGTACCTGATCCTATTTAGCCTTTCCCATTTGGTTAGTATCCCGTGATTGATCAATTCCGGGCGAGACTTACTAAAATTACACGAGAATCAATATACACTTTATTGGTCCCGATAACGGGTCAAAATTCAGGATGTTATACCAAGTGGGTCGGATTTTCAGAATGTCACATTTTTTGTAATTTTCCCCTCTTTCTTCTTCTTGATTAGCCCAGCCCCCCAACTTCTTTGGATTTTGTCTAGAACTTCTAATGATAAATAAAAGTAGTATTTCTTACCCGAGAGAAAAAAAAAATCCTAAAGCTATCAAAACCAAATATCTCGGAACAAAAACAAGAGTATGAGTGATTTATGGTGATTGGCGTTTCTCCTCTTCAAGCACAAGCGCTCAAGACTTTAAATAAAAGCTTTTACTTCTTCTCTGAAGACGCGCAATCTTGTGGTGGAATTGCCTTTCTTCGGCGAGGCAATTGTACTTCTTTTTAACCATCACCTTTTTTACCAAGACCCACCAAAACAATCCCTTCCTCCAAATGGACAAGACTACCTCAAAGTAGACTTTGAGGGATATTTTGTTACTTTCTCTTTGTAATTGGATCGCGCGGCCACGCAAATCAAAGTGAAGGATGGGCGACCCTTTGCTTTCCCTGACCCCATTGACCGAAAGAATCCATACCTTTACGTTGGAGTCAAGGTGTTCACATTGGAAAATTAGTTTTCACATGGGGCTATTTGAGAAGAGCCCTGCAATCATCTCCTTTACTTGGCAACTTTGGCAAGGTGTACATACTGGAAATTGCTTCTTCTCTTGCCTCAAAAGATGAGCCAGTCGTGCTTGGGTACATACAATCCTACCGTGGACTTGCACGTCTTTGATGAAGAAATTTTGCTTCTTTAACCAACTAACTCTCATATTTTGTTAGTTCATCTTTGTAATGGGATCACACGGCCGTGCAAATCAAAGTGAAGATGGACAACATTGTGCTTTCCCTTTCCGTTGAAATGAAAGCCTCTCACCGCTAGAGACGTTGAAAAATGGTCAAAAATCTACTTTTTAACTCATATTTAGTGACCTAAATCACATATAGATTAGCTAAAATTTAAAAGATAGGTTTTTATGAATTTAAAATAAAAAAATTAATTCGATATATATTTTAATGAGTCCGACCCATGTGTATATGCAATTCATGTTAATCGAAAAAGAGAATATTAATGATTTTTCCATTTGCTTTCACGTGGCTCGTTCTTAGTTGGCTTGACGCTCGAGTGTGGTACACCCCGGCACGTGGAGCCCACTCTATGTGGCGCCATGAGCTTTTTCTTCACTTGCCTATTGCTTTGACTAATGATCGAGTGACATGCCATTCATTTCCCTACTTGTTAAAAATATATATTAATATATAAACATAAAAATGTCAATTAAAAAAATTTGCTTTGTCAATTTTTTGTTTTGCTTATACACAGCAACAGAAAAGAAATTTGAGATACGTCTCGTAGATTTATAAAGTATGACATGCAAGCCTTGTGTTTGCGAAGGAGCCTTCACTCATATTCCTGCAACGGTCAAGAATGGCTCAACCCCAGAAAAGAACTAAGTAAAAGAAAAGCCTCCCACCAAAGAGACACAAGGGGGGTCAAATTAAACCAGAAAAACTAATGAGGGGGGCAAAATAGAACTTAAAACAAACTTCAGGTGTGAAAATGGAATTGTCAGAAAAATTTTTAAAAAATTGGCTCCAATCTCTCCATTCTCCAGCGTATAAAAAGGCAAAGGAAAAACATCAATCCCACCGTTGCCGGGAAGGTAGTTGAATGACAGCACTTCGAGTGCACTCTATGGATCAATTCGATTCGGCTTCGTGCATCATCAATCGACCGAATGGCTCAAACAGGTTGAAATTCCATGGAGGAGTTGGGCTTGGAGCTAGAGAAAGCTCGGTTACTGAGCTTGGCTCTCGAGTTCAACTTCGATGAGCAGTTCACCAACAAGTACTTGGACCGTTTCGTTTCGCTCTATGATACATGAATCATCACTTTGTTGCCCATTTTTCTTGCTGATTAGCGTTTGCAGAAATTATGAAGGTAGTTCTCGTCCCCACAACACGATGACGATGCCTGTCGAATAGTCTACTCTAGGTTTGAATAGATCGGAGAAGGTTTAGTGAAGTAGTTTTACTGATGAGCAAAATTTTCAACACTGTTCCAGCTTGATGTGTTTAGGATACTTTGTTTTTTTGGTCACAGTAACATTTTATTTATTTCCACAAAAATACAAGGGAGAAATAATAAGACAATTCCAAACAACTTTAAAATAAAACAAGCTTTAGATAATAAAATGTATCATTAGAACAAGATTAGGGGTCACACGTCCAAAGAGCAGATCTGGGACTTCTTTAAACTAAAATCGGTGCCCAATTACCGAATCCATCTTTAGTAATGAGTACACACCGAGATATTTAACTACGGCTTTATTCTACTTGAAGAGGATGATTGGGATGGACCCTTTGCCTTCACCTCCCCGTTTCACCCAACTCTCGCAGGTCATGGAGAAGATAAAGAAGCATTACGCCACCGCCATTGAGATGATTGATCGGATGAATTCGAAGGGAATCCCAACGTTTTTACTCTCGGCATTTTGATGAATTGCCTCTGCCAATTTGAAAAGGTCCAATCTTGGACTTGAACCCACAACTGCGAGCTTTAACACTTCGATCAATGGGCTTGTTGTCACGCCCCGTACCCCACGAAGCATGATCATCCGCGTTGGTCGGAATAAAATGTGACGTTCCCAGGGTTGCGTCAACGACCCAAAACCCAAATCAGAGTAAATACACAACACATGCGGAAACGACGTATATACTATATATACACCCGGACAAAAAGAATGTGACCACGAGCAACAAAAGACAATAATACACAACGGACTAAACAAATATATACATAATTTAACACTTATACAGACTATATATTTACAACCAAAAAGAATACATTAAAAAGGCCACTAAACAAAAAGGATCGGTGGCCTATGGTGTCAGCTAACTACCTAGGGAGAGTTACATCAAAAAGAGGGGTAAATCTAAACTCCTATCATGCCGTTCTATTCTAAGGATCCCGACCTGGGTTGGATGATGCTGCGGACTCCTCAGATGAGTCTTCATCCGTCAGTATTTCCATATCTGATCCAACTTCGGCCACTTCCCCAATTGGTTCACCGTTCTCGCCTACTATTTCCAGATTCTGCTCCTCTTCTTCTTCCTCCACAATATTATCGTCAGCTATGACTTGTTCACCGCCTTGCACCTCGTCCATCGGTATCGGTCCATCCACCGTGTCGCCCACGCTACTTACACTAAGGGAGGCTGGAGGATCAGAGACTTCTCCACTCACCATTTGGGGAATCATGACGCCATTAATATCTACTGGAACATCAAAAGTTCTCATCGGAGGTCCAGTTACACCATCAACTCCCCTCAAATACCAGGCCACGTACTCCTGTGTCTCTGGGTAAGCCTCTCCCACATCTATAAACACCACTGACTGGCGCCTAATGTATGCTGATCCGTCCCCGCAAGGATGCTCACTAACACCTCGCTGAATCCGGTACGGGTATCCAAAAAGAGGACTTTTCCTCGGCATTCTACTGACGGGGGTCTGAAAATCCGGTTTTACCACAACCGTGAGATAAACTCAGCAAGTAAAATCTCTAATCCTAAACTAGGCTAACGTGCGTCTCCAGAGATAAATAAAACACATAATTCATTGAACCAGTAAATAAATCATTATAAAACCACAAGGGCCTACAGCCCGATTCCAACATTCCAGCCCTGCAGATTAGGCTCTCAACATCATTATAATTCATAAACAGAGCATCGACCCGGAGGTCATGACCCAATGGTCATCACAAATGAATCGACCCGAAGGCCTGACCCGTCGGTCACAATTATATTCGACCCGTAGGCCTGACCCGTCGGTCCTCACAAATAAATCGACCCGTAGGCCTGACCCGTCGGTCCTCACAAATAAATCGACCCGTAGGCCTGACCCGTCGGTCCTCACAAATAAATCGACCCGTAGGCCTGACCCGTCGGTCCTCACAAATAAATCGACCCGTAGGCCTGACCCGTCGGTCCTCACAAATAAATCGACCCGTAGGCCTGACCCGTCGGTCCTCACAAATAAATCGACCCGTAGGCCTGACCCGTCGGTCCTCAATTATTTTCCAATGGACTTCAAACAATTCAAATCAATCCACATCCAGGCCCATTCAACAAATTCAAGGCCCATTTAATAAATCCAGGCCCATTTAATATTCCAATTGGGCTTCAACAATTCCAATTGAGTCCAACATCAAAAGCCCATTTAAATTCTAATTTCAAGGCCCATTAAATTATCTCCAACTTGGGCCCATTTAAAATTCTCCAACTTGGGCCCATTTCACAAAATTCGGAGCCCATGAGGCCCATCACCATTCAGCCCACAAATCCTTTCTAGATTAACACTAAACCAATGTAATTAGTCCTAATTAAGTCCACTAATCAATCCTTGCACAAAACACACTTAATTAGGCCCTAATTAACATAATTAAACCCCTAATTAAACACAAATTAGACTAATCTAGGGATTAGTGGTTTTACTCGCCTATTAGCGACGCGAGACGACGGGGACGAGCGGCCGATCACCGGCAAGCGGTTCGATCGACGGCGGCGTCCCAAGGCAAGCCGGCGGCCTAGGGTGGTCCGGCGAAGCTCACGGCCACAACCCGGCCAAGACAGGGGAGGCGCCGGTCTGAGTGGGCTGAGACAGGCTGAAAGGAAGACGGTGAGGCGAGGCTGGACAGCTGGGGTGGCGCACGGCGGCGCGGCCAGGCGGACGAGCCCAGCGACGGCGACGGCGTCCTTGTCGCGCCTCGGCTGGAGTGGCTGCAACGGGCGGTCACGGGCGGCGGAAGAGGGAGATGGTATTGCGACTGGGCTGAGGGTGAGGCCTAGGGGTGGCTCAAGGCGGCTGGCGGTCAGCAGCTCCGGCGGGGTTCACTGTTCCAGCAAGAACGGTGGTCGGCGGTGCTGGACGTCTTGCACGAAGCAGCTGCCGGGAGAGAAACGGGAGAGAGGAGAGAGAGTCTGGCGCGGGGGAGAGAGAGAACTGAGCTGAGGAGAGAGAAGGAGTCAAAGGGTGGTCAACATTATCCACTTGGGGGTCCACATGTCAACAATCTAGCCCCTTGGACCATTTTGCCCCTCATCCAATGGCCATAAATGCTTCAAATCCAATAATGCAAGGGTATTATGGTCATTTGCCCCTAACCATGGTTAACCAACCCTAGTTAACCTTACCCAACCTTGGTTAACTTCCAAAATTTAACCCAAAATTCGAAATAATCCAAAATTGGCCTAGGGGCAATTCTGTCATTTTTCCGTCCGGAACTGAAATTCCAATTTTCGCTCATACCGGTCCTAAATATTCATGTGATACCTAATCCAGAGTCGGAATCGCGAAATTCGCTTTCTAAGCCCTCGAAAATCCTCTGTGAAGTATCCGGGAATAAAATAATATTATTTTCCAATTTTTGCCGAAATTCCACTTTCTGTCCAGAATCACTCCAAACACACTCGGATACCCCAAAATGACGTTGGCCGCGAAAAATAACCTGAAACGGCCTTTGAAATCGGTTTTGGCGTCTCCAGGGGCAAAACGGTCTTTTTCTCACTTTCTGTCAAATCTTCCGTTTTCCACTGTTTCAATTCCAAACAAGAATGGTCACTCCCAATTGACGTCCGTCCTATTGAATAGTCGTGAATACCCTTGAGATTTTGATATCGAAACTCGGGTCCAATATTGTAATCTCAATATGCTCGTTTCACAGTTTTAGGGTCTCTCACTAACGAGCGGCAGTTTAGGCGTTACGCGTATCGACCTAAAATTGTCCAAATCGTGATGGTCTAAATTTCGAGAGAACGAGAGGAATTATCACTAGTACCAGGGTCGCGATCGTTTGGATTAAAACTTGGTTTCATTTGCCAGGTGTACTTTCGGTCGTGCGAAATCACTCGCGATCCGATCGTACGTTACTGACAAAATCAACCAGGCATTTTCCTAAGATCGGCCTATATTGGCTCAAAATATTTCCTCAACGTTCTTCAAAATCAGCGTTCAGTCGCGATTCGGTTCTCGGTCCACGTACCTGTTCCTATTTAGCCTTTCTCATATGGTTAGTATCCCGAGACTGATCAGGTCCAGGCGAGACTTACTAAAATTACACGAGAATAAATATACACTTTATTGGTCCCGATAACGGGTCAAAATTCAGGATGTTACAACTCTTCCCCCCTTACAAAAATTTCGTCCTCGAAATTTGCACTTCAAACCGGCTCCTCAAACAACTGGGGGTGTTGACGTCGCATGGCTTCTTCGCTTTCCCAAGTAGCGCCCTCTGTTCCGTGGTGTTCCCAAACTACCTTCACCATCGGGATTGTCTTGTTCCGAAGTACTCGATCCTTTCTGTCTTCGATTCTGACTGGTCTCTCCACGTACGACACCCTGTCGTCCACGTCTATTTCTTCGTATCTTAGAACGTGTGTCGGATCTGGTTCATACTTTCTCAACATCGACACGTGAAAGACATTATGTATCTGGGACAAATTCGGTGGCAAGGCTAGTCTGTATGCCATATCGCCAATCTTTTCCAAAATCTCAAACGGCCCAACAAACCTCGGACTCAACTTTCCTTTCTTGCCAAAACGGGATAACCCCTTCATAGGCGACACCTTGAGAAACACATGATCCCCAACTTGAAATTCCAGATGTCGTCGTCTCCGATCGGCATAACTTTTCTGTCGACTCTGCGCTGTCTTTAACCTCTCTCGAATGATCTCAACAGCTTCCACTGTTCGCTGTACTAACTCTGGGCCTGTAATACTCCGTTCTCCCACTTCATCCCAACACACGGGAGTCCTACATGCTCTGCCATACAAGGCTTCAAATGGGGCCATCTGGATACTCTGCTGATAACTGTTATTGTATGCAAACTCTACCAGATGCAGCTGTTCTTCCCATTTACCCTGGAAATCTACTACACAAGCTCTCAACATATCCTCAAGAGTCTGGATAGTTCTTTCTGATTGCCCATCAGTTTGTGGATGATAAGCTGTACTGAACTGCACCTTTGTTCCCAAGGCTGTCTGTAGACTTTTCCAGAAATTAGCTGTAAACCTCGGGTCACGATCTGAAGTAATCGTCACTGGCACTCCATGCAATCTCACAATCTGTCTTACATACAGCTCCGCATACTTTTCTAACTCCAGATCCTTGCGCACTGCCAGAAAATGCGCTGACTTAGTCAGTCTATCCACTATCACCCAAATGGAATCGTGCCCTCTCTGACTCCTTGGTAGTCCCGTTACAAAGTCCATGGTAATATGTTCCCATTTCCACTCGGGAATTTCTAATGGTCGCAGCAATCCTCCAGGTTTACAGTGCTGTGCCTTTACCTGTTGACACGTCAAACACTTAGCCACATGCTTGGCTACATCCGCTTTCAATCCATTCCACCAATAATGTTGCCTTAAATTCTGATACATTTTCGTACTGCCAGGGTGGATACTGTAATTGCTGCGATGAGCTTCTCTCAATATTTCTTCCTTAAGCTCAATATCATCTGGCACACACCATCGTCCCCTATACTTTAGGATTCCATCCTCTGATACCTGAAAATCTGGCTTTCTTGCCGAGGCATCCATTCCCACAATTTTCTGGATTTCCTGATCCGTGGGTTGTAAAGCCTTAATCTTAGTTTGAATTTCCGGCTCGATCCTCAAAGTAGCCAGCAGATTCGACACATGGCTTAATTCCAATCTAAATTCTGAGTCTCGAATCTTTTCCAATAACGTCCATTCCCTAATCATCAAGTGTGCCATGCTCGACTTGCGACTCAGTGCATCTGCAACTCTATTCGCTTTTCCCGGGTGATACAGGATGTCGCAATCGTAATCCTTAAGAAGCTCCATCCATCTACGCTGTCTCATGTTCAACTCTTTTTGTGAGAACAGGTATTTGAGACTCTGATGATCCGTATAGATCTGAAACTTTTCCCCACACAGATAATGCCTCCAAATCTTAAGTGCAAAGACGATGGCAGCCAACTCTAAGTCATGCGTCGGATAATTCACTTCATGAGGTCTCAATTGACGCGACGCATACGCAACTACTTTTCCATGTTGCATTAACACACAACCCAGTCCTTTGAACGAAGCATCGCTATAAACCTCAAATCCACCAGGTCCAGAGGGAATAGTCAAAACTGGAGCTGTCGTCAATCTATGCTTAAGTTCCTGAAAACTTCGTTCGCACTTATCGTCCCATTCAAACTTACTTTCCTTTTTCAGTAATCGCGTCAATGGCATGGCTATCGACGAGAATCCTTCCACGAAACGTCGATAATAGCCAGCCAATCCTAAGAAACTTCTGATCTCTGTCACTGACGTCGGCATGGGCCACTTAAGTACTGCTTCAATCTTAGTCGGATCCACTGATATTCCTTCTCCCGACACGATATGTCCAAGAAAGGCTACCTTACTAAGCCAGAATTCACATTTGCTGAACTTCGCATAAAGCGCATGTTCCCTCAACGTCCGTAGAACTTCCGTCAAATGCACTTCATGCTCCTCTGAACTCTTCGAATACACTAGAATATCGTCAATGAACACTATGACGAACTGATCCAGAAATTCCTTAAAAACTCTGTTCATCAGATCCATAAAAGCTGCAGGGGCATTCGTTAAACCAAAGGGCATGACTGTAAACTCATAATGCCCGTATCTCGTCCTGAATGCAGTCTTGGGTATATCCTCTTTCCGAATTCTCAACTGATGATACCCTGTCCGTAGATCAATCTTGGAGAACACTGACGCCCCTTGCAACTGATCGAACAAGTCGTCGATCCTTGGCAGTGGATACTTATTCTTTATAGTCACCTGATTCAACTGCCGATAATCTATGCATAACCTCAACGTCCCGTCCTTTTTCTTTACAAACAGGACTGGCGCTCCCCATGGAGACGCACTAGGACGAATAAATCCCTTATCTAGTAACTCTTGCATCTGAACTTTCAACTCTTTCAGTTCTGACAACGACATCCGATACGGGGCCTTAGAAATTGGCTCAGTTCCTGGGGCTAGCTCTATTACAAATTCCACTTCCCGTTCGGGTGGCAAACCCGGTAATTCTTGAGGAAAAACCTCGGGGAAATTACATACTACAGAGATTTCTTCCAACTTAGGCTCCACCAATGTCGGATCTTTAACGTTAACCAAATACCCCTCACAACCTTCCTCAAGCATTTCTGTTGCTTCCACTGAGGAAATCCAAGGGATCGAGGTTCCTCCTCGGTTTCCCTGAAACTCAAACTTAGGACGACCAATCGGATTAAATTGGATCGTCCTGCTGCCGCAATCCATAACGGCTTTCTGTTTAGTCAGCCAATCCATACCAATGATTACATCAAAGTCATATATGGCTAACACAGCTAAATCAATTCTTTCTTCAACATTTCCAATCACAATTTTACAGTCCAAGCACCCCAATGATACTAACACCCTATCATGCAGTGGGGTCGTCACACACAACATAATCTCAAGTAGAATAGGCTCCAGACCAACCAATCTAACAAACTGCTCAGAAATAAACGAATGGGTTGCCCCGGGATCAAATAACGCATATGCTGAATGATTGCAAAGAGAAATGGTACCTGTGACCACACCCGGCGCGTCCTCAGCATCTTTTCGCGCTAACGCATATACTCGTCCTTGCGCAGGTGGTCTGCCCTGAATAGCCGGTGGGGGATTTCCAGCCTGATGTCCAATTCTGAGTGGCTGCTGCGGTAGTCCTGGAGGTCCTGAAAGTCGTTGCTGGGGGCAATTCTTTATCTGATGTCCCAAACTCCCACAACGAAAACAAGCTCCGATTCTATTTGGCGCTTGACTGGGCTTCCCTACTATCCTTCTCGGAGGCGGAACAAACCGTCTATTGCTGGGCATTGGTCTCCTTACAAAGCGACGATTGTCCCTATTAGGAATAAATCTCGAACCCGATGCTGATGTCCTTTCAATCTGATCCCGTTCCATAGTCTGGGCTCGCTCATATAACTCTCTATAATCTCGAATATTCAACAAAAGCATCTGAGTACGAAGTTCCGGTTTCAGTCCATCCCGGAACCTTCGAGCCTTGTCCAGGGGATTCTCAACCATTCTCGGGGCAAACTTGGATAATCTAATAAACTCTGCCTCATACTGTACTACTGTCATTGACCCCTGACGAAGTCTCATAAATTCTGCCATCTTCTTCTCCTGGGCACTCTCAGAGAAAAACTGTCCATAAAAGTGCTCGACGAATATCGCCCAGGTCGGTTCCATAAACTCTGGAAACACTCTATCCTTGACCGCCTTCCACCAATCATGGGCATTGTCCTGCAGTTGATACGATGCCAAGGAGATCTTCTCCCTCTCAGTACACTCTAACAGCTCAAATGCCTTTTCCAATTCCTCCACCCAACGCGGGGCGGCTTCGGGGTCACCTCTACCCGTGAACTTAGGCGGTTTCAGCTTAAGAAAATGCTCTACCAACTGGTGCATTGGTCTCGGTGCCACCATTGGTTGAGCTGGTACTGGCTGGGCTTGAGCTTGATTCTCATGGACAGCAGCAACGGCTGCGGCCTCAGCAGCCTGAGCGGTCGCATTCTCTCTTTCCTGCGCCTGCCTATCCATCACATTTCCAATTCGGTCTAGTGCTCTAAGAACTCCTTCCATACGCGGATCTTCCGCCTGCCTAACATCAGCTCTGGGGTCTACTGCAGCCCCAACACCCACTCTAGGGTTCTCTTCATCTCTAGCACCAGCAACTATGTTCTCTATCGCTCTCGCTCTAGCGCGACCTCTACCACGAGCTTCTCTGCCTGCGCCCCTCCTTGGGGTTCCTCTCACTCTACCTCTTTCACTGCTCATCTAAAATTCTGAGTGCTCAACTACCTGCTATAATTCCAACCAGGAATTAGAGACCTAAACCAACTAACCGGTCTAAGCCCTAGGCAGGTATAAACACGGAAATAATTAAGCACTCAGCATGCGGCTAACACAACATCACATGATTTCCACCCAAGAGTTCACATACTAACCTTGGGTCCTGCCGCACCTGCAAAATACTGGTTCAATCAATCACCACAACAGTCAAACACAAACATTCTGGAGATGCACTTAGCACTCTAGGTCACCCTATAGCTACCCATGGTCAATTTCTCCTTATCACTCCAATGCTCAACTAGGTTAAACAGAGCTGTCCTTGCTCTGATACCAATTCAAGCGGGGATGTCACGCCCCGTACCCCACGAAGCATGATCATCCGCGTTGGTCGGAATAAAATGTGACGTTCCCAGGGTTGCGTCAACGACCCAAAACCCAAATCAGAGTAAATACACAACACATGCGGAAACGACGTATATACTATATATACACCCGGACAAAAAGAATGTGACCACGAGCAATAAAAGACAATAATACACAACGGACTAAACAAATATATACATAATTTAACACTTATACAGACTATATATTTACAACCAAAAAGAATACATTAAAAAGGCCACTAAACAAAAAGGATCGGTGGCCTATGGTGTCAGCTAACTACCTAGGGAGAGTTACATCAAAAAGAGGGGTAAATCTAAACTCCTATCATGCCGTTCTATTCTAAGGATCCCGACCTGGGTTGGATGATGCTGCGGACTCCTCAGATGAGTCTTCATCCGTCAGTATTTCCATATCTGATCCAACTTCGGCCACTTCCCCAATTGGTTCACCGTTCTCGCCTACTATTTCCAGATTCTGCTCCTCTTCTTCTTCCTCCACAATATTATCGTCAGCTATGACTTGTTCACCGCCTTGCACCTCGTCCATCGGTATCGGTCCATCCACCGTGTCGCCCACGCTACTTACACTAAGGGAGGCTGGAGGATCAGAGACTTCTCCACTCACCATTTGGGGAATCATGACGCCATTAATATCTACTGGAACATCAAAAGTTCTCATCGGAGGTCCAGTTACACCATCAACTCCCCTCAAATACCAGGCCACGTACTCCTGTGTCTCTGGGTAAGCCTCTCCCACATCTATAAACACCACTGACTGGCGCCTAATGTATGCTGATCCGTCCCCGCAAGGATGCTCACTAACACCTCGCTGAATCCGGTACGGGTATCCAAAAAGAGGACTTTTCCTCGGCATTCTACTGACGGGGGTCTGAAAATCCGGTTTTACCACAACCGTGAGATAAACTCAGCAAGTAAAATCTCTAATCCTAAACTAGGCTAACGTGCGTCTCCAGAGATAAATAAAACACATAATTCATTGAACCAGTAAATAAATCATTATAAAACCACAAGGGCCTACAGCCCGATTCCAACATTCCAGCCCTGCAGGTTAGGCTCTCAACATCATTATAATTCATAAACAGAGCATCGACCCGGAGGTCATGACCCAATGGTCATCACAAATGAATCGACCCGAAGGCCTGACCCGTCGGTCACAATTATATTCGACCCGTAGGCCTGACCCGTCGGTCCTCACAAATAAATCGACCCGTAGGCCTGACCCGTCGGTCCTCACAAATAAATCGACCCGTAGGCCTGACCCGTCGGTCCTCACAAATAAATCGACCCGTAGGCCTGACCCGTCGGTCCTCACAAATAAATCGACCCGTAGGCCTGACCCGTCGGTCCTCACAAATAAATCGACCCGTAGGCCTGACCCGTCGGTCCTCACAAATAAATCGACCCGTAGACCTGACCCGTCGGTCCTCAATTATTTTCCAATGGACTTCAAACAATTCAAATCAATCCACATCCAGGCCCATTCAACAAATTCAAGGCCCATTTAATAAATCCAGGCCCATTTAATATTCCAATTGGGCTTCAACAATTCCAATTGAGTCCAACATCAAAAGCCCATTTAAATTCTAATTTCAAGGCCCATTAAATTATCTCCAACTTGGGCCCATTTAAAATTCTCCAACTTGGGCCCATTTCACAAAATTCGGAGCCCATGAGGCCCATCACCATTCAGCCCACAAATCCTTTCTAGATTAACACTAAACCAATGTAATTAGTCCTAATTAAGTCCACTAATCAATCCTTGCACAAAACACACTTAATTAGGCCCTAATTAACATAATTAAACCCCTAATTAAACACAAATTAGACTAATCTAGGGATTAGTGGTTTTACTCGCCTATTAGCGACGCGAGACGACGGGGACGAGCGGCCGATCACCGGCAAGCGGTTCGATCGACGGCGGCGTCCCAAGGCAAGCCGGCGGCCTAGGGTGGTCCGGCGAAGCTCACGGCCACAACCCGGCCAAGACAGGGGAGGCGCCGGTCTGAGTGGGCTGAGACAGGCTGAAAGGAAGACGGTGAGGCGAGGCTGGACAGCTGGGGTGGCGCACGGCGGCGCGGCCAGGCGGACGAGCCCAGCGACGGCGACGGCGTCCTTGTCGCGCCTCGGCTGGAGTGGCTGCAACGGGCGGTCACGGGCGGCGGAAGAGGGAGATGGTATTGCGACTGGGCTGAGGGTGAGGCCTAGGGGTGGCTCAAGGCGGCTGGCGGTCAGCAGCTCCGGCGGGGTTCACTGTTCCAGCAAGAACGGTGGTCGGCGGTGCTGGACGTCTTGCACGAAGCAGCTGCCGGGAGAGAAACGGGAGAGAGGAGAGAGAGTCTGGCGCGGGGGAGAGAGAGAACTGAGCTGAGGAGAGAGAAGGAGTCAAAGGGTGGTCAACATTATCCACTTGGGGGTCCACATGTCAACAATCTAGCCCCTTGGACCATTTTGCCCCTCATCCAATGGCCATAAATGCTTCAAATCCAATAATGCAAGGGTATTATGGTCATTTGCCCCTAACCATGGTTAACCAACCCTAGTTAACCTTACCCAACCTTGGTTAACTTCCAAAATTTAACCCAAAATTCGAAATAATCCAAAATTGGCCTAGGGGCAATTCTGTCATTTTTCCGTCCGGAACTGAAATTCCAATTTTCGCTCATACCGGTCCTAAATATTCATGTGATACCTAATCCAGAGTCGGAATCGCGAAATTCGCTTTCTAAGCCCTCGAAAATCCTCTGTGAAGTATCCGGGAATAAAATAATATTATTTTCCAATTTTTGCCGAAATTCCACTTTCTGTCCAGAATCACTCCAAACACACTCGGATACCCCAAAATGACGTTGGCCGCGAAAAATAACCTGAAACGGCCTTTGAAATCGGTTTTGGCGTCTCCAGGGGCAAAACGGTCTTTTTCTCACTTTCTGTCAAATCTTCCGTTTTCCACTGTTTCAATTCCAAACAAGAATGGTCACTCCCAATTGACGTCCGTCCTATTGAATAGTCGTGAATACCCTTGAGATTTTGATATCGAAACTCGGGTCCAATATTGTAATCTCAATATGCTCGTTTCACAGTTTTAGGGTCTCTCACTAACGAGCGGCAGTTTAGGCGTTACGCGTATCGACCTAAAATTGTCCAAATCGTGATGGTCTAAATTTCGAGAGAACGAGAGGAATTATCACTAGTACCAGGGTCGCGATCGTTTGGATTAAAACTTGGTTTCATTTGCCAGGTGTACTTTCGGTCGTGCGAAATCACTCGCGATCCGATCGTACGTTACTGACAAAATCAACCAGGCATTTTCCTAAGATCGGCCTATATTGGCTCAAAATATTTCCTCAACGTTCTTCAAAATCAGCGTTCAGTCGCGATTCGGTTCTCGGTCCACGTACCTGTTCCTATTTAGCCTTTCTCATATGGTTAGTATCCCGAGACTGATCAGGTCCAGGCGAGACTTACTAAAATTACACGAGAATAAATATACACTTTATTGGTCCCGATAACGGGTCAAAATTCAGGATGTTACACTTGTTGGTAACGCTAGAGTAGGCATTCGATTGCTAAAGCATACGTAAGACAAGAGGCTGGGGAGCTAGATGTTGTCATATACACCACAGTTATCACACAGTAAGACTAGTGGCAGAGGCTTTTGAAGTTCTTTAACATTATGACTAGCCTGAGAAGTCGCCCAAATGTGATCACTTGTACATGGGTTATGCTGCATAGGCAAATGGACAAAAAAAAAGCAATGATTTTGTTAAAGAATGGAACGTGATTTACTGTCCATTATTAAAAGATTTGCGTCTTGAAAATGTTTTATTAGTTGACAACCATTGACTTTTCCACGATAGTCACGGAAAGAGTTATTAATGAATTTCAAAGGATCATAAATGAGATTTACTTTTTTTATTGGTCGATCATAATGAAATTTTGTCGCACTTTCGCTTTATATCGATCTAGGCCGAGGACAACTAATAGATCTTGTTTGGTTGAAACAAGAAAAATTAATAATACTGCCTCACTATTCACTAATTATTTGTGTTGGTCATTTTTATATCTTCCGACTAGGTAACATGCATGGAACCTTAGGCTATGTTTGTTCACGGAAAATATTAGATCATGTGATCGCATCAAGGAGCCAGGAACCCAACCCTTTGCCAACAGGGAGGCTGTTATCATCCGTGAACACAAATATTGGTATAGTTCCTTCATTTATGAGACTGTCGGAGCCTCTAAAGATCAAGAATGCATCATGGGGATCACTTCCCACTCCTGTTGCTGTCGGTGTTGGAGAGAGACGAACGAAGATGTGGATGCTTCGTCATTGCTCTGACACTCTTTTTCCTCGCCTTGAGAAGATTATAAGCGAGCACCGAGGCCAACAATGACTCCAACCCAGGAAATAAATAAATAAAAATACAGACCCAAGGGTGTCAAATGAAACCAGAAAAACTTATACGGGGGAAAAAATAGAGCTTAAACAAACTTCAGGTGCGAAAACAGAATTTTCAAAAAAAAATTGAGAAAATATGGCTCCAATCTCTCCCATTCTCTAGCATATAAAAATGGAAGTAAGGGAAAACAAACGTCAAATCCCGCCATCTCCGCCAAAGGTTTTCGAACAAGAGCACTTTGAGCGCGCTCTCTCTCTCTCTCGAGAGAGAGATAGAGACTACGGCTCAATTCGATTCCATTCTGACTCGTGCATCCAAGAGGGTCGAGAGATTCAGTGGAGGATCGGGGGGTTGGGGGAGGTAGAGAAAGCTCGGTTGCTGAGCTTGGCTCTCGAGTTGGGCTTCGACCAGCAGTCCGCCACCAAGTGCCTGGACCGCCTCGTTTCCCTCTACGGTAACTCGAATCGTCTCTTCGTCGCGTGTTTTTTCATGCTGAGATTAGCGTTTGCAGAGGTTGTGTAGGTATTTTCATCGTCCACCACAATGAGGATGGCCATGGAATAGTTTGCTCTAGGTTTGAATAGATCGGAGCTGGCTCAGTGAAGTGGTATTACTGACGCGCAAAATGTCTGGCACGGTTCCAGTTTGACGTGTTGAGGCTACTTTCGATGGTGGGCTTTTCTTGGTTATTGGCCAAATTGGGTGGAATATGCTGATTAGGGCGTGGATGATCTCTGAATTGATTGATTGTGCATTCATAAATAAGGAGACTTACTGCGGTTAGTCAGTGTTCTGACGATGGCTGCGAAATGGTCTACTTTGGATTTCAATGGACCGGAGCTGGTTAAATTTTGTTCGTTGAGCGTTAATCTCATTGTCATTTCTTTGTGGGTTTGGCGGAGTAGTCTATTGACTTGCAAAATAATCTCTTTCTTCATTTAGCTTTTTTTTAAGGCTACGAAGGTCGAGAGTTTATCACTGTGGAGCATTGTGGTGATGACTTTCTAGCAGAACTTGCTGAAACCATGCAAGATACTGAGGATTGGGATGATTTGCAAGCTGCAGAATCTGAAGCTTGTGGAGTTTTGGCCGATATGTTTGGCCAAGATATCCCTAATGACGGTGGATGCAATGTTGTGCACGATGTTACTATTATAGAAGATTCTCCACAGCCTGAGAAAAATCAAACTTTTCTTGAGGTGGATTCGTCTACTAACAGTGAAGACGAAGATAATATATTTGGCAGTAAAATTGGCAGGAAATCCACATATGCTATATTCCTAACCAAAGTAGTGCCGCGAGCACTTCATCCACTCAACTTCTGGCCAGACAATCTTTGTAATCCATGGTATGCTTCTCCCATGGACATAGACAACACTGCCAAGCCACTTAAATCAGCGTGTCACTATTCTTTTCTCTTATAATTTAGTCTCTCTTTGGTTGATTCCAATTTGCTTGTGATTCTGCACTCCGCAAAGGACGTACACAATGTACATGTACAAAAGCATTTAGTAAATTGCTTATGAGGCCTCATCCAATCAAATAACCAATTGACACTCCTAAATTTTGCCATTCACTTCCACGGTCTTCAAGATCCAAAATGACCTATTAGAACTCTTTGGTCAATAAAAAGGTTGATTTTAATTTTGGACGATGTGCAAATACCTATATTTCTCAAATACTTTGAGAGTGTAGCAAATCATCAAAGCGTGGAACTTAGCAATCCAGCGTCTTTGATACAAATGTTTTGCGTAAATGAAGGCTTGTGCTTTCTTTGTACACATTTTTCATTTTCCATGTCAATTCATGTCAGAAACTATTTCAGTGCTGAAGAGGCTTATTTCTGTTGAAGGACAGTAAGAGCACTGTCACTCAAGGTTCAATATCGTCAGTTTCAAATAAAAGACATTGCTCTCAGAAACCATGCAAGATACTGAGGATTCGGATGATTTGCAAGCTGTGGAATCAGAAGCTTGTGGAGTTTTGGCTGATATGTTTGGCCAAGATATCCCTTATGATGGCGAATGCAATGTTGTGCACAATGTTAATGTTATAGAAGATTCTCCACAACCTGAGAAAAATCAAACTTTTCTTAAGTTGGATTCCTCTACTGACAGTGAAGACATAGATTAGATATTTGGCAGTAAAATGGGCAGGAAATCCACATGCTATATTCCTGATCAAAGCAGTACTCCAGGCAATTCATCCACTCAACTTCTGGCCAGTTGTTCTTTAGAATCCATGGTATGCTTCTGAAAACTGTGAAGTTGTCTCACTCCTTTCTGGCCCCACCAGTTTGAAGAGATTAAGAAAAAGAAAGAAAAGCAGGGTGGCTTGGCACGTTGTTTCCCATGCCCAAAACTAATTTGGTTGATAGTTCTTAAGTTTGTGCTCGAGTTTTTTAATCATGGACCTAGATTTGGCTTGGGATTGGGCGAAGCTTGTGGAGTTTTTTGGTTTGTGAGAAATTGATTTATTTCTTATTGTAATTCCCTCTTGGTCATTGTGAATCAACTCCTCCCGTTGATGTAGACGAAACTGCCCAACCCCTTAAATTGGTGTGTCACTGTCCTTTGCTCTTAAAATTATGTCTTTCCTTGATCATTTCCAGTTTGCTTGTAATTTTGCTCACAGCAAAGGACTTTACGCAGGGTACCTGTACAAAAGCATTTAGTAAATTGCTTACAAGGGCTCTCATCAGATCAAATATATAATAGACACTCCTAACTTTTGCAAGTTACTTCCACATCTTTAAGATCTAAAATGACTTATATTAGAACTGTCTGGTCAATAAAAACAGTTGATTTTTGTTTTGGATGATGTAACAATACCTATATTTCTCAAATATTTTGAGAGTATAGTACATCATCCAAGTGTGGAACTTAGCATCCAGCATCGTTGATGGGAGTGTTTTGCGAAATGAAGGCTTGGGATTTCATTGTGCACAATTTTCATTTTCCATTAATCCATGTCAGAAACTATTTATGGTGCTGAAGAGGCTTATTTGTGTTGAAGGACTGTAAGAGCACTGTCACTCAAGGTTCGATATCTTCAGTTTCAAATAAAAGACATTGCTCTCGGATTTCGACATGCAAACAAGTGACTCTGAGTTATGAGGAATTGCAAGCCTTGGATGACATAAAATTGGAAAATGTTGTAATATTCGGAAACAAGGCATTTCAACCAACGCAGTATCAAGCTTGTGAAGCTTCTGTAACCAAGCAAGATTGCTTCAGTCTCATGCCCACTGGAGGTGGTGAAAGTTTATGTTACCAGGTTAGTGAATGTTAACATTATTTCGTTTGTGTAATGATCGCATGTAGAAGTATGTGTGGAGACAATGTTTAGAGCACAAGCCAGGTGCACTTTGATCAATGGTTCCACCAACTAAATGTAAAAGGGTAGACCTGTATGTCAGAATTTAAGCTTTAACACGATCTTCTAATTGCTTTGTTTAGCTCTATTGAGAAGGTCATGAACTAAGGAAGGAAATGTTTTTCAAATGAAGATTAAGCAATAAGAAGTGATTCAGGTACATAACCATGGGTTCCAATGTATGGCATCAGACAAAATTGAACTCTTTTTCCAAACAATTTTGCATTTTCAGTGTTTCTAGCCTAATTAATTTGTCAGTGTTACACTGGACCTTCTGAAGCCCTGACCCCTGTGAAGTTCTAATATGACAGAATACAGTGTTCCTTGTTTGAACTTTGGAAAAGATCTAGGTTCCGTCATTTGGGAACGCTTAGTGGCACATCATTTATTATATTGAGTAAAGAAGACAACTTAAATAAGCTCCAATGGAGATTACTTCCTTAAGTAATTGGAACCGGCATAAACTTGGATAAGGATCCGGAACCAGCATAAACTTGGATAAGGATCCCATCTCCTGTCTATGTTTGGCATGATACTCAGTCTCTTAAGCTGGTTCTTGAGTCCCTATTTATTTTATTGACAGTTATACTATATATTATCAGCTTGGGAAAGGCAAAGGTTCACTCATGTGGTCACTGATTGTGATTCTTACAAGGTTTTAACTGGATTTGCTCTGCCAGTGTGATCTCATGAAAGGAATGTACTACTGGTTTGAGCTTTTCTTTTACATTTGATTGATTAACGAGTAAAGCTCATCGACTGTCACTTTCGTGGTTGTCATTATTGTAGTCAATGGGGACATGATTTTCGTCCAGATTATAGGGGAGTGGAATGTCTCAAGCAAAACTTTTTGTATGTCCCAGTGATGGCCTTAACTGCAACTGCCACTCAGTCAGTTTGTGAGGTACTAAACTTACATGTTAACCTCCTGATTATGTTGAAATAATCTGTTTGTTCTGATTGAATTATACATCCATCACAGGATATCCTAAAAGCTCTTGGGATTCCCCATGCTTTTGTTCTTGAGACAAGCTTTGATAGACCAAATCTAAAATATGAGGGGTCATAGCTAAGACCAAGGAACCACTGGATTAGCTTGGAGAGCTACTAAAGAATTGTTGTGTTAATTGTTGTGGCATAGTATATTGCCTTTCGAAGGGTGAATGTGTTGACGTCGCAAAATACTTGAATGAGAAGTGCTGTATAAAGATGGTGTACTATCATGTTGGATTAGTAGCCCGTCAAAGAGTAGCTGTTCAAAAGAAATGGCATATTGGAGAGGTCCAGATTGTATGTGCTTACCATTGCCTTTGGGATGGGAATAGACAAACCTGATGTTGTAAGTCGTAATGGACTCTGGCCTTTGCCTATTTCTTTTGTTTTTGAAGTCGATAAAACCGTCGTGGTGGAATGACCTGGAGAAGAGGAAGAGGAGGGTGGCCAAATACAAGCTTTATTCGGTCAGAGAGCAAGTTCAAGGCTTCTTTCAAGCAAGGGTTCCAATGGTTGAAGTGCAAATGCTCAAGCTTCGTGCGTTGATTTTAATACGTAGAAATTACAGAATATCATGCTCATCATCATCAAGAGAGAAAAGGATGAAATCAGTCAGGAGGAAATAGAGACATTTGTTTTGTTTACTGGGTTATCATCTTAATATGTATCTAATGGTAATTAAGTATTCAGAAGAGTACCGCGATGTTTGATCTTTCCTGTGTAATGTTCATTCAAATCGTTGTTTCATTGATCGATCTCCAGCATTCAAAACAAAGGAAAATGAGATGACAAATTATGTCATATTCATATATATTTATATTTGCCGATTTTTTTTTTCGAATTTCCTTACCTTCTGATTTATCTGCAACGTGTTTCAGCACACATGCATGCATGCCCTTGCAAAGTAAAAATTGTCTGACCTGCTAATTTCTCCTCTTTTCAGTAAGCACTTTACTCAACAACATGATGCTGATTGCAAAATAAGAGGACTGCTTTCATTGTAGTATTTGACGTATAGATCTACTTCGTAGTCAATTTCGTTTTCTAGAACTCTTTTTTGGCCAATTTTGTTTAAGCCTCCGCTTCAACCCCCTAATTTCGTCAATTTGTCTATTTCGATTCCTCTTCGTTATATGATTCATCATATGGCAAACTACCGAAGCTATATATTCTAATATGCAATTTGCAGGTGTTAAATGAACCAAAAGGACTTCTATAGTTCCATTCTAATTTGAGGACAGCTTTCGTATTTCCAGTACCGTCCTGTCGAGCTCGGAGTTACAAAATGAGGCAAACCGAAAAGCACCAAAGCGAACACTCTTTAATCCTATCAAAACTTACGTAGTTATTGTTCAAAGGGCTGTAATTTTCTAGGATCTTGATGTAAAATGTGATAGACCTTTCAAAATCAAGCTACAAGCAAATTGCTAGCACGAAATCGAAGCAGAAGAAAGAAAAGTTTTAAAACCCATGAACAAAACCGAATCAGTTCACTTGGTTTAACACATTCATCCTTTTATCTGGTCAATTCATGGTTTTCCATCTTCAAATCAGTTCAGCGAATAAGGTTGTAACTAATGTTCTATAAGTAGCCAAACACAAAACTATTGCCCTTTGGATTAATTTGCCTAGACACCTGTTAAGCAACTAAGTAAATAAAGCGTAGTGTCGATACATTGATTTTACTTGCAACTTTTCTCATGTAATGTTTGACCAATATTCTGAAAATTAAATTATTTTATGTTAAGTACGTTTAGCAAGTATTTTAAACACGAACCGCATTTTATACGTGTTAGTACCTACATAATTGAACTTGGCTTAACAAGCTAATTGGCCTTGTCTTGAGCTCTATCTAGTCAAAGTTCGAGTACACAATTTAGCGTAGTAGAGTCTGATTATCAACCAATTGGATGACCCTTTAAAGTTTTTTGTTCAAACCAAATGAGTTTGGGGCGGGCTCTTTTCACCCTTCCAAAAATTTTGTCCACACTTTCCAATAGTCTTCAACCGTAGCCAACGCCAAAGAAGAAGCCGTTTCAAGCGTGAAAATTTACACAAATGTGTCTCTTCTGCACTTAGATTCATGCGTAAAAAATGAAGTTCAAGATTATACGATCAAAGTGATTGCAAAATGCCTACATATGAATTTTCCAATGTAACCAGACCAGAGAGATGATTTTACACTAATCAATGCTTTTATTTCGTGTTTCACTTTCTTCCTAATGAGAAACCACTGCCTTCTTGAAAAGCTTTTCATTGGAACTCTTGGCTGCAATTGACAGATTATTTGCTAATTCCACGACATTCGCTTTTTCCAAGAAAATAGTCTCTCTTCCAGTCGCAAAATTGTAGCTTGAAGTGGACATCTTAATGGTTATCTTGTTAACAAATTTGATTTAATACTTAAACTTTACATACAAAACCACCTGCACATGCGGTCTTCCTGCAAGCACTTCGAGATTCGGCCTTTGCTAAAGAATAGCACGATGTCAAAGCTTGCAAAGGACTAAAACACCACGTGAGAAGAGGTTGCTTTATATCAAGAATCATTTGAAGAGTAATAACATCACGGAGCACATGATAAATGCCAATAGCAAAGAACTTTGGAATGCCTTTCCATAATGACATAGCTCATTCCTTCCCGTATCTCCATCCCGTGGTGTTTGGGGACTTTCTCCAAGTTTCATGAAATGCAGCTAGAATCTGCACAAGGAAGTTAGCACTGGCTAATCATCAATAAATGAAGATATTCAAGATCGCAGCATCACAATTAACCCCATGAAAGGTAAGGTACGAATGCGTAAACATAATTTACACCAATTGTAGTTGGACCACAATGAACAGAGACTTCATTAGCTGGCTGATGAAAAGAAAACGATAGGGTTAAAAGAAGTATGCAATTAGCAACAACGCTTTCCTCCTTTGTTTCAGGAACAAAATTGATGTTAATAAAATTATGCTGAAAAGGTGAAGTGCTTAAACTACATAACAGAAAGATGTATTTGTTACATGGTCAATGGCAATATCCAATAAGCAAAATCAGCAATTCGGGATAATCTGTGAGGTCAGTTTCAACTTTACGAATTCAATGCCGCATACACGAGAACTAAGCTTATCATATCAAAAACCTATATGACAACATTCAAAGGATATTATCACACAAATACACTAACAGAAATGGAGGTGCCTAGTAGTGCAGACCTCTCTCTGCAGAGCCTCATCGAGTTCAGGAGTGATATCATTGTAATGCAACCGCATCAAACAACTCTGCAGCAAGGTAACATACAAAAAAATCGGTAGCTACTCATTTGATTAACAAATAATTAGAACCTAACATGCTTACATAAAGCAGATTCAATTTTAAAAACTACATTTACTACCATTCAGGTATGTGCTGTTGAGACGAGATCAAGTGTTTTGGATCTTCACAAGCATCAAAACTGCCTCAGGACAGTCCAGTTGGCCCACAAGCCTCTTCAAGTTTGGCACACGAGATGGTCCTCAGCTGTTGGTGATGTTTCCTCTGCAAAATCCCTTTTCATCATTTTGATTGGTCTTAGGTCTGGAATTTGAAGCTCCTCAGCCAAGTGAGCCACACCCAAATCAGTCATGTGATAAAACAATTCCATTACAACAATAGGATCAAATGGGATGTAAACTAATTAGCAAATTCTTGAGCTCCTCGCCCCAGCTTGTTTCACAGACGGGCAAAAAAATACAGCTGATTGCATTGAAGTCCCAAATTAATCCCTGATCATTACATAGACCAACCAAACCCGTCAGCACCAGTTTACCTTGCTTAATAATATTTCAAAACAAAAGTTTGACTACTGGTAATGTTAAGGTGGTGTACATTCATATATGACAAACTAGCCTAGACTACTTTAACATTTTTTTTATTACCAACCAGAAACACTTGAACCTCATATTTTATCTTAGCTTAGTTCGTCGTACTTACGGGGAATTGATGCTCTTTTTAGAAGGTTCAAGATGAACACCAGGGGAACATTAAGAAACTTGACAGAGTTTTTGCTCATCACGAAAAATCGAAAGGTGTTTGTCCATAACAGGACATTTGTCACTAGTCAAATTTGACAAAAGACAACTCACAAAGGAACTCAAAATGGCCAAGGATTTTTTTAAAGAAAATAGGAATTTTGGGTAGGGAAATTCTAGGCGTAGTTTACAATATTGAGTAGCCGAAGATCATTAGCCTCTAGGTGAAAATTTCGAACGGGTTTGCCAAGGGGGAAATTGTAAATAACTAGGAAATTCTTGTTTACCTATGTTAGATATTTTCATCCTTGCCTCACAAGCCGCCAATCTGTTTGCAGTCTACAAAAGCTGCCAATATAAGGATAAATGAAAAACATTGCTATAATGTAACCAACAGCAATATATGTAGGCAAATCTGGAGTTTCCAAAATCAATCAAATAAATGCCCAGTGTGGAGAAAATCATTCCTAAAAATTGAGGTTTGAGAAAAGTATTACTCTATTTGCTCACGCTGGCCGTTCAAGGATGAAGAATCTTACTAGATGACCAATGCCTTATATTGACTTTTGGGTCTACATTTTGATCTCAGCTGAAGCATCATGTCAGCTTCTATGACCAACTCCCCCACTTCTTCAATTATGTAAGACCAGCAATTTAGGAAAGAACCTGTCATGGAAAATCTTCTTGTCAAAAGAAGATAATGATAGTAGGTCATGAATCTCCGAAGAAAAATGATTGTTCACTGCTTTTTTACCTCTGTTGAGGAAACATGACTTGTGCTTAACTTACACATATAGAACCACCAGCACATGCGGTCTTCCTACAAGAGAGTTGTAATTTGGCCATTGCTGAAGAATGGCACAATGCCAAAGCTTGCAAAGGACTAAAACACCACATGAGAAGAGCTCGCTTTATATCAAAAATCCTTTGAAGAGTATTAACAACACGGAGCACATGATAAAAGCTAATAGCAAGGAACTTTGCAATGCCTTTCCATAATGACATAGCTCATTCCTGCCCGTATATCCATCCTGTGGTGTTTGGTGACTATCTCTGAGTTTCATGAAATGCAGCTTTAAAATATGCACAAGAAGAATAGCACTGACTAATTATCAGTAAATGAAAAAAAACCAACATCATAGCATCACAATTTACCCCATGAAAGACAAGGTACAAATGCCTAAACATCATTTATGCCAATCGCCGTTGGACCACAATGAACAGAGACTTCATTAGCTGGCCGATGAAAAAGAAAACAACTGACTTGGGAGAAGTAAACAATTAGCAACACTTTCCTTGTTTGTGTTTAGGAACAGAATTGATATTAATAAAATCCTGTTGAAAAAGTGAAGTGCCTAAACTACAGAACAAAAAGATGTATTTGTTACTTGGTTATTGGAAATATCCAATCAACAAAATCAGCAATACAGGATAATTTGTGAGGAGGTCAATTTCAATTTTACGAATTTAATGCCGCATACATGAGAACTGAGCTTTATCAAATCAGAAACCTATATGACAACATTCAAAGAATATTATCACACAAATAAACTGATAGAAATGGAGGATCCTATTAGTGCATACCTCCCTCTGTAGAGCCTCATCGAGTTGAGGAGCGATATCATTAGAATGCAACCGCATCAAAAAACTCTGCATCAGGGTAACATACAAAAATATCAGCGGCTACGTATTTGATTGACAAAAGGATAGAACGTAATGAGCATATAGAACGCAGATTCAATTTAAAAAACTACATTTACTATCATTCAGATCGAGTGTTTTGGATCTTCACAAGCATCAAAATTTCCTCAGGACACTCCAGTTAGCCCATGAGCCTCTTCAAGGTTAGCACGCAAGATGGTCCTCAGCTGTTGCTGATGCTTCCCCTGCAAAATCCCTTTTCTTCATTTTGATTGGTCTCAGGTATGGAAGTTGAAGTTCCTCAGCCAAGTTAGCCACACTCAAATCAGTCATGTGATAAAACAATTCCATGACAACAATAGGATCAAAAGGGATGTAAAATAATTAGCAAATTCTTGAGCTCCTCGGCCCAGCTTGTTTCACAAATGAGCAAAAAATTGTTCAATTAGGCAAAAGGTCATCAATACAGCTGATTGAATTGAAGTCCCAAACTAAGCCTTGATCATCACATAAGACCAACCAAGCCCGTCATAAAAGTAGCACCAGTTTACCTTGCTTGATAATCTTTCAAAACAATAGTGTGACTACTGATAATGTTAAGGTGGTCTACAATCATATATGATAGACTTGCCAAAACTAATTTTACATTTTTTTTTATCACTAACCTGAAACAATTGAACCTTGAATTTTATTTTACCTTCGCTCCTTGTAGTTACTGGGAATTTATGCTCTTCTTAGAAGGTTTAAGGGGAACATCGAGGGAACAATAAGAAACTTGATAGGATTTTCATTCATCACAGAAAATTGAAAGTTGTTTGTCCCCAAAATCAATCAAATAGATACCCAAAGTGGAGCAAATCATTCTTAAAAAATAGAGCTTCAAGAAAAGTATTATTCTATACACTCACACTGGCCGTTCAAGGATGAAGAATCTTACTAGATGACCACTGCCTTCTATTGACATTTGGGTCTACATCTTGATCTTGGCTGAAACATCGTGTAAGCTTCTATGACCTACTAACTTGCTCCTTCAATTATGTAAGACTAGCAATTCAGGAAAGTGCAAAACCCTGTCATGGAAAACCATCTTGTCAAAAGAAGATAGTGATGAAAAGTAGGCTATGAATATAATAAAAAAAATGATAGTTTGCTGCTTATTTACCTCTGTTAAAGAAACATGACTCGTCTCACTGTTGTAATAAGGGTATAAGATCATCACATCATTATCACTGCGATATAATATTTCAACAGAGAGATCAAGACAGATCTCTTTCATAATTTCCAAAGATGCGTGTTCTAGATAATTTCAATAGCGTTTCCCATGAGTCACAACCACGAATATCCAAAAGAAATTAATCCAATTTTTCAACTCCCTGAAGCTGAGTAAGTTTCATGCAGTCTTCAACTTTCCAATGGTCCTCACCTGTTGCTGATGCTTCATCTGCAAAATCCCTTTTCTTCATTTTGATTAGTCTCAGGTATGGAATTTGAAGTTCCTCAGCCAAGTTAGCCACACCCAAATCAGTTGATAAAACGATTCCATGACAACAATAGGATCAAGCGGGAGCAAATTCTTGAACTCCTTGCCCCATCTTGTTTCACAAACAGGCTAAAAACTGTCCAAGTATGCAAAAGGTCATTGATACAGCTGATTGAATTGAAGTCCTAAAGAAAGCCTTGATCATTACATAGACCAACCAAACCTGTCATAGAAGCAAGCACCAGTTTACCTCGATTGATAATATTTCAAAACAACAGTTTGACTACTGGTAATGTTAAGGGGGTGTACATTCCTATATGACAGACTAGCCAAATCTACTTTAACATTTTTTCTATCACCAACAAGAAACACTTGAACCTTATATTTTATTTCAGCTCAGTTCATCATACTTACTGGGAATTGATGCTCTTCTCAAAACGTTCAAGAGGAACATCATGGGAACATTAAGAAACTGGACAGGGTTTTTGTTCATCACGAAAAACCAACAGGCCTTTGTCCCAAACAATACATCTGCCATTAGACAAATTAGACACAAGACAACTCACAAGGAACTCAAAATGGCCAATGGTTTTTTCAAAGAAAATATGAATTTTGGACAGAGGAAATTTGGGTGTAGTTTACAATATTGAGTAGCAAAAGATCACCGGCCTCTAGGTGATAATTTCAAATCCTAGGTTTACAGAGAGGGAAACTATAAATCACTAGCGAATTCTTATTTACCTGTGTTTGATATTTTCATCCTTGCCTCACAAGCTGCTAATCTGTTTGCAGTCTACAAAAGCTACCAATGGAAGGATAAATGAAAAACATTGCTATAACGTAATATGTAGGCAAATCCGAAGTTTCCAAAATCAACCAAACAGATACCCAGTGTAGAGCAAATCATTCTTAAAATATTGAGCTTCGCGAAAAGTATTACTCTATTCGCTCACGCTGGCCGTTCAAGGATGAAGAATCTTACTAGATGACCAATGCCTTCTATTGACATTTGGGTCTACATTTTGATCTTGGCCAAAACATCATGTCAGCTTCTATGACCAACTCCCCCACTCCTTCAATTATGTAAGACTAGCAATTTAGGATAGTTCATAATCAGAACCCTGTGATAGAAAACCTTCTTGTCAAAAGAAGTTAGTGATGAAAAGTAGGTCATGAATCTCAGAAGAAAAATGATTGTTCACTACTTATTAACCTCTGTTGAGGAAACATCACTCTATGAGTCGCAATACAACTCTGATTCATAATTTCTAAAGACGCGTGCTCCAGATAATTTCGGTGTTGCTTCCAATGAGTCGCAACCAGAAATATCCAAATCAATTAAATCCAACTTTTCAAGTCCTTGAAGTTGAGTAAGTTTCTTGCAATCTCGAACATTTAGAGATCATAACCTCTCACATCCCGTCAAACTTGGTAAAGTTTCCATTGATTTGCATCCTCTAAAATCCAACTTTTCTAAGAACTTCGCAGCCTTGGGACCTTGAATTTCGACTAGATTGTTGCACCTGACAGCCACTAATTTCTTCAAACACCATGATTCTAGATAGAGAAGCCTTTCAATGGAATTGCAGTCATACATAACTATGCCCTTCAAGAACTTCAAATTATCCTGGCCCTGAATTTCAACTAGGTTATTGCAATCCTTAACGTGTAATTTTTTCAGACGAATTAATTGTGAAAGGTCCAACCTTTCAATGGAACTGCAGTTTTTTTATTGAAAACTCTTCCAAGTTCTTCAATCCATCGAGCTTAAGCAATATCAACTTATCACACTCCCAAATAAGGAGTTTCAAGAGTCTTGAGGAAAGCTCCGGGATGTCTTCAAGTAGATCGCATGCCTGAAGATGGAGTTTTTCTAGGTGGATTGAGCTAGAAAGCTGTGGCAACGTGGAACTTTGACAAGAGATCCATAGATACATCAAGCCTGAAGGAAGCTCTGGCAATGACCGGAGCTTGTCACAGTCCAATAGGCTAAGGCATTGGAGAGAAGAAAGATTACGAATGCTTTCTAGCAGGTTAATATCGGCGCGCAAGTGATATTGACATTCTCGAGCAAAGACAAGTCACCAATTTCACTTGGAATTGCTCTTTCAGACTACGGCATGATAGGAGACTTAGAGTGTGCAGATTTTTAACCTTCCAATAGCACTAGGAAGCTTTTCAATACCACAACCACTAATGTCCAGATGTTGCAAAATCTGTAAACCCAAATTGAGCTAGGGATTTTTCTGAGAGACTCACAACAGCTGGCACTCGATTTCTCCAACTTCCTCGGAGAACCGATAGATGTAGGAATCTTAGTAATATCAGCAAAATTTAATACAAGTTCTTCTAATTTGACAGATTCGCCTCCTTTCTGTTCTAACTCACATACCCATCTGCTCTTGGTCCAGTCCATTGCCACATTCTTCTACCACAATCCCAATTCTCTTGTGGATCCTAAGATTGCCACGCTCTCCCCAATTCAACTTGATGATCCAGCCGAACACTAACGCACCTTCTCCCGTCCCGGCTTTGATATGATCTTCTTCATTTTTTTTTTTTTGATAATCCAGGAACCCCCCGCACGGCCGACAGCCGGAGGAGTAAACCTGGAGCGACGCTAGCGCAGGACCCACCACCACGGCGCCACACTTAAGAATCCCTAACGCCTACGCTGGGGTTTGAACTCTGGTCCCTTCGTGGGAGGACCAGAGCGCAAGCCAACGCAGCCGCTGAGGGCGGTGGTATCTTCTTCATTTTCTTCTCCTCTTCTCTGCAATAAACACACTATGTTATAGCTTCTACCAGTAGCCTCCTTCCTTGTCTAAACAATTTAAACAGCAATTTTTATGCGAACCACCAATTCGTCCACCTGAGAGAATCTCGAAAGGAAAAAGTAATGCTGCTCTTCAAGAACGAACTGGTCTCTCTACTTGGTTTAGGCATGAAAATATACATGGTTGTGTCTCTTCTGCTTTTAGATTCATGCTTAAATAAATCAAGTTTGAAATTACACGACCAAAGTGATTGCAACCTACATATGAATTTTCCGAGGTAACCAGACCAGAGAGATGATTTTACACTAATGAACACCTTTATTTTGTGTTCAAAATTCGTCCAAAATGAGAAACTACTGTCTTCTTGGGAACCTTTTGATTGAAACTCTTGGCTGCAATAGACAGACTATTTGCTTATTCCACAGCATTTGCTTTTTCCATGAAAAAAGTCTCTCCCAGTCACAAAACTGTAGCTTGAAGTGGACATCTAAATGGTAATCTTGTTAACAAATCTCATTTTATGCTTGACTTCACATATAGAACCACCTGCACATGCGGTATTTCTCCAAGTGATTTATGATGCGGCCTTTGCTAAAGAATAGCACGATTCCAAAGCTTGCAAAGGACTAATACACCACACGAGAAGAGGTCGTCTTATATCAAGAATCCTTTGAAGAGTACTAACAACACGGAGCAAATGATAAACGACAATAGCAAAGAACTTCGGAATGCCTTTCCATACTGACATAGCTCATTCTTGCCCATATCTCCAACCCCTGGTGTTTGGGGACTTTCTCCGAGTTTCATCAAATGCAGCTTTAATCTGCACAAGGAAGATAGCACTGACTAATTATCATATAAATGAAGATATCCAAGATTGTAGCATCAGAATTTACCCCATGAGAGATAAGGTACAAATGCGTAAACATCGACACCAATCGGAGTTGGACCACAATGAACAGAGACTTCATTAGCTGGCTGATGAAAAAGAAACCAACAGGCTTAAAAGAAGTAAGCAATTAGCAACACTTTCCCTGTTTGTGTTTGGGAACGGAATTGAAGCTAATAAAATTATGCTGAAAAGGTGAAGTGCCTAAACTACAGAACAGAAAGATGAATTGCTAACTGGTTATTTTGCAAGATCCAATTAGCAAAATCAGCAATACGGGATAGTTTGCAAGGAGGTCAATTTCAACTTTACAAATCCAATACTGCATACATGAGAACTGAGCTTATCAAATCAGAAACCTATATGACAACATTCAAAGGATATCATCTCATAAATAAACTGATAGATATGGAGGAGCTGTCACGCCCCGCACCCAACGAGAGCATGAACATCCGCCTAGGGTCGAAACAGAGTGTGACGCTCCCAGGATTGCGTCACAGAGACCCTAATACCCAAATCAGAGAAAACACGCCACATGCGGAAACGACATATATATAATGTATATATACACCCAGACAAATTATTAGCAACCATGAATAGCACGAGTTAACAATTTAAACGATAGATTAAACCTTAATATACGTTCTTTACAAACTTACAAACAACATCCATTAAACCCAGAGATACAACAAAAGGGCCACGAGTATAAAAAGAGGTCGGTGGCCTAGGGGAAATCGAACCAACACCCGGAGGGCTACAGTAAAAAAGTATCGGCCCTCACTCCTAAGGCTGGGACCTAAACTAGGGCTCCCAGTCGAGGTCAGATCCAGACGTCTCAAAAGAACTCTCGGACTGCCCTGGCTCTTCCTCTGAGCTCATAGCCTCAGACTCTATCTCGAGCTCAGGGTCCTGCTCTTCAGCCTCAAAATTCATGGCCGGGGATCTGAAATGTTCGGTTTTACCACAACCGTGAGAAAACTCAGCAAGTAATAAATCGCTAATCCCAACTAGACTAAAGTGTACCTCCAGAGGGTAAATAAAATACATAATTCAATAAACTAGTGCAACAATAAATGTCAATTCACCCGGGCCCATAGCCCAATTCACTATAACATCCTGCAGGTAAGACTTTCGATAGCAATATAAATCGAGTGTGCAGTCATATCCTGCAGATTAAACTTTCAATATCAATATATAAAAAGAATATGCAGTTATAACGACCGGATGGCCACGACCCTAAGGCCACAACAAAATGAACCGACCCGTAGGCCCGACCCGTAGGCCACAAATTGTCCCGACCCGAAGGCCCGACCCGAAGGTCACAAATTGTAACGACCCGAAGGCCACAATTGTAACGACCCGAAGGCCCGACCCGAAGGCCACAAATTGTAACGACCCGAAGGCCCGACCCGAAGGCCACAATTGTAACGACCCGAAGGCCCGACCCGAAGGCCACAAATTGTAACGATCCGAAGGCCCGACCCGAAGGCCACAATTGTAACGACCCGAAGGCCCGACCCGAAGGCCACAAATTGTAACGACCCGAAGGCCACAATTGTAACGACCCGAAGGCCCGACCCGAAGGCCACAAATTGTAACGACCCGAAGGCCCGACCCGAAGGCCACAATTGTCTCGTCAGACACGTGCATCGACAATTCCAATTTCAACTACATCCAGGCCAATCATGTAATTTCACATGTCGCGGGACTCAATTTAATTATCGTGCCACGATGTGCCAAGTACCATAATTCGCAACTTCACTCAATCAACTCATTGTCGGCACGCCTAGCACGTTTCATTTTAATCCATTTACACCCGGCATTCAAAACACAACTTAGTAATACACAAACCCAATCCGTTTAGGATTCGGTATAGCCAACCAAGCTCAACCATTGAACCCCCGAATATAGTATCATTCCTTAGGATCCCAACGAGTCCTAATTAACCGGTACATTGTCCAAAATCAACCCACCACCTATTGAACCAATTAATTTCAACTTAGGCGAAATAATCCAAATTCGGATCCCCATAAATAGTGCTCAATAACATGCAATTTCCAGCTTTGAATCACCTCCAAGCAACCTTATTTAGTCCCAATTAGGTCCTCAAATCAGCCCATGCACTTTCCACACAATTAAACCACGACTTAGCTTAATTACCTCATTAATTTACCCCTAAAATTCCACAATTAGGCTAATTAGGATTTAAAAATTTTTACTCGCCTAATATTGTCTCGAAGCGACGGGAGCGGGCGGTCGATTACCGGCGAGCGGTGAGAATCGACGGCGGCGCTCCGGGGGCAAGCCGGTGGTTACGACGGCGCCGGCGGGACCCACGTTCTCCTCGGGCAAAACGGAGGGGCTGCTGCGAAAGGGCTGAGGGCGGTGGAGAGGGGAACGGCGAGGGTGAGGCGGTCGGCGAGAACGGCGGCGCGGCACCGGCTTGGCCGGCCGGTTGACTGGCCAGCCGGCTGGGCTTGCTGGCCGGTCGACTGGGGCGGCGACAGGAGACAGCAGCGACGCGGCGGCGACGAGCGGCGTCGAGGCTGGACGGCCGACCGACGGGCAGCGTCGCGAGCTGGAACAAGAGAGAGATATAGTCGGGGGTGAGAGAGAGAGAGAGACAGAGAGAGACAGAGAGGTTTGGGGAGGCTGAGGGGGAGTGGTGGCTGACCGGACGAGCCGGCGACGGCGGCTGGCCTGCGGCGGCGAAGGCGAGCTGACGGGCGGCAGCGAAGGGCGGCTGGCCGGACTCGAGCGGAACCGGACTGAGAGGAAGCCGAGAAAGAGAGAGAGACGAGGGCTGGTCTCGCAGCGGCGCCAGCGACGGTCGACCGGCGAGGGCGACGGCAGCGACGGTCGGGCGCGGCTGGGACGGCGACGGGCTTGTTGTCGCTCGCGCGAGGGAGAAGGAAGGAGCGGCTGGCTGGCAGCGACGGCGGCGAAGCTCGCTGGCGGCGTAGGCGGGCCGGCACGGCGCGGCGGCGAGCTCGGGCGGCGGTCGGCGAGCCGGACGGGCGAAGCCGAGCGAAGCAGAGTCAGGCGCAGGAGTAGTCGGGCCAGCGAAGAAGGAAGGAAGAGGGAGGAGAGAGAAGAAGAGAAAAGGGAAAGAGAGAAGGGAAAGAAGGGAGAGAAGAGAGAGAGTGTGAGTCTGCATGGGGAAGCGGCAGAGGGGACGTGCGCATGGGGAAGGGGCGCGCGGCAGAGGGGAAAAGAGGAGAGAGGGAAAAAGAAGAGAGAGAGTGGGGGTTACGTGCGCGGAAAAAGGGGGAGGGGGTCTGCCGAGAGAGAGAGGAGAGAGAAAGAGAGGAGAAAAGTTTGAATTTTAAACTTCAAGCGCGAATCAATGGACACGGTTCAAACTAAAAATCGACCTATCGGTCCCGATTTAAATTCGGAAAAAGGCCTAATAATGCACAATAAATCCCAGCAATAATCTAGGGCATACGGCCAAAACAAAATAACTCAAACCACACTACGAGGGAGGTCTACCAGTCCAAATTCGCACCCGGTCAAAAATCCACTTTCTCACTATTTCTGATAATGCCGACGCTAGCCACAATAATATCGACACTGTCCAATTTATTTCGTCCCGAAACTCCCGGAAATCGACTGCCAAGTTCAGGGTATAAATAACGGCCAAATTCGATCGAGTGCGATTCTAGCAAAATTTCTATTTTTAAAAATAAGAACCCGAGAGTGATCAGTTCCCGGGCGAAATTCTATTATAAGCGCACTGACGAATTATACGTTTTATAAATCCCAAAAATGGGCCAAAATCCGGACTGTCACAGGAGCCTAGCAGTGCATACCTCCCTCTGCAGAGCCTCATCAATTCCAGAGTGATATCATTAGAATACAACCGCATTGGACAACTCTGCATCAGGGCAACATACAAAAAATCAGCAGCTTAGCATTTGATTAAAGGAGAGCTAGAATCTATTGAGCGTACAGAAAGCATATTTAATTGAAAAAAATACATTTACAATCATTCAGGGATGTGAAGTAGACATCAGATCAAGCGTTTGAAAATTCAGAAGCATCAAAACTTCCTTGGGACACTCCAGTCGACCCCGGAGCGTCTTCAAGGTTGGCACACAAAAGGGTCCTCAGCTGTTGCTGATGCTTCCCCTGCAAAATCCCTTTTCTTTATTTTGATCGGTCTCAGGTATGGAATTTGAAGTTCCTCAGCCCAGTCAGCCACACCGAAATCAGTCATGTGATAAAGCAATTCCATGACAACAATAGGATCAGACAGGATGCAAACTAATTAGCAAATTCTTGAGCTCCTCATCCCAGCTTGTTTCAGAGATGGGCAAAAAATTGCCCATTAATGCAAAAGGTCATCGATACAGTTAATTGAATTGAAGTCCCAAAGTAAGCCTAGATCGTTACATAGACCAACCAAACCTGTCATAGAAGCAGCAACAGTTTACCTTACTTGATAATCTTTCAAAACAACAGTTTGACTACTAGTAATGTCAAGGTGGTCTACATTCATATATGACAGACTAGCTAAAACTACTTTAAACATTTTTTTTTGTCACCAACCAGAAGCACTTGAACCTTGAATTTTATTTTAGCTCAGTTCATCATATTTACTGGAAAGTGATGCTCTTCTGGGAAGGTTAATGCAGGACAGCAAGGGAACAATAAGAAACTTGACAGGGTTTTCGTTCATCACGGAAAATCGAAAGGCATTTGTCCCAAACAGGACATCTGCCATTAGTCAAATTTGACATACAAAAGAACTCGCAAAGGAACTCAAAATGGCCAAGGACTTTTTTCAAAGAAAATATGAACTTTCAACATTGGGAAATTCTGGGCATAGTATACAATAATGAGTAGCAGAAGTTCATCGGCCTCTAGATGAAAATTTCAAATCCCGCGTTTATCAATAGGGGAGCTGTTAATCACCAGGTAATTCTTGTTTACCTTTGTTGATATTTTCATTCTTGCCTCGCAAGCTGCTATCTGTTTGCATTCTACAGAAGCTGCCAATGGAAGTGTAAACGAAAAACATTGCTATAATGTAATCAACAGCAATTATACAGAGGCAAATCTGGAGTTTCCAAATTCAATCAAATAGATACCCGGTGTGGAGCAAATCATTCTAAAAAAAGAGAGCCTCGAGAAAACTGTTACTCTATTCGCTCACACTGGCCATTCCAAGATAAAGAATCTTACTATGCCTTCTATTGACATTTGGTTCTACATTTTGATCTTGGCTGAAGCATCATATTAGCTTCTATGAGCAACTCCCCCACTCCTTCAATTATGTAAGACTAGCAATTTAAAGAAAGTACAGAACCATGCCATGGAAAACCTTCGTGTGAAATGAAGATAAAGTAGGTCATGAATCTCAAAAGAAAAAAGATTATTCACTGCTTATTTATCTCTATTGAAGAAACATGACTCGTCTCACTATTGTAATATAAGATTCCTCACATCATTATCACTGCAAGATAACATTTCCATAGAGAACACAACACAGCTCTCATTCATAACTTCTAATAACGCGCGTGCAAGATAATTTCGATATTGCTTCCAATGAGTCGCAACCAGAAATATCCAAATCAATCAAATCCAACTTTTCAAGTTCCTGAAGCTGAGTAAGTTTGTTGTAGTTTCGAACAATTAGAGATCGTAACTTCTCACATCCTGTCAAATTTGGCAACATCTCCATTGATTCGCATCCTATGAAATCCAACACTTCTAAGAATTTCGCACCATCAAGACCTCGAATTTCGACTAGATTGTTGCACCTGACAGCCACTAACCACTTCAAACGCCCTGATTTTGGACAGAGAAGCCTTTGAAAGGAATTGCAGTCGTATATAAATATGCCCTCCAAGAACTCCAAATTATCACTGCCCTGAATTTCGACTAGGTCATTGCAATGCTCAGCGTGTAATCGTTTCAGACGAATTAACCGTGAAAGGTCCAATCTTTCAATTGAACTGCACCTTTTTAATGAAAGCTCTTCCAAGGTCTTCAATCCGTCAAGCTCCAGCAATATCAGCTTACCACACTTCTCAATACGGAGTATCAAGAGTCTCGAGGGAAGCTCGGGGATGTCTTCAAGTAGATGGCATCCCAGAAGATGGAGTTCTTCTAGGTGGATTAGGCTAGAAAGCCGTGGCAGTGACCGGAGCTTGTCACAGCGCCATAGGTCAAGGTGCTGGAGAGAAGAAAGATCCCCAATAGCATTGGGAAGCTTTTCAATCCCAGAATCACTCAAGTTCAGGTGTTGCAAATTCTGTAAATCCTCAATTGAGCTAGGGATTTCTCTCAGTGACTCACAACGGTAGGCGCTCAGTGTCTTCAGCTTCTTCAGAGAACCAATGACAGACGTAGGGATCTCTGTAATACCAGAATCATCTAATACAAGTTCTTCTAATTCTTTTAATTCGCCCACTTCCT
The DNA here is from genome assembly GCA_031216235.1 of Syzygium jambos. Taxonomy (NCBI): domain Eukaryota; kingdom Viridiplantae; phylum Streptophyta; class Magnoliopsida; order Myrtales; family Myrtaceae; genus Syzygium; species Syzygium jambos. Next base: position 23,207,813 of record CM062221.1, on the reverse strand, counting down.
CTGGTAGCTCCTTGAGACTAAAACAGAAGCTCAATTCCAAGGAAATGAGGCTCTTGAGTTTGCCAACAGAAGGGTGTAGATGCTCTAGTCCGGCACAATGGTCCAAGCGGAGAACCCTCAACTGCGTGAAAGCCGAGAGATCAGGAGTACATCTTAAACCATTGCAACCGCTAAGGTCGAGAACTCGTAGCCGCTCTGCCGTCTACACAAAAAGAGGAGTATAAAGCTGTCAAAAGAATGAGTGGGGGATCGGCTAAACAAAAACAAAACCCAAAAAATCAGAGAGAGAGAGAGAGGATGTCTTTTTTCTCCCCAATCTTACCGTGATCAAACTCCATCCTTCCCAATCCTCTGTGATGATGTGGCTGTATGATAAATCCGAGAAATCACGAGTACATCTTAAACCAAAGATCCATCTGTGAACTTGAAGCTGCTTTGCCGGCTACACAAAAAGAGGAGAATAAAGCTGTCAAAAGAACGAGTGGGGGATTGGCTCAACAAAAACAAAACGCAAAATATCAGAGAGACAGCGAGAGGATGTCTTTTTTCTCCCCAATCTTACCGTGATCAAACTCCTCCAGCCTTCCCAATCCTCTGTGATGATCTGGCTGTGTGATAAATCCGAGAAATCACGAGTATATCTTAAACCAAAGCACCATCTGTGAACTTGTAGCCGCTCTGGCGGCTACACAAAAAAGAGGAGAATAAAGCTGTCAAAAGAATGAGTGGGGGACATCGGCTAAACAAAAACAAAACCCAAAAAATCAGAGAGAGAGAGAGAGGATGTCTCTCCCTTTCCCCCATCTTACCGTCATCAAACTCCCTTCTTCCCGATCCTCTACCATCACGCTCTCTGATAATTCCAGCACCGATAAGTTCGGTAGATGCAAATTGGCCGTCGGAAGAGGCCGATCGCCTTCCCTGAAGACGTTCCATTGAAGCCATCTTATTTCAGAAAGGAGTTCGTTGGAAGAGTCTCCGCTTGTAGCTGCCCGCATCCAGTCACGGAACCAGGACCTCTGCAAGTTTTTTCAAAGGGTTCATCTTAGTACGTCTGGATACGGGGGGAAGGCATTCAACTTGTGACTTTTCGTTTTTGCTTTTTTTTTTTTTGAAAAAAAATTGGATTTGCACCGTTTTGTTATCTTTTTATCCTTCCCGTGTATAAATATGGACACATGAACTCACATTTATTTTATTTTTTTGACGATCTTTCGAAATGTGTGAAAATAAAGAAAAAAATAGTAAATTGCTTTAAAACAACTAAGGCAAATGCACCTCAATGTTTTATCTTTTGATTTTCTTTTTCAAATTTTGTAGCTCATGCACTTTGACTTTTATTTAAGACGAAATACGCGAAACCATTTCGCATAGTACAAATGTTTACTTGTAAATTTTCATATGACTTGTGTTAATTTTTCAAAAGAATTTGTTAGAGTGATGGTGGGCCACCTGTAAGTAGCTAAGGAAGCACCCGATTTTCATTTCATTAACTATATTTGTGGAGTGTTTAATCATTTTTTTTAAACTGAAACTTTTTTTTTGTAAAGTACGTTTAAAAACGAGATGTGGTGACATTGGTTAGCAATACACTTTTTAGGTTATAAGCAACATCTTTAAGCCAAGCCTGCCATATGAAAGTTTATGGAGAAATATCACTTATTTTTATTTACCAAAAGAAATTTGAAGATACAAATGTCCATTTGCATAAGAATGGCACTGTTTATTTTTGCATCTTATAAGTCGAAACATACTGTTATAATTTCCTGATAACACAGATCATTTAATTAGTTGAATATGGTGAAAAAAATCCCATATGGCTTTGATTGACTTTAATAATAATACCTATATTTTCCCCCAAAAGTTCAAGTGGTTAGAATTGTTTTTTTGGTTGGTTTGATTTACTTTTATTGTTTGACTCGTTTGTCTCTCTGCTTAAAATAGTAAAAAGCCTGCAATGGGTATAATTTCTCTTAAGTTTGTTAGCAGGAAAAGTCACTAAATTGTTATAATCATCACCCCATGCTATCTTTCATAATTTTCACTTGTACACCAATCTTTACGATATATTACATTAAAAAGTTTACTATATGGAAAAGGGATTTCAAACCTCAAACTTTCCTCAAGAGTTTACACACAATTCGCATATATTTCACCAGAATTAGTTGAAGAAATAGGATATAACGAAATAGACAAAATTATATTTTAAATAGTCAAGACAATTGGAAATTAGTCCCAAAAGTATTTCATTTTCCAAAGTTAAATCAAAATCTTTCCATCTTACAATCATTTAATTTTTTTTCCTACACCAATTATCATCTTTCAACATATCTGTCTGTTCAAAATTGGTTTCACTTTTTTTTTCATTTTTCCAAACATTAGTATGGTGTGCTCTTTTTGCTAATATTAAGAAGTTATCGGATCAACAAAAGAGTGTGATTATCGAATCATAGGAACGAACTAATTCAAATTATATCAAGAATATAAAGATGTTTCCATTGCCCAAAATCTCTTGGTTAATTGCTAGGCTTAATTCCGCGCCACTCATCAGTCATGAGCCTATGAGTCATCAAGATGGACAGATATATTATAATAATATGACATGAACATTGATAATTTAAGTAAAAGGTAAACATAATTGAAAATTTTGGCTTCATGCTGAAAGTCATATATGATGAATACAAAGGTGTGGATATAATAATCAGCACGACATTTCCTTTGATTAGTCAAGTTTTCTTTTCTTTTTTTTACAAACAGTCAAGTTAGTCTAGCAGTTTCTAGCACAAAAGAGGCATTGTCCCAAAAAAATATAAATTATATAAAAGAACTTACAGCGGATAGGAATGTTTGTTATAAAAAATGAGCAAGGTGAACGTGTTAAAACCTTAAAAAAAGTAATATTTTACTGAAAATATTTTTAAGGGGATTTTTGCTATCTTATATATTAAGAGGAAATAAGAATGAAAAGAGATAGAAATAACTGGTAGAGCATAGGGATGAGTATCTTCAAAATCAAAATGAAGAAAAAAATATCAAATTTTGGATTTCTAAATCACAGGACCACCACATTTCATTCGGATACTTATAATTGGCCCTAATACATATTATTTGCCGATTCCTAAATTTTTACGGATGTAATTTATATCAATAAAATTGAATCGAATGATTTAACTCTTTCATCTTTAGGATACTTATAATTTATTTAGTTGTCACGATTTATATACGATGGACATAAATGGATGTGTACACAAAAATTTTTCCTAGAAAGTAAGAGCATTTGTTCATGCTAGATGAAATACTAGAATTGATAAGATTAAATATATTAAAATAAGAGGGAGAGAAAAAGAAAGGAGTGCCGTATTTTACCCATTCTTCCCGTACTACTCTCGAGGCTCCCCTGTAGTTGCAATCCCATGGCCCGCTACGTTTGTCAAGCGGTTGTCCTTGACAAAAAATGCTCCTTCCAAGATCTCTTAGTTGATCATGCATCATAAACTCACCATCATCTCCAATTTTAATTAAGCACCTCAACTTCAATTCTTCGATTCCTTGATTTGGATAAAACCCACAGTCCTCCTGTAACATCCTGAATTTTGACCCGTTATCGGGACCAATAAAGTGTATATTCATTCTCGTGTAATTTTAGTGAGTCTCGCCTGAACCTGATCAGTCTCGGGATACTAACCATATGAGAAAGGCTAAATAGGAACAGGTACGTGGACCGAGAACCCAATCGCGACTGAACGCTGATTTTGACGAACGTTGAGGAAATATTTTGAGCCAATATAGGCCGGTCTTAGGAAAATGACTGGTTGATTTTGTCAGTAACGTACGATCGGATCGCGAGTGATTTCGCACGACCGAAAGTACATCTGACGAATGAAACCTGATTGTAATCCAAACGATCGCGACCCTGGTACTAGTGATAATTCCTCTCGTTCTTTCGAAATTTAGACCATCACGATTTGGACAATCTTAGGTCGATACGCGTAACGCCTAAACGGCCGCTCGTTAGTGAGAGACCCTAAAATTGCGAAACGAGCATATTGAGATTACAATATTGGATCCGAGTTTCGATATCAAAATCTCAAGGGTAATTATGACTATTTTGTAAGACGGACGTCAATTGGTAATGGCCATTCATGTTTGAGATTAAAACAGTTGAAAACGGAAGATTCGGCAGAAAGTGAGAAAAAGACCATTTTGCCCCTGAGAACGCCGAGGCCGATTTCGGAGGCCGTTTGAGGTTAATTTTCGCGGCCAGCGTCATTTTGGGGTATCCGAGTGTGTTTGGAATGATTCTGGACAGAAAGTGGAATTTCGGCAAAAAATTGGAAAATAATATTATTTTATTCCCGGAAACTTCGCAGAGGATTTTCGAGGGCTTAGAAAGTGAATTTCGCGATTCCGACTCTGGATTAGGTATCACATGAATATTTAGGACCGGTATGAGCGAAAATTGGAATTTCAGTTCCGGACGGAAAAATGACGGAATTGCCCCTAGGCCATTTTTGATTTATTTCGAATTTTGATTTAATTTTGGAGATTAACCAAGGTTGGTTAAGGTTAACTAGGGTTGGTTAACCATGGTTAGGGGCAAATGACCATTCTACCCTTGCATTATTGATTTTGAAGCATTTTTGGCCATTGGATTAAGGGCATTTTGGGCAATTAGGCTAGGATTGTGACAAGTGTCATCCACCCACTCTCTCTCTTGACCATCTTTGACTCTCTCTCTCTCCTCAGCCCTCACTCACGATAGCTCTCTCTCTCTCCTCCCTCCCGATCGTGTCTCTCTTCCTCTCGGCTGCTTCACCGATCAGCACCGCCGGCCACTGTTCACGCCGGAACAGCAACCCTCGCCGGAGCTGCTGGCCACCAGCCGCCGTGTCCCGTCCCCTGGCGCCGTCCCTGGCCTAGTCGCAACATTTCTTCCCATTTCCGCCGTCCACAGCCGCCCGTTCGCCGCTGCTCCAGCCGAGGCGAGCAAGGTCGCCGTCGCCGGGCTCGTCCGCCTGGCCGCGCCGCCGTGCGCCACCCCAGCCATCCAGCCTCGCCTCACCGTCTTCCTTTCAGCCTGTCTCAGCCCACTCAGACCGGCGCCTCCCCTGTTTTGGCCGGGTTGTGGCCGTGAGCTTCGCCGGACCACCGTAGGCCGCCGGCTTGCCTTGGGACGCCGCCGTCGATCACACCGCTAGCCGGTGATCGGCCGCTCGTTCCCGTCGTCCCGCGTCGTCATTAGGCGAGTATTATCCCTAATTACTAGATTAGCCTAATTGTGCTAGATTAGGGATTTAATTAAGCATATTAGGCCCTAATTAATTGTATTTTGTGCATAGTTTAATTATGGGACCTAATTAGGGCTTAATGACATATTTTGGGCTTAATTTGGAAGTTAATTAGTGTTGATTATGGCTTGGGCTTCTTGGGCTCCGAATTTGCATGTTGGGCCCAAATTGAATTTAAATGGGCCATTGAATGAAGATTTAAATGGGCCTTTGAGATTTAAGTGGGCTTTGAATGAAATTGAAATTGTGGGCCCAAGTGAGAAAAATAATTGATGGGCCTTAGTGAAGACTAGAATGGGCCCTTGAGTAGAGAATTCAAGTGGGCCTTGGAAAAGTTAATGGGCCTTGATGTGAATGGACTTGAATTGTGGAAGCCCATTAAGAATTAAATTGGGCCTTAGATTGTGGAATTGTGTGAAAGTGTTTGAAGCCCATTGAGAATTAATGGGGCCTTTGATTGTGAAATTCCACGCTGACTTTTATATAATTGAGTGTGATTGTGACCGACGGGTCAGGCCTACGGGTCGACATATAACTGTGACCGACGGGTCAGGCCTACGGGTCGAGTGAAATTGTGACCGACGGGTCAGGCCTACGGGTCGACATATAACTGTGACCGACGGGTCAGGCCTACGGGTCGAGTGAAATTGTGACCGACGGGTCAGGCCTACGGGTCGACATATAACTGTGACCGACGGGTCGGGCCTTCGGGTCGAGTGATTGATGACCATTGGGTCATGGCCTTCGGGTCGAGTTAAATTGTGATGACCATTGGGTCATGGCCTTCGGGTCGATTTAATTGTTTATGAATTATATTGATATCGAGAGTCTAACCTGCAGGGCTGGAATATTGGAATCGGGCTGTGAACCCATGTGAACTTATATTGATTTAATTACTGGTTCAGTAAATTGTGTATTTTATTTAATTCTGGAGGTGCACGTTAGCCTAGTTTAGGATTAGAGATTTTACTTGCTGAGTTTATCTCACGGTTGTGGTAAAACCGGATTTTCAGACCCCCGTCAGTAGAATGCCGAGGAAAAGTCCTCTTTTTGGATACCCGTACCGGATTCAGCGAGGGGTTAGTGAGCATCCTTGCGGGGACGGATCAGCATACATTAGGCGCCAGTCAGTGGTGTTTATAGATGTGGGAGAGGCTTACCCAGAGACACAGGAGTACGTGGCCTGGTATTTGAGGGGAGTTGATGGGGTTACTGGACCTCCGATGAGGACTTTTGATGTTCCAGTAGATATTAATGGCGTCATGATTCCCCAAATGGTGAGTGGAGAAGTCTCTGATCCTCCAGCCTCCCTTAGTGTGAGTAGCGTGGGCGACACGGTGGATGGACCGATACCGATGGACGAGGTGCAAGGCGGTGAACAAGTCATAGCTGACGATATTATTGTGGAGGAAGAAGAAGAGGAGCAGAATCTGGAAATAGTAGGCGAGAACGGTGAACCAATTGGGGAAGTGGCCGAAGTTGGATCAGATATGGAAATACTGACGGATGAAGACTCATCTGAGGAGTCCGCAGCATCATCCAACCCAGGTCGGGATCCTTAGAATAGAACGGCATGATAGGAGTTTAGATTAACCCCTCTTTTTGATGTAACTCCCCCTAGATAGTTAGTCGTCACCCTAGGCCACCGATCCTTTTTGTTTAGTGGCCTTTTTATGTATTCTTTTTGGTTGTAAATAAATAGAGTGTATAAGTATTTAAAAAGGGTGTATTTATGTTAGTGTTTATTAATATATTATTGTCTTTGACTATTCATGGTTATGTTTACATATCTGGGTGTATATATAATATATACGTGTTTCCGCATGTGTCGTGTATTTACTCTGATTTGGGTTTCGGGTCGGTGACGCAATCCTGGGAGTGTCACATTTTATTTCGATCTACACGGATGATCATGCTTCGTGGGGTACGGGGCGTGACATCCCCGTTCGAATTGGTATCAGAGCAAGGACAGCTCTGTTTGATCTAGTTGAGCCTTGGAGTGATAAGGAGAAATGACCATGGGTAGCTATAGGGTGACTTAGTGTGCTAAGTGTACCTCCAGAATATTTGTGCTTGACTATTGTGGTGATTGATTGAACCAGTATTGTGCAGATGCGGCAGGAACCAAGGTAAATTTGTAAGTCCTTGGGTGAAATTCATGTGCTGTTGTGTTAGCCGCATGCTGAGTGCTTAATTGTTTCTGTGCTTATACCTGCCTAGGATTTAGACCGGTTAGTTGGTTTAGGTCTCTAATTCCTGGATGGAATTATAGCAGGTAGTCGAGCACTCAGAGTCTAGATGAGCAGTGAAAGAGGTAGAGTGAGAGGAACCCCAAGGAGGGGCGCAGGCAGAGAAGCTCGTGGTAGAGGTCGTGGTAGAGCCAGAGCGATAGAGAATATAGTTGCAGGTGCTAGAGAGGAAGGGAACCCTAGAGTGGGTATTGGGGCTGCAGTGGACCCCAGAGCTGATGTTAGACAGGCGGAAGATCCGCGCATGGAAGGAGTTCTCCGAGCGTTAGATCGAATTGGTAATGTGATGGATAGGCAGGCGCAGGAAAGAGAGAATGCGACCGCTCAGGCTGCTGAGGCCGCAGCCGTTGCTGCCGTCCATGAGAATCAAGCTCAAGCTCAGCCAGTACAAGCTCAACCAATAGTGGCACCGAGACCAATGCACCAGTTGGTGGAGCATTTCCTTAAGCTGAAACCGCCTAAGTTCACGGGTAGAGGTGACCCCGAAGCCGCCCCGCGTTGGGTGGAGGAATTGGAAAAGGCATTTGAGCTGTTAGAGTGTACTGAGAGGGAAAAGATTTTATTGGCATCGTATCAACTGCAGGACAATGCCCATGACTGGTGGAAGGCGGTTAAGGATAGAGTGTTTCCGGAGTTTATGGAACCGACCTGGGCGATATTCGTCGAGCACTTCTATGGACAGTTTTTCTCTGAGAGTGCCCAGGAGAAGAAAATGGCGGAATTCATGAGGCTTCGTCAGGGATCGATGACTGTGGTGCAGTATGAGGCAGAGTTCATCAGATTGTCCAAATTTGCCCCGAGAATGGTTGAGAATCCCTTGGACAAGGCTCGAAGGTTCCGGGATGGACTAAAACCGGAACTTCGCACTCAGATGCTTTTGTTGAATATCAGGGATTATAGAGAGTTGTATGAGCGAGCCCAGACTATGGAACGGGATCAGATTGAAAGGGCATCAGCATCGGGTTCGAGGTTTATTCCTAATAAGGACAATCGTCGTTTTGTAAGGAGACCAATGGCTAGTAATAGACGGTTTGTTCCGCCCCCGAGAAGGATTATCGGGAAGCCCGGTCCGACACCACATAGAACGGGAGCTTGTTTTCGCTGTGGGAGTATGGGGCATCAGATTAAGAATTGCCCCCAGCAACGACTTTTGGGACCCTCAGGTCAACCACAGCAGCCGCTTAGAATTGGGAATCAGGCTGGAAATCCCCCACCGGCTATTCAGGGCAGACCACCTGCGCAAGGACGAGTATATGCGTTAGCGCGAAAAGATGCTGAGGACGCGCCGGGTGTGGTCACAGGTACCATTTCTCTTTGCAATCATTCAGCATATGCGTTATTTGATCCCGGGGCAACCCATTCGTTTATTTCTGAGCAGTTTGTTAGATTGGTTGGTCTGGAACCTATTCTACTTGAGATTATGTTGTGTGTGACGACCCCACTGCATGATAGGGTGTTAGTATCATTGGGGTGCTTGGACTGTAAAATTGTGATTGGAAATGTTGAAGAAAGAATTGATTTAGCTGTGTTAGCCATGTATGACTTTGATGTGATCATTGGTATGGATTGGCTAACTAAGCAGAAAGCCGTTATGGATTGCGGCAGCAGGACGATCCAATTTAATCCGATTGGTCGTCCTAAGTTTGAGTTTCAGGGAAACCGAGGAGGAACCTCGATCCCTTGGATTTCCTCAGTGGAAGCAACAGAAATGCTTGAGGAAGGTTGTGAGGGGTATCTGGTTAACGTCAAAGATCCGACATTGGTGGAGCCTAAATTGGAAGAAATCTCTGTAGTGTGTAATTTCCCCGAGGTTTTTCCTCAAGAGTTGCCGGGTTTGCCACCAGAACGAGAAGTGGAATTTGTAATAGAGTTGGCCCCAGGAACTGAGCCAATTTCTAAGGCCCCATATCGGATGTCGTTGTCAGAACTGAAAGAGTTGAAAGTCCAGATGCAAGAGTTGTTAGACAAGGGATTTATTCGTCCTAGTGCGTCTCCATGGGGAGCGCCAGTCCTGTTTGTAAGGAAAAAGGACGGGACGTTGAGATTATGTATAGATTATCGGCAGTTGAATCAGGTGACTATAAAGAATAAGTATCCGCTGCCAAGGATCGATGACTTGTTCGATCAGTTGCAAGGGGCGTCAGTGTTCTCCAAGATTGATCTACGGACAGGGTATCATCAGTTGAGAATTCGGAAAGAGGATATACCCAAGACTGCATTCAGGACGAGATACGGGCATTATGAGTTTACAGTCATGCCCTTTGGTTTAACGAATGCCCCTGCAGCTTTTATGGATCTGATGAACAGAGTTTTTAAGGAATTTCTGGATCAGTTCGTCATAGTGTTCATTGACGATATTCTAGTGTATTCGAAGAGTTCAGAGGAGCATGAAGTGCATTTGACGGAAGTTCTACGGACGTTGAGGGAACATGCGCTTTATGCGAAGTTCAGCAAATGTGAATTCTGGCTTAGTAAGGTAGCCTTTCTTGGACATATCGTGTCGGGAGAAGGAATATCAGTGGATCCGACTAAGATTGAAGCGGTACTTAAGTGGCCCATGCCGACGTCAGTGACAGAGATCAGAAGTTTCTTAGGATTGGCTGGCTATTATCGACGCTTCGTGGAAGGATTCTCGTCGCTAGCCATGCCATTGACGCGATTACTGAAAAAGGAAAGTAAGTTTGAATGGGACGATAAGTGCGAACGAAGTTTTCAAGAACTTAAGCATAGATTGACGACAGCTCCAGTTTTGACTATTCCCTCTGGACCTGGTGGATTTGAGGTTTATAGCGATGCTTCGTTCAAAGGACTGGGTTGTGTATTAATGCAACATGGAAAAGTAGTTGCGTATGCGTCGCGTCAGTTGAGACCTCATGAAGTGAATTATCCGACGCATGACTTAGAGTTGGCTGCCATCGTCTTTGCACTTAAGATTTGGAGGCATTATCTGTGTGGGGAAAAGTTTCAGATTTATACGGATCATCAGAGTCTCAAATACCTGTTCTCACAAAAAGAGTTGAATATGAGGCAGCGTAGATGGATGGAGCTTCTAAAGGATTATGACTGCGATATCATGTATCATCCTGGGAAGGCAAATCGAGTTGCTGATGCACTGAGTCGCAAGTCGAGCATGGCACACTTGATGATTAGGGAATGGACGTTATTGGAAAAGATCCGAGACTCAGAATTTAGATTGGAATTAAGCCATGTGTCGAATCTGCTGGCTACTTTGAGGATCGAGCCGGAAATTCAAACTAAGATTAAGGCTTTACAACCCACGGATCAGGAAATCCAGAAAATTGTGGGAATGGATGCCTCGGCAAGAAAGCCAGATTTTCAGGTATCAGAGGATGGAATCCTAAAGTATAGGGGACGATGGTGTGTGCCGGATGATATTGAGCTTAAGGAAGAAATATTGAGAGAAGCTCATCGCAGCAATTACAGTATCCACCCTGGCAGTACGAAAATGTATCAGAATTTAAGGCAACATTATTGGTGGAATGGATTGAAAGCGGATGTAGCCAAGCATGTGGCTAAGTGTTTGACGTGCCAACAGGTAAAGGCACAACACTGTAAACCTGGAGGATTGCTGCGACCATTGGAAATCCCTGAGTGGAAATGGGAACATATTACCATGGATTTTGTAACGGGATTACCAAGGAGTCAGAGAGGACATGATTCCATTTGGGTGATAGTGGATAGACTGACTAAGTCAGCGCATTTTCTGGCAGTACGTAAGGATTTGGAGTTAGAAAAGTATGCGGAGCTGTATGTAAGACAGATTGTGAGACTGCACGGAGTGCCAGTGACGATTACTTCAGATCGTGATCCGAGGTTTACAGCGAACTTCTGGAAAAGTCTGCAGACAGCTTTGGGGACAAAGGTGCAGTTCAGTACAGCTTATCATCCACAGACTGATGGGCAATCAGAAAGAACAATTCAGACCCTTGAGGATATGTTGAGGGCTTGTGTAGTGGATTTTCAGGGTAAATGGGAGGAACAGCTGCATCTGGTGGAGTTTGCATACAATAACAGTTATCAACAGAGTATTCAGATGGCCCCGTTTGAGGCTTTGTATGGCAGAGCATGTAGGACTCCCGTATGCTGGGATGAAGTGGGAGAACGGAGCATTACAGGCCCAGAGTTAGTACAGCAAACAGTGGAAGCTGTTGAGATCATTCGAGAGAGGTTAAAAACAGCACAGAGTAGACAGAAAAGTTATGCCGATCGGAGACGACGACATCTGGAATTTCAAGTTGGGGATCATGTGTTTCTCAAGGTGTCGCCTATGAAGGGATTATCCCGATTTGGCAAGAAAGGAAAGTTGAGTCCGAGATTTGTTGGGCCGTTTGAGATTCTGGAAAAGATTGGCGATATGGCGTACAGACTAGCCTTGCCACCGAATTTGTCCCAGATACACAATGTCTTCCACGTGTCAATGTTAAGAAAGTATGAACCAGATCCGACACACGTTCTAAGGTACGAAGAAATAGACGTGGACGACAGGGTGTCGTACGTGGAGAGACCAGTCAGAATTGAAGACAGAAAGGATCGAGTACTTCGGAACAAGACAATCCCGATGGTGAAGGTAGTTTGGGAGCACCACGGGACAGAGGGCGCTACGTGGGAAAGCGAAGAAGTTATGCGACGTCAACACCCCCAGTTGTTTGAAGAGCAGGGTTGAAGTGCAAATTTCGAGGACGAAATTTTTGTAAGGGGGAAGAGTTGTAACATCCTGAATTTTGACCCGTTATCGGGACCAATAAAGTGTATATTCATTCTCGTGTAATTTTAGTGAGTCTCGCCTGAACCTGATCAGTCTCGGGATACTAACCATATGAGAAAGGCTAAATAGGAACAGGTACGTGGACCGAGAACCCAATCGCGACTGAACGCTGATTTTGAAGAACGTTGAGGAAATATTTTGAGCCAATATAGGCCGGTCTTAGGAAAATGACTGGTTGATTTTGTCAGTAACGTACGATCGGATCGCGAGTGATTTCGCACGACCGAAAGTACATCTGACGAATGAAACCTGATTGTAATCCAAACGATCGCGACCCTGGTACTAGTGATAATTCCTCTCGTTCTTTCGAAATTTAGACCATCACGATTTGGACAATCTTAGGTCGATACGCGTAACGCCTAAACGGCCGCTCGTTAGTGAGAGACCCTAAAATTGCGAAACGAGCATATTGAGATTACAATATTGGATCCGAGTTTCGATATCAAAATCTCAAGGGTAATTATGACTATTTTGTAAGACGGACGTCAATTGGTAATGGCCATTCATGTTTGAGATTAAAACAGTTGAAAACGGAAGATTCGGCAGAAAGTGAGAAAAAGACCATTTTGCCCCTGAGAACGCCGAGGCCGATTTCGGAGGCCGTTTGAGGTTAATTTTCGCGGCCAGCGTCATTTTGGGGTATCCGAGTGTGTTTGGAATGATTCTGGACAGAAAGTGGAATTTCGGCAAAAAATTGGAAAATAATATTATTTTATTCCCGGAAACTTCGCAGAGGATTTTCGAGGGCTTAGAAAGTGAATTTCGCGATTCCGACTCTGGATTAGGTATCACATGAATATTTAGGACCGGTATGAGCGAAAATTGGAATTTCAGTTCCGGACGGAAAAATGACGGAATTGCCCCTAGGCCATTTTTGATTTATTTCGAATTTTGATTTAATTTTGGAGATTAACCAAGGTTGGTTAAGGTTAACTAGGGTTGGTTAACCATGGTTAGGGGCAAATGACCATTCTACCCTTGCATTATTGATTTTGAAGCATTTTTGGCCATTGGATTAAGGGCATTTTGGGCAATTAGGCTAGGATTGTGACAAGTGTCATCCACCCACTCTCTCTCTTGACCATCTTTGACTCTCTCTCTCTCCTCAGCCCTCACTCACGATAGCTCTCTCTCTCTCCTCCCTCCCGATCGTGTCTCTCTTCCTCTCGGCTGCTTCACCGATCAGCACCGCCGGCCACTGTTCACGCCGGAACAGCAACCCTCGCCGGAGCTGCTGGCCACCAGCCGCCGTGTCCCGTCCCCTGGCGCCGTCCCTGGCCTAGTCGCAACATTTCTTCCCATTTCCGCCGTCCACAGCCGCCCGTTCGCCGCTGCTCCAGCCGAGGCGAGCAAGGTCGCCGTCGCCGGGCTCGTCCGCCTGGCCGCGCCGCCGTGCGCCACCCCAGCCATCCAGCCTCGCCTCACCGTCTTCCTTTCAGCCTGTCTCAGCCCACTCAGACCGGCGCCTCCCCTGTTTTGGCCGGGTTGTGGCCGTGAGCTTCGCCGGACCACCGTAGGCCGCCGGCTTGCCTTGGGACGCCGCCGTCGATCACACCGCTAGCCGGTGATCGGCCGCTCGTTCCCGTCGTCCCGCGTCGTCATTAGGCGAGTATTATCCCTAATTACTAGATTAGCCTAATTGTGCTAGATTAGGGATTTAATTAAGCATATTAGGCCCTAATTAATTGTATTTTGTGCATAGTTTAATTATGGGACCTAATTAGGGCTTAATGACATATTTTGGGCTTAATTTGGAAGTTAATTAGTGTTGATTATGGCTTGGGCTTCTTGGGCTCCGAATTTGCATGTTGGGCCCAAATTGAATTTAAATGGGCCATTGAATGAAGATTTAAATGGGCCTTTGAGATTTAAGTGGGCTTTGAATGAAATTGAAATTGTGGGCCCAAGTGAGAAAAATAATTGATGGGCCTTAGTGAAGACTAGAATGGGCCCTTGAGTAGAGAATTCAAGTGGGCCTTGGAAAAGTTAATGGGCCTTGATGTGAATGGACTTGAATTGTGGAAGCCCATTAAGAATTAAATTGGGCCTTAGATTGTGGAATTGTGTGAAAGTGTTTGAAGCCCATTGAGAATTAATGGGGCCTTTGATTGTGAAATTCCACGCTGACTTTTATATAATTGAGTGTGATTGTGACCGACGGGTCAGGCCTACGGGTCGACATATAACTGTGACCGACGGGTCAGGCCTACGGGTCGAGTGAAATTGTGACCGACGGGTCAGGCCTACGGGTCGACATATAACTGTGACCGACGGGTCAGGCCTACGGGTCGAGTGAAATTGTGACCGACGGGTCAGGCCTACGGGTCGACATATAACTGTGACCGACGGGTCGGGCCTTCGGGTCGAGTGATTGATGACCATTGGGTCATGGCCTTCGGGTCGAGTTAAATTGTGATGACCATTGGGTCATGGCCTTCGGGTCGATTTAATTGTTTATGAATTATATTGATATCGAGAGTCTAACCTGCAGGGCTGGAATATTGGAATCGGGCTGTGAACCCATGTGAACTTATATTGATTTAATTACTGGTTCAGTAAATTGTGTATTTTATTTAATTCTGGAGGTGCACGTTAGCCTAGTTTAGGATTAGAGATTTTACTTGCTGAGTTTATCTCACGGTTGTGGTAAAACCGGATTTTCAGACCCCCGTCAGTAGAATGCCGAGGAAAAGTCCTCTTTTTGGATACCCGTACCGGATTCAGCGAGGGGTTAGTGAGCATCCTTGCGGGGACGGATCAGCATACATTAGGCGCCAGTCAGTGGTGTTTATAGATGTGGGAGAGGCTTACCCAGAGACACAGGAGTACGTGGCCTGGTATTTGAGGGGAGTTGATGGGGTTACTGGACCTCCGATGAGGACTTTTGATGTTCCAGTAGATATTAATGGCGTCATGATTCCCCAAATGGTGAGTGGAGAAGTCTCTGATCCTCCAGCCTCCCTTAGTGTGAGTAGCGTGGGCGACACGGTGGATGGACCGATACCGATGGACGAGGTGCAAGGCGGTGAACAAGTCATAGCTGACGATAATATTGTGGAGGAAGAAGAAGAGGAGCAGAATCTGGAAATAGTAGGCGAGAACGGTGAACCAATTGGGGAAGTGGCCGAAGTTGGATCAGATATGGAAATACTGACGGATGAAGACTCATCTGAGGAGTCCGCAGCATCATCCAACCCAGGTCGGGATCCTTAGAATAGAACGGCATGATAGGAGTTTAGATTAACCCCTCTTTTTGATGTAACTCCCCCTAGATAGTTAGTCGTCACCCTAGGCCACCGATCCTTTTTGTTTAGTGGCCTTTTTATGTATTCTTTTTGGTTGTAAATAAATAGAGTGTATAAGTATTTAAAAAGGGTGTATTTATGTTAGTGTTTATTAATATATTATTGTCTTTGACTATTCATGGTTATGTTTACATATCTGGGTGTATATATAATATATACGTGTTTCCGCATGTGTCGTGTATTTACTCTGATTTGGGTTTCGGGTCGGTGACGCAATCCTGGGAGTGTCACATTTTATTTCGATCTACACGGATGATCATGCTTCGTGGGGTACGGGGCGTGACACCTCCCACATGTACATGGCAAATTTGTGCACTTCGCTCCCTTTGCCAATAAAGAAACAAACAATATCGAGAAAAATCTGCTTATGTCCATCTTCTAATGCATCATAACTTATTTGCAATATCTTTTGAACATCTTTATGTGGTTGGCCTTCTAATTGCTTCCGCACATCTTCCCATACTTTTCGATTCTTTTTTTTGTACAAGTATGAACCTACCACCTGAAGTGCCAAGGGAAGCCCACCCATGGTGGATATGATATCATGAGATATAGCCTCAAAGTCCCTCGGAGAATGATCCATGCGAAATGCATGTCTGTTAAACAAAAGCAAAGCTTGCACCTCATCCAATTCATTCAATTCATACTTGTAGTCTACCTCGAATTCAGATTGATCAAGAATGGCTTCATTTCTAGTTGTAACGATGATTATACTTCTTGCCGTAAACCAATTATGTTCCCTAGCCAATGCATCTAGTTGATTCTTGTCATCTATATCATCCAGAAGAATGAGAACCTTTTTTCCTCTGAATCTAGATTTGATTATATTAATTCCATCGTCAACATTCCAAACTTTAGGTTCGATTTGCAGAATTTCCTTAATAAGTTGCTCTTGTAAATAAGGAATACCGTTGCGGCAAGTTGTTTCTCGAATATCTGCAAGGAAGCTGCGATGCACAAAGTCATTCGACAGTCGGTTATAGATTACCTTGGCAAGTGTCGTTTTTCCGATCCCGCCCATGCCGTAGATTCCAATCATTCGAGCATTAGTGGTTGGAGTGTCTACCCAATTCCTGATTTTGTTCACATGATCACCAATTCCAACTAAGTGCTTACTAACATCAAGCTGAAAATCTTGTCGCAACTCGCTCAGAACCTTTTTCTTAATTTTTTTCACTAATTCTCCTTCATGCCTGTCCAACAACAAAACTCAATTGATAATTTCATAATTATACTTAAATCTCATCAAATGACACCGACATACATGTGAAGAATGGATGGGGCCAATTAACATGCAAGATGTTTTGGTTTCACAAATAACAATGGGGGATGATAGCTAGTGTCCGTTCCATTTTTTTCTCTTTCGTTAGATGGATGTTGTTGGAATAGAATAAGATGGTGCACCTGGCTCGTTAAGAGTCTTTAGAAGTATAATATCTGTTATAAGGCTTAAGATTGCTGCTAGTTGAATGATAGGAGATCGATTTTTTTTTACTAAAAAAATTTTAGGAGTAAAAGAGGTTACTCCTCTTTAAGGCTAGGGCAGCACATATATCTAAATTGAGGACTTATAGTTGATCTACAGATCTCTACCGATGGGGTTTACTGATAGTGGAAATCAAACCTAGACATGGTAAATGTGAAAGTGCCCAGTCCTTTTCAACTGAGCCGACTTTCATTGGCATGAGGAGGTCTATTGTATCTGGGGGTGATAAAGCTTCGGAAGACTGAGCAGTCGAGTCCTTTCTAAGGGTACTGTTTGGTGAATGATACTATTGACCGGAGGGGTTGTCATTTCTTTGATTTTTGCTCCGTTGGAAACCATTATGATTCATCTATTTCGCGTGAACAAGAAAACTCACTTATCAAAAAAGAAAAGTTCAGGCGGAAGCAAAGTACCCATTAGCAACTTTCTCGGATTCCCATCCATGTAAGTCACTCACTTCTCTAAGTGCTCGCTGCCCTTCCTGGATATCCTTCTCATCAAAATGCTTTTTACGCGAATGGAATGCCTCCCCAAAACTTCCTTTTAGATACCGCACATTTGATGGGTCCACTTTGTAAAAGATGGGCAACACTATGTGTGATGTGCTCTTCCTACGGTCCATGATATGAATGAGCTCGCGGAGGCACCATTTGCTCGAAGCATAATTTTCAGAGATGACGAGGATCAAAATCTTAGATCGTGTGATGGCATCGAGAATCTTCGAACCAAATTCTTCACCAATTGGTATGCTGTTATCATCCTTGAACACGCAAATCGGTACAATCCCTGCCTTGATCAAACTATGGTAGATGTGATCGGTGAATGCCTTGCGGGTATCCGAGCCTCTAAAGCTCAAGAACACATCATATTGACCGCTACCTACATCTTGGGGTACCGGAGAGATGAACGAAGAAGTGGATGCTCCCTCGATACTCTTTTCCCCTGCTCTCTTTCTCTTTCCATTTCC
Organism: Syzygium jambos; assembly: GCA_031216235.1. Classification (NCBI taxonomy): domain Eukaryota; kingdom Viridiplantae; phylum Streptophyta; class Magnoliopsida; order Myrtales; family Myrtaceae; genus Syzygium; species Syzygium jambos. The sequence continues at coordinate 23,189,732 of CM062221.1, read as the reverse complement.
ATGACTTTGCTCTTTGTCCATGGTGATCTGAGAGGGGAAAGTTGAAACGACAGATGTTTTTTCTGCAAATGCTTGTTGGCTTGGTCCACTTCGGATAACGTGGACATCCATTTCTCCCCTAGGCAATGCTGAAGAAGGTTTGTGTTCCTGAGAAAGGTAATAACGACACGGCCTTCAGTTGAGTTAGCCGACGTTGTTTCACTGAGGAAGATTAGGTGGCCCTGAAGAGGCCCCCAAAAAGCTCACATCATTTACTTCTTCAGAAACACATATTTGAAATTAAACATATTGAAGTGTAATTTACCGACTTCCTTAAAACACATTTGAACAACTACATAACTTCGCGCATGTCTATGATATTCGGATTCTTTCAGTTCACACCTAAGATATTGACATTATGTAGAAAACTCCATGGATGCATCTTCCTTTGAATATAAGCTCACACGATGCCTAATCCTTATTATAATCTTCGACCTTACTCTTATTATTTTTAGCCTAATATATAAACAACCCTAACTATCTCCACCACCTCATTTTCACAACCCCTTCTGTCTAATCCCATTCCCATTGGCCAAACTAATGTAGTGTCATGTAATTGTTGCCCAAAAAAACTCATCCTCTAGATGTGTGCACTTTACTAATTGGAGGAAATTTCCATCAATCACGTTTTTAATTTGGTGGGTTTCAAGTTTTAGGGATCGCTCATATGTAAAATTAACTAAAGCTAAAACATTAATGGAGGAAAAAATTTCAACTGCCCAGCTGTTTGAATTATGAAGGTAGTCGATGAAAATGATTCTAAATGAAAGGGACATACTTCCTTTTGAGCCCCCACTTCATTTCTTTCTAAAAGTGCATACAAATGAGAGGAAATGCAAAAATTACACTTTTCTTCCAAATTTGGCCTTACTTCCTTTTTAAGGATGAATAGATTGAAGGATAATTAAGTCTATCAATGAAATTACGTTCCATTTACATAATTTCCACCTAACATGTATCCAAACATATTTCGAGGAATTAATTTTAACTTTCCCTCTCTTCTTTCATGGTCTAGTTTTTTTGTTCTTAATTTTTAGATTTTGAAATTTATGGCTTTAGTATGTTCGAAATTTGGGGCTTTTTGGGTGATAAAATTTTATGGCTCTTAAACAGGATTAATATTAATACAAAAGGTTGTGTCTCACTTGTAATTACAATATCACAGGAAGCAATTTTGCTCTTTGCTTTAGATGTAATGCTATGTGTTGCATCTTTTTGCATGCATGCAGGTTAGCATATTGCATGGTGTTGTGTTGACATTTCGTATGGTGACACGTTTAATAATTGCATTTTTCATGTCACATCGTCTAACCTGCTTTAGTAAAAGTGTCGTGTTCATATTTGTGGCAGTTCAACGAGTTTATTGAACACGTCTTGTTTGGGTTTTGCCATATTAGTGTTATATCGTAACTTGACATGACACAATTAATATGACACGACATGAATTGTCAGTTGTATCTTTAGTAACATGATCGCTTACAAAAATAATGATAAAAAAAGAATGTCCAAAGTCTCTTAATTTTTGCAGTCTTTAAGGATCGCTTGACGAAAGTTTCACTTGATTTTTTTTTTCCGAAGAAAAAAAAGAATTGCTAAAAGTGTACAGGTCTCTCGGCCTTATTTCTCCAAGCTGATACGTTACTCTCTCTTCCAATGGCTCGGAACACAGTACTCTCCCTCTTGCTTAACTTCAATCAATCTTAGACCATCTTTGCTCTCTCTCTCTCTCTCTCTCTCTCTCTCGTGTTCTTTTCTCTTTTTGTGTGAATGTTGTTTCTCTATTCGTATCGGGTCGGTTGCTTCACTTCTTTTATGTTTTGGTTCAAATTTGGCAATTTCATACTTTAATTTTAGTTAAAATTGTCATATTTTTAATGAAGTTCAAAATGCAAGGTAGAGATGACCAAATGGTCATTATCATTTCTCTCTTATTTTTTCACGTCAGCACCACATGCTACAATTCCATGTAAAAAGAATTTATTTTGAATTGGTGTGTTATCACCAAGCCTTTCATCTCAAATTTTCAAATCTAAAAAGTTGATTGATATATTGTATGTTATGCACTCTTTTTCTTCTTATTGAGATTATTGAATACAAGCACACAGAGACGCAAGAAGCACCGCAAAGGAACAACCTGATATGAAATGGGGCATCTCTTTGTTTGCCTTGCTCTAGCTTTGCCCTTTCTCCATGTTAGTCTGAATGATTTTGAAAGGTTTTGTGCGATTATTGAAGAGAATAGACCAGCATGATCGATATTCGGAAAAATCTGGTTTTTAACTATTTTCGAGAAAAAAAAAGAATTTATACAAAACCCGAGTATTTTGGATGTTTTAGGTTTAAGTAATTTTGGAGAATTGGGATACGTATAGGGCCGATGGACCCAAAATCGAGTCTACAAGGATATTTTCATAATTTTAATCGGACGGGCTTTTTGTCACAAGGGAGTTTAGTCAACCATTAATGTTTTGAAAACAACATCGGAACATGGGCTAGCAAGCGGTTCCACCAGATTCGACCAGTCTAATCATTCACAACTTATTAGTTTAAATTAACGAGAAGATTGTAGCAAGAAAAAATAGCAATATATGTCATGATGATTTTGAAAAAGTCTAGGGAATATCACATGTAATATTCTAAATGCCTTAGAGGATGTTAGGTGTTATGCGATGAGTAATATTCAAATGTATTTTTGTCCTATCAATGGTAATAGACTAGAGAATGAAGGCCGGGCTTACCTCGAGGAGCGATGCAGAGATGAAATCACTCCGATGGGTTTCGGTGTTTGAGAAAAAGTTGCCTTGAAGCAGATCAAGTTATGTCCGAGTCCCGAAAGGCAGTGCAATCAGAGGATCTCACCTTCACACTTCAACCCGGAGCTATCAAAACCATATATATCTTGAAACAAAAACAATCTCTCAGTGGTTTGTGGTGATTGGCGTTTCTCCTCTTCAAGCACAAGCACAAGGACTTGGGACTTTAAATAGAGCTTTACTTCTTCTCTTGGCCCAAAGGAGACGCGCAAATCTTGTGGTGGTGGATGGCGTTTCTTAGACGAGGCAATCGTACTTCTTTTGATTCTGAACTTTTTGACCAGGACCACCAAAACAATCCCTTCCTCAAAATTGGCAAGACGACCCCCCTATAGACTTTACTTGGCAACTTTTGCAAGGTGTTCATATTGGGAATTACATCTTCTCGTGCCACAAAAGATGAGCTGGATGTGCTTCGGATACACACAATCCTACTGTAGATTTGCGTGTCTTTGATAAGGAAATTTACCTCTTTAACCGGCTAACCTTCACCTTTTGTTAGTTCTCTTTGTAATGGGATCACATGACCGCGCAAATCGAAGTGAAGATGCACAGCATTTTGCTTTCCCTTCCCGTAGAAATGAAAGCCTCTCACCGTTGCAGGCGTTGAAATGGTAAAAAAATCTACTTTTTAAACTCATATTTAGTGTACCGATAAAAAAAACTCATATTTAGCGAATTAGCTAAAATTTTAAAATATAGGTTTTTATGAATTTAAAGTAACAAAATTTAATTCAATATATATGTTAATAAGTCTGAACCCTGTCTATATACAATTCATATTTGAATTAGCACGAGCTGCATGAGCTTTTTCTTCACTTGCTTATTGGGTTGATCAATGATCAAGTGACATGCCATTCGTTCTCTACTCGTTATAAACGACTAAATCTAGTGGGACTCATGTGAAACTTGTATGGGTCCTATCATTTTTAGTTTTCCAAACATGATATTTCTCACAATATCAATTAGCTCCACATCCTGACAACGACATCAATTAGGGTCAATTTAGCCAAACCTCTTCCATACACTTACAGGCATAAGGAATTAGACTGATATCATGTGCTTAATTTGCACACACAAATTTTCATCTTACATATTTAGGTATCAAAGTTATGGTGAAGTATAAGGGAATGAAGAAAGCAAATCGGTCTGTGTGGTAACATTGCTTTTTTAAATGCCAAGAAAGGGAGAAGGCGAAAAAAAGATTCTTGTGATTGAAAGCAAGTCAAAGTCTTCCACCTTGTTGCTTGTTTAGTTGCATTGTGAGACGAGAGACCATTATTTATCATGAAAATATTGTTTAAATTTAATTTATAAATGAGGCGACGGAGAAAATCAATCGCAATACGTAATAATTGTACTGAAATTTGTGTTTCGCAGTGAGGCCTTGTATGGGATTTGCACGATTTCTCTTAGGTGTTTAAATAAAATCTAAATGTCCAATAATGCTATGTAAATACGTTATACGTCAAGCCTTTCAGTTTGCTTATTGACGCTAAATAACTCATATTGATCTGGTAGCATATGTGATAATGTTATTGTTCTATAATTATACTCTTTCTCCTTTAAAATAGATATAAGATAGGATAGAACCAAACAAAAAAAAAACTATCTATTTTAAAAAGTAAGAGTCAAAAGAAAAAAAAAGAAAAGGGACTCGTGTCATGAAACCCATGTTGATAAATGAGAGGGAATGAGGGACCGAATCTAAAGTTCGAGTTCCCCGGTTGGAGGGGCTGGACAACAAATAAGAAAAACCCAAGGGACTAATTCCGAAGTTTCTTTTTCTGGGGTGGAGGTGGAGACAAAAAGGAAAAAAAAGAGCTCTCTCGGTCTCCTCACTCTCCAGCCCTTCCCTTCCTCCCTCCTTCCCCTTGCATTCTCGCGGTCTCTCTCCGAATAGTTTTCAAAACTCCACCGGTCATAACAGGTGTTGCAGCCACTTCACTCCTTTGATTTAATGGCGGATTTCATTGTCTCTCGGATTTCTCTTTGATGTTCTTTTGGGTCGACATGCCCGCACGGCTGTTAATTTTTGTGCTGTTTTTGTTTGTGCTGTTTTTGGTAGGGGGTGGGGCGATTGCCAATTGAGTTCTCGGACATTCCGAGCTCCGTTTTCCGTTCGATCAACTTATCCTCTTGTGGCCACATGAACCCTCTAGTCAAGTCAAGTTTGTTGGCTTGGTCCACTCCGAATAACGTGTACCTTAATTTCTCCCCTTGGAAATGCTGAAGAAGGTTCGTGCTCTCTTGCGAGAGAGAGAGAGAGAGAGAGAGACTTCAGTTAAGTTTACCAACGTCATTTTATTGTAGAAGATTAGGGGATGAGCCCTAAAGAGGGCCCCCAAAAAGCCCACATCATTTACTTATTCAGAAAGTCAATCGTTTATTTATACAATTTTATAGAACTTCACACACGTCTGAATATATTTAAAGACAGTCTTCCGGTTTACACCTAAGATGTTGAATCCATTGAGAGTCTTCAAATTAGGTAGGGAATTCCATAGAAAGAGTATCTTCCTCTTTGAGTTTAAGCTCACACGTTACCAAATCCTTACCGTGATCTTTGGACCTTACTCTCAATTCTGAGCCTAATATATAAACAAACCTAATTATCTCCAACTCCTCATTTTCACCAACCCGTCTATCTAATCCTATTTTCAATAGCCAAACTAATGTCCACCTATTTATTGCCCAATGGACCTCGCCCTCTAGGTGTACTCAGTTTCCTCGTCGGAGGAAATTTCCGTCAGTTATGTCTTTGATTGTTGTTTTGGAAGTTATAAAAATCGCTCACGTGTAATATTGACAAAAGTTAAAATGGGTGGTGACTATATATTGTGAGACATTCTTGAGTGTGTGTGAGCCCAATGCATCCCGACCCTTAAATCATGTGAGTTTCATGTGGCACCACCAATATCGAGGGCTCAAATGCAATGGGCTCACATGCACCCGAATCGTCTAAGAGCTTTTTCATATTTGGTCCAATCAACAATCATTGCCTTTGATCGGTGGTTCAATGTAAGTATCTATTTGAAATTACATGCATTTACTTTATTTTTGCCTTCATCGAGCGCTGATTACTGAAGTTCTGTTTGTTTTGCGAAAAATATATGATTTGGAAAATATTTTCCTAAATATAATTGCTTATATCACTCATAAAAATAAATGAACGAGAAGCTTTTCATCGTCCACAAAAATGTTTGGATATTATTTGTTGTTGATAATGAAAACATTTTTATTAGCTAATTATTTCAAGCAATACAAGAGATAATTTTTAAGGAAACTTCTTCCAAATCATTCATTTTTCACTAAACAAACAGAGCCTACTATTCATATAATCTTGTACCAAATATCCGTAATCAATTAAAAAGGAAAAATCTCTAATACAATTTATATAATAAATTTCCGTTTAGAAATTAGAAACATGAAGAGACGAAAAGGTAAACTACCTCACCTTACCAAAAAAGAAAAAGGTAAACTACCTCTCTCTCTCTCTCTCTCTCTCTCTCTCTCTCTCTCTCTCTAGGCGTGTTCACTAATTCATGGTCTCTCAATAGGAGTTAGCTCTAACGTAAGAATGGTAGCAATCAGTGGACTTGCGTCGACTAAAAGACCTGAGCAAGATAGGAAGGCTTATGAATGGACCTGAATAACTAGTGGTTCACGAATACTGACACTCAAATCCACCATTTTCCACCAATTTGCTTGACATGTCAATTTCAACGAAGACTTGGAAAAGTAAGTCAAGCATGCCAGTTTTGATACTCCATCCTAAGTAGGGCGTTAAAAGGCTCTGTCTAAGTCATGCTGGGAACTCGGAGTCCCTTAAACGTAAAACACTGAGAGGGCATTCCCGCTTACTTGGGAAGAAAAGCATAGGGTGGGAACTCGGAGAGGAGGTGGGACTTAATGAAGTTCCTCTGTCAACGTTCAACCAAGAGAGAGAAACAGAGAGTAACACCTGAGTCATGGAGGGACGTCCAGTCACCGAGACATTAAATGAGGCATGAAAACTATGGAGCCCGGTGGCCAGGTGTTTACACTTGGACAAGTTGTGGTACCTCCTAGACTCAACCTCCTCGGTTGAATGTTCAATGGACTTGCGTGGACTAAAAGACCTGAGCAAGATGGGAAGACTCACGTATGGACCTGAATAACTAGTGGTTCACGAATACTGACACGGAAATTTATTATTTTCCATCAATTTGCTTGACATGTCAATTTCAATGAAGACTTGGAAAAGTAACTCAAGCATGTCTGTCTCAATACCAAAATGACTAACATTGAGTCTCAACGTTATGTCCCACTTGCTCATTATCCCCCAAGGTGCATGCTAAGCTACCGGCGTTATGGCCAAACACCAATTTCAGTGCTGATGCTTTTCTGTATTTACAAAAGATTCCATATTCATCAACAAGTCTTGGCCCCACCAAAATTTTCTAGTTTCTTTACATTCCAAAGTTTAAGGAATTATTGTTAGAAACTTTTAGCAGAATAGGCATCCAAATTTAAGAGCTTTGTTTTGCAACAATCGTGCTTCCAGTTGTGAAATATGATAGATGATGAGCAATTATTTCCAAACTAGAAAGATAATGCCCTGGTATAGATGGTTGAGAAATAATTCTTTGGTATAGAGAGAAGGGCCGCGCTTTTTCCACTCTCACTATAGCTAAGGCACTCACTTTTTTGTTGTTTTGACTATACTATCTTTTATGGGGCCCACTACTTTTGGTACAATTTTACATAATCCTTTTTTATTATTTGGTCAATTCTATTTATTTTGTTTCTCTTTGTTTTCCATATGGGTCTCACTTTCCTTTTTCTTTCTTTTCACTCCTCCCACTCCTCTCTCTCTCTTCTCTCTTGGGCGCTTTCTATGCCTCCCATTCCTTCTTGTTCTTCTTTTTCCTACAAATCTCTTTTGCCTCACAGTTTGCTCTATAAACTTGAAAGGAGTTTTGTAGCTTGCTACCATCGAATGTATTTGCAATTGATCGCCTAGTTTATATTAGAATTGAAAATCATATTTCTTTTGGGTTTTTTTGGTGTTTTCTCTAACGCAGTTTTCCCCATTATTGGCAGAGACCCGTGCTCCTTTTATAGCTATTAACAGCCAAGTTCATGGTCGTTGACAAACATATCTAGTATCTATGGGAAGGCTCCAACAAACTGATTCAATTTGTTATCTACATAGTGCATGTTCTTGAGAGCTTTTGTCTCTCATATTTCTTGATTTTCTCCTTTATCTAGATACTAATCATGATTTGGTGTTCGTTCCATCTTCGAAAATCTAAAGATGCTTATAGGCGAAACCTGAAGAATGGTATTTTTTGTCGGTCTCATTGTCATAGTTAACAACGAGGTTTTAATGTAATTGACCTAGATATGAAAACCCAAAGTCATAACTTTTTTCTTACAAAACATTCAAATGCAAAGATAAGTTGAAAGCTTTTTGCAAGTCACTGGAAAAAGCACAACAAAAGGAGCAAAATCTTACACCAAAACATCAATTCTAAATACATCAAAATTTCCATAAAACAAATAAAGAAAAGTAACAAGTTGCGTATGCAACTTAACAAAAAATATTGTCCACTCAGCTGCTTGGCTCCCCTCAAGAAAATTCATTGTGCCTATGTTTCATCACCATGAATTCCAATGGTTCTCAAATGTGTGTTTGATCCGAGATCTTCACCTTTTGATTTACATGTCCCACTATTATGACCATAACCTTTACAAGTACCACATCTCTTCCTCTTTTCAATAATCTCAAATACCGAAGGATCACGTTTTGTAAAAGTTGCTTCTCCTTTAGTTTTTGAACTAGAAGGACGACCTTTATGAGATATAATTTGGGGCTCATATAAGATAGTATCACTTGCTTGAATAAAATGCTCAATTTGCTTTCGAACAATTTCCTTTTTGGAAAGCGGCCATTCTTGATACTTCCTTTCCAACTCATGAAGTAGTTGCTTGAATGAATCTTCTTCATAATTTTGAGTAATATCACCATCCAAAAAGGACCATGTATCAAGCCTCCATTGTAGATTAATTATATCAAGAGGTAAACCATCGGAAAACCTAAATCTTATCTCATGCGCACATGGAAGTCCCATGGATTGCACAAAATGCCCGGTACAAGGAGGTAGTTCAACCCTACTTTTAGCAATCTCATTTTGCTTGTAAAGTTTGTCTACAGCAAATACTGACACACGGGTAATCAAGTTCCTGAAAAGAGGAATATGAAGATGATGAGGAACTCTTACCTTTTCGCTTGACAAGTTGCTTTTGATTTCTTGAAATTGATTCCCAACTGCAAGGCATATCTTCTTTTTCACCTCAACTAAATCCCCTGTTCAAACTTGTATATATGCTTTCAAAGTCGAATGTGCCCCTTCAGCTCTTGAAGTAACCCGGTTTCCAAAATGCATGTGCAAGTCTATCCAAACTGTCACAAAAAGCTCCATGAAAGGAAGCCATGTATTTTTTATGTAGTTAACAACTGATGGTTTTTCCTTACAGCTATATTCAAATTGCCGAATATTTTCATCATATTTTGCTTCAGTCTTGGAGTTCAAAACCTTGGACCAATCATACATAAAAGAATCCCAATGTGTTCCTTCTGCGAACTGAGGTTTACATTTTGCCACAATATTTTTCTCTATGTGCCAAACACACAACAAATTCACACTTTTAGGAAAAACGATTCGAACTGCATTCATCAATGCCAACTCCCTATCAATGACAATAGCTGAAGGTTGACAATCAACACCCAATATGTTGCTAAACATTGTCAAAGCCCAAACATAATCTTCCTCTTCCTCCTTTCTCAAAAAGACAAAGCATAAGTAGAAAGATGTATTAAAGCAGGAAACTCCAATAATATCCAACAGAGGCATTTTGTATCTATTAGTCTTGTAAGCACAGTCCATTACAAAGACACTTGAGAAACTCTTCGTTAGTGCCATGGAAATAAGATGTGAGAAAAATAAATGCGTCAAGTGACCCTCAGCATCATGTTTAAAATTGTAGATGAATTCACTTGTACTAAGCTCATCCATTAAAGCTTGAACCATAGTGCGACCATTCAGATATTCACAATAGAATTTCGCTTTCATGTTATAAACAGTTTTAGCAATAGCTTGAACATCAGGATTACTTTGTCTCAAGGAAGAAAGAATTTGGCGATGAGGTATATCGGCCTTAGACATCTCTTTTACACGCAGAGCTTCAACTTTAGAGAATCGACAACAAGTAGGATGTCCTGACATATCACTTGAAGGATCATGATTATGTGAAGCATTCACTACTTTGAGTGACCATGATCCATTCTTCTTTTTTTTTTTTTGGTAAGGTAAGAATTTTATATACTTTTCAATGCGCAACTTACATAGAGAGTAGTCGAAACACAAAAACCTCGCACTTGAGGCGACACAAAAAATGCCCCGACAGGTGCGAAGGTGTAGCGACTAAGACCAAGGCTACAAGCGAGAGAGCGCTACAGCAAGGCCATAGAGATGGCCAACCAAAAAAGGACCTATGGACTACTTACAATGTAATCAACAGATTACTCAAAACTGGAAGGAGAGATGCCCCAATTTTGCTGAATTCTTCTGTTGTGGATATTATCAGCAATAGGCTTCATGGATAGGCATTTGTCTCTTACAAGTTTAGCGAGGTGGTTGCGGAGGGCCGGCACGAAAGCTGGATGGTTCCTGAATAGAATGTGGTTTCGCTCCGACCATATGATATGGCACATAGCACCAAGAGCAAATCGTGCAATTTGCTGATGAAAATTCTGACCCCCTATAATTCTGATGGCCCATTGGAGGTTTTCTTGCCATGATCTATTTTGCCAAACTAGGCTACAGTTGTTTGCCTAGAATAACGCAAAAGACCCAGTGACAGCACAACCAAAGAAAAGGTGGTCAATGGAGTCGGGTCTGGTTCTACAAAATGCACAGACACCTTCTGAAATTCTTTGATAGCTTAGCAAAATGACTTGCGTAGGAAGTCTATTAAGGGAGATAAGCCATAATAAGAAGCTGTACCTTGGTTGTCACGCCCCGAACCCCATGGCGCGCCACATCCCTCGCCAAGGTCGATTTGACTGCGACGTCCCAGGACGCGTCGTCGACCCAAACCCAACACAGAGAATTAAAGCACATGCGGAAGTAATTAAAACCACCCGTACATTAAAATATACCTAACCAAGGATAGCCATACAACAACCAGTACGGATAATTATACACTTACTTTGACATCGGGAAACATACACAATATTCGTATACAGCCCACACTTAAAAAGAATCAAAAGCGGGTACAGCTCGGCAATCAAGCACTATATCTAGCCGGGGCTCCTCCCAAAACGTTTCAGTGCATCTGGCATCCTCAAGGTTGGGGGTCTGAAAAATTGGTTTTCAACAACCGTGAGAATAAATCTCAGTGAGTAATTCCCTAAACCTAAACTAGGCTAACGTGCACCTCCTGACAAGCAAGTTAAACACACTAAGCAGTGTACCATTAAACAACCATAAAATCATAGGCTCACAACCCAAATCATATATATCACTGCCCTGCAGGTTAGGCATTTTATCAACAATGAATCGACCCGTAGGCCCGGCCCGAAGGCCACAATTTATTCCGACCCGAAGGCCATGACGCAAAGGTCATCAACAGTTAAATCGACCCGAAGGCCATGGCCCAATGGTCATCCACAATTAAATCGACCCGAAGGCCATGACCCAATGGTCATCACAATTAAATCGACCCGAAGGCCATGACCCAATGGTCATCAACAATTAAATCGACCCGAAGGCCATGACCCAATGGTCATCAACAATTAAATCGACCCGAAGGCCTGACCCGTCGGTCACAATTATATTCGACCCGTAGGCCTGACCCGTCGGTCCTCACAAATAAATCGACCCGAAGGCCTGACCCGTCGGTCACAATTATATTCGACCCGTAGGCCTGACCCGTCGGTCCTCACAAATAAATCGACCCGAAGGCCTGACCCGTCGGTCACAATTATATTCGACCCGTAGGCCTGACCCGTCGGTCCTCACAAATAAATCGACCCGAAGGCCTGACCCGTCGGTCACAATTATATTCGACCCGTAGGCCTGACCCGTCGGTCCTCACAAATAAATCGACCCGAAGGCCATATGTGCCCCTGCTTAGCATGCAAAAATGTGTGTCTGCAGTTCATCTCTCAGGCAACACTGCGACTTCTAACAAGCATGCAAATCCACTCAAAGACATGCAATTAAATCATGTCAAGTCATACTCCAACAATGCCATGACTGGTTCTAGTAGCAATTCAATATATTTAACTTAGTCATGACATGCCCTAATAACACAGTTTAAAAGCAATTAAGCTTAAACACACCACTGGCACATAATTCTCGTAAATAACCCATCCAAGTTCACGAATTCGGGTCCACTTTACTACTTCCTTTCTCGGCCCATCAAGGCACTCAACATAACATCCGGCCCATCAAGGCACTCAACATAACATCACCACATCCATCATCAATGAGCCCACATATCAGCCACTAACTCAGGTAATCACGGCATATTTAGAATTTCTCTAATTAAGTCCTAAATAATCCGAATTTAGGCAAATAAATCTCAATAATTCTTGCCCATGAATAGCCCACCATAGGATGTTAAACCGCATCAAAATTGGCATCTAAAGCTTCCAATTCATCACATATATCACCACAATTAAGTCAGCCCACCAATCAAATCCTAAACCACTTAATTAACCTCTAATCATTCGCGCCTCGTCCCGGTTCAGTATCAGCATGGGCAACCCCCACACGGGCCTCTCTAGCCCAATAAATCTCCTCAAAAAGCTCTATTTGTCTCCCCAAAATATCGCCCAAATTAGCCACCACGAGAACCAAACTAGACGCGCTCTATAATTCACAATTAAATCCGAATTTAACTCGAACTCGGGCCGCTTCAATTCAATGCTACCAGCCATCTCACTGTCCAATCTGAGCCTCTGAACCACAATTAAAAATTATTACACTAAGCCTCGGAGCAGCCACAATATCCGCCTCTAATGATTATCACAATTTAACCCCTAAAACACCCTAATTACCCCAAAAACCAGTCTAGAAATGCAATTTGTCCTAATTAGGGCTTAGGGTCAAACTCACCGGGTGTCCTACGCTTAAAACGGCCGGATGAACAGTAACCAGCTCGGGTGAACAGTGCTTGGCCGGAAAATGAACAGTAACCGGCGTGAACAGTGCTCGCCGGAACAGTGACCGGCCGGAAAATGAACAGGAGCGGGGACGGCGGGGCAGGCAGCCGGCTGGTTGCTGGGGGCTGGGTGAGGCGGCAGCGGCGGTGGGACAGCTCTAGCGGCGGCACCGGCGCTGCGGCGAAGGCTTCCCACGGCCGATCAAGGGAGGAAGAGAGAGAGAGAGAGACCAGGAGAGGGAGAGTGAGGGGAAAAAGGGTTCTGGCTAAGGTGAGGGAGATGGCAGTCCTCGGCGACGGCACCGGCGACCTCGCGGCGGCAACGGGTGGCGCGGCGAACCGGCGAACAGTGGTGGCCGGTCGCGACAAGCTCGCGAGCTGCGACGTCCGGGCGCGGCGAGCTCAAGCAGCAGCTGGACTAGCTCGCGGCGGCGACGGCGACGGTCGGAGCGGCGGGGAAGGCGGCGGCGACGGCCAGGCGCGACTGGGCCAGGTCGAGCGCAAAGAGCAGCGGCGACGGTCCACTGTCGCGCGCGGGAGAGGGAGAGAGAGAGAGAGTTGTCGGGGCGGAGGCTGGCGGCCGGCGCGGCGGAGGCTGGCGACCGGCGAGTGGCGAGGCAGCGTCGGGCAGAGACGGCGTCGGCTGGGCGAGCAAGAAGGAGGAGCAGCCGAAGACCAGTCCCAGGGACGCCCGAGGAAGAAGAAGAGAAGAAGAGAGAGGAGAGAGAAGAAAAGAGAAAAAGAAAGAGAAGAAGGGGAGAGAGAGTCTGACAGAGGGGAGGGGGAGACGTGACCGGGCGTAGGGGGGCGCGCACGGTCCCGAGGAGAAGAGAGAGAGAGAGAGAGAAAAATAAGAATTTATACTAATTCAAATATTAAACGCAAATCGAGGGTCCAAATTCAAATCCGAAAGTTGCCTATCGATCCCAAATAGACCTCGCACATAAAAAGGGACAAAGGCTAAATTAATGAGACTAAATTTTTACGAGGGGTCTACTAGTCCAAATTCGTACCTGGTCCAAAAACTCTAACTTTTCCATTATTCCTGACAACCTCGATACGGGCCACATTAATGTCGACACCGTCCAATTTATTTCGTCCTGAAACTCCCGAAAATTGACTACCAAGTTCAGGGTCTAAATAACGGCGAAATTTGATCGAGTGCGATTCTAGCGAAATCTCTAGTTTAAAATAATAACCGAGAGTGATCAGTTCTCGGGCGAGATTCTACTAGAAGCACACTGACAAATCGCGCGTTTTATAAATCCCAAAAATGGGTCAAAATCTGGAATGTTACAATTCTTCCCCCTTACAAAAATTTCGTCCTCGAAATTTACAGTCCAACCTGACTACTCAAACAAATGGGGGTATTGGTGTCGCATCACTTCCTCGCTTTCCCATGTGGCGCCTTCCGTCCCGTGACTTTCCTGACAACTCTGAGCTGTTCTTAACCTTTCCCGGATAATCTTTACCGTTTCCATCGACTGTTGAACCAACTCTGCACCCGTTATACTTCTTTCTCCTACTTCGTCCCAACACAACGGTGTTGTGCACGCCTTACCATAAAATGCTTCAAAAGGTGTCATTCTGATGCTCTGCTGAAAACTGTTATTGTAGGCAAATTCCACTAAGTGCAACTGTTCTTCCCATTTGCCTTGAAAATCTAATACACACGCTCTCAGCATATCCTCCAAAGTTTGAATAGTCCTCTCAGACTGGCCATCTGTCTGCGGATGATAGGCCGTACTGAATTGCAACTTAGTTCCCATGGCGGATTGCAGGCTTTTCCAAAAATTTGCAGTAAACCGAGGATCACGGTCCGAAGTTTCTAGCTCGAAGTCCTTTCGCACTGCCAGGAAGTACGCTGACTTGGTCAGTCTGTCCACTACCACCCAAATAGAGTCGTGTCCCCTCTGGCTTCTTGGCAGTCCCGCTACAAAGTCCATTGTGATGTGTTTCCATTTCCATTCTGGGATTTCCAACGGCTGTAACATCCCACTAGGCTTACAATGTTGTGCCTTCACTTGTTGGCACGTCAAGCACTTAGCTACATACTTGGCCACATGTACCCTTATTCTATTCCACCAGTAATATTACCGCAAGTCCTGACACACCTTAGTACTACTCGGGTGGACACTACACTTACTGTGAAATTTCCATTCAAATTTTTCCTCCTCGAGTTTCGCCTCTTCGGGTAAACACAATCATTCCTAGGACCTCAAGATTTCTATCCCCAAATACCGGGAAATCCGACTTCCACTGATCGGTATCCCTCTCAATGAGTCTCGTGATCCATAGATTGCCATTCCTTATTCTGGGCCTAGATTTCCAAACTAATCCTCAAGGCGGTCAACAGATTCAATATCCAGTTCACCTTAAATTCAACTTCCGAGTTCCTGAGCCTATCCGACAAGGCTCACTCTCTAACCATCATACGCGCCATCACTGGCTTACGGCTTAACACACCTATTACTCTTCTAGCCCTATCATGGCGACACCAGTCATCGCAATCAGTTCCTCGTTGTGCATCGGATAAGTCCTCTCGTACGACCTCAAACGGCGCGACACATACGCTACAACTCTACCGTGTTGCATCAACACACACTCAAGTCTTCTTGATGAAGCGTCACTATAGACCTCGAATCCTCCCGGTTCAGGTTAAACATTCAATACCGGGGTCATTATCAGCCTACGCTTCAGCTCTTGGAAACTCTAATCACAGTGATCATTCCATTCAAACGGATTTCCTTCCCAATCAGTTGTGCCCGTAGCACGGCCATCAACGAGAATCTTCCACAAAATGTCGATAATCGCCAGCCAAATCTAAGACACTGCTAGCCTCCGTTATTGGCATCAATCTTGGCTACTTAGTCATCACCTCGACCTTAATTGAGTTCACTGTAATTCCATTCCCCTATATTATAAGTCCAAGGAACGTTATTCTATTGAGCCAAAATTCGCACTTGCCATACTTGGCGTGGAGTGCATATTCTCTCAAGATTCGCAACTCATCAGTCAGACTTGCTTCTTGCTTCTAGACTCCTTGAGTCTCCCAATACATCGTCCACGAAAATCCGTTACGAGCTAATCACCTAATTCTTGAAACACTCGGTTCATAAGGTCCATAGAAGCAGCGAGGCATCCCTTAGACCAATGGGCGTTATCATGAACGCATAGTGCCCATACCTCGTCTGTTAAGCAGTTGTAATCACATCCTCTTTTTCATATCCTTAACGGAAAGTTTCCAGTCCGTAACACAATCTTAGGGACATCCTCTTTCTGAATTCTTTACCGGTGACATCCGTCCATAATTCAACCTTAGAGGACACTAAAGTTCCTTGTAATTTATCGTACAAACTATCGATCCTCGGTAATGGGTACTCATTCCTTTTTGTCACCTGGTTCTGCTGTCAATAATTTATGTACCATTTAAAATTCCTGTCCTTTTTCCTCATACCAAACACAGGAGTTTCCCCATAGAAACATACTAGGGAAAATAAAATTTTGTCCCCGAGTTCTAACATCTGAACCTTCAATTCCTTTGATTTTTGGCAAGGATACTCAATACAATGCCCTTGAAAATTTGCTCAACTCCCGGGCCAAATCTGTCACGATTCCACTTCTAGTCCTAGTGGCAGCCCCGAAATTTCTAAGGAAAGACCTCGGAAAGTTATCCGGCTTTAGTTCTGTCACGATCGTGTCAACCACGCCCACTAAGCGTCCTTCACAAACTTTATTTGCCATCTAATCATCTCAAGCACGGGCATCCAAGGAATCGAGATTCCTCCTTGACTTCCCTGAAATCCAAACCTCAAATGTCCATTCGGACTAAATTGGATTACTCTATTGTTAGAGTTCATTTCAGCCTTTTGCCTTACGAATCACTCCGTATAAATTTTCCACGACAAAATTGTACAAGACCAATACTGCCAAGTCGACACTCCTTTCTCTACTATCAAATACTGTCTCGCAGTTAGGACACCTCAACGACACCATCACTTTATCATTCGAAGAATTGTCACGCCAATCGTGACTCAGGCATAACCGGCTCAATTCCATCTAATTCAACTAGTTGTTCTGACTCCCACTTTCGATGCAAGCCTCAGAACGACTTGATTGACGGTTCGGCTTTCTGATATCCTTCCTAGTCAGTGGAACAAATCATCTATCTCCCCGTCATCTGCTTCTTCCAAAGGCGGCGGTTATCCTTATTTTAAGCAAATCACTATCCAGGAGTAGTTGCACTTTCCAACTGCTCTCGCTCTATCACTTGAACTCCTTCATACACTCTCCCATCGTTCTTAATGTTCAGCGAGATCAGTAGGTTTCAGAGATCCGACTCCAGTCCATTTTGGAATTTCCGTACCCTGTCCTGTGGATCCTCACAAGCCAAGCGGACTCCGTTTCATATCGTTCCATAGTCATCCGCTCTCGGCAAAATAGTATACATTCCGCCAATTTCCTTCCTTAGGCATTCTCCCGGAAAACACTTCCCATAAAAATTCTCAATAAACATGGCCCAAGTCCGGGCTGTACTCATCGGGAACATCCTATCCCTGGTGGTCTTCCACCCATTCTTTTCGTCCTTCTGCAGTTAATACACTGCCAATGCTACTTTCTCAGCCTCGGTGTACCCCGATATGTCAAAGGCTTTCTCAACTTTCATTGCCAATCTCGGTGCAGCCTCTGGGTCACCCTTACTATTGAACTTAAGAAGGTTCAACTCGAGAAATCATTCCACCAATTAATGCACTCGCCTAATGGCCACTATCTGAATTTGGCCTAACTGGCCTTATTCCTAATCATAGCAGTAATCACTGCAACCTCAGCAGCCTAGGCAATGACGGCGGCCCCTTTCCCGAGCTGGCCTGCCCATACATTCCTTATTCTTATAGGGCCCGAGTCACAACCTCTAATCTCAGGCCTCGGGCCTCATGGCCTATTTCACTTGATTGCTCTTGGGTTTCCTTACCCCTTATATTGTCATTCATACTGCCTCACTATTCAACTACCTGTTATAACTCCCCTAAGGGATCAGAGACTTAAACCAATCTAACCGGTCTAAAGTCCTAGGCAGGTATCACGATAGCAGTCAAGCAATCAGCATGCGATCAAGCACAATAGCACAACATCTCAACCAAGGAGATTCGCGTACTTACCTCGAGTCCTGCCGCACCTGCACTTTACGGTCAGTTCGACAACCAGTCAATCACTACACAAACAATCAGGAGGTACACGTAGCATGCAAGATCTCTCTACTGGCTACCCAAGGTCATCACTCCTTATCACTCCAAGCTTCGACCTAATTGGATCGAGCTGACCTTGCTCTGATACCAATTCAAACGGGGATGTCACGCCCCGAACCCCATGGCGCGCCACATCCCTCGCCAAGGTCGATTTGACTGCGACGTCCCAGGACGCGTCGCCGACCCAAACCCAACACAGAGAATTAAAGCACATGCGGAAGTAATTAAAACCACCCGTACATTAAAATATACCTAACCAAGGATAGCCATACAACAACCAGTACGGATAATTATACACTTACTTTGACATCGGGAAACATACACAATATTCGTATACAGCCCACACTTAAAAAGAATCAAAAGCGGGTACAGCTCGGCAATCAAGCACCATATCTAGCCGGGGCTCCTCCCAAAACGTTTCAGTGCATCTGGCATCCTCAAGGTTGGGGGTCTGAAAAATCGGTTTTCAACAACCGTGAGAATAAATCTCAGTGAGTAATTCCCTAAACCTAAACTAGGCTAACGTGCACCTCCTGACAAGCAAGTTAAACACACTAAGCAGTGTACCATTAAACAACCATAAAATCATAGGCTCACAACCCAAATCATATATATCACTGCCCTGCAGGTTAGGCATTTTATCAACAATGAATCGACCCGTAGGCCCGGCCCGAAGGCCACAATTTATTCCGACCCGAAGGCCATGACGCAAAGGTCATCAACAGTTAAATCGACCCGAAGGCCATGACCCAATGGTCATCCACAATTAAATCGACCCGAAGGCCATGACCCAATGGTCATCACAATTAAATCGACCCGAAGGCCATGACCCAATGGTCATCAACAATTAAATCGACCCGAAGGCCATGACCCAATGGTCATCAACAATTAAATCGACCCGAAGGCCTGACCCGTCGGTCACAATTATATTCGACCCGTAGGCCTGACCCGTCGGTCCTCACAAATAAATCGACCCGAAGGCCTGACCCGTCGGTCACAATTATATTCGACCCGTAGGCCTGACCCGTCGGTCCTCACAAATAAATCGACCCGAAGGCCTGACCCGTCGGTCACAATTATATTCGACCCGTAGGCCTGACCCGTCGGTCCTCACAAATAAATCGACCCGAAGGCCATATGTGCCCCTGCTTAGCATGCAAAAATGTGTGTCTGCAGTTCATCTCTCAGGCAACACTGCGACTTCTAACAAGCATGCAAATCCACTCAAAGACATGCAATTAAATCATGTCAAGTCATACTCCAACAATGCCATGACTGGTTCTAGTAGCAATTCAATATATTTAACTTAGTCATGACATGCCCTAATAACACAGTTTAAAAGCAATTAAGCTTAAACACACCACTGGCACATAATTCTCGTAAATAACCCATCCAAGTTCACGAATTCGGGTCCACTTTACTACTTCCTTTCTCGGCCCATCAAGGCACTCAACATAACATCCGGCCCATCAAGGCACTCAACATAACATCACCACATCCATCATCAATGAGCCCACATATCAGCCACTAACTCAGGTAATCACGGCATATTTAGAATTTCTCTAATTAAGTCCTAAATAATCCGAATTTAGGCAAATAAATCTCAATAATTCTTGCCCATGAATAGCCCACCATAGGATGTTAAACCGCATCAAAATCGGCATCTAAAGCTTCCAATTCATCACATATATCACCACAATTAAGTCAGCCCACCAATCAAATCCTAAACCACTTAATTAACCTCTAATCATTCGCGCCTCGTCCCGGTTCAGTATCAGCATGGGCAACCCCCACACGGGCCTCTCTAGCCCAATAAATCTCCTCAAAAAGCTCTATTTGTCTCCCCAAAATATCGCCCAAATTAGCCACCACGAGAACCAAACTAGACGCGCTCTATAATTCACAATTAAATCCGAATTTAACTCGAACTCGGGCCGCTTCAATTCAATGCTACCAGCCATCTCACTGTCCAATCTGAGCCTCTGAACCACAATTAAAAATTATCACACTAAGCCTCGGAGCAGCCACAATATCCGCCTCTAATGATTATCACAATTTAACCCCTAAAACACCCTAATTACCCCAAAAACCAGTCTAGAAATGCAATTTGTCCTAATTAGGGCTTAGGGTCAAACTCACCGGGTGTCCTACGCTTAAAACGGCCGGATGAACAGTAACCAGCTCGGGTGAACAGTGCTTGGCCGGAAAATGAACAGTAACCGGCGTGAACAGTGCTCGCCGGAACAGTGACCGGCCGGAAAATGAACAGGAGCGGGGACGGCGGGGCAGGCAGCCGGCTGGTTGCTGGGGGCTGGGTGAGGCGGCAGCGGCGGTGGGACAGCTCTAGCGGCGGCACCGGCGCTGCGGCGAAGGCTTCCCACGGCCGATCAAGGGAGGAAGAGAGAGAGAGAGAGACCAGGAGAGGGAGAGTGAGGGGAAAAAGGGTTCTGGCTAAGGTGAGGGAGATGGCAGTCCTCGGCGACGGCACCGGCGACCTCGCGGCGGCAACGGGTGGCGCGGCGAACCGGCGAACAGTGGTGGCCGGTCGCGACAAGCTCGCGAGCTGCGACGTCCGGGCGCGGCGAGCTCAAGCAGCAGCTGGACTAGCTCGCGGCGGCGACGGCGACGGTCGGAGCGGCGGGGAAGGCGGCGGCGACGGCCAGGCGCGACTGGGCCAGGTCGAGCGCAAAGAGCAGCGGCGACGGTCCACTGTCGCACGCGGGAGAGGGAGAGAGAGAGAGAGTTGTCGGGGCGGAGGCTGGCGGCCGGCGCGGCGGAGGCTGGCGACCGGCGAGTGGCGAGGCAGCGTCGGGCAGAGACGGCGTCGGCTGGGCGAGCAAGAAGGAGGAGCAGCCGAAGACCAGTCCCAGGGACGCCCGAGGAAGAAGAAGAGAAGAAGAGAGAGGAGAGAGAAGAAAAGAGAAAAAGAAAGAGAAGAAGGGGAGAGAGAGAGTCTGACAGAGGGGAGGGGGAGACGTGACCGGGCGTAGGGGGGCGCGCACGGTCCCGAGGAGAAGAGAGAGAGAGAGAGAGAAAAATAAGAATTTATACTAATTCAAATATTAAACGCAAATCGAGGGTCCAAATTCAAATCCGAAAGTTGCCTATCGATCCC
This sequence comes from Syzygium jambos, assembly GCA_031216235.1. Taxonomy (NCBI): domain Eukaryota; kingdom Viridiplantae; phylum Streptophyta; class Magnoliopsida; order Myrtales; family Myrtaceae; genus Syzygium; species Syzygium jambos. The sequence goes on along the minus strand of CM062221.1, from coordinate 23,168,304 downwards.
AAATAGACCTCGCACATAAAAAGGGACAAAGGCTAAATTAATGAGACTAAATTTTTACGAGGGGTCTACTAGTCCAAATTCGTACCTGGTCCAAAAACTCTAACTTTTCCATTATTCCTGACAACCTCGATACGGGCCACATTAATGTCGACACCGTCCAATTTATTTCGTCCTGAAACTCCCGAAAATTGACTACCAAGTTCAGGGTCTAAATAACGGCGAAATTTGATCGAGTGCGATTCTAGCGAAATCTCTAGTTTAAAATAATAACCGAGAGTGATCAGTTCTCGGACGAGATTCTACTAGAAGCACACTGACAAATCGCGCGTTTTATAAATCCCAAAAATGGGTCAAAATCTGGAATGTTACATTGGTGCTAAGGCACGATCCCAAATGAAGGAGCTCCATGGAACATGCGGGCCTTTTTTCCTTATAAAGTCCCACGCCGAAGAAGTGGAATACAAGCCAGAGGGATGGCCTGTCCAGGTAAAGCGATCAGGCTTTTCCGCATCAAGAGCCGGGATACCGATTGCCCAAGAGTTGAAGACAGTCAAGAAGTTAGAGATTTGCCAATTGGAAGACCAGAAGTCTCGAATCGTCGCATTTCTCGGGATACCAGAATTGTAAATGTCTCTATCAGAAAATAGTAAGTGGAGAGGGCCCTTAGAATGCCAATTATCAAACCAGAACGAGATGGAAGCCCCATCCCCCATCTTTTTATAGCCACAAACGTCAAAAGGACAGTTAATCAAACGGGATCCGGTCTTTCGTCTTTGACTCGCAACATAAATATTATGTTGATCACGATAGCTACCTCCCCTGTCGCACCTAAGAAGAACATATTTGTCTCTCTTTGACCTTTTAATAGGGATGACATAACCTTGAGCAAGAAGATGGCTTTGCACACTTCTCAAAAGATCTTCTCGAGTTAGAAAATAACCGGATAAAATTTCAAATGAACTTGTTAATATGATCGATTGCTCTTCTCCATTTGCATTTCATCATCAATAGATGCATTCAAGCAATTTGGGTCCTCTCGAATATTATCAGTAGAGAATCAAGTGGATGCCCAATTAAAATAGAAACTCTTTTCTTAATATTATAATGGCAAACTATCTACACCTACTCATTATAACACAATATTTAATTATCAACAGTGTATGAGTGAGTAAAACAATGGGTTAAACAAGTATAAATGATGAATTCCAACAAATCTGTGATTTCGAAATGGTTGTTGAGATATCAAGTTCAATTCTGCACACAAATATAGTCTAGGGCTAAAAGCAACGGCTGCAACACAATTGAAAGAACCAACGCAACATTGTAGCACTATGTTCCACGAAATTAATCTATGAAAGCATAAATTTTTTTTTCAACACTCTGAACACAACACTGAAAATTGTAATCAAATCAAACCACTAATTCGAATCTGGCTTCATATCATCTAAAAGAACACAACTCACTTATTGCCCTTGACTTTTATGTCTACACATGTTTTCTTTCTCTACACTTTCACGTGTGCAAGAAGAGACAAAAATATATAATTTTAAAAAAGGGAAGAGACAGAAGCAGTGCTTCTCAATATCACAAAAAAAAAATCACCTTCCATGGTGAAAGAAGAGCCTGTGTGCGGAGAAAAGGCACTCGTTGGGGAGATCACCAATGAGCCCAACGCCGGTGCCGGCGCAAGTGTAGAAGATGATGGGTTTGGCATCATAGGTAATAAATAAAGGACGATGGGTTTGTGGAAGAAGAAAGAGGAGGAGGGTGAGGCGTGGAAAGCATGCAAGAGAGAACAGAGAGATGAGTGGAAAGAGTAAAAAGAAGAAGAAAAGTGAGACCCATATGAAAAAAATAAGAAGAAACGAAATAAAAACAATTGACCAAATAATCAAAAAAAGATCATATAAAATTGTACCATAAATAGCGTGCCCCACAAGGGATAAGATGGTCAAAACAACAAAAAAAGGAGTGTCTAAGCCATAGGAAGGAGTGGAAAAAACGAGGTCCAGAGAGAATAATGGAACTTTACTATGAGGTCCATCTCTATTTTGCTAATATCAGCTATTCATTGAAAAAATACGCAATGTCGACATTTCACGAGAGATTCTTAAGGAAAGAATATGAATGTGTTAGTGATATAAAAAGTTGAGAACTAGTGATGTAGGGGAAAAAATTCAAGGTCATGAGTCTATTTAAAAGTTAAATATCATTTGCACTTTACTTTGTGAAATACATCATCTTACTAAAATGAGAATAAAAAAAAACAAATTTTCTAACATGATATATGTTAGTGATTAAAAGGATTGATGAACAACGCATGACGCTTTCAGGATGCTATTCTACTAATGCTTTTAGTCCTTGCCGTATCTTCCTTTGGACCTCACCCTCTAGTCAAGTCAAACTTGGAGGCTTGGTCCACTCGCAATAAGTGTACGTTAATTTCCGCCCTTGGAAATGCCGAAGAAGGTTCGTGCTCTTTGGCAAGAGAGAGAGAGAGAGTCACTTCAGTTAAGTTTACCGACGCTGTTTTGTTGCGGAAGATTACGGGATGAGCCCTAAAGAGGCCCCCCAAAAAGCCCACATCATTTACTTGTTCGGATAGTCAATCGTTCAATTATACGATTTTACATAACTTCACGCATGTCTGAAAATATTTAAGGTGCCTTTGGTAACATTTCTATTGCTAGGAACAATTTCTAAGCAGAAATAGCTTTTTCTATTTCTATCCTTTGAATGAGTGTTTGAGCAAAAGAATGTGTTTGGTAACTATGGTAACTATACAAAATTTTTATTCTCGGAATAAAAAAAAAGAAAAGTGTTTGGTACAATCCTAAAAAAATTTTGCAACGTAAAATTTTTCTTAGTTTGCTAGAGGAGGAAGAAGAAGGAAGAAAAAAGGAAAAGGAAAAAAAGACTTGTTTCAGAAATTGTTTCCAGGAACAAAGAAGTAACTTTTTCCTACTTCTCGTTTCCATTCCAAACCTATTGACCTGACGTTATCAAATGGATTTATGTTCTTTTTCTATTTCAGGGAACAACAAAATATAAACAAGAAGGAATGTAGATGCTCCATCAGTGCTCTTATTTGCTGTATTTGTATTGCTTCCACTCCTTTTCCTCTTCTTGAGAAGATTATAAGCAAACACAAAAAGAAGAATTGGTGCAACAAGCTCCACAAAAAGAACGCCCTGAAATGAACTGATGCAATCCTTTGTTTGCTTTGCTCTGGCTCTTCCCTTTATTTGAAATGTTCATACTCAACTCGACTCAATCCCCACATAGCTAAAATTAAGCTCAACCTCATAAGCAACAGATTTCTCAAGAAACAATACACTAAAACACAAGGCCCCCCTAGAATTGGCTGTTATGCAAGAGTAACCAAATTTGACAGTAAAATTACATAAGTTGATCGTCTTCGTGCAAAGAATCACAAAATGCTCTCTAGGCATACACCATGACTATATAGAGCAGAAGGCACACAAAGAAAGAAAGAAAGCTATGACATGCCATTTTGATTACAACAAATTCCTCCATATTCTTGGATACTCAAAGCCACCTAAAGATTGGCATGCATATCTACAACAACTAGATGGGAAGGGAAATTGGGATCGGATCCCATCTAATTAATGGCGATTTTTTTATTTAGTATCTGTAATTTTCCTTATTAATTTTCCTCACACTAATTTACCAAATACATATCATTTCATTACTTTTCTTTACAAGACGTAATTTTCTATTTGTCGTTGTAAGTGCCGTAAGTCATATGATTTGTAATATATCACAAACAATAATAATAATCTACCTTAGTTTATGGTAAATTTCTTTCTCTATTGTTAGCAAATTACTAGATAGACCGTAACTTTTCAATTATCTGGATCCTATGTTTAATGTCTATTTGTTTAATAGTGAATTTCTTTCATGTACTTTTAGTAAAATATCTGAATCGATCACTACTTTCATTTACACTTTGTAAAATTTTGAGGCCTACGTGTTAGTAATTTTCCTTATTCAATGCAACTTAACTTAATTAAATATAAATTTCATCACGCGTGCTTAACTTTCCTTTAATGTCCGGAAATTATGACATAATAATGATTTTACAAAGCAAATTTCACGAACCACCCTTTTTCTCTTTTTATCAACTAACTGTCCATATTGAATGCGGGACTGGCCTTGTAAAATTGAGTTTTGACTTAAGAAATTTCCATCACGCTCATGATTTTTTGGGCACGATAAAGTGGTATTTTTTTTTGTCAAACAGCAAAGTAGTGTCAGAAATGCTATTTTTCCAAATTTTTTGAAAATCCTTCCATTGAAATATAAATATATATATATAAAGGTTAAAATGTAATTAAGAAAAAGTATTACTTTGTCAATTTTTTCCTTTTTCTTGATGCACAAATTTGAGATACTTCTCGGATATCTATAACTTTAGCACGAGATGCATGTTCTTTTTTTTTTTTTTGCAAAGGAGCCTTTACACACATCCCTATCTACCAATGTCAAGAATGATCCAAACCCAGAAAGCAATAAAGTCCAAAAGGCTCACTCCAAACGAAATGAAAGGTAAATTTCAACCATATAACTTTTCTTAAGAAAATTCCTTTTTTTTTTGCTAACAATGTGGTCTTCAATTTCTTAAAATACTCGATTGATCTAGATGGATGTAGCAGCTCTTACTTCGCACACGCGGGATAATTACGAAACCATATTAAGCATCTAACTTTTTTCTTTTTTGCCAATATTGCAATTCTTGTAATGTGACTTTTTCTTTAACGCAAAACATCGAAAACAAATCGTATAAATATATATAAAGAAAAGGAACCATGCACAATTTTTCAGTGATTTTTTGGAATTCGAATAATGATTTTCTTTTCCAAACTTTTAAGAGAGGTGCGATTGATTAATAATTTTTCATGTGTCTTCTCACCGAATAAGCCCAAGGGTGTCAAATGAAACCAAAAGAACTTACGGGGAGGGGTGGAAATCGAACTTAAACAAACTTCAGCTGCGAAAACTGAATTTTCAAGGAAAAAAATTGAAAATATCTGGCTCCATTCTCTCTCCCATCCTCCAGCGTATGAAAAATAGAAAGGGAAAACATCAATCGCGCCATCGCTGGGCAAGGTTTTCTTTCGAAGAGAGCACTCCGAGCGCGCGCTCTCGACAGAGGCTACGGCTCGATTCGATTCCATTCCGACTCGTGCATTGTCGATCGATCGATCGAATCGATTCGATGGAGGATCGGGGGGTTGGAGGAGGTAGAGAAAGCTCGGTTGCTCAGCTTGGCTCTCGACTTCGGCTTCGACGAGCAATCCGCCACCAAGTGCTTGGACCGCCTCGTTTCCCTCTACGGTAACTCGAATCGTCTCTTCGTCGCCCATTTCTTGTGCTGATTAGCGTTTGCAGAGGTGTTTCTCTTCCCCACCATGACGATGGCTGTAGAATAGGGTGCTTAGTGAAGTAGTATTACTGACGAGCAAAATGTCCGGCGCGGTTCCAGTTTGACGTGTCGAGGCTCCTTTGGATGGTGGCTTCTCTTGGTTATTGGCCGAATTGGGTGGTATCTGGTGATTAGGGAATGGCGTAATTGCTTGTGTTGCGCGGATGATTTTTGAATTGATTGATTGTGCGTTCCTAAATAAGGAGATTTGTTGCGGTTAGTCAGTGTTCTGATGATGGCTCTAAAATTGCCTACTTTGGATTTGAATGGAATGGAGCTGGTTAAGTTTTTGTTCATTGAGCGTTAATCTCATTGTCATTTCTTTGCGGGTTTGGCGGAGTAGTCTTATTGACTTGCAAAACCATCTCTTTCTTTGTTTGGTTTTTCTTAAGGTGACAAAGGTCGAGAGTTTATCACTGTGGAGCACTGTGGCGATGATTTTCTAGCAGAACTTGCCAAAACTATGCAAGATACTGGGGATTGGGATGATTTGCAAGCTGCGGGATTAGAAGCTTGTGGAGTTTTGACTGACATGTTTGGCCAAGATATCCCTAATGAGGGCGAATGCAGTGTGGTGCACGATGTTAATATTATAGAAGATTCTCCACAACCTGAGAAAAATCAAACTTCTCTTGAGGTAGATTCCTCCACTGGCAGTGAGGATGAAGATGATATATTTGGCAGTAAAATGGGCAGGAAATCCACATGCTATATTCCTGATCAAAGCAGCACTCCGGGCAATTCATCCACTGAACTTCTGGCCAGACGTTCTTTAGAATCCATGGTATGCTTTTGAAAACTGTGAAGTTGTCTCACTCCTTTCTGCCCCCACCAGTTTGAAGGGATTAAGAAAAAGAAAGAAAAACAGGGTGGCTTGGTATGTTTTTTCCCATGCCCAAAACTAATTTGGTTGATAGTTGTTAAGTTTGTGGCTTGAGTTTTTGATTCATGGACCTAGATTTGGCTTGGGATTGGCCCGTGTAATTGCATGGACCAAATATGCGGCTTGAAGAATGTCTCACTATTGTATAGGGTTGGCCGTTCGGTGAAGCAACTGTGGACACCTGAAGAAGCCACAATAGTTACTGGGCAAACTCCAGGAGTCTGGCCATAATGGTCCAGTTGTTTAGGAGGTTGATAAAAAGTTGGCAGATCTTGGCACGTCCTTTTATTCTTTTAACAATGAATATGCAACCCATGTTTTTATATATTTTTGTTGCTGAGGTATATTGGGGCCAACATGGAAAATAAGAAGAATTGAGAACAGATTGTCTTGGTTTTTGATCGAGAGAGATTAGAGTGTCCTCAGAAAACTCTTGGGAAACGCTTTCCACACACTTGTTCGTTTTTGATTGACTCTTGCAATTGGGGTTTTGGTTAGTGAGAAATTGACTTATTTCTTGTTGTAATTCACTCTTGGTCATTCTGAAATAACTCCTCCCGTTGACGTAGATGAAACTGCCCAACCCCTTAAATTAGCGTGTCACTGTTCTTTGCTCTTAAAATTATGTCTTTCCTTGATCATTTCCAGTTTGCTTGTAATTCTGCTCACAGCAAAGGACCTTACGCAGGGTACCTATACAAAAGCATTTAGTAAACTGATTATGAGGGCTCTCATATGATCAAATGTATAATAGACACTCCTAACTCGCCAGTTACTTCCACAGTCTATAAGATCTAAAATGACTTATATTTGATTTGTTTGGTCAATAAAAACAGTTGAGTTTTGTTTTGGATGATGTAACAATACCTATATTTTCTCAAATATTTTGAGAGTATAGTACATCATCCAAGTGTGGAACTTAGCATCCAGCGTCTTCGATAGGAGTGTTTCGTGATATGAAGGCTTGGGATTTCTTTGTGCACAATTTTCATTTTGCATCACTCCATGTCAAAAACTATTTATGGTGCTGAAGAGGCTTATTTGTGTTGAAGGACTGTAAGAACATTGTCACTCAAGGTTCGATATCATCAGTTTCAAATAAAGACATTCCTCTCAGATTTTGACATGCAAACTAGGAACTGTGAGTTATGAGGAATTGCAAGGCTTGGATGACATAGAATTGGCAAATGTTGTGATATTCAGAAACAAGGCGTTTCAACCAATGCAGCATCAGGGTTGTAAAGCTTCTGTAGCCGTGCAAGATTGCTTCATCTCATGCCCACTGGAGGTGGTAAAAGTTTATGTTACTAGGTTAGTGAATGTTAACATTATTTCATTTGTGTAATCATCGTACGTAGAAGTATGTGTGGAGACAATGTTTAGAGCACAAGCCCTGTGCACTTTGCTCAATGGTTCCACCAACTAAATGTCAAAGGGTGGAACTATATGTCAAAATTTAAGCTTTAACATGATCTAATAATCTGCTTTGTTTAGCACTGTTAAGAAGGTTGTGAACTTAAGGAAGGAAATGTTTATCAAATGAAAATTAAGCGATAGGAAGTGAAACAGGTACATAACCATGGTTTCCAATGTATTGGATCAGACAAAATTAGAAAAGAAGGAAATACGGTACATTCTCGTTCTGCTTCGCACATCTTTATCTGTTCTGTAATTTCTAGAATTTAAAGTTTGTACTATGCTTCTAGGACCTTCTAATCACTTACTGGAAAATTCATCTTGTTTATGCATGTAAGTGTTGTTGTCAGTCATAATTTAGGTCCAATTCAAATGGGTTACTAGGTCAAAGAGGAATAAGTTTTCAAAGTACTTCAACCAAATATGGGTTCTAGATATCTATATTTCCTCGCAGTTTTTTGCTATGCCATTATCTCACAAGGGGTGATGATCTATGACTTCTTTTTCCCATAACTGGTTTGAAATCAATGTCCTTTAATATACATTGGATCTTGGTAGCATTCAAAATATTTGATTTACTGAATTAAGGAGGAAGATATTAATCTGCACTTATTAACTTGAATTTTTTAGAAGTGTTTTCTGTTCAGTCTTGAAGTATTTGATATATGTTTCTAGCTGAAAGTAATTATAAGACAAGTAGTGACAACTGGTCTTTTCTGTTCAGCTGATGGTGAAAGAACTTATAATTCCCTTGTCCCTTCCTCTCTTCATGTGCTCTTGTGATGTTTTTACCCTTCATTTCAGTTGCCAGCAACTCTTAAAACAGATGTCACAGTTGGTATATCTCCCTTGCTATCTCTCAATAAGATCAAATAATTACTTGAAACCTTAAGTACGGAATACCATCTACTTTCTTGAACTCCCTACAAACTGTTGCCTAGGCAGCAGCTGTCTACCTAGAACTAAGGCAAGGTTTAGGTCCATTGGACTTCTAAAACTTTTCTGTTGAGTATTATGACTGTCAAATTATTAGTGTCCACTTCTGCTTTGCCTGCCTTTTCAGAAAAGATAAACCATCGTGCAAGCTATTGTATGTAACTCCTGAAAGGATTGTGGGAAACCCGTCATTTCTTGATATTGAAATGGATTGTTTCTGATGCACCATAACTTTTTCTAGAAGGTTTTGTATTCGACCATCATATTATAGGCACAACTAGCTGGTTTTGTTGTTGATGAGGCACATTGCGTGAGGTATTTGTAATCTTTGGCATGCCTTGTACATGAAGAAAGATCATGCTAGAGTTACTTCAAAAAGAATAATTATTTGTGATGTTGCCACTGCAAAACTATTGTCCTTGTTCCTGATAAATATAAGCAAGTTAACTTTTATATATGCTAATTTAAACTCATTTTCAAACTCTTTTGCACTTTCTGTGTTCTAGCCTAACTAAATTGTGAGTGTTCCACTAGACCTTCTTAAGCCCAGACCCCTATGAAGTTCTAATATAACAGAATGCAGTTTTCCACGCCCTAAACGCGAGAAAATGAGGAAAGTGTTTTCCCGGAAAATATTTTCCATGAAACAAATGTAGCCTTAGTGGCACATCGTTCATTATGTTGAGTAAAGAGCACACAACTGAAATAAGCTCCAATGGAAATTACTTCCTAAAGTAATTGGAACCAGCATAAGCTTGGATAAGGATCCAAGCTCCTGTCTATGTTTGGCAGGATAGTCTCTTAAGCTGGTTCTTGTGTCCCTATTTGTTCTATTAACGCTTATACTTAATGTTAACAACTTGAGAAAGGCAAAGGTTCACCCATGTGATCATTGATTGTGTTTCTTACAAGGTCTTAACTGGATTTGCTCTGCCAGTGTGATCTCATGAAAAGGAACATACTGCTAGTTTGAGCTTTTCTAGTACATTTGACTGATTAACGAGTAAAGCTCATTGATTGTCACTTTTGTGGTTGTCATTATTGTTGTCTATGGGGACATGATTTTCGTCCAGATTATAGGGGACTGTGATGTCTCGAGCAGAACTTTCCGTATGTCCCAGTGATGGCCATAACTGCAACTGCCACTCACTTAGTTTGTGAGGTACTAAACTTACACATGAACCTCCTGATTATGTTGAAATAATCTGTTTGTTCTGACTGAATTATACATCCATTGTAGGGTATCCTAAAAGCTCTTGGGGTTCCCCATGCTCTTGTTTTTGAGACAAGCTTTGACAGACCAAATCTAAAATATGAGGTGATAGCTAAGACCAAGGAACCACCAAAGCAGCTTGGAGAGCTGCTGAAGAATCGTTTTGCTAATTTTCGTGGCATAGAATATTGCCTTTCGAAGAGTGAATGTGTTGATGTTGCAAAATACTTGAACGAGAAGTGCCGTATAAAAATGGTGTGCTATCATGCTAGATTAGCAGCCCGTCAAAGAGTAGCTATTCAAAAGAAATGGCATACTGGAGTGGTCCAGATTGGATGTGCTACCATTGCCTTTGGGATGGGAATAGACAAACCTGATGTTGTAAGCCAAAATGGACTCTGCCCTTTGCCTATTTCCTATGTTTTAAAATCAAGCTGACATGCTGGCAAATACTCAGCTAATCAACTTTTCTTCTAATGTTTTAGCTTCACCGATGGGTTTCGTAGTGTGCTTGAAAGTACACTTCGCTGGTTCCATAGTCCAGTGGCCTACCAACTTTTGTCATTATGAGACAGTGATGTTAAAGTGCATCTTTATCTGCTCTTCTGCGAATATTTGAGCTGCTGAATATAATACATAATGGACATGGCAAATGCATTAATAGCATTTCTCGAGGTTGTGGGTCCGAGGAGCCCTTGGGCTTATCGATTTTATTCTCCAAGTCAATTCAAATAAAAATGTCACCTACCTTAAGTGGTTTCCTGGGAAGTTTATGCTTTTTATAAACCTATCTCACTTGTCTTACATGGTCATCATGTCTCTATGATACCCTGCAAAAGGAGTCCGGCTTATTCATGGATAACATAGGAGTTCCACAAAGTATTTGGCTATTGATTGCAGAAACTAGTGAATTATGTATTGGTTCAAGTCAAGTTCTTTCTACCACGCATGGAACTTTGCTGTACTGTAATTAAGTTAGATCTGGTGAAAGTTCTTTTCTTTAAGGTAAAAGTGGCAAATGACTCCGATCTAAAATGTCATTTCTGTTCAACATGTGGCAGTGTCTGATCCTAAACCAAAGGAAACACATGAATTATGCTTGACATCTTGAATTCCATAATTCTATCTTTGTTTTTCGGAGATGCGCGCCGAAGTCAAACGATGTGTCTTTTCTCTTTCTTTCCTGGCAAGAGAAAAGCGTTGTTATTGATTAAGAAAAATGGCATGATAACCCCTAAAATTCAATTCGATATGCAATGTCATGTTGGACTCTTAATATAGTCTTTGAACTATTCATAAATATTTAATGTAAAATTTTCTTTTGATCAAATAAGGAAAAAGTCATCACAAGTTCCCGAATCATTGCTAAATGTGCAATCTAGTCCTTAATTTTTTTTCTTTTTGTGATTGATGCTATCGGATCGGATCGTATCTTCTTAAAATTTTTTATTTATGATGAGTTAGGTAATTTATATGGACCCGATCTTTTCCTAAAGCTGGAAAATCATTTTGTGCACCTCACTCCTACGAAACATTATTAGTTTCAACATGATATTTCAACAAATTTTTTAGCAAGAAAGAACATACAAAGTAACAACAATAACCAAAGAATTAATCCTATTAGCTTTGGAAAGCAAAACCTTTTCCTTGACACTTTCTAATAGGGGTGAGCAACACGGATTGACTAAACCGGGAGTCACTTGGATCGGTCGGTTCTAGGTGATTCCCAAGGGCGTCAATCCAGTTCCTGGTTTCATAAAATTGGAATTGGTGATTTTTAGTCTGGTCCATAGTTCTAAGGGAGAATTGGATTGATCGGACTGCCCGGATCAAATTGATGATTTTTTATTTTTATATTTCTCACGCAAATTTCTTTCCCTTCCCTATTCACGTGTCCTCCTTGAAGCTACTTCGTTGTCTATCTTTGTCCTCTATGTTCAGTAAGCCGCTTATAAAATTAACCACTATGAATAATCTTTAAACTCTCAAACGAGTACACACCAACCAATTGGTATCATAATGGGTTCGTGATGTGGTCAAAGTCATAAAATTCTTGTGAGAAAGGAGTAGTTTGGATTCTCAATGTTTAAACACAGATATATGCGAGGGGTTCTATTAGTCCAGTCCCCAGTTCCAGAAATTGGGAACCGATCCTTATGATCCAGTTCTCAATTTTTGGGTGAAACCGGACTGAAACGGGGAGCGATCACCTTACTTTCTAACAGGACAACAAAAGGCACCAGCAAGAGGCAAAAAGGAAAGGGAAATAGCAACTTTTCTCCAATTTAAGCAGGCTTAACCCAGGTAAAAAAAAAACAGTCTTAACCCACAAGACTGACACGTGGCGGTCGGACACAGAACTCTGACTCTTTGAAAAAAAGACAAAAAAAAAATTCTTGTTTAACGGCAAGATGGCTGTCTCTTTTCCTCTCAGATTTTAATGCACAAAAAACCGGTCAATCTCTCTCTCCCTCTCTCTCTTCTTCCTTTGGGCACAAATTTCCATTTCACTTTTTATTTTTTATTTTTTTACGCCATTTGTAAACTCTCGAGCTCCTCGCATCCTCTCTCCTTTCTTCTTCTTCTTCTTCTTCTTCCTCCTCCTCCTCATCGTCTTCATCTCGCCAGATCTCTCTCTCTCTCTCTCTCTTCGGCGTCAAGTTCGCCGAGCGATTCCATAGCCTGGAGATGGGCGAATCTCGGCGTTTTTCCTTGTTTCCACGCACGCCTCGCCTGCGATGCCGGCTCAGATCCATAGTGTCGATAACCTCGATGCGTAACTCAGCGTCGCCCGTTGCAATCTATTACCGCGTTCAGCTGGAGGTAAGTGCGAATCTTGAGCAGCTCGCGTGAAAAATTCGTGATTTTGTTTTTGCTTGTGCGCGCTCTACAGTTCTGTTCGCGCGTGAATCTCGAGCGCGCGCGCCCTCTCTCTCTCTCTCTCGAGGGAGACCGCGGATCGATTCGATTCCGGCTCGGGCACCACCGATCGATCGACCGGATCGCTCGAGCAGGTTGTAATTCCATGGAGGAGGAGCACAGGGCTCGGAGGTAGAGAAAATTTGTCTGATGTGTTGATGACGATGGCCATGGAATAGTAGTCTTGCCTTTTGGACTTGAGTGGGAACGGAGCCGATTAAAATTTTAGTTCATGGAGCTGTGATTGAAATTGTCTGATCCGCTCTTACCTCCTCCTCTTTTCGGTAAGCTCTCTTTTCCTTAATAAATTCGATGCTGGCTCCAAAGTCAGATGAACACTTGTGCTTGTAGGATCGACGTTTCGATCTGTTTCGGGATCGATTTGGTTGTGTTTAGGACTTTGTTTCGGCCAAAATGTTTGCTTTAAGCCTCCGTTTTGGGGTTCTTTAACCAACCCCTAATTTCCCCGCCTTGTCTATTTCGATTCCTCTTCGTCGTGCGATTCAACGTACGGCAACGTATGCTACCGAAGTTACGTAATCTAAAAGTGGCGTGCTCGGGTGTTAAACAGAACCGAAAGGCTTTCCATAGTTCAATTTTGATTTAGAGTACAATTTTCGTATTTCTAGTATTGTCCCATCGAGATTGGAGTCAAAAAAAAAAAATCCATTTTCATCTTTACCTGATAAGGTTCGTCAAATTTTCATCTTTATTCGAATTCATAAAATCCATTTTCTTCTCCCCTGCTTGCTCTGCTTATGCTGATAGTGAGTTTTTCTTTTCTTTTCTTTTTTTGAGATTTACATTAGATCCATCATTTTTGTGGGTCTAGATTCAATTTAGCACATTTATTAAATTTACGGAATAATTCCTCCGTATCACGAGAGTGCTATTAAAAGGAGTAACATGAAAAACTAGCAAGATTTTTGCCTTCTTCTTAGGGTTAAACTTGTCATTTTCTGGCTTAACAAATAATGGGCCTTTAGACTGATCTGGAAAAATCTGATTTAGCCGGCTTTTATTGGATAGAAACCACAGGAATTAAAGGTAACTTGGTGCTCTCTAAGCGTATTCCAGAGCAATAGTAAGATAACTGGAATACCGTTGGATCTTTGACTCTTCCCTTTTTCATCCATCGACTGAGATGAGATATCAGTGGCCCAAAATGGTAAAGAACAAAAAGGAATAAATTCATTCACACCCATCATCTTAGTACCACCAAATTTAAGACTTCGAAACGAGGTTATAAATCTTGGGTTCTGCTGCGCAATAAACAAAAGCAAAGGATCAACGCATGAAGAGAGACAAAGAAGATTGTTTACCTTCACCAGCCAAAAGATTGCAAGGTCAACAGCAAATGCAGGAAAGAAATCCAGAAGAAAACCGTACGAAACCGTCTATTATTTACAAGCATGTACCATCCCGGAAACAATGTGCGTGCTATTAACGGGAAGAGGTGAAAGATTGTCTTTAATACAAAATAACTGTAGTCATACGTCATCTTTTAACATGTAAAAACAGCGGTTTCATTCGGCATTGGAGAGTTGCAGGCCGACGAAGCCATTTAAAGGATCACAACCTTCAACCACTAATTATGTCATGAGAATCAGCGGCAACTGTTTTATTAGGTGGTACTAACATTTCAGCCTTCTCATTGTTTAAATGAAGAGTTTGGAGAATCACAATGAAACGAGAGAAAGCAGTGTACGATGATATACTCTTTAGTTAGTAATCGTATGTGTCGAGCAGAACCATTTAAGGCTCCGTTGTCGTCAAAATCAGATCACCAAGTTTTGCACCTTCAAGCTAACTTCGAATGGTAATTGCAGATCACTTCTTTTAGGAACACTATTGGGGAAATCGAACAAAGTGAACATCCAAAGGATCAAGCATTCCCCTGTGGCAATATATCTAGCAATCTGGTCATCCGATTTGGGCAAATTAGGCGACGTTAGAAAGCTCTTACAATGCACAACCCAAATATACCTATCAATCATAATCTTTGCAGGGTTAACTTTTTGTCAAAATCTAGTCGAAACTTGGTAAAAAAAAAATAGGTGTCTTCATGGTCAATAGTCTTTAAAGAAGTAATAATTTGATTCACGTCCAGTAAGCGTTTGGAGTGAGGAAAGGGTAAGAGTGACTTACCTTGTTTAAGCGCTAAATAATCCCCATGGGCCAACCATATATTTCCTTGGCCCCCGCACTTTGAGAATTAAGGGAAAAATTAAACCACCTCATGGCATCTTATTCTATAAAATTGGATCAAGCGTTGAATGGATTTCCAAGTTGATTGTTATTTGGGTTAATACCATGAAAAACCCCAAACTGGTACACTTGTGATAAATTTACCCAAAACTATTTTTTTTACCACAAAAAATCCTAAACTGGTACACTTGTGACAATTTTACCCCGAACTATTTTTTTTACCATAAAAAATCCCACACTGG
Source organism: Syzygium jambos (assembly GCA_031216235.1). NCBI lineage: Eukaryota > Viridiplantae > Streptophyta > Magnoliopsida > Myrtales > Myrtaceae > Syzygium > Syzygium jambos. Next base: position 23,153,041 of record CM062221.1, on the reverse strand, counting down.
TATACCTGTGATAATTTTACCCCCGAACTAATTTTTTGGCCACCAAAAACCTCAAACTAGTACACCTGTGACAAATCTACCCTCTGTTAGTTTCCGTTAAATTTTACTGTCAAATTGCGAAGTTTAATGGCACGTGGTAATTGACATGTGTATCGGTTTTGGGTTTTACCCTTCTGTTTGTCACAAGTTTACCTATTTGTGATTTTTTGTGATATTAATATAATTTAACGGATACTAACAGATGGTAAATTTGTCAAAAATGTACCAGTTTGGGGTTTTTAGTGGTCAAAAAATTAGTTCGGGCGTAAAATTATCACAGGTGTACCCGTGTAAGGTTTTTGGTGGTCAAAGAAATAGTTCGGGGTAAAATTATCACAAGTATACCAATTTGAGGTTTTTGGTGGTCAAAAAAATAATTCGGAGTAAATTTGTCACAGGTGTACTAGTTTTGGGTTTTTTGTGGTAAAAAAAATAGTTCGGGATAAAATTGTCACAGGTGTACCAGTTTTGGGTTTTTCATGGTATTAACCCTTGTTATTTTAAACATGCATCAAAATGTTTAGATTGGTGAATTATTTTTAATATATCGGATATCCGCATGTTGGATTATGATATATTGATATTGGATTAGCACTCATGGTCAAACTATATATTGAGATATGATATATGTTCACTGAAAATTCTTATTTGGGGCTTAATCACAGCCGATGTGATTTATGAGGCTTAACCACAACCAATATAGTATCTGGGGTCTTGTCACGTGACGATGCATGGCTGAGATTGGGCATCGGGGCATGCCAGGGATGACACTACTTGGGCATTGTTGGTCCGGGCCTAGTTTAAAAAATAATAATTTCAATAAAAAATAATTTGTTGTTAAAATATTAGAAATAATGAGAGATTAATTGAGGAAAATTAATAAAAACACACATTTTGTTAAACCAAATTAAAACACAAGTATATCTTCAAATAATTTGAAAAAAAAATTACACTTAGTGGTGCTCTAATTAATGGTTCCACTCAAACTTTCATGTCCCTCACCATGATTCAGATAAGATAGTGTCATTGTTGTTCTCGTGTCCATGTTGGGTACATTCCTCTCGAGTCAATTCTTGTAGAAACTAATTACACCCTACATGGTAACCATTTCTAAATTTTACGCAAACAAATTGGATCTATTTTACTTCCAAAAGTTGGCTAATAATAAACATAGACTTTGAAGGTGCTGTATATGCCGGTGGAATGAGTAAGTCACAACTCACAAGCCACAATAGAAAGAATCAGAAAAGTGGTGGCTCGCCTCTTCCACCATTTCACGTCCTCGAGGTTATTTTAGCCAACTCTATCAATTTGCTTGGAGTAGTCTATTCCTAAGTACATCTCCAACTCATTGGTAGACGATGAAGATGAAGACTTACCGTGCTGTGGGGTGTTTTTCTCCTTACGAAGCAAAGACCATATAGGTTGTGGGCACTACTCAATGAGGCCATGTTCTTTGTCCATGGGATGAAACTTGTTGTATTATATCGACCGGCATTTGCCACATACATATTCGAGAGCCAACTCATCGTTATCGCTAGTACGTATTTCACTTGGAACTCCTAACTCAGCGTCAAATATTTGTACCATGGAGCAAGAAGCGTTTCGAGCTCCTCCAACTTGAACCTCGGATCCAAGACCAAGATGGGATGTTGTTGTAATATTTGAGGAATTTCGCCTTTATGGCTACTACTATTTCGTTGAAGAAGGGATCACCCTTCTTGTTCCCCGATTCAATTGACATTAGGTATAGAAATGGAAGGACTCGATTGCTTGACCGCTAATCCAAATCTTCGGATTTCAATCTCAATAAATTCTCAGTTTTTCATGTGGTTTGCAAGTTCATTCTCGCATTCCAAGGTCCAAGACAGAGTATCAATGGAACAAACCCACCTTGGTGTAGAACAAGAGCTTGAATTATCATATCAAAAAATCGGTATGTGATTGTTTCAATAATGATTTATGCTATTAGTCAATTTGACACATAAAAAACTAGTCAAAGATTTCTAAATGGCGAGGAAGCCCCCTAAAATCACTAAATCTGGGCAGAACAAGAAAGCTTCTGGGCGGAGTAAGCATTATACTTGTACCCTAGCACAAGCTCATAAGCAGCTAAATGGAAGATGAAAATCCCAAAACTACAGAGATGGAATCTATAAATCTATACAATTTATAAAAGGAAAAATTATTCTTTCATGTTTTTTCTAATCAAATTCCTGCGCTTTTAATATTTTTAATTAAGTCCTTCTACCTTCACAATTTTTTTGATAAAATCCGTGTGAATATAAATCCGCCCAAATCTAGTTAACGTGGCAAGTTGGGACGACATCAAAGGACAATGTGGATAACAATTAGCCAATGTGGATGCCCACATGAACAACACCCTGGAAAAATTTAGTCAATGCGAACGATGTTGATATATGATGTGGATTAACAACGTGGATGCACACGTGGACATCCATGTTGGAAAACTTTTATCCATGTTACACTCCAATGGTCATGTCAGTTGAATTGTGTCACATTTATTGTCGAAAGGACTTGGTTAAAATTTATGAAAGTCAAAGAATTTGATTAGACAAATTAAAAATTATTGTCGAACAGATTTATTGTTGCAAAGCGTGATAGGTCGGTAATCGCTCAATGGACCCATTATAAGAGATATCCAACGCCTCTAAGAACTCCGCCCTATCAAGACCTTGAATTTCGACTAGATTGTTACAATAGTTAGCCTTTCAATGGACTTGCTACAATATATGGCTATTTCCTTTGGTGGAGAGGCGCGACAGAAATCCGAGACATTCATCTAAGGAGATTGTCAGGAGAGAGCCCAAGTTTGAGTCCGTTAACATATCCAATTAAACTCATTTTAAATTAAAAGGTTAAGCCAATGTGTTATGGGTCGGCTATGATATATTAACTACTCCACACCATACCAATTCTCCAATTTATGACTTTTGTAATACAACTACATGTGCATCTTAACATCCTCCTAGAACTTGAAAATTATCATGGCCTTGAATTTTAACTAGATTATAATAATACATGTGTAATTGTTTCATATGGGAAATGTCCTTTTTTTTTTAATATAGCTATAGTGTTCCATTGAAAACTCTTCCAAGTACTTCAATCAGTCTAGCTAAGGCAATATCAGCTTACGACAGGAGGCAACACAAAGTTTCAAGGGTCTTGAGGGAAGCTCAACTACATGTGTAATTTTCAATTACACATGTGCATCTTAACATCCTCCTAGAACTTGAAAATTATCATGGGCCTGAATTTTAACTAGATTACAGTAATACAAGTGTAATTGTTTCATATGGGAAATGTCCTCTTTTTTTAATAGAACTGTAGTGTTCCATTGAAAACTCTTCCAAGTACTTCATTCAGTCTAGCTAAGGCAATATCAACTTACGACAGGAGGCAACACAAAGTTTCAAGGGTCTTGAGGGAAGCTCTAGGGTCTGTTCAAGTCGATAGCATTCATAAAGATCAAGTTCTTCTAGATAGATTAGGTAAGAAAGTTGTGACAACCTAGGACTCTAACAAAAGACGTCAAATATGTTAAGTCGGAAGGAAGCTTTGGCAGCGATCGGAGATCATATCAGCCCATAGGCTAAGGTGTTGGAGAGAAAAAAGATTTTGATTTTGCTTTCTGGCAAGTCAAATATTGGTGCACTAATGGATTGGAGAATCTCAAGCGAAGACAAGTCACCATCTCACTTGGAACTTCCTCCTTCAGTCTATAGCAGAATCCAAGACTTGGCGTTCGCAATTTTTATAACCCTACAATAGCAATAAGTAACTTTTCATTCTTAGAATGACTAATGTCCAGATGTTACAAGTTTTGTGAATCCCCAATTGAACTATAAATTTCTCTCAATGACCAACACCCCACGGCACTAAGTTTCTCCAGTTTCCTTAGAGAATCAGTTGAATGAGAATCTTTGTAATACTAGCAAAATCTAAAATAAGTTCTTTTAGTTCTTCTAATTTGCCCACTTCTCCTGGTAGCTCCTTGAGACTAACACAGGAACTCAAGCCCAAGGAAACGAGGTTCTTGACTTTTCCAATAGAATGGTGGACTTGCATTAGCCCATGATATTTTTTCAAGCTGAGAATCTCCAACTCTGTGATAGCTGAGAAATCCTGACTACATTTTGCATAATGGCAAAATGCAAGGTTGAGAACTTTTAGCTGCTTTGCCACCTATACAGAGAAGAAAAGCTGTCAAGAGAGGCTAGCCAAGTTGTGGATTGGGTAGTGAAAGCCCAAAGATGTAAGCATCTCCCTTGTTATTGGGTTTATAACCCTCTTTTAGCTTTATGAGACCTCTTAATATTAGAAGCCCACGTTGCTTGTTCCTCTTGTGCTACTTAAGAAATGGAAAAGCTTCTGTTTTGAACAAAACAAAAACAAGATAAAAACATATCGCAGAGGATGTCTTTTTTCCATCTTACCAATTGAACTCCATCCTCTCCAATGCTTTGTTACCCGGTGGCATGACAACTGCAGCATGACTAATTTCGGTAGATGCAAATTAGTTGCCGAAAAAGACAGATTGGATTTAATGTCAAACCATTGAAGCCATCTTAATTCAAAAAACAGTTCGTAAGCCTCCATTTAAAACCATCTACCTCAATTGAAGCACAATTTTCAGAGATGATAGGCATCAAAATATTAGCCCACGTGATTGCATCAAGGAGCCGTGAACCAAACCCTTCACCGACATGGAGGCTTTTATCATCCCTGAACACAAACACTGGTACCGTTCCTCATTTATGTATTGTTTTTTTTTTTTTGGTAAGGTCCTCATTTATGTATTGTTGTAGCCTCTAAAGCTCAAGAATACATCATAGCGATCACTTCCCACTCTTGTTGGTGTTGGAGAGATGAATGTAGATGTAGACGCTTCGTCATTGCTCTTATTTTCTGCATATGTATATCTTCCACTCTTTTTCCTCTTCTTTAGAAGATATAAGCGAACACCCAAAAAACAATTGGTGCAACAAGCACCACGAAAGAACGCCCCAAAATGAACTGATGCTTTCCGTTATATGCATTGCTCTGGCTCTTGCCTTCATCCATGGAAAGTCTGATAGCAAAGAGAAAAATGAAATGCCTTCCGGTAGCACGAAAAGATGGATTAATATATGAATTGGACTTATGCATTAACTTGAAAAGATCGACACCACACACTCAGAGTAAAGTGCACAACTTCAAAAAACGAAACCCGATGAAGTTTCGCTTTCTCTACTCGAGCTCAGCTTAATAGCAAAAGTAGTTCGATAGCAAAAGTTGAAATACTTAGGCTCAAGTTGACTCGATCCTCACATAGCTAGAACCAAGCCCAACCTCTTCTAAGTGAAAAGGAACGGATTTCTCAAGAAACGATACCCAAAAACATAAGAGCCACCAGAAATTGGCTGTTATGCAGGAAGCAGCTAATTTGGCAATAAAATCACGTAAGTTGATAATCCAGCAGTTACTTCATGCGAAGAATCACAAATGCTAAGCATACACCATGACTGTACAGAGAGAAGAAGGCAAAGAAAGAAAGAAAGTTAAGACAATACAATTTTGATTAGAACAACTTCCTCCATATTCTTCGCAACTCAAAACAACCTGAAGGTCAGCGAGAGGCAGTCGAACGATCAACAACGACAAGGTGAGAAGGGAAAACAAAACGAGTCCGTCCAATTGTTCATGATTTTCTTTATTAGTAATTTTCCTTACTAATAGTAATTTATCGGTTACATATCATTTTATAATTTTTTTTCACAGGATGTAATTTGCCCTTTGTTGTCATATTCCTTGAATCCTATGATTTGTAAACTTTCACAAAAAATAGTAATCTACCAAATGAATATCTTTTTTCTGTTGTTAGTAAATTACCTAATGAATCTTAACTTTCTTTTGGCGCATAATTATCCTGCTAATAGTAATTTATCTGTAATTTATCCTTACATGACTTTTTTAAGAGGGTTTAAATTTTCTTTGGAGGTCGTAAATTTTCGAGAGCCTGCGGTTCGTAATAATGAAAAAAAATTATCCATCAATCATGATTCTTCAGTTGTGATGGTCTTGTCATCTCATGTTTGTCTTTTTCTTTCATCTGTTGCCATGTTCCTTTATCTGGAACTAATTATTTTTGTGAGGGCAAAGTAAATGTGGGTCGAGATATAAGCCGGAGAGGCATATGCGAACACGCTGTCTGGTCTTGACTGAGGAAGAAAAAGTTACTTGTTTCAGTTCAGTGGAGATCAACAATGAAATCCAATTAGACAAGCACATGTTGCCTTTCTTCTTCTTTCCTGTTTTGAAGTAGGGATGAATCCATATCATGACCGCATCTGAAGTGAGTTTACTTGCATATTCAAATTTTCAAGTAGTATACCTCAAGATACAATCGATGAATCCATATCATGACCGCATCTGAAGTTAGGCACTTAAACAGTTGCTTCTTTGTTGTATTTGCATTACAACAACTCATGGTAATGATTGCATGAATATATTCATGAGAATTGCAGCCAATGCTTTGTACTCAAAAGGATGGTTGGAATCAGCACGATTCTGATTGCATGAACATATTCGTGAATATATTACAACTTTTCTTGAGGTGGATTCCTCTACTGACAGTGAAGACGAAGAGAACATATTTGGCAGTAAAATGGGTAGGAAATCCACATGCTATATTCCTAACCAAAGCAGTACCGCAAGCAATTCATCCACTCAACTTCTGGCCAGATGATCTTTGCAATCCATGGTATGCTTCTCCCATGGACATAGACAATACTGCCAAACCACTTAAATGAGCGTGTCACTGTTCTTTTCTCTTATAATTTAGTCTCTCCTTGATTGATTCCAATTTGCTTGTGATTCTGCACACAGCAAAGGACCTACACAATGTATATGTACAAAAGCACTTAGTAAATTGTTTATGAGGCCTCATCCAATCAAATAACCAATAGACACTCCTAAATTTTGCCAATCACTTCCACGGTCTTCAAGATCCAAAATGACCTATTAGAACTCTTCGGTCAATAAAAAGGTTGCTTTTAGTTTTGGCCGATGTACAAATACCTATATTTCTCAAGTACTTTGAGAGTATAGAAGATCATTAAAGTGTGGAACTTAGCAATCCAGCGTCTTTGATAGGAATGTTTTGCGTAAATGAAGGCTTGTGCTTTCTTTGTGCACATTTTTCACTTTCCATGACAATTCATGCCAGAAACTATTTCAGTGCTGAAGAGGCTTATTTCTGTTGAAGGACTGTAAGAGCACTGTCACTCAAGGTTCAATATCGTCAGTTTCAAATAAAAGACATTGCTCTCGGATTTCGACATGCAAACAAGGGACTCTGAGTTAAGAGGAATTGCAAGCCTTGGATGACGTAGAATTGGCAAATGTTGTAATATTCATAAACAAGCCATTTTGACCACTGCAGCATCAGGCTTGCAAAGCTTCTGTAGCCAAGCAAGATTGCTTCATTCTCATGCCCACGGGAGGTAATAAAAGTTTATGTTACTAGGCTAGTGAATGCTTACATTATTTCATTTGTGTGATGATCGTATCTAGAATTATGTGTGGAGACAATGTTAGAGCACAGCCCCTGTGCACTTTGCTCAATGTTTCCACCAATTAAATACTAGACGGGTTGACTTGTATATCGATATTTAAGCTAAAAAAATGATCTTGTAATCTGCTTTGTTAGCACTGTTGAGAAGCTTGTGCATAAACTTAAGGAAGAAAATGTTTTCCAAATGCAAATTAAGCGATAGGAAGTGATTCAGGTACATAACCATGGGTTCCAATGAATGGGATCAGACTAAGTTGGAAAAGAAGGGAATACAGGACATTCTCGTTCTGCCTTAGCACATCTCTATCTATTCTGTAATTTCTAGAATTTGACGTTTGCGCTATGCTTCTAGGACCTTCTACTTACTGGAAAATTTATCTTGTTTTGCATGTGAGAAGTGTTGTCGGCCATAGTTCAGGTCCAATTCTAAAGGGTTATTAAGACAAAGAGGAAAAAGTTTTCAAATTACTTGCACCATATACAGATCATAGATGTCTATATTTCCTATGCAGGTATACGCTATGTCATCTTCTCAACTAGGGGTGATCATTTCCCATAATTGGTTTGAAATTGATGTCCTTTCATATAAATCTGAATTGATCTACTGAATCACAAGGAAGATATTAATCTGAAATGATTAAGTTGAATTATCCTGAAGTGCTTTCTGTTCAGTCTTGAAGTAGTTGATATATGTATCTGGCTGAAGTAATTATAAGACAAATAGTGACAACTGGTGCTTTCTGATCAGCTGAAGGTGAATAAAAGAACCCTCATACCTTCATTTCTTCATGTGCTCTTCTGATGTGTTTACCCTTCGTTTCAGCTGCCGGCAACTCTTAAACCAGGTGTCACGGTTGTTATATCTCCCCTACTATCTCTCATCTAGGATCAAATAATTCCTCTAACCCTCAAGTACGGAATACTGTCTACTTTCTTGAACTCTCAGCAAACTGCTGCCCAAGCAGCAGCTGCCCTCCAAGAACTAAGGCAAGGTTTAGCTCTCTCTCTCTCTCTCTCTCTCTCTCTCTCTCTCTCTCTCTCTCTCTCTCTCTCTCTCTCTCTGTTCCTAGAGAAGTAAATCATACCATATAATCTTTATTCCGCCATAAAATGGCTATGCTCTACATGTTGCGATGGATGCACAATTTTTATGTAGTTAATGAAAAGATTCATGCCTAAGATGTTTGTCTTAAAAAAAAAAATTAGGATCTTAGGTTCCTAGAGAAGTAAACATACCATACAATCTTTATCCCGCCATAAAATGTTGGGCTATGCTCCATATGTTGCAATGGGGTTTCTATTGGACTTCTAAAACTTTTTTTGGCTGAGTGTTGTGATTGTCAAGTCATTAATCTCCACTGCTTTGCCTATCTTTTCAGGAAAGATAAACCATAGTGCAAGCTATTGTATGTAACTCCTGAAAGGATTGTGGGAAACCCATCATTTCTCAAGATATTAAAATGCTTGCATAGAAAGTTACTATTTTTGATTCACTGTAACTTTTTCTCAAAGTTTCTTTGTAATTTTTTGATACTCGACCATCATGCATTGCAGGACAACTTGCTGGTTTTGTTGTTGATGAGGCACATTGTGTGAGGTATGCTTTTTGGCATCCTTGTATCTGAAGCAAAGATCATGCTAGAGTTTCTTCAAAAGGAATTAGTATTTATTATGTTGCCGCTGCAAAACTACTGTCCTTGTTCCAGATAAAGAAAAGCAAGTTAACTTTTATATATGCTCACTCGAACTCTTTTCTTCGAACGTTTTTGCATTTTCTGTGTTTCTAGCCTAATTACATTGTCGGTGTTACACTGAATCTTCTGAAACCCAGACCTTCTGTGAAGTTCTAGTATAACAGAATGCAATGTTAAAATAACTAATGTTGGAAATGATCAAGTTCCTTCTTTTGGGAAAAGTTAGTGGCACATCGTTAATCATATTAAGCAAAATGCACACAACTAAAATAAGCTCCAACAGAAGTTACTTTCGGAAGTAATTGGAAGTGTCGATGTTTGGCATGATAGTCAGGTCTTTTAAGCTGGTTCTTATGTCCCTATATTTTTTTTAACCTTTGTACTATATATTAACAACTTGAGATTTAAGGAAAAAGTTCCCCTATGTGATCATTGATTGTATTTGTGACGAGGTTTTTACCGGATTTGCACTGCCAGTGCCATCTCATGAAAGGAACGAGCTGCTGCTTTGAGCTTTTCTCGTATATTTGAATGATTGTAAATGAGCAAAGCTTATTGATTGTTACTTTCTTTGTTGTCATTATTGCAGTCAATGGGGACATGATTTTCATCCAGATTATAGGGGACTGGGATGTCTCAAGCAAAACTTTCCATACGTTTTAGTGATGGCCTCAACTGGAACTGCCACTCAGCCAGTTCATGAGGTACGAAACTTGCACATTAACCTCCAGATTTTGTTGAAATAATCATTTGGGACCGATTGTGTCACGCCCCGAACCCTATCGAGCTCGCGACATCCACCATTGGTCAATTTATTTGCGCGACGTCCTAGGAATGTCGCCGACCTCAAATAAACATCAGAGATTTCATTTCGCAAATGGAAACCATGAAATACCCGAACAAATAAAACTAGGGAGAATTGGGAGAATGTACATATCTTTTTTCATTTTCTTCTTATACCATAATAATTACATTTATAAACTGTCCCATGCATGTACATGCACACCGCCTTTCTCAAAAACCGATACTCCAAGGATGAAGACCTGGGTTTACTACTACTCCAAAAATGGTGCTCACCAAAAATCCATTCTGAGTCTGATTCCTTGTCCTCTGAGTCTGAGTCCCCTTATACCGTCCTATCCACTGAGGACTCCAAAACGTTCTGGTGGCGATGGCGGAAGATTCATGGATCCTGTCGGGATTCTAAAATTATTTGGTTGAAACAACCGTGAGAACACTTCTCAGTAAGTTCACCCCTAAACCCAACCTAGGCTATCACGTACCTCCAGACAATCACATAGACACACTTGCATTCGTACACATCAAACCATTACATTGCAGGCACATCAAATAATATAGTCAAACTCAAACATGCACACACCCGTACTCAATCACAATCACATCGTATGCAAACACGTGCATGTATGGTTCTCATCCCACTATTCCTTCCATTCTCATTTTCACTTTCGCATCCACTCGTCAGTGACCCGCGTTGAAGTACACGCCTCAGGCACACTGCGACCACTTTTCACAACACTTCAGGCCCGCGTAAACGTACACGCCTCAGGCCATGTTTCTTGCCCGCGTAAACGTACACGCCTCAGGCTCAACATCTATCACCTACTGTGCAACCCGCGTTGAAGTACACGCCTCAGGCTGGCAGTCTTCCGGTAATACCGGACATTTCTCGACCCTCGCCACTGACCCGCGTAAATGTACACGCCTCAGGTCCACTGCGACCACATCTCACAACACTTCAGGCCCGCGTAAACGTACACGCCTCAGGCCATATTTTTCGCCCGCGTAAACGTACACGCCTCAGGCCGGCACAATTTTCACGATCGCACCTATGCCATGTCGCACATAATTTTCACGAACACGAATCATACCGCATTTCTTTCTCACTCACGCACACGCCCAACAATCACTTGTCACACACAATTGGCCCATCACACGTGGCCCGTGCACGCAATAATTCACACGTAATTCATGCTCATCGAACAATTGACATAGCCAATTTTATCAATTAACTTAATCTGGCACAACGTGCACCCAACAAGTATTTTCAATCAGCCAAATTGCACAAATGCACGCTCAAATCCACCACCACAACTAAATTATTTTCCAAACGCACATTAAACACAGAAATCGCTATTTTTCTCCCACCAAACGACGCCAAATCGATTCCGGTCCTTCACGGGACTTTCTCACTATAAATTCTCGGTTCTAAAAATCCAACTTGCGTCCCGATTGGCCCATCACGGCCCCGTGAACAGTAAATCACAGCCACTGTTATTTTCTAATTTCCAATAATTAATGCCCGAATTAAATCCTAAGGCCCGCCATAAAATTTCCACTACCAATTCATATAATTCCGCACCTAACTTTATACAGATTTCGCCCAAAATCGCCCGTCGATACTCGAAGTCCTAATTTGGGATTAGAGCGCGACCTACCCGTGTTCTAGTGGCGTCGAATTAATTCCGATCCTTCATGGGACTTTCTCGCCATTAAATACCGGTCCTAAAAATCTAACTTGCTGTCACGCCCCGTACCCCACGAAGCCTGAACATCGGCGCATAGGTCAAATAGAGAGATGCGACGCTCCCAGGATTTTGCGTCACTGACCCGAAAACCCAAATCAGAGAGAGAGCATGCCACACGCGGAAACGACGTATATATATATATATATATATATATATATATATATATATACACACCCAGACATGAAAACCTAACCATGAGCAGCAATAGATATCAATATACTATAGATTATACTAACATATATACACCCTTTAAAAACTTATACACACTATTTATTTACAACAAAAAGAATACACCAAAGGGCCACAAAACAAAAAGGGATCGGTGGCCTAGGGGTATCAGCTAACTATCTGGAAGAGGGTTACATTAAAAAAGGGGTTAATCTTGACTCCTAACACTGGGATCTACTCTAAGGCTCCCAGTCTGGATCGGATGGTGCTGCAGATTCCTCAGAAGAGTCATTCTCAGATTCTATCTCCTCGTCCGATCCAACCTCAGCCACTTCTCCAGCTGCATCGACGTTCTCGCCTATTACTTCCGGATTCAAGTCATCGTTTTCCTCCGGATTTACATCGACAACTATAACTTGCTGCTCTCCCTCCTCCTCGCCCATGACCACCGGTCCGTTCACCGTCTCACCCTGACTACTGACGCTGAGGGAAGCTGGAGGGTCTGATACTTCACCGCTCACCATTTGCGGGATCATCACTCCGTTCACGTCTATCGGAATGTCAAAAGTCCTGATCGGGGGTCCAATTACGCCATCCGCTCCCCTAAAATACCAAGCTACATACTCTTGGATTTGGTTGTACTCCTCTCCCACGTCTATAAGCACAACTGAATGGTACCTAATGTATGCTGATCCGTCCCTGCAAGGGTGTACACTAGACGACCGCTGAATTCGGTGAGGGAATCCAAAAAGAGGGGCGTTCCTCGACATTCTACGGGCGGGGATCTGTAGATTTCGATTTTACCACAACCGTGAGATAAACTCAGCAAGTAAAATTCCTATTCCTAAACTAGGCTAACGTGCACCTCCAGAAGATAATTAAAAGGCATAAATCATTGAACCAGTAAATAATTCATATTAACATAATTCAGGCCCTCAGCCCTAATTTCACTTCTCCAGCCCTGCAGGTTAGGCTTTCAATATCATTATAATCCATAAACAAGATATCGACCCGAAGGCCATGACGCAGAGGTCATCAACAGTTAAATCGACCCGAAGGCCATGACCCAATGGTCATCACAATTAAATCGACCCGAAGGCTATGACGCAGAGGTCATCAACAGTTAAATCGACCCGAAGGCCATGACCCAATGGTCATCACAATTAAATCGACCTGAAGGCCATGACACAGAGGTCATCAACAGTTAAATCGACCCGAAGGCCATGACCCAATGGTCATCACAATTAAATCGACCCGAAGGCCATGACGCAAAGGTCATCAACAGTTAAATCGACCCGAAGGCCATGACCCAATGGTCATCACAATTAAATCGACCCGAAGGCCATGACGCAATAGTCATCAACAGTTAAATCGACCCGAAGGCCATGATCCAATGGTCATAAATCATTCTCAACCATATCAAAACCAAACATGGAAATTCTCATGCCATGGGATTTATACCAATTGTCATGCCTCGATGTACCAAGCACACTGAATCATAATTTCAACTGTTACAAAGCATTATTGGCACATCTAACTCATTTCATTATAGTCTATTTACATTCGGTAATTAACCCATGACTCAGCATCACCGAAATTCAATCCATTTGGGATTTGACATGGCCATCCAGTCTTAACTATTAAATCCACAGACAGGGCATCAACCCGCAATATTCCAACAAGTTCCAATTGACCTCCAACATGTCTAATTTCAAGCCATTAGTCACTAATCCACCTAATGACCACATTAGACAATTTAATTCAAATTCGGTTCTATAGTGAACCACCCCTAAACAGCCACTAATTTGGCTCCAAAACATCCTCATATGATGCCATTAAATCCCAATTAGGTCCCCTAATCAAATCAAGCACATTTACAAGGCATTAGGCCTTAATCTAGCCTAATTACCTTAATTAAACCCCTAATTATGCACAATTAGACTAATTCAAGGATTAGGTTTTTTACTCGCCTATTATCGACGCGAGGCGACGGGAGCGAGCGGCCGATTACCGACGAGCGGTACAATCGACGGCGGCGCACCAAAGGCAAGCCGGCGGACACGGCGGCTCCGGCGAGACTCACGGCCACCTCTCGGCCAAAATAGGGGAGGCTGGTCCGGTCGGTGGCTGAGGGTGACGGAAGAGAGACGGCGAAGGTTAGGTTGGTCGGTGGGGGACGATGGACGACGGAGGACGGCGGCGCAATGCCGGCGAGGCAAGACCGGCGGCCACGGCGTCCTTCACGTCTCGGCTGGAGCGGCGGCTGCGGGCGACGGGAGCGGGGGAAAGTTGGTCGACGGGGCTGAGGGTGACGCCTGGGGACGGGACACGGTGGCTGGCGGCCAGCAGCTCCGGCGAGGACTGCTTTCCGGCGTGACCAGCAGCCGGCGTGGCTGAACGACGGGGACGAAGCAGCTGCCGAAGGGAGGATCGGGAGAGAAGAGAGAGAATCAGGCGCGGGAAGAGAGAGAGACAGATCTGAGGAGAGAGAGAGGGTCAAGGGGTAGTCAACATAATCCAAAGTGGGGTCCACATGTCAAGATCTAAGGGCTTTGGACCAAAATGCCCCTCATCCAAGGGCTAGAAACACTCCTAATCCAATAATTCAAGGGTAAAAAGGTCAATTGCCCTTAACCATGGTTAACCAAGCCTAGTTAACCTTAACCAACCTTGATTAAATCCCAAAATTGCCCCAAAATTCGGAATAAATCAAAAATGGGCTAGGGGCATTTCCGTCATTTTTCCATCCCGAACCGAAATTCCAATTTTTGCTCATACCGGTCCTAAATATTCATGGGAGGCATAATCCAGAGTCGGAATCGCGAAATTCACTTTCTAAGCCCTCGAAAATCTTCTGCGAAGTTTCCGGGAATAAAATAATATTATTTTCCAATTTTTGTCGAAATTCCTCTTTTTGTCCAAAACCACTCTAAATGAGCGTGGCTACCCCAAAATGACCTTGGCCTATTGTCCTTTTCTCAATTTCTGTCAAATCTTAAATCTCCAACCACATTCATCCCAACCATAAATGGTTACTCCAAAACGACGTCCGTCTTGCGAAATAGTCGTAATTATCCTTGAAATTTTGATATCGAAGTTCGGGTCCAATATCACGATCTAATTTACTCGTTTTGTCGTTTTAGGGTCTCTCACTAACAGGCGGCTGTTTAGGCGTTACGCGTATCGACCTAAGATTATCCGAATCGTAAGGATCTCAATATCGAGAGAACGAGAGGAATTATCACTAGTACCTAAGGTCACGATCGTTTGGATTAAAATCGGGTTTCCTTTGTCAGGCGCACTTTCGGTCATGCGAAATCACTCGCGATCCGATCGTGCTTTACTAACAATATCAACCTGTCATTTTCCTAGGATCGGCCTATATTGGTTCAAAATACTTCCTCGATGTTCGTCGAATCTGGCGCTCCATCACGATCGGGTTCTCGGTCCACGTACTTGATCCTATTTAGCCTTTCCCATTTGGTTAGTATCCCGTGATTGATCAATTCCGGGCGAGACTTACTAAAATTACACGAGAATCAATATATACTTTATTGGTCCCGATAACGGGTCAAAATTCAGGATGTTACACTTGCGTCCCGAACCGAGCATCACAGCCTCATGAACGGTGAATCACAGCTCGTGAACAGTGATCCTTAGCTTAAAATTCCCTCAAATCGTCCTCCAAAAATTCCAAATTAATTCCTTAAGGCCCACCATACTTTCCCGGTCTAAAGCCCCAACATTTTGCACCCGCACAAGTCCAATTTCGCCCAAAATCAAATTGTTCGGCGATACCCAAAATCCTAAATCGGGATTAGAGTATGACTTACCGCGTTCTAGGCTAAAACGGCTAGAACGGAAAGCGGTGGCGTTCTATGGCGAAGGCGAACAACTCATGGTGGCTTCTGGCTTGCACGGAGGCGGTCCGGCGGCGGCATGGGGCTTGCTCGGCCGTGGGTCTTAGCTCACGGTGGAGAGAGAAAAAGAGAGAGAGGGTGAGAAACGGTGGCTTCAAGGGCTGGTGGTGGTGCAGTACGGCGGCTTGAGGGCGGTCCGGGCGGTGGTGGCGAGCGGCGGTGTCGGCGGTGGGCTTCCGCCGTCTTCACGGTGGAGAGAAAAGAGAGAGGGAGAGATCGGGAGAGTGAAAGAAAGAGGGGAGGGGTTCACGGCAATGAAGAGGAAAAGAAGAAGAAATGGGGAGAGAGAAAAAGTTCTAGACTTAAATAGTGAAAGTTTGACCAAAGGCGAAAATGACCAAATTACCCTTTACCCTTAAAACATACCCTTTAATAAATCCTAGGGATATTTTGGTCACTTTCTCCGTTTCTTGCCCAAATCAAATTTTACCGAAGGAATTGAGCGCACCAAAAATTGACACGTGCAACGTCGTCCTAATGTTCCGGTGTGACTTCCTAATTTTCCGGTGTCCAATTTGGGCAAAAATTCAATAATTAAATTCTATTAAACGCAACTCGAGCGTTTCTCGAGCTAACGGGCGGCTTACTGGGGAAATTCGCAGAATCGACTCATGACTGATACTGAATCGAGTCACGTGCAAGTCCGTTCGGTACGTGACGGTCTCGGTTGTCATAAAAATCGCGAAGATCAATCACTTGATCCGAGGGGTACGATCGTTCGGTATAATTTCAAAATCATTCGTCAAGTCGTTTCGTGGTCCAACGGAATCACCCGCGATCCACTACTAGGACAGTGGCGAACTGACTCCTAACTATCCTTGGATCGACCAACAGTGGCTCAAAATATCACTTACGGATTTAATGGTCGAAATCCATTCACGATCAAATTTTCTTTAGTCGTGCGAGTTTAATTCCCCTATTAGCCTTTCCCTAATGGTTAGCATTCCCGGGAATGATCAGTTCCAGGCGACAATTTTACTACGAGTACATCTCATAAAACTCAATTATTCAATAAATTCCAATTGATGGAATTTCGGAATGTCACAGATTGAAATGTGCATCCATAGCAGGATATCCTAAAAACTCTCAGGATGCCCTATGCTTTTGTTTTTGAGACAAGCTTTGAAGACCAAACCTATAGTATGAGGTCATAGCTAAAACCAAGGAACCACTGAAGCAGCTTGGATAGCTGCTAAAGAACTGGTTTGGTAATTTCTGTGGCATAGTATATTGCCTCTCAAAGAGTGAATGTGTTGATGTTGCAAAATACTTGAATGATAAGTGCGGTGTAAAGACGGTGTACTATCATGCTAGATTAACAACCTGTCAAAGAGTAGCTGTTCAAAAGAAATGGCATACTGGAGAGGTCCAGGTTGTATGTGCCACCCTTGCTTTTGGGATGGGAATAGACAAACCTGATGTTGTAAGTTGAAATGGACCCTGGGCCTTTGCCTATTTTTTAGTTTATAATCAAGCTGACATGCTGACAGTTACTCGACCAATCTTCTTTTCTTCTAGTTTTTAAGTTTCACTAATTCGTTTCTTAGTGTGCTTTGAGCCTGGACCACGCCACATGCTGCAAGTGGGACATGCGCATGATTGCAAATAGTTAGAGAGATCAAATTGGATATGGTGACTTAGGTCCCCCAAGAGGAAACAAAAACAAGTTCATGGTGACTTTGATGCAAGTCATGGGATATTCCTCGTTTGGACATTCTCATCGGCGTGAAGTTCACCGAGCAATTCCATAGCTTGAGATGGGCAACTCTCGGCGGTTTTCTTGTTTCTGCGCACGTCTTGCCTGCAATGCCGGCTCAAATCCTAGTGTCAATAAACTCAATGTGTAGCTCAGTGTCGCTCGTTGCAATTTATTACCGCATTCGGCAGGAGGTAAGCACAAATCTTGAGTAGCTCGCATGAAAACTCGTGATTTTGTTTTTGCTTCTGTGCGCGTTATCGTTCTGTTCTTGTGTGAATCTCGAGCGCATGCGCTCTCTCTCAAAAGAGAGACTGCGGATCAATTCGATTCCGACTTGAGCATCATCGATCGATCAACCGAATCGCTCGAGCAAGTTGAAATTCCAAGGAGGAGCAGGGTTTGGAGGTAGAGAAATTTGTGTGGTCTGTTGATGATGATGGCTATGGAATAATAGTATACTTTGGATTTGATTGGGAACGGAGCTGATTCAAGTTTTTGTTCATGGTGCTGTGATTAAGATTGCCTGATCCGTTCTCCACTTCAAATTTTCCTAAATAAAGTTGATGCTGATTGCAAAGTCAGATGAATACTTGTGTTTGTAGGATTGACGTTTCGATGTATTTCGGGGTCGATTTCATTGTTTT
The DNA here is from genome assembly GCA_031216235.1 of Syzygium jambos. Taxonomy (NCBI): domain Eukaryota; kingdom Viridiplantae; phylum Streptophyta; class Magnoliopsida; order Myrtales; family Myrtaceae; genus Syzygium; species Syzygium jambos. The sequence continues at coordinate 23,134,755 of CM062221.1, read as the reverse complement.
TAGGACTTTGTCTTGGCCAAATGTTTGTTTAAGCCTCGTTTTCGGGATTCTTTAACCAACCCTAATTTCCTCAACTCGTCTACTTCAATTCCTCTTCGTTGCCATACGATTATGCTACCAAAGCTATATAATCTAAAAATGAAGTGAAACCTCCTCTGTCCTTTTGAAACTTACGTAGTTGTTGCTTGAATGGCTGTTAATTTATAGGATCTTGATGTAAAATGTGATAGAACTTTCGAAAACAAGCTCGAAGCAATTCGCTAGCATGAAATCGAAGTAAAAGAAAAAGGGAAAAACCCATGGACAGAATCGAATCGGTTCTATTGGTTCAACTCGTTCATCCAATTATCCGATGGATTCGCAATTTTCCAGCTTAAAATCAATTCGGTCGATAAGGTTGTGAAATGTTCTACAAGTATTCAAACACAAGGCCATTGCCCTTTGATTTAAATGCCTAGTCACTGGTTAAGCAACTATATATATAAACTATACAGTCAATATATAGACTTTACTTGCAATTTTTCTTGTGTTACGCTTAATCAATATTCTGAAAATTAAATTATTTCGTGTTAAGTACATTTAACAAGTATTTTAACACAACCCGCATTATATATGATTTAGTACTTATAGATTCGAAATTGGCTTGACAAGCTGCTTGACCTTGTCTTGAGCTATGTAAAAATAGAGTCGAAGTTTGAGTGGACAACAAGTGAATCAGACTATGAGTACCTTGCGAGTAGCTTTTAACTAATAAAAATCCACCATTGTAGTCTAGTACAGGAATATCTGAGAATGGCATCCAAGAAATTGCTTCGTTTGAAACTTGAATGCATGATGACCACGATTTGGTGTAGTAGAGACTGATTATTAACCAGTTAGATATACCTTGAAAGTATTTTGTTCAAACCAAATGAGTATAAATTTTGGGAAGGGCTCTTTTCACCCTACCAAAAATTTTGTCCGCATTTTCCAATAGTCTTCAACTGTAGTCAAGGCCAGAGAAAAATAGGCTTCAGGTATGAATGTGTCTCTTCTATTTTTAGATTCATGCGTAAATAATCAAGTTCAAGATTATACGATCAAAGCAATTGCAAAATGCCTATATACGAATTTTTTTGATGTAATCAAACTGGAGAGACGATCTTACACTGATGAACGATGTTATCTCGTGTTCAAAAGTCTTCCCATTGAGAAACTACAGTCTTCTTGGAAACCTTTTCATTGAAACTCTTGGCTGCAATTGACAAATCATTTACTGATTCTACGGCATTCGCTTTTTCCACCAAAAAAGTCTCTCCCAGTCACAAAATTGTAGCTTGAAGTGGACATATAAGCGATAATCTTGTTAACAAATTTCATTTTATGCTTAATTACGCATATAGAACCACCTACACATGTGGTCTTTCCTGCAAGCGATTTGTGATTCGGCCATTGCTAAAGAATAGCACGATGCCAAAGCTTGCAAAGGACTAAAAACACCACATGAGAAGAGGTCGCTTTATATCAAGAATCATTTGAAGAGTATTAACGACATGGAGCACATGATAAACGCCAATAGCAAAGAACTTCGGAATGCCTTTCCATAATGACACAGCTCATTCCTGTCCATATCTCCATCCTGTGGTGTTTGGAGACTTTCTTCGAGTTTCACGAAATGCAGCCTGAATCTACACAAGGAGGATACGACTGACTCATTGTCAAAAAATGAAGATCTGCAAGATCACAGTATCACAATTTACCCATGAAAGATAAGGTACAAATGCGTAAACATCATTTACACCAATCGCAGTTGGACCACAATGAACAGAGACTTCATTAGCTGGCCGATGAAAAAGAAAACACTAGTCTTAAAAGAAGTATGCAATTAGCAACAACAATTTCCTCGTTTGTGTTCAGGAACAGAATTGATGTTAATAAAGTTATGTTGAAAAGGTTTAAGTGCCGATACTACTGAACAGAAAGATGTATTTGTTACTTGGTCATTGGCAATATCCAATCAGCAAAATTAGCAATTCAGGATAATTTGTGAGGAGGTCAATTTCAACTTTACGAATTCAATACCACATACATTAGAACTGAGCTTATCAAATCAGAAACCTATAAGACAACATTCAAAGGATATTATCACACAAATACACTGACAGAAATGGAGGAGCTTAGCAGTGCATACCTCCATCTGCAGAGCCTCATCGAGTTCAGGAGTGATATCATTAGAATGCAACCACATCAAACAACTCTGCATCAGGGTAACTTACAAAAAAATCAGTAGCTACTCATTTGATTAACAAAGAGATACAACCTAACGAGCATACAGAAACCATATTCAATTTTAAAAACTACATTTGTTATCTTTCAAGAATGTGCTGCTGAGACCAGATCAAGTGTTTTGGATATTCACAAGCATCAAAACATGCTCAGGACACTCTAGTTGGCCCACGAGCCTCTTCAAGTTTGGCACGCAAGATGGTCCTCAGCTGTTGCTGATGCTTCCTCTGCAAGATCCCTTTTCTTCATTTTGATCGGTCTCAGGTCTGGAATTTGAAGATCCTCAGCCAAGTGAGCGACACCCAAATCAGTCATGTGATAAAACATCTCTGTGACAACAATAGGATCAAATGGGATGTAAACTAATTAGCAAATTCTTGAGGTCCTTGCCCCAGCTTGTTTCACCGACAGGCAAAAAATTGTCAAATTACACAAAAGGCCATCAATACATCTGATTGAATAGAAGTCCCAAAGTAAGCCTCGATCATTACTTAGACCAAACAAACCTATCATAGAAGCAGCACCTGTTTACCTTGATAATATTTCAAAACAACAGTTTGACTACTGGTGTTATTATGGGGGTGTACATTCATATATGACAGACTAGCCAAAATTACTTTAACATTTTTTGTTATCACCGACCAGAAACACTTGAACCTTATATTTTATTTTAGCTCAGTTCATCATACTTGCTGGGAATTGATGCTCTTCTTAGAAGGTTCAAGAGGAACATCAAGGGAACATTATAAAACTGGACAGGGTTTCCATTCATCACGAAAAACCGAAAAGCCTTTGTCCCAAACAGGACATCTGCCATTAGTCAAATTTGACAAAAGACAACTCACAAAAGAACTCAAAATGGCCAAGGATTCTGTCAAAGAAAATATGAATTTTGGACAGGGAAATTTCTGGCGTAGTTTACAATATTGAGTAGCATGAGATCATCGACCTCTAGGTGAAAATTTCAAATCCTAGCTTTACCGAGGGGGAAACTGTAAAGCACTAGGGAATTCTGGTTTACCTGTGTTTGATATTTTCATCCTTGCCTCACAAACCGCTAATCTATTTGCAGTCTGCAAAAGCTGCCAATGGAAGGATAAATGAAATACATTGCTAAAACGTAACCAAGGCAAATTTGGAGTTTCCAAAATCAATCAAATAGATACCCGGTGTGGAGCAAATCCTTCTTAAAAAATAGAGTTTCGAGAAAAGTATTACTCTATTCGTGCACGCTGGCCTTTCAAGAATGAAGAATCTTACTAGATGACCAATGCCTTCTATTGACATTTGGGTCTACATTTTGATCTTGGCTGAAACATCATGTCAGCTTCTATGACCAACTCCCCCACTCCTTCAATTATGTAAGACTAGCAATTTAGGATAGTTTAGAATCATAACCCTGTCATGGGAAACCTTCTTGTCAAAAGAAGCTAGTGATGAAAAGTAGGTCATGAATCTCAGAAGAAAAATGATTGTTCACTGCTAATTTACCTCTGTTAAGGAAACATCATTCAATGAGTCGTAATATAGGTCTTTTCATAATTTCTAAAGACACGCGTTCTAGGTAATTTCAGTATTGCTTCCAATGAGTCGCAACCAGAAATATCCAACTCAATCAAATCCAACTTTTCAAGTCCCGGAAGCTGAGTAAGTTTCTTGCAGTTTCGAACAACTAGAGATCGTAACTTCTCACATCTCGTCAAATTTGGCAATGTCACCATTGATTCGCAACCTCCAATATCCAACTTTTCTAAGAACTTTGCACCGTCAAGACCTCTAATTTCGACTAGATTGTTGCACCAGATTATCCGTAATTTCTTCAAACACCGTGATTCTGCACAGATAAGCCTTTCAATGGAATTGCATTGACATATAGATATGTCCTCCAAGAGCTCCAAATTATTGACGCCCTGAATGTCAACTAGCTTATTGCAATCCACAACGTATAATCGTTTCAGACAAATTGATTGTGAAAGGTCCAATCTTTCAATTGAACTGCACTTTTTTATTGAAAACTCTTCCAAGTTCTTCAATCCGTCGAGCTTAAGCAATATCAGCTTACCACACTCCTCAATACAGAGTCTCAAGAGTCTTGAGGGAAGCTCGGGGATGTACTCAGGTAGATAGCATTTCCTAAGATGGAGTTCTTCTAGGTGGATTAGGCTAGAAAGATGTGGCAACCTGGGACTCTGACGAGTGACCTGCAGATACGTTAAGCCCGTAGGAAGCTGCTCTGGCAGCGACGGTTGCCCTACGTAAAGACGTTGGAGAGAAGAAAGATTCCGGATGCTTTCTGGCAGGTCAGATATCGGTGACCAAGCCATGTCGAGAATCTTGAGCGAAGACAAGTCACCGATTTCACTTGGAATTGCCCCTTTCAGACTAAAGCATGAATCGAGACGTAGAGTCCGCAGATTTTTCAACCTTCCAATAGCACTGGGAAGCTTTTCAAGCCGAGAACAACTGACGTCCAGAAATTGCAAATTCTGTAAATCCCCAATTGAGCTAGGGATTTCTCTCAGTGACCTACAATATTTGACACTCAGTTTCTTCAGCTTCCTCAGAGAACCAATAGACGCAGGGATCTCTGTAATACCAGTAAAACTCAATACAAGTTCTTCTAAATCTTTTAATTCGCCCACTTCCTCTGGTAGCTCCTTGAATCTTAAACAGAAACTCAATTCCAAGGAAACGAGGCTCTTGAGTTTGCCAACAGAAGGGTGGAGATGCTCCAGTCTGGAACAATCTCTCAAGGTGAGGATCTTCAACTGCGTGAAAGCCGAGAGATCAGGAGTACATCTTAAGCCATCACACCATGTAAGGTCGAGAACTTGTAGCCGCTTTGCCGTCTACACAAAAAAGAGGAGAATAAAGCTGTCAAAAGAAAAAGAATGAGAGTGGGGGATCGGCTAAACAAAAACAAAAACAAAACCCCATCTTAAATCACGGAGAGAGAGAGGGAGGATGTCTCTTTCTTTTCCCCCCCCCCCCAATCTTACCATGAATGAACTCCTCCATCCTTCCCAATCCTCTGTGATGCCCCTGCTCCCTGATAAATCCAGCACCGATAAGTTCGGTAGGTGCAAATTGGTCGTCGGAAGAGGCGGATCGTCTTCCCAGGACTCCCACTTAAGCCATCTTACTTCAGAAAGGAGTTCGTTAGAAGAGTCTCCGCTTGAAGCTGCCCGCATCCAGTCCCTGACTGAGAAGGGGCTCTGCAAGTTTTTTCAAAGGGTTCATCTGAGGACGTCTGGATATGGCTGAAGGAATTCGAGGAGATGAAAGATATGATGGAATCCTTTTCAATTCCCCTCCAGTTATATCCAATCAATCCATTGAGAGTCTCTAAATTGACTTTTTAACTTTTTAATTTTTTTATTTTTTTAAATCTTGGATATGCACGATTTGTTATGTTCTTGTCACTCCCGTACATAAATACAGACATGTGATTTAGCATTTAATTTTTTTAAAATAATTATTGCTTTAGAAAGGCAAATGCACCTCAATGTTTTATCTTTTGCTTTGTTTTTCAAATTATATGACGCGTGCGCTTTGAATTTTATTTAACACGAAATACATGAAACCATTTTACAACATACAAATATTTACTCGTAAATTTTCATATGACTTGTGCATAATTTTTCAAAAGAATTTGTCAAAGAGTTCTAGTGAGCCACCTTTAAGTAGCTAAGGAAGGACCCAGTTTTCATTTCATTAACTATTTTTGTAAAGTGTTTAATCATTTCTTTGAAAACTGAAACTTTTTTTTTGTCAAGTATGTTTAAAAAGGGACGTGGCGACATTGGTTAGCAATGCACTTTTTATTTTAAGCAATATCTTTAAGCAAAGCCTGCCATATGAAAGTTTCTGGATAGATCCACTTATTTTTATTTACCAAAAAAAAAAGTAAAGACGCATACGTCCGTTTGCATAAGAATGGCACCATTTCTTTTTGCATCCTATAAGTCAAAACATATTGTTTAAGTTTCCTGCTAACACAGATCATTTAATTAGTTGAGGATGGTGAAAAAAAATCCCATATGTCTTTGATCGACTTTAATAATAATACCTATATTTTTACCCCAAAATTTTAATTGGTTAGAATTGTTTTTTTTCTGTTGGTTTGATTCACTTTTACAGTTCGACTCGTTTGTCATTATCTCTATTTTAAATATTAAATAGTGAAAAACTTGCAACCGGTATAATTTCTCTTAAGTTTCTTAGTAGGAAAAGTCACTAAATTGTTGTAATCATCATCCCACACCATCTTTCATAATTTTCGATTGTACATCAATCTATAACGTATATTATATTAAAAAAATCTATTATATGGAAAGGGGACATCAAACCTCAAGACTTTCATCAAAAGTTTCCACACAATTCGCTTATATTTCACCAAAATTAACCGAAGAAATAGTATATAACAAAATAGACAGAATCATATTATAAATAGCCAAGACAATTGGCAATTTGTCCCACAAATACTTCATTTTCCAAAGTTAAATCAAAATCTCTCACATCTTACACTCATTCAATTTTTTTTCCTACACTAATTATCATCTTTCAATATTTTTTCTGTTCAAAACAGATTTGACACTTTTTTTCATTTTTCAAACACCTGCATTGTGTGCTCTCTTTGCTAATGTTAAGAAGCTACTGGATCAACAAAAGAGTGCGATATTGAATCATAGGAACAAACTATTTCAAATTATATCAAGAATATAAAGCCGTTTCCTTTGCTCAACATCTCTTGGTTAATTCCTAGGGTTAATTCCTTGCCATTGATCAGCCATGAGCCTATGACAATATTTAATAATAAAATGACACGAACATTGATAATTTAAGTAAAAGATAAAACATAATTGAAAAAATTGGCTTCATGCTGAAAATCATATATATTGAATACAAAGGTGTGGATATAATAATAAGCATGATATTTCCTCTACTTAGTCAAGTTTTCTTTTCTTTATTATTTATAAATAGTCAAGTTAGTCTAACGGTTTCTGGCCCAAAAGAGGCATTATCCCAAAACAATATAAATAATATAAAACAACTTATAGCAGATAGAAATGTTTGTTATAAGAAAATCCACTCTTTATCATACACCTAACCGAATCCATGAAATGAGCAAGGTCAACGGGATATATCCTTAAAAAACAGTAAGATTTTCCTAAAAATTTTAAGTGGATTTTTGCTGTCTTATCTATTAAGAGGAAAAAAGAATGAAAAGAGATAGAAATAACTAGTAGAAGGATGGGTATCTTCAAAATCAAAGTGGAGAAAAAAATATTAAACATTGGAATCCTAAATCACAGGAGCACCACAACACATTCGACTGTACTAGAAAGCAAGCACATGAAATATGTTTTAAATTTTTTTCCAAGCTTACTGTTTTGATTTAATTATCAGTTGTTATAATTGGCACATACTATCTTTTTTTTTAACCAAGAAACCTTAATTTATTTGATCTATGATGTTTATACTTCATCTTCATTCAGTATTGTAGTCCTTCATATTATCAATATTTTCAACTAGATATGACAATAACATGCTTTTAGTAAATGAGATTTATAGTGTAAAATTGTAGTTAAAGGATCTTAAATTGATTGTAAATAAAATTTTTACGGGTGTAATTTATGTCAATGATATCGAATCAAATGATATAACTTTTTCATCCTTGAGATACTTATAATCCATTTAGCCATCAAAATTAATCTACATGGACATAAATGGATGCGTACATAGATGTTCTTTTTCTAAGAAAGTAAGAGCATCTGTTCATCCTAAATGAAATATTGGAATAGGTCAGATTAAATATATTAAATTAAGAGGGAGAGAAAAAGAAAGAAATGTCATATTTACCTTGTTCTGTCTTAGTACTCTCGTGACTCCCTTGTAGTCATTGTCCCATGGTCCGCTACGTTTCTCAAGCGGTTGTCCTTGGCAAAAAATGCTCCTTCCAAGATCTCTCAGTTGATCATGCATCTCAAACTTACCATGATCTCCAATTTTAATTAAGCACCTCAATTTCAACTCTTCAATTCCTTGACTTGGATAAAGCCCACAACCCTCCCACATGTACATGACGTAATCGCTTGTTTTATCACCAATAAAGAAACAAACAATATCGAGAAAAATCTGCTTATGTCCATCTTCTAATGCATCATAACTTATTTGCAATATCTTTTGGACATCTCTATGTGGTTGGTTTTTTAATTGCTTCCGCACATCTTCCCATACTTTTTGATTCGTTTTTTTATACAAGTATGAACCTACGACTTGAAGTGCCAAGGGAAGCCCACCCATGGTGGATATGATATCTCGAGATATACCCTCAAAATCCCTCAAAGAATGGTCCATATGAAATGCATGTCTGTTAAACAAAAGCAAAGCATGCTCCTCATCCAATTCATTCAATTCATACTTGTAGTCTTCCTTGAATTCAGATTGATCAAGAACGGCCTTATTTCTAGTTGTAACAATGATCATACTTCTTGCCATAAACCAATTACTTTCCCTAGCCAGCGCATTTAGTTGATTCTTGTCATCTATATCATCCAGAAGAATGAGAACTTTTTTTCCTCTGAATCTAGATTTGATTATATTAATTCCATCATCAATTCTAGACACTTGACTTTTGCTATGTAGTATATCCGATATCAGTTGACTCTGTAGATACGCAATACCGTGGCGCCTAGTAGTTTCGCGAATATCTGGAAGGAAACTGACATGCACAAATTTATTCAAGAGTTGATTGTAGATGCGCTTGGCAAGAGTTGTCTTGCCTATCCCGCCCATGCCATAAATTCCAATCATTCGAGCATGGATGGAAGGACTGTCTATCCAATTCATAATTTCCTTCATATGACCATCAAGTCCAACCAGTTGCTTAGGCACATCTAGCTGAAAATCTCCCCGTAACTCGCTTATAACAGTTTCGACCACACGTGCTATTAATTCTCCCTCATGCCTGTCAAACAACAAAAACAATGAGAGATTTTGAACCTAAGCATAGTCAATGCGAAGTATTAGAGCCTTATCAACGGAGCAAACCCTTGTTGGCTATAGGAGGTCGATTTTATCTCTTGGTGATCAAGTTTTGGAAGACCAAGCATCAGTGTCCTTTGTAGGCCTATTGTTAAGCGATTGATACTATTGGCTAAAGACAATGTCGTTTCTTTGTTTTTTGCTCTATACCGGAGGCAAATGTAAAATTCTTGGGCACTATGGGATGCTTTGGTTTTAGTTCTCGTTGGTTTAGTTTTCTGGGACATCTTGGGGGAGTACTAGTGTTTGTTGTCTTCAAGGCATTATGGTTGTTTTTTGGGAGCTTGTAGTGAAAGTAATTCATCTGCATTTCATTGGTTCTGCATGAAGAAGAAAACATACTTAACAAAAAAAGAAAAGTTCAGTGAAGTACCCGTTGGCAATTTTCTTAGATTCCCATCCATTTAAGTAACTGACTTCCTTAAGTGCTCGTTGCCCTTTCTGGATATCCTCATCATCGAGACGCTCCTGACTCAAACGGAAGCATCTCCAAAATGTCCTGTTAGATGCCGCACATCCGATGGGGCAACTTTGTAAAAAATGGGCAAGACTATGTGTGACATTCTCTTCTTGCGGTCCATGATATGAATGAGCTCGCGGAGGCACCATTTGCTTGAAGCATAATTTTTGGAGATAACAGGGATCGAAATCTTAGACCATGTGATGGCATCGAGAATCTTTGAACCAAATTCCTCACCAATTGGTATGTTGTTATCGTCCTTGAACACGCAAATGGGTACGGTCCCTGCCTTTACCAAATTGTGATAGAGGCAATCGATGAATGCCTTGCGGGTATCCGAGCCTCTAAAGCTTAAGAACACGTCGTATTGACCGCTACCTACATCTATGGGTACCGGAGAGATGAATGAAGAAGTGGATGCTCCCTCAACGCTCACTTCCTCTGCTCTCTTTCTCTTACTCTGCCCTTTGTCCATGGTGACCTGAGGGGTAAGTTGAAACGAAAAGATGCTTTTTCTACTGCTTCAGAGGATTGACGAACGACGAAATAAGCTTTTAGGATGCTTTTCTGCAAATGCCTGTTGGCTTGGTCCACTCCGGATAACGTGGACGTCAATTTCTCCCCTAGGCAATGCTGAAGAAGGTTCGTGCTCTTGAGAAAGGCCTTCAATTTGTTTCATTGTGGAATATTAGCTGGCCCTGAAGTGGCCCCCAAAAAGCTCACATCATTTACTTTTTCAGAAACACATATTTGAAATTAAACATATTGAAGTGTAATTAGTCGACTTCCTTAAAACACATTTGAACAACTACATAACTTCTCGCACGTTCATGATATTTAAAGACCGATTCTTTAGTTCACACCTAAGATATTGAAATTATGTAGGAAACTCCATTTACATCATTTCCACCCAACATGATATTTAATGGCCACATTTTATTTCTTTCTAAAAGTGCATAGAAATGAGAAATAATGCAAAAATTACACTTTACTTCCAAAATTGGCCTTACTTCCTTTTAAAGATGAATAAAATGAAGTATAATTAAGTCTATCAAAGAAATTAAGTTCCATTTACATCATTTCCACCCAACATGTATCCCAACATATTTTGATTTTAACTTTCCCTCTCTTCTTTCGTGGTCTGCTTGTTTTTTTGTTCTTAATTTTTAGAATTTGAAATTTATGGCTTTAGAATGTTCGAAATATGGGGTTTTTTGTGTGATAAAATTTTATGACTCTTAAATAGGATTAATGTTACTACAAAAGGCTGCGTCTCACTTGTAATTAGAATGTCACGAGAAGCAATTTTGCTCTTTGTTTTAGATGTAATGCAATGTGTTGCATCTTTTTGCATGTACAAAGGTTAGCATACCGGATGGTGTCATGTTGACATTTCATATGGTGACATGTTTAATAATCGTATTTGTCGTGTCGTGTCATTTGACCTACTCTATTAAAAGTGTCGTGTTCGTATTATAGCAGTTCAACGCGTTTACTAAACACGTCTTGTTCGGGTTTTGCCATATTTGTGTTATATCCTAACTCGACATGACACAATTAATGACACGACATGAATTGCCAGCTGTATCTTTAGTAACATGATTGCTCACAAAAACAATGAAAAAAAAGAATGTCCAAAGTCTCTGAATTTTCACGGTTCACTTGATATTTTTTGGTTCTCGCTTCCTCTCTCTCTCTCTCTCTCTCTCTCTCTCTCTCTCTCTCTCTCTCTCTCTCTCTCTCTCTCTTCTATGTTCTTGTGTGAATGTTGCTTCTCTATTTGTTTCGGGCCGGTTGCTTCACTTCTTTTATGTTTTGGTTCAAATTCGGTGATTTAATATTTTAATTTTATTTAAAATTGTCATATTCTTAATGAAATTGGAAATGTGAGGAAGAGATGAACAAATGGTCTTTGTCATTTCTCTCTTATTTATTTCGTGCTGGCCCCACATGCCAATAATTTTATGTAGGACAAATTTATGATACCGTGTAACAGCTATTCACTTCAAACTTTCACATTTAAATTATCTATTGATAAATTGTTTGTAAAATAGAACTATAATTTGTTAAATGACACAAATGAGCATAACGCGTTAGTATTAAGTTACTAATGATATATGAAATACTTGTACACTGTCCTTGAGTTCTTTTCCGAGCCATTTTTTTATTACAAATTTGGTGACATATTATTCAGCTCTTGAAAAGTCAGTAAACCAATGAAAATAGAAGTATGCGAAATATTCAAAAAAATAAAAGATGATTTAGGGAAAAAAACATAGAAAAGAAGGGAATGAAGTGCCTGGGCTTACTTTTAGGGGTAACATCCAAAAGGCTTTTGAATTATGAATTCGTGACACATAGAAACCTTCGTGAACACGAATTGAAAGTGACAAAAGGGAATGAAGTTGGAACGAAAGATGCTATTCTGCTGCATAAAAGGATCAATGAACTAATCTCTACGAACAAGTATGAACATGCATCTGTTACCACTCGAAAAAAATGAACATGAAATCTTTAATTAATTAGTAATTGATTGACTAGGAGCAGTTGCAGATGCTTTTAGTCCTCGCCTTATCTTCTTTTGGACCTCACCCTATTCAAGTCAAACCTGTTGGCTTGATCCACTCACAAGTAATGTGTGCGTTGATTTTTCAATTGGGCTATAAGAATATGCGTACAAGTATATTGTGTTCAATTAAAAATATAAAGCATACGTTCAGTTTCTTATTTGGTTATTGAAAATGGGAATTCGATAAACTTAAAAGATAATGATTGAGTTGAAACAGAATTAGAAACGTGTGAAAGACGTTGAGAGAGGACCGAGCTTGTAATTGTGGATGTGATTTTATATTCTAATTTTTTTTAAAATTTCCATATTCTTAATGAAGTTGGAAATGTGAGGTAGAGATAAACAAAATGCCCGTGCCTGTGGTTATTTATCTTTTATCTATTCCACGCCAGCACCACATGGTACAATTCCATGTAAAATGAATTTATTTTGAACTGGTATTTTATCACTAAGCCTTTCGTTTCAAATTTTCAAATCTAAAAAGTTGATTGATAGCTTGTCCGTAAAAGGAAGCTATTGAGGAAAATTCAGAGACGACCAAGGTTTGAAACAATGGCGTCAAGTGCGTGTCCCCATTTTTGTTGGAGTGCCCACCTTGAGAATATCACCACAAAGATTCTTTATCTAATGAAATGGAAGTAGAATAGGATTATCAGTTAAATTTGTGATAAGTCAGGTTAAAATTGATTAATCGCATTTTGAAGAACAAATTTATTGTTTGTAACAAAAGAGGTGTAAGAAATGAGTGATATAAAGCTAGGTGAATCTCCTAATATGTCCATATCGCTCGATTTATTTTATTGTTTTCATGTGTGCGTCACAAGATCAACTAGGATTTTTTTCTTATTATTGGATATCGTGTAAAAGATCTCGAGAAGTATCATACTACAGATTTTGGTATGTTTTATATTGTGATGATTGAAACTATCATGAGGTGAAAGCAGGTAAAAAGTAGCAATATAGTTAAAATGCTCACACTTTCACCGTACTTTTTTTATTCCTCATTTACTTTTCTTTTTTTCAAGTAAAGACTCGGTCAATTTTTAAAGCTTTGAAGGGAGAAAATGATTTTTTTTTCTTTTTTATTTTGCTAAAGAAGGGAGAAAATGAGTTAGAGGTGAAAGGGAATATACTTTCTAGGATTAATGGTCCAACAATTCGACGAAAACAGAATATTACTCATTTGGAATGTTCTATAGGGGGTAAAACTGTCGAATGAAATCTCCTTAACATAAAACGTACTCTTAGGATGATCGGTTTCATGATGAGCATGTTCTAAACTAAGAATAATGAACTTAATATGTAACAATCGTTTCTCCGTTTTTGTAACCGAGAACCAAACTAGTCGACCTTGAACCAGCCTACTTTTATTTTTCTGATTTATTTTTCTATAAATTGATCTAAGAACTTTAAACACAGAGAAACCTCACGACTCATAAAAAAAATGGTCTCTGGATTCATGCGAAATGTGGCAATTTTGCACGTAATAGAGTCTAGCGCACTTGCAAACCTGCTCGTTCTAGGTCAACAAATACCGAATCACAATGCAACAAACAATCAGACATCAAGGCCATCATAAGATTCGCCACATCTAAAGTCGAAAACAAAGGCCTTTCTTTTTTCACCGAAGTCAAATCTGAGATGGGGACATACCTCGTCAACAGATAACAGAGACTCCAAAAGAGAGAATAGAAGACCCTCCTCTGCTATTCAGCAGCCACCCCACATCCCCAATAGACAAAAAGGGCCCGGAAACACACTTAGCTCAACCGATTATTCCGATAACAAAGCGACAGAATCAACAGAAACGACACGGTAATAAGGGATGAAAAAGTGATTACCTTCCATGAGCTGAGATGTGAAGAAAGGCGCGAGATCGGGAAGAGGAGACCCTGAACAAGCCCGGGCGAGAACTTTCAAGACCGGAGAATGAAGGTCGGGCTGACCTCGAGGAGCGATGTAGAGATGAAATTACTGCGATGGATTTCGATGTTCGAGAGGAAGAAGTTGCCTCGAAGCAGCAGCAGATCAAGTCGTGTCCGAGTCCCGGAAGGCGGTACGATCTTAGGATTCACACCTTCACGCCTCAGCCCGGACCGGCTCGATTCGGAAAGACACCGAGGCAAATTTTGCAGATCTCGGGGTCAGAGCATCCACGCGAAAGGACGAGTGTCTACTACGAAAATCACCAACGACGGACAAGGGAACTCACTATCTTTCGATAAGATCGCAGCTCTTCTCCGGTGTGTCTGGAAATCCAGAGACGACCTCGTGTGCTCCGACGAAGAAACCCCCCCAAAAACCCAGGAACCCTAATATGCCTCGGCGGAGCCTGTGATCAGAAATTATAGCAAGCGGGACGCTGAAAGTTCGAAACTTTGACACGATTCGAGTTGATTTACCTGCGAATCGGTTCCCGCCGAAGAAACCGGTCCCTTCCCCCTCCCTTCCCCTCTCAGCGTCGTTACAAGAATCACGTGCCGTTGCAGAATAGTCAGATTGAGACACAAGTACTGAGATGCTAGGAAGTTTATCTACAGAAGGCGTGTTGCATTTAGACGATGCAAGTCGAATTCACGGGAGCCCCGTGGCCCTTTACCACTAGGCCAACCACTTTGGTGACCAAAAACACCAAAAAGGTCCTCGGGGCATTAGTAAATCGCACTAAAGTACAATGAGGTGAACCATATCAAGTAGGGTCTCTCTCCAATATACTAGTTAAAGCATACATGGAAAAACTCAACTTTCAAAGCACTGGTCGCGCATAACATGAGACAGTTAATGAATCGGAAAATGCAAAGTTTCTTACTCAGCTGCTTTTTAAGTATCTTTGGAGCGCTTGTAACAAAATCCTATCTTGCAATAAATCACAGTCTACAAATTTTGTAGATCGATTTTCGGGCTTCTTACTGGAATTTATTCATTGCATAATACAACAGTCATAACATCAAGCATTTCAACAAGTGCTATCCGTGATTGGCTTATTTAAACACTCTGACATTCTTACGTTAAATCACTTCTAAGTTTGGTCGCCCGGATTTGGATTGACGGGGGGTCCTTTGAAGCCGGTGTGGTTCGGAAGGAGCGATTGCGGGTGTTCTTGGCGACGGCTCAGGTGTACTGCTCGATGGAATTCGCGATGAAGAAATCACCTGCTTGCTCCGCCGATTCTAGCCGAAGCTCTCGCTCTCCGGTAGTGGTAGAGGCTATTGATGCACTTTCAGATCTAGAAGTGTAGTACAGAGAAGCTTGGTACTCGGGAGTCGGACGACGCGGCACTGGTTGACTCTCACTCTTGCTGGGCATGGGAGGTGGAGGCACTTGCGTCTTGGACGCCCCGAGCCCACTTGGCTAATTTCAAGAGTATATCCGTGGCCCATCGGTGGAAGAATGGCAAATCAATTAGCCGATTGGATAGCTAAAACCCAACATTTGATTACTCTTTCTTCGGAAAAATTATCAAAAAAAAATCCTAAACTTATTATAATTACGCCAAATTCAATCATAAACATTTTTTTTATCAATTCAATCCTAAATATTTTGAATTTGTACTAATTCAGTCCATCCCGTCAATTTTGGCCGATCAACATTGATGTAGACAATGGCCACCAGAGCGACGCTGACATGGCAATTTTTTAATATAATTTTTATTAATTTTTGACCTTTGATTGTGCCCAAGAGCAAAAGTCCAGTGAAGTAAGCCTCGCTAGCCATGGGCGATGGCGGCCATGTCCTCGCCCAAATTTGGGCGACATTGAGCAAGGGCTTCGTGGTCCACGCCCTGTGGTCAGCGAGCTTCGGCGACCCTCACTAGCCATAGCTCGTCGACCATAGTGGGAAACAAAAGAATGAAGAAAAAAAAGAAAAAAAAATTAAAATTTGCCACGTTAGCATCGGCCGCCGCTAATGTGGGCGTTGGTCAACATCCACCTCAACGCTGGCTTGCCAAAATTGGCTGAATTGACTGAATTAGTACAAATGTAAAATGTTTAAGATTGAATTAGCATAATTATATTAGGTTTAAGACTTTTTTGGTAATTTTCTCCTCTTTCTTCTTGATTAGCCCAACCCCGCAACTTCTTTGGATTTTGTCTAGAACTTCTAATGATAAATAAAAGTAGTATTTCTTACCCCAAAAAAAAAATCCTAAAGCTATCAAAACCAAATATCTCAGTAAAAAACAAGGGTCTGAGTGATTTATGGTGATTGGCGTTTCTCCTCCTCAAGCACAAGCACAAGCACAAGCACAAGCACTTGGGACTTTAAATAAAAGCTTTTACTTATTCTCTGAAGACTCCCAATCTTGTGGTGGAATTGCCTTTCTTGGACGAGGCAATTGTACTTCTTTTTTACCCTCGCCTTTTTTACGAAAACCCACCAAAACAATCCCTTCCTCTAAATGGACAAGACTACCTCAATTTAGACTTAAAAGGATATTTTGTTACTCTCTCTTTGTAATTGGACCGCTTGGCCACTCGAATCAAAGTGAAGGATGGGCGACCATTGGCTTTGCCTGCCCCATTAACTAGAAAAGATCGATACTTTTATGTTGGAGTCAAGGTGTTCACAAGGGTAATTACTTTCCACGTGATGCTATTTCAAAAGAGCCCTGCAATCATCTCCTTTACTTGGCAACTTTGGCAAGGTGTACATACTGGAAATTACTTCGGTTGCACATGGTAATTATTCTGTGCCCGAGAACAGATTTTGCTCAGAAATAATTCTTTTTTATTCTGTGCCCGGAAACAATTTCCAAGCATTTAAAGGTGTTTATTAACTACCCAAAATTTTTATTCTTAGAATAGAAAAAGAACAGAATTGCGTTTGGTAATTACACAAAATTTCATTTTATTAATAATATTTTAATAATTTTTTGAATATTTCAATATTTTTTCTTTTTTTCTTTTTTTTCTTTCTTTCCCATCTCCTTCCTTGGCCATGGCCAGTCGCCGGTGCTGGTGACTGGCCACAGGCCAGGGCTGGAGAGGGTGTCGTGGCCCTCGCCACTGCCCTTGCCACTGGTCTTGCCGGTGGCAACGGCGAGGCCGGCCTCACCTTGGCTGGGCAAGGTTCGCCACCCAGGCGACGGTGAGGCCGGCCTTGCCTTGGCTAGGCGAGGCCGACCTCGCCGTCACCAACCCTAGCAATGACGAGGTCGGCCTCACCTTGGCTGGGCGAGGCCTCACTATCGCGGCGACAAGCCGCCCTCGTCGGCCCTAGTCGGCGGTGGCTAGTGAGTGCGGGTGGCGAACTAAAGAACAACAACAAATAAAAAAAAAGAAAAAAACCAAGAAGATTCGTTCTAGAAAAATTGTTCTAGAATCAAGAAGCCACTTTTTTTTGCTTCTTGATTATGTTCCAAAACCAATTCTAAGAATAACTTTTTGCAAAATTATGCCTGGGCACAAAAAATTTAACAAACAGATTTCTATTTCCAAACTGATTCTGAGAACAAAAGAGCATAAATTTTCACTATTTAGTAAGTTGCCAACGGACCCTTCTTCTCTTGCCTCAAAAGATGAGCCAGTTGTGCTTGGGTACACACAATCCTACCGTGGACTTGCGTGTCTTTGATGGGGAAATTTACTTCTTTAACCGACTAACTCTCACCTTTTGTTAGTTCTCTTTGGGCAAAAGGACACTATTAGTGCCATAACTTGTGTACGGAGATCACTTTGATGTCATAACTTTTTTTCGGATCACTTTGGTGCCAAAATCGGAGAAAATAGATTACTTTAGTGACTCCGGCCAAAATTTCGGCAAAAAAAGAGCCACGTCAGGTTTCCGGCGAGCCACGTTAGATTTCCGATGAGCCATGTCAGCATCGGAAATTAATAAAAAAAGAGCCACATCAGATTTTCGGCGGCCATGTCAATATTAGCACTAAAGTGATTGTTTTTCAAAAAAGTTGGCACCAAAGTGATCCGAAAAAAAGTTATGACACCAAAGTAATCTCCGTACACAAGTTATGGCATCAATAGTGTCCTTTTGCCGTTCTCTTTGTAATGGGATCACACGGCCATGCAAATCAAAGTGAAGATGGACAACATTGTGCTTTCCCTTTCCGTTGAAATGAAAGCCTCTCACCGCTATAGACGTTGAAAATGATCAAAAATCTACTTTTTAACTCATTTAGTGACCTGAATCATACATGGATTAGCTAAAATTTTAAAGTAGATTGTTATGAATTTAAAGTAAAATAATTATTCGATATATTTTAATGAGTCTGAACCATATGTATATGCAATTCATGTTAATTGAAAAAGAGAAAATATTAATGATTTTTTCCATTTGCTTTCACGTGGCTCCTTCTTAGTTGGCCTAACGCTCGAGTGTGGTACAACCTGCCTTGTGGAGCCACTATATGTGGTGCGACAACTACATGAGCTTTTTCTTCACTTGCCTATTGCTTTGACCAGTGATTGAGTGACACATCATTCGTTTCCCTACTCGTTAAAAAATATATATTAATATATAAACATAAAAATGTCAATTAAAAAAATTTACTTTTGTTTTGCTTATACACAGCAACAGAAAAGAAATCTGACATACGTCTCGGAGATTTATAACTTCAGTACGACATGCAAGTCCTGTGGTAGCGAAGGAGCCTTCACACATATTCCTGCAACGGTCAAGAATGGCTCAACCCCAGAAAAGAACTTAGTAAAAGAAAAGCCTCCTCCCAAACAAACCCAAGGGGGGTTAAATTGAACCAAAAAACTAATGAGGGGGGAAAAATAGAACTTAAAACAAACTTCAGGTGCGAAAATGGAATTGTCAGAAATTTTTTTTAAAAAAATTGGCTCCAATCTCTCCATTCTCCGCCATATAAAAAGGAAAAGGAAAAACATCAATCCTGCCATTGCTGGGAAGGTATTAGAACAAGAGCACTTCGAGTGTGCTCTATTGATCAATTCGATTCCAACTTGTGCATCATCAATCCTCCGAATTGCTCAAACAGGTTGAAATTCCATGAGCAGGGCTTGGAGATAGAGAAAGCTCAGTTACTAAGCTTGGCTCTCGAATTCGGCTTCGATGAGCAGTCAGCCAACAACTGCTTGGACTGTCTCATTTCGCACTATGATACATGAATCATCACTTTGTTGCCCATTTTTATTGCTGATTAGAGTTTGCAGAAATTATGAAGGTAGTTCTTGTCCCTGCGACACGATGACGATGGCTGTGGAATAGTTTGCTTTTTTTTTTTTTGTCAAAATAACATTTCATTCATTTCCACAAAAGTACAAAAGAGAAACAACAAGACAAATCCCAGACAATTTCAAAATAAAACAAACTCCAGATAACAAAATGAATCATCAAAACAAGATTAGGGGTCTCACACCTAAAGAGCAAATCTGGGACTTCTTCAAATCAAAATTGGCAGCCAATCACCGAATCTGTCTTTAGTAATGAGCATACACCAAGATTTTCAACTATTGCTACGGCTTTATTCTACTTGAAGAGGATGATTAGGATGAACCCTTTGCCTTCAACTCCATGTTTCACACAACTCTTGGGAGTTGTGGAGAAGATGAAGAAGCATTGCGCCACGGCCATTGACATGATCGATCAGATGAATTCAAAGGGAGCTACTTCCAACGTTTTTAGTCTCAGCATATGGAAGAAACAGTGAAGGGATTGTGTAGAATTGGTAACGCTAGGGTAGGTATTCGATTGCTAAAGCATATAGAAGACAGGCTGGGAGCTAGATGGTGCCATATGCACCACGGTCATTGCACAGAAAGACCAGTGGCAGATGTCACGCCCCGTACCCAACGAAGGCTGAACATCCACACGTAGGTCGACTTGAGGTGCGACGCTCCCAGGATTGCGTCACCGACCCGAAACCCCAATCAGAGCAAATGCACGTCACATGCGGAAACAACGTGTATATATATATATATATATATATACACACACACACCCAGACATGGAATTATAACCATGAATAGTAATAGACATTAATATGCTAAAGAAATACTAACATATATGCACCCTTTTAAAAACTTATACAAACTATTTATTTACAACCAAAAAGAATACAACAAGAGGCCACTAAACAAAAAGGATCGGTGGCCTAGGGTTATCAGCTTACTATCTGGGAGGGGTTACAATCCAAAAAGAGGGTTAGATTGACTCCTAACATGGGAATCTACTCTAAGGCTCCCAGCTTGGATCAGACGGTGCTGCAGATTCCTCCGAAGAGTCTTCCTCCGATCTCACTTCCTCATCCGATCCAACTTCTTCCACTTCCCCAGCTGGCTCAGCATTCTCTCCTACCACTTCCAGATTTAACTCTTCGTCTACCTCTTCGATCATATCGTCAGCTACAACTTGCTCATCTCCTTGCCCCTCGTCCATGGCTATCGGTCCGTCTACGGTATCACCCACGCTACTCACGCTAAGGGAGGTCGGAGGATCAGAGATTTCCCCACTCACCATCTGGGGAATCATAACGCCATTGACATCTACTGGAACGTCAAAAGTCCTGAGCGGAGGTCCGATTACGCCGTTAATTCCCCTATAACACCAGGCTACGTACTCCTGGGTTTGGTTATATTGCTCTCCCACATCTACCAGAACCACTGAATGATATCTAACGTACGCTGACCCGTCTCCACATGGATGAACACTAACGTCTCGCTGAATCCGATGTGGATACCCAAAAAGAGGGGCTCTCCTCGGCATCCTATGTACGGGGGTCTGAAAATCGGTTTTACCACAACCGTGAGATAAACTCAGCAAGTAATAACCCCTAATTCTAAACTAGGCTAACGTGCACCTCCAGAAATAATTAAAAGGACATAAATCATTGAACCAGCAATAATTCACATTAACATAATTTGGGCCCTCAGCCCTAATTTCGTTTCTCCAGCCCTGCAGGTTAGGCTTTCAGTAGCAGTATAATCCATAAACAGTTTAATCGACCCGAAGGCCATGACCCAATGGTCATAAATCATTCGATCCAAAGGCCCGACCCGAAGGCCCACAGTGGTATAAATCGACCCGAAGGCCATGACCCAATGGTCATCACAATTAAATCGATCCGAAGGCCCGACCCGTCGGTCACAATTATATTCGACCCGTAGGCCTGACCCGTCGGTCACAATTATATTCGACCCGTAGGCCTGACCCGTCGGTCACAATTATATTCGTCCCGTAGGTCTGACCCGTCGGTCCTCACAAATAAATCGACCCGAAGGCCTGACCCGTCGGTCACAATTATATTCGACCCGTAGGCCTGACCCGTCGGTCCTCACAAATAAATCGACCCGAAGGCCTGACCCGTCGGTCACAATTATATTCGACCCGTAGGCCTGACCCGTCGGTCCTCACAAATAAATCGACCCGAAGGCCTGACCCGTCGGTCACAATTATATTCGACCCGTAGGCCTGACCCGTCGATCCTCACAAATAAATCGACCCGAAGGCCTGACCCGTCGGTCACAATTATATTCGACCCGTAGGCCTGACCCGTCGGTCCTCACAAATAAATCGACCCGAAGGCCTCGATGTGCCAAGTATCATGAATCACAAATTCAATTCCTATAGAGCATTATTGGCACGTCTAACTCGTTATACTATAGTCAATTGGGAATTCAACGTGACCAATCGATCTCAAGTAATAATTCCGCAAACATGGCATCATCCCATAGCCTTCCAACAACTTCCAATGGGCCTCAAACAAGTTCAATTCAAGTCCTCACTCAAAAGCCCATTTACCTCTCAATTTGGGCCATTTGTGCAAATTCGGATCCCTTGAGGCCCACCCCAAAACAGCCATCATTTCCTCTCTAAATCACCATTAAACCACTATAATTAGTCCTAATTAGGTCCACTAATCATCCCTTGCACAAAACACACCCAATTAGGTCCTAATCTAGTCTAATTACCCTAATCAAACCCCTAATCTAGCACAATTAGACTAATTCAAGGATTAGGGATTTTACTCGCCTAATGTCGACGCGGGACGACGAGAGCGAGCGGCCGATTACCGACGAGCGGTACAATCGACGGCGGCGCTCCAAGGCAAGCCGGCGGCTCACGGCGGTCCGATGAGGCTCACGGCCAAGCTCGGCCAAAACAGGGGAGGCTGGACGGCGGCTGAGGGTGACGGAAAGGAAGGTGGAAAGGGCTAGGCTGGTCGGTGAGGTGGCACACGGCGGCGTAGCCCGGCGGGACAAGCCCGGCGACGGCGACGGCGTCTTCTACGATCCGGCTGGAGCGGCTGCCACGGGCGGCGGGAGCGGGGGAAAATGGTGCGACAAGGCTGGGGACGGCACCAGGGGACTGTGCACGGTGGCTAGTGACCAGCAGCTCCGGCGAGGACAACTATTTCGGCGTGAACAGTGGCCGACGGTGCTGTTCGGTGAAGGAGAAGTGAAGCAGCCGAGAGAAAGAGAGAGAATCGAGAGAAGAGAGAGAGAGACGCGGGGAGTGAGAGCTGAGGAGAGAGAGAGGGGGTCAAAGGGTAGTCAACAAGATGGGGAGTGGGATCCACTTGTCAAGATCCTAGCCATTATGACCAAAATGCCCTTAATCCTAGGGCTAAAATTGCTTCTAGGCCAATAATGCAAGGGTAAAAAGGTCATTTGTCCTTAACCATGGTTAACCAACCCTAGTTAACCTTAACCAACCTTGATTAATTCCAAAATTGCCCCCAAAATTCGAAATAAATCAAAAATGGCCTAGGGGCATTTCGGTCATTTTTCCGTCCCGAACCGAAATTCCAATTTTCGCTCATACCGGTCCTAAATATTCATGTGAGACCTAATCCAGAGTCGGAATCGCGAAATTCACTTTCTAAGCCTTCGAAAATCGTCTGCGAAGTTTCCGGGAATAAAATAATATTATTTTCCCATTTTTGTCGAAATTCCACTTTTTGTCCAAAATCACTCCAAATGAGTGTGGCTACCCCAAAATGGCCTTGGCCGCGAAAAATAACCTCAAACGGCCTTCGAATTCGACCTCGATGTCCCCAGGGGCAAAACCGTCCTTTTTCTCAACTTCTGTCAAATTTTCAGTTTTCAACCGTTTTAATCCCGAACCTGAACGGCCATTCTAAATTGACGTCCGTCTTGCAAAATAGTCGTAATTACCCTTGAAATTTTGATATCGAAGTCCGGGTCCAACATCGCGATCTAATTTACTCGATTAGTCGTTTTAGAGTCTCTCACTAACAGGCGGCAGTTTAGGTGTTACGCGTATCGACCTAAGATTGTCCAAATCGTGAGGGTCTCAATATCGAAAGAACGAGAGGAATATCACTAGCACCTGAGGTCGCGATCGTTTGGATTAGAGTCGGGTTTCCTTTGTCAGGCGCACTTTCGGTCATGCGAAATCACTCGCGATCCGATCGTGCGTTGCTGACAATATCAACCTGTCATTTTCCTGAGATCGGCCTATAATGGTTCAAAATATTTCCTCATCGTTCGTTGAAATCGGCGCCCTATCACGATTGGGTTCTCGGTCCACGTACCTGATCCTATTTAGCCTTTCCCATTTGGTTAGTATCCCGTGATTGATCAATTCCGGGCGAGACTTACTAAAATTACACGAGAATCAATATACACTTTATTGGTCCCGATAACGGGTCAAAATTCAGGATGTTACAACTCTTCCCCCCTTACAAAAATTTCGTCCTCGAAATTTGTACTTCAAACTTGCTCCTCGAACAACTGGGGGTGTTGACGTCGCATGGCTTCCTCGCTTTCCCAAGTAGCGCCCTCTGTCCCGTGGTGCTCCCAAACTACCTTAACCATCGAGATTGTCTTATTCCGAAGCACTCGATCCTTCCTATCTTCGATTCTAACTGGTCTCTCCACGTACGACACCCTGTCGTCCACGTCTATTTCTTCGTATCTTAAAACGTGTGTCGGATCTGGTTCATACTTTCTCAACATCGACACGTGGAAGACATTATGTATCTGGGATAAATTTGGTGGCAGGGCCAGCCTGTACGCCATATCGCCAATCTTTTCCAGAATCTCAAACGGCCCAACAAACCTCGGACTCAACTTTCCTTTCTTGCCAAATCGAGATAACCCTTTCATAGGCGACACCTTTAAAAATACATGGTCTCCAACTTGGAATTCCAGATATCGTCGTCTCCGATCGGCATAACTTTTCTGTCGACTCTGTGCTGTCTTTAATCTCTCTCGAATGATCTCAACAGCTTCCACTGTTTGCTGTACTAACTCTGGGCCCGTAATGCTCCGTTCTCCCACTTCATCCCAGCATACGGGAGTCCTACACGATCGGCCATACAAAGCTTCAAATGGGGCCATCTGGATACTCTGCTGATAACTGTTATTGTATGCAAACTCTACCAGATGCAGCTGTTCTTCCCATTTACCCTGAAAATCCACTACACAAGCCCTCAACATATCCTCAAGAGTCTGGATTGTTCTTTCTGATTGCCCATCAGTCTGCGGATGATAAGCTGTACTGAACTGCACCTTTGTCCCCAAAGCTGTCTGCAGACTTTTCCAGAAATTCGCTGTAAATCTCGGATCACGATCTGAAGTAATCGTCACTGGCACTCCATGCAACCTAACAATCTGTCTTACATACAGTTCTGCATACTTTTCCAATTCCAAATCCTTGCGCACCGCCAGAAAATGCGCTGACTTAGTTAGTCTATCCACTATCACCCAAATTGAATCGTGTCCTCTCTGGCTCCTTGGCAATCCTGTTACAAAGTCCATGGTAATATGTTCCCATTTCCACTCGGGAATTTCCAACGGTCGCAGCAGTCCTCCAGGTTTACAGTGTTGTGCCTTTACCTGTTGACACGTCAAACACTTAGCTACATATCTGGCCACATCCGTTTTCAATCCGTTCCACCAATAATGCTGCCGTAGATTCTGATACATTTTCGTACTGCCAGGGTAGATACTGTAATTGCTGCGATGAGCTTCTCTCAATATTTCTTCCTTAAGCTCATTATCATCAGGCACACACCATCGTCCTCTATACTTCAGGACTCCATCCTCCGATACTTGGAAATCCGGCTTCCTTGCCGTGGCATCCATTTCCACAATTTTCTGAATCTCCTGATCCGTGGACTGCAGAGCCTTAATCTTAGTTTGAATCTCTGGTTCAATCCTTAAAGTAGCCAGCAGATTCGACACATGGCTTAATTCCAATTTAAATTCCGAGTCTCGGAACTTTTCCAATAACGTCCATTCCTTGATCATCAAATGCGCCATGCTAGACTTGCGACTCAGCGCATCTGCCACTCGATTCGCTTTTCCAGGGTGATACATGATGTCGCAGTCATAATCTTTTAACAGTTCCATCCATCTACGCTATCTCATATTCAACTCTTTCTGTGAGAACAAGTATTTGAGGCTCTGATGATCCGTATAGATCTGAAACTTTTCCCCACATAAATAATGTCTCCAGATTTTGAGTGCAAAGACGATGGCAGCCAACTCTAAGTCATGCGTCGGATAGTTCACCTCGTGAGGCCTCAACTGACGTGATGCATATGCCACTACCTTTCCATGTTGCATTAACACACAACCCAGTCCTTTGAACGAAGCATCGCTATATACTTCAAATCCACCCGGTCCAAAGGGGATAGTCAAAACTGGAGCTGTCGTCAGTCTATGCTTAAGTTCCTGAAAACTTCGTTCGCACTTGTCGTCCCATTCAAATTTAGCTTCCTTTTTCAGTAATCGAGTCAAGGGCGTGGCTATCGACGAGAATCCTTCCACAAAACGTCGATAATAGCCAGCCAATCCTAAGAAACTTCTTATCTCTGTCACTGACGTCGGCCTGGGCCACTTAAGCACTGCTTCAATCTTAGTCGGATCCACAGATATTCCTTCTCCCGACACGATATGTCCAAGGAAGGCTACCTTGTTAAGCCAGAACTCACATTTACTAAACTTCGCATAAAGAGCATGTTCCCTTAACGTCCGTAGAACTTCAGTTAAATGCACTTTGTGTTCCTCCTGACTTTTCGAATAAACCAGAATATCATCAATGAACACGATGACGAACTGATCCAGAAATTCCTTAAAAACTCTGTTCATTAGATCCATGAAAGCTGCAGGGGCGTTCGTTAAACCGAAGGGCATGACTGTAAACTCATAATGCCCGTATCTCGTCCTAAATGCAGTCTTGGGTATATCCTCCTTCCGAATTCTTAACTGATGATACCCTGTCCGTAGATCAATCTTGGAAAATACTGACGCCCCTTGCAATTGATCGAACAAGTCGTCGATCCTTGGCAGTGGATACTTGTTCTTTATAGTCACCTGATTCAACTGCCGGTAATCTATACATAATCTCAACGTCCCGTCCTTTTTCCTCACAAACAGGACTGGCGCTCCCCATGGAGACGCACTAGGACGAATAAATCCCTTGTCTAGTAACTTCTGCATCTGGACTTTCAGCTCCTTCAGTTCCGACAAGGACATCCGATACGGGGCCTTAGAAATTGGCTCAGTTCCTGGGGCCAACTCTATTACAAATTCCACTTCTCGTTCTAGTGGCAAACCCGGCAACTCTTGAGGAAAAACCTCGGAGAAATTACATACTACAGAGATTTCTTCCAATTTAGGCTCCACCAATGTCGGATCCTTAACGTTAACCAAATACCCCTCACAACCTTCCTCAAGCATCTCTGTTGCCTCCACTGAGGAAATCCAAGGGATCGAGGTTCCTCCTCGGTTTCCCTGAAATTCAAACTTAGGACGACCAATCGGATTAAATTGGATCGTCCTGCTGCCGCAATCCATAACGGCTTTCTGTTTAGTCAGCCAATCCATACCAATGATCACATCAAAGTCATACATGGCTAACACAGCTAAATCAATCCTTTCCTCAACATTTCCAATCACAATTTTACAGTCCAAACATCCCAATGATACTAACACCCTATCATGCAGTGGGGTCGTCACACACAACATAATCTCAAGTAAAACAGGCTCCAGACCAACCAATCTAACAAACTGCTCAGAAATAAACGAATGGGTTGCCCCGGAATCAAATAACGCATAGGCCGCATGATTACAGAGAGAAACAGTACCTGTGACCACACCCGGCGCGTCCTCAGCATCCCTTCGCGCCATAGCATACACTCGTCCTTGTGCAGGTGGTCTACCCTGAGTAGCCTGTGGGGGATTCCCGACCTGATTTCCCGCTCGGGGTTGCTGCTGTGGTCCTGGGGGTCCCAAAACTCGTTGCTGGGGGCAATTCTTTATCTGGTGTCCCAAACTCCCGCAACGAAAGCAAGCTCCGATTCTATTTGGCGCTTGACTGGGTTTCCCGATAATCCTTCTCGGGGGCGGAACAAACCGTCTATTACTGGCCATTGGTCTCTTTACAAAGCGACGATTGTCCCGATTAGGAATAAACCTCGAACCCGATGCAGATGCCCTTTCAATCTGATCCCGCTCCATAGTCTGGGCTCGCTCATATAACTCTCGATAATCTCTGATATTCAATAAAAGCATCTGAGTGCGAAGTTCCGGTTTCAGTCCATCCCGGAACCTTCGAGCCTTGTCCAAGGGATTCTCAACCATTCTCGGGGCAAATCTGGATAGTCTGGTGAACTCTGCCTCGTACTATACCACTGTCATTGATCCCTGACGAAGCCTCATAAACTCTGCCATTTTCTTCTCCTGGGCACTCTCAGAGAAAAACTGCCCATAGAAATGCTCAACAAATATCGCCCAGGTCGGTTCCATAAACTCCGGAAACACTCTATCCTTAACCGCCTTCCACCAATCGTGGGCATTATCCTGCAGTTGATACGATGCCAAGGAGATCTTCTCCCTCTCAGTACACTCTAATAGATCAAATGCTTTCTCTAGCTCCTCCACCCAACGCGGGGCGGTTTCTGGGTCACCCCTGCCCGTGAACTTGGGCGGTTTCAGCTTAAGGAAATGCTCCACCAACTGGTGCATTGGTCTCGGTGCCACCATTGGTTGAGCTTGCACTGGCTGTGCTTGAGCTTGATTCTCATGGACGGCAGCAACTGCTGCAGCCTCAGCAGCCTGAGCGGTCGCGTTCTCTCTTTCCTGCGCCTGCCTATCCATTACATTCCCGATTCTGTCTAAAGCTCTGAGAACTCCTTCCATGCGCGGATCTTCCGCCTGCCTAACTTCAGCTCTGGGGTCCACTGCAGCCCCAACACCAACTCTAGGGTTCTCTCCCTCTCTAGCACCCGCAACTATGTTCTCTATCGCTCTTGCTCTACCACGACCTCCACCTCGAGCTCCTCTTCCTGCGCCCCTCCTTGGGGCTCTTCCTACTCTTCCTCTTTCACTGCTCATCTATTCACTCTGAGTGCTCAACTACCTGACATAATTCCATCTAGGAATTAGAGACCTAAACCAACTAACTGGTCTAAGTCCTAGGCAGGTATAAACACAGAATTAAATAAGCACTCAGCATGCGGCTAACACAACAGCACATGAATTTCACCCAAGGACTTGCAAACTTACCTTGGGTCCTGCCGCACCTGCACAATACTGGTTCAATCAATCACCACAATAGTCAAACACAAACATTCTGGAGGTACACTTAGCGCACTAATTCACCCTATAGCTACCCATGGTCATTTCTCCTTATCACTCCAGGGCTCAACTAGATCAAACAGAGCTGACCTGGCTCTGATACCAATTCGAACGGGGATGTCACGCCCTGTACCCAACGAAGGCTGAACATCCACACGTAGGTCGACTTGAGGTGCGACGCTCCCAAGATTGCGTCACCGACCCGAAACCCCAATCAGAGCAAATGCACGTCACATGCGGAAACAACGTATATATATATATATACACCCAGACATGGAATTATAACCATGAATAGTAATAGACATTAATATGCTAAAGAAATACTAACATATATGCACCCTTTTAAAAACTTATACAAACTATTTATTTACAACCAAAAAGAATACAACAAGAGGCCACTAAACAAAAAGGATCGGTGGCCTAGGGTTATCAGCTTACTATCTGGGAGGGGTTACAATCCAAAAAGAGGGTTAGATTGACTCCTAACATGGGAATCTACTCTAAGGCTCCCAGCCTGGATCAGACGGTGCTGCAGATTCCTCCGAAGAGTCTTCCTCTGATCTCACTTCCTCATCCGATCCAACTTCTTCCACTTCCCCAGCTGGCTCAGCATTCTCTCCTACCACTTCCAGATTTAACTCTTTGTCTTCCTCTTCGATCATATCGTCAGCTACAACTTGCTCATCTCCTTGCCCCTCGTCCATGGCTATCGGTCCGTCTACGGTATCACCCACGCTACTCACGCTAAGGGAGGCCGGAGGATCAGAGATTTCCCCACTCACCATCTGGGGAATCATAACGCCATTGACATCTACTGGAACGTCAAAAGTCCTGAGCGGAGGTCCGATTACGCCGTTAATTCCCCTATAACACCAGGCTACGTACTCCTGGGTTTGGTTATATTGCTCTCCCACATCTACCAGAACCACTGAATGATATCTAACGTACGCTGACCCGTCTCCACATGGATGAACACTAACGTCTCGCTGAATCCGATGTGGATACCCAAAAAGAGGGGCTCTCCTCGGCATCCTATGTACGGGGGTCTGAAAATCGGTTTTACCACAACCGTGAGATAAACTCAGCAAGTAATAACCCCTAATTCTAAACTAGGCTAACGTGCACCTCCAGAAATAATTAAAAGGACATAAATCATTGAACCAGCAATAATTCACATTAACATAATTCGGGCCCTCAGCCCTAATTTCGTTTCTCCAGCCCTGCAGGTTAGGCTTTCAGTAGCAGTATAATCCATAAACAGTTTAATCGACCCGAAGGCCATGACCCAATGGTCATAAATCATTCGACCCAAAGGCCCGACCCGAAGGCCCACAGTGGTATAAATCGACCCGAAGGCCATGACCCAATGGTCATCACAATTAAATCGATCCGAAGGCCCGACCCGTCGGTCACAATTATATTCGACCCGTAGGCCTGACCCGTCGGTCACAATTATATTCGACCCGTAGGCCTGATCCGTCGGTCACAATTATATTCGTCCCGTAGGTCTGACCCGTCGGTCCTCACAAATAAATCGACCCGAAGGCCTGACCCGTCGGTCACAATTATATTCGACCCGTAGGCCTGACCCGTCGGTCCTCACAAATAAATCGACCCGAAGGCCTGACCCGTCGGTCACAATTATATTCGACCCGTAGGCCTGACCCGTCGGTCCTCACAAATAAATCGACCCGAAGGCCTCGATGTGCCAAGCATCATGAATCACAAATTCAATTCCTATAGAGCATTATTGGCACGTCTAACTCGTTATACTATAGTCAATTGGGAATTCAACGTGACCAATCGATCTCAAGTAATAATTCCGCAAACATGGCATCATCCCATAGCCTTCCAACAACTTCCAATGGGCCTCAAACAAGTTCAATTCAAGTCCTCACTCAAAAGCCCATTTACCTCTCAATTTGGGCCATTTGTGCAAATTCGGATCCCTTGAGGCCCACCCCAAAACAGCCATCATTTCCTCTCTAAATCACCATTAAACCACTATAATTAGTCCTAATTAGGTCCACTAATCATCCCTTGCACAAAACACACCCAATTAGGTCCTAATCTAGTCTAATTACCCTAATCAAACCCCTAATCTAGCACAATTAGACTAATTCAAGGATTAGGGATTTTACTCGCCTAATGTCGACGCGGGACGACGAGAGCGAGCGGCCGATTACCGACGAGCGGTACAATCGACGGCGGTGCTCCAAGGCAAGCCGGCGGCTCACGGCGGTCCGGTGAGGCTCACGGCCAAGCTCGGCCAAAACAGGGGAGGCTGGACGGCGGCTGAGGGTGACGGAAAGGAAGGTGGAAAGGGCTAGGCTGGTCGGTGAGGTGGCACACGGCGGCGTAGCCCGGCGGGACAAGCCCGGCGACGGCGACGGCGTCTTCTACGATCCGGCTGGAGCGGCTGCCACGGGCGGCGGGAGCGGGGGAAAATGGTGCGACAAGGCTGGGGACGGCACCAGGGGACTGTGCACGGCGGCTAGTGACCAGCAGCTCCGGCGAGGACAACTATTCCGGCGTGAACAGTGGCCGACGGTGCTGTTCGGTGAAGGAGAAGTGAAGCAGCCGAGAGAAAGAGAGAGAATCGGGAGAAGAGAGAGAGAGACGCGGGGAGTGAGAGCTGAGGAGAGAGAGAGGGGGTCAAAGGGTAGTCAACAAGATGGGGAGTGGGATCCACTTGTCAAGATCCTAGCCATTATGACCAAAATGCCCTTAATCCTAGGGCTAAAATTGCTTCTAGGCCAATAATGCAAGGGTAAAAAGGTCATTTGTCCTTAACCATGGTTAACCAACCCTAGTTAACCTTAACCAACCTTGATTAATTCCAAAATTGCCCCCAAAATTCGAAATAAATCAAAAATGGCCTAGGGGCATTTCGGTCATTTTTCCGTCCCGAACCGAAATTCCAATTTTCGCTCATACCGGTCCTAAATATTCATGTGAGACCTAATCCAGAGTCGGAATCGCGAAATTCACTTTCTAAGCCTTCGAAAATCGTCTGCGAAGTTTCCGGGAATAAAATAATATTATTTTCCCATTTTTGTCGAAATTCCACTTTTTGTCCAAAATCACTCCAAATGAGTGTGGCTACCCCAAAATGGCCTTGGCCGCGAAAAATAACCTCAAACGGCCTTCGAATTCGGCCTCGATGTCCCCAGAGGCAAAACCGTCCTTTTTCTCAACTTCTGTCAAATTTTCAGTTTTCAACCGTTTTAATCCCGAACCTGAACGGCCATTCTAAATTGACGTCCGTCTTGCAAAATAGTCGTAATTACCCTTGAAATTTTGATATCGAAGTCCGGGTCCAACATCGCGATCTAATTTACTCGATTAGTCGTTTTAGAGTCTCTCACTAACAGGCGGCAGTTTAGGTGTTACGAGTATCGACCTAAGATTGTCCAAATCGTGAGGGTCTCAATATCGAAAGAACGAGAGGAATATCACTAGCACCTGAGGTCGCGATCGTTTGGATTAGAGTCGGGTTTCCTTTGTCAGGCGCACTTTCGGTCATGCGAAATCACTCGCGATCCGATCGTGCGTTGCTGACAATATCAACCTGTCATTTTCCTGAGATCGGCCTATAATGGTTCAAAATATTTCCTCATCGTTCGTTGAAATCGGCGCCCTATCACGATTGGGTTCTCGGTCCACGTACCTGATCCTATTTAGCCTTTCCCCTTTGGTTAGTATCCCGTGATTGATCAATTCCGGGCGAGACTTACTAAAATTACACGAGAATCAATATACACTTTATTGGTCCCGATAACGGGTCAAAATTCAGGATGTTACAGCAGAGGCTTTGAAGTTCTTTAACATTATGACTAGCCTGGGAAGTCACCCAAATGTTGTCATTATAATTCCTTGATACATGGCTTATGTTGTATCAAATGGAACAAAAAGCAATGATTTTGTTAATGGGTAAAATGCAATTTACTGTCCATCATTAAAAGATTTGTGTCTTGAAAATGTTTTATTGGTGGACAACCATTGACTTCTCAACAATAGCCACGGGAAGAGTAATTAATGAATTTGAAAAGACCACAAACGGGGTTTACTTGTTTTCGTTGGCCGATCATAATGAAATTTTGTCGCACTTTCATTTTATATCGGTCTAGGCCAAGGACAACTAATAGATTTTGTTTGGCTAAAACAAGAAAAACTGCCTTACTATTCACAAATTATTTGTCTCGGTCTTTTATTGTAGTGTAGGTCTTGGCCCTTGTTATATCTTCCAGCTAGGTAACATGGATGAAATCTTAAGTTCCATTTATTTTCCGGAAAACATTAGACCATGCAATCGCATCAAGGATATGCGAACAAAACCCTTCACCAACAGGGAGGTTGTTATTATCCCTGAACACAAACATTGGTATAGTTTGTTCATTTATGAGATTGTCGTAGCCTCTAAAGCTCAAGAATACATCATAGGGTTCTAGGTTCCAATGCGCCTCTGTCTACTTCCCGGGTTCTAGGTTCCAATGCACCCCTGTTCGGTTCTTGAGGGAACCGGACCGAGAATTGGGCACCAGACCAAGAATGAGGAACGAACCAAGGAAATCGAGAAAACCCTAAAAAGAAGCCTTTTACTTTTTCCTCATAAGAACTTAGATGTGCTTATCTATAGAGGGGTTTATAATCATCTTTCTTGCAATTAATAAGGGATCAATGTGACTCTTAGGGAGAGATCTAATTCTCTACTAATAGTCACTTATAAAGTTCTAACAAAGGGGTTAAACTGAGACTTAATAGAAAATTTTTTCAGAAAATTTTTTCAAATATTAGCGGCTACATAGAGCGACAACAAAGTTGGATATCGCACTAATTTTCCAATACCATTAGATCTATTCTAGTTTCATTTCCTAAAAAAAAACATATAATATTGGTGTCTTGTCGTAATTCATATCATTCTATGTTGTTGATAGACTAAGAAAATTACCCTATAATACTTAATTCGATGAAAATATGCCATGGTGAGTATCATACTATCACAAAATTCCACATCGCATTCAATATATTCAAGGTAAATTTGTTGTGCCCATTAAAACAGATTGGAATCCATGGACCTTGTGCTCTATAGGATAGTAGATATGGTGATTAGTATGGTCATGATCTTCAGTGGAGTTGGTGAAGCTTATGTTGTCACATGTTAACATATACGGCGATAATCTAGATTTTAATCTCCTACTTGCTTCAACTATATGAACGCATGCTAATTATATTTCATTATTGTTGTGTATGTGTGAATTTGATGTATCAAGATAACATGTCAATGAAGGTTGAGGGATGTGAGGACATAACTCTGATTACAGGCGAGGGATGTGGATGATTGAGGACTCAAGTTCTATCATATAAGTTTTATGTTATGTGTTTTGAACTTTTTATTGTTTATTTTATTTTGCGTGTTCATCTTTTATGGATTGTTTCTATTGACTAATGAGGAACTTTCATTTTTGTTGTTGCGTTCACTTTCATTTTGCTTAACAAAAAATGAAAAAAAAACTGTTAGACCCTCTAATCAACCTTGGAGCTAGGTTCCAAGCTATGCAGAATAGGTTTCAGGTTTCAAAAAATAAGAAATCTATTCTGATGGGAAGATTTTAGGTTTCGGGTTCCAAGTGAAATTTGTAAGGAAACTGAAACCGTTCACATCTAGACGCAACCAACATGACTAATTTGCATGTGAGAACCATTTGTAGTGCATATACTAGGTGTAGCGGAAGCAATTACTTTACTCCAAAAAAACAGTAAAGTCACATGGTTGCTCGCGGTTTACGAAATTGATTAGTAAATTTTTGTTCATTAGTCACATTTAAATGATACACCAAAACATAGAACGCACATTCCAAGTAGATGCTAATTTAGAAAACGACAAGCAGATGCTATTCCCCGAAATACTTAAATGATTCTTTGTCCATCTTCTTCTAAGTTAAATTAAAAAACTTCATCAAATGTGCGTTCTTTGTAACAGCCCGAATTTTTATGTAATTCCGAGATCAATAAAACTGATATTATTTTGCATTTCATTTCAGTAAGTCTCACCCAGAGCTAATCACTCTCGAGATACTAACCAATGAGGAATGGCTAACTAGAAAATGGTACGTAGGCCGGGGACCCTATCGTGAAACGGACACCGATCACGAGAGATCCTGAGGGAATATTTTGGGCCAACGTGGGCCGATCGTAGGAAAGGATAATGGATTGGGTTTGGCCAAGGCCTACAATGTACAATAGGGACGCAGGTGATTCTGCAAGACCGAAAGTGCACGTGGCCAACCAGTCCTGAACTTGAACCGAACGATCGTGACCTTTGGAACTAGTGATAATTTCTCATTCTCTCAATGATCGAGACCATTACGATACGGATAGCCCTAGGTCGATACACGTAACCTCTAAGTAGCCGCCCGTTAGTGAGAGATCCTGAAATTGAAAGTTTAGCGAGTTTTGTTCACGGAATTGGGCTCGGATTTCGATGTCGATTTTTGAAGGCTTAATAGACTATTTTTGGGAATCTGACGCCATATTATGCTGGCCACATACATTTGGAGTTAGTACGAGTAAAAATTGGAATTTCGATCCGGGGGTGAAAAATTACGATTTTGCCCCTCTGGACACCGGCATTGCTTTTTGGGGCCAAATGAGGTTATTTTTCGAAACCGATGTCATTTTGGGGTGGCCACACACATTTAGAGTGGTTTCGGTGAAAAATTGGAATTTGGCTCGAAAGTGAAAAATAATATTATTTTATTCCCGAAACTTTGCAGTCGATTTTCGAGGGCTTGCGCAATGAATTTTGCGATTCTGACACCACATTATGCTGGCCACGCACATGAAGGGTTGGTACGGGCGAAAAAATGGAACTTCGCCCCGAGACCGGAAAAATGATGGTTTTGCCCCTGGGCTATTTTTGGTTACGAATTTTGGGAGATAATTAAGGAAATTAATTAAAATTGGACTTATCCTAATTATGGCAGCAAAGGATCAAAATGTCCTTGAATTATTGGATAAGATTCAATATTAACCCTTGGATGAGGGGTAAAATGGTCATTTTAGGCTAGATCTTTAACACTTGGCACCCTAGCACCTATTGTTTGACCAAGATAAGACTCTCTCTCTCTCCTCTCACCCTCATCTGGCTAGAACAGCCCTCTCTCTCCCGTAGAACACTCCCTCTCCCATTTTTCTCTCATTTTCTCTCTTCGTTTGGCCTTGCCGGAGCAAGTCGCCGGTCATCAGAGCATCGCCGCCAGCCGCCGTGCCCCACCATCGACCACCGCAGCCCCCAGCCTCAGCCTTGCCCCTGTCCGACCCTTTCTCTCTCCCTTTCTCTCTCTTTCTCTCCCTTTTTCTCTCTCGGAATAGGACCGCCGTCGCGTCGGAGCCCACTGCTGCCGCGCCGGAGCTCGAACGGCCGAGCTGCTGCCACTGTGACGTCATCGACGTCCGTATGTCGCCATACGTCGCGCGTACGTCGCCATCCATACGGTGTCCGTACAGTCTGTACGGTTCTGTACACCGCCGGTCGTACGTCGTCGTCGATTCCACTGTTCACCAGTGATCGACCGCCGTTCCTCGTCGTCGTGACCTTGGATTAAGTGAGTAAAATTCCTAAATCCGGATTAGGACTGATAGTGCATTTTTCTGGACTGGTTTAGGAATGCTAGTTCACGACCGAACTCCCGAGCCCTTCTTGGATGACATGCAAAAAGCAGGGGGGCTCGCCTGGTACGTCCTAAGTCTAGGTTAAGGACTTAACTCGGGCTCTCCCAAGCCCATACCATATCGCGACTTAAGGTTTAAATATTTAACATGCAAATGGTTTATACCAAGGAGTCGCCACTAATCGATTTGGGGTAGGACGATTAGAAACCCAAATAGGGCGATGGGAGAATCACCCTATTCCTACGAACCAAAAATTAACTGGGTTCGGGGACTTGGTTACACTAGTCAGATAACTAATGCCCTTTCGGTACCATTTTACCCTGTTCACTTTTTTGAAAACATTTGTCAAGCAGTTTGGATTGATTTTAGGACCTTTCTCCTAACATGTGAGGTGATCAAGCGAGTGCATAATCAAAAACGATTAGCAGTCATGCAGCCTATAGTTCTAGCCCTAACTAAGCCAGATGACATTCAAAACACGGCAGTTCATGCAATTGTATTAAAAAACATGCATAATAACAACGCGACGGTAATAATAAAACATGCAACGTACTACTACGCGATTTCAGACTTGTCTAATTTAATTAAAATAACAACATGCATAATTATAAAGGATTAGAACACTTAGATAAGTCACAAAAAAAATTGATTTTTTTTTTATTTTTTTTCGAAAAAAAAACGAAAATATTATTATTATTTTATTATTTTTTTTTAAAATAAAATAAAATAAAATAAAATACCGGTCGGGTCGGGTTCGGATTTGACCCGGGTCAACGGATCCGACCCGGGGTTGACCCGGGTCGGATCTATCGATCCGGGTCGATCGGAACCGACCCGAGTCAACGGATCCGGCCCGGGCGTTGACCCGGGTCGGATCTATCGATCCGGGTCGGTCGGAACCGACCCGAGTCAACGGATCCGGCCCGGGCGTTGACCCGGGTCGGATCTGTCGATTCGGGTCGAATCCGACCCGAACGCTCAGACCCGCGGGGGAAAAACGCCGGCGAGGCCAAAATTGGCCATCCGCCGGCCAACCCAGACCGGCGCCGACCAAAATCCGGCCTCTGGGAACTCCAACAAACCTCGCCGGCCACCAGGGTCACCGTCCGACCGCCGCTCGCCGGCCGGCGACTCAAATTAAAAACCGGCCTCACTGAAACATTTTGTCGAACAGTTAGCATGCGCAACCAAAACAAACGGTTTCCGACCTACCTCGGGAATCCGGCACACTCCGGGGACCTGACTCACCTTCAATGACGGCCTACGGATGGCGGGGGACGACGGTATGGGCCGGGATTCGCGCGAGACGGCCGGCGCGAGTCCCGGCCAAACCGGGAGCAAAAACAGGGCAAAACAGAGCAGTTCGGGCCGGGGGACGACTCACCGGTCGACGGCGCGTCTGGGAGGCTTCCGGCTGGTCTACTGGCGACGACGACCCTACTGACTCTCTCTCCTGCTCCGGCGTGGCCTCGGTACACTCAGGGCTCTCTCTTTCTCTCTCTTTTCTCTCTCGGTCTCTCTGTTTCTGTTTTTCTGGAAAATGGCCGACCCGGGGGCTTTGGCTTCTTCACGGTGGCAACGACGTCGCTGGTTTGCTCCGGCGAGGCCTCGGTCACACTCTTTCTCTCTCTATTCTCTTCGTTCTCTCTCTATTCTCTCTCGGTCTCTCTCTCTTTCCTTGCTCTGTTTCTCTCTCAAAAACGCCGACCGGGACCTCCTTTCTCTCTCTGGCTATTTATAGCCGACGACGACGACGCTGCTCGGGTCCATTGCGTATGCAATGACGGCATGCTCCGGCCTAGGCTCCGCGAATCGCGGCCATAGGCTGGTGCAGAGAGGGAGGCCTGGCGGTGAAGCAGAGCAGGAGCACAGGGAGCCGAGAGGGAGGAGAGGATAAGGGCGCCGGGAAAAACGGGAGGGATAGGACTGGCCATTAAGGCCAGTCTCGGTGGCGTGCTCCCCCGGAACTCTTCTGGGCTGAGGACGACGATGACGCGGCGGCTCCGGCGACGTCGGCGTGACGCAGAAAACAGGGACGAACAGGGGAAGGGAAAGCGACGCGGCGGAGGGGAAGAGGAAGAGGCCGGGCCGAAGCTGGGCCGGGCTCAGTCGCGCAGGGAAAAAAGAAAAATAAGAGGGAAGTCGGGCTGGGCTGGCGCAGGGGGGAAGAAAAGAAAAGAGAAGGGCCGCGCGGGGGAGCTGGGCCGCGCGGGGAGGAAAAAGAGGAGCGGGCTGGGCCCGCGGGGGGAAAAAAGAAAAGAAAAAGAGAGAGGGCCGAGGCCCGCGCGAGGGGGGGAAGGAGAAAGAAAAACGGGCCGGTTCGGCTCGGCTCCGACCCGGCCCGATTTGATTTTCCTTTTTATTTTAGTTATTATTTTTTAATTAATTTTATATTTATATTATTGTTATATCATTTATTTATTTATGTTTTTTACAAAACTCTAATAGGCCTTATTAATGCAAAATGTGCCTAATTTCTATATGCAATGCATTTAAATAGAAATATTTTTTTGTTTTTAGGAACTAAAGAATTAATTCCTAAATTTTGTGTATTTAATTTTGGGCAAATTTAAAATAGGTGTCAACAGCTGCCCTTTTTTGAAAGTGAGCTCGCAGAGATTGAGCTCGCAGAGATTACGTTCAAAGACAAAATGACACCTAAATTTGGCCCATGCATGTTCAGTGAATGCTATTTTTGGTGAGACTGAAGTCTCATTTTTATGATGCGATAAGATGATGCATGCTAAAATAAATAAAAACATACTTGGGGCCACTTACCTTGCCGAAGGGTAGAGTAATCCGCAGATATTGCGTGTCGAGGACCCGAACCTTTCTTCGGTCGCCTTGACGGGGGGGAAATCGCTCGCCTAGGACCCGAACCTACCTTCGGTCGCCTTGGGCGGATTTCGTTTGTCGAGGACTCGAACCTTTCTTCGGTCGCCTTGACTGGGAAGAAATCGTTTGCACAGGGCCCGAACCTTTCTTCGGTCGCCTTGGCTGGATTTCGGTTGTCGCGGACTCGAATCTACCTTCGGTTGCCGTAACTGGAGAGAAATCGCTTGTACGGAACCTGAACCTTTCTTCGGTCGCCAGCTGGATTTCGTTTGTCTAGGACTCGAACCTTTCTTCGGTCGCCTTGACTGACTGGATTTTGTTTTGCCAAAGACCCGAACCTATCTTCGGTCGCTTTGACTGTGATTATTTTGCTAAAGTACCTAGGGGTTTTCGCCTAGGGATTTGACGGATTGCCTGGTGAGTCCTCGCCAGCAGGTCTTGGAAAGCTCAAACGATGAGCACCTGGGGGTCCTCGCCCGAGGATTTGATGGTTTGCCTGATGGGTCCTCGCCATCAGGTCTTGGAAAGGCTCAAACGATGAGCACTTTGGGATCCTCGCCAGAGGATTTGATGTGAACAGAGGGAGTCAGTTCTGGGCCCGTTCCCGGAGGTTCGATGTATCATCTGCTGAATAACCGACTTTTTTCGGGGCATCTCCCCTGGGATGATGATGAGGGCTTCTTTAGCGCCCGAATTTTTGTATTCTATCACTGGGGTTTAGAATTCTGGACTGTCAAAGATGATTAGCACAAACATGCATGCATTCATCAAGGATAGACAAGCTGGGCTATCCCAAAGTGTGCATCTGAATGTTCATGCATGACGATTTTACTATGTTTGCATTACCAAAAATCCACCGAGGGTCAATCAAGACAACTTTTTCGCAAGGTGGACTTTCTCGAGATGATGAACGAGGGACCTTCAGTCAAAAAGGACTTTCCACTTGCTCTCATTGAAAAGGATTGTTTGTCCCGTCCATTAATGCGGGAGCATCGAAAACACTCAATCTGACCACTATCACATCAACAAGGGTCTGAGTTTTCTCGTAAGCGGTACGACGCTGTCAATCTGAGAGGTCTTTTTCAGGGTCGTAATGCAGGCTTGGTCAATGGCTTAACAAAGGAGACTGTCCGAGTCGAGGCCATGAAAGAAAATATTCTGCAATTATCTCCGGGTTTACAAGTCAAGAACCCTACAAAAGAGATAGAAAATAATCTTGCTCGCACTTTCTCGAGCGCTGTTTATAAACATTTGAAATCCTGTGTTAATTCAAATGCCCCGGTCAGAAGAGACTTCATGAGGGATGTAACATGGGCTTGGTTTATGGGTTGAGGAACGAAATGATCGTTAGGCTCAAAAATGTGTGTAAGGGTAAGAATTGGTGATCATCTAGCATTGTCACCGGTCTTCTTATCCGCCGTCAGGATCCTTTTGGAAGACTCTCTGGGTAATCCTGTGTTTTAGCTTCTTTGACAACTTTTTCTTGAGGAGCTTTTGCGTCAAGTATTTTCCTGGATACCATTCTATCTCTTTTCCAAATGCTTTCTCAAGAATAGGTTCGTCTTTCTTTATCATGTGGCAGATCTTTATCAAGACAGAGTTCTTAAAGTAAGAATTTATATCAAAGAAGAACTCAAGTTTGAAACTTTTGGGGTTGTCTATTCTACACCACTTAACAACTTTGAGGTATTTGAGAGCACTTTATCACGCTCACAGATCTCCTCAGTTAAAACTTCATTGTTTTTCATAGCAGCTACCCAGAAATTAGGGATTCCTTTCTCTTCATTTTACTCATCGTTTTTCTTCTTCTTCTATTCATGGGCATTGGCCTTGCTTTTACCAGGCACACTGCTTTTTCATGCCCCTATTCTTTAGCTATTTTTTTTTATAGCTGCTCTTTTGGTGTTGCCAGGACTAGCCTAAGCAAAGTTGAATAGAACGATGTTTTTGGGCTCTTGGAGTCTTCGTCTTCATTCGGTTCTTGAGACTGTGATGCTCAAACTGTGGTGACTTTTGCCTTGCCCCGGTGTGGGGATGATCACCAATTGGGTTCGTACGGAATGAAATTGCCGGCTCAATTGGGCTAGCAAGGGATATAAGTGTATGGGATAGAAGAAGAACTGCTCTTCATCATCCTAGGGCACTTAAATTATCATGAGAGTTCATCTGCAATAAAAACACTCAAAGGTTAATGTAAGTGAGAGCAAGAAAATTTCTATACATCTTTTTCACTTCGTGTGAGCTGTTTCATCCTTCTTGTCCTGCTTAGTGAAAACATCACTGTTATCAATAAGATATTGACATTTGGAACAAGCATTAGTTTGCTGCTTCTCTCTTGACAAAGCCCTCTTAACCTCAACTGTCCGGCCGTCGATGGTGTGCTTGCCTTGGAAGATTCTATTGAGGATCACCGACTTTGTGACGACAAGGAGGTTGAAGCCACGGGGGTGGTGATCAAAAGTGAGGGGGACTCTTCTTGTTCCCTTTAAATTTGAGTCCTCCCTGTAATGCTGGTTTACCTCAAGCTGCCCCAATGTGGGGTGGTTCTTGACAGGGATAATTTGAAAGGAACCTTCGAGTGTGTGGACTCAAAATGGTCAAGCAAATGATTAATGGCAGTGTATGGGGCAGAGAAATGAATTGCCTCTCGTCACTTTGGCTGACGTACCTCATGCGAGAAATCCCTTCACCTTGTAGAAATGAAACCTTTTCACTCATCTTGCAGGGGTTTAGTACTTGAGAACGTGTATAGATTAAGGGTTGCCTTTCATCATCCTGACATACCTCGTTCAATACATCGGGGTAATTCGACACCATTCGTCGAGTTGTCAAGATTTTTACAGGAAATTGGTGAATTAAACAGGTAAAATTGCCATGCAAAATTACTTTCCACGTAATGCACTTGAGGAAGAAAATAATATCCATTTTCTTTAATTATTTCTTCCTTCTTGTTTCTTCCTACTCTTATGAGAAGAGTTTTAAGGGAAAGAGATACTTACCTGTGTTGTGACAGTGAGGTGTACCTGCAGGGTAATAAGAAGGGTCGTGTTAATGAATGGCTTTTTTAAGGGATAGGAATTGGAAACGATACAACATTACCGTCCATGATTCCATTCATTGAAGATTCAACTGACGACTCCTTGAATTTTCTTGGATGTTGATAATTCCCTTCGGACAAAAACATGGACTTATGTTAGAAGTGAGATGATTGAGGGTAAATTGAGAATGATACAGATTACCCTTCTTCTATTTTACCTTCAAAGCTAGCAGAGTCTTTTCTCCTCTTTACTTTGTTCAGCCTTCTCTGGCACAGTTTGCTCCTCCATGCTTTTAGTCTCGAAGCTCAAA
Organism: Syzygium jambos; assembly: GCA_031216235.1. Taxonomy (NCBI): domain Eukaryota; kingdom Viridiplantae; phylum Streptophyta; class Magnoliopsida; order Myrtales; family Myrtaceae; genus Syzygium; species Syzygium jambos. Next base: position 23,092,025 of record CM062221.1, on the reverse strand, counting down.
TGAAATCCTCTATAATCAGGGGTACTTCCACGTAGAGGATTCTATTGTCAGCACGTGCTGTGCAACTCCAACGTGTCAAGGAACTTCTGGCGAATGTTCTGATTCTTGACTGCAAAAGCATGCGTAATTGCTTGCATGGAGATCTTCGCAGCAAAGCTAATCTCTACTTTAAAGGTCTTTGACCGATGTGGACGTGACTGCCATCAAGACTTCCGTAATTGTCACGATCAACTCTTGAAGCCATTTGGTCATATGCAAAGTCCTTTCCAGGTGCTTATACCATGAGTGTTCTTATTGATAACTTTTCTGCCAATTCCCTTATCATGAATTGGGCCATAGAAGTTATTTCAAGGATAATACTTTTTCACAGCATCCATGTTGACCGGGTTGGAGAATTGGCGCCCATCCATTTCAGTCAGAATCAAGGCTCCTCCTGGGAGTATCTTTTTCACGACATAGGGGCCTTTATAGTTTGGAGCGAACTTACCTCCAAGCTCAGGGGGCAGTGGTAGCACCTTTCTTAGTACAAGCTCGCCTGCTTCGAAGTGCCTTGGGCGCACTTTCCGGTTGAATGATCTGGCTATCCTCTGTTGATAGCATTGCCCATGACAAAGGGCCTTCAATCGCTTTTCATCAATCATATTCAGCTGCTCCAATCTTTGCTGCTTCCATTCTGCATCAGATAGTTTTGCTTGGGATAATACCCGCAGTGAGGGAATTTCTACCTCAACTGGCAAGACTACTTCCATGCCATATACCAAAGAAAAAGGGGTTGCCCCGGTAGATGTCCGAATTGATGTTCGATATGCCATCAATGCAAAAGGTAATCTTTCATGCCAATTTCGGTAATTTTCAGCAGTCTTGGCTAAGATCTTCTTAATGTTCTTGTTGGCGGCTTCAACAGCTCCGTTCATCTGGGGACGGTAAGGAGACGAATTTAGATGACGGATTTTAAATCCACTGAGTAAATCATCAACAAGCTTGTTGTTTAGATTTGTCCCATTATCTGTAACTATGGCTTCAGGGACGCCATAACGGGCGATTACATCTCGCTTGATGAATTTCATCACATTCCGAGCAGTGACATTGGCATATGACGCGGCCTCGACCCATTTGGAAAAATAATCAATTGCGACCAAGATAAAACGATGCCCATTTGATGCTTTCGGATTAATTGGGCCGATCACATCGATGCCCCACATTGAAAACGGCCACGACTCTGACAACTGATGTAGTTCAGTCGGTGGGGCGTTTATTTTGTTTCCATGGATCTGACAACGGTAACAATTTCGAACGTGTCGTATGCAATCACTCTCTAAGGAAAGCCAGTAATAACCTAATCTGGTTATTTTCCTGGCCAACATGTGCCCATTCATGTGTGGACCACATACTCCTTCATGCAATTCTTGCATGATTTGCGTTGCTTCTGTTGCATCCACACATCTTAGCAAAACAGAGTCATAGGACCTTTTGTACAAGTGCTCCCCATCGACGAAGAACTTCGTTGCCATTTTCATTATGTACTTTCTGTCTGCAGAGTTAATCCCTTTAGGGAATTGTTGTTCCTTGATGTAGTTCATGATGTCATAGTACCATGGTTTACCATCAGGTTCCTCAGTCACAGTCATACAATGAGCCGGTCTGGTCAAGATTTCAATCTTCAGAGGCTCTACTTCCAATCCATCGGTAACATGCAGCATGGATGATAGTGTAGCTAGTGCATCGGCAAATTGATTATGGGATCTAGACAGGTAATCGAACGAGATCTCGTCGAACTCTGAAACCAAGTCTTCCAGATAATCATGATAGGGTATTAATTTAGTATCTCTAGTCTTCCATTCTCCGACGGTCTGGAGTATGATTAAAGCAGAATCGCCGAACACTTTCAATTTGGCAATTTTCATATCAATTGCTGCTTGTAAACCAAGAATGCATGCTTCATACTCGGCTATATTGTTGGTGCAAGGGAATACCAATTTTGCAGCCACAGGATAATGCTGCCCATCTGGGGATATCAAGACTGCCCCGGTGCCAGAACCAGACAAATTTACTGATCCATCGAAAAACATGGTCCATGTATGTTCCTCCGTTGATAGAATGCGATCATCTGGAAGATCATCCTCATGTGTTTCCCCAGGGCATTCAGCCAGCATATCAGCGATCACTCGACCTTTCACTGATTTCTGTGATGACATTTGAATGTCAAATTCAGAAATTAGAATTTGCCATTTAGCTAATCTTCCCACTAACGCCGGTCGATTAAGTAAATACCGGATAGGGTCGTTTTCAGTCACGAGGAACGTCTGATGGTGCAAAGTATACTGTCGAAGCCTATGCAATACCCACACCAATGCGACACATGTCTTTTCTTATTCGGAATAATTTTGTTCCGAAATGGTGAATTTCTTACTCAGATAATAGATGGCTCGTTCTTTTCCATCGTCGGGGTGGCTCTGGGCCAATAGGGCTCCTAACGATTCACTATGAATCGTTAGATAGAGAGTTAGAGGATGCCCAGGAACTGGTGGAACTAGTATCGGGGGACTCATCAAATATTGCTTCAGCTTTTCAAATGCTTCCTGACAGTCTTCATCCCAATTGATTTGAGCGCCCTTCCTAAGGAGTTTGAAGAAAGGCCGTGCAGTCTTAGAGAGTTGGGAGATGAACCGAGCAATGTAGTTCAACCTTCCCAAAAGGCTTCTGACCTCTTTTACTGTGGACGGGGGCTGTAATTCACATATTGCTTTGACTTTCGAAGGGTCAACCTCAATCCCCTTGCTACTTACGATGAATCCAAGTAACTTACCAGAGGTTGCCCCGAAAATGCACTTTGCAGGGTTCAGGCGTAATTTAAACTCACGCAACCGGTTAAACAGTTTCTTCAAGGCCTCAATGTGATCTTCTCCGGTTCTGGTCTTGGCGATCATGTCATCGACATAGACCTCAATTTCTTTGTGCATTAGGTCATGAAAGAGGGTGACCATAGCACGTTGGTATGTTGCCCCGGCATTCTTCAAACCGAAGGGCATAACCCTGTAGTGAAAGGTCCCCCAAGGAGTGATGAACGCCGTCTTTTCCTTGTCCTGATCGTTCATCCTTATCTGGTTGTATCCAGAGAATCCATCCATGAAAGAAAATAGTTTGAATCCAGCAGTGCTATCCACAAGGACATCTATATGAGGAAGCGGAAAGTCATCTTTTGGACTGGCCTTGTTCAAGTCGCGGTAATCCACGCAAACTCGAATTCGACCGTCCTTCTTCTTCACTGGTACGATGTTCGCTACCCAATCAGGGTATTGTGAAACCTCAATGAACCCGACTTTCAGCAACTTCATCACTTCTTCTTCGATCTTTTTTGATAGCTCGGGTTTGGTCCTTCGTAACCTTTGCTTTTTGAGAGGCATGTCGGGATTGGTAGGCAAGCTGTGCTCGACAATCCGAGGGTCTAGTCCTGGCATATCAGAATAAGACCATGCGAAGACATCCTGAAACTCCTTGAGGAGAGTTATCAGCTGTATGGCTTTCTCTTCAGGAAGGCTGGCCCCAATCTTCACTTCTTTTGGATCCTGAGTATCACCCAAATTGATGGTGACGGTATCCTCGGTTGTAAGGGGCTTGATTTGTTCATACTGCTCCCAATTTCTTTGGATTTCAGCAAGGTCGTCGCTTGAATCATCAGAATCGCTACTGTGAGTATCTACATCATCAGGTCGGACCGTACTAACTCCCTCGCAAGCCGTATGATTATGCCTGAAACACAAAGTAAATTGATCAGACAAACAAATGGGGATACAAATTTTTTATTGTCCTTTTCCTCTTGATATATTTTAAGAATCACGAAATGTCATTGGTTTTCGAAAACTTCTTAAAAACGAGGAAGCATGAGATAGCCTGGGCCTCAGAATACTTTCCTTTACATGGCTGGATATCATCAACGGGCCGGTTTGGTGTACTACCTCATGCCCTCAAAACATTATTTATTTACAATACACGAATTTACAAACTCAAAAGAGGGAAAGTTTGAAAAGACGTTTCTTCCAACATAAACGACGACAAGAAAAACAAAACACAAGTATAGCCCATTTTCCAGGGATTCATGCAGGAAGGAGAAGAGGAATTCTACTCAGGCGGACTTGCGCCTATTCTCTCCACCGGTCCTTCGTCTATTGCACCGACGAAGAAATCTTCAAAATCATCATTCCAAGAATCCAGCTCATCGGCTTTTCTCTTCACTGATGTCAGCTTTTCAAAGTCGTTCCATCCGCTAGGAATGCTAATTTGCTGATCTTTATAAAAACTTGACGGCATCTGGTAGTCAACGTAATAGTCGAATTTACCACTGGGTTGGCCCAAGGTATCCATAATAGCCTTTCCTTTACGTGCCTTATCAGAAAGCTCAGGGGCGGCGGCGCGAAGGCTAGGCACCACCAAAAGGTCATCCTCACCATGACACAGCCACGGGGCACGAAAAGTAAATGCCCTGGCATCCAGTAGGTCTTGAATTCTATTCTTCAGAGCATCGCAATCATCTAGCGAGTGTCCGACCTCTCCCGAGTGAAAGTCACAAGATCTGGAGGGATCGTAGTTAATGAAGTACTCAGGAGTGGGGTGCTTTGGCCTCCTCGTGATCAGTCCTTTTTGCAAAAGGATATGGAATATAACATCCATGGATTTGGGAAACGGCGAGTATCGTCGTACATTGCCCTGCCACTGTAGGAGTTGGACATCTTGCCAAGTTCTGTCGGGAAAGGCACCCGACGGCGGGTTTCCTTCTGAACCATTTAATTGGGTCACCTGCTCCTGATCGGGCGATGGTGGTGACATCATCTTGATTGTTGTAGGTGTGGGCATAAGCTTGCCCTGAATGGATTCCACCTGCTTTGTGAGATTTTGGATCGCGTTGAGGATCAATTTTATCTCATTTTCCATGTTATTGAGGCGGGCGTTTTCTTCGGCCATTTTTTTGTAACTACCTGTAAAAACGTTGATATAAATGAGTATAATGCCTGATAAAGAATCATTTTATGACCTAGTCATAATATTATTGCATATGTTCTTTATTTGCAAAGAACAAATAAGCAAAAAAGGTTTTTATTAATATTACATTACAGGTGGCGTCCCTGGGGTTCGAACCCCGGTCGCCTCGGACCGTGACGCTTACATCCCGGATACCACTGGGCCGAAGGCCGCTGTGGTGTCATTGAAGCGCAAAAAATTTTATTTAAAGCATAAAAAGCGACCCGAATTATATTAACATTGGTACAACCCAAAAACACTTTTAAGGAAGAAAACCAAAATCCCTGAACATAAATACTAGGGAAATGCACAAAAAAGGGCTTTTAACAAAAAGGGTGCCCTTCCCGGATGCTCATTTTATAAACGATGGGAAAACTACAGTATTCTCAGAGCTGCTTATTTTCACGGACAAGCTCCGCAATAAGCGTATCCCTTATATATAGAGTGCAATCAACGTGTGGCCTAACAACAACAAATCAATTGAATAAGTAGGCTGTATAATAAAAATGAAAAGGGATAGAATATATACCTTTCCTTGAACCATGGCAATCACAACGACATGCACATGAGGAGTGAGGCTCGATTTCTATCTAGACTGGCTCAACAAAATGAAATTAAAAGGGTACCTGACCGTCGCAGTCTCGCGTTGGTGTCAAGTCCTTTTAACCTCGACCAAATCGAAAGGAATATCTTATAGTCACGTGAATAGCGGCTAAAGATATTTCTTTACGATTTTTTAGAAATGAATTTCGGGGAGAAGAAAGGCAACCTCTACATCGCGGACTCGCGTTCGAGGTCGTATCTTTCTTAACACCATCCTAAAATGTCCTATTGCGGCCCAGGTCCGGCAGCGTGGTTGTGTGTGCAATAGTGTAGTGCTAAATCATTAAAGCATGCACAAAAATTTATAAACAATCAATTTGAACCTGCAAGAACAAATAACACCTTAATGTCAAGCTCATACCTGGAATCCTTGCTGCCAAAAATTATTTTGAACAAGGCAAAAATTTTGGCTTAAGTCCACTTTAGAATACAACAGTCCCCAGTGGAGTCGCCAGTCTGTCGCGACCAAACTCCCGAGCCCTTCTTGGATGACATGCAAAAAGCAGGGGGGCTCGCCTGGTACGTCCTAAGTCTAGGTTAAGGACTTAACTCGAGCTCTCCCAAGCCCATACCATATCGCGACTTAAGGTTTAAATATTTAACATGCAAATGGTTTATACTAAGGAGTCGCCACTAATCGATTTAGGGTAGGACGATTAGAAACCCAAATAGGGTGATGGGAGAATCACCCTATTCCTACGAACCAAAAATTAACTGGGTTCGGGGACTTGGTTACACTAGTCAGATAACTAATGCCCTTTCGGTACCATTTTACCCTGTTCACTTTTTTGAAAACATTTGTCAAGCAGTTTGGATTGATTTTAGGACCTTTCTCCTAACATGTGAGGTGATCAAGCGAGTGCATAATCAAAAACGATTAGCAGTCATGCAGCCTATAGTTCTAGCCCTAACTAAGCCAGATGACATTCAAAACACGGCAGTTCATGCAATTGTATTAAAAAACATGCATAATAACAACGCGACGGTAATAATAAAACATGCAACGTACTACTACGCGATTTCAGACTTGTCTAATTTAATTAAAATAACAACATGCATAATTATAAAGGATTAGAACACTTAGATAAGTCACAAAAAAAATTGATTTTTTTTGAATTTTTTTTGAAAAAAAAATGAAAATATTATTATTATTTTTTTTATTTTTTTAAAAAAATAAAATAAAATAAAAAAACGGAAAAGAAAAAGGAAAAGAAAAAATTTTATTATTATTATTTTAAAATATATATATATTTTTTTTAAAAATAAAATAAAATACCGGTCGGGTCGGGTTCGGATTTGACCCGGGTCAACGGATCCGACCCGGGGTTGACCCGGGTCGGATCTATCGATCCGGGTCGATCGGAACCGACCCGAGTCAACGGATCCGGCCCGGGCGTTGACCCGGGTCGGATCTATTGATCCGGGTCGGTCGGAACCGACCCGAGTCAACGGATCCTGCCCGGGCGTTGACCCGGGTCGGATCTGTCGATTCGGGTCGAATCCAACCCGAACGCTCAGACCCGCGGGGGAAAAACGCCGGCGAGGCCAAAATTGGCCATCCGCCGGCCAACCCAGACCAGCGCCGACCAAAATCCGGCCTCTGGGAACTCCAACAAACCTCGCCGGCCACCAGGGTCACCGTTCGACCGCCACTCGCCGGCCGGCGACTCAAATTAAAAACCGGCCTCACTGAAACATTTTGTCGAACAGTTAGCATGCGCAACCAAAACAAACGGTTTCCGACCTACCTCGGGAATCCGGCACACTCCGGGGACCTGACTCACCTTCAACGACGGCCTACGGACGGCGGGGGACGACGGTATGGGCCGGGATTCGCGCGAGACGGCCGGCGCGAGTCCCGACCAAACCGGGAGCAAAAACAGGGCAAAACAGAGCAGTTCGGGCCGGGGGACGACTCACCGGTCGACGGCGCGTCTGGGAGGCTTCCGGCTGGTCTACTGGCGACGATGACCCTACTGACTCTCCCTCCTGCTCCGGCGTGGCCTCGGTACACTCAGGGCTCTCTCTTTCTCTCTCTTTTCTCTCTCGGTCTCTCTGTTTCTGTTTTTCTGGAAAATGGCCGACCCGGGGGCTCTGGCTTCTTCACGGTGGCAACGACGTCGCTGGTTTGCTCCGGCGAGGCCTCGTTCACACACACTCTCTCTCTCTATTCTCTTCATTCTCTCTCTATTCTCTCTCGGTCTCTCTCTCTTTCCTTGCTCTGTTTCTCTCTCAAAAACGCCGACCGGGACCTCCTCTCTCTCTCTGGCTATTTATAGCCGACGACGACAACGCTGCTCGGGTCCATTGCGTATGCAATGACGGCATGCTCCGGCCTAGGCTCCGCGAATCGCGGCCATAGGCCGGTGCAGAGAGGGAGGCCTGGCGGTGAAGCAGAGCAGGAGCACAGGGAGCCGAGAGGGAGGAGAGGATAAGGGCGCCGGGAAAAACGGGAGGGATAGGACTGGCCATTAAGGCCAGTCTCGGTGGCGTGCTCCCCCGGAACTCTTCTGGGCTGAGGACGACGATGACGCGGCGGCTCCGGCGACGTCGGCGTGACGCAGAAAACAGGGACGAACAGGGGAAGGGAAAGCGACGCGGCGGAGGGGAAGAAGAAGAGGCCGGGCCGAGGCTGGGCCGGGCTCAGTCGCGCAGGGAAAAAAGAAAAATAAGAGGGAAGTCGGGCTGGGCTGGCGCGGGGGGGAAGAAAAGAAAAGAGAAGGGCCGCGCGGGGGGAGCTGGGCCGCGCGGGGAGGAAAAAGAGGAGCGGGCTGGGCCCGCGGGGGGAAAAAAGAAAAGAAAAAGAGAGAGGGCCGAGGCCCGTGCGAGGGGGGAGGAGAAAGAAAAACGGGCCGGTTCGGCTCGGCTCCGACCCGGCCCGATTTGATTTTCCTTTTTATTTTATTTATTATTTTTTAATTAATTTTATATTTATATTATTGTTATATCATTTATTTATTTATTTATTTATTTTTACAAAACTCTAATAGGCCTTATTAATGCAAAATGTGCCTAATTTCTATATGCAATGCATTTAAATAGAAATATTTTTTTGTTTTTAGGAACTAAAGAATTAATTCCTAAATTTTGTGTATTTAATTTTGGGGCAAATTTAAAATAGGTGTCAACAGCTAGTACTGGCAGAGAAAAATTAGTGTACCGATTTATATAAATTATTATCGGGAAAAAAAATGTGGTGGACTAATGAGAATTTAATTGGGGAGATTAATAGGGTTAAATGGCCAATTTAGGAACTCGTCGGTGAAATTTCCGGATACGTCCGGATTGACTGATTGTAAGTAATTCGTGCTTAATTGTGATTGATTGCGTACTGCCATGTCGCATGTTGTGTGGATGATTTTTGTAGAGTGCGAATGGCCACTGTTTAGCTTGCAATTAATTGTTGATTTGTGATTCGCACGTTAGGCCACACGGTATTAATTGGGCCAATTGAGCACGTGTTGTGATATTGAGTGTTTGAATTATATTGGTGTTCGTGGTGCATTGCATTGCATAACATGGACACGCATTGTGTATGCCAAGAGTGAGGCATGTGATGAAATTGTGCGAGAATGCGTGCTTGCCATGAGCATGTGATCACCTAAAATATCCTGAAGCGTTTTACGCTGGGTTCAGATAATAATGAGTTGTGTGATCACCTAAGGACTTTCGGGTCGTGACTTTCGGGTCAATACCGTCCTCATGTACTTTGAAGGAGGACAATGCCCGGTGCGTCCGGAAGACGACCATCCTCATGCACTTTGAAGCAGGCTAGAGACACTGGACCAGATCGGTTACTGCACCTCATGCACTTTGAAGCAGGCTAGATGCACCAGGCCGCGAATATTGTTGACTCGAGTCGTAATAAATAATAAATTGGGCGATTGCCAGTGTGCTAGTATGGGTCGGGTAATGTACGTGACATGTCGACGACATTTGCATGCATGAACATGCATAGACTGGCATGCGAATGTATGAGACTTGGTACATGAGCATGTGATTGGCGTACGTGTGATAATGTATGCCACGTATGTGCCGTGATTATTATATATTGAACTGTCTAACCTGCAGGGTCAGAGAATTATTTGATTATTGTTGCATTATGGTTTTAAATATTTGTTTCCGGTCAGGAGATTGCATGCTAGCCTAGCCTAGGTTTAGGGGTTGAACTCGCTGAGATTCGTCTCACGGTTGTGTAAACCGAAACTTTTCAGACCCCCAGCCGTGAGGATGGAGAGACCACCGACTCTTTTTGGGATCCCTGTACAGATTCGGTAGTATACCAGTACCTACCCATCAGGTAATGGGGAGGCTTTCGTGAGGTATCGATCAGTAGTATATGTGGAGATAGGCGAGTATTTTTACCAGAAGCAGGAGTACGTGGCATGGTGCCACCGGGATGCCGATGGAAATAAGGGAGAGCCCCTCAGGACCTTTGATATCCCGGTCGATGATGTTGGGTTGATGCAGCCAGTTATAGCTGATGGTGAGGTGATCGACCTTGAGGTTACACCCGAGTGGATGATGCAGGAGGAGGAGATGGATGAGGAGCCTGATGTACTAGTGGAGGACCCCGAGCCGATGGATGAGGAGGAGGATGAACCCGAGGCCATGGAGCAGGACGTAAAGGAGGACGGAGAGGTGGCAGAGCTGAGATCAGATGAGGAGGGGTTCGAGCTTTACCTTGACCCGGAGTTGGAGCCGGATTTCGAGGATGAGCGAGCCCAGGCGATGGATTCGGAGGAGTCAGGGTCTAGTGAGGACGCCTCCGAGGAATTGTCAAAGGATTCTTCTGAGTCATCCGATCCTGATTGGGAACCTTAGGGTCACCCAATGTCCTTAGCTAGTAGTGAGGACCGCTACTTTTTGGACTGTAGTCCTCCCCCTGAGTTTTAGCCTGACCTCCCTAGCCACTTATCCCTTTTTGACCAAGTGGCTACTGATCATGTGTGCCTTTTTGTTTGTACTTGTAAATATTGTACAAATGGTTTTTAATAGTAATATAAATGTGTAATTATTTTATACGATGTTGTTTGATGTATGGCTATCCTTGGCTCATAATGGTAGTTGTCTGGGTTGGTTTATTTATTATCCACTTGTGCTTGATCTCTGTTGGGTGTGGGTCGGCGACGCTTTCTGGGACGTCGTAGTCAAACGACCGAAGGAGGGATGCTCACGCTACGTGGGATACGGGGCGTGACATTCTTTAACCAGTTGAAAAGTGAGATTTCTCTAAAGATGAATCTATCATCTTGATTCTTGCGGTCTTCTCGATATCATTGGTCAATCAATAGGTTGTCATCCTAGAAGTTTCCTTGTCCCATTCATTTTTTTTGTCCTCTTCCTTGTCCCATTCATTTAATAACAAATTTTAAAATGTGAAGCCTAGTAAAAGCTACAAAAGTGATGGCACAAAATCATAGATGTATAGCTTTATACATAGAGGATATAAAGTGAAATTGGGATGGTACATGAAGATGTTTTTGGACTTTTCCTTATTCTAATCATATTAGAGAAATTGCCAAAATCCTCTCAAACTTTGTATCTATATCAAATGCACTTCTTAGTTTTTGACATTTGCAATAATGTTCATTTTAAGCAAAGATCCTTAACTAAAAGACTACACTATCCCTAGTGTATTTTATGTGCAAGTCACACAATTGATGTGATGTTAGCAATCAACTCACTTTGCCCGTGTAATATACATGTCATTCTATTTGATGCTTAAATGGTGAAAATACTCACTCTTTATTGGCTTGTCGCATCAAGTGGTACAACTGTCACGTAAAATACCTTCTCCCCTACCAGATATTCCTCTCTTTCTCTCTCTCCCCACCATATTACTGATCAACATCAATATCCTCGTCCCTGGAGGATGCCGCCATTCCCCCAATCAACACCACCAACCCCTCCACAAATTACCCCCACCTTTGTTTGCATCTCCCTCTCTCTCTCCCTGGGCCGTGGACCAACTCAAAATTAGAGCCGTTAAGCTCAAAGCCGCAATGACACCTAACCATATTGGTTGGACAAAATTGTTGATTTGGTGAAAGAATTTAAAGAGTTAGAGGAGGGCATGGATTGACCTGACCTCTTTCACATTAAAGAGAGCCTTATCCCCAGAGCGACCCCTCCTTTTTGTGCTAATGGGAAATGCTCAATATCAATTATTAATTTCTTTGTAAATTTTCCAACATCATCCGCCCAAAGGTTCAATTGGACAATTCAACCAGTTAAGAATAATAATGCGGAAGAAAGAAATATAGAATTTGTCTATAGTTTAATATTACAATAATGAAGAATATATCAGCCTATTTATAGGCTTTATTATATAAGATAACATATCAATTAAGTTATGTACAATCAGACAGTGATATTCACGCGATCTTAAGAGATATGGAGATTTAATAGAATATCCTAATTATCTCTAACATAGGAAAATATATTAGAGAAACATCCTAATTATCTTTAACATTTCCTCAAACTCAAAGTGCATAGAGATCAACTTGAGTTTGGATAAAAAAATCTATCGTTGTACAGGAGGCTGTTGTTGCTACAGAAGGAGGCTACCATGGATGTTGGACAGGCCATCAACAAAATAGGCTGATATAGAAGCGTCACTATCGGACTATACAAACAATGTTGAAATCGACGTTGATTGGAGGATATTAAGATTTGTTGAAAAAAAAATGACTGAGATGCGAGATAGGGTGCATAATTGTGCACTCGGGCACCTCAGGATCATGCTGAGATAAGAATAATAATGCGGAAGAAAAAAAAATGAAATTTGTGTATATTTCAATATTACAATAGTGAAGAATATATCAGTCAAGATATACATAATCAAACGTAGATATACGTGCTCTTGGATGATATGAAGAACCAATAGAAATATCATAATTATCTTTAAGATAGGAAAATATCTGTGACATTCTGGAATTCCACTAATTGGAATTTATTGAATAATTGAGTTTTATGAAATGTGCTCGTAGTAAGTTCTCGTCCGGAACTGATCATCCCTGAGAATGCTAACCATTAGGGAAAGGCTAATAGGGGAATTAAATTCGTGCGACTAAAGAAAATTCGATCGTGAATGGATTTCGACCATTAAATAGCGTAAGTGATATTTTGAGCCACTATTGGCCGATCCAAGGATAGTTAGGGGTCAGTTCGCCACTGTCCTAGTAGTGGATCGCGGGTGATTTCGTTGGACCACGAAACGACTTGACGAATAATTCTGAAATTATACCGAACGATCGTACCCCTCGGATCAAGTGATTGATCTTCGCGATTTTAATGACAACCGAGGTCGTCACGCACCGAACGGACTTACACGTGACTCGATTTAGTATCAGTCATAAGTCGATTTCGCGAATTTCCCCAGCAAGCCGCATGTTAGCTCGAGAAATGCTTGAGATGTGTTTAATAGAATTTAATTATTGAATTTTTGCCCAAATTGGACACTGGAAAATTAGGAAGTCACGTCGGAACATTAAGACGACGTTGCACGTGACACGTGTCAATTTTTGGTGCGCTTAAATCCTTCGGAAAAATTTGATTTCGACGAGAATTGGAGAAAGTGACGATTTTGCCTTTAAGGATTTATAAAGGATTAGTTTTAGGGGCAAAGGGCATATTGGTCATTTTTGCCTTAGATATTTCTTGGGTCAAAGACACTATTTAAGTCATATTGACCTCTCATTCTCCCCGTAGAAACCCCCCTCCTCCCATTCGGTTCCTTTTCTTTTTTTTTTTCTACCGAGAGCAAGCCCCCCTCCTTCCAATCTTTCTTTCTTCCTCACACCCAAGCCACGCCGGCGCCACCGCTTACCGCCGCACGCGTGGACCGCCCTCAAGCCATTGCCTAGCCACCGTATCAGCCCCAAGCCACCGCCACCAGCCACCGTTTTTCTCTCTCTCCCTCTCTTTCTCACCGTGGAGGCAAGACCCACGGCTGTGCAAGACCCACGCCGCTGCCGGATCGTCGCCACCCAAGCCGATCACCGCCACTCAGGAGCCGTACACCGTCGCCGACGTCCCCGATTAAGTGCTACCGCTCTCCGTTCTAGCCGCGATAGTCTAGAACGCGGGTAAGTTGCGCTCTAAACCCAATTTAGGACTTCGGGTATCGACGGGTGATTTTGTGCGAAATCTATATAAAGTTAGGTGCAGAATTGTATGAATTGGTAGTGGAAATTTTATGGCAGGCCTTGGGATTTAATTCAGGCATTAATTATTGAAAATTAGAAAATAATAGTGGCTGTGATCTACTGTTCATGGGGCTATGATGGGCCGATCGGGTCGCAAGTTGGATTTTTAAAACAGAGAATTTATGGCGAGAAAGTCTCATGAAGGACCCGGATCGATTTGAGATCATTTGGTTAGGGAAAAATAGCAATTACCGTGTTTTTGTGTGTTGAAATTATAATTGAGTTGGGATGGTGAAATTTACAAAATGCGGGTGCGAAATATTGGGTTTATGATTGGAAATGTTTGGCTGGCCTTGAGGATTATTTTTGGAATTTTTGGAGGACAATTTGAGGTGAATTATAAGCTGCGAGTTATTGTTCACAAGCTGCGAATTACTATTCACAGGGTTATGATGATTTGTTCGGGACGCAAGTTAGATTTTTAGAACCATTATTTAATGGCGAGAAAGTGTCGTGAAGGATCGAAATTAATCCGACGCCATTTGGTTGGAGAAAATTGGCAATTTACGTGTTTTGGGCATATTGGAATTATTCTAGATGGGGTTGATTTAATTGAGTATTTATTTGTGTGTTATATGAGGTAACTTGAGGATGAAATGAGGATGTTTTGAAGCTGGAGTGAGATTGAATAGAGTGTCGGATGTTGTGGGATGGAATTGGCGAGCTTAAGGCTTGATTTAAGGACAAGTGGTGTCGGTTTAGTGTATGGTAGTATGGCTGGATTGTGGTGATTAATAGGCTTGGAAATGTCAAAATTATGCCTATGAACGTGGCTGTGTTTGTGGGCCCATGAGCGACCTTGTGTGTTATTGAACCATGATTTGATGGATTGAAATGTGCTTGATTATGTGCACGCGTGGGCCAGATTGAATTAATTGTTGAAATTGGCCATGTCGAATGCTGAGTGAGCATGTTTTACGTGTTAATTGATGCGTGCACGGGCCACGTGTGATGGGCCAGTTGAGTGTGGTAAATGCTTGATGAGCATGTGCATGAGTGAGAAAGAAAAGTGGTGTGGCATGTGATTGTAGAAGTTATGTGAAGGTGTGAAGGTGCGAGAATGGGATCGGGCTTAGTATCATAAGCTCAGGCAGCGATCACGTAGGTCTGTTGAATTTGGCACAGGCTGAGGCTTGAAAAAGCAAGAATGAGAATCGGTCCGAGGTACGATCAGCTCGGGTGAGACCTGGATTGGACCGAAGCATTATAAGCTCGGGTTCCAATCATGTAGGCCTGTCACATTTAGCGCGGGCTGAGTTGGGATTGGGCCTGGGGCGTGTGATGCTCAGGTCGCGATTGGGGCCTGAGGCGTGAACAGGTACGCGGGCCGGATGTGGTGAATGATCGCAGTGTACCTGAGGCGTGTACTTCAACGCGGGTCACTGGCGAGTGAAAGTGGAAAATGAATTATCGCAGTGTGCCTGAGGCGTGTACTTCAACGCGGGTCACTGGCGAGTGAAAGTGGAAAATGAATGATCGCAGTGTGCCTGAGGCGTGTACTTCAACGTGAGTCACTGGCGAGTGAAAGTGGAAAATGAATGATCGCAGTGTGCCTGAGGCGTGTACTTCAACGCGGGTCATTGGCGAGTGAAAGAGAAAAATGAATGATCATAGTATGCCTGAGGCGTGTACTTCAACGCGGGTCACTGGCGAGTGAAAGTGGAAAATGAAGGGTCGCAGTGTGCCTAAGGCGTGTACTTCAACGCGGGTCACTAGCGAGTGGATGTGAAAGTGAAAATGAGAATGGAAGGAATAGTAGGATGAGAACGATACATGCACATGTTTGCATACGATGTGATTGTGATTGAGTACGGGTGTACGCTTGTTTGAGTTTGATTATAATATTTGATGTGCCTGCAATGTAATGGTTTGATGTGTACGAATGCACGTGTGTCTATATGATTATTTGGAGGTACGTGATAGCCTAGGTGGGGTTTAGGGGTGAACTTACTGATAAGTGTCTCATGGTTGTTTCAACCAAACCATTTCAGAGCCCCCACCTAAGCCATGATCATATTGAGGCCGACTCGAAGCCGTCGGGTGAACAGACAGCTGAGGAGGATTCATGTGGTGATGCCGAGGACAGTGAATCAGAGTGGACGCCTCCGAGAGGGCGTAGGGACTAGTTCTGGGAGCGAGGCAATAAATTGAGAGGGCCCCATTATTGGATAATGCTGATCTAGGATGCTGATCCTTTTTGTATTTTGGAAGTTAATAATTACTGGTTCGGTGTGTTTGTAATAATAATGGATATTGTAAATATTATGGTGTAAGTTTGGCAATGAGAACGAATATGTTCATTCTCCCTGATTGATTCCCCAGTTTTAATTGTCCGAGATTATTTGTTAGTATCCACTATGGTTGTAAATCTCAGATGGTTATTTGAGGTCGGCGACATTCCTGGGATGTTGCACTTATCGATCAGGTAAGGGGTGTCGCATGCCCGTTGGGTTTCGGGGCGTGACAATATCCGATAGGATTATCCTAATTATCTCCAACACAATCAATTGACCTTTAAATTGGAACCCAAACCGGTTCTTGACACGATTACAAGATCCGACCATTACACGTGAGCAAAAATTGCTAGCTCTCATCGCGATAATGTTGGGATAACGTGGAGGGGTGAGCTGCACTAACTTGGCGGTGATATGGTGCTTACTTGATGCTGACATTATCTTCCTAAGGACGATGCAAGGTCGGGCTGCGGCACTAACGTGGCAGTGAGCGGCGCTAACTTGTCTAATGAGCAGTTCGTTTACAAATGAGCGCCGAAGGGGGGTGGGGTATGATGGCACAGATTGGACGAGTTTGTGTCGTCCAGGCACGTGAGGCTTTCGTCCATGGTGGAGTTATGTCACGGTGGGCGTCAATTTAGCAACTTGATTCTCGGATTCAAAGTCTTTCGTAGTAGATCGCTGCGGAGGCTGTCTCAACAGATGATTGGCAAGTTTCGATTGAAGAGTTATGCTTGCGAGAAACGAATGAACCGAAGGCCTTTTGTACATAACTGGAATGTCGATTACACTCCATATTCTGAAGGGAGGTTTTCAGCTCGTAATTTTGGTGGATAAATGGGTGTCTCGTATGATTTTTACTCTTAAAATTAACTATTTAGAGTTTGAAATCAGGTTTTGATTTAATGCTAAACATCTCAAATTTTAAAACTCTATATTCTGAAGGGAGGTTTTCAGCTCCTAATTTTGTCGGATAAATGGGTGTCTCGTATGATTTTTACTCTTAAAATTAACTATTTAGAGTTTGAAATCAGGTTTTGATTTAATGTCAAACATCTCAAATTTTAAAACTCGGAGACAGAAATTCAAAGCTGGCGTTTTAATATGGTTCATAGCAAGAAGAAGTTCTTATTGAATATCTATGGGTTGTTTTACGCGTGAAAATGAGAAAACATGGTCTTCGTCTTCTGCAGTACTGCTTGGTGATTGGATTTGGTCGTTGAATGTGGAACCAAAGAAATAATCTTCATCCTCCATGGCAGAAAAACAATTAAAAAAGAAGAAGGAGAAGAAGATCTGAATAGTAGGCACGCGGTTTAAGAAATTGTTCAAGAAATTATGATCCATTATTAGAACATATGGCAAAAATTGGAACGCTAGTTATTGTCCATTATTAAAAGATTTGCATCTTGGACAATGTTTTATGGGTCCACAACCATTGACTTGTCACAGATAGTTGCGGCACGAGTTATTGAAACCAACTAGACTATTCCGTCAATGAATTCTAAAGGACCACAAATGGATTTTATTGTTTGCTAGCCAATCATAATCAAATTGTTCATTTTATATCGATCTAGGCCGAGGATAATTAATAAGTCGGATTTGGCTGAAAAAAGAAAAATTAGTAAGTCTGCCTCACCGGTCACTAATTATTTGTCTTGGTCTTTTATTATGGTGTGAGTCTTGGTCTTTGTTTTTTATTTGTTTCGCTAGGACGAGTCTTGGTCTTCGTTTGGTCTTTTATTATATGGTGTGAGAAATACGCTATTATTAAATTAATTAACGTGTGGTTAAAGCATAACAATTATAATATTATTTCAATTTAAAAAATAGAATTAGGTAGGAAGACTACTTTTGTTTATGGATGTGCTTACGCAATACCATCATTAGATTATTGTTGTTATTAGTTGTAATCTCGTTGAGCCGATTCAATGAATCCCCACGGTTCCTGTGTATCTTCGTGAATGCAACCAACACTCAAAAGACCACGGAAACTTCTGGCAATTATGACAAAAGGGCAAACAAGACGATAATTAAATGTTTGGTTCTTGAAAATGTTGCATTGTTTGACAAACGTTACGTTTCAACTTGGTTGCGAGAAGAAAACGACAAGTTGATGCTAATCTTGGAATTTGTTCAATGATTCTTGTCCATCTTCTTCTAAGTTATAAATTTCATCCAATGTGCCAGTATAATTTTTGACCAATTATAAAGTGCATAACATAGTATTTTCCTTTCATCGCCCAACCACATATTTCCTCAACCCACACACTTTGAGAATTAAGAGAAAATTAAACCATTTCATGGTATCTTATTTAATAAGATTGGATCAAGCATTGAATGGATTCGAGTTAGATTGTTATTTCGGACATTCATCGAAAATGTATATATGGGTGAACTATTTTTAGTATATCTCATATCGGCATGTTGTATTATGATATATGGAAATTGGATTAGTGCTCACGATCAAACTACGCCTTGAGACATGATATATATTCACAGGCTTGTTTTGTTTTGGGCTTAATCACAATAAATGTGATTTCTGAGCTTAACTACCACCGATGTAGTTTTCGGGCCTTATCACTTGGCGAAGTGTGACTAGGACTGAGCACCTGGGCATGCTTGTGCCAGCATGACTTGGGCACAGTTGGCATGGGCCTAGATACTTAACAAAAATTAATTTAAGCAAAATTAAATTCAAAACAATTGTAATATTTTTTTCAAATAATGCTAATAATGAAAAATTATTTGAGGGACATTAATAAATAAACACTCATTCAGTCAAACCAAATTGAAACACAGGTGCATCTTCAAATAATTTGAAAAAAAAATTACACTTAGTGGTGCTCTAATAATTATTACCCTCAAGCAACCGTGTTCTTCACCATGATTCGGACAGTACAATACGGTCAATGTTCTCATGTCATGTTAGGCACCGTTCCTCGAAAGTCAATCATCGTCTTTTGTCCGTACGCCGTGCACGTGCCTTAAATCTAGGCACTTGATGATTCTTATATACCAATGGGTGTAGAGTGTTTTACCTGTCTTTTTTGTATTTGTGTTATGCATCTACCAATTCCTCCATATAGATAGCCATTAATTTCCGAACTTTCTACCTATTTTTCCTATTATTTGTAATTAATTGTATCATAGGGTTGCACATACTTTAGTCTTTAGCTTAACATTAATATTTAGATTTCCCCGCTATCTCTAAAAAGTAGATTACAAAAATTTTGTAGAATCTGGTAATATTGCTAAACCTCTCACTTATCATCCCGTCTTTGCATCAAATCATTTTCTTTCACGTCGCTCTCAAGGGAAAAGTGTCCGAAAAGTCCTAACTCTTTTGCATTTGTGCAATTTAATCATAAACTTTTTTTGTGCCAATTCAGTTCTAAACATTTTGTCTTTATGCTAATTTAGTCCTTCTAGCTAATTTTAGCAGGATTTTACCGACGTAGATGCCGGCTGGCTTACTTGGCACCACCGACAATGACATATATAACTTTTAATAATTTTTTTAATATTTTATGATTTTTTATTTTTCTTTATTTTTCCTTTTTTCTTCCTCCATCCGGTCGCTGGTTCGACGATCGACTGGAGGCCAGGGAACCTCTCGCGAGCCGATAGCCATTGGCGAGGGTCAAGCCTCGCTGGAGGCTAGGGGGCCTCTAGTGAGCCCCGCCTGCCACTAGCATGGCTCGCCCTTGCTAGTGACAGTGACGGGAGCCTCGCCCAGGCCAGCATGAGGCTCGAGCCCTCACCGGGGCTCGCCCTCGGGCATATGGGGGTCGGCCTTACCCAGGCCAGATTTGGCGAGGCCAACCCTCGTGCAGGCCACGGCAGCCTCGCCAAATCTGGCGAGGGGAGTCCTTGCTAGGCCACACTGAGCCAGCCTGCTTGGCCATGGCCATTGGCCGATCACTGGCAAAGGAAGGAAGGGAGGAAGAAAGAAAAAAAATTAGAAAAAATTTAAAATATTATTAAAAATTATCCATGTCAGCGCCGGTGGTACCACATAGGCCGATCGGCATCCGCGTCAGTAAAATCCGACCAAAATTAGGTAAAATAATTGAATTGACACTAGTTCAAAAGGTTTATGACTAAATTGACACAAAAAAAAATTTAGAACTAAATTGGCAGCAATGCAATAAGTTTATGACTTTTCTGACACTTTTCCCTCACTCTCACACTTGCCTATCCACTACTAAAGTGATTGATTCCATGAATTGCTTTGAGCTTTTGGCCTTTTGTGATAAACAAATGCAAAAAAATGGCGGATTGCTAGAAGGGCGACGATGCTTTATTCTACTCGAAGAGGATGATCAGGATGAACCCTTTGCCTTCACCTCCCTGTTTCCCCCAACTCTTGGGGGGTTGTGGAGAAGATGAAGAAGCATTGCGCCACCGCCATTAAGATGATCGATCGGAGGAATTCGAAGGGAATGACTCCCAACGTTTTTAGTCTCAGCATTTTGACGAATTGCCTCTGCCAATTTGAAAAGGTCCTATCTTGGACTTGAACCCACAACTGTTGGTAACGCTAGGGTAGGCATTCGATTGCTAAAGCACATGGAAGACACAGGCTGGGAGGTCGATTGTCATGTACACCACGGTTATCGCACAGTAAGACTAGTGGCAGAGGCTTTTGAAGTTCTTTAACATTATGACTAGCCTGGGAAGTCGCCCAAATGTTGTTACTCATAATTCCTTGATACATGGCTTATGTTGTATAGGCAAATGGAAATAAAGCAATGATTTTATTAAAGAATAGAGCGCGATTTACTGTCCATTGTTAAAATATTTGCATCTTGGAAATGTTTTGTTTCGTCAACAACCATTGACTTTTCAATGATAGTCACGCAAAGAGTTATTAATGAATTCAAAAGGACCATAAATGGGGTTTACCTTTTCTTTGTTGGCGGATAGTAATGAAATTTGGTTGCACTTTCAATTTATATCGATCTAGGCCAAGGACAACTAATAGATCTTCTTTGTCTGAAACAAGAAAAATTAATAAGTCAACCTCGCTATTCACTAATTATCTGTCTCGGTCTTTTATTGTGGTGTAAGTCTTGGTCCTTGTTATATCTTCCAGCTAGGCAACATGGATAAAATCTTAAACTCCATTTGTTTTGCGGAAATCATTAGACCATGTGATCGCATCCAGAATGTGTGAACCAAACCCTTCGCCAACAGGGTGGTTGTTATCATCCTTGAACATAAACATTGGTACAGTTTCATCATTTATGAGATTGTCGTAGCCTCTAAATCAAGAATACACCATAGGGATCACTTCCCCACTCCTGCTGGTGTTGGAAAGATGAAGGTAGATGTAGCCTCTAAAGCTCAAGAATAAATCATAGGGTTCTAGGTTCCAATGTGCCCTGGTCCGGTTCCCGGGAGAACCGAACCGAGAAAGGGAATTGGACCTAGAATTGGAAACCAAGAAAACCATAAAAAGAAGCCTTTTACTTTTTCCTCAAAAGAACTTAGATGTGTTTTTCTATAGAGGGGTTTGTACTAGTCTTTCTTGCCATCAACAAGGATCTATGTGACTCTTAGGGAGAGATCTAATTCTCTACTAGTAGTCACTTATAAAGTTCTAACAAAGGGGCTAGACTGAGACTTAACAAAAAAGGTTTTCATATATCAGAGATCACATAGAGCGACAACAAAGTTGGATATCGCGCAAATTTTTTGAGACTATTAGATCTATTCTAGTTTCATTTCCTGAAAACAAATATATAACATTGGTGTCTTGTTGTAATTCATATCATTCTATGTCATTGATAGACTGAGATAAATTACCCTACTATATATTATCTGGTGAAAATATTCAATGGCGAGTATCATACTATTACAAAATTCCACATCGCATTCAATATATTCAAGGTAGATTTGTTGTGCTCATTAAAACATATTGGAATCCATGGACCTTGTAGTCTGTAGGATAGTGGATACAGTGATTAGTATGGTCATGATATTCACTGGAGTTGGTGAAGCTTACATTGTCACATGTTAACATGTATGGCAATAATCTAGATTTTGATATCTCACTTGCTTTAATTATATGAATGCAATCTAATTATATTCAGTTATTGTCGTGCATGTGTGAAGTCGATGTATCAAGATAACATGTCAATGGAGATCAAGGGATATGAGGACATAACTCTGATTACATGCGAGGGATGCAGATGATTGAGGACTGAAGTTCTATAATATAGGTTTTATGCCACATATTTTGAAATTCTTATCATTTATTATATTTTATGTGTTCATCTTTTATGGATTGTTTCTATTTGACAAGCGAGAAATTTTCATTTTTTTTATTGCATTCACTTTCATTTTGCTTAACTAAAAAAAAAAAAGAACTTGTTAGCCTTTGGAACCGACCCTGGGACCTGTAACATGGTAAATTCTAGGTTTTAAGGTACATAGAGTATGTTTCAGGTTCCAAAAAGTAAAGAACCTGTTCTGACGAATAGATTCTAGGTTCCAAGTGAAACCTATAAAAATCTAGAACTGTTCACACCTAGACGCAACGAACATGACTGGCTTACATGTGAGAACCATTTGTAGTGCATATACTGGGTGTAGTGGAAGCAATTACTTTACTCCAAAAAAACAGTAAAGTCACATGGTTGCCCGCGGTTTACGAAATTGTTCAGTAAATTCTTGTCCATTGGTCACGTTTAAAAGATACTCCAAAACATAGAACGCGCATTCCGAGTAAATGCTAATTCAAAAAACGACAAGTAGATGCTATTCTCCGAAATACTTAAATGATTCTTTGTCCATCTTCTTCAAAGTTAAATTAAAAAACTTCATCAAATGTGCATTCTTTGACCATTTGAAAAGTGAGATTCCTCCTAAGATAAATCAATCACCTTGATTCTTGCAATCTTCTCAATGTCTTTGCTCAATCAATAGGTTGTCATCCTAGAAATTTCCTTGTCCCATTTATTTAATAACAAATTTTAAAATGTGAAGCCCAGTAAAAGCTACACGAGTGATGGCACAAAATCATAGATGTATAGCTTTAAACATAGAGGATATAAAGTGAAATCGGGATGGAAAATGAAGATGTTTTTGGACTTTTCCATATTGTAATCATATCAGGGAAAATTTCCAAAATTCTCTCAAACTTTGTATCTATATCAAATGCACTTCTTAGTTTTCGACATTTGCGGTAATGTTTGTTTTTAAGCAGAGATCTTTAACTGAAAAAAAACACTACCCCTTTACCATAGAAGTGTATTTTATGTGTAGGTCACACAATTGATGTGATAACAGCAATCAATTTACCTTAACCGTGTAATATGCATATCATTCTATTTGATACTTAAATAGTGAGAATACTTGCTCTTTATTGGCTTGTCATATCATGTGATACAAGTGTCACATGAAATATCTTCTCCCCTACCACATCATTCCTCTCTTTCTCTCTCTCCCCACCGCATTGCCGATCAACATCAATATCCTTGTCCCTAAAGGACGCCGCCACTGCCCCAATCGACACCACCGATCCCTCCACAAGTTACCCCCACCTTTGTTTTTATCTCCCTCTCTCTCCCCACGCCGTGGCCTGACTCAAGATTAGAGCCGTCGACCTCAAAGCCGCAATGATGACACCTGACCAGATTGGTTGGACAAAATTATCGATTCGGTAAACAATTTAAAGAGTTGAGGGGGGCATGGATTGACCTGACCTCTTTCACATTAAAGAGAGCTTTATCCCCTTGAGCGAGCCCTCACTTTTGTGCTAATGGGCAATGCTCAATATCAATTATTAATTTCTTCGTAAATTTTCCAGCATCTTCAGCCCAGTGATTCAACCAATTAAGAATAATAATGCAAAAGAGAGAAATATAGAATTTGTGTATAGTTCAATATTACAATAATGAAGAGTATATTAGCCTGTTTATAGACTTTATTATATAACTCTCTAGGATAGCATAAATATTCAGATTTGCACAGTTAGATGGAGATATTCGTGCAATCTTAAGAGACATGGAGGATTAATAGAAATATTTTAATTATCTCTAACGTAGGAAAATATGTTATAGAAATATCCTAATTATCTTTAACATCCCCTCAAACTAAAAGTGATAGAAGTCAATTTGAGTTTGGATAAACAAAATCTATCGTTGCAGAAAATGTTGTCATTGTTGCATAAGGAGGCTCCCATGGATGATGTGCAGGCTATGCATTAACAAAATAGGCTGACATAGAAGCATCATTATCGGACAATACGAACAATGTTGAAATCGATGTTGAGTGGAGGATATTACGACTTATTGAAAGAAAAAATGTCGAGATGTGAGATCGGGTGCACCGTTGTGCACTTGGGCACCTGAGGATCGTCTAGCTCCGATAACAAGTTAAGAATAATAATGCGGAGGAGAGAAATATGAAATTTGTGTATATTTCAATATTAGAATAATGAAGAATCCATCAGTCAAGATGTACACAATCAAACGGAGATATCCATGCAATCTTGGAAGATATGGAGAATCAATAGAAATATCCTAATTATTGGAAACTTGTCTGATAAGCGGTTCATTGACAAATGAGCGCGAAAGGGGGGCGGGGTATGATGGCACAAATTGGACGAGTTTGTGCCATCCTAGCGCGTGAGGCTTTCGTCCATGGTGGAGTTGGGTCACGGTGGGTGTCAATTTAGCAACTTGATTCTAGGTTTCAAAGTCTTTCGTAGTAGATCACTGCGGAGGCTGTCTCAATAGGTGATGGTGAGTTTTGATTGAAGTGTTCTGATTGCGAGAGAAGAATGGCCTTTTTGTACATAACCGGAATGTCTAATACACTCCATATTCTGGGAGGTTTTCAGCTCATAATTTTGTTGGATAAATGGGTGTCTTGTACGATTTTTACTCTTAAAATTATGTTTTCCTATTTATATTTTTTAACTATTTAGAGTTTGAAATCAGGTTTTGATTTAATGTTAAACATCTCAAATTTTAAAACTCGGAGACAGAAGTTCAAACCTGGCGTTTTAATATGGTCCATAGCAAGAAAATTTTCCTGTTAAATATCCATGGGTTGTCGTACGCGTGAAAATGAGAAAGCATGATCTTCGTCTTCTGCAGTACTGCTTGGTGATTGGATTTGGTCGTTGAATGTGGAAACAAAGAAATAATCTTCATCCTCAATCGCAGAAAAACAATGAAAAAAGAAGAAGAAGATTTGAATAGAAGGCACGCGGTTTAAGAAATTGTTCAAGAAATTATGGTCCATTATTAGAAGATATGCCAAAAAATGGAGCGCTATTTCTTCTCCATTATTAAAAGATTTGCATCTTGGACAATATTTTATGGGTCCACAACTATTGACTTGTCAAAGATAGTCGCGGGACGAGTTATCAAAGTTAACTAGATTATTCTGTTAAGGAATTATAATAGGACCATAAATGGGGTTTATTGTTTTGCTGGCCGATCATAATCAAATTTTGTCGCACTTTCATTTTATATCGATCTAGGCTGAGGATAATTAATAAGTCTGATTTGGTTGAAAAAGGAAAAATTAATAAGTCTGCCTCACCAGTTACTAATTATTTGTCTTGGCCTTTTATTATGGTACGAGTCTTGGTTTTTGTTTTTTATTTGTTTCGCTAGGACGAGGTCTTTGTTTTTTATTTGTTTCACTAATTAATAAGTCTGATTTGGCTGAAAAAAGAAAAATTAATAAGTGTGCCCTCACTTGTCACTAATTATTTGTCTTGATCTTTTATTATAGTGTGAGTCTGCTTGGTCTTTTTTTTTATTTGTTTCGGTAGGACGAGTCTTGGTCTTTGTTAAACCTGCCGGCTGGCTAACATGGCAGAACCTTAGATAGTGACGTTCTCCCTAAAGTTAAGCATCAATAATTGCCTTTTAAAAATTGGTTGTGGGTAGTGATAGAGAAATGCACTATTATTTTATTAATTAATGTGTGGTAAAAGTACAAAAAATATAATATTATTCCAATTTATAAAACAGAATTAGGTAGGAATACTACTTTTGTTTATGGATGTGCCTACGCAATACCATCATTAGATTATTGTTGTTATTAGTTGTAATCTTGCTAAGCCGATTCAATGTATCTCCACCTTTCACATGTATCTCTGTGAATTCAACCAATACTCGAAAGATCATGGAAACTTCTGGCAATTGTGACAAAAGAGAAAACAGGGCAATAATTAAATGTTTGGATCTTGAAAATGTTGTATTGTTTGACAAACGCTACTTTTCAACTTGGTTGCAGGAAGGAAACGACAAGTAGATGCTAATCCCCGAATTTGTTAAATGATTCTTGTCCATCTTCTTCTAAGTTATAAACTTCATCAAACGTGCCAGTATAATTTCTGACCAATTATAAAGTGCATAACATAGTATTTTCCTTTCAGTAAACCATGCAATGCACTAAATAAACCACATAGCCCAATCACATATTTCCTCAACCCACACACTCTGAGATATAATAGAAAATTAAACCATTTCATGGCATCTTATTAATGAGATTGGATCAAGCATTGAATGGATTCAAGTAGATTGTTATTTTGGACATGCTTCGAAAATGTTTATATGGGTGAACTATTTCTAGTATATCTCATAGTGGCATGTTGGATTACTATATATGGAAATTGGACTAGTGCTCATGGTCGAACTACGTCTCGAGAAATGATAAATGTTCACAGGCCGGTTTCGTTTTGGGCTTAATCACAACAAATGCGATTTCCGAGCTTAACTACAATTGATGTAGTTTTTGGGCCTTATCACTTGGTGAAGCGTGACTAGGACTGAGCACTGGAGCATGCCTGGGCCGGCATGACCTGGGCCTGGTTGGCATTGGCCTATATACTTAACAAAAATTAATTTAAGCAAAATTAAATTCAAAACAATTGTAATATTTTTTTCAAATAATGAAAAAATGAGAAATTATTTGAGGGAAATTAATAAAAAAACACTCATTCAGTTAAACCAAATTGAAACCCAAGTATATCTTCAAAAATTTGAAATAAAATTTCGCTTAGTGGTTCTCTAAAAATGCTTACACTCAAACAACCGTGTTCTTCGCCATGATCCGAATAATACAGTACCACCGGTGTTCTCATGTCCATGTTAGTTACCGTTCCTTGTAAGTCAGTCATTGCCTATTGTCCATACGGCTTTGCACGTGCCTCAAAACTAGGCACTTGATGTTTTTTGTGAGATTTTTTTGGGATCATAGCCAATTGTTCAAAAACTTTAAGCCGTTAGATGAAGGCATGGTTTAATTTTTTAAATATGCTACCAATTCTTATATACCATTGGGTGTAGAGTGTTTTACCATATCTTTTTTGTATTTGTGTTCTGCATCTACCAATTCCTATATATAGCCATTAACTTTCGAAATTTCTACCTATTATTTGTAATTAATTGTATTGTAAGTTGCGCATACTTTAGTCTTTAGCTTAACATTAACATATAGACTTCTCCACTATCTCTAAAATGTAGAAGAGCTTACAAAAATTTTGTAGAAACACTAAATTGCAAAAGTTTTCGGTGATTGGGGCTCTTCTTGAAATTCTGAAAACTTTAGGATGACCTGGGTAGAGCTTGAACCTACAAGCCATAAAAAAAACTCGTTGAACTACTTTAACTTCATCCTCTCCGAACACAATCTTATGAACGTGTGGATTCACAAAAAGACGAGTTGGCCTAAATGAAGAGAATAAATGGGTCAATCTGCGCTTCTGCTCTTGTTGGTCTTGTTCGAGAATTTGGTAATCTCACTGAACCTCTCCCTTATCATCTCGTCTTTGCATTAAATCATTTTCTTTCGCGTCGCTCTCGCACATGCCCATCCACTACTGGAGTAATTAATACTATGAATGGCTCTGAGTTTTTGGCCTTTTGTGACCAACAAATGCAAAAATGGCGGATTGCTAGAAGCCGGCGATGCTTTATTCTACTTGAAGAGGAGGATGGTTAGGATGAACCCTTTGCCTTCACCTCCCATTTTCACCCAACTCTTGGGGGGTTGTGGAGAAGATGAAGAAGCATTGCGCCGCCACCATTGACATGATCGATCGGATGAATTCGGAGGGAATTACTCCCAATGTTTTTAGTCTAAGCATATGGAAGACATGGTGAAGGGATTGTGCAGAATTGGCAACGCTAGGGTAGGCATTCGATTGCTAAAGCATATGGAAGACAGGCTGGGAGCTAGATGCCGTCATATGCACCACGGTTATCGCACAGAAATACCAGTGGCAGAGGCTTTTGAAGTTCTTTAACATTATGACTAGCCTGGGAAGTCGCCCAAATGTTGTCACTTGTAATTACTTGATACATGGCTTATGTTGCATAGGCAAATGGAAAAAAAAGCAATGATTTCGTTAAAGAATAGAACACGATTTACTGTCCATTATAAGAAGATTTGCATCTTGGATATGTTTTATCGGTAGACAGCCATTGACTTTTCAACGATAGTCACGGAAAGAATTATTAGTGAATTCGAAAGGACCATAAATGGGGTTTACTTTTTTTCGTTGGCCGGTCATTATGAAATTTTGTCGCACTTTCATTTTGTATTGACCTAGGCCGAGGACAACTGCTAGATCTTATTTGGCCGAAACAAGAAAAATTAAGAAGTCTGCCTCACTATTCACTAATTATATGTCTTGGTCTTTTATTCTGGTGAAAGTCTTGGTCCTTGTTATATCTTCCAGCTAGGTAACATGGATGGAACGTTAGGCTCGATTTGTTTCGTGGAAAACATTAGACCATGTGATCGCATCAAGGAGCCGTGAACCAAACTCTTCGCCAATAGGGAGGCTGTTATCATCCCTGAACACAAACATTGGTACAGTTCCTTCATTTATGAGATTGTTGTGGCCTCTAAAAAGCTCAAGAATACATCATAGGGATCACTTCCCCGCTCCTATTGGTTTTGGAGAGATGTAGACACTCCGTCGGTGTCTTATTTTCTGCATGTATATTGCTTCCACTCTTTTTCCTCCTCTGGAGAACATTATAAGTGAACACCAAAAGAAGAATTGGCGCAATAAGCATCACAAAAGAACGCCCGAAAATGAACTGATGCACTCCGTCATTTGCGTTTCTCTTGCTCTTCCTTTTACCATTGAAGTCTGATAGCAAAGAGAAAAAATAAACGCCTTCCTGTATCGCAGAAAAGATAGGTTTACATATGAACTGGACTTATGCATCAACTTAAAAAGATCAACACCACATGCTCAGAGAATGAGTTGGACACATTACAGTACATAAACATCAACTAACTAGTCTTCATACTGAGGTGTTTCCCAATTACCAATAATGAAAAGCCGGGTACTAATGGATACTTGCACTCCACTTGATTGCAAACTCAAAAATCGAATCCCGATCTCCGCTCGAGCTCGGCTCGATAGCAAAAGTTGAAATACTCAGGCTCAAGTCGAATCAATCCTCACATAAGCTAGAATCAAGCCCAACCTTTACTAACTGAAAAGGAACATATTTCACAAGAAACGATACCCTAAAACACAAAGGCCCCTCATTATTGACCTGGATGCAAGAGTCGGCAAATTTGGCAGTAAAATTCACATTAGTTGATCATCTCACAGTTTTTTTTTTTTTGGTCTAAGATCATCTCACGGTTACTTCATGCGAAAAATGACAAATGCTAAGCATTCATCACGACTGTACAAAGAGAAGAAGGCAAAGAAAGAAAGAAAGTTAAAGACATACAATTTTGATTAGAACAAATTCCGCCAAATTCTTTGCAACTCAAAGCAATCTAAAGATCGGCGAGAAGCAATCGAATGATCAACGGCGACCAGATGAGAAGGGAAAATAGATTGGGTCCGTCCAATTGTTCATGATTTTCTTTATTTGTAATTTTCCTCACTAATAATAATTTATCGGTTACATATCATTTTATAACTTTTTTTTCACAGGATGTAATTTCCCTTTTGTTGTCGTAAATTCCCGAATCTTATGATTTGTAAAATTTCACAAAAAATAGTAATCTACTTAATGAATATCTTTTTCTGTCGTTAGTAAATTACCTAATGAATCTTAACTTTCTTTTGGCACGTAATTATTCCCACTAATAGCAATTTATCTGTAATTTATCCTTACATGACTTTTTTTTAGAGGGTTTAAATTTTCTTTGGAGGTCGTAAATTTTCTAGAGCCTGTGGTTCATAATATTCCATAAATATAGTAACTATTCAGTTAATAGTAAATTTCTTTTGTGTATGTTTAGTAAAATATTTGATTGATCGTAATTTTCTTTTACACTTTGTAAAGGTTTGAGACCCACATGTTGGTAATTTTCCTTGCACATCGCAATTTTTCTCAATCCGTAAAGTTGATCAGTTTTGCGTCCGTAACTTTTCTTTAACATCCGAAAGTTATGAGAAAAATCGGTTTTGCAAAACAAATTTGATGGACCACATTTTTTCCCCTTTTAATCTGATGGTCCACGTTGAATATGGGACCAGTCCCGTAAAAGATAACTTTGACTTGTGGAATTCCCGTTACTATTATGAAGTTTTGGGCACAATAAAGGAGTTTTATTTATTTATTTTTGGCCAAATATTAAAGTAGTGTTGGAGACTCTATTTTTTTAAAAAAAATTGAAGTTCATTCCATTGTGTCGTTACTTTGTCAATAAAAATGTAAAAATGTATATATATATATATAGGTAAAAATGTAAATTAATAAAAAGTGTTACTTTGTCAATATTTTCTTTTGCTACAGCAACAGATAAAAGAAAACTGAGCTACTTCTTGTAGATCTATATATTCAGTATGAAACGCAAGTCTTATGTATGCAGAGGAGCCTTTACACATATTCCTATCTATTTCAACCCATCAATCGTATTTTCCACAAAAAAAAACCAATAACCTTTTTTTAAGAAATTTTTTTGCTAACAATGCGGTCTCCAGTTTTCTTAAATTACTCAATTGATCTCATTGGATATAACAGTTCTCACTTCATGCACGCAGGATAATTATCGTACCATATCAATCAACAATATTATTTTTGCGAATTTTGCGATTCTCATCTGGCCTTTTCCATGCGAAAACATCGAAATATTTTCAAATTATGTAAATAACTACGCATAGAATCATACATAATCTATAATTATTTTTTTTAACACTTCAAATGACTATTTTCTTTTTCCAAATGTTGAACAGAGGCACAATTGATGGATAATTTTTTTTTTCATTATTTCTTCCCACCAAGCAAGCCCAAGGGTGGCAAACGAAACCAGGAAAACTTACGCGGGTGGCCAAAATAGAACTTCGAACAAACTTCAGGAGCGAAAACGGAATTTGTCAAAAGAAACAAAAAGGTAAATGGCTCCAATCTCTCTCCGCTCTCTCACTCCGGCATATAAAATGGCAAAGGAGAAGCAATCAGTCCCGCCATCGCTCGCTAGGTTTTTCGAAAGAGAGCACCTCGAGCGCGCCCGCTCTCGCGAGAGAGGCTAGCGATCGATTCGATTCCAATCCGAACACAGGTTGAGAGATTCAATGGAGGATCGGGGGTTGGAGGATGTGGAGAAAGCTCGGCTGCTGAGCTTGGCTCTCGAGTTCGGCTCCGACGAGCATTCCGCCACCAAGTGCTTGGACCGTCTCGTTTCCCTCTACGGTACTCGGATCATCGTTCCTTGTCGCGCATTTTTTTTTTGTGCTAGTCAGCGTTGCGGGTATAACGTAGGTGTTTCTCGTCCACTGCGATGATGGCTCTGGAACAGTCTGGTTTAGGTTTGAATAGATCGGAGCTGGCTTGGCGAAGTGGTCTTGCTGACGAGCGAAATGTCCGGTGCTGTTCCAGCTTGATGTGTTTAGGTTGCTTCGCATGGTGGTTTTTCTTGGTTATTAGCCGGTATCTGGTGATTGGGGAATGACGTAATTGCTTGTGTTGCGTGGATAATTTGTAAATTGATTGATTGTGCATTGCTAATAGGGAGATTTATTCTGGTCAGTCGCTATTCTGATGATGGATATAGAATAGTTACTTTGGATTTGAATGGGGACTGGAGCTGGTTAAATTTAGTTCATTGAGCGTTAATCTCGTCCCTGTTTCTTTGTGGGTTTGGCGGAGTAGTCCTATTTACTAGTGAACTGTGCGGCTTATTTCTGAACTCACTGCAAATTACTTATGGTGTCTTGCATTAATATTAATATCGTGTCTCACTGAACTAAGTGCAAATATTAATATTGTAGATTTTATATATTTGATCTCTTGTTTGTCATGGAACTCCCAAAACCATCTCTTTCTTCTTCTTTTTTTCCTTAAGGCGACAAAGGTCAAGAGTTTATCACTGTGGAGCACTGTGGCGATGATTTTCTAGCAGAACTTGCCGAAACTATGCAAGATACTAAGGATTGGGATGATTTGCAAGCTGTGGAATCAGAAGCTTGTGGAGTTTTGACTGATATGTTTGGCCAAGATATCCATAATGGCGGTGAATGCAATGTTTACGCGATGTCAATATTATAGATGGTTCTCCACAACCTGTGGAAAACCAAAACTTTTCTTGAGGTGGATTCCTCTACTGATAGTGAAGATGAAGACAAAATATTTGGCAGTAAAATGGGCAGGATATCCACATGCTATATTCTTGACTCCAAGGTATTCTTTCACTCAACTTCTGGCCAGACGATCTTTAGAATCCATGGTATGCTTCTCCCATGGATATAGACAATACATGCCAAACCACTTAAATCACTGTGTCACTGTTATTTTCTCATATAATTTATTCTCTCCTTGATCATTTGCAATTTGCTTGTGATTCTGCACACAGCAAATGACCTACACAATGTACGTGTACAAAAGCATTTAGTAAGTTGCTTATGAGGCCTATCATCCAATCAAATGTCCAATAGACACTCCTAACTTTTGGCAATTAGTTCCACAACCTTCAAGATCCAAAATGACATACTGGAACTCTTTGGTCAATAAAAAAGTTGATTTTAGTTTTGGATGATGTACAAATACCTATTTTCTCAAATACTTTGAGAGTATAGCAGATCATCAAAGAGTGGAACTTAGCAATCCAGCGTCGCTGAAAAGAATGTTTTGTGTAAACGAAGGCTTGTGATTTCTTTGTGCACATTTTTCACTTTCCATGAAAATCCATGTCAGAAACTATTACAGTGCTGAAGAGGCTTATTTCTGTTGAAGGACTATAAGAGCACTGTCACTCAAGGTTCAAAATCGTCAGTTTCAAATAAAGGACATTTGTCAGTTTCAAATAAAGGACACTGCTCTTGGATTTCAACATCCAAACAAGGGACTCTGAGTTATGAGGAATTGCAAGCCTTGGATGACATATAATTGGCAAATGTTGTCATATTTGGAAACAAGGCATTTTGACCAATGCAGCATCAGGCTTGTAAAGCTTCTGTAGCCAGGCAAGATTGCTTTATTCTCATGCCCACTGGAGGTGGTAACATTTTATGTTACCAGGTTAGTGAATGTTAACATTGTCTCAACTGTGTAATGAT
This sequence comes from Syzygium jambos, assembly GCA_031216235.1. Classification (NCBI taxonomy): domain Eukaryota; kingdom Viridiplantae; phylum Streptophyta; class Magnoliopsida; order Myrtales; family Myrtaceae; genus Syzygium; species Syzygium jambos. The sequence goes on along the minus strand of CM062221.1, from coordinate 23,058,456 downwards.
TGTATGTAGAAGAGTGTGGAGACAATGTTTAGAGCACAAGCCCTGTGCACTTGCTCAATGGTTCCACCAATTAAATGTGAAAGGGTAGACCTGTATGTCAATATTTAAGCTTTAACATGATCTTCCAATCTGCTTTGTTTAGCACTGTTTAGAAGGTTGTGAATGTTCGTCCAAAAAAAATAACGAAGGTTGTGAACTTAAGGAAGGAAATATTTTTCAAATGAAAATTAAGCCATAGGAAGTGATTCAGGTACATAACCATGGGTTCTAATGAATGGCATCGGATAAAATTAGAAAAGAAGAAAATACAGTACATTCTCGTTCGGCCTTCGCACGTCTCCATCTGTTCTGTAATTTCTAGAATTTAAAGTCTGTACAATGCTTCTAGGACCTTCTAATCACTTACTGGAAAATCCATCTTGTTTATGCATGTAAGTCTTGTTGTCAGTCATAATTCAGGTCCAATTCAAATGGGATATTAAGTCAAATAGGAATAAGTTTTCAAAGTACTTCCACCAAATAAGGGTTCTAGATTTCTATATTTTCTCGCAGTTGTTGGCTATGCCATTATCTCACAAAGGGTGATGATCTATGACTTCATTTTCCCTTAATTGGTTTGAAAGTAATGTCCTTTAATATACGAGGGATATTTGATTTGCTGGATTAAGGAGGAAAATATTAATCTGGATTTATAAGGGTGAATTTTTTAGAAGTGTTTTCTGTTCAGTCTTGAAGTAGTTGATATATGTTTCTAGCTGAAAGTAATTTAAGACAAAAAGTAGTGACAAGTGGTCCTTCCTGATCAGCTGAAGGTGAAAGAAATAATAATTCCCTTGTCCCTTCCTTTCTTCATGAGCTCTTTGATGTTTAGACCCTTCGTTTCAGCTGCCAGCAACTCTTAAACCAGGTGTCACAGTTGTTATATCTCCCTTGCTATCTCTCATCCAAGATCAAATAATTACTCTAACCCTCAAGTACGGAATACCATCTACTTTCTTGAACTCTCAACAAACTGCTGGCCAAGTGGCAGTTGTCCTCAAAGAACTAAGGCAAGGTTTAGCTCTATTGGACTTCTAAAACTTTCATGCTGAGGGTTGTCATTGTCAAAATTATTAATCTCCACTTCTGCTTTGCCTACCTTTTCAGAAAAGATAAACCATCGTGTAAGCTATTGTATGTAACTCCTGAAAGGATTGTGGGAAACCCATCATTTCTTGAGATATTGAAATGCTTGAATAGAAAGGTATTGTTTCTGATGCACCATAACTTTTTGTAAAAGGTTCTTTATAAATTTTTTACATTCGACCATCATGCATTGCTGGCACAACTAGCTGGTTTTGTTGTTGATGAGGCACATTGCATGAGGTATGCGTAATCTTTGGCATGCCTTGTACATGAAGAAGGATAATGTTAGAGTTACTTGAAAAGAATAATTATTTGTGATGTTGCCACTGCAAAACTAGTCCTTGTTCTTGATAAATACAAGCAAGTTTACTTTTATATATGCTAACTTAAACTCTTTTTCCAAACTTTTTTGCATTTTCTGTGTTTCTAGCCTAATTAAATTGTCAGTGTTACACTAGACCTTCTGAAGCCCAGACACCTGTGAAGTTCTAATGTAACAGAATGCAGTGTTCCTTGTTTGAACTTTGGAAAAGATTTAGGTTCCGTTGTTTGGGAACACTTAGTGGGACATTGTTCATTATATTGAGTAAAGAGCACACAAATTAAATAAGCTCCAATGGAAATTACTTCCTAAAGTAATTGGAACCGGCATAAGCTTGGATAAGGATCCAATCTCCTGTCTATGTTTGGCATGATACTCAGTCTCTTAACCTGGTTCTAGTGGCCTTGTTTATTCTATTAACGCTTATACTTTATGTTAACAACTTTGAGAAAGAAAAAGGTTCACCCGTGTGATCATTGATTGTGTTTCTTACAAGGTCTTAACTGGATTTGCTCTGCCAGTTGGATCTCATGAAAGGAATGTATTGCTGGTTTGAGCTTTTCTTGTACATTTGACTGATTAACAGTAAAGCTCATTGATTGTCACTTTCGTGGTTGTCATTATTGTAGTCAATGGGGACACGATTTTTGTCCAGATTATATGGGACTGGGATGTCTCAAGCAGAACTTTCTGTATGTCCCAGTGATGGCCTTCACTGCAACTGCCTCTCAGTCAGTTCGTGAGGTATTAGACTTGCATATTAACCTCCTGATCATGTTGAAATAATCTGTTTGTTCTGATTGAATCATACATCCATCGCATGATATCCTAAAAGCTCTTGGGATTCCCCGTGCTCTTGTTCTTGAGACAAGCTTTGCCAGACCAAATCTAAAATATGAGGTCATAGCTAAGACCAAGGAACCACTGAAGCAGCTTGGAGAGCTGCTCAAGAATCGTTTTGCTAATTTTTTTGGCATAGTATATTGCCTTTCAAAGAGTGAGTGTGTTGATGTCGCAAAATACTTGAATGAGAAGTGCCGTATAAAGACGGTGTACTATCATGCTGATTGCTGGATTAGTAGCCTGTCAAAGAGTAGCTTTTCAAACGAAATGGCATACTGGAGGGGTCCAAATTGTATGTGCTACCATTGCCTTTGGGATGGGAATAGACAAACCTGATGTTGTAAGTCGAAATGGACTCTGGCCTTTGCCTATTCCTATGTTTTAGAATCAAGCTGAGAAGCTGGCTAATCAATGTTTCTTCTAATGTTTGAGTTTCATTGATGGGTTTCATAGTGTGCTTGAAAGTACACTTTACTTGTTCCATAGTCCAGTGACCTATGAAATTTTGTCATTCTTGGCTATTGATTGCAGAAACTAGTGCATTATGTATTGGTTCAAGTCAAATTCTTTCTTCCATGCATGGAACTTTGCTGTGCCCCAACAGGTACTTGGACCGTCTTGTTTCGCTCCATAGTATTCGAATCATTATATTTTCACGCATTTTTTGTGCTAGTCAGCGTTGTAGATATTATGTAGGTATTTCTCATCCACTACGATGATGGCTCAAATTAGTCTGGTTTATTTTTGAATAGATCGGAGCTGGTTTAGCAAAGTAGTCTTGCTGATGAGCGAAATGTCTGGTACTGTTCCAGCTTGATGTGTTTAGGTTGTTTTGGATGGTGGTTTTTCTTGGTTATTAGCCGAATTGCATCCTAATGGGCGCTTAAATGTCAAAAATACTCTCTTTCCGTTGGCTTATCATCCCACTTGATACGACTGTCACATGAAATGCATTTTATTCTACCACATCATTTCTCTCTCTCTCCACCACCCCCCTCCCCCCACCACTGCCAATTAATGTCACCATCCTACGGTCACTTCCCGACCAACACCAACGACACCCTCCACAGCTTAGCCCCCATCTTTGTTCACATCTCTCTCTCTCCTCTTTGTCATGGCCCGACTCAAAATTAGAGGCGTGTTGCTCAAAGCTATAATGACGTCTGACTAGATCTAGCGTCTCGTTTTAGTAATTTTGGCATGCATCCGGCTAGATGCTGCGATGGAGCTTGACTAGATCTGATGTTGAGCCCAACATAGTGATGGGCTGTCATTGAGGACTCATAACTCAACAACTAATATGTTGTTGTAGGGGTCAAGCGTGATACCAAATTGGGTTAGTGGGATATTTCTCGTTACATATGGTCAGCGGTCAAGCACGAGCCCAACACCATGGTGGCATGCTCATGCCAATATCTGTATTTTGCAAAAGAAATTTTTGTCATAAAAAAAAAGACTTTTTTAGATTTTGTATCAAGTTTTCTATGAAACCGAGTTAATTACCTTTATGAAAATTCTCTGCTAAGAGAAAGCAAGTCAAAGTCTTTCACCGTTTTGCTCGACAAGACCTACTCAAAAGAAAAGGGTGGCGGGGGTACTGGCGAGTGAATGCAAGTCAAAGTCTTCCCTTAAATGAACTGATCCCTTCCTCTGTTTGCTTTGCTCTGGCTTCTCCCTCTGTTTGGAACACTCAGGCTCAACTCGACTCAATCCTCACATAGCTAGAACCAAGCGCAACCTCTGCTAATTGAAAAGGAACAGATTTCCAAAGACCCTCCAGAACAGGGTGTTGTGCAAGAGTCAGCAAATTTGGCAGTAAAATCACATGAGCTGATTATCTAGCAGTTACTTCATACAAAAAATCACAAATGCTAAGAATACACCACGACTATACAGAGAAAAAAAAGGCAAAGAAAGAAAGAAAGCAAGCTGTGACATACATTTTGACCGGAACAAATTCCTCCATAATCTTCACAATTCAAAGCCACCTAAAGATCGGCAAGAATCAGTTGAACAATCGATGACAACCAGATGAGAAAGGAAAATGGACAAGATATGTCCAATTGATCGTGATTTTTCTTTGGTATCCGTCATTTTCCTCACTAGGAGTAATCTTGTTGTAACATTTCATTTCATAACTTTTTTTACACGACTAATTTCCTTTTTGTCGTCGTAAATTCTGTAAGTCCTATAATTTGTAATATTCCATAAAAATAATAATCTGCCTAAGTTATAGTAAATTTGTTTTCTTATTGTTAATAAATTATCTAGTGGATCTTAACTTTCGTGCGGCGTACGTAATCATCCTCGCTAATAGTAATTTATCTATAAAATAACCTTTAGTAATTTTTCTTTGGAGGACGTAATTTTTGTTTGGAGGCGTAGATTCTCTGAACTAGTGCTTCTCCATATTCCGTAAAAATAGTAATGTATTCAATTGATGGTAAATTTCTTTTTTTTTTAACTTTAGTGAAATATCTAAATTGATAATAACTTCCTTTACGCTTTGTAAAGTTTTGAGACCTATATGTTGGTAATTTCCCTTACTCATCATCACCTTTTTTAATCGAATATAAGTTTGATTACCTTTGTATTCGTAACTTTCCTTTAACGTTTGCGAATTGTGACAAAAAGCCGATTTTGCAAAACTAATTTGACGGACCTGCTTTTTCCCCTTTTTATCCAATGGTCTGCCTTGAATGTGGGACTGGTCTTGTAAAAGAATTTTCTTTTTCGTGCACGACAAAATAGTGTTTTCTTTTTCGCCGAACAGTAAAGTAGGGTTGGAAACCTATTTTTCCAAATTATTTTTAGTTCATTCTAGTGAAATGTATATATAAACGAAGGTAAAAATGTAAATTAAGATAAGTATTACTTTCTCAGTTTTTTCCTTTTGCTAATACGCAACAACAGATAAAAGAAATTTTGAGATACTTCTCATAGTCTTATATATGCAAAGAAGCCTTTGTCCATATTCCTATCTAACTAAGTTCGAGAATGAATTCAAGCCCAGAAAAGAATAAAGTAAAAAGAAAAGGCTCCCCGCCAAACAGACCCAACCCAAGGGTGTCAAATGAAACCAGAAAATCTTATGGGGGGCAAAAATAGAACTTCCAACAAACTTCAGATGCAAAAACGGAATTGTGGAAAGAATCGTAAAAATATGGCTCCAATCTCTCCCATTCAATCCCGCCATCGCTGGCAAGGTCTGTTGAACAGAGCACATCGAGCGCGCGCTCTCGCGAGGGACTGGCGATCGATTCCATTCCATTCTGACTGCTGAATCACCGATCGATCGATCGAATCGCGTCGAACACAGGTTGAGAGATTCGATTCCATGGAGGATCGGGGGGTTGGAGGAGGTAGAGAAAGCTCGGTTGCTGAGCTTGGCTCTCGAGGTCGGCTTCGACCATCAGTCCGCCACCAAGTGTTTGGACCGTCTCGTTTCCCTCTATGGTGCTCCAATCATGTAGGTGTTGCAGATATTATGTAGGTGCTTCGTCGTCCACCACGATGATGATGGCTGTGGAATAGTCTGCTCTAGGTTAGAATAGATCCGGAGCTGGCTTGGTGAAGTAGTCTTATTGACGAGCAAAATGGCCGGCACTGTCCAAGCTCGATGTGTTTAGTTTACTTTGGGTGGTGGTTTCTTCTTGATTACAGGCCAGATTGGGTGATATCTGGTGATTAGGGAATGACGCAATTGCTTGTGTTGCGTTAATAATTTTTGAATTGATTGATTGTGCATTCCTAGATAAGGAGATTTGTTGCGGTTAGTCAGTGTTCTGATGATGGCTGTGAAATGGTCTAACTTGGAATTAAATGGACCGGAGATGGTTAAGTTTTTGTTCATTGAGCGTTATTCTCATTGTCATTTCTTTGGAGCTAGTAGTCTTATTGATTTGCAAAATGATCTCTTTCTTCATTTGGTTTTCTTAAGGTGACGAATGTGGAGAGTTTATCACTGTGGAGCACTGTGGTGATGACTTTCTAGCAGAACTTGCCGAAACTATGCAAGATACTGAGGATTGGGATGATTTGCAAGCCACAGAATCAGAAGCTTGTGGAGTTTTGGCTGATATGTTTGGCCAAGATATCCCTAATGATGGTGGATGCAATGTGGTGCACGATGTTACTATTTTAGAAAATTCTCTACAACCTGAGAAAAATCAAACTTTTCTTGAGGTGGATTCCTCTACTGACAGTGAAGACGAAGATGATATATTGGGCAGTAAAATGGGCAGGAAATCCACAGGCTATATTCCTAATCAAAGCAGTACTCCGAGGAATTCATCCACTCAACTTCTGGCCAGACGATCTTTAGAATCCATGGTATGCTTCTGAAAACTGTGAAGTTGTCTCACTCTTTTCTGCCCCACCGGTTTGAAGGGATTAAGAAAAAGAAAGAAAAGCAGGGTAGCATGGCATGCTTTTTCCCATGCCCAAAACTAATTTGGTTGATAGTTGTTAAGTTTGTGGCTCGAGTTTTTTAATCATGGACTTAGATTTGGCTTGGGATTGGTCCGTGTAATTGCATGGACCAAATACGCAGCTTGAAGAATGTCTGAGTATTGTATACGATTGGCTGCTCGGTGAAGCAACTGTGGACACCTGAAGAAGCCACAATAGTTACTGGGCAAATCCCAGGAGTCTGGCCACAATGGTCCGGATGTTTAGGAGGTTGACCAAAAAGTTGGCAGATCTCAGCACGTCTTTTTATTCTTTTACTGATGATTCTGCAACCCATATTTATTTTTGTTGCTGAGGTATATTGGGCCAACAAGGAAAATGAGAAGAATTGAGAACAGACTGCCTTGGTTTTTGGTCGGGAGAGATTAGAGTGTCCTACTAAGAAAACTCTTGGGAAACGCTTTCCACTCGTCTCATTCGTTTTTTATTGACTCTGGCAATTAGGGTTTTGGTTAGTGAGAAATTGATTTATTTCTTATTGTAATTCACTCTTGGTCATTGTGAAACTATTCCTCCCGTTGACGTAGATGAACTGCCCAACCCCTTGAATTACTGTGTCACTGTTCTTTGCTCTTGCAATTGTGTCTTTCCTTGATCATTTAAAGTTTGCTTGTAATTCTTCTTACAGCAAAGGACCTTGCACAGGGTAATTGCACAAAAGCATTTAGTAAATTGCTTATGAGGGTTCTCATCCGATCAAATGTATAATAGACACTCCTAACTTTTGCCAGTTACTTCCACAGTCTATAAGATCTAAAATGACTTACATTAGAACTGTTTGGTCAATAAAAACAGCTGATTTTTGTTTTGGATGATGGAACAATACCTTTATTTCTCAAATATTTTGAGAATATAGTACATCATCCAAGTGTGGAACTTAGCATCCAGTGTCTTTGATAGGAGTGTTTTGCGAAATGAAGGCTTGGCATTTCCTGGTGCACAATTTTTATTTTCCATTACTCCATGTCAGAAAGTATTTGTGGTGCTGAAGAGGCTTATATGTGTTGAAGGACTGCAAGAGCATTGTCACTTAAGGTTCAATACCATCAATTTCAAATAAAAGACATTGCTCTCGGATTTCGACATGCAAACACGGAACTCTGAGTTATGAGGAATTGCAAGCCTTGGATGACATAGAATTGGCAAATGTTGTAACAATCGGAAACAAAGGCATTTCGACCAATGCAGCATCAGGCTTGTAAAGCTTCTATAACCAAGCAAGATTGCTTCATTCTCGTGCCCACTAGAGGTGGTAAAAGTTTAAAGTTACTAGGTTAGTGAATGTTACCATTATTTGATTTGTGTACTGATCGTATGTAGAAGTTATGTGTCGAGGCAATTTTTAGAGCACAAGCCCTGTGCACTTTGCTCAATGGTTTCACCAATTAAAAACTAGATGGGTAGACCTGTATATTAAAATTTAAGCTTTAAAATGATCTTGTAATCTGGTTTGTTAGCACTGTTGAGAAGTTTGTGCTTAATCTTAAGGAAGAAAATGTTTCCCAAATGCAAATTAAGAGATAGGAAGTGATTCGGGTACATAACCATGGGTTCCAATGTACGGAATCGGACTAAGTTGGAAAAGAAGGAAATACGGGACATTCTCGTTCTGCCTTCGCACATCTCTATCTATTCTGTCATTTCTAGAATTTGAGGTTTGTGCTATGCTTCTAGGACCTTGTAATTACTCGATGGAAAATTTATCTTGTTTTTGCATGTGAGTGTTGTTGTCAGTCATAGTTCAGGTCCAATTCAAAAGGGTTATTAAGTCAAAGAGGAATAAGTTTTCAACTTACTTGCACCAAATACATATTGTAGATGTCTATATTTCCTATGCAGGTATGTGCTATGTCATCATCTCAACTAGGGGTGATCATTTCCCATAATTGGTTTGAAATTGATGGCCTTTCATATAAGATGGTTCTTGGTAGCATGCAAAATATTTGATCTACCAAATCACGAAGGAAGATATTAATATGAATTTATTAAGTTGAATTATCCTGAAGTGTTTTCTGTTCAATCTTGAAGTAGTTGATATATGTTTCTAACTGAAGTAATTATAAGACAAATAGCGACAACTGGTGCTTTCTGATCAGCTGAAGGTGAATAAAAGAATAATTCCCTCATCCCTTCCTTTCTTCATGTGCTCTTCTGATGTTTTTACCCTTCGTTTCTGCTGCTAGCAACTCTTAAATGAGGTGTCACTGTTGCTATATCTCCCCTGCTATCTCTCATCTAGGATCAAATAATAACTCTAACCCTCAAGTACGGAATACCATCTACTTTCTTGAACTCTCAGCAAACTGCTGCCCAAGCAGTGGCTGTCCTCCAAGAACTAAGGCAAGGTTTAGCCTCTCTCTGTTTGTCTGTGTGTCTGGGTGTGTTCCTAGAGAAGTATATCATACCATGCAATCTTTATCCCGCCATAAAATGGCTATGCTCCATATGTTGCAAAGGATGCACATTATTTATGTAGTTAATGAAAATATGCATGCCTTAGATGTTTGCCTTAAAAATAAATTTTATCTTAGTGTTCCTAGAGAAGTATATCATACCATACAATCTTTGTCCCGCCATAAAATGTTGGGCTATGCTCCATATGTTGCAATGGCATTTCTATTGGACTTCTAACACTTATTTTTGCCGAGTGTTGTGATTGTCAAGTCATTACTCCACTGCTTTGCCTGCCTTTTCAGGAAAGATAAACCATCATGCAAGCTATTGTATGCAACTCCTGAAAGGATTGTGGGAAACCCATCATTTCTCGAGATATTGAAATGCTTGTATAGAAAGGTACTATTTCTGATACACTGTAACTTTTTCTGAAAGTTTCTTTTTAACTTTTTGATACTTGAGCATCACACATTGTAGGCAAAACTAGCGGGTTTTGTTTATGATGAGGCACATTGTGTCAGGTATGCTCTTTGGCATCCTTGTATCCGTAGAAAAGATCATGCTAGAGTTACTTCAAAAGGAATAAGTATTTATGATGTTGCCACTGCAAAACTACTGTCCTTGCTCCAGATAAAGAAAAGCAAGTTAACTTTTATATAAGCTCACTCAAACTCTTTTTATATATTTTTGCATCTTCTGTGTTTCAGGCCTAATTACATTGTTGGTGTTACAATGAACCTTCTGAAACCCAGACCTTCTGTGAAGTTCTAGTATAACATAATGCAATGTTGAAATAACTAATTCTGGAAATGATCTAGTTCGTTCTTTTGCAAAAAGTCAGTGGCACATCATTAATCATATTAAGCAAAATGCACACAACTAAATTAAGCTCCACAAAAATTACTTTCCGAAGTAATTGGAGGTGTACGTGTTTGGCACAATAGTTAGGTCTTTTAAGCTAGTTCTTGTGTCCCTATTTATTATTTTAACCTTGATACTATGTATTAACAATTTGAGATATAAGGCAAGTTCATGCATGCAATCATTGATTGTGTTTCTTTTAAGGTCTTTATTGGATTTGCTCTGCCAGTGCAATTTCATGAAAAGAACGTATTGCTGTTTTGCGCTTTGCTCGTATATTTGAATGATTGTAAACGAGTAACGCTTATTGATCATTACTTTCCTGGTTGTCATTATTGCAATCAATGGAGACATGATTTTCTTCCAGATTATAGGGGACTGGGATGTGTCTCAAGCAAAACTTTCCATACCTCCTAGTAATGGCCTTAACTGCAACTGCCACTCATCCAGTTTGTGAGGTACGCAAATTGCACACTATCCGCCAGATTATGTTGAAAAAATCATTTGAGTCTGATCGAAATGTACATCCATTGCAGGATATCCTAATAGCTCTCAGGATCCCCGATGCTCTAGTTCTCGAGACAAGCTTTGACAGACCAAACCTAAAATATGAGGTCATAGCTAAGACCAGGGAACAACTGAATCAGCTTGGAGAGCTGCTAAAGAATCGTTTTGCTAATTTTTGTGGCATAGCATATTGCCTCTCGAAGAATGAGTGTGTTGATGTTGCAAAATACTTGGATGATAAGTGCGGTATAAAGATGGTGTACTATCATGCTGGAATAGCAGCTCGTCAAAGAATAGTAGTTCAAAAGAAATGGCGTACTGGAGAGGTCCAGGTTGTATGTGCAACCATTGCTTTTGGGATGGGAATAGACAAACCTGATGTTGTAAGTTGCTATGGACTCTAAGCCTTCGCCTATTTTTAGTTTTAGAATCAAGCTGACATGCCAGCAAATACTTGACTAACTCAACTTTACTGGTTCCATGGTCCAATGGCCTACTAAATTATCATTCTTGGCTATTGATTGCAGGAACTAGCGAATCATGTATTTTTTCAAGTCAAATTCTTTCTTCCATGCATGGAACTTTGGTGTGCTGAAATTAAGTTAAACTAGGATAAAGTTCTTTTCTTTGCTGTAAAAGTGACAAATGAATCTGATCTAACTTGACCTGCTTATAATGTTTTTTTCAACTTATTTTTGTTGGTTCAGTAATTATTTTTCTATGGCATGTGGTCAGCGTTTTGTCGTCCACAACACAATGTCCAAGTCAATCGAAAGTAACACAATGTCCAAGTCAATCGAAAGCTATTACTGAGAATCAGGGAGAGCAAGAAAAGATAATCTACCAGCAGTGTGCATTGCTCTATATGCCAAAAAGGATTTCAGCCGGGTTGTGTGCATGTTAAGGAGTAGTCAAGGATGTAAAATGAAATCTTTAAAAGTGCAATGGTGCACGCTCTCGAGAGAGACTAGCAATCAATTTGATTCCAACTTGTGCATCGTTGATCGATCAATCGAATCACTGGAACAGGTTGACTTCCATGGAGGATCAGGGCTTGGAGGTAGCGAAAGCTCAGTTGCTGAGCTTGGCTCTCGAGTTCGGCTTTGACAAGCAGTCCACCAGTAAGTGCTTGGACCCTCTTGTTTCGCTCTACGTTACTTAAATCACTAATTTGTCGCGTGTTTTTATTTTGATTAGTGTTGCAGAGGTTGAGTAGGTTTTTCTTTTCCCCACGATGATGATGGCTGTGGAATAGTTTGCTCTAGGTTTGAATAGATGGGAGCGAATTTAGTGAAGTAGTCTTATTGACGGGCAAAATGTCCGGCACCGTTCCTGTTTGATGTGTTTAGGTTACTTTGAATGGTGGTTTTTTTTTTTTTTGATAACCCAGGGAACCCCCGCACGGCCGACAGTCGAGGAGTAAACCCTGGGGGCGACACGTGCTAGCCACCACACACGTGCCACCGGTTAAGTCACCCTGCGGCGCCCGGGATTCGAACACTCAACCTTTTGCGAGAGGAAGAGTGCGCGCTCCAGCAGCGCCACCCAGGCGGGTGGTTACTTTGAATGGTGGTTTTTCTTGCTTATTGGCCAAATTGCGCGATATCTGGTCATTGGGGAATGACATAATTTATTGTGTTGCGTGTCTAATTTTTGAATTGATTGATTGTGCATTGCTAATAAGGAGATTTATTGCGGTTAGTCGCTATTCTGATGATGGCTATAGAATAGTCTACTTTGGAATTGAATGGACTGGAGCTGGTTAAATTTAGTTCATTGAGCTTTGATCTCATCCCTGTTTCTTTGTGGGTTTGGCGGAGTAGTCCTATTGACCAGTGAACTGTCTGGCTTATTTCTGAACTCACTGCAAATTACTTATGGTGTCTTGCATTAATATTAATATCGTGTCTCACTGAACTAAGTGCAAATTATATATTGTAGATTGGATATATTAGATCTCTTGTTTGTCATGGAACTTGCAAAATCATCTCTCTTTTTTTGGTTTACTTAAGGCGATGAAGGTCGAGAGTTTATCACTGTGGAGCACTGTAGCAATGATTTTCTAGCAGAACTTGCTGTAACTACGCAAGATACTAAGGATTGGGATGATTTGCAAGCTGCGGAATCAGAAGCTTGTGGAGTTTCGACAGATATGTTTGGCCAAGATACCCCTAATGATGGTGAATGCAATGTTGTGCATGATGTTAATATTATAGAAGATTCTCCGCAACCTGAGAAAAATCAAATTTTTCTTGAGGTGGTTTCCTCTACTGACAGTGAAGACGAAGATTAGATATTTCGCAGTAAAAAGGGCAGGAAATCCACATGCTATATTCCTAATCAAAGCAATACTCCGGGCAATTCATCCACTCAAATTCTGGCCAGACGTCCTTTAGAATCCATGGTATGCTTCTGAAAACTGTGAAGTTGTCACACTCTTTTCTGCCCCACCAGTTTGAAGGGATTAAGAAAAAGAAAGAAAAGTAGGGTAGCTTGGCATGTTTTTTCCCATGCCCAAAACTAATTTGGTTGATAGTTGTTAAGTTTGTGGCTCGAGTTTTTTAATCATGGACATAGATTTGGCTTGGGATTGGTATGTGTAATTGCATGGACCAAATAAGTAGCTTGAAGAATGTCTCACTATTGTATAGGGTTGGCTGTTTGGTGAAGCAACTGTGGACAACTAAAGAAGCCACAACAGTTACCGAGCAAATTCCAGGAGTCTGGCCACAATGGTCCAGTTGTTTAGGAGGTTGACAAAAAGTGGGCAGATCTTGGCACATCCTTTTATTCTTTTAACAATGATTCTGCAACCCATGCTCTTAGGATTTTCCATGCTCTTGTTCTTGAGACAAGCTTTGACAGACCAAATCTAAAGTGTGAGGGGTCATAGCTAAGACCAAGGAACCACTGGAGCAGCTTGGAGTGCTGCTGAAGAATCGTTTTGCTAATTTTTGTGGCACAGTGTATTTCTTTTCGAAGAGTGAATGTGTTGACGTTGCAAAATACTTGAATGAGAAGTGCCGCATAAAGACGGTGTACTATCATGCTGGATTAGCAGCCCGTCAAAGAGTAGCTGTTCAAAAGAAATGACATACTGGAGAGGTCTAGATTGTATGTGCTACCATTGCCTTTGGGATGGGAATAGACAAACCTGATGTTGTAAGTCAAAATGGAGTCTGGCATTTGCCTATTTCTTATGTTTTAGAAGTCGATAAAACTGTCGTGGTGGAATGACCCAGAGAAGAAGAGGAAGAGGAGGGTGGCCAAATACAAGCTTTATTCGGTCGAGGGCAAGTTCAAGGCTTCTTTCAAACGAGGGTTCCGATGGTTGAAGCGCAAATGCTCAAGCTTTGTGCTTCGATTTTAATATGTAGAAATTACGAAATATCATGCTCATCGTTATCAAGAGAGAAAAGGATGAAATCAGTAAGGAGGAAACAGAGAGGTTTGTTTTGTTTATTGGGTTATCATCTTAGTATGTATCTAACGGTAATTAAGTATCCATAAGAGTGCCACAATGTTCGATCTTTCAGGTATAATGTCTGTTTGAATTGTTGTTTCATTCATCAATCTCTAGCATTCAAAACATAGGAAAATGAGATGACTCTTACGTGACATTCATATGTACTTATATTTGCCGGAGGGTTTTTTTTTTCGAATTTCCTTACCTTTTGAATTTCTGCAACATGTTTCGGCATGCATGCATGCATTCCCTTGCAAAGTAAAATTTGTCTAACCTGCTATTTTCTCCTCTTTTCAGTAAGCTCTTTTCTCAACGACATGATGTTGATTGCAAAATAAGAAGGCTGCTTTCTTTGTAGGATTTGACGTTTAGATCTACTCCGCGGTCGATTTCGGTGTTTGGAACTTTTTTTTGGCCAAATTTTGTTTAAGCCTCTGTTTTTGGGGTTATTTAACCCCCTAATTTCCTCAATTTGTCCATTTCGATTCCTCTTCGTTATAGGATTCATCATATGGCAAACTACCAAAGCTGTATATTCTAATATGCAGTTCGCTAGTGTTAAATGAACCGAAAGGACTTCTGTAGTTCCATTCTGATTTGAGGACAGTTTTCATATTTCTAGTACCGTCTCCTGTGAGGCTCAGAGTTAAAAAAATGGGGAGAACTAAAGAGACCAAAGCAAACCTTCTCCTGTCCTTTTGAAACTTTCGTGGTTATTGTTCGAATGGCTGTTATTAATAGGATCTTTATGTATGCGATAGAACTTTTATAAACAAGGTCAAAGCAAATCGTTACCATGAAACCAAAGTGGAAGAGAAAAAGGGAGAAAACCATGAGCAGAACCAAATGGTTCAATCGGTTTAACATATTCATCCAATCATCTGGTCGATTTATGTTCCAACTTCAAATCAATTCAGTCGATAAGGTCGTAACTAATGTTGCATGAGCAGTCAAAGACAAAGCCATTGCCCTTTGGATTAAATGCCTAGGCATTGATTGAGCAATTAAGTAATAAATTATACAATCAATACATTGACTTTACTTACGACTCTTCTCATGTTATATTTAATTAATATTCTCAAAATTAGAATATTTCGTGTTTGCCATGTTTAATTAGTGTTTTGATTTGTGAACGCGACCTGCATTGTATATGATTTAGTACTTACAGATTCAAACTTGGTTTAACAAGCTACTTGGCCTTGTCTTGAGCTCCGGAAAATATTGAGTCAAAATTCAAGTAGACAATAGGGGTGAGCGATTCCAGGTTTCACACAAGTTCCACTTGGAACCTACCCGTTGAACAGGTTAAAATGTAGATAATGCCTAAGAAAATTTGGTTTCAGGTATGAAAATGTATGGCTGTGTTCCTTTTGCTTTATAGATTCATACGAAAAGGAATCAAGTTTGAGATTATACGACTAAAGTGATTGCCAAATGTCAATATATGAACTTTCCGAATTCCGAGAGATGATTGTACGCTAGGGAAGACTTTTATTTTGTGCTCAAAATTCTTCTAAATGAGAAACTAGTCTTTTGGGAACCTTTTCACTGAAAATCCTGCCTGCAATTGACAGATTATTTATTGATTCCACGACATTCGCTTTTTCCATGAAAGAAGTCTCTCACAGCTTGAAGTCGATATCTAAACAGTAATCTTGTTGACAAACATGACTTTGTACTTAACTTCACATACAAAACCACTTGCACATGCGGTCTTCCTGCAAGCATTTTGAAATTTGACCTTTGCTAAATAATAGAATGATGCCAAAGCTTGCAGAGGACTACTACACCACATTAGAAGAGGTCCCTTTATCTCAAGAATCCTATGAAGATTATTAACATGGAGCACATTATAAGCACCATTAGCAAAGAACTTTGGAACGCCTTTCCATAACATCTCGTGACTTATCTCATTCCTGCCCACATCTCCGTCCTGTGATGTTTGGGGATTTGCTCTCTGAATTTTATGAAATGTAGGTTGAATCTACACAAGGATAGGATTTACTAACTATCATAAAATGAAGATAACTGAGATCGGAGCATCACAATATACACCATGAAAGATAAGGCACAAATGCACAAACATCATTTGCCCCAATTGCAGTTGGACAGCAATGAACATGAGCCTCATCAGCTGGCCAATGAGAAAGAAAACAAGAGGCTTGGGATATGTAAGCAATTAGCAACAATTTCCTTGTTTATGTTCAGGAACATAATTGACGTCAATAAAATTATGCTAAAAAGGTGAAGTGCCTAAAACACAGAACAGAAAAGATGAATTTGTTACTTGGTTATTTTGCAATATCCCATTAGCAAAATCAGCAATACAGGATAGTTTTCTAGGAGGTGAATTTCAACTTTACAAAGTCAACGTCGCATGAGAATTGAGCTTATCAAATTAAAAAAATCAGAAACCTATATGACAACATTCAAAGGATAGTATCACAATGATAAACTGATAGAAATGGAGGAGATTGTCCGCATGCATACTTGCATATTGATTTTCAGGTGAAATTCCACAGCTCACATAGTATAAGCACACAGGTTATTGTTTCATTGTTATGGTACGACTAGTAGTGCATACCTCCTTCTGCAGAGCCTCATCGAGTTCAGGAGTGATAACATTAGAATGCAACGGCATCAAACACCTATGCATCAGGGTGACGTACAAAAAAATCAGCAGCTACATATTTGATTAACAGAGAGGTTGAACCTCATGAGCATACAAAATGCACTCAACTGAAAATACAACATTTAAAATCATTCAGGTATGTGCTTGTTGAGACCAGATAAAGTGTTTTGGATCCTCACAAGCATCAAAACTTACTCAAGACACTCCAGTTGGCCCACGAGCCTCTTCAAGGTTGGCACGAAAGATGGTCCTTAGCTGTTGCTGATGGGTCCTCTACAAAATATATCTTCTTCATTTTGATCGGCCTCTGGCATGGAATTTGAAGTTCCTCAGCCAAGTTAGCCAGACTTAGATCAAGCATGTGATAAAACGATTCCATGACAACAATAGGATCAAACGGGATGCAAACTAATTAGCAAATTCTTAAGCTCCTTGTCCCAGATTGTTTCATAGACGAGCAAAAAATTGTCCGTTAATGCAAAAGAACATCGATACAGTTAACTGAGTTGAAGTCCCAAAGTAAGCCTAGATCGTTACATAGACCAATCAAACCTGTCATAGAAGCAGCAACAGTTTACCTTGCTTGACAATCTTTCAAAACAACAGTTTGACTACTGGTAATGTCAAGGTGGTCTACATTCATATATGACAGACTAGCTAAAACTACTTTAACATTTTTTTTTGTCACCAACCAGAAATACTTGAACCTTGAATTTTATTTTAGATCAGTTCATCATATTTACTGGGAAGTGATGCTCTTCTGAAAAGGTTAATGCAGGACATCAAGGGAACAATAAGAAACTTGACATGGTTTTCGTTCATCACGGAAAATCGAAAGGCGTTTGTCCCAAACAGGACATCTGCCATTAGTCAAATTTGACATACAAAAGAACTCACAAAGGAACTCAAAATGGCCAAGGATTCTTTTCAAAGAAATATGAACTTTCGAGATTGGGAAATTCTGGGTGTAGTAAACAATAATGAGTAGCACAAGTTCATCGGCCTCTAGATGAAAATTTCACATTCTGGGTTTATTGATAGGGGAATTGTTAATCACTAGGTAATTCTTGTTTACCTTTGTTGATATTTTCATTCTTGCCTCGCAAGCTGCTGTCTGTTTGTAGTCTTCAGAAGCTGCCAATGGAAGGATAAACGAAAAACATTGCTATAACGTAATCAACAGCAATCATAATACAGAGGCAAATTCAGAGTTTCCAAAATCAATCAAATAGATACCCGGTGTGGAGCAAATCATTTTTAAAAAAGAGAGCTTCGAGACAAGTCTTACTCTATTCGCTCACGCTGGCCATTCAAGGATGAAGAATCCTACTATGCCTTCTATTGACATTTGGGTCTACATTTTGATCTTGGCTGAAGCATCATGTTAGCTTCTATGAGCAACTCCCCACTCCTTCAATTATGTAAGACTAGCAATTTAAGAAAGTCCAGACCCTGTCATGGAAAACCTTCTTGTCAAAAGAAGATTAAGTAGGTCAAGAATCTCAGAAGAAAAATGATTGTTCGCTGCTTATTTACTTCTATTGAAGAAACATGACTCGTCTCACCTTTGTAATATAAGATTCCTCACATCATTATCTCTGCCAGATAACATTTCAATAGAGAGAACAAAAAAGCTTTCGTTCTTAATTTATAATGAAGCACGTTCCATATAATTTCAGTATTGTTTCCAATGAGTTGCAACCAGAAATATCCAAATAAATCAAATCCAACATTTCAAGTCCCCAAAGCTGAGTAAGTTTCTTGCAGTTTCGAACAATTAGACTTTGTAACTTCTCACATCCCGCCAAATTTGGCAACATCTTCATTGATTTGCATCCTGTAAAATCCAACGCTTTTAAGAACTTCGCACCATGAAGACCTCGAATTTCGACTAGCTTGTTGCACTTGACAGCCGCTAGTTTCTTCAAACACCATGATTCTGGACAAAGAAGCCTTTCAAGTGAACTGCACTCTGTTATCTGAAGCGCTTCCAAGTTCTTCAATCCGTCGAGCTTAAGCAATTTCAGCTTACCACACTCCTCAATACGGAGTTTCAAGAGCCTTGAGGAAAGCTCGGGGATGTCTTCAAGTAGATGGCATGCATGAAGATGGATTTGTTCTAGGTGGATTAGGCTAGAAAGCTGTGGCAACCTGCGACTCTGACAAGAGACCAACAGATTCGTTAAGCCCGAAGGAAGCTGCTCTGGCAGCGACCCGAGATTGTCACAGTACCCTAGCCAAAGGCGTTGGAGAGAAGAAAGATTCCGGATGCTTTCTGGCAGGTCAGATATCGGTGACCTAGTGAAATCGAGAAACTCAAGCGAAGACAAGTCACCGATTTCACTTGGAATTGCCCCTTTCAGACTAAAGCATGAATTGAGACATAGAGTCCGCAGATTTTTGAACCTTCCAATAGCACTGGGAAGCTTTTCAATCCCAGAATAACTCAAGTCCAGGTGTTGCAAATTCTGTAAATCCCAAATTGAGCTAGGGATTTCTCTCAGTGACTCACAATAGATGGCGGTCAGTTTCTTCAGCTTGCTCAGAGAACCAATAGACGTAGGGATCTCTGTAATACCAGACCAATCTAATACAAGTTCTTCTAAATCTTTTAATTCGCCCACTTCCTCTGGTAGCTCCTTGAGACTTCGACACCAACTCAAGTCCAAGGAAACGAGGCTCTTGAGTTTGCCAATAGAAGGATGGAGATGCTCCAGTCTGGAACACCATCTCAAGGTGAGGATCTTCAACTGCGTGAAAGCCGAGATATCAGGAGTACATCTTAAACCATGGCACCATCCAAGGTCGAGAACTCGTAGCCGCTTTGGTGTCTACACAAAAAAAGAGAGGAGAATAAAGCTGTCAAAAAGAATGAGAGTGGGGGATCGGCTAAACAAAAACAAAACAAAACCCCATCTTAAATCACGGAGAGAGAGAGAGGGAGGATGTCTCTTCTTTTCCCCCCAATCTTACCATGAATAAATTCCTCCATGCTTCCCAATCCTCTGTGAAGTTCCAGCTTCCTGATAAATCCAGCACCGATAAGTTCGGTAGATGCAAACTGGTCGTCAGAAGAGGCGGATCGTCTCCCAAGCCGCAACATTGAGAAATTCGGCAGATGCCGCTCCATGATAAATCCAGCACCGATGATTCGCTTCCCTCGACCCGCCAGTCAAGCCATCTTACTTCAGAAAGGAGTTCCTTGGAGTCTCCCCTTGAAGCTGCCCTCAAGAAGTCAGGTCTTCCCCAGACCTGCAAGTTTTAAAATTGATCATCTGAGGGCGTCTAGACATGGGGGCGAAGGAATTGGACGGGACAAAGAAAATGACGGAATCCTTTTCAATTCCCCTCCAGTTATATATCAAATCAATCCATGGAGTCTCTCAATTGACTTTTTTATTTTTTTAGTTTTTTGCTTTTTTTTTAAATCCATGGATTCGCACGATTTGTATATAAATATGGTCCATATGGACACGTGAAATCACGTTTATTTTTTTTTACGGCCTTTAGAAATTTGAACAAATGACATGAAAATAAAGAAAAAAAATAGTTCTTGCTTTAAAACAACTGAGGCAAATGCACCTTGATGTTTTATCTTTTTTTTTTTTGATAACCCAGGGAACCCCCGCACGGTCGACAGCCGGGGAGTAAACCCCGGGGGTGACACGTACTAGCCACCACACAGGTGCCACCGGTTAAGTCACTCTGCGACGTCCGGGATTCGAACACTCAACCTTTTGCGAGAGGAAGAGTGCGCGTTCCAGCAGCGCCACCCAGGCTGGTGGTACCTTGATGTTTTATCTTTGGCTCTCTTTTTTTTAAAATTTGTAGCGCGTGCACTTTGATAGGGATCGAAAAAAAAAAAGTCGCTTTTATAAGTCAAAACATTAATGTTTAACGTTCCTGCTAAAACAGATCATTTGATAAGTTGAAAATGGTGAAAAAAAAACCTCATATGGCTTTGTTTCACTTTAATAATTATACTGTTATTTTCCCCCAAAAGTTCAATTGATTAGAATTGCTTTTTTGGTTGGTTTGATCCACTTTTACGGTTTGACTCATCTCTCGTTATCTCTACTTTATATATTAACCGCTGAAAAACCTGCGATGGGTATAATTTCTCTTAAGTTTGTTAGTAGAAAGAGTCACTAAATTGTTGTAATCATAATTTCACGCTATCTTTCTTAATTTTCGCTTGTACATCATCTATATTGTGTAATACATTAAAAAATCTACTATTCAGAAAGGGGATTTCAAGCCTCATCAAAAGTTTTTGCATATATTTCATCAAAATGAACTAAAGAAATAGGATATAACAAAATAAATAAAATCATATTTAAAATAGTCGAGACAATTAAAATTTAGTCCCGTAAGTATTTCATTTCCGAAGTTAAATCAAAATCTCTCGTGTCATACAATCATTTAATATTGTTTTCTATACTAATTATCATCTTTCAATGTTTCTGTCTATACAAAATAGATTTGACTTTTTTTCATTTTTCAAACACCTGTATGGTGTGCTCTTTTTGCTAATGCTAAGAAGTTATTGGATCAACAAAAGAGTGTGATTTAAATCATAGCAACGAACTATTTCAAATTATATCAAGACTATAAATTGTTTCCTTTGCCCAACATCTCTTGGTTAATTGCTAAGGTTAATTCCTAGCCATTGATCAGTCATGAGCCTATGAGGCATCCATATGGACAATATATAATAATAAAATCACATTGACAATATAAGTAAAAGAGAAACATAGTTGAGAAAATTGGCTTCATGTTGAAAATCATATATAATGGATACAAAGATATGGATATAATAATAAGCACGACATTTCCTCTCATTAGTCAAGTTTTTTTTTTTTTTATAAATAGTCAAGTTAGTCTAGCGGTTTTTGGCACAAAAAAGGCATTGTCCCAAAAAATATAAATAATGTAAAACAATTTATGGCAGATAGAAATGTTTGTTATAAGAAATGAGCATGGTTAATGTGATAAAACCTTAAAAAATAGTAAGATTTTCCTAAAAATATTTTTAAGGGGATTTTTGCTATCTTATTTATTAAGATGAAATAAGAATGAAAAGAGATATATATATATATATATATATATATATATATATATAACTAGTAGAGTAAAGGGATGGGTATCTTCAAAATCAAAATGGAGAAAAAAAAATCAAACATTGGAATCGTAAATCATAGAAGCACCACCAATACATTCGGCCGTACTAAAAAGCAAGCATATGTTATAAGTGTGAAATTCTTTTCAAACTTATTGCTTTGAATTAATTATCAGTTATTATAATTGACACATACCATCTTTTTTTTTTTTTCGTTTCAACCGGGAAATCTTCATTTATATGATCTATGATGTTTATACTTCGTCTTCATTCATTATTGTAGTCCTTCATATTATCAATATTTTCAACTAGATATGACAATTGCATGCTTTTAGTAAATGAGATTTATAGTGTATATTTTGTAGTTAAAGGATATTAAATTGATTGTAAATTAAATTTTTATGGATGTAATTTATATCAATGGATTCGAATCAAATGATTCAACTCTTTCATCCTTTAGATACTTATATTTATTTAGTTGTCACAATTAATCTATGATGGACATAAATGGATGTTTACAAAAATATTTTTCCTAGAAAGGAAGGTGCTAAATGAAATATTAGAATAGATCAGATTAAATATATTAAAATAGGAGGGAGAGAAAAAGAAGGAGTGCCATATTTTACCCATTGTGTGCTTAGTATTTTTGAGGTTCCCTTGTAGTTGTTGTCCCATGGTCCGCTACATTTGTCAAGCAGTTGTCCTTCGCAAAAAATGCTCCTTCCAAGATCTCTTAATTGATCATGCATCTCAAACCGACCACCAACTCCAATTTTAATTAAGCACCTCAACTTCAACTCTTCAATTCCTTGACTTGGATACAGCTCATCGTCCTCCCATATGTACATGGCATAATTGCTAATTTGGCCAATAAAGTAACAAGCAATATCGAGAAAAATCCGCTTATGTCTATCTTCTAATGCATCATAACTTATTCGCAATATTTTTTGGACATCTCTATGTGGTTGGCTTTTTAATTGCTTCAGCACATCTTCCCATACTTTTCGATCCGTTTTTTTGTACAAGTATGAACCTACGACCTGAAGTGCCAAGGGAAGCCCACCCATGGTGGATATGGTATCACGAGATATACCCTCAAAGTCCCTTGGAGAATGGTCCGTACGAAATGCATGTTTGTTAAACAAAAGCAAAGAATGCACCTCATTCAATCCATTCAATTCATACTTGTAGTCTACCTTGAATTCAGATTGATCAAGAACGGCTTCATTTCTAGTTGTAACAATGATCATGCTTCCTGCCATAAACCAATTTTGTTCCCTAGCTAGCGCATCTAGTTGATTCTTGTGATCTATATCATCGAGAAGAATGAGAACCTTTTTTCCTCTGAATCTAGATTTGATTATATTAATTCCATTGTCAACATTCCAAACTTCAGGTTCAATTCGCAGAATTTCCTTAATTAGTTGCTTTTGTAAATAAGGAATACCGTTGCGGCAAGCTATTTCTCGAATATCTGCAAGGAAGCTGCGATGCACAAAGTCATTTGACAGCCGGTTATAGATTACCTTGGCAAATGTCGTTTTTCCGATCCCGCCCATGCCATAGATTCCAATCATTCGAGCATTAGTGGTAGGAGTGTCTACCCATTTCTTGATTTTGTTCACATGATCACCAATTCCAACTAAGTGCTTACTAACATCAAGCTGAAAATCTTGTTGCAACTCGCTCAGAACCTCTTTCTTAACTTTTTCCACTAATTCACCTTCATGCCTGTCCAACAACAAAACTCAATTGATAATTTCGTAATTATACTTAATCTCATCAAAAGACACCGACATACATGTGAAGAATGGATGGGGCCAATTAACATGCAAGATGTTTTGGTTTCACAAATAACAATGGGGGATGACAGCTAGTGGCCAATTCATTTTTTTCTGGATGTTGTTGAAATAGAATAAGATGGTGCACCTGGCTCGTTAAGAGTCTTTAGAAGTATAATATATGTTATAAGGCTTAAGATTGCTGCTAGTTGAATGATAGGAGATCGATTTTTTTTTATTAAAAAAAGTTTAGGAGAAAAGGAGGTTACTCCACTCTAAGGCTAGGGCAGCACACATGTCTAAATTGAGGACTTATAGTTGACTTACAGATCACTACCAATGGGGTTTACTGATAGTGGAAATCAAACCTAAACATGGTAAATGTGAACTAAGTGTCCGGTCCTTTTCAACTGAGCCGACTTTCATTGGCATGAGGACGTCTATTGTATATGGGGGTGATAAAGCTTGGGAAGACTGAGCATTCGAGTCCTTTCTAAGCGTATTGTTTGGTGAATGATACTATTGACCGGAAGGGTTGTCATTTCTTTGATTTTTGCTCCGTTGCAAACCATTGTGATTCATCTATTTCGCGTGAACAAGAAAACTCACTTATCAAAAAAGAAGAGTTCAGGAGGAAGCAAAGTACCCGTTAGCAACTTTCTTGGATTCCCATCCATGTAAGTCACTCACTTCTCTAAGTGCTTGCTGCCCTTTCTGGATATCCTTCTCATCAAAATGCTTTTTATGCGAATGGAATGCCTCCCCAAAACTTCCTTTTAGATACCGCACATCTGATGGGTCCACTTTGTAAAAGATGGGCAACACCATGTGTGATGTCCTCTTCTTGCAGTCCATGATATGAATGAGCTCGCGGAGGCACCATTTGCTCGAAGCATAATTTTCAGAGATGATGGGGATCGAAATCTTAGATCGTGTGATGGCATCGAGAATCTTCGAACCAAATTCCTCACCTATTGGTATGCTATTATTGTCCCTAAACACATAAATCGGTACAATCCCTGCCTCGATCAAACTATGGTAGAGGTGATCGGTGAATGTTTTGCGGGTATCCGAGCCTCTAAAGCTCAAGAACACGTCATATTGACTGCTACCTACATATGTGGGTACCGGAGAGATGAATGAAGAAGTGGATGCTCCCTCAATGCTCTCTTCCTCTGCTCTCTTTGTCTTACTCTGCCCTTTGTCCATGGTGATCTAAGGGGGAAAGTTAAAACGAAAAGATTCTTTTCTACTGCTTAAAAGGATTGACGAACAACGAAATATGCTTTTAGGAT
The DNA here is from genome assembly GCA_031216235.1 of Syzygium jambos. NCBI lineage: Eukaryota > Viridiplantae > Streptophyta > Magnoliopsida > Myrtales > Myrtaceae > Syzygium > Syzygium jambos. The sequence continues at coordinate 23,033,641 of CM062221.1, read as the reverse complement.
GCTTTCTGCAAATACTTGTTAGCTTGGTCCACTCCGGATAACGTGGACGTCAATTTCTCCCCTAGGCAAATGCTGAAGAAGGTTCGTATTCTTGAGAAAGGCCTTCAGTTGAGTTAGCTGACGTCATTTCACTGCAGAATATTAGGTGGCCCTGAAGAGGCCCCCAAAAAGCCCACATCATTTACTTCTTCAGAAACACATATTTGAAATTAAACATATCGAAGTGTAATTTCTCAGCTTCCTCAAGACACATTTGAACAACTACATAACTTTTCGCACGTCTATGATATTTAAAGACCGATTCTTTCAGTTCACACTTAAGATATTGAAATTATGTAGGAATCTCCATGGAAGCATCTTCCTCTGAATATAAGCTCACACGATGCCTAATCCCAATCATAATCTTCGACCTCACTCTTATTATTTTTAGCCTAACAATCTCCACCACCTCATTTTCACAACCCCTTCTATCTTTATCCCATTTCCATTGGCCAAACTAATGTAGTGCCGTGTAATTATTGCCCAATAAACCCCATCCTCTAGATGCGTGCACTTTCTTAATTGGAGGAAATTTCCATCAATCATGTTTTTAATTTGGCGGGTTTCAATTTTTAGGCATCGCTCATATGTAAAATTAACTAAAGCTAAAATATTAATGGAGGAAAAATTTTTAATTGCTCAACTATTTAAATTATGAAGGAAGTCGATGAAAATGATTCTAAATGAAAGGGAAATACTTCCTTTTGGGCCCACATTTTATTTCTTTCTAAAAGTGCATAGAAATGAGAGGTGCTGCAAAAATTGCACTTTTCTTCCAAAATTGGCCTTACTTCCTTTTTTTCTTTTTGGTCGGAGCCTTACTTCCTTTTAAAGGTGAATAAAATGACGGATAATTAAGTCTATCAAAGAAATTAAGTTCCATTTACATCATTTCCACCCAACATGTATCCCAACATATATTGATTTTAACTTGCCCTCTCTTCTTTCGTGGTCTGCTTGTTTTTTTGTTCTTAAATTTTAGAATTTGAAATTTATGGCTTTAGAATGTTCGAAATATGGGGCTTTTTGTGTGATAAAATTTTATGGATCTTAAATAGGATTAATGTTACTACAAAAGGCTGTGTCTCACTTGTAATTAGAATATCACGGGAAGCAATTTTGCTCTTTGTTTTAGATGTAATGCAATGTGTTGCATCTTTTCGCATGTACAAAGTTTAGCATACTGCATGGTGTCATGTTGACATTTCATATGGTGACACATTTAATAATTGCATTTGTCGTGTCGTGTCGTCTAACCTACTTTATTAAAAGTGTCGTGTTCATATTGTAGCAATTCAATGCATTTACTAAACACGTCTTGTTCGGGTTTTGCCATATTTGTGTTATATCCTAACTTGACATGACACAATTAATATGACACCACATGAATTGCTAGCTGTTTCTTTAGTAGCATATCGCTCACAAAAACAATGAAAAAAAAGAATGTCCAAAGTCTCTGAATTTTCACGGTTCACGTGATTTTTTTTTGTTCTTGCTTCCTCTCTCTCTCTCTCTCTCTCTCTCTCTCTCTCTCTCGCTCTCTCTCTCTCTCTCTCTCCTATGTTCTTTTCTCTTTTTGTGTGAATGTTGCTTCTCTATTTGTTTCGGGTCAGTTGCTTCACTTCTTTTATGTTTTGGTTCAAATTCGGTGATTTAATATTTTAATTTTATTTAAAATTGTCATATTCTTAATGAAATTGGATATGTGAGGAAGAGATGAACAAATGAACAAATGGTCTTTGTCATTTCTCTCTTATTTATTTCGTGCTGGCCCCACATGCCAATAATTTTATGTAGGACAAATTTATGATACCATGTTACAGCTATTAACTTCAAACTTTCACATTTAAATTATCTATTGATAAATTGTTTGTAATATAGAACTATAATTTGTTAAATGACACAAATGAGCATAACGCGTTAGTATTAAGTTACTAATGATATATGAAATACTTGTACACTGTCCTTGAGTTCTTTTCCGGGCCATTTTTTTATTACAAATTTGGTGACGTATCATTCAGCTCTTGAAAAGTCAGTAAACCAATGAAAATAGAAGTATGCGAAATATTCAAAAAAAATAAAAGATGATTTAGGGTAAAAAAAACATAGAAAAGAAGGGAATGAAGTGCCTGGGCTTACTTTTAGAGGTATCGTCCAAAAGGCTTTTGAATTATGAATTCATGACGCATAGAACCCTTCATTAACACGAATTGAAAGTGAAAAAAGGGAATGAAGTTGGAACGAAAGATGCTATTCCGCTGCATAAAAGGATCGATGAACTAATCTCTACAAACAAGTATGAACATGAATCTGTTACCACGCAAGAAAAAAATGAACATGAAATCTTTAATTAATTAGTAATTGATTGATTAGGAGCAGTTGCAGATGCTTTTAGTCCTTGCATCATCTTCTTTTGGACCTCACCCTATTCAAGTCAAACCTGTTGGCTTGATCCACTCACGAGTAACGTGTGCGTTTTTCAATTGGGCTATAAGAATATGTGTACAAGAATATTGCGTTCAATTAAAAATTTAAAGCATACATTCAGTTTCTTATTTGGTTATTGAAAATTGAAATTCGATAAATCACTTAAACGATAATGATTGAGTTGAAACGGAATTAGAAACGTGTGAAAGACGTCGAGAGAGGACCGAGCTAGTAATTGTGGATGTGATTTTATATTCTAATTTTGTTTAAAATTGCCATATTCTTAATGAAGTTGGAAATGTGAGGCAGAGATAAATAAAAAGGCCCGTGGTTATTTATCTTTTATCTATTCCACACCGGCACCACATGGTACAATTCCATGTAAAATGAAATTATTTTGAACTGGTATTTTATCACTGAGCCTTTCGTTTCAAATTTTCAAATCTAAAAAGTCGATTGATATGTTGTCCGTAAAAGGAAGTTGCTGAGGATATCACCGCAAAGATTATTTATCCAATTAAATGGAAGTAGAATAGAATTATCAGCTAAATTCGTGATAAGTCAAGTTAAAATTGATTAATCGTATTTTGAAAAACAAATTTATTGTTTGTAACAAAAGAGGTGTAAGAAATGAGTGATATAAAGCTAGGTGAATCTCCAAATATGCCAATATGGCTCGATTTATTTGATTGTTTTCATGTGTGCATCAGAAGATCAACTAGGTTTTTTTTTTCTTATTATTGGATATCATGTAAAAGATCTCGAGAAGTATCATACTATGGATTTTGGTATGTTTTATATTGTGATGATTGAAACTATCATGAGTTGAGAGCAGGTAAACAGTAGCAATATAGTGAAAATGCTCACACTTTCACCGTACTTATTCCTCATTTACTTTTCTATTTTTCAAGTAAAGACTCGGTCAATTTTTAAAGCTTTGAGGGGGGAAAATAATTTTTTTTTCTTTTTTAATTTGCTAAAGAAGGGAGAAAATGAGTTAGAGGTGAAAGGGAATATACTTTCTAGGATTAATGGTCCAACAATTCAAGGAAAACAGAATATTACTCATTTGGATTGTTCTATAAGGAGGTAAAATTGTCGAATGAAATCTCTTTAATAGAAGACTTACTCTTAGGATGATCGGTTTCATGATGAGTTGGTTCTAAACTAAGAATTAGGAACTTATTCCGTAACAATCGGTTCTCCGTTTTTGTAACCAAGAACCAAACTAGTCGACCTTGAACCAGCCTACTTATATATTTTCTGATTTATTTTTCTATAAATTGATCTGGGAACTTCAAACACAGAGAAACCTCACAACTTATAAAAAAAATGGTCTCTAGATTCAAGCGAAATGTGGCAATTTTGCACGCAATAGAGTCTAGTCGCACTTGCAGACCTACTCGTTCTAGTTCAACAAAAGATCAATACTGAATTACAATGCAACTAACAATCAGACAGCAAGGCCATCATAAGATTCGCCACATCTAAAGTCGAAAACAAAGGCCTTTCTTTTTTCATGGAAGTCAAATCTGAGCTGGGGACATACCTCGTCAACAGATAACAGCAACTCCAAAAGAGAGAATAGAAGACCCCCTCCTCTGCTGTTCAGCAGCCACTCCCACATCCCCAATAGACAAAAAGGGCCCAGAGACACATTTAGCTCAGCTGACTATTCCCATAACAAAGCGACAAATCAATAGAAACGACACGCTAATAAGACATGACAAAGTGATTACCTCGCGTGAGCTGAGATGCGAAGAGAGGTCAGGCTTACCTGGAGGAGCGATGCAAAGATGAAATCACTGCAATGGGTTTTTGACTTCGAGACTAAGTTAGCTTTTGAGCAGATCAAGTTGTATTCGAGTCCCGAAAGACGGTACAATCGGAGGATCACCTTCACGCCTGAGCCTGGAGCTATCAAACCAAATCTATCTCAGAACAAAAGAGGAGCGTCTCTGTGATTTTTGGGGATTGGCGTGTTGTTCTAACCCAATGCGTTTCTCCTCTTCAAGCACGAGCACTTGGGACCTTAAATAAAGCTTTTACTTCTGTTGCCCCCAAAGGAGACGCGCAATCTTGTGGTGGAATCGCGTTTCTTTCACGAGGAAACTGTCATTCTTGTTAACCTTTGCCTTTTTGACGAAGACCCACCAAAACAATCCCCTTCCTCGAAATTGGCAAGACTACCTCAATGTAGACTTCAAGGATACGTTGTTACTTTCTCTTTGTAATTGGACCGCGTGGCCACTAGCATCAAAGTGAAGATGGGAAACCTTTCGCTTTCCCTGACCCCATTAACCGAAAGAACCGACAATTTACGTTGGAGTCAAGGTGTTCACATTGGGAATTAAACTTTACATAATGCTATTCCTTAAAGAGCTACACAATCATCTCCTTTACCTGACAACTTTTGCAAAAGATGTCCGTAGTGGAAATTACTTTTTCGCTTGCCTTAAAAGATGAACAAGATGTGCTCGGAAAGCACACAATTGCCGCGTCTTACATGGCTAACCCTCACCTTTTTGTCTGTTCTCTTCGTAATTGGATCGCATGGCTATGAAAATCAAAGTGAAGATGGGCAACCTTTTGCTTTTCCTGCCTATTGAAATGAAAGCCTCTTACAGTTAGAGGCGTTGAAATGGTCAAAAATTTACTTTTTAACTCATATTTATGACATGTTTGATATCGCTACAAATTCTCTAATTTTTTATATTTTTGTTCTCCAAAACAAAAAAAAAATTCATTTGGTAACGTTAGTCAATTTTTTATTCCGAGTTTATAAAGGTCATCATTTTATTAATTATCAATTGATTTACAACATTTTCTTAATGGCTTTCTCTTTCGTTTGAATATAAGATTAAACTTCAAACCACAATCCTTTAAAATACACCAAATTCACATAATTTTCTTTTCTTTGCTAGGATATACGCATAACGTTATTTCTGTTTTTTCTATTATGCTGTGCGGAACAAAGAAGAAGATTTGTTATATCCTGGGAGGATTGCCACTAAAGCCTATCGCACCGAGTTTCGTACTCCGATAGGCGGAATCATCCTTAGGACAGTGCTTGTACACCTCAGACAATTGATCTTATTTTTTTCATTGTTTTAATAGATTTCCAGCAATTCTTATTTTTCATATTATCTAATATTTTTTTAACTATCTTAAGGATAAACGCCTCATGGATTTCCAAACTAGAATTCCCGCTATTACCATTGTTGTTGGAATTGAGTGAGGACTCAGAGAAGATCACGAGGAGGATAATAGTGAGGGGCCAGATTGCCGAGCTGGAGGGCATCTGGGTCAAGACCTTCTTTAGGTGGTGGTCGATCACCAAGATTAAGTCGAGTGATGAGAACTAGGTCTTTGAGGTCGGCGGTGTCAGCGCTAAGTATCCCTCCAAGAATTTCGACAAGGCCCTTGCTTACGAAGGAGGAAAGTGAGCTTCTTCTTGAAGTTAGGGTTTCAATTCTTGGTTTTAATCTGGCAATTTTTGTGGATCGATGCTCAGCCATTTCGTTTGTTGGTTGGACTGGATGGGTTAGAGATTGCTTGTTCATTGCAACTTGATTACCACGATTGTTTTAATTGGTTGGCCACTTCATTTTAGCCATTCTGTAGTGACTCCGGTTTATTCTTTGGTAATGGAGAAAACACTCAAAAAGGGATTTTTGTGAGTAAATTGTAGTTTACAAGATGACAATGATAATGGTTTCAAATTCTTACCATCAGACCGTCAGTGACTTTTAGTGTCCATGAAGGTTTTATTTGTATTGGTAGGATGAGAAGTATGTTTCCGAGCTTGAGTTGATCTCCATCGTAATGATGCTGTTGTTAGCAGGATTACGTTCTTATTGCTGTTTACTTTCTTTCGGGAAATTCATTAAGGCGTTAATTGTTCGTCCATTAGCAGAGAGAAGTAGCAAGTGTGATCGGGTGGTGTATTTGATTTAACTCTTGACTGTTATATTGGCGCGTTTTATTCTAGTTGTGCTCGGCTTTGAGCTTTTTGTCCAACTGCAATTTTACCTGTACGTAAACATACTTTCGTAGGTTTTCTTTGGAGGTCATAAATTCTTTGAAACATATGTTTGGTAAAATTCCACAAAAATAATATATATTTAGTTAATTATAAATTTCTTTTGTGTGTTTTAATAAAATATCTAAATTGATCGTAACTCTCCTTTGTACTTGGTAAAGTTTTGAGACCTATGTCTCAGTAATTTTCCATAATCATCGTAACTTTTCTTAATCAAATGATAATGTGATCACGTTTGCGTCTGTAACATTCCTTTAATGTTTGGAAGTGATGACAAAAAATCGATTTTGCAAAATAGATTTGACGGATCAAGTTTTTTTCCCTTTTTATCCAACGGTTCATGTTAATGCAGGACCGATTTCATAAAAGAGAGCTTTGACTAATGAAATTTCCATCACGATCAGGAAGTTTTGGCCATAATAAAGTAGTTCTTTATTTTTTTCCAAACAATAAAGTATTGTTGGAGATGCTATTTTTCCAGAATTTTGTAAATCGTTCCGTTGAAATATATATTTATAAAGGTAAAAATATAACTAAGAAACTATATTACTTTGTCAATATTTTCTTTTGCTGATGCACAGCAACAGATAAAAGAATTTGAGATACTTCTCATTGATCTATAACTTTAGTACGACACGCAAGTCTTCTCTTTGCAAAGGAGCCTTCACACACATTCTTATCTGCCTGGTTCAACAACGACTCAAACATAGAAAAAAGAAGAAGAAAACGACCCAAGGGTGTCAAATGAAACCAGGAGAACTTATAGGGGGACAAAATAGAGATTAGACAAACTTCAGGTACGAAAACGGAATTTAAAAAAAAATAAAAAAATATGGCTCCAATCTCTCAAACTCTCCAGCATATATAAAAATATAAAGGGAAAACATCAATCCCGCCATTGCTGGGAAGATTTTTCGAAAAGAGCACTTCGAGTGCATGCTCTTGAGAGAGACTATCAATCAATTCGATTCCGACTCGTGCATCATCGATTGAATAGCTCGAACAGGTTGACTTCCATGGAGGATCGGGGGGGCTTTGAGGTAAAGAAAGCTTTGTTACTGAGCTTGGCGCTAGAGTTCGGCTTCAACGAGCTGTCCGCCAACAGGTGCTTGGACCATCTCATTTAGCTATACGGTATTCGAATCATTATTTTGTGTCGCATTTTTTGTGCCAATCAGCATTGCAGATATTATGTAGGTATTTCTCGTCCACTACGATGATGGGTCAAATTGATCTGGTTCATTTTTTAATAGATCAGAGCTGGTCTAGCGAAGTAGTCTTGTTGATGAGCGAAATGTCTGGTACTGTTTCAGTCTGATGTGTTTAGGTTGCTTTTTGGATGGTGGTTTTTCTTGGTTATTAGCCAAATTACATCCTAATGGGCGCTTAAATGTAAAAAATACTCGCTTTCCATTTGATTATCGCATCGTGATACAACTATCACGTGAAATACCTTTTATTCTGCCATACAATTTCTCTTTCTTTCTCTCCACCACCCCCCACCACTATGTCACCATCCTACGGTCACTCCCCCAACCAACAGCAATGGCGCCCGCCACAACTTAGCCCCCATCTCTGTCCGCATCTCTCTCTCTCTTCTTTGTCACGGCCTGACTCAAAAATAGAGGTGTCTTGCTCAAAGTTGCAATAGCGGCCGGCTAGATCTAGCATCACATTTGAGTAATTCTGGCATGCATCGAGCTAGACGTGGCGTTGGAGCTCGATTAGATTTGATGTCGAGCCCAACACCGCGATGGGCTGTAATCGAGGACTCATAACTCAAGAACAAACATGTTGTTGTAGCAGTTAAGTGCGACACCAAATTGGGTCAGTGAGATATTTCTCCTTACATAGTATGCTCATGTCAGTATCTGCATTTTGCCAAAAAAAAATATGTACTTTGAAAAAAAGATATTTTCGAAGATTTTATATCAATTTTTCTATGAAACCGAGTTAATTACCTTTTAGAAAATTCTTTGGCTAGGGAAAGCAAGTCAAAATCTTCCACCATTTTGCTTACTTAATTACCAAGAAAGGGATAAGGCAAAAGCGGACAAAACCTACTCAAAAGAAAAGGGGAAAAAAGAGGAAAAGACCGGGGCACAAAAGCAAGTCAAAGTCTTCCACCATCTTGCTTGCATAGTTGCAAAGAAAGTGATAAAGCAAAAGCTGACAAGACCTACTCAAAAGAAAGAAAGGGGGGAGGACCGGCAAGGAAAAGCAAGTCAAAGTCTTCCACCATTTTGCTTGCTTAGTTGCCAAGAAAGGGATAAGGTAAAAGCCGAGAATACCTGCTCAAAAGAAAAGGGGGAAAAAATAGAATCCTGAAATTTATGTTTTCAAGAGACTTGTGGGAGGGAAAATTGTCATTATAATCCTGCTCTCTTGATTCCTTGATGAATTCAGGAGAACCAAAAACATTTCTAAATGATTTTAGAGTAAGAAACTGCGTAAGTCTCTTAAATCTAGAGCATATTAGACATGGATGTCAAGCATATGGACAATGAAGAAGCAAGCTGGTTTGGTAGGGCCGAGAAGTTATTACATGGTTTGTAGGCCATACCGACAAATATGATTGGATCATATCAAAAAACCCTGAGTGTTCCTCACGCAAGTTTCGACTCGTTCTTTCTTTTGGGCAGGGGGTTAAATCAAAATAAAAGCATTGTAATCGTACAATAACAAGCAGATCGAGGGTTGATTTGAAAAGGGATTTCTTGAACGTGTCATTTTCCTTTGTCTGAGATGATCTCAGTGAGATCCATTACTGCTGCTTACATTACAAGCGGCTGGTGCCCAGGAAAAGACTCAGAACCGACTCCTCCTCGCCCTAATCTTTCAAAATTTGGCAGCTAAGCTGGCTGAGATAGCGACTGCTGCTTTCCATTTTCTCCCACCTAGATACATTATTGGATTGTAATAAATGGAAAAGAGGATTACTAATCAAGGAATAGTGGACTAAAAAAGACTTTTCGCTCATCTACAGACTATACATTTATTAGAAAATTCCATAAGGCTGCTGCTTCATTGTCAGGGGAAAAATCTTGCACGATCTTATCGCCATTGCCGACCTGCCCATGTGAATGAGATAAATGCGCAACACGCATGATCCGAGGACGAGTTGATCATTCAAGAACATGAATATGGATATACCCAGATCACAATATAATCAAGAGTAAAGGGGAAAAAATTATAATCAAGAGAGCATGATTAATTTATAAATAATGCGACGGAAAAAAATTAATCACAATATAATAATGTACTGAAATTTGTGTTTTATAATGGGGTTTTGTATGAGGTTTGCACGGTTTCTCCTAGGTGTTTTAATAAAATATAGATGTCCGACAACGCTACGTAAATACGCTATACATCAAACTCTTCAATTTGCCTATTGACTTTAAATGACTCATATTGATATGATAGCATATGTGGTTATGTTATTGTTCTATAATTATACTCTTTTTCTTTTAAATTGACAAGACTGAGCCAATACAGATCACAGTCCATGAATGTGAATACACGAGTTTGCCACACATGTAATCCTAACGCTAGTTTGTCATCAAGTGTCTGAGGAAAGTTGAAATTGATATGTGAAAGCTATCTCTTGATTGAAATATACATCAGCATAGCCAAGATCAGCTACCTGATAAAGTTTGTCAAATTTTCATCTTTATTCAAATTCATAAAATCCATTTTCTTCTCCCCTGCTTGCTCTGCTTATGCTGATCCTGAGCTTTTTTTTTCTTTGAGATTACATTGAATCCATCACTTTTGTGACCCTAGATTCAATTTAGCACATACATTAGATTTACGGAATAATTCCTTCGTATTACGAGTGTGCTATTAAAAGGAGTAACATGTAAAACTAGTAAGATTTTTGCTTTCTGTTGAGGATGAAACTTGTCATTTCTGGCTTAACAAATTATGGACCTTTAGACTGATCTGGAAAAATTTGATTTAGCCAGCTTTTATTGGATAGAATTTAGAAAACACACGAATTAAAGGTAACTCGGTGCTCTCTAAGTGTATTCCAGAGCTATAGTAAGATAAATGGAATACCGTTGGATCTTTGACTCTTCCCTCTTTCATCCGTTGAATGAGATGAGACATCAGTGGCCCAAAATGGTAAAGAACAAAAAGGAATAAATTCATGAAGAGAACAAAGGAGATTGTTTACCTTCACCAGCCAAAAGATTGCAAGGTCAACAGCAAATGCAGGAAAGAAATCCTGTAGAAAACCATAAGGAACCGTTTATTATTTACAAGCATATACCATCCTGGAAAGTGGAAACAATATGCATGCCATTAACGGGAAGAGCTGAAAGATTGTATTCAATACTAAATAACTGTAGTCACACATCATCTTTTTAACATGTAAAAATAACAATTTCATTCGGCATTGGAGAGTTGCAAGCTAACAAAGCCATTTAAAGGATCACAACCTTCAGTCACTGATCATATGTGAAAGATAGCCAAATGTCATGAGAATCAGCGACAACAGTCCTATTAGGTAGTACTAACTTTGTTCAAATATTTGAAATAATGAGAGATTAATTGAGGAAAATTAATAAAAACACACATTCTGTTAAACCAAATTAAAAAACAAGTATATCTTCAAATAATTCGAAAAAAAAATTGCACTTACTGGTGCTCTTATTAATGGTTCCACTCAAACATTCATGTCCCTCACCGTGATTCAGATAATACAGAGTCATTGTTCTCGTGTCCATGTTGGGTACATTCCTCTGGAGTTAATTCTTGTAAAAACTAATTACACACTACGGTAACCACTTCTAAATTTTACGCAAACAAGTTGGGTCTATTCGACTTCCAAAAATTGACTAGTAATGAACATAGACTTTGAAGGTGCCATATACACGGTGGAATGAGTAAGTCACAAGCCATAATAGAAAGAATTGGAAGAGTGGTGGCTCGCCTCTTCCACCATTTCAGGTCCTCGAGGTTATTTTCGCCTACTCTATTAATGTGCTTGGAGTGTGTCTATTCCCAAGTACATCTCCAACTCATTGGTAGACGGTGAAGACGAAGACTCAGCGTGCTGTGGGATGTTCTTCTCCAAGCAAAGACCATATAGGTTCGTGGGCACTACTCAATGAGGCCATGCTCTTTGTCCATGGGATTGAACTTGTATTATATCGACTGGCATATGCCACATACATATTTGAGAGCCAACTCATCGTTATCGCCAATATGTGTTCCACTTGGAACTCCTGACTCAGTCTGAAATATTTGTAATATTAACAAGAAGAGTTTCAAGCCCCTCCAACTTGAACCATGGATCCAAGATAGTGGCTACCAAAATAAAGCGGGATGTTTTTGTAATACTTGAGGAATTTCGCCTTTATGGCCACTACTATTTCGTTGAAAAAGGTATCATCGTCTTGTTCACCAATTCTTTTGACATTGGGTGTTGATAGAAGGACACGATTGCTTGATCGCTAATCCAAATCTTCGGATTTCAGTCTCGATAAATTCTCAGTTTTTCATGTGGTTTGCAAGTTCATTCTCGCATGAGCTAGAATTATCATATTGGAAAATCGGAATGTGATAGTTTCAAGCATGATTTCTGCTATTAGTCAAATTTGACGCATAAAAAACTAGTCAAAGATTTCTAAATGGCGAGGAAGCCCCCTAAGAAAATCACTAAATCTGGGCAGAATATGAAAGCATCTGGGCGGAGTAAGCATTATACTTGTACCCGAGCACAAGATCATAAGCAGCTAAATGGAAGATGAAAATCCCAGATGGAATCTGTAAATCTATGCAATTTATAAAAGGAAAAAAATCTTCTTTCATGTTTTTTTCAAATCAAATTCGTGCGCTTTTAATATTTTAAGTAAGTCCTACCTTCACAATTTTTTTGATCAAATCCGTGCGAATATAAATCCGCCCAAATCTAGTTAACTTGGCAAGTCGGGACAACATCAAAGGACAATGTAGATAACAATTAGTCAATGTGGATGCCCACATGAACAACACCCTGGAAAAATTTAGTCAATGTGAACGATGTTGATATATGATGTGGATTAACAACGTGGATGCCCATGAACGGGGCCTTACAATTTCGGGAGGGGTGTGGATGCCCACGAATGGAGCATCCATGTTGGAAAACTTTTATCCATGTTACACTCCAACGGTCACGTCAGTTGAATTGTGTCAAATTTATTGTCGGAAGGACTTAGTTAAAAATTTATGAAAGTTAGAGAATTTGGTTAGACAATTTATGTAACATCCTGAATTTTGACTCGTTATCGGGACCAATAAAGTGTATATTCATTCTCGTGTAATTTTAGTGAGTCTCGCCTGAACCTGATCAGTCTCGGGACACTAACCATATGAGAAAGGCTAAATAGGAACAAGTACGTGGACCGAGAACCCGATCGCGACTGAACGCTGATTTCGAAGAACGTTGAGGAAATATTTCGAGCCAATATAGGCCGATCTTAGGAAAATGACTGGTTGATTTTGTCAGTAACGTACGATCGGATCGCGAGTGATTTCGCACGACCGAAAGTACACCTGACGAATGAAACCTGATTGTAATCCAAACAATCGCGACCCTGGTGCTAGTGATAATTCCTCTCGTTCTCTCGAAAATTAGACCATCACGATTCGGACAATCTTAGGTCGATACGCGTAACACCTAAACAGCCACTCGTTAGTAAGAGACCCTAAAACTGCAAAACGAGCATATTGAGATTACAATATTGGACCCGAGTTTCGATATCAAAATCTCAAGGGTAATTGCGACTATTTTGCAAGACGGACGTCAATTTGGAATGGCCATTCATATTTGGGATTAAAATGGTTAAAAACTGAAGTTCTGACAGAATTTAAGAAAAAGGACCATTTTGCCCCTGGAAACGCCGAGGCCGAATTCAGAGGCCGTTTGAGGTTATTTTTCGCAACCAGCGTCATTTTGGGGTAGCCAAGTGTGTTTGGAGTGATTCTGGACAAAAAGTGGATTTTTGACAAAAATTGGAAAATAATATTATTTTATTCCCGGAAACTTCGCAGAGGATTTTCGAGGGCTTAGAAAGCGAATTTCGCGATTCCGACTCTGGATTAGGTATCACATGAATATTTAGGACCGGTATGAGCGAAAATTGGAATTTCGGTTCCGGACGGAAAAATGACGGAATTGCCCCTAGGCCATTTTTGATTTATTTCGAATTTTGGATTAAATTTGGAGATTAACCAAGGTTGGTTAAAGTTAACTAGGGTTGGTTAACCATGGTTAGGGGCAAATGACCATTTTACCCTTGCATTATTGGATTAGATTGAATATGAGCCATTGGATCAAGGGCATTTTGGTCATTTAGGCTAGGATTGTGACAAGTGTCATCCACCCACTCTCTCTCTTGACCATCTTTGACCTTCTCTCTCTCTCCTCAGCTCTCTCTCTCCCCGCATTTCTCTCTCTTCCCTCCCGAATTCCCTTCGGCAGCTGCTCCATTCCAGCCGATCAGCACCGCCGGCCACTGTTCATGCCGGAATAGGGGTCCTCGCCGGAGCTGCTGGCAGCCAGCCGCCGCGTCTCACCCCCAGCCATCACCCCCCAGCCTAGTCGCAACATTTTTCCCCTTCTCCGCCGTCCACAGCCGCCCGTCCGCAGCTGCTCCCGCCGGGCGTGCAAGGACGCCGTCGCCGTCGCTGGGCTCGTCCGCCTGGCCGCGCCGCCGTGCACCACCCCAGCCGTCCAGCCTCGCCTCACCGTCTCCCTTTCAGTTAGCCTCAGCCCACCCTCACCGACTTCTCCCCTGTTTTTGGCCGAGCTTGACCGTGGGCTTGCCGGACCGCCGTGAGCCGCCGGCTCGCTTTGGGACGCCGCCGTCGATTGAACCGCTTGCCGGTGATCGGCCGCTCGTCCCCGTCGTCTCGCGTCGCTAATAGGCGAGTAAATCCACTAATCCCTAAATTAGTCTAATTTGTGCTAGATTAGGGGTTTAATTATGTTAATTAGGGCCTAATTAAGTATATTTTGTGCAAGGGTTAATTAGTGGACTTAATTAGGGCTAATTATGGTGGTTTAGTGGTAAATTAGAGGGAGATTGAGGGCTGAATTGAGGTGGGCCTCATGGGCTCCGAATTTTGATTTAATGGGCCCAAATTAGGGAATTTTAAATGGGCCTTAGAATTAGAAAATGAAATGGGCCCATGAAGTTGGAATTAAATTGAAATTGTTTGAAGCCCAATTGGAAAATGGAATGGGCCTTGAAGTGAGTTGACTTGAATTGTGGAAGCCCATTTGGGAATTACTTGGGCCTTTGTTGTAGATTGAATTGAATTTATTTGAAGCCCAATTGGAAATTAAATGGGCCTTTGATTGTGAAATTCCACGTTGGTTTTGATATGATTTGAGTGTAACTGTGACCGACGGGTCAGGCCTTCGGGTCGATTTATAACTGTGACCGACGGGTCAGGCCTTCGGGTCGATTTATAACTGTGACCGACGGGTCAGGCCTTCGGGTCGATTTATAACTGTGACCAACGGGTCAGGCCTTCGGGTCGATTTATAACTGTGACCGACGGGTCAGGCCTTCGGGTCGATTTATTACTGTGACCGACGGGTCAGGCCTTCGGGTCGATTTATTACTGTGACCGACGGGTCGGGCCTTCGGGTCGAACGATTGATGACCATTGGGTCATGGCCTTCGGGTCGAGTTAAACTGTGATGACCATTGGGTCATGGCCTTCGGGTCGATTTAATTGTCTATGAGTTATATTGATATCGAAAGCCTAACCTGCAGGGCTGGAGTATTGAGATCAGGCTGTGAGCCCATGTGAACTTATAGTGATTTATTTACTGGTTCAGTGAATTATGTGTTTTATTTATTTCTGGAGGTGCACGTTAGCCTAGTTTAGGATTAGAGATTTTACTTGCTGAGTTTATCTCACGGTTGTGGTAAAACCGATTTTCAGACCCCCGTACCTAGGATGCCGAGGAACGGTCCGCTTTTTGGATACCCACACCGCATTCAGAGATCGTCTAGCGTACACCCGTGTGGGGATGGATCAGCCTATGTTAGGTTTCATTCAGTGGTGTTAGTAGACGTGGGAGAGGATTTCAATCACACTCAAGAGTATGTGGCGTGGTGCCGTAGGGGTGCAGACGGCGTAATAGGACCCCCGATGAGGACTTTTGATGTTCCAATAGATGTAAATGGCGTGATGATTCCCCAAATGGTGAGTGGAGAAGTTTCTGATCCTCCAGCCTCTCTTAGTGTGAGTAGCGTGGGTGATACTGTGGACGGACCGATACCCATGGATGAGGTGCAAGGAGGGGAGCAAGTTATAGCTGATGATGTAATCGAAGAGGAAGACGAAGAACACAATTTGGAAATGGTAGGAGAAAATGCTGAAGCAGCAGGCGAAATAGCAGAGGTTGGATCGGACGAAGAAATACTATCGGAGGAGGATTCTTCTGAGGAATCTGCAGTACCATCCGATCCAAACCGGGAGCAGTAGAGCTGGTTTCAGTATTAGGAGTTAGGCTAACCCTCTTTTGTTGTATCCTCTCCTAGATAGTAAGCTGACACCTCTAGGCCACCGATCCTTTTTGTTTAGTGGCCTTTTGTTGTATTCTTTTTGGATTGTAAATAACTAGTTTGTATAAGTTTTTAAAAAGGGTGTTTATATGTTAGTATTTCTTTAGCATATTATTGTCTATTGCTATTCATGGTTATAATTGCATGTCCGGGTGTATATATATATATATATATATATATATATATATATACGTTGCTTCCGCATGTGACGTGCATTTGCTCTGATTTGGGTTTCGGGTCGGTGACGCAATCCTGGGAGCGTCGCACTTCAAGTCGACCAAAGTGCGGATGTTCAGCCTTCGTGGGGTACGGGGCGTGACATCCCCGTTAGAATTGGTATCAGAGCAAGGACAGCTCTGTTTGATTTAGTTGAGCCTTGGAGTGATAAGGAGAAATGACCATGGGTAGCTATAAGGTGACTTAGTGCGCTAAGTGTACCTCCAGAATGTTTGTGTTTGACTGTTGTGGTGATTATTTGAACCAGTAATATGCAGGTGCGGCAGGACCCAAGGTTAGTGTGCGAGTTCTTGGGTGAAAATTTTGTGCTGTTGTGTTAGCCGCATGCTGAGTGCTTAATTATTTATGTGTTTATACCTGCCTAGGACTTAGACCGGTTAGTTGGTTTAGGTCTCTAATTCCCGGATGGAATTATAGCAGGTAGTTGAGCACTCAGAGTCTAGATGAGCAGTGAAAGAGGAAGAGTGAGAGGAGCCCCAAGGAGGGGCGCAGGCAGAGAAGCTCGTGGTAGAGGTCGCGCTAGAGCAAGAGCGATAGAGAATATAGTTGCGGGTGCTAGAGAGGAAGGGAACCCTAGAGTTGGTGTTGGGGCTGCAGTGGACCCCAGAGCTGATGTTAGACAGGCGGAAGATCCGCGCATGGAAGGAGTTCTCCGAGCGTTAGACCGAATTGGTAATGTGATGGATAGGCAGGCGCAGGAAAGAGAGAATGCGACCGCTCAGGCTGCTGAGGCCGCAGCCGTTGCTGCCGTCCATGAGAACCAAGCTCAAGCTCAGCCAGTACAAGCTCAACCAATGGTGGCACCTAGACCAATGCACCAGTTGGTGGAGCATTTCCTTAAGTTGAAACCGCCCAAATTCACGGGCAGAGGTGACCCCGAAGCCGCCCCGCGTTGGGTAGAGGAATTGGAAAAGGCATTTGAGCTGTTAGAGTGTACTGAGAGGGAGAAAATCTTATTGGCATCGTATCAACTGCAGGATAATGCCCACGATTAGTGGAAGGCGGTCAAGGATAGAGTGTTTCCAGAATTTATGGAACCGACCTGGGCAATTTTCGTTGAGCATTTCTATGGGCAGTTTTTCTCTGAGAGTGCCCAAGAGAAGAAAATGGCAGAGTTTATGAGGCTTCGTCAAGGATCGATGACTGTGGTACAGTATGAGGCAGAGTTTATCAGATTGTCCAAATTTGCCCCGAGAATGGTTGAGAATCCCTTGGACAAGGCTCGAAGGTTCCGGGATGGACTGAAACCGGAACTTCGCACTCAGATGCTTTTGTTGAATATCAGGGATTATCGAGAGTTATATGAGCGAGCCCAGACTATGGAGCGGGATCAGATTGAAAGGGCATCAGCATCGGGTTCGAGGTTTATTCCTAACCGGGACAATCGTCGCTTTGTAAGGAGACCAATGGCCAGTAATAGACGGTTTGTTCCGCCCCCGAGAAGGATTATCGGGAAGCCCAGTCAGACGCAACATAGGATTGGAGCTTGTTTTCGTTGTGGGAGTATGGGGCACCAGATCAAGAATTGCCCCCAGCAACGACTTTTGGGACCCCCAGGTCAACCACAGCAGCCGCTTAGAATTGGAAATCAGGCCGGAAATCCTCCACAGGCTACTCAGGGTAGACCACCTGCTCAAGGACGAGTGTATGCTATGGCGCGAAAGGATGTTGAGGACGCGCCAGGCGTGGTCACAGGTGCCGTTTCTCTTTGCAATCATTCGGCATATGCGTTGTTTGATCCCGGGGCAACCCATTCGTTTATTTCTGAGCAGTTTGTTAGACTGGTTGGTCTGGAGCCTGTTTTACTTGAAATTATGTTGTGTGTGACGACCCCACTGCATGATAGGGTGTTAGTATCATTGGGGTGCTTGGACTGTAAAATTGTGATTGGAAATGTTGAGGAAAGGATTGATTTAGCTGTGTTAGCCATGTATGACTTTGATGTGATTATTGGTATGGATTGGCTGACTAAACAGAAAGCCGTTATGGATTGCGGCAGCAGGACGATCCAATTTAATCCGATTGGTCGTCCTAAGTTTGAATTTCAGGGAAACCGAGGAGGAACCTCGATCCCTTGGATTTCCTCAGTGGAGGCAACAGAAATGCTTGAGGAAGGTTGTGAGGGGTATTTGGTTAACGTTAAGGATCCGACATTGGTGGAGCCTAAATTGGAAGAAATCTCTGTAGTATGTAATTTCCCCGAGGTTTTTCCTCAAGAGTTGCCAGGTTTGCCACCGAACGAGAAGTGGAATTTGTGATAGAGTTGGCCCCAGGAACTGAGCCAATTTCTAAGGCCCCGTATCGGATGTCGTTGTCGGAACTGAAAGAGTTGAAAGTTCAGATGCAGGAGTTACTAGACAAGGGATTTATTCGTCCTAGTGCGTCTCCATGGGGAGCGCCAGTCCTGTTTGTAAGGAAAAAGGACGGGACGTTGAGATTATGTATAGACTACCGGCAGTTGAATCAGGTGACTGTAAAGAATAAGTATCCACTGCCAAGGATCGATGACTTGTTTGATCAATTGCAAGGGGCGTCAGTATTTTCCAAGATTGATCTACGGACAGGGTATCACCAGTTAAGAATTCGGAAAGAGGATATACCCAAGACTGCATTTAGGACGAGGTATGGGCATTATGAGTTTACAGTCATGCCCTTTGGTTTAACGAATGCCCCTGCAGCTTTCATGGATCTGATGAATAGAGTTTTTAAGGAATTTCTGGATCAGTTCGTCATCGTGTTCATTGACGATATTTTGGTGTATTCGAAGAGTTCAGAGGAGCATGAAGTGCATTTGACGGAAGTTCTACGGACGTTAAGGGAACATGCGCTTTATGCGAAGTTCAGCAAATGTGAATTCTGGCTTAGCAAGGTAGCCTTTCTTGGACATATCGTGTCGGGAGAAGGAATATCAGTGGATCCTACTAAGATTGAAGCAGTGCTTAAATGGCCCAGGCCGACGTCAGTGACGGAAATCAGAAGTTTCTTAGGATTGGCCGGCTATTATCGACGCTTTGTGGAAGGATTCTCGTCGATAGCCACGCCCTTAACGCGATTACTGAAAAAGGAAACTAAGTTTGAATGGGACGATAAGTGCGAACGAAGTTTTCAGGAGCTTAAGCACAGACTGACGACAGCTCCAGTCTTGACTATCCCCTCTGGACCGGGTGGATTTGAAGTATACAGTGATGCTTCGTTCAAAGGACTTGGTTGTGTGTTAATGCAACATGGAAAAGTAGTTGCGTATGCGTCGCGTCAGTTGAGACCCCATGAAGTGAATTATCCGACGCATGACTTAGAGTTGGCTGCCATCGTCTTTGCACTCAAAATCTGGAGACATTATTTGTGTGGGGAAAAGTTTCAGATCTATACGGATCATCAGAGCCTCAAATACCTGTTCTCGCAGAAAGAGTTGAATATGAGACAGCGTAGATGGATGGAGCTTCTTAAGGATTATGATTGCGACATCCTGTATCACCCTGGAAAAGCGAATAGAGTGGCAGATGCACTGAGTCGCAAGTCTAGCATGGCACACTTGATGATTAAGGAATGGACGTTATTGGAAAGGCTCCGAGACTCGGAATTTAAATTGGAATTAAGCCATGTGTCGAATCTGCTGGCTACATTGAGGATCGAGCCGGAGATTCAAACTAAGATTAAGGCTCTGCAGTCCACGGATCAGGAAATTCAGAAAATTGTGGGAATGGATGCCTCGGCAAGGAAGCCAGACTTCCAAGTATCAGAAGATGGAGTCCTGAAGTATAGAGGACGATGGTGTGTACCGGATGATATTGAGCTTAAGGAAGAAATATTAAGAGAAGCTCATCGCAGCAATTACAGTATCCACCCTGGCAGTACGAAAATGTATCAGAATCTGCGGCAACATTATTGGTGGAACGGATTGAAAACGGATGTGGCCAGACATGTGGCTAAGTGTTTGACGTGCCAACAAGTAAAGGCACAACATTGTAAACCTGGAGGATTGCTGCGACCATTGGAAATCCCCGAGTGGAAATGGGAACACATAACCATGGACTTCGTAACAGGATTACCAAGGAGTCAGAGAGGGCATGATTCCATTTGGGTAATAGTGGATAGACTGACTAAGTCAGCGCATTTTCTGGCGGTGCGCAAGGATTTTGAGTTAGAAAGATATGCAGAGCTGTATGTAAGACAGATCGTGAGACTGCATGGTGTGCCAGTGACGATTACTTCAGATCGTGATCCGAGGTTTACAGCGAACTTCTGGAAAAGTCTGCAGACAGCTTTGGGGACAAAGGTGCAGTTCAGTACAGCTTATCATCCGCAGACTGATGGGCAATCAGAAAGAACAATCCAGACCCTTGAGGATATGTTGAGGGCTTGTGTGGTGGATTTTCAGGGCAAATGGGAAGAACAGCTGCATCTGGTGGAGTTTGCATACAATAACAGTTATCAGCAGAGTATCCAGATGGCCCCATTTGAAGCTTTGTATGGCAGAGCATGTAGGACTCCCGTATGCTGGGATGAAGTGGGAGAACGGAGCATTACAGGCCCAGAGTTGGTACAGCAAACAGTGGAAGCTGTTGAGATCATTCGAGAGAGGTTAAAAACAGCACAGAGTCGACAGAAAAGTTATGCCGATCGGAGACGATGACATCTGGAATTTCAAGTTGGGGATCATGTGTTTCTCAAGGTGTCGCCTATGAAGGGATTATCCCGATTTGGCAAGAAAGGAAAGTTGAGTCCGAGATTTGTTGGGCCGTTTGAGATTTTGGAAAAGATTGGCGACATGGCGTACAGACTGGCCCTGCCACCGAATTTGTCCCAGATACACAATGTCTTCCACGTGTCGATGTTGAGAAAATATGAACTGGATCCGACACACGTTCTAAGATACGAAGAAATAGACGTGGACGACAGGGTGTCATACGTGGAGAGACCAGTTAGAATCGAAGATAGAAAGGATCGAGTACTTCGGAACAAGACAATCCCGATGGTGAAGGTAGTTTGGGAGCACCACGGGACAGAGGGCGCTACTTGGGAAAGCGAGGAAACTATGCGACGTCAACACCCCCAGTTGTTCGAAGAGCAGGGTTGAAGTGCAAATTTCGAGGACGAAATTTTTGTAAGGGGGGAAGAGTTGTAACATCCTGAATTTTGACCCGTTATCGGGACCAATAAAGTGTATATTCATTCTCGTGTAATTTTAGTGAGTCTCGCCTGAACCTGATCAGTCTCGGGACACTAACCATATGAGAAAGGCTAAATAGGAACAAGTACGTGGACCGAGAACCCGATCGCGACTGAACGCTGATTTCGAAGAACGTTGAGGAAATATTTTGAGCCAATATAGGCCGATCTTAGGAAAATGACTGGTTGATTTTGTCAGTAACGTACGATCGGATCGCGAGTGATTTCGCACGACCGAAAGTACACCTGACGAATGAAACCTGATTGTAATCCAAACAATCGCGACCCTGGTGCTAGTGATAATTCCTCTCGTTCTCTCGAAAATTAGACCATCACGATTCGGACAATCTTAGGTCGATACGCGTAACACCTAAACAGCCACTCGTTAGTAAGAGACCCTAAAACTGCAAAACGAGCATATTGAGATTACAATATTGGACCCGAGTTTCGATATCAAAATCTCAAGGGTAATTGCGACTATTTTGCAAGACGGACGTCAATTTGGAATGGCCATTCATATTTGGGATTAAAATGGTTAAAAACTGAAGTTCTGACAGAATTTAAGAAAAAGGACCATTTTGCCCCTGGAAACGCCGAGGCCGAATTCAGAGGCCGTTTGAGGTTATTTTTCGCAACCAGCGTCATTTTGGGGTAGCCAAGTGTGTTTGGAGTGATTCTGGACAAAAAGTGGATTTTCGACAAAAATTGGAAAATAATATTATTTTATTCCCGGAAACTTCGCAGAGGATTTTCGAGGGCTTAGAAAGCGAATTTCGCGATTCCGACTCTGGATTAGGTATCACATGAATATTTAGGACCGGTATGAGCGAAAATTGGAATTTCGGTTCCGGACGGAAAAATGACGGAATTGCCCCTAGGCCATTTTTGATTTATTTCGAATTTTGGATTAAATTTGGAGATTAACCAAGGTTGGTTAAAGTTAACTAGGGTTGGTTAACCATGGTTAGGGGCAAATGACCATTTTACCCTTGCATTATTGGATTAGATTGAATATGAGCCATTGGATCAAGGGCATTTTGGTCATTTAGGCTAGGATTGTGACAAGTGTCATCCACCCACTCTCTCTCTTGACCATCTTTGACCTTCTCTCTCTCTCTCCTCAGCTCTCTCTCTCCCCGCATTTCTCTCTCTTCCCTCCCGAATTCCCTTCGGCAGCTGCTCCATTCCAGCCGATCAGCACCGCCGGCCACTGTTCATGCCGGAATAGGGGTCCTCGCCGGAGCTGCTGGCAGCCAGCCGCCGCGTCTCACCCCCAGCCATCACCCCCCAGCCTAGTCGCAACATTTTTCCCCTTCTCCGCCGTCCACAGCCGCCCGTCCGCAGCTGCTCCCGCCGGGCGTGCAAGGACGCCGTCGCCGTCGCTGGGCTCGTCCGCCTGGCCGCGCCGCCGTGCACCACCCCAGCCGTCCAGCCTCGCCTCACCGTCTCCCTTTCAGTTAGCCTCAGCCCACCCTCACCGACTTCTCCCCTGTTTTTGGCCGAGCTTGACCGTGGGCTTGCCGGACCGCCGTGAGCCGCCGGCTCGCTTTGGGACGCCGCCGTCGATTGAACCGCTTGCCGGTGATCGGCCGCTCGTCCCCGTCGTCTCGCGTCGCTAATAGGCGAGTAAATCCACTAATCCCTAAATTAGTCTAATTTGTGCTAGATTAGGGGTTTAATTATGTTAATTAGGGCCTAATTAAGTATATTTTGTGCAAGGGTTAATTAGTGGACTTAATTAGGGCTAATTATGGTGGTTTAGTGGTAAATTAGAGGGAGATTGAGGGCTGAATTGAGGTGGGCCTCATGGGCTCCGAATTTTGATTTAATGGGCCCAAATTAGGGAATTTTAAATGGGCCTTAGAATTAGAAAATGAAATGGGCCCATGAAGTTGGAATTAAATTGAAATTGTTTGAAGCCCAATTGGAAAATGGAATGGGCCTTGAAGTGAGTTGACTTGAATTGTGGAAGCCCATTTGGGAATTACTTGGGCCTTTGTTGTAGATTGAATTGAATTTATTTGAAGCCCAATTGGAAATTAAATGGGCCTTTGATTGTGAAATTCCACGTTGGTTTTGATATGATTTGAGTGTAACTGTGACCGACGGGTCAGGCCTTCGGGTCGATTTATAACTGTGACCGACGGGTCAGGCCTTCGGGTCGATTTATAACTGTGACCGACGGGTCAGGCCTTCGGGTCGATTTATAACTGTGACCGACGGGTCAGGCCTTCGGGTCGATTTATAACTGTGACCGACGGGTCAGGCCTTCGGGTCGATTTATTACTGTGACCGACGGGTCGGGCCTTCGGGTCGAACGATTGATGACCATTGGGTCATGGCCTTCGGGTCGAGTTAAACTGTGATGACCATTGGGTCATGGCCTTCGGGTCGATTTAATTGTCTATGAGTTATATTGATATCGAAAGCCTAACCTGCAGGGCTGGAGTATTGAGATCAGGCTGTGAGCCCATGTGAACTTATAGTGATTTATTTACTGGTTCAGTGAATTATGTGTTTTATTTATTTCTGGAGGTGCACGTTAGCCTAGTTTAGGATTAGAGATTTTACTTGCTGAGTTTATCTCACGGTTGTGGTAAAACCGATTTTCAGACCCCCGTACCTAGGATGCCGAGGAACGGTCCGCTTTTTGGATACCCACACCGCATTCAGAGATCGTCTAGCGTACACCCGTGTGGGGATGGATCAGCCTATGTTAGGTTTCATTCAGTGGTGTTAGTAGACGTGGGAGAGGATTTCAATCACACTCAAGAGTATGTGGCGTGGTGCCGTAGGGGTGCAGACGGCGTAATAGGACCCCCGATGAGGACTTTTGATGTTCCAATAGATGTAAATGGCGTGATGATTCCCCAAATGGTGAGTGGAGAAGTTTCTGATCCTCCAGCCTCTCTTAGTGTGAGTAGCGTGGGTGATACTGTGGACGGACCGATACCCATGGATGAGGTGCAAGGAGGGGAGCAAGTTATAGCTGATGATGTAATCGAAGAGGAAGACGAAGAACACAATTTGGAAATGGTAGGAGAAAATGCTGAAGCAGCAGGCGAAATAGCAGAGGTTGGATCGGACGAAGAAATACTATCGGAGGAGGATTCTTCTGAGGAATCTGCAGTACCATCCGATCCAAACCGGGAGCAGTAGAGCTGGTTTCAGTATTAGGAGTTAGGCTAACCCTCTTTTGTTGTATCCTCTCCTAGATAGTAAGCTGACACCTCTAGGCCACCGATCCTTTTTGTTTAGTGGCCTTTTGTTGTATTCTTTTTGGATTGTAAATAACTAGTTTGTATAAGTTTTTAAAAAGGGTGTTTATATGTTAGTATTTCTTTAGCATATTATTGTCTATTGCTATTCATGGTTATAATTGCATGTCCGGGTGTATATATATATATATATATATATATATATATATATACGTTGCTTCCGCATGTGACGTGCATTTGCTCTGATTTGGGTTTCGGGTCGGTGACGCAATCCTGGGAGCGTCGCACTTCAAGTCGACCAAAGTGCGGATGTTCAGCCTTCGTGGGGTACGGGGCGTGACAATTTAAAAATTATTGTCGAACAGATTTATTGTCATGAAGCGTGATAGGTCGGTAATCACTCAATGGATCCATTATCAAAGATATCCAACGCCTCTAAGAACTCCGCCCTATCAAGACCTTGAATTTCGACTAGATTGTTTCAATAGTTAGCCTTTCAATGGACTTGCTGCAATATATAGCTATTTCCTCTAGTGGAGAGGCGCGGCAGAAATCCAAGATATTCATTTGAGGAGATTGCTAAGAGAGAACCCAAATTTGAGTTCGGCAACATATCCAATTAAACTTATTTTAAATTAAAAGGTTAAGCCAATGTGTTATGGGTCAGCTATGATACATTAACTACTCCACATCGTAGCAATTCTCCAATGGAGGACTTTTCTAATACAAACACGTGCATCTTAACATCCTCCTAGAACTCAAAAATTATCATGGCCCGAAATTTTAACTAGATTATAGTAAAACAAGTGTAATCGTTTCAGGTGGGAAATGTCCTTTCTTTTAATATAACCGTAGTGTTCTATTGAAAACTCTTCCAAGTACTTCAATCAGTCAAGCTATTACGACAGGAGGCAACATAAAGTTTCAAGGGTCTTGAGGGAAGCTCTAGGGTCTATTCGAGTAGATAGCATTCATAAAGATCAAGTTCTTCTAGATAGATTAGGTAAGAAAGTTGTGGTAACCTGAGACTCTAACAAAAGACCGTCAAATATGTTAAGCTGGAAGGAAGCACTGTCAGCGATCGGAGATCATATCAACCCATAGCCTAAGGTGTTGGAGAGAAGAAAGATTTTGATTTTGCTTTCCGGCAGGTCAAATATTGGTGCACTAATGAATTGGAGAATCTCAAGCGAAGACAAGTCACCATCTCACTTGGAACTTCCTCTTTCAATCTATAGTAGAATCCAAGACTTGGCATTCGCAATTCTTACAACCCTACAATAGCAATAGGTAACTTTTCAATCTTAGAATGACTAATGTCCAGATCTTACAGGTTTTGTAAATCCCCAATTGAACTATAAATTTCTCTCAATGACCAACAACCCCTGGCACTAAGTTTCTTCGGCTTCCTTAGAGAATCAATTGATATGAGAATCTTTGTAAAACTAGCAAAATCTAAAATAAGTTCGTTTAGTTCTTCTAATTCGCCCACTTCTCCTGGTAGTTCCTTGAGACTAACACGGGAACTCAAGCCCAAGGAAACGAGGCTCTTGACTTTGCTGACAAAAGGGTGGACTTGCATCAACCCGTGACATTTTTTCATGCTAAGAATCTCCAACTTTGTGATAGCCGAAAAATCCTGAGTACATTTTGCATAATGGCAAAATGCAAGGTCAAGAACTTCTAGCTGCTTTGTCACCTATACAAAGAAGAAAAGCTGTCAAGAGAGGCTAATCAAGTTGTAGATTGGGTAGTGAAAGCCCAAAGATCTAAGCATCTCCTTTGTTATTGGGTTTATAACCCTCTTTTAGCTTTATGGGACCTCTTAGTATTAGAAGCCCATGTTGCTCGTTCATCTTGTGCTACTTAAGAAATGGAAAAGCTTCTGTTTCGAACAAAACAAAAACAAGAAAAAAAAAATATCGCAGAGGATGTCTTTTTTCCATCTTACCATTATTGAACTCCATCCTCTCCGATGCTCTATTATCTGGTTGCATGACAACTACAGCATTACTAACTTCAATAGATGCAAATTAGTTGCCGAAAAAGACAGATTGGGTTTAATGTCAAACCATTGAAGCCATCTTAATTCATGAAACAGTTCGTTAAAGTCTCCACTGAAAACTGCCCACCTCAATTGAAGCACAATTTTCAGAGATTATAGGCATCAAAATATTAGCCCATGTGATCGCATCAAGGAGCCATGAACCAAACCCTTCGCCGACATGAAAGCTGTCATCATCACTGAACACAAAACATTGGTACCGTTCCTTCATTTATGTGATTGTTGTAGCCTCTAAAGCTCAAGAATACATCAAAGGGATCACTTCCTGCTCTTGTTGGTGTTGGAGAGATGAACGTAGATGTAGATGCTTCGTCATTGCTCTTATTTTCTACATGTGCATATCTTCTGCTCTTTTTCCTCTTCTTTAGAAGACATAAGCGAACACCAAAAGAACAATTGGTGCAACAAGCACCACGAAAGAATGCCCCAAAATGAACTGATGCTTTCCGTTATTTGCGTTGCTCTAGCTCTTGCCTTTATCCATGGAAAGTCTGATAGCACAGAGAAAAATGAAATGCCTTCCTGTAGCACAAAAGGATAGATTAATATATGAATTGGACTTATGCATTAACTTGAAAAGATGGACACCACACGCTCAGAGTAAAGTGCACAACTTCAAAAAAAGAAACCCGATCAAGTTTCGCTTTCTCTACTCAAGTTTAGCTCAACAGCAATAGTTGAAATACTCAGGCTCAAGTTGACTCGATCCTCACATAGCTAGAACCAAGCCCAACCTCTTCTAAGTGAAAAGGAATGGATTTCTTAAGAAACAATACCCTAAAATACAAGGGCCCCCAGAATTGGCTGTTATGCAGGGAGCAACTAATTTGGCAATAAAATTACATAATAATCCAGCGGTTACTTCATGCGAAGAATCACAAATGCTAAGCATACACCATGACTGTACAAAGAGAAGGCAAAGAAAGAAAGAAAGTTAAGACATACAATTTTGATTAGAACAACTCCGCCATATTCTTCGCAACTCAGAACATCCTAAAGACCGGCGAGAGGCAGTTGAACGATCAACGACGATCAGGTGAGAAGGGAAAACAGACCGGGTCTGGCCAATTGTTCGTGATTTTCTTTATTAGTAATTTTCCTCACTAATAGTAATTTATCGGTTACATATCATTTTATAATTTTTTTTCACAGGATGTAATTTCCCCTTTGTTGTCGTATTCCCTAAATCCTATGATTTGTAAAATTTCACAAAAAATAGTAATCTACCTAATGAATATCTTTTTTCTATTGTTAGTAAATTACCTAATAAATCTTAACTTTCTTTTGGCGAGTAATTATTCCCACTAATAGTAATTTTTCTGTAATTTATCCTTACATGACTTTTTTTAGAGGGTTTAAATTATCTTTGGAGGTAGTAAATTTTCTGGAGCCTGTGTTTCATAATATTCCATAAATATAGTAATTTATTCAGTTCATAGTAAATTTCTTTTGTGTATGTTTTGTAAAATATCAATTTGATCATAATTTTCTTTTACACTTTGTAAATGTTTGAGATCCACATGTTAGTAATTTTCCTTGCACATCGCAATTTTTCTCAAACTTTAAAGTTGATCAGTTTTGAGTCTGTAACTTTTCTTTAACGTTTGAAAGTGATGACAAAAATAGGTTTTGCAAAACAAATTTGACGGACCACATTTTTTCCCCTTTTAATCCGACGGTCCACGTTGAATGTGGGACCAATCCCGTAAAAGATAACTTTGACTTATGTGAATTCCCGTTACTATTATGAAGTTTTGGGCACAATAAAGGAGTTTTATTTATTTATTTTTTGGCCAAACAGTAAAGCAGTGTTGGAGACGCTATTTTTTAAGAAAATTTGAAGTTCATTCCATCGTAATATATATTAATAAAAATTGTTACTCTGTCATTATTTTCTTTTGCTGATACACAACAACAGATAAAAGAAATTTGAGATGCTTCTTGTAGATCTATATATTCAGTACGACACGCAAGTCTTAGGTATGCAAAGGAGCCTTTTACACATATTCCTATCTATTTCAACCCAATAATCTTACTGTCCAACAAAACCAACAACCTTTTTTTAAGAAATTTTTTTTGCCAAAATGTGGTCTCCAGTTTTCTTAAAATACTCGATGGATCTCATTGGATGTAGTAGTTCTCACTTCATGCGCGCCGGATAATTATCAAACCATATCAATCAATAATATATATATTTTTTGCGAATTTTGCGATTCTCATCTGGCCTTTTTAATGATCTTTTTAAAACTTCAAGTAACTATTTATGTAAATATCTACGCGTAGAATCATACGTAATATTTAATTATTTTTTTTGAAAACTCCAAGTAACTATTTTCTTTTCCAAATGTTGAATAGAGGCACAATTGATGGATAATTTTTTTGTCATTATTTCTTCCCACCGAACGAGCCCACCCTTGCCAAACGAAACCAAGAAAACCAACGAGGGGGGCCAAAATAGGAATTAAAACAAACTCCAGGAGCGAAAACGGAAATTGTCAAAAGAAACAAAAAAGGGGAAATGGCCCCAATCTCTCTCCGTTCTCTCGCTCCGGCATATAAAAAGGCAAAGGAAAAGCAATCAATCCCGCCATCGCTGGCAAGGATTTCCGAAAGAGGGTACTTCGAGCGCGCCCGCTCTCGCGAGAGCGACTAGCGATCGATTCGGTTCGATTCCATTCCGACTTGCGCATCATCGATCGATCGATCGAATCGCGTCGGACACAGGTTGAGAGATTCCATGGAGGATCGGGGGGTTGGAAGAGGTGGAGAAAGCTCGGTTGCTGAGCTTGGCTCTCGAGTTCGGCTTCGACCATCAGTCCGCCACCAAGTGCTTGGACCGTCTCGTTTCCCTCTACGGTAACTCGGATCATTGTTCCTTGTCGCGCGCTTTTTTTTTTTTGTGCTAGTCAGCGTTGCAGGTATTACGCAGGTGTTGCTCGTCCACTACGATGATGGCTCTGGAATAGTCTGGTATAGTCTGGTTTAGGTTTGAATAGATCGGAGCTGGCTTGGCGAAGTAGTCTTGCTGACGAGCGAAATGTCTGGCACGGTTCCAGTTTGATGTGTTGAGGCTACTTTGGATGGTGGGCTTTTCTTGGTTATTGGCCAAATTGGGTGGTATCTGGTGATTAGGGAACAACATAATTGCTCGTGTTGCGTGGATAATTTTTGACTTGATTGACTGTGCATTCCTAAATAAGGAGATTTATTGCGGTTAGCCGGTGTTCTGATGATGGCTGCGAAATGGTCTACTTTGGATTTGAATGGACCGGAGCTGGTTAAATTTTGTTCATTAAGCGTTAGTCTCATTGGCATTTCTTTGTGGGTTTGGCGGAGTAGTCTTATTGACTTGCAAAATAATCTCTTTCTTCATTTGGCTTTTTTTTAAGGCGACGAAGGTCGAGAGTTTATCACTGTGGAGCACTGTGGCGATGACTTTCTAGCAGAACTTGCCAAAACTATGCAAGATACTGAGGGTTGAGATGATTTGCAACCTGCGGAATCAGAAGCTTGTGGAGTTTTGGCTAATATGTTTGGCCAAGATATCCCTAATGATGGCGAATGCAATGTTGTGCATGATGTTAATATTATAGAAGATTCTCCACAACCTGAGAAAAATCAAACTTTTCTTGAGGTGGATTCCTCTACTGACAGTGAAGACGAAGACACTATATTTGGCAGTAAAATGGGTAGGAAATCGACATGCTATATTCCTGACCAAAGCAGTACTGCGAACAATTTATCCACTCAACTTCTGGCCAGACGATCTTTGCAATCCATGGTATGCTTCTCCCATGGACATAGACAGTACTGCCAAACCACTTAAATCAGCGTGTCACTGTTCTTTTCTCTTATAATTTAGTCTCTCCTTGATTGATTCCAATTTGCTTGTGATTCTGCACACAGCAAAGGACATACACAATGTACATGTACAAAAGCATTTAGTAAATTGCTTATGAGGCCTCATCCAATCAAATAACCAATAGACACTCCTAAATTTTGCCAATTACTTCCACGGTCTTCAAGTTCCAAAATGACCTATTAGAACTCTTTGGTCAATAAAAAGGTTGATTTTAGTTTTGGACATTGTACAAATACCTATATTTCTCAAATACTTTGAGAGTATAGAAGATCATCAAAGTGTGGAACTTAGCAATCCAGCGCCTTTGATGGGAATGTTTTGCGTAAATGAAGGCTTGTGCTTTCTTTGTGCAATTTTTTCATTTTCCATGACAATTCATGTCAGAAACTATTTCAGTGCTGAAGAGGCTTATTTCTGTTGAAGGACTGTAAGAGCACTGTCACTCAAGGTTCAATATCATCAGTTTAAAATAAAAGACATTGCTCTCGGATTTCGACATCCAAACAAGGGACTCTGAGTTATGAGGAATTGCAAGCCTTGGATGACATAGAATTGGCAAATGTTGTAATATTCAGAAACAAGGCATTTCGACCACTGCAGCATCAGGCTTGTGAAGCTTCTGTAGCCAAGCGAGATTGCTTCATTCTCATGCCCACTGGAGGTAATAAAAGTTTATGTTACCAGGTTAGTGAATGCTTGCATTATTTCATTTGTGTAATGATCGTATGCAGAAGTATGTGTGGAGACAATGTTTAGAGCACAACCCCCGTGCACTTTGCTCAGTGGTTCCACCAATTAAATTCTAGACAGGTAGACTTGTATATCAATATTTAAGCTAAAAAAATGATCTTGTAATCTGCTTTGTTAGCACTGTTGAGAAGCTTGTGCTTAAACTTAAGGAAGAAAATGTTTTCCAAATGCAAATTAAGCGATAGGAAGTGATTCGGGTGCATAACCCTGGGTTCCAATATATGCGATCAGACTAAGTTGGAAAAGAAAGGAATACAGGACATTCTCGTTCTGCCTTCGCACATCTCTATCTATTCTGTAATTTCTAGAATTTGACGTTTGCGCTATGCTTCTAGGACCTTCTATTTACTTACTGGAAAATTTATCTTGTTTTTGCATGTAAGAAGTGTTGTCGGTCACAGTTCAGGTCCAATTCAAAAGGGTTACTAAGACAAAGAGGAAAAAAGTTCTCAAATTACTTGCACCAAATACAGATCATGGATGTCTATATTTCCTATGCAGGTATGTGCTATGTCATCTTCTCAACTAGGGGTGATCGTTTCCCAATAATTGGTTTGAAATTGATGTCCTTTCATATAAATCTGAATTGATCTACTGAATCACAAGGAAGATATTAATCTGAATTAATTAAGTTGAATTATCCTGAAGTGCTTTCTATTCAGTCTTGAAGTAGTTGATATATGTATCTGGCTGAAGTAATTATAAGACAAATAGTGACAACTGGTGCTTTCTGATCAGCTGAAGGTGAATTAAAGAATAATTCCCTCATCCCTTCCTTTCTTCATGTTCTCTTCTGATGTTTTTACCCTTCGTTTCAGCTGCCGGCGACTCTTAAACCAGGTGTCACAGTTGTTATATCTCCCCTGCTATCTCTCATCCAGGATCAAATAATTACTCTAAACCTCAAGTACGGAATACCGCCTACTTTCTTGAACTCTCAGCACACTGCTGCCCAAGCAGCAGCTGCCCTCCAAGGACTAAGGCAAGGTTTAGCTCTCTCTCTCTCTCTCTCTCTCTCTCTCTCTCTCTCTGTTCCTAGAGAAGTATATCATACCATATAATCTTTATCCCGCCATAAAATGGCTATGCTCTAAATGTTGCGATGGATGCACATTTTTTATGTAGTTAATGAAGAGATTCATGCCTAAGATGTTTGTCATAAAAAAAATTTTAGGATCTTAGTGTTCCTAGAGAAGTAAACATACCGTACAATCTTTATCCTACCATAAAATGTTGGGCTATGCTCCATATGTTGCAATGGGGTTTCTATTGGACTTCTAAAACTTTTTTTTACTGAGTGTTGTGATTGTCAAGTCATTAATCTCCACTGCTTTGCCTATCTTTTCTGGAAACATAAACCATCGTGCAAGCTATTGTATTTAACTCTTGAAAGGAGTGTGGGAAACCCATCATTTCTCGAGATATTGAAATGCTTGCATAGAAAGGTACTATTTCTGATTCACTGTAACTTTTTCTGAAAGTTTCTTCTTAACTTTTTGATACTCATCCATCACGCATTGCAGGCACAACTTGCTGGTTTTGTTGTTGACAAGGCACATTGTGTGAGGTATGCTCTTTGGCATCCTTGTATCTAAAGCAAAGGTCATGCTAGAGTTGCTTCAAAAGGAATAAGTATTTATGATGTTGCCACTGCAAAACTACTGTCCTTGTTCCAGATAAAGAAAAGCAAGTTAACTTTTGTATATGCTCACTCTGACTCTCTTTTTTCAAACATTTTCGCATTTTCTGTGAAGTTTATAATAGAATGCAATGTTGAAATAACTAATTCTGGAAATGATCTAGTTCCTTCTTTTGGGAAAAGTCAGTGGCACATCGTTAATCATATTAAGCAAAAGGCACACAAGTAAAATAACCTCCAACGGAAATTACTTTTGGAAGTAATTGGAAGTGTCCATGTTTGGCATGATAGTCAGGTCTTTTAAGCTGGTTCTTGTGTCTGTATCTATTATTTTAACCTTTATACTATATATTAACAACTTGAGATATAAGGCAAAAGTTCGCCCATGTGATCATTGATTGTGTTTCTTATGAGGTCTTTACTGGATTTGCACTGCCAGTGCCATCTCATGAAAGGAACGTACTGCTGGTTTGAGCATTTCTCATATATTTGAATGATTGTAAACTAGTAAAGCTTATTGACTGTTACTTTCTTGGTTGTCATTATTGCAGTCAATGGGGACATGATTTTCGTCCAGATTATAGGGGACTGGGATGTCTCAAGCAAAATTTTCCATACGTCCCAGTGATGGCCTTAACTGCAACTGCCACTCTGCCAGTACATGATGTATGGGGACTGATTGAAATGTGCATCCATTGCAGGATATCCTAAAAGCTCTCAGGATCCCCCATGCTTTCGTTCTCGAGACAAGCTTTGACAGACCAAACCTAAAGTATGAGGTCATAGCTAAGACCAAGGAACCACTGAAGCAGCTTGGAGAGCTGCTAAAGAATCGTTTTGCTAATTTCTGTGGCATAGTATGTTGCCTCTCAAAGAGTGAATGTGTTGAAGTTACAAAAGACTTGAACGATAAGTGCGGTATAAAGACGGTGTACTATCATGCTGGATTAGCAGCCCGTCAAAGAGAAGCTGTTCAAAAGAAATGGCATACCTGGAGAGGTCCAGGTTGTTTGTGCTACCATTGCTTTTGGGATGGGAATAGACAAACCAGATGTGGTAAGTTGATATGGACTCTAAGCCTTTGCCTATTTTTAGTTTTAGAATCAAGCTGACGTGTTGACTAATAATCAACTAATCCACTTTTCTTCTAATGTTTAAGTTTCACTAATTGGTTTCTTAGTGTGCTTGGAAGTAAACTTTGCTGGTTCCATGGTCCACTGGCCTGCTAAATTGTCAATCTTGGCTATTGATTGCAGGAACTAGCGAATTATGTATTTTTTCAAGTCAAATTCTTTCTTCCATGCATGGAACTTGGGTGTGCTGAAATTAAGTTAGACTAGGATAAAGGTCTTTTCTTTACTGTCAGAGGGGCAAATGACTCTGATCTAACTTGACCTTCAGTTATAATGTTTTTGTCACATTTCAACTTGTTTTTATTGGTTCAGTAATTATTTTTTTATGGCATGTGGTCAGCGTTTTGTCATCCACAACACAATGCCCAAGTCAATCGAAAGCTATTACCAAGAATCAGGGAGGGCAGGAAGAGATAATATACCGGCAGTGTGCATTGCTCTATATGCCAAAAAGGATTTCAGCTGGGTTGTGTGCATGTTAAGGAGTGGTCAAGGATGTAAAACCGCTATCTTTAAATCTGCAATGGCTCAAGCTAGGAAAATGCAGCAATATTGTGAACTCAAGGTAATCCATTTTGTGTTCTCAACTTCTCTTTAATGATCTCAACTAAGTGATGCTTCTATGTTGTGTTTCCTCTTCCCCCTTTGTTCTATTGATTGTTGTTAGTGTTAGTCTGGCTTAACCAGTCTGGGTGCTGGATCATTAGATGGTTCTGTTGGCAACATATGTAAATCATAATGGAACCTTTGGGTGAAACTCATCTTCCACATACCTGAATGGAGCAAATTCTATTGATAAACATGTGTTAACTCTCTAATTTGCAAAATTTTCAGGATGAGTGTCGGCGGCAAACCTTACTTGCCCACTTTGGCAAGTCTTTGGATCGGAAAGACTGTAAATACAGATCTAATCCTTGCCACAATTGTCTCAAAGTCTCTTCACAAAGGTAAACCTTTCAGGTGTCAACTCTCTTGATGGGCGATGGGTACCGACTTACGCATGTTCTTGAGCCACACAGTTCTTCTGGTTCCATCATCCGCAATTATTGGAAGACCACATGGTAATGGAGGGGCAAAGGTCCTTAACTAAGGATACAGAATTCTTCAGTTGTGCTGGTCTTGTCATCTCATGTTTATCTTTTCGTTTCATCTGTTGCCATGTTCTTTGTCTGGAACTAATTATTTTTGTGAGGGGAACAAAAATGTGGCTCGACATATAAGCCGAAGAGGCATATGGGAACACACCGTCCGGTCTTGACCGAGGAAGAAAAAGTTACTTGTTTCAGTTCAGCGAAGATTAACAATGAAATCCAATTGTACAAGCACACGTTGCCTTTCTTCTTCTTTCCCATTTTGAATTAGTGATGAACGCATATCATGACTGCATCTGAAGTTAGTTTACTTGCAGATTCGATTTGTCAAGTCATATATCTTAAGATACAATCGACTGGTTGAGAACCTTTATTAGGGTGTAATCATCAGTTGTCCAACTATTGAACACTGCCGGCTTTCTGGTCATCAAGCATTGCACTGGTGGACTGCATTATTCAAGTCATTAGTGGAGTGGGGATCTTAGATCCACACTATGTAATATTTTTTCACAGAGAGCACATGGCAATGCATCTATGATTTGATACTTAGGGATTTAACATGGTTTTATTATTCCTGGGTCAGGCACAACGTCAGATTCATGTTGACTAGGACGTGTCAACGTTAGATTCGAGAGAGAGACTACGGATCGATTCGATTCCGACTCGTGTATCATTGATCGACCGAATCGCTTGAACAGGTTGAAATTCCATGGAGGAGCAGGGCTTGGAGGTAGAGAAAATCGTCTGATCTGTTGATGATGATGGCTATGGAATAGTCAACTTTGGATTTGAATGTGAACGTAGCTGATTAAATTTAGTTCATGGAGCTGATTAAAATTGTCTGATCTGTTCTTCTCTCGTTTCTGGGGTTCTTTAACCACCCTTAATTTCCTCAATTCGTCTATTTCGGTTCGTCCTCATTGTACGATTCAGCATATGGCAATGTATGCTACCAAAGCTACATAATCTACAAATGTCGTGCGCAGGTGTTAAATGAACCGAAAGGCTTTCCATAGTTCCATTTTGATTTGAGGACAGTTTTTGTTCTTCTAGTATCGTACCAATGAGCTCAGAGTTAAAAAAATGAGGAAAACCGAAGGGCCCTGGAAGCGAAGCTTCTTCTGTCCTTTCAAAACTTTCACAGTTTTTGTTGCTGTTATTTATAGGATCTTGATGTAAATTGTGAACAAACTTTCGAAACAAAGCTCCAAACAAATCGCTAGCATGAAATCGTAGTGGAAGAAAAAATGGAAAAAAACCCATGAACAGAATTGAATCGGCTCAATCGGTTTGACTCGTTCATCCATTTTTATTCGTTCGATTCACAGTTGTCCAACTTCAAATCATTTCAGTCCATAAGGTCGTGACTAATTCTGTATATGCAGTCAAACACAAAGCGGTTGCCCTTCAGATTAAATTGCACAATCAAATACATTGACTTTACTTGCCTCTTTTTGTGTGTTATTTCTAATCAAAATTCTGAAACCAAGTTATTTCATGTTAAGTATGTGTTAACTAGTGATTTGACTCGTTAACATGGCCGGCATTAAATATGCTTTAGTACTAAAAAGTAGACAACAAACTTAACAAACTATGAGTATACCTTGCGAGTA
Source organism: Syzygium jambos (assembly GCA_031216235.1). Lineage (NCBI taxonomy): Eukaryota > Viridiplantae > Streptophyta > Magnoliopsida > Myrtales > Myrtaceae > Syzygium > Syzygium jambos. The sequence goes on along the minus strand of CM062221.1, from coordinate 22,996,787 downwards.
GCTTTTAACTAATTACCAAATTCTTGAGCTCCTCACCCCAACTAGTTTCACAGAATGGGCAAAATATTGTTCCAATTATGCACAAGGTTATCGACACAACTCATTGAATCAAAGTCCAACATTAAGCCTTAGTCATTACATAGGCTAACCGAACCTATCACAAAAGCATCACCAGTTCGCCTTTGCTTGATAATCTTTCAAAACAACAACTTTGAGCTGGTCTACAATTATATTTATGACGGACTAGTCATAACTACTTTTCTTTTTTTTTTTTTATCACCAACCAGAGAAACTTGAAACTTGACTTTTATTTTAGCTCAGCTTCTTATAGTATTGGGAATTGTCACGCCCCGTACCCCACGAAGCATGATCATCCGCGTAGGTCGAAATAAAATGTGACGCTCCCAGGATTGCATCACCGACCCAAAACCCAAATCAGAGAAAAACGTCACATGCGGAAACCACGTATATATATATATACACCCAGACATGCAATTATAACCATGAATAGCAATAAGCATTAATATACTAAAGAAATACTCACATAGAAGCACTCTTTTAAAACTTTATACAAACTATTTATTTACAACCAAAAAGAATACATAACAAGGCCACTAAACAAAAAGGATCGGTGGCCTAGGGTGTCAGCTAACTACCTAGGGAGAGTTACATCAAAAAGAGGGGTTAATCTAAACTCCTATTCTTGGAATTTGCCCTACGGCTCCTCGCCAGGGTTGGATGGCGCTGCTGACTCCTCAGACGAGTCCTCCTCCGATAGTATCTCTTCGTCTGATCCCACTTCTGCCACTTCTCCAGCTGGCTCGCCATTCTCTCCCACTACTTCCAGATTCAGTTCTTCCTCTTCCTCCTCAATATTATCGTCAGCTATGACTTGTTCACCGCCTTGCACCTCGTCCATCGGTATCGGTCCATCCACCGTATCGCCCACGCTACTTACACTAAGGGAGGCTGGAGGATCAGAGACTTCTCCACTTACCATTTGGGGAATCATGACACCATTAATATCTACTGGAACATCAAAAGTCCTCATCGGAGGTCCAGTAACCCCATTAACTCCCCGATAACACCAGGCTACATACTCTTGTGTTTGGGGGTACTCCTCTCCCACGTCTATAAGCACCACTGATTGGCGCCTAATGTATGCTGATCCGTCCCCGCAAGGATGCTCACTAACACCTCGCTGAATCCGGTACGGGTATCCAAAAAGAGGACTTTTCCTCGGCATTCTACTGGCGGGGGTCTGAAAATCCGGTTTTACCACAACCGTGAGATAAACTCAGCAAGTAAAATCTCTAATCCTAAACTAGGCTAACGTGCACCTCCAGAAATAAATAAAACACACAATTCACTGAACCAGCAATTGAATCATTATAAGTTCACATGGGCTCACAGCCCGATTCCAATATTCCAGCCCTGCAGGTTAGACTCTCGATATCAATATAATTCATAAACAATTAAATCGACCCGAAGGCCATGACCCAATGGTCATCACAATTTAACTCGACCCGAAGGCCATGACCCAATGGTCATCAATCACTCGACCCGTAGGCCCGACCCGTCGGTCACAGTTATAAATCGACCCGTAGGCCTGACCCGTCGGTCACAATCACACTCGACCCGTAGGCCTGACCCGTCGGTCACAGTTATAAATCGACCCGTAGGCCTGACCCGTCGGTCACAATCACACTCGACCCGTAGGCCTGACCCGTCGGTCACAGTTATAAATCGACCCGTAGGCCTGACCCGTCGGTCACAATCACACTCGACCCGTAGGCCTGACCCGTCGGTCACAGTTATAAATCGACCCGTAGGCCTGACCCGTCGGTCACAATCACACTCGACCCGTAGGCCTGACCCGTCGGTCACAGTTATAAATCGACCCGAAGGCCTGACCCGTCGGTCACAATCAAAGGCCCATTTAATTTCTAATGGGCTTCCAGCAATTTAATTCAATTCATCTCAAGGCCCATTCCACTTCCAATTGGGCTTCAAACAATTTAATTGAATCCACCTCAAGGCCCATTTAATTTCTCATTTTCTCCAATGGGCCTCAAACAAGCCCAACTCAATTTCTCACTCAAGGGCCCATTTAAAATTATCCAACTTGGGCCCATTTCAAATTATCCAACTTGGGCCCATTTAAATTTCTCCAATTTGAGCCCAATTAACACAAAATTCGGAGCCCATGAGGCCCATCCCAATTCAGCCCACAAATCCTCTCCTAATTACCACTAAACCAATGTAATTAGTCCTAATTAAGTCCACTAACCATCCATTACACAAAACACACTTAATTAGGTCCTAATTAACATAATTTAATCCCTAATCAAGCACAATTAGACTAATTTAGCGATTAGTAATTTTACTCGCCTAATGACGACGCGAGACGACGGGAGCGAGCGGCCGATGACCGGCGAGCGGTACGATCGACGGCGGCGCTCCAAGGCAAGCCGGCGGCCTACGGCGGTCCGGCGAAGCCCACGGCTTCCTCACGGCCAGAACAGGGGAAGCTTCGGCTGAGAGGGGCTGAGGACGGATGAGAGTGAGATGGGGAGGCGAAGCTGGTCGGCTGGGGTGGCGCACGGCGGCGCGGCCAGGCGGACGAGCCCAGCGACGGCGACGGCGTCCTTGTCGCGCCTCGGCTGGAGTGGCTGCAACGGGCGGTCACGGGCGGCGGGAGAGGGGGACTGGGTTGCGACTGGGCTGGGGATGAGGCCTAGGGGTGGCACACGGTGGCCGGTGACCAGCAGCTCCGGCGAGGACCTCTACTCCAGCGTGAACAGTGGCCGGCGGTGCTGATCAGCTTGGACGAAGCAGCTGCCGAAGGGAAACGGGAGAGAAGAGAGAGAAATACGAGGAGAGAGAGAGCTGAGGAGAGAGAGAGGAGGTCAAAGATGGTCAAGGGAGGGGGTGAGTGGATGCCACATGTCAAAATCCTAGCCAAATGCCCAAAATGCCCTTGATCCAAGGGTTGAAATTGCTTCTTATCCAATAATGCAAGGGTAGAATTGTCATTTGCCCCTAACCATGGTTAACCAACCCTAGTTAACCTTAACCAACCTTGGTTAATCTCCAAAATTAAATCAAAATTTGAAATAAATCAAAAATGGCCTAGGGGCAATTCCGTCATTTTTCCGTCCGGAACTGAAATTCCAATTTTCGCTCATACCGGTCCTAAATATTCATGTGATACCTAATCCAGAGTCGGAATCGCGAAATTCGCTTTCTAAGCCCTCGAAAATCCTCTGCGAAGTTTCCGGGAATAAAATAATATTATTTTCCAATTTTTGCCGAAATTCCACTTTCTGTCCAGAATCATTCCAAACACACTCGGATACCCCAAAATGACGTTGGCCGCGAAAATTAACCTCAAACGGCTTCCGAAATCGGCCTCGGCGTTCTCAGGGGCAAAATGGTCTTTTTCTCACTTTCTGCCGAATCTTCCATTTTCAACTGTTTTAATCTCAAACATGAATGGCCATTACCAATTGACGTCCGTCTTGCAAAATAGTCATAATTACCCTTGAGATTTTGATATCGAAACTCGGGTCCAATATTGAAATCTCAATATGCTCGTTTCGCAGTTTTAGGGTCTCTCACTAACGAGCGGCAGTTTAGGCGTTACGCGTATCGACCTAAGATTGTCCGAATCGTGATGGTCTAAATTTCGAGAGAACGAGAGGAATTATCACTAGTACCAGGGTCGCGATCGTTTGGATTACAATCAGGTTTCATTCGTCAGATGTACTTTCGGTCGTGCGAAATCACTCGCGATCCGATCGTACGTTACTGACAAAATCAACCAGTCATTTTCCTAAGACCGGCCTATATTGGCTCAAAATATTTCCTCAACGTTCTTCAAAATCAACGTTCAGTCGCGATTGGGTTCTCGGTCCACGTACCTGTTCCTATTTAGCCTTTCTCATATGGTTAGTATCCCGAGACTGATCAGGTCCAGGCGAGACTTACTAAAAATTACACGAGAATAAATATACACTTTATTGGTCCCGATAACGGGTCAAAATTCAGGATGTTACAACTCTTCCCCCCTTACAAAAATTTCGTCCTCGAAATTTGCACTTCAAACCGGCTCTTCAAACAACTGGGGGTGTTGACGTCGCATGGCTTCTTCGCTTTCCCAAGTAGCGCCCTCTGTTCCGTGGTGCTCCCAAACTACCTTCACCATTGGGATTGTCTTGTTCCGAAGTACTCGATCCTTTCTGTCTTCAATTCTGACTGGTCTCTCCACGTACGACACCCTGTCGTCCACGTCTATTTCTTCGTACCTTAGAACGTGTGTCGGATCTGGTTCATACTTTCTTAACATTGACACGTGGAAGACATTGTGTATCTGGGACAAATTCGGTGGCAAGGCTAGTCTGTACGCCATATCGCCAATCTTTTCCAGAATCTCAAACGGCCCAACAAATCTCGGACTCAACTTTCCTTTCTTGCCAAATCGGGATAATCCCTTCATAGGCGACACCTTGAGAAACACATGATCCCCAACTTGAAATTCCAGATGTCGACGTCTCCGATCGGCATAACTTTTCTGTCGGCTCTGCGCTGTCTTTAACCTCTCTCGAATGATCTCTACAGCTTCCACTGTTTGCTGTACCAACTCTGGGCCCGTAATGCTCCGTTCTCCCACTTCATCCCAGCACACGGGAGTCCTACACGCTCTGCCATACAAGGCTTCAAACGGGGCCATCTGAATACTCTGCTGATAACTGTTATTGTACGCAAACTCTACCAGATGCAACTGTTCTTCCCATTTGCCCTGAAAATCCACCACGCAAGCCCTCAACATATCCTCAAGGGTCTGGATTGTTCTTTCTGATTGCCCATCAGTCTGCGGATGATAAGCTGTGCTGAACTGCACCTTTGTCCCCAAAGCTGTCTGCAGACTTTTCCAGAAGTTCGCTGTAAACCTCGGATCACGATCTGAAGTAATCGTCACTGGCACTCCGTGCAGTCTCACAATCTGTCTTACATACAGCTCCGCATACTTTTCTAACTCCAAATCCTTACGTACTGCCAGAAAATGCGCTGACTTAGTCAGTCTATCCACTATCACCCAAATGGAATCATGTCCTCTCTGACTCCTTGGTAATCCCGTTACAAAATCCATGGTAATATGTTCCCATTTCCACTCAGGGATTTCCAATGGTCGCAGCAATCCTCCAGGTTTACAGTGTTGTGCCTTTACCTGTTGGCACGTCAAACACTTAGCCACATGCTTGGCTACATCCGCTTTCAATCCATTCCACCAATAATGTTGCCTTAAATTCTGATACATTTTCGTACTGCCAGGGTGGATACTGTAATTGCTGCGATGAGCTTCTCTCAATATTTCTTCCTTAAGCTCAATATCATCCGGTACACACCATCGTCCTCTATACTTCAGGACTCCATCTTCTGATACTTGGAAGTCTGGCTTCCTTGCCGAGGCATCCATTTCCACAATTTTCTGAATTTCCTGATCCGTGGGTTGTAAAGCCTTAATCTTAGTTTGAATCTCCGGCTCGATCCTCAAAGTAGCCAGCAGATTCGACACCTGGCTTAATTCCAATCTAAATTCTGAGTCTCGGATCTTTTCCAATAATGCCCACTCCTTGATCATCATGTGTGCCATGCTAGACTTGCGACTCAGTGCATCTGCCACTCTATTCGCTTTTCCAGGGTGATACATGATGTCGCAGTCATAATCCTTTAAAAGTTCCATCCACCTACGCTGTCTCATATTCAACTCTTTCTGTGAGAACAGGTATTTGAGACTCTGATGATCCGTATAAATCTGAAACTTTTCCCCACACAGATAATGCCTCCAAATCTTAAGTGCAAAGACGATGGCAGCCAACTCTAAGTCATGCGTCGGATAATTCACTTCATGAGGTCTCAACTGACGCGACGCATACGCAACTACTTTTCCATGTTGCATTAACACACAACCCAGTCCTTTGAACGAAGCATCGCTATAAACCTCAAATCCACCAGGTCCAGAGGGAATAGTCAAAACTGGAGCTGTCGTCAATCTATGCTTAAGTTCCTGAAAACTTCGTTCGCACTTATCGTCCCATTCAAACTTACTTTCCTTTTTCAGTAATCGCGTCAATGGCATGGCTATCGACGAGAATCCTTCCACGAAGCGTCGATAATAGCCAGCCAATCCTAAGAAACTTCTGATCTCTGTCACTGACGTCGGCCTGGGCCACTTAAGTACCGCTTCAATCTTAGTCGGATCCACTGATATTCCTTCTCCCGACACGATATGTCCAAGAAAGGCTACCTTACTAAGCCAGAATTCACATTTGCTGAACTTCGCATAAAGCGCATGTTCCCTCAACGTCCGTAGAACTTCCGTCAAATGCACTTCATGTTCCTCTGAACTCTTCGAATATACCAGAATATCGTCAATGAACACTATGACGAACTGATCCAAAAATTCCTTAAAAACTCTGTTCATCAGATCCATGAAAGCTGCAGGGGCATTCGTTAAACCAAAGGGCATGACTGTAAACTCATAATGCTCGTACCTCGTTCTAAATGCAGTCTTGGGTATATCCTCCTTTCGAATTCTCAACTGATGATACCTCGTCCGTAGATCAATCTTGGAAAATACTGACGCCCCTTGCAACTGATCGAACAAGTCATCGATCCTTGGCAGTGGATATTTATTCTTTACAGTCACTTGATTCAACTGCCGATAATCTATACATAATCTCAACGTCCCGTCCTTTTTCCTTACGAACAGGACTGGCGCTCCCCATGGAGACGCACTAGGACGAATAAATCCCTTATCTAGTAACTCTTGCATCTGAACTTTCAACTCTTTCAGTTCTGACAACGACATCCGATACGGGGCCTTAGAAATTGGCTCAGTTCCTGGGGCCAACTCTATTACAAATTCCACTTCTCGTTCTGGCGGCAAACCCGGCAACTCTTGAGGAAAAACCTCGGGGAAATTACACACTACAGAGATTTCTTCCAATTTAGGCTCTACCAATGTCGGATCTTTGACGTTAACCAAATACCCCTCACAACCTTCCTCAAGCATTTCTATTGCTTCCACTGAGGAAATCCAAGGGATCGAGGTTCCTCCTCGGTTTCCCTGAAACTCAAACTTAGGACGACCAATCGGATTAAATTGGATCGTCCTGCTGCCGCAATCCATAACGGCTTTCTGTTTAGTCAGCCAATCCATACCAATAATCACATCAAAGTCATACATGGCCAACACAGCTAAATCAATCCTTTCCTCAACATTTCCAATCACAATTTTACAATCCAAGCACCCCAACGATACTAGCACCCTATCATGCAATGGGGTCGTCACACACAACATAATCTCAAGTAGAATAGGCTCCAGACCAACCAATCTAACAAACTGCTCAGAAATAAATGAATGGGTTGCCCTGGGATCAAATAACGCATATGCCGAATGATTGCAAAGAGATACGGTACCTGTGACCACACCCGGCGCGTCCTCAGCATCCTTTCGCGCCAACGCATATACTCGTCCTTGCGCAGGTGGTCTGCCCTGAATAGCCGGTGGGGGATTTCCGGCCTGATTTCCAATTCTGAGCGGCTGCTGCGGTTGTCCTGGTGGTCCCGAAAGTCGTTGCTGGGGGCAATTCTTTATCTGGTGCCCCATACTCCCACAACGAAAGCAAGGTCCGATCCTATGTGGCGTCTGACCGGGTTTCCCGATACTCCTTCTCGGGGGCGGAACAAACCGTCTATTACTGGCCATTGGTCTCCTTACAAAACGACGATTGTCCCTATTAGGAATAAACCTCGAACCCGATGCTGATGCCCTTTCAATCTGATCCCGTTCCATAGTCTGGGCTCGCTCATATAACTCTCTATAATCTCGAATATTCAACAAAAGCATCTGAGTACGAAGCTCCGGTTTCAGTCCATCCCGGAACCTTCGAGCCTTGTCCAAGGGATTCTCAACCATTCTCGGGGCAAATTTGGACAATCTGATGAACTCTGCCTCGTACTGTACCACTGTCATTGATCCCTGACGAAGCCTCATGAATTCTGCCATCTTCTTCTCCTGGGCACTCTCAGAGAAAAACTGTCCATAGAAGTGCTCGACGAATATCGCCCAGGTCGGTTCCATAAACTCTGGAAACACTCTATCCTTAACCGCCTTCCACCAGTCATGGGCATTGTCCTGCAGTTGGTACGATGCCAATAAGATCTTCTCCCTCTCAGTACACTCTAACAGCTCAAATGCCTTTTCCAATTCTTCCACCCAACGCGGGGCGGCTTCGGGGTCACCTCTACCCGTGAACTTAGGCGGTTTCAGCTTAAGAAAATGCTCTACCAACTGGTGCATTGGTCTCGGTGCCACCATTGGTTGAGCCTGCACTGGCTGAGCTTGAGCTTGATTCTCATGGACGGCAGCAACGGCTGCGGCCTCAGCAGCCTGAGCAGTCGCATTCTCTCTTTCCTGCGCCTGCCTATCCATCACATTTCCAATTCGGTCTAGTGCTCTAAGAACTCCTTCCATACGCGGATCTTCCGCCTGTCTAACATCAGCTCTGGGGTCTGCTGCAGCCCCAACACCAATTCTAGGATTCCCTTCCTCTCTAGCACCTGCAACTATATTCTCTATCGCTCTGGCTCTACCACGACCTCTACCACGAGCTTCTCTGCCTGCGCCCCTCCTTGGGGGTCCTCTCACTCTTCCTCTTTCACTGCTCATCTTTCTATCCTGAGTGCTCGACTACCTGCTATAATTCCATCCGGGAATTAGAGACCTAAACCAACTAACCGGTCTAAGTCCTAGGCAGGTATAAACACAGAAACAATTAAGCACTCAGCATGCGGCTAACACAACAGCACAAAATTTTCACCCAAGAACTCGCACACTAACCTTGGGTCCTGCCGCACCTGCACAATACTGGTTCAATCAATCACCACAATAGTCAAGCACAAACATTCTGGAGGTACACTTAGCACACTAAGTCACCCTATAGCTACCCATGGTCATTTCTCCTTATCACTCCAAGGCTCAACTAGGTCAAACAGAGCTGTCCTTGCTCTGATACCAATTCGAACGGGAATGTCACGCCCCGTACCCCATGAAGCATGATCATCCGCGTAGGTCGAAATAAAATGTGACGCTCCCAGGATTGCATCACCGACCCAAAACCCAAATCAGAGAAAAACAACGTCACATGCGGAAACCACGTATATATATATACACCCAGACATGCAATTATAACCATGAATAGCAATAAGCATTAATATACTAAAGAAATACTCACATAGAAGCACTCTTTTAAAACTTTATACAAACTATTTATTTACAACCAAAAAGAATACATAACAAGGCCACTAAACAAAAAGGATCGGTGGCCTAGGGTGTCAGCTAACTACCTAGGGAGAGTTACATCAAAAAGAGGGGTTAATCTAAACTCCTATTCTTGGAATCTGCCCTACGGCTCCTCGCCAGGATTGGATGGCGCTGCTGACTCCTCAGACGAGTCCTCCTCCGATAGTATCTCTTCGTCTGATCCCACTTCTGCCACTTCTCCAGCTGGCTCGCCATTCTCTCCCACTACTTCCAGATTCAGTTCTTCCTCTTCCTCCTCAATATTATCGTCAGCTATGACTTGTTCACCGCCTTGCACCTCGTCCATCGGTATCGGTCCATCCACCGTATCGCCCACGCTACTTACACTAAGGGAGGCTGGAGGATCAGAGACTTCTCCACTCACCATTTGGGGAATCATGACACCATTAATATCTACTGGAACATCAAAAGTCCTCATCGGAGGTCCAGTAACCCCATTAACTCCCCGATAACACCAGGCTACATACTCTTGTGTTTGGGGGTACTCCTCTCCCACGTCTATAAGCACCACTGATTGGCGCCTAATGTATGCTGATCCGTCCCCGCAAGGATGCTCACTAACACCTCGCTGAATCCGGTACGGGTATCCAAAAAGAGGACTTTTCCTCGGCATTCTACTGGCGGGGGTCTGAAAATCCGGTTTTACCACAACCGTGAGATAAACTCAGCAAGTAAAATCTCTAATCCTAAACTAGGCTAACGTGCACCTCTAGAAATAAATAAAACACACAATTCACTGAACCAGCAATTGAATCATTATAAGTTCACATGGGCTCACAGCCCGATTCCAATATTCCAGCCCTGCAGGTTAGACTCTCGATATCAATATAATTCATAAACAATTAAATCGACCCGAAGGCCATGACCCAATGGTCATCACAATTTAACTCGACCCGAAGGCCATGACCCAATGGTCATCAATCACTCGACCCGTAGGCCCGACCCGTCGGTCACAGTTATAAATCGACCCGTAGGCCTGACCCGTCGGTCACAATCACACTCGACCCGTAGGCCTGACCCGTCGGTCACAGTTATAAATCGACCCGTAGGCCTGACCCGTCGGTCACAATCACACTCGACCCGTAGGCCTGACCCGTCGGTCACAGTTATAAATCGACCCGTAGGCCTGACCCGTCGGTCACAATCACACTCGACCCGTAGGCCTGACCCGTCGGTCACAGTTATAAATCGACCCGTAGGCCTGACCCGTCGGTCACAATCACACTCGACCCGTAGGCCTGACCCGTCGGTCACAGTTATAAATCGACCCGAAGGCCTGACCCGTCGGTCACAATCAAAGGCCCATTTAATTTCTAATGGGCTTCCAGCAATTTAATTCAATTCATCTCAAGGCCCATTCCACTTCCAATTGGGCTTCAAACAATTTAATTGAATCCACCTCAAGGCCCATTTAATTTCTCATTTTCTCCAATGGGCCTCAAACAAGCCCAACTCAATTTCTCACTCAAGGGCCCATTTAAAATTATCCAACTTGGGCCCATTTCAAATTATCCAACTTGGGCCCATTTAAATTTCTCCAATTTGAGCCCAATTAACACAAAATTCGGAGCCCATGAGGCCCATCCCAATTCAGCCCACAAATCCTCTCCTAATTACCACTAAACCAATGTAATTAGTCCTAATTAAGTCCACTAACCATCCATTACACAAAACACACTTAATTAGGTCCTAATTAACATAATTTAATCCCTAATCAAGCACAATTAGACTAATTTAGCGATTAGTAATTTTACTCGCCTAATGACGACGCGAGACGACGGGAGCGAGCGGCCGATGACCGGCGAGCGGTACGATCGACGGCGGCGCTCCAAGGCAAGCCGGCGGCCTACGGCGGTCCGGCGAAGCCCACGGCTTCCTCACGGCCAGAACAGGGGAAGCTTCGGCTGAGAGGGGCTGAGGACGGATGAGAGTGAGATGGGGAGGCGAAGCTGGTCGGCTGGGGTGGCGCACGGCGGCGCGGCCAGGCGGACGAGCCCAGCGACGGCGACGGCGTCCTTGTCGCGCCTCGGCTGGAGTGGCTGCAACGGGCGGTCACGGGCGGCGGGAGAGGGGGACTGGGTTGCGACTGGGCTGGGGATGAGGCCTAGGGGTGGCACACGGTGGCCGGTGACCAGCAGCTCCGGCGAGGACCTCTACTCCGGCGTGAACAGTGGCCGGCGGTGCTGATCAGCTTGGACGAAGCAGCTGCCGAAGGGAAACGGGAGAGAAGAGAGAGAAATACGGGGAGAGAGAGAGCTGAGGAGAGAGAGAGGAGGTCAAAGATGGTCAAGGGAGGGGGTGAGTGGATGCCACATGTCAAAATCCTAGCCAAATGCCCAAAATGCCCTTGATCCAAGGGTTGAAATTGCTTCTTATCCAATAATGCAAGGGTAGAATTGTCATTTGCCCCTAACCATGGTTAACCAACCCTAGTTAACCTTAACCAACCTTGGTTAATCTCCAAAATTAAATCAAAATTTGAAATAAATCAAAAATGGCCTAGGGGCAATTCCGTCATTTTTCCGTCCGGAACTGAAATTCCAATTTTCGCTCATACCGGTCCTAAATATTCATGTGATACCTAATCCAGAGTCGGAATCGCGAAATTCGCTTTCTAAGCCCTCGAAAATCCTCTGCGAAGTTTCCGGGAATAAAATAATATTATTTTCCAATTTTTGCCGAAATTCCACTTTCTGTCCAGAATCATTCCAAACACACTCGGATACCCCAAAATGACGTTGGCCGCGAAAATTAACCTCAAACGGCTTCCGAAATCGGCCTCGGCGTTCTCAGGGGCAAAATGGTCTTTTTCTCACTTTCTGCCGAATCTTCCATTTTCAACTGTTTTAATCTCAAACATGAATGGCCATTACCAATTGACGTCCGTCTTGCAAAATAGTCATAATTACCCTTGAGATTTTGATATCGAAACTCGGGTCCAATATTGAAATCTCAATATGCTCGTTTCGCAGTTTTAGGGTCTCTCACTAACGAGCGGCAGTTTAGGCGTTACGCGTATCGACCTAAGATTGTCCGAATCGTGATGGTCTAAATTTCGAGAGAACGAGAGGAATTATCACTAGTACCAGGGTCGCGATCGTTTGGATTACAATCAGGTTTCATTCGTCAGATGTACTTTCGGTCGTGCGAAATCACTCGCGATCCGATCGTACGTTACTGACAAAATCAACCAATCATTTTCCTAAGACCGGCCTATATTGGCTCAAAATATTTCCTCAACGTTCTTCAAAATCAGCGTTCAGTCGCGATTGGGTTCTCGGTCCACGTACCTGTTCCTATTTAGCCTTTCTCATATGGTTAGTATCCCGAGACTGATCAGGTCCAGGCGAGACTTACTAAAAATTACACGAGAATAAATATACACTTTATTGGTCCCGATAACGGGTCAAAATTCAGGATGTTACAGGAATTCTTGCCCTGTCTTTTAAGATTAAAGGGGAACATCAAGGGAACAATAAGAAACTTGACTGGGTTTTTTATCATCAGAGAAAATCGATTTCTGAACAGAACATCTGTCATTAGTCAAATTTGACACACAAAAATGCTCACAAAGGAACTCAAAACGGCAAAGGATTTCTTAAAAGAAAATATGAATTTTGAACATAGTAAAAAATAGACTTTGGTTAATCGAATTTCTTTACCAAAAAAAAAAGACTTTGGGAGCAGTTTAGAATATTGAGTAGCAGAAGATCATCAGCCTCTAGATGAAATATATAAATCACGGGTTTATCGAGAGGGAAACTGTAAATCACTAGGGAATTCTTATTTACCTATGTTTGATATTTTCATCCTTGCCTCACAAGCCGCTAATCTATTTGCAGTCTACAAAAGTTGCCAATGGAAGGATAAATGAAAAACACTGCTATAACATAATATGTAGGCAAATTCAGAGTTTCCAAAAATCAATCAAATAGATACCTAGTGCGGAGCAAATCATTCTTAAAATATAGAGCTTCGAGAAAAGTATTACTCTATTTGCTCGCGTTGGCCGTTCAAGGATGAAGAATCTTACTAGATGACCAATGCCTTCTATTGACATTTGGGTCTACATTTTGATCTTGGCTAAAGCATCATGTCAACTTCTATGACCAACTCTCCCACTCCTAGGTACTCGACCTGTCATGGAAAACCTTCTTGTCAAAAGGAGATCGTGATGAACAGTAGGTCATGAATCTCAAAAGAAAAATGATTTTTCACTGCTTATTTACCTCTGTTGAGGAAACATCACTCCATGAGTCATAATACAGCTCTGATTCATAATTTCTAAAGATGAGTGTTCCAGATAATTTCGGTATTGCTTATGATGAGTCGCAACCAAAAATATTCAAATAAATTAAATCCAAAATTTCAAGTCCTCGAAACTGAGTAAGTTTCTTGCAATCTTGTGCTACTAGAGACTGTAACCTCTCACATCCTGGCAAAGTCTCCATTGATTTGCATCCTATAAAATCATCAAAACCTTGAATTTCGACTAGATTGTTACACCTGACAGCCACTAATTGCTTCAAACACCATGATTCTGGATAGAGAAGCCTTTTTTAACGGAATTGCAATCATATATAAATATGCCCTCCAAAAACTCCAAATTCTCATGGCCTTGAATTTCGACTAGGTTGTTGCACCCCTCAGCACGTAATCATTTCAGATGAATTAATTGTGAAAGGTCTAATCTTTCAACGGATCTGCACCTTTTTATTGAAAACTGATAACTCTATAAAAATAGAGTTATTTTATCTACTTTAGGCAATAAATAATGCAATATTTGTTAGAATATATTTGGATTTCCTTTTATTTACTTAATATTTCCTTGTTTATGCAGAATATTGAGATATGGAGAAAATAAGGAAAATATGGCAAAAAGAAGTAAAGGAATATGAGATCCAGAGAAGAGTTAGAAGATGGATATTACATTGGGAATTCTGCGATTTATTTCCTAATTTTATGCGAAAAAAGAAGTAATTGCCTTGTGAGAGGAGTCTTGAATGTTATTATATAAATAGGATAACTTGGGGGAACATAGAATCAAAGAGAGAGAGAGATCGTTTTTGTTTTCAGTGTTCTGAGAGTTTTTCAAGTATTTTGAAGAGAAGACAAAAGTGGTGACAGAATTCTTGTTCTTTAATTCAAGATGTTTGATTTAATTTCTATTTTCGTTTCTTCTTCTATTATGTTCTAATTTTCTTTGTTAGAGCTACGATGTAGCCTAACCATGATGATATGAATTTCATGTTTTTTTATGCTTTGCAAGTAATTTCATTCATGTGAGTTATATATTATTGTGCTTAATGCGTTTAGGTGATTGGCCACCACTTGAATGATCTGATGTGCATGTTTGAGACTGAGAAGTGATAATATGCAATTGCTCCTTATAATATATAACCATGAATTAAATGTGGATAGAAATATACCATGTTATTTGTGTAGCTTTCGGTGATAAGGTGGTCCAAAAGATTCATTGTAAACTGGGAATATTCACAGATGTTAATGCGCTTATGTTTATTTAAATTCACATAGAAATATAGTGAATTGATAAACTGAGTAGGTTTGCTATACCTAGAGATAGGATAGTAAATAGATTAGGAAATTCTGCTATCACATGCTTGATATTGTTCTTGTATGCATAATGATCTGAAATTTATATCTAGTGGTTATGGTGAAATCGGATGCTCTAACATGTTGTACCTGATTGATTATCTGCCTTTAGTTTATAAAATTTCGCTTTTAAAAATTGTAAATTTTTATTTATTCTCAATTATATTTTGATCTGTTAGATAAATTTTAGAATTAGTCTATTTTTAATATTTAATTGGTTTATTATCATCAATCTCTGTGGGACGATACTCTTCTTATCATTATATTACTTGTTCAACACGTTCATTGACATGTGCAGAATTTTACGATAAAAAACTCTTCCAAGTTCTTCAATCCGTCGAGCTTAAACGATATCCAATTATCAAACACAATTTTACATTTCAAGGGTCTTGAGGAAGGCTCGGGGTCTTCAAATAGATAGCATGCCTGAAGATGGTGTTTTCTTCGGTAGATTAGACAAGCCTTTAGCCCCATGGAACCTTGAATCAAGAGATATGTTAAGTCCGAAGGAAACGTTGCCGGCGACCGGAGCTTCTCACAGCCCGGTAGGTCAAGGCTTTGGAGAGAAAGATTCCAGATGCTTTCTAGGAGGTCAGATATCGGTGCGAAATCGATATGGAGATTCTTGAGTGAAGACAAGTCACCAATTTCACTAGGAAAATTTTCATTCCCAGAAAAACTATGGTGAAGATGTTGCAAATTCCTTAAATCCCCAATTGAGCTAGGGATTTCACTTAGTGACTTACAATTTCTAGCACTCAGTGTCTCCAACTATGTCAGAGAACCAATAAATGTTGGGACCTCTGTAATATGAATAAAATCTAAAGAAAGTTGTTCTAATTCCTTTAATTCGCCACTTCCTCTGGTAGCTCCTTGAGACGTCGACATTCACTCAAGTCCAAGGAAATGAGGCTCGTGAGTTTGCCAATAGAAGGGTGGAGATGCTCCAGTCCGGAGCAACCACTCAAGGTGAGGATCTTCAACTGTGTGAAAGCTGAGAGATCAGGAGTACATCTTAAACAATAGCAACAGCTAAGGACGAGAACTTGTAGCCGCTTTGCCGTCTACACAAAAAGAGGAGACTAAAGCTATCAAAAGAATGAGTGGGGGATCGGCTAAACAAAAACAAAACAAAACCCAAAAAATCACAGAGAGAGAGAATTGTCTTCTTTTCCCCCATCTTACCGTGATCAAACTCCATCCTTCCCAATCCTCTGTGATTTCCCAGCTATCTAATAAATCCAGCACCGATAATTTCGGCAGATGCAAATTGGTCATCGAAAGAGACAAATCGCTTCCACAGACAATCCACTCAAACCATCTTACTTCAGAAAGGAGCTTGTTAGCGTCTCCGCTTGAAGCTGCCTACATCCAGTAATCGAACCAGGGTATATGTGAGACTCCCACTGTATCAAATCAATCCGTAAAAGGTGTAAATTGACTTTTTAACTTTTCAGTTTTTGCTACTTTTTTTTTTTAAAATTTTTGGATTTGCACGATTTGTTGTCATTCTATCTTTCCCATATATAAATATGAACACGTGAACTCACATTTAAAAGTTTTTTTCAACGACCTTTTGAAATTTTTGAAAATAAAGAAAAAAATAGTTATTGCTTTAAAACAACTAAGGCAAATGCACCTCAATGTTTTATCTTTTGCTTTTTTTTTTTTCAACTTTTGTAGCTCGTGCACTTTGATTTTTATCTAAGATGAAATACATGAAACCATTTTACAACTTACAAATGTTTACATGTAAATTTTCATATGACTTGTGTATAATTTTTCAAAAGAATTTATCAAAGAGTGCCAGTGGGCCGCCCGTAAGTAGCTAAGGAAGCACCCAATTTTCATTTCATTAACTATATTTGTGGAGTGTTTAATCATTTTTTTTGAAAACTGAAACCTTTCTTTTTGTAAAGTATGTTTAAAAAGAGATGTGGTGACATTGGTTAGCAATACACTTTTAAGATTATAAGCAAGATCTTGAAGCCAAGCCTACCATATGAAAGTTTATGGAGAAATATCACTTATTGCTATTTACCAAAAAAAATCTGAAGATACATATGTCGATTTGCATAAGAATGGCATTGTTTCTTTTTGCATCTTATAAGTCGAAACATACTGTTATAATTTTCTGCTAAAATAGGTCATTTAATTAGTTGAATATGGTGAAAAAAATCCCATATGGCTTTAATTGACTTTAATAATAAGGTTAATGTCACGAAAAACCCTAAACTAGTACACCTGTGACAAATTTACCCTGAACTATTTTTTTTATCACCAAAAACCTCACAATAGTACACCTGTGATAATTTTATCTCACACTAATTTTTCAACCATTGAAAACCCCAAACTAGTACATTTGTGACAAATTTACTCTCCATTAGTGTCCATTAAATTAGATTAATATTACGAAAAATCACAAATTGATAAACTTGTGACAAACACAGAGATAAAACCCCAAACTAATATACCCATCAACTATTACGTATCATCAAACTTAGCAATTTGACAGTAAAATTTAATGGTTCGGTTCAGTAACATGTGTATATGTATACATATCTATATCTGTCCTCTATGTTTTTGCACTATAAAAAAGTCCAAGAATGGACTGAAGCAAAGGGAGGAAATGACTCGAGTGAAAGGAGAGGGAAGGAATAGCCCGAATGAATACCATCATTAACAAGACAAAAGGCATTTCTCTGAATTTGTTGTGGTTTTCACATTGTGAGTTTTTCATCTTTCCATGACATGGGTAGGTTGTTGGTGTTGCAAAATTGCAAAATATCAGAGTCTCTATTGAATAAGTTACGCTGAAAAGTCTCATTTCAAATTCAGAGTCTTGTTTCTTTAATATTGCCAAGAGACCTTTTGTTTGTTCAAATAAAACCTGCACCAGATAGCAGAGGTCACAAGTTAGTAAAATAGGGTGTACGTTCGCAAAACTTGATTGATATTCCATCGTGAAGATTGGAAGTGATATTCACCACAAAAAATGTAGTAGGACCTCTTACCTTTTAGGGATTTCAAATCTTTTCTCCTTCATCCTCAAAGATCCTCAAATACTTACGTGATAAATATTGCACTCATGGGCAAATGCGTATATTAATGATTCTATTTCATCTTTTTACGTGTTTCAATATTAAAATTAAAATATTTTTATCCTATAACAACCTTCCTAAAGGAATGTTCAGATCTTGAGATACCGATACATTTCCACGTACACAATTTCTTTGGCATAGTTTACCAGTAATTTCTTTTCACATTAATTATTCATTTAAATATTTCATAATAAAAATAACTTGCTATTATTGCCAATATCAATTTTATGACACGCATGCGATGCGCATGCACATTCGTCAGTAAATGCGTATCATAACCTACAAGATCACATGGCATTCGTACGTTATTTTAGACTCCATCGGGGTACATTACATCACGTCTAGCTAGTGCAATCTATTAAGTATAATGAGTTACTAAAACAAGCCTCATCACAACATTGCAATAGCCAACAAGCACACGAGAAGTTTATAAGTCATGATAATTGTCTCATAAAAAGAAAGAGACTCATTTAGGCACATAAAAGAGTTGTGTGCAATCATATATAAACAATATAATACACATATGAGAATGTTATTTATAGTAATATAAGCATGATTCGATGTATTTTTGAGTACCAGGTGCCGTCATTTTGAATAAAATTCCCTGCACCAATTAGTCCAACCGAAAACCCGAATCAAAATAACCTTCTCTTTTTTCAGTAAATGATCAAATAACTGGTCAATAAAAAAGAAGACAACCATAAATGTTTGCGTCAAATTTCCAGATTTATATGTCGGAACCAATGCGCATAAGAGCATGCAGAAACCATACGCGACTCACATATGATTTGGTCTTGGTTCGTGTCGACCTTCCTCTGAACTTCCTTCACGTAGTGAAGCAAGCAAGAAAAGCCTTAGGAGACCAAGAAGACAGGAGGAAAGATATGCAGAATTTACATATTGACCTGAACTGCTACTGTGGCGCTTGTGTTGTCCCTTCAAACGTGGAAAATTTGAATCCGTAGGGCCTTTCAAACCCAAGAAGAGAAGCTATTCTGACCTAAAACAAAGTCAAGCTCAAAAAAAATTTGTTTCGAGATCAATTGAGCCAATCCTGCCTGACCCTTTGAAGTAAAGCTTTGAATATATCCGTCGCGCAACCATATGTGCCAAAAAGAGGAAAGTATAGGGAAACTCCGATTGACGGACGGGTCTAGATGATAAGTTTTTTGCATGGCCTATGGACAATATCATCTCGATCGTTAATTAAACGAGTTCTTTCGTGTGGCTCATATGATCGGTGATTGAGATGGGCTTCGTCTGTCCGGCGCACGGACCGTGCGATACTCTGTTCAATCGATCCCAGGTGGAAGCGCTCAGGCTTACGGGAGATTCTGTGGCCGATGATCAAGGTAGGCCCAAACTCACCTACGGCCTAGGCACTATTTAACTACTAAAATGGCATGTGCAGATGGTCCAGTTGGGTTAGGCTGAGAGACCCCCTAAGGCCACCCATATCATGCCTGGATGCATTTGGCGTCAAAAAATTTTACCTACGTCAGTAATCTCACGTCACGCAGCCAGTAAAGATAACGGCTCGATTTCGCAAATTAAACATAGATGGCTCGATTAAGTACAAAATTACCCCCTTTTTTTTCTCCTTTTCAAAGGAACAATGCGTGTATTTATTCCGTTACACATTCAATTATCTCAAAATAAACATATTTGTTTCATGCAAAAAGGGCGATCCACGCTAGCCACTCCTTTGTACGTAAATGGAAGAGTTTTACATGCTACACGAGATATGCTGTAGTTACACAACGTGCCGTTCAAAAATTCGCTCAAACTGTGAACCAAACTCTTATTCTCGTGGAAAACAAGCCGTCCCTCAGCCACTGCACCAATTACCTCAATGATCAATTCATATTTTATTTTTTTTATTTTTTTGGGTCGAATTTTTCATATTTTAGTTAACCCGCCTTTAAAAAATTGAATTTCGAAGTGGATAAGCTCGCCACGTGTGCGTCTGGGCTTCATCATTACATTTAGAGATATACAAAGGAGGCCAGAAAAAGGGGGATTTAAAAAGCAAATATGCCGTTTTGGGAAAGATCCAGTGGGCCCCCACCCGAGTTCCTTCCCTCGTCATCAAATTGCCCTTCATTTGTTGATTAGGGTTTTTTCCTCCCCCCCGCCGTCTCCGCTTCCGCCCAAGCCAAAGGCGACTCGGAGTTCGCCGATCACGACCCTCGCTCTCCATTTTCCGGCTCCGGCGATCCGCATTCCCTCCGGTAACGGCTCGCCTGCTGTTCTTCCGCTTCCGTTTCTTCCTCTTTGGTTGCTGCATCATTTGCTCGTTTGTTCCTCTTGCTGCTACACTGGTCGAACGGGCAATTCGTTGCTCGGTTGCGTTTTTAGGCTGCGCAGTTGAGTTCGCCTGGATTGTACTCGATTGTCGCAGTTTTTCAGATTTATTTTCCGTCGATGATCGAAAGGGTTCATTGGGTAGATAGGGGGGAAAAGAGGGTATGATCTGATTTGAACGAATTGGAGTTACGGGGAATGTTGAGGTGGTGGGATGAGATTGGAGTGTTTTTTGCTCTCGTGGGGTGTGGCTTTTTAAAGTGGGTGGCGCGAGAATGGTGGCGGCTGTTTGGTTTGAGTTTGTTGATTTTGTTGTACTTCCCAGTTCAATTAACTTACTGTTATTGAGCACCTTAGGAGGATGACTGAGTTCAGCGTGCGTATTGAGTGCCTCTTTAGCTAGCAGCTGGGCACTTTTAGAGGGTCATTTTGCATACTATGTATAGGAGAACTGTGAAGCGTTACGGTTTTAAGGTATTGGGTTACATTTGTTGTGTTGGTGTACTCCCATCGACTATTCTTCGTGTCGTCTGGTGCAGTGATCCTGAGCGCATGAGGTAATCTGCTTTTTTTTTTCCACGGTTCTTGCTATGGGTTGGCTAGTTTTAACCAAATAATGGCATGAGTATGATAACTTTAATCAAACTTCTTAAGGGCATGTTTGTTATTTTTTTTTTGGTACAGTTAAGGGCATGTTTGTTTTTTTTTTGGTAAAGGTAAATGTATAAATACTTTTCGAACCAAATACAAGCTAAAGCGAAATCCACCACCTGACCTTATCAGGACAAGCTTGTCCATACAAGGTCAAGAAAGGATTTGCGAAACTATACAGCAGTACAAACTAGGTTGAACAACAACAGGGAGATACATAGCAAGGGGAAAAAACAAGAACGAAAAGGAGGAGAGCCGAGACTCCGGAGCAGCAGCAAGAAGGCTTAGACCGAATGCCGAATACACCAGATACAAACAGCAGCAGCAACATAACTCCTCAGCAACACCATAAAGTCTAGGCTGACGAAGCTTGGAGGAATCTCTGCACTTCGGAAGCAATAGCAGGCCACCGAAGAAGGAGCCGAGGACACCAAAACAACCAGCACCAGCCCGAAGTAGAGCAGCCCGCCGGAAAAAGTTGGGAGCAGCAAAACTCGAGCACACCGGTGGATCATCAGCAACATAAACAACGCCACTGCAGTCGTAGCATGGAGAAGAGCTCGACAGCAAGGGAAACCAATCCGACGCAATGGAGGAGAGCCGAGACTCATCAGCACCGAGATCCAGCAAACAGACCACAAGAGCAGTAGCCAAATGCAAGACTCCGGTAGCAGCAGCAGGAACAAACATTCCAGCGTTTGGTAAGGAAGACCACACCGGAGAACCCACTGTATGGCCATCTTCAAGGAGCACTCCTCCATATTCCAGAAAGGGAAAATCAGCAGCAGTTAAGGGCATGTTTGTTTGTACCTAATTAAAAGAAAAAAAGTACTTTTCTGGTTTTCTGCCAAAATGTGAAATACTATTCAAATTTCAGAAAATTTTGAAAAAGTTGTATGTGAATTTACGTGTCAACATTTGAGTTCTGTAAAAGTTTCACGAGTTTCGGATTTATAAAAAGTTCAAGTGGGTGAGCTGCAATATTTGGATTAAGCAAAACTAAACATGTAGAAGTCATTCCCGACATGCCCTAAGCTTGGGCAGGTTTTACAGCTTTTTCTCCTAGTTCTCCCTAAGTTCTTCAAAGCCTGCTTGCACTTCCCCACCCTGGTTCAATCGCAGAGGACATCCAATCCAATTGCTAAATTGGGTTCTTCGCTTTTCTCTCTCTATAACTTGGTTGAATTCTGGCTCTTTGGTCTTGGTGCATAAAAATGAGCCTTCAGATGAAGCTTCTTTTTTTGCAGAATTGAGAGCAAGTTTTTTTGGTGAATGGTTCTGAGAGTACTTGGAGTGTGTCATTTTTGGTCCTGGCTGCTTTGTTGTTCTGTATGGATGATAAACAGGATTCTTTATGATGCTTGTCATCTCTAAAGAGTCTAAACTAATGTTTTTATCCTTTGTGGGACAGTTCTGCTTCCATGGAATGGGATGATAAAATCATCAAACAGCCAGAAGAGGAAACTCATGAATCGTGGATCCTATCTCTTCACTCTCTGTCTGATTTATCCCACATTTCGCCAATTGTATTCTTGTACCTCATCAAAGAATGTTATGCTTCTGGTATAAGGGTGCGTTTGGTTCGGCATTTTGAAAGCCCCTTGAGGCCTGAAAGCCCTTTGGAGAAAATTTAAGGTGTTTGGCAACCATTTTCCAAAGAGCTTTGAGGTGAAAGTTGGCCTTGGGAATGCTGAAAGCTCAATGCTAGTAGGTACTAGCATTGAGGTTTCAGCATTTTCGGAATGCTGAAACCTTTGTTTAATGAAGTTTTGCTGAGTTCCTTTTTTGTCCTCAAAAATTTACTAAAAATCCAAGTTTACCCCTTTTTAAAAACAAAACCCTAGATCTGCAACCCCATCTCTTCCCTTTGTTGCTCCAGACCCAACGCTTTCTCACATCTCTGCTCCCTCTCCTTTTGCATTTTCTCTCTCGCTCAACGGCGCTCAATCGGTGCTTGATCGAACGCGCTCGCTCGACAGCGCCCTTCCTGCTCCCACGCGTTATCTTATAGGCTTGCGCTCGCTCGGCGCTTGTCGCTCCTCCTGCTTCCACGCTTGATCGACCGCGCTCCCTCTCCTTTGCATTTTCTCTCTCGCTCGACAGCACGCCTGCTCAACGGCACTCCCTCGCTCGACCACGCTCCTCTGCAGGTTCAATCTCTCATTCATCTCGTTTTTGTATTATTTTTCGCCTTGTTTTTTATTAGGGCTGTGAAGGCACAAAAAGAGAGGTTTTCGAGTGATTATTTGTGAAACCTGTTTTTATTTCCTCTGTTTGTTTCTTCTTTATTGGTAAATGGAAAGTGATCGGAGGAACGATATTTGTTACACAAATTCAAGCAGTAGTCAAAAATGGACGAAGGAAAATGCGCTTAAATAAGGAGTTTCAATGGTTCTCGTATAAATATATTGCCAGTTGCTGTGCAATTGGCTAGAGAATTAAAGCCTAATTGAAATTGACGAACAATGGTTGTGTGTTGTGCATGATCCATGGGAAAACTGGGGCTGTTGATTTTCAATGGTTTAGAGATAAGTTTGTCTGCAAAGTTCTGTGATGTGTCGTTGAAGAATGATTCTTGGATTGGTCGGCAATGGTGCCTCTGAGGAATCGATATGCGGGAGATTTGATCTCTAGCGCAGAGAAAGGCACATGGCATTGATGTATCGAGTACTAGTTTTCTGTTTGTGGAGTAATGTTTAAGATCATATCAGTTCCAGCGCCCAAATGTTGCTCTCAGCAGCATCTGGGTTTCTGTCAAACTGAATGGTGCGGTTGTTCATTGAGCGATCTCTTCGTGCTTCTTGGCTTGACTATTTCTGTCCTAGTGATGAAGCTGAGGGGAGTTGTGAGTTGCTGTGTGATGGGTCAAGCCGCCCGCCCCTGTCATGGTTTCATGAGTAGCTGCGTACTTTGAAGTTCCTTTTCGATCCATTGCACGGACTTATTTGTAATGCTTCACTAAAGTGTTCCTCCTGGCTCATTGCCTTCATGAGTAATTTATTCTGCTTCATTCTAGTCCATTGCCCTGCATTTTGCTCAAAGTTGGCCTCTGCAGCAGAGTACCTAGAAACTCTGAAATTGGTTTACAATGTAGGATCGGTACATAACCAGCAACTAGGTTTGGAGCATTATCTTCTGCGGAGTACCCACTTCGAATGCACATGCAATGTATACAATAGACTTTGAAATGATGTGTTTCACTATTGAAAAAATGTGTACAAGTATTTGATGGCCCGGTGAAAATTACTAGTCCCTGGGCAAAGGAAAACATTCTTCATGAGGACAATGTAATACACAAATTTCACGTTTGATCTGGAAAAATGAAAATAAGTCGGTGTTCTATTGCTACGTGTTTATCAATACAGTGCATTCAAGGAATAGATGTTTTCCTTTTCTTTGCTCATGATACTCGTATCTTCTATGAAGCCGTTAGGAGATGTGATTTACAATTTCCTCATCCTCCGAAAGGTTCGTTAATTAGTGGTTTTTATACTTTAATATATGCATGTGGTATATGTTGATTAAATTTACAATTTTTTGTGTAGGTAAATACTATTTAGTAGATTCTGGATATCCAAATCCCACGGGTTACTTGGGTCCATACAAAGAAGTTAGGTATCATTTGCCGGAGTTTCAACGAGGTCCAGCACCTACTGGCTATAAAGAAGTGTTTAACCGTGCCCACTCTTCACTACGATCAGAGATTGAGCGTGCCTTTGGCGTATTGAAGAAGAAGTGAAAGATTCTAAAGAGTATGCCAAGTTATCCATACAAAAAGCAAGTGAAAATTGTGATAGCAGCAATGACTTTGCATAATTATATACGAAAAAATTCCATGAATGATGCACATTTTGCAGAAGTGGATTTGGATCCCAATTTACATACCGATGATGTAAATGAGGAGAGTAGTGCCTCAAGTGATGACTTAGCTTCTGACATGGCACGTTTACGTGATCAAATAGCTATAAGTTTAGGAAATATTTAACGATATTTGTAATTTTTAAGGATAATGAATTTCTTTCGTCGGGGCATATGTTATCATGATTATTGTAATACTTTTTAAATTAAGAAAGAGACCACTTTGATGTGACTTTTCCATTTGAATTTTTTAGCAAAAAGAACAAATCTTATTTTTTAAATAAAATTATTTACACGATATCTTTTAACATTATTGTCACTATTTGAATTAAAAAAGTTGCAAACCTTTTTTTTCCAATTTTAACCCAATTAAAAATTAAAACTTTAAATTAATCACCCAAATGGACTTTCCAAATGTGTTTTCACCAAACAGCTTTTTTCTCAAAGTTGCTTTTCAAAGCAGAGTTTACCAAACAGTTTTTGCATTCCCTCAAAGCCCTTTAGGCTAAACTGCTTTGCATTTTCCCAAAAGCTCCTTCAAAATGCTGAACCAAACGCAGCCTAACAATGCTTTTCCCTTCAAAAGTCTTTTGCCGTGTTTATATGCAGTATATGCAAGGAAATGACTTTTCTAGTGCTCCTATATGCATCGGATGATCGACTTGCCTGCATCTTCTGGTTATACGTCAACTTTTTCTTTAACTTCTCTTCCAAAGATGAGGCTCTTATTTAGATGCTACTTTTATTTTAAGAACAAACTGAAGCTTTGAGCCATGTAAGACATTTGTCCTCAGATCTCAACAATTAAAGGACACACATGCAGTACATAGTGCGTCTCAGTATTTACGACTACTGGCACACTGCACAGAACATTACACTTTTTGATGAGGAATAATTGGTCATTTGCTGGATGTTGCTATCCTTCAAGTCTTTCCATAGATGCTTGGAATCCACTTGGTTTATGGCTATCTGGACTTCCTTTCTTAGACATATTGCCTTTTGCTTCAATGTTTAGGTACCTTGAAGGCAACTAGAAAGTTCAGGGTACTTCAACATCAAGTTCATCAAGTATTAAATAATGGGCCCCGACCTAGACCCGCTACTTTTGTCATACACTGTCTCTATGCACTACCCATATTTGACATTCACTGTGAGGGATTCAGTCACTTGATAATATCTTCTCTCCGTCGTTTTCTGGAAGCTAACCTTGCGGACTCCTTGCAAGCAAAGGACTTAGCTGCGCATTTATTTGTTGATATGGTTCAGGGATATGTAAATCATGATGAGAGGATACTTGTGAAGGTAGTAGAAGTGTTTGACGTGAGACTGACAAACCTCGAGAATGTCATATGCTAACTTAAAGCTACAAACATTAACTTTAGACCAGTTACTGCACTAACATTTCTTGAGCAATATATTTTCAAGTTGATAGAGTCCCAGTCCCATATGACAGCAGTCACTCTGTTGGAGCACTTTTCTATTCGCCAATCCGGTAAATCCTTCCTTCTTGCTATGATGGAAAAGAAAGAATTCAGGGCTGCAGAGAAGTGGGCCACATTTATGGGCAAGCCAATGTTATGTGTACTTGTCCAGGAATATGTTGACAGAAAAATGCTGAAGTATGTTTATGTGACAATAAAGAAAAACAATCTCCTGCAAGAATTTGCTGATGTATATCATCAATGTAAAGAAAGGTACTTCTTTGCTGTTAAAATTGTTTGGAAGTAACTTTTGCTAAAGATTTATTTATTATGTTTCTGATAGTGCATGGAAATCCAAATTTCTCAATGCACCATTGTATCGAACAGCAAGACTGATTTATTCTTTTGTAGTTCACTGAAGCAGCTAGCAGAAAAAGGATGCTGGGATGTTGCTGAGTCAAAGGCAAAGGGTGACAAACAGCACATTGAATACCAGGTATTAGTCTAAAATGCTTTGTTCCAACTATGGCATCTTTCTTTAGATGAACTTGAATTTGCATGCTTTTAAGTTGCAACTTAGTAGATTTATATCAATCTTTTAAGGTTGGCGTTTAGCCTTCTACAGGGTTCCTCAAATAGTTTTATCAGTCCTGTTATTCTGGGGAAGGGGTATCGGCAGAACTTTTTCAGTAATCGCACGTTTTATCTCCTGCTATTGGACTTCGGTGCAATGTCTAATGGTTCTTGGTTCTTTTATAGAGAAATGTGATTAAGTTTATAGTCATAAGTATGTCTTCTGATGTAACTAGAGCATTTGAGCTGCGTACATAAATGACACCTTGTGGCTTGAGCAAGAAATTCCTGTGGTGCCACCTCCTCCTTTGTGATGAACATTTGTCCTTTTTTCTGTCGTTTTTTTCCTTTCCTTTGCTATTTTCTCAAAGGTGGTGTTTAAGTTTGAAATAACAAATTACCAGCTTGTAGTTGTCATTCTTCTAGACATATAAAGAGGGGAGACTTTGTGTGCTTTTGTTCGTTCTATTAAGATTTTAATCTTCCACTTTAAAGGTCTATTTGGCAATGGAAGCTGGTTACTCGGAAAAAGTTGATGAATTGTGTGATCAATACTCTCTTCAAGGTTTTCCAAAAGCCAAAGGTGTGCCAACTTCTATTTTGTTCGCTAATATATTAGGATAACATATTGCTGTAACTTCTCTTCTCCAACCTATAAGTTTAGAAAACTATGTTGTTGCACTAGGCTGAAACAGTTAACTTTTTGTCAGTCACTGCTGTGATTGGAACCTCGATTGTGCTACTAGAATCCAACTAGACGCCTCAAGTAGGTTACTGGGAACCTTAGACCAGGATTCTTCCTGCTTTGTTTGCATACGGCTCTTGGACTATGCATAAGATACTATTGGCACAGTCGACGAGGTGTTGGCATGCTTGTCTAGTGAGCTAAGTATAGGGCAATTGCGTTGGTCAGCGTAGACAGCTATCTTTGTTTGAATATGCCTTCTCATGTCCATATCTTTATCAGTATATTGCTTGGATTTTGTCAGAGAATGTGGCAAACTGATTGGGATTCATATGGCCAGTATATTGTTATTCGGTTTACCAAATGGATGTTTTGCTGACGTTCTCTTGTTGCTATAGCTTGTAAATCCTGGTTTGAGTTGTATCTGGGGAAGTGCTGAAGTCATTATGTATCGAAAATTTGCTAAACTATTTGATATCTTGAAACTGACAGTTGCATCTGCAATTTGGTCTCGAGTTCTCCATGATGGAGGAAAAGAATAGTTCTGCTTGTGCCTGATGATCTAGAATCAATTGCTTGCCATATTATGTTGACCTTGAAAATTTTTTAGTGGACCTTCATATGTGTTTTTTTTTTTTGGTAAAGAGGACCTTCATATGTGTTGCGTATTGAACTTCTCCAATAAACCTGTATTCGGTTGTACTATGATCAGTATGGTGTAAGTACGCTATGCCTAGATACTTAGTCCTTGGTGATCTCATGTCATGGAGTATCGTAGTAGGATTTCGTAGTAATGTTGCATTCTTTTTTTGTAAAATACTAATTTATAACCGTTGGCTTGTTTAGAATTTGATGCAACTCTTCTGCATCGTAAGCACTATTTGTGCCTGAAAGAACTGGGCGTTGAAGATGTATTTTGGGTTGATTGAGTGGATAGTTTGCATACAGCAACATGCTATATTGAAGAATCTAAAGTTGTTGGTGTGGACTGTGAATGGAAACCCAATTATGTAAAGGGCAGCAAGCCTAACAAGGTAATTGCTAGGTCCTGTTTGACCTCATCTTTCTGTGCATAATCTCTTGGAGGTTTTATATACTCGCTGAAAATTGTCTTTATGCCTTCTTGTTCCTAACAAATTCATTGTTGCCATAAAAGAAATTAAATGGTTTAATGATCAAGAGTTATCATCAAGCTTTTGGTGATTGCCACTATCTTTTGTATATTTCAACGGCCATGAAAACAACTATGAAGCATGGTATTTAACAATGGCATGCTGAGAACAAAACTTTTAAGATTTCAGATGTGCTTTACTTGTTATATAGTGCGCATCCTTTTGAGAAATTTGATGAGGGATATGCTTGGCCAGAAGTAGGACCTTTTTGAAGGTTGCACGTGGAATATCCATGTTTTAATTGGTAGAGAGTATCTATATTTGATTTGACATTTGGTGACCACTATCGGATTAGATCAAATCAGATAAAGGCAGATGTAGATCGTATAGGACTACAGAGAGGAGGTGGCAATACAAAAAGAAGATGGTTTTGTCACCACTTCTCACCATCTTATATGTGGTTGCCATTGGCATGGCTAGTCTCACCAATCAATGTCCCTACTGCTGTTGACTTAGCTCTGTCTCTCTGTCTCCCTGTCCCCGTCCGTTTCTCTCTGTCTCTCTCTTTCTATGATTGGACCAAGTTGTGTGTAGTTTGGCTCTAAGCAGTGACTTTGTCTTTTAAGCCAAATTACAGCAGCTGCTTGCTCTGCTGAGGTGATTCAGAGGTTTTGGTTGTGCAAGTTGTAGCTGCAATTTGGTGAAGAAGATCAAGGCACCGTCAAGTCTCAGATTGGCGACTTTTTGTCAATGGTTATGACTTGTTGTCACCTTTGCGATTGGCTGGTTCCACTCTGACCTCTCTGTCGGCACGAATATCTAAAAAGGTCATCCATTAATGTCAGAAATCAATTAAGTCTGATGTTTATTTCGATTTTCAGGTGTACATCATGCAGATTGCTTCCAGCAGAAGGGTTTTCATCTTTGATCTCATAAAATTGTCAGGGGATATACCACATATTCTGGCTAACTGCCTGAGTCGTATTTTACAGTCTCCAAGTATTCTAAAGCTTGGTATGAGAAATTATTTAGCATAATTGTATTCTCTCCTTCGTTTCTTGGTCCAAACATCAGCCTTAATTTGGTATCATGAATATGTGTCTACTAATCTAGGGAAAGGAAAATCATTGTAATGACATAAGAATTTGGAATTTCTGGTACCAGACGTACATCGGGGCATCACAAAGCAAGAGTTTGGACAAGGAATAATTATTTGTGCATGTTTGGTACAGATATGACTGGGGGTGACCGGCATTGGTTGTTTCAGTGTGTTTGTTTTGCTGAAGCAAATAGCTTTCCACAGAATTTCCTGATGTTCCTGCTATATGCGGGCTATAATTTTCAATGTGATATGAAGCAACTCACCAGCTCCTATGAAACACTGGGGTGTTTTAACCATTTTGAAATGCTGTTGGACATTCAGAATGTATTTAAAGAATCCAGTGGTGGTCTCTCCGGGCTTGCTGAGGTAAAATGGACTTGCATCTCATATCTAGTATTGCTCTCTTGCTTACCGACAGGGGTGAAAAGGGAGGAACATGATTTCTTCTTGCTCAGAACTCATGTTGGGATCCTGATGCATGCCTTTGAGATCACCTTTAGCTCTGAAGTAATTAGCTTTACCTTTATTTCTTGGCTGTAACTAGGAAATACCTGGTACCGGTTTGAACAAGACAAGAAGGAATAGTGACTGGGAGTAACGACCTTTGAGTCAAAATCAGGTTGTTTTACATTTTCTTTTTCACTTTTTTTATATTATTGCCTCAGAATTGAAATTACTGGAAGAATCGCACAATTTAATGTCAAAACTCAAATGGTTGGGAGAGCATACTATTGTGCGGAGTGCATCTGTAAGAATAATGTCATTATGCGGAACTTCATAGAGACACTTCCACGTAAATCTTAATGCTCTGAAATTTGAAGAGTGTAGAGTCAGCAGACATTATTTTTGGCATTTGCTTAAGCGATTTCTTGAGATCTTTAGTGCAACAAATATTCTTGTGGTGTCTATTTAAAACAGCGTAACTGCTGATTCCTTTTAGGAAAAATTTATTTTTTCCTCTCTGTACTTTCACGCTTTATGTAAACAAGTTCTTGTATTTTTAATTTGTCTTACGAGTCCTACTTTTAATTTTTTAATCAAGTCCCTCTGTCACCAAATTTTAGCAAACGTGAGCAGTGGATACGCCAAAGTATGATGTTAATATGCCGATTCCCAAATTGACATGTGTGAAGAGAATTAGACATTGTGCACAACGTGTAAGTATGATGTGGATAAAAGTTAGTCAATGTGGACACCACATCGGCAGAAAAATTGTATCCCTGTTATAGCATGACGTCGTTCAACAGTCACGTCAGCCAGACTTAATCAAACTTGATGTCAGAGGGATTTGATTCCAAAATTTGTGAAAGTAGGACTTAATTCGACAAATAAAAGTACGGGGACTTGAATGGAAAAAGTGTGAAAGTACATGCAAGAAAAATAGAATATTCCTTATTTTTTTACAAACACCATCCCCACTTTCAATCCCAAGATAGGGAAAGAACCATAAACGTATATTAAGGAGCAAACACAGCGCAGAGAAAAGTAACCGTTGAGTTCTGGTTTCCTACGGTTCCCCAACACGAAGTTACCCTTGAATTTCCTTGGCTAAGAGTATATATTCGACGGGAGCTAAACAGTATTGGTGAGTCAGTCACCAAAATGAGCAGCCATCTATGCAGACATCGCAATGTTCTACCTTGCACTGTAAGTTGCCTTTGACGTGCCTATCTTTCGCGATGCAGATCTCTAGCTAGGCGATTTCTGGGGAAACAAAACGTGCTATAGCTAGCAATGAGAAGAACCAAAAAGAGGCACAAACGAAACCAAAAATGACAGCCATTTAGGTATGTTCATGATCACGTTTATTTCCTTTTGGATTTGGTCTAGGCCTTGTATTATAATGATTGATCTAAGACGAGTATTGTTGCAGATCTTTCTTTTGATTTTTGAATAATTGAAATTTTGACCACCTGATAAACGCCGTGAATGTAGGCTAGGGACGAATTCGTCTCGCCTGTGAAGCCAATTCCGGCGGCATCACGGGCTAATATCAAAGATATAGAAGCCTTAGACGCATGTAACCTCTAACTTCACTTAACAAAAAAATAGCATCATCGTAATTTCAAATGAATGAAAAATAAAATTTGCATGGATTTATACCCCAATGTTAAAAATAGAAGGTCCAAATTCTGGTCGCCCTTTCTCTCTCTCTCTTACATGATAGTCTCCATCCCCAACAGAAAAAAACCACCTGCGTTTGCTGTCATCTCCATCTCAAAACATTAGAGAGACCCCTTTTCTCTCTCTCTCTCTCGCTGAAAAAGAATCCTTCTCGTCCCGGAGAGGGGAGAGGCCACGAGGGAGGGCTGGGAGAGAGAGATCGAGGACACAGATGGAACCATGGTTGCCAAGCTATAGATCCCATGGAGTTGGCTGGACTCTGAAGATCATGACGATCCAAACTCTTAACTAAAACCCGATGTATGTAGCCAAATCCCGGCCTCACATGCTCGAACCCGCTTCGCCCCCACATAGAGTATACAAAGTGAAGAAGTCAGCGATAAAAGCGCCGTGGTGGAACGATCCGGAGAAGAAGAGGAAGAGGGTGGCTAGATACAAGCTTTATTCCATCGAAGGCAAGTTCAAGGCTTCTTTCAAACAAGGGTTCCGATGGTTGAAGTAGAAATGCTCGAGCATCGCACATCGATTCTAATTAGTAGAAATTAAGGAATATCGTGTTCATCGAGAGAGAAAAAGGGTGAGATCTGTCAAGAGGAAACAGAGAGGTTTGTTGTGTGTATTGGGTGTTCATCTTTATATGTATCTAATGGCAATCAAATATTCAGAAGAGTGCCATAATGTTTGATCTTTTCGGTATTATGTTCGACCGACTCATTGTTTCATTCATTGATCTCCAACATTCAAAAAATAGGAAATGAGACACCCTGTATGTGATAGTCGTATATATTTATAAATGCCGATTTTATTTTTAATTTTCTTACCTTCTGATTTATTTGTGACAGGACTCTGCATGCATGCCCATGCAAAGTAAAATTGTCTAATCTGTTCATCTCTCCTCTTTTCAATAAAGCTCTTTTCCTAATAAATTTGATGATGATTGCAAGATCAGATGAATACTTGTATTTGTAGGATTGACGTTTCGATCTATTTCAGGGTCGATTTTGTTGTTTAGGACTCTGTTTTGGCCATATGTTTGTTTAAGCCTCGTTTCTGGGTTCTTTAACCCCCTAATTTCCTCAATTCATCTATTTCGATTCCTCTTGGTCGTACAATTCATCATATGGCAATGTATACTACTGAAGCTATATAACCTAAAAATGCCGGGTGTTAAATGAACCGAAAGGCTTTCCATTGTTCCATTTTGATTTGAGGACAATTTTCATATTCCTAGTACTGTCCCGTCCAGCTCGGAGTTAAAAAAATGAGGAAAATCGAAAAGCCCCAAAGCGAACCCTCTTTAATCCTATCAAAACTTAGTTATTGTTCAAATGGCTGTAATTTATGGGATCTTGATGTAAACTGTGATAGAACTTCAAAAAACAAGCTCGAAGCAAATTGCAGCACCAAATTGAAGCGGAAGAAAGAAAAGACTAAAAACCCAAGAACAGAACCAAATCAGTTCACTTGGTTTAACACATTCATCCAGTTATCCGGTCGATTCGCGGCTTTCCAACTTCAAATCAATTCAGCTGATAAGGTTGTAACTAAAGTTCTATAAGTAGTCAAACTCAATGCTATTGCCCTTTAAATTAATTTGCCTAGACACTGATTAAGCAATTAAGTAAATAAAGAGTAGAGTCGATACATTGACTTTACTTGCGACTTTTCCCATCTAATGTTCGACCAATATTCTGACAATTAAATTATTGTATGTTAAGTATGTTTAACAAGTATCTCAACACGACCCACATTATATATGTGTTACTACTCATAGATTCGAACTTGGCTTAACAAGCTACTTGACCCTGTCTTGAGCTCTGTAAAAATTAAGACAAAGTTCAAGTGGACAAGCAGTGAATCAGACTATAAGTACCTTGTGAGTAGCTTTTAACTAATAAAATTCCACCATCGTAATCTAGTACAGGGTACAGGAATATTTGAGAGTGGCCTCCAAGAAATTGCTTCGATTGAAACTTGAATGCATGATCGGTGACCACAAATTTGGTGTAGTAGAGTCTGATTATTAACCAATTAGATATACCTTCAAAGTTTTTTTGTTCTAACCAAATGAGTATAAATTTTGGGAAGGGCTCTTTTCACCCTTCCAAAAATCTTGTCCACATTTTCCAATAGTCTTCGACCGTAGCCAATGCTAGAGAAAATAGGTTTCCGGTATGAAAATGTACACGGATGTGTCTCTTCTGCTTTTAGATTCAAGCATAAATAAATCAAGTCCGAGATTACACGGTCAAAGCAATTGCAAAATGCCTATATACGAATTTTCCGATGTAACCAGATCAGAGATGATTTTACACTGATGAATGCTTTTATTTCGTGTTCAAAATTCTTCCAAATGAGAAACTACTGTCTTCTTGGAAACCTTTTCATTGAAACTCATGGCTGCAATTGACAGATCATTTACTGATTCCACAGCATTCGCTTTTTCCCTAAAAAAAAGTCTCCCAATATCGAAATTGTAGCTTCAAGTGGACATCTAACCGGTCATCTTGTCAACAAATCTCATTTTATGCTTAACTTACACATATAGAACCACCTGCACATGCGGTCTTTCTGCAATCGATTTGTGATTCGGCCATTGCTAAAGAATAGCGTGATGCCAAAGCTTGCAAAGGACTAAAACACCACATGAGAAGAGATCGCTTTATATCAAGAACTATCCGAAGAGTATTAACAACACAGAGCACATGATAAACGCCAATAGTAAAGAACTTCGAAATGCCTTTCCACAATGACACAGCTCATTCCTTCCCATATCTCCATCCCGTGGTGTTTGGGGACTTTCTCCGAGTTCCATGTAATGCAGCTTGAATCTACCAAGAAGGATACAACTGATTCATTATCAATAAATGAAGATGTGCAAGATCGCAGTATCACAATTTACCCCATGAAAGATAAGGTACAAATGCGTAAACATCATTTACACCGATTGCAGTTGGACCACAGTGAATAGAGGCTTCATTAGCTGACCGATGAAAAAGAAAACACTAGGCTTAAAAGAAGTATGCAATTAGCAACAACACTTTCCTAGTTCGTGTTCAGGAACAGAATTGATGTTAATAAAATTATGCTGAAAAAGTTAAGTGCCGAAACTACACAACAGAAACATGTATTTGTTATTTGGTCATTGGCAATATCCAATCAGCAAAATCAGCAATTCAGGATAATTTGTCAGGAGGTCAATTTCAACTTTACGAATTCAATATCACATACATGAGAACTGAGCTTATCAAATCAGAAACCTATATGACAACATTCAAAGGATATTATCACACAAATACACTGATAGAAATGGAGAAGCTTAGCAGTGCATACCTCCCGCTGCAGAGCCTCATCAAGTTCAGGAGTGATATCATTAGAATGCAACCACATCAAACAACTCTGCATCAAGGTAACAAACAAAAAAATCAGCAGCTACTCATTTGATTAACAAAGAGATAGAACCTAACGAGCATACAAAAAGTAGATTCAATTTAAAAAACTACATTTATTATCATTCAAGTATGTGCTGCTGAGACTAGATCGAGTGTTTTGGATCTTTACAAGCATCAAAATTTCCTCGAGACACTCTAGTTGGCCCATGAGCCTCTTCAAGTTTGGCACGCAAGATGGTCCTCAGCTATTGCTGATGCTTCATCTGCAAAATCCCTTTTCTTCATTTTATAGGTCTCAGGTCTGGAATTTGAAGATCCTCAGCCAAGTGAGCCACACCCAAATTAGTCATGTGATAAAACAATTCCGTGACAACAATAAGATCAAATGGGATGTAAACTAATTAGCAAATTCTTGAGCTCCTCGCCCCAGCTTGTTCCACAGAACAGGAAAAAAATTGTCCAATTATGCAAAAGGTTATCGATACAGCTGATTGAATCGAAGTCCAATAGTAAGCCTTAGTCATTACATAGACCAAACAAAACTGTCATAGAAGCAGCACCAGTTCACCTTTGCTTGATAATCTTTCAAAACAATAGCCTTGAGCTGGTCTACAATTGTATATGACAGACTAGTCAGAACTAATTTTCATTTTTTTTTATCACCAACCAGAGAAACTTGAAACTTGACTTTTATTTTAGCTCAGTTTCTCATATTATAGGGAATTCGTGCTCTGTCTTGTACGATTCAAGAGGAACATCAAGGGAACAATAAGAAACTTGACTGGGTTTTTTATCATCAGCGAAAATCGATAGGTGTTTGTTCTGAACAGAATATCTGTCATTAGTCAAATTTGACACACAAAAATACTCACAAAAGAAGTCAAAATGGCCAAGGATTTCTTAAAAGAAAATATGAATTTTGAACATAGGGAAAAATGGACTTTGGGAGCAGTTTAGAATATTGAGTAGCAGAAGATCATCAGCCTCTAGATGAAATATTCAAATCCCGGGTTTATCAAGAGGCAAACTGTAAATCACTAGGGAATTCTTGTTTACCTATATTTGATATTTTCATCCTTGCCTCACTAGCCGCTAATCTGTTTGCAGTCTACAATAGCTGCCAATGGGAGGACGAATGAAAAACATTGCTATAACGTGATATGTTGGCAAATCCGGAGTTTCCAAAATCAATCAAATAGATACCCGGTGTGGAGCAAATCATTCTTAAAATATAGAGCTTCGAGAAAAGTATTACTCTATTCGCTTACGCTCGCCGTTCAAGGATGAAGAATCTTATGAGATGACCGATAGCTTCTATTGACATTTGGGTCTACATTTTGATCTTGGGCGAAGCATCATGTCAGCTTCTATGACCAACTCCCCCACTCCTTCAATTATGAGATGACCAACAGCTTCCAACAATTTTGTATAGTTCAGAATCAGAACCCTGTCATGGAAAACCATCTTGTCAAAAGAAGATAGCGATGAAAAGTAGTACATGAATATTAGAAGAAAAACGATAGTTTACTGCTTATTTACCTCTGTTAAAAAAACATGACTTGTCTCACTATTGGCACGCAATGCCTGTTCCTGAAACTTCCTCTCCAAAATCCATGAGTCGTAAGACAGCTCTCCTTCATAATTTCTAAAGATGTGTTCTAGATAATTCCGGTATCGCTTCCAATGAGTCGCAACCAGAAATATTCAAAAAAATTAAATCCAACTTTTCAAGTCCCCGAAGCTGAGTAAGTTTCTTGCAATCGTGAACATTTAGAGATCGTAACTTCTCACATCCCGTCAAATTTGGCAAAGTCTCCGTTGATTCGCATGCTCCAAAATCCAACTTTTCTAAGAACTTCGCACCGTCAAGACCTCTAATTTCGACTAGATTGATGCACATGAATATCCGTAATTCCTTCAAACACATTGATTCTGGACAGAGAAGCCTTTCAATGGAATTGCAGTAATTTATAGATATGCCCTCCAAGAGCTCCAAATTTTCAAGGCCCTGAATTTCAACTAGGTTATTGCAATGCTCAGCACATAATCGTTTCAGACGAATTGATTGTGAAAGGTCCAGTCTTTCAATTGAACTGCACCCATTTATTGAAAACATTTCCAAGTTCTTCAATCCGTCGAGCTTAAGCAATATCAGCTTACCACACTTCTCAATACGGAGTTTCAAGAGTCTCGAGGAAAGCTCGGGGATGTCTTCAAGTAGATGGCAATCCCAAAGACGGAGTTTTTCTAGGTGGATTAGGCTAGAAAGCCGCGGCAACGACCGAAGCTTGTCACAGCGATATAGCTCAAGGCGCTGGAGCGAAGAAAGATCCCCAATAGCATTGGGAAGCTTTTCAAGCCGAGAATAACTGACGTCCAGAAATTGCAAATTCTTTAAATCCCCAATTGAGCTGGGGATTTCTCTCAATGACTCACACTTGTAGGCACTTAGTTTCTTCAGCTTCCTCAGAGAACCAATAGACGTAGGGATCTCTCTAATACCAGATAAATCTAATCGAAGTTCTTCTAAATCTTTTAATTCGCCCACTTCCTCTGGTAGCTCCTTGAGACTTCCACACCAAGTCAAGTCCAAGGAAACGAGGCTCTTGAGTTTGCCAATAGAAGGGTGTAGATGCTCCAGTCTGGAACAACCTCTCAAGGTGAGGATCTTCAACTGCGTGAAAGCCGAGAGATCAGGAGTACATCTTAAACATTCCCACCCTCTAAGGTCGAGAACTTGTAGCCGCTTTGGCGTCTACACAAAAAAGAGAGGAGAATAAAGCTGTCAAAAGAATGAGAGTGGGGGATCGGCTAAACAGAAACAAAACAAAACCCCATCTTAAATCACGGAGAGAGAGGGAGGATGTCTCTTTCTTTTCCCCCCCAATCTTACCGTGAATCTTACCATGAATTTGAAGATCCTCCATCCTTCCCAATCCTCTGTCATGCCCCAGCTCCCTGATAATTCCAGCACCGATAAGTTCGGTAGATGCAAACTGGTCGTCGGAAGAGGCGATCTGCTTCCCATGACCTGCCACTGCAGCCATCTTACTTCATAAAGGAGTTCGTTAGAAGAGTCTCCGCTTGTAGCTGCCCGCATCCAGTCATGGAACCGGAGGCTCTGCAAGTTTTTTCAAAGGGTTCATCTGAGGACGTCTGGATATGGCGGAAGGCATTCAACTTTTAACTTTTTGTTTTTGCTTTTTTTAAAAAAAAAATTGGATTTGCACCGATTTTGTTATCTTTTTATCCTTCCCGGGTATAAATATGGACACATGAACTCACATTTAATTTTTTTTTGACGATCTTTCGAAATTTGTGAAAATAAAGAAAAAATAGTAAATTGCTTTAAAACAACTAAGGCAAATGCACCTCAATGTTTTATCTTTTTATTTTTTTTCAAATTTTGTAGCGTGTGCACTTTGACTTTTATTTAAGATGAAATACGTGACACCGTTTTGCAAAATACAAATGTTTACTTGTAAATTTTCATATGACTTTGATTGATTTTAATAATAATACCTATATTTTCTCCCAAAAGTTCAATCGCTTAGAAAATTTTTGTTTTGGTTGGTTTGATTCACTTTTACGATTCAACTCGTTTGTCGTTATCTCTACTTTAAATAGTGAATAGTGAAAAACCTGCAACTGTTATAATTTCTCTTAAGTTTGTTTGTAGGGAAAGTCACTAAATTGTTGCCATCATCACCCCACGCCATCTTTCATAATTTTTGCTCGTACATTTACACACAATTCGTAGATATTTCACCAATAGAATTATATTTTAAATAGTCAGGACAATTGGAAATTAGTCCCGCAAGTTTTTCATTTTCCAAAGTAAAATCAAAATCTTTCCATCTTACAATCATTTAATATTTTTTTCCTACACTAATTATCATCTTTCAACATTTCTATCTATTCAAAACAGATTGAACTTTTTTTCATTTTTCCGAAGACCCGTATGATGTGCTCTTTTTGCTAATGTTAAGAAGTTATTGGATCAACAAAAGAGTGTGAAATCGAATCATAGGAACGAACTATTTCAAATTATACCAAGAATAAAAAGCTATTTCCTTTGCCCAACATCTCTTGGTTAATTACTAGGATTAATTCCTCGTCATTGATCAGTCATAAGCCTATGAGGCATCAAGATGGACAAATATATAATGATAAAATGACATGAACATTGATAATTTAAGCAAAAGATAAACATAATTGAAAATTTTGGCTTCGTGCTGAAAATCATATATAATGAATACAAAAGTATGGATACAATAATCAGCACGACATTTCCTCTATTAGTCAAGTTTTCTTTTTCTTTTTTAAATAGTCAAGTTAGTCTAGCGGTTTCTGACACAAAAGAGGCATTGTCCCAAAAAATATAAATAGTAAAACAACTAACAGTAGAAATTTTTGTTATAAGAAATGAGCAAGGTGAATGTGATAAAACCTTAAAAAACGATAAGATTTTCCTGAAAATATTTTTAAGGGTATTTTGCTATCTTATCTATTAAGAGGAAACAAGAACGAAAAGAGATAGAAATAACTAGTAGAGCAGAGGGACAGTATCTTCAAAATCAAAATGGAGAAAAAAATATCAAAAATTGGATTCCTAAATCACAGGAGCGCCACAATACATTCAGATACTTATAATTGGCCCTAATACATATTATTTGCCGATTCCTAAATTTTTACAGATGTAATTTATATCAATGAAATCGAATCAAATAATTTAACTCTTTCATCCTTCGGATACTTATAATTTATTTAGTTGTCACGATTAATCTATGATGGACATAAATGGATGTTTTCACAAATTTTTTTCCTAAAAAGTAAGAGTATATGTTCATGCTAGATGAAATACTAGAATTGATCAGATTAAATATATTAAAATAAGAGGGAGAGAAAAAGAAAGGAGTGCCATATTTTACCCATCCTTCCCGTACTACTCTCGAGGCTCCCCTGTAGTTGTAATCCCATGGCCCGCTACGTTTGTCAAGCGGCTGTCCTTGACAAAAAATGCTCCTTCCAAGATCTCTCAGTTGATCATGCACCATAAACTCACCTTCATCTCCAATTTTAATTAAGGACCTCAACTTCAACTCTTCAATTCCTTGACTCGGATAAAACCCACAGTCCTCCCACATGTACATGGCGTATTTGTGCACTTCACTATCTTCGCCAATAAAGAAACAAACAATATCGAGAAAAATCTGCTTATGTCCATCTTCTAATGCATCATAACTTATTTGCAATATCTTTTGGACATCTATATGTGGTTGGTTTTTTAATTGCTTCCACACATCTTCCCATACTTTTCGATTTTTTCTTTTATACAAGTATGAACCTACGACTTGAAGCGCCAAGGGAAGCCCACCCATGGTGGATATGATATCACGAGAAATACCCTCAAAGTCCCTCGGAGAATGGTCCATACGAAATGCATGTGTGTTAAACAAAAGTAAAGCATGCTCCT
Organism: Syzygium jambos; assembly: GCA_031216235.1. Classification (NCBI taxonomy): domain Eukaryota; kingdom Viridiplantae; phylum Streptophyta; class Magnoliopsida; order Myrtales; family Myrtaceae; genus Syzygium; species Syzygium jambos. Next base: position 22,955,984 of record CM062221.1, on the reverse strand, counting down.
CATCCAATTCATTCAATTCATACTTGTAGACTACCTCAAATTCAGATTGATCAAGAACAGCTTCATTTCTAGTTGTAACAATGATCACACTCCCTGCCATAAACCAACTACATTCCCTAGCCAACCAATCTAGATGATTCTTGTGATCTATATCATCCAGAAGAATGAGGACCTTTTTTCCTTTGAATCTAGATTTGATTATATTGATTCCGTCATCAATTCTAGACACTTTATCTTCGCTATGTAATATATCGGATATTAGTTGACTTTGTAGTGCCTCAACACCATCGCGCCAGGAAGCTTTTTCTCGAATATTTGGAAGGAAACTGACATGCTCAAATTTATCCAAGAGTTGATTGTAGATGCACTTGGCCAGCGTTGTCTTGCCTATCCCGCCCATGCCATAAATTCCAATCATTCGAGCATTGACGGAAGGACTGTGAATCCAATCCATGATTTCCTTCAGACAACCATCAAGTCCAACTAGCTGCCTAGGAACATCTAGCTGAAAATCTTCTTGTAACTTGCTTAGAACAGTTTTGACCACAAGTTTTATCAATTCTCCCTCATGCCTGTTAAACAAAAAAAACAAGGAGAGATCACGAACTAGACATGGTCAATGCCAAGTGTTTGATCCTTATCAATTGACCCAACCCACGTTGGCAATAGGAGGTCGATTTTATCTGGTGGTGATCAAGCTGTGGAAGACTGAGCATTGGAGTCTACTGTAGGCATGTTGTTTGGTGATTGATACTATTGGCTGAAGGGGTTATCGTCTCTAAGTTTTTTGCTTTGTACCGGAGACAAATGTAAAATTCTTGGGCGCCATGGGACGCTTTGGTTTTAGTTGTCGTTGGTTTAGTTTTCAGGGACATTTTGGGGAGTCTTAGTGTTTGTTGTCTTCTAGGCATTATGGTTGTTTATTGGCACAATTTGGGGATCTTTTCTGAGCTTGCAGTTAAAGTAAATTCATTTGCATTTCGTCGGTTTTGCAGGAAGTAGAAAACTTATTTATAAAAATTTAAAAAAAAGAAAAGTTTAAAGAAGTACCCGTTAGCAATTTTCTCGGATTCCCATCCATTTATGTAACTAACTTCATTAAGTGCTCGTTGCCCTTCCTGGATATCGTTCTCATCAAAACGCTTCTGACTCAAATGGAAGGCGTTTCCAAAATTTCCTTTTAGATGCCGCACATCTGATGGGGCAACTTTATAAAAAATGGGCAGCACTATGTGTGACGTGCTCTTCTTGCAGTCCATGATATGAATGAGTTCGCGGAGGCACCATTTGCTCGAAGCATAATTTTCCGATATGATGGGGATTGAAATCTTAGACCTTGTAATGGCATCGAGAATCTGTGAACCAAATTCCTTGCCAATTGGTATGCTGTTATCGTCCCTGAACACGCTAAACGGCACAGTCCCTGCCTTGATTAGACTATGATAGAGGTGATCAATGAATGTCTTGCGGATATCCAAGCCTCTAAAGCTTAAGAACACGTCGTATTGACCGCTACCTACATCTGTGGGTACTGGGGAGATGAACGAAGAAGTTGATGCTCCCTCAATGCTCTCTTCCTCTGCTCTCTTTCTCTTTCCCTGACTCTGCCCTTTGTCCATGGCGATCTGAGACGGAAAGTTGGCAAGTAAGATGCTTTCTCTGCTGCTTAGAGGATTGACGAACAACGAAAGATGCTTTAGGTTGCTTTCTGCGAATGCTTGCTGGCTTGGTCCCCTCCGAATAATGTGGACGTCAATTTCTCCCCAAGGCAATGCTGAAGAAGGTTCGTGTTCTTGAGAAATACATAGGTAATGACGACACAGCCTTCAGTTAAGTCAGCTGACTTTGTTTCACTGCAGAAGATTAGGTGGCCCCGTAGGGGCCCCCAAAAGGTCCACATCATTTACTTGTTCGAAAACACATACTCGAAATTAAACAGATTGAAGTGTAATTAATCGACTTCCTTAAAACACATTCAAACAACTATGGAACTTCACACACGTCTATGATATTTCAAGATGGATTCTTTCATTTCACACCTCAGATATGAAATTATGTAGGAAATCCAAGGAAGCATCTTCCTCTGTATATAAGCTCACACGATGCCTAATCCTTATCATAATCTGTGACCTTACTCTTATTATTTTTAGCCTAATATATAAACAACCCTAACTATCTCCACCGCCTCATTTTCACAACGTCTTCTGTCTAATCCCATTCCCATTGGCCAAACTAATGTAGTGTCATGTAATTGTTGTCCAATAAAACTCATCCTCTAGGTGCGTGCGCTTTCCTAATTGGAGGAAATTTCCATCAATCATGTTTTTAATTTGGCGGGTTTCAAGTTTTGGGCATCGCTCATATGTAAAATTAACTAAAGCTAAAATATTAATGGAGGAAAATTTTTCAATTGCCCAGCTATTTGAATTATGAAGGCAGTCGATGACAATGATTCTAAATGAAAGGGAAATACTTCCTTTTGAGCCCACATTTCATTCCTTTCTAAAAGTGCATCGAAATGAGAGGAAATGCAAAAATTGCAGTTTTCTTCCAAAATTGGCCAGACTTCCTTTTTAAGGATGAATAGATTGAAGGATAATTAAGTCTATCAATGAAATTAAGTTCCATTTACATCATTTCCACCCAACATGTATCCAAGCATATTTCGAGGAATTTTAACTTTCCCTCTCTTCTTTCATGGTCTGGTTGTATTTTTGTTCTTAATTTTTAGAATTTGAAATTTATGGCTTTATCATGTTCGAAATTTGGGGCTTTTTGTGTGATAAGATTTTATGGCTCTTAAATAGGATTAATATTAATACAAAAGGCTGCGTTTCACTTGTAATTAGAATATCATGGGAAGCAATTTTGCTCTTTGCTTTAGATGTAATGCAATGTGTTGCATCTTTTTGCATGCATACATGTTAGCATATTGCATGGTGTCGTGTCCACATTTCATAAGGTAACACATTTAATAATCGCATTTGTCATGTTGTGTCATCTAACCTGATTTATTAAAAGTGTCGTGTTCGTATTGTGGCAGTTCAACGCATTTACTTCTAGAAGGAAGCAGCGATATTTAGAGGTAGCGTCCAAAAGGCTTTTGAATTATGAATTCATGACACAGAGAAACCTTCATGAACACAAATTAAAAGTGAAAAAGGGAATGAAGTGTTATCAATTTTCCTCTTTCTCTTATTCTGCCTTTTGTGCATGGCAATCTGAGGGCGAAAGTTGGAACAAAAGATGCTTTTCTGCTGCATAAAAGGATCTATGAACTAAGCTCTACGAAACAAGCATGAACATGAATTTGTTACCACGCAAGAAAAAATGAACATGAAATCTTTAATTAATTGGTAATTGATTGGCTAGGAGCTGTTGCAGATGCTTTTAGTCCTCGCCTTATCTTCTTTTGGACCTCACCCTATTTAAAGTCAAACTTGTTGGCTTGATCCACTCACAGGTAACGTGTACATTAATTTTTCGATGGGCTATAAAGAACTAGAATCTGTGTACAAGCACATTGCATTCAATTAAAAATATAAGCATATGCTCAGTTTTTATTTGGTTATTGAAAATCAGAATTTGATCAATCATTTAAAAGATAATAATTGATTTGAAAAGGAATTAGAAATGTGTGAAAGATATCAAGAAAGGACCGAGCTAGTAATTGTGGATGTGATTTTATATTTTAATTTTGTTTAAAATTTTCATATTCTTAACGAAGTTGGAAATGCGAGGTAGAGATAAACAAATGCTCGTGGTTATTTATCTTTTATCTATTCCACACTGGCACCACATCCTACAATTCCATGTAAAATGAATTTATTTTGAACCGGAATGTTATCACCAAGCCTTTCATTTCAAATTTTCAAATCTAAAAAGTTGGCTGATATCTTGTTTGTAAAAGGAAGCTGCTGGGGAAAATTTAGAGACGACCAAGGTTTGAAACAATGGCGTCAAGTGCTTGTCCCCATTTTCTGTTGGAGGGCCCACCTTGAGAATATCACCGCAAAGATTCTTTATTCAATTAAATAGAAGTAGAATAGGATTATTAGCTAAATTTGTGATAAGTAAGGTTAAATTCATTAATCACATTTTGAAGAACGAACTTATTGTTTGAAACAAAAGAGGTGTAAGATATGAGTGATACAAAGCTAGGTGAATCTCCTAATATGCGCGTATGGCTCGATTTATTTGATTGTTTTCATGTGTGTCATAAGATCCATGTCACGCCCCGAACCCCACGGCACGCCACATCCCTCGCCGAGGTCGATTTGACTGCGACGTCCCAGGACACGTCGCCGACCCGACGCCCAACACAGAGACTTAAAGCACAAGCGGAAGCAATTCAAAATCACCCGAATAATAATATACACATAACCAAGGATAGCCATACAACAACTAGCACGAATAATGACACTGGCAATGATACTGGGCACCAGACATAAAATTCATTTACAGCCCATGCTCATTAATCAAAGGCAGTTAAAGGCCACTACAACCGGTCGGGGCTCCTTCCAAGAACACTTCGGTACGCCTGCCATCCTCAAGGCTGGGGGTCTGAAAAATTGGGATTTAAACAACAATGAGAATAATCTCAGTGAGTAATTCCCTAAACCTAAACTAGGCTAACGTGCACCTCCTGACAGGTTAATTAAACACGCTAAGCAATGTATCATTAAATAACCACAAATTCCAAGGCCCACGGCCTAAATTGTTTATATCACCGCCCTGCAGGTTAGGCTCTCAATATCATTATAACTCATAAACAGGATATCGACCCGAAGGCCATGACGCAAAGATCATCCACAGCTAAATCGACCCGAAGGCCCGACCCGTCGGTCACAGTTATAATTCGACCCGAAGGCCTGACCCGTCGGTCACAATCATATTCGACCCGTAGGCCTGACCCGTCGGTCACAGTTATAAATCGACCCGAAGGCCTGACCCGTCGGTCACAGATATAATCGACCCGAAGGCCTGACCCGTCGGTCACAGTTATAATTCGACCCGAAGGCCTGACCCGTCGGTCACAGATATAATCGACCCGAAGGCCTGACCCGTCGGTCACAGTTATAATTCGACCCGAAGGCCTGACCCGTCGGTCACAATCATATTCGACCCGTAGGCCTGACCCGTCGGTCACAGTTATAAATCGACCCGAAGGCCTGACCCGTCGGTCACAGATATAATCGACCCGAAGGCCTGACCCGTCGGTCACAGTTATAATTCGACCCGAAGGCCTGACCCGTCGGTCACAGATATAATCGACCCGAAGGCCATGCCTTGATATGTCAAGCGCATTGAATTACAATTTCCACTCACAATCCCATCCATATCAAAATACAAACAACGGAATCACGTGAAAATGGGACCCAAGTTAATCATTAATGCCAAAATGTGCCAAGTAATATTATTCTCCATTCGATCAATTCAACACGTTGTCGGCACGCCCAATTCATTCCGGTTTAGTCCATCTAAACCCGGCACCTATTGCACATACTTAACGAAATGAAATTCAATATAATTAGGGCCCGCCATGCTATTCCATTTCTAGTCCCGCTAGACGTGCGACATGGCATCATAGATCAATCACCACCAGAGCTCATTTAGCTAGTCAATTGATCAATGCGATCATTCCTTATAATTGCACAATTAAACTCCAATTTGATCACGCTTCGCCTAAATCAAATCCCGTCGTGTCCAGCCACTATACCGCAATGTCTAGGCCAATAATCATATTCAAAATGCTTCATTAAACTCCCAAAGACATCATTCAAATCAGCCATCACAAGACTAAATAAGGCACACACTATAATCCACAATTTAAGCCCGAATTTACCCAAACTTGGGCCATTCCGACCCAATCCGTCCAACCATTGAACGATACCTATCGGGTCGCTAAACCTTCATTAATTTATCACGTTAAGCCCATAGAACAGCCACCAAAACAACTACAAGAATTCACCGCGAGAATAGCCCCACTTGATCTTTAATTTACATCCGTCACATTCACATTTTCGCCCAATTTAAGGCGCCCATGCATAGCCACCTTATAGCACTATACGGGTCAATATACCCCAATTAAAGCATTACGCTAAGCCACCAAATAGGCCACAATCTTTGCTCTTAACAGCCTCCACAAACTAACCCCCAAATTGATCGCGCTTTGACCGATTCAAACCGAGATGGACAGCCACTAAATCAATTACATCGGATCATCTAATGACCTCAAAATATTCCATTGGACTCCCCAAGACACCATTTTAATCAGCCACCATAATGTCAAATAAGGCGCGCACTAGCATCCGCATTCTAGACCCGAATTTCCCCAAAATTGGGCTATTCCATTCCAAACCTGACCAGCCATCTCTCGGCACATACATAGCCGCGAAATCTTATCAAACGGTCAATATAATTCACCAGATCAGCCGCAACATCAACCATTACCATCCTATGCACAATAACCCCTAAATTACCCTAATTTAACCCCTAAACTTGTCCAGAAATGCAATTAATCCTAATTAGGGTTTAGGGTCAAACTCACCGGGTGTTCTACGCTTAAAATGGGTCGGATGAACAGTGACCGGCGGTGAACAGTGCTTCGCCGGAAATGAACAGTACTCGCCGGCCGGAAGTGAACAGTGGCGGGCAAGGGCGGAAACGGCGGGGCGAGCGATTCGGGGGCGGCTCAGCAAGGCCGGCGACTGGCTGGTCGGCCGGGGCGGCAACCGGCGGCGGCGGTGGCTCCTTCGGCGAAGGGCCTCTCACGGCCAAAACAGAGGAGAAGAGAGAGGGAGGAGGCTCACGGGCGGAGAGGAGAGAAGAGGGACCGTCGGCCAAGGAGAGGGGGACGGCGGCCCACGGCGACCTCGCGGCGGCGACTGGTGGCGGCGGCGCGCGGCAGCGAGGCAAGGCGGCGCGCGGCGGCTGAAACCCAGAACAGGGGAGGTGTCGAGGAGGAAGAGGAAATCGGAGAGGGGAGGTGGTGGCGACCAAGGGGGGCAGCAGGACAGCGGAGGCGACTGAGGGGAGTGGCTGGACGGCCGAGGCGAGGCGGCGACGGCCGGAATGGCGGCACACGGCGGCGGCGACGCTACAAGCCCTAAACAGGGGAGGCTTCGGGGGAGAGAGAAATAGAGGGGGAAAAGGGTCGCGCGGCGGCCGGGAGTGGCACGGCGGCGTCTCGGTGGCCGGAGGACGAGGGGGCCGGTCGGCGGACGGCTGGGCAACGCCGGATCGCGGCGGACGCCGCGGCGAGCTGCTGTTCGCGCTCTCCGCGAGCAGGCCGGCGACGGGCGGTCGCGGCGACCGACGGCGACGCGGCTTGGTCGGGGCGACGGCGGCAACGACGGCGAGGCTGGGGCGAGCTTAATCGGCGGTCGGACGGTGCACGGCGGCTGGCTAGTCTGGTCGGGCGAGGAGCAGAGGAAGATCAGAAGCAGGAGCGTCGGGGGAGACCAGCGAAGGAGGAAGGAGAAAAAGAGAAGAGAGAGGAGAGAGAAGGAAAAAGAAAAAAAAAAAGAAAAAGGAGAGAGAAGACAGGTTTGACCGGGGAAAACGTGACTAGAGGGGGGAAAAACACGCGCGCGGTCAGAGAAGAAAAGAAGAGATAGGAGAGAGAGAGAGAGAGAAGTTTCCGAAAAATAATTAAACTTCATTCTTATATTAAACGCAAATCGAGAGTCCAAATTCAAAACCGAAAATGGTCTACCAGTCCATAAAAGACCTCGCACATAAAAAGGGACAAAGGTCAAATTAATTAAACCGAACTATAACGAGGGAGGTCTACTAGTCTAAATTCACACTGGTCAAAAACTCCCCTTTTTCCATTATTCCTGAGAATCTTGATACTGGCCACATTAATATCGACACCGTCCAATTTATTTCGTTCCGACACTCCCGAAAATCGACTGCCAAGTCCGGGGTCTAAATAACGGCCAAATTTAATCGAGTGCGATTCTAGCGAAATCTCTAATTTAAAATAATAACCGGGAGTGATCAGCTCCCGGGCGAGATTTTACTATAAGCACACTGACAAATTACGCGTTTTATAAATCCCAAAAATGGGCCGAAATTCGGGATGTCACAACTCTTCCCCCCTTATAAAAATTTCGTCCTCGAAATTTACAACTCCAACCCAACTATTCAAACAATTGGGGGTATTGGTGTCGCATCACTTCCTCGCTTTCCCACGTCGCACTTTCAGTTTCATGGTGTTCCCAAATTACCTTGACCAACGAAATTTTCTTGTTTCGTAACACTTTCTCTATTTTGTCCTCGATCCGAACTGCCTTTACAACGTACAACACCCTTGGACTTAACTTTCCTTTCTTGCCGAACCGAGACAGTCCTTTCATTGGCAGGATCTTGAGAAATAAATGGTCGCCAACTTGAAACTCTAACGGCTTACGCCTTCGGTCTGCGTAACTCTTCTAACGACTCTGAGCTGTTCTCAACCTCTCTCGGATAACCTTTACCGACTGCTGCATCAACTCTGGACCCGTTATACTTCTTTCTCCTACCTCATCCCAATACAACGGCGTTCTGCAAGCCCTGCCATAAAGTGCCTCAAACGGTGACATTCTGATACTCTACTGCAAACTGTTATTGTAGGCAAATCCCACCAATTGCAACTGTTCTTCCCACTTGCCCTGAAAATCTAGTACACACGCTCTCAGCATATCCTCCAAGGTCTGAATAATCCCTTCAGACTGGCCATCCGTATGAGGATGATGGGCCGTACTGAATTGCAACTTAATCCCCATGGCTGATTGCAGACTCTTCCAAAAATTTGCAGTGAATCAGGGATCACAGTCCGATGTGATTGATATCAGTACTCCGTGAAGACAAACTATCCGACGCACATATACTTTGCCAGCCTTTCTAGCTCGAAGTCCTTTCGCACCGCCAGGAAGTGCGCTGACTTGGCCAATCTATCTATTATCACCCAAATAGAGTCGTGTCCCCTCTGGCTTCTTGGCAATCCCGTTACAAAATCCATTGTAATGTACTCTCATTTCCATATTGGGATTTCCAACGGCTACAACATCCCGCCAGGTTTACAATGCTGTGCCTTCACTCGTTGGCACGTCAAACACTTAGCCACATTCCTAGTCACATCCGCTTTCATTCTACTCCACCAATAGTACTGGCGAAGGTTCTGGTACATCTTAGTGCTGCCCCGGTAGATACTGTAATTGCTCTTATGAGCCTCCGACAAAATCTCTTCCTAAGCTCCAGATCATCGGGCACGCACAAACGTCCTCGAGACTTAAGAATTCCATCTTCGGACACCTGAAAGTCCGGTTTTCTCTTAGTGTCATCCATACTCAAAATTTTCTGGATCTCAAGGTCCGTAGATTGCAACGCCCTGATCTTGGCTTGCACTTTCGGCTCAATCCTTAATGTTGCCATCAGACTGGAGAGGTGTCCTACCTCGAGCTTAAATTTTCGAGTCCTGTGCTCCTTCCAATAAATTCACTCTTTAACTAACAATTGTGTGATACTCGATTTCCTGCTCAAGGCATCCGCTACTCGGTTAGCCTTTCCTGTCTCGATACACAAGCAACTACCCTTCCATGTTGCATTAGCACGCATCCCAATTCTTTGAGTGAAGCATCGTTATAGCTCTCATACCCGCCCGGTCCTGAAAGAATCGCCAACACTGGCGTCGTCGTCAATCTCTGCTTCAATTCCTAAAAACTCTCTTCGCACTTTTCCGTCTATTCAAACTTTGTTTCCTTCTTAAGCAACTTCGTCGGCGGAGTGGCTATCGCCGAGAGTTTTTCCACAAATCGCCGACAATACCCTGCCAGTCCTCAGAAACTCCGAACCTCAGTAACTGTCGTCAATATAGGCCATTCCATTACTGCCTCAATCTTGGCTGGATCCACGGAGATTCCTTCTCCGGAAATTATATGTCCGAGAAATGCAACTCGATTCATTGAGTCCATGAAAGCAGCAGGGGCATTAGTCAGCCCAAATGGTATCATCGTACACTCACAGTACACATATCTCGTCCTAAATGCCATCTTCGGCACATCCTCCTTAATTCTCAATTGATGATAGTCAACCTTTAGTCCGATCTTTGAAAATATCGACGCCCCTTGCATCTGATCCAACAGATCATCAATCCTTAACAACGGATACTTATTCTTAATGGCCACCCGATTCAACTGTTTGTAGTCAATGTGCAACTTTAACAATTCCGTCCTTTTTCCTCGCGAATAAAACCGGCGCTCTCCATGGAGACGCACTCGGGCGAACGAAGCCTTTATCTAATACTCTTGCATTTAGACCTTCCATTCCTTCATTTCGACAATGCCATCCTGTAAGGCGCTCTAGATATCGACTCTATTCTAGGGCCAACTCAATCACAAAATAATTATCTTTCCATCTCTTAAAGACGAAGCCCAATCCATAAATTTTCAATCCCACGGTCTCCCAAAGCAAGTCACCCTGGTTCTTTACAAAATCCGAAATTTCCAAGCGATAACTCGTTCATCCAAATCTGGCCAAAGGATGTCATCAGCAATTCTAAAATCCATAAACTGATTGCATCTATTCACCAAGAGCAATTATATGTCTCACATGACCATTCAAATCTATAACTTCAAAAATCACTTCTAATACATCAAACATCATCGCACATTGCATTTAGATCCTTAAGACAAATCTTTCGCTTCTGTCCTAGCCATAGCACATACCCTTCCTTATGCCTACAGTCGGTCCTGGTTATTCTAGGGCAACTTCCGCTTGATATCCTACCCGTGGTTACTGTTGTTGCGTTGGCGGCCTAGCTTGTCAATTCGAGCAGTTTCTTACTTGGTGACCATGTTGGTCATCTCCAAAACACACTCCAAGTCCACTTGGGCGAGGGCCTTTCCCGTGCCTCTTTCCACAAGACTGACATGCGGCGCTATAATAGTAGTTCGACTTTTCAATTTTCTTTCTTACAGGAGAAACAAACCGCTTATTCCCAGTCATAGTCTTCTTACCAAAATTGCGATTATCCCTAGTCGACACATACCATGATCCAGAGGCGGTAGTCATCTCATTCATATCCTACTCAACCATCTGAGCCCTCTCGTATGGTTCGTTGAAATCCTTTAAGTTCAATAGCACCAGCTGATTGCGGAGTTCCAGCCTTAGTCCATCGCGAAACCTCCTCTCCCTATCCCCAGGGTCCTTGACCATCCTTAGTGCGTACTTAAACAACCTTGAGAACTGAACCTCATACTAATCCACAGTTATATGATTCTAACAGAGCCTTAGAAACTTTGCCATTTTCTGTTTCTGTGCAGTCTCAGAGAAGTATTTTCCCATTGAAGGTCTCCACAAAGGTAGTCCAATTTGGGATCGTGCTTACCTGGAAAATCTTACCTCAGGTGGCCTCCCACCAGCCATTTGCTACTCCCTGAAGTTGGTACACCACTAGGGCCACCTTTTCTTCCTTCGTGCACTCCAGCAGTGCAAAGGCTTTCTCCAATTCTTAACTTAGAGAGTCGCAACCTCAGAACCACCATATTCTCCAACTTGGGTTACTTAAGTTTTGGAAACTGTTTCACCATGTGATGTATCCGACGATTCCCAATTCCTATCCCTTGATTACAGATAACAGTAGCGACAACAGCCTTAGCAGCTAGCGGTAGCTCCTTTTTAAGCCTACTGTCCCATTATGATTCCAACTTCTGTAAGTGCCTTCAAAATCCCATCCCCTCTGGGATCCTCTGCAACTCCAGTTTGTGGACCTATGCGACCTCGACCTCGACCTCAACCTCGACTACTCAAGCTCACGCGGTCACATCACTCACTTACCTGCTATAATCCCATTCAGGGATTAGAGACCTAAACCAAGTTAAACCAGTCTAAGGTCCTAGGCAGGTATACATAACAGCAGTCAAGCAACCAGCATGCGATCTTACACAATAGCACAACATCTCAACCAAGGAGATTCACGTACTTACCTCGAGTCCTGCCGCACCTGCACTTTACGGTCAGTTCGACAACCAGTCAATCACTACACAAACAATCAGGAGGTACACGTAGCATGCAAGGTCTCCCTACTAGCTACCCAAGGTCATCGCTCCTTATCACTCCAAGCTTCGACCTAATTGGATCGAGCTGACCTTGCTCTGATACCAATTCAAATGGGGATGTCACGCCCCGAACCCCACGGCACGCCACATCCCTCGTCGAGGTCGATTTGACTGCGACGTCCCAGGACACGTCGCCGACCCGACGCCCAACACAGAGACTTAAAGCACAAGCGGAAGCAATTCAAAATCACCCGAATAATAATATACACATAACCAAGGATAGCCATACAACAACTAGCACGAATAATGACACTGGCAATGATACTGGGCACCAGACATAAAATTCATTTACAGCCCATGCTCATTAATCAAAGGCAGTTAAAGGCCACTACAACCGGTCGGGGGCTCCTTCCAAGAACACTTCGGTACGCCTGCCATCCTCAAGGCTGGGGGTCTGAAAAATTGGGATTTAAACAACAATGAGAATAATCTCAGTGAGTAATTCCCTAAACCTAAACTAGGCTAACGTGCACCTCCTGACAGGTTAATTAAACACGCTAAGCAATGTATCATTAAATAACCACAAATTCCAAGGCCCACGGCCTAAATTGTTTATATCACCGCCCTGCAGGTTAGGCTCTCAATATCATTATAACTCATAAACAGGATATCGACCCGAAGGCCATGACGCAAAGATCATCCACAGCTAAATCGACCCGAAGGCCCGACCCGTCGGTCACAGTTATAATTCGACCCGAAGGCCTGACCCGTCGGTCACAATCATATTCGACCCGTAGGCCTGACCCGTCGGTCACAGTTATAAATCGACCCGAAGGCCTGACCCGTCGGTCACAGATATAATCGACCCGAAGGCCTGACCCGTCGGTCACAGTTATAATTCGACCCGAAGGCCTGACCCGTCGGTCACAGATATAATCGACCCGAAGGCCTGACCCGTCGGTCACAGTTATAATTCGACCCGAAGGCCTGACCCGTCGGTCACAATCATATTCGACCCGTAGGCCTGACCCGTCGGTCACAGTTATAAATCGACCCGAAGGCCTGACCCGTCGGTCACAGATATAATCGACCCGAAGGCCTGACCCGTCGGTCACAGTTATAATTCGACCCGAAGGCCTGACCCGTCGGTCACAGATATAATCGACCCGAAGGCCATGCCTTGATATGTCAAGCGCATTGAATTACAATTTCCACTCACAATCCCATCCATATCAAAATACAAACAACGGAATCACGTGAAAATGGGACCCAAGTTAATCATTAATGCCAAAATGTGCCAAGTAATATTATTCTCCATTCGATCAATTCAACACGTTGTCGGCACGCCCAATTCATTCCGGTTTAGTCCATCTAAACCCGGCACCTATTGCACATACTTAACGAAATGAAATTCAATATAATTAGGGCCCGCCATGCTATTCCATTTCTAGTCCCGCTAGACGTGCGACATGGCATCATAGATCAATCACCACCAGAGCTCATTTAGCTAGTCAATTGATCAATGCGATCATTCCTTATAATTGCACAATTAAACTCCAATTTGATCACGCTTCGCCTAAATCAAATCCCGTCGTGTCCAGCCACTATACCGCAATGTCTAGGCCAATAATCATATTCAAAATGCTTCATTAAACTCCCAAAGACATCATTCAAATCAGCCATCACAAGACTAAATAAGGCACACACTATAATCCACAATTTAAGCCCGAATTTACCCAAACTTGGGCCATTCCGACCCAATCCGTCCAACCATTGAACGATACCTATCGGGTCGCTAAACCTTCATTAATTTATCACGTTAAGCCCATAGAACAGCCACCAAAACAACTACAAGAATTCACCGCGAGAATAGCCCCACTTGATCTTTAATTTACATCCGTCACATTCACATTTTCGCCCAATTTAAGGCGCCCATGCATAGCCACCTTATAGCACTATACGGGTCAATATACCCCAATTAAAGCATTACGCTAAGCCACCAAATAGGCCACAATCTTTGCTCTTAACAGCCTCCACAAACTAACCCCCAAATTGATCGCGCTTTGACCGATTCAAACCGAGATGGACAGCCACTAAATCAATTACATCGGATCATCTAATGACCTCAAAATATTCCATTGGACTCCCCAAGACACCATTTTAATCAGCCACCATAATGTCAAATAAGGCGCGCACTAGCATCCGCATTCTAGACCCGAATTTCCCCAAAATTGGGCTATTCCATTCCAAACCTGACCAGCCATCTCTCGGCACATACATAGCCGCGAAATCTTATCAAACGGTCAATATAATTCACCAGATCAGCCGCAACATCAACCATTACCATCCTATGCACAATAACCCCTAAATTACCCTAATTTAACCCCTAAACTTGTCCAGAAATGCAATTAATCCTAATTAGGGTTTAGGGTCAAACTCACCGGGTGTTCTACGCTTAAAATGGGTCGGATGAACAGTGACCGGCGGTGAACAGTGCTTCGCCGGAAATGAACAGTACTCGCCGGCCGGAAGTGAACAGTGGCGGGCAAGGGCGGAAACGGCGGGGCGAGCGATTCGGGGGCGGCTCAGCAAGGCCGGCGACTGGCTGGTCGGCCGGGGCGGCAACCGGCGGCGGCGGTGGCTCCTTCGGCGAAGGGCCTCTCACGGCCAAAACAGAGGAGAAGAGAGAGGGAGGAGGCTCACGGGCGGAGAGGAGAGAAGAGGGACCGTCGGCCAAGGAGAGGGGGACGGCGGCCCACGGCGACCTCGCGGCGGCGACTGGTGGCGGCGGCGCGCGGCAGCGAGGCAAGGCGGCGCGCGGCGGCTGAAACCCAGAACAGGGGAGGTGTCGAGGAGGAAGAGGAAATCGGAGAGGGGAGGTGGTGGCGACCAAGGGGGGCAGCAGGACAGCGGAGGCGACTGAGGGGAGTGGCTGGACGGCCGAGGCGAGGCGGCGACGGCCGGAATGGCGGCACACGGCGGCGGCGACGCTACAAGCCCTAAACAGGGGAGGCTTCGGGGGAGAGAGAAATAGAGGGGGAAAAGGGTCGCGCGGCGGCCGGGAGTGGCACGGCGGCGTCTCGGTGGCCGGAGGACGAGGGGGCCGGTCGGCGGACGGCTGGGCAACGCCGGATCGCGGCGGACGCCGCGGCGAGCTGCTGTTCGCGCTCTCCGCGAGCAGGCCGGCGACGGGCGGTCGCGGCGACCGACGGCGACGCGGCTTGGTCGGGGCGACGGCGGCAACGACGGCGAGGCTGGGGCGAGCTTAATCGGCGGTCGGACGGTGCACGGCGGCTGGCTAGTCTGGTCGGGCGAGGAGCAGAGGAAGATCAGAAGCAGGAGCGTCGGGGGAGACCAGCGAAGGAGGAAGGAGAAAAAGAGAAGAGAGAGGAGAGAGAAGGAAAAAGAAAAAAAAAAAGAAAAAGGAGAGAGAAGACAGGTTTGACCGGGGAAAACGTGACTAGAGGGGGGAAAAACACGCGCGCGGTCAGAGAAGAAAAGAAGAGATAGGAGAGAGAGAGAGAGAGAAGTTTCCGAAAAATAATTAAACTTCATTCTTATATTAAACGCAAATCGAGAGTCCAAATTCAAAACCGAAAATGGTCTACCAGTCCATAAAAGACCTCGCACATAAAAAGGGACAAAGGTCAAATTAATTAAACCGAACTATAACGAGGGAGGTCTACTAGTCCAAATTCACACTGGTCAAAAACTCCCCTTTTTCCATTATTCCTGAGAATCTTGATACTGGCCACATTAATATCGACACCGTCCAATTTATTTCGTTCCGACACTCCCGAAAATCGACTGCCAAGTCCGGGGTCTAAATAACGGCCAAATTTAATCGAGTGCGATTCTAGCGAAATCTCTAATTTAAAATAATAACCGGGAGTAATCAGCTCCCGGGCGAGATTTTACTATAAGCACACTGACAAATTACGCGTTTTATAAATCCCAAAAATGGGCCGAAATTCGGGATGTCATAAGATCCAACTAGGTTTTTTTTCGTACTATTGGATATCATGTAAAAGATTTTAAGAAATATCATACTATGGATTTTGGTATGTTTATATTGTGATGATTGAAACTATCATGAGTTTTTTTTTTTGATCTGTAACTATCATGAGTTGAGAGCAGGTAAAAAGTAGCAATATAGTTAAAATGCTCAAACTTTCCCTGTACTTTCTCATTTACTTTTCTTTTCTTTTTTTCAAGTAAAGACTCGGTCAATTTTTAAAGCTTTGAAGGGAGAAAATGAGTTTTTTCTTCTTTTTTTTTGTTCGCTAAAGAAGGGATAAAATTAGTTAGAGGTGAAAGGGCATATATTTTCCAGGATTAATGGTCCAACAATCCGAGGAAAACGGAATATTACTCATTTGGAATGTGCTGTAGGGAGGTAAAATTGTCGAATGAAATCTTCTTAAGAGAAGACTTACTGTTAGGATGAGTAGGTTCTAAACTAAGAATTAGGAACTTATTTTGTAATAATCGGTTCTCCATTTTAGTAACCAAGAACCAAACTAGTTGACCCTAAACCAACCTGCTTTTATTTTTCTGATTTATTTTTATATAAATTGATCTAGGACCTTCAAACACGAAGAAACCTCACAACCCATAAAAAAAATGGTCTCTAAATTCAAGCGAAATGTGGCAATTTTGCATGCGATAGAGTCTAGCACGCTTGCAGACCTACTCTTTCTAGTTCAACAAAAGATCAATATTGAATTACGATGCAACTAACAATCAGACAGCGAGGCCATCGTAGGATTAGCCATCTCTAAAGTCGAAAACGAAGGGCTTTCTTTTTTCATCGAAGTCAAAATCTGAGCTGGGGACATACCTGTTAACAGGTAACAGCGACTCCAAAGAGAGAATAGAAGACCCTCCTCAGCTATATTCAGCAGCCACCCCCACATCCCCAATAGACAAAAAGGGCTGCAGAACACACTTAGTTCAGCCGATTATTCCGATAACAAAGCGACAGAATCAACAGAAACGACACGCTAATAAGGGATGAAAAAGTGTTTACCTCCTGCAAGCTGAGATGCGAAGAGAGGCGCGAGATCGGGGAGAGGAGACCCTGAACAAGCCTGGACGAAAACTTTCAAAGGGGAAAAGAACAGAGAAAGCGAGTGAGGAGTAATCAGTAGACGATAGTCTCGAATGGTTTCTGCAAGAGAGAGGCCGAATGTGAAAGATAAAGTGAGAAATAAGAGAGAGAGGGGGGGGACCAATCAATAGAAGACGATAACTCTCGCATTATTATTGACGGACAGGTATCATATTGCTAATTGACTGGTAGCAGAGAGAGAGAGAGAGAGGGGGGGGACCAATCAATAGAAGACGATAAGTCTCGAATTATTATTGATAGACAGAACGAAAAATTTGGAAAATTCGTTGGTAATAGGTCGTTGGAAATTTTTCCAACGAAAAATTTCAATTTTCGTTGGAAATTTGCGACGAATTTTATTTCGTTGGAAAATTCATTGGAAAACTCGTGGCTAAATTCGTTGGAAAAATTACAAAAAAAAATTTTTGGTCGAAAAATAGTGGAAATTTTTTTTCCAACGAAAAATTTTTCGTTGGAAAAATTACAAAAAAAAAATTTTTTGTCGAAAAATCGTGGAAATTTTTTTTCCAACAAAAAATTTTTCGTTGGAAAAATTACAAAAAAAAATTTTTTGTTCGAAAAATCGTGGAAATTGTTTTTCCAACGAAAAATTTTTCGTTAGAAAAATTACAAAATTTTTTTTGTTCGAAAAATCGTGGAAATTTTTTTCCAACGAAATTTTTTTTTCGAATTTTTTTTTTGAATTTTTTTTTTCGGAAATTTTATTTCAAAAAATGGCCCTCGCCGCCGGCGAGGGCCAGCCTCATCGCCGGCGAGGGCCGAGCTCGCCCAGATCTGGGCGAGCTCGAGCTCGCCGGCCATGGCGAGCTCGGCCCTCGCCATGGCCGGCGAGGGCTAGCATCGTCGCCGGCGAGCGCCGAGCTCGCCGGCCATGGCGAGCTCGGCCCTCGCCATGGCCGGCGAGGGCCAGCATCGTCGCCGGCGAGCACCGAGCTCGCCCAGATCTGGGCGAGCTCGGCCCTCGCCATGGCCGGCGAGGGCCAGCCTCGTCGCCGGCGAGGGCCGAGCTCGCCCAGATCTGGGCGAGCTCGGCCCGCGCCGGCGACGAGCTCGAGCTCGCCCAGATCTGGGCAAGCTCGACCCTCGCCGGCGACAAGGCTTGGTGGCGTCGGGGGCGTCGGGGGCGTTGGGGGCGTCGGGGGCGTCGGGGGCGGCCCTGGATGGCGGCGGCGGCGCCTTTGGGGAGGGAGCTGACGTCGCGGAGGAGGAGGGGGGCGGTGGAGTCTTGGTGTCCATGGCGCCGAAGCCGGAGCCGGAGGAGGAGGGGGCGCAGCGGGGGAGGAGGCGGAGGGGGAGACAGAGGGCGAAGGAGCAGGGGGCAGCGGGGGAGACAGAGGGGGCAGCGGGCGAAGGAGAAGGGGGCGGCGAAGGAGAAGGAGAAGGGGGCGGCGAAGGAGAAGGGGGCAGCGGGCGAAGGAGAAGGGGGCAGCGGGGGAGACAGAGGAGGCGGAGGGGGAGACAGAGGGAGAAGGAGAGAGCGGGGGAGACAGAGGAGGCGGAGGGGGAGAGAGAGAGAGAGAGAGAGAGAGAGAGAGAGAGAGAGAGAGAGAGAGAATGAATTTTAAAATTGAACGAGCGCGAAAATGTAGTAGGGTTTTTCGTTGCAAAATTCGTTGGAAAATTGTACACACTAAAATAATTGCCGGAAAATTAAAATTCGTTGGAAAATTCGTTGGAAATTTCCAACGAATTTGCCAACGAAAATTGTACACTATGAAAAAAATTACAAAAAAATTGAAATTTTGTTGGAAATTTCCAACGAAAAAAAAATTCGTTGGAAATTTCCAACGAATTTTCCAACGAATTTGAATTTTCGGCAATTATTTTAGTGTGTATAATTTTCGTTGGAAAATTGGTTGGAAATTTCCAACGAATTTTTTTTCGTTGGAAATTTCCAACGAATTTTCCAACGAAAATTGTACACTATGAAAAAATTGCCGAAAAATTGAAATTCGTTGGAAATTTCGTTGGAAATTTCCAACGAATTTTCCAACGAATATAAAAAATGCCGAATTAAATCAATTTTTTTAAAATCGTTGGAAAATTTGTTGGAAATTTCCAACGAAAAATTTTTCGTTGGAAATTTCCAACAAATTTTCCAACGAAAATTGTACACTATGAAAAAATTGTCGAAAAATTGAAATTCATTGGAAATTTCCAACGAATTTTCCAACGAAAATTGTACACTATGAAAAAATTGCCGAAAAATTGAAATTCGTTGGAAATTTCCAACAAATTTTCCAACGAAAATTGTACACTATGAAAAAATTGCCGAAAAATTGAAATTCGTTGGAAATTTCGTTGGAAATTTCCAACCAATTTTCCAACGAATATAAAAAATGCCGAATTAAATCAATTTTTTTAAAATCGTTGGAAATTTCGTTGGAAATTTCCAACGAAAAATTTTTCATTGGAAATTTCCAACGAATTTTCCAACGAAAATTGTACACTATGAAAAAATTGTCGAAAAATTGAAATTCGTTGGAAATTTCGTTGGAAATTTCCAACGAATTTTCCAACGAAAATTGTACACTATGAAAAAATTGCCGAAAAATTGAAATTCATTGGAAATTTCGTTGGAAATTTCCAACGAATTTTCCAACGAATATAAAAAATGCCGAATTAAATCAATTTTTTTAAATCGTTGGAAAATTCGTTGGAAATTTCCAACGAAAAATTTTTCGTTGGAAATTACCAACGAATTTTGCGACGAAAATTGTACACTATGAAAAAATTGCCGAAAAAATTAAATTCGTTGGAAATTTCGTTGGAAATTTCCAATGAATTTTCCAACGAATATAAAAAATGCCGAATTAAATCAATTTTTTTTAAATCGTTGGAAAATTCATTGGAAATTTCCAACGAAAAATTTTTCGTTGGAAATTACCAACGAATTTTGCGACGAAAATTGTACATTATGAAAAAATTGCCGAAAAATTGAAATTCGTTGGAAATTTCGTTGGAAATTTCCAACGAATTTTCCAACGAATATAAAAAATGCCGAATTAAATCAATTTTTTTTAAATCGTTGGAAAATTCGTTGGAAATTTCCAACGAAAAATTTTTCGTTGGAAATTACCAACGAATTTTGCGACGAAAATTTTTCGTTGGAAATTTCCAATGAATTTTCCAACGAAAACATTTTCGTTGAAAATTTCCAACGAATTTTGCAACGAAAAAATTTTCGTTGCAAATTTCCAACGAATTTTGCGATTCATTGGAAAATTTGTCGCAAATTTGCGACGAAAATTTTTCGTTGGAAAATTTTCATGGCAAAAATCCGTTTTTTTTGTAGTGTAGTGATGTAGGGGAAAAAACTCAAGGTCATGAGTCTATTTAAAAGTTAAATATCATTTGCACTTTACTTTGTGAAATACATCATCTTACTACAATGAGAATTAAAAAAAACAAAATTTTCTAACATAATATATGTTAGTGATTAAAAGGATTGATGAACAACAAAAGACGCTTTTAGGATGCTATTCTGCAAATGCTTTTAGTCCTTGCCTTATCTTCTTTTGGACCTCACCCCCTCTAGTCAAGTCAAACTTGTTGGCTTGGTCCACTTGCGATAAGTGTACATTAATTTCTACCCTTGGAAATGCCGAAGAAGGTTCGTGCTATTTTGCAAGAGAGAAAGAGTCACTTCAGTTAAGCTTACTGACATTGTTTTGTTGCGGAAGATTACGGGATGAGCCCTAAAGAGGCCCCCAAAAAGCTCACATCATTTACTTGTTTAGAAAGTCAATCGTTCAATTATAAGATTTTACATAACTTCAAGCACGTCTGAAAATATTTAGGATGCACTTGATAAGATTTATGTTCCTGGAAACAATTTCTAAATAGAAATAGCTTATTCTATTTCTATCTTCTGGACGAGTTATGAACAAAAGAATGCGTTTGGTAACTATACAAAATTTCTATTCTGGGTATAGAAAAATAACAGTAAAGCGTTTGGTACAAGGCTAAAATTTTTTTGTGACATGAAATTTTTCTTAGTTTGCTAGAGGAGGAAGAAGAAGGAAGAAAAAAAGAAAAGGAAAAAAAAGACTTATTTCAGAAATTGTTTCCGAGAACAAAGAAGTAACTTTTTCCTACTTCTTGTTTCTGTTTCAAATTTATTTCTTGGCCACTTTTTGTTCTCGGGAATAGAAAAATTAGCTGACGTTACTAAACGGATTTCCATTTTTTTCTGTTCTGGAGAACAAAAGAACAGAAATAAGGAAGAATGTAAATGTTCCATCGGTGCTCTTATTTGCCGCATTTGTATTGCTTCCACCCTTTTTCCTCTTCTTGAGAAGATTATAAGTGCAACAAGCACCACAAAAAAGAACGCCCTAAAATAAACCGATGAAATCCTCTATTTGCTTTGCTCTGGCTCTTCCCTTTATTTGAAATGCTCAGGCTCAACTCGACTCAATCCCCATATAGCTAGAATCAAGCTCAACCTCAGAGGGAACAAATTTCTCAAGAAACGATATCCTAAAACACAAGGGCCCCCCCAGAACTGGCTATTATGCAGGAGTAAGCAAATTTGGCAATAAAATTACATAAGCTGATCGTCTTCGTGCAAAGAATCACAAAATGCTCTCTAAGCATACACCAGGACTACACAGAGAGCAGAAGGCACACAAAGAAAGAAAGAAAGAAAGCTATGACATGCCATTTTGATTACAACAAATCCCTCCATATTCTTGGCTACTCAAAGCCACCTAAAGATTGGCATGAATATCTACAACAACTAAATGGGAAGGGAAAATGGGATCGGATCCGGTCTAATTAATGGCGATTTTTTTATTTAGTATCCGTAATTTTCCTTATTAATTTTCCTCACACTAATTTACCAGATACGTATCATTTCATTACTTTTCTTTGCAAGACGTAATTTTCTATTTGTCATCGTAAGTGCCATAAGTCATATGATTTGTAATATATCACAAACAATAATAATAATCTACCTTAGTTTATGGTAAATTTCTTTCTCTATTGTTAGTAAATTACTAGATAGACCGTAACTTTTCTGTTCTCTGGATCCTATGTTTAATGTCTATTTGTTTAATAGTGAATTTCTTTCATGTACTTTTAGTAAAATATCTGAATCGATCGCTACTTTCATTTATACTTTGTAAAATTTTGAGACCTACGTGCTAGGGGTGTGCAACCGAACCGGCTTTATTCGGAAACCGGACCAATCCACTCGAAAAACAGGTTCGGGAACCGGTTCTAACAAGAATCAGTCCGGGTACCGGTTCCACTTTTTGGGAACCGGTTAGAACCGGTCTGGTTTCCGGTTCCAAGTAAAAATCAACCCAAACCTGTTTTAGAACCGGTTTTGAGATAATGTACAAAAAAGTAAAAAGCCTATATCACGTTATCCTACTTCACTGGTTTTAGAACCGATTTTCAGTTTAATATTGGAATATGTTTCACAACTATGAGTGAAACAACACGGCCCTTAAAATCATCTAAATATTATGTGGTTCAGATGAGATATATAGACATTTTTCTAGTGAGAGCATATGCCTTACCGCTAAGTCTCTTGATTTTTCTTTTAAGATATTTCATTCGGAAATAGAAGTGACGAGTTATCTCATCATGGCGCAAAATAAAGAGCTAAACATGTTGAATAAATTCCCTGGAGATGTGACTCTTAAATATTTATGCAATTGGACTATGTCTTGCCACATAGTACTTTTGGATTGTTGATTTTGATGGATTGTAATTTCAATTGCTCATTTTGGGGATTGTTACTTTTGTCGGATAGTGGTTTTTGTTATTCATTTTTTATTTTACAATGTTTCATTGCTACCTATATTATTTTGCTAGAAAAAAATGAAACCGAAAAAAGGAACAAAAAAAAAAGGTTCTCGAGTAGACCTTGAAACCGGACCGAAAAAACAGGGTTGGTTCCAAAACAGGGTCTAGGAAAAACAAGATTGGTTTCAGGTTCCAAAAATTGGGAACCAGTTATAACAGGGTTGGTTTCAGGTTCTAGGTTCGAACCCAACCCACCCTGGAACCGATCACCCCTACTACGTGCTAGTAATTTTCCTTATTCAATGCAACTTTTCTTAATTAAATATAAATTTGATCACGCGTGCTTAACTTTCCTTTAATGTCCGGAAATTATGACATAATAATGATTTTACAAAGCCAATTTCACGAACCACCCTTTTTCCATTTTTATCAACTGTCCACTTTGAATGTAGGACTGACATTGTAATAGTGAGTTTTGACTTATGAAATTTCCATCACACTCATGATTTTTTCAGCACGATAAAGTGGTATTTTTTTTGCCAAACAGTAAAGTAGTGTCAAAAATGCCATTTCTCCAAATTTTTCTAAAATCCTTCCATTGAAATATAAATATATATAAAGGTAAAAATGTAATTAAGAAAAAGTATTACTTTGTCAATTTTTTCCTTTTCCTGATACACAAATTTGAGATACTTCTAAGAGATATATAACCTTAGCACGAGATGCAAGTCTCTTTTTTTATTTCAAAGGAGCCTTTACACACATCCCTATCTACCAAGGTCAAGAATGATCCAAACCCAGAAAACAATAAAGTCCAAAAGGCTCGCACCAAATGAGATGAAAATAAATTTCAACCATATAACTTTTCTTAAGAAATTCCTTTTTTGTGCTAACAATGTGGCCTTCAATTTCTTAAAATACTCTATTGATCTCGATGGATGCAGCAGCTCTTACTTCGCACACGCAAGATAATTATGAAACCATATGAACCGTCTAACTAATTTCCTTTTCGCCAATTTTGCAATTCTTGTAATGTGACTTTTTCTTTAATGCAAAACATCGAAAACAAATCGTATAAATATATATATATATATATATATATATATATATATAAAGGAATCATGCACAATGTTTTAGTGATTGTTTGAAATTCAAGTAATAACTTTCTTTTACAAACTTTTAAGAGAGGTGCGATTGATTAATAATTTTTCATGTGTCATCTCACCAAATAAGCCCAAGGGTGTCAAATGAAACCAAAAGAACTTACGGGGGGCTGGAAATAGAACTTAAACAAACTTCAGATGCAAAAACGGAATTTTCAGAAAAAATTGAAAATATTTGGCTCCAATCTCTCCCATTCTCTAGCACATACAAATGGAAAGGGGAAAACAGACATCCAATCCCGCCGTCGCTGGCAAGGTTTTTCAAAAAGGCACTTCGAGTGCGCGGTCTCGAGAGAGAGACTAGCGATTGATTCCATTCCATTCTGGCTCGTGCATCATCGATCGATCGAATACCGTTGAAGAGGTTGAGAGATTCGATGGAGGATTGGGGGTTGGAGGAGGTAGAGAAAGCTCGGTTGCTGAGCTTGGCTCTTGAGTTTGGCTTCGACCAGCAGTCCGCCACCAACTGCTTGGACTGTCTCGTTTCCCTCTACGGTAACTCAAATCGTCTCTTCGTCGCCCATTTTTTTTTTATGCTGAATAGATTGGAGCGGGTTTTGTGAAGTAGTATTACTGAGAAGCAAAATGTCTAGCACGGTTCCAGGGTGATGTGTTTAGGTTGCTTTGAATGGTGGTTTTTCTTGCTTATTGGCTAAATTGCATGATATCTGGTGATTAGGAAATGACGTGATTACTTATGTTGCGTGGATAATTTGTGAATTGATTGATTGTGCACTCCTAAATGAGATTTGTTGCGACCGGTCAGTGTTCTGATGATGGCTGCGAAATTGCCTACTTTGGATTTGAATGGACCAGAGTTGGTTAAGTTTTGTTCATTGAGCGTTATTCTCATTGTCATTTCTTTGTGGGTTTGGCGGAGTAGTCTTATTGACTTGCAAAATCATCTCTTTCATCATTTGATTTTTCTTAAGGTGACGAAGGTCGAGAGTTTATCATTGCGGAGCACCATGGCGATGACTTTCTAGTAGAACTGCCGAAACTATGTAAGATACTGAGGATTGGGATGATTTGCAAGCTGCGGAATCAGAAGCTTGTGGAGTTTTGGCCGATATGTATGGCCAAGATATCCCTTACAACGGTGGATGCAATGTCATGCATGATGTTACTATTATAGAAGATTCTCCACAACCTGAGAAAAATCAAACTTTTCTTGAGGTAGATTCCTCTATTGACAGTGAAGATGAAGATGATATATTTGGCAGTAAAATGGGCAGGAAATCCAAATGCTATATTCCTGATCAAAGGAGTACTCCCAGGAATTCATGCACTCAATTTTTGGCCAGACGATCTTTAGAATCCATGGTATGCTTCTGAAAACTGTGAAGTTGTCTCGCTCCTTCTGCCCCCACCAATTTGAAGGGATTAAGAAAAAGAAAGAAAAGTGGGGTGGCTTAGCATGTTTTTTCCCATGCTTAAAACTAATTTGGTTGATAGTTGTTAAGTTTGTGGCTTGAGTTTTTTAATTATGGACCTAGATTTGGCTTGGGATTGGCCTGTGTAATTGTATGGACCAAATACGCAGCTTGAAGAATGTCTTAGTATTGTACAGGGTTGGCCATTCGGTGAAGCAATTATGGACACCTGAAGAAGCCACAATAGTTACTGGTCAAATCCCAGGAGTCTGGCCACAATGGTCCAGTTGTTTAGGAGGTTAACAAAAGGTCAGCAGATCTCGGCACGCTTTTTATTCTTTAAACAGTGATGCTGCAACCCATATTTTTACATATTTTTGTTGCTAAGGTATGTTGGGGCCATTAAGGAAAATGAGAAGAATTGAGAGCAGATTGTCTTGGTTTTTGATCGGGAGAGATTAGAGTGTTCTTCTCAGGAAACTCTTGGGAAATGCTTTCCACTCATCACATTCATTTTTGATTGACTCTTGCAATTGGGGTTTTGATTAGTGAGAAATTGATTTATTTCTTATTGTAATTCCCTCTTGGTCATTGTGAAACAACTCCTCCTATTGACGTAGACGAAACTGCCCAACCCCTTAAATTAGTGTGTCACTATTCTTTGCTCTTAAAATTATGTCTTTCCTTGATCATTTCCAGTTTGCTTGTAATTATGCACGCAGCAAAGGACCTTACACAAGCTACTTGTACAAAAGCATTTAGTAAATTGCTTATGAGGGATCTCATCCGATCAAATGTATAATAGACATTCCTAACTTTTGCCAATTACTTCCACAGTCTTTTAGATCTAAAATGACTTATGTTAGAACTATTTGGTCATTAAAAATTGTTGATTTTTGTTTAGGATGATGTAACACTACCTATATTTCTCAAATATTTTGAGAGTATAGTACATCATCCAAGTGTGGAACTTAGCATCCAGCGTCTTTGATAGGAGTGTTTTGCAAAATGAAGGCTTGGGATTTCTTTGTGCACAATTTTCATTTCCATCACTCCACGTCAGAAACTATTTATGGTGCTGAAGAGGCTTGTTTGTGTTGAAGGACTATAGGAGCATTGTCACTTAAGGTTCGATATCATCAGTTTCAAATAAAAGACATTGCTCTCAGATTTCGACATGCAAACAAGGAACTCTGACTTATGAGGAATTGCAAGCCTTGGATGACATAGAATTGGCAAATGTTGTAATATTCGGAAACAAGGCATTTCGACCAATGCAGCATCAGGCTTGTAAAGCTTCCATAGCCACACAAGATTGCTTCATTCTTGTGCCCCCTGGAGGTGGTAAAAGTTTATGTTACCGAGTTAGTGAATGTTAACATTATTTCGTTTGTGTAATGATCGTATGTAGAATTATGTGTGGAGACAATGTTTAGAGCACAAGCCCTGTGCACTTTGCTCCATGGTTCCACCAATTAAATACTAGACAGGTAGACCTGTATATTGAAATTTAAGCTTTAAACTGATCTTGTAATCTGCTTTGTTAGCACTGTCAAGAAGTTTGTGCTTAAACTAAAGGAAGAAAATGTTTTCCAAATGCAAATTAAGCGACAAGAAGTGATTCGGGGACATAGCCATGGATTCCAATGTATGTGATTGGACTAAGTTGGAAAAGAACGAAATACAGGACATTCTCATTCTGCCTTCGCACAGCTCTATCTATTCTGTAATTTCTAGAATTTGAGGTTTATGCTATGCTTCTAGGACCTTCTAATTACTTACTGGAAAATTTATCTTGTTTTTGCATGTAAGTGTTGTTGTCGGTCATAGTTCATGTCCAATTCAAAAGGGTTATTAAGTCAAAGAGGAATAAGTTTTCAAATTACATTCACCAAATATAGATTGTAGATGTCTATATTTCCTATGCAGGTATGTGCTATGTCATCATGTCAACTAGGGGTGATCATTTCCCATAATTGGTTTGAAATTGATGTCCCTTCATATAAATCTGAATTGATCTACTGAATCACGAAGGACAATATTAATCTGAATGGATAAAGTTGAATTATCCTGAAGCGTTCTATGTTCAGCCTTGAAGTTTCCCTCATCCCTTCCTTTCTTCATGTGCTCTTCTGATGTTTTTACATTTCGTTTCAGCTGCCAGCAACTCTTAAACCAGGTGTCACAGTTGTTATATCTCCCCTGCTATCTCTCATCCAGGATCAAATAATTACTCTAACCCTCAAGTATGGAATACCGTCTACTTTCTTGAACTCTCAGCAAACTGCTGCCCAAGCAGCGGCTGTCCTCCAAGAACTAAGGCAAGGTTTAGCTCTCTCTCTCTCTCTCTCTCTCTCTCTCTCTCTCTCTCTCTCTCTCTCTCTCTCTCTCTCTCTCTCTCTCTCTCTCTCTCTCTCTCTCTCTCTCTCTTTCTCTGTTCCTAGAGAAGTATATCATACCATACAATCTTTATCCCACCATAAAATGGCTATGCTCCATATGTTGCAATGGACGCACATTTTTATGTAGTTAATGAAAAGATTCATGCCCAAGATGTTTGCCTTAAAAATAAATTTTAGGATCTTAGTGTTCCAAGAGAAGCATATCATACCATACAATCTTTATCCCGCCATAAAATGTTGGGCTATGCTCCATATGTTGCAATGGGGTTTCTATTGGACTTCTAAATATTTTTTTTGCCGAGTGTTGTGATTGTCAAGTCATTAATCTTCACTGCTTTGCCTGTCTTTTCAGGAAAGGTAAACCATTGTGCAAGCTATTGTATGTAACCCTTGAAAGGATTGTGGGAAACCCATCGTTTCTCGAGATATTGAAATGCTTGTATAGAAAGGTACTGTTTCTGATTCACTGTAACTTTTTCTGAAAGTTTCTTTTTAACTTTTTGATACTCTACCATGATGCATTGCAGGCACAACTTGCTGGATTTGTTATTGATGAGGCACATTGTGTGAGGTATGCTCTTTGGCATCTTTGTATCTGAAGCAAAGATCATGCTAGTGTTACTTTAAAAGGAACAAGTATTTATGATGTTGCCACTGCAAAACTACTGTCCTTGTTCCAGATAAAGAAAAGCAAGTTAACTTTTACATATGCTCACTCTAACTCTTGTTTTCGAACGTTTTTGCATTTTCTGTGTTTCTAGCCTAATTAAATTGTCGGTGTTACATCCAGAACACTTTCCAACATTTGCTGGATGATGATCAGACCCTTTTGCTCTCTCGGGAGGTGACGGCTAGTGAAATTCGTAATGCTATGTTTTCTCTGGCTAAAGGCAAGGCTCCTGGACCCGATGGGTATAATGTTGATTTCTTTAAAGCTAATTGGGATCTCATTGGCTCCTCTGTCACCTCGGCAATCTCTGATTTTTTCCGGTCTGGATCTCTCTTAAAAGAAATCAACTCTACTATCATAACACTCATGCCAAAGGTACCTAATGCCCAGTCAATGAATGACTTTCGGCCTATAGCTTGTTGCAACACTATATACAAATGTATATCTAGAATATTAGCTGATCGTATCTCCACAGTTCTGCCAACCCTTATCAGCTCCCCCCAAAATGCCTTCGTCAAGAATAGGAGGATCGCTGACAATATTCTCCTGGCTCAGGAATTATTTGCAGGTTTCCACCATGACCCTTATCTCCCGAAATATGCCATTAAGGTTGATTTTCAAAAAAGCCTATGACACTCTCGATTGGAATTTCCTCGAGTTAGTTCTGCAAGCATTTCGCTTCCCACAAGCTTTGATAAAGCTTATAATGGAATGTGTCACCTCACCGAAATTTTCTATGGCTATCGATGGAGAACTTCACGGCTTTTTCTCAAGCGGCCGAGGTATTAGACAAGGAGATCCTCTTTCTCCCTATCTTTTTACACTGGCTATGGAAGTATTCTCAGGCATCCTTAACATCCAAACTCGAATGCCTGGTTTCAAATTCTTCTGGCGATGTAAGGCTATCAGACTTAGCCATCTCTTTTTTGCCGATGATGTCCTCCTCTTTTCTGAAGCAAACTTGGAGGCCATTACTCTTCTGCAGGATGGTATTCGGCTATTCTCTTGTTGGTCTGGACTCACGCCAAATGCAAATAAGAGTGAGATTTTCATGTCAGGGGGTTCACCGGATCTTCGAACCCAGATTTTGCAACTCCTTGGCTTCAACGAAGGTACGCTTCCGTTTAAATATCTTGGGGTTCCTGTCATTGCCTCTAGACTATCCAAAGCTGATTGCTGTCACCTGGTCAACTTAATCACGGCCAAAGCTCGATCTTGGTCACATCGTTTTCTCTCTTTCGCTGGACGATTACAACTCGTCACTTCAGTGCTTCACGCAACACAGGTTTACTGGGCAAGTGTCTTCACTCTTCCCAAATCAATACTCTCGAGAATTGAGAAAATACTCAGGCAATTTCTTTGGAAATGACCGGACCTGGGAACAGGTGAAGCTAAAGTCCCCTAGAATAAAGTTTGCCTCCCCAAGGCGGAAGGAGGACCAGGCATTCGGAGACTAGAGGACTGCAATAGGGCTGCAATGCTCAAACACATTTGGAATTTATTCATCGATAAGGAGTCCTTATGGTGCAAGTGGATACACTCCAACTTTCTCAAGAAGAAGAATTTCTGGGTAGCATCCAAACCGACTTTCTATTTGTGGACCTAGAAAAAAATCTTGGAACTCCGTTCGGACTTCCAACAAAATTTCATTTGGAAGATGGGGATGGGTCATCCATCTCATTTTGGTTTGATAATTGGCATCCTAGGGGTCCTCTCTATAAGTTATTTCCTGATAGAGATATATACCGTTCTGGTATCCCTAGAAATGCATCGATTCGGGACTTTTATTCATTCGACTGGCAAAACTCGACCTTTCTAGATATATTCAACTCTTGGACTAACAATATCCCCGCTCTTGTCACTGAGAGGCCCGATCGGTTCACCTGGAAAGGCCATCCCTCCGGCTTGTTTTCCACTTCCTCGGCGTGGGAACTTATAAGAAACAAAGGCCCGCATGTTCAATGGAGCTCCTTCATCTGGGACCGAGCCATTGCGCCAAGGTATAGCTTCCTGCTATGGCTTATCTCTTTAAATAGACTCCCTACGCAAGTCATCTTGCTAAGTCACCACAGAATACCAGAAGGAGTTTGTGCCTTCTGTAGAAGCAGACCTGACTCAATTGACCACCTATTTTTTGGATGTACGGTCACCGGGACTCTTGCTTTATTTTGGGCGAATAACTGCAATCTAATCTGGCAAAATAGATCTTGGCAAGAAAACCTTCAATGGGCTATTCATATTATTGGGGGCCAGAACGTCCATCAACAAATTGCTTTTTTTGCTTTTGCTGCAATGTGCCATATTATATGGTCAGAGCGAAATCACTTTCTCTTCAGGAACCGTCCTATTTTCATGCCGGCCCTCCACAACCGCCTTACTAAACTTGTAAGGGATAAAGGCTTGGCCATGAAGCCGATTGTGGATAACATTCACAACAGAAGAATACAGCAAAGATGGGACATCTCCCCTTCCATTTTTGAGTAATCTTTTCGATTACCTTGTAAATATTTTGTAACTCCCGGTTTTGTTGGCCTTCTTTGTGGCCTTGGCGTTGTGCTCTCTTGCTTGTAACTCCATTTATTAGTCGCTACACCTTTGCACTTGTCGGGACACGTGATGTGTCACCTCAAGTGCGAGGTTTTTGTGTACGACCACTTGTATGAAGAGCGTTGAAAAGTACATAAACTTCTTACCTTACCAAAAAAAAAAATTGTCGGTGTTACACTGAACCTTCTGAAACCCAGACTTTCTGTGAAGTTCTACTATTCTAGTATAACAAAATGCAATGTTGAAATAACTAATTCTGGAAATGATCCAGTTCCTTCTTTTGGGAAAAGTCAGTGACACATCGTTAATCATATTAAGCAAAATGCACACAACTAAAATAAGCTCCAACGGAAATTACTTTCGAAAGTAATTGGAAGTGTCCATGTTTGGCATGATAGTCAGGTCTTTTAAGCTGGTTCTTGTGTTTGTATTTATTCTTTTAACCTTTATACTATATATTAACAACTTGAGATATAAGGAAAAAGTTCACCCATGTGATCATTGATTGTGTTTCTTATGAGGTCTTTACTGGATCTGCACTGCCAGTGCCATCTCATGAAAGGAACGTACTGCTAGTTTGAGCTTTTCTCGTATATTTGAATGATTGTAAACTAGTAAAGCTTATTGACTGTTACTTTCTTGGTTGTCATTATTGCACTCAATGGGGACATGATTTTCATCCAGATTATAGGGGACTGGGATGTCTTAAGCAAAATTTTTCATACGTCCCAGTGATGGCCTTAACAGCAACTGCCAGTCAGCCAGTTCATGAGGTACGAAACTTGCACATTAACCTCCAGATTATGTTGAAATAATCATTTGAGATTGATTGAAATGTGCATCCATTGCAGGATATCCTAAAAGCTCTCAAGATCCGCCATGCTCTTGTTATTGAGACAAGCTTTGACAGACCAAACCTAAAGTATGAGGTCATAGCTAAGACCAAGGAACCACTGAAGCAGCTTGGAGAGCTGCTAAAGAATCGTTTTGCTAATTTTTGTGGCATAGTATATTGCCTCTCAAAAAGTGAATGTGTTGATGTTGCAAAATACTTGAATGATAAGTGCAGTATAAAGACGGTGTACTATTATGCTAGATTAGCAGCCCGTCAAAGAGTAGTTGTTCAAAAGAAATGGCATACTGGAGAGGTCCAGGTTGTATGTGCTACCATTGCTTTTGGGATGGGAATAGACAAACCAGATGTGGTAAGTTGAAATGGACTCTGGGCCTTTGCCTATTTTTAGTTTTAGAATCAAGCGGACGTGTTGCCGAATACTGGAGTAATCCACTTTTCCTTTAATGTTTAAGTTTCACCAATTGGTTTCTTAGTGTGCTTGGAAGTAAACTTTGCTGGTTCCATGGTCCAGTGGCCTGCTAAATTGTCATTCTTAGCTATTGATTGTAGGAACTAGCGAATTATGTATTTTTTCAAGTCAAATTCTTTCTTCCATGCATTGAGCTTGGGTGTGTTGAAATTAAGTTAGACTAGGATAAAGGTCTTTTCTTTACTGTCAGAGTGGCAAATGACTCTGATCTAACTTGACCTTCAATTATAACGTTTCTGTCACATTTCGACTTTTTTTTATTGGTTCAGAAATTATTTTTTTAATGGCATGTGGTGAACGTTTTGTCATCCACAACACAATGTCCAAGTCAATTGAAAGCTATTAGCAAGAATCAGAGAGGCAGGAAGAGATAATCTACCGGCAGTGTGCATTGCTCTATATGCCAAAAAGGATTTCAGCCGGGTTGTGTGCATGTTAAGGAGTGGTCAAGGATGTAAAACCGCTATCTTTAAATCTGCAATGGCTCAAGCTAGGAAAATGCAGCAATATTGTGAACTCAAGGTAATCCAATTTGTGTTCTCAACTTCTCATTAATGATCCCAACTAAGTGATGCTTCTATTTTGTGTTTCCACTTTCCACTTTGTTCTATTGATTGTTGTTAGTTTTAGTCTAGCATTAACCAGTCCGGGTGCTGGATCTTTAGATGGGTCTGCTAGCAACATTTGTAAATCATAATGGAACCTTTGGGCTAAACTCATCTTCCATGTTCCTGAATGGAGCAAAGTCTATTGATAAACATGCTGTTAACTCTCTAATTTGCGAAATTTTCAGAATGAGTGTCGATGGCAAACCTTACTTGCCCACTTTGGCGAGTCTTTGGATCGGAAAGACTGAAAATACGGTTGTAATCCTTGCGACAATTGTCTCAAAGCCTCTTCATAAAGGTAAACCTTTCAGGTGTCACCTCTCTTGATGGGCGACAGGTACCGACTAACGCATGATCTTGAGCCGCACAGTTCTTCTGGTTCCATCATCCGCAATTATTGGAAGACCACATGGTATTGGAGGGGCAAAGGTCCTTAACTAAGGACACAGAATTCTTCAGTTGTGATGGTCTTGTCATCTCATGCTTGTCTTTCATCTGTTGTCATGTTCCTTGTCTGGAACTAATTATTTTCGTACGGGGAAAGATAATGTGGCTCAACATATAAGGCGCCGGAGAGGCATACGGAAACAGGCCGTCCGGTCTTGACTTAGGAAGAAAAAGTTACTTGTTTCGCTAGAAAAAGTTACTTGTTTCAGTTCAGCAAAGATTAACAGCGAAATCCAATCATACAAGCACATGTTGCCTTTCTTCTTTCACGTTTTGAATTAGTGTTGGTGCATATCATGACTGCATCTGTGAAGTTAGTTTACTTGCAGAATAAATTTTTCAAGTAGTATATCCTAAGATACAATCGATTGGTTGAGAACTTTTATTAGGGTCTAATTATCGGTTATCCAACTATTGAACACTGCCGGCTTTCTGGTCAGCAAGCATTGCATTGGTGGACTGGATTATTCAAATCATGGACTCCAATCTCAGATTCACACTATGCAATAGTTTTTCACAGAGAGCACATGGCAATGCAGGGTCAGGCACAACCTTAGATTCATGTTGACTAGGACGTGTCAACTGCCCAATAATGCTCTCACGTGGCACTTAAACAGTTGCTTCCTTGTTGTATTTGCATTACAACAACTCACGTTAATTATTGCATAAATATATTTCCTAAGAATTGCAGCCAATGCTTTATACTCAAAAGGGTGGTTGGAATCAGCACAGTTTTGATGACGGCACAGCATCGCACGAGGTGAGGGAAATTGACAGTATTGGGCCCCAGAAGAAGGTAATTCATTCATTGCCTTTTGAAGTGAGGGCAAAATCGTTCCTTCTGAATGTTCGTATGTGCATGACTCGATTGAAAAAGATTGTTTTGGAAATATATTGGATTGGGGGATTCTCTTCGGCCTAAGAAACAGAAGAAGAAAATTTGGGGTATGCTCATTATCCTCCGAAGACCACAGAGGAGAGCCTGTGCTGTAGAAAATCTCCAAGTGGAGGCAAATAAATTTTGGAAGCTTGTAAAATAGCAGTAACTGCAGTTCAGATTGCATGGGATTCTAGAGAAAGAACCGCTGTTACATGGATCAAAATAGATAAATGAAAAAAAAACAAATAATCCTATAGATTCCCAATATCAAACAGAAGTGCCCACTAGTTGATTATCATCAAGCTTGGTTGGCTCCGTGGTCACGTAAGCATCGTAATTATAAGTTTGAGTTGTATCGAGACTGAAAGGGATTGATTTACTATAGAATTTCCCCATTCGTTATGAAATGTTCGATTTTAGTTATGACCATCAAGTATCGCCCATAATCTAAATTTTGAGGATGGCTGACCTATCACCACAACTGAATGATATGTCAATAACTCATCACTCTTTCTAGACGAGGTAGTAGCACCAAAGATCACAATAACACTCAGGGACAAACAATGCGAATTGACTATTCCAACCCTTCAATATTTATTAAGGAACTAAAAGGTGATTGTCCTTGTTTAGGAATCTTAGATGGTCCCCTTATCCTTCCCAAGAGGACCCCAGTGGCTATGACGCCAATTGGGTTTTTTGTTATGACTGTGAGTCCTGGACCATGCCACATGCTATACGTGGTACATGCGCATGATTGCACATCATAAGACAAATCAAATTGGATTAGGTGACATAGGTCCCCCAAGAGGAAAAAGCAAGTTAACGGTGACTTTGATGCAATAGGAAATGCCAGTTTTAATTAGACTATTTGTTATGGGGTAATCCTCGTTTGTACATTTCCTAACATTATATTGTATTTACTTAAGCACTGTTCATCCTGAAATCTTATAGGAGTGGTACTTATATAGTCATATTGTCGATTATATATTGACTTTGCGTGATGGAAATTTCTAATCATCTTCAAACTCGGGCCTTCTTAAAAGGTAATACGGACTTTGCACGAATCGATTAAGGCATTGGATCACTGGTTGTCGAGGAAAGTTCGTACCACGACTTGATTTCACAATCGGGATTGCAACGAAGTAATTTGGAATATGCTTGCGACATTCAAAAAAGAATAAGGGAAAAGAAGGACATAGCCTTAGCAGATAAGGTACCTATTACGTAACGATCCTATGTCGAGTTCGGTTAAGGTTGAGTCTCACGTTGTCTTGTTGTCACATTTGACTGCCAAGACCCAGATTGGCTTCATTTCTGGTCAACGGAGGGGGTCAATGTTTTGTGCTTGTCGTGTGGCAGTGTTTTGATCCTAAAACCTAAGAGTATGAAGCATCGTGTAATGGGTGAAATAGGTAAGAAGATGAAAAAGGAAACACGTGAATTATGCTTGATGTCTTCAATTCCACAATTCTCTTCTTGGCAGATGCGCACTAAAGTCAAACATATTGTCTTTTCCGTTTCTTTCCCAGCACGAGAAAAGATAAGAAAAATGACATTAATAATTCCTAAATATTAGCATATTGTGCAATGTTATATCGGACTTTGTCTTTAAACTATTCTTAAATGTTTGGGATGTGTATTGGAAGACTTAAAACTTGTTGCGAAAATATAATCGAGTCGTAAATCTTACAAAAAATGCAATTTGATCCTTAAACTCATCAGATTGATGCAATCGAGTCATTTTATTAATTCTGTTCAACTTAACTGACGAAAAATGTTGATATGACTTTTTTTGGTATTTTATCTCCGGCGACAGCCCTCACCGGCCACTTGTCGGGGCCCGGCGACTCCCGCCGACCATCCTCCACCCTCATCGGCCCTTCCCGACAAGATTCTCACCCCTCTTTTTTTAAAATTTAGCTTAAAATTTGTATTAAAAATTAGATTTGGATCAAAACGACATTATTTTAGCTTTATATTTCGTGTTTTAGCCATGTCATCACTACGTAGGATAGAGAGAATATTTTTAAAAAGCCACATCGGCATTTTCCGCTAGCCAAGTTGATAGGAGTTAACAAAATGACTCGATTGCAACAATTTAACAAGTTTTAGAACTTGATTCTCGTAAATTTTAGGTATCAATTATACTTTCGTGATAAGTTTTATAACTTTTAGTATACCTATTCCTAAAATGTTTATTATAAACCTTTTTTTATCTAAAAAAGAAGAAAGTCATTGCAAATCTTTGAACTATTGCAAAATGCGCAAACAAGTTCATCCTTTTTTTTTAATGATTGACTCTACTAAATCAATCTCTATCTTCTTAGATTTTTTTTTGTGCTGAGGAGATGGGTGATTCGTATGGACTCGGTCTTTTTATAAAAAAGTCAAAATATCATTTTGTGTACCTCATCCTGCGAAACATAATAAGCTTCGACACGACATTCCAACAAATTTTTTTAGCAGAAAAGAACATGGTTTGTCCTAATTTGCAACCTACCAAGACATGCAAAAGCAAGAACAATAACCGAATAATTAATTCCACTGGTTTATTTTTTGGTCTGAATTCCATTGGATTTGGAAAGGAGAAACTTTTCCTTGACACTTTCCAAACAGGACAACAAAAGACACCAGCAACTACTCAACTAGAGGCAAAAAGAAGAGGAAAATAGCAACACTTTTTCTCCAATGTAAACTGGCTTCACCCACAAGGCTGACACGTGGCGGTCGGACAAGGCAACCCCGACTCTCCCAAAAAAAAAAAGACAAGCAAATTATAAAAAAAAAAACAATTTTTAACAGGAAGATGGCTGTGTCTCTTCCTCTCAGATTTCAATGCACAGAAAGCCAGTCAATCTCTCTCTTCTCTCTCTCTTCCTTCCTTTGGACACAAAATTCACCATTTTTAAACAGTCAAACTCCTCGCATTCTCTCTCCTTCATCTTCTTCTTCTTCTTCTTATTCATCTCACCAGATCTCTCTCTCTCTCTGTCATCGGCGTCAAGTTCGCCGGAGCAATTCCCGTGGCCTGGGATGGCGGCGACAGCGCATCTCGCCGTCAATGCCGACCCAGATCTAGTGTCGATAACTTGATGCGCAACTCGGTGTGTCGCTCGTCCTAATCCTCGCCGCATTCGGTGGGAGGTTAGTGTGAATCTTGGGGGGTTCGCGTGGAAAATTCGTTGATTTTTGTTTTTTGCTTCTATGCGCGCTACTGTTCTGTTGATGTGTGAATCTCCACTTCAGTTTAGAGCTTGGACTTAGCAGGCGAGGTAGTGAGGTCGTGTTCTCGCAAGCAATGGGGCTTGCTTTAGGAGTTTGAGATATGCTTCATGAGTAAATCGTGTTTCAGTGAGTCAAGGATGATGCATTGGTTGCTGGGTCGATTCTCGGCAAATGTGAGATTAGAATTATCCGAGCAGTGAGTCCTGAAATGCTTGCAGATGGGAATGGAGGGTCTATTGAAATTAGGATAATGCACACTGGGTCTCCATTATTCATGTGTTACTCGCTTGATTTCATCTGGCAAATAGTAGAATACGCCTGGTCTGAGCATTTTCATCGTCCGCTCCGCAATGCGAGCTTTTGTCGAAGTTACCCAAGTTACTCTGGATGTGGTTGTTCTGGGTCTCTCCTATCTCCTCCTTATGTATGTAATTTTTCTTTCTGTTCTTTTTAGATACCTGTAATTGAGAGATGGAGGTGGAGAAAAGACGGTCAAAGGGCGGCTTCCTACAGTTTTTTGACTGGAATAGCAAGTCCAGGAAGAAGCTGTTCCCAAATAGTCCTGATATGCCTGGCCTTGGTACGACTTGCATCATCTTTTTATCAATTTTATTAGTCGTAGGCCCGCGCATTGTTAGCATATGAAAGTTTTCTGGAGGAGATGGCTCATATAGTGCTATTAACATGCTTTGTTTCTGATTATAGATGGAGTTAAGCATGGAATGGATGATGCAGAGATCTTGGCGAAGTCAAGGTTTGAGATGGTGGGAGTTCGTTTGACCCCATTGTTG
Organism: Syzygium jambos; assembly: GCA_031216235.1. Lineage (NCBI taxonomy): Eukaryota > Viridiplantae > Streptophyta > Magnoliopsida > Myrtales > Myrtaceae > Syzygium > Syzygium jambos. The sequence continues at coordinate 22,917,621 of CM062221.1, read as the reverse complement.
TCAAAATCTTTTTCAGTCGTGTATGAGTTCCGTCTATTTGACTTGCATTGTTTCTTGCCTTAATGTAGAATGTTAATGATGAAAATGGAGTTAGTTCAAGTAAAAGCGGAAGTAGTGAGTGGAACTGTGCTGCTTCAGAGACCAGCAATGAAGGATCTGAAAACAGAGCCCCTGGAGTAGTGGCTCGACCGATGGGTTTGGATTCATTGCCAAAGTCAAATGGTCCTGAGTCCTCCACCTCGTGTTCTGAATATCATCAAGTCAAAGCTTCTCCTTACAGTGATGACACCCATGATTTGCAAAGTAGATGTGATCCAATTGATTACCTCAGCAGTTCTAGTAGACTGGGTAGGTTCTCCTCACACCCTGCAGAAGTAAAGCCTTAAAGGCGCAGAACCGATCGATCGAGAGATTTCAGACCGAAATACTACCTCCGAAATCAGCTAAACCTATTTCCATTACCCATCATAGGCTGTTATCTCCAATTAAAGGTCCCGGATTCGTTCTGGCCAATAATGCTGCCTATGTTATGGAGGCGGCCGCGAAGATTGTTGAAGCTAGTCCCAAGGTTGTCAAAGGCAAAGCATCATTGACTGGTTCAACATCAGTTCCTTTGAGAATACAGGATCTAAAAAAGAAATTTGAATCTTCCTATGAGGCATCAAGGCAGCAAAAAGCTAGTAGCTCTGGCGGTGTCATGGGGTATTCCTCGTTTGTAAATTTTCCTAGGCTTCTATCTTATCTGTTTAAGCATTCTTTATCCTGAATTCTTATAGGGGTCGCACTCATATAGTCATATTGTCGACTATATATCGATGTTGTGCGTATGAAAATTTATAAGAACCTTCAAAATCGGGCCCCCCTAAAGATTAATATATACTATGCATGAATCGATCAAGGCATTGGGATTACTGGTCGCCGAGGAAAGTTCATACGATGATGCATTTCAGAATTGGGACTGCAATGAAGTCATTTGCAATATGCACGCAACAATCAAAAAAGAAAGAAAAGAAAAAAAGAGGACATTAGCCTTAGCAGATAAGGTACCTAACCATCTTATGTTAAGTTCGGTTAATTGTTGAGTCTCACGTTGTCATGTACTCACATTTGACTACCAAGGCCCAAATTGCCTTCGTTTCTGTTCAACATGTGGCAGTGTCTAATCCTAAACCAAAGACCATGTAGCATTGTGTAATGGGTAAAATAGGTAAGAAAATGAAAAAGTAAACACGTGAATTATGCTTGAATTCTTCGACCAAAAAAAAATTATGCTTGAATTCCATAATTCTTTTTTTTTTGAGATGCGCACTAAAGTCAAACATACTGTCTTTCCTATTTCTTTCCCAGCAACAGAAAAGATCGTTTAAGAAAAATGGCATCGATAGCCCTTAAATTTCAACTCGATGCGCAAAGTCAATTCATAAATGTTTAATGTAAACTTTTCTTTTTATCAAATAAGGGAGAAAGTCATCACAAGTCCCCAAACCATTGTCAAATATGCAATCTAGTCCCTAATTTTTTTTTCCTTTTGTGATTGACACTATCGAATTGGATTGTATCTTCTTAATTTTTTTTATGACATGGTGGGTAATTTATATGGATTCAATCTTTTTCTGAAGCCGGAAAATCAATTTGTGTACCTCGTTTTTACGAAAGATTATTAGCTTCAACACGATATCCCAACAAATTTTTTAGCCGGAAAGAACTGTGATTTGTCCTAAATGGCAACCTACCAAATACGAAAAGTAAGAGTAACGAGAAAATATTAGGTGGTCTCGGACCGCCTCGTCAGCGTGGTCCCCGACCACTCACAAGGCGCCACGTGGTCCACTGGCGCTAGTGGGGCCGGCAAGCCGGGACCACTTTTTTTCCACAAAATATTATTTCTTTTACCCTTTTAGCCTGTCCCCTCCTCTGCAAGCTAAGAACCTACGCCCCATCAGTCTCTCCCCTCTCTCTCTTCATTAATGTGGGGCCTCTCCTTCTCTCTCCTGCTCTATCTCCTCATCTCTTCGAGAAAATATTGGGTACCACTAGGGATTCCACCGTGGAAAAATACCCACTCTGGCGCGGCGACACCTGTCCGAGGGGCCCCACATGTTCAGAAGGCTCCAGCCGCTCCACGGTGAAATAACGCCCACGGCTTGGAGCTGAGCTGAGCTGTCTCAGCCCTCTCTCTCTTTTACGCTCCCCATCTCTCTCTGCTTTTTAAAAAACAGCCCTCTCTCTCCACTCTCTCTCTCTTTCGCGCTCTCCATCGAATTCCAGACCTGGAATTCGCTCTGCGCTCCGTCACGCCGTGCCGACGCCGACGCCGACGCCGACGCCGACGAGCGAGGTCCGCCGCTGCCGGCGAGCGACGTCGGTCGCTACCCACGAGATCCACCGCTGCCCACGAGCGACCCATCGCCTTCCCTCGATCGGCACAGCGAAGCTCTGTCCCAGAGGATGAGGAACGACGTCTGCTTCGCCTGCAAGAGACAGGGCCACTGGATGAAGTACTGCCTCGGCAAGTCCCCCGCCGGATCCCAGCCGTCCTCCTCCTCCTCCGCGGCTGCCGCCGCGGGCCCTCCTTGTCTTGATCGGAAAAACGGAGCTCCGTCTCAGGGGACGAGGAGCGACGCCTTCTTCGCCTGTAAGAAGCAGGGCCACTGGATGAAAGACTGCCCCGACAAGTCCCCCGCAAAGTCGCGGCCGTCCGCCGCCGACGTGCCGGTGCTCGAGTGCCCGTGCGGTGCCGGCGCATGCGACGTCCGCACCTTCCATTCCCAGCAGAACCCGGATAGGAAGTTTTACAAGTGCCCCGGTAGAGCCCCTGTTAGTCCAATCTCACCTTTCAAGTCAAAATTTCTACTCTTTTATTTGTCCTGCATTTCTTCAAAAGTCCGTTCTTTTTTATTTCAATGTTTGTTCGAGTTTCTGCATCTTTCTTTCTCTCTAGTGTTTTTTTTTGTGAAAAGGTAACTCCTTTTCTTTTTGGGTATTTTTGTTTTCGTGCATCTCGTTCTGATTTCCTCTCATTTTGTTTTTTTTTTTGGGTGGTGAGTTTGTTTGTAGAATGGTGTTGATGGGTGTGATTTCTTTGCGTGGTGCGACAAGTACAGTGCTGCGATGTGTCCCTGTGGTGCTGGGAGATGCAGGATCAACTTTTTTGAGGATCCTCCACATAAGGGCAGAGAATATTATCTTGAAGGCCCAATTTCACTAAAGCATTCTGTCTTGGTTAATACTTTTTCAGGGCACATTGGTTGTAGCATCACTGTCCATAGAGAATTAGATAGCACCACTCTCCATAGAGCATTAGAGGCCTTTTTCCATTCTAAGAAATTTTTCTCCTGTAGTTGGGGTTCAAAGAAATTATTGGATAACTGCTCTTCGATTTATGGAACAAAATGAATAAGCTAGGAGCAATAAGTAGGCAGTGCTGCAGCTTATCAGCTTAATGCATCGTCATAGCCATCATAGAATCGTCCATTTTCAGGTGCAGATTTTAGGACATTTATGCTACTTTGAGGGAGCAATTTAACGGTTACTCTGGCTCATTAGGAGCTATATGTATATGTACAGTTGTGGGTCAATCTGCTTTCTTTTTCCACTGATGAATGGTGGAGTAAATCAAACTTCTTAGAACCTTTTTGAGAAGTTTCTCTTTGAATTTCCCTGCAATTTTTGAAGGTGTGGAAGAGCCACTTGTTCAGATATCTAGTTGGTTGCTTTTCTTTCACAAGAATTGTGACTTTATCTGTGCTTCAGAAAACCTACGTGTAAATATCGCTTGTTATTGTGTTTTCTCATCATTAGGATAGATGAAATTACGATCTGATATATTCGAGTAATTGCTATTAAAGTAGAGGTGGAGATAAAATGTGACTACATCATTGCACCAGCTAAGTTGGCTGCTTTTTCTACAGGTGATCCACCAGAAGTCAAGAATTTCCTATGATGACATCACAAATGACCTTTGCCCTGTAACTTTCTCAACTTCTTCATCCTTTCTCTTCTGCTTGATTGTACTGCATTTTGGAACTTTGACATCAGGAGATATGAATAGCAAGACGATATTCTGGATAATTTTGTGAACAGATGACTGGCGCTAGCAATATCCAATGTTTTTTTCTTTTTCTTTCTTAGAAATCTCAAAGATGATTGTCTGTCCATCAATGAGAATCATGGATTAACAAATATAGAGTAGACATGTCACTAAATAAGTTAAAAGCTGGTGGACGATGTACATTGTGTGTTAACTTGTAGAAAATTCTTGATCGCTATATTTTGTCCTTATTAAAGCTTTTTGTCTTTAGGTCCTGAGTGTTCAGCAGCTATATCGGATCTGTACACTATACTGGGATGACAACTACAACACTCGAAGTGTCTCTCCTGATGTATGTTTCCAACCTACAATTAGGTGCTCTAAGAAGATTCTCTTGCTGTTATACTGACAACCACAACCTCACTTTTTCTTCTTTAGGTAATTTCTAGCATGAGGATCCTCATGACAGAGGATTCTAGCAATGAAGCAAGCAACTCTTTTCTGTTGGACGACACTTCCAGGTAAATGTCTAACACCATAGATTGAAGATGGTGTTGTTCTCCTTTACACCATCATATTCTGATTGTACTTAATGCCTCTTGTGTGAAGCATACCTTTCTCGGTCGATGACATCTCCAGTTCCCTCCAAGTGAAGGATCTTTCTGACGTAAAACCCGCTGCAGATCTACTTGAGAATCCAGCCTTCCAATTTTTACGGGAATAAGGCTGTTTTCTTTGTTGTCCCAGTATTCCCGAAGAATTGCCCGAAATTTCTCATCTTTTGGTTTGTCGCTCTGTAAATCATCTCCAGTTTTGTCCTTGTATGCTAGGTTTTGCTCCAGTTCGTCCATTTCCTGGTTCAGTCGTCGCTCTTCAAATTAGAGCTGTAAATTTATTTAGGCATTATCATTTAGGCTATGGGGTAGGGATGGGTTACACCTTAGAATCCTTCTTTTCTTTTTTCCTTCTCAACTACTCTCTCTCGATCTCTCTCCCCATGTGTCACTGGAGGATTAGAATTCTTTGCAGAATGGTAGTGGCTTTACGTGTCCAAGATAGTTTGGTGGGAAGAGCTGGTACAGAGAAGATTTAGAGCCTTCCCAAGTACCCACTTGTACAAAACTATGTAAAATGTAAAGGTAACATTAGGAGCAACCATCTTTGAGATTAGAGAGAGTTTGTGGTTCGTTATCTGCAAATGCGCTCTTTCTCGCATAACCTAATATCCAGTCGTGATCATATGAATACGACCATGAACTTTGCGACGTACTTGTTCATTTTACGCTCGATCTTAGATTACCATGAATCACTTTCTCTGCTAAAATAACGGTTCGCCTTGCAACTAATCCAACGCACGTCTTCAGTTGATAAAAGAAACCAGATCCTGCAACATTTGAATCAGTAATAGCACAATGGCAGAGTGTAATGCTTCAAGGAGAGAGGGAGAAAGATGAGTTATAAATTAACACGCTGTTCCAGTTTAACAGAAAAACAGAGTCTGATGTTCACATATCATGATTACAGAACAGACAATCATATTAGCTTCACTCACACCAGTTAAAACTATACTGTACATACATATATAGGGGACAAAAGACATGACTCAATAGGCACTGGCACACAGTTAAACTCGGAACATGCGCATCGTAGTAGTTTAAGGTTGGTTTGTTACCACGCATATCGTTCTGATTTCCTCTCATTTTGGTTTTTTTTTTTTTGGGTGGTGAGTTTGTTTGTAGAACGGTGTTGATGGGTGTGATTTCTTTGCGTGGTGCAACAAGTACAGCGCTGCGATGTGTCCCTGTGGTGCGGGGAGATGCAGGATCAACTTTTTTGAGGATCCTCCACATAAGGGCAGAGAATATTTTTCTTGCCATATTAGAAAGGTTCGATTTCTTTCCCTTTTTGACACGCTTAATTTTCTTTGAGTGCCGATATGGTTTGCCCTGAACATGGTTGTTATGTTTGTTGTTGGCTGTGAAGTTACTGAAGTGGGGGTGTGGAGTTAGAGGATCATTCGTTTCTGTCAGAAGCCTTTGATGGGTTTGGCTTGAGATTGGAGGTGCAGTCCGTTGCATGTTCTTTTTTCACTCTTTTGGGACATTTCGATCAGCCTACTTTTTTCACTATTCCACGATCGTTAAGAGATCCACATTTCAACTTACTTAGAAGTTGAATGGGTTGAGAATCCGGTGTAGTAATAAAGAGAAGCTGATGTGAAATCTAAGAACAGGTGTGTGTTTACTTCAGGCCCTTTTTCGAGGTTTTTGAAGTTTCATGCAATTCCAGCTTCCTTAAGAGCAGGTCAAAAAGTTTTTTATTCCCTTCTAAAGTTAGCTTTACTTCTTCATGTTATCAGATACATATAGAAGAGATTGTGAGTCAATTAATCACCTATTCCTTATTGTCGTTGCCATTCGGCTTTGGTATTCAGAACCAGAAAAATCTATTCTACTTTTGATCATGCTGAAGTTAGTTACAGGCTTGTGCAAAAGCTTGGGGGGTATTGGTGGTAATAAGAGATTCGAGGATTTTAAATATGGGCAGGTATTCCACATTGCCGGAAAAGGGGAATGCTTTTGTTACATCTCGCTCATCGCTTTCATTCTGTTTCAGGTTCCTGTTTCAGGGGTGTTTGATTTATGAACCACCAACTACTCTCCTGTTGCTTGCGGAATGTTGCTCTTTCTTCTACTCGGAAGCGTGAAAGCTACTCGCCCTCTGCTTCTCTCCTTGCTCTGGTAAACCGTGAAGCCAAAGAGTACACTTGGAACTGAAAGCAGGTCGAACCATTTCTTTTCTTCCGATATCTAATGTTAACGTCTTTGTGAGGAAAAAGTTGAACATTCCTTGCTCAACTAAAATTTCAACCGAGGACCTAGAAGCTGAAATCTTTCTACATCTGTTGCAAGATTACTTGATGTATTCTTTCTATCTATCTTAATCTATGGTATAAATTTCTCGCAAAACAGTATTTAATGAGCAGATTGTTCTCGGTAGGTAAATAATCACTTATGAGATAGGGAGATTAATGGCATGTCCATCACATGGATTTGTTTAAATACATGGATTGTAACATCTTATCTTGTGTTGCGATTGATCATTTGAGTAGCTATAGGGAAAAAAAAAAGGATGTCATCAGCTCTAATTCTGTGCTTTGTGCCTTTCGGGGATTGAAACTGTACCTGCCTACTAATGGAAGAGGACTAATTCTTTTGTGCACTAAAAATAATGCAGGAGCAGTACTTGGTTTAGATTAAAACTGCATGCTCATAGTATGGGAAACTCTGATGACTCATCTGTCTTACTTTCTGTTAGGATTGGAGCAGGAAACTGTGCAATTTATATCTCTCTTCCATATATTTTTTGTGGTTAACTGCATCATGTCTGACATCTCCTGTTGATGACATCTTCTAGTTGATTTTGCTTACCTTTCTTAAAGTTCTAATGAGAGTAAGGTGCTTTTCATGTAGTGAAGAATCTAGAACTTCTTTGCCCACGTGGGAATCCTCTGCAAATTATGATGTGCAAGATAGCCTAGGACTTGGAGTTGATGAGCAGAAGGTTCAAGCTTTTGCAGCTTCAAAATTCGGGGCAAGAGAACTCCGTTCCCTGATTTTTAAGGTCCTCTTTTTTTATCCATTTTTATGCCTGCATTTATTTCGTGATCTTTATTCTTTACCCTTTTAGTCCTTCCATACTTCTACCAACTCAATTTTGTTTTCCCCCTTTTCAATATCATAGGGGGGAGGTTTGATTACTTTGGCAAAGATTTCTCAGCTGGTAAGCGCACCATTCACCTGAGAATCTTTACTTTTTTTTTGGGTCAAAGAGAATCTTTCCTTCACTAGGTCCATTTAATATGTTTTAACCTAGTTTCCTCTTTAAGGTAGATTGCAAGAAGATTATCGGGGAAAGTCCTCTTAGAAGCTGCTAACTATCAGATAAGAAAGAAAGTTGTCAAGAAAGTAAGTGCTTGGCAAATTTTGTATTGTCATTAACTTCATCAAGTCCTCACGACATGGAAATTGAATACACATCCTGTTCATTTGGTTACTGGATGATCTAATGCTTGTGGAATATATGCGTAAGAAGTGAAAGTGCGTAAGAAGCATTATCCTTCTTCCAATGGGATAAACAATTGTGGATCAAAATTGAGTAGATTAGAAGACAAAGCATGCAGCGAGTATGCAGGGGGTCTCCTTCATAATTGAATGATTCTCTTGAAGTCTCTATACTCACTTTATAAATGACCTAGCAAATTAAGGTTTTGCGCTGTAGTTAATGAAAATTTTGTATTTATTTGGCATGGCGCTTGAACTAATAATTATAAGGAGATTGAAAATCTTACTTATTTAATTATGTTTGTTGGGATATAGGGCGGATATTTGGCTGCTATAAATCTTGTATCTCGTGCGGCCTTGCTTGCTGCAAAGAAGGTGATGACATTTGAATTTGCAGACACACTGGAAAGTTATTATAGTGCAACAACGCATGGTCATTTACTCCATAGATATTTTATCAAATGCGAACTCATCATTATGTTTGTGCGTGATTGGTTTTGGCAAATACTAGCAAGGCACGTAGCAATAGAAATTTTACTTTCGGCTGGTAAAAGAGAATTTATGTATAGGTTGTTAACTGTGCTTGTAGTACTGCATCGACTATTTGGAAAGAGTTGGTTTCTTCCACTAACCATAAATCATCGAAGGTTATGTGTGTAAACAACAGCTCACCAAGGAGGTATTACTCGATGTAATTCACATCGTGTTCTGAGAGAGAGCTTGCTTTTGTTACTATCTAGCTCTTTGTTAAAAGTAAAATAAGGAAGGAAGTTTTCTTTTTTTGGGGTCTAGTACAGAAGATGAGCTACATTATGTTTAGTCGTGCGAGTGTGTTGAGGTTGTTCTATTTTGTGTTTGCCTCAGGACTCTGAAGAAGAACGGTTGGTGGGTTCCTTTGCCCTAGGTAGAGTTGAAGTGTATTGCTTGGTGGGTGTTTGTTTACCCTCGATTTGAGGTTGAGCTTGGATTTACAAATTACAAAATAGGTGGATTTGAGTTTGAGCTCTGATTTGCCTAGACCTCTTATTAGTCTCTGCTGCCTCATACGAGGCATTGCTGTGACTGTTTTCGGCAAATGTTGACACTATGTTTGTGTATCCCTTCTTGAAAATATTATAAACAAAATGTTGGTTCTTGGATATCAGGACATAGATGGGGTAAAGCCAATATAGGCGTGTTAGAATGCTCATCGGTTCTTATTTTGGGTAATTCTGAGGTTATTGATTGGAAGTTACTTGGCTGCATATATTGTGATGCACTTAATCTCGGAAAGTAGGCGAGAGTTCTTAATAGCACATAGTTAATGGGTCAGACGTAATAGCACATGGTTAATGGATCGAACATAATGTACAAGAAATACTATACTCAAATATACTTTTTTTGTGAGGGATGCTGATTATCTTCCTAAAGGAGATTATTCAGTGTAGTTTATTAGCCTTTGGCGGCCTAGATGGGTCAACTAGATCTCACATATGCATATTTAGTTTTCATTTTTCATGTTTGTCGGGACATGCTTTGAATTAAAGTCATGTATTGATTATCGAATTCCTTAATTCTGTCAATATTGTGCTTATCGATCTTTAATCCTTTGACAATGACCTAGATAACTATATGTTCTTTGCAACCTTTGAAATTGCCAGGTGAAAGGATCTTCTGGTAATCAGATTCAAGATTCTCATGACAAGATCAGTGAGAAATTTCAGTGTATGGCTCACCATAAGGGTTTTCATCGGTTTTGCTTTACTAACAAGTCTCCTTATCATGAAATCATCGACTTTGATGTACAGGTTGGCCATTTTGCATACTACGATCACCATGCAAACTGCAAAGGACAGTAGGACTCTGTTTTTTTTCTGTTTTATTGTCTGTTGAAGACTTTATGAACGTACCATGTGTAACTCTTTTTTATCTGTTGTGAATGTATCTGCAGAGCATATCAACCCCTTGTTGGAACAGATAGGGAAGTTGGGGGAGGCTCTCTCCAACATTCAGTTTGAGCAGCATTGGCCGGAGGCTCAGACTGAGCATCAAGCAATTGGTAAAATATTTTATGTCAAGTCCTCTTGCTATTCCAACCTTGTTTCATCTTGAACGGAAATAACTTTCCTATTTAATGCTGAGTGGACCACCATAATTTGATTAGACTCCCGTTATCTCTTAAATTTCAAAGGTTATCACAACGTCTGCTCTTATGTATGTAAATTAAGGAAACGGCCAATGGACCATGGAGATTGTTATTCCTTTTCTTGGAATCAGAATTGCCATTGCTTAAAGGCATCTTAACTTCTTTCAGATCCAGGTCTTGGTGGTGTTGGTCTTCATTGTTGATTGTGACTACTCTTATCTTCGCACTGCGCAGCTTATTCAATATATCTATTTCTTCATTAATCTAATTCAATAATGAGTTCCTCTGTATTATGTTTTAACATATACACCATGTGGTCTAAGAAATTTAGAAATTATTCTGCTTATAATTGTTATCTTGACTAGTTGCGTTGTGCACCTTATGTAATCCATAGTTCCATAGTTATGTTTTGTGTGGAGACTGAAGTGAGGTGAAGATTTTGTGCATTTGTATGTGCTGGGAATCTTATTTTTGTTTTTGTTTTCATGACTCCCAACTTTTGCTGATTCGCTCTCTTCCTGTGAATTCTTTGCTGCACTCAGAAGAAATGGAGTTGCGGCATTCAGAGCCCAGCAGAATCTTGACGAGGCTCTCCGGCGAGGAGCTTCCGAGAAAGACGTGCTTCGTTAGGCTAAAGCAGCCCCATAATGTTCACTTGAAGAATATATAAACAGTTTAGAGCCATTGTTTTTATTTTTTGATTCTTTTTATGGTCAGTTTAGAGCCATTGTTATTCTTGCTGGAAACGCTACTCGTGGTGTAGATGTGGGTTCTAGTAGTTCTACATGTCTCTTTTCCAAATAACTTTGTTTTGCTTTAGGCATGGAAATTCTCTCTTAGAATTTGTCGATTTAGTTTATATATTGGCTTTAGCTTCAGAGGACTTGTGGGACTTCTATTTTAGTGAACTGACATGCGTATAATCCATTTTATAGTTGAAACACAGCAGAGATATGAATTAGAAAGCTTATGTTGTCCACAGAAGCTGAACTTTGGAAATACTATGGTGGTGTTGACTTTGTGACCTTATTTCCTCTGGCTAGGTATCGTGGATAATTGAATTAAGAACCGTTCAGCATTCTTGACATGGATTTATTGAAGTTTGTGTTCAAGTTTTGGCCAATTTTGAAGTTTCAGAATGTGTAGCGAATTAATGAAGGGATCGGCGAATTCGTCACCGTCAATGACGTCGATTCCTCCAACTAACAACAATACATTTGTGTTTTGCTATTGTGGCCTGAAATCTCCTTTACGAATAGCAATGATGAAGGACAATCGGGGAACAAGATATTACCGCTGCCCAAGATATAACTACAACAGAAGGGAAAATTGCGGTTTTTTTATGTGGGTTGATGTGGAAACTAGTCAATCGGCAATGAGTGTGTCCAAAAATTATCACCGGATCAATGTCGAAGAAGAACTAGTGTCGACTCATAATGAGGATGATGGCAATTTCATGGATGTTAAAATCAAAGCTCTCAAGGCACAAGTAAAACGTGATAAACAAGATACGGCAAAGCTAAAGAAAGAAAATTCGAGATTGAAGAAACTGTGTTGTCGATGTTTATAGTAGCTCACATGTTATTTGGAAATTTGAAGGTCAAGGATGTCATGAGTTTGCCATAGTGTGTTATTGTGAACGTGTTTTGTATTTGTCGACATTGCATCCTGTTTGTGGGAAGAAAGTGGTTGTTTCTTTTTCAGTAAATAAATTCCACATTTGAGGTCTGAATATTAGTTTCTTCTTTTTGTGTATCTCTGCAATCTTAATTTCAATGTTCCTTGCACGGAGTGTGGAGCACTGGTCACGCACTGTTCATTGCGCGCTCTCAACTTCAAAAATTCATATCCGGCAAACCGTAAGTTCAAATCAGGTTCCGTAAAATCCCATGGTCCTGCAATACCCTAAACTACCAATTCTATATATATACGCAGCTCAATGACTTAAAAATTGGACTTCGCCGCTCTAATAACACAAATGGACATAAAGACTAGCCAAATTATCCGCAACGCGGAGCTTGAGCACGAAAGTTGGTTGCGTCATAACTTTCTCCACTAAACTCCGTTCCAAGCGAGCTTATAGTTAAAAGAAAAGCTCATTCATAGCACTATAAGAATTCTAATTTGGCCGTCCCAAAATCGAGCCGAAACCCAACGAAAATCTGCCTAAAAGCTGCTAGTCGCACATTGTTCATTGGTCGTGCTCTCTCGATAATTCTCTCTGTTTTTTTTTCTTTATAAAAGTTGCTGTAGTAATGCCCATTGCCTGAAAGCTGATTTTTCTAAAACTAGATTGATGGTGATACTACTGTAGTTGGGGAACGAGGCGAGGTAGATTTTAAATACGAGGCAAAGTTTGTACAGCACATGAAAAAGGGTGAAGTGGTGAGTGAATTTGCGAAGTCAAAAACTATTACACAGCAAAGGCAATATCTCCCCATATATTCAGTGCGAGATGAGTTATTACAATTAGACTTATAATTTTACGATATATTGTGGTTAGTTTTGCATAGTATTTCGTAGCACTATAAGAGTCTAGGTTATGTATGTTTTTAGCCACAGGTATTCTTTTAGTGCTGGTATTGGGTAACGAGGCATGGGGATAATATTGGAATCAAGACCCAAACTTGGATTGTGAAGCCTCGTACTGTCGCTTAGGAATTTGGATGATCTGGTCTATTCTGAATCTGGGTTGCCATTCGCGATGAGCCTCAATGGTGAAACAAACTTCTCTAACAATTACATGTTACACTATATACTATTGATACAACGCTATGTACAGTTATAGACCAAATTTCTTTGGTCTGAGGTAAGTAGAAGTACCCTGCCTCAACCGAGGCAATGAGACTCGCTGCTGTTGCTTCGCCCTCTTCTCCCTCTCTTTCACCTCAATCTCTATCTCCGCATCTGCCTGCGATCTCCTCAGGTTCTCCATTTCTTCCTCCATGGCTGTCTTCTCTTCCTCCTGCTTCTTATGCTCCAGCAGAGACAGATGGCCTTCCTAACGACATCTGTGTCGGGCCAACTTGAAGTTAATGGGATTCGCAACATCTTGAGAATATCCAGCAATTGAGATCTCACTTCTCGAGCCTTCCGCAAGCCCTTGACAAGCAAAAAGTGATCATTACACCAATCCCCTCTGTACTATTTACTTTTCCACTACTGATAGACATTATGCAGTGTTAAGTGGCCAGATACCGGAACGAAAAATTTCTCCCTTGCAGCATCGCTCTCCTCCACTCTATCTTTTGGCTGGAAAAATACAGACGGCACCGAGAGCATCGAGACAATTGTCAAAACCTCATCTAGGCAACCTAACTGATCGCCCATCAAGAGCATAAAATGTGATTATTACTTGCCAAATAAGTTCGAAAATTTTTGTGCATTCAGAGTACCAGATGTTACAACGAGCTTAAAATCGCGACCTCAAGCTACCACCTTTTTCAATATCCCAAGGAGAACATCAGTGTTCAGTGATCTCTCATGTGCTTCATCCATCACGACAACCCTGAAACAAGTAAAAACAACAAAATGTAAGGCTCTGCTTGAAGAACCTGAGTCTGCGTAGGTTATTCTCCATGCATATACAAATCCACTCCAACCCAGTTTAACAAGAAGTAATAGATCAGAGTTGCTCATACATTGTCATACCGGTACCATTCAAGGTCGGAATCTTTCAGTGTTTCACAGAAAAGCACTCCATCTGTCATGTACTGCAACACGGTAGTGACCACCAAAAAAAACAATTATACATGACGGAGCACAAAACCAAAACGAAAAGGCATAGATTATAATTTATCAGGGAACCAACAAAATTTGAGATATGTCCCAGATTAAAAGCAACAACACTACTTCAGAAAAGTCAGCATTAAAAAAATAGTATCCTAAAGAATTTGCTCTTGATAATCGAAAACAGTCTCACCTTAATTACCGTGTTTGGCCCAGTCACATCCTCAACACGAATGGCATACCCCACTTTTTCACCTAAGTCAGTTTCCATGGGCATTACTACAACTTTTATAAAGGAAAAAAAACAGAGAGAGAGAGAGAGAGAGAGAGAGAGAGAGAGAGAGAGAGAGAGAGAGAGAGAGAGAGAGAGAGGACACCGTCATTCAAACTTGCAAAACACATTACATCAGCTTATGATTTCTCAACACCAACAATATCTCCAAGCCACATCTAAATGCTGTGGATAAATGACTACAAGCCTTTGAAGATAAAAAAAAAGTGCAGGAGAAAGAGAAGCCACAATAAACCCTACTTGTGCCACAGAAAAGTGACCAAATAGTACCTACTCCAACATCGAGCACTTGAAGAGTTGAACACTCCTGTCAAAACACTCGCAGCAATTCCCAAAGACTGACCAGGAGCAAGTGCCTCAGATACACCAAGCATGCTCACAGCCAGTGCTAAGTTGTCGCAGATTTTTGCTGCCTAAAGATTAAAGGACATTGAAAGTATTACAAGCAAGCAAAGGCTGGCGAGAGTAATTGTGAACAATTACTACATTTGGTCAAATTTTGTACTTCTATTGTCTCTTCAATATATGTTGTCATATGAAGGATGTGTGCTAAAACATTGAGGAACTCTGGAAACTGATATCAGTTTAGTCAATGGGACAAAATTGTCAAAATCTTCTGGTATTGAATACTAGAAAAATGTAGCGCATGTTGTTAAGAGCTCAAGAAGATGCTTTGCTGATGTCTTGTTCAATTTGATTTCAGTTGTCTTTCGTACACTAAGCATTTATCAACCTTTCAGTTTCAGATATGGCTATGAATTAATTCAGAAGACAAGATGGATATTCTATTCTAATGCAAGGTAGAACTTGGTAAATGCAAACCAAGTAGAACTAGCCACTAACCATATTAAGTGAAAGCAAGACTAAAGCAGCAACCAAGCGAAATTCTACCTTCAGAGTATGATTAGTAATATGTATTGATACCAAGGGGAACCCCCATCTCAATCTTATTTGTTGATGACAACAAGCTTTAGGTGTATAAGCATCAGTATTCAGCCCATAAGTGGCAACCTCCTCTTATGCGGCAAATCAGACAACCAATTCCAGCTTTAGCAGTGGTATAAAGAAAGCAAGGAACTTTCAAAATTGTTCGCAATGTTTCTCTCCTTTTGCAGGCACTGAATACTTATTGAGGCTTGTACCATCCATGAGCAGTACATGAATTAACACTTTCCGGTAGACGCACACAGATTATGAGTCATTGCACCAATAATGATGGAACTCACCGAACCATTTCCTGCTCCACCACAATAAATTGTGCTTTTGCCCATGGAGAGGAGCAACAGCTTTGCTGCCAGATAAGCTTCTTCTGATCCACCAACCTGCCAAATGCCATGTTAATTAACGAATAGAACATTCAAGAGAAGTGCATCAGTTAGGGTGTTGAGGCAATCGCTTTTCCACAAAACTACGGAAAATTCATTAACCATCTTCCCAATCCCTGCTGTTTCTATAAGCTGTATTGCTGCATTTAGTTTCATTCAGTACACTAAAATGCAATATCTAAGACGGCCACAGAAACCAAACTTTGATTTTGGAATATTAACCAAAATCTCAGCTAGCTAATAGTAACTCTATCAATAGGAATGTATTTACCAATTATTCAAACTATAAAGAAACCATGGCCAGGACTTCTTTTTTAAACTTTACAAGGGAGGCACGATTGCTTAGGGGCTTCTGTATTAACTAATCCATTTATTTCACAGAAAAAATATGATTACCAGGAGATATGATTATGTGATTCCATTGTGGAGATTCTCAGCTTTTTCGAGTGAAATTTTGTCTCTAAGACGCCACAAGAGATAATCTTGACATGAGTGAGAATAAAGTAGGTGATCCAACAATTATTGTGGTTATGAAGGTTCTATTTTCTGGAAACCAAAGCATGAGCAGCTATGGTTAAATATTTCCATCAATTCATGTTCATCGAAATAGAGTTACATGCACAAAGCAAAAGAAACACCAACTGAGAGTTCTTAACTGAGTGCTTTCAAAAGCAAGTCCATACTCTTGAGCTATTATAATCATATCAGAATCTATCGATTGCAGATACTGAGCATACCATGAACGTGAGTGAGCTAGCTTCAGCAGCAAGAACACCTCCAGAAACAGGTGCATCCAGCATCATAGGAACTCCACCTCCATCTATTTATTTACAACATATAAAGCTTGTACAACATATACATATAACACAAGAAACAAAGATGAGAAACAAATCCAAAGAGGGCAACTACCAATTCTTCTGGGACCAAAAGATGATATTCAAAAGGCAATAATAGAATGTGCATGACTTATATACATCTTCAGTTTCTTAATACAAGGTATGTAGTTGCCTTTGCCCTGCATCAAACAATCTGAGTATTCCAAGTCTGAGATGCCATATCTACTTATTACAGCAATTAAAAAAGGCGTCTAAGTGCACAAGGCTTCCTGCACTGCAGGAATCTGTGGAGGGGTTGATATATGCATTTTAATCCTCCAAAGATAATCCTGATGGAACATTACATGCTCAAGTCTTATTTTGACAAAAAAGAAAACCTTAAATCTCTCATCCATTTGTCTCATACACTATGGGGATGGTGAGAATGGTGGCGTTCCATCCAAAGTATTTAGTCCTAGTAAAAGCACCGATAACTACCACATACATTCCATTAAATATCACTGAAAGAGTCCATGTTCTTGCAAATGGACATGGAGATGCGGCGTAAGTATGCCTCCATAGCAATAATCATATATCCTGGTAAATCATATTTTTAGGACGTTACGATGACGACGACGGTCAAGCAGTTTTCAGGAAATAAGGACTGCACACTATTTGGGAAATAATCTTGATGGAACAATGGGCTATTAAGCATGACACTTACAAGCAATAATTTTATTTAAAGGATAACTCTTCTGAGTTTACTTCCCGTTACCTCTCTTCCCTTTTAAAGTACAGTTAGACACAAGTGCTGAAATCTTTCTCGATGTTTGGGGATCAATAGTAGAAGAATCTATCAATAACCACGGTCTTAGGAGATTTCCACCATGAAGCAATCCATTCGGTCCAGTGTATACATCAAATACCTACATTAATCGTATAGATAGATTATTCAATTTTATCCTTATATGTCTTTCACCTGGCAAATTTTATGAGAAAGGCTCCACAAACACAGTGATAAACAACTTACACGCCGAGCAAATTGATTTAAATACATTTCTGCGTCGTACGGCATGCTCCTAGCATACACTTATGATTGATGCATGAAATAAAAAAGTTAATGCCTAACATGAGTCCAAAGTAATTGAAGTGCTCCTCAAATAGGAAAACAGGACCTCTTCATCAATACCCAAGCCTATATGTTAATGCCAATGATCTCCCACCGAATATAAGATCACTTATAGCCGGAAAGAATGGACCTCTGAGCATTAAGACATATTATTTCCCAAGGTTGAAACATTTACCCTCTTTCTGGTCAGTTCAATTCACAACTCCTGGTTCATATCAGAACTACAACCAAGACAATATTCTCTATTTAAAATCTATACGACAATCGTAAAGATTAACTGCAGTTGTAATATAACTGTGATGACAGAAAGGCTACTGCAAGAAAAGGACAAACATAAAAGACAAAATTTAGAACTTACATGGGAAGATGACGGCAACATTGTCATTATTACATCACTTTCTTCTGCAACTTCAAAGGGTGTTTTCTTGGTGGGGACTCCAATGCCAGCAAAGATCTTCATGGCATCACCATTTCTGAAAGGAATAATTTTTTTTCACTTACACAAATGGGCACTAAATGCTCCACAATAATTGGATTGCAAGAATGTTCCATTATACATGAATACAAAATTGAAAAAGGTGATGCTACTGGGAAAGTCAAAGGATAGTCTGGACACTACTTATAAAGATAGGCTTCCGTCTAGTGAGAACTCTCTGAACGTCTCCTAAGGGATGTGAATAAACCAAGATTCTGATCCTAATCTGCTCATAACACATTCATCTCCTTGTTGGTCTAGCTAATCAGTTAATGTCAAAGCATTGGAAGCTCAAAATAGCAACATAATGAGATCATTTTGGAGTATTATCATTTCGAGGAAATGCATTTACAGATTATTAGATTCACAGAATCCCAAACATTACACATCATGCACGGCGACGTTGTATCCAGCTTTAACAAGATTCTTCGCCATTCTGGATCCCATATTTCCCAAGCCTATGAAGCCAACATTCTGTAAATGTAAAAGCAAATTCAGCAGAGACAAACAAGAGCTAAAAGCTATAAACCATACCTGTCATATGAAATTAACCATGGAAAACCCCATCTATGATTTAGCTGGACATGGTAAATTAAAAGGGCAATATTTGAGATATCGTTGAAGCTAAAAATTGAGCAAACCATGACGATGATGGATTAAGGTTCTTGACTCAAAACAAAAACAAAAGTCCTTGAAATCTATGGCTCGACAGAGCATACTTAAAAACCAAAAAGATGCTGTGGCAGCACATATGAACAAGATCCAACTCTCCCACGGGAGAAGCAAACAAGCAGGGCACCCAGTCTTTTTGCCAACTCAGACTTCTTGCAAGCACAAAGGGTAGTAATACCACAGACCATCACTAAACTCGAGGGTCCTTATTCATTTTTACCACTGAACATCACTCTGCACTGTGGCTACCAACTTCACAGTTCATAAAGGTCTGATATTCTTCAAGTAGACTATATATCACCAATCATGGATTAGAATTCAATGCAAAAAGCGGTACCCAATTGAAAGATGAACCAAGACAGAGAAAACGAGGCCAAGGACTTCATTACTGGCTCACATAAGCATATCTTGTTGATATTCTAGAACCCAAAAGCACGAAGCCACCCTTTTATCTCAAACGTCCACAAACAACGTATCTCTTTGGTTCTGTACAACACTGAAGCGGTTTGTACGACAGAAGGATGAGGAGGAGGACGAAGAGCTCGCTTTGCTTACTCCAAGATTCGACGGTGCATCATCCGGTGAAGAGGAGAGACCGCGCGCCGGCAGCGGCGGTCGAAGGAGAGGAGACGACACGTTGAGTTTGCGCTTGGGAAGAGAGAGGAGAGCTCTCGCTCCGCGACTCGCCATACAGCACATAAAAAAAAGGAAAGAAGGGCAGAGAGAGAGGAGGAAGGAGGGAGGGAGGGGGATTGGAGCGCGACTCACTCGTGAAGCATTATCTCGGAAGCTTGGTTTCCAAACTCCGGAGCGCCACTTGTGGATATGGGCCTTGTCCGCTCCTGCTGCTCCAAGCTTCGTGGCTCGAACTGCAAGACAGAGAAATCGTCGGAGTGAGGCGGTGTCAGCACCGGGGCGAGTGCTGACCTCCAGGCTTCTTCTTCTTGGTCTTCTTCTTGACATCTCTCTCCCCCGGACCTCGCTCTCCCCCCTCTCGCCGAGCACTTTCTTGGGTCAAAGGGTGGGTGCAGGGGGGGACAGAGATTCAAAACCGAACCAAAGAGATTTACGAAAGCCCAAAGGGCAGAGAGGCGTGTATCGGGAGGGAGAGAGAGCAGAGCGTGAAGAAAGCGTGAAGACAAAGAAATCGTCGGAGTGAGGCGGCGTCGGCGTCGGGGCGAGGAGACGGACCTCGCTCGTCGGCGTGAGGGAGACGGAGCACAGAGCGAATTCCAGATCTGGAATTCGATTGGGCGCGAAAGAGAGAGAGAGAGAGTATGGAGAGAAAGGGCTGTTTTTTAAAAAATTTCCCTCAGCTGCTCTGCTCTCAGCTCAGCTCAGCTCAGCTTCAGCTCAGCTCATCCACCGTGAAGCCTTCCTGACATGTGGGTCCCCGCGGACACGTGTCGCCATTTCAGACTTATTATTTCTCCACGGTGGAATCCCTAGTGGTACCCAATATTTTCTCTCTTCTCTTCAGAGAAACTCACGAATTCTCTCCGTTTTTTAAAAAATCGCTCCCGCCCGAGAGCGATTCGCTCGCCCGCCGGTACCAACCTCCGCCTCCGCCCGCCGATCCCGATCACCGTTGTCGTAGCTGCATCCCGAGCTCTGACCGCCGTCGCCTCCGACCTCCGCCTGCCGGTCCCGACCTCCGCCGTCGCCTCGGCCCGCCCAAGAGCGGCTGGGTCTCGAACCTCTCACCGCTGTCGCCTCTGCCCGCCCGCCGGTCCCGACCTCCGCCTCGTGAGTGGTCGGGGACCACACTGACGAGGCGGTCCGGGACCACCTAATATTTTTTCTCGACGATCATTTCTCCTTCGTCCCCTGCTCCTGCTCCAGTGTCATCTCCTCTCCTCCGCAACTTTTCGGTGGGCGCGCGGGTCGTCGCGGTTGTTTGTGGTGCAGATCTCCTCTACAAGGACTACCAGAGCGACCACAAGTTCACCATCACTCCCTCCTCGGTCACGGGTGCCGTGAGCTTTTCCCTCTGTTTTTTTTTTGGGAGACCTTTGCATGCTTGTTCACTTCCTTGAGCTGCGATTGAAACCGTTCGTGGTTTTGGACTTGGTGAATGACGGCTGTTTCTTCTTAGGATTTGATGTAGTCTTGGCTGATCGAGCTTTCCTTTGGAGATTGTTTGGGGACTTCCGACGGTTCTGCTCGAATATATATGTAGTTCCACTGTCCCGAGCTCCCAAGCTCCGCGTCGCCTCTCGCCTCCGCCCAATAAAGTCGAGGTCCTGATCTCAGGCAGAATGAGGTCCTCTTTACTTTGGAAACAGTTTTAGATGGTACGCACACAAATGGACAGTTGCTTAGCAGTTTAGGTGTTTAATTGTTTTCACCATGTATGGTTCCATGACTCGAGTCTCCATATGTTATGCAGTTTTTTTCCAAAGTGCACCGCTGTTGTGAGTTCTGTTTGCAGAGGCCAGTCGCTCAATATTTGAATCACTCCCGACCTCCGCCGTCGCCTCCTTCCGCCCAAGACCAGCTGGGTCCCGAGCTCTGACTGCCGTTGCCCAAGAGCAAGCCGTCCGCCCGTTGATCCAGAGCTCCGACCTCCGCCGTCCCCCGAGCGGTTTGCGGTAATTCTGATATCAAATCGACAGATGTTTCTGCTTTTCAGTTTCCGTTAATAGCTTGGTCAAACATCCCTCCCTGTTCTTCGTATGTTTCATATCTTCAAAGGAATTGCTTTTACATCATTTGAAACACGGCACTATCAATGGACAGCAACAGGAAGATCAGGAAATCATCTGAATCAAAATAAAAGATACGACAACATTTCAGGCTGACATTAGAGCCGGCCTAATTCTAGGCTTTTGTTTCTTCTTTTCATCCCCAGAACAAGAAAATTCTTGCATATGTGGGACAATATTCATCAAAACCTGATTTTTACTTTTTGTAGCCAACAAAGTGCATACCGTGCTGGCTATAAGATTAAAAATTGTTCATTTGCCTTTTGGTAATCTTAGTAGGCACCATGTTGTGCCATGAGATCTTACTCTCCTAATTTAGTTCTCCAATTTCTTACAACAATGGATTTGTGTTCTGTATTTATAGGCATAGACTGAGTTTCGAGAGTACACAATAAAATCTTGTTATATACCCTGTAAAAAACAATAACTAGATTATGGTGCCTAGATTTACAGAGTAATTCACCGAATAGGTAAATTAAAATGCCTAAAACATTTGGCATCTAACAATTTCTTTTTTTAATTATATTTTCAAAATGGACATTTAGCAATTTTGTTTTATTTTGCTGCCTTCTTTGCCATGTCTAATACATCCGGTCCAATTTTGTCATTATCATCTTTTTTTTATCAGCTCCATACGTCTCCTTCGGTTTTAGGGTAGTGTTCTACCATTTAATTATTCTTTGACCTAATGTTGCCCCCTGGATGTCTTCATCTTGCAGAAACAAAAGCTGCTCAATGCTTGTCCTTTGGAATTTGGCATTGTGAAGAGATTTTTGAAATATATATTGGATCGTGAGTTACCGGTATGCCCCTTAGATTGTCTATGCCATTATATTTTTTAAAAAAATACACCTTGTTAATTGACTCCGGCAAAGACAAAAGCACACTACACATAAAGCAAATCTTAATCTTGCTCATATGCTTCTCATGCCTTTCACACGAGACTGATCATTTTGTCTTTTACTATATATCAACATCCAATTTAAAAGTAATAATGATAGATGACCTCAGCTGAGGAAGCAGTGTCTCGTTTAGAGCATGTTGTCAGGAGTTTTTTATATATGTCCAGCTTCTGCAAGATTTTTTTTGCGTCTTAGTTGCAGCACCGCTTTGTTATTTCTTTCTTTTTAGATCATTAGTTATTGGTTTGAGCAAACATAGATTGGTCTCCAAAAATTCTCATCTTATAATTCTTCTTGTGGATAATTTGTTACTTCAGATGTGGTCATTATGTTTTGATTTATCATATCTCAGGAATACCTTGTTGTGCTAAGTCAGCCCTGTGCAAGGAACTATCAAGTGCCCTAGGTTCCATCTCTCTCGGATTCGCTCGAGATTAGTTAGTTAATTCGCAAGTGTAAGGTTATCCGATGGCTGAGTCGGAGGTAATCTTTAACTCATACTATGGGAAACATATTTGTTGGATGTTATTTTGCTTGTGAAAGCACTACATTAAATACTTGTTGCTCTTTGCTTGCAGCATGAAATTGCACATGTTACCCGTGACTTGGAAAAAGATTTTGAGTTTATGATAGGAATGGTTTTTACAAGTGAAGTTGAAGCATATCATAAATATGTAGCCTATGCTATAAGTAAAGGATTTGGAGTGAGGAAGTCTAAGACTAGAAAAAACGACAAAGGAGAAATAACTCGACGCACTTTTCTATGTAATTGTGAGGGTTATTCTGCCAACTCGTCTGAACAAGAAAGAAAATATGAAAGACTTGAAGTTAGATGTGGGTGTCCTGCATTTATCAGATTTAAGGTTGAGAATGGTATTTATGAAGTTATAGAGTATGTTCGCGAGCATAATCATGGATTTATACCTGAACATCAAAGGCACTTGATAAGATGTGGAAGAATGATTTCCAATACTTGCAAGGGTGTTTTAGTTGATATGACTAATGCTGGTATTAGAGGGACCATGGCATATAAGTTCTTGGCAAATGAAGCAGGAGGAAGCCAAAACTTGGGTTTCATCCTGCGCGATTGTCAAAATTTTTTGCAAAGTGAAAGATCGACTCATATAAGTGGGGGTGATTGTCAAAGTCTTCTCAATCATTTTCATCGCATGCAAATGGAAAATCCAATGTTTTTCTATGCACAACAAGTAGATCAAGATGGTAGATTGACAAATCTATTTTGGAGAGATAGTTTGGCCAAATTTGATTATGATTGTTTCGGTGATGTGGTGGTTTTTGATACAACGTATCATACTAACAAGTATAATATGATATGTGCACCTTTTGTTGGAATAAATCATCATTGGAAGAACACTTTGTTTGGTTGTGCATTTTTGTTAGATGAGACCGCAAATTCATTTATTTGGTTATTTGAGATGTTTTTGAATTCTATGGAAAATAAGGCTCCAAAAACCATTTTCACCGATCAAGACCAAGCCATGGCAAAAGCCATTCGAACGGTGTTTCCGAATACTCAACATCGTTTATGCACATGGCACATTGGGAAAAATGCCAATCAAAACATTCCACATCTTTACCACAAGTCAGAGTTTAAGGATAAATATTTCTCAAAACTTATGTATAAGTGCAAATCAAAGGATGAATTTGAATGTACTTGGAGGAAAATGGAAGAGGAGTGGGGTACTGAGAATAACAGTTGGCTTTAGAGGTTATACGACCTTAGACATAAATGGAGTTCGGCTTTTGGTCGTGATATTTTTTCTTGTGGAATAAGATCAAGTCAAAGGAGCGAGAGTACTAACAATGTCTTCCAAAAAATATCGACTAAGACATTGACCCTTATAGAATTTGTTCACCACTATGAAGAACAATTGAAACATATGAGAGAAATTGAAGGTCAAGATGATTATAAATCTCGTGGGAAGCCCAAATCGCAGCTTGCGGATAACAGGATAGTGAAGCATGCCGGTTTGGTGTATACTCATACCATTTTTAAAAGGTTTCATGAAGAATTTCTTCAAGGTGTCTCCGAACTTGTTTCAAGTGAAGCTTTTGATGGGGTAATTTTGCACTACACTCTCGTACGTGAGGGGATTGAAGGTGAACATGTTGTCAAATTTAACCCTGTTGACTTTTCTGTTTCTTGTACGTGCAAACTATTTGAATCAAATGGGTGGTTGTGTCGCCATGCTTTGCACGTGTTGAATAGGAACATATCGGTTTCGGTCATTCCATCTTCTTATATATTGAAAAGATGGAGTAAGGGTGCAAAACAAGGGTGTGTGAATGATGAATCTCATGAGATGTCATCGGGTCCTTCTACATTTAATCGATTTTCCACGCTAATGCGAAATTGCTTTTGAAGTGATGAGTTTGGGAGCCCAAGATGAAAACACTATGAGGATAGCGAAGAAGAACTTGGATGTAACAGTGGCTGAAATTTCAGCATACAACTCAAGTCTCATTGTGATAGATGATGCTAGTGATGATGATAACGATGAGACTTCTTTGCCTGAGATGCCGACATTGGATCCCCTTCGAAAGAAAGGAAAGGGAACTACTTATGGAAGGCTTAAAAGCTCAAGTGAGAAAAAGAAGAAAAAATATAAGAAAGGAACACCACCAAATCTAATAGAAAGTCGAGGTGAGCTGAGCAATGTAGAGTTCTAGCTAATATGTTAAGTTTATTTTTATACTTATGCTACGTGATGGCAATTAATATATTGCTTATTTTACAATGTAGAGCTGGCTGTCCAAGCAACGAAGGATATGACTAATTTACCAGATCATTCAAGATATTCATATCAGACTCGAAATACCTTGCATCCTAACAACATTGGTGGTCCTACAGTAAATCTCAATCTCCATAATCAGGTGTGTCCCTCTGACTTCAACATTTATATTTACTTTCTACTAATTGGTTAACTTTTTCTATAGATGCAACCACCATACGTTATGCCGACAGGGATTATGAATGGATTTTCCTCATTCACTAGTCAGGTATTTAGAGTTTGGGCTACTATATTGACTAAAATTTGTTGCAAATTCTAAGGTTTATTATTAGTGATGTATCGTTTATAGATATTGGAGTAGCAAAATAGATCCCGTGGCTACATTTTGTTACATTCTACTAATGAGGTCATTTTTTTATATAGATGCAACGACCATATATCATGCCGCCAGGGGTTGTAAATGGATTTTCCCCATTCACTAGTCAGGTACCTATTATGAAAATCATTTTAGATCCCGGTGTTGTTTCACTTTAGTAAACTATTCTAATGCTTATTGATAACGGTTTTTTGTTGATAGATGTTGGAGTACCATAATAGATCCCATGGAAACATTTTGAGTCAGGTACAAGTTGCCTCACTTTTTTTGACGTGGGATTATTTGAGATAATATTTATGCAGGCACATTGTTTAGCATACCGCCTTATCTCAATGTATTATTTATATACCTTTGTACAGGGGCCATCAAATTTTTTTCCACATCCTAGGATGCATGAATTGAACGATTCTGAAGGCATAGACAATGCACGGTCGCACGATAATTCGTCGGAAGGTGGAAGATAGCAGGATGGAATATAGCAT
The DNA here is from genome assembly GCA_031216235.1 of Syzygium jambos. Taxonomy (NCBI): domain Eukaryota; kingdom Viridiplantae; phylum Streptophyta; class Magnoliopsida; order Myrtales; family Myrtaceae; genus Syzygium; species Syzygium jambos. The sequence continues at coordinate 22,891,747 of CM062221.1, read as the reverse complement.
TTATATGTTCCACAGGTGATAGTGCTGCGTATCAAAGATCCTTAGCTTTGGGGACAACATAGTGATAGTAGATACAACTTGCTCTTTTATGTGCATATGCATTTTTCCATCTTCACTTTTTTATCACGAGTAGGAGGTCTCTAAGTCGATGAAGTCGCCATGATGCAGCTGATCTATTGCAAGTAATGGCAACCAGAAGTCCCAATGTAGACTCCGCAAAGCTTTAACATTTTTAGGCTGATCTCGTGATGTAGAATAAGGGGCAGCGCTTAAAATATGGAGACTATGTAACTAGTTTAGGTTTTCTTTTATACAAAGTGAAAAACCTTTGGATGAAATTTGGAGCTTTAGAATTTACAGTGACTAAAAGCTCGTGAAGAAATAATTGTATTCAAGTTGACTGCATCCAATCTTTTATCCTTAATTAGTGTTAACGTTAAATATCTTAGCATTTTTCTTATGTAGTTTTGCTTTGCTTGTGGATAGTCTCCTACTGTATGGTTTGCTTTTGGTTTGACCATAAAAATTGTTGTGCCTGTAACTACACCTTACTATTTTGCACCGTAGAAAGGGAAGCTTGTCAGTAGCCTTTTTTTTTTTTTTGAAATATATCCACTCCTGCAAGGTTTGCTGCAATGCCTTTTAATTCAGTAATCTGAATTGTTGCTGTGTGGCTTTACTATGTATTTACTTGCAGGATTCTGTTGGATACTTTCTCACAGACCTTGGGATGATATTCTGGTTTTATCCATCACCAGTGTTCTACATTTATCATCGTGATACTCCCAAGTTGGTGTCAACCGTTTTCTGCTTCTGGGTGAATGCAGATTTGTATTGAGAGTCTAATAACTCCTTGTCATAGTTTCCATGTACAATTTTCTCATGTATGAAGAAATTCTTGGGTGGTGAATGCAGGTTTCTTGATAAATGCTTCTGGCCTTTTTTCACTTAAATTATAGCTTTCACTTTTTTGGTTCAGGTACCTTGACACGGTTGGAATGAAGAAGTCTAAAGCATATCTTATCAACGATGTTGTCATATTCTTATCTTGGCTGGTAACTTCACGCTATTGCTGTCTGTTAAATTGTTAAAGTGATTCTGTTTGCTACAGTAACTTTTATGCATCTTGTAATTGTTTGACCTTCTGTGACACTCTTATTACATCTGTGCAGGTTGCCAGAATTCTCCTATTTGTTTACATGTTTTACCATGTCTACTTGCACTTACATCAGGTAATAACCTCTCATAGTCTTTATTTGTTTAGTTTCATTAGAAATAATCACTAAGGTTGCTCTTCTCTGTGGAAAAATTAATGTTTGCAAGAACTTTGCATTTGCAAATTAATGTCTTGGCAGATAACATGCTTTAATTCCTTTCTTTTTCTTTTTTTAAAACTCTGTATCTTATATTTATAGTGGCGGTCTTGGTTGTGGACTGCCATGTGTTATATCCATATTAAAATTCTCAAACCATTTATCAGTCTAGATGGTCTGTCTCTGCGCAGGTCAACAAGATGCATGCGTCTAGGAAATTCTTGGTGTTTGGTGCACCATTGGCGCTAACTGTGATGAACTTATTGTGGTTCGGAAAGATCATCAAGGGATTGAAGAAGACTATAGCAAAGAGGCAGTAAAAGTGAGAGGGAAAGATAAAAAAGTTCAGGACCCCTTAGGTTAGATGGAGAAATTCGGATAATGGACTTGCTTGTAACAGCATCTTCGGTGTCTGAAGTTTAATCATTTGGTTGCATCACGAGCTCCACTTCTGAATTAGACGTACATAGTGTAAAGTACTTATTTATTTGGATTTGAATGGAGATGAAGTTGCTAGAGATCAATGCAATTACTGGTGAGTTCTTCTGCCTGAACCTTAGTGCGTTTACCCAAATATTGTCCACCCTGTGGAAATTATGGCACTACGACTCTGCGTTTTGATCAGATTGTGTAGACATCACTTTGAGTATGGGACTGTTTAAATTCACTTTTGAGTATGGGACCGTTGCTCTAATACCACTTGCTAAATGTGGATGTGTGGCTCTGATAACACTTGCTGAGTACGGAAATATGGTGACACAAGAAAATTGTATCCGATAACTCAAGACACTGAAATACAGTACAAGGATACCACTAATAAAATATTGTCTCATACAACTAGTACATACACTATACATGAGTAGCCAGAGACCACAGCTTGCTGTTGCAAAACTTATTTTCACACACTACACACAAAACTCTGGATCAACATCTATTGAATCAGATTGAGAGTGACCACTCAATGGTCAATGCAACACAATCGGATAATGAAAGGTCTTCAATAGGCCATGGATAATGTAGTTTTTAGCGTATCCTTCTCTTTTGGCTAGTTTTTTTTGTATACAATCCTACTCATTATATATCTTGTTATGTAAACAAATGGGAGTGGAAAAGGTATCAATCCAAATACACATGTCCAGTTTTGGCCCAAAAAATGAAAAATGCATGTTCAATCAAGAGGCACTGTGTCCAATTTGGAGAAAAGGAAAAGATTTCGATTGAGCAATTGTTGTGTTATAGTGAAAAGTGCAACCGAAATGTTTATTGTAAAACCTGCGTCCGAATCTGTAAAATTAGAGACTCTAGATACTCCGAAACTCACATGACAGACGGATGCATGTGCCGAAAACAAGAGCGACAATACTTGCAAACGCCGCTCAGAATCACAATTCTTCGTTCTTCCATTTGATCGATTGAACAAGTGAAGATTCTAAAAGTAGCCCCCAAGGTTCACGACGAGGACATTTATTTTTACACCTCCAAAAACCACCCAAAAGTGGAGGGAAACTTAGGAAACCAGCATAACTCTCAAACAGAGATTACAACCAACCAAAAAAAAAAACAAATAAAACCATCGGTCCAATCAAACTACACAACTTTCCTAAATTCCTTTTTCCCATCAATGCGCCGAGCTACAAGTGAGGAAAATACTCTCATCATGGCTTAAGAGCCAGGGCGAGACCAACCTTGGCACTCTTATCAATGGATTTGGTGTCGACCTCCCCGAAGACGAAAAAAAATGATCTTGGGCGCCACTCGTGCTGGATAAGAGCGCTCACCTTACTAGAGTTGTTGATCCGTGCCTTCAGCATGGTCAATGCGTCCAGCGCATGCTGGGTACCGACAGTTATGGTGTTTACATTGGAAGAAAAGCTATGGGTAACCTCAACACCGATGGCAATTTTGGTCACAAGGTTCACTATGTGGTAATAGGATGCAGTCAGTGAGTCGCCCTTGTTGTTCCTGCGTAGACAATGAGAATGTTAAGCGAAATAGGGACAAAAAGCGCAGAGTATCCACACCAGCTCTACACTTACATAATAAAGTAATCTAGTTTCATTCTCAAATTCAGAAGAGATATGTTGCTATTAGAACCCAGTTGATTCTAAAAAAGCTAGAGGACCTCCTAATCCAAACGTTAGAAGAATGGCTTCCACTATACATGAAAGGAAACATGTAGGTTTTAGGATACCCCTTTCTTCAAAAGAAGTACAAGCTATAATCAAGACTAAAGGTAGGTGACAACTTCAGAACATCCAAACTGTTATCTAGTAATGTCAACATTGGACCAGACAATGGCCAGTGTTATTCAAGAGAACATGAGAGATCCAACATGGAGTACAAGCTAGGTACAGATATATAGAAACTTTCCGGTTCATGAACGAGAAATGCAAACTACTCACATGGCCAATGACGCAATCAGGTCAGCATTTGAGAAGCTGATGCTAGCATTGCATTTGGTGAAATTGCTTGTTTTGCTGTCAAATGACACACCCGTGCCAAGTGACAAAACATTACTTCCTAGCACAGCAGCAAAGTTGACAACAGGATTTGCGGTCAACCCAACACTTGTGCTTATCCCAGCATAGTCATGCAAATATTGTAGCTCAATCTGTTAATTGCAAAAGTCAGGAAGTGCCTTTCTCTCAGTAACAATAATATATCCAGTAAAGGAGCTCAATAAAAGCAATGACATGCCCGACTCAGATGATTAACAAAAAAACCATCATCCTTTTCTAATCAGCATTAAAGATGCCATGAGACATGAATGCTCACCTAGCCAGACCTTTGATCTGGCACTTTAAAAGAGAATATTGTCTTTAGTCCAGGGCAAGGTTCATCAACAGTAATTTTTGTGACAAGCTGCGTATTATGAGGCAAGGTTCAGCAAAACCATGAAACAATTAAGTAAGGTATCGGAGATCCAACTTATTCTTGTAAAGAACTTAATGAGTTATAAGACAAAAATGTACAATATAGACTTAATCAGCCTCATAATAAGTTCTTGACATAAAAGGCCTTTTTCCACAACCATAACATATAGCACACCATTTATGAATCCCCTTGAGCCACGATCCAGTACTTGGTCCCCAGTTTTAAAATTTCTCTCCATGATTGCTGAAAATCGATTTACTTGACTCAACTACTCAAATAGCAAACAAAGATAGTAGAATAGGGTCCTGAAAATTGACTCACTTGACTCAACTACTCAAGTAGTAAACAAAGACTGTACAATAGGGTCCCATAAAGCTGGCCTCCTACAGGTACATGGTACAACCTAATTTAACAAATTACAAGAAACAAGTACAATGCTAATTGACACTACTAGCCCATTGGTCAATAGCACCGAAAGTTGCAGTTTACCTATAATGTTCAGACGCTAACTACTAAAGAGAACGCAGAGTCTTCCCTGATTACTACAAAGAATAAACCAAAACCATGTTTCGAAGGATCACAAGAAACCAACCAGTGATCCCAATAAGCGTATTCTTGCACACCATGTTCTTGACACCCAACCCATTTCCATTCTGGTCATAGAGCTGGCTTTGCTAATGACAAGCAATCATCAAGAGTTTACATTCAGTATACCATTGGCCAGTATCCATTTCTCCATCAACCCCCTCCTGTCCCTCGACACCCGCTCATGTCACGCCCCGTACCCAACGAAGCATGAACATCCGCGCATAGGTCGAAAAGAGGTGCGACGCTCCCAGGATTGCGTCACCGACCCAAAACCCAAATCAGAGAAAAACGTAGCACATGCAGAAACGACGTATATATATATATATATACACCCAGACATGAAAACATAACCATGAATAGTAATAGACATTAATATGCTAAAGAAATACTAACATATATGCACCCCGTTAAAATTTATACAAACTATTTATTTACAACCAAAAAGAATACATCAAGAGGCCACTAAACAAAAAGGATCGGTGGCCTAGGGTTATCAGCTTACTATCTGGGAGAGGTTACAACAAAAGAGGGTTAGTCTAACTCCTAACACTGAAACCAGCTCTACGGCTCCCGGTTTGGATCGGATGGTGCTGCAGATTCCTCAGAAGAATCCTCCTCCGATAGTATTTCCTCGTCCGATCCAACTTCCTCCACTTCCCCAGCTGCTTCAGCATTCTCTCCTACCACTTCCAAATTCTGTTCTTCGTCTTCCTCTTCGATTACATCGCCAGCTATAACTTGCTCATCTCCTTGCACCTCGTCCATAGCTATCGGTCCATCCACTGTATCGCCTACGCTGCTCACACTAAGGGAGGCTGGAGGATCAGAAACTTCACCACTCACCATCTGGGGAATCATCACGCCATTAACATCTACTGGAACATCAAAAGTCCTGAGCGGAGGTCCGATTACGCCGTTAATTCCCCTATAACACCAGGCTACGTACTCCTGGGTTTGGTTATATTGCTCTCCCACATCTACCAGAACCACTGAATAATATCTAACATACGCTGACCCGTCTCCACATGGATGAACGTTAACATCTCGCTGGATCCGATGTGGATATCCAAAAAGAGGGGCTCTCCTCGGCATCCTATGTACGGGGGTCTGAAAATCGGTTTTACTACAACCGTGAGATAAACTCAGCAAGTAATAACCCCTAATTCTAAACTAGGCTAACGTGCACCTCCAGAAATAATTAAAAGGACATAAATCATTGAACCAGCAATAATTCACATTAACATAATTCGGGCCCTCAGCCCAAATTTCACTTCTCCAGCCCTGCAGGTTAGGCATTCAGCAACAATACAACTCATGAATAATTTAATCGACCCAAAGGCCATGACCCAATGGTCATTAATTATTCGACCCGAAGGCCCGACCCGAAGGCCCACAGTTGTATAAGTCGACCCGAAGGCCATGACCCAATGGTCATCACAATTAAATCGACCCGAAGGCCCGACCCGTCGGTCACAGTTATATTCGACCCGTAGGCCTGACCCGTCGGTCACAATTATATTCGACCCGTAGGCCTGACCCGTCGGTCACAATTATATTCGACCCGTAGGCCTGACCCGTCGGTCACAATTATATTCTTAAATCATATCAAAACCAACGTGAAATTTCACAATCAAAGGCCCATTTAATTCCCAATGGGCTTCAAACAAATTCAAGTCAATCTATATCAAAGGCCCAATTAATTTTCCAATGGGCTTCAAACCATTTCAATTTAATTCCAACAAACAAGGCCCATTTAATTTCCAATTGGGCCATTAGGACAAAATTCGGAGCCCATGAGGCCCACTCCAAATCAGCCATCAATTCTTCTCTAAATTACCATTAAACCATTATAATTAGTCCTAATTAGGTCCCCTAATCATCCAATACACAAATACACAACATTAGGCCTTAATTAAGCTTAATCCTCCTAATTAAACCCCTAATTGCACAAAATTAGTCTAATTCAGAGATTAGTGGTTTTACTCGCCTATTAACGACGCGAGACGACGGGAGCGAGCGGCCGATGACCGGCGAGCGGTACAATCGACGGCGGCGCTCCAAGGCAAGCCGGCGGCTCACGGCGGTCCGGCGAAGCTCACGGCCACCTCTCGGCCAAAACAGGGGAGCGCCGGTCTGATTGGTGGCTGGGGTGACGGGAGAGAGACGGCGGAGGCTAGGCTGGTCGGAGGGGTGGCGTACGGCGGCGCGGCCTGGCGGGACAAGCCCGGCGGGACAAGCCCGGCGACGGCGACGGCGTCTTCTACGACCGGGCTGGAGCGGCTGCCACGGGCGGCGGGAGCGGGGGAAAATGGTGCGACGAGGCTGGGGGTGAGGCCTAGGGGTGGCACACGGTGGCTGGTGACCAGCAGCTCCGGCGAGGACAACTGTTCCGGCAAGAACAGTAGCCGGCGGTGCTGGACGGCGTGAACGAAGCAGCTGCCGAGGGAGAATCGGGAGAGAAGAGAGAGAGTCCGGCGTGGAGAGAGAGAGAGACAGGTCTGAGGAGAGAGAGAGGGTCAAGGATGGTCAACATTATCCATTGAGGAAGCCACATGTCAAGATCCTAGCTAGAATGACCAAAATGCCCTTAATCCTAGGGCTCAAATCCAATCTAATCCAATAATGCAAGGTTAAAATGGTCATTTGCCCCTAACCATGGTTAACCCACCCTAGTTAACCTTAACCAACATTGGTTAAATCCCAAAATTATTCCAAAATTCGAAATAAATCAAAAATGGCCTAGGGGCATTTCCATCATTTTTCCGTCCCGAACCGAAATTCCAATTTTCGTTCCTACCGGTCCTATATATTCATGTGAGACCTAATCCAGAGTCGGAATCGCGAAATTCACTTTCTAAGCCCTCGAAAATCGTCTGCGAAGTTTCCGGGAATAAAATAATATTATTTTCCAATTTTTGTCGAAATTCTACTTTTTGTCCAGAATCACTCCAAACACACTTGGCTACCCCAAAATGACGTTGGCCGCGAAAAATAACCTCAAACGGCCTCCGAATTCGGCCTCGGTGTCTCCAGGGGCAAAATTGTCCTTTTTCTCAACTTCTGTCAAAACTTCAGTTTTCAACCATTTTAATCCCAAACATGAATGGCCATTCTAAATTGACGTCCGTCTTGCAAAATAGTCGTAATTACCCTTGAAATTTTGATATCGAAGTCCGGGTCCAATATCGCGATCTAATTTACTCGATTTGTCGTTTTAGGGTCTCTCACTAACAGGCGGCTGTTTAGGCGTTACGCGTATCGACCTAAGATTGTCCAAATTGTGAGGGTCTCAATATCGAGAGAACGAGAGGAATTATCACTAGCACCTAAGGTCACGATCGTTTGGATTAGAATCGGGTTTCCTTTGTCAGACGCACTTTCGGTCATGCGAAATCACTCGCGATCCGATCATGCGTTGCTGACAATATCAACCTGTCCTTTTCCTGAGATCGGCCTATAATGGTTCAAAATACTTCCTCAACGTTCGTTGAAATCGGCGCCCTATCACGATTGGGTTCTCGGTCCACGTACCTGGTCCTATTTAGCCTTTCCCATTTGGTTAGTATCCCGTGATTGATCAATTCCGAGCGAGACTTACTAAAATTACACGAGAATCAATATACACTTTATTGGTCCCGATAACGGGTCAAAATTCAGGATGTTACAGCTCAGATATGATTTAGAGAAAGAATAACATGCTATAAGAGAACTTTTCACTTTCTTCGTGCTATAAATTGACAACACTTACATTGGAGTTTGTGTCCACTTTGACATCAGTTGTAACATTCTTGTTCTTCAGCTGGGTATTAACTCTAGAAACAGCTCGCCTTTCTTTGTTGCTGATGTTATAGTCTGTAATATCATTGTGAATCTCAGTTGCATTAATAAATAAATAACATGCTGCAGACAATCCCAGAAATTAAACTACGATACCAGACAAGAGTAAGCTTTTTCATCTAGCTCGAAGTGCATAAAAAGTGAATATCCAAGACAAAAGCAGGAATGTCGACATCTAAGAGTTGCTATAGAGCTCGAACTGTGAGCAAATTCATCAAGTTTATTACACCTCTTATTTACAAATACAATGTAAAACCAATTGAAATTAGCAAACTCATTAACAGACTTAAAGAACATCATTCTTCCGAAACTATCCAATGGTTTAGATCCAGAAACTGAATTTTCAGGTTCTGCACAACCATGTCCAAGTTAAAAATGCACGGTGCCGTGTGAGAACACACCGCTGTTTTCAAACATCGAGCGGAACCGTCGGAAGTCCCCAAACAATCTCCAAAGGAAAGCTCGATCAGCCAAGACTACATCAAATCCTAAGAAGAAACAGCCGTCGTTCACCAAGTCCAAAACCATGAACGGTTTCAATCGCAGCTCAAGGAAGTGAACAAGCATGCAAAGGTCTCCCAAAAAAAAAACAGAGGGAAAAGCTCACGGCACCCGTGACCGAGGAGGGAGTGATGGTGAACTTGTGGTCGCTCTGGTAGTCCTTGTAGAGGAGATCTGCACCACAAACAACCGCGACGACCCCCGCGCCCACCGAAAAGTTGCGGAGGAGAGGAGATGACACTGGAACAGGAGCAGGGGACGAAGGAGAAATGATCGTCGAGAAAAAAATATTAGGTGGTCCCGGACCACCTCGTCAGTGTGGTCCCCGACCACTCACGAGGCGGAGGTCGGGACCGGCGGGCGGGCAGAGGCGACAGCGGTGAGAGGTTCGAGACCCAGCCGCTCTTGGGCGGGCCGAGGCGACGGCGGAGGTCGGGACTGGCAGGCGGAGGTCGGAGGCGACGGCGGTCAGACCTCGGGACGCAGCTACGACGGCGGTGATCGGGACCGGCGGGCGGAGGCGGAGGCCACGGCGGAGGTCGGTACCGGCGGGCGAGCGAATCGCTCTTGGGCGGGAGCGATTTTTTAAAAAACGGAGAGAATTCGTGAGTTTCTCTGAAAAGATGAGGAGATAGAGCAGGAGAGAGAAGGAGAGGCCCCACATTAATGAACAGAGAGAGAGGGGAGAGACTGATGGGGCGTAGGTTCTTAGCTTGCAGAGGAGGGGACAGGCTAAAAGGGTAAAAGAAATAATATTTTGTGGAAAAAAAGTGGTCCCGGCTCACCGGCCCCACCAGCGCCAGTGGACCACGTGGCGTCTTGTGAGTGGTCGGGGACCACGCTGACGAGGCGGTCCGGGGAACACCTAATATTTTCTCAAGAGTAACAACCGAATTAATCACGTTAGATTGTGGAAAGACGCCAGCAAGCAACCAAAAAAGGAAAGGGAATAGCAACTTTTCTCCCCATTCAAACAGGCTTAACCCACAAGACTGACACGTGGCGGTCGGACACGGCACTTTGCTTCTCTGAGGAAAAAAAAGGGGGCCGAAAATAAAAAAATAAAAAAACCTTTTCTTAACAGCATGATCGCTGTCTCTTCATCTCAGATTTTAATGCGGTCAATCTCTCTCTCCCTCTCTCTCTTCTTCATTTGGCCACAAATTTCCATTTCACTTTTTATTTTTTATTTTTTTATTTTTTTATTTTTTTACGCCATTTCTAAACTCTCGAGCTCCTCGCATCCTCTCTCCTCTCTTCTTCTTCTTCTTCTTCTTCTTCCTCCTCGTCTTCATCTCGCCAGATCTCTCTCTCTCTCTCATCGGCGTCAAGTTCGCCGAGCCATTCCATAGCCTGGAGATGGGCGACTCTCGGCGGTTTTTCCTTGTTTCCACGCACGCCTCGCCTGCGATGCCGGCTCAGATCCCTAGTGTCGATAACCTCGATGCGTAACTCAGCGTCGCCCGTTGCAATCTATTACCGCGTTCAGCGGGAGGTAAGTGCGAATCTTGAGCAGCTCGCGTGAAAAATTCGTGATTTTGTTTTTGCTTGTGCGCGCGCTACTGTTCTGTTCGCGTGTGAATCTCGAGCGCGCGCCCTCTCTCTCTCTCTCGAGGGAGACCGCGGATCGATTCGATTCCGGCTCGGGCACCACCGATCGATCGACCGGATCGCTGGAGCAGGTTGAAATTCCATGGAGGAGGAGCACAGGGCTCGGAGGTAGAGAAAATTTGTCTGATCTGTTGATGACGATGGCCATGGAATAGTAGTCTTGCCTTTTGGACTTGAATGGGAACGGAGCCGATTAAAATTTTAGTTCATGGAGCTGTGATTGAAATTGTCTGATCCGCTCTTACCTCCTCCTCTTTTCGGTAAGCTCGTTTTCCTTAATAAATTCGATGCTGGCTCCAAAGTCAGATGAATACTTGTGCTTGTCGGATCGACGTTTGGATCTGTTTCGGGGTCGATTTGGTTGTCTTTAGCCACACCTAATTTCCTCGCCTCGTCTATTTCGATTCCTCTTGGTCGTGCGATTCAGCGTACAACAACGTATGCTACCGAAGTTATGTAATCTAAAAATGCCGCGCTCGGTTGTTAAACAAACCGAAAGGATTTCCATAGTTCAATTTTGATTTAGAGTACAGTTTTCGTATTTCTAGTATCGTCCCATCGAGCTTGGAGTCAAAAAAAAAATCCATTTTCATCTTTACCTGATAAGGTCTGTCAAATTTTCATCTTTATTCGAATTCAGAAAATCCATTTTCTTCTCCCCTGCTTGCTCTGCTTATGCTGATCGTGAATTTCTTTTCTTTTTTTGAGATTTACATTAGATCCATCATTTTTGTGGGTCTAGATTCAATTTAGCACATATATCAAATTTACGGAATAATTCCTCCGTATTACAGAGTGCTATTAAAAGGAGTAACATGAAAAACTAGCATGATTTTTGCCTTCTTTTTAGGGTTAAACTTGTCATTTTCCGGCTTAACAAATAATGGGCCTTCAGACTGATCTGGAAAAATCTGATTTAGCCGGCTTTTATTGGATAGAAACCACACGAATTAAAGGTAACTTGGTGCTCTCTAAGCGTATTCCAGAGCAATAGTAAGATATATGGAAGACCGTTGGATCTTTGACTCTTCCCTTTTTCATCCGTTGATTGAGATGAGACATCAATGGCACAAAATGGTAAAGAACAAAAAGGAATAAATTCATTAACACCCACCATCTTAGTACCACCAAATTTAAGGCTTCGAAACGAGGTTATAAATCTTGGGTTCTGCTGCGCAATAAACAAAAGCAGAGGATCAACGCATGAAGAGAAACAAAGAAGATTGTTTACCTTCACCAACCAAAAGATTGCAAGGTCAACAGCAAATGCAGGAAAGAAATCCAGAAGAAAATCATACGAAACCGTCTATCATTTACAAGCATATACCATCCTGGAAACAATGCGAGTGCCATTAACGGGAAGAGGTGAAAGATTGTCTTCAATACAGAATAACTATAGTCACACATCATCTTTTAACATGTGAAAACAGCGGTTTGATTCGGCATTGGAGAGTTACAAGCCAACAAAGCCATTTAAAGGATCACAAACTTTAGCCACTAATCTTATGTGAAAGACAGCCAAATGTCATGAGAATCAGCAACAGCTGTCACATTAGGCAGTACTAACATTTCAGCCTTCTCATTGTTTAAATGAAGAGTTTGGAGAATTATATTGAAACTAGAGAGAGCAGTGTACGATGATATACTCTTCAATCAATCATTATATGTGTCAAGCATAACCATTTAAGGCTTCGTTGCCTTCAAAATCAGATCACCAAGTTTTGCATCTTCAAGCTAACTTTGAACGGTAATTGCATATCACTTCTTTTAGGAGCACTATTGGGGAAATCGAACGAAGTGAACATCCAATGGATCAAGCATTCCCCTGCGGCAGCATATCCAGCAATCCGGTCATCCGATGTGGGCAAATTAGGCGATGTTGGAAAGCTCTCACAATGCACAACCCAAATATACCTATCAATCATAATCTTCACAGGGTTAACTTTTTATCAAAATCTAGTCGAAACTTGATAAAAAAAATAGGTGTCTTCACGGTCAACAATCTTTAAAGAAGTAATAATTTGATTCACGTCCAATAAGTGTTTGGATTGAGGGAAGGGTAAGGGTGACTTACCTTGTTTAAGCGCTAAATAATCCACATGGGCCAACCATATATTTCCTTGGCCCCCGCACTTTGAGAATTAAGGGAAAAATTAAACCAACTCGTGGCATCTTATTCTATAAAATTGGATCAAGCGTTGAATGGATTTCCAAGTTGATTGTTATTTTAAACATGCATCGAAAATGTTTAGATTGGTGAATTATTTTTAATATATCACATATCCGCATGTTGGATTATGATATATTGATATTGGATTAGCACTCATGGTCAAACTATATATTGAGATATGATATATGTTCACCAACGATTCTTATTTGGGGCTTAACCACAGCCGATGTGATTTATGAGGCTTAACCACAGCCAATATAGTATCCGGGGCCTTGTCACGTGACGATGCATGACTGAGATTGGGCATCGGGGCATGCCAAGGATGACACGACTTGGGCATTGTTGGGCTAGGCCTAGTTTTAAAAAAATAATTTCAATAAAAAATAATTTTTTGTTCAAATATTAGAAATAATGAGAGATTAATTGAGGAAAATTAATAAAAACACACATTTTGTTAAACCAAACTAAAACACAAGTATATCTTCAAATAATTCGAAAAAAAAATTACACTCAGCGGTGCTCTAATTAATGGTTCCACTCAAACATTCATGTTCCTTATCATGATTCAGATAATACAGTGTCATTGTTGTTCTTGTGTCCATGTTGGGTACATTCCTCTGGAGTTAATTCTTGTAAAAACTAATTACACCCTACACGGTAACCATTTCTAAATTTTATGCAAACAAGTTGGATCTATTTGACTTCCAAAAGTTGGCTAATAATGAACATAGACTTTGAAGGTGCTGTGTACGCCAGTGGAATGAGTAAGTCACAAGCCATAATAGAAAGAATCGGAAAGTGGTGGCTCGCCTCTTCCACCATTTCAAGTCCTCGAGGTTATTTTAGCCAACTCTATCAATTTGCCTGGAGTAGTCTATTCCCAAGTACATCTCCAACTCATTGGTAGACGATGAAGATGAAGACTTAAGCGTGTTGTGGGGTGTTTTTCTCCTTATGAAGCAAAGACCATATAGGTTGTGGCCAGTACTCAATGAAGCCATGTTCTTTGTCCATGGGATGAAACTTGTTGTATTATATCTACCGGCATTTGCCACATACATATTTGAGAGCCAACTCATCATTGTCGCTAGTACGTATTTCACTTGGAACTCCTAACTCAGTCCCAAATATTTGTACTATGGAACAAGAAGCGTTTCGAGCCCCTCCAACTTGAACCTCGGATCCAAGACCAAGACGGGATGTTGTTGTAATATTTGAGGAATTTCGCCTTTGTGGCTACTACTATTTCGTTGAAGAAGGGATCACCCTTCTTGTTCGCCGATTCAATTGACATTAGGTATAGAAATGGAAGGACTCAATTGCTTGACCGCTAATCCAAATCTTCGGATTTTAGTCCCAATAAATTCTCAGTTTTTCATGTGGTTTGCAAGTTCATTCTCGCATTCCAAGGTCCAAGACGGAGTATCAATGGAACAAATCCACCTTGGTGTAGAACAAGAGCTTGAATTATCATATCAAAAACCGGTATGTGATTGTTTCAATAATGATTTCTGCTATTAGTCAATTTGACGCATAAAAAACTAGTCAAAGATATCTAAATGGCGAGGAAGCCCCCTAAAATCGCTAAATCTGGGCAGAACAAGAAAGCTTCTGGGCGGAGTAAGCATTATACTTGTACCCTAGCACAAGATCATAAGCAGCTAAATGGAAGATGAAAATCCCAAAAGTACGAAGATGGAATCTGTAAATCTATACAATTTATAAAAGGAAAAATTCTTCTTTCATGTTTTTTCTAATCAAATTCCTGCGCTTTTAATATTTTTAATTAAGTCGTTCTACCTTCACAATTTTTTTGACAAAATCCGTGCGAATATAAATCCGCCCAATTCTAGTTAACGTGGCAAGTTGGGACGACATCAAAGGACAATGTGGATAACAATTAGCCAATGTGGATGCCCACATAAACAACACCCTGGAAAAATTTAGTCAATGTGAAGGATGTTGATATATGATGCGGATTTACAACGTGGACATCCATGTTGGAAAACTTTTATCCATGTTACACTCCAACAGTCAGTCAGTTGAATTGTGTCAGTTTTATTGTCGAAAGGACTTGGTTAAAAATTTATGAAAGTCAAAGAATTTGATTAGACAAATTAAAAATTATTGTCGAACAGATTTATTGTTGCAAAGCGTGATAGGTCGGTAATCGCTCAATGGACCCATTATAAGAGATATCCAACGCCTCTAAGAACTCCGCCCTATCAAGACCTTGAATTTTGACTAGATTGTTACAATAGTTAGCCTTTCAATGGACTTGTTGCAATATATAGCTATTTCCTTTGGTGGAGAGGCGCGACAGAAATCTGAGACATTCATCTAAGGAGATTACCAAGAGAGAGCCCAAGTTTGAGTCCGTCAACATATCCAATTAAATTCATTTTAAATTAAAAGGTTAAGCCAATGTGTTATGGGTCAGCTATGATACATTAACTACTCCACATCATATCAATTTTCCAATGTATGACCTTTCTAATACAACTACATATGCATCTTAACATCCTCCTAGAACTTGAAAATTATCATGGCCCTGAATTTTAGCTAGATTATAGTGATACAAGTGTAATTGTTTAATATGGGAAATGTCCTTTTTTTTTTAATATAATTCTAGTGTTCCATTGAAAACTCTTCCAAGTACTTCAATCAGTCTAGCTAAGGCAATATCAGCTTACGACAGGAGGCAACACAAAGTTTCAAGGGTCTTGAGGGAAGCTCTAGGGTCTGTTCAAGTAGATAGCATTCATAAAGATCAAGTTCTTCTAGATAGATTAGGTAAGAAAGTTGTGACAACCTAGGACTCTAACAAAAGACCGTCAAATATGTTAAGCCGAAAGGAAGTTTTGGCAGCGATCGGAGATCATATCAGCCCATAGGCTAAGGTGTTGGAGAGAAGAAAGATTTCGATTTTGCTTTCTGGCAGGTCAAATATTGGTGCACTAATGAATTGGAGAATCTCAAGTGAAGACAAGTCACCATCTCACTTGGAACTTCCTCTTTCGGTCTATAGCAGAATCCAAGACTTGGCATTCGCAATTCTTACAACCCTACAATAGCAATAAGTAACTTTTCATTCTTAGAATGACTAACGTCCAGATGTTACAAGTTTTGTAAATCCCCAATTGAACTATAGATTTCTCTCAATGACCAACACCCCCAGGCACTCAGTTTCTCCAGCTTCCTTAGAGAATCAGTTGAATGAGAATCTCTGTAATACTAGCAAAATCTACAATAAGTTCTTTTAGTTCTTCTAATTTGCCCACTTCTCCTGGTAGCTTCTTGAGACTAACACAGGAACTCAAGCCCAAGGAAACGAGGCTCTTGACTTTTTCAATAGAAGGGTGGACTTGCATTAGCCCATGATATTTTTTCAAGCTGAGAATCTCCAACTCTGTGATAGCTGAGAAATCCTGACTACATTTTGCATAATGGCAAAATGCAAGGTTGAGAACTTTTAGCTGCTTTGCCACCTATACAGAGAAGAAAAGCTGCCAAGAGAGGCTAACCAAGTTGTGGATTGGGTAGTGAAAGCCCAAAGATCTAAGCATCTCCCTTGTTATTGGGTTTATAACCCTCTTTTAGCTTTATGGGACCTCTTAGTATTAGAAGCCCATGTTGCTTGTTCATCTTGTGCTACTTAAGAAATGGAAAAGCTTCTGTTTAGGAAAAAACAAAAACAAGAAAAAAAATAACGCAGAGGATGTCTTTTTCCCATCTTACCAAATGAACTCCATCCTCTCCAATGCTTTGTTACCTAGTGGCATGACAACTGCAGCATGACTAATTTCGGTAGATGCAAATTAGTTGCCAAAAAAGAAAGATTGGGTTTAATGTCAAACCATTGAAGCCATCTTAATTCAAAAAACAGTTCGTAAGTCTCCATTTAAAACCGCCCACCTCAATTGAAGCACAATTTTCAGAGATGATAAGCATCAAAATATTAGTCCACGTGATTGCATCAAGGAGCCGTGAACCAAACCCTTCACCGACATAGAGGCTGTTATCATCCCTGAACACAAAACATTGGTACCGTTCCTCATTTATGTATTGTTGTAGCCTCTAAAGCTCAAGAATACATCATAGTGATCACTTCCCACTCTTGTTGGTGTTGGAGAGATGAATGTGGATGTAGACGCTTCGTCATTGCTCTTATTTTCCGCATATGTATATCTTCCACTCTTTTTCCTCTTCTTTAGAAGATATAAGCGAACACCCAAAAAACAATTGGTGCAACAAGCACCACGAAAGAACGCCCCAAAATGCACTGATGCTTTCCGTTATATGCGTTGCTCTGGCTCTTGCCTTTATCCATGGAAAGTTTGATAGCAAAGAGAAAAATGAAATGCCTTCTTGTAGCACAAAAAGATGGATTAATATATGAATTGGACTTATGCATTAACTTGAAAAGATCGACACCACACGCTCAGAGTAAAGTGCACAACTTCAAAAAACGAAACCCAATGAAGTTTCACTTTCTCTACTCGAGCTCATCTCAATAGCAAAAGTAGTTCGATAGCAAAAGTTGAAATACTCAGGCTCAAGTTGACTCGATCCTCACATAGCTAGAACCAAGCCCAACCTCTTCTAAGTGAAAAGGAACGGATTTCTCAAGAAACGATACCCAAAAACATAAGGGCCCCCAGAATTGGTTGTTATGCAGGGAGCAGCTAATTTGGCAATAAAATCATGTAAGTTGATAATCCAGCAGTTACTTCATGCGAAGAATCACAAATGCTAAGCATACACTGCAACTGTACAGAGAGAAGAAGGCAAAGAAAGAAAGTTAAGACATACAATTTTGATTAGAACAACTTCCTCCATATTCTTCGCAACTCAAAACAACCTAAAGGTCGGCGAGAGGCAATCGAATGATCAACGACGACCAGGTGAGAAGGGAAAATAGGCCGAATCCGTCCAATTGTTCATGATTTTCTTTATTAGTAATTTTCCTCAGTAATAGTAATTTATCGGTTACATATCATTTTATAATTTTTTTTCACAGGATGTAATTTCCCCTTTGTTGTCATATTCCCTGAATCCTATGATTTGTAAAATTTCACAAAAAATAGTAATCTACCTAATGAATATCTTTTTTCTGTTGTTAGTAAATTACCTAATGAATCTTAACTTTCTTTTGGCGCATAATTATCCGGCTAATAGTAATTTATCTGTAATTTATCCTTACATGACTTTTTTAAGAGGGTTTAAATTTTCTTTGGAGGTCGTAAATTTTCTAGAGCCTGTGGTTCATAATATTCCATGAATATAGTAACTTATTCAGTTAATAGTAAATTTCTTTTGTGTATGTTTAGTAAAATATTTAATTGATCGTAATTTTCTTTTACACTTTGTAAAGGTTTGAGACCTACATGTTAGTAATTTTCCTTGCACATCGCAATTTTTCTCAATCCATAAAGTTGATCAGTTTTGTGTCCGTAACTTTTCTTTAACATCTGAAAGTTATGACAAAAATCGGTTCTACAAAACAAATTTCACAGACCACATTTTTTATCCTTTTAATCCGATGGTCCACGTTGAACATGGGACCAATCCCGTAAAAGATAACTTTGACTTATGTGAATTCCCGTTACTATTATGAAGTTTTGGGCACGATAAAAGAGTTTTATTTATTTATTTTTTGGCCAAATAGTAAAGTAGTGTTGGAGACGCTATTTTTTAAAAAAAATTGAAGTTCATTCCATCGTAATATATATATTAATAAAAATTGTTACTTTGTCAATATTTTCTTTTGCTGATACACAGTAACAGATAAAAGACATTTGAGATGCTTCTCGTAGATCTATATATTCAGTACGACACACAAGTCTTAGGTATGCAAAGGAGCCTTTTACACATATTCCTATCTATTTCAACCCGATAATCTTATTGTCCAAAAAAACCAACAACCTTTTTTTAAGAAATTTTTTTTGCTAAAATGTGGTCTCCAGTTGTCTTAAAATACTCGATGGATCTCATTGGATATAGCAGTTCTCACTTCACGCACGCCGAATAATTATCAGACCATATCAATCAATAATATTTTTTTTTTGCGAATTTTGCGACTCTCACCTGCCCTTTTTAATGATCTTTTTAAAACTTCAAGTAACTATTTATGTAAATATCTACGTGTAGAATCATACGTATTATTTAATTATTTTTTTTGAAAACTCCAAGTAACTATTTTCTTTTCCAAATGTTGAATAGAGGCACAATTGATGGATAACTTTTTTTTCATTGTTTCTTCCCACCGAACGAGCCCACCCTTGTCAAACGAAACCAAGAAAACTAACGAGGGGGGCCAGAATAGGAATTAAAACAAACTCCAGGAGCGAAAACGGAATTGTCAAAAGAAACAAAAAGGGGAAATGGCTCCAATCTCTCTCCGTTCTCTCACTCCGGCATATAAAAGGGCAAAGGAAAAGCAATCAATCCCGCCATCGCTGGCTAGGTTTTCCGAAAGAGGGTACTTCGAGCGCGCCCGCTCTCTCGCGAGAGAGGCTAGCGATCGATTCGATTTGATTCCGACTTGCGCATCATCGATCGATCGATCGAATCGCGTCGAACACAGGTTGAGAGATTCCATGGAGGATCGGGGGCTTGGACGAGGCAGAGAAAGCTCGGTTGCTGACCTTGGCTCTCGGGTTCGGCTCCGACGAGCAGTCCGCCACGAAGTGCTTGGGCCGTCTCGTTTCCCTCTATGGTACTCGGATCGTTGTTCCTCGTCGCGCTTTTTTTTTTTGTGCTAGTCAGCGTTGCGGGTATAACGTAGGTGTTTCTCGTCCACTGCGATGATGGCTCTGGAATGGTCTGGTTTAGGTTTGAATAGATGGGAGCTGGTTTGGCGAAGTGGTCTTGCTGACGAGCGAAATGTCCGGTGCTGTTCCAGCTTGATGTGTTTAGGTTGCTTCAGATGGTGGTTTTTCTTTGTTATTAGCCGAATTGCGTGGTATCTGGCGATTAGGGAATGACGTAATTGCTTGTGTTGCGTGGATAATTTGTAAATTGATTGATTGTGCATTGCTAATAAGGAGATTTATTCTGGTCAGTCGCTATTCTGGTGATGGATATAGAATAGTCTACTTTGGATTTGAATGGGGACTGGAGCTGGTTAAATTTAGTTCATTGAGCATTAATCTCATCCCTGTTTCTTTGGGGGTTTGGCAAAGTAGTCCTATTTACTAGTGAACTGTCTGGCTTATTTCTGAACTCACTGCAAATTACTTATGGTGTCTTGGATTCCTATTAAAATCGTGCCTCACTGAACTAAGTGCAAATTATGTATTGTAGATTCTATATATTTGATCTCTTGTTTGTCATGGAACTCCCAAAACCATCTCTTTCTTCTTTTGGTTTTTCTTAAGGCGACAAAGGTTAAGAGTTTATCACTGTGGAGCACTGTGGCGATGATTTTCTAGCAGAACTTGCTGAAACTATGCAAGATACTGAGGATTGGGATGATTTGCAAGCTGAGGAATCAGAAGCTTGTGGAGTTTTGACCGATATGTTTGGCCAAGATATCCATAATGGCGGTGAATGCAATGTTTTACATGATGTCAATATTATAGATGATTCTCCACAACCTGTGGAAAACCAAAACTTTTCTTGAGGTGGATTCCTCTACTGATAGTGAAGATGAAGACAATATATTTGGCAGTAAAATGGGCAGGATATCCACATACTATATTCCTGACCAAAGCAGTACTCCAAGGTATTCTTTCACTCAACTTCTGGCCAGACGATCTTTAGAATCCACAGTATGCTTCTCCCATGGACATAGACAATACATGCCAAACCACTTAAATCACTGTGTCACTGTTATTTTCTCATATAATTTATTCTCTCCTTGATCATTTGCAATTTGCTTGTGATTCTGCACACAGCAAAGGACCTACAAAATGTACATGTACAAAAGCATTTTGTAAGTTGCTTATGAGGCCTCTCATCCAATCAAATGTCCAATAGACACTGCTAACTTTTGCCAATTACTACCACAATCTTCAAGATCCAAAATGACATATTGGAACTCTTTTTTGGTCAATAAAAAAGTTTATTTCAGTTTTGGATGATGTACAAATACCTGTATTTCTCAATACTTTGAGAGTATAGCAGATCATCAAAGTGTGGAACTTAGCAATCCAGCGTCTTTGATAGGAATGTTTTGCGTAAATGAGGGATTGTGATTTCTTTGTGCACATTTTTCACTTTCCATGACAATCCATGTCAGAAACTATTACAGTGCTAAAGAGGCTTATTTCTGTTGAAGGACTCTAAGAGCACCGTCACTCAAGGTTCAATATCGTCAGTTTCAAATAAAGGACATCGGTCAGTTTCAAATAACGGACACTGCTCTTGGATTTCAACATCCAAACAAGGGACTCTCAGTTATGAGGAATTGCAAGCCTTGGATGACATATAATTGGCAAATGTTGTCATATTTGGAAACAAGGCATTTTGACAAATGCAGCATCAGGCTTGTAAAGCTTCTGTAGCCAAGCAAGATTGCTTTATTATCATGCCCACTGGAGGCGGTAAAAGTTTATGTTACCAGGTTAGTGAATGTTAACATCTCAACTGTGTAATGATTGTATGTAGAAGAGTATGGAGACAATGTTTAGTGCACAAGCCCTGTGCACTTGCTCAATGGTTCCACCAATTAAATGTAAAAGGGTAGACGTGTATGTCAATATTTAAGCTTTAACATGATCTTCCAATCTGCTTTGTTTAGCACTGTTTAGAAGGTTGTGAACTTCCGTCCAAAAAAAAACAAGAAGGTTGTGAACTTAAGGGAGGAAATGTTTTTCAAATGAAAATTAAGCCATAGGAAGTGATTCAGGTACATAACCATGGGTTCTAATGTATGGCGTTGGACAAAATTAGAAAAGAAGAAAATACAGTACATTCTCGTTCTGCCTTCGCACATCTCTATCTGTTCTGTAATTTCTAGAATTTAAAGTTTGTACTATGCTTCTAGGACCTTCTAATCACTTACTGGAAAATCCATCTTGTTTATGCATGTAAGTATTGTTGTCGGTCATAATTTAGGTCCAATTCAAACGGGTCATTAAGTCGAATAGGAATAAGTTTTCAAAGTACTTCCACCAAATACGGGTTCTAGATTTCTATATTTTCTCGCAGGTATTGGCTATGCAATTATCTCACAAAGGGTGATGGTCTATGACTTTTTTTTTCCCATAGTTTGTTTGAAATTAATGTCCTTTAATAGACGATGGATATTTGATTTACTGGATTAAGGAGGAAAATATTAATCTGGATTTATTTGGTTTAATTTTTTAGAAGTGTTTTCTGTTCAGTCTTGAAGTAGTTGATATATGTTTCTAGCTGAAAGTAATTTAAGACAAGTAGTGACAAGTGGTCATTCCTGATCAGCTGAAGGTGAAAGAAATAATAATTCCCTTGTCCCTTCCTTTCTTCATGAGCTCTTCTGATGTTTAGACCCTTTGTTTCAGCTGCCAGCAACTCCTAAACCAGGTGTCACAGTCGTTATATCTCCCTTGCTATCTCTCATCCAAGATCAAATAATTACTCTAACCCTCAAGTACGGAATACCATCTACTTTCTTGAACTCTCAACAAACTGCTGGCCAAGCGGCAGTTGTCCTCAAAGAACTAAGGCAAGGTTTAGCTCTATTGGACTTCTAAAACTTTCATGCTGAGGGTTGTTATTGTCAAATTATTAATCTCCACTTCTGCTTTACCTGCATTTTCAGAAAAGATAAACCATCGTGCAAGCTATTGTATGTAACTCCTGAAACGATTGTGGGAAACCCATCATTTCTCGAGATATTGAAATGCTTGAATAGAAAGGTATTGTTTATGATGCACCATAACTTTTTGTAGAAGGTTCTTGATAAATTTTTTACATTCGACCATCATGCATTGCTGGCACAACTAGCTGGTTTTGTTGTTGATGAGGCACATCGCGTGAGGTGTGCGTAATCTTTGGCGTGCCTTGTACATGAAGGAAGATCATGTTAGAGTTACTTCAAAAGGAATAATTATTTGTGATGTTGCCACTGCAAAACGAGTCCTTGTTCCTGATAAATACAAGCAAGTAAACTTTTATATATGCTAACTTAAACTCTTTTTCCAAACTTTTTTGCAGTTTCTGTGTTTCTAGCCTAATTAAATTGTCAGTGTTACGCTAGATCTTCTTAAGCCCAGACCCCTGTGAAGTTCTAATGTAAAAGAATGCAGTGTTCCTTGTTTGAACTTTGGAAAAGATTTAGGTTCCGTCGTTTTGGGAATGCTTAGTGGCACATCGTTCATTATATTGAGCAAAGAGCACACAAATTAAATAAGCTCCGATGGAAATTATTTCCTAAAGTAATTGGAACCGGCATAAGCTTGGACAAGGATCCAATCTCCTGGCTATGTTTGGCATGAAATTCAGTCTCTTAAGCTGGTTCTAGTGTCACTATTTATTCTATTAACGCTTATACTTTACGTTAACAACTTGAGAAAGAAAAAGGTTCACCCGTGTGATCATTGATTGTATTTCTTACAAGGTCTTAACTGGATTTGCTCTGCCAGTTTGATCTCATGAATGGAACGTACTACTGGTTTGAGCTTTTCTTGTACATTTGACTGATTAACAGTAAAGCTCATTGATTGTCACTTTTGTGGTTGTCATTATTGTAGTCAATGGGGACACGACTTTCGTCCAGATTATGGGGGAGTGGGATGTCTCAAGCAGAACTTTCCGTATGTCCCAGTGATGGCCTTAACTGCAACTGCCACTCAGTCAGTTTGTGAGGTATTAGACTTACATATTAACATCCTTATTATGTTGAAATAATCTGTTTGTTCTAATTGAATTATAAATCCATCGCAGGATATCCTAAAATAGAAAGGGAAAACATCAATTCGATTCCGACTCCTGCATCATCAATCGATCGAATCACATCGAACACAGGTTGAGAGATTCCATGGAGGATCAGGGGTTGGAGGAGGTAGAGAAAGCTCGGCTGCTGAGGTTGGCTCTCGAGTTTGGCTTCGATCAGCAGTCCGCTAGCAAGTGCCTGGACCGTCTCGTTTCCCTCTACCGTACGCAAAATCGTTACTTTATCGCTCATTTTTCATGCTGATTGCGGTTGCAGAGGTTGTGTAGGTATTTCTCGTCCACCACGATGAGGATGGCTGTGGAATAGTCTGCTCTAGGTTTGAACGGATCAGAGCGGGTTTAGTGAAGTAGTCTTGATGACGAGCAAAATGTCCAGCACTGTTCCAGTTTGATGTGTTTAGGTTACTTTGGGTGATGGTTTTTCCTTGTTCGTTGGCCAAATTGCGCGATATCTAGTCATTAGGGAATGACGTAATTGCTCGTGTCACGTGGATAGTTTGTAATTGATTGATTGCGCATTGCTAATATGGAGATTTATTGCAGTTAGTCCCTATTCTGGTGATGGCTATAGAATAGTCTACTTTGGATTTGAATGGACCGGAGCTGGTTTAATCTAGTTCATTGAGCGTAAATCCCCTCCCTGTTTCTTTGTGGGTTTGGTGGAGTAGTCCTATTGACTAGTGAACTGTCTGGCTTATTTCTGAACTCACTGCAAATTACAATTGGTGTCTTGCATTACTATTAATATCATGTCTCACTGAACTAAGTGCAAATTACGTATTGTAGATTGTATTTGTTTGATCTCTTGTTTGCCATGGAACTTGCAAAATCATCTCTTTCTTCCTTTGGTTTTCTTAAGGTGACGAAGGTCAAGAGTTTATCACTGTGGAGCTAGTGGCGATGACTTCTTAGCAGAACTTGCCGAAACCATGCAAGATTCTGAGGATTGGGATGATTTGCAAGCTGCGGAATCAGAAGCTTGTGGAGTTTTGACTGATATGTTTGGCCAAGATATCCATAATGACGGCGAATGCAATGTTATACACGATGTCAATATTATAGAAGATTCTCCACAACCTGAGAAAAATCTAACTTTTCTTGAGGTGGATTCCTCTACTGAGTGAAGACGAAGACAATATATTTGACAGTAAAATGGGTATGAAATCCACATGCTATATTCCTAACCAAAGCAATACTCCGAGCAATATCCACTCAACTTCTGGCCAGACGATCTTTAGAATTCATGGTATGCTTCTGAAAACTGTGAAGTTGTCTCACTCCTTTCTGCCCCCACCAGTTTGAAGGGATTAAGAAAAAGAAAGAAAAGCAGGGTGGCTTGGCATGTTTTTTGCCATGCCCAAAACTAATTTGGTTGATAGTTGTTAAGTTTGTGGCTCGAGTTTTTAATTCATGGACCTAGATTTGGCTTGGGATTGGCCCATGTAATTGCATGGACCAAATACGCGGCTTGAAGAATGTCTCAGTATTGTACGGGGTTGGCCGTGGTGAAGCAACTGTGGACACCTGAAGAAGCCACAATAGTTACCGGGCAAATCCCAGGAGTCTGGCCACAATGGTCCAGTTGTTTAGGAGGTTAACAAAAAGTTTGCAGATCTTGGCACTACTTTTTATTCTTTTAACAATGATTCTGCAACCCATATTTTTATATATTTTTATTGCTGAATTATATTGGGGCCAACAAGGAAATGAGAAGAATTGAAAACAGATTGTCTTGGGTTTTTGATCAGGAGAGATTAGAGTGTCCTCCTCGGACAACTCTTGGGAAACACTTTCCACTCGTCTCATTCGGTTTTGATTGACTCTTGCAATTGGGGTTTTGGTTAGTGAGATTTTGATTTACTTCTTATTGTCATTCTCTCTTGGTCCTTGTAAAACAACTCCTCCCGAGACATAGACAAAACTGCCCAGCCCCTTAAACTAGTGTGTCACTGTTCTTTGCTCTTAAAATCATGTCTTTCCTTGATCATTTCCACTTTGCTTGTAATTCTGCTCACAGCAGAGGACCTTACGTAGGATACCTGTACAAAAGCATTTAGTAAATTGCTTACGAGGGCTCTCATCCGATCAGATGTATAATAGCCACTTCTAACTTTTGCCAGTTACTTCCACATTTTTAAGATCTAAAATGACTTATATTAGAACTGTTTGGTCAATAAAAACAGTTGATTTTTGTTTTGGATGATGTAACAATACCTATATTTCTCAAATATTTTGAGACTATAGTACATCATCCAAGTGTGGAACTTAGCATCCAGCGTCTTTGATGGGAGTGTTTTGCGAAATGAAGGCTTGGGATTTCATTGTGCACAATTTTCATTTTCCATTACTCCATGTCAGAAACTATTTATGGTGCTAAAGAGGCTTACTTGTGTTGAGGGACTTTAAGAGCACTGTCACTCAAGGTTCAATATCATCAGTTTCAAATAAAACATATTGCTCTCAGTTTTCGACATGCAAACAAGGGACTCTGAGTTATGGGGAATTGCAAGCCTTGGATGACATAGAATTGAAAAATTTTGTAACATTCGGAAACAAGGCATTTCCACCAATGCCGCACGGCTTGTAAAGCTTCTGTAGCCAAGCAAGATTGCTTCATTCTCATGCCCACTGGAGGTGGTAAAAGTTTGTGTTACCAGGTTAGTCAATGTTAACATTATTTAGTTTGTATAATGATCGCATGTAGAAGTATGTGTGGAGACAATGGTTAGAGCACAAGCCCGGTGCACTTTGCACAATGGTTCCACCAACTAAATTTAAAAGGGTAGACCTGCATGTCAAAATTTAAGCTTTAACACAATCTGCTAATCTGCTTTGTTTAGCACTGTTGAGAAGATCGTGAACTTAAGGAAGGAAATGTTTTTCAAATGAAGATTAAGCGATATTAAGTGATTCAGGTACATAACCATGGGTTCCAATGTATGGCATCAGACAAAATTGAACTCTTTTTCCAAACTTTTTTTTCATTTTCAGTGTTTCTAGCCTAATTAAATTGCTAGTGTTACACTAGACCTTCTGAAGCCCTGACCTTTGTGAAGTTCTAATATAACAGAATGCAGTGTTCCTTGTTTGAACTTTGGAAAAGATCTGGGTTCCGTCATTTGGGAACACTTAGTGGCACATGATTCATTATATTGAGTAAAGAAGACAACTTAAATAAGCTCCAATGGAGATTACTTCCTTAAGTAATTGGAACCGGCATAAGCTTGGATAAGGATCCCATCTCCTGTCTATGTTTGGCATGAAATTCAGTCTCTTAAGCTGGTTCTAGTGTCACTATTTATTCTACTAACGCTTATACTTTACGTTAACAACTTGAGAAAGGAAAAGGTTCACCCGTGTGATCATTGATTGTGTTTCTTACAAGGTCTTAACTGGATTTGCTCTGCCAGTTTGATCTCATGAAGGGAACGTACTACTGGTTTGAGCTTTTCTTGTCCATTTGACTGATTAACAGTAAAGCTCATTGATTGTCACTTTCGTGGTTGTCATTATTGTAGTCAATGGGGACACGACTTTCGTCCAGATTATAGGGGAGTGGGATGTCTCAAGCAAAACTTTCCGTATGTCCCAGTGCTGGCCTTAACTGCAACTGCCACTCAGTCAGTTCGTGAGGTACTAAACTTACACATTAACCTCCTGATATTGTTGAAATAATCTTTTCTGATTGAATTATACATCCATTGCAGGATATCCTAAAAGCTCTTAGGATTTTCGATGCTCTTGTTCTTAAGACAAGCTTTGACAGACCAAATCTAAAATATGAGGGGTTATAGCTAAGACCAAGGAACCACTAAAGCAGCTTGGAGAGCTACTGAAGAATCGTTTTGGTAATTTTTGTGGCATAGTATATTGCCTTTCGAAGAGTGAATGTGTTGACGTCGCAAAATACTTGAATGAGAAGTGCCGTATAAAGACGGTGTACTATCATGCTGGACTAGTAGCCCGTCAAAGAGTAGTTTTTCAAAAGAAATGGCGTACTGGAGAGGTCCAGATTGTATATGCTACCATTGCCTTTGGGATGGGAATAGACAAACCTGAGTGTAAGTCGAAATGGACTCTGGCCTTTGCCTATTTCTTATGTTTTAGAAGTCAATAAAACCGCCGGGTGGCCAGATACAAGCTTTATTTGGTCAAGGGCAAGTTCAAGGCTTCTTTCAAACAAGGGTTCCGATGGTTGAAGTGCAAATGCTCGGGCTTCATGCGTCGATTTTAATTTGTAGAAATTATGAAATATCATGCTCATCGTTATCAAGAGAGAAAAATATGAAATCAGTCAGAAGGAAACAGAGGTTTGTTTTGTTTACTTGGTTATCATCTTATTATGTATCTTATGGTAATTAAGTATTCAGAAGAGTGCCACAATGTTTGATCTTTGCAGTATAATGTTGATTCGAATCGTTGTTTCATTCATCGATCGCCAGCATTCAAAACATGGAAAATGAGATGACCCATGTGTGATATTTATATATTTTTATATTTACCAGAAGGTTTTTTTTTCGAATTTCCTTACCTTTTCATTTTCTGCAACATGTTTCTGCATGCATGTCCATGCAAAGTAAAATTGTCTGGCCTGCTAATCTCTCCTCTTTTCCGTGAGCTTTTTTCTCAACAACATGATGCTGATAGCAAAATAAGAAGACTGCTTTCATTTGCAGGATTTGATGTTTAGATCTACTTTGCGGTCGATTTCGTTTAGAACTTTTTTTTGGCCAAATATTGTTTAAATCTCCGTTTTTGGGCTTATTTAACTCCCTAATTTTCTCAATTTGTCTATTTTGATTACTCTTCGTTATAGGATTCATCATGTGGCAAACTACCGAACCTATATATTCTAACATGTAGTTCGCAGATGTTAAATGAACCGAAAGGACATCTATAGTTCCATTATGATTTGAGGACAGTTTTCCCATTTCTAGTGTTGTCCTGTTGAGCTCGGAGTTACAAAAATGAGGCAAACTGAAAAGCCCCAAAGCGAACCCTCTTTAATCCTATCAAAACTTAAGTAGTTATTGTTCAAATGGCCGTAATTTTCTAGGATCTTGACGTAAAATGTGATTGAACTTTCAAAATCAAGCTAGAAGCAAATCACTGGCACGAAATCGAAGCATAAGAAAGAATAGTTTTAAAACCCATGAACAGAACCGAATCGGTTCACTTGGTTTAACACGTTCATCCAGTTATCCGGTCGATTCATGGTTTTCCAACTTCGAATCAATTCAGGCGATAAGGTTATAACTAACATTCTAGAAATAGCCAAACACAAAGCTATTGCCCTTTGGATTAATGTGCCTAGACACTGGTTAAGCAACTAAGTAAATAAAGCATAGAGTTGATACATTGACTTTACTTGCAAACTTTTCTCGTGTAATGTTCGACCAATATTCTGAAAATTAAATTTATTTTATGTTAAATACGTTTAGCAAGTATTTTTAACACGACCCGCATTATATATGTGTTAGCACTTACAGATTCGAACTTGGCTTAACAAGCTACTTGGCCTTGTCTTGAGCTCTGGAAAAATTGAGTCAAAGGTCGAGTACACATTTTGGTGAGTAGTAGAGTCTGATTATTAACCAATTAGATGACCCTTTATAGTTTTTTGTTTAAACCAAATGAGTAATTTTTGGGAAGTGCTCTTCTCACCATTCCAAAAATTTTATCCACAATTTCCAATAATCTTAAACCATAGCCAACGCCAGAGAAAAATAGGTTTCAAGTATAAAAATGTACACGGATATGTCCCTTCTGCTTTTAGATTCATGCGTAAATAAATTAAGTTTGGGATTACAAGATCAAAGTGATTGCAAAATGCCTACATAGGAATTTTCCGACATAACCAGATGAGAGAGATAATTTTACACTAACTAAGGCTTTTATTTTGTTTTCAAAATTCTTTCAAATTAGAAACTACCGTCTCCTTGGAAACCATTTTATTGAGACTCTTGGCTGCAATTGACAAATTATTCACAGACTCCACGGCATTCATTCGGTTTTTCCATGAAAAGATTGTCTCCCCGTCACAAAATTGTAGCTTACAGTGGACATCTAACTGGTAATTTTGTTAACAAATCTCAGTTTATGCTTAACTTACACATATAGAACCACCTGCACATGCAGTCTTCCTGCAAGCGATTTGTGATTCGGCCATTGCCAAAGAATAGCACGGTGTCAAAGCTTGCTAAGGACTAAAACAGCTCATGAGAAGAGGTCACTTTTTATCCAGAATCATTTGAAGAGTATTTACAAGACGGAGCACATGATAAACACTTATAGCAAAGAACTTCGGAATTTTTTTCCATGATGACACAGCTCATTCCTGCCCGTATCTCGATCCCATGGTGTTTGGGGACTTTCTCCGAGTTTCATGAAATGCAGCTTGAATCTACACAAGGATGATATGATTGACTCATTGTTAATTAATGAAGATATGCAAGATCGCAGCGTCACAATTTATCTCATGAAAGATAAGGTACAAATGCGTAAACATCATTTACACCAATCGCAGTGGGACCACAGTGAACAAAGGCTTCATTAGCTGGCCAATGAAAAAGAAAACAATAGGCCTAAAAGAAGTAAGCAATTAGCAATAACACTTTCCTTGTTTGTCTTCAGGAACAGAATTGATGTTAATAAAATTATGCTGAAAAGGTGAAGTGCCAAAACTACAGGACAGAAAGATGTATTTGTTACTTGATCATTGGCAATGTCCAATTAGCAAAATCAGCAATTTAGCATAATTTGTGAGGAGGTCAATTTCAACTTTACAAATTCAATGCCACATACATGAGAACTGAGCTTATCAAATCAGAAACCTATATGACAACATTCAAAGAATATTATCACACAAATACACTTACAGAAATGGAGGAGCTTAGCAGTGCATACCTCCCTCTATATAGTGCCTCCTCGAGTTCAGGAGTGATATCAATAGAATGCAACCACATCAAACGACTCTGCATCAGGGTAACATATAAAAAAAATCAGTAGCTACTCATTTGATTAACAAAGAGATAGAACCTAATGAGCATATAGAAAGCAGATTCAATTTAAAAAACTACATTTATTATCATTCGGGTATGTGCTGCTGAGACTAGATCAAGTGTTTTGGATCTTCACGAGCATCAAAATTTCGTCAGGACACTCCAGTTGGCCCATGAGCCTCTTCAAGTATGGCACGCAAGATGGTCCTCAGCTGTTGCTGATGCTTCCTCTGCAAAATCCTTTTCTTCATTTTATCGGTCTCAGGTCTGGAATTTGAAGATCCTCAGCCAAGTGAGCCACACCCAAATCAGTCATGTGATAAAACAATTCCGTGACAACAATAGGATCAAATGGGATGTAAACTAATTAGCAAATTCTTGAGCTCCTCGCCCCAGCTTGTTTCACAGAACAGGCAAAAAATTGTCCAATTATGCAAAAGGTTATCGATGCAGCTGATTGAATCGAAGTCCAATAGTAAGCCTTAGTCATTCCATAGACCAAACAAACCTGTCATAGAAGGAGCACCAGTTCGCCTTTGCTCGATAATCTTTCAAAACAACAGCTCTGAGCTGGTCTACAATTATATATGACGGACTAGTCAAAACAACTTTTCATTTTTTTTATCACCAACCAGAGAAACTTGAAACTCGACTTTTATTTTAGCTCAGTTTCTCATACTATAGGGAATTCATGCTCTGTCTTGGAAGATGCAAGAGGAACATCGAGGGAACAATAAGAAACTTGAATGGTTTTTTT
Source organism: Syzygium jambos (assembly GCA_031216235.1). Lineage (NCBI taxonomy): Eukaryota > Viridiplantae > Streptophyta > Magnoliopsida > Myrtales > Myrtaceae > Syzygium > Syzygium jambos. Next base: position 22,860,217 of record CM062221.1, on the reverse strand, counting down.
ATCATCAGAGAAAACGATAGGTGTTTGTTCTGAACAGAATATCTGTCATTAGTCAAATTTGACACACAAAAATACTCACAAAGGAACTCAAAATGGCCAAGGATTTCTTAAAAGAAAATATGAATTTTGACATAGGGAAAAATGGACTTTGGGAGCAGTTTAGAATGTTGAGTAGTAGAAGATCATCGGCCTCTAGATAAAATATTCAAATCCTGGGTTTATTGAGAGGGAAACTGTAGATCACTAGGGAATTCTTGTTTACCTATGTTTGATATTTTCATCCTTGCCTCACGAGCCGTTAATCTGTTTGCAGTCTACAAAAGCTGCCATTGGAGGATAAATGAAAACATTGCTATAACGTAATACGTAGCAAATCCAGAGTTTTCAAAATCAATCAAATAGATACCCGGTGTGGAGCAAATCATTCTTAAAATATAGAACTTCGAGAAAAGTATTACTCTATTAGCTCACGCTGGCCGTTCAAGGATGAAGAATCTTACTAGATAACCAATGTCTTCTGTTGACATTTGGGTCTACATTTTGATCTTGGCTGAAGCATCATGTCAGCTTCTATGACCAACTCCCCCGCTCCTTCAATTATGTAAGACTAGCAATTTAGGATCGTACACAACCCTGTCATGGAAAACCTTCTTGTCAAAAGAAGATAGTGATGAAAAGTAGGTCATGAATCTCAGAAGAAAAATGGTTCACTGCTTATTTACCTCTGTTAAGGAAACATCACTCTATGAGTCGTAATATGGCTCTGATTCATAATTTCTAAAGATGCGTGTTCCGGATAATTTCGGTATTGCTTCCAATGAGTCACAACCAGAAATATCCAAATCAATTAAATCCAAATTTTCAAGTCCCCGAAGCTGAGTAAGTTTCTTGCAATCTTGAACTACTAGAGATTGTAACCTCTCACATCCATTCAAATATGGCAAAGTCTCCTTTGATTTGCATCCTATGAAATCGTCAGGACCTTGAATTTCGACTAGATTGTTACACCGGACAGCCACTAATCGCTTCAAACACCATGATTCTGGATAGAGAAGCCTTTTAATGGAATTGCAGCCATATATAAATATGCCCTCCAAGAACTCCAAATTATCATGGCCTTGAATTTCGACTAGGTTATTGCAATCCTCAACGCGTAATCGTTTCAAACGAATTAATTGTGAAAGGTTCAATCTTTCAATGAAACTGCACCTTTTTATTGAAAACTCTTCCAAGTTCTTCAATCCATCGAGCTTAAACAATATCCAATTATCAAACACAATTTTGCATTTCAAGGGTCTTGAGGAAAGCTCGGGGTATTCAAGAAGATGGTGTTTTCTTCGGTAGATTAGACAAGCTTTTAACTTCATGGAACCATGAATCGAGAGATCTGTTAAGTCCGAAGGAAACTTTGGCAGCGACTGGAGCTTGTTACATCCCCATAGGTTAAGGCTTTGGAGAGAAGGATTCCAGATGCTTTCTGGGAGGTCAGATATCGATGTGAAATAGATATGGAGATTCTTGAGCGAAGATAAGTCACCGATTTCACTAGGAAGCTTTTCAATCCCAGAATAACCAAGGCCTAGATGTTGCAAATTCCGTAAATCCCCAATAGACGTAGGGATCTCTGTAATACTAGAAGCAGAATCCAATAGAAGTTCTTCTAAATCTTTTAATTTGCCCACTTCCTCTGGTAGCTCCTTCAGACGTCGACATTTACTCAAGTCCAAGGAAACGAGGCTAGTGAGTTTGCCAACAGAAGGGTGGAGATGCTCCAGTCTAGAACAATCTCTCAAGTTGAGGATCTTCAACTGCGCGAAAGCCGAGAGATCAGGAGTACATCTTAAACCATGGCAACATCTAAGGTCGAGAACTTGTAGCCCCTTTGCCGTCTACACAAAAAGAAATAATAAAGCTGTCAAAAGAATGAGTAGGGGATCGGCTAAACAAAAAGAAAACCCAAAAAATCACAGAGAGAATTGTCTTCTTTTCCCCCATCTTACCGTGATCAAACTCCAGCCTTCCCAATCCTCTGTGATCTTGCTGCGTGATAATTCCAGCACCCGTAATTTCGGTAGATGCAAATTGGTCGTTGAAAGAGGCAATTTGCTCAATTTGCTTTCATAGACCCACCATTGAAGCCATCTTATTTCACAAAGGAGTTTGTTGGAGTCTCCGCTTGAAGCTGCTCGCATCAAGTCATCGAACCAGGGTTTGTGAAACTCCCACTGTATCAAATCAATCCGTAGACCGTGTAAATTGACCTTTTAACTATTCAGTTTCTGTTTCTTTTTTTAAATCTTGGATTTGTACGATTTGTTGTCATTCTATCCTTCCTGTACATAAACACGGACGTGAACTCACATTTAAATTTTTTTTTCAACGACCTTTGGAAATTTTTGAAAATAAAGAAAAAAATAGTTATTGCTTTAAAACAACTAAGGCAAATGCACCTCAATGTTTTATCTTTTGCTTTTTTTCAAATTTTGTAGCTTGTGTACTTTGACTTTTATCCAAAACGAAATACATGAAGCCATTTTACAACATACAAATATTTACTTGTAAATTTTCATATGACTTGTGTATAATTTTTCAAAAGAATTTGTTAAAGAGTGCCGGTGGGCCACCTATAAGTAGCTAGGGTAGCACCCGATTTTCATTTTATTAACTATGTTTGTGGAGTGTTTAATCATTTTTTTGAAAACTGAAACTTTTTTTTGTAAAGTATTTTTAAAAAAAAAGATGTGGTGACATTGGTTAGCAGTACACTTTTTAGATTTTGCATGAGAATGACACCGTTTCTTTTTGCATCTTATAAGTCAAAACATACTGTTTAACTTTCATGCTAAAACAGATCATTTAATTAGTTGAAGATGGTGAAAAAAAATCCCATGTGACTTTGATTGGCTTTAAAAATAGTACCTATATTTTCCCCCAAAAGTTTAATTGGTTGGAATTGTTTTTTCGGTTGGTTTGATTCACTTTTACAATTTGACTCATTTGTCTTTATCTCTACTTTACATATTAAATAATAAAAAATCAACAATGGGTATAATTTCTCTTAAGTTTGTTTGTAGGAAAAGTCACCAAATTGTTGTAATCAGCATTCCATGCTATCTTTCATAATTTTCGCTTGTACATCAATCTATACAATATATTACATTAATAAATCTCTTATATGGAAAGGGGATATGAAACCTCAAACTTTCATCAAAAGTTTCCACACAATTCGCATATATTTCACCAATATGAACTGAAGTAATAGGATATAACAAGATAGACATAATTATATTTTAAATAGTCGAGACAAATGGAAATTAGTCCCATAAGTATTCCAATTCCAAAGTTAAATAAAAATTTCTTGAATTGCATAACCATTTAATTTTTTTTCCAACACTAATTATCATCTTTCAACATTTTTGTCTTTTCAAAACAGATTTGAGTTCTATTTTTTATTTTTCAAACACCCATATGGTGTGCTCTTTTTGCTAATGTTAAAAAGTTATTGGATCGACAAAAGAGTGTGATATTGAATCATGGGAACAAACTATTTCAAATTATATCAAGAATATAAAGCTGTTTCCATTGCCCAACATCTCTTGATTGATTGCTAGGGTAAATCCTTGCTATTGATCAGTCATGAGTCTATGAGGCATCCCAGATGGCCAATATATAATAATAAAATGACACGAACATTGATAATTTAAGGAAAAGAGAAACAAAGTTGAAAAAATTGGCTTATGCTGAAAATCATATATAATGAATACAATGGTACGGATATAATAATAAGCACGACATTTCCTCTAATTAGTCGAGTTTTCTTTTTCTTCATAGTCAAGTTAGTATAGCGGTTTCTGGCACAAAAGAGGCATTGTCCCAAAAAATTATATATAATATAAAACAACTTATAGCGAATAGAAATGTTTGTTATTAGAAAATCCACTCTTTATCACACACCTAACCTAATCCATGAATTGAGCAAGGCCAGCAGGATAAAACCTTAAACAGCAGCAAGATTTTCCTAAAAATATTTTTAAGGGGATTTTTGCTATCTTATCTATTAAGATTAAAGAAGAATGAAAAGAGATAGAAATAACCAGAAGAGAGACGAGTACCTTCAATATCAAAATGGAGAAAAAAATGTCAAACATTGGATTCCTAGATCACAGGAGCACCACAATACATTTGGCCGTACTAGATAGCAAGTACATGTGAAAAGTGTCAAATTTTTCCAATCTTATTGTTTTGAATTAATTATCAGTTATTATAATTGACACATACTATCTTTTTTTTTTACCAAGAAATCTTCATTTATTTGATCTATGGTGTTTATACTTCATCTCCATTCATTATTGTAGTCCTTCTGATTATCAATATTTTCAACTACATATGACAATTGCATGCTTTTGGTAAACGAGATTTATAGTGTTAAATTATAATTACAGGATCTTGAATTGATTGTCAATCAAATTTTTACAGATGTAATTTATTCAATGAAATCAAATCAAATGATATAACTTTTTCAACCTTGAGATACTTATAACTTATTTTGCTATCACAATTAATCTACGATGGACATAAATGGATGTTTAAATATATTTTTTTCCTAGAAAGTAAGAGCATCTTTTCATGCTTGATGAAATATTAGAATAGATCATATTAATTATATTAAAATAAGAGGGAGAGAAAAAGGATGGAGTGCATATTTTACCCCTTGATGTCTTAGTACTCTTGGGACTCCCTTGTAGTTGTGGTCCCATGGTCCACTACGTTTCTCAAGTGGTTGTTCTTGGCAAAAAATACTCCTTCCAAGATCTCTCAGTTGATCATGTATCATAAACTCACCATCATCTCCAATTTTAATCAAGCACCTCAACTTCAACTCTTCAATTCCTTGACTTGGATAAAACCCACAGTCCTCCCACACGTACATGGCGTACTTGCGCACTTCCTCATCGCTCTCTTTTCCAATAAAGAAACAAATAATATCGAGAAAAATATACTTATGTCCATCTTCTAATGCATCGTAACTTATCCGCAATATCTTTTGGACATCTCTATGTGGTTGGTTTTTTAATTGCTTCCGCACATCTTCCCATACTTTTCGATTCGCTTTTTTGTACAAGTATGAACCTACGACTTGAAGTGCCAAGGGAAGCCCACCCATGGTGGATATGATATCATGAGATATACCCTCAAAGTCCCTCGGAGAATGTTCCGTACAAAATGCATGTCTATTAAATAAAGCCAAAGAATTCACCTTATCCATTTCCTTCAATTCATACTTGTAGTCTACCTCGAATTTAGATTGATCAAGAATGGCTTCATTTCTAGTGGTAACAATGATTATACTTTCGGCCATAAACCAATTATGTTCCCTAGCCAACGCATCCAGTTGATTCTTGTCATCTATATCATCCAGAAGAATGAGAACCTTTTTTCCTCTGAAACTAGATTTGATCAAACTAATTCCGTTATCAACATTCTCAACTTGATGTTCGATTTGCAATATGTCCTTAATTAGTTGTTTTTGTAGATAAGGAATATTCTTGCGGTGAGTTGTTTCTCGAATATCAGCAAGGAAGCTACAATGCACAAAGTCATTCGACAACTGGTTGTAAATTACCTTAGCAAGAGTCGTTTTTCCAATCCCACCCATGCCATAGATTCCAATCATTCGAGCAACATTGGCAGGAGTGTATACCCAATTCTTGATTTCGTTCACATGATCCTCAATTCCAACTAAGTGCTTAGGAACATCAAGCTGAAAATCTTGTCGCAACTTGCTCAAAATATATTTGACTACTTTGTCCACTAATTCTCCTTCATGCCTGTCAAACAACAAAACTCAATGATAACTGCTTAATCTCATCAAAAGATTGGCATATGACAATGGATTCATGGGGCCAATTAACTTGCAAGCCGTTTTGGTATTACAATTAACAATGGGGAAAGATGTTGTAGCGGCCATTTCATTTTTTTTCGCAATCCTTTTACGCCAATAGAAAGATAGGAGGTCAATTTTATTTTTTTTGGGTTTAAAAAATTTTAGAAGGAGAGGAGGTTACCCCAAGATCACCTACCAATGGGGTTACTGGCATTGGAAATCAAACCTAAACATGGTAAATGTGAAGTGTCGAATTCTTATCAGCTGAGCCAACCCGTTGGCACAAAGAGGTCTATTTTATCTGGTAGTGATCAAGTTTTTGGAAGACCGCGAGCGTTGGAGTCCTTTCTAGGCATGTTACTTAGTGATTGATACTATTGGCTGGAGGGGTTGTTGTTTCTTTCTTGTGTTGCTCTGGAACGGAGACAAATGTAAAATTCTTGGGCGCTACGGGATCTTTGGTTTAAGTTGTCGTTGGTTAGTTTTCAGGACATCTTGAGAAGTACTAGCGTTTGTTAGTCTTCGAGGCATTATTGGGACATTTTGGGGATCTTTTCTAAGCTTGCAGTGAAAGTAATATATCTGCATTTCATTGGTTATGCATGAAGAAGAAAACTTAGTTATCAAAAAAAAGGAAAAAAGTTATGTGAAATACCCGTTAGCAACTTTCTCGGATTCCCATCCATGTAAGTCACTCACTTCTCTAAGTGCTCGTTGCCCTTCCTGAATATCCTTCTCATCAAAACGCTTCTTACGCGAATGGAAGGCCTCCCCAAACCTTCCTTTTAGATACCGCACATCCGATGGGTCCACTTTGTAAAAGATGGGCAAGACTATGTGTGACGTGCTCTTCTTGCAGTCCATGATATGAATGAGCTCGCGGAGGCACCATTTGCTCGAAGCATAATTTTCCGAGATGATGGGGATCGAAATTTTAGACCGTGCGATGGCATCGAGAATCCATGGACCAAATTCCTCACCAATTGGGATGCTGTTATCATCCCTCAACACGCAAATTGGTACAGTCCCTGCTTTGATCAAACTGTGATAGAGGTGGTCAGTAAATGCCTTGCGGGTATCTGTGCCTCTAAAGCTTAAGAACACGCCATGCTGACTGCTACCTACATCTGTGGGTACCGGAGAAATGTATGCTCGCTCAGTGCTCTCTTTCTCTGCTCTCTCTCTCTTTCCCTGACTCTGCCCATTACCCATGCCGATCTGAGGGGGAAAGTTGAAACGAAAAGATGCTTTTCTACTGCTCAAAAGGATTGATGAACAACGAAGGATGCTTTTCTGCAAGTGTTTGTAGTCCTTGCCTTATCTTCTTTTGGACCCCATCGTCTAGTCAAGTCAAACTTTGTTGGCTTGGTCCACTCGAGGATAACGTGTACGTTAAGTTCTCCCCTTGGAAATGGCGAAGAAGGTTCGTGCTCCTTGAGAGGTTTGACTGTGGAAGATTAGGTGATGGCCCCTAAAGAGAGGTCCCCAAAAAGGTCAACTACCTCTCTCTCTCTCTCTAGGCGTGTTCGCCAATCCGTGGTCTCTCGATGACCGCTAGCTCTACCCTAAGAAGTAGGAATCGTAGCAATCCATATCGCTTTCCTGGCCCCCATTGCTGATGCTTTTTCTGTATTTACAAAAAATTTCATATTCACTTATAAGTCTTGGCCACACCAAAATTTCCTAGTTTCTTTACATTCCAAAGTTTAAAGAATTATTGTTAAAAACTTTTAGCAGAATAGTCTTCCAAATTTAAGAGCTCTGTTTTGCTACAAACATGCTTGCAGTTGTGAAATATGATAATGATGAGCAATTATTTCCAAATTTGAGAAGTAATGCTTTGGTATAGATGGGATGATTGAACATTACTAATAGGTCTATCTCTATTTTGGTAATATGAGCTATCCATTGAAAAAATACACATTTTTGACATTTTAACGAGAGATTCTTTAGGAAAATATTCGAATGTGTTAGTAATCTAAAAAGCCGACGTAGGGGAAAAAATTCAAGGTCATGAGTCTATATAAAAGTTAAATATCATTTGCTATCTATTTTGCAAAATACATCATCTTACTAAAATGAGACAAAAAACAAAATTTTCTAACATGATATATGTTAGTGATTAGAAATAATCTACTTTGATTTTCTTAGCAACATGTACTGGTCAGGATCATCGTTTTGCTAGCTTGTACAAGAAAATGGAAAATCTTGGGGCCCATCGCATTGTCTCGAAAATGGATAATGTCATTCCTGATTCCAAGATTCAAGAGGGCAAACTTATGCTTATTGGTGTCAAGGCTAGTGTTTTAGATAAGTTCGAAACCTTTTTGCAGAATACTTGCAAATAGATTTTGGCCGATGAAGAAATAGTTTATGAAGGACGGATGCTTCTATCAAATGGGTAAACTAATGAGATAAAAAAAAATAGACAAATACGTAAACATGTTTATTTTATATCAAACTTACATTCACTCTTATAGACTAACACAAGAGAGATCAATATAATTTAAATAATTGAAGCTTTGTCAATTTCCGCCAGGTCCATCAACATATGGTGAATCCTTTTAGGGTATCTCACACATGATAGGTCCACTTTGTGAAAAAAAGGCAAGATTAAATGTCTTGTGCTTGAGCTTGAGAAGGCCTCATTTGCTAGAAGCAGAATTTTCAGATATTATAGGCATCAAAACTTTAGACCACACATCAAGCAGCCGTGAGCCAACCCCTTGCCACCCCCACATCCCCAATAGACAAAAGGGGCCCAGAACACACAAGTTCAACCGATTATCCCGATAACAAAGGGACGAATCAATACAAATGACACGCTAAAGAGACAGGAAAAGGCAATTACCTGCTGCGAGCTGAGATGCGAAGTGAGGCGCGAGATCATAGAGAGGAGACCCTAAACAAGTTTGGGCGAGAACCTCCAAGTGAAAAGATCAAAGAAAGCTAGTGAGGACGATAGTTTCGAATTGTCTGCAAGAGGGAGGCCGAGCGTGAGGGAGAAGTAGAGAGAGAGAGAGTACAGAATGACCAATTCTGGTCATATCTACTTTTAAACCATTTTGTTAAACAGATAAATGTGGCTCTTGCTAATTTTTCATTATGATATTATCAAAGACGTTCTTCCTCTTGTAAATGCTACATTCTCTCCCACCCTAAACATGCATAAATCATATTGTCAAATCTATCGTAGGTCAGCAACTTTCTACGCTATATTATACACGTAAAAATCACGTCTTTGTTGTAAGCAGTTAAATCGCGTGAAAACCACACTTCATGGTGAGTTTCTCTAATTCAATCTGCCACGATAAAGTGCACCTAAAAATTGTCCACATACTAAATATGTGTAAGTGCATTGAAACCAGCAGCTTTGCTCACTTTCAAGTTTTCCTTTGTAACCAGCACAAAAAAATAGTACAATTGTGAATTTTTCAAAATTTCCGGAAAACATATGAATTTTCTGTCATATTCCGGAAATTACGAAAATTGCCAATATAATGGAAAATGGTTTTATGGACATCCAAAAATTCTCTAATTTATCTGATATGTTCAGATAAATTTTTGTTGTTGAGAATTCTAATCCGTAGTCTTTGAAAGGTTTTGTGCGATTATTGAAGAGAATACACTAGCACGATTGATATTTGGAAAAATCTAGTTTTTAACTATTTTCAAGGAAAAAAAGAATTATTTCTTCAAAAACTGAGTATTTTGGATGTTTTAGGGTTTAAGTAATTTTGGACAATTGGGGTACGTATAGGGCCAATAGACCCAAAATCGGGTCTAGAAGGGTATTTTCGTAATTTTAATCGAACGGACCTTTTGTCCCAAGGGAATTCAATCAACCATTAATGTTTTGAAAACAACATCGGGATAAGGGCCAGCATGCAATTCCATCAAATTCAACCGATTTAACCATTTATAACCGATTAGTTTAAATGAGAAAATTGTAGTAAGGAAAAATTAGCAATATATGTGATGATGATTTTGAAAAGGTCGAGGGAATATCACATGTAATATTTTGTATGCTTTAAAGGATATTAAGTGTTATGCAATGAGCAATAATCAAATATTTTCTTTTTGTCCTATCCATTGTAATAGACTGGAGAATGAAGGCCGGGCTTACCTGGAGGAGCGATTCAAAGATGAAATTACTGTGATGGATTTTAGTGTTTGAGAAGAAGTTGCCTTCAAGCAGATTAAGTTGTGTCTGAGTCCCGAAAGGCAGTGTAATCGAAGGATCACCTTCATGCATCAACCTAGATCTATCAAAACCAGATATATCTCAGAACAAAAAACGAGTCTCAGTGATTTATGGTGATTGGCGTTTGTCCTCTTCAAGCACAAGCACTTGGGACTTTAAATAAAAGCTTTGCTTCTTCTCTTGCCCCAAAGGAGACGCGCAATCTTGTGGTGGATGGTGTTTCTTAGACGAGGCAATTGTACTTCCTTTGATTCTACCTTTTTGACCAAGACCCACCAAAACAATCCCTTCCTCGAAATTGGCAAGACGACCCCCCTGGAGACTTTACTTGTTAGATCTTTTTGGTTATCGGATCCCATGGCCAAGCAAATCATAGTGGAAATTAACTTCTATACATGATGCTGTTCCTTCATAGCCGCGGAATTATCTCCTTTTTTTCTTTGGTCAGACGGAATTATCACCTTTACCTGGTAACTTTTGCAAGGTGTTCATATTGGAAATTGCCTGTTCTCTTGCCTCAAAAGATGAGCCAGATGTGATTGGGATACGCACAATCCTAAAAAGAAAAAATAGTAATGATTTTTCCATTTGCTTTGGCATGACTCCTCCTTGGTTTGTCTCGTGCTCGAGTGCGGTACACCCCGGCACGTGGAGCCCACTATGTGTGGCGCTACAATTGCATGAGCTTTTTTTTCGCTTGCCTATTGCTTTGACCAATGATCGAGTAACGCGTCATTCGTTCTTTACTCGTTATAGATTGCTAGATTTAGCGGGACTCATGTATAACTTAAATGGGCCATGTCATTTTTAGTTTTCCAAACATGATCTTTCTCAAGATATCAGTTAGCTCCACGTCCAAACGGCGAAATCAATTAGAGGCAATTCAGCCAAACCTCCTCCGGATGTCTTATACTGATATCGTGCGCTTCATCTGCACACACAAATTTTTATCTTACGTAGACAGGGATCAAAGTTGTGGTGAAGTATAAGGGAAAATGCTTTCGTCTGAATATGTCTTCTTATCCGCATTTTCCTTACCTGTGCTGTCAATGACCTTATTTCTAGACACACCCACATACCTTTTTTCAGCAAATATTCCTCGGAAGCAAATTTCTTTCTTAGACTATTCATGCCGTTGAATTCTCTGGCAACATTCACCACTTCATCCCGCATATTTGGTTGCCGAAGGGGAGACCTTCTAATGGTAGAAGCCCCTGGCTGCGATGATGATCTCTTTTTGAGTCCACCGTTGCTAGTTAGGAAGCTAAATATTTTGGGATAATGACACATATAGTCCTTGGACTTTGGCCCAATATGCAAGTTGGTCTCTGAGCTTTTAGTGTATTCAATATAGTCCATGAACTTTAACCTAATGTTCAATATGATCCATAAATTTTTAATTTGTTCAATGTGGTCCCTGAACTTTTGGTATATGTTCAATTTAGTCCTTAAATTATATAAAAATATTTAATGTAGTCCTTTCATTAATTCAGGTTCAAGTACTACATTGAACATTTTCATATAATTCAAGGACTACTTTGAACATGTACCAAAAATTTAAGAATGACATTGAATAAATTAAAAGTTCAGGAACTACATTGCACATTGGATTGAAGTTCATGGACTATATTGAACAAATTAAAAGTTTAGGAGTCACATTGAATATTAGGCCAAAATTCAGGGATTGTCTGTGTCATTTTCCCATAAGGGAATGAAGAAAGCATGGAAAAATTACCTAAAAAGTGCTAAATCAATTACACTTATGCCAATTTAGTTATAAACTTTTCAATTTGTAAACATTTTGACAATTTGCCAATGTAGTCCATCCAGCCAGTTTTAGTGGAAAATTGTTGACGTAGAAGCTGGGCATCCTATGTGGCATGATCGACATTGACGTAGAAAATTTTTGAAATTTTTAATTTTTTTAGAACTTATATAAAAATAGAAAGGGAAACATCAATCCCGCCATCACTGGGAAGGTTCTTCGAAAAGAGCACTTCGAGTGTGCGCTCTCTCCAGAGACTAGCGATCAATTCAATTTCGACTTGTGCATCATCAATCGATCAATCGAATTGTTGGAACATGTTGACTTCCATGGAGGATCGGGGCTTAGAGGTAGATAAAGCTCGATTGCTGAGCTTGGCACTTGAGTTCGGCTTCCTCGAGCAGTTCGCCAATAAGTGCTTGGACCGTCTCGTTTTGCTCTATGGTACTCGAATCATTATTTTGTCACGCAACTTGTGTGCTAGTCAGCGTTGCATATATCATGTACGTATTTCTCGTCCACAACGATGATGGTTGTGGAATAGTCTGCTTTAGTTTTGAATAGATTAGAGTTGGTTTAGCGATGCAGTCTTGCTGACAAACGTAATGTCCGCTACTGTTCCAGTTTGATGTGTTGGACGGTGGTTTTACTTGATTATTAGCCGAACTGCATCCTAATGGGCGCTTAAATGTAAAAAATACTCACTTTCCATTTGCTTATCACTACAACTGTAGCATAAAATACCTTTTATTCTACCACATCGGGTGCATTTGGGAATGGCTTTCCAAAGCCGCTTTGGGCGTCCAAAGCCCTTGGGCTAAAATTGGGTGTTTGGGAATAGTTTTTGGAAACCCCATTCAGCAAAAGTCAGCCTTGTGGAGGTTGAAAGCCCAAGGCAGGTCCTAGGCTGCCTTAGGCTTTTAGCTCTCTCGGTGTGCAATACTCTCGAATAAGTAAAAACATTTCTTCCAAAACTACCCTCATCTATTTTTTGTTTTTCCGATTTTGTCCTTTTTTATCAATGTTCATCGTCTTCTCCACTTAGCTTGACAGCATAGCTGTGAGGGGACGGCGACGGGCCGGAGAGGGGCCAACGTGGTCACGCAACCCAGTGACTGTTGCCTAGGGTGGCACGACCGCCGTAACGGGCCGCACGACCCAGGCGAGGGCCACCTGATGTCACACGACCTAGATGGCCATCATTGGGAACTCGCACGACCTCATAGAGGCGCCACATGATTCATGCGAGGGCCGGCTGAGGTTGTGTTACCCATATGAACCTCGAGGACCGCCTTGCCTGGGTTTCGCAACCCCCGCGTAACCCAGGCGAGGCTCGCGAAACCCAGGCAACACGGCCCTCGTCCATGGTTGCCGCGGTTGCCTGAGGTCATTTGGCCTCAGACGACGACCGCACAATGCCACATCTGGGTCACCAGCGGCCCTTGCCTAGGTAGCCCTCGTCGGTGGTTAAGAGTCGTTAAGAGTCGCTCGACCCTAGGCAGGCCTCGTCAGTGGTCGCCGGGGGCTGCTTGAGGTTGTTCGACCTTAGGCGACGGTCGCCAGTGCCAAATCTGGGTTGTCGGTAGTTGCCTGCCCTTTGCTAGCTCCGGCGTAGGGTTTGAACTTTTCTTTATTAAAAAATAAAAAAAGTGCCTTGCAAGAATAATTTTTCCAAAAGCTATTTTACTTAAAGTTGCTTTGCAATTAACTTTTAAATTACAACTTACTAACACAATTTGCATTTTGGAAAACACCTTCAACTTTAAAGTCCTTTTCATTTTTCTAAAGACTATCCCCGAAAGTTTTCCCAAACACAGCCATCATCTCTCTCTCTCGCTCTCTCTCTCTCTCTCTCTCTCTCTCTCTCTCTCTCTCTCTCTCTCTCTCTCTCTCTCTCTCTCTCTCTCTCTCTCTCTCTCTCTCTCTCTCTCTCTCTCTCTCTCTCTCTTCTTTGTCATATCTCAACTCGAAAATAGAGGCGTCTTGCTCAAAGCTGCAATAACGCTTGACTAGATCTAGCATTGGTTTGAGTAATTCTAGCATGCATCGAGCTAGACGCAGTGTTGGATCTCGATTGGATTTGATGTCGAGCCCAACACCGTAGTAGGCTGTCATCGAGGACTCATAACTCAAGAATAAATATGTTGTTGCAGCAATCAAGTGCGATAACAAATTGGGTCAATGGAATATAGCTCCTTACATAGCATGCTCATGCTAGTATCTACATTTTGCAAAAAAAAATCTTTATCACGAAGGAAAGGCTTTTTAAAAATTTTTATATTAATTTTTCTATGAAAACGAGTTAATTACCTTTTTGGAAAGTCTTTGGCGGGGGAAAGCAAGTCAAAGTCTTCCACCATCTTGCTTGCATGGTTGCAAAGAAAGTGATAAGGCAAAAGCCGACGAGGCCTACTCAATAGAAAAAAAAAGTGGGGAGGACTAATGAGGAAAAGCAAGTCAAAAGTCCTCCCCCATCTTGCTTGCTTAGTTGCCAAGAAAGGGATAAGGTAAAGCCGACAAGACCAACTCAAAAGAAAAGGGGGAAAAAGAGGAAACGACTCGGGCACAAAAGCAAGTCAAAGTCTTTCACCATCTTGCTTGCTTAGTTGCCAAGAAAGGGATAAGGTAAAAGCCGACAAGACCTACTTAAAAGAAAATGGAGTAAAAAGATTCTGGCGATTGAAAGCAAGTCAAAGTCTACCACCATCTTGCTTGCTTAGTTGCATTGGGAGATGAGAGACCATTATTTATCGTGAAAATATTGTCTAAATTTAATTTATAAATGATGCAACGGAGAAAATCAATCACAATATAATAATTGTACTGAAGCTTGTGTTTTACGGCGGGGCTTTGTACGGGGTTTGCGCGGTTTCTTTTAAGTGTTTTAATAAAATCTAAATATGTGACAATGATATACATCAAACTCTTCAATTTTCCTATTAACTCTAAATAACTCATATTGATTTGATAGCATACGTGGTAATGCTATTGTTCTATAATTATACTCTTTTTCCTTTAAATTAACAAGAGTGAGCCAATCCAAGTCACGATTCACGAATGTGAACTCACGAATGTGCGATACATGTAATCCTAACGCGAAGTGTTCGAGGAGAGTTGAAATTGACAAGTGAAAGCTATCTGTTACTTGAAATATACATCGGCATAGCCTAGAGTAGCTACCTAATAAGTTTGTCAAATTTTCATCTTTATTCGAACTCATAAAATCCATTTTCTTCTTCCCCTGCTTGCTTTGGTTATGCTGATCGTGAGTTCTTCTTTTTAGATTTACATTAGATCCAACATTTTTTTGGTCCAGATACAATTTAGCACATATATTAGAATTTACTGTATTAAGAGAATGCTATTAAAAGGAGTGACATGTAAAACTAGTAACATTTTTTTTGGTCTAGATACAATTCACACCCATCATCTTAGTACCACCAAATTTAAGACGTCGAAATGAGGTTAAAAATCTTGGGTTCTGCTGCGCAATAAACAAAAGGAAGGGGATCAACACATGAAGAGAACAAAGAAGATTGTTCACCTTCACCAGCCAAAAGATTGCAAGGTCAACAGCAAACGCCAGAAAGAAATCCAAAAGAAAACCATACGAACCGTCTATTATTTACAAGTATATACCATCCTGGAAACAATATGCGTGCCATTAACGGGAAGAGCTGAAAGATTGTCTTCAATGCAAAATAACTGTAGTCATATGTCATCTTTTAACAAGTAAAAAAACGATTTCATTCGGTATTGGAGAGTTGCAGCCTAACGAAGCCATTTAAAGGATCACAACCATCAGCCACTGATCATATGTGAAACATATGTGAAAGACAGCCAAATGTCATGAGAATCAGTGATAATTGTCCTATTCGGCAGTACTAACATTTCGGCCTTCTTATTGTTTAAATGAAGAGCATGGAAAATCATAATGAAAATCGAGAAAGCAGTGTACAAGGATATACTCTTCAGTCTGTCATCATATGTGTCAAGCAGAACCATTTAAGGCTCCGTTGCCTTCAAAATCAGATCACCAAGTTTTGCATCTTCAAGCTAACTTTGAATGGTAGTTGCAGATCACCTCTTTTAGGAACACTATTGGGGAAATCGAACAAGTGAAGATCCAAAGCATCATGCATTCCCCTGCGGCAATATATCCAGCAATCCGGTCATTTGATTTGGGAAAATTAGGTGATGTTGGAAAGCTCTTACACTGCACAACCCAATTATACCCATCAATCATAATCTTAACAGGGTTTAACTTTTGATCAAAATCTAGTCGAAACTAGGTAAAAAAATAGGTGTCTTCAAGGTCAACAGTCTTCAATGAAGTAATAAATTTGATTCGCGTCCAATATGTGTTTGGGTTGAGGGAAGGGAAAGAAAATGGGTGGCAGTAATAACCTGGGGACTTTTCTTTTAATGCAGAGCAACAAGCGGATGAACTTGATTTTCTAATCCCCGAAATAATCAAATGATTCTTGTCCGTCTTTCTAAGTTATATTGAAAAACTCATCAAATGTGTGAGTATTCTTCAGACCGGTTGAAAAGTGCATAACATAAGGTTTCCTTTTAATAAACCATGTAATGCAGTTTTTCATGAAAATGCAGAAATGGTAAAAGTGCATAACATAGGGTTTCCTTTCGATAAATCAAGCAATGCAGTTTTTCATGGAAACACTGAAGTGGTAAGAGTGACTTACCTTGTTTAAGCGCTAAATAATCCACACGGGCCAACCATATATTTCCTTAGCCCCCGCACTTTGAGAATTAAGGGAAAACCTAAACCACCTCGTGGTATCTTATTCTATAAAATTGGATCAAGCGTTGAATGGATTTCCAAGTTGATTGTCATTTTAAACATGCATCGAAAATGTTTAGATGGGTGAATTATTTTCTTATCGCATATATCGGCATGTTGGATTATGATATATCGATATTGGATTAGCGCTCATGATCAAACTACAAATTGAGATACGATATATGTTCATCGACGATTCTGATTTGGGGCTTAATCATAGCCAATGTGATTTATGAGGCTTAACCACAGCCAATATAGCATATAGGGCCTTGTCACATGACGAAGCATGACTGAGATTGGGCATCAGAGCATGCGAGGGCCAACATGACTTGGGCCTTGTTGGCCCAAGCTTGGTTTTAAAAAAATTAAATTCAATAAAAAAATATTATTTGTTCAAATATTAGAAATAATGAGAAATTAATTCAGGAAAGTTAATAAAAATGCACATTTCGTTAAACCAAATTAAAACACAAGTATAACTTCTAATAATTTGAAAAAAAATAATTACACTTAGTGGTGCTCTAATTAATGGTTACACTCAAACATTCTTGTCCCTCAGCATGATTAAGATAATACAGTGTCATTGTTGTTCAGGTGTCCATGTTGGGTACATTCCTCTTACGCCCTATGCTAAACACTTCTAAATTTTACAAAAACAAGTTGGATCTATATGACTTCCAAAAGTTGGCTAGCAATGAACATAGACTTTGAAGGTGCCTTACACGCCGGTGGGATGAGTAAGTCACAAGCCATAATACAAAGAATTGGAAAAGTGGTAGCTCTCTTCCACCATTTCAGGTCCTCGAGACTATCTTTGCCAACACTATCAATATACTTGGAGTAGTCTATTCCCAAGTACGTCTCCAACTCATTGGTAGACAATGAAGACGAAGACTTAGCGGGCCGTGGGGGTGTTCTTCTACTTATGAAGCAAAGACCATATAGGTTTGTGGGCACTACTCAAAGAGGCCGCGCTATGGAGCTTGTCGTATTATATCGACCAACATATGCCACACACATATTTGAGAGCCAACTCATCGTTATCGCCAATGTGTGTTCCACTCGGAACTCCTGACTCTTGTTGAGGAAAACTCCTACTAGTTTTGAAATTGACAAAACTTTCTATGATATTTGTAAATCTGATAATTATCCTGAATCTTTTCTTTTCAGGAATATATGTTCTGAAAGATTAGAATGAAGTTTTTACAAGTCAGAAGAAAACGAAGACGCAGTAATTCTTCAGAAGCTGAATTCTTCAGAAGAAGACTAAGACGCAGTAATTCTTCAGAAGCTGAATTTTTCAGAAGAAGACGAAGACGCAGTAATTCTTCAGAAGCAAAATTCAGAACGAAGAATAACAGCTAGTGATCTGGCATGGATTTCACAGAAGGAAAGTTTTAGTTTGTTCAATTTTAATCAAATTGATTGACAATCAAATACTAAGACAAGAATGCTTTACAACGGACAAAAACTCTACTTATGGAAACCAAGATTCTGATTGTATGGGCGACCAGAATCAGTGGAATTCAGAATTTGTCATCTAACAGCTACTCAATCTTTTTTATCCAAATCTGTCCTGGGTGAAGATTGGAAGATGATCCTCTGCAAACTGTCCAACGGCTAGTGTGGATGTAGAGGAGTATTTAAGGAGATCGCGAGCAGCAAAAGAAGATAGATTCAAGAATCAACAAGTCCAAAGTCTGAGCATACTCCAATCATTTCTCTTGTCTTTCTAAGCTAAAATATTCAGATCTTGAGGGTTACTTTGTAAGAGTGATTGTGTGAGATAGAGAGCCCTATCATACACAAGAGTGATATTACTCAGATTCTGTAAATTCCTCTTGATTACATAGTGAAATCCAGCCAGTAGGCTGTAAGCGTGGGAGAGTGGACGTAGGCTTACTATAAGCCGAACCACTATAAACTTGTGTGCAGATCCTCTTCTCCTTATCTCCTTCTTTACATTCTGCACATCATTCTAACTTGAATCTGAATCTTATTTAGACTCTTCTGTAACTCGTTTTATTTCCGCATAAATTTTATAGAACTGTTTAGGATCACCTATTCACCCCCCTCTAGGTGACCCTTGCTAGCCATTTCAATTGGTATCAGAGCAGGTTGCTCATTTTTCTGAAGTGTTTTACTTCCGAGTTAACGATCTACATGGCTAGTTATGGTGCTCCAGGACTCATTGAAGGTTAAAGCAACAACAGACCACCATATTTCGATGGCAAGGAATATAGTGTCTGGAAGAATAAGATGAAGGCATTCATTAAGTCATGTGATCATATGCAATGGGATATCATCATCAATGGAGTCAAAGCAAAGTCTTCAGATTCAAAAGAAAAGGCAGATGCAAGCAAAGCAGCAGATCCTCCATTATCTCAAACTGAGATATCCAAAAGAGAAACTTTATATTCAAAAGCAAATTATTCTCTCTACTGTGTTTTATCTCCTGTTGAATATAAAAAAATTTCTGCTTGTGATTCTGCTAAGGAAATCTGGGATACTCTCTATATTACTTATGAAGGAACAGATCGAGCCAAGGAAACTCAAATCAATATCTTGCTTGGTCAATATGAATCCTTCAAAATGAAGCCTGGAGAATTAATTGCTGATTTCTATGACAGGTTTACTGACATAGTAAACGGTCTTGCCTATCAAGGACAATCAGTCCCAGATGCATTAAAGGTCAACAAACTTCTGAGAGGACTGACAGATCAGTGGGATAACATCAAAACATCTCTTCGTGAGACTCAAAGGATCAAGCCTTTATCAGTAAATGAGTTGATTGGAACTCTTCAATCATATGAGACTGAGAAACGAAATGAAGAGATTGAAACCATAGGTAATAAGTCAATTGCTTTAAAAACTAACATTGATTCTGATGCAGATTCTGAAGATGAAAATGTTGATGATGAGGAACTAGCTCTCTTCATAAAGAAGTACAAAAGAATGAAAATCAGAGGAAGAAACCTCAAAGGAAAGAAATCTTTTGAAAATAAGAAGCCTATCGACGAGACAGAGAGATCAAAGGAGATAATATGCTTTCACTGTAGAAAACGTGGACATATCAAGCCTAACTGTCCACTTCTGAAAAAGAAGACCAAATTTGAGAAAGCAAAGAAGGCCTTAAAAGCAGAAACTTGGAGTGACACAGAGTGCGAAGATAGTGATGAAGACATCTCAAATTTCTGTCTAATGGCAAAGACAGATTCAGACTCAGACTCTGATTCTGATCCCAAAGTGGAAATCGAGGTAAGACCTTCTGAAATGTCTTTTGAAGTATCAAATTATATTGATGATTTATGCTTTGAATTCAAGACTGCTCTTAAAAGAATCTCTTCTCTGAAAAAGGAAAATTCTTCACTAAGGCAACAGGATATTTCTCAAAAGGAAAAAATCGATTTCCTTCAAAAAGAATTTCATCAAATCAAGGAAAATCGAGATTTTCTTTCCAAAGAAAATATTGTTTTAAAAAAGGAAATTTCAGAAATTACTTGCAAGTTTTCAAAAGGTTCAGAAACCTTGAAGCATATCCTTTCCATTCAAATTCCTTACTATAACAAATCTGGTCTTGGATTTGTAAAGGAAAGTGACAGCCTGATCGATTTTCCAAAAGTCAAGGAGAGATTAAGACAAAGACCTCCTAGACAAGTTTATAAAAACCATTTCAAAAGGAATTTCGTAAAACCTGTTGGCCGAAGTGCACTCAAGTGCGCAAAATGTGGAGATCCACAACATTTTGAGAATGAATGTCCTAAGGTCTGGAGACCTATTCGAAGAGATTTTGTTAAGACAGCCTATACTAATGCTCTAGGACCCAAACAAGTTTGGGTACCAAAGAAAACTTGAGATGTTGTATTTCTTGCAGGTTACCACAAAGAGAAAAAGGAAGTGGTATCTAGACAGTGGATGCTCCAGACATATGACAGGAGATTCAAGCATATTCGCTAATATTCAAAGTCTGAAGGGTGGAAAAGTTTCCTTTGGAGGAAATACCAAAGGAAAAATCATTGGCAAAGGAACAGTTGATATTGGAGGACTTAGAATCAATGACGTTTCATTGGTAAAAGGACTCAACTACAATTTGATTAGCATAAGCCAGCTTTGTGATACAGGTTTCAGAATCAACTTTCAAGAAGATACATGCTCAGGAACAAGCAAAGATTCTTCTCAAACATTCACAGGAAGAAGACATGGCAATATTTATCTTCTGGATGTTAATCCAAACTCCAATCATTGCTTAATCTCAATCAAAGAGGATGAAGATCTTTGGCACAGAAGGTTGGGACATATCAGTATGAAACAAATCTCAAAAATCTCAAACAAGAAAGTGGTTCGAGGTTTGCCAGATTTGAAATACAGAAAGACAGACTTATGCAATGCCTGCATACTAGGAAAACAAGTAAGAAGTTCTTTCAAATCTATACATCATGTTTCTACTAACCGTGCTCTGCAGCTTTTTCACATGAACCTGTTTGGACCAACCAGAACACAAAGTATTGGTGGTAAGAAATATTGTTTAGTTATTATTGATGACTTCATAAGATTTTCATGGGTGTTCTTTCTTGCACATAAAAATGAAGCATTTTCATACTTTTCAAAATTTGCAAAAAGAGTTCAAAATGAAAAGGGCTATTCCATTTCCTGCATTAAAACTGATCATGGGGGAGAATTTGAAAATCAAAGTTTTTCAGACTTTTGCGAGGAAAATGGCTTTCAACATAATTTTCTTCTCCATACACACCGGAACAAAATGGTGTTGTGGAAAGGAAAAATCGTTCCTTGCAAAAAATGGCAAGAACCCTTTTGATTGAAAGCAAAATTCCTTTTCATTTCTGGGCAGATGCAGTTTTTACAGCATGTTATATCATCAACAGAGTTTTTCTCAGACCCATTCTTGAGAAAACCCCCTATGAGCTTTACAAAGGTAGAAAGCCCAGTATTTCATATTTTCGAGTGTTTGGATGTAAATGCTTTATTCTTAAGAATCCAAATGATCGTCCTGGAAAGTTTGATGAGAAAGCAGATGAAGGATTCTTCCTTGGATACTGCACTACAAGCAAAGCCTACAGAGTTTTCAACAAGAATTCTCAGACCGTGGAAGAAACAATGAATGTGAAGTTTGAAGAAAATATTCAGACTCACAAAGATGAATCTGAATCACCTCCCCACATTCAAGTATCATCAGAAGGTCATCTTGAATCTCAAAAGATCGAAGATTCCATGGAAGAAGGAAAAGAAGACAATATACAGACTCAAACAGAAAATTTAGAGTTTGCAGATATTCAGAAGGAAAGATTTGACAAGAACTGGAAACATAAGTCCAGTCATCCGAAAAACCTCATCATTGGAGAAATAGAAGATGGTATCAAGACAAGATCCAAACAAAAGGAGAACATCAGCAACTTGGCATTGATATCTGAAATAGAACCAAAAGATGTTGAAGAAGCTTTATCAGATGAAAGCTGGATAGAAGCTATGCAAGAGGAACTTCAGCAGTTCAGAATCAATGAAGTCTGGGAGCTTGTGCCAAGACCCAAAAACCATCCAGTAATTGGAACAAAATGGGTATTCAGAAACAAACTGGATGACAAAGGGAAAGTTACAAGAAATAAGGCAAGACTGGTTGCAAAAGGCTATTCTCAAGAAGAAGGCATTGATTATGATGAAACATATGCACCAGTTGCAAGGTTAGAAGCCATTCGGCTATTATTAGCTTATGCTTGTTTTCATAACTTTAAACTTTTTCAGATGGACGTGAAAAGTGCCTTCTTGAATGGATACATTAAAGAGGAAGTATATGTGGAACAACCACCTGGTTTTGAAGAACCAAGAAAGACTGATTGTGTTTACAGACTCAAAAAGGCCCTTTACGGTCTGAAACAGGCACCCAGAGCTTGGTACGAAAGGTTAAGTAATTTCCTTCAGCAAAATAATTTCACAAAAGGTAAGGTAGATACGACTCTATTTATTAAAAGAAAGGGTAAGGACTTTCTACTTATTCAAATCTATGTAGATGATATTATCTTTGGATCTTCTAACGAATTACTTTGTAAGGAATTCTCTAAGAATATGCAGAACGAGTTCGAAATGAGCATGATGGGAGAACTAATATTCTTTCTTGGCTTACAAGTGAAACAAATGAAAAATGGTACTTTCATTTGCCAAGAGAAGTATGCCAAGGAGATAGTCAAGAAGTTTGGACTGCAAAATTGCAAGAAGACAGACACTCCAATGTCTCAAATATCCAAGCTAGACAAAGATGTAAATGGTAAAAAGGTTTATCAGAAGGTATATAGAAGCATGATAGGTTCTCTATTATATCTTACTGCATCTAGACCTGACATACTTTTTAGCGTCTGTATGTGTGCGAGATTTCAGTCAGATCCAAAGGAATCGCATCTCTCTGCAGTAAAAAGGATAATCAAATACATTGTTATCCAATGCTAGGACTTTGGTATTCCAAAGATTCAAATTTTACTCTTACTGGTTATTCAGATGCTGACTTAGCTGGATGTAAAGTGGACAGGAAAAGCACTACAGGTACATGCCAACTGCTTGGAAATATGCTAGTATCCTGGTATTCAAAGAAGCAGAATACAGTCGCACTTTCAACAGCAGAAGCAGAATACGTAGCCTTAGGAAGTTGCTGTGCACAGATTCTGTGGATGAAGCAGCAGTTGCGAGATTTTGCTGTTGAAGACTCAAATGTTGCAATCAAATGTGACAATACCAGCGCCATTAATCTCACTAAGAATCCCATTCTTCATTCTCGAGCCAAGCATATTGAGATCAAACATCATTTCATTAGAGATCATGTTCAAAATGGTGATGTGAATGTTCAATATATTGATTCTAAGAATCAATTAGCTGATATATTCACAAAACCCCTTGATAAATCTTCGTTTGAATATATTAGAAATGAACTGTGCATTACTTATCCTTTGCGAAGTGTTTGACAGACAGGAATATTTTTCAGACTCAAGTGATCTCGGTCTGAACATTTCTCAGACTCTCAAGAAAGGTACGTACACAGTTTAAATTTTTGGCGGGAATATTTTTGGCAGGATATCTTCACATTTGTTATATTTGGAAGTAAATCAGGTACGTATCCTAATTTATTTGGGTAATTGCATTTAGAATATTATCTTGATCTTATACTGATCTTTTATGCTTTAGAAAATCTATTTCCTTCCTATTTTACTTTGGCCTATTTTTACATTCTAAAAATAACCTTTTATTCCTAAAACCCGTCCTTCACCTTTATAAAACCTTTTCGACTCTTATCAAAACCCTCATCAGTACGGTTTTCTGCTCAAACGTTTCCGAGACTCAGAGACCCTCCTCGTCTTCATTCCTCCGAAAGATCAAAACTTTTTGTCCCAGAAGGAATCAAAATGCCTTTCAAGAGAAGATCGTCACGTATTTTGAATCAAGAGTCTAAATCTATTGCACCACCAGAGTTTATGGACATCTCAGACACAGAATCGGAACAACTTGGAGAACCTGGTCAAGCGACACCACCTTCTCGATCGTCATCTCCCAAATCGACGGGTAAAACAGATTTCAGATTCGACAACATTAAACTTGTGTGGAAAAATTATCAAAGATTGAAGAGAGGTAATGCTTCTTCTTCGGCTCTTCCAAGATGTCTCAAAGACAATAACCTTCGGTCTGAAGCTCATCTTGCTCAAAAGTATTCTGAGTTTACTGCTGGAACTAATCACACTCCTGCCAGCACGACCCCACATATGCCTCTTTCCAGAAAGGGGAAAGAAAAGGTCGGAGAAACATCCACTCTGTCGGCAAAGAAATCTGTAAGCCCTAAATCTTCATCAAAGTTTAAAGTTCCTGAAGATGATGCTCGGCTCTTTGAGCTCTTTGAAATGAAAGTGGGCATAGCATCTGGACTGCCAGGAACTGGTAGATTATTTAGAAGCAATGAGCATCAAGTCTGTTATAAATTATTTCTTGCTCGAGGGATCATGAACCACAGAACTGTGGATTTCTATTACCTGGAGAAGATTGGACTATCAATACAGCACCTTTTTGAAAAGATAGGCATTGGTGAATTCTGCCTTCAATCTGCAGATGTTTATGCTGAATTAACCGCATATTTTTATTCCAATCTTTCCATTTTGTCACCCAACTGGCTCCAGTTTACTGTGGGTGACAAGAAATTTGATCTAAGGGCGAATGACTTGGCCAGAATAATTGGAGCAAAACACTCAAAGTTTACTCCTCTGACAGTAAGTCTTGAAGATGTTTTCAAAGTTGTTTTTGAAAATCCACACTTTGATCAAGGATCAAAGCGGCACCTTTCTTACTCTGACTTATCCAGAAGATCAGTGATTCTGCACAAAGTCATCATCAACTGCTTGAAGCCTAAGGCAGCCTCTAAAACTGACCTCTCAAAATCAGAAATCAAGCTCATATGGGCTAACTTGACAGGTCAATCCTTTTCTCTTCCTCACATCATCATATTCCATATGTACAGGGCATTACATAAGGACAAGGGACAATTGCCATATGGTGCCTTAATCACTCGAATCTTCATGTTCCTCAAAATATCGATTCCTGATGAATTACGCCAAAATCTTGTTCCTTGTATGTTTGTGGGAGAAAGAATGCTCTCCAAAATGAAACAATTTGATGATGTAAGGGAAAGAACAAAAGGAAAAGAGGCTCAGAAGTCTGAATCTAAATATGCTGAGAAGTCTAGTGTCAGAAAGACAGTTCAGAGAAAGGAGGCAGAGTCAACGAGTAAGAAGAAAGAATCTCCAGTTTCACTAAGGGTGTATAAGAAAAGAAAAATCCTTCTGCATGACGAAAGTGATGAAGCAGAAGCAGAACACCTTAATACAGGCAATGCTAGTTCTCCAGAACATGTTCCTATTTTCTCAGAACCAACTTCTACAGATCATGTTTCTGAACAACAAGCACCTGTTCAGGGGGAGATTCCACAAGAAGCAACCAAGGAGTTCGAACAGCCTAAGCGAGATAATGTCCAAGAACAGTCTTCCAACAGTCAGAACATCCTCTCACTTCTGCTTGAAATCAAAGACAAACAGACTGCACTGGAACTAGAAGTAAAGAATCTGCAGAAAATTGTTGAGGAAAACAACCACTCTCAACGACTTCAAGCAGCTGCAGACAAAGCAGACCTGAAGGAGGCCATTGCTCAATGCTCATCCACCATGGAGAAGGCAGTGGGTCAATGCAGTTCAAGGATTGAGGAGGCTGTCTCTATTTTGGAAAACTTTCAACTGATTAGAACTCCTTCCAAAAATTAGCCAGCTTTAAATTTTCTTCTCCAAATTCATATTTTTGGACTGTAATGTCATTAACATTATTTGTTCAAACTGGTTATCTTCTTAATATCAATGCTTTGCATTCTCTATCTTTATCTTTTTGCTGATGACAAAAAGGGGGAGAATATATGCAGATTTATGCAGGATATAGACAAAGGAAGCAAAGGAGGACACAGATTTCAACAGAGTTTGATTTTCCAATTCCAATCTGTGTTTAATGCGCTAAATATGATTGCTTATTTCCAATTTATTTCAAACTGACCTAATCTGCGGGAAAGTTTTGTCACCATCAAAAAGGGGGAGATTGTTGAGGAAAACTCCTACTAGTTTTGAAATTGACAAAACTTTCTATGATATTTGTAAATCTGATAATTATCCTGAATCTTTTCTTTTCAGGAATATATGTTCTGAAAGATTAGAATGAAGTTTTTACAAGTCAGAAGAAAACGAAGACGCAGTAATTCTTCAGAAGCTGAATTCTTCAGAAGAAGACTAAGACGCAGTAATTATTCAGAAGCTGAATTCTTCAGAAGAAGACTAAGACGCAGTAATTCTTCAGAAGCTGAATTTTTCAGAAGAAGACGAAGACGCAGTAATTCTTCAGAAGCAAAATTCAGAACGAAGAATAACAGCTAGTGATCTGGCATGGATTTCACAGAAGGAAAGTTTTAGTTTGTTCAATCTTAATCAAATTGATTGACAATCAAATACTAAGACAAGAATGCTTTACAACGGACAAAAACTCTACTTATGGAAACCAAGATTCTGATTGTATGGGCGACCAGAATCAGTGGGATTCAGAATTTGTCATCTAACAGCTACTCAATCTTTTTTATCCAAATCTGTCCTGGGTGAAGATTGGAAGATGATCCTCTGCAAACTGTCCAACGGCTAGTGTGGATGTAGAGGAGTATTTAAGGAGATCGCGAGCAGCAAAAGAAGATAGATTCAAGAATCAACAAGTCCAAAGTCTGAGCATACTCCAATCATTTCTCTTGTCTTTCTAAGCTAAAATATTCAGATCTTGAGGGTTACTTTGTAAGAGTGATTGTGTGAGATAGAGAGCCCTATCATACACAAGAGTGATATTACTCAGATTCTGTAAATTCCTCTTGATTACATAGTGAAATCCAGCCAGTAGGCTGTAAGCGTGGGAGAGTGGACGTAGGCTTACTATAAGCCGAACCACTATAAACTTGTGTGCAGATCCTCTTCTCCTTATCTCCTTCTTTACATTCTGCACATCATTCTAACTTGAATCTGAATCTTATTTAGACTCTTCTGTAACTCGTTTTATTTCCGCATAAATTTTATAGAACTGTTTAGGATCACCTATTCACCCCCCTCTAGGTGACCATTGCTAGCCATTTCAACTCTGTCCCAAATATTTGTAATATGAAAAAAGAAAAGTTTTGAGCCCCTCCAACTTGAACCTTGGATCCAAGATAGTGGCTACCAAAAATAAGCATGATGTTTTTGTAATATTTGAGGAATTTAACCTTTATGGTCACTACTATTTTGTTGAAAAAGGTATCACCCTTCTTGTTCACCAATTCAATTGACATTTAGTGTTGAAATGGAATGATTCGATTGCTTGACCACGAATCCAAATCTTTGGATTTCAGTCTCAATAAATCATCAGTTTTTCATGTGGTTTGCAAGTTCATTCTTGCATTCCAAGGTCCAAGACGAGTATCAATGGAACAAATCCACCTCGGGGTAAGACCAAGAGCTAGAATTATCATATCAGAAAATCGGAATGTAATTGTTTCAAGCATGATTTCTGCTATTAGTCAAATTGGACGCATAAAAAACTAGTCATAGATTTCTAAATGGCGAGGAATTCCCCTAAGAAAATGACTAAATCTGGGCAGAATAAGAAAGCTGCAGGGCGGATTAATCATTATTAGACTTGTACACTAGCACAAGATCATAAGCAGCTAAATGGAAGATGTAAATCCCAAAACTACCGAGATGGAATCTGTAAATCTATACAATTTATTAAAGGAGAAATTCTACTTTCATGTTTTTTTCTAATCAAATTCCCGTGCTTATAATTTTTTTAATTAAGTCCTTCTACCTTCACAAATTTTCTGATCAAGTTCGTCCAAATTTAAATTCAGCCAAATCTAGTTAACATGGCAAGTCGGGACAACACCAAAGGACAGTGTGGATAACATTTAGTCAATGCGAATGCCCACGTGAACATCCCCTTGAAATTTAGTCAATCTGAACAACATCGAAATATATTATGGATTAACAATGTGGTTGCCCATGTAGACATCCATGTTGGAAAACTTTTATCCATGTTACATCCCGCCAACCGCGTCAGCTGAATTGGGTTAGATTTATTGTCAAACATACTTGGTTAAAAATCGTTACAGACGAGCAAGGTCCTTTCTTTTAATAGAGCTGTAGTGTTCTATTGACAACTCTTCCGAGTACTTCAATCAATCAAGCTTAGGCAGTATTAGCTTACGACAAAAGGCAACAAAAAGTTTCAAGGGTCTTGAGGGAAGCTCTGGGACGTAGTCGAGTAGATAGCATCCATAATGATCAAGTTCTTCTAGGTAGATTAGGTAAGAAAGATGTGACAACTTGAGACTCTAACAAGAGACCGTCATATATGTTAAGCCGAAAGAAAGCCCTCGCAGCGACTGTAGGTTGTAACAACCCAATAGTCTCAGGTGTTAGAGAGAAGGAAGATTTTGAATGCTTTCTAGCAGGTCAAATATCAATGCACTAGTGAATTGTAGACTCTCAAGCAGAGACAAGTCACCGATTTCATTTGGAACTTCCTCTTTCAGTCTATAGCAGAATCCAAGACTTGGCCTCCACAGTTCTTTCAACCTTCCAATAGCACTGGGTAACTTTTCAATCTTAGAATTACTAATGTCCAGATGTTGCAAATTCTGTAAATCACCAATTGAGCTATGGATTTCTCTTAATGACCAACAACCCCTAGCACTATTTCTCTAGCTTCCTTAGAGAATCAATTGATGTCGGAATCTTTGTTATACTAGCAAAAAAACAAAATAAGTTCTTTTAGTTCTTCTAATTCACTCACTTCTCCTTGTAGCTCCTTGAGTCTGTCACAGGAACTCAAGCCCAAAGAAACGAGGCTCTTAACTTTGCCAACAGAAGGGTGGCCTTGCCCTAGCCCGTGACTTTTTTCAAGATGAGAATCTCTTAACTCTTAGATAGCCAAGAAATCCCGAGTACGTAATACATAATTGCAAAATGCAAGGTCGAGAACTTTCAGCCGCTTTGCCACCTAGACTAAGAAGAAAAGCCGTGAAGAAAAGGCTAATCAAGTTGTGGAGTGGGTTGTAAAGCCCAAAGATCTAAGCATCTCCCTTGTAATTGGGGTTATAACCCTCCTTTAGCTTTATGGGACCTCTTAGAATCAGAATCCCATTTTACATAATTAGCATTTCTGTTTTTCCACTCTTTTTTCCTCGTCTCGAGAAGACTATAAGCGCACACCAAAACAAGAATCGGCGCGACAAGCACCACAAAATGAATGCCCCAAAATGAACCGATGCACTCTGTCATTTGCGCTGATCTGGCTCTTCCCTTTATCCATGGAAGTCCGATAGCAAAGAGAAAAAAAGAGAAACGTCTTTCCTGTAGCGCAGAAAAGGATAGGTTGATTCATGAACTGGACTTATGCATCAACTCGAAAAAGATGGCTACCGCACGCTCAGAGTAAAGTGTACAACTTCTTTTTTGCAGAGAATACAGACCCAAGGGTGTCAAGTGAAACCAGAAAAACTTATAGGTGGCCAAAACTAGGAGATTCAACAAACTTCAGGGTGCGAAAACGGAATTTTCTAAAAAAAATTGAAAAAATATGGCTCCAGTCCCTCCCATTCTCCTCTGACTAGCGATCGATTCCATTCCGGCTCCTGCACCATCGATCGATTGACCGAATCGTGTCGAACACAGGTTGAGAGATTCGATGGAGGATCAGAGGTTGGAGGAGGCAGAGAAAGCTCGGCTGCTGAGCCTGGCTCTCGAGTTCGGCTCCGACGAGCAGTCCGCCAGCAAGCACTTGGACCATCTCGTTTCGCTCTCCGGTACGCGAATCATGTGGGTGTTGCGGATGTTGTGTAGTCTGCTTTAGGTTTTTGAATAGGTCGGAGCTGGTTTAGCGAAGTGGTCTTGCCAAGGAGCGAAATGTCTGGTGCTCTTCCAGTTTGGTGTGTTTAGGTTGGTTTGGTTGGTGGTCTTTTCTTGGTTATTTGGCCGCATTGCGTGATATCTGGTGATTAGGGGAATGACGTGATTGCTTGTGTTGCGAAGATGATTTGTGAATTGATCGGTTGTGTGTGCATTCCTAAAGAAGGAGATTTGTTGCGGTCGGTCGTCATTCTGATGATGCTATGGTATAGTCTACCTTTGGGATTTGAATGGACTGGAGGAGCTGGTAAAATCTGGTTCACTGTGCGTTAATCCCGTCCCTATTTCTCTGTGGGTTTTGCAGAGTAGGCTTATTGACTAGCGAAGTGTCTTGACTTATTTCTGAACTGATTGCAAATTTACAGATAGTGTCTTGCCTACATATGAATATGGTGTCTCACTGAACTAACTGCAGATTACATATTGTAGATTGTAGGGGTGTCAACAAGACCCGCGCCGGCCCCGCCTGACCCTCGCCGGCCCGGCCCGGCCCTAAAATTTAGGGCATTTTGAGGTCGGGTCTTTATTTTCTTGGAATATAGTCCTAAAATTTGGGGTATCAAAGGGTTGGGATTAGATGGGCCGACCCATTGACACTCTGGGCCGACCCATTCCCCTCTCTCAGTCTCTCTCCCATTCTCTCTCCCCTTTCTGCGAAAAAACCCTAGATCTAAGCCAGCCGATCGCCTCCATCGCCGTTCGCTTTCCTTCAATTTTCTTCTGCAAGCCTCCGCCGTGAAGCCGCAGCATTTGCGCTTCTTGCTCCATGCCCGTCGGGGGTGGTGAGTTCCGATTTTTCCCGGGTCATAAATTCTTCAGTCCCTTCCCTTATCCGTTGATTTCCACTCGCTCTCCAGCAAAGTGTTGATTCACCGATGCTGCTCGTGCATATGGAACCGTCTGCGCGCTGGGGACCGGATCCGGGGCTGGTGGAGTCCAATTGTGACGTCGGCGAAGGATTTGGCTGGGGATTCGGCGGAGGACGGGGCGTCCGGAGGAGTGGAGAAGGCTAATTTGAGTGGGTCGTCAAATTCCGTCTCTCTCAAGTTGAGGTTTGCACTGTTCCGAATGGTAAGTTTTTCTGTCATTCCTTCCCGCGAACAAGCACTGCTGTTGGTCGAAACTTTGCGCAGTCGTCCGATTACCACTTTTGTTCTTTTGGCCAAAGAGTGAAGTTTCAGTGGGAGTCTGTGTAAATGGCGTTCTTTCTGTGAATCTTGCCTTTGCGTTTGGTTTTTGTTTTGATTGGAAGCTGTCGGAAGGTCATGTGTTTTGAAATAACATAGTGGTAGATAGAAGCGCGAAGTTTCGATTTCAATGTGTAATGTCCATGGTCAGCAGCACCTCGAGGACAGACGCGAGTTTAATTTGAAATTCGTATATTTGCTTTCGCAGGTAAATTTTAGAGTTATCCCGGGAAATGGGTCATTACACAGGGAATCGTTTTTGTGTTTCTTTGCTATGTAACTTGCTTTTTGTTGAGCTTAATTCTGCTATGTTTACAGATTCTTTGTGCTTTTCTTTCAGGATGCTTAGTTTCAGGTGTTCTCTGCCAGCTGTAACGAGAAGATTTGAATCAAGTCAAATTTCCAGAAGCATTAGAAGTACTGTGGTACAATAAGAATGGCCATCACAGATGAGCTTGTGGATGCATTATATTGGAATAAGCTTTTTCCGCAGGGTTTACTGCTTAGCGCTGACCTACAAATGAGAGAGTGAATTGTCACGCCCCGAACCCCCATCGAGCTCGCGACATCCCCTGCTCCGGTCGAATTTGTGCGACGTCCCAGGAACGTCGCCGACCCAACCCAAACATCAGAGCCACATGCGGAAGCGAACAACAAAACCCCGGACAAATAATGACGACAACGGGGTAGAACAACAGAACAATCCAGCAACCACATATTCATACAACACCAAATATACAAACATCATATTACAGACATATACAGCAAACCAACATCCGAAATCACCGTCATAATAAAACATCAGGGTCTGGTTAACTTAACTTCCCTATGGGTCAACCTGATTTACACAACCCCTAAAATACCCTAGGGAAAAACCTAAGGATCGACCTCTTCCATTCTGCTTCTGAATCTTTGGCTTGAACCTCCGGAACTCACCTGCAGCTCTACTGGGCACCAAAAGCGTTTCCCCGAACTTCCAAAAAGAAAAGGTGCACTTTCCGGGTTTACGACTGGGGGTATGAAAGTGGCGGTTATACAACCGTGAGACGAATCTCAATAAGTGTACAACCCCAAACCCCACGTAGGCACTCACGTACCGCCAGACGAAAACACACATAACACACAACGATCAGCCAAGCTAACAAACACATACGAACCTACCTGGAACTCGTCATGCGCATCCCTGCACGTTAGTCAACCACACAGCCAGTATACCACAAAAATACATCACAGCCACGCGCGTGCCCCGATTATAGAGCAAAACCCACTTGTGCATGTCCCATACCATGCCTAGCAGTTTTTACCCCATAATCGAGTATCACACCACGCGATACAAACACACTCGCACACCAACTCACACCATACGTCACTTTCTCAAACCTCGCACCTCAAGCCAATTCCCGCTCATCCTCACTCTTCCACCACTACCGCGCCCGCGTAAAACGCATCAGGCCAACGGTCTTCTGACCTCGTCAGGCATCGTCACCCCATCGGGCCGGGCATCGTCACCTCGTCAGGGACGGCATCGTCCCGCGTAAACGAACACGCCTCAGGACGGAATCCTGCACACACTTTCCTTCTACCGTGCCCGCGTAAAACGCATCAGGCCAACGGTCTTCTGACCACGTCAGGCATCGACACCTCGTCAGGTCGGGCATCGTCACCTCGTCAGGGACGGTATCGTCTCGCGTAAACGTACACGCCTCAGGACGGATCCTTTCCAACCAATCTTATACACACGAACCTTCGTTCCGCACTCTCCACACGTACCATGTCACCACACAAACACACTGCCAAACATACACACTTCACACACATTTCCAATTTACACAACCTCGTCACACAAACACCACACGAACACCCATGCTTAGCACGCGAACTCAATGCACAATCACACTACCACACCACCACACTGCACGGCCACATACACAAGACACCCCACCACAATTCACAGCCACTCACATAGTACACACAGTCACGCATAATCAGCCCACAGCGATTTCCAGCACACGCGCTCATTACAAAATCACACTACCACACCTCACAGCCACACAATCACACATACGAGCTCATTCAAGCATCAAACTACCCGTCAAAATGCCACGATAACACTGAATAATTTTCGAGAGAGAAAAACCGAGAATATGTAAAATCGGGCTAAACTGGGCAGTTTACACAGTGACCGAAATCCAAACAAAATAAATAGTAAACAAACTCTAAAAATTCTAAATTTTGGATATGTGATAAAAAACATCTTGATTAACATTTCTTATGAAGAACACGAAATCCGGTTCAATCTGCAACCATGCCGTTTTGTCCCTTGAATCAGACCAAAATCAGTTCGCTCAAACAGACCGTTTTGTCCTCAAAATACATTTATTTCAACACCCAAATCCCCTTGAAAAGATTTGAAATTTTTATATGTCATAGCCACGAGTGTCCCCAACAACTTTTGTGAAGGAATAATGTTGAAAATATGCCTGTAAAAATTTATAAAAATTCGAACAGACCCGAAGGTCGGGTGAACAGTAAATCGGGCAGTTTTATTTCGGTCCAAAGAGGGACTTCCGAATGGCATCAAATGACTTCCAAAAATTTCCAAATTAAAATATGTTATACTTCGAGAAGTTAGGAACAACTTTTATGAAGAACACTTCCTCAAATTCGGGCCACATAAGTCACAGTAAAAATAACAAAAACCAGCGATGCAGCAGCAACCTAACTGGAACTCAGCCAACACACACCACCGAGCACATCCAGCCACGAAATTCACCCTAAACCGAGCCCTAAACGAGCCTAACAATACCCGAGGTCCTAGGCGACATTTGGGGAGGTCACTTACCTAAGAAAGGCGAGAAGAACAGGCTGGATCGGGCGGATCAGCAGCAGCAACAGCAGCAGCAGCAGCAGCAACGGTGAAGAGAGGAAACAAAAATGAAGAGAACGAGAGAGAGAGAGAGAGAGAGAGAGAGAGAGAGAGAGAGAGAGAGAGAGAGAGAGAGAGAGAGAGAGAGAGAGAGAGAGTGATCGTGGAAGGGGGGTTCTGGCCAGAAGAGGGAGGAGAGAGAGAGAGGGTTTGACTAAGTTGGACCAAACTTTTCAAATGCCCAAAATGCCCCTGAACACTTGGCCCACATTAATCCTTATCCAATAATTCAAGGGTAATATGGTAATTCAATAATTTCAATTTCTTTTTCACTTATTTTAGTCCTCAATTATTGCCCAAAATTGTCCAAAATTCGGAATTCCCAGTACAGGGTCCAGGGGCAAAATGGTAATTTTCCGGTCCCGGGGCGAAATTCCAATTTTCGCACATACGGGTTCCATATGTGTGTGGCCAACATAATATGGTGTCGGAATCGCGAAATTCACTTTTTAAGCCCTCGGAAATCGACTGCAAAGTTCCGGGAATAAAATAATATTATTTTTCCAATTTTTGTCGAAATTCCCGTTTTTGTCCAAAACCACTCTAAATGTGCGTGGCCACCCCAAAATGACCTTGGCCGCGAAAAATAACCTCAAACGGCCTCCGAATCCAGCCCCGGTACCCACAGGGGCAAAACCGTAATTTTTCCGGTCCCGGACCGAAATCCATTTTTTTGCAGAAATGGGTGGCCCCAAGGTTGGCCAAGCCAAAAACGTCATCGGCCGCTCAAAATTGTCACTTTCAAAATTCTCGATTCCCGGGCCCGAATTCCAAGAAATGACTAAAATTGAGCAATCGCGACTTTAGCTTATCTCTGGCTAACGGGTGGCTCATTGGAATTACGCGCTCTCGACCCGTGACCGATACTAAGTCAAATCACGTTTAAGTTTGCTCAAACCAAGGTGACCTCGATTGTCATATAATTGCGAGGGTCTGTCACTAGTGCCCTTTGGACACGATCAATCAAATAGATCGGTCTCGGTTGGCTCAAAACATTCCCTCGTCAATCGATATGGTCGAAGATCGAACCAAGGTCAAGTTCTTTGGTCGTGCGAACTCAATCCCGTACTGGCCTTACCCCTAAGGTTAGCATCCCGAGAATGCGCGGGTCTCGGGTGAGATCTCACTATAGTGCATTGATCAATTTCATTTCTTAAATCCCGGAAAAAGGATCGAAAATTCAGACTGTTACATGAATGGCTTATGCATTATAAGTTGAAAGCCTTTTGTAAATAAATCGTTTTCGTTCAGGTGGGAAAGGGACACAAATTTAGTATTGTTATTGATCTGGACCTATAGGTCTGTAGGTCTGAGATTTATTGAGTGTCAGTTCTCTATTACAAATTACAGTAACACTCTGGTATATCTGCGATGAAGCCTTCCTCCTTGAGATTTTTTCTATCTAAAGTTGGGTAAGAGACAAGTGTTGTATTTATTTACCTTTCATCCTCATTACATAGTTGAATGCTTGCTTGTGTCTGTATGTCAATTTGTAAAACCTTCATGGACAAGACAGAATGTAATAGGATGTCCACCGTCATATTCCCCTGCTGGAGTTGCAGAAATTCTTTCATTTTACAATCACGAGCACACTCAGAAAAATATTTCCCGTTGAATGCCTCAACGAAAGCATTCCAGTTCACCGCAATATTTTCTGGGAATACAGTTTCTTTAGTCGCCTTCCACCAGTAGCTGGCATTCCCTTGCAGTTGATAGGCCGCTAAGGCGACTTTATCTTCTTCAGAACATCGCAGCAGTTCAAATGCTTTTTGTATTTCATTGATCCAGGATTCTGCCTCTTCGAGATCTCCAGTTCCAGCAAACTTCGGGGGTCGCAGCTTCAAGAACTACTCGACCAATCCATGCATTGTTCGGTCACCATTCCCATTTCCATTTACCGCCGCTACATTCTCGGCGATAGGCAGTCGTTGCTGTGTTTGTTGTACTTGCTGCCCCAGCAATTCTCCTACGGTCGCAAGAGCCTGCAGAATTCCATCTATTCGGGGATCTTGCTTAGACTTTCCTTTCGAGGTCGAGGTCGGGTCCGGAGCACTCATACTGCCTTTGGTAA
The DNA here is from genome assembly GCA_031216235.1 of Syzygium jambos. Classification (NCBI taxonomy): domain Eukaryota; kingdom Viridiplantae; phylum Streptophyta; class Magnoliopsida; order Myrtales; family Myrtaceae; genus Syzygium; species Syzygium jambos. The sequence goes on along the minus strand of CM062221.1, from coordinate 22,823,877 downwards.
ACGACTAAGGCTTTTCTACAACGCAAGAATATGTCAGCAATCAAAACTCAGCAATCAAGGCATACTTACCAATCAATCAGGCATCCAGACACATAATCACATGTACGGGGTGTTTCCTAGCTAACTACCCCACTTCAGCGCACCTTATCACTCCAGGCCTTTATTACCGTTTGGTTTTCAGAACCGGTTTCCACTTTTCGGTGCACAGTTCGAAAATTCTCGTTCTTTGGTCGTCCTAGAAGCCTGCCAGGAGTCACTCAAGGATCAGGCCCTTCACCCCGGCGCCACTTCCTTTCAGAAGCCGCTCAATGATCAGGTGGCATATTTTGTACCCCGGCGCCACTTCTTTCCAAAGGCCGCCCAATGATCAGGCTACCCGCCCCGGCGCCACCTCGGTCAGAAGCCGCACAATGATCAGATATTCGTGACCCCGGCGCCACCTCCCAAGAGGCCGCTCAATGTTCGGGTCATATGGCCTCGGCGTTACTCCTCGCCCTCATCGGATCGTCCAATTGCAAGTCGTCGCGAACTGCACCTACTGAAGGGAAAACCTGCTCTGATACCAAAACAACACCGCTGTCACGCCCCGGACCACTCACGATCGATACTTGTTGACCGACCATGAATGGAACGGGCCCGTGAAGCATGAATCATTATTAGAACGTCCCGTTGATTTTTAAAAATAACAAACATGCGGAAGCGATTCAACGAGACAAAACCAAACAATAAAGGCAAACGGTGCACGTTGTATTTACATGATAGGTTCGTGCTTATTTACAAGCCCTATCTCGGGCATCTAGTCATATTAAACGATATTTTTCACATGCCTATTTCAAAGGCACTTCCGAAAAACAAACAAGCCATATTCACAACAAAATTTTGGCTTGGGTCCTTAGCTTCTCTACGGTTAGTAGTCCCTCGTCCTCGCTCGCTCCTCCCCGTCCTCGTCCGCATGGCCGTCGTCACGCCCCGCCCTTGGCCGGTCACGGAGTCGAACCACCCATGCCGGTGAATGGGCCGTTAAATCCACGAAGGGGGCCGACCCAGTCCCCGTCGGCCAGGCGGTACCAAGCCACGTACGGGTGCGGGACAAGGTCTACCCGACCTTTGTCCACCATCATGTAGGTGGTAATCCTGCGGTAGGCACGATTCTCGCGGGCGTCGATCACCGTCAAGAGTTCGGCTCTCATCTCGACCGGGTTGCCAAACAGGGCCGGGGGTGATGCCATTCCTACGGACCTGTAAAAGAGGAAAACAACGGGGAGTAAGTCGAGAAGACTCAGTAAGTAAAACGTTACTAACAGGCGAGGACATATCAATCGTCGTTACACGAAACATTCTTACCGTACCGGCCTCCGTGGCCGATCAAACAACGACGGGCATAGAAAGCATAAAACAAGGATCCCAAGCATGGCTAAGTCACGGTTTACCTCATGTATCGCGCCTCAGTTTCTATTTTGAATTAGATACCATGCAAAGAAAACACGAAACAAAGTAAACTCGTTATCGGGAACACAACATCGGAACACCAAAAACCGAGAACGGGGAAAGCTCATGATACGACGTACTTCAACGTCATTTCCCGGTAGTAAAATTCCACTTACTCTTTGATAAAACAAGAACTAAAGAGAAGGGAACGGCGGAAAGGTGACGAGTCTCGGTTTTGGAACAACTCTCGAGAATGGCTTTTCTTTCTCTCTCTCGGGTTTTCTTTCTCTCTTGATTTTTTTCTTTTCTTTTTCTCTCACTAAACTCTAAATTTCGGCACACACACACTCTCTCTCGCTCTCTCTCTCTCTCTCTCTCTCTCTCTCTCTCTCTCTCTCTCTCTCTCTCTCTCTCGGTTGGTGCACGTGAGAAAAAGTGAGCCAAATCTCTCCTACAAGGTTCTATTTATAGAGGAATAAAGTGAGCTTCGATGATGCGTGCGCATATGTCATAAGGGGTATGAGGTATGCGCACGTGTCATCAAAACGATGAGGTAAGCGCATACCTCATCCCTTCATTAATGACACAAGTCCAAGAAGTCAAGATAATTATGAAATGGCCAAAAAGTCTTCCTTTTCTCTCTCCTCTCTAGCTGGCCGTGGACCCTCTCCTTTTCCCTTTGCTGGCCGTGAGCCTCTCCCCCTCTCCTTTGGTCAATAATTGAAGAGGCAAGGTCATAAAAGCTCCATAAATAGCCATAATGGCTTGTGGAAAATGAAAGCCCTAGTAATTAATGAAGGAAATGATGATGAAGATAAGGTTTGACTAGGTCAAACCTTCTAGGACTCTCTCTAATTGGCTGAATTAAATCCCGATTTGTTCGGACCAAACGGGTTTCGCGAAAATGCGCTCGTAGCGTCCAAAATAAACCCCGCACCACAATTATTCTCAAACTACTCCCGAGGGTTTTCTCCCAATAAAATTCCAAAAAAACCCTTTTAAAATGGAATTTAATGTAAAATGGCCTTCACAATTGTCCAACATTGGTCCTACAACAAACCAAGTCAAAATGACCCAAAATGGCCTTCTCGGGTGAACTGGGCGCACGGCCGGGCTATTGGGCAATTTCGCCGGCCTGACCGGGCGAGTGGCCGGGCTGCACGGGCCACGAGCCGGGCTGCACGGGTCATGCGCCAGGCTGCACGAGCCACGCGCCAGGCGACGTGCAGGACTGCACGGGCAATGCACCGGGCGACTCGCCGGGCTGCATGGGCGACGTGCCTAGTGCTTGGTTGGCCGCATGGGCTCCATGCCGGGTCATACGGGCGAGGGATCGGTTCGTGGCCCAACACGCACATCGGCCCGGGATTGGCACGACGCACGACTCATGGTCACATTTCTTGGACACGGGACAAGATCGGGACCGGATCTTACGGGCACAACTTGTGGCACGAGGGTCGGCACAATGGCCGGCACACGAACGGGCACGTAGCCGGTCCGTGGCCCGGCTAACGGGCACAATGGCCGGTCATGACCGGGCACATGGCCTTGGCCGCCGCGACCAGCAATTTTTCCCGGGCAACGACTAAGCCATTAGGCACATGGCCTGGTACATGTCTCATCCATGGCCTTCCCGACTTGGCACAACGATCCGTGGCCGATTCGTGACCGGGCCACGTTCGAGTATCAACGATCCATGGTCGATCCTCGGTTATCATGTAGCCTCGTGGAAATCCGGTACCTCGGAATTAACTCGTGGTCACCCGGGACTAATGCATGGCCGTGCGGTATCACCCGCGACCGACACATGCCTACCCCGGACTGATTCACAGTTATCCCGGACCGTTCCACTAACGGCCCTTATGGTCAAAGGATCGCCCCACGGTCGTATTACTCTAATCATATGCGTAGTTAGGGTCATTCCACTGTCGATCCCTAGGCCAACTCATGGACAATCTTTCGATCGAACCACGACCAACCCTCAGTACACTCGTTCCGATCATGCTGTCCATTCCAATACCGACCCTCAACTCGACTTACCCGCTAATCCACTTATTACCAGCCCTCGCTTTCCTAGGCCCGAAATCGGGGATGTCACAACAGTTGTTATATCTCCCTTGCTATCTCTCATCCAGGATTAAATAATTACTCTATCCCTGAAGTACAAAATACCATTCACTTTCTTAAACTCTCAACAAACTGCTGCCCAAGCTGCTGTCCTCCAAGAACTAACGCAAGGTTTAGCTATATTGGACTTCTAAAACTTTTAGTCTGAGTGTCGTGACTGTCAAATTATTAATCTCCACTTCTTCTTTGCTTGCCTTTTCAGAAAAGATAAACCATCGTGCAAGCTATTGTATGTAAATCCTGAAAGGATTGTGGGAAACCGGTCATTTCTCGAGATATTGAAATGCTTGCATAGAAATGTATTGTTTCTGATGCACCATAACTTTTTCGAAAGGGTTCTTTATAAATTTTTTATATCCGACTATCATGCATTGCGAGCACAACTATCTGGTTTTGTTGTTGATGAGGCACATTGCGTGAGGTAAGTGTAATCTTTGGCATGCCTCATACATGAAGAAAGACCATACTAGAGTTACTTCAAAAGGAATAATTATTTTTTATGGTGCTACTGCAAAACTATTGTCCTTGTTCCAGATAAATATAAGCAAGTAAACTTTTATATATGACTTAAACTCTTTTTCCAAACTTTTTTGCATTTTCGATTTTTCTAAACTAATTAAATTGTCAGTGTTACACTAGACCTTCTAAAGCCCAGACCCCTGTGAAGTTTTAATACAACAGAATGGAGTGTTCCTTTTTTGAACTTTGGAAAAGATCTAGGTTCCGTCATTTGGGAACACTTAATGGCACATCATTCATTATATTGAGTAAAGAAGATACAACTTAAATAAGCTCCAATGGAGATTACTTCCTAAAGTAATTGGAACCAGCATAAGCTTGGATAAGGGTCCCATCTCCTGTCTATGTTTGGCATGATACTCAGTCTCTTAAGATGGTTCTTGAGTCCTTATTTATTCTATTAACGGTTATAATATATGTTAACAACTTGAGACAGACAAAGGTGAACCCATGTGGTCATTGATTGTGTTTCTTACAAGGTCTTAACTGGATTTGCTCTGCTAGTGTGATCTCATGAAAGGAATGACTGCTGGTTTGAGCTTTTCTTGTGCATTTGACTGATTAACGAGTAAAGCTCATTGATTGTCACTTTCGTGGTTGTCATTATTGTAGTCACTGGGGACATGATTTTCGTCCAGATTATAGGGGAGTGGGACATCTCAAGTAAAACATTCCGTATGTCCCAGTGATGGCCTTAACTACAACTGCCACTCGATCAGTTCGTGAGGTACTGAACTTACACATTAACCTCTTGATTATATTGAAATAATCTATTTGTTCTGATTGAATTATACATCCATTGCAGGATATCCTAAAAGCTCTTGGGGTTCCCCATGCCCTTGTTCTTGAGACAAGCTTTGACAGACCAAACCTAAAATATGAGGTCATAGCTAAGACCAAGGAACCACTGAAGCAGCATGGAGAGCTGCTAAAGAGTCGTTTTGCTGATTTTTGTGGCATAGTATATTGCCTTTCAAAGAGTGAATGTGTTGATGTCACAACATGTTTCTGCATGCATGCATGCATTCCCAAGCAAAGTAAATAGTGTCTGACCTGTTAATCTCTCCTCTTTTCAGTAAGCTCTTTTCTCAACAACATGATGCTGATTGCAAAATAAGAAGACTGCTTTCATTTGTAGGATTTGATGTTTAGATCTACTTTGCAGTCGATTTTGTTGTTTAGAACTTTTTTTTTGGCCAAATGTTGTTTAAGCCTCCGTTTTGGGGTTCTTTACACCCCCTAATTCCCTCAATTTGTCTATTTCGATTCCTTTTCATTATATGATTCATCATATGGCTAACTACAGAAGCATATTCTAACATGCAGTTCACAGGTGTTAAATGAACCGAAAGGACTTCTATAGTTCCATTCTGATTTGAGGACAATCATCATATTTCTAGTACCATCCCATCAAACTCGGATTTACAAAAATGAAGCAAACCAAAACGCCCCAAAGTGAACCCTCTTTAATCCTATCTAAACTTAGTTGTTCAAATGGCTGTAATTTTCTAGGATCTTAATGTAAAATGTGATAGAACTTTCAAAAACAAGCTCGAAGCAAATCACTTGCACCAAATCGAAGGAGAAGAAAGAAAAGTTTTAAAATCCATGAACATAACCGAATTGGTTCACCTGTTTAACACATTCATCTAGTTATCCGGTCGATTCATGGTTTTCCAACGTCAAATCAATTCAGCCGATATGATTTTAACAAATGTTCTATAAGTACCCAAACAAGAAGCTATTGCCCTTTGGATTAATTTGCCTAGACACTGCTTATGTAACTAAGTAAATAAAACATACAGTTGATGCATTGACTTTAGTTGCGACTTTTCTCGTGTAATGTTCAACCAATATTCTAAAAATAAAATTTTCGACCAATATTTTGAAAATAAAATTATTTTATGTTAAATACGTTTAGCAAGTATTTCAACACGGCACACATTATATATGTGTTAGTACTTATGGATTCGAACTTGGCTTAACAAGCTACTTGGCCTTGTCTTGAGCGCTGGAAAAATTGAGTCAAAGTTCAAGTACACATTTTGCTGTAGTAGAGTCTGATTATTAACCAATTAGCTGACCTTTTAAAGTTTTTAGTTCAAACCAAACGAGTAAATTTTGGGAAGGGGTTCTTTTCACCCTTCCAAAAATTTTGTCCACATTTGCCAATAGTCTCACCCGTAGCCAACACAAGAGAAAAATAGGTTTCAAGTATTTCAAGTACGAAAAAGTACACTGATGTGCCTCTTCTGCTTTTAGATTCATGTGTAAATAAATCAAGTTTGAGATTATACGATGAAAGTGATTGCAAAATGCCCTACATATGAGTTTTCAGATGTAACCAGACCAGAGAGATGATTTTACACTAATGAACACTTCTATTTCTCGTTCAAAATTCTTCCTAATGAGAAACTACCATCATCTTGAAAACCTTTTCATTGAAAATCTTGGTTGCAATTGACAAATTAATTGCTAATTCCACGGCATTCACTTTTTCCACAAAAATAGTCTCTCTTCCGGTCGCAAAATTGTAGCTTGAAGTGGACATCTTAACGGTTATCTTGTTAACAAATTTGGTTTAATACTTAGACTTTACATATAGAACCACCTGCACATGTGATCTTCCTCCAAGCACTTTGAGATTCGGCCTTTGCTAAAGAATAGCACGATGTCAAAGCTTGCAAAGGACTAAAGCAGCAGCACATGAGAAGAGGTCGCTTTATATCAAGAATCATTTGAGGAGTATTAACATCATGGAGCACATGATAAACACCGATAGCAAAGAACTTTGGAATGCCCTTCCATAATGACATAGCTCACTCCTGCCCGTATCTCCATCCTGTGGTGTTTGTGGACTTTCTCCAAGTTTCATGAAATGCAGCTTGAATCTGCACAAGGAAGTTAGCACCGACTAATTATCAATAAATGAAGATATCCAAGATCGCAGCATCACAATTAACCCCATGAAAGATAAGATACAAATGCATAAACATAATTTACGCCGATTGCAATTGGACCACAATGAACAGAGACTTCATTAGCTGGCCGATGAAAAAGAAAACAATAGGCTTAAAAGAAGTATGCAATTAGCAACAACACTTTCCTCATTTGTGTTCAGGAACAGAATTGATGTTAATAAAATTATGCTGAAAGGGTGAAGTGCTTAAACTACATAACAGAAAGATGTATTTGTTGCTTGGTCAATGGCAATATCCAATAAGCAAAATCAGCAATTCGGGATAATTTGTGAGGAGGTCAGTTTCAACTTTACGAATTCAATGCCGCATACATAAGAACTAAGCTTATCAAATCAGAAACCTATATGACAACATTCAGAGGATATTATCACACAAATACACTAACAGAAATGGAGGAGCCTAGCAGTGCACACCTCCCTCTGCAGAGCCTCATCGAATTTAGGAGTGATATCATTGTAATGCAACCACATCAAACAACTCTGCAACGGGGTGACATACAAAAAAATCAGCAGCTACTCATTTGATTAACAAATAAATAGAACCTAACGTGCTTACAGAAGGCAGATTCAATTTAAAAAACTACATTTACTATCATTCAGGCATGTGTTGTTGAGACGAGATCAAGTGTTTTGGATCTTTACAAGCATCAAAACTTCCTCAGGACACTCCAGTTGGCCCACAAGCCTCTTCAAGTTTGGCACACAAGATGGTCCTTAGCTGTTGCTGATGCTTCCTCTGCAAAATCCCTTTTCATCACTTTGATCGGTCTTAGGTTTGGAATTTGAAGTTCCTCAGCCAAGTGAGCCACACCCAAATCATTCATGTGATAAAACAATTCCATGACAACAATAGGATCAAATGGGATGTAAACTAATTGGCAAATTCTTGAGCTCCTCGCCCCAGCTTGTTTCACAAACGAGCAAAAAATTTTCCAACTAGGCAAAAGGTCATCAATACAGCTGATTGCATTGAAGTCCCTAATTAATCCTTGATCATTACATAGACCAACCAAACCTGTTAGCACCAGTTTACCTTGCTTGATAATATTTCAAAACAACAGTTTGTCTACTAGTAAAGTTAAGGTGGTGTACATTCATATAAGACAGACTAGCCAAGACTACTATAACATTTTTTTTATCACCAACCAAAAACACTAGTACCTTATATTTTATCTTAGCTTAGTTCATCATATTTGCTGGGAATTGATGCTCTTTTTAGAAGGTTCAAGAGGAACATCAGGGGAACATTAAGAAACTCGACAGGGTTTTCGTTCATCACGAAAAATCGAAAGGCGTTTCTCCCAAACAGGACATTTATCATTAGTCAAATTTGACAAAAGACAACTCACAAAGGAACTCAAAATGGCCAAGGATTTTTTCAAAGAAAATATGAATTTTGGATAGGGAAATTCTAGGCGTAGTTTACAATATTGAGTAGCAGAAGATCATCAGCCTTTAGGTGAAAATTTCAAATCCCAGGTTTACCAAGGGGGAAATTGTAAATAACTAGGAAATTCTTGTTTACCTATGTTAGATATTTTCATCCTTGCCTTACAAGCTGCTAATCTGTTTGCAGTATACAAAAGCTGCCAATAGAAGGATAAATGAAAAATATTGCTAAAACGTAACCAACAGCAATATATGTGACGTTCCGAAATTTCCGCCAATTGGAAATTATGAAATAATTGAGTTTTATGAGATGTGCTCGCAGTAAATTTTCGCCCGGAACTGATCATTCCTGGGAATGCTAACCATTAGGGAAAGGCTAATAGGGGAATTAAATTCGCGCGACTAGAGAAAATTCGATCGTGAATGGATTTCGACCATTAAATCGCGTAAGTGATATTTTGAGCCACTGTTGGCCGATCCAAGGATAGTTAGGGATCAGTTCGCCACTGTCCTAGTAGTGGATCGCGGGTGATTCCGTTGGACCATGAAACGACTCGACGAATGATTCCGAAATTATACCGAACGATCGTACCCTTCAGATCAAGTGATTGATCTTCGCGATTTTAATGACAACCGAGGTCGTCACGCATCGAACGGACTTGTACGTGACTCGATTCAATATCAGTCATGAGTCGATTTCGCGAATTTCCCCAGCAAGCCGCCCGTTAGCTCGAGAAACGCTCGAGTTGCGTTTAATAGAATTTAATTATTGAAATTTTGCCTAAATTGGACACTAGAAAATTAGGAAGTCACGCCGGAACACTAGGACGACGTCGCACGTGACACGTGTGAATTTTTGGTGCGCTTAAATCCTTCAAAAAAATTCGATTTGGGCAAGAAATGGAGAATTGGACCATTTTACCCTTGAGTATTAAAGAAGGGGTAGTTTTGAGGGCAAGGGGCAATTTGGTCATTTTTCAAAAAGTGGGTCAAAATTGATTTTAAGCCCTTGACCCCCTTTCTCTCTCTCCCTCATTCTTCTCTCTTCCCCCTTCGTGAAATCCCCCCCCTTCTTTTTCACCGTGAAGCCCCCACCGTGGACCCATTCTCTCTCTCACTCTCTCCCTTTGCCGTCGCCGCCGCACCGGACCGCCGATCGCCGGTCACGCCCGCAAGCCGCCACCGTCCGCTCGCCGAACCGCACCACGTTGTCCCCCAAGCCACCGTTTTCTCTCTCTCCCTCTCGATCTTTCTCTTTTGGCCATGAGCCCAATCGCCGCCCAAGCCGCGTCGTCGCCACCCAAGCCGATTGCCGCCACCCGGGAGCCGTACGCCGTCGCCGCCGCTCGCCGATTGTAGCTGCCGCCGCAAGCCTTCGTTGGATTTCAAGCTTTACCGCCGCTTTTGTTCTAGCCGAGAAAGTCTAGGACTCGGTAAGTTGTGATCTAAACCTCGCCTAGTAGATCGGGTTGTTTCGGGTTAGATAGACGCGGGTTGTTGCGATTTTGCGAGCTAAGTTAAATCACGGGCCCTAGGTTTGAATTCCGAGAATTTTGGTGGAAATTTAAGGGCCGATCAATGCTGTGAATTGGGGTTTAGTGTGCTGTGGTGTGCTGTTGGGAACGAGAATGGTACCGTTGAGTCCGGCTTGGAGTTTTGTGTAAGTGTCGTGAAGAGTCGGTAGTGTGATTTTGTGGTTTGAGTGCAGAAATTACTGTTCACGAGCTGTGGGAGTACTGTTCACTGTGCTGTGGTAAGTCGTTTGACGCGTGATTGGTACCGTTAGGTCCGTCTTGAAATTTTATGAAAATCTCGTGAAGGACCGGAATCGATTTGGCGTCGTTTGGTGGGAGAAAAATAGCGATTTATGTGTTTAATGTGCGTATGGAAATTAAACCCAAATTAAGACTTCGGGTATCAGCGGGTAATTTTCGGACGAAATCAGTATGGAATTAGGTGCGGAATGGTATGAATAGGGAGTGGAAATTTTATGGCGGGCCTTAGGAATTAATTCGAGTATTATTTATTGGAAATTCAGAAAATAGGGGCTGCGAATTTACTGTTCATATGCCCCGAAACACTGTTCACAAGCTGTGGATTACTGTTCACGGGGCTGTGAGGGTCCGATTGAGACGCGAGTTGAATTTTTGGAACCTAGAGATTATGGCGAGAAAGTTCCGTGAAGGATCGGAATTAATTCGATGCCATTTAGTTGGAGAAAAATGAGAATTTACGTGTTGGATGCATATTTAATTATAAATAAATTGTGGTGATCAAATTGAGCATGTTGTTGTGCAATTGGGTGATTGTATATGCTTGTTGGATGCACATGTGAATCAGATTAAAATTAATTATTGATAGTGCCATGTCCAATGCTGAATGAACATGAATTGTGTGTTAAATGGTGCGTGTGCGGGCCGCGTGTAATGGGCCAGTGGATTCTGGTAAATGCTTATTGAGCGTGTACTTGAGAAAGAAGGAATGGTGATGTGGTAAAGTGTGGGGTGCAAGTGTGCACAGAATTTGAGGCAATGGCATGAGAAAGTGAGGTGGGATCGGGCCGAGTATCATAAACTCGGGCAGCGATCACGTAGGTCTGTTGCATTTGGCACAGGCTGAGGCTCGAAAGAGCACGATTGAGTTCGGTCCGAGGCACGATCAGCTCGGGTGAGACCGGGATTGGACCGAGGCATTATAAGCTCGGGTTCCGATCATGTAGGCCTGTCGCATTTGGTGCGGGCTGAGTGTTGATCGCAGTGTACCTGAGGCGTGTACGTTTACGCGGGTCACTGGCGAGTGAAAGAGGAAAATGAATGATCGCAGTGTACCTGAGGCGTATACGTTTACGCGGGTCACTGGCGAGTATTGTGGGAAAGAAGAATTGAGAATGGAAAGAATGGGAAAGTGGAGGTGGAATGGGTGTATGTTGAGTGGATCGAAATCGTGTTATGTTCGTTGGGTGAGTGATTTGTGGAAAATTTGTATGTTGTGTCATGTGTTTTCAAAATAAATTTTTATAATTGGACTAACGTGCAGGCTGCGTGTGTCGAGAGTTCAAGTACGTGTATTCGCGTGTTCTGTGGTGGTTTGTTTGGTCGTGTGTTTATCTATATCTGGAATAACGTGATAGCCTAGGTAGGGTTTAGATTACAACTTATTGAGAAGTGTCTCATGGTTGTATAAACCAAACCATTTCAGATCCCCCGCCTGAGCGATGAATAATCCGCCGCCACCACCAGAACGTTTTGGAGTCCCCATGCACACCGAGCTAGAGGTTCTAGAGTTTCCGATGGATCGACACAAGAGGACTCCGACTCGGAGAATCGGATTTAGAATGGATGCCTAGTAAGGGGCGTAGGGAGTAATATCCAGATATGGAATTGGATTTTTTGCGAGTACCATTTTTGGATGGAAGGTTGATTAGGTCATAGGCCCTTTTTGTTATAGACAGTAGTAGTGAGGCGTGCACTTGTAATTGTGGTGACTTGTAAGTGTTGGGGTGGCCTTGTAATTGTAAATATTTTGGTATAAGTTTGGATATGTATATTCTCCCTTAATGCCTCCCCAATTTTTATATTGTCCGGGATTAATTGTAATATCCGTTGTGGTTGTGAATCTCTGACGATTTTGAGGTCGGCGATATTCCTGGGATGTCGCACTCATCAACCAGGTAAGGGGTGTCGCGTGCCCGTTGGGGTTCGGGGCGTGACAATATATGTAGGCAAATCTAGAGTTTCCAAAATCAATAAAAAAAGTACCCAGTGTAGGGAAAATTATTCTTAAAAAAATAGAGCTTCAAGAAAAGTATTACTCTATTCGCTCACGCTGGCCATTCAAGGATGAAGAATCTTACTAGATGACCAATGCCTTCTATTGACATTCGGGTCTACATTTTGATCTTGGCTGAAGCATCATGTCAACTTCTATGATCAACTCCCCCACTTCTTCAATTATGTAAGACTAGCAATTTAGGAAAGTACAGAACCCTATCATGGAAAATCTTCTTGTCAAAAGAAGATAATGATAGTAGGTCATGAATCTCAAAAGAAAAATGATTGTTCACTGCTTATTTAACTCTGTTGAGGAAACATGACTTATGCTTAACTTACACATATAGAACCACCCGCACATGCGGTCTTCCTGCAAGAGAGTTGTAATTTGGCCATTGCTGAAGATTGGCACAATGACAAAGCTTGCAAAGGACTAAAACACCACATGAGAAGAGCTCGCTTTGTATCAAAAATACTTTGAAGATTATTTACAACACGGAGCACATGATAAAAGCTAATAGCAAGGAAATTCGGAATGCCTTTCCATAATGACATAGCTCATTCCTGCCCGTATCTCCGTCCTGTGGTGTTTGGGGACTATCTCTGAGTTTCATGAAATGCAGCTTGAATCAACACAAGAAGAATAGCACTGACTAATTATCAATAAATGAAAAAAACCAACATCATAGCATCACAATTTACCCCATGAAAGGCAAGGTACAAATGCCTAAACATCATTTACGCCAATCGCGGTTAGACCACAATGAACAAAGACTTCATTAGCTGGCCAATGAAAAAGAAAACAATTGACTTGGGAAAAGTAAGCAATCGGTAACACTTTCCTTGTTTGTGTTTAGGAACAGAATTGATGTTAATAAAATCATGTTGAAAAAGTGAAGTGCCTAAACTACAGAACAAAAAGATGTATTTGTTACTTGGTTATTGGAAATATCCAATAAGCAAAATCAGCAATACAGGATAATTTGCGAGGAGGTCAATTTCAATTTTACGAATTTAATGCCGCATACATGAGAACTGAGCTTATCAAATCAGAAACCTATATGACAACATTCAAAGGATATTATCACACAAATAAACTGATAGAAATGGAGGATCCTATTAGTGCATACCTCCCTCTGTAGAGCCTCATCGAGCTGAGGAGTGATATCATTAGAATGCAATCGCATCAAACAACTCTGCATTAGGGTAACATACAAAAATATCAGCGGCTACGTATTTGATTGACAAAAGGATAGAACGTAATGAGCATATAGAACGCAGATTCAATTTAAAAAACTACATTCACTATCATTCAGATCGAGTGTTTTGGATCTTCATAAGCATCAAAACTTCCTCAGGACACTCCAGTTATCCCACAAGCCTCTTCAAGGTTAGCACGCAATATGGCCCTCAGCTGTCGCTGATGCTTCCTCTGCAAAATCCCTTTTCTTCATTTTGATTGGTCTTGGGTATGGAAGTTGAAGTTCCTCAGCCAAGTTAGCCACACTCAAATCAGTCATGTGATAAAACAATTCCATGACAACAATAGGATCAAAAGGGATGTAAAATAATTAGCAAATTCTTGAGCTCCTCGCCCCAGCTTGTTTCACAAAATAGCAAAAAATTGTCCAATTAGGCAAATGGTCATCAATACAGCTGATTGAATTGAAGTCCCAAACTAAGCCTTGATCATCACATAAGACCAACCAAACCTGTCATAAAAGTAGCACCAGTTTACCTTGCTTGATAATCTTTCGAAACAATAGTGTGACTACTGATGATGTTAGGGTGGTCTACAATCATATATGATACACTTGCCAAAACTAATTTTACAGTTATTTTTTATCACCAACCTGAAACAATTGAACCTGGAATTTTATTTTACCTTGGCTCCTCATAGTGACTGGGAATTTATACACTTCTTAGAAGGTTTAAGGGGAACATCGAGGGAATAATAAGAAACTTGACAAGGTTTTCGTTCATCATAGAAAATTGAAAGGTGTTTGTCCCCAAAATCAATCAAATAGATACCCAGTGTGGAGCAAATCATTCTTAAAAAATAGAGCTTCAAGAAAAGTATTACTCTATTCGCTCATGCTGGCCGTTCAAGGATGAAGAATCTTACTAGATGACCAAGGCCTTCTATTGACATTTGGGTCTACATTTTGATCTTGGTTGAAGCATCATGTCAGCTTCTACGACCTACTACCTTGCTCCTTCAATTATGTAAGACTAGGAATTCTGGAAAGTGTAGAACCCTGTCATGGAAAACCATCTTGTCAAAAGAAGATAGTGATGAAAAGTAGGACATGAATATAAGAAGAAAAATGATAGTTTACTACTTATTTACCTCTGTTAAAGAAACATGACTTGTCTCACTGTTGTAATGAGGGTATAAGATCATCACACCATTATCACTGCAATATAATATTTCAACAGAGAGATCAAGACGGATCTCTTTCATAATTTCCAAGGATGCGTGTTCTAGATAATTTCAATAGTGTTTCCCATGAGTTGCAACCACGAATATCCAAAAGAAATTAATCCAACTTTTCAAGTCCCCGAAGCTGAGTAAGTTTCATGCAGTCTTCAACTTTCCAATGGGCCGCACCTGTTGCTGATGCTTCATCTGCAAAATCGCTTTTCTTCATTTTGATCGGTCTCAGGTGTGGAATTTGAAGTTCCTCAGCCAAGTTAGCAACAACCAAAACAGTTGATAAAACAATTCCATGACAACAATGGGATCAAGTGGGAGCAAATTCTTGAGCTCCTTGCCCCAGCTTGTTTCACAAACGGGCTGAAAACTGTCCAAGCATGCAAAAGGTCATTGATACAGCTGATTAAATTGAAGTCCTAAAGTAAGCCTTTATCATTACATAGACCAACCAAACATGTCATAGAAGCAAGCACCATTTTACCTCGCTTGATAATATTTCAAAACAACATTTTGACTACTGGTAATGTTAAGGGGGTGTACATTCATATATGACAGACTAGCCAAAACTACTTTAACAATTTTTTTTTATCACTAACAAGAAAAACTTGAACCTTATATTTTACTTTAGCTTGGTTCATCATACTTACTGGGAATTGATGCTCTTTTTAGAAGGTTCAAGAGGATCATCGAGGGAACATTAAGAAATTGGACATGGTTTTTGTTCATCACAAAAAACTGAAAGGCCTTTGTCCCAAATAGGACATCTGCCATTAGTCAAATTGGACACAAGATGACTCACAAAGGAACTCAAAATGGCCAAGGGTTTTTTCAAGGAAAATATGAATTTTGGACAGAGAAAATCTGAGTGTAGTTTACAATATTGAGTAGCAAAAGATCATTGGCCTCTAGGTGAAAATTTCAAATCCCAGGTTTACAGAGAGGGAAACTGTAAATCACTAGGGAATTCTTGTTTACCTATGCTTGATATTTTCATCCTTGCCTCACAAGCTGCTAATCTATTTGTAGTCTACAAAAGCTGCCAATGGAAGGATAAATGAAAAACATAGCTATAACGTAATATGTAGGCAAATCTGGAGTTTCCAAAATCAATCAAATAGATACCCGGGGTGGAGCAAATCATTCTTAAAATATAGAGCATTGAGAAAAGTATTACTCTATTCGCTCACGCTGGCCGTTCAAGGATGAAGAATTTTACTAGATGACCAATGCCTTCTATTGACATTTGGGTCTACATTTTGATCTTGGCTGAAGCATCATGTTAGCTTCTATGACCAACTCCCCCACTCCTTCAATTATGTAAGACTAGCAATTTAGGATAGTTCATAATCAGAGCCCTGTGATAGAAAACCTTCTTGTCAAAAGAAGATAGTGATGAAAAATAGGTCATGAGTCTCAGAAGAAAAATGATTGTTCACTGCTTATTTACCTCTGTTGACGAAACATCACTCCATGAGTTGAAGCTCCGAATCACAATTTCTAAAGACGTGTGTTCCAGATAATTCCGGTATCGCTTCCAATGAGTCGCAACCAGAAATATCCAAATCAATTAAATCCAACTTTTCAAGTCCCCGAAGCTGAGTAAGTTTCTTGCAATCTCGAACATTTAGAGATCGTAACCTCTTACATCCCGTCAAATTTGGCAAAGTCTCCATTGATTCGCATCCTCTAAAATCCAACTTTTCTAAGAACTTCGCACCGTCAAGACCTCGAATTTCGACTAGATTGTTGCATGCGATGACCCGTAATTCCTTCAAACACCGTGATTTTGCATAGAGAAGCCTTTCAATGGAATTGCAGTGATATATAGATATGCCCTTCAAGAACTCTAAATTATCATGGCCCTGAATTTCAACTAGCTTATTGCAATCCTCGATGTATAATTGTTTCAGAAGAATTGATTGTGAAAGGTCCAATCTTTCAATTGACCTGCATTCTTTTATTGAAAACTTTTCCAAGTTCTTCAATCCATCGAGCTTAAGCAATATCAGCTTACCACACTCCTCAATACAGAGTTTCAAGAGTCTTGAGGGAAGCTCGAGGATGTCTTCAAGTAGATGGCATTCCCGAAGATGGAGTTCTTCTAGGTGGATTAGGCTAGAAAGCTGTGGCAGCGACCGGTGCTTGCGACAGCCCCATATGTCAAGGCGCTGGAGAAAATAAAGATCCCCAATAGCACTGGGAAGCCTTTCAAGCCCAGAATCACTCAAGTTCAGGTGTTGCAAATACCGTAAATCCGCAATTGAGCTAGGGAATTCTCTCAGTGACTTACAATAGCCGACACTCAGTTTCTTCAGCTTCCGCAGGGAACCAATAGACGTAGGGATCTCGGTAATACTAGCAACAGAATCCAATAAAAGTTCTTCTAAATCTTTTAATTCGCCCACTTCCTCTGGTATCTCCTTGAGACGTCGACATTCCCTCAAGTCCAAGGAAACGAGGCTCTTGAGTTTGCCAACAGAAGGGTGGAGATGCTCCAGTCTGGAACAATCTCTAAAGGTTAGGATCTTCAACTGCGTGAAAGCCGAGAGATCAGGAGTACATCTTAAACCATCGCAATGGCTAAGGTCGAGAACTAGTAGCCGCTTTGCCGTCTACACAAAAGAAAGGAGAATAAAGCTGTCAAAAGAATGAGAGTGGGGGATCGGCTAAACAAAAACAAAACCCCATCTTAAATCACGGAGAGAGGGAGGATGTCTCTTTTTTTTCCCCAATCTTACCGTGAATGAACTCCATCCTTCCCAATCCTCTGTGATGTCGCTCTCTGATAAATCCAGCACTGATAATTTCGGTAGATGCAAATTGGGAAGAGGCAATTCGCTTCCCCAGACCTGCCACTGAAGCCATCTTATTTCAGAAAGGAGTCCTCCGCTTGGAGCTGCCCGTCTCAAGTCATCGAACAAGGGTACGTGAAGCATCTGTATCAAATCAATCCGGAGAGCTTGTAAATTGACTTTTTAACTTTTCAGTTTTTGCTTCTGTTTTTTAAATCTTGGATTTGCACGATTTGTTGTCATTCTATCCTTCTCGTACATAAATATGGACACGTGAGCTCACATTCAAATTTTATTTTTGGACGACCTTTTGAAATTTTTGAAAATAAAAAAAAAATAGTTATTGCTTTAAAACAGCTAAGACAAGTGCACCTCAATGTTTTGTCCTTTGCTTTTTTTAAAAAAAAAATTTTGTTGCTCATGCACTTTGATTTTTATCTAAAACAAAACACACGAAACCATTTTACAACATACAAATGTTTACTTGTAAATTTTCATATGACTTGTGTATAATTTTTCAAAAGAATTTGTTAAAGAGTGCCGGTGGGCCACCTGTGAGTAGCTAAGGAAGCACCCGATTGTCATTTTATTAACTATATTTGTGGAGTGTTTAATCATTTTTTTTTAAATTGAAACTTTTTTTTTGTAAAGTATGTTTAAAAAGAGATGTGGTGACATCAGTTAGCAATACACTTTTTACGTTATAAGCAATATTTTCAAGCCAAGCCTGCCATACGAAAGTTTATGGAGAAATATCACTTATTATTATTTACCAAAAAAAAACTGAAGATACATATGTCTGTTTGCATAAGAATGGTATTGTTTCTTTTTGCATCTTATAAGTCGAAACATACTGTTATATTTTCCTATAAAACATATCATTTAATTAGTTGAATATAGTGAAAAAATTCCCATATGGCAAAAAAAAATCCCATATGGCTTTAATTGACTTTAATAATAATACCTATATTTTCCGCCAAAAGTACAATTGGTTAGAATTGTTTTTTTGATTGGTTTGATTTACTTTTACCGTTTGACTCGTTTGTCGTTATCTCTGCTTAAAATTGTGAAAAGCCTGCAACGGGTATAATTTCTCTTAAGTTTGTTCATATGAAAAGTCACTAAATTGTTGTAATCATCACCCCGCACTATCTTTCATAATTTTTTCTTTTACATCAATCTATACGGTATATTACATTAAAAAGTCTACTATATGGAAAGGGGATTTCAAACCTCAAACTTTCATCAAAAGTTTACACACAATTCGCATATATTTCACCAAAATGATGAAGGATATAACAAAATAGACAGAGTTATATTTTAAATAGTCGAGACAATTGGAAATTAGTCCCATAGTATTTCATTTTCCAAAGTTAAATCAAAATCTTTCCATCTTACAATCATTTAAATTTTATTTCCTACACTAATTATCATCTTTCAAGATTTCTGTCTATTCAAAACAGATTTAACTTTTTTTCATTTTTCCAAAGACCCATATGGTGTGCTCTTTTAGTTAATGTTAAGAAGTTATTGGATTAACAAAAGTGTGTAATATCGAATCATAAGAACGAACTATTCCAAATTATATCAAGAATAAAAGGCTGTTTCCTTTGCCCAACTTCTCTTGGTTAATTGCTAGGGTTAATTCCTTGCCATTGATAAGTCATGAGCCTATAAAGCATCAAGATGGACAAATATATAATGATAAAATGACATGAACATCGATAATTTAAGTAAAAGAGAAACATAGTTCAAAAAATTCACTTCCTGCTAAAAATCATATCTAATGAATACAAAGGTATGAATATAATAATAAGCACAACATTTCCTCCAATTAGTCAAGTTTTCTTTTCTTTTTTTTAAACAGTCAAGTTAGTCTAGCGGTTTCTTGTACAAAAGAGGCATTGTCCCAAAAAATATAAATATATAAAACAACTTATAGCTGATAGAAATGTTTGTTATAAGATATGAGCAAGGTGAAGGTGATAAAATCTTAAAAAAACAGTAAGATTTCCCTGAATATTTTTAAGGGGATTTTTGCTATATTATCTATTAAGAGGAAATAAGAATGAAAAGAGATAGAAATAACTAGTAGAGCAGAGGGACGAGTATCTTCAAAATCAAAACGGAGAAAAAAATATAAAAAATTGGATTCCTAAATCACAGGAGCACCACATTACATTTGGATACTTATAATTGGCCCTAATACATATTATTCGCCGATTGCTAAATTTTTACAGATATAATTTATATCAATGAAATCGAATCAAATGATTTAACTCTTGCATCCTTCGATACTTATAATTTATTTAATTGTCACGATTAATCTACGATGGACGTAAATGGGTGTTTAAACAAATTTTTTTCCTCAAAAATAAGAGCATCTGTTCATGCTAGATGAAATATTAGAATAGATCAAATTAAATATATTAAAATAAGAGGGAGAGAAAAAGAAAGGAGTGCCATATTTTACCCATTCTTCCCGTACTACTCTCGAGGCTCCCTTGTAGTTGTAATCCCATGGCCCGCTACGTTTGTCAAGCGGCTGTCCTTGACAAAAAATGCTCCTTCCAAGATCTCTCAGTTGATCATGCACCGTAAACTCACCTTCATCTCCAATTTTAATTAAGCACCTCAACTTCAACTCTTCAATTCCTTGACTCGGATAAAACCCACAGTCCTCCCACATGTACATGGCGTATTTGCGCACTTCACTATCTTCGCCAATAAAGAAACAAACAATATCGAGAAAAATCTGCTTATGTCCATCTTCTAATGCATCATAACTTATTTGCAATATCTTTTGGACATCTTTATGTGGTTGGCCTTCTAATTGCTTCCACACATCTTCCCATACTTTTCGATTCATTTTTTTGTACAAGTATGAACCTACAACCTGAAGCGCCAAGGGAAGCCCACCCATGGTGGATATGATATCACGAGAGATACCCTCAAAGTCCCTCGGAGAATGGTCCATACGAAATGCATGTGTGTTAAACAAAAGTAAAGCATGCACCTCATCCAATTCATTCAATTCATACTTGTAGACTACCTCAAATTCAGATTGATCAAGAACGGCTTCATTTCTAGTCGTAACAATGATCATACTTCCTGCCGCAAACCAATTATGTTCCCTAGCCAACGCATCTAGTTGATTCTTGTCATCTATATCATCCAGAAGAATGAGAACCTTTTTTCCTTTGAATCTAGATTTGATTATATTAATTCCATCATCAATTCCAAACACTTGACTTTTGCTATGTCGTATATCCGATATTAGTTGACTCTGTAAATACGTAATACCGTGGCGCCTAGTAGTTTCTCGAACATCTGAAAGGAAACTTACATGCACAAATTTATTCGAGAGTTCATTGTAGATACACTTGGCAAGAGTTGTCTTGCCTATCCCGCCCATGCCATAAATTCCAATCATTCGAGCATTGATGGAAGGACCGTCTATCCAATTCATAATTTCCTTCATATGACCATGAAGTCCAACTAGTTGCTTAGGCACATCTAGCTGAAAATCTTCCCATAACTCGCTTATAACAATTTCGACCACACGTGCTACTAATTCTCCCTCATGCCTGTCAAACAACAAAAACAATGAGAGATTTTGAGCCTAGGCATAGTCAATGCAAAGTATTAGAGCCTTATCAACGGAGCTAACCCTTGTTGGCTGTAGGGGGTCGATTTTATCTGGTGGTTATCAAGCTTCGGAAGACCGAGCATTGCAGTCCTTTTTAGGCCTATTGTTTACTGATTGATACTATTGGCTGGAGGCATTGTCGTTTCTTTGTTTTTTGCTCTGTACCGGAGGAAAATGTAAAATTCTTGGGCACTATGGGATGCTTTGGTTTTAGTTCTCGTTGGTTTAGTTTTCAGGGACATCTTAAGGTTGTTTATTGGGACATTTTGGAGATCTTTTCTGAGCTTGCAATGAAAGTAATTCATCTGCATTTCATCGGTTCTATGTGAAGAAGAAAACTTATCAAAAAAAGAAAAAAGTTAAGTGAAGTACCCGTCGGCAAATTTCTCTGTTTCCCATCCATTTAAGTAACTGACTTCATTAAGTGCTCGTTGCCCTTCCAGGATATCCTTCTCATCAAAATGAACCTGACTCAAATGAAAGGCATTTCCAAAATTTCCTGTTAGATGCCGCACATCCGAAGGGGCAACTTTGTAAAATATAGGCAACACTATGTGTGACATGCTCTTCTTGAGTTCCATGATATGAACGAGCTCACGGAGGCACCATTGGCTCGAAGCATAATTTTCGGAGATGATGGGGATCGAAATCTTAGACCGTGCGATGGCATCGAGAATCTGTGAACCAAATTCGTCGCCAATTGGGATGCTGTTATCATCCCTGAACACGCAAATCGGTACTGTCCCTGCCTTGATCAGACTGTGGTAGAGGTGATCGGTGAATGCCTTGCGGGTATCCGAGCCTCTAAAACTCAAGAACACGTCGTATTGACCGCTACTAACATCAGTAGGTACTGGAGAGATGAACGAAGAAGTGGATGCGCCCTCAGTGCTCTCTTCCTCTGCTCTCTTGCTCTCTGTATTACTCTGCTCATTGCCCATGGCGATCTGAGGGGCAAAGTTGAAATGAAAAGATGCTTTTTCTGCTGCTCGAAAGGATTGATGAACAACGAAAGAAGGTTTTAGGTTGCTTTTCTGCAAATGCTTGTAGTCCTTGCCTTATCTTCTTTGGACACCATCCTCTAGTCAAGTCAAACTTGCTGGCTTGGTCTACTCGAGAATAACGTGTACGTTAAGTTCTCCCCTTGGAAATGCTGAAGAAGGTTCGTGCTCCTTGAGAGGTTTGACTGAGGAAGATTAGGTGATGGCCCCTAAAGAGAGGTCCCCAAAAAGGTCAACTACCTCTCTCTCTAGGCGTGTTCGCTAATTCGTGGTCTCTGGATGACTGTTGGCTCTACCCTAAGAAGTAATAATGGTAGCAATCCATGTCTCTTTCCTGGGCCCCATTGCTGATGCGTTTCTGTATTAACAAAAATTTTCATATTCACTAATAAGTGTTGGCCCCACCAAAATTTTCTAGTTTCTTTACAAACCAACTTTAATGAATTATTGTTAAAAACTTTTAGCAGAATAGTCTTCCAAATTTAAGAGCTCTGTTTTGCTACAATCATGCTTCCAGTTGTGAAATATGATAATGATGAGCAATTATTTCCAAATTTGAGAAGTAATGCTTTGGTATAGATGGTTGAGAAATAATTCTTTGGTATAGATGGAATGATTGAACTTTAGTATTAGATCTATCTCTATTTTGGTAATATGAGCTATCCATTGAAAAAAAACACACTATTGACATTTTAACGAGAGATTCTTTAGGAAAAAATTCGAATGTGTTAGTAATCTAAAAAGCCGACATCTAGTAATGTAGGGGAAAAAATTCAAGGTCATGAGTCTATTTAAAAGTTAAATATCATTTGCTATCTATTTTGCAAAATACATCATCTTACTAAAATTAGAAAAAAAAACAGAATTTTCCAACATAATATATGTCAGTGATTAGAAATAATCAACTTTGATTTTCTTAGCAACATGTACTGGTCAGGATCATCATTATGCTAGCTTGTACAAGAAAATGGAAAATCTTGGGGCCAGTCACACTGTCTCAAAGATGGATAATGTCATTCTTGATTCCAAGATTCAAGAGGGCAAACTTACACTTATTGGTGTCAAGGCTATTGGTTTAGATAATTCGAACCTTTTTGCGGAATTCTTGCAAATAAACTTTGGCAAATTGTGAAAATAGTTTATGAAGGATGGATGCTTCTATCAAATGGATAAACTAATGAGATCAAAGAATAGACAAATACGCAAACACGTTTATTTTATATCAAACTTACATTCACTCTTATAGACTAACTACCACCAACAAGGCTTTAAACGGAGAGAATCAAACGTAAATAGAAACATATTGTGAACACAAGAGAGATCAATATAATTTAAAGAATTGAAGCTTTGTCAATTTCTGCCAGGTCCATCAACATATGATAAATACTTTTAGGTATCTCACACATGATAGGTCCACTTTGTAAAAAAATAGGCAAGATTAAATGTCTTGTGCTTGAGCTCGAGAAGGCATCATTTGCTAGAGGCAGAATTTTCAGATATTATAGGCATCAAAACTTTAGACCACCCATCAAGGAGCCGTGAGCCAACCCCTTGCCACCCCCGCATCCCCAATAGACAAAAGGGGCCCAGAACACACAAGTTCAACCGATTATCCCAATAACAAAGCGACGGATCAATACAAACGACACGCTAATGAGACATGAAAGGCAATTACCTCCTGCGAGCCGAGATGCGAAGTGAGGCGCGAGAACAGAGAGAGGAGACCCTAAAAAAGCCTGGGCGAGAACCTCTGAGAGGGAAAAGATCAAAGAAAGCGAGTGAGGACGATAGTTTTGAATTGTTCTCCAAGAGAGAGGCCGAACGTGAGAGAGATGGAGAGAGAGAGTACAGAATGACCAATTCTCATCGTATCTACTTATAAACCATTTTGTTAAACAGATAAATGTGGCTCTTGCTAATTTTTCATTATGATATTATCAGAGACATTCTTCCTCCTGTAAATGTTACATTCTCTCCCACCCTAAACATGCATAAATCATTATTGCCAAATCTATTGTAGGTCAGTAACTTTCTACGCTATATATATGTAATAGTTACGTCTTTCCCGTAAGCAGTTAAATCGCATGAAAAACACACTTTATGATGAGTTTTTCTAATTCAATTTGCAAAGATAAACTCCACCTAAAAATTGTCCACTTATTGAATATGTGTAAGTGCATTAAAACCAGTAGATTTGCTCACTTTCAAGTTTTCCATTGTAACCAACACAAAAAAGTAGTACAATTGTGAATTTTTCATAATTTCCGAAAAACATTTGAATTTTCTGACATTTTCCAGAAATTACGAAAATTGCCAATATAATGGAAAATGGTTTTACGGACATTCAAAAATTCTCTAGTTGATCTAATCTATTTAGATAAATTTTTGTTGTTGACAATTCTGATCTGTGGCCTTTGAAAGTTTTTGTGTGATTATTGAAGGGAATAGGCTGGTATGATCGATATTTGAAAAAATCTAGTTTTTAACTATTTTCAAGAAAAAAAGAATTATTTCTGCAAAAACTGAGTATTTTGGATGTTTGAGGCTTTAAGTAATTTTGGACAATTAGGGTACATATAGGGCCAATGGACCCAAAATTGGGTCTAGCAGGGTATTTTCGTAATTTTAATCAAATAGACTTTTTGTCCCAAGGGAGTTCAATTAACCATTGATGTTTTGAAAATAACATAGGGATAAGGCCAGCATGCGATTCCATTGGATTCAACCGATCTAACCATTCATAAACGGTTAGTTTAAATGAGAAGATTGTAATAAGGAAAAATTAGCAATATATGTAATGATGATTTTGAAAAAGTCAAGGGAATATCACATGTAATATCCTGTACGTTTTAAACGATATTAGGTGTTATGCGATAAGTAATAATCAAATATTTTATTTGTCCTATCTATTGTAATAGACTAGAGAATGAAGGTCAGACTTACCAGGAGAAGCAATGTAGAGATGAAATCACTGCAATGGGTT
This sequence comes from Syzygium jambos, assembly GCA_031216235.1. Taxonomy (NCBI): domain Eukaryota; kingdom Viridiplantae; phylum Streptophyta; class Magnoliopsida; order Myrtales; family Myrtaceae; genus Syzygium; species Syzygium jambos. The sequence continues at coordinate 22,798,802 of CM062221.1, read as the reverse complement.
TTGAGTTCGAGACTAAGTTAGGATCACCTTCACGCCTCAACTTGGAGCTATCAAACATAATATCTCAGAACAATATCCGATGCGTTTCTCCTCTTCAAGCACGAGCACTTGGGACTTTAACTAAAGCTTTTACTTCATTCTCTTGCCCCGAAGGAAACGCGCAATCTCGCGGTGGAATTGCGTTTCTTTGACGAGGAAATTGTACTTCTTTTTAACCCTTACCTTTTTGACCAAGACCCACCAAAACGATCCCTTCCCCCAAATGGGCAAGACTGCCTCAATGTAGACTTTAAGGGATATTTTGTTACTTTCTCTTTGCAAGTCGACCGCGTGGGCACGCAAATCAAAGTGAAGTATGGGCGACCTTTTGCTTTCCCTGACCCCATTGACCGAAAGAATCTATACCTTTACGTTGCAGTCAAGGTGTCCGCATTGGAAAATTAGTTTTCACATGGCGCTCCGCCTTTGAGAGCCACGCAATCATGTCCTTTACTTGGCAACTTTTGCGAAGGTGTTGGCAGTGGAAATTACTTTTTCGCTTGCCTCAAAAGATGAACCAGATGTGCCTGGAACACACGCAATCTCCGCGTCTTCCGTGACTAACCCTCACAGTATGTCAGTTCTCTCTGTAATAGGATCAAATGGCTATGCAAATCAAAGTGAAGATAGGCAACTTTTTGCTATCCTGCCTATTGAAATGAAAGCCTCTTATCGCTGAAGGCGTTGAAATGGTCAAAATTTTACTTTTTAACTCGTATTTAGTAGGCTGAATCATGTATGAATGATCTTAAATTTTAAAAAAATAGGTTGTTATGAATTTAAAGTAACAAAATTTGATTCAATATAAATTTTAATGAATTTGAACCATATTTATATGCAATTCATGTTTATCGAAAAAGAGAAAATAGTAATGATTTTTTCATTTGCTTTTACGTAGCTCCTTCTTAGTGGGCCGCATGCTCGAGTGACTTGTCTATTGCTTTGACCAATAATCGAGTGACACGTTATTCATGCCTACTCACTATAGATTGCTAGATACAGTGGGAGTCATGTGGAACTTATATGGGTCCTGTAATTTTTAAGATATTTTTCACGATATCATTTAGCTCCACGTCTAGACAACGATATCAATATAGGAGTGCGGTTCATACTCCCCAGCAATAAGAAAGTAAGGGGGTAAGCAATAGGAACCTGCTAAATATATTCTCTTTATGTTGTAAATTGAGAAATTTAACAAAAAGTTGCGAGCTGCTAATTATAATGAAATCCTCTGCTATATGGAGCCCTAGTTTAAAAGTGAATTAGGATAAAACATTGTGTCTCAATTTCTTTTTCTCGCTTTTATTTCTTGTTTCCTTGTGATTGTACGCAAAATCCTAACAATCAATTAGGGGCAAGTCAGCCAAACCTCCTCCATACACTTAAGGATGTAAGGAATTAGATTGATATCCTGAGCTTAATCTGCACATACAAATTTTTAGCTTATGTATTCGGGGATCAAGCTATGGTGAAGTATAAGGGAATGAAGAAAGCATAGGAAAAATTTGCCAAAAAAGTCCAAAATCAATTGTATTTATGCCAATTCGGTCTTAAACCATTCAATTTGACCAAGTTAGTCCTAAACCTTTTGACAATTTGCCAATTTAATCCATCCAGCCAATTTTAATTAGAAATTATTGACATAAGCGTTAGGCATTTTACGTGGCACGGCCAACATTAATGTAGAAAGTTTTTAGAAGTTTTAATTTTTTGAAAAATTTATACAAAAATAGAAAGGGAAAACATCAATCCCACCATTGCTAGGAAGGTTTTTTTGAAAAGAGCACTTTGAGCTCCCGCTCTCGAGAGAGATTGGCGATCAATTCAATTCCAACTTGTGCAACATCGATCGGTCGATCAATCAAATTGATGGAATAGGTTCGATAAATGAAATTGATGGAACAGGTTGACTTCCATGGAAGATCAGGGCTTGGAGTTAGCAAAAGCTCAGTTACTGAGCTTGGCGATCGAGTTTGGCTTTGACGAGCAGTCCACTAACAGGTGCTTGGACCATCTTGTTTCGCTCTACGGTACTAGAATCATTATCTTGTCGCATGTTTTTTATGCTTGTCAGCGTTGCAAATATTATGTAGGTATTTCTCGTTCACTACGATGATGGCTCAAATTAGTCTGCTTTAGTTTTGAATAGATCGGAGCTGGTTTAGCGAAGCAGTCTTGCTGACGAGCGAAATGTCTAGTATTGTTTCGGTTTGATGTGTTTAGGTTGCTTTTTTTTTGGTCGAATTTTTTAGGTTGCTTCGGATGGTGGTTCTTCTTGGTTATTAGCCGAATTGCATCCTAATGGGCGCTTAAATGTCATAGATACTCAGTTTCCATTAGCTTATCACACCACGTGGAACGACTTCCACATGAAATACCTTTTATTCTGTCACATCATTTCTCTCTCTTTCTCTCCGCCACCCCCCTCCCCCCACCCCAGCCAATTAATGTCACCATCCTACGATCACTCCCTCGACCAACACAAACGATGCCCTCCACTGCTTTGCCCCCATCTTTGTCCGCATCTCTCTCTCTCTCTCTCTTCATCATGGCCCAACTCAAAAATAGAGTTATCTTGTTCAAAGCTGCAACGATGCTTGACCAGATGTAGCGTCATGTTTGAGTAATTCTAGCATGCATCGAGCTAGACTGCATCGAGCTAGACGCCGTGTTGGAGCTCAATTAGATCTAATGTCGATCCCAACACTGCCGTGGGCCGTCATCGAGGACTCGTAACTCAAGAACAAATATGTTGTTGCAGCTATCAAGCTTGATGTCTAATTAGGTCAGTGAGATATCTCTCCTTACATAGTATGCTCATGCCAATATTTACATTTTATAAAAGAAATCTTTATCACGAAGAAAAGCTTTTTTCAAAGATTTTATATTAATTTTTCTACGAAACCGAGTTAATTACCCTTTAGAAAATTCTATGGCGAGGGAAAGCAAGTCAAAGTCTTCCACCATCTTGCCTAGTTGCCAAGAAAGGGATAAGGTAAAAGCCAAAAAGACCTACTCAAAAGAAAAGAGGGGAAAAGAGATTCTAGTGATTGAAAGCAAGTCAAAAGTCTTCCACCATCTTGCTTGCTTAGTCGCATTATGAGACGAGAGATCATTATTTATCGTGAAAATATTGTATAAACTTAATTTATAAATGATGCGACAGAAAAAATTAATCACAATATAATAATTTACTAAATTTGTGTTTTACGATGAGGTTTTGTATAGAGTTTGCACGGTTTCTCTTAGGTGTTTCAATAAAATCTAGATGTCCGACAATACTATGTAAATACGCTATACATCAAACTCTTCAATTTGCCTCTTGACTCTAAATAACTCATATAGATATGATAACATACGTGGTAATGTTATTGTTCTATAATTATACTCTTTTTTTCCTTTAAATTGACAAGAGTGAGCCAATACAAGTCACGGTCCGTGGATGTGAACTCACGAATATGTGATACGTGTAATCCTAACACTAGTCAGTCATCTGGTGTTTGAGGAGAGTTGAAATTAACGTGTGAAAGCCTTTACAAAAAAAAAATAATAATAACGTGTGAAAGCTCTGTTGCTTGAAATATGCATCTGCATAGCCTAGAGTAGCTACCCGCTAAAAGTTTGTCAAATTTTATCTTTATTTAAATTCATAAAATCCATTTTCTTCTCCCCTGCTTGCTTTGCTTATGCTGATCGTGAGTTTTCTTTTAGATTTACAGTAGATCCAACATTTTTTTGGTCCAGATACAATTCTGCACATCCATTAGATTTACCGTATTATGAGAATGCTATTATAAGGACTAACATAAAAAAACTAGTGACATTTTTTGGTCTAGATACAATTCACACCCATCATCTTAGTACCATCGAATTTAAGACTTCAAAACGGGGTTAAAAATCTTGGGTTCTGCTGCGCAATAAATGAAAGCAAAGGATCAACGCTTGAAGAGAAACAAAGAAGATTGTTGACCTTCACCAGCCAAAAGATTGCAAGCTCAACAGCAAATGCAGGAAAGAAATCCAGAAGAAAACCATACGAAACCGTTTACTGTTTACAAGCTTATACCATCCTGGAAACAATATGCATGCCATTAACAGGAAGAGCTGAAAGATTGTCTTCAATGCAAAATAACGGTAGTCGCACGTCATCTTTTTACCATGTAAAAACAACGATTTCATTTGGCATTGGAGAGTTACAAGCTAAAGAAGACATTTGAAGGATCACAACCTTCAGCCACTAATCATATGTGAAAGAAAGTCAAATGTCATGAGAATCGGCGACAACTGTCCTATTAGGTAGTACTAACTTTATTCAAATATTAGAAACAATGAGAGATTAATTGAGGAAAGTTAATAAAAACACACATTCTGTTAAACCAAATTAAAACACAAGTATATCTTCAAATATTTTGAAAAAAAAAATTACACTTAGTGGTTCTCTAATTAATGTTTGCACTCAAACATTCTTGTCCCTCGCCATGATTCGGATAATACAATGTCATTGTTGTTCTCGTGTCCATGCTGGGTACATTCCTCTGGAGTCAGTTCTTGTAAAAACTAATTACGCCCTGCGGTAACCATTTCTAAATTTTTCGCAAACAATTTGGGTCTATTTGACTTCCAAAAGTTGGCTAGTAATGAACATAGACTTTGAAGGTGCTGTATACGCCGGTGGAATGAAGTCACAAGCCATAATAGAAAGAATTGGAAAAGTGGTGGCTCGCCTCTTCCGCAATTTCAGGTCCTTGAGGTTATTTTCGCCAACTCTATCAATGTGCTTGGAGTAGTCTATTCCCAAGTACATCTCCAACTCATTGGTGGATGATGAAGACGATGACTTAGCGTGCTGTGGGGTGTTCTTCTCCTTATGAAGCAAAGACCATATAGGTTTGTGGGCACTACTCAATGAAGCCATGTTCTTTGTCCATGGGACGGAACTTGTCATATTATATCAACCGGCATACGCCACATACATATTTGAGAGCCAACTCATCGTTATTGCCGGTATGTGTTCCACTTGGAACTCCTGAATCAGTCCCAAATAACTGTAATATGAACCAAGCAAAGTTTCGAGCCCCTCCAACTTGAACCATGGATCCAAGACGGTGGCTACCAAAACAAAGCAGGATGTTTTTGTAATACTTGAGGAATTTCGCCTTTATGGCCACTACTATTTCGTTGAAAAAGGTATCACCGTCTTGTTCACCAATTCTTTTGACATTGGGTGTTGCAATGGAAGGACACGATTGCTTGACCGCTAATCCAAATCTTCGGATTTCAATCTTGATAAATTCTCAGTTTTTCATGTGGTTTGCAAGTTCATTCTCGCATTCCAAGGTCGAAGACGTGCATCAATGGAACAAATCCACCTTGGTGTAAAACAAGAGCTAGAATTATCATATCGGAAAATCGGAATGTGATAGTTTCAAGCATGATTTCTGCTATTAGTCAAATTTGACGCATGAAAAACTAGTCAAAGATTTCTGAATGACGAGGAAGCCCCCTAAGAAAATCACTTAATCTGTGCAGAATAAGAAAGCATCTAGGCGGAGTAATCATTATTAGACTTGGACACTAGCACAAGATCATAAGCAGCTAAATGTAAGATGAAAATCCCAAAATTACGGAGATGGAATCTGTAAATCTATACAATTTATAAAAGGAAAAATTCTTCTTTCATGTTTTTTCTAATCAGATTCCTGCACTTTTAATATTTTTAATTAATTCCTTCTACCTTCCCAATATTTTTGATCAAATCCGTGCGAATATAAATCCGCCCAAATCTAGTTAATGCAGCAAGTCGGGACGACATCGAAGGACAATGTAGATAACAATTAGCCAATGCGGATGCCCACATGAATAACACCCTGGAAAATTTTAGTCGATGTGAATGATGTGGATTAACAACGTGGATGCCCATGAACGGGGCCTTACAACTTCTGGAGGGGTGGGGTGGGAGCAGCTAATTTGGCAATAAAATCACATAAGTTGATAATCCAGCGGTTAGTTCATGCGAAGAATCACAAATGCTAAGCATACACCATGACTATATAGAGAGAAGAAGGCAAAGAAAGAAAGAAAGTTAAGACAAACAATTTTGATTAGAACAACTTCCTCCATATTCTTCGCAACTCAGAACATCCTAAAGATCGGCGAGAGGCAGTTGAACGATCAACGACGACCAGGTGAAAAGGGAAAATAGACTAGGTCTGGCCAATTGTTCGTGATTTTCTTTTTTAGTAATTTTCCTCACTAATAGTAATTTATTTGTTACATATCATTTATAATTTTTTTTCATAGGATGTAATTTCCCCTTTGTTGTTGTATTCCCTGAATCCTATGGTTTGTAAAATTTCACAAAAAAATAGTAATCTACCTAATGAATATCTTTTTTCTGTTGTTAGGAAATTACCTAATGAATCTTAACTTTCTTTTGGTGAGTAATTATTCCCACTAATAGTAATTTATCTGTAATTTATCCTTACATGACTTTTTTTAGAGGTTTTAAATTTTCTTTGGAGGTAGTAAATTTTCTGGAGCATGTGGTTCATAATATTCCATAAATATAGTAACTTATTCAGTTAATAGTAAATTTCTTTTGTGTATATTTAGTAAAATATCAATTTGATCATAATTTTCTTTTACACTTTGTAAATATTTGAGATCTACATGTTAGTAATTTTCCTTGCACATCGCAATTTTTCTCAAACCGTAAAGTTGATCAGTTTTGCATCCGTAACTTTTCTTTTAAGTCTAAAAGTTACGACAGAAATCGGTTTTGCAAAACAAATTGGACGGACCACATTTTTTTCCTCTTTAATCCGACGGTCCACGTTGAATGTGGGACCAATCCCATAAAAGATAACTTTGACTTATGTGAATTCCCATCACTATTATGAAGTTTTGGGCACAATAAAGGAGTTTTATTTATTTATTTTTGGCCAAATAGTAAAGTAGTGTTGGAGACGCTATTTTTTAAAAAAATTTGAAGTTCATTCCATCGTAATATATATATTAATAAAAATTGTTACTTTGTCATTATTTTCTTTTGCTGATACACAACAACAGATAAAAGAAATTTGAGATGCTTCTCGTAGATCTATATATTCAGTACGACACGCAAGTCTTAGGTATGCAAAGGAGCCTTTTGCACATATTTCTATCTATTTCAACCCAATAATCTTAGGGAAAAAGCCACCAAAAACCTCAAACTTTACCCCCTGTGACATATTTACCCCAAACTTTTTTTTTGTGACACCAAAAACCCCAAACTTTACTATTTGTGACACATTTATCCCAATGTACATTGTCCGTGGGTATTTTCGTCTTTTCTACTTTTTTTCTTTTTTTTTTACTTTTTTTCCTTTCCGGCGAGGGGGGCCCTCGCGGGCGTCGAGTGAGGGCGGCCCTCGCCGGTGTTGGGCGAGGCTCGCCCTTGCCAAATCCGAAGTTCATTCCATCGTAATTTATATATTAATAAAAATTGTTACTTTGTCAATATTTTCTTTTGCTGATACACAGCAACAGATAAAAGAAATTTGAGATGCTTCTCGTAGATCTATATATTCAGTACGACAAACTAGTCTTATGTATGCAAATGAGCCTTTACACATATTCCTATCTATTTCAACCCAATAATCTTATTGTTAAAAAAAAAAGAAAACGAATAACCTTTTCTTAAAAAAATCTTTTGCTAACAATGTGGTCTCCAGTTTTCTTAAAATGCTCGATTGATCTCATTGGATATAGAAGTTCTCACTTCATGCACGCAGTATAATTGTCAAACCATATCAATCTACAATATTTTTTTTGGCGAATTTTGCGATTCTCAAGTGCCTTTTTGATGCGAAACATCGAAAATTCTTCAAATTCTGTAAATATCTACGCGTAGAATCAAACGTAATATTTAATTATTTTTTTGAAAACTCCAAATGACTATTTTCTTTTTCCAAATGTTGACTAGAGGCACAATTGATGAATAATTTTTTTTTTCATTATTTCTTCCCACCGAACGAGCCCAAGGGCGCCAAACGAAACCAAGAAAACTTTACGAAGGGGGCCAAAATAGGAATTAAAACAAACTCCAGGCGCGAAAACGGAATTTGTCAAAAGAAACAAAAATGGAAAATGGCTTCAAAATCTCTCTCCGCTCTCACTCCGGCATATAAAGAGGCAAAGGAAAAGCAATCAATCCCGCCATCGCTGGCTAGGTTTTTCGAAACAGAGCACTTCGAGCGCGCCCGCTCTCTCGCGAGAGAGGCTAGCGATCGATTCGATTCGATTCCGACTCGCGCATCATCGATCGATCAATCGAATCGCGTCGGACACAGGTTGAGAGATTCCATGGAGGGTCGGGGGCTTGGAAGAGGTGGAGAAAGCTCGGTTGCTCAGCTTGGCTCTCGGGTTCGTCTCGTTCCCCTCTACGGTACTCAAATCGTTGTTCCTCGTCGCGCATTTTTTTTTTCGGTGCTAGTCAGCGTTGCAGGTATTACGCAGGTGTTGCTCGTCCACTACGATGATGGCTCTGGAATAGTCTGGTTTAGGTTTGGATAGCGAAATGTCTGGTGCTGTTCCAGCTTGATGTGTTTAGGTTGCTTCAGATGGTGGGTTTTTCTTGGTTATTAGCCGAATTGGGTGGTATCTGGTGATTAGGGAATGACGTAATTGCTTGTGTTGCGTGGATAATTTGTGAATTGATTGGTTGTGCATTCCTAAATAAGGGGATTGATTGCGGTTAGTCACGTCATTCTGACGATGTCTATGGAATAGTCTACCTTTTGGATTTGAATGGACCAGAGGAGCTGGTTAAATTTGGTTCACTAAGCGTCAATCCCGTCCCTATTTCTCCGTGGGTTTTGCGGAGTAGTCTTATTGACTAGCGAAATGTCTTGACTTATTTCTGAAAGCTCGGTTGCTGAGCTTGGCGCTCAAGTTCGGCTTTGACCAACAGTCCACCACCAAGTCCTTAAACCGTCTCCTTTCCCTCTACGGTACTCCAATCGTTACTTCATTGCCCATTTTCTCATGCCGAGATTAGCATTTGCAGAGGTTATGTAGGTATTTTTCGTCCACCATGATGACGACGACGGCTGTGGAATAGTCTGCTTTAGGTTTGAATGGATCGGAGCTGGCTTAGGAAAGTAGTCTTGCTGACGAGCGAAATGTCTGGCACGGTTCCAGTTTGATGTGTTGAGGCTACTTTGGATGGTGGTTTTTCTTGGTTATTGGCCAAATTGGGTGGTATCTGGTGATTAGGGAACAACATAATTGCTTGTCTTGCGTGGATAATTTTTGAATTGATTGATTGTGCATCCCAAATAAGGAGATTTATTGTGGTTAGCCAGTGTTCTGATGATGGCTGCGAAATGGTCTACTTTGGAGTTGAATGGACCGGAGCTGGTTAAATTTTATTCATTGAGCGTTAGTCTCTTTGGCATTTCTTTGTGGGTTTGGCGGAGTAGTCTTATTGACTTGCAAAATAATCTCTTTCTTCATTTGGCTTTTTTTTTAAGGCAACGAAGGTCGAGAGTTTATCACTGTGGAGCACTGTGGCGATGACTTTCTAGCAGAACTTGTTGAAACTATGCAAGATACTGAGGATTGGGATGATTTGCAAGCTACGGAATCAGAAGCTTGTGGAGTTTTGGCCGATATGTTTGGCCAAGATATCCCTAATGACGGCGAATGCAATGTTGTGCATGATTTAATATTATAGAAGATTCTCCACAACTTGAGAAAAATCAAACTTTTCTTCAGGTGGATTCCTCTACTGACAGTGAAGATAAAGACAATATATTTGGCTATAAAATGGGTAGGAAATCCACATGCTATATTCCTGACCAAAGCAGTACTGCGAACAATTCATCCACTCAACTTCTGGCCAGACGATCTTTGCAATCCATGGTATGCTTCTCCCATGGACATAAACAATACTACCAAACCACTTAAATCAGCGTGTCACTGTTCTTTCTCTTATAATTTAGTCTCTCCTTGATTGATTCCAATTTGCTTGTGATTCTGCACATAGCAAAGGACCTACACAATGTACATGTACAAAAGCATTTAGTAAATTGCTTATGAGGCCTCATCCAATCAAATAACCAATAGACACTCCTAAATTTTGCCAATTACTTACACGGTCTTCAAGATCCAAAATGACCTGTTAGAACTCTTTGGTCAATAAAAAGGTTGATTTTAGTTTTGGACAATGTACAAATGCCTATATTTCTCAAATACTTTGAGAGTATAGAAGATCATCAAAGTGTGGAACTTAGCAATCCAGCGCCTTTGATGGGAATGTTTTGCGTAAATGAAGGCTTGTGCTTTCTTTGTGCAAATTTTTCATTTTCCATGACAATTCATGTCAAAAACTATTTCAGTGCTGAAGAGGCTTATTTCTGTTGAAGGACTGTAAGAGCACTGTCACTCAAGGTTCGATATCATTAGTTTCAAATAAAAGACATTGCTCTCGGATTTCGACATCCAAACAAGGGACTCTGAGTTATGAGGAATTGCAAGCCTTGGATGACATAGAATTGGCAAATGTTGTAATAGTCAGAAACAAGGCATTTCGACCACTGCAGCATCTGGCTTGTAAAGCTTCTGTAGCCAAGCGAGATTGCTTCGTTCTCATACCCACTGGAGGTAATAAAAGTTTATGTTACCAGTTTAGTGAATGCTTACATTATTTCATTTGTGTAATGATTGTATGTAGAAGTATGTGTGGAGACAATGTTTAGAGCACAACCCCTGTGCACTTTGCTCAATGGTTCCACCAATTAATACTAGATGGGTAGACCTGTATGTCGATATTTAAGCTAAAAAAATGATCTTGCAATCTGCTTTGTTAGCACTGTTGAGAAGCTTGTGCTTAAACTTAAGGAAGAAAATGTTTTCCAAATGCAAATTAAGCGATAGGAAGTGATTCAGGTACATAACCATGGGTTCCAATATGTGGGATCAGACTAAGTTGGAAAAGAAAGGAATACAGGACATTCTCATTCTGCCTTCGCACATCTCTATCTATTCTGTAATTTCTAGAATTTGACAATTGCGCTATGCTTCTAGGACCTTCTACTTACTTACTGGAAAATTTATCTTGTTTTTGCATGTAAGAAGTGTTGTCGGTCACAGTTCAGGTCCAATTCAAAAGGGTTATTAAGACAGAGGAAAAAGTTTTCAAATTACTTGCACCAAATACAGATCATGGATGTCTATATTTCCTATGCAGGTATGTGCTATATCGTCTTCTCAACTAGGGGTGATCATTTCCCAATAATTGGTTTGAAATTGATGTCCTTTCATATAAATCTGAATTGATCTACTGAATCACAAGGAAGATATTAATCTGAATTAATTAAGTTAAATTATCCTGAAGTGCTTTCTATTCAGTCTTGAAGTAGTTGATATATGTATCTGGCTGAAGTAATTATAAGACAAATAGTGACAACTGGTGCTTTCTGATTAGCTGAAGGTGAATAAAAGAATAATTCCCTCATCCCTTCTTTTCTTCATGTGCTCTTCTGATGTTTTTACCCTTCGTTTCAGCTGCCGGCGACTCTTAAACCAGGTGTCACAGTTGTTATATCTCCCCTGCTATCTCTCATCCAGGATCAAATAATTACTCTAAACCTCAAGTACGGAATTTTCTTGAACTCTCAGCAAACTGCTGCCCAAGCAGCGGCTGCCCTCCAAGAACTAAGGCAAGGTTTAGCTCTCTCTCTCTCTCTCTCTCTGTGTTCCTAGAGAAGTATATCATACCATATAATCTTTATCCCGACATAAAATGGCTATGCTCTAAATGTTGCGATGGATGCACATTTTTTATGTAGTTAATGAAAAGATTCATGCCTAAGATGTTTGTCATAAAAATAAATTTTAGGATCTTAGTGTTCCTAGAGAAGTAAACATACCGTACAATCTTTTTCCCAAAATGTTGGGCTATGCTCCATATGTTGCAATGGGGTTTCTATTGGACTTCTAAATATTTTTTTTGCTGAGTGTTGTGATTGTCAAGTCATTAATCTCCATTGCTTTGCCTGTCTTTTCAGGAAAGATAAACCATCGTGCAAGCTATTGTATTTAACTCCTGAAAGGATTGTGGGAAACCCATTGTTTCTCGAGATATTGAAATGCTTGCATAGAAAGGTACTATTTCTGATTTACTGTAACTTTTTCTGAAAGTTTCTTTTTAACTTTTTGATACTCGACCATCATGCATTGCAGGCACAACTTGCTGGTTTTGTTGTTGATGAGGCACATTGTGTTAGGTATGCTCTTTGGCATCCTTGTATCTGAAGCAAAGATCATGCTAGTATTACTTCAAAAGGAATAAGTATTTATGATGTTGCCACTGCAAAACTACTGTCCTTGTTCCAGATAAAGAAAAGCAAGTTAACTTTTGTAAATGCTCACTCTAACTCTTTTTTTTCAAACATTTTCGCATTTTCTGTGTTTCTAGCCTTTTTGTGAAGTTTATAACATAATGCATTGTTGAAATAACTAATTCTGGAAATGATCCAGTTCCTTCTTTTGGGAGAAGTCAGTGGCACATCGTTAATCATATTAAGCAAAAGGCACACAACTAAAATAACCTCCAATGGAAATTACTATTGGGAGTAAATGGAAGTGTCCATGTTTGGCATGATAGTCAGGTCTTTTAAGCTGGTTCTTGTGTCTGTATCTATTCTTTTAACCTTTATACTATATATTAGCAACTTGAGATATAAGGCAAAAGTTCACCCATGTGATCATTGATTGTGTTTCTTATGAGGTCTTTACTGGATTTGCACTGCTGGTGCCATCTCATGAAAGGAACGTACTGCTGGTTTGAGCTTTTCTCATATATTTGAATGATTGTAAACTAGTAAAGCTTATTGACTGTTACTTTCTTGGTTGTCATTATTGCAGTCAATGGGGACATGATTTTCATCTAGATTATAGGGGACTGGGATGTCTCAAGCAAAATTTTCCATACATCCCAGTGATGGCCTTAACTGCAACTGCCGGTTTGTGATGTACGGGGACTGATTGAAATGTGCATCCATTGCAGGATATCCTAAAAGCTCTCAGGATCCCCCATGCTCTTGTTCTCGAGACAAGCTTTGACAGACCAAACCTAAAGTATGAGGACATAGCTAAGACCAAGGAACCACTGAAGCAGCTTGGAGAGCTGCTAAAGAATCGTTTTGCTAATTTCTGTGGCATAGTATGTTGCCTCTCAAAGAGTGAATGTGTTGAAGTTGCAAAATACTTGAACAATAAGTGCGGTAGAAAGATGGTGTACTATCATGCTGGATTAGCAGCCCGTCAAAGAGTAGCTGTTCAAAAGAAATGGCATACTGGAGAGGTCCAGGTTGTATGTGCTACCATTGCTTTTAGGATGGGAATAGACAAACCAGATGTGATAAATTGATATGGACTATTGGCCTTTCCCTATTTTTATTTTTAGAATCAAGCTGATGTGTTGACAGATAATTGACTAATCCACTTTTCTTCTAATGTTTAAGTTTCACTAATTGGTTTCTTAGTGTGCTTGGAAGTAAACTTTGCTGGTTCCACGGTCCACTGGCCTGCTAAATTGTCAATCTTGGCTATTGATTGCAGGAACTAGCGAATTATGTATTTTTCAAGTCAAATTCTTTCTTCCATGCATGGAACTTGGGTGTGCTGAAATTAAGTTAGACTAGGATAAAGGTCTTTTCTTTACTGTCAGAGTGGCAAATGGCTCTGATCTAACTTGACCTTCAGTTATAATGTTTTTGTCACATTTCATCTTGTTATTATTGGTTCAGTAATTATTTTTATATGGCATGTGGTCGGCGTTTTGTCATCCACAACACAATGTCCAAGTCAATCGAAAGCTATTACCAAGAATCAGGGAGGGCCGGAAGAGATAATATACCGGCAGTGTGCATTGCTCTATATGCCAAAAAGGATTTCAGCCGGGTTGTGTGCATGTTAAGGAGTGGTCAAGGATGTAAAACCACTATCTTTAAATCTGCAATGGCTCAAGCTAGGAAAATGCAGCATTATTGTGAACTCAAGGTAATCCATTTTGTGTTCTCAACTTCTCTTTAATGATCTCAACTAAGTGATGTTTCTATGTTGTGTTTCCTCTTCCCCCTTTGTTCTATTGATTGTTGTTAGTGTTAGTCTGGCATTAACCAGTCTGGGTGCTGGATCATTAGATGGATCTGTTGGCAACATATTTAAATCATAATGGAACCTTTGGGCAAAATTCATCTTTCATGTACCTGAATGGAGCAAGTCTATTGATAAACATGTGTTAACTCTCTAATTTGCAAAATTTTCAGGATGAATGTTGGCGGCAAACCTTACTTGCACACTTTGACGAGTCTTTGGATCGGAAAGACTGTAAATACGGTTCTAATCCTTGCCACAATTTTCTCGAAGCCTCTTCATAAAGGTAAACCTTTCAGGTGTCAACTCTCTTGATGGGCGACGGGTACCGACTTACGCATGTTCTTGAGCCACACAGTTCTTCTGATTCCATCATCCGCAATTATTGGAGGACCACATGGTAATGGAGGGGCAAAGGCCCTTAACTAAGGATACAGAATTCTTCAGTTGTGCTGGTCTTGTCATCTCATGTTTGTCTTTTCCTTTCATCTGTTGCCATGTTCTTTGTCTGGAACTAATTATTTTTGTGAGGGGAACGAAAATGTGGCTCGACATATAACCAGAGAGGCTTATGGGAACACACTATCCAGTCTTGACCGAGGAAGAAAAAGTTGCTTATTTCAGTTCAGCAAAGATTAACAATGAAATCCAATTATACAAGCACACGCTGCCTTTCTTCTTTCCCGTTTTGAATTAGTGATGAACGCATATCATGACTGCAACTGAAGTTAGTTTACTTGCAGATTCAATTTGTCAAGTCATATATCTTAAGATACAATCGACTGGTTGAGAACCTTTATTAGGGTGTAATCATCAGTTATCCAACTATTGAACACCGCCGGCTTTCTGGTCATCAAGCATTGCACAGGTGGACTGCATTATTCAAGTCATTAGCGGACTGGGGATCTTAGATCCACACTATGTAGTAGTTTTTCACAGAGAACACATGGCAATGCATCTATGATTTGATACTTAGGGATTTAACATGATTTTATTACTCCCGGGTCAGGCACAACGTCAGATTCATGTTGACTAGGACGTGTCAACGTTAGATTTGAGAGAGAGACTACGGATCAATTCGATTGCGATTCGTGCATCATCGATCGACCGAATCGCTTGAACAGGTTGAAATTCCATGGAGGAGCAAGGCTTGGAGGTAGAGAAAATTGTCTGATCTGTTGATGACGATGGCTATGGAATAGTCAACTTTGGATTTGAATGTGAACGTAGCTGATTAAATTTAGTTCATGGAGCTGATTAAAATTGTCTGATTTGTTCTTCTCTCGTTTCTGAGGCTCTTTAACCACCCCTAATTTCCTCAATTCGTCTATTTCGGTTCCTCCTCGTTGTACGATTCAGCATATGGCAACGTATGCTACCGAAGCTACATAATCTAAAAATGTTGTGCACGGGTGTTAAATGAACCGAAAGGCTTTCTATAGTTCCATTTTGATTTGAGGATGGTTTTCATTTTTCTAGTATCGTACCAATGAGCTCAAAGTTACAAAAATGAGGAAAACTGAAAGGCCCCGGAAGCGAAGCTTCTTTTGTCCTTTCAAAACTTTCAGTTATGGTTGCTGTTATTTGTAGGATCTTGATGTAAATTGTGAACAAACTTTGGAAACAAAGCTCCAAGCAAATCACTAGCATGAAATCGTAGTGGAAGAAAAAATGGAAAAAAAACTTGTGAGCAGAACTGAATCAGCTCAATCGGTTTGACTCATTCATCCAATTTTATTCGGTATTCACAGTCGTCCAACTTCAAATCATTTCAGTCCATAAGGTCGTGACTAATTCTATATATGCAGTCAAACACGAAGCGGTTGCCCTTCAGATTAAATTGCACAATCGAATACATCGACTTTACTTGCCTCTTTTTGTGTGTTATTTCTAATCAATATTCTAAAAACCAAGTTATTTCATGCTAAGTATGTGTTAACAAGTGATTTGACTTGTTAACATGGCCGGCATTAAATATGCTTTAGTACTAAAAAGTTGACAACGAGCTTATCAAACTATGAGTGTACCTTGCGAGTAGCTTTTAACTAATAAAATTTCATTAGTGTAATCTAGTTCATGGTAGGGGAATATCTAAGAGTGACCACAATTGAAATTGCTTCAATTGAAACTTGAATGCACGTCTGATGACCACAATTTGGCAAACCAGAGTCAAAGAATTAACCAATTAGATGACCCTGCGAAGTTTTTCATCCAAACCAAATGAGTACAAATTCTGGGCGGGCCTATTTTCACCCTTGCAATGTAGCCAAACGCCGAAAGAAATTTGGTTTCAAGTATGGAAAATGTATGGCCGAGCATCTTCTGCTTTATAGATTCATGTGTAAATGAAACGAGTTTGAAAATTATATGATTGAAGTGATTGCAAAATGCCGATATATACATTTTTTGACATAACCAGATCAAAGAGATGATTGTAGGCTGATGAACACTTCGCGTTCAAAATTCTTCCGAATGAGAAGCTTCATTGTATTGGAAGACTTTTCATTGAAACTCTCGGCTGCAATTCACATACTATTTGCCGATTCCATAACATTCGCTTTTTCCATGAAAAGAGTCTCTTCCGGTCACAAGATTGCGGCTTTGAAGTGGACATCTAAACGGTAATCTTGTTAACAAATTTGGTTTTATGCTTAACTTCACATACAGAACCACCTACACATCCGGCTCCTGCAAGCATTTTGAGATTCAGCCAAAGCCAAAGTGTAGTGCGATTCAAAGCTTGCAAACGACGACTACACGCCATGAGAAGAGGTCGTTTTATGTCAAGAATCCTATGAAGAGTGTTAAAAATACGCAGCCCATGATAAAAGACAATATTGAAGAACCTAGGAACACCATTACGTGGCTCATTCCAGCCCGCATCTCCATCCTGTGGTGTTTGGAGACTTTCTTTGAATTTCATGAAATACGGCTTGAATCTACCCAAGAAGGATGGGATTAACTAATTTTCAATAAATGGAGATATTTGAGATTGTAGCATCACAATTTACCCCATGAAAGATAACGTACATATGCATAAACATCATTTGCACCAATTGCAGGTGGACTGCAATGAACGGAGACTTCGTTAGCTGGCCGATGAAAAGAAAACAAAAGGCTTTGGAGAAGTAAGCAATTAGCAACACTTTCCTTGTTTGTGTTTAGGAACAGAATTTTTGTTAATAAGATTATACTGAAAAGGTGAAGTACCTCAAAAGATGCAATTGCTACTTGGTTATTTGGCAGTACCCAATTAGCAAAATCAGCAATATGCAATAGTGTGCTAGGAGGTGAATTTTAACTTTACAAATTCAATGTCGCATACATGAAAACCGAGCTTATCAAATCAGAAACCTATATGACAACATTCAAAGGATATTATCACACTAATAAACTAAAAGAAAAATTGAGGAGATTGTCATCATGCATCCTCGTATACTTCTTTTCACGTGAAATCTACAGCTCAGATAGTATAAGCAGCCGAGTTAGTCTTTCATAGTTATGGTATGACTGGCAGTGCATACTCCTTCTGCAGAGCCTCATCGAGATTCGAAGTGATATCATTAGAACGCAAGTGCATCAAACAACTCTGCATCAAGGTAACATTCAGAAAAATCAGCAGGCACGCATTTGATTAATAGAAAGGAAGAACCTAATGAGCATAAAGCAGATTCAATTGAGAAAACTACACTCACAAGCATTCAGGAATGTGCTGTTGAGACCAGATCAGGTGTTTGGATTTTCACAAGCATCAAAACTTCCTCAGTTCAATCTAGTTGGCCCACGAGCCACTTCAAGGTTGGCACGCAAGATGGCCCTCAACTGTTTCGATTCTTCCTTTGCAAAATCCCTCTTCATTTTGATTTGGCTCTGGTATGAAACTTGAAGCTCCTTTGCAAAGTTAGCCAAACCTAGATCAACCATGTGATTAAACGATTCCATGACAACAATAGGATCAAACGGGATGCAAACTAATTAGCAAATTCTTGAGCTCCTCGCCCCAGCTTGTTTCACAGAACGGGCAAAATATTGTCCCAAGTATGCACAAGGTTATCGATACAACACATTGAATCGAAGTCCAACATTAAGCCTTAGTCATTACATAGGCTAACTGAACCTATCACAAAAGCATCACCAATTCGCCTTTGATTGATAATCTTTCAAAACAACAGCTTTGTGCTGGTCTACAATTATATATATGACGGACTAGCCATAACTACTTGTCATTTTTTTTTTATCACCAACCAGAGAAACTTGAAACTTGACTTTTATTTTAGCTTAGCTTCTTATACTATTGGGAATTCTTGCTCTGTCTTTTAAGATTAAAGAGGAACATCAAGGGAACAATAAGAAACTTGACTGGGCTTTTTATCATTAGAGAAAATCGATTTCTGAACAGAACATTTGTCATTAGTCAAATTTGACACACAAAAATGCTCACAAAGGAACTCAAAATGGCAAAGGATTTCTTAAAAGAAAATATGAATTTTGAACATAGCAAAAAATATACTTTGGGAGTAGTTTAGAATATTGAGTAGCAAAAGATCATCAGCCTCTAGATGAAATATATAAATCACGGGTTTATCAAGAGGGAAACTGTAAATCACTATGGAATTCTTATTTACCTATGTTTGATATTTTCATCATTGCCTCACAAGCCGCTAATCTGTTTGCAGTCTACAAAAGTTGCCAATGAAAGGATAAATGAAAAACACTGCTATAACATAATATGTAGGCAAATTCAGAGTTTCCAAAAATCAATCAAATAGATACTTGGTGCGGAGCAAATCATTCTTAAAATATAGAGCTTCGAGAAAAGTATTACTCTATTCGCTCGCGTTCCGTTCAAGGATGAAGAATCTTGCTAGATGACCAATGCCTTCTATTGACATTTGGGTCTACATTTTGATCTTGGCTAAAGCATCATGTCAGCTTCTATGACCAACTCTCCCACTCCTAGGTGCTCGACCTGTCATGGAAAACCTTCTTGTCAAAAGAAGATCGTGATGAAAAGTAGGTCATGAATCTCAAAAGAAAAATGATTTTTCACTGCTTATTTACCTCTGTTGAGGAAACATCACTCCATGAGTCATAATACAGCTCTGATTCATAATTTCTAAAGATTCGTGTTCCAGATAATTTCGGTATTGCTCATAATGAGTCACAATAAAAAATATTCAAATCAATTAAATTCAAATTTTCAAGTCCCCGAAGCTGAGTAAGTTTCTTGCAATCTTGTACTTCTAGAGACTGTAACCTCTCACATCCTGGCAAAGTCGCCATTGATTTGCATTCTATAAAATCATCAAAACCTTGAATTTCGACTAGACTGTTGCACTTGACAGCCACTAATTGTTTCAAACACCGTGATTCTGGATAGAGAAGCCTTTTAATGGAATTGCAATCATATATAAATATGCCCTCCAAAAACTCCAAATTCTCATGGCCTTGAATTTCGACTAGGTTATTGCACCCCTCAGCACGTAATCGTTTCAGATGAATTAATTGTGAAAGGTCTAATCTTTCAATGGATCTGCACCTTTTTATTGAAAACTCTTCCAAGTTCTTCAATCCGTTGAGCTTAAACGATATCCGATTATCAAACACAATTTTGCATTTCAAGGGTCTTGAGGAAAGCGAGGGGTCTTCAAATAGATGGCATGCCCGAAGATGGAGTTTTCTTCGGTAGATTAGACAAGCCTTTAGCCCCATGAAACCTTGAATCAAGAGATATGTTAAATCTGAAGGAAACGTTGCCGGTGACCGGAGCTTCTCATAGCCTGATAGGTCAAGGCTTTGGAGAGAAAGATTCCAGATGCTTTCTAGGAGGTCAGATATCGGTGCGAAATCGATATGGAGATTCTTGAGTGAAGACAAGTCACCAATTTCACTAGGAAACTTTTCATTCCCAGCAAAAACTATGGCGAAGATGTTGCAAATTCCTTAAATCCCCAATTGAGCTAGGGATTTCTCTTAGTGACTTACAATTTCTGGCACTCAGTGTCTCCAGCTTCGTCAGAGAATCAATAAACGTTGGGATCTCTGTAATATGAATAAAATCTAAAGAAGGTTGTTCTAATTCCTTTAATTCGCCCACTTCCTCTGGTAGCTCCTTGAGACGTCGACATTCACTCAAGTCCAAGGAAACGAGGCCCGTGAGTTTGCCAACAGAAGGGTGGAGATGCTCCAGTCCGGAACAACCACTCAAGGTGAGGATCTTCAACTGTGTGAAAGCTGAGAGATCAGGAGTACATCTTAAACAATAGCAACAGCTAAGGACGAGAACTTGTAGCCGCTTTGCCGTCTACACAAAAAGAGGAGACTAAAGCTATCAAAAGAATGAGTGGGGGATCGGCTAAACAAAAACAAAACAAAACCCAAAAAATCACAGAGAGAGAGAGAATTGTCTTCTTTTCCCCCATCTTACCGTGATCAAACTCCATCCTTCCCAATCCCCTGTGATGTCCCAGCTATCTAATAAATCCAGCACCGATAAATTTCGGTAGATGCAAATTGGTCATCGAAAGAGACAAATCGCTTCCACAGACAATCCACTCAAACGATCTTACTTCAGAAAGGAGCTTGTTAGCGTCTCCGCTTGAAGCTGCCTACATCCAGTAATCGAACCAGGGTATATGTGAGACTCCCACTGTATCAAATCAATCCGTAAAAGGTGTAAATTGACTTTTTAACTTTTCAGTTTTTGCTACTTTTTTTTTTTAAAATTTTTGGATTTGCACGATTTGTTGTCATTCTATCTTTCCCATATATAAATATGAACACGTGAACTCACATTTAAAAGTTTTTTTCAACGACCTTTTGAAATTTTTGAAAATAAAGAAAAAAATAGTTATTGCTTTAAAACAACTAAGGCAAATGCACCTCAATGTTTTATCTTTTGCTTTTTTTTCAACTTTTGTAGCTCGTGCACTTTGATTTTTATCTAAGATGAAATACATGAAACCATTTTACAACTTACAAATGTTTACATGTAAATTTTCATATGACTTGTGTATAATTTTTCAAAAGAATTTATCAAAGAGTGCCAGTGGGCCACCCGTAAGTAGATAAGGAAGCACCCAATTTTCATTTCATTAACTATATTTGTGGAGTGTTTAATCATTTTTTTTTGAAAACTGAAACCTTTCTTTTTGTAAAGTATGTTTAAAAAGAGATGTGGTGACATTGGTTAGCAATACACTTTTAAGATTATAAGCAAGATCTTGAAGCCAAGCCTACCATATGAAAGTTTCTGGAGAAATATCACTTACTGTTATTTACCAAAAAAAATCTGAAGATACATATGTCGATTTGCATAAGAATGGCATTGTTTCTTTTTGCATCTTATAAGTCGAAACATACTATTATAATTTTCTGCTAAAATAGGTCATTTAATTAGTTGAATATGGTGAAAAAAACCCCATACGGCTTTAATTGACTTTAATAATAATGTTAATGTCACGAAAAACCCTAAACTAGTACACTTGTGACAAATTTACCCTGAACTATTTTTTTGACCACCAAAAACTTCACAATTGTACACCTGTGATAATTTTATCTCACACTAATTTTTCAACCATTAAAAACCCCAAACTGGTACATTTGTGACAAATTTACTCTCCATTAGTGTCCATTAAATTAGATTAATATCACGAAAAATCGCAAATTGATAAACTTGTGACAAACACAGAGATAAAACCCCAAACTGATACACCCATCAACTATCACGAATCATCAAACTTAGCAATTTGACAGTAAAATTTAATGGTTCGGTTCAGTAACATGTGTATAAGTATACATATCAATATCTGTCCTCTATGTTTTTGCACTATAAAAAAGTCCAAGAATGGACTGAAGCAAAGGGAGGAAATGACTCGAGTGAAAGGAGAGGGAAGGAATAGCCCGAATGAATACCATCATTAACAAGACAAAAGGCATTTCTCTGAATTTGTTGTGGTTTTCACATTGTGAGTTTTTCGTCTTTCCATGACATGGGTAGGTTGTTGGTGTTACGAAATTGCAAAATATCAGAGTCTCTATTGAATAAGTTACTCTGAAAAGTCTCATTTCAAATTCAGAGTTTTGTTTCTTTAATATTGCCAAGAGACCTTTTGTTTGTTCAAATAAAATCTGCACCAGATAGCAGAGGTCACAAGTTAGTAAAATAGGGTGTACGTTCGCAAAACTTGATTGATTTTCCATCGATCGTGAAGATTGGAAGTGATATTCACCGCAAAAAAATGTAGTAGGACCTCTTACCTTTTAGGGATTTCAAATCTTTTCTCCTTCATGCTCAAAGATCCTCAAATACTTACGTGATAAATATTGCACTCGTGGGCAAATGCGTATATTAATGATTCTATTTCATCTTTTTATGTGTTTCAATATTAAAATTAAAATTTTTTTATCCTATAACAACCTTCCTAAAGGAATGTTCAGATCTTGAGATACCGATACATTTCCACGTACACAATTTCTTTGGCATAGTTTACCAGTAATTTCTTTTCACATTAATTATTCATTTAAATATTTCATAATAAAAATAACTTGCTAATATTGCCAATATCAATTTTATGACACGCATGCGATGCGCATGCACATTCGTCAATAAATGCATATCATAACCTACAAAGATCGCACGGCATTCGTACGTTGTTTTAGACTCCATCATGGTACATTACATCACGTCTAGCTAGTGCAATCCATTAAGTATAATGAGTTACTAAAACAAGCCTCATCACAACATTGCAATAGCCAACGAGCACGCGAGAAGTTTATAAGTCATGATAACGGTCTCATAAAAAGAAAGAGATACTCATTTAGGCACATAAAAGAGTTGTGCGCAATTATATATAAATGATATAATACACATATGAGAACGTTATTTATAGTAATATAAGCATGATCTTATGTGTTTTTGAGTACCATGCGCCCTCATTTTGAATAAAATTCCCTACACCAATTAGTCCAATCGAAAACCCGAATCAAAATAACCTTCTCTTTTATCAGTAAATGATCAAATAACTTTGGTCAATGAAAAAGAAGACAACCATAAATGTTTGCGTCAAATTTCCAGATTTATATGTCGGAATCGATGCGCATAAGAGCATGCAGAAACCATACACGGCTCACATATGATTTGGTCTTGGTTCGTGTCGACCTTCCTCTGAACTTCCTTCACGTAGTGAAGCAAGCAAGAAAAGCCTTAGGAGACCAAGAAGACAGGAGGAAAGATCTGCAGAATTTACGGATTGACCTAAACCGCTACTGCGGCGCTTGCGTTGTCCCTTCAAACGTGGAAAATTTGAATCCGTAGGGCCTTTCAAACCCAAGAAGAGAAGCTATTCTGACCTAAAACAAAGTCAAGCTCAAAAAAAGTTTGTTTCAAGATCAATTGAGCCAATCCTGCCTGACCCCTTGAAGTAAAGCTTTGAATATATCCGTCGCGCAACCATATGTGCCAAAAAGAGGAAAGTATAGGGAAACCCCAATCGACGGACGGGTCTAGATGATAAGTTTTTTGCATGGCCTATGGACAATATCATCTCGATCGTTAATTAAACGAGTTCTTTCGTGTGGCTCGTATGATCGGTGATTGAGATGGGCTTCGTCTGTCCGGCACATGGACCGTGCGATACTCTGTTCAATCGATCCCAGGTGGAAGCGCTCAGGCTTACGGGAGATTCTGTGGCCGATGATCAAGGTAGGCCCAAACTCACCTACGGCCTAGGCACTATTTAACTACTAAAATGGCATGTGCAGATGGTCCAGTTGGGTTAGGCTGAGAGACCCCCTAAGGCCACCCATATCATGCCTGGATGCATTTGGCGTCAAAAAATTTTACCTACGTCAGTAATCTCACATCACGCAGCCAGTAAAGATAACGGCTCGATTTCGCAAATTAAACATAGATGGCTCGATTAATTACAAAATTACCCCCTTTTTTTCTCCTTTTCAAAGGAGCGACGTGTGTATTTATTCCGTTACAAAAATTCAATTATCTCAAAATATACATATTTGTTTCATGCAAAAAGGGCAACTCACGCTAGCCACTCCTCCGGACGTAAATGGAAGAGTTTTACATACTACACGAGATGTGCTACAATTACATAACATGCCGTTCAAAAGTTCGCTTAAATTGCGAACCAAACTCTTATTCTCGTGAAAAACAAGTCGTCCCTCGGCCACTGCACCAATTACCTCAACGATCAATTCATATTTTATTTTTTATTTTTTTGGTCGAATTTTTCATATTTTAGTTAACCCACCTTTAAAAAATTGAATTTCGAAGTGGACAAGCTCGCCACGTGTGCGTCTGGGCTTCATCATTACATTTAGAGATATACAAAGGAGGCCAGAAAAAGGGGGATTTAAAAAGCAAATATGCCGTTTTGGGAAAGATCCAGTGGGCCCCCACCCGAGTTCCTTCCCTCGTCATCAAATTGCCCTTCATTTGTTGATTAGGGTTTTTTCCTCCCCCCCGCCGTCTCCGCTTCCGCCCAAGCCAAAGGCGACTCGGAGTTCGCCGATCACGACCCTCGCTCTCCATTTTCCGGCTCCGGCGATCCGCATTCCCTCCGGTAACCGCTCGCCTGCTGTTCTTCCGCTTCCGTTTCTTCCTCTTTGGTTGCTGCATCATTTGCTCGTTTCTTCCTTTTGCTGCTACACTGGTCGAACGGGCAATTCGTTGCTCGGTTGCGTTTTTAGGCTGCGCAGTTGAGTTCACCTGGATTGTACTCGGTCGTCGCAGTTTTTCAGGTTTATTTTCCGTCGATGATCGAAAGGGTTCATTGGGTAGATAGGGGAGGAAAAGAGGGTATGATCTGATTTGAACGAATTGGAGTTACGGGGAATGTTGAGGTGGTGGGATGAGATTGGAGTGTTTTTTGCTCTCGTGGGGTGTGGCTTTTTAAAGTGGGTGGCGCGAGAATGGTGGCGGCTGTTTGGTTTGAGTTTGTTGATTTTGTTGTACTTCCCAGTTCAATTAACTTACTGTTATTGAGCACCTTAGGAGGATGACTGAGTTCAGCGTGCGTATTGAGTGCCTCTTTAGCTGGCAGCTGGGCACTTTTAGAGGGTCATTTTGCATACTATGTATAGGAGAACTGTGAAGCGTTACGGTTTTAAGGTATTGGGTTACATTTGTTGTGTTGGTGTACTCCCATCGACTATTCTTCGTGTCGTCTGGTGCAGTGATCCCGAGCGCATGAGGTAATCTGCTTTTTTTTTTCCACGGTTCTTGCTATGGGTTGGCTAGTTTTAACCAAATAATGGCATGAGTATGATAACTTTAATCAGACTTCTTAAGGGCATGTTTGTTTGTACCTAATTAAAAGAAAAAAAGTACTTTTCTGGTTTTCTGCCAAAATGTGAAATACTATTCAAATTTCAGAAAATTTTGAAAAAGTTGTATGTGAATTTACGTGTCAACATTTGAGTTTTGTAAAAGTTTCACGAGTTTCAGATTTATAAAAAGTTAAAGTGGGTGAGCTGCAATATTTGGATTAAGCAAAACTAAACATGTAGAAGTCATTCCCGACTTGCCCTAAGCTTGGACAGGTTTTACAGCTTTTTCTCCTAGTTCTCCCTAAGTTCTTGAAAGCCTGCTTGCACTTCCCCACCCTGGTTCAATCGCAGAGGACATCCAATCCAATTGCTAAATTGGGTTCTTCGCTTTTCTCTCTATATAACTTGGTTGAATTCTGGCTCTTTGGTCTTGGTGCATAAAAATGAGCCTTCAGATGAAGCTTCTTTTTTTGGAGAATTGAGAGCAAGTTTTTTTGGTGAATGGTTCTGAGAGTACTTGGAGTGTGTCATTTTTGGTCCTGGCTGCTTTGTTGTTCTGTATGGATGATAAACAGGATTCTTTATGATGCTTGTCATCTCTAAAGAGTCTAAACTAATGTTTTTATCCTTTGTGGGACAGTTCTACTTCCATGGAATGGGATGATAAAATCATCAAACAGCCGGAAGAGGAAACTCATGAATCGTGGATCCTATCTCTTCACTCTCTGTCTGATTTATCCCACATTTCGCCAATTGTATTCTTGTACCTCATCAAAGAATGTTATGCTTCTGGTATAACAATGCTTTCCCCTTCAAAAGTCTCTTGCCGTGTTTATAAACTTTATATGCAGTATATGCAAGGAAATGACTTTTCTAGTGCTCCTATATGCATCGGATGATCGACTTGCCTGCATCTTCTGGTTATACGTCAACTTTTTCTTTAACTTCTCTTCCAAAGATGAGGCTCTTATTTAGATGCTACTTTTATTTTAAGAACAAACTGAAGCTTTGAGCCATGTAAGACATTCGTCCTCAGATGTCAACAATTAGAGGACACACATGCAGTACATAGTGCGTCTCAGTATTTACGACTGCTGTCACGCTGCACAGAACATCACACTTTTTGATGAGGAATAATTGGTCATTTGCTGGATGTTGCTATCCTTCAAGTCTTTCCATAGATGCTTGGAATCCACTTGGTTTATGGCTATCTGGACTTCCTTTCTTAGACATATTGCCTATTGCTTCAATGTTTAGGTACCTTGAAGGCAACTAGAAAGTTCAGGGTACTTCAACATCAAGTTCATCAAGTATTAAATAATGGGCCCCAACCTAGACCCGCTACTTTTGTCATACACTGTCTCTATGCACTACCCATATTTGACATTCACTGTGAGGGATTCAGTCACTTGATAATATCTTCTCTCCGTCGTTTTCTGGAAGCTAACCTTGCGGACTCCTTGCAAGCAAAGGACTTAGCTGCACATTTATTTGTTGATATGGTTCAGGGATATGTAAATATGATGAGAGGATACTTGTGAAGGTAGTAGAAGTGTTTGACGTGAGACTGACAAACCTCGAGAATGTCATATGCTAACTTAAAGCTACAAACATTAACTTTAGACCAGTTACTGCACTAACATTTCTTGAGCAATATATTTTCAAGTTGATAGAGTCCCAGTCCCATATGACAGCAGTCACTCTGTTGGAGCACTTTTCTATCCGCCAATCCGGTAAATCCTTCCTTCTTGCTATGATGGAAAAGAAAGAATTCAGGGCTGCAGAGAAGTGGGCCACATTTATGGGCAAGCCAATGTTATGTGTACTTGTCCAGGAATATGTTGACTGAAAAATGCTGAAGTATGTTTATGTGACAATAAAGAAAAACAATCTCCTGCAAGAATTTGCTGATGTATATCATCAATGTAAAGAAAGGTACTTCTTTGCTGTTAAAATTGTTTGGAAGTAACTTTTGCTAAAGATTTATTTATTATGTTTCTGATAGTGCATGGAAATCCAAATTTCTCAATGCACCATTGTATCGAACAGCAAGACTGATTTATTCTTTTGTAGTTCACTGAAGCAGCTAGCAGAAAAAGGATGCTGGGATGTTGCTGAGTCAAAGGCAAAGGGTGACAAACAGCACATCGAATACCAGGTATTAGTCTAAAATGCTTTGTTCCAACTATGGCATCTTTCTTTAGATGAACTTGAATTTGCATGCTTTTAAGTTGCAACTTAGTAGATTTATATCAATCTTTTAAGGTTGGCGTTTAATCTTCTACAGGGTTCCTCAAATAGTTTTATCAGTGCTGTTATTCTGGGGAAGGGGTATCGGCAGAACTTTTTCAGTAATCGCACGTTTTATCTCCTGCTATTGGACTTCGGTGCAATGTCTAATGGTTCTTGGTTCTTTTATAGAGAAATGTGATTAAGTTTATAGTCATAAGTATGTCTTCTGATGTAACTAGAGCATTTGAGCTGCGTACATAAATGACACCTTGTGGCTTGAGCAAGAAATTCCTGTGGTGCCACCTCCTCCTTTGTGATGAACATTTGTCCTTTTTTCTGTTGTTTTTTTCCTTTCCTTTGCTTTTTTCTCAAAGGTGGTGTTTAAGTTTGAAATAACAAATTACCAGCTTGTAGTTGTCATTCTTCTAGACATATAAAGAGGGGAGACTTTGTGTGCTTTTGTTCGTTCTATTAAGATTTTAATCTTCCACTTTAAAGGTCTATTTGGCAATGGAAGCTGGTTACTCGGAAAAAGTTGATGAATTGTGTGATCAATACTCTCTTCAAGGTTTTCCAAAAGCCAAAGGTGTGCCAACTTCTATTTTGTTCGCTAATATATTAGGATAACATATTGCTGTAACTTCTCTTCTCCAACCTATAAGTTTAGAAAACTATGTTGTTGCACTAGGCTGAAACAGTTAACTTTTTGTCAGTCACTGCTGTGATTGGAACCTCGATTGTGCTACTAGAATCCAACTAGACGCCTCAAGTAGGTTACTGGGAACCTTAGACCACGATTCTTCCTGCTTTGTTTGCATACGGCACTTGGACTATGCATAAGATACTATTGGCACAGTCGACGAGGTGTTGGCATGCTTGTCTAGTGAGCTAAGTATAGGGCAATTGCGTTGGTCAGCGTAGACAGCTATCTTTGTTTGAATATGCCTTCTCATGTGCATATCTTTATCAGTATATTGCTTGGATTTTGTCAGAGAATGTGGCAAACTGATTGGGATTCATATGGCCAGTATATTGTTATTCGGTTTACCAAATGGATGTTTTGCTGACGTTCTCTTGTTGCTATAGCTTGTAAATCCTGGTTTGAGTTGTATCTGGGGAAGTGCTGAAGTCATTATGTATCGAAAATTTGCTTAACTATTTGATATCTTGAAACTGACAGTTGCATCTGCAATTAGGTCTTGAGTTCTCCATGATGGAGGAAAAGAATAGTTCTGCTTGTGCCTGATGATCTAGAATCAATTGCTTGCCATATTATGTTGACCTTGAAAAGTTTTTAGTGGACCTTCATATGTGTTTTTTTTTTGGTAAAGAGGACCTTCATATGTGTTGCGTATTGAACTTCTCCAATAAACCTGTATTCGGTTGTACTATGATCAGTATGGTGTAAGTACGCTATGCCTAGATACTTAGTCCTTGGTGATCTCATGTCATGGAGTATCATAGTAGGATTTCGTAGTAATGTTGCATTCTTTTTTTGTAAAATACTAATTTATAACCGTTGGCTTGTTTAGAATTTGATGCAACTCTTCTGCATCGTAAGCACTATTTGTGCCTGAAAGAACTGGGCGTTGAAGATGTATTTTGGGTTGATCGAGTGGATAGTTTGCATACAGCAACATGCTATATTGAAGAATCTAAAGTTGTTGGTGTGGACTGTGAATGGAAACCCAATTATGTAAAGGGCAGCAAGCCTAACAAGGTAATTGCTAGGTCCTGTTTGACCTCATCTTTCTGTGCATAATCTCTTGGAGGTTTTATATACTCGCTGAAAATTGTCTTTATGCCTTCTTGTTCCTAACAAATTCATTGTTGCCATAAAAGAAATTAAATGGTTTAATGATCAAGAGTTATCATCAAGCTTTTGGTGATTGCCACTATCTTTTGTATATTTCAACGGCCATGAAAACAACTATGAAGCATGGTATTTAACAATGGCATGCTGAGAACAAAACTTTTAAGATTTCAGATGTGCTTTACTTGTTATATAGTGCACATCCTTTTGAGAAATTTGATGAGGGATATGCTTGGCCAGAAGTAGGACCTTTTTGAAGGTTGCACGTGGAATATCCATGTTTAATTGGTAGAGAGTATCTATATTCGATTTGACATTTGGTGACCACTATCGGATTAGATCAAATCATATAAAGGCAGATGTAGATCGTATAGGACTACAGAGAGGAGGTGGCAATACAAAAAGAAGATGGTTTTGTCACCGCTTCTCACCATCTTATATGTGGTTGCCATTGGCATGGCTAGTCTCACCAATCAATGTCCCTACTGCTGTTGACTTAGCTCTGTCTCTCTGTCTCCCTGTCCCCGTCCGTTTCTCTCTGTCTCTCTCTTTCTATGATTGGACCAAGTTGTGTGTAGTTTGGCTCTAAGCAGTGACTTTGTCTTTTAAGCCAAATTACAGCAGCTGCTTGCTCTGCTGAGGTGATTCAGAGGTTTTGGTTGTGCAAGTTGTAGCTGCAATTTGGTGAAGAAGATCAAGGCACCGTCAAGTCTCGGATTGGCGACTTTTTGTCAATGGTCATGACTTGTTGTCACCTTTGCGATTGGCTGGTTCCACTCTGACCTCTCTGTCGGCACGAATATCTAAAAAGGTCATCCATTAATGTCAGAAATCAATTAAGTCTGATGTTTATTTCGATTTTCAGGTGTCCATCATACAGATTGCTTCCAGCAGAAGGGTTTTCATCTTTGATCTCATAAAATTGTCATGGGATATACCACATATTCTGGCTAACTGCCTGAGTTGTATTTTACAGTCTCCAAGTATTCTAAAGCTTGGTATGAGAAATTATTTAGCATAATTGTATTCTCTCCTTCGTTTCTTGGTCCAAACATCAGCCTTAATTTGGTATCATGAATATGTGTCTACTAATCTAGGGAAAGGAAAATCATTGTAATGACATAAGAATTTGGAATTTCTGGTACCAGACGTACATCGGGGCATCACAAAGCAAGAGTTTGGACAAGGAATAATTATTTGTGCATGTTTGGTACAGATATGACTGGGGGTGACCGGCATTGGTTGTTTCAGTGTGTTTGTTTTGCTGAAGCAAATAGCTTTCCACAGAATTTCCTGATGTTCCTGCTATATGCGGGCTATAATTTTCAATGTGATATGAAGCAACTCAACAGCTCCTATGAAACATTGGGGTGTTTTAACCATTTTGAAATGCTGTTGGACATTCAGAATGTATTTAAAGAATCCAGTGGTGGTCTCTCGGGGCTTGCTGAGGTAAAATGGACTTGCATCTCATATCTAGTATTGCTCTCTTGCTTACCGACAGGGGTGAAAAGGGAGGAACATGATTTCTTCTTGCTCAGAACTCATGTTGGGATCCTGATGCATGCCTTTGAGATCACCTTTAGCTCTGAAGTAATTAGCTTTACCTTTATTTCTTGGCTGTAACTAGGAAATACCTGGTGCCGGTTTGAACAAGACAAGAAGGAATAGTGACTGGGAGTAACGACCTTTGAGTCAAAATCAGTTTGTTTTACATTTTCTTTTTCACTTTTTTTATATTATTGCCTCAGAATTGAAATTACTGGAAGAATCGCACAATTTAATGTCAAAACTCAAATGGTTGGGAGAGCATACTATTGTGCGGAATGCATCTGTAAGAATAATGTCATTATGCGGAACTTCATAGAGACACTTCCACGTAAATCTTAATGCTCTGAAATTTGAAGAGTGTAGAGTCAGCAGACATTATTTTTGGCATTTGCTTAAGCGATTTCTTGAGATCTTTAGTGCAACAAATATTCTTGTGGTGTCTATTTAAAACAGCGTAACTGCTGATTCCTTTTAGGAAAAATTTATTTTTTCCTCTCTGTACTTTCACGCTTTATGTAAACAAGTTCTTGTATTTTTAATTTGTCTTACGAATCCTACTTTTAATTTTTTAATCAAGTCCCTCTGTCACCAAATTTTGGCAAACGTGAGCAGTGAATACGCCAAAGTATGATGTTAATATTCCGATTCCCAAATTGACATGTGTGAAGAGAATTAGACATTGTGCACAACGTGTAAGTATGATGTGGATAAAAGTTAGTCAATGTGGACACCACATCGGCAGAAAAATTGTATCCCTGTTATAGCATGACGTCGTTCAACAGTCACGTCAGCCAGACTTAATCAAACTTGATGTCAGAGGGATTTGATTCCAAAATTTGTGAAAGTAGGACTTAATTCGACAAATAAAAGTACGGGGACTTGAATGGAAAAAGTGTGAAAGTACATGCAAGAAAAATAGAATATTCCTTATTTTTTTACAAACACCATCCCCACTTTCAACCCCAAGATAGGGAAAGAACCATAAACGTATATTAAGGAGCAAACACAGCGCAGAGAAAAGTAACCGTTGAGTTCTGGTTTCCTACGGTTCCCCAACACGAAGTTACCCTTGAATTTCCTTGGCTAAGAGTATATATTCGACGGGAGCTAAACAGTATTGGTGAGTCAGTCACCAAAATGAGCAGCCATCTATGCAGACATCGCAATGTTCTACCTTGCACTGTAAGTTGCCTTTGACGTGCCTATCTTTCGCGATGCAGATCTCTAGCTAGGCGATTTCTGGGGAAACAAAGCGTGCTATAGCTAGCAATGAGAAGAACCAAAAAGAGGGACAAACGAAACCAAAAATGACCGCCATTTAGGTATGTTGATGATCACGTTTATTTTCTTTTGGATTTGGTCTAGGCCTTGTATTATAATGATTGATCTAAGACGAGTATTGTTGCGGATCTTTCTTTTGATTTTTGAATAATTGAAATTTTGACCACCTGATGAACGCCGTGAATGTAGGCTAGGGATGAATTCGTCTCGCCTGTGAAGCCAATTCCGGCGGCATCACGGGCTAATATCAAAGATATAGAAGCCTTAGACGCATGTAACCTCTAACTTCACTTAACAAAAAAATAGCATCATCGTAATTTCAAATGAATGAAAAATAAAATTTGCATGGATTTATACCCCAATGTTAAAAATAGAAGGTCCAAATTCTGGTCGCCCTTTCTCTCTCTCTCTTACATGATTGTCTCCATCCCCAACAGAAAAAAACCACCTGTGTTTGCTGTCATCTCCATCTCAGAACATTAGAGAGACCCCTTTTCTCTCTCTCTCTCTCTCTAAAAAAAGAATCCTTCTCGTCCCGGAGAGGGGAGAGGCCACGAGGGAGGGCTGGGAGAGAGAGATCGAGGACACAGATGGACCCATGGTTGCCAAGCTACAGATCCCATGGAGTTGGCTGGACTCTGGAGATCATGACGATCCAAACTCTTAACTAAAACCCGATGTATGTAGCCAAATCCCGGCCTTGCATGCTCGAACCCGCTTCGCCCCCACACAGAGTATACAAAGTGAAGAAGTCAGCGATAAAAGCGTCGTGGTGGAACGATCCAGAGAAGAAGAGGAAGAGGGTGGCCAGATGCAAGCTTTATTCCATCGAAGGCAAGTTCAAGGCTTCTTTCAAACAAAGGTTCCAATGGTTGAAGCGCAAATGCTCGAGCATCACATGCTGATTCTAATTAGTAGAAATTACGGAATATCGTGTTCATCTCCATCAAGAGAGAAAAAGGGTGAGATCTGTCAAGAGGAAACAGAGAGGTTTGTTGTGTGTATTGGGTGTTCATCTTTATTTGTATCTAATGGCAATCAAATATTTAGAAGAGTGCCATAATGTTTGATCTTTCCGGTATTATGTTCGTCCGACTCGTTGTTTCATTCATTGATCTCCAACATTCAAAAAATAGGAAATGAGACACCCCGTATGTGATAGTCGTATATATTTATAAATGCCGATTTATTTTTTAATTTTCTTACCTTCTGATTTATTTGTGATAGGATTCTGCATGCATGCCCATGCAAAGTAAAATTGTCTAATCTGTTCATCTCTCCTCTTTTCAATAAAGCTCTTTTCCTAATAAATTTGATGATGATTGCAAGATCAGATGAATACTTGTATTTGTAGGATTGACGTTTCGATCTATTTCAGGGTCGATTTCGTTGTTTAGGACTCTGTTTTGGCCATATGTTTGTTTAAGCCTCGTTTCTGGGTTCTTTAACCCCCTAATTTCCTCAATTCATCTATTTCGATTCCTCTCGGTCGTACAATTCATCATATGGCAATGTATACTACTGAAGCTATATAACCTAAAAATGCCGGGTGTTAAATAAACCGAAAGGCTTTCCATTGTTCCATTTTGATTTGAGGACAGTTTTCATATTCCTAGTACTGTCCCGTCCAGCTTGGAGTTAAAAAAATGAGGAAAATCGAAAAGCCCCAAAGCGAACCCTCTTTAATCCTATCAAAACTTAGTTATTGTTCAAATGGCTGTAATTTATGGGATCTTGATGTAAACTGTGATAGAACTTCAAAAAACAAGCTCGAAGCAAATTGCAGCACCAAATTGAAGCGGAAGAAAGAAAAGACTAAAAACCCATGAACAGAACCAAATCAGTTCACTTGGTTTAACACATTCATCCAGTTATCCGGTCGATTCACGGCTTTCCAACTTCAAATCAATTCAGCTGATAAGGTTGTAACTAAAGTTCTATAAGTAGTCAAACTCAATGCTATTGCCCTTTAAATTAATTTGCCTAGACACTGATTAAGCAATTAAGTAAATAAAGAGTAGAGTCGATACATTGACTTTACTTGCAACTTTTCCCATCTAATGTTCGACCAATATTCTGACAATTAAATTATTGTATGTTAAGTATGTTTAACAAGTATCTCAACACGACCCACATTATCTATGTGTTACTACTCATAGATTCGAACTTGGCTTAACAAGCTACTTGACCCTGTCTTGAGCTCTGTAAAAATTAAGACAAAGTTCAAGTGGACAAGCAGTGAATCAGACTATAAGTACCTTGTGAGTAGCTTTTAACTAATAAAATTCCACCATCGTAATCTAGTACAAGGTACAGGAATATCTGAGAGTGGCCTGCAAGAAATTGCTTCGATTGAAACTTGAATGCATGATCGGTGACCACAAATTTGGTGTAGTAGAGTCTGATTATTAACCAATTAGATATACCTTCAAAGTTTTTTTGTTCTAACCAAATGAGTATAAATTTTGGGAAGGGCTCTTTTCACCCTTCCAAAAATCTTGTCCACATTTTCCAATAGTCTTCGACCGTAGCCAATGCTATAGAAAATAGGTTTCCGGTATGAAAATGTACACGGATGTGTCTCTTCTGCTTTTAGATTCAAGCGTAAATAAATCAAGTCCGAGATTACACGGTCAAAGCAATTGCAAAATGCCTATATACGAATTTTCCGATGTAACCAGATCAGAGATGATTTTACACTGATGAATGCTTTTATTTCGTGTTCAAAATTCTTCCAAATGAGAAACTGCTGTCTTCTTGGAAACCTTTTCATTGAAACTCATGGCTGCAATTGACAGATCATTTACTGATTCCACGGCATTCGCTTTTTCCCTAAAAAAAGGTCTCCCAATCTCGAAATTGTAGCTTCAAGTGGACATCTAACCGGTCATCTTGTCAACAAATCTCATTTTATGCTTGACTTACACATATAGAACCACCTGCACATGCGGTCTTTCTGCAAGCGATTTGTGATTCGGCCATTGCTAAAGAATAGCGCGATGCCAAAGCTTGCAAAGGACTAAAACACCACATGAGAAGAGATCGCTTTATATCAAGAACTATTTGAAGAGTATTAACAACACAGAGCACATGATAAACGCCAATAGTAAAGAACTTCGAAATGCCTTTCCACAATGACACAGCTCATTCCTTCCCGTATCTCCATCCCATGGTGTTTGGGGACTTTCTCCGAGTTCCATGTAATGCAGCTTGAATCTACCAAGGAGGATACAACTGACTCATTATCAATAAATGAAGATGTGCAAGATCGCATTATCACAATTTACCCCATGAAAGATAAGGTACAAATGCGTAAACATCATTTACACCTATTGCAGTTGGACCACAATGAATAGAGGCTTCATTAGCTGGCCGATGAAAAAGAAAACGCTAGGCTTAAAAGAAGTATGCAATTAGCAACAACACTTTCCTAGTTCATGTTTAGGAACAGAATTGATGTTAATAAAATTATGCTGAAAAGGTTAAGTGCCGAAACTACACAACAGAAACATGTATTTGTTATTTGGTCATTGGCAATATCCAATCAGCAAAATCAGCAATTCAGGATAATTTGTCAGGAGGTCAATTTCAACTTTACGAATTCAATATCACATACATGAGAACTGAGCTTATCAAATCAGAAACCTATATGACAACATTCAAAGGAT
Organism: Syzygium jambos; assembly: GCA_031216235.1. NCBI lineage: Eukaryota > Viridiplantae > Streptophyta > Magnoliopsida > Myrtales > Myrtaceae > Syzygium > Syzygium jambos. Next base: position 22,762,790 of record CM062221.1, on the reverse strand, counting down.
ATTATCACACAAATACACTGATAGAAATGGAGAAGCTTAGCAGTGCATACCTCCCTCTGCAGAGCCTCATCGAGTTCAGGAGTGATATCATTAGAATGCAACCACATCAAACAACTCTGCATCAAGGTAACATAACAAAAAAATCAGCAGCTACTCATTTGATTAACAAAGAGCTAGAACCTAACGAGCATACAGAAAGTAGATTCAATTTTAAAAACTACATTTATTATCATTCAAGTATGTGCTGCTGAGACTAGATCAAGTGTTTTGGATCTTTACAAGCATCAAAATTTCCTCGAGACACTCTAGTTGGCCCATGAGCCTCTTCAAGTTTGGCACGCAAGATGGTCCTCAGCTATTGCCAATGCTTCCTCTGCAAAATCCCTTTTCTTCATTTTATAGGTCTCAAGTCTGGAATTTGAAGATCCTCAGCCAAGTGAGCCACACCCAAATCAGTCATGTGATACAACAATTCCGTGACAACAATAGGATCAAATGGGATGTAAACTAATTAGCAAATTCTTGAGCTCCCCGCCCCAGCTTGTTCCACAGAACAGGCAAAAATTGTCCAATTATGCAAAAGATTATTAGATACAGCTCATTGAATCGAAGTCCAATAGTAAGCCTTAGTCATTACATAGACCAAACAAAACTGTCATAGAAGCAGCACCAGTTCGCCTTTGCTTGATAATCTTTCAAAACAATAGCCTTGAGCTAGTCTACAATTGTATATGACGGACTAGTCAGAACTAATTTTCATTTTTTTTTATCACAACCAGAGAAACTTGAAACTTGACTTTTATTTTAGCTTAGTTTCTCATAATATAGGGAATTCGTGCTCTGTCTTGTAAGATTCAAGAGGAACATCAAGGAAACAATAAGAAACTTGACTGGGTTTTGATCATCAGCGAAAATCGATAGGTGTTTGTTCTGAACAGAATATCTGTCATTAGTCAAATTTGACACACAAAAATACTCACAAAGGAACTCAAAATGGCCAAAGATTTCTTAAAAGAAAATATGAATTTTGAGAATAGGGAAAAATGGACTTTGGGAGCAGTTTAGAATACTGAGTAGCAGAAGATCATCAGCCTCTAGATGAAATATTCAAATACCGGGTTTATCGAGAGGGAAACTGTAAATCAGTAGGTAATTCTTGTTTACCTATATTTGATATTTTCATCATCGCCTCACGAGCCGCTAATCTGTTTGCAGTCTACAATAGCCGCTAATGGGAGGATGAATGAAAAACATTGCTATAACGTGATATGTAGGCAAATCCGGAGTTTCCAAAATCAATCAAATAGATACCCGGTGTAGAGCAAATCATTCTTAAAATATAGAGCTTCGAGAAAAGTATTACTCTATTTGCTTATGCTCGCCATTCAAGGATGAAGAATCTTATGAGATGACCGATAGCATCTATTGACATTTGGGTCTACATTTTGATCTTGGCTGAAGCATCATGTCAGCTTCTATGACCAACTCCCCCACTCCTTCAATTATGAGATGACCGACAGCTTCTAACAATTTTGTATAGTTCAGAATCAGAACCCTATCATGGAAAACCATATTGTCAAAAGAAGATAGCGATGAAAAGTAGTACATGAATATTAGAAGAAAAACAATAGTTTACTGCTTATTTACCTCTGTTAAAGAAACATGACTTGTCTCACTGTTGGCACGCATTGCCTGTTCCTGAAACTTCCTCTCCAAAACCCATGAGTCGTAAGACAGCTCTCCTTCATAATTTCTAAAGATGTGTGTTCCAGATAATTCCGGTATCGCTTCCAATGAGTCACAACCAGAGATATCCAAATCAATTAAATCCAACTTTTCAAGTCCCCGAAGTTGAGTAAGTTTCTTGCAATCTCGAACATTTAGAGATTGTAACTTCTCACATCCCGTCAAATTTGGCAACATCTCCATTGATTCACATCCTCCAAAATCCAACTTTTCTAAGAACTTCGCACTGTCAAGACCTCGAATTTCGACTAGATTGCTGCACGCGATGGCCCGTAATTCCTTCAAACACCGTGATTCTGCACAGAGAAGCCTTTTAATGGAAATGCAATCATATATAACTATGCCCTCCAAGAACTCCAAATTTTCAAGGCCCTGAATTTCAACTAGGTTATAGCAATCCGCAGCACATAATCGTTTCAGACGAATTAACTGTGAAAGGTCCAGTCTTTCAATTGAACCGCACCTTTTTATTGAAAACATTTCCAAGTTCTTCAATCCGTCAAGCTTAAGCAATATCAGGTTACGACACTTCACAATATAGACTTTCAAGAGTCTTGAGGGAAGCTCGAGGATGTCTTCAAGTAGATGGCATTCCCAAAGACGGAATTCTTCTAGGTGGATTAGGCTAGAAAGCCGTGGCAGCGACCGAAGCTTGTCACAGCGACGCAGCTCAAGGCGCTAGAGAGAAGAAAGATCCCCAATAGAATTGGGAAGCTTTTCAAGCCGAGAATAACTGACGTCCAGAAATTGCAAATTCTGTAAATCCCCAATTGAGCTAGGGATTTCTCTCAGTGACTCACAATGACTCAAGTCCAGGTGTTCCAAATTCTGTAAATCCCCAATTGAGCTAGGGATTTCTCTCAGTGACCTACAACATCTGAAACTCAGTGTCTTCAGCTTCCTCAGAGAACCAATAGATGTAGGGATCTCTGTAATACCACTACTATCTAATACAAGTTCTTCTAAATCTTTTAATTCGCCCACTTCCTCTGGTAGCTCCTTGAGACTTTGACAATGAGTCAAGTTCAAGGAAACGAGGCTCTCGAGTTTGCCAATAGAAGGGTCGAGATGCTCGAGTCTGTCACACCATCTCAAGGTGAGGATCTTCAACTGCGTGAAAGCCGAGAGATCAGGAGTACATCTTAAATTAGGGCACCATGTAAGGTCGAGAACTCGTAGCCGCTTTGCCGTCTACACAAAAAAAGAGGGAGAATAAAGCTGTCAAAAGAATGAGAGTGGAGGATCGGCTCAACAAAAACAAAAACAAAACCCCATCTTAAATCACGGGGAGAGAGGGAGGATGTCTCTTTCTTTTCCCCCTCCAATCTTACCGTGATCAAACTCCATCCTTCCCAATCCTCTGTGATGCCCCTGCTCCCTGATAAATCCAGCACCGATAAGTTCGGTAGATGCAAATTGGTCGTCAGAAGAGGCTGATCGTCTTTCCACTGAAGCCATCTTATTTCAGAAAGGAGTTCGTTGGAGTCTCCGCTTGTAGCTGCCCGCATCCAGTCACCGATCGAGAAGTTCTGCAAGTTTTTTCAAATGGTTCATCTGAGGGCGTCTGGGTATGGGCGAAGGAATTGGACGGGACAAAGAAAATGACGGAATCCTTTTCAAGTCCCAGTTATATATCAAATCCATCCATGCAGTCTCTCATTTGACTTTTTTTTTTTTTACTTTTTTAGGTTTTTGCTTTTTTTTAAAATCTTGGATTCGCACGATTTGTTGTCTTTCTATCCTTCCCGTATATAAATATGGACACGTGAACTCACATTTAAAAAAAAATTTTGAAGACATTTTGAAATTTTTGAAAATAAAGAAAAAAATAGTTCTTGCTTTAAAACAACTGGGGCAAATGCACCTCAATCTTTCATCTTTTTGCTTTTTTTCAAAATTTGTAGCTAGTGCATTTTGACTTTTATCAAAGACGAAATACATGAAACCATTTACCTTATCAAAAAAAAAAATACATGAAACCATTTCACAACATACAAAAATTTACTTGTAAATTTTCATATGACTTGTGTATAATTTTTCAAAAGAATTTGTTAAAGAGTGCCGGTGGGCTACCTGTAAGTAGCTAAGGAAGCACCTGATTTTCATTTTATTAACTATATTTGTGGAGTGTTTAATCATTTTTTTTTAAAACTGAAACATTTTTTTTTTGCAAAGTATGTTTAAAAGAGATGTGGTAACATTGGTAGCAACACACTTTTTAGATTATAAGCAATATCTTTAAGCCAAGCCTGCCATGTGAAAGTTTCTGGAGAAATATCACTTATTTTTATTTACCAAAAAAAATCTGAAGATACACATGTCCGTTTGCATAAGAATGGCACTGATTCTTTTTGCATCTTATAAGTCGAAACATACTGTTATAATTTCCTGCTATAACATATCATTTAATTAGTTGAATATGGTGAAAAAAATCCCATACGGCTTTGATTGACTTTAATAATAATACCTATATTTTCCCCCAAAAGTTCAATTGCTTAGAATTGTTTTTTCGGTTGGTTTGATTTACTTTTACTGTTTGACTCGTTTATCGTTATCTTTGCTTAAAATAGTGAAAAGCCTACAATGGGTATAATTTCTCTTAAGTTTATTCTAGGAAAAGTCACTAAATTGTTGTAATTATCACCCCACGCTATCTTTCATAATTTTCGCTTGTACATCAATCTATACGGTGTATTACGTTAAAAAGTCTACTTTATGGAAAGGGGATTTCAAACCTCAAACTTTCGTCAAAAGTTTACACACAATTCGCATATATTTCACAAAAATGAGTTGAAGAAATAGGATATAACAAAATAGACAGAATTATATTTTAAATAGTCAAGACAATTGGAAATTAGTCCCACAAGTATTTCATTTTCCAAAGTTAAATCAAAATCTTTCCATCTTACAACCATTTAATTTTTTTTCCTACACTAATTATCATCTTTCAACATATCTATATGTTCAAAATAGATTTGACTTTTTTTCATTTTTCCAAAGACCCGTATGGTGTGCTCTTTTTGCTAATACTAAGAAGTTATTGGATTAACAAAAGAGTGAGATATCGAATCATAGGAATGAACTATTTCAAATTATATCAAGAATATAAAGATGTTTCCTTTGCCCAACATCTCTTGGTGTATTGCTAGGATTAATTCCTTGTCATTGATCAGTCAGGAGCCTATGAGGCATCAAGATGAACAAATATATAATAATAAAATGACATGAACATTGATAATTTAAGTAAGAGATAAACAAAATTGAAAATTTTGGCTTCATGCTAAAATCCATATATAGTGAATACAAAGGTATGGATATAATAATTAGCACGACATTTCCTCTATTAGTCAATTTTTCTTTTCTTTTCTTTTTTTATAAAGTCAAGTTAGTCTAGCGGAACAAAAGAGGCATTGTTCCTAAAAAATATAAATTAAATAAAACAACTTATAGCAGATAGGAATGTTTGTTATAATAAATGAGCAAGGTGAACGTGATAAAACCTTAAAAAACAGTAAGATTTTCCTGAAAATATTTTAAGGGGATTTTTGCTATCTTATCTATTAAGAGGAAATAAGAATGAAAAGAGATAGAAATAATTAGTAGGGCCGAGGGACGGGTATCTTCAAAATCAAAATAGAGAAAAAAATATCAAAAATTGGATTCCTAAATCACAGGAGCACCACATTACATTCGGATACTTATAATTGGCCCTAATACATATTATTTGCCGATTCCTAAATTTTTACAGAAGTAATTTATATCAATGAAATCGAATCAAATGATTTAACTCTTTCTTCCTTCGGATACTTATAATTTATTTAGTTGTCACAATTAATCTACGATGGACATAAATGGATGTTTACACAATTTTTTTTCCTAGAAAGTAAGAGCATATGTTCATGCTAGATGAAAATATTAGAATACATCAGATTATATATATTAAAATAAGAGGAAGAGAAAAGGAAAGGAGTGCCATATTTTACCTTTTTTTCCTGTACTACTCTTGAGGCTCCCGTGTAGTTGCAATCCCATGGCCCGTTACGTTTGTCAAGCGGTTGTCCTTGACAAAAAATGCTCCTTCCAAGATCTCTCAGTTGATCATGCATCATAAACTCACCATCATCTCCAATTTTAATTAAGCACCTTAACTTCAACTCTTCAATTCCTTGACTTGGATAAAACCCACAGGCCTCCCACATGTACATGGCAAATTTGTGCACTTTGCTATGTTCGCCAATAAAGAAACAAACAATATCGAGAAAAATCTGCTTATGTCCATCTTCTAATGCATCATAACTTATTTTCAATATCTTTTGTACATCTTTATGTGGTTGGTTTTTTAATTGCTTCCACACATCTTCCCATACTTTTATATTCATTTTTTTATACAAATATGAACCTACGACCTCAAGTGCCAAGGGAAGCCCACCCATGGTGGATATGATATCATGAGATATATGCTCAAAGTCCCTTGGAGAATAGTCCGTACGAAATGCGTGCCTGTTAAATAGAAGGAAAGCATGTTCCTCATCCAATTCATTCAATTCATACTTGTAGACTACCTCGAATTCAGATTGATCAAGTACGGCTTCATTTCTAGTGGTAACAATGATCATGCTTCCTGCCATAAACCAATTACGCTCCCTAGCCAATGCATCTAGTTGATTCTCGTCATATACATCATCTAGAAGAATGAGAACCTTTTTTCCTTTGAATCTAGATTTGATCAAACTAATTCCATCATCAACATTCTCAACTTCATGTTCCATTCGCAGTATGTCCTTAATTAGTTTTTTTTGTAGATAAGGAATATCTTTGCGGTGAACTGTTTCTCGAATATCAGCAAGAAAGCTACGATGCACAAAGTCATTCGACAATTGGTTGTAGATTTCCTTGGCAAGAGTCGTTTTTCCAATCCCACCCATGCCATAGATTCCAATCATTCGAGCAACACTAGCAGGAGTGTCTACCCAATTCCTGATTTCGTTCACACTATCCTCAATTCCAACTAAGTGCTTAGTAACATCAAGCTGAAAATCTTGTCGCAACTTGCTCCGAATCGTTTCAACAACTTTTTCCACTAGTTCTCCTTCATGCCTATCAAACAACAAAACTCAATGATAACTTCGTGAATATACTTAATCTCATCAAAAGACTGGTATATAATGAAGGATGCATTGGGCCAATTAACTTCCAAGCCGTTTTGGTTTTACAATTAACAATGGGGGAAGATGGTGTAGCGGTCATTTCATTTGTTTTCCCAATCCTTTTATGCCAATAGATGGACCTTGTTGAAATAAAATAAGGTGGTGCACCTGGCTCATCAAGAGTCTTTCGTTATAAGGATTAAAGGTTGCCGCCAGTAGAAAGATAGGAGGTCAATTTTTTTTTTTTTGGGAGGGAGGTGTTGGTTTAAAAATTTTAGAAAGAGAGGAGGTTACCCCAAGATCACCTACGAATGGGATTTACTGGCATTGGAAATCAAACCTAAACATAGCAAATGTGAAGTGTCCAATTCTTATCAGCTGAGCCAACCCGTTGGCATGAGGAAGTCTATTTTATCTGGTAGTGACCAAGTTTTGGAAGACTGAGCAATGGAGTCCTTTCTAGGCATGTTATTTAGTGAGTGATACTATTGGCTGGAGCGGTTGTTGTTTCTTTCTTTTTTTTTTGCTTTGGAATGGATACAAATGTAAAATTCTTGGGCGCTACGGGATCTTTGGTTTAAGTTGTTGTTGGTTTAGTTTTCAGGACATCTTGGGAAGTACTAGTGTTTGTTAGTCTTCGAGGCATTATTGGGACATTTTGGGGATCCTTTCTAAGCTTGCAGTGAAAGTAATACATCTGCATTTCATCGGGTTATGCGTGAAGAAGAAAACTTACTTATCAAAAAAAGAAAAAGGTTTTGTTAAGTACCCGTCAGCAACTTTCTCGGATTCCCATCCATGTAAGCCACTCACTTCTCTAAGTGCTCGCTGCCCTTCCTGAATATCCTTCTCATCAAAACGCTTCTTACGTGAATGGAAGGCCTCCCCAAAACTTCCTGTTAGATACCGCACATCCGATGGGGCAACTTTGTAAAAGATGGGCAAGACTATGTGTGACTTGCTCTTCTTGCAGTCCATGATATGAATGAGCTCACGGAGGCACCATTTGCTCGAAGCATAATTTTCCGAGATGATGGGGATCGAAATCTTAGACCGTGCGATGGCATCGAGAATCTGTGAACCAAATTCGTCGCCAATTGGGATGCTGTTATCGTCCCTAAACACGCAAATCGGTACTGTCCCTGCCTTGACCAGATTCTGATAGAGGTGATCGGTAAATGCCTTGCGGGTATCCGAGCCTCTAAAGCTCAAGAACACGTCGTATTGACCACTACCTACATCTGTGGGTACCGGAGAGATGAACGAAGGAGTGGATGCTCCCTCGGTGCTCTCTTCCTCTGCTCTCTTTCTCTCTGTATTACTCTGCCCAGTGCCCATGGCGATCTGAGGGGCAAAGTTGAAATGAAAAGATGCTTTTTCTGCTGCTCGAAAGGATTGATGAACAACGAAAGAAGGTTTTAGGTTGCTTTTCTGCAAGTGCTTGTAGTCCTTGCCTATATTCTTTTGGATCTCATCCTCTAGTCAAGTCAAACTTGTTGGCTTGGTCGACTCGAGAATAACGTGTACGTTAAGTTCTCCCCTTGGAAATGCTGAAGAAGGTTCGTGCTCTTCGAGAGGTTTGACTGTGGAAGATTAGGTGATGGCCCCTAAAGAGAGGTCCCCAAAAAGGTCAACTACCTCTTTCTCTCTAGGCGTGTTCGCTAATTCGTGGTCTCAGGATGACTGTTAGCTCTACCCTAAGAAGTAAGAATGGTAGCGATCCATGTCTCTTCCGTGGCACCCATTGCTGATGCTTTTCTGTATTTACACAAATTTTCATATTCACTAATAAATGTTGGCCCCACCAAAATTTTCTAGTTACAATCCAAACTTTAAAGAATTATTGTTAGAAACTTTTGGCAGAGTAGTCTTCCAAATTTAAGAGCTCTATTTTTCTACATTCATGCTTCTAGTTGTGCATGATAATGATGAGCAATTATTTCCAAACTTGAGAAGTAATGCTTTGGTATAGATGGTTGAGAAATAATTCTTTGGTATAGATGGAATGATTGAACTTTACTATATAGGTCCATCTCTATTTTGGTAATATGAGCTATCCATTGAAAAAACACGAACTGTTGATATTTTACGAGAGATTCTTTAGGAAAGAATTCGAATGAGTTAGTAATCTAAAAAGCCGACATCTTGTGATGTAGGGGAGAAAAATTCAAGGTCATGAGTTTATTATAAAATTAAATATCATTTGCTATTTATTTTGTGAAATACATCATCTTACTAAAATGAGAGAAAAAAAAACAAAATTTTTTAACATGATATATGTTAGTGATTAAAAAGAATCAACTTTGATTTTCTTTACAGCATGTACCCATCGGGATCATTGTTTTGCTAGTTTATACAAGAAAATGGGTAGTCTTTCGGCCCATCACACAATCACGAAGATGGATAATGTCATTCCTGATTGCAAGATTCAAGAGGGCAAACTTATGCTTATTGGTATCAAGGCTATTGTTTTAGATAAGTTTGAACCTTTTCACGGAATACTTGCAAATAGACTTTGGCAGAAGCAAAAATAGCCCATGAAGGACGGATGCTTCTATCAAATGGATAAAGTAATAAGATTAAAAAATAGACAAATACGCGAATAGGTTCAGTTTATATTAAACTTACATTCACTCTTACGTAATAACTATCACCAACAAAGCTGTAAACAGAGAGAATCAAGTGCAAGTAGAAACATATTGTGAACACAAGAGAGATCAAGATAATCTAAAGAGTTGAAGCTTTTTCAATTTCCGCCAGGTCCATCAGCATTAGGTGAATCCTTTTAGGTATCTCACACATGATAGGTCCACTTTATAAAAAATAGGCAAGATTAAATGTCTTGTGCTTTTTTAGCGATCCACGAGTTGAATGAGCTTGAGAATGCATCATTTGCTAGAGGCATAATTTTCAAATATTATAGGCATCCAAACTTTAGACCATGTGATCGCATCAAGGAGCCATGAACCAACTCCTTGCCAATAGGGAGGCTGTTATCATTCCTGAACACAAGCATAGGTACGGTTCTGACATTCATGAAATTGGGGTAGAGGTGATTGGTGAAGCCCTTGCGAGTACCTAAGACTCTAAAGCTCAAAAATTACATCATAGGGATCACTTTCCTGCTCATGTTGGTGTTGGAGAGAGATGAACGGATATGTAGATGCTCCGTCAGTGCTCTCATTTTCTGCATTTGTATTGCTTCCGCTCGTTTTCCTCTTCTTGAGAAGATTAGAAACGAACACAGAAAGAAGTGGCGCAACAAGCACCACAAGAGAACACCCTAAAATGAACTGATGCATTCCTCTGTTTGCTTTGCTCTGGCTCTTCCCTTTATTTAAAATGCTCAGGCTCAACTCGACTCAATCCTGACATTGCTAGAATCAAGCTAAACCTCAAGAGGAACATATTTCTCTAGAAACGATACCCTAAAACACAAATGGCCCCCCATAACAAAATACTCCATTTTCTCGCAACTCAGAACCATCAACAGATTGGCAAGAATCAATCGAACAATCGACAACAACAAGATAGAGAAGGGAAAATGGGATTGGATCCCGTCTAATCAATGGTGATTCTTATTGGGTATTCTCAAATTTCCTACTAATTTTCCACGCGGTAATTTACCTCATGTGTATCAATTTCACGACTTTTTTCACAAAAATAATTTTTCTTTTGTCATCGTAAGTTCTATAGGTCATATGATTTGCAATATTCCCCAAAATATAGAAATCTGCCAAAGTTTTGGGGAAAATATCTTTTCCTATGGTTAGTAAACTAATGGATATTTTCCTTTGGCGAATAAATTGTCCTTGTTAATAGTAATTTTACCCGTAAAACATCCGTTCACAGGTTATCTTTGGAGGGTGCACTTTTTCTTTGGAGATCATAAAATCCCTGAAACCTATGTTTGGTAAAATTCCACAAAAGTAATATCTATTCTGTTACTAGTAAATTTCTTTTATGAATTTTTAGTAAAATATCTAAATCGATCGTAACTCTCCTTTGCACGTCGTAAAGTTTCAAGACCTATGTCTCGGTAATTTTCCTTACTCATCGTAACTTTTCTTAATTAAAGTAATTTGATCACATTTACGTCTGTAACTTTCCTTTTAATGCAAAAACAGATCTGACGGATAACATTTTTTCCCATTTTATCCAACAGCCCACCACGTTGAATGCAGGACTTGATCCCATAAGATAGAGCTTTGACTTATGAAATTTCTATCACCATCAAGAGGTTTTAGCCATAACAAAGTAGTTTTTTAATTTTTTTGCCAAAGAGTAAAGCAGTGTTGGAAATGCTATTTTTCCTAAATTTTTTGAAAATCATTCCATTACAATATTTATATTAATATATATGTAAAGGTAAAAATAACGTAAACGTCAAATGAAAACCAGAGAAGAATAACGCAAAAAGAAAAGGCTCCCACCGGACAGACCCGGCCCAAGGGTGTCGAATGAAAGCAGAAAAACTTATGAGGCGGGCAAAAAAAGAATTTCCAACAAACTTCAGGATGCGAAAACGGAATTGTCAAAATTTTTTTTTAAAAAATATGGCACCAAACTCTCCCGCCCATTCTCCAGCATAAATATAAATACAAAAGGGCTAAAACAAACATCAGCCAATCCCGCCATCGCCGGGAAGGTTTTCGAACGAGATCACTTCGAGCGCGCGCTCTCCAGAGAGAGACTAGCGATCGATTCCATTCCTTTCTGGCTCGCGCACCATCGATCGATCGATACATCGAATCGCGTCGAGCACACGTTGAGATTCGATTCCATGGAGGATCGGGGGGTTGGAGGAGGTAGACAAAGCTCGGTTGCTGAGCTTGGCTCTCGAGTTCGGCTTCGACCAGCAGTCCGCCACCAAGTGCTTGGACCCCCTCGTTTCCCTCTACAGTAACTCGAATCATCTCTTTGTCGCCCATTTTTTTTATGCCGAGATTAGCGTTTGCAGAGGTTGTGTAGGTATTTCCTTCGTCCGCCACGATGACGATGGCTGTAGAACAGGGTGCTTAGTGGAGTAGTATTGCTGACGAGCAAAATGTCTGGCACGATTCCTGCTTGAAATGTTGAGGCTACTTTGGATGGTGGGCTTTTTTTGGTTATTGGCCAAATTGGGTGGTGTCTGGTGATTAGGGAATGCGGCAATTGCTTGTGTCGTGTGGATAATTTGTGTATTGATTGATTGTGCGTTCCTAAATGAGGAGATTTATTGTGGTTGGTCAGTGCTCTGATGATGGCTGCAAAATGGTCTACTTTGGATTTCAATGGACTGGAGCTGGTTAAGTTTTGTTCATTGAGTGTTATTCTCGTTGTCATTTCTTTGTGGGTTTGGCGGAGCAGTGTTATTGACCTGCAAAATCATCTCTTTCTTCGTTTTGGGTTTTTCTGAGGTGACGAAGGTCAAGAGTTTATCACCGTGGAGCACTGTGGCGATGACTTTCTAGCAGAACTTGCCGAAACTATGCAAGATACTGAGGACTGGGATGATTTGCAAGCTGCGGAATCATAAGCTTGTGGAGTTTTGGCTGATATGTTTGGCCAAGATATCCGTAATGACGGAGCATGCAATGCTGTGCACAATGTTACTATTATAGAAGATTCTCCACAACCTGAGAAAAATCAAACTTTTCTTGAGGTGGATTCGTCTACTGACGGTGAAGACGAAGATGATATATTTGGCAGTAAAATGGACAGGAAATCCACATGCTATATTCCTGATCAAAGCAGTACTCCGAGGAATTCATCCACTCAACTTTTGGCCAGACGATCTTTAGAATCCATGGTATGCTTCTGAAAACTGTGAAGTTGTCTCACTCCTTTCTGCCCCCACCAGTTTGAAGGGATTAAGAAAAAGAAAGAAACGCAGGATAGCTTGGCATGTTTTTTCCCATGCCCAAAACTAATTTGGTCGATAGTTGTTAAGTTTGTGACTTGATTTTTTGATTCCTGGACCTAGATTTGACTTGGGATTGGCCGGTGTACTTGCATGGACCAAATACGCAGCTTGAAGAATGTCCGAGTATTGTACAGGCTTGGCTGTTCAGTGAAGCAATTGTGGACACCTGAAGAAGCCACAATAGTTACCGAACAAATCCCAGGAGTCTGGCCATAATGGTCCAGTTGTTTAGGAGGTTAACAAAAAGTTGGCAGATCTCGGCACGACTTTTTATTCTTTTAACAGTGATGCTGCAACCCATATTTTTATATATTTTTGTTGCTAAGGTATATCGGGGCCATTAAGGAAAATGAGAAGAATAGAGAGCAGATTGTCTTGGTTTTTGATCGGGAGAGATTAGAGTGTCCTTCTTAGAAAACTCTTGAGAAATGCTTTCCACTCATCACATTCGTTTTTGATTGACTCTTGCAATTGGGGTTTTGATTAGTGAGAAATTGATTTATTTCTTATTGTAATTCCCTCTTGGTCATTGTGAAACGACTCCTCCCGTTGACATAGACGAAACTGCCCAACCCCTTAAATTAGTGTGTCACTGTTCTTTGCTCTTAAAATTATGTCTTTCCCTGATCATTTCCAGTTTGCTTGTAATTCTGCTCACAGCAAAGGACCTTACGTAGGGTACCTGTACAAAAGCATTTAGTAAATTACTTATGAGGGATCTCATCCGATCAAATGTATAATAGACATTCCTAACTTTTGCCAGTTACTTCCAGTCTTTCAGATCTAAAATGACTTATATTAGAACTGTTTGGTCAATAAACACAGTTGATTTTTGTTTAGGACGATGTAACACTACCTATATTTATCAAATATTTTGAGAGTATAGTACATCATCCAAGTGTGGAACTTAGCATCCAGCGTCTTTGATAGGAGTGTTTTGCGAAATGAAGGCTTGGGATTTCTTTGTGCACAATTTTCATTTTCCATCACTCCACATCAGAAACTATTTATGGTGCTGAGGAGGCTTGTTTGTGTTGAAGGACTGTAGGAGCACTGTCACTCAAGGTTCGATATCATCAGTTTCAAATAAAAGACATTGCTCTCGGATTTCGACATGCAAACAAGGAACTCTGACTTATGAGTAATTGCAAGCCTTGGATGACATCGAATTGGCAAATGTTGTAATAGTCGGAAACAAGGCATTTCGACCAATGCAGCATCGGGCTTGTAAAGCTTCCGTAGCCAAGCAAGATTGCTTCATTCTCATGCCCACTGGAGGTGGTAAAAGTTTATGTTACCAGGTTAGTGAATGTTAACATTATTTCATTTGTGTAATGATCATATGTAGAATTATGTGTGGAGAAAATGTTTAGAGCACTAGCCCTGTGCACTTTGCTCAATGGTTCCACCAATTAAATACTAGACAGGTAGACCTATATATGGAAATTTAAGCTTTAAAATGATCTTGTAATCTGTTTTGTTACCACTGTTGAGAAGTTTGTGCTTAAACTAAAGGATGAAAATGTTTTCCAAATGCAAATTAAGCGATAGGAAGTGATTCGGGGACATAACTATGGGTTCCAATGTACGTGATCGGACTAAGTTGGAAAAGATGGAAACACAGGACATTCTCGTTCTGCCTTCGCACAGCTCTATCTATTCTGTAATTTCTAGAATTTGAGGTTTATGCTATGCTTCTAGGACCTTCTAATTACTTACTGGAAAATTTATCTTGTTTTTGCATGTAAGTGTTGTTGTCGATCATAGTTCACGTCCAATTCAAAAGGGTTATTAAGTCAAAGTGGAATAAGTTTTCAAATTACGTGCACCAAATATAGATTGTAGATATCTATATTTCCTATGGAGGTATGTGCTACGTCATCATGTCAACTAGGGGCAATCATTTCCCATAATTGGTTTGAAATTGATGTCCTTTCATATAAATCTGAATTGATCTACTGAATCAGGAAGAAAGATATTAATCTGAATTGATAAAGTTGAATTATCCTTAAGTGTTTTCTGTTCAGTGTTGAAGTAGTTCATATATGTTTCTAGCTGAAGTAATTATAAGACAAATATCAACTGGTGCTTTCTGATCAGCTGAAGGTGAATAGAAGAATAATTCCCTCATCCCTTCCTATCTTCATGTGCTCTTCTGATGTTTTTACATTTCGTTTCAACTGCCAGCAACTCTTAAACCAGGTGTCACAGTTGTTATAACTCCCCCTCTATCTCTCATCGAGGATCAAATAATTACTCTAACCCTCAAGTATGGAATACTGTCTACCTTCTTGAACTCTCAGCAAACTGCTGCCCAAGCAGCGGCTGTCCTCTCTCTCTCTCTCTCTCTCTCTCTCTCTCTCTCTCTCTCTCTCTCTCTCTGTGTTCCTAGAAAAGTATATCATACCATACAATCTCTATCCCGCCATAAAATGGCTATGCTCCATATGTTGCAATGGATGCACATTTTTTTTGTAGTTAATGAAAAGATTCATGCCTAAGATGTTTGCCTTAAAAATAAATTTTAGGGTCTTAGTGTTCCTAGAGAAGTATAACATACCATACAATCTTTATCCCACCATAAAATGTTTGGGCTATGCTCCATATGTTGCAATGGGGTTTCTATTGGACTTCTAAAATTTTTTTTTGCTGAGTGCTGTGATTGTCAAGTCATTAATCTCCACCGCTTTGCCTGTCTTTTCAGGAAAGATAAACCATCGTGCAAGCTATTGTATGTAACCCCTGAAAGGATTGTGGGAAACCCATCATTTCTCGAGATATTGAAATGCTTGCATAGAAAGGTACTATTTCTGATTCACTGTAACTTTTTCTGAAAGTTTCTTTTTAACTTTTTGATACTCGACCATCATGCATTGCAGGCACAACTTGCTGGTTTTGTTATCGATTAGGCACATTGTGTGAGGTATGCTCTTTGGCATCCTTGTATCTAAAGCAAAGATCATGCTAGTGTTACTTCAAAAGGAATAAGTATTTATGATGTTGCCACTGCAAAACTACTGTCCTTGTTCCAGATAAAGCAAAGCAAGTTAACTTTTATATATGCTCACTCTAACTTTTTTTTTTCAAATGTTTTTGGATTTTCTGTGTTTCTAGCCTAATTACATTGTCGGTGTTACACTGGACCTTATGAATTCCAGACCTTCTGTGAAGTTCTAGTATAACAGAATGCAATATTGAAATAACTAATTTTGGAAATGATCCAGTTCCTTCTTTTGGGAAAAGTCAGTGACACATCGTTAATCATATTAAGCAAAATGCACAAAACTAAAATAAGCTCCAACGGAAATTAATTTCAGAAGTAATTGGAATTGTCCATGTTTGGCATGATAGTCAGGTCTTTTAAGCTTGGTCTTGTGTCTGTATTTATTCTTTTAACCATTATACTATTTATTAACAACTTGAGATATGAGGAAAAAGTTCACCCATGTGATCATTGATTGTGTTTCTTATGAGGTCTTTACTGGATCTGCAATGCCAGTGCCATCTCATGAAAGGAACGTACTACTAGTTTGAGCTTTTCTCGTATATTTGAATGATTGTAAGCTAGTAAAGCTTATTGACTGTTACTTTCTTGGTTGTCATTATTGCAGTCAATGGGGACATGGTTTTCATCCAGATTATAGGGGACTGGGATGTCTCAAGTAAAATTTTCCATACGTCCCAGTGATGGCCTTAACTGCAACTGCCACTCAGCCAGTTCGTGAGGTACAAAACTTGCACATTAACCTCCAGATTATGTTGAAATAATCATTTGAGACTAATTAAAATGTGCATCCATTGCAGGATATCCTAAAAGCTCTCAGGATCCCCCATGCTCTTGTTCTTGAGACAAGTTTTGACAAACCAAACCTAAAGTATGAGGTCATAGCTAAGACCAAGGAACCACTGAAGCAGCTTGGAGAGCTGCTAAAGAATCATTTTGCTAATTTTTGTGGCATAGTATATTGCCTCTCAAAGAGTGAATGTGTTGATGTTGCAAAATACTTGAATGATAAGTGCAGTACAAAGGCGGTGTACTATCATGCTGGATTAGCAGCCCGTCAAAGAGTAGATGTTCAAAAGAAATGGCATACTGGAGAGGTCCAAGTTGTATGTGCTACCATTGCTTTTGGGATGGGAATAGACGAACCGGATGTGGTAAGTTGAAATGGACTCTGGGCCTTTGCCTATTTTCAGTTTTAGAATCAAGTTGACGTGTTGTCAAATACTCGACTAATCCACTTTTCTTCTGATGTTTAAGTTTCACTAATTGGTTTCTTAGTGTGCTTGGAAGTAAACTTTGCTGGTTCTATGGTCCAGTGGCCTGCTAAATTGTCATTCTTGGCTATTGATTGCAGGAACTAGCGAATTTTACATATTTTTTCTAGTCAAATTCTTTCTTCCATGCATGGAACTTGGGTGTGCTGAAATTAAGTTAGACTAGGATAAAGGTCTTTTCTTTACCGTCAGAGTGGCAAATGACTCTGATCTAACTTGACCTTCAGTTGTAATGTTTTTGTCACATTTCAACTTTTTTTTATTGGTTCAATAATTATTTTTTTAATGGCATGTGGTCAGCGTTTGGTCATCCACAACACAATGTCCAAGTCAATCGAAAAATATTACCAAGAATCAGGGAGGGCAGGAAGAGATAATCTACCGGTAGTGTGCGTTGCTCGATATGCCAAAAAGGATTTCAGCCGGGTTGTGTGCATGTTAAGGAGTGGTCAAGGATGTAAAACCGCTACCTTTAAATCTGCAATGGCTCAAGCTAGGAAAATGCAGCAATATTGTGAACTCAAGGTAATCCAATTTGTGTTCTCAATTTCTCTTTAGTGATCCCAACTAAGTGATGCTTCTATTGTGTTTCCACTTTCCACTTTGTTCTATTGATTGTTGTTAGTGTTAGTCTGGCATTAACCAGTCTGTGTGCTGGATCATTAGATGGGTCTGGTGGCAACATATGTAAATCGTAATGGAACCTTTGGGCTAAACTCATCTTTTACGTACCTGAATGGAGCAAAGTTTATTGATAAACATGTGTTAACTCTCTAATTTGCAAAATTTTCAGGATGAGTGTCGGCAGCAAACCTTACTTGCACACTTTGGCGAGTCTTTGGATCGAAAGACTGTAAATACGGTTCTAATCCTTGCGACAATTGTCTCAGAGCCTCTCCATAAAGGTAAACCTTTCAGGTGTCAACTCTCTTGATGGGCGACGGGTACTGACTTACACATGATCTTGAGCCGCACAGTTCTTCTGGTTCCATCATCTGCAATTATTGGAAGACCACATGGTATTGGAGGGGCAAAGGTCCTTGACTAAGGACACAGAATTCTTCAGTTGTGATGGTCTTGTCATCTCATGTTTGTCTTTTCCTTTCATCTGTTGTCATGTTCCTTGTCTGGAATTAATCATTTTCGTGAGGGGAAAAAATGTGGCTTTGACATATAGGCCGGAGAGGCATATTTGTGAACACGCCGTCCGGTCTTGACTGATGAAGAAAAAGTTACTTGTTTCAATTCAACAAAGATTAACAACGAAATCCAATTATACAATCACATGTTGCCTTTCTTCTTCTTTCCTGTTTTGAATTAGTGATAAATCCATATCATGACTGCATCTGAAGTTTAGTTTACTTGCAGATTCAATTTTTCAAGTTTAGTTTAAGATGAAATCGATTGGTTGAGAACCTTTATTAGGGTATAGTCATCAGTTATCCAACTATTGAACACTGCTAGCTTTCTGGTCATCAAGCATTGCACTGGTGGACTAGATTATTCAAGTCATTAGTGGATTGGGATCTTAGATCCGCACTATGCAATAGTTTTTCACAGAGAGCACATGGCAATGCATCTATAATTTGATACTTAGGGATTTAACATGGTTTTATTATATGCCTTGGTCAGGAACAACGTTAGATTCATTTTGATTAGGACGTATCAACTGCCCAATAATGCTCTCACGTGGCACTTAAATTGTTGCTTCTTTGTTGTATTTGCATTACGACTCATGTTAATGATTGCATAAATATATCCATGAGAATTGCAGTCAATATTTTGTACTCAAAAGGTTGGTTGGAATCAGCGCGATTCTGATGACGGCACGGCATTGCAAAAGGTGAGGGAAATTGGCAGTATTAGCCCAGACAAAGGTAATTTATTTATTGCCTTTTGAAGTGGGGACAAAATTGTTCCTCTGAATGTTAGTATGTGCATGACTCGATTGAAAAAGATTGTTTTGGAGATATATTGGGATGGGGGATTCTCTTCGGCCTAAAAAAATAAGAAGAAAATTTTGGGGCATACTCAATTATCCTCTAAAGACCACAGAGGAGAGCCTGTATCGTAGAAAATCTCCAAGTGCGGGCAAATAAATTTTGGAAGCTTACAACGTAGCAGTAACTGCAGTTCAGATTACATGGGATTTAAGAACCGCTGTTACATGGATCAAAATAGAGAAATGAAAAATAAACAAATAATTCTACAGATTCCCAATATCACAGAAGCGCTAACTAGTTGATTATTGTCGAGCTTGGTTGGCTCTGTGGTCACGTAAGCATCATAATTACAAGTTTGAGTAGTGACGTGACCGAAAGCGATTGATTTTTGCTCTTTGGTTGCTACTACCTCGTATAGAAAGAGTAATGAATTACTGACATAACATTCAGATGTGGTGATGGGTTTGCCATCCTCAAAACATAGATTATGGGCGATACTTGATGGTCATAACTCAAATCAAAGATTCTATGACGAACGGGAAAATTTTATAGTAATGCTCAAGGATAAACAATGTCCCAACCCTTTGATATTTATTAAAAGACTCGAACTTAATTGTTCTTGCTAACGAATTTGAGGTGGTCCCCTCATCTTTCGCAAGAGGACCACCCCGGTGGCTATGACACCAACTAGTTTTTGTTATGACTCCGAGTCCTAGACCATGCCGCATGCTTTTATGTGGTACATGCGCATGACTACACATTGTAAGAGAGATCCAATTGGATAAGGTGACTGAGGTCCCCCAAGAGAAAGAAAAAAAACAAGTCAATGGTGACTTTGATGCAATAGGAAACACCAATTTTAATCAGACGATCTGTTACGGGGTATTCCTCGTGTGTACATTTTCTAGGCCTATACAATATCTATTTAAGCATTCTGCATCCTAAAGTCTTGTAGGGGTTGTACTCATATAGTCATATTGCCGACTATAAATTGTGGTATGGAAATTTCTAAGAACCTTTGAAATTGGGGGAAAGTACCCAAAAAAGTCCTAAGCCTATTGCATTTGTGACAATTTAGTCATAAACATTTCAATTAGTTCAATTTAATCCTAAACTTTTTCACATTTTGCCAATTGAGTCCATCCGATCAATTTTATCGGAAATTGCTAACGTGAACGCCAACCATCTGGTCAATTTTTTAATAGTATTTTATAATTTTTTTGTTCTTTCCTTTTTATTTTTTTTCTTTCTTTTCTTTTTCCTTTCATTTTGGCCAACGAGGGTCACAGTCCTTGCCCAGGCCCTCGCCAGATTTGGGCAAGGGCCACGAAGGCCCTAGGCATTGCCTTCCAACCTCGCTCTCGCCCTCATCTGCACTTGGCGAGGCTACGATGGCCTCACGTAGGGCCCTCTCCAAGATCTAGCAAGGGCTATGACCCTTGCTAGCTAAAATGAAAGGAAAAAAAAAGAAAAAATAGTAAAAAAATTCAGTTTGTAAAAAAAATTGTAAAAATTATCCACATTAGCTTCAGCCGTGCCTAATAGGACGCCCGGCATCCACGTTGGCAATTTTTGATCAAAATTGGCTAGATTGACTCAATTGACAAAATGTGAAAAGATTTAGGACTAAATTGATCCAATTGAATAATGTAAAACTGAATTGACACAAATACAATAGATTTAGGACTTTTTTTTTTATACTTTCCCCTTCAAAATCGAGCCCCCTAAAAGGTAATTGAGTCGCTGAGGATAGTTCGTACGATGCCTCCATTTCAGAATGGGGACTGCAAAGAAGTCATTTGCAATATGCATGCAACATTCAAGGAAAAACAAAGGATAACCTTAGTAGATAAGGTATCTTATCGATCCCATGTCAAGTTCGGTTAATGTTGAGTTTCACGTTGTCTTGTTCTCACACCTAACTATCAAGACCCAAATTGGCTACACTTCTGTTCAACATGTGGCAGTGTTTTGACCCTAAACCTAAGACTATGTACCATCATGTAATGGTCGAAATAGGTAAGACCAAGAAAAACGAAACACGTGAGTTATGCTTGACGTCTTCAATTCCATAAATTTTTTTTTGAAGATACATACTAAAGTCGAACAAATTATCTTTCCTATTCGTTTCCCAACAAGAGGAAAGCATCATTATCATTTACTTACTACGATTGGCACTGTCGAATTGGATCTTAATTTATTCGTACTCAAGTTTTTTTTTCTCAACATTGAAAACCCATTTTGCATACTCCATTTTCACGAAACATTATCGGATTCGATGTGATATTTTGATGACGTTATTTAGCCGAAAAGAACATGGCTTGTCCTATTTTTGCAACCTACCAAAACATGCAAAAGCAAGAACAATATAACCCGATAATTAAATTCCATTAGATTTGGAAAGGAGAAGCTTTTCCTAGACACTTTCTAAACAGGACAATAAAGACACCAACTACCTTAACTAGAGGCAAAAAAAGGAAAATAGCAACTTTTTCTCCGATTTAAACGGGCTTCCCCCACAAGACTGACACGTGGCGCTCGGACATAGCAACCCTGACAGTCCCGAAAAAAAAAGAAAACAGAAAATCATTAAAAAAACATTTTTTTAACTCCTCTCAGATTTTAATGCTCAAAAGACCCGTCAATCTCTCTCTTCTCTCTTCCTTCCTCCCTTCCCTTGGACACAAATTCACCATTTTTAAACACTCGAACTCCTCGCATTTCCTTCATCTTCTTCTTCTTCTTCTTGTTCTTCATCTCGCCAGATCTCTCTCTCTCTCTCTCTCTGTCATCGGCGTCAAATTCGCCGGAGCAATTTCCGTGGCCTGGGATGGCGGCGACTCCTGGCGTTTTCTTGTTCCGCGCGCATCTCGCCGGCAATGCGGGTTTAGGTCTAGTGTCGATAACTTGATGCGCAACTCAGTACGGCATTTGACGGGAGGTGAGTGTGAATCTTGGGTTCGCGTAGAAAACCCGTGATTTTTGTTTTTTGCATGTGCGCACGCTTCTGTTCTGTTGATGTGCGAATCTCCATTTCAGTTTAGAGTTTGGACTTAGTAGGCGAGGTAGTGGGGTTGTGTTCTTGCAGGCAATGGGGCTTTAGGAGTTTGGGAGATGCTTTATGAGTGAACCGTGTGTCGGTGAGTTAAGGATGATGCTTTGGTTGTTGGGTCGATTCTTGGCAAATGTGAGATTAGAATTATCCGAGCAGTGAGTCCTGAAATGCTTGCAGATGGGAATGGAGGGTTATTGAAATTAGGATTATTCACGCTGGGTCTCCATTATTCATGTGTTACTCTCGTAATTTTGTCTAGCATTTTCATCATCCGCTCCACAATGTGAGCTTTTGTCGAAGTTACAATTTACTCTGGATGTGGTTGTTCTGGGTCTTCCTATCTCCTCGTTATGTATGCCAATTTCTTTCTGTTCTTTTTAGATACCTGTAGTTGAGAGATGGATGTGGAGAAAAGACGGTCAAAGGGAGGCTTCCTACAGTTTTTTGACTGGAATAGCAAGTCCAGGAAGAAGCTGTTCTCAAACGGTCCTGATGTACCTGGTCCTGGTACGACTTGCATTGTCTTTTTATCAATTTTATTAGTCAAGCCCGCGCACTGCTAGCATATGAAAGTTTTTTGGTAGAGATGGCTCGTATAGTGCTATTAACGTGCTTTGTTTCTGATTATAGATGGAGTTAAGCATGGAACGGATGATGCAGAGATCTTAGCGAAGTCAAGGTTTCAAATAGTGGGAGCTCTTTTGACCCTACTGTTGTCAAAATCTTTTTTAGTCATGTACGAGTTCCATCTGTCTGACTTGTATTGTTTCTTGCCTTAATGTAGAATGTTATTGATGACAACGGAGTTAGTTCAAGTAAAAGCCGAAGTAGTGAGTGGCACTGTGCTGCTTCAGAGACTAGCAATGAAGGATCTGAAAACAGAGCCCCTGGAGTAGTGGCTTGACTGATGGGTTTGGATTCATTGCCAAAGTCAAATGGTCGTGAGTCCTCCACCTCGTGTTCTGAATATCATCAAGTCAAAGCTTCTCCTTACAGTGATGGCACCCATGATTTGCAAAGTAGATGTGATCCAATTGATTACCTCAGCAGTTCTAGTAGACTGGGTAGGTTCTCCTCACACCCTGCAGAAGTAAAGCCTTAAAGGCGCAGAACCGACCAATAGACAGATTTTAGACCGAAATACTACCTCCGAAATCAGCTAAACCTATTTCCATTACCCATCATAGGCTGTTATCTCCAATTAAAGGTCCCGGATTCGTTCTGGCCAATAATGCTGCCTATGTTATGGAGGTGGCCGCGAAGATTATTGAAGCTAGTCCCAGCGTTGTCAGAGGCAAAGCATCATTGACTGGTTCAACATCAGTTCCTTTGAGAATACAGGATCTAAAAAAGAAATTTGAATCTTCCTATGAGGCATCAAGGCAGCAAAAAGCTAGTAGCTCTGGCGGTGTCATGGGGTATTCCTCGTTTGTACATTTTCCTAGGCTTCTATCTTATCTGTTTAAGCATTCTATATCCTGTATTCTTATAAGGGTCACACTCATATAGTCATATTGTCGACTATATATTGATGTTGTGTGTGTGGAAATTTCTAAGAACCTTCAAAATCGGGCCCCCCTAAAGATTAATATATACTATGCATGAATCGATCGAGGCATTGGGATTACTGGTCGCCGAGGAAAGTTTGTACGATGATTGCATTTCAGAATCGGGACTGCAATGAAGTAATTTGCAATATGCATGCAACAATCAGAAAAAAGAAAAGAAAAAAAGAGGACATTAGCCTTAGCAGATAAGGTACCTAACCATCCTATGTTAAGTTCGGTTAATTGTTGAGTCTCACATTGTCATCTTCACACATTTGACTACCAAGACCCAAATTTCCTTCGTTTTTGTTCAACATGCGGCAATGTCTGATCCTAAACCAAAGACTATGTAGCATCGTGTAATGGGTAAAATAGGTAAGAATATGAAAAAGTAAACACATGAATTATTCTTGAAGTCTTGAATTCCATATTTCTTTTTTTTTCTTTTTGAGATGCGCATTAAAGTCAAAAATACTGTCTTTCCTATTTTTTTTCCAGCAAGAGAAAAGATCGTTTAAGAAAAATGGCACCAATAGCCCCTAAATTTCATTTTAACTCGATGTGCAATATCAATTTGTAAATGTTTAATGTAAACTTTTCTTTTTATCAAATAAGGGAGAAAGTCATCACAAGTCCCCAAACCATTGCCAAATATGCAATCTAGTCCCCAATTTGTTTTTTCCTTTTGTGATTGACGCTATCGAATCGGACTGTATCTTCTTAATTTTTTTTTATGACAAGGTGAGTAATTTATATGGACTCAATCTTTTTCTAAAGCCAGAAAATCAATTTGTATTTCTCGTTTCTACGAAAGATTATCAGCTTCAACACGTTATCCCAACAAATTTTTTAGCCAGAAAGAACTGTGATCTGTCCTAAATGGCAACCTACCAAATATGCAAAGTAACAATAACAACCGAAAAATTAATCCCGTTAGACTCTGGAAAGACACCAGCAAGCAAGCAGAAAAGGAAAGGGAATAGCAACTTTTCTCCCCATTCAAACGGGCTTAACCCCACAAGACTGACACGTGGCGGTCGGACACGGCACTTCGCTTCTCTGAGGAAAAAAAAGGGACCGAAAATAAAAAATAAAAAACCTTTTTTTGACAGCACGATCGCCGTCTCTTCCTCTCAGATTTTAATGCAGTCAATCTCTCTCCCTCTCTCTCTTCTTCATTTGGCCACAAATTTCCATTTCACTTTTTATTTTCTATTTTTATTTTTTTCGCCATTTCTAATCTCTCGAGCTCCTCGCATCCTCTCCTTTTTTTTCTTCTTCTTCTTCTTCTTCTTCCTCCTCATCGTCTTCATCTCGCCAGATCTCTCTCTCTCTCATCGGCGTCAAGTTCGCCGAGCGATTCCGTAGCCTGGAGATGGGCGACTCTCGGCGGTTTTCCTTGTTTCCACGCACGCCTCGCCTGTGATGCCGGCTCAGATCCCTAGTGTCGATAACCTCGATGCGTAACTCAGCGTCGCCCGTTGCAATCTATTACCGCGTTCAGCGGGAGGTAAGTGCGAATCTTGAGCAGCTCGCGTGAAAAATTCGTGATTTTGTTTTTGCTTGTGCGCGCGCCACTGTTCTGTTCGTGCGCGAATCTCGTAGCGAGCGCGCCCTCTCTCTCTCTCGAGGGAGACTGCGGATCGATTCGATTCCGGTTCGGGCATCACCGATCGATGGACCGGATCGCTCGAGCAGGTTGAAATTCCGTGGAGGAGGAGCGGGGGGCTTGGAGGTAGAGAAAATTTGTCTGATCTGTTGATGATGATGGCTGTGGAATGGTAGTCTCCCTTTTGGATTTGAATGGGAACGGAGCTGCTTAACTTTTTAGTTCATGGAGCTGTGATTGAAGTTGTCTGATCCGTTCTTCCAGCCTCCTCTTTTTCAGTAAGCTCTTTTCCTGAATGAATTTGACGCTGATTGCAGAATCGGATGAACACTTTGTGTTTGCAGGATCGACGTTTCGAACTATTCCGGGGTCGATTTCGTTGTTTCTAGGGGACTTTGTTTTGGCCAAATGTTTGTTTAAAGCCTCGTTTCTGGGGTTCTTTAACCCCGCCCTAATTTCCTCGACTCGCCTATTTCGATTCCTCTTCGTCGTACGATTCATCGCATGGCAACGTATGCTACCGAAGCTATATAATCTAAAAATGCTGCGCGCTTGGGTGTTAAACGGACTGACAGGCTTTCTGTAGTTCCATTTTGATTCAAGGACGGTTTTTCATATTTCTAGTACCGTCCCGGCGAGCTCGGAGTTACAAGAATGAGGAAAACGGAAAAGCCCCGGAAGCGAAACTTCTTCTGTCCTTTCGAAACTTTCATGGTTATTGTTGCTGTTATTTATAGGATCTCGATGTAAATTGGGAACGAACTTTTGAAACAAAGCTCGAAACAAATCGATAGCATGAAATCGAAGTGGAAGAAAAAAGGGAAAAAAAAACCCCTGAACAGAACTGATTCCACTCAATCGGTTTGACCCGATCAATTCACAGTTGTCCAACTTCAAATCACTACAGTCGATAAGGTCGTGACTAATGATGTATATGCAGTCAAACACAAAGTCGTTGCCCTTTGGATTAAATGCCTGGGCACTGTTTAAGCAACTAAGGAATCAAATTGCACAGTCAAATACATTGACTTTACTTGCCACTTTTTGTGTGTTATTCCTAATCAATATTCTAAAAATTAAGTTATTCTATGCTAAGTATGTTTAACCAGTGATTTGACTCGTTAACATGGCCGGCATTATATATGCTCTAGTACTAAAAAGTAGACAACAAGATTATCAAACTATGACTATACCTTACGAGTAGCTTTTAACTATTAAAATTCCATTAGTGTAATCCAGTTCATTGTAGGGTAATATATAAGAGTGAACCTCAAAGAATTTGCTTTGATTGAAACGCGAACGCATTTTCGATGACCACAATTTGGTGTAGTAGAGTCAAAGAATTAACCAATTAAATGAGCCTTCGAAGTTTTCATTCAAACCAACTGAGTACAAATTCTGGGTGGGGCTATTTTCAACCCCCCCAAACTGGACGTTATGCATGAGTAAGCAAATTTGACAGTAAAATCACATAAGTTGATCGTCTATGCTTGAAAAATCACAAAATGCTCTCTAAGCATACACCACAATTATACAGAGAGCAGAAGGCACACAAAGAAAGAAGGAAAGCAAGCTATGACATGCCATTTTGATTACAACAAATTCCTCCATATTCTTGGCAACTCAAAGTCACCTAAATGTTGGCATGAATATCTACAGCAACTAGATGGGAAGGGAAAATGGGATTGGATCCCATCTATATAATGGTGATTTTTTTATTTTGCATATGTAATTTTCCTTATTAATTTTCCTCGCAGTAATTTACTAGATACGTATCATTTCATTACTTTTCTTTACAAGATGTAATTTTCTATTTGTCGTCATAAGTGTTGTTAGTCATATGATTTGTAATATTTCACAAAAAAATAATAATCTACCTAAGTTTGTGATAAATTTCTTTCTCTAATGTTAGTAAATTACCAGATAGACCGTAACTTTTCTATTCTCTGGATCCTATGTTTAATGTCTATTTGTTTAATAGTGAATGTCTTTCATGTACTTTTAGTAAAATATCCGAATCGATCCCTACTTTCATTTTCACTTTGTAAAGTTTTGAGACCTACGTGCTAGTAATTTTCCTTATTCATTGTAACTTTTCTTAATCAAATATAAATTTGATCATGCCTGCTTAACTTTCCTTTAATCTCCGGAAATCATGACATAACAATGATTTTACAAAGTAAATTTGAGGTTCTTCTTTGAGATCTATAACTTTAGCACAAGATGCAAGTCTTTTTTTTTTTTTTTGCAAAGGAGCCTTTACACGCATCCCTATCTACCAAGGTCAAGAATGATCCAAACCCAGAAAACAAAAAGTTCGAAAGGCTGGCACCAAATGAGATGAAAATAAATTTCAACCGTATAACTTTTCTTAAGAAATTCTGTTTTTTTTTTGCTAACAATGCGGCCTTCAATTTCTTAAAATACTCTATTGATCTTGATGGAAACGGCATCTCTTACTTCGCGCACGCGGGATAATTACGAAACCATATTAACCGTCTAACTTTTTCCTTTCCGCCAATTTTGCAATTCTTGTAATGTGACTTGTCTTTAACGTGGCACATCGAAAACAAATTGGTATAAATTGCATAAAGGAATCATACACAACTGTTTAGTGAGTTTTTGAAATTCAAGTAATGATTTTCTTTTCCAAACTTTTAAGAGAGGTGCGATTGATTAATAATTTTTCACGTGTCTTCTCACGGAATAAGCCGAAGGGTGTCAAACGAAACCGAAGAACTTACGGGGAGGGGTGGAAATAGCACTTCCAACAAACTTCAGATGCGAAAACCGAATTTAAAAAAAAAAAAACTAAAAATATGTGGCTCCAATGTCTCTCCCGTTCTCCAGCATATAAAAAATAGAAAGGGAAAAACATCAGTCGCCGCCATCGCTCTGAGCGCGCCCCGCTCTCGAGAGAGGCTACCCGATCGATTCGATTCCGACTCCCCTGCATCATCAATCGATCCATCGAATCGCGTCGAACGCACACGGGTGGAGATGAGATTCCATGGAGGATCGGGGGATTGGAGGAGGTGGAGAAAGCTCGGTTGCTGAGCTTGGCTCTCGAGTCCGGCTTCGACCAGCAGTCCGCCACCAGGTGCCTGGACCGTCTCGTTTCCCTCTACCGTACGCAAAAAATCGTTACTTTGTCGCTCATTTTTCGTGCCGAGATTAGCGGCTGTAGAGGTCGTGTAGGTATTTCCATCGTCCACCGCGATGATGACGGCTGTGGCATAGTCTGCTCTAGGTTTGAATGGATCGGAGCGGGTTTAGTGAAGTAGTCTTGATGACGGGCAAAATGTCCGGCACTGTTCCAGTTTGATGTGCTTAGGTTACTTTGGGTGATGGTTTTCCCTTGTTTATTGGCCAAATTGCGCGATTCTGGTCATTAGGGAATGACGTAATTGCTCGTGTCGCGTGGATAATTTGTAAATTGATTGATTGTGCATTGCTAATATGGAGATTTATTGCGGTTAGTTGCTATTCTGATGATGGCTATAGAATAGCCTGCTTTGGATTTGAATGGGGACCAGAGCTGGTTAAATTTAGTTCATTCAGCGTTAATCTCGTCCCTGTTTCTTTGCGGGTTTGGCGGAGTAGTCCTATTGACTAGTAAACTGTCTGGATTATTTCTGTACTCACTGCAAGTTAGTTATGGTGTCTTGCATTAATATTAATATCGTGTCTCACTGAATTAAGTGCAAATTACGTATTGTAGATTGTATTTATTTGATCTCTTGTTTGCCATGGAACTTGCAAAATTAATCTCTTTCTTCTTTTGGTTTTCTTAAGGTGACGAAGGTTGAGAGTTTATCACTGTGGAGCACTGTGGCGATGACTTCTTAGCAGAACTTGCCAAAACCATGGAAGATTCTAAGGATTGGGATGATTTGCGAGCTGAGGAATCAGAAGCTTGTGGAGTTTTGGCTGATATGTTTGGCCAAAATATCCATAATGGCGGTGAATGCAATGTTTTACACGATGTCAAACAGTCTGGAACAGTCTGGTTCAGGTTTGAATAGATCGGAGCTGGTTTGGCGAAGTGGTCTTGCTGACGAGGGAAATGTCCGGTGCTGTTCCAGCTTGATGTGTTTAGGTTGCTTCAGATGGTGGTTTTTCTTGGTTATTAGCCGAATTGCGTGGTATCTGGTGATTAGGGAATGACGTAATTGCTTGTGTTGCGTGGATAATTTGTAAATTGATCGATTGTGCATTGCTAATAGGGAGATTTATTCTGGTCAGTCGCTATTCTGGTGATGGATAGAGGATAGTCTACTTTGGATTTGAATGGGGACCGGAGCTGGTTAAATTTAGTTCATTGAGCGTTAATCTCATCCCTGTTTCTTTGTGGGTTTGGCGGAGTAGTCCTATTGACTAATGAACTGTCCGGCTTATTTCTGAACTCACTGCAAATTACTTATGGTGTCTTGCATTCCTATTAATATCGTGCATCACTGAACTAAGTGCAAATTATGTATTGTAGATTGTATATATTTGATCTCTTGTTTGCCATGGAACTTGCAAAATCATCGCTTTCTTCTTTTGGTTTACTTAAGGTGACGAAGGTTGAGAGTTTGTCACTGTGGAGCACTGTGGTGATGACTTCTTAGCAGAACTTGCCGAAACCATGCAAGATTCTGAGGATTGGGATTATTTGCAAGCTGCGGAATCAGAAGCTTGTGGAATTTTGGCTGATATGTTTGGCCAAGATATCCGTAATGGCTGTGAATGCAATGTTTTACATGGTGTCAATATTATAGAAGATTCTCCACAACCTAAGGAAAACCAAACTTTTCTTGAGGTAGATTACTCTACCAATAGTGAAGACGAAGGCAATATATTTGGCAGTAAATTGGGTAGGAAATCCACACACTATATTCCTGACCAAATTAGTACTCCGAGCAATTCATCCACTCAACTTCTGGCCAGACGATCTTTAGAATCCATGGTATGCTTCTCCCATGGACATAGATAATACATGCCAAACCACTTAAATCACTATGTCACTGTTATTTGCTCATAATTTATTCTCTCCTTGATCATTTGCAATTTGCTTGTGATTCTGCACACAGCAAAGGACCTACACATTGTACATGTACATAAGCATTTAGTAAGTTGCTTATGAGGCCTCTCATCCAATCAAATGTCCAATAGACACTCCTAACTTTTTCCAATTACTTTCACTATCTTCAAGTTCCAAAATGACATATTGGAACTCTTTGGTCAATAAGGAAGTTGATTTTAGATTTGGATGATGTACAAATACCTATTTTCTCAAATACTTTGAGAATATAGCAGATCATGAAAGTGTGGAACTTAATAATCCAGCGTCATTGAAAGGAATGTTTTGCGTAAATGAAGGCTTGTGATTGATACTGAGTGTTGTGACTGTCAAATTATTAATCTCCACTTCTGCTTTGCCTGCCTTTTCGAAAAAGATAACCCATCGTGCAAGCATTGTATGTAACTCCTAAAAGGATTGTGGGAAACCCCTCATTTCTCGAGATATTGAAATGCTTGCATAGAAAGGTATTGTTTCTTATGCACCATAACTTTTTCTAAAAGGTTCTTTGTAAACTTTTTATTTTCGACCATCATGCATTGCAGGCACAACTAGTTGGTTTTGTTGTTGATGAGGCTCATTGTGGGAGGTATGCGTAATCTTTGGCATGCCTTGTACATGAAGAAAGATCATGCTAGAGTTAGTTCAAAAGGAATAATTATTTGTGATGTTGCCACTGCAAAACTATTGTCCTTGTTCCTGATAAATATAAGCAATTTAACTTTAATATAGTCTAACTTAAACTCTTTATCCAAACTTTTTGGCATTTTCCTTGTTTCTAGCCTAATTAAATTGTTAGTGTTACACTAGACCTTCTAAGGCCTAGACCCGTGTGAAGTTCTAATATAACAAAATGCAGTGTTCCTTGTTTGAACTTGAGAAAAGATCTAGGGTCGGTTGTTTAGGAACACTTAGTGGCACATCGTTCATTATATTGAGTAAAGAGCACACAACTTCAATAAGTTCCAATGGAAATTACTTCCTAAAGTAATTGGAACTGGCATAAGCTTGGATAAGGATCCAATCTCCTGTTTATGTTTGGCATGATACACAGTCTCTTAAGCTGATTCCTGCGTCCCTATTTATTCTTTCAATGCTCATACTTTATTTTAACAGCTTGAGAAAGGCAAAGGTTCACCTGTGTGATCATTGATTGCTCTGCCAATTTGATCTCACTAAAGGAACGTACTTCTGGTTTGAGCATTTCTTGTACATTCTACCCACCCATCGGTGGCTGCGATGGTTTGCACTCAGTTCCTTTCACGAGAGGTCCTGGGTTCAAAACTCGTAGGTGCCGGTGATTTAAGTGGAGGGTCGTGGCGGTGGGATGCTGCGCTAGCCCTCCCGAGGACTAGTCGGGCTTCATCGCTGGTTTGAGCGCAAGCTCGCCGGCCGCGCGGACACCTCGGTCATCAAAAAAAAAAAAACAAGTAAAGCTCATCGGTTGTCACTTTCGTGGTTGTCATTATTGTAGTCAATGGGGACATGATTTTCGTCCAGATTATAGGGGACTGGGATGTCTCAAGCAGAACTTTCCGTATGTCCCAGTGATGGCCTTAACTGCAACTGCCACTCAGTCAGTTCGTGAGGTACTAAACTTACACATTAACCTCCTGATTATGTTCAAATAATCTGTTTGGTCTGATTGAATTATACATCCATTGCATGATATCCTAAAAGCTCTTGGGGTGCCCCATGCTCTTGTTCTTGAGACAAGCTTTGACAGACCAAATCTAAAATATGAGGTCATAGCTAAGACCAAGGAACCACTGAAGCAGCTTGGAGAGCTGCTAAAGAATCGTTTTGCTAATTTTTGTGGCATAATATATTGCCTTTCAAAGAGTGAAGGTGTTGATGTCGCAAAATACTTGAATGAGAAGCGCTGTATAAAGACAGTGTACTGTCATGCTGGATTAGCAGCCCGTCAAAGAGTAGCTGTTTAAAAGAAATGGCATATTGGAGAGGTCCAGATTGTATGTGCTACCATTGCCTTTGGGATGGGAATAGACAAACCTGAAGTTGTAAGTCGAAATAGACTCTGGCTTCTGCCTATTTCTTATGTTTTAGGGTCAGGCTGACATGCTGGCAAATACTCGGCTAATCAACTTTTCTTCTTATGTTTTAGCTTCACTGATGGGTTTCATAGTGTGCTTGAAAGTACACTTTACTGGTTCCATGGTCCAGTGACCTACCAAATTTTGTCATTCTTGGCTATTGATTGCAGAAACTAGTAAATTATGTATTGGTTCAAGTCAAATTCTTTCTACCATGCATGGAACTTTGCTGTGCTGTAATAAAGTTAGATTTGGTTAAAGGTCTTTTCTTTACTGTAAAAGCGGCAAATGACTCTGATTTAACTTGACCTTCAGTTATAATATTTTTGTCATATTTCAACTTCTTTTTGTTTGTTCAGCAATTATTTTTTTATGGCATGTGGTCAGCGTTTTGTCATCCACAACATAATATCCAAGTCAATCGAAAGCTATTATCAAGAATCAGGGAGGGCGGGAAGAGATAATCTACCGGCAGTATGCATTGCTCTATATGCCAAAAAGGATTTCAGCCGGGTTGTGTGCTTGTTAAGGAGTGGTCAATAATGTAAAACTGAACTCTTTAAACTGCAATGGTTCAAGCTAGAAAAATGCAGCAATATTGTGAACTCAAGGTAATCCAATTTGTGTTCTCAACTTCTCTCCAATGATCTCAACTAAGTGATGCTTCTGTTTTGTGTTTCCACTTTCCACTTTGTTCTATTGATTAGTCTGGCATTAACCAGTCTGGGTGCTGGACCATTAGATGGGTCTGTTGGCAACATGTTCAAATCATAATGGAACCTTTGGGATGAACTCATATTCCACGTACCCGAATGGAGCAAAGTCTATTGATAAACGTGTGTTTCCACGCGAATTTTCAAAATTTTCAGGATGAGTGTCGGCGGCAAGCCTTACTTGCAAACTTTGGCAAGTCTTTGGATCAGAGAGACTGTAAATACAGTTCTAATCCTTGCGACAATTGTCTCAAAACATCTTCATAAAGGTAAACCTTTCGGGTATCAACTCTCTTGATGGGCGACAGGTACCGACTTACACATGATCTTGAGCTGCACAGTTCTGGTTCCATCATCCGCAATTATTGGAAAACCACATGGTAATGGAGGGGCAAAGGTCCTTAACTAAGGACACATAATTCTTCAGTTGTGATGGTGTTGTCATCTCATGTTTGTCTTTTTCTTTCTTCTGTTGCCATGTTCCTTGTCTGGAACTAATTATTTTCGTCAGGGCAAAGTAAATGTGGGTCGAGATATAATCCAGAAAGGCATATGGGAACACGCTGTCCGGTCTTGACTGAGGAAGAAAAAGTTGTTTCAGTTCAGCGGAGATTGACAATGAAATCCAATTATACAAGCTCATGTTGCCTTTCTTCTTTCCTGCTTTGAAAGTAGCGATGAGTCCATATCATGACCGCATCTGAAATTTGGCAGCTAAACAGTTGCTTCTTTGTTGTATTTGCATCACAACAACTCATGGTAATGATTGCATGAATATATTCATGAGAATTGCAGCCAATGCTTTGTACTCAAAAGGGTGGTTGGAATCAGCACGATTCTGATTGCATGAATATATATATATATATATATATATATATATATATATATATTCATTAGAATTGTCCATCTTTGTCCTCTATGTTTTGTAAGCAGCTCATAAAATTGACCACTATGAATAATCTATGAACTCTCAAATAAGTACAACACCGACCAATTAGGATCGGGTTCATGATGTGGTCAAAGTTAGGAATTTATTGTTGGAAATGAGTAGTTTGAGTTCTAAATGTCTGGACACGAATATGTGCGAAGGGTTGCATTTTGATTTCATTTTCATCTCCCATTCGACCACACGGATCGGGTGGTCCAGTCCCTAGTCCCAAAAACTGGGAACAGTTGGTCCTTCTGGTATAATTCTCAGTTCTCGAGTGGGACCGAATCGGATTGAGAACTTATTACCCTTACTTTCTAACAGGACAACAAAAGACACCGCAAGCAAGCAAAAAAGGAAAGGGACTAGCTTTCTCCCATTTAAACAGGCTTAACCCGCAAGACTGACACGTGGGGTCGGACCCGGCACTCTGACTCTCCAAGAAAAAAAAGACAGAAAATAAAAAGAAAAACCTTTTTTTTTTTTAACAGCAAGATCGCTGTTTCTTCCTCTCAGATTGTAATGCTAAAAAAAACCAGTCAATCTCTCTCTCTCTTCTTCCTTTGGACACAAATTTCCATTTCACTTTTTATTTTTTATTTATTTTTTTCATCATTTCTAAATGCTTGAGCGCCTCGCATCCTCTCTCCTTTCTTCTTCTTCTTCTTCTGCTTCCTCCTCCTCATCTTCTTCATCTCGCCAGATCTCTCTCTCTCTCTCTCTCATCGGCGTCAAGTTCGTCGAGCAATTCGGCAGCCTGAGATGGGCGACTCTCGGCGGTTTTCCTTGTTTCTACGCACATCTCGCCTGCAATGCCGGCTCAGATCCTAGTGTCGGTAAACTCGATGCATAACTCAGTGTCGCTCGTTGCAATTTATGACCGCGTTCGGCGGAAGGTAAGGGCAAATCTCGAGTAGTCCGCGTGAAAATTCGTGATTTTTGTTATTGCTTGTGCGCGCACCACTGTTCAGTTCGTGCGTGAATCTTGAGTGCGCATTCTCTCTCGAGAGAGACTGCGGATCGATTCAGTTCCGGCTCGGGCATCACCGATCGATGGACCGAATCGCTTGAGCAGGTTGAAATTCCATGGAGGAGGAGCGGGGGGCTTGGAGGTAGAGAAAATTTGTCTGATCTGTTAATGATGATGTCTGTGGAATGGTAGTCTCCCTTTTGGATTTGAATGGGAACGGAGCTGATTAAATTTTTAGTTCATGGAGCTGTGATTGAAGTTGCCTGATCCGTTCTTCCATCCTCCTCTTTTTCAGTAAGCCTCAGGAAGCGAAACTTCTTCCGTCCTTTCGAAACTTTCACGGTTATTGTTGCTGTTATTTATAGGGTCTCGACGTAAATTGTGAACAAACTTTCGTAACAAAACTCAAAACAAATCGCTAGTAGCATGAGTGGAAGAAAAAGGGGAAAAAAAAAGCCGCTCAATCGGTTTGACCCGTTCGTCCAATTTTTCCGGTCGATTCACGGTTGGCCAACTTAAAATCATTTCAGTCGATAGGATCGTGACTAATGCTGTATATGCAGTCAAGCACAAATCCATTGCCCTTTGGATTAAATGCCTGGACATTGGTTAAGCAACTAAGGAATCAAATTGCACGGTCAAGTACATTAACTTTACCTGCGACTTTTTGTGTGTTATTTCTAATCAAAGTTTTGAAAATTGAGTTATTTAATACTAAGTATGTTTAACAAGTGATTTGACTCGTTAACATGGCCCGCATTAGATATGCTTTAGTACTAAAAAGTAGACAACAAGCTTATCGGACTACAAGTATACCTTGCGAGTAGCATTTAACTATTAAAATTACGTTAGTGTAATCTAGTTCATGGTAGGGGAATATCTGAGAGTGACCACAATTGAAATTACTTCAATTGAAACTCGAATGCATGTCCCATGACCACGATTTGGAGTAGTAGAGTCAAAGAATTAACCAATTAGATGACCCCTTCGAAGTTTTTCATTCAAACCAAATGAGTACAAATTACGGGAGGGGCTATTTTCAACCCTTCCAGCGTAGTCAAACGCCAAAGAAAATTTGTTTTCGAGTATGGAAAATGTACGGCTGTGCCTCTTTTGCTTTATAGATTCACGCGTAAATAAATCAAGTTCAAAAACTATACGATTGAAGTGATTACAAAATGCCAATATATAAATTTTTGCAACATAACCAGATCAAAGAGATGATTGTATGCTGATGAACACTCCTATTTTGCATTCAAAATTCTTCCAAATGAGAAACTTCCGTCATATTGAAAACCTTTTTGTTGAAACTCTAGGCTGCAATTGACATATTATTTGCTGATTCCATAACATCCACTTTTTCCATGAAAAAAGTCTCTTCCAGTCACAAGATTGTGGCTTGAAGTGGACATCTAAACGGTAATCTTGTTAAAAAAAAATTGATTTTATGCTTAACGTCACATACAGAACCACCTGCATATGCGGTTTCTGCAAGCATTTTGAGATTCGGCCAAAGCCAAAGAATAGCACGATTCAAAGCTTGCAAACGACGACTACACACCATGAGAAGAGGTTGTTTTATGTCAAGAATTCTATGAAGAATGTTAACAATACACAGCACATGATAAAAGACAACATTGAAGTAACATTGGAACCCCATGACATGGCTCATGCCAGCCCGCATCTCCATCCTGTGGTGTTTGGAGACTTTCCTTGAATTTCATGAAATGCAGCTTGAATCTACCCAAGAAGGATGGAATTAACTAATTGTCAATAAATGGAGATATTTGAGATTGTAGCATGACAATTTACCCCATGAAGGATAAGGTACAAATGCAAAAACATCATTTGCACCAATCACAGGTGGACCGCAATGAACAAAGACTTTGTTAGCTGGCCAATGAAAAAGAAAACAACAAGGCTTCGGAGAAGTAATCAATTAGCAACACTTTCCTTGTTTGTGTTTAAAAAAAAATTTTGTTAATAAGATTAAGCTGAAAAGGTAAAGTGCAACAAAAGATGTAATTGTTACTTGGTTATTTTGCGATACCCAATTAGCAAAATCAGCAAGATGCAGTAGTTTGCTAGGAGGTGAATTTTAGCCTTACAAATTCAACGTCGCATACATGAAATCCGAGCTTATCAAATCAGAAACCAATATGACAACATTCAAAGGATATTATCACACTAATAAACTGATAGCAAATCGAGGAGATTGTCATCATGCATCCTTGTATACTGATTTTCAGGTGAAATCTACAGCTCAGATAGTATAAGCGCACAAGTTAGTCTTTCATAGTTATGGTATGACTAGCAGTGCATACCTCCTTCTGCAGAGCCTCATCAAGATCGGGAGCGATATCATTAGAACGCAGGTGCATCAAACAGCTCTACATCAAGTTAACATACAGAAAAATCAGCTAGTACGTATTTGATTAGTGAAGGAAACATAACAAGCATACAGAAAGCAGATTCAATTGAGAAAACTACACTCACAAGCATTCAGGAATGTGCTGGTGAGACCAGTTCAGGTGTTGGATCTTCACAAGCATCAAAACTTCCTCAGTACGATCCAGTTGGCCCACAAGCCTCTTCAAGGTTGGCACATAAGATGGCCCTCGGCTGTTGCTGATTCTTCCTCCGCAAAATTCCCTTTCATTTTGATTGGGCTCTGGTATGAAACTTGAAGTTCCTCTGCCAATTTAGCCAGACCCAGATCAATCATGCGATAAAACAATTCCACGACAACAATAGGATCAAGCGGTATGAAAACTATTTAGCAAATTCTTGAGCTCTTCACCCTAGCTTTTTTCACAGAACGGGCAAAATATTGTCCCAATTATGCACAAGATTATCAACACAACTCATTGAATTGAAGTCCCAAAGTAACCCTCAGTCATTACATACACTAACTAGACCGTCACAAAAGCAACACCAATTCACCTTTGCTGGATAATCTTTCAAAACAACAGCTGTGAGCTGGTCTACAAACATATGTGACAGACTAGTCAAAAATACTTTTCATTATTTTATCACCAACCAGAGAAACTGGAAACTTGACTTTTATTTTAGCTCAGTTTCTCATACTTACTGGGAATTCACGCTCTATCTTGTAAGGTTGGAAAGGACCATCAAGGGAACAATAAGAAACTTGACAGGGTTTTTGATCATCAGAGAAAATTGAAAGTTGTTTGTCCTGAACATGATATCTGCTATTAGTCAAATTTAACACACAAAAATACTCACAAAGGTACTCAAAATGGCCAAGAATTTTTAGAAGAAAATATGAATTTTGAACATAGGGAAAAATGGATTTTGGGAGCAATTTACAATATTGATTAGCAGAAGATCATCGGCCTCTAGATGAAATATTCAAATCCTGGGTTTACCAAGGGGGAACTGCAAATCACTAGGGAATTCTTGTTTACCTATGTTTGGTATTTTCATTCTTGCTTCATGCGCCGCTAATCTATTTGCAGTCCACAAACGCTGCCAATAGAAGGGTAAATGAAAAACAATTGTATAATGTAACCAATAGCAATATATGTAGGAAAATATGGAGTTTCCAAAATCAGTCAAATAGACACCCTGTGTGGAGTAAATCATTCTTAACAAATAGAGCTTCGAGAAAAGTATTACTCTATTTGCTCACGCTGGCCGTTCAAGGATGAAGAATCTTACTAGATGATGAATGCCTTCTATTGACATTCGGGCCTACATTTTGATCTTGGCTTAAGCATCATGTCAGCTTCTATGACCAACTCCCCCACTCCTTCAATTATGTAAGACTAGTAGTTTAGGAAAGTACAGAACCCTATCATGGAAAACCTTCTCGTCAAAAGAAGATAGTGATGAAAAGAAGGTCATGAATTTTGGAAGAAAAATTATTGTTCACTGCTTATTTACCTCTGTTGAGGTAACATGACTTATGCTTAACTTAC
Organism: Syzygium jambos; assembly: GCA_031216235.1. Lineage (NCBI taxonomy): Eukaryota > Viridiplantae > Streptophyta > Magnoliopsida > Myrtales > Myrtaceae > Syzygium > Syzygium jambos. Next base: position 22,723,889 of record CM062221.1, on the reverse strand, counting down.
ATATATAGAATCACCTGCACATGCGGTCTTCCTACGAGCAAGTTGTGATTTGGCCATTGCTGAAGAATGGCGTGATGCCAAAGCTTGCAAAGGACTAAAACACCACATGAGAAGAGGTCGCTTTGTATCAGAATCCTTTGAAGAGCATTAACAACATGGAGCACATGATAAAAGCCAATAGCAAGGAACTTTGGAATGCCTTTCCACAATGACATGGCTCATTCTTGCCCGTATCTCCATCCTATGGTGTTTGGGGACTATCTCTGAGTTACAAAAATGCACCCTGAATCTACACAAGAAGAATAGCACTGACTAATTATCAGTAAATGAAAAAAACCGACATCATAGCATCACAATTTACCCCATGAAAGATAAGGTACAAATGCCTAAACATCATTTATGCCAATCGTAGTTGGACCACAATGAATAGAGACTTCATTAGCTGGCCGATGAAAAAGAAAAAAACTGACTTGGGAGAAGTAAGCAATTAGCAACACTTTCCTTGTTTGTGTTTAGGAACAGAATTGATGTTAATAAAATTATGTTGAAAAGGTGAAGTGCCTAAACTATAGAATAGAAAGATGTATTTGTTACTTGGTTATTGGCAATATCCAATCAGCAAAATCACCAATACAGGATAATTGGCGAGGAGGTCAATTTAAACTTTATGAATTCAGTGCCGCATACATGAGAATTGAGCTTATCAAATCAGAAACCTATATGACAACATTCAAAGGAAATTATCACACAAATAAACTGATAGAAATGGAGGAGCCTATTAGTGCATACCTCCCTCTGCATATCCTCATTGAGTTGAGGAGTGATATCATTAGAATGCAACTGCATCAAACAACTCTGCATCAGGGTAACAAACAAAAATATCAGTGGCTATGTATTTGATTGACAGATCAGCTATCAATTTGAAAAAATATCAATTTGAAAAACTACATTTACTATCATTCAGGTATGTGATGTTGAGACCAGATCAAGTGTTTTGGATCTTCACAAGCATCAAAACTTCCCCAAGACGGAGCGCTATGCCATATCATTTGGACGGAGCGCAATCACATTCTCTTCAGAAATAAACTCCTGTTTATACCGGCTATTCAAGCGCACCTTTCTATGCTCGTTAGAGACAGAGGGTTATCCTACAAGACTGTTCGTGATTCCCCCCGCAACAGAAGGATCCAATCTATGTAACATTCCGGATTTTGGCCCATTTTTTGGGATTTATAAAACGTGTAATTCGTCAGTGCGCTTATAATGGAATTTCGCCCGGGAACTGATCACTCTCGGGTTCTTATTTTTAAAAATAGAAATTTTGCTAGAATCGCACTCGATCGAATTTGACCCTTATTTATACCCTGAACTTGGCAGTCGATTTCCGGGAGTTTCGGTACGGAATAAATTGGACGGTGTCGAAATTATTGTGGCCAGTATCGAGATTGTCAGGATTAGTGGAAAAGTATATTTTTGAATCGGGTGCAAATTTGGACTGGTAGACCTCCCTCGTAGAGCGGTTTGGGTTATTTTATTTTGGCCGTATGCCCTAGGATATTGTTGGGATTTATTGTGGATCGTTAGGCCTTTTTCCGAATTTTAATCGGGATCGATAAGTCGATTTTTAGTTTGGACCGTGTCCGTTGGATCGCGCTTAAAGTTAAAATTTAAAATTTCTCTCTCTCTCTCTCGGCTGTGCCGTCCCCTCCGCGCGCGTTCTCTCTCTCTCCCTCTCTCTCTCTCTTCCTTTTCTTTTCTCTCTCTCTCTCTCTCTCTCTCTCTCTCCCTTTTCCCCCTTTTCCGCGCGCGCGTTCCCCATGCACGCTCACGTCCCGTCCTCCTTCCCGTTCTGCACATGCAGACGTTCCCTCCCCCTCTCTGACATCACCTCTCTCTCTCTCCTCTCTTCTCTCTCTCCTCCTTCCCTCCCTTCTCCTTCTTCGTTTGTTTTTCTTCCTCTGGCCGCGTCTGCTTCGCTTTCGTCCCGTGCTCGTCGACCGTTGCCCGAGCTCGCCGCCGCGCCGTGCCGGCCCGCCGCCGCCGCCAGCGAGCTCCGCCGCCGTCGCCGCCAGCCATCCGCCCATTCCTCCTCCTCTCTCGCGCACGAGCAACAGCGAGCTTGTCGCCGCTGCTCGCCGCGCCTGTCTCCACCCGTTCCAGCCTTGCTCGCCGACCGTCGCCCGAGCCCGTCGCTGCGTCGTGCCGCCTCGCCGCCGTCGCCAGCAAGATCCGCCGCCGCCGCGCTGTTCACCAGCCGCCCCGACCGCCCTCGCCGGCCTGCCCGCGAGGCTCGCGCGGCAGCTCAGCGAGTTCGTCGCCGCTGCCCGTCGCGCCCGGAGCCGCCCCAGCCCGCCGGCACGTCGTCTGGCCACCGTCTCCGCCCCGTCGCCCCCGCCACCACCGCCGCGAGCGAGCCCAGTCCTGCTCGAGCTCGTCCTGTCCAGCCGCCTCACCCGACGAGCCCAGCCGGCTCGCCGCCGTCGTTCCGCCGTCCAGCTCGTGGCCGTTGCCGCCGCCGCCGGTCTGCTGCCTCCCCCTCAGCCTCTCTGTCTCTCTCCCTCTCTCTCTCTCTCTCTCTCTCTCTCTCTCTCTCTTGCTCTTTGTCCCTCTCTCTCACCCGACTGATCTCTCCTCTCAGCTTGTCGCCGCCGCGCCTGGCCGTCGCCGCCGCCTCGCTGCCGCCACCGGTCGCCGCCTCGGCCAACCGGCCAACTGACCAGCGACCACCACCCCCGTACCCGTGCCGTAGCTCGTTCTTGCTCGCGTCGGTGCACTGTTCATTTTTCCGGCGAGCACTGTTCACCGCCGGTCACTGTTCATCCGGCGAGCACTGTTCACCCGAGCCCGTTTCGATTTTTCCGGCCCGTTTTAAGCGTAGGACACCCGGTGAGTTTGACCCTAAACCCTAATTAGGATAATTCGCATTTTTTGACGAGTTTAGGGGTTAATTAGGGTAATTTAGGGGTTAATTGTGAAAATGATTAGGGATTGAAATTGTGATCGATTTGGTGGATTAGTGTGATAAATTAATGGAGGATTAGTGGCCCGAGAGGCGTGATAAATGGGCTGGTCAGTTTGGACTAAATCGGACCGAGTTCGGGAATGTTCGGATTTATTATGTGGACTATAATGCGCGCCGTATTTGATTTTTTTTTTTGTGGTCAATTAGAATGATATTTGAGGAGTATAATGGAGCATTTTGATGACACTAATTGAGCCTTTTTATGACAATTATTGGCCTAGAATTTGTGGTTTAGTGACTGGACACGATTGGACTGGATTGGATTTGATTTGGACAAGGCGCGATTATTTTGAGGTCTAATTGTGCAATTACTGGGATTGATCGATTGGTGTAATTGACTGGCTAATTGAGCCTCGGTTGTGGTTCATTTGATGGTGTCCTGTCGCGTGTCTAGCGGGACTAGAAATGGATCAGTTTGGTGGGCCTCGAGTGCGCGAATGCTTGTTGACCGGTTATGTGAATTTGTGCATAGATAGTGTGCTGACTTGATGCTATGGCTGATTTAAATTGATTGTCTGACTTGGGCATGTGAATTTATGAATTTGAATATGCGCGGTACAAATTGAGTGTGTTACCTCGTAATTCGCGCATGTGGATGCCCAAGTGTGAACTTTATGGCCATGGGTGCACATCTCAAGCATTGGCACGGCATTTGCATTTAAAAGTGTGCCCGAGTGACATGTGCATTGTGATCACCTAAATTGCCCTGATGCGTCTGACGCGGGGTTCAGATAAAATTGAGGTTTGTGAATGTGTGATCACAATAAACCCTGATGCGTGTTACGCGGGGTAGTGAACCCGTCCTGAGGCGTGTTATGCGGGACGATGCCCGGATTACCGGAACATGTCCGGCTTGATGCGTTTTACGCGGGCTGTGTGGCATGAGCCTGCGGGCTAGAGATCGATCTCGAAGTGATAGACCTGATGCGTGTTACGCGGGTCGGACCTGATGCGTTTAACGCGGGTCGGAGGAGAAATTGAGAAATGGCTGAGTGCTAGTGTGCAAGTATGCGGTAATGCATCGATGAGGCATGAGCATGAGTGCGAGCACTGGCATATGCATAACATGCGTTGTGACATAGGAATGCGCGTGTACGTACTGTGATTAAATTCTGTTGCGTGATTATTATTATTCATGGAATGCCTAACCTGCAGGGTTAAGTGATTTTTAGATTCGGGTCTAGGGCCTGAGTCATATACTGTTTGGACTGTGTGCTGTTGTTTAGTACTTGTCAGGAGGTGCATATTAGCCTAGTTTAGGTTTAGGGGATTACTCGCTGAGATTTATTCTCACAGTTGTTGTAAAACCGACTTTTCAGATCCCCGACCTTGAGGGCGACAGGCGTGTCGATGCATTTTTTTTGGGAAGAGCCCCGGCTAATTGTAGTACCTGAACCCCGAGCCACTTACCCCTTTTTGTCAGTAGTGGCCTTGATCCGCTTTTGATTTTTGGCGTTCGGGTTGTACTTGGATATTGTATTTAATTTCCAATATCAGTGCAAGTGTTAAATTCTGTGGTTGCCCTCGGTTATGTATTCATATTTGTATGGGTGGTTTTAATTGCTTCCGCATGTGCTTTAAATCGTTGTCTTGGGTTTGAGTCGGCGACGCGTCCTGGGACGTCGCACTCGAATCGACCTCTGCGAGGGATGTGGCGCACCAAGAAGTGCGGGGCGTGACAATCTAATTGGGGCATATCGCCTACTTTATTTGTATTATCTTCCTGAGGTGTTGTTGCCTTGGTTTTGTTGTTGGCTATTGTTTAGCCCTGGTTTGCAACCCTTGCGTTGCTGGTTTTTTTGACTAGTCCGTACACCCTTGCACTAGTTGGGACACCTGTCTTTGTCTCTACAAGTGCGGGGTTTTTGTGTTCGGGTCCTTGTTGTACATTGTGTTTGAAAAGCTATTATTATCTCTTACCTTACCCAAAAAAAAAAACTTCCCCAAGACACTCCAATTAGCCCACGAGCCTCTTCAAGGTTAGCACACAAGATGGTGCTCAGCTGTTGCTGATGCTTCCCCTGCAAAATCCCATTTCTTCATTTTGATCGGTCTCAGGTATGGAAGTTGAAGGTCTTCAGCCAAGTTAGCCACACCCAAATCAATCATGTGATAAAACAATTCCATGACAACAATAGGATCATATGGGATGTAAACTGATTAGCAAATTCTTGAGCTCCTCGCCTGAGCTTGTTTCATAGACAGGCAAAAAATTGTCCAATTAGGCAAAAGGTCATCAATGCAGCTTATTGAATTGAAGTCCCAAAGTAAGACTTGATCATCACATAAGACCAACCAAACCTGTCATAAAAGTAGCACCAGTTTACCTTGCTTGATAATCTTTCAAAACAACAATGTGACTACTGATAATGTTAAGGTGGTCTATAATCATATATGATGCCAAAACTAATTTTACATTTTTTTTTATCACCAACCTGAAACACTTGAACCTTGAATTTTATTTTACCTTGGCTCCTCATAGTTACTGGGAATTGATGCCCTTCTTAGAACGTTTAAGGGCAACATCAAGGGAACAATAAGAAACTTGAAAGGGTTTTTGTTCATCACAGAAAATTTAAAGGTGTTTGTCCCCAAAATCAATCAAATAGATATTCAATGTGGAGCAAATCATTCTTAAAAAATAGAGCTTCGAGAAAAGTATTTACTCTATTCCCTCACGTTGGCCGTTCAAGGATGAACAATCTTACTAGATGACCAATGCCTTCTATTGACATTTGGGTCTACATTTTGATCTTGGTTGAAGCATCATGTCAGCTTCCACGACCAACTACCCTACTCCTTCAATTATGCAAGACTAGCAATTCAGGAAAGTGCATAACCCTGTCATGGAAAACCATCTTGTCAAAAGAAGATAGCAATGAAAAGCAGGACATGAATATTAGAAGAAAAATGATAGTTTACTGCTTATTTACCTCTGTTAAAAAAACATGACTTGTCTCCCTGTTGGCATGCAAGATGGTCCTTAGCTGTTGCTGATGCTTCCTCTGCAAAATCCCTTTTCTTCATTTTGATTGGTCTCAAATCTGGAATTTGAAGTTTCTCAGCCAAGTGAGCTACACCCAAATCAGTCATGTGATAAAACAATTCCACGACAACAATAGGATCAAATGGGATGTAAACTAATTACCAAATTCTTGAGCTCCCCACGCTAGCTTGCTTCACAGATGGGCAAAAAATTATCCAATTATGCAAAAGGTCATCAATACAACTGATTGAACTGAAGTCCCAAAGTAAGTCGTGATCATTACATATACCAACCAAACATGTCACAGAAGTAGTACCGGTTTACCTTGCTTAATAATGTTTCAAAACAACAATTTTGACTACTGGTAATGTTAAGGGGGTGTACATTCATATATGAAAAACTAGCCAAAACTGCTTTAACATTTTTTTTTATCACCAACTAAAAACACTTGAACCTTATATTTTGTTTTAGCTCAATTCATCATACTTACTAGGAATTGATGCCCTTCTTAGAAGGTTCAAGAGCAACATAAAGGGAACATTAAGAAACTTGACAGGGTTTTCGTTTATCACAGAAAATTGAAAGGCCTTTGTCCCAAACAGGACATGTGCCATTAGTCAAATTTGACACATGACAACTCACAAAGGAACTCAAATGGCCAAGGATTTTTTCAAAGAAAATATGAATTTTGGACAAGGAAAATCTGGGTGTAGTTTACAATATTGAATAGCAGACGATCATTAGCCTCTAGGTGAAAATTTCAAATCCTGGGTTTACAGAGAGGGAAACTGTAAATCACTAAGGAATTCTTGATTACCTATGTTTGATATTTTCATCCTTGCCTCACAAGCAGCTAATCTGTTTATAGTCTACAAAAGCTGCCAATGGAAGGATAAATGGAATACATTGCTACAACGTATCGAACAGCAAAATATGTAGGCAAATCCGGAGTTTCCAAGATTAATCAAATAGATACCCGGTGTGGAGCAAATCATTCTTAAAAAATAGAGCTTCGAGAAAATTATTACTCTATTTGCTCATGCTGGCCGAGAATCTTACTAGATGACCAATGCCTTCTATTGACATTTGGGTCTACATTTTGATCTTGGCTGAAGCATCATGTCAGATTCTATGACCAACTCCCCACTCCTTCAATTATGTAAGACTAGCAATTTATGAAAGTACATAACCATGTCATGGAAAACATTCTTGTCAAAAGAAGATAGTGATGAAAAAAAGTAGGTCATGAATCTCAGAAGGAAAATGATTTGTTCACTGCTTATTTACCTCTGTTGAGGAAACATCAATCACTCACTGTTGAGGAATCATCATTGCATGAGTCGTAAGACAGCTCTCCTTCATAATTTCTAAAGACGCGTGTTCCGGATAATTTTGGTATTGCTTTCAATGAGTCACAACCAGAGATATCCAAATCAATTAAATCCAACTTTTCAAATCTCCCAAGCTGAGTAAGTTTCTTACAGTTTCGAAGATTTGGAGATCGTAACTTCTCACATCCCATCAAATTTGGCAACATCTTCATTGATTTGCATCCTATAAAATCCAACTCTTCTAAGAACTTCACATCGTCAAGACCTCGAATTTCAACTAGATTGTTGCACTTGACAGCCACTAATTTCGTCAAACACTGTGATTTTGGACAGAGAAGCCTTTTAATGAAATTGCAGTCATATATAAATATGCCCTCCAAGAACTCCAACTTATCATGGCCGTGAACTTCAACTAGGTTATTGCAATGCTCAAGGCGTACTCGTTTCAAACGAATTAATTGTGAAAGGTCCAATCTTTCAATTGGACTGCACTTTTTTATTGAAAACTTTTCCGAGTTCTTCAATCCGTCAAGCTTAAGCGATATCAGCTTACCACACTCCACAATACAGAGTTTCAAGAGTCTCAAGGGAAGCTCGGGTATGTCTTCAAGTAGATCGCATTCCCGAAGATGGAGTTTTTCTAGGTGGATTAGGCTAGAAAGCTGTGGCAGCGACAGGAGCTTGTCACAGCCACATAGGTCAAGGCACCGGAGAGAAGAAACATCCCCAATAGCACTGGGAAGCTTTTCAAGCCCAGACCAAGTCAACTCAAGATGTTGCAAATTCTGTAAATCCCCAATTGAGCTAGAGATTTCTCTCAATGACTTACAACAGTAGGCACTCAATTTCTTCAGCTTCCTCAGAGAACCAATAGATAATACCAGTAAAACTCAATTTAAGTTCTTCTAAATCTTTTAATTCGCCCACTTCCTCTGGTAGCTCCTTGAGACTATCATAGTCACTCAAGTCCAAGGAAACAAGGCTGATAAGTTTGCCAAGAGAAGGGTGGAGATGCTCCAGGTCAAGACAACCGCTCAAGATGAGGATCTTTACCTGTGGGAAAGCCGAGACATCAGGAGTACATCTAAAACCTTCGCACCACGTAAGGTCAAGAACTTGTAGCCGCTTTGCCATCTACACAAAAAAAGGAGAATAAAGCAGTCAAAAGAATGAGTAGGGGATCGGCTAAACAAAAACAAAACCCAATCTTAAATCACGGAGAGAGAGGGAGGATGTCTCTTTTTTTACCCCCAATCTTACCATGAATGAACTCCTCCATCCTTCCCAATCCTCTGTGATGCCCCTGCTCCCTGATAAATCCAGCACCGATAAGTTCGGTAGATGCAAACTGGTCGTCGGAAGAGGCGATCTGCTTCCCATGACCTGCCACTGAAGCCATCTTATTTCAGAAAGGAGTTCGTGGGAGTCTCCGCTTGAAGCTGCCCGTGTCAACCAGGGTCTCCGCCAATCCCACTATATCAAATCAATTCGCAGAGCGTGTAAACTGACTTTTTAACTTTTCAGTTCTTGCTACTTTTTTTTTAAATCTTTGATTTGCACAATTTGTTGTTCTTCTGTTCTTCCCATATATATAAATATGGACACGCGAACTCACATTTATTTTTTTTTCGATGACCTTTTGAAATTTTTGAAAATAAAGAAAAAAAAATAGTTATTGCTTTAAAACAACTAAGCCAAATGCACCTCAATGTTTTATCTTTTGACTTTTTTCAAAATTTGTAGCCCGTGCACTTTGACTTTTATCTAAGACAAAATACATGAAACCATTTTACAATATACAAATGTTTACTCGTAAATTTTCGTATGACTTGTGTATAATTCTTCAAAAGAATTTTTTAAAGAGTGCCGGTGGGCCACCTGTAAGCAACTAAGGAAGCACCTGATTTTCATTTTATTAACTATATTTGTGGAGTGTTTAATCTTTTTTTATAAACTAAAACTTTTTTTTTTGTAAAGTATGTTTAAAAAGAGATGTGGTGACATTGGTTAGCAATACACTTTTTAGATTATAAGCAATATCTTTAAGCCAAGCCTACCGTATGAAAGTTTCTGGAGAAATATCACTTATTTTTATTTACTAAAACAAAACTAAAGATACATATGTCGGTTTGCATAAGAATGGCATTGTTTCTTTTTGAATCTTATAAGTCGAAACATACTGTTATAATTTCCTACTCAAAAACAGATCATTTAATTAGTTGAATATGGTGAAAAAATTCCGATATGGCTTTGATTGACTTTAATAATAATGCCTATATTTTCCCCCAAAAGTTCAATTAGTTAGAATTGTGTTTTTGGTTGGTTTGATTTACTTTTACTGTTTCACTCATTTGTCGTTATCTCTGCTTAAAATTGTGAAAAGCCTGCGACGGGTATAATTTCTCTTAAGTTCGTTAGTAGGAAAAGTTACTAAATTGTTGTAATCATCACCACATGCTAACTTTCATAATTTTCGCTTGCACATCAATCTATACGGCATATTGCATTAAAAAGTCTACTTTATGGAAAGGGGATTTCAAACCTCAAACTCTCGTCAAAAGTTTACACACAATTCGCATATATTTCACCAAAACGAGTTGAAGAAATATGATATAATAAAATAGACAGAATTATATTTTAAATAGTCAAGACAATTGGAAATTAGTTTCATAAGTATTTCATTTTCCAAAGTTAAATCAAAATCTTTCTATCATACAATCATTTAATTTTTTTCCTACACTAATTATCATCTTTCAACATATCTATCTATTCAAAACAGATTAAACTTTTTTTCATTTTTCCAAAGACCCGTATGGTGTGCTCTTTTTGTCAATGTTAAGAAGTTATTGGATCAATAAAAGAGTGTGATATCGAATTATAGGAACAAACTATTTGAAATTATATCAAGAATATAAAGATGTTTCCTTTGCCCAACATCTCTTGGTTAATTGCTAGGATAAATTCCTCGCTATTGATCTTTCATGAGCCTGCGAGGCATGAAGATGGACAAATATATAATAATAAAATGACATGAACATTGATAATTTAAGCAAAAGATAAATATAATTGAAAATTTAGGCTTCATGCTGAAAATCGTATATAATGAATACAAAGATATGGATAAATTAATCAGCACAACAATTCCTTTGATTAGTCAAGTTTTCTTTTCTTTTTTTTTTATAAATAGTCAAGTTAGTCTAGCGGTTTCTGGCAAATGATTTGGTCTTGGTTCGTGTCGACCTTCCTCTGAACTTCCTTCATGTAGTGAAACAAGCAAGGAAAGCTTCAAGAGACCAAGAAGACAAGAGGAAAGATCTGCAGAATTTACAGATTGACATGAATTGCTAGTGCGGCGCTTGCGTCGTCCCTTCAAACGTGGAAAGTTTGAATCCGTAGGGCCTTTCAAACCCAAGAAGAGAAACTATTTTGACCTAAAACAAAGTCAAGCTAAAAAAAAAATTGTTTTTGAGATCAACTAAGCCAATCCTGCCTGACCCCTTGAAGTAAAGCTTTGAATATATCGGTTGGCCAACCATACGTGCCAAAAAGAAGGAAAATATGGGGAAACCCAATTGATGGATGGGTCTAGAGGAGAAGTTTTTTGCGTGGCCTACGGACAATATCATCCTAATCATTAATTAAACAGGCCCTTTTGTGCAGCCCATATTATCGGCAATCGAGATGGACTTTGTCTATCCGGCGCATGGACCTGTGCGATACTTTGTTCGATTGATCCCAGGTGGAAGCACTCGGACTTATAGGAGATTCCATGGCCGATGATCAAGGTAGGCCCAAACTCATCTATGGCCTAGGCACTTTTTAACTACTAAAATAGCATGTGCAGATAGTCCAGTTGAGTTAGGCCCTCTAATATAGACCTTCTAAGCCCACCCATATCAATCTTTGATGCATCTGGCGTCCAAAAATTTTACCCAAGTCAGTAATCTTACGTCACGCAGCCAGCGAAGATAACGGCTCAATTTTGCAAAATTAAACAGAGATGGCTCGATTAAATACAAAATTACCCCCTTTTTTTCTCCTTTTCAAGGGAGCGACGTGTATATTTATTCCGTTACAAATACTCAATTATCTCAAAATACACATGTGTTTCATGCAAAAAGGGCAACCCATGCTAGCCACTCCTCCGTACGTAAATAGAAGAGTTTTACATACTATACAAGCTATACCGCAATTGGATAACACGCCGTTCAAAAGTTCGCTCAAACTGCGAATCAAACTCGTATTCTCATGGAAAACAAGTCGTCGCTCGGCCACTACACCAATTACCTCGATGATCGATTCGTATTTTATTTTTTATTTTTTTTGGTCGAGTTTTTCATATTTTAGTTAACGGGTTAATACCACGAAAAACCCTAAATTGGTACACCTGTGACAATTTTACCCCAAACTATTTTTTTGATCACAAAAAACTCCAAACTGGTACGCCTGTGATAAATTTATCTCGAACTATTTTTTTGACCACCAAAAACCCCAAACTGGTATACTTGTGACAATTTTACCTCGAACTATTTCTTTAACCACCAAAAACCCTACACTAATACACCTGTGACAATTTTACCCCCGAACTAATTTTTCGACCACTAAAAACCCTAAACTGGTACATTTGTGACAAATTTACCCTCTATTAGTAACCGTTAAATTATATTAATATCACAAAAAATTACAAATTGATAAATTTGTGACAAACAGAGGGATAAAACCCAAACCGGTACACATGTCAATTACCACGTGTCATTAAACTTCGCAATTTGACAGTAAAATTTAACGGAAACTAACGGAGGGTAAATTTGTCACGGGTGTATCAGTTCGGGGTTTTTGGTGACCCAAAAATTAATTCGGAGGTAAAATTATCACAGGTATACCAGTGTGGGGTTTTTAATGGTCAGAAAAATAGTTCGAGGTAAAATTGTCACAGGTATACCGGTTTAGGATTTTTTGTGGTCAAAAAAATAATTTATAGTAAATTTATCATAAATGTATCAATTTGGGATTTTTCATGATATTTACCTTTTAGTTAACCCACCTCTAAAAATTGAATTTGGAAGCGGATAAGCTCGCCACGTGTGCGCTCACGCTTCATCATTGCATTAGAGATATGCAAAGGGGACCAGGAAAGGGGGGATTTAAGAGCAAGTATGCCGTTTTGGGAAAGATCCGGTGGGGCCCGCCCCCGAGTTCTTCCCCTCATCATCATCAAATTGCCCCGCCATCTGTTGATTAGGGTTTTCTTCCTCCCCCCAACCGTCTCCGCTTCCGCCCAAGCCCAAAGGCGACTCGGAGTTCGCCGATCACGACCCTCGCTCTCCAATTTCCGGCCCCGGCGATCCGCATTCCCTCCGGTAACGGCTCGCTTGTTCGTCCGTCGGGTCGCTGCATCGTTCGCTCGTTTGTTCCTCTTGCTGCTACACTGGTCGAACGGGCAATTCGTTGGTCGGTTGCATTTTTAGGCTGCGGAGTTGAGTTCGCCTGGATTTGTACTCGGTCGTCGCAGTTTTTCAGGTTTATTTTCCGTCGATGATCGAAAGGTTTCGTTGGGTAGATAGGGGAGGAAAGTGGGTATGATCTGATTTGCCCGAATTGGAGTTACGGGGAATGTTGAGGTGGTGGAATGAGATTGGAGTGTTTTCTGCTCTCGTGGGGTGTGGCTTTTTAAAGTGGGTGGCGCGAGAATGGTGGCGGCTGTTTGGTTTGGGTTTGTTGATTTTGCTGTACTTCCCAGTTCAATTAACTTACTGTTACTGAGCGCTTTAGGATGACTTGAGTTCAGCTTGCGTATTGGGTTCCTCTTTAGCTGGCAGCCGGGCACTTTTAGAGGGTCATTTTGCATACTATGTATAGGAGAACTGTGAAGCGTCACGGTTTTAAGGTATTGGGTTACATTTGTTGTGCTCGTGTACTCCCGTCGATTATTCTTCGTGTCGTCTGGTGCAGTGATCCCGAGCGCATGAGGTAATCTGATTTTTTTTTTCCCACGGTTCTCGCTATAGGTTGGCTAGTTTCAACCAAATAATGGCATGAGTATGATAACTTCAATTGGGCTTCTTAAGGGCATGTTTGTTTTTTTTTTTTTTTTTGGTAAGGTAAGCAGTATATTAACATTTCAACACACAATTTACAAGAGGAGTTGCCGAACACTAAAACCTCATACCTGAGGCAACACAAAAGTGTCACAACAGGTGTAAGGGCATGTTTGTTTGTACCTAATTAAAAGAAAAAAAAGTACTTTTTTGGTTTCCCACCAAAATGAGAAATACTATTCAAATTTCATAGAATTATGAAAAAGTTGTATGTGAATCTACATGTCGACATTTGAGTTCTGTCAAAGTTTCATGAGTTTCGGATTTATAAAAAGTTAAAGTGGGTGAGCTGCAAGATTTAGATTAAGCAAAAATAAAAATGCAGAAGTAATTTCTGATATGCCCTAAGCTTGGACATGTTTCCAGCTTTTTCTCCTAGTTCTGCCTAAGTTCCTCAAAGCCTGCTTGCACTTCCCCACCTTGGTTCAATCGCAGAGGACATCCAATCCAATTGCTAAATTGGTTTCTTCGCTTTTCTCTCTCTTTAACTTGGTTGAATTCTGGCTCTTTGGTCTTGGTGCTTAGAAATGAGCCTTTAGACAAAGTTTCTTTTTTTGGAGAATTGGGAGCAACTTTTTTTGTTGAATGTTTCTGAGAGTACTTGGAGCGTGTCATTTTTGGTTCTGGCTGCTTTGTCATTCTGTATGGATGATAAACAGGATTCTTTATGATGCTTGTCATCTCTAAACTAATGTTTTTATCCTTTGTGGGACAGTTCTACTTCCATGGGATGGGACGATAAAATTGTCAGACAGCCGGAAGAGGAAACTTGTGAATCGTGGACCCTATGTCTTCACTCTCTGTCTGATTTGTCCCACATTTCGCCAATTGTATTCTTGTACCTCATCAAAGAATGTTATGCTTCTGGTATAACAATGCTTTCCCCTTCAAAAGTTTCTTGCCACATTTACTTTCCAGCTTCCCTTAATGATTCACATCATATGCAGTATATGGGAGGAAATGACTGCTACATGCATTGGATGATCGACTTGCCTGCATCTTCTGGTTATATGTCAACTTTCTCTTTAACTTCTCTTCCAAAGATGAGGCTCTTCTTTAGATGCTACTTTTGTTTTAAGAACAAACTGAAGCTTTGAGCCATGTAAGACATTAGTCCTCAGATCTCAACAATTAGAGAACACACATGCAGTACATGGTGCGTCTCAGTATTTACGACTGCTGTCACACTGCACAGAACATTACACTTTTTGATGCGGAATAATTGGTCATTTACTGGATGTTGCTATCCTTCAAGTCTTTTCATAGATGCTTGGAATCCACTTGGTTTATGGCTATCTGGACTTCCTTTCTTAGACATATTGCCTTTTGTTTCAATGTTTAGGTACCTTGAAGGCAACTAGAAAGTTCGGGGTACTTCAACATCAAGTTCATCAAGTATTAAATAATGGGCCCCGACCTGGCCCCGCTACTTTTGTCATACACTGTCTCTATGCACTACCCATATTTGACATTCACTGTGAGGGATTCAGTCACTTGATAATATCTTCTCTCCGTCGTTTTCTGAAAGCTAACCTTGCGGACTCCTTGCAAGCTAAGGACTTAGCTGCGCATTTATTTGTTGATATGGTTCAGGGATATGTAAATCATGATGAGAGGATACTTGTGAAGGTAGTAGAAGTGTTTGACGTGAGACTGACAAACCTCGAGAATGTCATATTCCAACTTAAAGCTACAAACCTTAACTTTAGACCAGTGACTGCACTAACATTTCTTGAGCAATATATTTTCAAGTTGATAGAGTCCCAGTCCTATATGACAGCAGTCACTATGTTGGAGCACTTTTCTATTTGCCAATCTGGGAAATCCTTCCTTCTTGCTATGATGGAAAAGAAAGAATTCAGGGCTGCAGAGAAGTGGGCCACATTTATGGGCAAGCCAATGTTATGTGTACTTGTCCAGGAATATTTTGACAGGAAAATGCTGAAGTATGCTTATGTGACAATAAAGAAAAACAATCTCCGGCAAGAATTTGCTGATGTATATCATCAATGTAAAGAAAGGTACTTCTTCGCTGTTAAAATTGTTTGGAAGTAACTTTTGCTAAAGATTTATTTATTATGTTGCTGATAGTGCACGGAATTAATGCACCATTGTATCGAGAACAGCAAGACTAATTTATTCTTTTGTAGTTCAATGAAGCAGCTAGCAGAAAAAGGATGCTGGGATGTTGCTGAGTCAAAGGCAAAGGGCGACAAACTGCTCATCGAATACCTGGTATTAGTCTAAAATGCTTTGTTCCAACTGTGGCATCTTTCTTTAGATGAACTTGAATTTGCATGCTTTTAAGTTGCAACCTTAGTAGATTTGTATCAATCTTTTGAGGTTGACCGTTTGGCCTTCTACAGGGGTTCCTCAAATAGTTTTATCAGTCCTGTTATTCTCAGGAAGGGGTTTTGGCAGAACCTTTTCAGTAATCATATGTTTTATCTCCTGCTATTGGACTTCGGTGCAATGTTTAATGGTTCTTGGTTCTTTTATAGAGAAATGTGATTAAGTATATAGTCATAAGTATGTCTTCTGATGTAACTAGAGCATTTGAGCTGTGTACATAAATGACACCTTGTGGCTTGAGCAAGAAATTCCTGTGGTGCCACCTCCTCCTTTGTGATGAACATTTGTCCTTTTACTGTTGTTATTTTCCTCCTTTCCTTTGCTTTTTTCTCAAAGGTGGTGTTTAAGTTCGGAATAACAAATTACCAGCTTGTGGTTGTCGTTCTTCTAGACATATAAAGAAGGGAGACTTTGTGTGCTTTTGTTTTTTTTTGGTAAAGGTTTGTGTGCTTTTGTTCGTTCTATTAAGATTTTAATCTTCCACTTTAAAGGTCTATTTGGCAATGGAAGCTGGTTACTCGGAAAAAGTTGATGAATTGTTTGATCGATACTCTCTTCAAGGTTTTCCAAAACCCAAAGGTGTGCCAACTTCTATTTTGTTCGCCAATATATTAGGATAACATATTGCTGTAACTTCTCTTCTCCAACCTAAAAGTTTAGAAAACTATGTTGTTGCACTAGTTTTGTTGAAACAGTTAAATTTTTGTCAGTCACTGCTGTGATTGGAACCTCTATTGTGCTACTAGAATCCAACTAGACGCCTCAAGTAGGTTACTGGGAACCTTAGACCAGGATTCTTCCTGCTTGGTTTGCATAAGGTACTTGGACTATGCATAAGATTCTATTGGTACAGTCGACGAGGTGTTGGCATGCTTGTCTAGTGAGCTAAGTATAGGGCAATTGCGTTGGTCAGCGTAGATGGCTATCTTTGTTTGAATGTGTCTTCTCATGTGCATATATTTATCAGTATATTACTTGGATTTTGTCAGAGAATGTGGCAAACTGATTGGGATTCTTGTGGCCAGTATATTGTTATTCGGTTTACCGAATGGATGTTGACGTTCTCTAATTACTATAACTTGTAAATCTTGGTTTGAGTTGTATCTGGGGAAGTGCTGAAGTCATTATGTATCGAAAATTTGCTTAATTATTTGATATCTTGAAACTGACAGTTGCATCTGCAATTAGGTCTCTAGTTCTCCATGATTGAGGAAAAGAATAGTTCTGCTTGGGCCTGATGATCTAGAATCAATTGCTTGCCATCTTATGTTGACCTTGAAAAGTTTTTAGTGGACCTTCGTATGTGTTGGGTATTGAACTTCTCCGATAAACCTGTATTCCGTTGCACTATCATCAGTATGGTGTAAGTACGCTATGCCTAGATATTTAGTCCTTGGTGATCTCATGTTATGGACTATTGTATTAGGATTTTCGTAGTAATGTTGCATTCTTTTTTTCTAAAATTCTAATTTATAACCGTTGGCTTGTTTAGAATTTGATGCAACTCTTGTGCATCGTAAGCACTATTTGTGCCTCAAAGAACTGGGTGTTGAAGATGTTTTTTGGGTTGATCGAGTGGATAGTTTGCATACAGCAACATGCTATATTGAAGAATCTAAAGTTGTTGGTGTGGACTGTGAATGGAAACCCAATTATGTAAAGGGCAGCAAGCCTAACAAGGTAATTGCTAGGTCCTGTTTGACCTCATCTTTCTATGCATAATCTCTTGGAGGTGTTATATACTCGCTGAAATTTTTCTTTGTGCCTTTTTGTTCCAAACAAATTCATTGTTGCCATAAAAGAAATTAAATGATTTAACGATCAAGAGTTATCATCAAGCTTTTGGTGATCGCCACTATCTTTTGTATATTTCAACGGCCATGAAAACAACTATGAAGCATGATATTTAACAATGGCATGCTGAGAACAAAAGTTTTAAGATGATTTCAGATGTGCTTTACTTGTTATATAGTGTGCATCCTTTTGGGAAATTTGATGAGGGATATGCTTGGCCAGAAGTAGGACCTTTTTGAAGGTTGCATGTGGAAGATCCATGTAAAATGGTCGACAGTATCTATATTTGATTTGACATTTGGTGACCACTATCGGATTAGATCAAATCAGATAAAGGCAGATGTAGATCGTATAGGACTACAGAGAGGAGGTGGCAATACAAGAAGAAGATGGTTTTGTCACCACTTCTCACCATCTTATATGTGGTTGCCATTGGCATGGCTAGTCTCACCAATCAATGTCCCTACTGCTGTTGACTTAGCTCTGTCTCTCTCTTTCTCCCTGTCCCTGTCCCTGTCTCTGTGTCTCTCTGTCTCTCTCTTTCTATGATTGGACCACGTCGTTTGTAATTTGGCTCTAAGCAGTGACTTGGTCTTTTAAGCCAAATTACAGCAGCTGCTTGCTCTGCTGAGGTGATTCAGAGGTTTTGGTTGAGCAAGTTGTAGCTGCAATTTGGTGGAGAAGATCAAGGCACCATCAAGTCTCAGGTTGGCGACTTTGTATCAGTGGTCATGACTTGTTATCATCTTTGCGATTGGCTGGTTCCACTCTGACCTGTCGGCACAAATATCTAAACAGGTCATCCTTCAATGTCAGAAATCAATTAAGTCTGATGTTTATTTTGATTTTCAGGTGTCCGTCATGCAGATTGCTTCCAGCAGAAGGGTTTTCATCTTTGATCTCATAAAATTGTCAGGGGACATGCCACATATTCTGGATAACTGCCTGAGTCGTATTTTACAGTCTCCAAGTATTCTAAAGCTTGGTATGAGAAATTATTTAGCGTAATTGTATTCTCTCCTTCGCGTCTTGGTCCAAACATCAGCCTTAATTTGGTATCACGAATTTGTGTCTACTAATCTAGGGAAAGAAAAATCATTGTACTGACATAAGAATTTGAAATTTCTGGTACCAGACATACATCGGGGCAGCAAGAGTTTGGACAAGGAATAATTATTTGTGCATGTTTGGTACCAATATGACTGAGGGTGACTGGCATTGGTTGTTTCAGTGTGCTTGTTTTGCTGAAGTGAGATTTCCACAGAATTTCCTGATGTTCCTGCTCTATGCAGGCTACAATTTTCAATGTGATATGAAGCAACTCACCAGCTCCTATGAAACACTGGGGTGTTTTAACCATTTTGAAATGCTGTTGGACATTCAGAATGTATTTAAAGAATCCAGTGGTGGTCTCTCGGGGCTTTCTGAGGTAAAATGGACTTGCATCTCTTATCTAGTATTGCTCTCTTGCTTACCGACAGGGGTGAAAAGGGAGGAACATGATTTCTTCTTGCTCAGAACTCATGTTGGGATCCTGATGCATGCCTTTGAGATCACCTTTAGCTCTGAATTAATTAGCTTTACCTTTATTTCTTGGCTGTAACTAGGAAATACTTGGTGCCGGTTTGAACAAGACAAGAAGGAATAGCAACTGGGAGCAACGACCTTTGAGTCAAAATCAGGTTATTTTACATTTTCTTTTCGTTTTTTTTTATATTATTGCCTCAGAATGGAAATTACAGGAAGAATCACACAATTTAATGTCAGAACTCAAATGGTTGGGAGAGCATACTATTGTGCGGAATGCATCTGTAAGAATGATGTCAATCTGCGGACACTTCCGTGTAAATCTTAATGCTCTGAAATTTCAAGAGTGTAGGGTCAGCAGACATTATTTTTGGCATTTGCTTAAGCGATTTCTCGAGATCTTTAGTGCAACAAATATTCTTGTGGTGTCTATTTAAAAGAACGTAACTGCTGATACATTTTAGGAAAAATTTATATTTTCGTCTCTGTACTTTCATGCTTTATGTAAACAAGTTCTTGTATTTTTAATTTATCTTATCGAGTCCTACTTTTAATTTTTTAATCAAGCCCCTCTGACACCAAATTTTAGCAAACGTGAGCAGCGGATACACCAAAGTATGATGTTAATTTGCTGATTCCCAATTTGACATGTGTGAAGAGAATTAGACACTGTACACAATGTCTAAGTATGATGTGGATTAAAGTTAGTCAATGTGGACACCACATTGACAGAAAACTTTTATCCCCGTTATAGCACGACGTCGTTCAACAGTCACGCAGCTAGACTAATCGGATTTGATGTCAGAGGGCTTTGATTCCAAAATTTGTGAAAGTACTTAATTCAACAAATAAAAGTACGAGAACTTGATTGGAAAAAGTGTGAAAATACATGCAAGAAAAGTAGAATATTCCTTATTTTTTTACAAACACCATCCCCACTTTCAACCCCAAGATGGGGAAAGAACCATAAACGTATATTAAGGAGCAAACACAGTGCAGAGAAAAGTAACCATTGATGTTTCCTGAAATATGATTAGGGCAGAAGTCCTTTGATTTAACCTGACCAATTGCAATGTTTGCAGCTGGAATATGCCGCTCTTGATGCTGCTGTTCTTGTGCACATATTTCGTCATATACGGGACCAATCTCAGCAAGCTACTGCGGATGGTAATGACAAGATCGAATGGAAGTCTTCTATAGTAAGTGAATAGCACCCATTAGTTTCCTTAACTCATATAACAAAAGCTGAAGTGAAAAGTATGATATTCTTTTTAACTTTTGTGCAATTTGTTTGACCATCAACAGTTTTTGCAGATTTTGCGCATGGATAATTCTAAGACGACCAAAAAGAATGTTTGGAATAGAACAAAATGCAGAGTAGAGATTGACTAGCTTGACAATCAATTCATGAACTCCCGGAGCTATTGCTGTCGGCGGCGGTTTTTCTTATGTAAATAGCTTTTGCATATAAAGACTAGACATCATTACTTAGTGATCCAATTAACAATTCTGATGTGCATATGGGAAAAATTCATTGCCAATGAGAACTTAAGTTCCGTCTTCTTGTGCTGGGTCGCTTTTTCTTAAGAAAATTTTGGTGCTTCGGAAAGCTCCTTGGTCGGGCTTCGACCACAGCCACACTCTATGCTTTTGAGTTCTGGTTTCCCACGGTTCCCCAACACGAAGTTACTCTTGAATTTCCTTGGATAAGAGTATATATACTTGACTTGAGCTAAATAGTATTGGTGAGTCATTCACCAAAACGAGCAGCCATCTATGCAGACATTGCACCTTGCGCTGTTAGTTGCCTTCGCCATGCCTATCGTTCGCATTCCAGATCTCTAGCTAAGCGATCCTGGGGAAACAAAGCGTGTTGTATCTGGCTATGGGAAGAACCAAAAAGAGGGACAAGCGAAACCAAAAGTAACTGCAATTTAGGTATGTGCATGATCACATTAATTTCCTTTCGGATTTGGTCTAGGTCTTGTATCATTATCATTGATTTAAGATGAGTATCGTTGCGGATCTTTCTTTGATTTTTGAATAATTGAAATTTCATCCACCTGATGAACCTTGTGAATGAAGGTTTGGGACGAATTCGTCTCGCCTCTGAAGCCGATTTTGGTGACATCACGGGTTAATTTCAAAGATACAAAAGCCTTCGCCGCATGGCATGTAACCTCTAACTTCACTTACCAAAATAAAAGCATCATCATAATTTCAAAAGAAAGAACAAAATTGCATGCATTTATATCCCAATGTTAAAAATAGAATGTCCAAATCTTGGTCGCCTCTCTCTCTTACATGAAAGTCTCCATCCCCAACAGAAAAAACCACCTCTCTGTTTGCTGTCATCTCCATCTCAGAACATTAGAGAGACCCCTTCTCTCTCTCTCTCTCCGAAAAAAGAATCCTTCTCGTCTGAGAGAGGCGAGAGGCCACGAGGGAGGGCCGGGAGAGAGAGAGAGAGTGAGGACACAGATGGACCCGTGGTCGCCGAGTTACCGATCCCATGGAGTTGGTCGGACCGTAGAGATCATGACGATCCAAACTCTTAACCAAAACCCAATGTACGTAGCCAAATCCCGGCCTCGCATGCTCAAACCCACTTTGCCCCCGCACAAAGTATACAAAGTGAAGAATTCGGCGATAAAAGCGTCGTGGTGGAATGATCCGGAGAAGAAGAGGAAGAGGAGGGTGGCTAGATACAAGTTTTATTCCGTCGAAGGCAAGTTCAAGGCTTCTTTCAAACAAGGGTTCCAATGGTTGAAGCGCAAATGCTCGAGCATCACATGCTGATTCCAATTGGTAGAAATTACGGAATATCGTGTTCATCTCCATCAAGAGAGAAAAAGGGTGAGATCTGTCAAGAGGAAACAGAGAGGTTTTCTGTGTTTATTGGATATTCATCTTTATCTGTATCTAATGGTAATCGAATATTCAAAAGAGTGCTACAATGTTCGATCTTTCCAGTATTACGTTCGTCCAACTCGTCGTTTCATTCATGGATCTTTAGCATTCAAAAAATAGGAAAATGAGACGACTCGTATGTGATGGTCGTATATATTTATAAATGCTGATTCTTTTTTTAATTTTCTTACCTTCTTATTTATTTGTAACAGGATTCTATATGCATGCCCATGCAAAGTTGTCTGATCTATTTTTTTTTTTTGGTAAAGAAAGTTGTCAGATCTGTTCATCTCTCCTCTTCTCAGTAAGCTCTTTTCCTAAAAAAATTTGATGCTGTTTGCAAAATCAAATGAATACTTGTGTTTGTAGGATTGACGTTTCGATCTATTTCGGGGTTGGTTTCGTTGTTTAGGACTTTGTTTTGGCCAAATGTTGTTTACGCCTTATTTATGGGGTTCTTTAAACCCCTAATTTCCTCAATTCGTCTATATCGATTCCTCCTCTTACGATTCATCATATGGCAACGTATACTGCCCGAAGCTATATAGTCTAAACTGCCGTGTGCCAGTGTCAAGTAAACCGAAAGGCTTTGCGTAGTTCCAATGTGATTCGAGGACAGTTTTCATATTTCTAATACGTACTTATTGTTTGTATGGCTGTTAAAGGATCTTGACGTAAAATGTAATAGAACTTTCAAAATCAAGCTCGAAGCAAATTGCTAGCATGAAATCGAAGTAGAAGAAAAAAGAGGAAAAACCCATGAACAGAACTGAATTGGTTCAATTGGTTCGACTCGTTCATCCAATTATCCGGTGGATTCACAATTTTCCAGCTTAAAATCAATTCTGTTGATAAGGTTGTGATATGTTCTACGAGTAGTCAACCACAAGGCCATTGCCCTTTGATGAAGCAACTAAATAAATAATCTACACAGTCAATATATAGACTTTACTTGCGACTTTTCTTGTGTTAAGCTTAATCAATATCCTGAAAATTAAATTATTTCATGTTAAGTACGTTTAACAAGTATTTTAACACAACCCGCATTATATATGATTTAGTACTTATAGATTCGAAATTGGCTTAACAAGCTACTTGGCCTTGTTTTGTGCTATGTAAAAATTGAGTCCAAGTTCGAGTGGACAACAAGTGAATCAGACTATGAGTACCTTGCGAGTAGCTTTTAACTAATAAAAATCCACCATTGTAATCTAGTACATGGCATAAGAATATCTGAGAGTGGCATCCAAGAAATTGCTTCGATTGAAACTTGAATGCATGATCGGTGACCACAATTTGGTGTCGTAGAGTTTGATTATTAACCAATAAGATATACCTTCAAAGTTTTTTGTTCGAACCAAATGAGTATAAATTTTAGGAAGGGCTCTTTTCACCTTTCCAAACCTGTCATAGACGCAGCACCAGTTTACTTTGCTTGATAATATTTCAAAACAACAGTTTGATTGCAGGTAATGTTAAGGGGTGTACATTCATATATGACAGACTAGCCAATACTACTTTTAACATTTTTTTTATCACCAACTAGAAACGCTTGAACCTTACATTTTATTTTAGCTATCATACTTACTGGGAATTGATGCTCTTCTTAGAAAATTCAAGAGGAACATCAAGGGAACATTAAGAAACCTGACAGGGTTTTCGTTCATCACGAAAAACCAAAAAGCGTTTGTCCCAAACAGGACATTTGTCATTAGTCAAATTTACACAAGACAAATCACAAAGGAACTCAAAATGGCCAAGGATTTTTTCAAAGAAAATATAAATTTTGGATAGGGAAAATTCTGAACATAATTTACAATATTGAGTAGCAGAAGATCATCTGCCTCTAGGTGAAAATTTCAAATCCTGGGTTTACCGAGGGGTAAACTGTAAATAAATAGGGTATTCTTGTTTACCTATGTTACATATTTCATCCTTGCCTTACAAGTCGCTAATCTGTTTGCAGTCAACAAAAGCAGCCAATAGAAGGATAAATGAAATGCATTGCTATTATGTATCCTAGGGCAATATATGTAGGTAAATCTGGAGTTTCCAAAAGCAATCAAATAGATACTTGGTGTGGGGCAAATCATTCTTAAAAAATAGAGCTTCGAGAAAAGTATTACTCTATCCGCTCACGCTGGCTGTTCAAGAATGAAGAATCTTACTAGATGACCAAAGCCTTCTATTGACATTCGGGTCTACATTTTGATCTTGGCTGAAGCATCATGTCAGCTTCTATGACCAACTCCCCCACTCCTTCAATTACGTAAGACTAGCAATTTAGGAAAGTACAGGACCCTGTCATGGAAAACCTTCTTGTCGAAAGAAGATAGTGATGAAAAATAAGTCATGAATCTCAGAAGAAAAATGATTGTTCACTGCTTATTTACCTCTATTGAGGAAATATGACTTATGCTTAACTTACACATATAGAACCACCCGCACATGCGGTCTTCCTGCAAGCGAGTTGTGATTTGGCTATTGCTGAAGATTGGCACAATGCCAAAGCTTGCAAAGGACTAAAACACCACATGAGAACAGGTCGCTTTATATCAAGAATCATTTGAAGAGTATTAACAATATGGAGCACATGATAAAAGCCAATAGCAAGGAACTTCGGAATGCCTTTCCAAAATGACATAGCTCATTCCTGCCTCTATCTCCATCCTGTGGTGTTTGGGGACCATCTCTGAGTTTCATGAAATGCAGCTTGAACTACACAAGAAGAATAGTGCTGACTAATTATCAGTAAATGAAAAAAACCGACATCGTAGCATCAAAATTTACCCCCTAAAAGATAAGGTCCAAATGCCTAAACATCATTTACACCAATCGCAGTAGGACCACATTGAACAGAGACTTCATTACCTGGCCAATGAAAAAGAAAACAACTGACTTGGGAGAAGTAAGCAATTAGCAACACTTCCTTGTTTGTGTTTAGGATCAGAATAGATGTTAATAATATTATGTCAAAAAGGTGAAGTGCCTAAACTACAGAATAGAAAGATGTATTTGTTGGTTATTGGCAATATCCAATCAGCAAAATCAGCAATACAGGATAATTTGTGAGGTCAATTTCAACTTTACGAATTCAATGCCGCATACATGAGACTGAGCTTATCAAATCAGAAACCTATATGACAACATGCAAATGATATTATCCCACAAATAAATGATAGAAATGGAGGATCCTATTAGTGCATACCTCCCTCTACAGAGCCTCATCGAGTTGAGGAGTGATATCATTAGAATGGAACCGCATCAAACAATTCTGCATCAGCGTAACATACAAAAATATCAGCAGCTACGTAATTGATTGACAGAGGTAGAACGTAATGAGCATACAGAAAGCAGATTCAATTTAAAAACTACATTTACTATCGTTCAGGTATGTGCTGTTAAGACCAGATCAAGTGTTTTGGATCTTCACAAGCATCAAAACTTCCTTAGGACACTTCAGTTAGCTCATGAGCCTCTTCAAGGTTAACACGCAAGATGGTCCTCGGCTGTTGCTCAT
Source organism: Syzygium jambos (assembly GCA_031216235.1). Classification (NCBI taxonomy): domain Eukaryota; kingdom Viridiplantae; phylum Streptophyta; class Magnoliopsida; order Myrtales; family Myrtaceae; genus Syzygium; species Syzygium jambos. The sequence goes on along the minus strand of CM062221.1, from coordinate 22,698,349 downwards.
GCTTCCTCTACAAAATCCCTTTGCTTCATTTTGATTGGTCTACGGTATGAAAGTGGAAGTTCCTCATCCAAGTTAGCCACACCCAAATCAGTCATGTGACAAAACAATTCCATGACAACTATAGGATCAAATGGGATGTAAACTGATTAGCAAATTCTTGAGCTCCTCACCCCAGTTTGTTTCACGGATGGGCAAAAAATTGTTCAATTAGGCAAAAGGTCATCAATAGAGCTGATTGAATTGAAGTCCCAAAGTAAGGCTTGATCATCACGTAAGACCAACCAAACCTGTCATAAAAGTAGCAATAGTTGACCTTGCTTGATAATCTTTCAAAACAACAGTGTGACTACTGATAATGTTAAGGTGGTCTACAATCATATATGATAGACTCGCCAAAACTAATTTTACATTTTTTTTATCACCAACCCAAAACACTTGAACCTTGAATTTTATTTTACCTCGGCTCCTCATAGTTACTGGGAATTGATGTCCGTCCTAGAAGGTTTAAGGGGAACATCAAGGGAACAATAAGAAACTTGAAAGGGTTTTTGATCATCACAGAAAATTGAAGGTGTTTGTCCCCAAAATCAATCAAATAGATACCCAGTGTGGAGCAAATCATTCTTAAAAAATAGAGCTTCAAGAAAAGTATTACTCTATTCGCTCACGTTGGTTGTTCAAGGATGAAGAATCTCACTAGATGACCAATGCCTTCTATTGACATTTGGGTCTACATTTTGATCTTGGCTGAAGCATCATGTCAGCTTCTACAACCAACTACCCTGCTCCTTCAATTATGTAAGACTAGCAATTCAGGAAAGTGCAGAACCCTGTCATGGAAAACCATCTTGTCAAAAGAAGATGGTGATGAAAAGTAGGACATGAATATTAGAAGAAAAATGATAGTTTACTGCTTATTTACCTCTGTTAAAAAAACGTACTTGTCTCACTGTTGGTACGCAAGATGGTCCTCAGCTGTTGCTGATGCTTCCTCTGCAAAATCCCATTTCTTCATTTTGATCAGTCTCAGGAATGGAAGTTGAAGGTCCTCAGCCAAGTTAGCCACACCCAAATCGATCATGTGATAAAACAATTCCATGACAACAATAGGATCATATGGGATGTAAACTGATTAGCAAATTCTTGAGCTCCTCGCCCCAGCTTGTTTCACAAACAGGCAAAAAATTGTCCAATTAGGCAAAAGGTCATCAATACAGCTTATTGAATTGAAGTCCCAAAGTAAGCCTTGATCATCACATAAGACCAACCAAACCTGTCACAGAAGCAGCACCAGTTTACCTTGCTTGATAATATTTCAAAACAACAGTTTGACTACTGGTAATGTTAAGGGGGTGTACGTTCATATATGACAGACTAGCCAAAACTGCTTTAACATTTTTTTTTTGTCACCAACCAGAAACACTTGAACTTTATATTTTATTTTAGCTTAGTTCATCATACTTACTGGGAATTGATGCCCTTCTTAGAAGGATCAAGAGGAACATAAAGGGAACATTAAGAAACTTGACAAGGTTTTCGTTTATCACGAAAAACCGAAAGGCGTTTGTCCCAAACAGGACATATGCCATTAGTCAAATTTGACACAAGACAACTCACCAAGGAATTCAAAATGGCCAAGGATTTTTCAAAGAAAATATGAATTTTGGACAGGGAAAATCTGGGTGTTATTTACAATATTGAGTAGCAGAAGATCATCGGCCTCTAGAAGAAAATTTCAAATCCCGGGTTTACAGAGAGGGAAGCTGTAAATCACTGGGGAATTCTTTTTAATCTATGTTTGATATTTTCATCCTTGCCTCACAAGCCGCTAATCTGTTTGCAGTCTACAAAAGCTACCAATGGAAGGATAAATGAAATGCATTGCTATAACGTAACCAACAGCAATATATGTAGGCAAATATGGAGTTTCCAAAATCAATCAAATAGAAACCCGGAGTGGAGCAAATCAGTCCTAAAAAATAGAGCTTCGAGAAAAGTATTACTCTATCCGTTCACGCTAGCCGTTCAAGGATGAAGAATCTTACTAGATGACCAATGCCTTTTATTGTCATTTGGGTCTACATTTTCATCTTGGCTGAAGCATCATGTCAGCTTCTATGACCAACTCCCCCACTCCTTCAATTATGTAAGACTAGCAATTTAGGATAGTTCAGAATCAGAACCCTGTGATGGAAAACCTTCTTGTCAAAAGAAGATAGTGATGAAAAGTAGGTCATGAATCTCAGAAGAAAAGTGATTGTTCACTACTAATTTACTTCTGTTGAGGAAACATCATTCCTTGAGTTGCAAAACAGCTTTAATTCATAATTTCTAAATTCCAGATAATTCCGGTATCGTTTGTAACATCCTGAATTTTGACCCGTTATCGGGACCAATAAAGTGTATATTTATTCTCGTGTAATTTTAGTAAGTCTCGCCTGGACCTGATCAGTCTCGGGATACTAACCATATGAGAAAGGCTAAATAGGAACAGGTACGTGGACCGAGAACCGAATCGCGACTGAACGCTGATTTTGAAGAACGTTGAGGAAATATTTTGAGCCAATATAGGCCGATCTTAGGAAAATGCCTGGTTGATTTTGTCAGTAACGTACGATCGGATCGCGAGTGATTTCGCACGACCGAAAGTACACCTGGCAAATGAAACCAAGTTTTAATCCAAACGATCGCGACCCTGGTACTAGTGATAATTCCTCTCGTTCTCTCGAAATTTAGACCATCACGATTTGGACAATTTTAGGTCGATACGCGTAACGCCTAAACTGCCGCTCGTTAGTGAGAGACCCTAAAACTGTGAAACGAGCATATTGAGATTACAATATTGGACCCGAGTTTCGATATCAAAATCTCAAGGGTATTCACGACTATTCAATAGGACGGACGTCAATTGGGAGTGACCATTCTTGTTTGGAATTGAAACAGTGGAAAACGGAAGATTTGACAGAAAGTGAGAAAAAAGACCGTTTTGCCCCTGGAGACGCCAAAACCGATTTCAAAGGCCGTTTCAGGTTATTTTTCGCGGCCAACGTCATTTTGGGGTATCCGAGTGTGTTTGGAGTGATTCTGGACAGAAAGTGGAATTTCGGCAAAAATTGGAAAATAATATTATTTTATTCCCGGATACTTCACAGAGGATTTTCGAGGGCTTAGAAAGCGAATTTCGCGATTCCGACTCTGGATTAGGTATCACATGAATATTTAGGACCGGTATGAGCGAAAATTGGAATTTCAGTTCCGGACGGAAAAATGACAGAATTGCCCCTAGGCCAATTTTGGATTATTTCGAATTTTGGGTTAAATTTTGGAAGTTAACCAAGGTTGGGTAAGGTTAACTAGGGTTGGTTAACCATGGTTAGGGGCAAATGACCATAATACCCTTGCATTATTGGATTTGAAGCATTTATGGCCATTGGATGAGGGGCAAAATGGTCCAAGGGGCTAGATTGTTGACATGTGGACCCCCAAGTGGATAATGTTGACCACCCTTTGACTCCTTCTCTCTCCTCAGCTCAGTTCTCTCTCTCCCCCGCGCCAGACTCTCTCTCCTCTCTCCCGTTTCTCTCCCGGCAGCTGCTTCGTGCAAGACGTCCAGCACCGCCGACCACCGTTCTTGCTGGAACAGTGAACCCCGCCGGAGCTGCTGACCGCCAGCCGCCTTGAGCCACCCCTAGGCCTCACCCTCAGCCCAGTCGCAATACCATCTCCCTCTTCCGCCGCCCGTGACCGCCCGTTGCAGCCACTCCAGCCGAGGCGCGACAAGGACGCCGTCGCCGTCGCTGGGCTCGTCCGCCTGGCCGCGCCGCCGTGCGCCACCCCAGCTGTCCAGCCTCGCCTCACCATCTTCCTTTCAGCCTGTCTCAGCCCACTCAGACCGGCGCCTCCCCTGTCTTGGCCGGGTTGTGGCCGTGAGCTTCGCCGGACCACCCTAGGCCGCCGGCTTGCCTTGGGACGCCGCCGTCGATCGAACCGCTTGCCGGTGATCGGCCGCTCGTCCCCGTCGTCTCGCGTCGCTAATAGGCGAGTAAAACCACTAATCCCTAGATTAGTCTAATTTGTGTTTAATTAGGGGTTTAATTATGTTAATTAGGGCCTAATTAAGTGTGTTTTGTGCAAGGATTGATTAGTGGACTTAATTAGGACTAATTACATTGGTTTAGTGTTAATCTAGAAAGGATTTGTGGGCTGAATGGTGATGGGCCTCATGGGCTCCGAATTTTGTGAAATGGGCCCAAGTTGGAGAATTTTAAATGGGCCCAAGTTGGAGATAATTTAATGGGCCTTGAAATTAGAATTTAAATGGGCTTTTGATGTTGGACTCAATTGGAATTGTTGAAGCCCAATTGGAATATTAAATGGGCCTTGAATTTGTTGAATGGGCCTGGATGTGGATTGATTTGAATTGTTTGAAGTCCATTGGAAAATAATTGAGGACCGACGGGTCAGGCCTACGGGTCGATTTATTTGTGAGGACCGACGGGTCAGGCCTACGGGTCGATTTATTTGTGAGGACCGACGGGTCAGGCCTACGGGTCGATTTATTTGTGAGGACCGACGGGTCAGGCCTACGGGTCGATTTATTTGTGAGGACCGACGGGTCAGGCCTACGGGTCGATTTATTTGTGAGGACCGACGGGTCAGGCCTACGGGTCGATTTATTTGTGAGGACCGACGGGTCAGGCCTACGGGTCGATTTATTTGTGAGGACCGACGGGTCAGGCCTACGGGTCGAATATAATTGTGACCGACGGGTCAGGCCTTCGGGTCGATTCATTTGTGATGACCATTGGGTCATGACCTCCGGGTCGATGCTCTGTTTATGAATTATAATGATGTTGAGAGCCTAACCTGCAGGGCTGGAATGTTGGAATCGGGCTGTAGGCCCTTGTGGTTTTATAATGATTTATTTACTGGTTCAATGAATTATGTGTTTTATTTATCTCTGGAGACGCACGTTAGCCTAGTTTAGGATTAGAGATTTTACTTGCTGAGTTTATCTCACGGTTGTGGTAAAACCGGATTTTCAGACCCCCGTCAGTAGAATGCCGAGGAAAAGTCCTCTTTTTGGATACCCGTACCGGATTCAGCGAGGTGTTAGTGAGCATCCTTGCGGGGACGGATCAGCATACATTAGGCGCCAGTCAGTGGTGTTTATAGATGTGGGAGAGGCTTACCCAGAGACACAGGAGTACGTGGCCTGGTATTTGAGGGGAGTTGATGGTGTAACTGGACCTCCGATGAGAACTTTTGATGTTCCAGTAGATATTAATGGCGTCATGATTCCCCAAATGGTGAGTGGAGAAGTCTCTGATCCTCCAGCCTCCCTTAGTGTAAGTAGCGTGGGCGACACGGTGGATGGACCGATACCGATGGACGAGGTGCAAGGCGGTGAACAAGTCATAGCTGACGATAATATTGTGGAGGAAGAAGAAGAGGAGCAGAATCTGGAAATAGTAGGCGAGAACGGTGAACCAATTGGGGAAGTGGCCGAAGTTGGATCAGATATGGAAATACTGACGGATGAAGACTCATCTGAGGAGTCCGCAGCATCATCCAACCCAGGTCGGGATCCTTAGAATAGAACGGCATGATAGGAGTTTAGATTTACCCCTCTTTTTGATGTAACTCTCCCTAGGTAGTTAGCTGACACCATAGGCCACCGATCCTTTTTGTTTAGTGGCCTTTTTAATGTATTCTTTTTGGTTGTAAATATATAGTCTGTATAAGTGTTAAATTATGTATATATTTGTTTAGTCCGTTGTGTATTATTGTCTTTTGTTGCTCGTGGTCACATTCTTTTTGTCCGGGTGTATATATAGTATATACGTCGTTTCCGCATGTGTTGTGTATTTACTCTGATTTGGGTTTTGGGTCGTTGACGCAACCCTGGGAACGTCACATTTTATTCCGACCAACGCGGATGATCATGCTTCGTGGGGTACGGGGCGTGACATCGTTTCCAATGAGTCGCAACCATAAACATTCAAATCAATTAAATCCAACTTTTCAAGTCCCCGAAGCTGAGTAAGTTTCTTGCAATATCGAACATTTAGAGATCGTAACTTTTCACATCTCGTCAAATTTGGCAATGTCTCCATTGATTCACATCCTCCAATATCCAACTTTTCTAAGAACTTTGCACCGTCAAGACCTCTAATTTCGACTAGATTGTTGCACATGAATATCCGTAATTCCTTCAAACACCGTGATTCTGCACAGAGAAGCCTTTCAATGGAATCGCAGTGTAATATAGTTATGTCCTCCAGGAGCTCCAAATTATTAAGGCCCTGAATTTCAACTAGCTTATTGCAACCCCTAACGCATAATTGTTTCAGACGAATTGATTGTGAAAGATCCAGTCTTACAATTAAGCTGCAGTCTCCTATTAAAAGATCTTCCAAGTACTCACATCCGTCAAGCTTAACCAATATCAGCTTACCACACGCCTCAATATGGAGTTTCAAGAGTCTTGAGGGAAGCTCGGGGATGTACTCAAGTAGATAGCATGCCCCAAGAAGGAGTTCTTCGAGGTGGATTAGGCTAGAAAGCTGTGGCAGCGACCGGAGCTTGTCGCAGTCCCGTAGGTCAAGGCGCTTGAGAGAAGAAAGATCCCCAATAGCACTGGGAAGCTTTTTAATCCCAGAATGACTCAAGTTCAGGCCTTGCAAATTCTGTAAATCCCCAATTGAGCTAGGGATTTCTCTCAGTGACTTACAATAACTCAAGTCAAGATGCTGCAAATTCCGTAAATCCCCAATTGAGCTAGGGATTTCTCTCAGTGACCTACAACTGTGGGCGCTCAGTTTCTTCAGCTTCCTCAAAGAACCAATAGACGTAGGGATCTCTGTAATACCACTACTATCTAATAGAAGTTCTTCTAAATCTTTTAATTCGCCCACTTCCTCTGGTAGCTCCTTGAGACTTTCGTAGCCACTCAAGTTCAGGTGTTGCAAATTCTGTAAATTCCCAATTGAGCTAGGGATTTCTCTCAGTGACTTACAATTGACGGCGGTCAGTTTCTTCAGCTTGCTCAGAGAACCAATAGACGTGGGCATCTCTGTAATATCACATTCATTCAACAGAAGTTCTTCTAAATCTTTTAATTCGCCCACTTCCTCTGGTAGCTCCTTGAGACTTTCACATTCATGCAAGTCCAAGGAAACGAGGCTCTTGAGTTTGCCAATAGAAGGGTGGAGATGCTCCAGTTTGCGACAACATCTCAAGGTGAGGATCTTCAACTGCGTGAAAGCCGAGAGATCAGGAGTACATCTTAAACCATCGCACCATCCAAGGTCGAGAACTTGTAGCCGCTTTGCCGTCTACACAAAAAAGAGGAGAATAAAGCTGTCAAAAAGAATGAGAGTGGGGGATCGGCTAAACAAAAACAAAACCCCATCTTAAATCATGGAGAGAGGGAGGATGTCTCTTTTTTTTTCCCCAATCTTACCATGAATGAACTCCACCATCCTTCCCAATCCTCTGTGATGTCCCAGCTCCCTGATAATTCCAGCACCGATAAGTTTGGTAGATGCAAACTGATCGTCGGAAGAGGCGGATCGTCTCCCAAGACGCAACCTTGAGAAATTCGGCAGATGCATATTCGTTGGAGTCTCCGCTTGATGCCGTTCCATGATAAATCCAGCACCGATGATTTCGGTAGATGCAAATTGGTCGTCGGAAGAGGCAGAACGTCTCCCCAGAACACCCACCACTGAAGCCATCTTACTTCAGAAAGGAGTTCGTTGGAGTCTCCGATTGAAGCTCCCCTCAAGAAGTCATGGAACCAGCAGCGTCCCTGCAAGTTTTAAAATTGTTCATCTGAGTGCATCTGGATATGGGCGAAGGAATTGGACTGGACAAAGAAAATGACGGAATCCTTTTCACTTCCCAGTTATATATCAAATCAATCCATGGAGTCTCTTAGTTGACTTTTTTTACTTTTTTAGTTTTTTGCTTTTTTTAAATCTTGGATTCGCACGATTTGTTATCTTTCTATCGTTCCCATATATAAATATGGATTTCTGAAATCATGTTTAAATTTTTTTTTACGGCCTTTAGAAATTTGAACAAATGACATGAAAATAAAGAAAAAAAACATAGTTCTTGCTTTAAAACAACTAACGCAAATGCACCTTGATGTTTTATCTTTGGCTCTCTAGCGCGTGCACTTTGACAGGGATAAAAAAAAAAGTCGCTTTTATAAGTCAAAACATTAATGTTCTACCAAAACAGATCATTTGATGAGTTAAAAATGGTGAAAAAAAAATCCCATAAGGCTTTGCTTGGTTAGAATTGCTTTTTTGGTTGGTTTGATCCACTTTTACGATTTGACTCATCTCTTGTTATCTCTACTTTATATATTAACCGCTGAAAAACCTACGATGGGTATAATTTCTCTTAAGTTTGTTAGTAGAAAGAGTCACTAAATTGTTGTAATCATAATTTCACGCTATCTTTCTTAATTTTCACTTGTAAATCATCTATATTGTGTAATACATTAAAAAATCTACTATACAGAAAGGGGATTTCAAACCTCGTCAAAAGTTTTCACGCAATTCACATATATTTCACCAAAATGAACTAAAGAAATAGGATATAACAAAATAAATAAAATCATATTTAAAATAGTCGAGACAATTGAAATTTAGTCCCATAAGTATTTCATTTTCCGAAGTTAAATCAAAATCTCTCGTGTCATACAATCATTTAATATTTTTTTCTATACTAATTATCATCTTTCAACTTTTCTGTTTGTTCAAAACAGATTTGACTTTTTTTCATTTTTCAAACACTTGTATGGTGTGCTCTTTTTGCTAATGCTAAGAAGTTATTGGATCAACAAAAGAGTGTGATTTAAATCATAGCAACGAACTATTTCAAATTATATCAAGACTATAAATTGTTTCCTTTGCCCAACATCTCTTGGTTAATTGCTAAGGTTAATTCCTGGCCATTGATCAGTCATGAGCCTATGAGGCATCTAGATGGACAATATATAATAATAAAATCACATTGACAATATAAGTAAAAGAGAAACATAGTTGAAAAAATTGGCTTCATGCTGAAAATCATATATAATGGATACAAAGATATGGATATAATAATAAGCACGGCATTTCCTCTCATTAGTCAAGTTTTATTTTTTTTATAAATAGTCAAGTTAGTCTAGCAGTTTTTGGCACAAAAGAGGCATTGTCCCAAAAAAATATAAATAATATAAAACAACTTATGGCAGATAGAAATGTTTGTTATAAGAAATGAGCATGGTTAATGTGATAAAACCTTAAAAAATAGTAAGATTTTCCTAAAATTATTTTTAAGGGGATTTTTGCTGATTTTTGCTATCTTATTTATTAAGATGAAATAAGAATGAAAAGAGATAGATATAACTAGTAGAGTAGAGGGATGGGTATCTTCAAAATCAAAATGGAGAAAAAAATATCAAACATTGGATTCGTAAATCATAGAAGCACCACCAATACAGTCGGCCGTACTAAAAAGCAAGCATATGTATGTGATAAGTGTGAAATTCTTTCCAAACTTATTGCTTTGAATTAATTATCAATTATTATAATTGGCACATATCATCTTTTTTTTCCCTTTCATCCAGGAAATCTTCATTTATATGATCTATGATGTTTATACTTCATCTTCATTCATTATTGTAGTCCTTCATATTATCAATATTTTCAACTAGATATGACAATTGCATGCTTTTAGTAAATGAGATTTATAGTGTATATTTTGTAGTTAAAGGATATTGAATTGATTGTAAATCAAATTTTTACGGATGCAATTTATATCAATGAAATCGAATCAAATGATTTAACTCTTTCATCCTTCAGATACTTATATTTATTTAGTTGTCACCATTAATCTATGATGGACATAAATGGATGTTTACAAAAATATTTTTCCTAGAAAGGAAGGTGCTAAATGAAATATTAGAATAGATCAAATTAAATATATTAAAATAAGAGGGAGAGAAAAAGGAGGAGTGCCATATTTTACCCCTTGATCGCTTAGTATTTTTGAGGTTCCCTTGTAGTTGTTGTCCCATGGTCCGCTACGTTTGTCAAGCAGTTGTCCTTCGCAAAAAATGCTCCTTCCAAGATCTCTCAATTGATCATGCATCTCAAACCGACCACCATCTCCAATTTTAATTAAGCACCTCAACTTCAACTCTTCAATTCCTTGACTTGGATAAAGCCCATCATTCTCCCATATGTGCATGGCATAATTGCTAATTTGGCCAATAAAGTAACAAGCAATATCGAGAAAAATCTGCTTATGTCCATCTTCTAATGCATCATAACTTATTCGCAATATTTTTTGGACATCTCTATGTGGTTGGCTTTTTAATTGCTTCCGCACATCTTCCCATAATTTTCGATCCGTTTTTTTGTACAAGTATGAACCTACAACCTGAAGTGCCAAGGGAAGCCCACCCATGGTGGATGTGATATCATGAGATATACGCTCAAAGTCCCTTGGAGAATGGTTCGTACGAAATGCGTGTTTGTTAAACAAAAGCAAAGAATGCACCTCATTCAATCCATTCAATTCATACTTGTAGTCTACCTCGAATTCAGATTGATCAAGAACAGCTTTATTTCTAGTTGTAACAATGATCATGCTACCTGCCATAAACCAATTTTGTTCCCTAGCCAGTGCATCTAGTTGATTCTTGCCATCTATATCATCGAGAAGAATGAGAACCTTTTTTCCTTTGAATTTAGATTTGATCAAACTAATTCCTTCATCAACATTCCCAACTTGATGTTCAATTCGCAATATGTCCTTAATTAGTTTTTTTTGTAGATAAGGAATTTTTTTGCGGTGAATTGTTTCTCGAATATCAGCAAGGAAGCTACGATGCGCAAAGTCATTTGACAACTGATTGTAGATTTCCTTGGCAAGAGTCGTTTTTCCAATCCCACCCATGCCATAGATTCCAATCATTCGAGCAACACTAGCAGGAGTGTCTACCCATTTCCTGATTTCGTTCACACGATCCTCAATTCCAACTAAGTGCTTAGTAACATCAAGCTGAAAATCTTGTCGCAACTCGCTCAGAATTGTTTCGACAACTTTTTCCACTAATTCTCCTTCATGCCTATCAAACAACAAAACTCAATGATAACTTCGTGAATATACTTAATCTCATCAAAAGACTGGTATATAATGAAGGATGCATTGGGCCAATTAACTTCCAAGCCGTTTTGGTTTTACAATTAACAATGGGGGAAGATGGTGTAGCGGTCATTTCATTTGTTTTCCCAATCCTTTTATGCCAATAGATGGATCTTGTTGAAATAAAATAAGGTGGTGCACCTGGCTCATCAAGAGTCTTTCGTTATAAGGATTAAGGTTGCCGCCAGTAGAAAGATAGGAGGTCAATTTTTATTTTTATTTTTTTTGGGGAGGGGGGGTGTGGGTTGGTTTAAAAATTTTAGAAAGAGAGGAGGTTACCCCAAGATCACCTACCAATGGGGGTTACTGGCATTGGAAATCAAACCTAAACATAGTAAATGTGAAGTGTCCAATACTTATCAGCTGAGCCAACCCGTTGGCATGAGGAAGTCTATTTTATCTGGTAGTGATCAAGTTTTGGAAGACCGAGCATTGGAGTCCTTTCTAGGCATGTTATTTAGTGATTGATACTATTGGCTGGAGGGGTAGTTGTTTCTTTCTTTTTTTTGCTCTGGAACGGATACAAATGTAAAATTCTTGGGCGCTACGGGATCTTTGGTTTAAGTTGTCGTTGGTTTAGTTTTCAGGACATCTTGGGAAGTACTAGTGTTTGTTAGTCTTCAAGGCATTATTGGGACATTTTGGGGATCCTTTCTGAGCTTGCAATGAAAGTAATACTTCTGCATTTCATCGGTTATGCGTGAAGAAGAAAACTTACTTATCAAAAAAAGAAAAAGGTTTTGTGAAGTACCCGTTAGCAACTTTCTTGGATTCCCATCCATGTAAGTCACTCACTTCTCTAAGTGCTCGCTGCCCTTCCTGAATATCCTTCTCATCAAAATGCTTCTTACACGAATGGAAGGCCTCCCCAAAACTTCCTTTTAAATACCGCACATCCGATGGGTCCACTTTGTAAAATATGGGCAAGACAATGTGTGATGTGCTCTTCTTGCAGTCCATGATATGAATGAGCTCGCGGAGGCACCATTTGCTCGAAGCATAATTTTCCGAGACGATGGGGATCGAAATCTTAGACCGTGCAATGGCATCAAGAATCTGTGAACCAAATTCCTCGCCAATTGGGATGTTGTTATCGTCCTTGAACACGCAAACCGGTATCCCTGCCTTGATTAGACTGTGATAGAGGTGATCGGTGAATGTCGTGCGGGTATCAGAACCTCTAAAGCTCAAGAACACGTCATATTGACCCCCACCTACATCTATGGGTACCAAAGAGATGAACGAAGAAGTTGATGCTCCCTCAATGCTCTCTTCCTCTGCTCTCTTTCTCTTTCCCTGACTCTGCTCTTTGTCCATGGCAATCTGAGGGGGGAAAGTTGAAACGAAAAGATGCTTTTCTACTGCTGCTCAAAGTGATTGATGCACAATGAAATATGCTTTCAGGATGCTTTTCTGCAAATGCTTGTAGTCCTTGCCTTATCTTCTTATGGACCTCACCCTAGAGTCAAGTCAAACTTGTTGGCTTGGTCCACACGCGAATAATGTGTACATTAAATTCTCCCCTTGGAAATGCTGAAGAAGGTTCGTGCTCTTTTTGAGAGAGAGAGAGAGATAGAGAGAGGGGTAACAGGGGCACGGTCGCACGGCCTTCACTTTAGTTAAGTTTACTGACCTCGTTTCATTGCAGAAGATTAGTGGATGAGACCCTACAGAGGGCCCTCAAAAAGTCCACATCATTTACTTGTTCCGAATGCTCCTAACGCGTAATGACTTCCTTGACACGCAAGTTTGAACAACTAGATAACTCCGTGCACATTTTAAGATATTTAGAGAATTCCTTTAGTTCACACCTAAGATATTGAATCCATTCAAGAGTCTTCAAATTATGTAGGGAACTCCATGGAAGAAGCATCTTCCTCTTTGAACAAAAAACTCACACGTTACTAAATCCTTATCATGTTCTTTCGACCTTGCTCTTAATTCTTTTTAGCCTAATATATAAACAAACCTAATTTTCTCCAACAGTCTGTCTGATCCCATTTTCATTAGCCAAACTAATGTCACCCACCTGTTTATTGCCTGATGGACCTCACCCTCTAGGTGCATGCACTTTCCTCGTTGAAGGAAATTTCCGACAGTCATGTCTTTGATTGTTGTTTTGGAAGTTACATAAACCGCTCACATGTAGAATTGACAAAAGTTAAAATGTGTTGGGACCATATATTATGAGACATTCTTGAGTGCGTGTGTGCCCAATGCATGCCGACCCTTAGATCGTGTGGTTTCTTGTGGCACATCCAATATCGTGGGCTCAAATGCAATGAGCTCACGTGCACCCGAATTGTCTAAGAGTTTTTCCATATTTGGTCCAATCATTGCCTTTGATCGGTGGCTCAATGTAAGTATCTATTTGAAAGCACATGCATATACTTTACTCCTGCCTTCATCGAGCGCCGATTACTAAGACTCCGTATGTTTCGTGGAAATGATATGATTTAGAAAACATTTTTCTAAATATGATTGCCTATATCTATTATAAAAATGAATGAACAAAAAAAAATTTATCGTTTGCAAAAATTTTTAGATATTATATATTGTCAATAACGAAAATATTTTTTATCGGCTAATTATTTCAAGTGATACAAAATATTACTTTGAGGAAACGTTTTTCAAATTATTCATTTTTCACGAAATAAATGGAGCCTAATAGTCATGTAATCTTGTACGAAATATCCATAATCAATCAAAAAGGAAAAAAAAACTAGTAAACACGACAGTTAAATTTGTAGATCTTTATATAAGAAATTTTCGTTTAGAAATTAGAAAGAGGAGACGAAAAGGAAAACTACCTCTCTCTCTAGGCGTGTTCGCTAAGTTGTGGTCTCTCGATGACTGTTAGCTCTACCCTAAGAAGGAAGAATGGTAGCAATCCATGGCCCTTTCCCGGACCCCATTGCTGATGCTTTTCTGTATTTACAAAAAATTTCATATCATTGATAAGTTTTCTAGTTTCTTTACATTCCAAAGTTTATGGAATTATTGTTAGAAACTTTTAGCATAATAGTCTTCCAAATTTAGGAGCTCTGTTTTGCAGCAAGGGTTGCTACCGCGAAAAATCCAAAACTAGGACATCTGTAACAAATTTACTCTAAACTATTTTTTTTACCACGAAAAACCCCAAAACGGTACAACTGTGATAAATTTACCCCAAATCCCAAACTGGTACATCTATAACAAATTTATCATTCGTTAACTTCTGTCAAATTTTACCATTAAATTTGCTGACCTGAATGACACATGGCGACGTGGTAAGGTGACGTGGCAAGTCCACATGAAAATTCATAGCGTAAATACCAAGAAAAATCATAAACTTGTATACCCGTGACAAATTGACTGTAATAGTTTGGGGTTTTTCATTATATTAACCCTATGGATTTTCACGTAAACTTGCCACGTCACCATACCACGTCACCGTGTTCATTCACATCAGTAAATTTAACGATAAAATTTGATGGAAGCTAACGGAGGGTAAATTTGTTACAGGTGTACCAATTTACGGCATTTTATGGTCAAGAAATTAGTTTGGGGTGTTTAGGGTTTTTGGGGGTCAAAAAAATAATTTGAAGTAAATTTTTCATGGGCGTACCAGTTTGAGAATAACGTGTACGTTAAGTTCTCCCCTTGGAAATGCTGAAGCAGGTTCGTGCTCCTCGAGAGGTTTGACTGTGGAAGATTAGGTGATGGCCCCTAAAGAGAGGTCCCCAAAAAGGTCAACTACCTCTTTCTCTCTAGGCGTGTTCGCTAATTCGTGGTCTCTGGATGACTGTTTGCTCTACCCTGAGAAGTAAGAATGGTAGCAATCCATGTCTCTTCCGTGGCACCCATTGCTGATGCTTTTCTGTATTTACAAAAATTTTCATATTCACTTATAAATGTTGGCCCCACCAAAATTTTCTAGTTACAATGCAAAGTTTAAAGAATTATTGTTAGAAACTTTTGGCAGAATAGTCTTCCAAATTTAACAGCTCTATTTTTCTGCATTCATGCTTCCAGTTGTGTATGATAATGATGAGCAATTATTTCCAAACTTGAGAAGTAATGCTTTGGTATAGATGGTTGAGAAATAATTCTTTGGTACAGATGGAATGATTGAACTTTACTATATAGGTCCATCTCTATTTTGGTAATATGAGCTATCCATTGAAAAAACACGCACTATTGATATTTTACGAGAGATTCTTTAGGAAAGAATTCGAATGAGTTAGTAATCTAAAAAGCCAACATCTTGTGATGCAGGGGAGAAAAATTCAAGGTCATGAGTCTATTTAAAAGTTAAATATCATTTGCTATTTATTTTGTGAAATACATCGTCTTACTAAAATGAGAGAAAAAAAAACAAAATTTTCTAACATGATATATTTTAGTGATTAAAAAGAATCAACTTTGATTTTCTTTACAGCATGTACCCATCGGGATCATTGTTTTGCTAGTTTATACAAGAAAATGGGTAGTCTTTCGGCCCATCACACAATCACAAAGATGGATAATGTCATTCCTGATTGCAAGATTCAAGAGGGCAAACTTATGCTTATTGGTATCAAGGCTATTGTTTTAGATAAGTTTGAACCTTTTCACGGAATACTTGCAAATAGACTTTGGCAGAAGCAAAATAGCCCATGAAGGACGGATGCTTCTATCAAATGGATAAAGTAATAAGATTAAAAAATAGACAAATACGCGAATAGGTTCAGTTTATATTAAACTTACATTCACTCTTACGTAATAACTACCACCAACAAAGCTGTAACCAGAGAGAATCAAGTGCAAGTAGAAACATATTGTGAACACAAGAGAGATCAAGATAATCTAAAGAGTTGAAGCTTTTTCAATTTCCGCCAGATCCATCAGCATTAGGTGAATCCTTTTAGGTATCTCACACATGATAGGTTCACTTTATAAAAAATAGGCAAGATTAAATGTCTTGTGCTTTTTTAGCGATCCACGAGTTGAATGAGCTTGAGAATGCATCATTTGCTAGAGGCATAATTTTCAAATATTATAGGCATCCAAACTTTAGACCATGTGATCGCATCAAGGAGCCATGAACCAACTCCTTGCCAATAGGGAGACTGTTATCATTCCTGAACACAAGCATAGGTACGGTTCCGACATTCATGAAATTGGGGTAGAGGTGATTGGTGAAGCCCTTGCGAGTACCTAAGACTCTAAAGCTCAAAAATTACATCATAGGGATCACTTTCCCGCTCATGTTGGTGTTGGAGAGAGATGAACGGATATGTAGATGCTCCGTCAGTGCTCTCATTTTCTGCATTTGTATTGCTTCCGCTCGTTTTCCTCTTCTTGAGAAGATTAGAAACGAACACAGAAAGAAGTGGCGCAACAAGCACCACAAGAGAACACCCTAAAATGAACTGATGCATTCCTCTATTTGCTTTGCTCCGGCTCTTCCCTTTATTTAAAATGCTCAGGCTCAACTCGACTCAATCCTGACATTACTAGAATCAAGCTAAACCTCAAGAGGAACATATTTCTCTAGAAACGATACCCTAAAACACAAATGGCCCCCCATAACAAAATACTCCATATTCTCACAACTCAGAACCATTTACAGATTGGCAAGAATCAATCGAACAATCGACAACAAGAAGATAGAGAAGGGAAAATGGGATTGGATCCCGTCTAATCAATGATGATTCTTATTGGGTATTCTCAAATTTCCTACTAATTTTCCACGCGGTAATTTACCTCATGTGTATCAATTTCACGACTTTTTTATAAAAAAAATAATTTTTCTTTTGTCATCGTAAGTTCTATAGGTCATATGATTTGCAATATTCCCCAAAATATAGAAATCTGCCAAAGTTTTGCGTAAAATATTTTTTCCTATGGTTAGTAAACTACTGGATATTTTCCTTTGGTGAATAAATTGTCCTTGTTAATAGTAATTTTACCGGTAAAACATCCGTTCACAGGTTATCTTTGGAGGGTGCACTTTTTCTTTGGAGGTCATAAAATCCCTGAAACCTATGTTTGGTAAAATTCCACAAAAGTAATATCTATTCTGTTACTAGTAAATTTCTTTTGTGAATTTTTAGTAAAATATCTAAATCGATCGTAACTCTCCTTTGCACGTGGTAAAGTTTCAAGACCTATGTCTCGGTAATTTTCCTTACTCATCGTAACTTTTCTTAATTAAAGAAATTTGATCACATTTGCGTCTGTAACTTTCCTTTTAATGCAAAAACAGATCTGATGGATAACATTTTTTCCCATTTTATCCAACAGCCCACCACATTGAATGCAGGACTTGATCCCATAAGATAGAGCTTTGACTTATGAAATTTCTATCACCATCAAGAGGTTTTAGCCATAACAAAGTAGTTTTTTTTTATTTTTTTGCCAAAGAGTTAAAGCAGTGTTGGAAACGCTATTTTTCCTAAATTTTTTGAAAATCATTCCATTGCAATATTTATATTAATATATATGTAAAGGTAAAAATAACGTAAACGTGAAATGAAACCAGAGAAGAATAACGCAAAAAGAAAAGGCTACCGCCAAACAGATCCAACCCAAGGGTGTCAAATGAAACCAGAAAAACTTATGAGGGGGAGGGGTGCAAAAATAGAACTTCCAACGAACTTCAGGGCACGAAAACGGAATTGTCGAAGGGCAAAACAAACATCATCCAATCCCGCCACCGCCGGGAAGGTTTTCGAACAAAGATCACTTCGAGCGCGCGCTCTCCATAGAGAGACTAGCGATCGATTCCATTCCTTTCTGGCTCGTGCATCATCGATAGATCGATCCGTCGAATCGCGTCGACCACAGGTTGAGGGATTCGATTCCATGGAGCATCGGGGGGTTGGAGGGAATGGAGAAAGCTCGGTTGCTGAGCTTGGCTCTCGAGTTCGGCTTCGACCAGCAGTCCGCCACCAAGTGCTTGGACCGTCTCGTTTCCCTCTACGGTAACTCGAATCCTCTCTTCGTCGCCCATCTTTTTTTATGCCGAGATTAGCGTTTGCAGAGGTTGTGTAGGTATTTCCTTCGTCCACCGCGATGACGATGGCTGTAGAATAGGGTGCTTAGTGGAGTAGTATTGCTGACGAGCAAAATGTCTGGCACGGTTCCTGCTTGAAATGTTGAGGCTACTTTGGATGGTGGGCTTTTCTTGGTTGTTGGCCAAATTGGGTGGTGTCTGGTGATTAGGGAATGACGCAATTGCTTGTGTCACGTGGACAATTTGTGTATTGATCGATTGTACGTTCCTAAATGAGGAGATTTATTGCGGTTCGGTTGGTCAGTGCTCTGATGATGGCTGCGAAATGGTCTACTTTGGATTTCAATGGACTGGAGCTGGTTAAGTTTTGTTCATTGAGCGTTATTCTCATTGTCATTTCTTTGTGGGTTTGGCGGAGTAGTGTTATTGACTTGCAAAATCATCTCTTTCTTCGTTTTGAGTTTTTCTGAGGTGACGAAGGTCAAGAGTTTATCACCGTGGAGCACTGTGGCAATGACTTTCTAGCAGAACTTGCCGAAACTATGCAAGATACTGAGGACTGGGATGATTTGCAAGCTGCGGAATCAGAAGCTTGTGGAGTTTTGGCTGATATGTTTGGCCAAGATATCCGTAATGACAGAGGATGCAATGCTGTGCACAATGTTACTATTATAGAAGATTCTCCACAACCTGAGAAAAATCAAACTTTTCTTGAGGTGGATTCATCTACTGATGGTGAAGATGAAGATGATGTATTTGGCAGTAAAATGGACAGGAAATCCACATGCTATATTCCTGATCAAAGCAGTACGCCGAGGAATTCATCCACTCAACTTCTGGCCAGACATTCTTTAGAATCCATGTTATGCTTCTGAAAACTGTGAAGTTGTCTCACTCCTCTCTGTCCCCACCAGTTTGAAGGGATTAAGAAAAAGAAAGAAATGCATGATAGCTTGGCATGTTTTTTCCCATGCCCAAAACTAATTTGGTTGATAGTTGTTAAGTTTGTGGCTCTAGTTTTTAATTCATGGACCTAGATTTGGCTTGGGATTGGCCTGTGTAATTGCATGGACCAAATACGCGACTTGCAGAATGTCTCACTATTGTATAGGATTGGCCATTTGGTGAAGCAACTGTGGACACCTGAAGAAGCCACAATTGTTACCGGTCAAATCCCAGGAGTCTGGCCATAATGGTCCTGTTGTTTAGGAGGTTAACAAAAGTTGGCAGATCTCGGCACGACTTTTTATTCTTTTAACGGTGATGCTGCAATCCATATTTTTATATATTTTTGTTGCTAAGGTATATTGGGGCCATTAAGGAAAATGAGAAGAATTGAGAGCAGATTGTCTTCGTTTTTTATGGGGAGAGATTAGAGTGTCCTTCTCATAAAACTCTTGGGAAATGCTTTCCACTCGTCTCATTCATTTTTTATTGACTCTTGCAATTGTGGTTTTGATTAGTGAGAAATTGATTTATTTCTTATTGTAATTCCCTCTTGGTCATTTGAAACAACTCCTCCCATTGACGTAGACGAAACTGCCCAACCCCTTAAATTAGTGTGTCACTGTTCTTTGCTCTTAAAATTATGTCTTTCCCTGATCATTTTCAGTTTGCTTGCAATTCTGCACGCAGCAAAGGACCTTATGCAGGGTACCTGTACAAAAGCATTTAGTAAATTGCTTATGAGGGATCTCATCCGATCAAATGTATAATAGACACTTCTAACTTTTGCCAGTTACTTCCACAGTCTTTCAGATCTAAAATGACTTATATTAGAACTGTTTGGTCAATAAAAATAGTTGATTTTTGTTTAGGATGACGTAAAACTACCTATATTTCTCAAATGTTTTGAGAGTATAGTACATTATCCAAGTGTGGAAATTAGCATCAGCGTCTTTCATAGGAGTGTTTTGCGAAATGAAGGCTTGGGATTTCTTTGTGCACAATTTTCATTTTCCATCACTCCACGTCAGAAACTATTTGTGGTGCTGAAGAGGCTTGTTTGTGTTGAAGGACTGTAGGAGCACTGTCACTCCAGGTTCGATATCATCAATTTCAAATAAAAGACATTGCTCTTGGATTTCGACATGCAAATAAGGAACTCTGACTTATGAGGAATCGCAAACCTTGGATGACATAGAATTGGCAAATGTTGTAATATTCAGAAACTTGGCATTTCGACCAATGCAGCATCAGCCTTGTAAAGCTTCTGTAGCCAAGCAAGATTGCTTCATTCTCATGCCCACTAGAGGTGGTAAAAGTTTATGTTACCAGATTAGTGAATGTTAACATTATTTCGTTTGTGTAATGATCGTATGTAGAATTATGTGTGGAGACAATGTTTAGAGCACTAGCCCTGTGCACTTTGCTCCATGGTTCCACCAATTAAATACTAGACAGGTAGACCTATATATTGAAATTTAAGCTTTAAAATGATCTTGTAATCTGCTTTGTTAGCACTGTTGAGAAGTTTGTGCTTAAACTAAAGGAAGAAAATGTTTTCCGAATGCAAATTAAGCGATAGGAAGTGATTCAGGGACATAACCATGGGTTCCAATGTACGTGATCGGACTAAGTTGGAAAAGAAGGAAATACAGGACATTCTCATTCTGCCTTTGCACAGCTCTATCTATTCTGTAATTTCTAGAATTTGAGGTTTATGCTATGCTTCTAGGACCTTCTAATTACTTACTGGAAAATTTATCTTGTTTTTGCATGTAAGTGTTGTTGTCGGTCATAGTTCACGTCCAATTCAAAAGGGTTATTAAGTCAAAGAGGAATAAGTTTTCAAATTACGTGCACCAAATATAGATTGTACATGTCTATATTTCCTATGCAGGTATGTGCTATGTCATCATGTCAACTAGGGGTGATCATTTCCCATAATTGGTTTGACATTGATGTCCTTTGATATAAATCTGAATTGATCTACTGAATCACAAAGGAAGATATTAATCTGAATTCATAAAGTTGAATTATCCTGAAGTGTTTTCTGTTCAGTGTTGAAGTAGTTGATATATGTTTCTAGCTGAAGTAATTATAAGACAAATATCAACTGGTGCTTTCTGATCAGCTGAAGGTGAAAAAAAGAATAATTCCCTCATCCCTTACTTTCTTCATGTGCTCTTCTGAAGTTTTTACATTTCGTTTCAACTGCCAGCAACTCTTAAACCAGGTGTCACGGTTGTTATATCTCCCCTGCTATCTCTCATCCAGGATCGGATAATTACTCTAACCCTCAAGTATGGAATACCGTCTACTTTCTTGAACTCTCAGCAAACTGCTACTCAAGCATTGGCTGTCCTCCAAGAACTAAGGCAAGGTTTAGCACGCTCTCTCTCTCTCTCTCTCTCTCTCTCTCTCTCTCTCTCTCTCTCTCTCTCTCTCTCTCTCTCTCTCTCTCTCTTTTCCTAGAGAAGTATATCATACCATACAATCTTTATCCCGCCATAAAATGTTGGGCTATGCTCCATATGTTGCAATGGGGTTTCTATTGGACTTGTAAATATTTTTTTTAGCTGAGTGTTGTGATTGTCACAAGTCATTAATCTCCACTGCTTTGCCCATTCTTTCAGGAAAGATAAACCATCGTGCAAGCTATTATATGTAACCCCTGAAAGGATTGGGGGAAACCCATCGTTTCTCGAGATATTGAAATGCTTGCATAGAAAGGTACTATTTCTGACTTTAACTTTTCTGAAAGTTTCTTTTTAACTTTTTGATACTTATCCATCACGCATTGCAGGCACAACTTATATTATCTGAATCACGATGAGGGACATGAATGTTTGAGTGGAACCATTAATTAGAGCACCACTAAGTGTAATTTTTTTTTTGAATTATTTGAAGATGCACTTGTGTTTTAATTTGGTTTAACAGAACGTGTGTTTTTATTAATTTTCCTCAATTAATCTCTCATTATTTCTAATATTTGAACAAAGGTAGTACTACCTAATGGGACAGTTGTCGTTGATTCTCATGACATTTAGCTGTCTTACATATATGACTAGTGGCTGAAGGTTGTGATCCTTCACATGGCTTCGTCAACTTGCAACTCTCTAATGCCGAATGGAATCATTGTTTTTACATGTTTAAAAGATGATGTGTGACTATAGTTATTTTGTAGTGAAGACAATCTTTCGGCTCTTCCTGTTAATGGGACGCATATTGTTTCCAGATGGTACATGCTTGTAAAAAAATAAACAGTTTTGTATTGTTTTCTTCTGGATTTCTTTCCTGCATTTGCTGTTGACCTTGCAATCTTTTGGCTGGTGAAGGTAAACAATCTTCTTTGTTCTCTTCATGTGTTGATCTCCTTGCTTTTGTTTATTGCTCAGCAGAACCCAAGATTTTTAACCTCATTTCGACGTCTTAAATTTAGTGGTGATGATGGGTGTGAATTGTATCTAGACCAAAAAAATGTTGGATCTAATGTAAATCTAAAAAAAACTCACGATCAGCATAAGCAAAGCAAACAGGGGAGAAAAAATGGATTTTATGAATTTGAATAAAGATAAAAATTTGACAAACTTTATCAGACCTTCTGTGAAGTTCTAGCATAATAGAATGCAATGTTGAAATAACTAATTCTAGAAATGATCCAGTTCCTTCTTTTGGGAAAAGTCAGTGACACATTGTTAATCATATTAGCCAAAATGCACACGACTAAAATAACCTCTAACGGAAATCACTTTTGGAAGTAATTGGAAGTGTCCATGTTTGGCATGATATTCAGGTCTTTTAAGCTGGTTCTTGTGTCTGTATCTATTCTTTTAACCTTTATACTATATATTAACAACTTGAGATATAAGGCAAAAGTTTGCCCATGTGATCATTGATTGTGTTTCTTGTGAGGTCTTTACTGGATTTGCACTGCCAGTGCCATCTCATGAAAGGAATGTCCTACTGGTTTGAGCTTTTCTCATATACTTGAATGATTGTAAACTAGTAAAGCTTATTGACTGTTACTTTCTTGGTTGTCATTATTGCAATCAATGGGGACATGATTTTCGTCCAGATTATAGGGGATTGGGATGTCTCAAGCAAAATTTTCCATACGTCCCAGTGATGGCCTTAACTGCAACTGCAACTCAGCAAGTTCGCGAGGAATGAAACTTGCACATTAACCTCCAGATTATGTTGAAATAATCATTTGGGACCGATTGAAATGTGCATCCATTGCGGGATATCCTAAAAGCTCTCAGGATCCCCCATGCTCTTGTTCTTGAGACAAGCTTTGACAGACCAAACCTAAAGTATGAGGTCATAGCAAAGACCAAGGAACAACTGAAGCAGTTTGGAGAGCTGCTAAAGAATCATTTTGCTAATTTTTGTGGCATAGTATATTGCCTCTCAAAGAGTGAATGTGTTGATGTTGCAAAATACTTGAATGATTAGTGCGGTATAAAGGTGGTGTACTATCATGCTGGATTATCAGCCTGTCAAAGAGTAGCTGTTCAAACGAAATGGCATACTGGAGAGGTCCAGACTGTATGTGCGACCATTGCTTTTGGGATGGGAATAGACAAACCAGATGTGGTAAGTTGAAATGGACTCTGGGCCTTTGCCTATTTTTAGTTTTAGAATCAAGCTAACGTGTTGACAAATACTCGACTATTCCACTTTTCTTCTAATGTTTAAGTTTCACTAATTGGTTTCTTAGTGTGCTTGCAAGTAAACTTTACTGGTTCCATGGTCCAGTGGCCTACTAAATCGTCGATCTTGGCTATTGATTGCAGGAACTAGCGAATTATGTATTTTTTCAAGTCAAATTCTTTCTTCCATGCATGGAACTTGGGTGTGCTGAAATTAAGTTAGACTAGGATAAAGGTCATTTCTTTACTGTCAAGGTGGCAAATGACTCTGATCTAACTTGACCTTAAGTTATAATGTTTTTGTCACATTTCTACTTCTTTTTATTGGTTCAGTAATTATTTTTTTATGGCATGTGGTCAGCATTTTGTCATCCACAACACAATGTCCAAGTCAATCAAAAGCTATCACCAAGAATCAGGGAGGGCAGGAAGAGATAATCTACCGGCATTGTGCATAGCTCTATATGCCAAAAAGGATTTCAGCCGGGTTGTGTGCATGTTAAGGAGTGGTCAAGGATGTAAAACAGCTATCTTTAAATCTGCAATGGCTCAAGCTAGGAAAATGCAGCAATATTGTGAACTCAAGGTAATCCAATTTGTGTTCTCAACTTCTCATTAATGATCTCAACTAAGTGATGCTTCTATTTTGTGTTTCCACTTGCCACTTTGTTCTATTGATTGTTGTTAGTGTTAGTCTGGCATTAACCAGTCTGGGTGCTGGATCATTAGATGTTGGCAACATATGTAAATCATAATGGAACCTTTGGGCTAAACTCGTCTTCCACGTACCTGAATGGAGCAAAGTCTATTCATAAACATGTGTTAACTCTCTAATTTGCGAAATTTTCAGGATGAGTGTCGGCGGCAAACCTTACTTGCACACTTTGGCAAGTCTTTGGATCGGAAAGACTGCAAATACAGTTGTAATCCTTGCGACAATTGTCTCAAAGCCTCTTCATAAAGGTAAACCTTTCAGGTGTCAACTCCCTTGATGGGCGACAGGTACCGACTTACGCATGTTCTTGAGCCGCACAGTTCTTCTAGTTCCATCATCCGCAATTATTGGAAGACAACATGGTAATGGAGGAGCAAAGGTCCTTAGCTAAGGATACAGAATTCTTCAGTTGTGATGGTCTTGTCATCTCATGTTTGTCTTTTCCTTTCATCTGTTGCCATGTTCTTTGTCTGGAACTAATTATTTTTGTGAGGGGAACAAAAACGTGGCTCAACATATAAGCCGGAGAGGCATATGGGAACACACTGTCCGGTCTTGACCGAGGAAGAAAAAGTTACTTGTTTCAGTTCAGCGAAAGATTAACAATGAAATCCAATTATACAAGCACACGTTGCCTTTCTTCTGCTTTCCCGTTTTGAATTAGTGATGAACGCATATCATGACTGCATATGAAGTTGGTTTACTTGCAGATTCAATTTTTCAAGTCATATATCTTAAGATACAATCGACTGGTTGAGAACCTTTATTAGGGTGTAATCATTAGTTATCCAACTATCGAACACCACCGGTTTCTGATCATCAAGCATTGCACAGGTGGACTGCATTATTCAGGTCATTAGGGGACTGGGGATCTTAGATCCACACTATGTAATAGTTTTTCACAGAGAGCACATGGCAATGCATCTATGATTTGATACTTAGGGATTTAACATGGTTTTATTATTCCTGGGTCAGGCACAACATTAGATTCATGTTGACTAGGATGTGTCAATGTTAGATTTGAGGGAGAGAGAGACTACGGATCGATTTGATTCCGACTCGTGCATCATCGATCAACCGAATTGCTTGAACAGGTTGAAATTCCATGGAGGAGCAGGGCTTGGAGGTAGAGAAAATTGTCTGATCTGTTGATGACGATGGCTATGGAATAGTCAACTTTGGATTTGAATGTGAACGTAGCTGATTAAATTTAGTTCATGGAGCTGATTAAAATTGTCTGATCTGTTCTCTCGTTTCTGGGGCTCTTTAACCACCCCTAATTTTCTCAATTCGTCTATTTCGGTTCCTCCTTGTTGTACGATTTAGCATATGGCAACGTATGCTGCCGAAGCTACATAATCTAAAAATGTCGTGGGTGGGTGTTAAATGAACCGAAAGGCTTTACATAGTTCCATTTTGATTTGAGGACAATTTTCATTTTTCTAGTATCGTATCAATGAGCTCAGAGTTACAAAAATGGGGAAAACCGAGAGGCCCCCGGAAGCGAAGCTTCTTCTGTCCTTTCAAAACTTTCACAGTTATTGTTGCTGTTATTTATAGGATCTAGATGTAAATTGCGAACAAACTTTCGAAACAAAGCTCCAAACAAATCCCTAGCATGAAATCGTAGTGGAAGAAAAAATGGCAAAAAACCCGCGAACAAAACTGAATCAGTTCAATTGGTTTGACTCGTTCATCCAATTTTATTCGGTCAATTCACTGTCATCCAACTTCAAATCATTTCAGTCCATAAGGTCGTGAGTAATTCTGTATATGCAGTCAAACACAAAGCGGTTGCCCTTCAGATTAAATTGCACAATCGAATACATTGACTTTACTTGCCTCTTTTTGTGTGTTATTTCTAATCAATATTCTGAAAACCAAGTTATTTTATGTGTTAACAAGTGATTTGACTTGTTAACATGGCCGGCATCAAATATGCTTTAGTACTAGTATACCTTGCGAGTAGCTTTTAACTATTAAAATTTCATTAGTATCTAGTTCATGGTAGGGGAGTATCTGAGAGTAACCACAATTGAAATTGCTTCAATTGCAACTCAAATGCATGTCCGATGACCACAATTTGGCATACCAGAGTCAAAGAATTAACCAATTAGATGACCCTTCGAAGTTTTTCATTCAAACCAAATGAGTACAAATTCTGGGCGGGGCTATTTTCACCCTTGCAGTGTAGCCAAACGCCAAGGGAGATTTGGTTTCAAGTATGGAAAATGTATGGCCGAGAATCATTCAGGAATGTGCTATTGAGACCAGATCAGGTGTTTGGATTTTCACAAGCATCAAAACTTCCTAAGTACAAGCTAGTTGGCCCACGAGTCACTTCAAGGTTGGCACGCAAGATGGCCCTCAGCAGTTTCTGATTCTTCCTCTGCAAAATCCCTTTTCACCTTGATTGGGCTCTGGTATGACACTTGAAGTTCTTCTGCAAAGTTAGCCAAACCTAGATCAATCATGTGATTAAACGATTCCATGACAACAATGGGATCAAACGGGATGCAAACTAATTAGCAAATTCTTGAGCTCCTCACCCCAGCTTGTTTCACAGAATGGGCAAAATATTGTCCCAATTATGCACAAGGTTATCGGTACAACTCGTTGAATCAAAGTCCAACATTAAGCCTTAGTCATTACATAGACTAACCGAACCTATCACAAAAGCATCACCAGTTTGCCTTTGCTTGATAATCTTTCAAACAAACAACTTTGAGCTGGTCTACAATTATACATATGACGGACTAGTCATAACTACTTTTCAATTTTTTTTATCACCAACTAGAGAAACTTGAAACTTGACTTTTATTTTAGCTTAGCTTCTCATACTATTGGGAATTCTTGCTCTATCTTTTAAGATTAAAGAGGAACATCAAGCGAACAATAAGAAACTTGACTGGGTTTTTGATCATCAGCGAAAATCGATAGGTGTTTGTTCTGAATAGAACATCTGTCATTAGTCAAATTTGACACACAAAAATGCTCACAAAGGAACTCAAAATGGCCAAGGATTTCTTAAAAGAAAATATGAATTTTGAACATAGTAAAAAATGGACTTTGGGAGCAGTTTAGAATATTGAGTAGCAGAAGATCATCGGCCTCTAAATGAAATATTTAAATCCCGGGTTTATCGAGAGGGAAACTGTAAATCAATAGGGAATTCTCATTTACCTATGTTTGATATTTTCATTTTTGCCTCACAAGCCGCTAATCTGTTTGTAGTCTAGAAAAGCTGTCTTTTTTTTTGGTAAGGATTTTCTATACACTATTAGCCGGAAAAAGCCAAGAGAATAACAACCATACTATATATTAAGCAAAAAAAGCTGTCAATAGAAGGATAAATGAAAAACACTGCTATAACATAATATGTAGGCAAATTCAGAGTTTTCAAAAATCAATCAAATAGATACCTGGTGTGGAGCAAATCATTCTTAAAATATAGAGCTTCGAGAAAAGTATTACTCTATTCGCTCGCGTTGGCCATTCAAGGATGAAGAATCTTACTAGATGACCAATGCCTTCTATTGACATTTGGGTCTACATTTTGATCTTGGCTAAAGCATCATGTTAGCTTCTATGACCAACTCTCCCACTCCTAGGTACTCGACCTGTCATGGAAAACCTTCTTGTCAAAAGAAGATCTTGATGAAAAGTAGGTCATGAATCTCAAAAGAAAAATAATTTTTCATTGCTTATTTACTTCTGTTGAGGAAACATCACTCCATGAGTCATAATACCTCTGATTCATAATTTCTAAAGATGCGTGTTCCAGATAATTTCGGTATTGTTTATAATGAGTCACAACCAGAAATATCCAAATCAATTAAATCCAAATTTTCAAGTCCCCAAAGCTGAGTAAGTTTCTTGCAATCTTGAACTACTAGAGACTGTAACCTCTCACATCCTGGCAAAGTCCTCATTGATTTGCATCTTATAAAATCATCAAAACCTTGAATTTCGACTAGATTGTTGCACCTGACAGCCACTAATTGCTTCAAACACTGTGATTCTGAATAGAGAAGCCTTTTAATGGAATTGCAATTATATATACATGAAATCATTTTACAACTTATAAATGTTTACTAGTAAATTTTCATATGACTTGTGTATAATTTTTCAAAAGAATTTATCAAAGAGTGCCAATGGGCCACCTGTTACTAGCTAAGGAAGCACCCAATTTTCATTTCATTAACTATATTTGTGGGGTGTTTAATCATTTTTTTTGAAAAGTGAAACTTTTCTTTCTGTAAAGTATGTTTAAAAAGAGATGTGGTGACATTGGTTAGCAATACACTTTTTAGATTATAAGCAATATCTTTAAGCCAAGCCTACCATATGAAAGTTTATGGAGAAATATCACTTATTTTTATTTACCAAAAAAAATTTGCAGGTATATATGTCGGTTTGCATAAGAATGGCATTGTTTCTATTTGCATCTTATAAGTCGAAACATACTGTTATAATTTCCTACTAAAACAGGTCGTTTAATTAGTTGAATGTGGTGAAAAAAATCCCATATGGCTTTAATTGACTTTAATAATAAGGTTAATGTCACGAAAAACCCCAAACTTGTACACCTGTAACAAAGTTATCCCGAACTACTTTTTTTACCACAAAAAATTCTACACTAATACACCTGTGATAATTTTATCCTACACTAATTTTTCAACCACTAAAAACCTCAAACTGATACATTTGTGACAAATTTACCCTCCGTTAGTGTCCGTTAAATTGGATTAATATCATGAAAAACCATAAATTGGTAAACTTGTGACAAACACAGGGGTAAAACCCCAAACTGATACACCCGTCAACTATCACGTGTCATCAAACTTAGTAATTTGACAGTAAAATTTAATGGTTCGGTTCAATAACATGTGTATATGTATATATATCTATATATGTCCTCTATGTTTTCGCACTACAAAAAAGTTCAAGAAAGGACTGAAGAAAAGGGAGGAAATGACTAGAGTGAAAGGAGAGGAAACGAGTGGCCCGAATGAATACCATCATTAACAAGATGAAAGGTATTTCTCTGAATTTGCTGTGGTTTCCACATTGTGAGTTTTAATGTTTTTCGTCTTTCCATGACATGGGTAGGATGTTGGTGTTGCGAAATTGCAAAATATCACAGTATATGCAATAAGTTACGCCGAAAAGTCTCATTTCAAATTCAAAGTCTTGTTTCTTTAATATCGCCAAGAGACCTTTTGTTTGATCAAATAAAACCTGCACCAGATAGCAGAGTTCATAGGTTAGTAAAATAAGGGTGTACGTTCACAAATTCCTTCATGAAGATTGGAAGTGAAATTCACCGCAAAAAATGTAGTAGGACCTCTTACCTTTTAGGGATTTCAAATCTTTTTTCCTTCATATGATCAAAGATCCTCAAATATTTGCGTGACAAATATTGCACTCACGGGCAAATGCGAATATTAATGATTCTATTTCATCTTTTTACGTGTTTCAATATTAAAATTTAAATTTTTTTACCCTATAACAACCTTCCTAAAGGAATGTTCAGATCTTGAGATACCGATACATTTCCACGTACACAATTTCTTTGGCATAGTTTACCAGTAATTTCTTTTCACATTAATTATTCATTTAAATATTTCATAATAAAAATAACTTGCTAATCTTGCCAATATCAATTTTATCACACGCATGCGATGCTCGTGCACATCCGTCACTAAATGCGTATCATAACCTATAAGACCGCACGGCATTCGTACGTTATTTTAGACTCCATCGGGGTACATTCCATCACGTCTAGCTAGTGTAATCTATTAAGTATAATGAGTTACTAAAACAATCCTCATCACAACATTGCAATAGCCAACAAGCACGCGAGAAGTTTATAAGTCATGATAACGGTCTCATAAAAAGAAAGAGACGCTCATTTAGGCACGTAAAAGAGTTGTGCGCAAGTAAATATAAACGATATAATACACATATGAGAGCGTTATTCATAGTAATATAAGCACGATCCGATGTGTTTTTAAGTACCATGCGCCCTCACTTTGAATAAAATTCCCTGCTCCAATTAGTCCAACCGAAAACCCTAATCAAAATAACTTTTTATCAGTAAATGATCAAATAACTTTGGTCAATATAAAAGAATACAACCACAAATGTTTGTCTCAAATTTTCATATTTATATGTCGCAACCAAGTTTGTTCTTGGTTTGTGTCGACCTTCCTCTGAACTTCCTTCGCGTAGTGAAGCAAGCAAGAAAAAGCTTCAGGAGACCAAGAAGACAGGAGGAAAGATCTGCAGAATTTACAGATTGACCTGAATTGCTACTGCGGCGCTTGCATCGTCCCTTCAAACGTGCAAAAGTTTGAATCCGTAGGGCCTTTCAAACCCAAGAAGAGAAGCTATTCTGACCTAAAACAAAGTCAAGCTAAAAAAAAATTTGTTTCGAAATCAGTTGGGCCAATCCTGGCTGACCCCTTGAAGTAAAGCTTTGAATATATCCACCGCGCAACCATACGTGCCAAAAAGAGGAAAGTATAGGGAAACCCCGGTCGACGGACGGGTCTGGAGGATAAGTTTTTTGCATGGCCTATGGACAATATCATCTCGATCGTTAATTAAACGGGTTCTTTCGTGTGGCCCATATGATTGGCGGTCAAGATGGGCTTCGTCTGTCCGGCACACGGACCGTGCAATACTTTGTTCGATCGATCCTGGGTGGAAGCACTCGGGCTTACGGGAGATTCCGTGGCCGATGATCAAGGTAGGCCCAAACTCACCTACGGCCTAGGCACTATTTAACTACTAAAATGGCAAGTGCAGATGGTCCAGCTGGGTTAGGCTGAGAGACCCCCTAAGCCCACCCATATCATTCTTGGATGCATTTGGCGTCAAAAAACTTTACCTAAGTCAGTAATCTCACGTCACGCAGCCAGTAAAGATAACGGCTCGATTAAATACAAAATTATCCCCTTTTTTGCTCCTTTTCAAAGGAGCGACGCGTGTATTTATTCCGTTATAAATATTCAATTATCTCAAAATATACATGTTTGTTTCATGCAAAGGGGACGACCCACGCTAGCCACTCCTCCGTACGTAAATGGAAGAGTTTTACATGCTACACGAGATATGCTGCAATTACACATCGCGCCGTCCAAAAGTTCGCTCAAACTGTGAACCAAACTCTTATTCTCGTGGAAAACAAGCCGTCCCTCAGCCACTGCACCAATTACCTCAATGATGGATTCGCATTTTATTTTATTTTTTTTGGTCGAATTTTTCATATTTTAGTTAACCCACCTTTAAAAAATTGAATTTCGAAGTGGATAAGCCCGCCACGTGTGCGTCTAAGCTTCATCATTACATTTAGAGATATACAAAGGACTGAAGGAGGCCAGAAAAAGGGGGATTTAAAAAGCAAATATGCCGTTTTGGGATTTAAGGAGGTTCCTTCCCTCGTCATCAAATTGCCCCCGTTTGTTGATTAGGGTTTCTTCCTCCCCGCCGTCTCCGCTTCCGCCCAAGCCAAAAGGCGACTCGGAGTTCGCTGATCACGACCCTCGCTCTCCATTTCCCGGCTCCGGCGATCCGCATTCCCTCCGGTAACGGCTCGCCTGCTGTTCTTCCCCTTCCGTTTCATCCTCTTTGGTTGCTGCATCATCTGCTCGTTTGTTCCTCTTGCTGCTACACTGGTCGAACGGGCAGTTCGTTGTTCGGTTGCGTTTTTAGGCTGCGCAGTTGAGTTTTCCTGGATTGTACTCGATTGTCGCAGTTTTTCAGGTTTATTTTCTGTCGATGATCGAAAGGGTTCATTGGGTAGATAGGGGGGAAAAGAGGGTATGATCTGATTTGAACGAATTGGAGTTACGGGGAATGTTGAGGTGGTGGGATGAGATTGGAGTGTTTTTTGCTCTCGTGGGGTGTGGCTTTTTAAGTGGGTGGCGCGAGAATGGTGGCGGCTGTTTGGTTTGAGTTTGTTGATTTTGTTGTACTTCCCAGTTCAATTAACTTACTGTTATTGAGCACCTTAGGAGGATGACTGAGTTCAGCGTGCGTATTGAGTGCCTCTTTAGCTGGCAGCTGGGCACTTTTAGAGGGTCATTTTGCATACTATGTATAGGAGAACTGTGAAGCGTTACGGTTTTAAGGTATTGGGTTACATTTGTTGTGTTGGTGTACTCCCATCGACTATTCTTCGTGTTGTCTGGTGCAGTGATCCCGAGCGCATGAGGTAATCTGCTTTTTTTTTTCCACGGTTCTTGCTATGGTTTGGCTAGTTTTAACCAAATAATGGCATGAGTATGATAACTTTAATCAGACTTCTTAAGGGCATGTTTGTTTGTACCTAATTAAAAGAAAAAAAGTACTTTTCTGGTTTTCTGCCAAAATGTGAAATACTATTCAAATTTCAGAAAATTTTGAAAAAGTTGTATGTGAATTTACATGTCAACATTTGAGTTCTGTAAAAGTTTCACGAGTTTCAGATTTATAAAAAGTTAAAGTGGGTGAGCTGCAATATTTGGATTAAGCAAAACTAAACATGTAGAAGTCATTCCCGACTTGCCCTAAGCTTGGACAGGTTTTACAGCTTTTTCTCCTAGTTCTCCCTAAGTTCTTCAAAGCCTGCTTGCACTTCCCCACCCTGGTTCAATCGCAGAGGACATCCAATCCAATTGCTAAATTGGGTTCTTCGCTTTTCTCTCTATATAACTTGGTTGAATTCTGGCTCTTTGGTCTTGGTGCATAGAAATGAGCCTTCAGATGAAGCTTCTTTTTTTGGAGAATCGAGAGCAAGTTTTTTTGGTGAATGGTTCTGAGAGTACTTGGAGTGTGTCATTTTTGGTCCTGGCTGCTTTGTTGTTCTGTATGGATGATAAACAGGATTCTTTATGATGCTTGTCATCTCTAAAGAGTCTAAACTAATGTTTTTATCCTTTGTGGGACAGTTCTGCTCCCATGGAATGGGATGATAAAATCATCAAACAGCCGGAAGAGGAAACTCATGAATCGTGGATACTATCTCTTCACTCTCTGTCTGATTTATCCCACATTTCGCCAATTGTATTCTTGTACCTCATCAAAGAATGTTATGCTTCTGGTATAACAATGCTTTCCCCTTCAAAAGTCTCTTGCCGTGTTTATATGCAGTATATGCAAGGAAATGACTTTTCTAGTGCTCCTATATGCATCGGATGATCGACTTGCCTGCATCTTCTGGTTATACGTCAACTTTTTCTTTAACTTCTCTTCCAAAGATGAGGCTCTTATTTAGATGCTACTTTTATTTTAAGAACAAACTGAAGCTTTGAGCCATGTAAGACATTCGTCCTCAGATCTCAACAATTAGACACACATGCAGTACATAGTGCGTCTCAGTATTTACGACTACTGTCACGCTGCACAGAACATTACACTTTTTGATGAGGAATAATTGGTCATTTGCTGGATGTTGCTATCCTTCAAGTCTTTCCATAGATGCTTGGAATCCACTTGGTTTATGGCTATCTGGACTTCCTTTCTTAGACATATTGCCTTTTGCTTCAATGTTTAGGTACCTTGAAGGCAACTAGAAAGTTCAGGGTACTTCAACATCAAGTTCATCAAGTATTAAATAATGGGCCCCGACCTAGACCCGCTACTTTTGTCATACACTGTCTCTATGCACTACCCATATTTGACATTCACTGTGAGGGATTCGGTCACTTGATAATATCTTCTCTCCGTCGTTTTCTGGAAGCTAACTTTGCGGACTCCTTGCAAGCAAAGGACTTAGCTGCGCATTTATTTGTTGATATGGTTCAGGGATATGTAAATCATGATGAGAGGATACTTGTGAAGGTAGTAGAAGTGTTTGACGTGAGACTGACAAACCTCGAGAATGTCATATGCTAACTTAAAGCTACAAACATTAACTTTAGACCAGTTACTGCACTAACATTTCTTGAGCAATATATTTTCAAGTTGATAGAGTCCCAGTCCCATATGACAGCAGTCACTCTGTTGGAGCACTTTTCTATCTGTCAATCCGGTAAATCCTTCCTTCTTGCTATGATGGAAAAGAAAGAATTCAGGGCTGCAGAGAAGTGGGCCGCATTTATGGGCAAGCCAATGTTATGTGTACTTGTCCAGGAATATGTTGACAGAAAAATGCTGAAGTATGTTTATGTGACAATAAAGAAAAACAATCTCCTGCAAGAATTTGCTGATGTATATCATCAATGTAAAGAAAGGTACTTCTTTGCTGTTAAAATTGTTTGGAAGTAACTTTTGCTAAAGATTTATTTATTATGTTTCTGATAGTGCATGGAAATCCAAATTTCTCAATGCACCATTGTATCGAACAGCAAGACTGATTTATTCTTTTGTAGTTCACTGAAGCAGCTTGCAGAAAAAGGATGCTGGGATGTTGCTGAGTCAAAGGCAAAGGGTGACAAACAGCACATCGAATACCAGGTATTAGTCTAAAATGCTTTGTTCCAACTATGGCATCTTTCTTTAGATGAACTTGAATTTGCATGCTTTTAAGTTGCAACTTAGTAGATTTATATCAATCTTTTAAGGTTGGCGTTTAGCCTTCTACAGGGTTCCTCAAATAGTTTTATCAGTCCTGTTATTCTGGGGAAGGGGTATCGGCAGAACTTTTTCAGTAATCGCACGTTTTATCTCCTGCTATTGGACTTCGGTGCAATGTCTAATGGTTCTTGGTTCTTTTATAGAGAAATGTGATTAAGTTTATAGTCATAAGTATGTCTTCTGATGTAACTAGAGCATTTGAGCTGCGTACATAAATGACACCTTGTGGCTTGAGCAAGAAATTCCTGTGGTGCCACCTCCTCCTTTGTGATGAACATTTGTCCTTTTTTCTGTCGTTTTTTTCCTTTCCTTTGCTATTTTCTCAAAGGTGGTGTTTAAGTTTGAAATAACAAATTACCAGCTTGTAGTTGTCATTCTTCTAGACATATAAAGAGGGGAGACTTTGTGTGCTTTTGTTCGTTCTATTAAGATTTTAATCTTCCACTTTAAAGGTCTATTTGGCAATGGAAGCTGGTTACTCGGAAAAAGTTGATGAATTGTGTGATCAATACTCTCTTCAAGGTTTTCCAAAAGCCAAAGGTGTGCCAACTTCTATTTTGTTCGCTAATATATTAGGATAACATATTGCTGTAACTTCTCTTCTCCAACCTATAAGTTTAGAAAACTATGTTGTTGCACTAGGCTGAAACAGTTAACTTTTTGTCAGTCACTGCTGTGATTGGAACCTCGATTGTGCTACTAGAATCCAACTAGACGCCTCAAGTAGGTTACTGGGAACCTTAGACCAGGATTCTTCCTGCTTTGTTTGCATACGGCTCTTGGACTATGCATAAGATACTATTGGCACAGTCGACGAGGTGTTGGCATGCTTGTCTAGTGAGCTACGTATAGGGCAATTGCGTTGGTCAGCGTAGACAGCTATCTTTGTTTGAATATGCCTTCTCATGTCCATATCTTTATCAGTATATTGCTTGGATTTTGTCAGAGAATGTGGCAAACTGATTGGGATTCATGTGGCCAGTATATTGTTATTCGGTTTACCGAATGGATGTTTTGCTGACGTTCTCTTGTTGCTATAGCTTGTAAATCCTGGTTTGAGTTGTATCTGGGGAAGTGCTGAAGTCATTATGTATC
Organism: Syzygium jambos; assembly: GCA_031216235.1. Taxonomy (NCBI): domain Eukaryota; kingdom Viridiplantae; phylum Streptophyta; class Magnoliopsida; order Myrtales; family Myrtaceae; genus Syzygium; species Syzygium jambos. The sequence goes on along the minus strand of CM062221.1, from coordinate 22,662,189 downwards.
GAAAATTTGCTAAACTATTTGATATCTTGAAACTGACAGTTGCATCTGCAATTTGGTCTCGAGTTCTCCATGATGGAGGAAAAGAATAGTTCTGCTTGTGCCTGATGATCTAGAATCAATTGCTTGCCATATTATGTTGACCTTGAAAAGTTTTTAGTGGACCTTCATGTGTGTTTTTTTTTTTTTGGTAAAGAGGACCTTCATATGTGTTGCGTATTGAACTTCTCCAATAAACCTGTATTCGGTTGTACTATGATCAGTATGGTGTAAGTACGCTATGCCTAGATACTTAGTCCTTGGTGATCTCATGTCATGGAGTATCGTAGTAGGATTTCGTAGTAATGTTGCATTCTTTTTTTGTAAAATACTAATTTATAACCGTTGGCTTGTTTAGAATTTGATGCAACTCTTCTGCATCGTAAGCACTATTTGTGCCTGAAAGAACTGGGCGTTGAAGATGTATTTTGGGTTGATCGAGTGGATAGTTTGCATACAGCAACATGCTATATTGAAGAATCTAAAGTTGTTGGTGTGGACTGTGAATGGAAACCCAATTATGTAAAGGGCAGCAAGCCTAACAAGGTAATTGCTAGGTCCTGTTTGACCTCATCTTTCTGTGCATAATCTCTTGGAGGTTTTATATACTCGCTGAAAATTGTCTTTATGCCTTCTTGTTCCTAACAAATTCATTGTTGCCATAAAAGAAATTAAATGGTTTAATGATCAAGAGTTATCATCAAGCTTTTGGTGATTGCCACTATCTTTTGTATATTTCAACGTCCATGAAAACAACTATGAAGCATGGTATTTAACAATGGCATGCTGAGAACAAAACTTTTAAGATTTCAGATGTGCTTTACTTGTTATATAGTGCGCATCCTTTTGAGAAATTTGATGAGGGATATGCTTGGCCAGAAGTAGGACCTTTTTGAAGGTTGCACGTGGAATATCCATGTTTTAATTGGTAGAGAGTATCTATATTTGATTTGACATTTGGTGACCACTATCAGATTAGATCAAATCAGATAAAGGCAGATGTAGATCGTATAGGACTACAGAGAGGAGGTGGCAATACAAAAAGAAGATGGTTTTGTCACCGCTTCTCACCATCTTATATGTGGTTGCCATTGGCATGGCTAGTCTCACCAATCAATGTCCCTACTGCTGTTGACTTAGCTCTGTCTCTCTGTCTCCCTGTCCCCGTCCGTTTCTCTCTGTCTCTCGCTTTCTATGATTGGACCAAGTTGTGTGTAGTTTGGCTCTAAGCAGTGACTTTGTCTTTTAAGCCAAATTACAGCAGCTGCTTGCTCTGCTGAGGTGATTCAGAGGTTTTGGTTGTGCAAGTTGTAGCTGCAATTTGGTGAAGAAGATCAAGGCACCGTCAAGTCTCAGATTGGCGACTTTTTGTCAATGGTTATGACTTGTTGTCACCTTTGCGATTGGCTGGTTCCACTCTGACCTCTCTGTCGGCACGAATATCTAAAAAGGTCATCCATTAATGTCAGAAATCAATTAAGTCTGATGTTTATTTCGATTTTCAGGTGTACATCATGCAGATTGCTTCCAGCAGAAGGGTTTTCATCTTTGATCTCATAAAATTGTCAGGGGATATACCACATATTCTGGCTAACTGCCTGAGTCGTATTTTACAGTCTCCAAGTATTCTAAAGCTTGGTATGAGAAATTATTTAGCATAATTGTATTCTCTCCTTCGTTTCTTGGTCCAAACATCAGCCTTAATTTGGTATCATGAATATGTGTCTACTAATCTAGGGAAAGGAAAATCATTGTAATGACATAAGAATTTGGAATTTCTGGTACCAGATGTACATCGGGGCATCACAAAGCAAGAGTTTGGACAAGGAATAATTATTTGTGCATGTTTGGTACAGATATGACTGGGGGTGACCGGCATTGGTTGTTTCAGTGTGTTTGTTTTGCTGAAGCAAATAGCTTTCCACAGAATTTCCTGATGTTCCTGCTATATGCGGGCTATAATTTTCAATGTGATATGAAGCAACTCACCAGCTCCTATGAAACACTGGGGTGTTTTAACCATTTTGAAATGCTGTTGGACATTCAGAATGTATTTAAAGAATCCAGTGGTGGTCTCTCCGGGCTTGCTGAGGTAAAATGGACTTGCATCTCATATCTAGTATTGCTCTCTTGCTTACCGACAGGGGTGAAAAGGGAGGAACATGATTTCTTCTTGCTCAGAACTCATGTTGGGATCCTGATGCATGCCTTTGAGATCACCTTTAGCTCTGAAGTAATTAGCTTTACCTTTATTTCTTGGCTGTAACTAGGAAATACCTGGTACCGGTTTGAACAAGACAAGAAGGAATAGTGACTGGGAGTAACGACCTTTGAGTCAAAATCAGGTTGTTTTACATTTTATTTTTCACTTTTTTTATATTATTGCCTCAGAATTGAAATTACTGGAAGAATTGCACAATTTAATGTCAAAACTCAAATGGTTGGGAGAGCATACTATTGTGCGGAGTGCATCTGTAAGAATAATGTCATTATGCGGAAAACTTCATAGAGACACTTCCACGTAAATCTTAATGCTCTGAAATTTGAAGAGTGTAGAGTCAGCAGACATTATTTTTGGCATTTGCTTAAGCGATTTCTTGAGATCTTTAGTGCAACAAATATTCTTGTGGTGTCTATTTAAAACAACGTAACTGCTGATTCCTTTTAGGAAAAATTTATTTTTTCCTCTGTACTTTCGCGCTTTATGTAAACAAGTTCTTGTATTTTAAATTTGTCTTACGAGTCCTACTTTTAATTTTTTAATCAAGTCCCTCTGTCACCAAATTTTAGCAGACGTGAGCAGTGGATACGCCAAAGTATGATGTTAATATGCTGATTCCCAAATTGACATGTGTGAAGAGAATTAGACATTGTGCACAACGTGTAAGTATGATGTGGATAAAAGTTAGTCAATGTGGACACCACATCGGCAGAAAAATTGTATCCCTGTTATAGCATGACGTCGTTCAACAGTCACGTCAGCCAGACTTAATCAAACTTGATGTCAGAGGGATTTGATTCCAAAATTTGTGAAAGTAGGACTTAATTCGACAAATAAAAGTACGGGGACTTGAATGGAAAAAGTGTGAAAGTACATGCAAGAAAAATAGAATATTCCTTATTATTTTACAAACACCATCCCCACTTTCAATCCCAAGATAGGGAAAGAACCATAAACGTATATTAAGGAGCAAACACAGCGCAGAGAAAAGTAACCGTTGAGTTCTGGTTTCCTACGGTTCCCCAACACGAAGTTACCCTTGAATTTCCTTGGCTAAGAGTATATATTCGACGGGAGCTAAACAGTATTGGTGAGTCAGTCACCAAAATGAGCAGCCATCTATGCAGACATCGCAATGTTCTACCTTGCGCTGTAAGTTGCCTTTGACGTGCCTATCTTTCGCGATGCAGATCTCTAGCTAGGCGATTTCTGGGGAAACAAAGCGTGCTATAGCTAGCAATGAGAAGAACCAAAAAGAGGGACAAACGAAACCAAAAATGACCGCCATTTAGGTATGTTCATGATCACGTTTATTTCCTTTTGGATTTGGTCTAGGCCTTGTATTATAATGATTGATCTAAGACGAGTATTGTTGCGGATCTTTCTTTTGATTTTTGAATAATTGAAATTTTGACCACCTGATAAACGCCGTGAATGTAGGCTAGGGATGAATTCGTCTCGCCTGTGAAGCCAATTCCGGCGGCATCACGGGCTAATATCAAAGATATAGAAGACGCATGTAACCTCGAACTTCACTTAACAAAAAAATAGCATCATCGTAATTTCAAATGAAAGAAAAATAAACTTTGCATGGATTTATACCACAATGTTAAAAATAGAAGGTCCAACTTCTGGTCGCCCTCTCTCTCTCTCTCTTACATGATAGTCTCCATCCCCAACAGAAAAAAACCACCTGCATTTGCTGTCATCTCCATCTCAGAACATCAGAGAGACCCCTTTTCTCTCTCTCTCTCTCTCTGAAAAAAGAATCCTTCTCGTCCCGGAGAGGGGAGAGGCCACGAGGGCGGGCTGGGAGAGAGAGATCGATCGAGGACAGAGATGGACCTGTGGTCGCCAAGCTACAAATCCCACGGAGTTGGCCGGACTCTAGAGATGATGACAATCCAAACTCTTAACTAAAACCCGATGTATGTAGCCAAATCCCTGCCTCGCATGCTCGAACCCGCTTCGCCCCAGCACAGAGTATACAAAGTGAAGAAGTCGGCGATAAAAGCGCCGTGGTGGAACGATCCGGAGAAGATGAGGAAGAGGAGGGTGGCCAGATACAAGCTTTATTCCATTGAAGGCAAGTTCAAGGCTTCTTTCAAACAAGGGTTCCAATGATCGAAGCAAAAATGTTCGGGCATCGCACATCGATTCTAATTAGTAGAAATTACGGAATATTGTGTTCATCAAGAGAGAAAAAGGGTGAGATCTGTCAAGAGGAAACAGAGAGGTTTGTTGTGTGTATTGGGTGTTCATCTTTATATGTATCTAATGGCAATCAAATATTGAGAAGAGTGCCATAATGTTTGATCTTTCCGGTATTATGTTCATCCGACTTCTTGTTTCATTCATCGATCTCCAACATTCAAAAAATAGGAAATGAGACACCCCATATGTGATAGTCATATATGTTTATAAATGCCGATTTTATTTTTAAGTTTCTTACCTTCTGACTTATTTGTGACAGGATTCTGCATGCATGCCCATGCAAAGTAAAATTGTCTAATCTGTTCATCTCTCCTCTTTTCAATAAAGCTCTTTTCCTAATAAATTTGATGATGATTGCAAGATCAGATGAATACTTGTATTTGTAAGATTGACGTTTCGATCTATTTTAGGGTCAATTTCGTTGTTTAGGACTCTGTTTTGGCCATATGTTTGTTTAAGCCTCGTTTCTAGGTTCTTTAACCCCATAATTTCCTCAATTCATCTATTTCGATTCCTCTTGGTCGTACAATTTATCATATGGCAACGTATACTACTGAAGCTATATAACCTAAAAATGCCGGGTGTTAAATAAACCGAAAGGCTTTCCATTGTTCCATTTTGATTTGAGGACAGTTTTCATATTCCTAGTACTGTCCCATCCAGCTCGGAGTTAAAAAAATGAGGAAAACCGAAAAGCCCCAAAGCGAACCCTCTTTAATCCTATCAAAACTTAGTTATTGTTCAAATGGCTGTAATTTATGGGATCTTGATGTAAACTGTGATAGAACTTCAAAAAACAAGCTCGAAGCAAATTGCTAGCACGAAATTGAAGCGGAAGAAAGAAAAGACTAAAAACCCATGAACAGAACCAAATCAGTTCCCTTGGTTTAACACATTCATCCAGTTATCCGATCGATTCACGGCTTTCCAACTTCAAATCAATTCAGCTGATAAGGTTGTAACTAAAGTTCTATAAGTAGTCAAACTCAATGCTATTGCCCTTTAAATTAATTTGCCTAGACACTGATTAAGCAATTGAGTAAATAAAGTGTAGAGTTGATACATTGACTTTACTTGTGACTTTTCCCATCTAATGTTCGACCAATATTCTGAAAATTAAATTATTTTATGTTAAGTATGTTTAACAAGTATCTCAACACGACCCACATTATATATGTGTTACTACTCATAGATTCGAACTTGGCTTAACAAGCTACTTGACCCCGTCTTCAGCTCTGTAAAAATTAAGACAAAGTTCGAGTGGACAAGCAGCGAATCAGACTATAAGTACCTTGCGAGTAGCTTTTAACTAATAAAATTCCACCATCGTAATCTAGTACATGGTACAAGAATATCTGAGAGTGGCCTCTAAGAAATTGCTTCGATTGAAACTTGAATGCATGATCGGTGACCACAAATTTGGTGTCGTAGAGTCTGATTATTAACCAATTAGATATACCTTCAAAGTTTTTTTGTTCTAACCAAATGAATATAACTTTTGGGAAGGGCCCTTTTCACCCTTCCCAAAATTTTGTCCACATTTTCCAATAGTCTTTGACCGTAGCCAACGCTAGAGAAAATAGGTTTCCGGTATGAAAATGTACACGGATGTGTCTCTTCTGCTTTTAGATTCAAGCGTAAATAAATCAAGTCCGAGATTACACGGTCAAAGCAATTGCAAAATGCCTATATACGAATTTTCCGACGTGACCAGATCAGAGATGATTTTACACTGATGCATGCTTTTATTTCGTGTTCAAAATTCTTCCAAATGAGAAACTACTGTCTTCTTGGAAACCTTTTCATTGAAACTCATGGCTGCCATTGACAGATCATTTACTGATTCCACTTACACTGATGCATGCTTTTATTTCGTGTTCAAAATTCTTCCAAATGAGAAACTACTGTCTTCTTGGAAACCTTTTCATTGAAACTCATGGCTGCCATTGACAGATCATTTACTGATTCCACGGCATTCTCTTTTTCCCTAAAAAAAGTCTCTCCCAATCTCGAAATTGTAGCTTCAAGTGGACATCTAACCGGTCATCTTGTTAACAAATCTCATTTTATGCTTAACTTACACATAGAGAACCACCTGCACATGCGGTCTTTCTGCAAGCGATTTGTGATTCGGCCATTGCTAAAGAATAGCGCGATGCCAAAGCTTGCAAAGGACTAAAACACCACATGAGAAGAGGTCGCTTTATATCAAGAACTATTTGAAGAGTATTAACAACACGTGGCACATGATAAAAGCCAATAGTAAAGAACTTCGAAATGCCTTTCCATAATGACACAGCTCATTCCTTCCTGTATCTCCATCCCGTGGTGTTTGGGGACTTTCTCCGAGTTCCAAGTAATGCAGCTTGAATCTACCAAGGAGTATGCAACTGACTCATTATCATATAAATGAAGATGTGCAAGATCGCAGTATCACAATTTACCCCATGAAAGATAAGGTACAAATGCGTAAACATCATTTACACCGATTGCAGTTGGACCACAATGAATAGAGGCTTCATTAGCTGGCCGATGAAAAAGAAAACGCTAGGCTTAAAAGAAGTATGCAATTAGCAACAACACTTTCCTAGTTCGTGTTTCGGAACAGAATTGATGTTGATAAAATGATGCTGAAAAGGTTAAGTGCCAAAACTACACAACAGAAACATGTATCTGTTATTTGATCATTTGCAATATCCAATCAGCAAAATCAGCAATTCAGGATAATTTGTCAGGAGGTCAATTTCAACTTTACGAATTCAATACCACATACATGAGAACTGAGCTTATCAAATCAAAAACACCTATATGACAACATTCAAAGGATATTATCACAAAAATACACTGATAGAAATGGAGAAGCTTAGCAGTGCATACCTCCCTCTGCAGAGCCTCATCGAGTTCAGGAGTGATATCATTAGAATGCAACCACATCAAACAACTCTGCATCAAGGTAACATACAAAAAAATCAGCAGCTACTCATTTGATTAACAAAGAGCTAGAACCTAACGAGCATACAGAAAGTAGATTCAATTTTAAAAACTACATTTATTATCATTCAAGTATGTGCTGCTGAGACTAGATCAAGTGTTTTGGATCTTTACAAGCATCAAAATTTCCCCGAGACACTCTAGTTTGCCCATGAGCCTCTTCAAGTTTGGCACGCAAGATGGTCCTCACTCCTCAGCTATTGCTGATGCTTCCTCTGCAAAATCACTTTTCTTCATTTTATAGGTCTCAGGTCTGGAATTTGAAGATCCTCAGCCAAGTGAGCCACACCCAAATCAGTCATGTGATAAAACAATTCCGTGACAACAAAAGGATCAAATGGGATGTAAACTAATTAGCAAATTCTTGAGCTCCTCGCCCCAGCTTGTTCCACAGAACAGGCAAAAAATTGTCCAATTATGCAAAAGGTTATTAGATACAGCTGATTGAATCGAAGTCCAATAGTAAGCCTTAGTCATTACATAGACCAAACAAAACTGTCATAGAAGCAGCACCAGCTCGCCTTTGCTTGATAATCTGTCAAAACAATAGCCTTGAGCTAGTCTACAATTGTATATGACGGACTAGTCAGAACTAATTTTCATTTTTTTTTATCACAACCAGAGAAACTTGAAACTTGACTTTTATTTTAGCTTAGTTTCTCATACTATAGGGAATTCGTGCTCTGTCTTGTAAGATTCAAGAGGAACATCAAGGAAACAATAAGAAACTTGACTAGGTTTTTGATCATCAGCGAAAATCGATAGGTGTTTGTTCTGAACAGAATATCTGTCATTAGTAATTTGACACACAAAAATACTCACAAAGGAACTCAAAATGGCCAAGGATTTCTTAAAAGAAAATATGAATTTTGAGAATAGGGAAAAATGGACTTTGGGAGCAGTTTAGAATACTGAGTAGCAGAAGATCATCAGCCTCTAGATGAAATATTCAAATCCCGGGTTTATCGAGAGGGAAACTGTAAATCGGTAGGGAATTCTTGTTTACCTATATTTGATATTTTCATCATCACCTCACAAGCCGCTAATCTATTTGCAGTCTACAATAGCCGCCAATGGGAGGATGAATGAAAAACATTGCTATAATGTGATATATTGGCAAATCCGGAGTTTCCAAAATCAATCAAATAGATACCTGGTGTGGAGCAAATCATTCTTAAAATATAGAGCTTCAAGAAAAGTATTACTCTATTCACTTACGCTCTCCGTTCAAGGATGAAGAATCTTATGAGATGACCGATAGCTTCTATCGACATTTGGGTCTACATTTTGATCTTGGCCGAAGCATCATGTCAGCTTCTATAACCAACTCCCCCACTCCACTCCTTCAATTATGAGATGACCAACAGCTTCTAACAATTTTGTATAGTTAAGAATCAGAACCCTGTCATGGAAAACCATCTTGTCAAAAGAAGATAGCGATGAAAAGTAGTACATGAATATTAGAAGAAAAACAACAGTTTACTGCTTATTTACCTCTGTTAAAAAAACATGACTTGTCTCACTGTTGGCACGCATTGCCTGTTCCTGAAACTTCCTCTCCAAAATCCATGAGTCTTAAGACAGCTCTCCTTCATAATTTCTAAAGATGTATTTTCCAAATAATTTCGGTATTGCTTCCAATGAGTCACAACCAGAGATATCCAAATCAATTAAATCCGACTTTTCAAGTCCCCGAAGCTGAGTAAGTTTCTTGCAATCTCGAACATTTAGAGATCGTAACTTCTCACATCCCGTCAAATTTGGCAACATCTCCATTGATTCGCATCCTCCAAAATCCAACTTTTCTAAGAACTTCGCACCTTCAAGACCTCTAATTTCGACTAGATTGTTGCATGTGAATATCTGCAATTCCTTCAAACACCGTGATTCTGCACAGAGAAGCCTTTCAATGGAATTGCATTAACATATAGATATGTCCTCCAAGAGCTCCAAATTATTAAGGCCCTGAATGTCAACTAGCTTATTGCAATCCAAAACGTATAATCGTTTCAGACAAATTGATTGTGAAAGGTCCAATCTTTCAATTGAACTGCACGTTTCTATTGAAAGCTCTTCCAAGTTCTTCAATCCGTCGAGCTTAAGCAATATCAGCTTCCGCACTCCTCAATATAGAGTTCCGAGAGTCTCGAGGGAAGCTCGGGGATGTCTTCAAGTAGATGGCATTCACAAAGATGGAGTTCTTCTAGGTGGATTAGGCTAGAAAGCCGTGGCAGCGACCGAAGCTTGTCACAGCGACGCAGCTCAAGGAGTTGGAGAGAAGAAAGATCCCCAATAGCATTGGGAAGCTTTTCAAGCTGAGAAAAACTGACGTCCAGAAATTGCAAATTCTTTAAATTCCCAATTGAGCTGGGGATTTCTCTCAGTGACTCGCACCTGGAGGCACTCAGTGTCTTCAGCTTCGTCAGAGAACCAATAGACGTAGGGATCTCTGTAATACCACTACCATCTAATAGAAGTTCTTCTAAATCTTTTAATTCGCCCACTTCCTCTGGTAGCCCCTTGAGACGATGACACCAACTCAAGTCCAAGGAAACGAGGCTCTTGAGTTTGCCAATAGAAGGGTGGAGATGCTCCAGATCCCAACAACCTTTCAAGTCGAGGATCTTCAACTGCGTGAAAGCCGAGAGATCAGGAGTACATCTTAAACCATGGCAGCTTCTGAGGTCGAGAACTAGTAGCCGCTTTGCCGTCTACACAAAAGAGAGGAGAATAAAGCTGTCAAAAAGAATGATAGTGCGGGGATCGGCTAAACAAAAACAAAAACAAAACCCCATCTTAAATCACGGAGAGAGAGGGAGGATGTCTCCTTCTTCCCCCCCCCCAAATCTTACCATGAATGAACTCCTCCATCCTTCCCAATCCTCTGTGATGTCACTGAATGATAATTCCAGCACCGATAAGTTCGGTAGATGCAAACCGGTCGTCGGAAGATACAAATCGCTTCCCTCGATGACACGCCACTCAAGCCATCTTACTTCAGAAAGGAGTTCGTTAGAAGAGTCTCCGCTTGTAGCTGCCCGCATCCAGTCACCGATCGAGAAGTAGGGGCCCTGCAAGTTTTTTCAATTGGTTCATCTGAGGACGTCTGGATATGGCGGAAGTAACTCGAGGAGACCCAAAAAATGACGGAATGCTTTCCAATTCCCAGTTATCTCAAATCAATCCATTGAGCCTCTCAATTGACTTTTTAACTTTTTATTTTTTGCTTTTTTTTTAAATCTTGGATTCGCACTATTTGTCATCTTGCCATCCTTCCCGTATATAAATATCGACACGTGAAATCACGTTTAATTTTTTTTTTGACGGCCTTTAGAAATTTGAACAAATGACATGAAAATAAAGAAAAAAAATTGTTCTTGCTTTAAAACAACTGAGGCAAATGCACCTTGATGTTTTATCTTTGGCTCTCTTTTTTTCAAATTTTGTAGCGTGTGCACTTTCACAGGGATTGAAAAAAAAAAGTCGCTTTTATAAGTCAAAACATTGATGTTTAATGTTCCTGCTAAAACAGATCATTTGATAAGTTGAAAATGGTGAAAAAAAAATCTCATATGGCTTTGTTTCACTTTAATAATAATACCGTTATTTTCCCCCAAAAGTTCAATTGGTTAGAACTGCTTTTTTGGTTGGTTTGATCCACTTTTATGGTTTGACTCATCTCTCGTTATCTCTACTTTATATATTAACCCCTGAAAAACCTGCGATGGGTATAATTTCTCTTAAGTTTGTTAGTAGAAAGAGTCACTAAATTGTTGTAATCATAATTTCACGCTATCTTTCTTAATTTTCACTTGTACATCATCTATATTGTGTAATACATTAAAAAAATCTACTATACAGAAAGGGGATTTCAAACCTTGTCAAAAGTTTTTGCATACATTTCATCAAAATGAACTAAAGACATAGGATATAACAAAATGAATAAAATCATATTTAAAATAGTCGAGACAATTGACATTTAGTCCCATAAGTATTTCATTTTCTGAAGTTAAATCAAAATCTCTCGTGTCATACAATCATTTAATATTTTTTTCTATACTAATCATCATCTTTCAATGTTTCTGTCTGTTCAAAACAGATTTGACTTTTTGTCATTTTTCAAACATCTGTATGGTGTGCTCTTTTTGTTAATGCTAAGAAGTTATTGGATCAACAAAAGAGTGTGATTTAAATCATAGCAATGAACTATTTCAAATTATATCAAGACTATAAATTGTTTCCTTTGCCCAACATCTCTTGGTTAATTGCTAAGGTTAATTCCTGGCCATTGATCAGTCATGAGCCTATGAGGCATCCAGATGGACAATATATAATAATAAAATCACCTTGACAATATAAGTAAAAGAGAAACATAGTTGAAAAAATTGGCTTCATGCTGAAAATCATATATAATGGATACAAAGATATGGATATAATAATAAGCACGACATTTCCTCTCATTAGTCAAGTTTTATTTTTTTTTATAAATAGTCAAGTTAGTCTAGCGGTTTTTGGCACAAAAGAGGCATTGTCACAAAAAAATATAAATAATATAAAACAACTTATGGCAGATAGAAATGTTTGTTATAAGAAATGAGCACGGTTAATGTGATAAAACCTTAAAAAATAGTAAGATTTCCCTAAAAATATTTTTAAGGGGATTTTTGCTATCTTATTTATTAAGATGAAATAGGAATGAAAAGAGATAGATATAACTAGTAGAGTAGAGGGATGGGTATCTTCAAAATCAAAATGGAGAAAAAAATATCAAACATTGGATTCGTAAATCATAGAAGCACCACCAATACATTTGGCCGTACTAAAAAGCAGGCATATGTGATAAGTGTGAAATTCTTTCCAAACTTATTGCTTTGAATTAATTATCAGTTATTATAATTGGCACATACCATCTTTTTTTTTTCCTTTCAACCAGGAAATCTTCATTTATATGATCTATGATGTTTATACTTCATCTTCACTCATTAATGTAGTCCTTCATATTATCAATATTTTCAACTAGATATGACAATTGCATGCTTTTAGTAAATGAGATTTATAGTGTATATTTTGTAGTTTAAGGATATTAAATTGATTGCAAATTAAATTTTTACAGATGTAATTTATATCAATGAAATCGAATCAAATGATTTAACTCTTACATCCTTCAGATACTTATATTTATTTAGTTGTCACAATTAATCTATGATGGACATAAATGGATGTTTACAAAATATTTTTCCTAGAAAGGAAGGTGCTGAATGAAATATTAGAATAGATCATATTAAATATATTAAAATAAGAGGGAGAGAAAAAGAAGGAGTGCCATATTTTACCACTTCACTGCATAGTATTTTTGAGGTTCCCTTGTAGTTGTTGTCCCATGGTCCGCTACGTTTGTCGAGCAATTGTTCTTCGCAAAAAATGCTCCTTCCAAGATCTCTCAGTTGATCATGTATCACAAATTCACCAAGATATCCAATTTTAATTAAGCACCTCGACTTCAACTCTTCAATTCCTTCACTTGGATAAAGCCCATCGTCCTCCCACATGTACGTGGCGAATATGCTATTTTTGCCAATTAAGTAACAAGCAATGTCAAGAAAAATCTGCTTATGTCCATCTTCTAATGCATCATAACTTATTCGCAATATCTTTTGGACATCTTTATGTGGTTCGCTTTTTAATTTCTTCAACACATCTTCCCATACTTTTTGATTCGTTTTTTTATACAAGGATGAACCTACGACCTCAAGTGCCAAGGGAAGCCCACCCATGGTGGATATGATATCATGAGATATACGCTCAAAGTCCCTCGAAGAATGGTCTGTACGAAATGCGTGTCTCTTAAACAGTAGCAAAGCATGCTTCTGATCCAATTCATTCAATTCATACTTGTAGACTCCCTCGAATTCAGATTGATCAAGAACGGCTGCATTTCTCGTTGTAACAATGATCATGCTACCTGCCATAAACCAATTTTGTTCCCTAGCCAGTGCATATAGTTGATTCTTGTCATCTATATCATCGAGAAGAATGAGAACCTTTTTTCCTTTGAATCTAGATTTGATTATGTTAATTCCATCATCAATTCTAGACACCTGACTTTTGCTATGTAGTATATCCGATATAAGCTGACTTTGTAAATACGTAATACCGTGGCGCCTGTTAGTTTCTCGAACATCTGGAAGGAAGCTGACATGCACAAATTTATTTGAGAGTTGATTGTAGATGTGCTTGGCAAGAGTTGTCTTGCCTATCCCGCCCATGCCATAAATTCCAATCATTCGAGCACGGATGGAAGGACCGTCTACCCAATTCATAATTTCCTCAAGACGACCCTCAAGTCCAACTAGTTGCTTAGGCACATCCAGCTGAAAATCTTCCTGTAACTTACTTATAACAGTTTCAACCACACGTTCTATTAATTTTCCCTCATGCCTGTCAAACAACAAAAACAATGAGAGATTATGAACGTAGACATAGTCTATGCGAAGTTTTCAATCCTTATCAACTGAGCTAACACTTAGTGGCTATAGGAGGTCGATTTTATCTGGTGGTGATCAAGCTTCGGAAGACCGAGCATTGGAGTCCTTTGTAGGCCTATTGTTTAGCGATTGATACCATTGGCTGGAGGTATTGTCGTTTCTTTGTTTTTTGGCTCTGTACCGGCTGAAAATGTAAAATTCTTGGGCACTATGGGATGCTTTGGTTTTAGGGGCCGTTGGTTCAGTTTTTAGGGACATCTTGGGGAGTGCTAGAGTTTGTCGTCTTCGAGGCATTATGGTTGTTTACTGGGACATTTTGGGGATCTTTTCTGAGTTTGCAGTGAAAGTAATTCATCTACATTTTATCAATTTTGCGTGAAGAAGAAAACTTACTAATCGAAAAAAGAAAGGTTCAGTGAAGTACCCGTCGGCAAATTTCTCAGATTCCCATCCATTTAAGTAGCTGACTTCATTAAGGGCTTGTCGCCCTTCCTTGATATCCTTCTCCTCAAAACACGCCTGGCTCAAACGGAAGGCCTCCCCAAAACTTCCTTTTAGATACCGCACATCCGATGGTTTCACTTCGTAAAAAATTGGCAACACTATGTGTGACATGCTATTCTTACGGTCTATCATATGAATGAGTTCACGGAGGCACCATTTGCTCGTAGCATAATTTTTGGAGATGATGGGGATCGAAATCTTAGATCGTGAGATGGCACCGAGAATCTGTGAACCAAATTCCTCGCCAATTGGGATACTGTTATCATCCTTGAACACGGAAAGAGGTACAGTCCCTGCGCTGACAAGTCTATGGTAGAGATGATCGGTAAATTTCTTGCGAGTATCCGAGCCTCTAAAGCTCAAGAATACGTCGTATTGATTGTCACCTTGTCCTGTGAGTACCGGAGAGATGAACGAAGAAGTGGATGTTCCCTTAGTGATCCCTTTCTCTTCCCTCTTTCTCTGACTCTGCCCATTGCCCATGGTGATCTGAGGGCGAAATTTGAAACAAAAAGATGCTTTTCTGCTGCTCAAAACGATTGATGAACAACGAAAGATGCTTTTAGGATGCTTTTCTGCAAATGCTTTGCTGGCTTGGTCCACTCCGAATAACGTGTAGGTTTATTTCTCCCCGAGGCAATGCTGAAGAAGGTTCGTGTTCTTGAGAAAGAGATGGGTAATGAAGATGCAGCCTTCAATTAAGTAAGCTAATGTCGTTTCACTGCGGAAGATAAGGTGGCCCTAAAGAGGCCCCCAAAAAGCCCAAATCATTTACTTGTTCAGAAACACATAGTTGAAACACATTCAAGTTTTTAAACAGATTGAAGTGTAATTAGTAAACTTCCTTAAAACACATTAGAACAACTATGTAACTTCACACACATCTATGATTTTTCAAGATATTGAAATTATGTAGGAACCTCATTTTGACAATGCCTTCTGTTTAATCCCAGTGCCGATTAATTGTTGCCCAATAAACCTCATCCTCTAGATGCGTGCACTTTCCTAATTGGAGGAAGTTTCCATCAATCACATTTTTAATTTGGGGGGATTCAAGTTTTAGGCATATTTCATATATAAAATTAACTAAAGCTTAAATATTAAACGAGGAAAAATTTTCAATTACTCAACTGTTTAAATTATGAAGGAAGTCAATAAAAATGATTCTAAATGAAAGGGAAATACTTCCTTTTGGGTCCACATTTTATTTCTTTCTAAAAGTGCATAGAAATGAGAGGAAATGCAAAAATTGCACTTTTCTTCCAAAAGCGGCCTTACTTCCTTTTTAAGGATGAATAGAATGAAGGATAATTAAGTCTATCAATGAAATTAAGTTCCATTTACATCATTTCCACCCAACATGTATCCAAACATATTTCGAGGAATTTTAGCTTTCCCTCTCTTCTTTCATGGTCTGCTTGTTTTTTTGTTCTTAATTTTAGATTCTGAAATTTATGGCTTTAGTACTTCGAAATTTGGGGCTTTTTGTGAGATAAAGTTTTATGGCTCTTACATAGGATTACTATTAATACAAAAGTTTGTGTCTCACTTGTAATTGGAATACCAAGCGAAGCAATTTTGCTCTTTCTTTAAATGTAATGCAATGTGTTGCGTCTTTTGCATGTATACAAGTTAGGATATTGCATGGTGTCATGTCGACATTCATATGGTGACACGTTTAATAATTGCATTTGTCGTGTCGTGTCGTCTGATTTGCTTTAGTAAGTGTCGTGTTCGTATTGTGGCAGTTCAATGCGTTTACTAAACACGTCTTATTTGGGTTTTGCCATATTCGTGTTATATCCTAATTCGACATGACATAATTAACATGACACAATATGAATTGTTAGTTGCACCTTTAGTAACATGATCGCTTACAAAAGTCAATGATGAAAAAAGAATGTCCAAAGTCTTTGAATTTTCGCGGTCTTTAAGGACCGCTCGACAAAACTTTCACTTGATTTTTTTTTCCGAACAAAAAAAAAGGAATTTTTAAAAGTGTACAGGTCTCTTGACCTTATTTCTCCAAGAAAACTCGAGCTTTCCTAACAAGCTGATACGTTCCTCTCTCTTCCAATAGCTTGGAACACAGTACTCTCCCTCTTGCTTAACTTCAATCAATCTTAGACCGTCTTTGTTCTTGCTTCCTCTCTCTCTCTCTCTCTCTCTCTCTCTCTCTCTCTCTCTCTCTCTCTCTCATGTTCTTTTCTCTTTTTGTGTGAATGTTGCTTCTCTATTCGTTTTGGGGTCGGTTGCTTCACTTCTTTTATTGGTTCAAATTCGGTGATTTCATATTTTAATTTTATTTAAAATTGTCATATTCTAATGAAGTTGGAAATGTGAGGTAGAGTTGAACAAATGGTCATTGTCATTTCTCTCTTATCTATTTCATGCTGGCCCCACATGCCAATAATTTTATATAAGATGAATCTATGATATGATGTTACCAAGCTATTCACTTCAAACTGTCAAATTTATATTATTATTGATTGATATATTGTCTGCAAAATAGAGCTATAATTTGTTAAATGACACCAAATGAGCATAACGCGCTAGTATTAAGTTACTAATGATATATGAAATACTTGGACACTGTCCTTGAGTTCTTTTCCGGGTCATTTTTTATTACAATTTTGTTGGCAAAACATTCAGCTCTTGAAAAGTTAGTATACCAATGAAAAAAGAAGTATGCGAAATATTCAAAAAATAAAAGATGATTTAGAAAAAAAAACATAGAAAAGAAGGGAGTGAAGTGTATGGGCTTACTTTTAGAAGAAAGCAGCAATATTTAGAGGTAACGTCCAAAAGGCTTTTGAATTATGAATTCAGGACACATAGAAACCTTCATGAACACAAATTAAAAGTTAAAAAAGAGAATGAAGTGTTATCAATTTTCCACTTTCTCTGACTCTGCCCTTTGTGCATGGCAATCTAAGGGTGAAAGTTGGAACGAAAGATGCTTTTCTGCTGCATAAAAGGATCGATGAACTAATGTCTACGAAAAAGTATGAACACGAATCTGTTACCACGCAAGAAAAAATGAACATGAAATCTTTAATTAATTGGTAATTGATGGACTAGGAGCAGTTGCATATGCTTTTAGCTGTCGCCTTATCTTCTTTTGGACCTCACCATTTTCAAGTCAAACTTGTTGGCTTGATCCACTCACGAGTAACATGTACATTAATTTTTCATTTTGGCTATAAAGAAATATAAGCTTAGGTTCGGTTTTTATTTGGTTATTGAAAATTAGAATTTGATATATCAATCAAAAGATAATAATTGATTTGAAACGGAATTAGAAATGTGTGAAAGACGTCAAGAAAGGACCGAGCTAGTAATTGTGGATGTGATTTTATATTTTAATCTTGTTTAAAATTGTCATATTCTTAATGAAGTTGGAAAGGTGAGGTAAAGATAAACAAATGCTCGTGGTTATTTATGTTTTATCTATTCCACGCCGGCACCACGTGCTCCCATTCCATGTGAAATGAATTTATTTTGAACTGGTATGTTATCATCGAGCCTTTCATTTCAAATTTTCAAATCTAAAGAGTTGATTGATATCTTGTTTGTAAAATAGAGCTATAATTTGTTAGATGGCACCAAACGGAGGAGCGGATGCTCCCTCAGTTCTCTCTTTTTATGCACTCTTTTTCTTCTTATTGAGATTAGTGAATATGAGCATAGAGACGCAAGAAGCACTGCAAAGGAACAACTTGAAATGCAACGGCGCATCTCTTTGTTTGCGTTGCTCTAACTTTGCCCTTTCTCCATGTTAGTCTGAACGGTTAGAAATTAGGTATTGATTCGATGTAAGGAGGAGAAGAAGATAAGAAAGGAAGAAAAAGGAAGCTGCTGAGGGAAATTCAGAGATGACCAAGGTTTGAAACAATGGCGTTGAGTGCTTGTCCCCATTTTTGTTGAAGGGCCCACCTTGAGAATATCACCGTAAAGATTTTTTTATCCAATTAAATGGAAGTAGAATAGGACTATCGGCTAAATTTGTGATAAGTCAGGTTAAATTGATTAGTCACGTTTTAAAGAACGAATTTATTGTTTGTAACAAAAGAGGTGAAAGAAATGAGTGATATAAAGCTGGGCGAATCTCCTACTCTGTATGTATGGCTCGATTTATTTTATTGTTTTCATGTGTGCATCATAAGATCAACTAGGTTTTTTTTAACTTACTATTGGATATCATGTAAAAGATCTTAAGAAGATTACTCATTTGGAATGTTCTATATGGAGGTAAAATTGTCAAATGAAATCTCCTTAAGAGAAGACTTACTCTTAAGATGATTAGTTTTAGGATGAGTAGGTTCTAACCTAAGAATCGGGAATTTATTCCGTAATAATCGGTTCTCCGTTTTTGTAACCGAGAACCAAACTAGTTGACCCTGTAAGCGGCCTACTTTTATTTTTATGTTTTATTTTTCTATAAATTGATCTAGGACCTTCAAACACAAAGAAACCTCACAACACATAAAAACTAATGGTCTCTGGATTCAAGCGAAATGTGGCAATTTTGCGCGCGATAGAGTCTAGCGCGCTTGCAGACCTGCTTGTTCTAGTTCAACAAAAGATCAAATACCGAATTACAATGCAACTAACAATCAAAAAGCAAGGCCATCATAGGATTAGCCACATCTAAAGCCGAAAACAAAGGGCTTTCTTCTTTCACTTAAGTCAAAATCTGAGCTTGGGACATACCTCGTTAACAGGTAACAGCGACCCCAAAAGAGAGAATAGAAGACCCTCCTCTGCTATTCAGCAGCCACCCCACACCTCCTATAGACTAAAAGGGCCGCAGAACACACTTAGTTCAGCCGATTATTCAGACAACAAAGCAACAGAATCAACATAAATGACACGCTAATAAGGGATGAAAAAGTGATTACCTTCCGCGAGCTGAGATGCAAAGAGAGGCGCGAGAACCGGGAGAGGAGACCCTGAACAAGCCTGGGCGAGAACTTTGAAGAGGGAAAAGAACAGAGAAAGCAAGTGAGGACTAATCAGTAGACGATAGTCTCGAATGGTCAAGAGAGAAGCCGAATGCGAAAGATAAAGTGAGAAAAGAGAGAGAGACCGTAGTAGACGATAAGTCTAGAATTATTATTGACGGACAGGTATCCCTCTACTGCTGCTTGACTGGTAGCAATGAAGTTGTGTTCAGATGGAAAACCAAAGTCAAGCCACACAATTTTGACCAGAGTACGGAATAACCACTCCTCTTCATATCCACTTAAAAACCATTTTGTTAAACAGATAAATGTGACTCTAACCGGCTTGTGAATCTTCCATTATATCATTATCAAAGACGTGCTTACTTCCTGTAAATGCTACATTCTCCTCCCGCCCTAAACATGCATAAATCTTATTGTCAAATCCGTCGTAGGTCAGTAACTTTCTATGCTATATAAACATAAAAGTCACGTCTTTGCTGTAAGCATTTAAATCGCGTGAAAATCACACTTTATGGCGAGTTTCTGTTATTCAACCTGCAAAGATAAAGTCCACCTAAAAATTATCCACATACTAAATATGTGTAAGTGCATTGAAATCAGCAGCTTTGCTCACTTTCAAGTTTTTCATTGTAACCAGCACAAAAAAATAGTACAATTGTGAATTTTTCATAATGTCCGGAAAACATTTGAATTTTGTCATTTTCCAGAAATTACGAAAATTGCCAATAGAATGGAAAAAGGTCTTATGGACATCCAAAAATTATATAGTTGATCCGATCTGCTCAGATAAATTTTTGTTGTTGACAATTCTGATCCGATGAGCACGATCGACATTTGGAAAAATCTAGTTTTTAACTGTTTTCAAGGAAAAAAAATGAATTATTTCCGCAAAAACCGAGTATTTTGGATGTTTCACGGCTTTGGGTAATTTTGGACAATCGGGGTACTTATAGGGCCGATAGACCCTAAATCGGGTCTAGAAGGGCATTTTCGTAATTTCCATCGAACGGGCTTTTTGGCCCAAGGGACCTCAGTCAAACCATTCCAGTCTCTCGTCAAAGGTAAATGTTTTGAAAACAATTTCGGGGTGAGGGCCAGCATGCGATTCCACCAGGGTTCAACCGCTCCAACCCTCCAACCCATTCATACCCGATTGGCTTGAATAAAAAAAGATTGTAGCAAGAAATATTAGCAACATATGTGATGATGATTTCGGAAAAAGTCGAGGGAATTTCACGAGTGATATTTTGTATGCCTTAAAGGACGTTAGGTGTTATGCGATGAGTAATAGTCAAATGTATTTTTGTCCTATCAATTGCAATAGACCGGAGAATGAAGGTCGGGCTTACCTCGATGAGCGATGCAGAGATGAAATTACTGTGATGGATTTCGGTGTTCGAGAGTAAGAAGTTGCCTCGAAGCAGCAGCAGATCAAGTCGTGTCCGAGTCCCGGAAGGAGGTACGACCCGAGGATTCACACCTTCACGCCTCAACCCGGACCCGGACCGGCTCGGTTCGGAAAGACACCGAGGCAAATTTTGGAGATCTCGGGGTCAGAACATCCACGAGAAAGGACGAGTGTCTACTACGACAATCACCAACGACGGACAAAGGGAACTCACTATCTTTCGATAAGATCGCAGCTCTTCTCCGGCGTATCTGGAAATCCAGAGACGACCTCGTGTGCTCCGACCAAGAAACCCCCCCAAGCACACAGGAACCCTAATATGCCTCGGCGGAGCCTGTGATCAGAAATTAAAGCAAGCGGGACGCTGAAAGTTCGAAACTTTGACACGATTCGAGTTGATTTACCTGCGAATCGGTGCCCGCCGAAGAAACCGGTCCCTCGAGATGTAATATCGATGGGGGCGTCCTTCGAAGCCGGTACGGTTCGGAAGGAGCGATTGCGGGAGTTCTTGGCGACGCCTCAGGTCTACTGCTCGATGGGATTCGCGATGAAGAAATCACCCGCTTGCTCGTCCGATTCAAGCCGAAGCTCTCGCTCTCTGGTAGCGGTAGAGGCTATTGACGCGCTTTCAGATCTAGAAGAAGTAAAGAGAAGCTTGGTACTCAGTGCCGCGTCGTCCGACTCCCCCTCTTGCTGGAACGTAATCACGTGGGGGCGTGGGAGGTGGAGGCACTTGTGTCTTGGACGGCCCGAGCCCAGTTGGAGTTGGCTAATTTCAAGAGTATATCCGTGGCCCATCGGTGGAAGAACGGCGAATCGATTAGCTGATTGGGTAGCGAAAGCCCAACATTTGAATACTCTTTCCTCGGAAAAATTTTCAAAAAAATCCTAAACTTAGTGTAATTATGCCAAATTCAGTCCTAAACTTTTTTTTGCCAATTCAATTCTAAACCTTTTGAATTTATACCAATTCAGTCAATTCGGCCAATTTTGGCTGACCAACGTTGACATAAACACCGGCCACCCGGGCGATGCTGATATAGCAATTTTTTAATATACTTTTTTATTAAATTTTTTAGCTTTGATTGTTGTGCCCAAGAGCAAATGTCCAGTGAAGTAAGCCTCGCCGGCCGTGGGCAATGGCGGCCATGGCCTCGCCCAGATTTGGGCGAGGCCGAGCAAGAGATTCACGACCTACGCCCTGTGGCTAGTGAGCTTCGGTGACCCTCGTTGGCCATAGCTCGCCGACCATAGTGGGAAAAAAAAGAAGGAAAAAAAAGAAAATAAATTAATATAAAAAATTCCAATAAAAATTAAAATTTGTCACGTTAACATCGACCGACGCTGATGTGGGCGCTGGCCAACATCCACGTGCCTACCAAAATTGACCTAATAGACTGAATTGGTAAAAATACAAAATGTTTAGGACTAAATTGACACAATTATATTAGGTTTAGGACTTTTTGGTAATTTTCCCCTCTTTCTCCTTCTTGATTAGCCCAGCCCCCCAACTTCATTGGATTTTGTCTAGAACTTCTAATGATAAATAAAAGCAGTATTTCTTACCCCAAAAGAAAAAAAAAATCCCAAAGCTATCAAAACCAAATATCTCGGAACAAAAACGAGAGTCTGAATGATTTATGGTGATTGGCGTTTCTCCTCTGCAAGCACAAGCACTCAAGACTTTAAATAAAAGCTTTTACTTCTTCTCTGAAGACGCGCAATCTCGTGGTGGAATTGCCTTTCTTCGACGAGGCAATTGGACTTCTTTTTAACCCTCACCTTTTTGACCAAGACCCACCGAAACAATCCCTTCCTCCAAATGGGCAAAGACTATCTCAATTTAGACTTCGAGGGATATTTTGTTACTTTCTCTTTGTAATTGGACCGCGTGGCCACGCAAATCAATGTGAAGGATGGGTGCCCTTTTGCTTTCCCTGACCCATTGACAGAAAGAATCCATACCTTTACGTTGGAGTCGAGGTGTTCACATTTGGAAAATTAGTTTTCACATGGCGCTATTTCAAAAGAGCCCTGCAATCGTCTCCTTTACTTGGCAACTTTGGCAAGCTGTCCATATTGGAAATTACTTCTTCTCTTGCCTCAAAAGATGAGCCTGATGTGCTTGGGTACACACAATCCTACCGTGGACTTGCGCGTCTTTGACGAAGAAATTTTACTTCTTTAACCAGCTAACTCTCACATTTTGTTAGTTCTCTTTGTAATGGGATCACACGGCCGTGCAAATCCAAGTGAAGATGGACAACGTTGTGCTTTCCCTTTCCGTTGAAATGAAAGCCTCTCACCGCTAGAGACGCTGAAAAATGGTCAAAAATTTACTTTTTAACAAATATTTAGTGACCTAAATCATATATGAATGAACTAAATTTTAAAAAATAGATTTTTATGAATTTAAAATAAAAAAAAATTAATTCGATATATATTTGAATGAGTCTAAATCATGTGTACATGCAATTCACGTTAATCAAAAAAGAGAATATTAATGATTTTTCCATTTGCTTTCACGTGGCTCGTTCTTAGTTGGCCTGATGCTCGAATGTGGTACACCCTAGCATGTGGAGCCCACTCTCTGTGGCACCATGAGCTTTTTCTTCACTTGCCTATCGCTTTGACTAGTGATTGAGTGACAAGCCATTCGTTTCCCTACTCGTTAAAAAATATATATTAATATATAAAAATGTCAATTAAAAAAATTTACTTTGTCAATTTTTTGTTTTGCTTATACACAGCAATAGAAAAGAAATTTGAGATACGTCTCGTAGATTTATAAAGTACGACATGCAAGTGCTGTGTTTGCGAATGAGCCTTCACTCATATTCCTGCAACGGTCAAGAATGGCTCAACCCCAGAAAAGAACTAAGTAAAAGAAAAACCTCCCACCAAAGAGGCCCAAAGGGGGGTCAAATTAAACCAGAAAAACTAATGAGGGGGGCAAAATAGAACTTAAAACAAACTTCAGGTGCGAAAATGGAATTGTCAGAAAAATAAAAAATAAAAAACCTGGTTCCAGTCTATCCATTCTCTGGCATATAAAAAGGCAAAGGAAAAACATCAATCCCATCATCGCCGGGAAAGTATTTGAGCGAGAGCACTTCGAGTGCGCTCTATGGATCAATTCGATTTGGCTTCATGCATCATCAATTGACCGAATTGCTCAAACAGGTTGAAATTCCATGGAGGAGCTGGGCTTGGAGCTAGAGAAAGCTCGGTTACTGAGCTTGGCTCTCGAGTTTGACTTCGATGAGCAGTTCACCAACAAGTACTTGGACCGTTTCGTTTCGCTCTACGATACATGAATCATCACTTTGTCGCCCATTTTTCTTGCTGATTAGCATTTGTAGAAATTATGAAGGTAGTTCTCGTCCCCACGACACGATGACGATGCCTGTGGAATAATCTACTCTAGGTTTGAATAGATCGGAGCGGGTTTAGTGAAGTAGTTTCATTGATGAGCAAAATGTTCGACACTGTTCCAGCTTGATGTGTTTAGGTTACTTTTTTTTTTTGGTCAAAGTAACATTTTATTTATTTCCACAAAAATACAAGGGAGAAATAATAAGACAAATTCCAGACAACTTTAAAATAAAACAAGCTTTAGATAATAAAATGTATCATTAGAACAAGATTAGGAGTTACACGCCCAAAGAGCAGATCTGGGACTTCTTTAAACTAAAATCGGTGTCCAATCACCGAATCTATCTTCAGTAATGAGCACACATCGAGATATCTAACTACGGCTTTATTCTACTTGAAGAGGATGATTGGGATGGACCCTTTGCCTTCACCTCCCCGTTTCACCCAACTCTTGCAGGTTGTGGAGAAGATAAAGAAGCATTACGCCACCGCCATTGAGATGATTGATCGGATGAATTCGAAGGCAATGACTCCCAACGTTTTTACTCTCGGCATTTTGATGAATTGCCTCTGCCAATTTGAAAAGGTTCAATCTTGGACTTGAACCCACAACTGCGAGCTTTAACACTTTGATCAATGGGCTTGTTGGTAACGCTAGAGTAGGCATTCGATTGCTAAAGCATACGGAAGACAAGAGGCTGGGGAGCTAGATGTTGTCATACACACCACAGTTACCGCACAGTGAGACTAGTGGCAGAGGCTTTTGAAGTTCTTTAACATTATGACTAGCCAGAGAAGTCGCCCAAATGTGATCACTTATACATGGGTTATGCTGCATAGGCAAATGGACAAAAAAACAAGCAATGATTTTGTTAAAGAATGAAACGTGATTTACTGTCCATTATTAAAAGATTTGCGTCTTGAAAATGTTTTATTAGTCGACAACCATTGACTTTTCTATGATAGTCACGGAAAGAGTTATTAATAAATTTCAAAGGATCATAAATGAGGTTTACTTTTTTTGTTGGTCGATCATAATGAAATTTTGTCGCACTTTCGCTTTATATCGATCTAGGCCGAGGACAACTAATAGATCTTGTTTGGTTGAAACAAGAAAAATTAATAATACTGCCTCACTATTCACTAATTATTTGTCTTGGTCATTTTTATATCTTCCAACTAGGTAACATGCACGGAACCTTAGGCTATGTTTGTTCACGGAAAATATTAGATCATGTGATCGCATCAAGGAGCCGGGAACCCAACCCTTTGCCAACAAGGAGGCTGTTATCATCCGTGAACACAAATATTGGTACAGTTCCTTCATTTATGAGATTGTTGGAGCCTCTAAAGATCAAGAATGCATCATGGGGATCACTTCCCACTCCTGTTGCTGTCGGCGTTGGAGAGAGACGAAGGAAGATGTGGATGCTTCGTCATTTGCTCTGACACTCTTTTTCCTCGCCTTGGTAAGATTATAAGCGAGCACCGAGGCCAACAATGACTCCAACCCAGGAAATAAATAAATAAAAAAGCAGACCCAAGGGTGTCAAATGAAACCAGAAAAACTTATACGGGGAAAAAAATAGATCTTAAACAAACTTCAGGTGCGAAAACAGAATTTTCAAAAGAAAAATTGAGAAAATATGGCTCCAATCTCTCCCATTCTCTAGCATATAAAAATGGAAGTAAGGGAAAACAAACGTCAAATCCCGCCATCTCCGCCAAAGGTTTTCGAACAAGAGCACTTTGAGCGCACTTTCTCTCTCTCGAGAGAGAGATAGAGACTACGGCTCAATTCGATTCCATTCTGACTAGTGCATCGAAGAGGGTTGAGAGATTCAGTGGAGGATCGGGGGGTTGGGGGAGGTAAAGAAAGCTCGGTTGCTGAGCTTGGTTCTCGAGTTCGGCTTCGACCAGCAGTCCGCCACCAAGTGCCTGGACCGCCTCGTTTCCCTCTACGGTAACTCGAATCGTCTCTTCGTCGCGTGTTTTTTCATGCTGAGATTAGCGTTTGCAGAGGTTGTGTAGGTATTTCCATCGTCCACCACGATGAGGATGGCCGTGGAATAGTCTGCTCTAGGTTTGAATAGATCCGGAGCTGGCTAAGTGAAGTGGTATTACTGACGCGCATAATGTCTGGCACGGTTCCAGTTTGACATGTTGAGGCTACTTTCGATGGTGGGCTTTTCTTGGTTATTGGCCAAATTGGGTGGTATCTACTGATTGGGGCGTGGATGATTTCTGAATTGATTGATTGTGCATTCATAAATAAGGAGACTTACTGCGGTTAATCAGTGTTCTGACGATGGCTGCGAAATGGTCTACTTTGGATTTCAATGGACCAGAGCTGGTTGAATTTTGTTCGTTGGGCGTTAATCTCATTGTCATTTCTTTGTGGGTTTGGCGGAGTAGTGTTATTGAGTTGCAAAATCATCTCGTTCTTCGTTTTGGTTTTTTTTAAGGGGACGAAGGTCGAGAGTTTATCACTGTGGAGCAATGTGGTGATGACTTTCTAGCAGAACTTGCCGAAACCACGCAAGATACTGAGGATTGGGATGATTTGCAAGCTGTGAGATCTGAAGCTTGTGGAGTTTTGGCCGATATGTTTGGCCAAGATATCCCTAATGACGGTGGATGCAATGTTGTGCACGATGTTACTATTATAGAAGATTCTCCACAGCCTTGAGAAAAATCAAACTTTTCTTGAGGTGGATTCATCTACTGACAGTGAAGACGAAGATGAT
Organism: Syzygium jambos; assembly: GCA_031216235.1. NCBI lineage: Eukaryota > Viridiplantae > Streptophyta > Magnoliopsida > Myrtales > Myrtaceae > Syzygium > Syzygium jambos. Next base: position 22,635,241 of record CM062221.1, on the reverse strand, counting down.
ATATTTGGCAGTAAAATTGGCAGGAAATCCACATGCTATATTCCTGACAAAAGAAGTACCGCGAGCAATTCATCCACTCAACTTCTGGCCAGACGATCTTTGTAATCCATGGTATGCTTCTCCCATGGACATATACAACACTGCCAAGCCACTTAAATCAGCGTGTCACTGTTCTTTTCTCATATAATTTGGTCTCTCCTTGATCATTTGCAATTTGCTTGTGATTCCGCACTCCGCAAAGGACATACACAATGTACATGTACAAAAGCATTTAGTAAGTTGCTTATGAGGCCTCTCATCCAATCAAATAACCAATTGACACTCCTAAATTTTGCCATTCACTTCCACTATCTTCAAGATCCAAAATGACCTATTAGAACTCTTTGGTCAATAAAAAGGTTGATTTTAGTTTTGGACGATGTGCAAATACCTATATTTCTCAAATAGTTTGAGAGTATAGCAGATCATCGAAGCGTGGAACTTAGTAATCCAGCGTCTTTGATACGAATGTTTTGCGTAAATGAAGGCTTGTGCTTTCTTTGTACACATTTTTCATTTTCCATGTCAATTCATGTCAGAAACTATTTCAGGACTGAAGAGGCTTATTTCTGTTGAAGGACAGTAAGAGCACTGTCACTCAAGGTTCAATATCGTCAGTTTCAAATAAAAGACATTGCTCTTAGAAACCATGCAAGATACTGAGGATTCGGATGATTTGCAGGCTGCAGAATCAGAAGCTTGTGGAGTTTTGGCTGATATGTTTGGCCAAGATATCCCTTATGACGGCGAATGCAATGTTGTGCACAATGTTAATATTATAGAAGATTCTCCACAACTTGATAAAAATCAAACTCTTCTTGAGGTGTATTCCTCTACTGACAGTGAAGACAAAGATTAGATATTTGGCAGTAAAATGGGCAGGAAATCCACATGCTATATTCCTGATCAAAGCAGTACTCCGGGCAATTCATCCACTCAACTTATGGCCAGTTGTTCTTTAGAATCCATGGTATGCTTCTGAAAACTGTGAAGTTGTCTCACTCCTTTCTGGCCCCACCAGTTTGAAGGGATTAAGAAAAAGAAAGAAAAGCAGGGTGGCTTGGCACGTTGTTTCCCATGCCCAAAACTAATTTGGTTGGCAGTTGTTAAGTTTGTGACTCAAGTGTTTAATTCATGGACCTAGATTTGGCTTGGGATTGGCTGAAGCTTGTGAAGTCTTTTGGTTAGTAAGAAATTGATTTATTTCTTATTGTAATTCCCTCTTGGTCATTGTGAATCAACTCCTCCCATTGATGTAGACGAAACTGCCCAACCCCTTAAATTAGGGTGTCACTGTCCTTTGCTCTTAAAATTATGTCTTTCCTTGATCATTTCTAGTTTGCTTGTAATTCTGCTCACAGCAAAGGACTTTACGTAGGATACCTGTACAAAAGCATTTAGTAAATTGCTTACAAGGGCTCTCATCAGATCAAATGTATAATACACACTCCTAACTTTTGCCAGTTACTTCCACATCTTTAAGATCTAAAATGACTTATATTAGAACTGTCTGGTCAATAAAAACAGTTGATTTTTGTTTAGGATGATGTAACAATACCTATATTTCTCAAATATTTTGAGAGTATAGTACATCATCCAAGTGTGGAACTTAGCATCCAGCATCATTGATGGGAGTGTTTTGCGAAATGAAGGCTTGGGATTTCATTGTGCACAATTTTCATTTTCCATGAATCCATGTCAGAAACTATTTATGGTGCTGAAGAGGCTTATTTGTGTTGAAGGACTGTAAGAGCACTGTCACTCAAGGTTCGATATCTTCAGTTTCAAATAAAGGACATTGCTCTCGGATTTCGACATGCAAACAAGGGACTCTGAGTTATGAGGAATTGCAAGCCTTGGATGACATAAAATTGGAAAATGTTGTAATATTCGGAAACAAAGCATTTCAACCAACGCAGCATCAGGCTTGTGAAGCTTCTGTAACCAAGCAAGATTGCTTCATTCTCATGCCCACTGGAGGTGGTGAAAGTTTATGTTACCAGGTTAGTGAATGTTAACATTATTTCGTTTGTGTAATGATCGCGTGTAGAAGTATGTGTGGAGACAATGTTTAGAGCACAAGCCAGGTGCACTTTGATCAATGGTTCCACCAACTAAATGTAAAAGGGTACATCTGTATGTCAGAATTTAAGCTTTAACACGGTCTTCTAATCTGCTTTGTTTAGCTCTATTGAGAAGGTCGTGAACTAAGGAAGGAAATGTTTTTCAAATGAAGATTAAGTGATAGGAAGTGATTTAGGTACATAACCATGAGTTCCAATGTATGGCATCAGACAAAATTGAACTCTTTTTCCAAACAATTTTGCATTTTCAGTGTTTCTAGCCTAATTAATTTGTCAGTGTTACACTAGACCTTCTGAAGCCCTGATCCCTGTGAAGTTCTAATATGACAGAATGCAGTGTTCCTTGTTTGAACTTTGGAAAAGATCTAGGTTCCATCATTTGGGAACACTTAGTGGCACATCATTCATTATATTGAGTAAAGAAGACACAACTTATTATATTGAGTAAAGAAGACACAACTTAAATAAGCTCCAATGGAGATTACTTCCTTAAGTAATTGGAACCAGCATAAACTTGGATAAGGATCCCATCTCCTGTCTATGTTTGGCATGACACTCAGTCTCTTAAGCTGGTTCTTGAGTCCCTATTTATTCTATTGACGGTTATACTATATATTATCAGCTTGAGAAAGGCAAAGGTTCACCCATGTGGTCATTGATTGTGTTTCTTACAAGGTCTTAACTGGATTTGCTCTACCAGTGTGATCTCATTAAAGGAATGTACTACTGGTTTGAGCTTTTCTTTTACATTTGACTGATTAACGAGTAAAGCTCATTGACTGTCACTTTCGTGGTTGTCATTATTGTAGTCAATGGGGACATGATTTCGTCCAGATTAAAGGGGAGTGGAATGTCTCAAGCAAAACTTTCCGTGTGTCCCAGTGATGGCCTTAACTGCAGCTGCCACTCAGTCAGTTTGTGAGGTACTAAACTTACACGTTAACCTCCTGATTATGTTGAAATAGTCTGTTTGTTCTGATTGAATTATACATCCATCACAGGATATCCTAAAAGCTCTTGGGATTCCCCATGCTTTTGTTCTTGAGACAAGCTTTGACAGACCAAATGTAAAATATGAGGGGTCATAGCTAAGATCAAGGAACCATTGAAGCAGATTGGAGAGCTGCTAAAGAATCGTTGTGTTAATTGTTGTGCCATAGTATATTTCCTTTCGAAGGGTGAATGTGTTGACGTCGCAAAATGCTTGAATGAGAAATGCCGTATAAAGACGGTGTACTATCATGCTGGATTAGTAGCCCGTCAAAGAGTAGCTGTTCAAAAGAAATGGCATACTGGAGAGGTCCAGATTGTATGTGCTACCATTGCCTTTGGGATGGGAATAGACAAACCTGATGTTGTGGGTCGTAATGGACTCTGGCCTTTGCCTATTTCTTTTGTTTTTGAAGTTGATAAAACCGTCGTGGTGGAATGACCTGGAGAAAAGGAAGAGGAGGGTGGCCAGATACAAGCTTTATTCGGTCAGAGGGCAAGTTCAAGGCTTCTTTCAAACAAGGGTTCCGATGGTTGAAGTGCAAATGCTCGAGCTTTGTGCGTATATTTTAATACGTAGAAATTACAGAATATCATGCTCATCATCATCAAGAGAGAAAAGGATGAAATCAGTCAAGAGGAACCAGAGACGTTTGTCCACGATGTTTGATCTTTCTTGTATAATGTTCATTCAAATCGTTGTTTCATTCATCGATCTCCAGCATTCAAAACAAAGGAAAATGAGATGACAAATTATGTCATATTCATATATATTTATATTTGCCAATTTTTTTTTCGAATTTCCTTACCTTCTGATTTATCTGCAACACGTTTCAGCACACATGCATGCATGCCCATGCAAAGTAAAAATTGCCTGACCTGCTAATTTCTCCTCTTTTCAGTAAGCGCTTTACTCAACAACATGATGCTGATTGCGAAATAAGAGGACTGCTTTCATTGTAGTATTGGACGTTTAGATCTAGTTCGTGGTCAATTTCGTTTTCTAGAACTCTTTTTTGGCCAAATTTTGTTTAAGCCTCCGCTTTTGGGGTTCTTTAACCCCCTAATTTTCTCAATTTGTCTATTTCGATTCCTCTTCGTTATATGATTCATCATATGGCAAACTACCGAAGCTATATATTCTAATATGCAGTTTGCAGCTGTTAAATGAACCGAAAGGACTTCTATAGTTCCATTCTGATTTGAGGACAGCTTTCATATTTCCAGTACCATCCTGTCGAGCTTGGAGTTACAAAATGAGGCAAACCGAAAAGCACCAAAGCGCACCCTCTTTAATCCTATCAAAACTTACGTAGTTATTGTTCAAATGGCTGTAATTTTCTAGGATCTTGATGTAAAATGTAATAGAACTTTCAAAAACAAGCTAGAAGCAAATCGCTAGCATGAAATCGAAGCAGAAAAAAGAAAAGTTTTAAAACCCATGAACAAAACCGAATTGGTTCACTTGGTTTAACACATTCATCCTGTTATCCAGTCAATTCATGGTTTTCCAACTTCAAATCAGTTCAGCGAATAAGGTTGTAACTAATGTTCTATAAGTAGCCAAACACAAAGCTATTGCCCTTTGGATTAATTTCCCTAGACACCTGTTAAGCAACAAAGTAAATAAAGCGTAGAGTCGATACATTGACTTTACTTGCGACTTTTTTCATGTAATGTTTGACCAATATTTTGAAAATTAAATTATTTTATGTTAAGTACGTTTAGCAAGTATTTTAAACACGAACTGCATTATATACGTGTTAGTACTTACATAATTGAACTTGGCTTAACAAGCTACTTGGCCTTGTCTTGAGCTCTATCTAGTCAAAGTTCGAGTACACAATTTGGTGTAGTAGAGTCTGATTATTAACCAATTAGACGACCCTTTAAAGTTTTTTGTTCAAACCAAATGAGTTTGGGGAGGGCTCTTTTCACCCTTCCAAAAATTTTGTCCACACTTTCCAATAGTCTTCAACCGTAGCCAACGCCAAAGAAAAAGAGGTTTCAAGTGTGAAAATGTACACAAATGTGTCTCTTCTGCACTTAGATTCATGCGTAAAAAAATAACAGGAGACTTAGAGTGCGCAGATTTTTAACCTTCCAATAGCACTAGGAAGCTTTTCAATCCCACAACCACTAATGTCCAGATGTTGCAAATTCTGTAATCCCAAATTGAGCTAGGGATTTTTCTGAGAGACTCACAACAGCTGGCACTCGATTTCTCCAGCTTCCTCAGAGAACCGATAGATGTAGGAATCTCAGTAATATCAGCAAAATTTAATACAAGTTCTACTAATTTGACAGATTCACCTCCTTTCTGTTCTAACTCACATACCCATCGGCTCTTGGTCCAGTCCATTGCCACATTCTTCTACCACGATCCCAATTCTCTTGTGGATCCTAAGATTGCCACGCTCTCCTCAATTTCAACTTGATGATCCAGCCGAACACTGTGACGCACCTTCTCCTGTCCCGGCTTTGATATGATCTTCTTCATTTTCTTCTCCTCTTCTCTGCAATAAACACACTATGTTATAGCTTCTACCAGTAGCCTCCTTCCTTGTCTAAACAATTTAAACAGCAATTTTTATGCGAACCACCAATTCGTCCACCTGAGAGAATCTCGAAAGGAAAAAGTAATGCTGCTCTTCAAGAACGAACTGGTCTCTCTACCTGGTTTAGGTCTGAAAATATACATGGTTGTGTCTCTTCTGCTTTTAGATTCATGCTTAAATAAATCAAGTTTGAAATTACACGACCAAAGTGATTGCAAAATGCCTACATATGAATTTTCCGAGGTAACCAGACCAGAGAGATGATTTTACACTAATGAATGCCTTTTTTTGTGTTCAAAATTCGTCCAAAATGAGAAACTAGTGTCTTCTTGGAAACCTTTTGATTGAAACTCTTGTCTGCAATAGACAGACTATTTGCTTATTCCACAGCATTTGCTTTTTCCACGAAAAAGGTCTCTCCCAGTCACAAAACTGTAGCTTGAAGTGGACATCTAAATGGTAATCTTGTTAACAAATCTCATTTTATGCTTGACTCCACATATAGAACCACCTGCACATGCGGTATTTCTCCAAGTTATTTATGATGCAGCCTTTGCTAAAGAATAGCACGACTTCAAAGCTTGCAAAGGACTAATACACCACACAAGAAGAGGTCATCTAATATCAAGAATCCTTTGAAGAGTATTAACAACACGGAGCAAATGATAAACGCCAATAGCAAAGAACTTCGGAATGCCTTTCCGTACTGACATAGCTCATTCTTGCCCATATCTCCAACCCCTGGTGTTTGGGGACTTTCTCCGAGTTTCATCAAATGCAGCTTTAATCTGCACAAGGAAGATAGCACTGACTAATTATCATATAAATGAAGATATCCAAGATTGTAGCATCAGAATTTACCCCATGAGAGATAAGGTACAAATGCGTAAACATCGACACCAATCGGAGTTGGACCACAATGAACAGAGACTTCATTAGCTGGCTGATGAAAAAGAAACCAACAGGCTTAAAAGAAGTCAGCAATTAGCAACACTTTCCCTGTTTGTGTTTGGGAATGGAATTGAAGTTAATAAAATTATGCTGAAAAGGTGAAGTGCCTAAACTACGGAACAGAAAGATGAATTGCTACTGGGTTATTTTGCAAGATTCAATTAGCAAAATCAGCAATACGGGATAGTTTGCAAGGAGGTCAATTTCAACTTTGCAAATCCAATGCTGCATACATGAGAACTGATCTTATCAAATCAGAAACCTATATGACAACATTCAAAGGATGTCATTACATAAATAAACTGATAGATATGGAGAAGCCTAGCAATGCATACCTCCCTCTGCAGAGCCTCATTAATTCGAGCATGATATCATTAGAATACAACCGCATCAGACAACTCTGCATCAGGGCAACATACAAAAAATCAGCAGCTTAGCATTTGATTAAAGGAGAGCTAGAACCTATTGAGCGTACAGAAAGCATATTTAATTGAAAAAAAATACATTTACAATCATTCAGGGATGTGAAGTAGAGATCAAATCAGTGTTTGAAAATTCAGAAGCATCCAAAACTTCCTTGGGACACTCCAGTCGACCCCGGAACGTCTTCAAGGTTGGCACACAAGATGGTCCTCAGCTGTTGCTGATGCTTCCCCTGCAAAATCCGTTTTCTTTATTTTGATCGGCCTCAGGTATGGAATTTGAAGTTCCTCAGCCCAGCCAGCCACACCCAAATCAGTCATGTGATAAAGCAATTCTATGACAACAATAGGATCAGACGGGATGCAAACTAATTAGCAAATTCTCGAGCTCCTTGTCCCAGCTTGTTTCAGAGATGGGCAAAAAATTGCCCATTAATGCAAAAGGTCATCGATACAATTAATTGAATTGAAGTCCCAAAGTAAGCCTAGATCGTTACATAGACCAACCAAACCTGTCATAGAAGCAGCAACAGTTTACCTTGCTTGATAATCTTTCAAAACAACAGTTTGACTACTAGTAATGTCCAGGTGGTCTACATTCATATATGACAGACTAGCTAAAACTACTTGATACATTTTTTTTTTCACCAACCAGAAGCACTTGAACCTTGAATTTTATTTTAGCTCAGTTCATCATATTTACTGGAAAGTGATGCTCTTCTGGGAAGGCTAATGCAGGACAGCAAGGGAACAATAAGAAACTTGACAGGGTTTTCGTTCATCACGGAAAATTGGAAGGCATTTGTCCCAAACAGGACATCTGCCATTAGTCAAATTTGACATACAAAAGAACTCGCAAAGGAACTCAAAATGGCCAAGGACTTTTTTCAAAGAAAATATGAACTTTCGACATTGGGAAATTCTGGGCATAGTATACAATAATGAGTAGCAGAAGTCCATCGGCCTCTAGATGAAAATTTCAAATCCCGGGTTTATCGATAGGGGAACTATTAATCACTAGGTAATTCTTGTTTACCTTTGTTGATATTTTCATTCTTGCCTCACAAGCTACAATCTGTTTGCAGTCTGCAGAAGCTGCCAATGAAAGTGTAAACGAAAAACATTGCTATAACGTAATCAACAGCAATTATACAGAGGCAAATCCAGAGTTTCCAAAATCAATCAAATAGATACCCGGTGTGGAGCAAATCATTCTAAAAAAAGAGAGCCTCGAGAAAACCGTTACTCTATTCGCTCACACTGGCCATTCCAGGATAAAGAATCTTACTATGCCTTCTATTGACATTTGGTTCTACATTTTGATCTTGGCTGAAGCATCATGTTAGCTTCTATGAGCAACTCCCCCACTCCTTCAATTATGTAAGACTAGCAATTTAAAGAAAGCACAGAACCATGCCATGGAAAACCTTCATGTGAAAAGAAGATAAAGTAGGTCATGAATCTCAAAAGAAAAAAGATTGTTCACTGCTTATTTATCTCTATTGAAGAAACATGACTCGTCTCACTGTTGTAATATAAGATTCCTCACATCATTATCACTACAAGATAACATTTCCATAGAGAACACAACATAGCTCTCATTCATAACTTCTAATAACGCGCGTGCAAGATAATTTCGATATTGCTTCCAATGGGTTGCAACCAGAAATATCCAAATCAATCAAATCCAACTTTTCAAGTTCTCGAAGCTGAGTAAGTTTGTTGTAGTTTCGAACAATTAGAGATCGTAACTTCTCACATCCCGTCAAATTTGGCAACATCTCCATTGATTCGCATCCTATAAAATCCAACACTTCTAAGAATTTCGCACCATCAAGACCTCGAATTTCAACTAGATTGTTGCACCTGACAGCCACTAACCACTTCAAACGCCCCGATTTTGGACAGAGAAGCCTTTTAAAGGAATTGCAGTCATATATAAATATGCCCTCCAAGAACTCCAAATTATCACTGCCCTGAATTTCGACTAAGTCATTGCAATGCTCAGCGTGTAATCGTTTCAGACGAATTAACCATGAAAGGTCCAATCTTTCAATTGAACTGCACCTTTTTATTGAAAACTCTTCCAAGTTCTTCAATCCGTTGAGCTTCAGCAATATCAGCTTACCACACTTCTCAATACGGAGTATCAAGAGTCTCGAGGGAAGCTCGGGGATGTCTTCAAGTAGATGGCATCCCAGAAGATGGAGTTCTTCTAGGTGGATTAGGCTAGAAAGCCGTGGCAGCGACCGGAGCTTGTCACAGCGCCATAGGTCAAGGTGCTGGAGAGAATAAAGATCCCCAATAGCATTGGGAAGCTTTTCAATCCCAGAATCACTCAAGTTCAGGTGTTGCAAATTCTGTAAATCTCCAATTGAGCTAGGGATTTCTCTCAGTGACTGACAACGGTAGGCGCTCAATGTCTTCAGCTTCTTCAGAGAACCAATGATAGACGTAGGGATCTCTGTAATACCAGAATCATCTAATACAAGTTCTTCTAATTCTTTTAATTCGCACACTTCCTCTGGTAGCTCCTTGAGACTAAAACAGAAGCTCAATTCCAAGGAAATGAGGCTCTTGAGTTTGCCAACAGAAGGGTGTAGATGCTCTAGTCCGGCACAATGGTCCAAGCGGAGAACCCTCAACTGCGTGAAAGCCGAGAGATCCGGAGTACATCTTAAACCATTGCAACCGCTAAGGTCGAGAACTCGTAGCCGCTCTGCCGTCTACACAAAAAGAGGAGTATAAAGCTGTCAAAAGAATGAGTGGGGGATCGGCTAAACAAAAACAAAACCCAAAAAATCAGAGAGAGAGAGAGAGAGAGAGAGAGAGAGAGAGAGAGGATGTCTTTTTTCTCCCCAATCTTACCGTGATCAAACTCCATCCTTCCCAATCCTCTGTGATGATGTGGCTGTATGATAAATCCGAGAAATCACGAGTACATCTTAAACCAAAGATCCATCTGTGAACTTGAAGCTGCTTTGCCGGCTACACAAAAAGAGGAGAATAAAGCTGTCAAAAGAACGAGTGGGGGATTGGCTTAACAAAAACAAAACGCAAAAAATCAGAGACAGAGAGAGGATGTCTTTTTTCTCCCCAATCTTACCGTGATCAAACTCCTCCAGCCTTCCCAATCCTCTGTGATGATCTGGCTGTGTGATAAATCCGAGAAATCACGAGTATATCTTAAACCAAAGCACCATCTGTGAACTTGTAGCCGCTCTGGCGGCTACACAAAAAAAGAGGAGAATAAAGCTGTCAAAAGAATATGAGTGGGGGGATCGGCTAAACAAAAACAAAACCCAAAAAATCAGAGAGAGAGAGGATGGCTCTCCTTTTCCCCCATCTTACCGTCATCAAACTCCCGTCTTCCCGATCCTCCGTCATCACGCTCTCTGATAATTCCAGCACCGATAAGTTCGGTAGATGCAAATTGGTCGTCGGAAGAGGCCGATCGCCTTCCCTGAAGACGTTCCATTGAAGCCATCTTATTTCAGAAAGGAGTTCGTCGGAAGAGTCTCCGCTTGTAGCTGCCCGCATCCAGTCACGGAACCAGGACCTCTGCAAGTTTTTTCAAAGGGTTCATCTTAGTACGTCTGGATACTGGGGGAAGGCATTCAACTTGTGACTTTTCGTTTTTGCTTTTCTTTAAAAAAAAAATTGGATTTGCACCGATTTTGTTATCTTTTTATCCTTCCCGTGTATAAATATGGACACATGAACTCACATTTTTTTTTTTTGACGATCTTTCGAAATTTGTGAAAATAAAGAAAAAATAGTAAATTGCTTTAAAACAACTAAGGCAAATGCACCTCAATGTTTTATCTTTTGCATTTTTTTTCAAATTTTGTAGCGCGTGCACTTTGACTTTTATTTAAGATGAAATACGTGAAACCATTTTGCAAAGTACAAATGTTTACTTGTAAATTTTCATATGACATGTGTTAATTTTTCAAAAGAATTTGTTAAAGAGTGATGGTGGGCCACCTGTAAGTAGTTAAGGAAGCACCCGATTTTCATTTCATTAACTATATTTGTGGAGTGTTTAATCATTTTTTTTTAACTCAAACTTTTTTTTCGTAAAGTACGTTTAAAAACGAGATGTGGTAACATTGGTTAGCAATACACCTTTTAGGTTATAAGCAACACCTTTAAGCCAAGCCTGCCATATGAAAGTTTATGGAGAAATATCACTTATTTTTATTTACCAAAAAAAATCTGAAGATACAAATGTCCATTTGCATAAGAACGGCACTGTTTATTTTTGCATCTTATAAGTCGAAACATACTGTTATAAAAATCTGATAACACAGATCATTTAATTAGTTGAATATGGTGAAAAAAATCCCATATGGCTTTGATTGACTTTAATAATAATACCTATATTTTCCCCCAAAAGTTCAATTGGTTAGAATTGTTTTTTTGGTTGGTTTGATTTACTTTTATTGTTTGACTCGTTTGTCTCTATGCTTAAAATAGTAAAAAGCCTGCAATGGGTATAATTTCTCTTAAGTTTGTTCGCAGGAAAAGTCACTAAATTGTTATAATCATCACCCCGTGCTATCTTTCATAATTTTCACTTGTACACCAATCTTTACGATATATTACATTAAAAAGTTTACTATATGGAAAAGGGATTTCAAACCTCAAACTTTCCTCAGGGGTTTACACACAATTCGCATATATTTCACCAGAATTAGTTGAAGAAATAGGATATAACAAAATAGACAGAATTATATTTTAAATAGTCAAGACAATTGGAAATTAGTCCCAAAAGCATTTCATTTTCCAAAGTTAAATCAAAATCTTTCCATCTTACAATCATTTAATTTTTTTTCCTACACCAATTATCATCTTTCAACATATCTGTCTGTTCAAAATTGGTTTGACTTTTTTTTCATTTTTCCAAACACCAGTATGGTGTGCTCTTTTTGCTAATATTAAGAAGTTATCAGATCAACAAAAGAGTGTGATTATCGAATCATAGGAACGAACTAATTCAAATTATATCAAGAATATAAAGATGTTTCCATTGCCCAACATCTCTTGGTTAATTGCTAGGCTTAATTCCGCACCACTCATCAGTCATGAGCCTATGAGGCATCGAGATGGACAGATATATTATAATAATATGACATGAACATTGATAATTTAAGTAAAAGGTAAACATAATTGAAAATTTTGGCTTCATGCTGAAAGTCATATATGATGAATACAAAGGTGTGGATATAATAATCAGCACGACATTTCCTTTGATTAGTCAAGTTTTCTTTTCTTTTTTTTATAAACAGTCAAGTTAGTCTAGCGGTTTCTAGCACAAAAGAGGCATTGTCCCAAAAAATATAAATTATATAAAAGAACTTATAGCGGATAGGAATGTTTGTTATAATAAATGAGCAAGATGAACGTGTTAAAACCGTAAAAAAAAAGTAAGATTTTACTGAAAATATTTTTAAGGGGATTTTTGCTATCTTATCTATTAAGAGGAAATAAGAATGAAAAGAGATAGAAATAACTGGTAGAGCAGAGGGATGAGTATCTTCAAAATCAAAATGAAGAAAAAAATATCAAAATTTGGATTTCTAAATCACAGGACCACCACATTTCATTCAGATACTTATAATTGGCCCTAATACATATTATTTGCCAATTCCTAAATTTTTACGGATGTAATTTATATCAATAAAATTGAATCGAATGATTTAACTCTTTCATCTTTCGGATACTTATAATTTATTTAGTTGTCACGATTTATATACGATGGACATAAATGGATGTTTACACAAAATTTTTTCCTAGAAAGTAAGAGCATCTGTTCATGCTAGATGAAATACTAGACTTGATCAAATTAAATATATTAAAATAAGAGGGAGAGAAAAAGAAAGGAGTGCCATTTTTTACCCATTCTTCCCGTACTACTCTCGAGGCTCCCCTGTAGTTGCAATCCCATGGCCCGCTACGTTTGTCAAGCGGTTGTCCTTGACAAAAAAATGCTCCTTCCAAGATCTCTTAGTTGATCATGCATCATAAACTCACTATCATCTCCAATTTTAATTAAGCACCTCATCTTCAATTCTTCGATTCCTTGATTTGGATAAAACCCACAGTCCTCCCACATGTACATGGCAAATTTGTGCACTTCGCTCCCTTTGCCAATAAAGAAACAAACAATATCGAGAAAAATCTGGTCTACCCAGGGGACGTGGTGCAAAGGTCTCTTGGGCGGACGTGTGCCTACCCAAGGAAGAGGGTGGACTCGGGATTCGCAGGCTGGAAGACTATAATACAGCTCTAACACTAAAACATATTTGGATTCTGTTCACTGATAAGGAATCCCTCTGGTGCAAGTGGATTCATTCTAATTTTCTGAAGAGATCCAAATTTTGGATTGCCTCGAAACCCACATGCTGTTCGTGGGCCTGGAAGAAGATCCTTGACCTCCGGTCATCTTTCTCAAATCTCTTTAGATGGGAAATTAGAGATGGTCGTGGGACTTCATTTTGGTTTGATTGGTGGCATGAGAGAGGTCCGCTCTTCAAGATCTTTAGTGACCGGGACATTTACCGTTCGCGCATTCCTCGGTATACCGCTGTTCGGAGTTTTTTTGACTCAATATGGCAAACTTCCGCAACTTTGGACTCCTTCCTAAGTTGGGCGGAACCAGCCCCTGTTTTTATTGATTCTCCGGACTTATATTCTTGGACGGCTCATCCCTCTGGAGTTTTTTCGGTCGCCTCGGCTTGGGACCATATCAGACCCAAAGGCCGGCCTTCACCGTGGCATTCCTTTGTCTGGGATCGGGATATGGCCCCTCGGCATGCGTTTCTTTTATGGATAATCCTCCGCCGCCGTTTACCTACCCAAGCCCTGTTGCTCCAGTATCATAGGATTACTGAAGGTTCTTGTGCCTTCTGTCGTTGCTGCCCAGATTCCATCGATCACCTATTCTTCTCTTGCCCTCAAACGGCCAGAATTGCATCGATTTGGGCTTCAAAGTGTGGTCTGCAGTGGACGAACCAGCCATGGAGTGTCTTCATTGGATGGGCTATGCAACAGTTTGGTGGCTCTTCTTTCTCTCAGCGTATCTCACGGTTCTCGCTTGGAGCCCTCTGTCATCTTATTTGGATGGAAAGAAACAATATACTCTTCAGAGAGAAGCTTTTCTTTGCACCGGGGATGGTCACACATCTTGTCAAGGTGGTCAAGGACAAAATTATCTCTATTGGTGAAGTGTCGGACACTCCTCAAAATAGAAGACTGCAAGCAAACTGGGGTCTTTCCCCGTCCAACCGTGTGACCACTTCTTTGAATTAGTAGCCTAGGTTTAGTCTGGGCTTGGGTCTTGGCCGCTGTTTGGCCTCCTCCTTTTGGTTCTCTTTGCTCCTTGTTGTCTGCTTTGTTGTAGCCTTTGTTTGTATAGTTGCTCTTGGCTCTGGTTCAGCTTTGGCTTTAGCCCTCTTGGGCTGGTTCTCTTTTAGTCGTTTCACCTTCAACCCTTATGGACATTCGGTGTCCCTTATGGGTCGAGGTTTTGTGTGCGACTCTTCTTGTACCCGTTTGCATTGTAATGCTATTCATCTTACTTACCAAAAAAAAAAAAAAAAAAATATCGAGAAAAATCTGCTTATGTCCATCTTCTAATGCATCATAACTTATTTGCAATATCTTTTGAACATCTTTATGTGGTTGGCCTTCTAATTGCTTCCGCACATCTTCCCATACTTTTCGATTCTTTTTTTTGTACAAGTATGAACCTACCACCTGAAGTGCCAAGGGAAGCCCACCCATGGTGGATATGATATCATGAGATATAGCCTCAAAGTCCCTCGGAGAATGATCCATGCGAAATGCATGTCTGTTAAACAAAAGCAAAGCTTGCACCTCATCCAATTCATTCAATTCATACTTGTAGTCTACCTCGAATTCAGATTGATCAAGAATGGCTTCATTTCTAGTTGTAACGATGATTATACTTCTTGCCATAAACCAATTATGTTCCCTAGCCAATGCATCTAGTTGATTCTTGTCATCTATATCATCCAGAAGAATGAGAACCTTTTTTCCTCTGAATCTAGATTTGATTATATTAATTCCATTGTCAACATTCCAAACTTTAGGTTCGATTTGCAGAATTTCCTTAATAAGTTGCTCTTGTAATAAGGAATACCGTTGCGGCAAGTTGTTTCTCGAATATCTGCAAGGAAGCTGCGATGCACAAAGTCATTCGACAGTTGGTTATAGATTACCTTGGCAAGTGTCGTTTTTCCGATCCCGCCCATGCCGTAGATTCCAATCATTCGAGCATTAGTGGTTGGAGTGTCTACCCAATTCCTGATTTTGTTCACATGATCACCAATTCCAACTAAGTGCTTACTAACATCAAGCTGAAAATCTTGTCGCAACTCGCTCAGAACCTTTTTCTTAATTTTTTCCACTAATTCTCCTTCATGCCTGTCCAACAACAAAACTCAATTGATAATTTCGTAATTATACTTAAATCTCATCAAATGACACCGACATACATGTGAAGAATGGATGGGGCCAATTAACATGCAAGATGTTTTGGTTTCACAAATAACAATGGGGGATGATAGCTAGTGGCCGTTCCATTTTTTTCTCTTTCGTTAGATGGATGTTGTTGGAATAGAATAAGATGGTGCACCTGGCTCGTTAAGAGTCCTTAGAAGTATAATATCTGTTATAAGGCTTAAGATTGCTGCTAGTTGAATGATAGGAGATCGATTTTTTTTTACTAAAAAAAGTTTAGGAGAAAAGGAGGTTACTCCACTCTAAGGCTAGGGCAGCACATAAGTCTAAATTGAGGACTTATAGTTGATCTACAGATCTCTACCGATGGGGTTTACTGATAGTGGAAATCAAACCTAGACATGGTAAATGTGAAAGTGCCCAGTCCTTTTCAACTGAGCCGACTTTCATTGGCATGAGGAGGTCTATTGTATCTGGGGGTGATAAAGCTTCGGAAGACTGAGCAGTCGAGTCCTTTCTAAGGGTACTGTTTGGTGAATGATACTATTGACCGGAGGGGTTGTCATTTCTTTGATTTTTGCTCCGTTGGAAACCATTGTGATTCATCTGTTTCGCGTGAACAAGAAAACTCACTTATCAAAAAAGAAAAGTTCAGGCGGAAGCAAAGTACCCATTAGCAACTTTCTCGGATTCCCATCCATGTAAGTCACTCACTTCTCTAAGTGCTCGTTTCCCTTCCTGGATATCCTTCTCATCAAAATGCTTTTTACGCGAATGGAATGCCTCCCCAAAACTTCCTTTTAGATACCGCACATTTGATGGGTCCACTTTGTAAAAGATAGGCAACACTATGTGTGATGTGCTCTTCCTACGGTCCATGATATGAATGAGCTCGCGGAGGCACCATTTGCTCGAAGCATAATTTTCAGAGATGACGGGGATCGAAATCTTAGATCGTGTGATGGCATCGAGAATCTTCGAACCAAATTCTTCACCAATTGGTATGCTGTTATCATCCTTGAACATGCAAATCGGCACAATCCCTGCCTCGATCAAACTATGGTAGAAGTGATCGGTGAATGCCTTGCGGGTATCCGAGCCTCTAAAGCTCAAGAACACATCATATTGACCGCTACCTACATCTGTGGGTACCGGAGGGATGAACGAAGAAGTGGATGCTCCCTCGATACTCTTTTCCCCTGCTCTCTTTCCCTTTCCATTTCCATGACTTTGCTCTTTGTCCATGGTGATCTGAGAGGGGAAAGTTGAAACGAAAGATGTTTTTTTTGCAAATGCTTGTTGGCTTGGTCCACTCCGGATAACGTGGACGTCCATTTCTCCCCTAGGCAATGCTGAAGAAGGTTTGTGTTCTTGAGAAAGGTAATAACGACACGGCCTTCAGTTGAGTTAGCCGACGTTGTTTCGCTGAGGAAGATTAGGTGGCCCTGAAGAGGCCCTCAAAAAGCTCACATCATTTACTTCTTCAGAAACACATATTTGAAATTAAACATATTGAAGTGTAATTTACCGACTTCCTTAAAACACATTTGAACAACTACATAACTTCGCGCACGTCTATGATATTCGGATTCTTTCAGTTCACACCTAAGATATTGAAATTATGTAGAAAACTCCATGGATGCATCTTCCTTTGAATATAAGCTCACACGATGCCTAATCCTTATTATAATCTTCGACCTTACTCTTATTATTTTTAGCCTAATATATAAACAACCCTAACTATCTCCACCACCTCATTTTCACAACCCCTTCTGTCTAATCCCATTCCCATTGGCCAAACTAATGTAGTGTCATGTAATTGTTGCCCAAAAAAACTCATCCTCTAGATGTGTGCACTTTACTAATTGGAGGAAATTTCCATCAATCACGTTTTTAATTTGGCGGGTTTCAAGTTTTAGGGATCGCTCATATGTAAAATTAACTAAAGCTAAAACATTAATGGAGGAAAAAATTTCAATTGCCCAGCTATTTGAATTATGAAGGTAGTCGATGAAAATGATTCTAAATGAAAGGGAAATACTTCCTTTTGAGCCCCCACTTCATTTCTTTCTAAAAGTGCATACAAATGAGAGGAAATGCAAAAATTGCACTTTTCTTCCAAAATTGGCCTTACTTCCTTTTTAAGGATGAATAGATTGAAGGATAATTAAGTCTATCAATGAAATTACGTTCCATTTACATAATTTCCACCTAACATGTATCCAAACATATTTCGAGGAATTTTAACTTTCCCACTCTTCTTTCATGGTCTAGTTTTTTTGTTCTTAATTTTTAGATTTTGAAATTTATGGCTTTAGTATGTTCGAAATTTGGGGCTTTTTGGGTGATAAAATTTTATGGCTCTTAAATAGGATTAATATTAATACAAAAGGTTGTGTCTCACTCGTAATTACAATATCACAGGAAGCAATTTTGCTCTTTGCTTTAGATGTAATGCTATGTGTTGCATCTTTTTGCATGTATGCAGGTTACCATATTGCATGGTGTTGTGTTGACATTTCGTATGGTGACACGTTTAATAATTGCATTTGTCATGTCACGTCGTCTAACCTGCTTTAGTAAAAGTGTCGTGTTCATATTTGTGGCGGTTCAACGAGTTTATTGAACACGTCTTGTTTGGGTTTTGCCATATTAGTGTTATATCGTAACTTGACATGACACAATTAATATGACACGACATGAATTGTCAGTTGTATCTTTAGTAACATGATCGCTTACAAAAACAATGATAAAAAAGAATGTCCAAAGTCTCTTAATTTTTGCAGTCTTTAAGGATTGCTTGACGAAAGTTTCACTTGATTTTTTTTTTCTGAAGAAAAAAAAAGAATTGCTAAAACTGTACAGGTCTCTCGGCCTTATTTCTCCAAGCTGATACGTTACTCTCTCTTCCAATGGCTCGGAACACAGTACTTTCCCTCTTGCTTAACTTCAATCAATCTTAGACCATCTTTGTTCTCTCCCTCTCTCTCTCTCTCTCATGTTCTTTTCTCTTTTTGTGTGAATGTTGTTTCTCTATTCGTATCGGGTCGGTTGCTTCACTTCTTTTATGTTTTGGTTCAAATTCGGCGATTTCATACTTTAATTTTAGTTAAAATTGTCATATTTTTAATGAAGTTCGAAATGCAAGGTAGAGATGAACAAATGGTCATTATCATTTCTCTCTTATTTTTTCACGTCAGCACAACATGCTACAATTCCATGTAAAAAGAATTTATTTTGAATTGGTATGTTATCACCGAGCCTTTCATCTCAAATTTTCAAATCTAAAAAGTTGATTGATATATTGTATGTTATGCACTCTTTTTCTTCTTATTGAGATTATTGAATACAAGCACACAGAGACGCAAGAAGCACCGCAAAGGAACAACCTGATATGAAATGGGGCATCTCTTTGTTTGCCTTGCTCTGACTTTGCCCTTTCTCCATGTTAGTCTGAATGATTAGAAATTAGGTTTGAAAGGTTTTGTGCAATTATTGAAGAGAATAGACCAACATGATCGATATTCGGAAAAATCTGGTTTTTAACTATTTTCGAGAAAAAAAAACAATTTATACAAAACCCGAGTATTTTGGATGTTTTAGGTTTAAGTAATTTTGGAGAATTGGGGTACATATAGGGCCGATGGACCCGAAATCGGGTCTAGAAGGATATTTTCATAATTTTAATCGAACGGGTTTTTTGTCACAAGGGAGTTTAGTCAACCATTAATGTTTTGAAAACAACATCGGAACATGGGCTAGCAAGCGGTTCCACCAGATTCAACCAGTCTAATCATTCATAACTTATTAGTTTAAACGAGAAGATTGTAGCAAGAAAAAATAGCAATATATGTCATGATGATTTTGAAAAAGTCTAGGGAATATCACATGTAATATTCTAAATGCCTTAGAGGATGTTAGGTGTTATGCGATGAGTAATATTCAAATGTATTTTTGTCCTATCAATGGTAATAGACTAGAGAATGAAGGCCGGGCTTACCTCGAGGAGCGATGCAGAGATGAAATCACTGCGATGGGTTTCAGTGTTTGAGAAAAAGTTGCCTTGAAGCAGATCAAGTTATGTCCGAGTCCTGAAAGGCAGTGCAATCAGAGGATCTCACCTTCACGCTTCAACCCGCAGCTATCAAAACCATATATATATTGAAACAAAAACGATCTCTCAGTGGTTTGTGGTGATTGGCGTTTCTCCTCTTCAAGCACTAGCACAAGGACTTGGGACTTTAAATAGAGCTTTACTTCTTCTCTTGGCCCAAAGGAGACGCGCAAATCATGTGGTGGTGGATAGCGTTTCTTAGACGAGGCAATCGTACTTCTTTTGATTCTGAACTTTTTGACCAGGACCACCCAAACAATCCCTTCCTCAAAATTGGCAAGACGACCCCCCCTGTAGACTTTACTTGGCAACTTTTGCAAGGTGTTCATATTGGGAATTACATCTTCTCGTGCCACAAAAGATGAGCTGGATGTGCTTCGGATACACACAATCCTACTGTAGATTTGCGCGTCTTTGATAAGGAAATTTACCTCTTTAACCGGCTAACCTTCACCTTTTGTTAGTTCTCTTTGTAATGGGATCACATGGCCACGCAAATCGAAGTGAAGATGCACGGCATTTTGCTTTCCCTTCCCGTAGAAATGAAAGCCTCTCACCATTGCAGGCGTTGAAATGGTCAAAAATCTACCTTTTTAACTCATATTTAGTGATCCGACCAAAAAAAAAACTCATATTTAGTGTACCGACCAAAAAAACTCATATTTAGTGAATTAGCTAAAATTTAAAAAAATAGGTTGTTATGAATTTAAAGTAACAAAATTTAATTCAATATATATGCTAATAAGTCTGAACCATGTCTATATACAATTCATATTTGAATTAGCACGAGCTGCATGAGCTTTTTCTTCACTTGCTTATTGCTTTGATCAATGATCGAGTGACATGCCATTCGTTCTCTACTCGTTATAAACGGCTAAATCTAGTGGGACTCATGTAAAACTTGTATGGGTCCTATCATTTTTAGTTTTCCAAACATGATCTTTCTCACGATATCAATTAGCTCCACGTCTTGACAACGACATCAATTAGGGTCAATTTAGCCAAACCTCTTCCATACAGTTATGGGCATAAGGAATTAGACTGGTATCATGTGCTTAATTTGCACACACAAATTTTCATCTTACATATTTAGGTATCAAAGTTATGGTGAAGTATAAGGGAATGAAGAAAGCAAATCGGTCTGTGTGGTAACGTTGCTTTTTTAGTTGCCAAGAAAGGGAGAAGGCAGAAAAAAGATTCTTGCGATTGAAAGCAAGTCAAAGTCTTCCACCTCGTTGCTTGTTTAGTTGCATTGTGAGACGAGAGACCATTATTTATCATGAAAATATTGTTTAAATTTAATTTATAAATGAGGCGACGGAGAAAATCAATCGCAATATATAATAATTGTACTGAAATTTGTGTTTCGCAGTGATGCCTTGTATGGGATTTGCACGATTTCTCTTAGGTGTTTTAATAAAATCTAAATGTCCAATAATGCTATGTAAATACGTTATACATCAAGCTTTTCAGTTTGCTTATTGACTCTAAATAACTCATATTGATCTGGTAGCATACTTGGTAATGTTATTGTTCTATAATTATACTCTTTCTCCTTTAAAATAGATATAAGATAGGATAGAACCAAACAAAAAAAAACCTATCTATTTTAAAAAGTAAGAGTCAAAAAAAAGAAAAGAAAAGGGACTCGTGTCATGAAACCCATGTTGATAAATAAGAGGGAATGAGGGACCGAATCTAAAGTTCGAGTTCCCCGGTTGGAGGGGCTGGACAACAAATAAGAAAAACCCAAGGGACTAATTCCGAAGTTTCTTTTTCTGGGGTGGAGGTGGAGACAAAAAGGAACCCTTCCCTCCCTCCCTCCTTCCCCTTCCATTCTCGCGGTCTCTCTCCGAATAGTTTTCAAAACTCCACCGGTCATAACAGGTGTTGCAGCCACTTCACTCCTTTGATTTAATGGTGGATTTCATTGTCTCTCGGATTTCTCTTTGATGTTCTTTTGGGTCTGTCACGCCCCGTACCCCACGAAGGCCGAACATCCGCGCGTAGGTCGACTTGAGGTGCGACGCTCCCAGGATTTGCGTCACCGACCCAAAAACCCAAATCAGAGAAAATACACGCCACATGCGGAAACGACGTACATATATATATATATATATATATATATATATATATATATACATACACCCAGACATGAAAACATAACCATGAGCAGCAAGAGAATATATTTTACGATAGACTGGACCAAATATAAACTTTCTTTATAACTTATATATTTACATTGTCCCTTTTCAAAACAAAATACATCAAGGGCCACGACACAAAAAGGGATCGATGGCCTAGGGTAACAACTATCTATTTGGGAGAGACGAGGCTATGGTCAAAAAGGGGTTAGCCTCTACTATTCACGTGAGGACATAGTCTAGGGCTCCCCGGCTGGATTGGATGGCACTCCTGACTCCTCAGAAGAGTCCTCCTCAGATCTCACTTCCTCGTCCGATCCAACTTCCTCCACTTCTCCGGCTGGCTCAGCATTCTCACCTATCGCTTCCATATTCAATTCTTCATCTTCCTCCGGGTTTGGATCGACGGCTATCACTTGCTGTTCTTCTTGCTCCTCGTTCATGGCTATAGGTCCATCCACTGTATCGCCTACACTACTCACGCTAAGGGAGGCTGGAGGATCCGATATTTCACCACTCACCATCTGTGGGATCATCACTCCGTTCACGTCTATCGGAAAGTCAAAAGTCCTGATCGGGGGTCCAGTTACGCCATCCGCTCCCCTCAAATACCAAGCTACATATTCTTGGGTTTGGTTGTACTTTGGTTGTACTCCTCTCCCACGTCTATAAGCACCACTGAATGGTACCTAATGTAACATCCTGAATTTTGACCCGTTATCGGGACCTATAAAGTGTATATTAATTCTCGTGTAATTTTAGTAAGTCTCGCCTGGACCTGATCAGTCTCGGGATACTAACCAAATGGGAAAGGCTACGTAGTATAAGGTACGTGGACCGAGAATCCAATCGTGATGGGATGCCGATTTCGACGAATGTCGAGGAAATATTTTGAGCCAATATAGGCCGATCTTAGGAAAATGACAGGTTGAGATTGTCAGTGATGCACGATCGGATCGCGAGTGATTTCGCAAGACCGAAAGTGCGTCTGACAAAGGAAACCCGATTTTAATCCAAACGATCGTGACCTCAGGTGCTAGTGATAATTCCTCTCGTTCTCTCAAAATTGAGACCATTATGATTTGGACAATCTTAGGTCGATACGCGTAACGCCTAAACAGCCGCCTGTTAGTGAGAGACCCTAAAACGACAAATCGAGTAAATTAGATCGCGATATTGGACCCGGACTTCGATATCAAAATTTCAAGGGTAATTACGACTATTTTGCAAGTCGGACGTCAATTTGGAATGGCCATTCATGTTTGGGATTAAAACGGTTGAAAACTGAAAATCTGTCAGAAAGTAAGAAAAAGACCATTTTGCCCCTAGGAACGCCGAGGCCGAATTCGGAGGCCGTTTGAAGTTATTTTTCGCGACCAGTGTCACTTTGGGGTAGCCACACTCGTTTGGAGTGGTTTTGAACAAAAAGTGGATTTTCGACAAAAAAATTGGAAAATAATATTATTTTATTCCCGGAAACTTCGCAGACGATTTTCGAAGGCTTAGAAAGTGAATTTCGCGATTCCGACTCTGGATCAGGTCTTACATGAATATTTAGGACTGGTATGAGCGAAAATCGAAATTTCGGTTCGGGACGGAAAAAGGACGAAAATGCCCCTAGGTCATTTTTATTTATTCCGAATTTTTGGGGGAAATTTTGGAAATTAACCAAGGTTGGTTAAGGTTAACTAGGGTGGGTTAACCATGGTTAGGGACAATTGACCATTTTGCCCTTGCATTATTGATTGGGAAGCATTTTTAGCCTTTGGATTAAGGATATTTTGGTCATTTAGGCTAGGATCTTGACATGTGTCCTCCACTCACCCCCCCTCTTGACCATCTTTGACTCTCTCTCTCTCTCCTCAGCTCCCTCACTCCCCGCGTCTCACTCTCTCTCCTCCCGCTTCTCTCTCTTTCTCTCGGCTGCTTCATTCTCCTTCACCGACCAGCACCGTCGGCCACTGTTCACGCCGGAATAGTGGTCCTCGCCGGAGCTGCTGGTCACCAGCCACCGTGTGCCACCCCTAGGCCTCACCCCCAGCCTTGTCGCACCCTTTTCCCCTGCTCCCGCCGCCCGTGGCAGCCGCTCTAGCCGGGACGAGCAGGACGCCGTCACCGTCGCCGGGCGAGTCCAACCAGGCCACGCCGCCGTGCGCCACCCCTCCGACCAGCCTAGCCTCCGCCGTCTCTCTCCCGTCACCCCAACCACCAATCAGACCGGCGCTCCCCTGTTTTGGCCGAGAGGTGGCCGTGAGCTTCGCCGGACCGCCGTGAGCCGCCGGCTTGCCTTGGAGCGCCGCCGTCGATTGTACCGCTCGCCGGTCATCGGCCGCTCGCTCCCGTCGTCTCGCGTCGTTATTAGGTGAGTAAAACCACTAATCCCTGAATTAGACTAATTTTGTGCAATTAGGGGTTTAATTAGGAGGATTAAGCTTAATTAAGGCCTAATGTTGTGCATTTGTGCATTGGATGATTAGGGGACCTAATTAGGACTAATTATAATGGTTTAATGGTAATTTAGAGAGGAATTGATGGCTGATTTGGAGTGGGCCTCATGGGCTCCGAATTTTGTCCTAATGGCCCAATTGGAAATTAAATGGGCCTTGATTGTTGGAGTTAAATTAAAAGTGTTGAAGCCCATTAGAAATTAAATGGGCCCTTGAAGTTGGAATTAATTTGAAATGGTTTGAAGCCCATTGGAAAATTAATTGGGCCTTTGATATAGATTGACTTGAATTTGTTTGAAGCCCGTTGGGAATTAAATGGGCTTTTGATTGTGAAATTTCCCGTTGGTTTTGATATGATTTAAGAATATAATTGTGATCGACGGGTCAGGCCTACGGGTCGAATATAATTGTGACCGACGGGTCAGGCCTACGGGTCGAATATGATTGATGACCATTGGGTCATGGCCTTCGGGTCGATTTATACAACTGTGGGCCTTCGGGTCGGGCCTTCGGGTCGAATGATTGATGACCATTGGGTCATGGCCTTCGGGTCGATTTAACTGCTTACGAGTTATACTGATATTGAAAGCCTAACCTGCAAGGCGGAAATAGTAAAAGAATTAGGGCTGAGGGCCCGAGTGATTCTAATGTGATTTATTTACTGGTTCAGTGTTTCATGCGTTTTATTTGCCCTCTGGAGGTGCACTTTAGCCTAGTTTAGAATTAGGGGTATTACTTGCTGAGTTTATCTCACGGTTGTGGTAAAACCGATTTTCAGAACCCCGTACATAGGATGCCGAGGAGAGCCCCTCTTTTTGGATATCCACATCGGATTCAGCGAGACGTTAGTGTTCATCCATGTGGAGACGGGTCAGCATACGTTAGATATCACTCGGTTGTGCTGGTAGACGTGGGAGAGCAATATAACCAAACCCATGAGTATGTAGCTTGGTGTTATAGGGGAACTGATGGTGTAACTGGACCCCCGATCAGAACTTTTGATGTTCCAGTAGATGTTAATGGCATTATGATTCCCCAGATGGCGAGTGGTGAAGTTTCTGATCCTCCAGCCTCCCTTAGTGTAAGCAGCGTAGGCGATACAGTGGATGGACCTATAGCCATGGACGAGGAGCAAGGAGATCAGCAAGTGATAGCCGTCGATCAAAACCCTGAGGAGAATGAAGAATTGAATCTGGAAGTGATAGGTGAGAATGCTGAAGCAGCAGGAGAAGTAGCAGAAGTTGGATCGGACGAGGAAATACTATCGGAGGAGGATTCTTCTGAGGAATCTGCAGCACCATCCGATCCAAACCGGGAACCGTAGAGCTGGTTTCAGTGTTAGGAGTTAGACTAACCCTCTTTTGTTGTAACCCTCCTCTAGTTGGTTAGCCGTTACCCTAGGCCACCGATCCTTTTTGTTTAGTGGCCTCTTTGATGTATTCTTTTTGGTTGTAAATAAATAGTTTGTATAAGTTTTAAAGGAGTTTACATATGTTCATATATCTGTTGCTGCTCATGGCTGAGTTTGTTATTATGTCCGGGTGTGTATATATATATATATACGTTGTTTCCGCATGTGCCGTGTTCTTTCTCTGATGTGGGTTTTCAGGTCGGTGACGCAAAAATCCTGGGAGCGTCACACGTTAAGTCGACCTACGCGCGGATGTTCAGCCTTCGTGGGGTACGGGGCGTGACATCCCCGTTCGAATTGGTATCAGAGCAAGGACAGCTCTGTTTGATCTAGTTGAGCCTTGGAGTGATAAGGAGAAATGACCATGGGTAGCTATAGGGTGACTTAGTGTGCTAAGTGTACCTCCAGAATGTTTGCGCTTGACTGTTGTAGTGATTGATTGAACCAGTATTGTGTAGGTGCGGCAGGACCCAAGGTTAGTATGTGAACTCTTGGGTGGAAATTATGTGCTGTTGTGTTAGCCGCATGCTGAGTGCTTATTTATTTCTGTGTTTATACCTGCCTAGGACTTAGACCGGTTAGTTGGTTTAGGTCTCTAATTCCTAGATGGAATTATAGCAGGTAGTTGAGCACTCAGAGTTTTAGATGAGCAGTGAAAGAGGAAGAGTGAGAGGAGCCCCAAGGAGGGGCGCAGGCAGAGAAGCTCGTGGTAGAGGTCGCGCTAGAGCGAGAGCGATAGAAAACATCGGTGTGGGTGCTAGAGAGGGAGAGAACCCTAGAGTTGGTGTTGGGGCTGCAGTGGACCCCAGAGCTGAAGTTAGACAGGTGGAAGATCCGCGCATGGAAGGAGTTCTTAGGGCGTTAGACCGAATTGGGAATGTGATGGATAGGCAAGCGCAGGAAAGAGAGAACGCGACCGCTCAGGCTGCTGAGGCTGCAGCAGTTGCTGCTGTCCATGAGAATCAAGCCCAAGCTCAGCCAGTGCAAGCTCAACCAATGGTGGCACCGAGGCCAATGCACCAGTTGGTGGAGTATTTCCTTAAGCTGAAACCGCCCAAGTTCACGGGTAGAGGTGACCCCGAAGCCGCCCCGCGTTGGGTGGAGGAGTTTGAAAAAACGTTTGATCTGTTAGAGTGTACTGAGAGGGAGAAGATCTCCTTGGCATCGTATCAACTGCAGGATAATGCCCACGATTGGTGGAAGGCGGTTAAGGATATAGTGTTTCCAGAATTTATGGAACCGACCTGAGCGATATTTGTTGAGCATTTCTATGGGCAGTTTTTCTCTGAGAGTGCCCAGGAGAAGAAGATGGCGGAATTCATGAGACTTCGTCAGGGGTCGATGACAGTGGTACAGTATGAGGCAGAGTTTACTAGATTGTCCAGATTTGCCCCGAGGATGGTTGAGAATCCCTTGGACAAGGCTCGAAGGTTCCGGGATGGACTGAAACCGGAACTTCGCACTCAGATGCTTTTGTTGAATATCAGAGATTATCGAGAGTTATATGAGCGAGCCCAGACTATGGAGCGGGATCAGATTGAAAGGGCATCTGCATCGGGTTCGAGGTTTATTCCTAATCGGGACAATCGTCGCTTTGTAAGGAGACCAATGGCTAGTAATAGACGGTTTGTTCCGCCCCCGAGAAGGATTATCGGGAAGCCCAGTCAGACACCACATAGGATTGGAGCTTGTTTTCGCTGTGGGAGTATGGGGCACCAGATCAAGAATTGCCCCCAGCAACGACTATTGGGACCCCCAGGTCAACCACAGCAGCCGCTTATGATTGGAAATCAGGCCGGAAATCCTCCACCGGCTAGTCAGGGCAGACCGCCCGCGCAAGGACGAGTATACGCGTTAGCGCGAAAAGATGCTGAGGATGCGTCGGGCGTGGTCACAGGTACCGTTTCTCTTTGCAATCATTCGGCATATGCGTTATTTGATCCCGGGGCAACCCATTCGTTTATTTCTGAGCAGTTTGTTAGATTGGTTGGTTTGGAGCCTGTTTTACTTGAGATTATGTTATGTGTGACGACCCCACTGCATGATAGGGTGTTAGTATCATTGGGATGCTTGGACTGTAAAATTGTGATTGGAAATGTTGAGGAAAGGATTGATTTAGCTGTGTTAGCCATGTATGACTTTGATGTGATCATTGGTATGGATTGGCTGACTAAACAGAAAGCCGTTATGGATTGCGGCAGCAGGACGATCCAATTTAATCCGATTGGTCGTCCTAAGTTTGAATTTCAGGGAAACCGAGGAGGAACCTCGATCCCTTGGATTTCCTCAGTGGAGGCATCAGAGATGCTTGAGGAAGGTTGTGAGGGGTATTTAGTTAATGTTAAGGATCCGACATTGGTGGAGCCTAAATTGGAAGAAATCTCTGTAGTATGTAATTTCCCCGAGGTTTTTCCTCAAGAGTTGCCGGGTTTGCCACCAGAACGAGAAGTGGAATTTGTAATAGAGTTGACCCCAGGAACTGAGCTAATTTCTAAGGCCCCGTATCGGATGTCTTTGTCAGAACTGAAGGAGCTGAAAGTCCAGATGCAGGAGTTGTTGGACAAAGGATTTATTCGTCCTAGTGCGTCTCCTTGGGGAGCGCCAGTCCTGTTTGTAAGGAAAAAGGACGGGACGTTGAGGTTATGTATAGATTACCGGTAGTTGAATCAGGTGACTATAAAGAATAAATATCCACTGCCAAGAATCGACGACTTGTTCAATCAGTTGCAAGGGGCGTCAGTATTTTCCAAGATTGATCTACGGACAGGGTATCATCAGTTAAGAATTCGGAAGGAGGATATACCCAAGACTGCATTTAGGACGAGGTACGGGCATTATGAGTTTACGGTCATGCCCTTTGGTTTAACGAATGTCCCTGCAGCTTTTATGGATTTGATGAACAGAGTTTTTAAGGAATTTCTAGATCAGTTCGTCATCGTGTTCATTGACGATATTCTGGTGTATTCGAAAAGTTCAGAAGAACATGAAGTGCATTTGACGGAAGTTCTACGGACGTTGAGGGAACATGCGCTTTATGCGAAGTTTAGTAAATGTGAATTCTGGCTTAGCAAGGTAGCCTTTCTTGGACATATCGTGTCGGGAGAAGGAATATCTGTGGATCCGACTAAGATTGAAGCAGTACTTAAGTGGCCCAGGCCGACGTCAGTGACAGAGATCAGAAGTTTCTTAGGATTGGCTGGCTATTATCGACGTTTTGTGGAAGGATTCTCGTCGATAGCCACGCCCTTGACGCGATTACTGAAAAAGGAAACTAAGTTTGAATGGGACAATAAGTGTGAACGAAGTTTTCAGGAACTTAAGCACAGACTGACGACAGCTCCAGTTTTGACTATTCCCTCTGGACCTGGTGGATTTGAGGTTTATAGCGATGCTTCATTCAAAGGACTGGGTTGTGTATTAATGCAACATGGAAAGGTAGTTGCATATGCGTCACGTCAGTTGAGACCTCATGAGGTGAACTATCCGACGCATGATTTAGAGTTAGCTGCCATTGTGTTTGCACTCAAGATTTGGAGACATTATTTATGTGGGGAAAAGTTTCAAATTTATACGGATCATCAGAGCCTCAAATACCTGTTCTCGCAGAAAGAGTTGAATATGAGACAACGTAGATGGATGGAGCTTCTTAAGGAATATGATTGCGACATCATATATCACCCTGGAAAAGCGAATAGAGTGGCAGATGCACTGAGTCGCAAGTCTAGTATGGCACACTTGATGATTAAGGAATGGACGTTATTGGAAAAGCTCCGAGACTCGGAATTTAAATTGGAATTAAGCCATGTGTCGAATCTACTGGCTACTTTGAGGATCGAGCCGGAGATTCAAACTAAGATTAAGGCTCTACAACCCACGGATCAGGAAATTCAGAAAATTTTGGGAATGAATGCCTCGGCAAGGAAGCCAGACTTCCAAGTATCAGAAGATGGAATCCTGAAGTATAGAGGACGATGGTGTGTGCCGGATGATACTGAGCTTAAGGAAGAAATATTAAGAGAAGCTCATCGCAGCAATTACAGTATCCACCCTGGCAGTACGAAAATGTATCAGAATCTACGGTAGTATTATTGGTGGAACGGATTGAAAACGGATGTGGCCAGGTATGTAGCTAAGTGTTTGACGTGTCAGCAAGTAAAGGCACAACACTGTAAACCTGGAGGATTGCTGCGACCATTGGAAATCCCCGAGTGGAAATGGGAACATATCACCATGGACTTTGTAACGGGACTACCGAGGAGTCAGAGAGGGCACGATTCAATTTGGGTGATAGTGGATAGACTGACTAAGTCAGCGCATTTTCTGGCGGTGCGCAAGGATTTGGAGTTAGAAAAGTATGCAGAGCTGTATGTAAGACAGATTGTGAGACTGCATGGAGTACCAGTGACGATTACTTCAGATCGTGATCCGAGGTTTACAGCGAACTTCTGGAAAAGTCTGCAGACAGCTTTGGGGACAAAGGTGCAGTTCAGTACAGCTTATCACTCGCAGACTGATGGACAATCAGAAAGGACTATCCAGACTCTCGAGGATATGTTGAGGGCATGTGTAGTGGATTTTCAGGGTAAATGGGAAGAACAGCTGCATCTGGTGGAGTTTGCATATAATAACAGTTATCAGCAGAGTATACAGATGGCCCCATTTGAAGCTTTGTATGGCAGAGCGTGTAGGACTCCCGTGTGCTGGGATGAAGTGGGAGAACGGAGCATTGCGGGCCCAGAGTTAGTACAGCAAACAGTGGAAGCTGTTGAGATCATTCGAGAGAGGTTAAAGACAGCACAGAGTCGACAGAAAAGTTATGCCGATCGGAGACGACGACATCTGGAATTTCAAGTTGGGGATCATGTATTTTTAAAGGTGTCGCCTATGAAGGGATTATCCCGATTTGGCAAGAAAGGAAAGTTGAGTCCGAGGTTTGTTGGACCGTTTGAGATTCTGGAAAAGATTGGCGATATGGCGTACAGGCTGGCCTTGCCACCAAATTTGTCTCAGATACATAATGTCTTCCACGTGTCGATGTTGAGAAAGTATGAACCAGACCTGACACACGTTCTAAGATACGAAGAAATAGACGTGGACGACAGGGTGTCGTACGTGGAGAGACCAGTCGGAATCGAAGATAGAAAGGATCGAGTGCTCCGGAATAAGACAATCCCGATGGTTAAAGTAACTTGGGAGCATCATGGAACAAAGGGCGCTACTTGGGAAAGCGAAGAAGCCATGCGACGTCAACACCCCCAATTGTTTGAGGAGCAAGTTCGAAATGCAAATTTCGAGGACGAAATTTTTGTAAGGGGGGAAGAGTTGTAACATCCTGAATTTTGACCCGTTATCGGGACCTATAAAGTGTATATTAATTCTCGTGTAATTTTAGTAAGTCTCGCCTGGACCTGATCAGTCTCGGGATACTAACCAAATGGGAAAGGCTACGTAGTATAAGGTACGTGGACCGAGAATCCAATCGTGATGGGATGCCGATTTCGACGAATGTCGAGGAAATATTTTGAGCCAATATAGGCCGATCTTAGGAAAATGACAGGTTGAGATTGTCAGTGATGCACGATCGGATCGCGAGTGATTTCGCAAGACCGAAAGTGCGTCTGACAAAGGAAACCCGATTTTAATCCAAACGATCGTGACCTCAGGTGCTAGTGATAATTCCTCTCGTTCTCTCAAAATTGAGACCATTATGATTTGGACAATCTTAGGTCGATACGCGTAACGCCTAAACAACCGCCTGTTAGTGAGAGACCCTAAAACGACAAATCGAGTAAATTAGATCGCGATATTGGACCCGGACTTCGATATCAAAATTTCAAGGGTAATTACGACTATTTTGCAAGACGGACGTCAATTTAGAATGGCCATTCATGTTTGGGATTAAAACGGTTGAAAACTGAAAATCTGTCAGAAAGTAAGAAAAAGACCATTTTGCCCCTAGGAACGCCGAGGCCGAATTCGGAGGCCGTTTGAAGTTATTTTTCGCGACCAGTGTCACTTTGGGGTAGCCACACTCGTTTGGAGTGGTTTTGAACAAAAAGTGGATTTTCGACAAAAAAATTGGAAAATAATATTATTTTATTCCCGGAAACTTCGCAGACGATTTTCGAAGGCTTAGAAAGTGAATTTCGCGATTCCGACTCTGGATCAGGTCTTACATGAATATTTAGGACTGGTATGAGCGAAAATCGAAATTTCGGTTCGGGACGGAAAAAGGACGAAAATGCCCCTAGGTCATTTTTATTTATTCCGAATTTTTGGGGGAAATTTTGGAAATTAACCAAGGTTGGTTAAGGTTAACTAGGGTGGGTTAACCATGGTTAGGGACAATTGACCATTTTGCCCTTGCATTATTGATTGGGAAGCATTTTTAGCCTTTGGATTAAGGATATTTTGGTCATTTAGGCTAGGATCTTGACATGTGTCCTCCACTCACCCCCCTCTTGACCATCTTTGACTCTCTCTCTCTCTCCTCAGCTCCCTCACTCCCCGCGTCTCACTCTCTCTCCTCCCGCTTCTCTCTCTTTCTCTCGGCTGCTTCATTCTCCTTCACCGACCAGCACCGTCGGCCATTGTTCACGCCGGAATAGTGGTCCTCGCCGGAGCTGCTGGTCACCAGCCACCGTGTGCCACCCCTAGGCCTCACCCCCAGCCTTGTCGCACCCTTTTCCCCTGCTCCCGCCGCCCGTGGCAGCCGCTCTAGCCGGGACGAGCAGGACGCCGTCACCGTCGCCGGGCGAGTCCAGCCAGGCCGCGCCGCCGTGCGCCACCCCTCCGACCAGCCTAGCCTCCGCCGTCTCTCTCCCGTCACCCCAACCACCAATCAGACCGGCGCTCCCCTGTTTTGGCCGAGAGGTGGCCGTGAGCTTCGCCGGACCGCCGTGAGCCGCCGGCTTGCCTTGGAGCGCCGCCGTCGATTGTACCGCTCGCCGGTCATCGGCCGCTCGCTCCCGTCGTCTCGCGTCGTTATTAGGCGAGTAAAACCACTAATCCCTGAATTAGACTAATTTTGTGCAATTAGGGGTTTAATTAGGAGGATTAAGCTTAATTAAGGCCTAATGTTGTGCATTTGTGCATTGGATGATTAGGGGACCTAATTAGGACTAATTATAATGGTTTAATGGTAATTTAGAGAGGAATTGATGGCTGATTTGGAGTGGGCCTCATGGGCTCCGAATTTTGTCCTAATGGCCCAATTGGAAATTAAATGGGCCTTGATTGTTGGAGTTAAATTAAAAGTGTTGAAGCCCATTAGAAATTAAATGGGCCCTTGAAGTTGGAATTAATTTGAAATGGTTTGAAGCCCATTGGAAAATTAATTGGGCCTTTGATATAGATTGACTTGAATTTGTTTGAAGCCCGTTGGGAATTAAATGGGCCTTTGATTGTGAAATTTCCCGTTGGTTTTGATATGATTTAAGAATATAATTGTGACCGACGGGTCAGGCCTACGGGTCGAATATAATTGTGATCGACGGGTCAGGCCTACGGGTCGAATATAATTGTGACCGACGGGTCAGGCCTACGGGTCGAATATGATTGATGACCATTGGGTCATGGCCTTCGGGTCGATTTAAATTGTGATGACCATTGGGTCATGGCCTTCGGGTCGATTTATACAACTGTGGGCCTTCGGGTCGGGCCTTCGGGTCGAATGATTGATGACCATTGGGTCATGGCCTTCGGGTCGATTTAACTGCTTACGAGTTATACTGATATTGAAAGCCTAACTTGCAAGGCGAAAATAGTAAAAGAATTAGGGCTGAGGGCCCGAGTGATTCTAATGTGATTTATTTACTGGTTCAGTGTTTCATGCGTTTTATTTGCCCTCTGGAGGTGCACTTTAGCCTAGTTTAGAATTAGGGGTATTACTTGCTGAGTTTATCTCACGGTTGTGGTAAAACCGATTTTCAGAACCCCGTACATAGGATGCCGAGGAGAGCCCCTCTTTTTGGATATCCACATCGGATTCAGCGAGACGTTAGTGTTCATCCATGTGGAGACGGGTCAGCATACGTTAGATATCACTCGGTTGTGCTGGTAGACGTGGGAGAGCAATATAACCAAACCCATGAGTATGTAGCTTGGTGTTATAGGGGAACTGATGGTGTAACTGGACCCCCGATCAGAACTTTTGATGTTCCAGTAGATGTTAATGGCATTATGATTCCCCAGATGGCGAGTGGTGAAGTTTCTGATCCTCCAGCCTCCCTTAGTGTAAGCAGCGTAGGCGATACAGTGGATGGACCTATAGCCATGGACGAGGAGCAAGGAGATCAGCAAGTGATAGCCGTCGATCAAAACCCTGAGGAGAATGAAGAATTGAATCTGGAAGTGATAGGTGAGAATGCTGAAGCAGCAGGAGAAGTAGCAGAAGTTGGATCGGACGAGGAAATACTACCGGAGGAGGATTCTTCTGAGGAATCTGCAGCACCATCCGATCCAAACCGGGAACCGTAGAGCTGGTTTCAGTGTTAGGAGTTAGACTAACCCTCTTTTGTTGTAACCCTCCTCTAGTTGGTTAGCCGTTACCCTAGGCCACCGATCCTTTTTGTTTAGTGGCCTCTTTGATGTATTCTTTTTTGTTGTAAATAAATAGTTTGTATAAGTTTTAAAGGAGTTTACATATGTTCATATATCTGTTGCTGCTCATGGCTGAGTTTGTTATTATGTCCGGGTGTATATATATATATATACACGTTTCCGCATGTGCCGTGTTCTTTCTCTGATGTGAGTTTTCAGGTCGGTGACGCAAAAATCCCGGGAGCGTCACACGTTAAGTCGACCTACGCGCGGATGTTCAGCCTTCGTGGGGTACGGGGCGTGACATCCCCGTTCGAATTGGTATCAGAGCAAGGACAGCTCTGTTTGATCGAACAGATGATGAGCTTTGTTTTGCAACAATCGTGCTTCCAATTGTGAAATATGATAGATGATGAGCAATTATTTTCAAACTAGAAAGATAATGCCCTGATATAGATGGTTGAGAAATAATTCTTTGGTATAGAGAGAAGGGCCGCGCTTTTCCACTCTCACTGTAGCTAAGGCACTCACTTTTTTGTTGTTTTGACCATACTATCTTTTATGGGGCCCACTACTTTTGGTACAATTTTACATAATCCTTTTTTATTATTTGGTCAATTCTATTTATTTTGTTTCTCTTTGTTTTCCATATGGGTCTCACTTTCCTTTTCTTTCTTTTCACTCCTCCCGCTCCTCTCTCTCTCTTCTCTCTTGGGTGCTTTCTACGCCTCCCATTCCTTCTTGTTCTTCTTTTTCCTACAAATCTCTTTTGCCTCACAGTTTGCTCTATAAACTTGAAAGGAGTTTTGTAGCTTGCTACCATCGAATGTATTTGCAATTGATCGCCTAGTTTATATTAGAATTGAAAATCATATTTCTTTTGGGTTTTTTTGGTGTTTTGTCTAATGCAGTTTTCCCCATTATTGGCAGAGAAAACCCGTGCTCCTTTTATAGCTATTAACAGCCAAGTTCATGGTCGTTGACAAACATATCTAGTATCTATGGGAAGGCTCCAACAAACTGATTCAATTTGTTATCTACACAGTGCATGTTCTTGAGAGCTTTTGTCTCTCATATTTCTTGATTTTCTCCTTTATCTAGATACTAATCATGATTTGGTGTTCGTTCCATCTTCGAAAATCTAAAGATGCTTATAGGCGAAACCTGAAGAATGGTATTTTTTGTCGGTCTCATTGTCATAGTTAACAATGAGGTTTTAATGTAATCGACCTAGATATGAAAACCCAAAGTCATAACTTTTTTCTTACAAAACATTCAAATGCAAAGATAAGTTGAAAGCTTTTTGCAAGTCACTGGAAAAAGCACAACAAAAGGAGCAAAATCTTACACCAAAACATCAATTCTAAATACATCAAAATTTCCATAAAACAAATAAAGAAAAGTAACAAGTTGCATATGCAACTTAACAAAAAATATTGTCCACTCAGCTGCTTGGCTCCCCTCAAGAAAATTCATTGTGCCTATGTTTCATCACCATGAATTCCAATGGTTCTCAAATGTGTGTTTGATCCGAGATCTTCACCTTTCGATTTACATGTCCGACTATTATGACCATAACCTTTACAAGTACCACATCTCTTCCTCTTTTCAATAATCTCAAATACCGAAGGATCACGTTTTGTAAAAGTTGCTTCTCCTTTAGTTTTTGAACTAGAAGGACGACCTTTATGAGATGTAATTTGGGGCTCATATAAGATAGTATCACTTGCTCGAATAAAATGTTCAATTTGCTTTCGAACAATTTCCTTTTTGGAAAGCGGCCATTCTTGATACTTCCTTTCCAACTCATGAAGTAGTTGCTTGAATGAATCTTCTTCATAATTTTGAGCAATATCACCGTCCAAAAAGGACCTTGTATCAAGCCTCCATTGTAGATTAATTATATCAAGAGGTAAACCATCGGAAAACCTAAATCTTATCTCATGCGCACATGGAAGTCCCATGGATTGCACAAAATGCCCGGTACAAGGAGGTAGTTCAACCCTACTTTTAGCAATCTCATTTTGCTTGTAAAGTTTGTCTAAAGCAAATACTGACACACGGGTAATCAAGTTCCTGAAAAAGAGGAATATGAAGATGATGAGGAACTCTTACCTTTTTGCTTGACAAGTTGCTTATGATTTCTTGAAATTGATTCTCAACTGCAAGGCATATCTTCTTTTTCACCTCAACTAAATCCCCTGTTGAAACTTGTATATATGCTTTCAAAGTCGAATGTGCCCCTTCAGCTCTTGAAGTAACCCGGTTTCCAAAATGCATGTGCAAGTCTATCCAAACTGTCACAAAAAGCTCCATGAAAGGAAGCCATGTATTTTTTATGTAGTTAACAACTGATCGTTTTTCCTTACAACTATATTCAAATTGCCGAATATTTTCATCATATTTTGCTTCAGTCTTGGAGTTCAAAACCTTGGACCAATCAGACATAAAAGAATCCCAATGTGTTCCTTCTACAAACTGAGGTTTACATTTTGCCACAATATTTTTCTCTATGTGCCAAACACACAACAAATTCGCACTTTTAGGAAAAACGATTCGAACTGCATTCATCAATGCCAACTCCCTATCAATGACAATAGCTGAAGGTTGACAATCAACACCCAATATGTTGCTAAACATTGTCAAAGCCCAAACATAATCTTCCTCTTCCTCCTTTCTCAAAAAGACAAAGCATGAGTAGAAAGATGTATTAAAGCAGGAAACTCCAATAATATCCAACAAAGGCATTTTGTATCTATTAGTCTTGTAAGCACAGTCCATTACAAAGACACTTGAGAAACTCTTCGTTAGTGCCATGGAAATAAGATGTGAGGAAAATAAATGTGTCAAGTGACCCTCAGCATCATGTTTAAAATTGTAGATGAATTCACCTGTACTAAGCTCATCCATTAAAGCTTGAACTATAGTGCGACCATTCAGATATTCACGACAGAATTTCGATTTCATGTTATAAACAGTTTTAGCAATAGCTTGAACATTGGGATTACTTTGTCTCAAGGAAGAAAGAATTTGGCGAGGAGGTATATCGGCCTTAGACATCTCTTTTACACACAGAGCTTCAACTTTAGAGAATCGACAACAAGTAGGATATCCTGACATATCACTTGAAGGATCATGATTATGTGAAGCATTCACTACTTTGAGTGACCATGATCCATTCTTCTTTTTATAGCCACAAACATCAAAAGGACAGTTAATCAAACGGGATCCGGTCTTTCGTCTTTGACTCGCAACATAAATATTATGTTGATCACGATAGCTACCTCCCCTGTCGCACCTAAGAAGAACATATTTGTCTCTCTTTGACCTTTTAATAGGGATGACATAACCTTGAGCAAGAAGATGGCTTTGCACACTTCTCAAAAGATCTTCTCGAGTTAGAAAATAACCAGATAAAATTTCAAATGAACTTGTTAATATGATCGATTGCTCTTCTCCATTCGCATTTTCATCATCAATAGATGCATTCAAGCAATTTGGGTCCTCTCGAATATTATCAGTAGAGAATCAAGTGGATGCCCAATTAAAATAGAAACTCTTTTCTTAATATTATAATGGCAAACTATCTACACCTACTCATTATAACACAATATTTAATTACCAACAGTGTATGAGTGAGTAAAACAATGGGTTAAACAAGTATAAATGATGATTTCCAACAAATGTGTGATTTCGAAATGGTTGTTGAGAAATCAAGTTCAATTCTGCACATAAATATAGTCTAGGGCTAAAAGCAACGGCTGCAACACAATTGAAAGAACCAACGCAACATTGTAGCACTATGTTCCATGAAATTAATCTATGAAAGCATAAATTTTTTTCAACACTTTGAACACAACACTTAAAATTGCAATCAAATCAAACCACTAATTCGAATCTAGCTTCATATCATCTAAAAGAACACAACTCACTTATTGCCCTTGACTTTTATGTCTACACATGTTTTCTTTCTCTACACTCTCACATGTGCAAGAAGAGACAAAAATATATAATTTTAAAAAAGGGAAGAGACAGAAGCAGTGCTTCTCAATATCACAAAAAAAAATCACCTTCCATGGTGAAAGAAGAGCCTGTGTGCGGAGAAAAGGCACTCACTGGGGAGATCACCAATGAGCCCAACGCCGGTGCCGGCGCAAGTGTAGAAGATGATGGGTTTGGCATCATAGGTAATAAATAAAGGACGATGGGTTTGTGGAAGAAGAAAGAGGAGGAGGGTGAGGCGTGGAAAGCATGCAAGAGAGAACAGAGAGATGAGTGGAAAGAGTAAAAAGAAGAAGAAGAAAAGTGAGACCCATATGAAAAAAATAAGAAGAAACAAAATAAAAACAATTGACCAAATAATCAAAAAAAGATCATATAAAATTGTACCATAAATAGTGGGCCCCACAAGGGATAAGATGGTCAAAACAACAAAAAAGGGAGTGTCTAAGCCATAGGAAGGAGTGGAAAAAACGAGGTCCAAAGAGAATAATGGAACTTTACTATGAGGTCCATCTCTATTTTGCTAATATAAGCTATTCATTGAAAAAATACGCAATGTCGACATTTTACGAGAGATTCTTGAGGAAAGAATTTGAATGTGTTAGTGATATTAAAAGTTGAGAACTAGTGATGTAGGGGAAAAAATTCAAGGTCATGAGTCTATTTAAAAGTTAAATATCATTTGCACTTTACTTTGTGAAATACATCATCTTACTAAAATGAGAATAAAAAAAAACAAAATTTCTAACATGATATATGTTAGTGATTAAAAGGATTGATGAACAACGCATGACGCTTTCAGGATGCTATTCTACTAATGCTTTTAGTCCTTGCCGTATCTTCCTTTGGACCTCACCCTCTAGTCAAGTCAAACTTGCAGGCTTGGTCCACTCGCAATAAGTGTACGTTAATTTCCGCCCTTGGAAATGCCGAAGAAGGTTCGTGCTCTTTGGCAAGAGAGAGAGAGAGAGAGAGTCACTTCAGTTAAGTTTACCGACGCTGTTTTGTTGCGGAAGATTACGGGATGAGCCCTAAAGAGGCCCCCCAAAAAGCCCACATCATTTACTTGTTCGGATAGTCAATCGTTCAATTATACGATTTTACATAACTTCACGCATGTCTGAAAATATTTAAGGTGCCTTTGGTAACATTTCTATTGCTAGGAACAATTTCTAAGCAGAAATAGTTTTTTCTATTTCTATCCTTTGAATGAGTGTTTGAGCAAAAGAATGTGTTTGGTAACTATGGTAACTATACAAAATTTTTATTCTCTGAATAAAAAAAAAAGAAAAGTGTTTGGTGCAATCCTAAAAAAATTTTGCAACGTAAAATTTTTCTTAGTTTGCTAGAGGAGGAAGAAGAAGGAAGAAAAAAGGAAAAGGAAAAAAAAAAGACTTGTTTCAGAAACTGTTTCCAGGAACAAAGAAGTAATTTTTTCCTACTTCTCGTTTCAATTCTAAACCTATTGACCTGACGTTATCAAATGGATTTATGTTCTTTTTCTATTCCAGGGAACAACAAAATATAAACAAGAAGGAATGTAAATGCTCCATCAGTGCTCTTATTTGCTGCATTTGTATTGCTTCCACTCCTTTTCCTCTTCTTGAGAAGATTATAAGCAAACACAAAAAGAAGAATTGGTGCAACAAGCACCACAAAAAGAATGCCCTGAAATGAGCTGATGCAATCCTTTGTTTGCTTTGCTCTGGCTCTTTCCTTTATTTGAAATGCTCATACTCAACTCGACTCAATCCCCACATAGCTAAAATTAAGCTCAACCTCATAAGGAACAGATTTCTCAAGAAACAATACACTAAAACACAAGGCCCCCCTTAGAATTGGCTGTTATGCAAGAGTAAGCAAATTTGACAGTAAAATTACATATGTTGATCGTCTTCATGCAAAGAATCACAAAATGCTCTCTAGGCATACACCATGACTATATAGAGCAGAAGGCACACAAAGAAAGAAAGAAAGCTATGACATGCCATTTTGATTACAACAAATTCCTCCATATTCTTGGATACTCAAAGCCACCTAAAGATTGGCATGCATATCTACAACAACTAGATGGGAAGGGAAATTGGGATCGGATCCCATCTAATTAATGGCGAATTTTTTATTTAGTATCTGTAATTTTCCTTATTAATTTTCCTCACACTAATTTACCAAATACATATCATTTCATTACTTTTCTTTACAAGACGTAATTTTCTATTTGTCGTTGTAAGTGCCGTAAGTCATATGATTTGTAATATATCACAAACAATAATAATAATCTACCTTAGTTTATGGTAAATTTCTTTCTCTATTGTTAGCAAATTACTAGATAGACCGTAACTTTTCAATTATCTGGATCCTATGTTTAATGTCTATTTGTTTAATAGTGAATTTCTTTCATGTACTTTTAGTAAAATATATGAATCGATCACTACTATCATTTACGCTTTGTAAAATTTTGAGGCCTACGTGTTAGTAATTTTCCTTATTCAATGCAACTTAACTTAATTAAATATAAATTTCATCACGCGTGCTTAACTTTCCTTTAATGTCCGGAAATTATGACATAATAATGATTTTACAAAGCAAATTTCACGAACCACCCTTTTTCTCTTTTTATCAACTAACTGTCCATATTGAATGCAGGATTGGCCTTGTAAAATTGAGTTCTGACTTAAGAAATTTCCATCACGCTTATGATTTTTTGGTCACGATAAAGTGGTATTTTTTTTTCAAACAGCAAAGTAGTGTCAGAAATGCTATTTTTCCAAATTTTTTGAAAATCCTTCCATTGAAATATAAATATATATATATAAAGGTTAAAATGTAATTAAGAAAAAGTATTACTTTGTCAATTTTTTCCTTTTTCTTGATGCACAAATTTGAGATACTTCTCGGATATCTATAACTTTAGCACGAGATGCATGTTCTTTTTTTTTTTTTTGCAAAGGAGCCTTTACACACATCACTATCTACCAATGTCAAGAATGATCCAAACCCAGAAAGCAATAAAGTCCAAAAGGCTCACTCCAAACGAAATGAAAGGTAAATTTCAACCGTATAACTTTTCTTAAGAAAATTCCTTTTTTTTTTGGCTAACAATGTGGTCTTCAATTTCTTAAAATATTCGATTGATCTAGATGGATGTAGCAGCTCTTACTTCGCACACGTGGGATAATTACGAAACCATATTTAAGCGTCTAACTTTTTTCTTTTTTGCCAATATTGCAATTCTTGTAACGTGACTTTTTCTTTAACGCAAAACATCGAAAACAAATCGTATAAATATATATAAAGAAAAGGAACCATGCACAATTTTTCAGTGATTTTTTGGAATTCGAATAATGATTTTCTTTTCCAAACTTTTAAGAGAGGTGCGATTGATTAATAATTTTTCATGTGTCTTCTCACCTAATAAGCCCAAGGGTGTCAAACGAAACCAAAAGAACTTACGGGAGAGGGGTGGAAATAGAACTTCCAACAAACTTCAGCTGCGAAAACTGAATTTTCAAGGGAAAAAATTGAAAATATCTGGCTCCATTCTCTCTCCCATCCTCCAGCGTATGAAAAATAGAAAGGGAAAACATCAATCGCGCCATCGCTGGGCAAGGTTTTCTTTCGAAGAGAGCACTCCGAGCGCGCGCTCTCGACCGAGGCTACGGCTCGATTCCATTCCATTCCGACTCGTGCATTGTCGATCGATCGATCGATCGAATCGATTCGATGGAGGGTCGGGGGGTTGGAGGATCTTCGGCTTCTCAGCTTGGCTCTCGACTTCGGCTTCGACGAGCAATCCGCCACCAAGTGCTTGGACCGCCTCGTTTCCCTCTACGGTAACTCGAATCGTCTCTTCGTCGCCCATTTCTTATGCTGATTAGCGTTTGCAGAGGTGTTTCTCTTTCCCACAATGACGATGGCTGTAGAATAGGGTGCTTAGTGAAGTAGTATTACTGACGAGCAAAATGTCCGGCACGGTTCCAGTTTGACGTGTCGAGGCTCCTTTGGATGGTGGTTTCTCTTGGTTATTGGCCGAATTGGGTGGTTTCTGGTGATTAGGGCATGGCGTAATTGCTTGTGTTGCGCGGATGATTTTTGAATTGATTGATTGTGCGTTCCTAAATAAGGAGATTTGTTGCGGTTAGTCAGTGTTCTGATGATGGCTCTGAAATTGCCTACTTTGGATTTGAATGGAATGGATCTGGTTAAGTTTTTGTTCATTGAGTGTTAATCTCATTGTCATTTCTTTGTGGGTTTGGCCGAGTAGTCTTATTGACTTGCAAAATCATCTCTTTCTTCGTTTGGTTTTTCTTAAGGTGACAAAGGTCGAGAGTTTATCACTGTGGAGCACTGTGGCGATGATTTTCTAGCAGAACTTACCGAAACTATGCAAGATACTGAGGATTGGGATGATTTGCAAGCCGCAGAATTAGAAGCTTGTGGAGTTTTGACTGACATGTTTGGCCAAGATATCCCTAATGAGGGCGAATGCAGTGTTGTGCACGATGTTAATATCATAGAAGATTCTCCACAACCTGAGAAAAATCAAACTTTTCTTGAGGTAGATTCCTCCACTGGC
Organism: Syzygium jambos; assembly: GCA_031216235.1. Classification (NCBI taxonomy): domain Eukaryota; kingdom Viridiplantae; phylum Streptophyta; class Magnoliopsida; order Myrtales; family Myrtaceae; genus Syzygium; species Syzygium jambos. Next base: position 22,592,475 of record CM062221.1, on the reverse strand, counting down.
AGTGAGGATGAAGATGATATATTTGGCAGTAAAATGGGCAGGAAATCCAAATGCTATATTCCTGATCAAAGCAGTACTCCGGGCAATTCATCCACTCAATTTCTGGCCAGACGTTCTTTAGAATCCATGGTATGCTTCTGAAAACTGTGAAGTTGTCTCACTCCTTTCTGCCCCCACCAGTTTTAAGGGATTAAGAAAAAGAAAGAAAAACAGGGTGGCTTGGTATGTCTTTTCCCATGCCCAAAACTAATTTGGTTGATAGTTGTTAAGTTTGTGGCTCGAGTTTTTGATTCATAGACCTAGATTTGGCTTGGGATTGGCCCGTGTAATTGCATGGACTAAATACGCGGCTTGAAGAATGTCTCACTATTGGATAGGGTTGGCCGTTCGCTGAAGCAATTGTGGACACATGAAGAAGCCACAATAGTTACCGGGCAAATTCCAGGAGTCTGGCCACAATGGTCCAGTTGTTTAGGAGGTTGACAAAAAGTTGGCAGATCTTGGCACGTCCTTTTATTCTTTTAACAATGAATATGCAACCCATGTTTTTATATATTCTTGTTGCTTAGGTATATTGGGGCCAACATTGAAAATGAGAAGAATTGAGAACAGATTTGTCTTGGTTTTTGATCGAGAGAGATTAGAGTGTCCTCAGAAAACTCTTGGGAAACGCTTTCCACTCGTCTCGTTCGTTTTTGATTGACTCTTGCAATTGGGGTTTTGGTTAGTGAGAAATTGATTTATTTCTTGCTGTAATTCACTCTTGGTCATTCTGAAATAACTCCTCCCGTTGACGTAGACGAAACTGCCCAACCCCTTAAATTAGTGCGTCACTGTTCTTTGCTCTTAAAATTATGTCTTTCCTTGATCATTTCCAGTTTGCTTGTAATTCTGCTCACAGCAAAGGACCTTATGCAGGTACCTGTACAAAAGCATTTAGTAAACTGATTATGTGGGCTCTCATATGATCAAATGTATAATAGACACTCCTAACTCGCCAGTTACTTCCACAATCTGTAAGATCTAAAATGACTTATATTTGATTTGTTTGGTCAATAAAAAACAGTTGAGTTTTGTTTTGGATGATGTAACAATACCTATATTTTCTCAAATCTTTTGAGAGTATAGTACATCATCCAAGTGTGGAACTTAGCATCCAGCATCTTCGATAGGAGTGTTTCGTGATATGAAGGCTTGGGATTTCTTTGTGCACAATTTTCAATTTGCATCACTCCATGTCAGAAACTATTTATGGTGCTGAAGAGGCTTATTTGTGTTGAAGGACTGTAAGAACGCTGTCACTCAAGGTTCGATATCATCAGTTTCAAATAAAGACATTCCTCTCAGATTTTGACGTGCAAACTAGGAACTGTGAGTTATGAGGAATTGCAAGGCTTGGATGACATAGAATTGGCAAATGTTGTGATATTCGGAAACAAGGCGTTTCAACCAATGCAGCATCAGGGTTGTAAAGCTTCTGTAGCCAAGCAAGATTGCTTCATCTCATGCCCACTAGAGGTGGTAAAAGTTTATGTTACTAGGTTAGTGAATGTTAACATTATTTCATTTGTGTAATGATCGTACATAGAAGTATGTGTGGAGACAATGTTTAGAGCACAAGCCCTGTGCACTTTGCTCAATGGTTCCGCCAACTAAATGTCAAAGGGTGGACCTGTATGTCAAAATTTAAGCTTTAACATGATCTAATAATCTGCTTTGTTTAGCACTGTTAAGAAGGTTGTGAACTTAAGGAAGGAAATGTTTATCAAATGAAAATTAAGCGATAGGAAGTGAAACAGGTACATAACCATGGTTTCCAATGTATTGGATCAGACAAAATTAGAAAAGAAGTTGTTCAGTCTTGAAGTATTTGATATATGTTTCTAGCTGAAAGTAATTATAAGACAAGTAGTGACAACTGGTCCTTTCTGATCAGTTGATGGTGAAAGAACTTATGATTCCCTTGTCCCTTCCTCTCTTCATGTGCTCTTGTGATGTTTTTACCCTTCGTTTCAGCTGCCAGCAACTCTTAAAACAGGTGTCACAGTTGGTATATCTCCCTTGCTATCTCTCAATAAGATCAAATAATTACTTGAAACCTCAAGTACGGAATACCATCTACTTTCTTGAACTCCCTAAAAACTGTTGCCCAAGCAGCAGCTGTCTACCTAGAACTAAGGCAAGGTTTAGCTCCATTGGACTTCTAAAACTTTTCTGCTGAGTATTATGACTGTCAAATTATTAGTCTCCACTTCTGCTTTGCCTGCCTTTTCAGTAAAGATAAACCATAGTGCAAGCTATTGTATGTAACTCCTGAAAGGATTGTGGGAAACCCATCATTTCTTGATATTGAAATGGATTGTTTCTGATGCACCATAACTTTTTCTAGAAGGTTTTGTATTCGACCACCATATTACAGGCACCACTAGCTGGTTTTGTTGTTGATGAGGCACATTGCGTGAGGTATTTGTAATCTTTGGCATGCCTTGTACATGAAGAAAGATGATGCTAAGAGTTACTTCAAAAAGAATAATTATTTGTGATGTTGCCACTGCAAAACTATTGTCCTTTTTCCCGATAAATATAAGCAAGTTAACTTTTATATATGCTAATTTAAACTCGTTTTCAAACTCTTTTGCACTTTCTGTGTTCTAGCCTAACTAAATTGTTAGTGTTACCCACCCATCGATGGCCACGTTGGTTTGCGCTCAGTTCCTTTCACGAGAGGTCCTGGGTTCAAAACTCGCCCATCGGTGATTTAAGTGGGGGGTCATGGCGGTGGGATGCTGTGCTAGCCCCCCTCGAGGACTAGTCGGGCATCACCGCTGGTTTGAGCCCTAGCTCGCCGGCCGCGCGGACACCTCGATTATAAAAAAAAAAAAAAATTGTTAGTGTTCCACTAGACCTTCTGAAGCCTAGACCCCTCTGAAGTTCTAATATAACAGAATGCAGTTTTCCACGCCCTAAACGTGAGAAAATGAGGAAAGTGTTTTCCCGGAAAATATTTTCCATGAAACAAATGTAGCCTTAGTGGCACATCCTTCATTATATTGAGTAAAGAGCACACAACTTAAATGAGCTCCAATGGAAATTACTTCCTAAAGTAATTGTTACCAGCATAAGCTTGGATAAGGATCCAATCTCTGTCTATGTTTGGCAGGATAGTCTCTTAAGTTGGTTCTTATGTCCCTATTTATTCTATTAACGTTTATACTTAATGTTAACAACTTGAGAAAGGCAAAGGTTCACCCATGTGATCATTGATTATGTTTCTTACAAGGTCTTAACTGGATTTGCTCTGCCAGTGTGATCTCATGAAAGGAACATACTGCTAGTTTGAGCTTTTCTAGTACATTTGACTGATTAACGAGTAAAGCTCATTGATTGTCACTTTTGTGGTTGTCATTATTGTTGTCTATGGGGACATGATTTTCGTCCAAATTATAGGGGACTGTGATGTCTCGAGCAGAACTTTCCGTATGTCCCAGTGATGGCCTTAACTGCAACTGCCACTCACTCAGTTCGTGAGGTACTAAACTTACACATTAACCTCCTTATTATGTTGAAATAATCTGTTTGTTCTGATTGAATTATACATCCATTGTAGGATATCCTAAAAGCTCTTGGGGTTCCCCATGCTCTTGTTCTTGAGACAAGCTTTGACAGACCAAATCTAAAATATGAGGTGATAGCTAAGACCAAGGAACCACTGAAGCAGCTTGGAGAGCTGCTGAAGAATCGTTTTGCTAATTTTCGTGGCATAGAATATTGTCTTTCGAAGAGTGAATGTGTCGATGTTGCAAAATACTTGAACGAGAAGTGCCGTATAAAGACGGTATACTATCATGCTAGATTAGCAGCCCGTCAAAGAGTAGCTGTTCAAAAGAAATGGCATACTGGAAAGGTCCAGATTGGATGTGCTACCATTGCCTTTGGGATGGGAATAGACAAACCTGATGTTGTAAGCCGAAATAGACTCTGCCCTTTGCCTATTTCCTATGTTTTAAAATCAAGCTGACATGCTGGCAAATACTCAGCTAATCAACTTTTCTTCTAATGTTTTAGCTTCACTGATGGGTTTCGTAGTGTGCTTGAAAGTACACTTCGCTGGTTCCATAGTCCAGTGGCCTACTAAATTTTGTCATTCTTGGCTATTGATTGCAGAAACTAGTGAATTATGTATTGGTTCAAGTCAAATTCTTTCTACCACACATGGAACTTTGCTGTACTGTAATTAAGTTAGATTTGGTTAAAGTTCTTTTCTTTAAGGTAAAAGTGGCAAATGACTCCGATCTAAAATGTCGTTTCTATTCAACATGTGGCAGTGTCTGATCCTAAACCAAAGGAAACACATGAATTATGCTTGACATATTGAATTCCATAATTCTTTCTTTGTTTTTTGGAGATGCGCACCGAAGTCAAACAATGTGTCTTTTCTCTTTCTTTCTTGGCAAGAGAAAAGCATTGTTATTGATTAAGAAAAATGGCATGATAACCCCTAAATTTCAATTCGATATGCAATGTCATGTTGGACTCTTAATATAGTCTTGGAACTATTCATAAATATTTAATGTAAACCTTTCTTTTAATCAAATAAGGAAAAAGTCATCACAAGTCTCCGAATCATTGCCAAATGTGCAATCTAGTCCTTAATTTTTTTTCTTTTTATGATTGATGCTATCAGATTGGACCGTAGCTTCTTAAATATTTTTATTTATGATGAGGTAGGTAATTTATATGGACCCGATCTTTTCCTAAAGCTGGAAAATCATTTTGTGCACCTCACTCCTACGAAACATTATTAGTGTCAACATGATATTTCAACAAATTTTTTAGCAAGAAAGAACATACAAAGTAACAACAATAACCAAGAAATAATCCGATTAGCTTTGGAAAGCAAAACCTTTTCCTTAACACTTTTTTTTTTTTTGGTATTGTTCCTTGACACTTTCTAATAGAGGTGAGCAACACGGATTGACTAAACCAGGAGCCACTCGGATTGGTCGGTTCTAAGTGATTCCCGAGGGCATCAGTCCAATCCTTGGTTTCATAAAATTGAAACCGATGATTTTCGGTCCGGTCCCTAGTTCCAAGAGAGAATTGGATCGATTGGACCGCCAGGATCAAACTAATGATTTTTTATTTTTTTTATTTCTCACGCAAATTTCTTTCCCTTCCCTTCTCACATGTCCTGCTCGAAGCTACTTCGTTGTCTATTTTTGTCCTCTATGTTCGGTAAACCGCTCATAAAATTAGCCACTATGAATAATCTTTAAACTCTCAAACAAGTACACACCAACCAATTAGTATCATAATGAGTTTGTGATGTGGTCAAAGTCATAAAATTATTGTTAACAAGGAGTAGTTTTGGTTCTCAATGTTTAAACACAGATATATGCGAGGGGTTGTATCAGTCCGGTCCCCAATTCCAAAAATTGGGAACCGATCCTTCTGATCCAATTCTCAATTTCTAGGTGGAACCGGACTGAAACGGGAAGCGATCACCTTACTTTCTAACAGGACAACAAAAGACACCAGCAAGAGGCAAAAAGGAAAGGGAAATGGCAACTTTTCTCCAATTTAAGCAGGCTTAACCCAGGTCCAAAAAAAAAAGCCTTAACCCACAAGACTGACACGTGGCAGTCGGACACAGCACTCTGACTCTTTGAAAAAAAGACAAAAAAAAAAATACTTGTTTAGCGGCAAGATGGCTGTCTCTTTTCCTCTCAGATTTTAATGCACAAAAAACCAGTCAATCTCTCTCTCTCTTCTCTCTTTCTTCTTCTTTTGGACACAAATTTCCATTTCACTTTTTTATTTTTCACTTTATTTTTTTTCGCCATTTCTAAACGCTCGAGCTCCTCGCATCCTCTCTCCTCTCTTCTTCTTCTTCCTCCTCCTCCTCATCGTCTTCATCTCGCCAGATCTCTCTCTCTCTCTCTCATCGGCGTCAAGTTCGCCGAGCGATTCCATAGCCTGCAGATGGCCGACTCTCGGCGTTTTTCCCTTATTTGATGACTTTTTCCCTTATAAGATTTAGTATCAGAGCAATGTCAACTCGATCTAATTATGTCGAAGCCTGGAGTGATAAGGAGTGATGACCCTCGGTAGCCAGTAGGGAGACCTTGTGTGCTACGTGTACCTCTTAACTGTCTGTGTCTTGATTAATTGTTTGATTTAACCCGTGAAGTACAGGTGCGGCATGACCCGAGGTAAGTACGTGTATCTTCTTGGTTGAGGTCTTGTGCTGTTTGTGTTTGGCCGCATGCTGAGTGCTTGGTTATTGTGTTGATTCCCTGCCTAGGACCTTAGACCGGATTAGCTTGGTTTAGGTCTATTATAGTAGGTAGGTGAGTAGTAAAGGCTGTAAGGATGAGAAGAAGGGGAAAGGAAACTCAAGGATCGTCCAGTGCAGTAGGCCAAGAGGCCAGAGATCCAAGACTGGAAAATGTTATTCAGACCCTACAGGAAATAGGGAATATTATGGGCAGGCAGGCTTAGGAGAGAGCAGCCACTATTGCCCAGGCAGCTGAGGCTGTAGCAACTACTGCTGTGAATGGAAATAACGCCCACCAAGGACAGGGCCAGATGGCGGTGAATAGACAGATCAACCAGTTAGTGGAACAGTTCCTAAAGCTGAAGCCGCCTAAGTTTAATTGAAGAGGTGACCCCAAGGCTACACTGCGTTGGGTAGATGAGTTAGAGAAGACCTTTGATTTACTGGGGTGTACTGAGACTGAGAAAGTTAGCTGTAAGATAACACGAATGATTGGTGAAAGGCCGCCAGGGACAGAGTATTCCTAGAGGGTACCGCCTAGACTTGGGCTGTGTTCACCGAGAGTTTTTATGGAAAAGACCTCTCTGAGAGCGCCCAGGAAAGGAATTGGCGGAATTTATGAGGCTCCGCTAAAGACAGATGACTGTGGACCAATATGAATCGGAGTTTGCTAGATTGTCCAAGTTTGCACCTAGAATGATTGAAAATCCACAGGATAAGGTTCGGAGATTCCGGGACGGATTAAAGCCGGATCTTCGAAGTCAAATGATTTCGCTGAACATCCGTGATTACGGGGAGATATACGAACGAGCCCAAGCGATAGAGCGAGATCAATTGGATCGCGGTTCGCCCAGAATAGAGATAACCGCTGCTTCGGAAAGAAGCCGATGGCGGGAAATAGACGATTTGTCCCACCGGCTAGGAAGAACATTGGGAAGTCGAACCACCGATCGAACTGATTTGGGGCTTGTTTCAAGTGTGGAAGTTTGGAGCAGTAGATCCGAAATTGCCCCCAGCAGCGCCCCTCGGGACCATCGGTGCAACCGCAACAGACCCGAGTTGGGAACCAAGCCGGGAATTCCCCACCAGCCATTCAGGGCAGACCACCAGCACAAGGAAGGGTTTATGCGATAGCGCGAAGAGAGGCTGAAGATGAACCGGGCGTGGTCACAGGTACCGTTTCTCTCTGTGACCATCGCGGTGGACGATGGGAATACCTACATAACCTCTGCAAACGCTAATCTCAGCATGAAAAAAATGGGCGACGAAGTAAATGATTCGAGTTACCGTAGAGGGAAACGAGACGGTCCAACCACTTGCTAGCGGACTGCTGGTGGAAGCCGAACTCGAGAGCCAAGCTCAACAACCGAGCTTTCTCCATCTCCTTCAACCCCCCGATCCTCCACGGAATCTCATCTGAACTTGTATTTGTTCGACGCTATTCAATCGATCGATTGATGATGCACGAGTAGGAACGGAATGGAACCGATCGCTAGTCTCTCTCTCTCTCTCTCTCTCTCTCTCGACGAGAGAGAGAGAGAGAGAGAGAGAGGGGTGGTGCGGCGGCGAGACGGGGGAGCCGAAGGCGAGGGGGAGGAGGAGGGAGGGGGGGAGGTTGTTGTTGAAGTGGGTGTTGAGGTGCTTGAGCCTGTACGTTGCCTCTCTTCTTCTTCTTCTTCCGGGCCTTGGGGAGGGAGGAGAGCCGAGGTCGAGGACGCCATCGTTGCAGGGGTGGGCAGGTAGTACGGTAGAGAGAGAGAGAAAGGGTGTTTTTGCGTTTGCGAAGAGGAGGGTTTAAAATTAGAACCACTTTTTCGACCAATAAAGAAATTAGAACCGCTTTAAATTTCAGATATTTAAAGCCACAGGCAAGGAACTCCGCTCACCGGCAGCTGGCGCCAGCCCTTTCTAGGCTTCGCCGGTGGCCGGCACCGGTGAAGAAAAAAGAAATACTCACACATAAGTTCTTATTTCCAGCAACATCCCCAGTTGCATTTCCAGAAATATTCACAGATACTATATATCATCTTTTGCTCTAGTCATAGTGGAGTATTTGCTTATGCTCATTTCGTAAAAGCTGGAGAACATATTGCTAGGAACGAATTCGACATGTCGTATCTTGTATATTAACAACCGTACAAGTAAAATCTTATGACCAGGATGCACGAGTTTAAATGTTGATCTTCTGCCAGAACGATCGTATTCCTAGGTATGAGTAGTGTGTACTAGTGACTGGATGGATTTCAATTTACGAGCGCAGAATGCTGGGATGCTAAAGTAGAACTTAACTCTACAAATGACCTCCTGATATTGCTATATTAGATGAATTGAATCCGAATACTGGTTTAGCAAACTCTAGTGATATAGGGATATTGTGCTCTCTTGTCCTAGAAGCAGAGGTTGTGCTCATCCTTGACAGTTGGTCTCCGACGGTCCGAAAGACATTCGCAACTGTGCAAGGATAGACAATGCACACCAAGAATAATTTATAAATAGCTGAGTCTTTTAGAATTTAGACGGTACCATAAAGGAAAGTAACCGGCGCAATAGGAGAAACAACAATCCCTTGTTTGCCGATTGTTGACTCGGACTCGAGGCCTATGGACCATAGGCTATGGTGATCATAGCAACGCCAGACATATTGGCCACCTGAAAATTTGAAAACGTAGTTTAAATAAACAAGGAAAATTCCGAATACAACATACGTATAAGTTCCAGAACATGCATGCAGTCACAGAAACATTAAAAGTGAAAGATATGATTGTTAAATATGTCTTGAATTTTATGTACTCAGTCCGCTTCATCGCTTGACCCGACATATTTTTTGTGCGACCTAAAAGTAGAGAAAAAAATTAAAATTTAGTTCATGACGCGAAGGGTTGGGCTGATAGGCTCAACTCGGAGCAAGTGAACAAATCTCTATGGTGGTCCGCCCAAGCTGGAGTTAGCAAACAAATGTCTCGGGAGGTTCGGGGGCGTAGCCCCCGAGGAAATTTTTTGGGGAGCCCTATTTATACTGCGGCTAGGTTTTTTCATTGAAAAAGAGAGATTTTCGTTTTTGGAGAGATTTGTAAGCCGTGAGGTTTTGTTAAGTCGTTTTTTCAACTTTTGAAAACTGTACTCTCTTTGATTATAGTGGAATCTTGTTTTACGTTACCCGTGGATGTAGATCACCTTGTGATCGAATCACGTAAATTCTTGTGTTCTGTATTTGTTTTCCGCGTTTGTTTCGAACAATGATTGACCACGAAACCAAACTTCCGATTTCCGAGTGTTTTTCCATTTGTCCGGAGAAGGGTGCCCCGACTTGTGTTGAGCGATTCTAGGATTTCTGACGATGAATTCATGACTGGTTCCGAAAAATAGAGAGGTTACACCCACCCTTAGTTGTTTTGGTTATTTGTAGCTTGCACTGTTCTGATTTGATTACTCACTCGAAGCATCTTTTCAGGAATGCTGGGTCCACGAGTCAATGAACACATTCCTTCTGTCTAATAAATGCATCACAAGGTGGGGCAAAATCAGATCGTATTCACATTTGAACTAAGAGTAAATCAATACACACTTTGTGCAGGTCAATTTCTCAGAAGAAGTATTTCTGGAGTGTAGGAAATGTTGGGATTTTGGCTTCCAACTCCCATAAAATTGAATGAAAAAGTGTGGATAAAAGTGTCCCACATAGAATAGAAGAGAGATGGGAGATGGGTTCAAATAGTTGAGTCTCACAAATGGATTTGGGCCCCAAGGGGTACCTCACTTTTGTGGAAGAGAGAGGACCTATGCCAAGCTAGGTCGGTTCCCCCCCGCGCACGCCGCCGTCTGTCCGGCTCGGTTCGATTCCGGGTTATTTTTTGCCCTTCGTTACTGCTCACGAAAAGCTTGTGACTCTTCATTTTCGCCACTTCAATATAACCGAATAGTTAAGTTCGAAAAGGCGACACGACACTTCGTGGCATATATACTCCCGCGAGACATTTTTTCCCGAAACACTTACGCATATTCACTTCACCATTGTTATTTTGTGCGATTGTTCTGCAAAAATTGCGTTCGTAGGAGTCCTCCGAATACATACCGCTTCGGAGGAACGAGATCCGTTCTATCCTGGGAGACGATTGTCCAATATCCTCGGGTACTGAATGAGGGTCCAAATTCGTCTTAAGGACACGACGTCATTTCGTTGGGCTCGGATCAACATTCTGCTTATTTGTTTGTACTGCTGCTTTCAGGTTTGTTTTCTTGACATTTAATTTCGGTTTCTAGTATACGAACATAACCGACAACAATCTTAAGACGAATTTCTGCTTCGGTTCTGTTCGTATGCTACTGAGATAATACTAGTATTCTATACACTTCGTATGTTCCTTGTCTAGTCGTATTCTACTATGGTTCCTTTGTATTCCGTTTGCGAGTATTTGTTACAATTTTTCGTTTCTGTTCGTATTAAAATTTTGAACGAACGATTCTGTTCGTAGTCATATATTACCGATTCTTTTCGTGAATATGTTCTGTTTTTATCTTTCAGAAATGGCTTCGACTTCGACTCCGGTCAACCCTATTCCGAATCACGGAGAAAAGCCGGAAAAGTTCAATGGTACGGATTTCAAGAGATGGCAACAAAAGATGTTGTTCTATCTCACGACCTTGAACTTGGCTAGATTCCTCAATGAGGATGGTCCTAAATTGGACGTTGGAGAGACAAATAAAGAAAAGTTGGCTGCTGTGGATGCATGGAATCATTCTGACTTCCTGTGTCGCAACTATGTCCTCAACAGTCTAGAAAATACTCTCTATAACGTCTATAGTCCGCTGAAAACGGCTAAGGAGTTATGGGATAGTCTGGACAAGAAATACAAAACCGAAGATGCCGGATTGAAGAAATTCCTTGTCGGTAAATTTCTGGACTTCAAGATGATTGATTCAAAGACCGTCTTAAGTCAGGTTCAAGAGTTTCAAGTGATTATATATGATATTCATGCTGAAGGAATGACTCTAAGTGAGACATTTCAAGTGGCTGCATTCATTGAAAAACTGCCACCATCCTGGAGAGATTTTAAAAATTATCTCAAACACAAGAGAAAGGAGTTGGCACTTGAAGACTTGATTGTTCGGTTGAGGATTGAGGAAGACAATAGGCTGTCTGAGAAGAAAGTTGGGAAGAACCTAGCGGTTTCAAAGGCCAATGTTGTTGAAGAAGGATCGAAACCCAACAAGAAGAGGAAAATGCCTAGTAAGTCTGGAGAGGGATTCACCCAAGGCCCGAAGAAGTTCGTTGGCAAGTGCTTCAACTATGGCAAGTCTAGACATCGAGCCAAAGACTGCAGAGCCAAGAAAAGACAGAAAACTTAGGCTAATGTGGTGGAAGAGATTTCCAATGGTGTTGATGATATCAATCTGACTGCTATGATATCCGAGTGTAATATGGTGGGAAACCCCAAGGAGTGGTGGATTGATACTGGAGCAACTCGTCATATCTGTGCAAACAGATCGATGTTCTCGTCCTACACAATTGTGAGGGGTGATGAAAAACTTTATATGGGTAATTCATCAACCTCTAAGGTTGAAGGTGTCGGAAAGATTGCTCTAAAGATGATATCTGGGAAAGTTGTGACACTAAACAATGTGCTACATGTGCCAGACATACGCAAGAATTTAGTGTCCGGATCTCTTCTTAGCAAGAATGGTTTCAAGCTAGTGTTTGTGTCTGATAAGTTTGTACTATCCAAGAATGAGATGTATGTAGGAAAGGGTTACCTTAGTGATGGTCTTTTCAAGTCGAATGTAATGACTGTTGTACCCAATGATGTTATGAATAAAGTTGTTTCTGCTTATGTGCTTGAGTCTCCTAATTTATGGCATGCTAGATTAGGACACGTTAACTATAAGTTGATAAAGAAATTAATGAACATGGGGTTATTGCCAAAATTCGATTGTTCAAGTGAGAAATGCCAAGTGTGTGTTGAATCTAAATTTTCTAAGCCTCATTTTCATTCTGTAGATAATAGAGTCTCAGAACCTTTAGATTTAATACACACAGATATATGCGATATGAAATCAATACCGTCAAGAGGTGGTAATAAGTATTTTATTACTTTTATAGATGACTGCTCGAGGTATTGTTATGTTTATTTGCTTAGTAGCAAAGATGAGGCTGTGAATGCTTTTAAAACTTATAAGTCTGAAGTTGAAACTCAGTTGAACAAGAAAATTAAAATAATAAGGAGTGACAGAGGAGGTGAATATGAATTTCCTTTTGAGGAAATTTGTACCGAGTTTGGCATCGTTCACTAAATGACTGCTCCTTATACTCCACAATGTAATGGAGTGGCGGAAAGGAAAAATCGGTCTTTAAAGGAAACAATGAATGCATTGTTGAATAGTTCCGGTTTACCACAGAATTTGTGGGGGGAAGCTGTTTTGACGACGAATTTTATTTTAAATAGAGTACCCCACAGAAAGACACAACAAACTCCCTATGAGAAATGGAAAGGCAGAATGCCTAACTTGAATTATCTCAAAGTATGGGGGTGTTTGGCTAAGGTTGCGGTTCCTAAGCCTAAAAAGGTTAAGATAGGACCAAAGACTGTTGACTGTGTTTTTATCGGATATACTCATAATAGCAATGCATATCGTTTTCTTGTTCACAAGTCAGAGATCCCAGATATACATGTCAATACGATCATTGAATCAAGGGACGCTTCGTTCTTTGAAAATATATTTCCGTATAACATAGTATATGAGCCAATTGATAATAATAAGAGGTCTCGAGATACTATATCTAGAAGTGATCCAATGGAGGATGAACCTAGACGTAGTAAAAGAAAAAAGACTTCCACGTCTTTTGGACCTGATTTCTTAACGTATCTGTTGGAGAATGAGCCTCGGACATTCAAAGAAGCTGTGACTTCGCCAGAAGCCCCATTCTGGAAAGAAGCTATCAATAGTGAAATTGAATCCATCTTGTCAAATCATACATGGAAATTGATTGACCTTCCTCCTGGTAATAAATCACTACTATGTAAGTGGATTTTCAAGAGGAAAATGAAAGCGGATGGTGCTATTGATAAATATAAGGCTAGGCTTGTAGTAAAAGGATACAAGCAACGAGAAGGTCTTGATTATTTTGATACTTATTCACCTGTTACTAGAATTACATCTATAAGGATGCTAATTGCTATAGCAGCGGTGTATAAGCTTGAAATCCATCAAATGGATGTGAAAACGGCCTTCTTAAACGGGGATTTGGAAGAAGAAATATATTTGGAACAACCCGAAGGGTTCATTGTTCCGGGACAAGAGCAGAAAGTATGTCGGCTTATCAAGTCACTCTATGGATTGAAACAAGTACCAAAACAATGGCATGCTAAATTCGACGAAGTCATGTTGTCGAATGGTTTCAAGATTAATGAGTGCGATAAATGTGTATATGTTAAGAACACTCATAATGGTTTTGCCATTTTGTGCTTATATGTAGACGACATGCTTATAATGGGCAGCGATAGTGAGGTTGTTAAGGCGACCAAACGCATGCTCACAAGTAAATTTGATATGAAAGATATGGGGGTTGCAGATGTTATTTTAGGAGTTAAAATCCATAAGACATCTGGAGGATTAGCTCTATCACAATCCCATTATATTGAGACGATTCTTGGAAAGTGCAAGAATTTAGATATTGTACCAGTAAAGACTCCGATAGATATTAATTTAAATCTTTCAAAGAATACTGGTGTAAGTAAGGCTCAAAATGAGTATGCTAGTATACTAGGCAGTTTAATGTATGTCATGAACTGTACTAGGCCGGACATAGCTTGTGCTGTGAGCAAGCTAAGTCGATTTACAGTTAGTCCAAATGAAAATCATTGGAAAGCTATGAAACGTTTATTGGGCTACTTAAAGTATACTCAAGATTATGCTTTGCATTACACAGAATATCCAGCGGTACTTGAAGGATACTGTGATGCAAATTGGATAACCGGCACTAAAGACACAAAATCGACAAGTGGATATGTATTCACACTTGGGGGAGCGGTAGTGTCTTGGAAATCATCCAAACAAACTTGTATTGCTAGATCCACTATGGAATCAGAATTTATTGCTTTGGATAAAGCCGGTGAAGAAGTCAAGTGGCTTCGAAATTTCTTGGAAGATATTCCTAATTGGCCTAAACCAGTGCCCGCTGTATGTATACATTGTGATAGTCAAGCGGCAATAGGAAGGGCAAGGAATGTCATGTATAACAGTAAGTCTCGACACATACGTCGAAGACATGACACAGTAAGACAACTTCTTTCTAGTGGAATTATCACCATTGACTATGTGAAGTCAAAAGATAATGTTGCGGATCCATTTACAAAAGGCCTAACTAGAGAGATGGTTGCGAAAACATCAAGGGGAATGGGTTTAAGGCCTATAAACAAGTCATCATAGCGGAAACCCTACCTAGTTGACTGGAGATCCCAAGATCTAGGTTCAAAGGGACAACTAAGTTGTGAAGACAGTGTAAAGTACTGTCAAATTTTTGACTCATTCCCGGATGAAGACGGTACTAATATGTGAAGGTTAAGCAAAAACTTTTAATGATTCTGAATTGAGTATGTGATATACTATATGTTCAGAAATCACCTATGTGAGTGTGAAGTGAGGGCCGCTTCTATGAGAATTGAAAAGGCCGAATTCTCTAAAACACTCATGAGACCAGGCGGTGTTCATGGCCAAAACGAACACAACAGTGAGAACCAATTTTGTTCGAGAAATAGTTGTGTGATTTCTGTTGTCTAGGCTTACACCAAAGGTCGACAGTTCAAAGACATCAAGTCTACTGATTGACCGAGTAAGTCCGATAGGTTTCACTAAGGAAAGTTCAAAGTCTCAGACTACTTATCCTGATGCAACGTTTTCTCATGGAATAATCGCACTTTGCATCTCATGCATACACGAAGAGTCATGATATCAGAACTTTTCATTCATGCGGGGGATTGTTGGGATTTTGGCTTCCAACTCCCGTAAAATTGAATGAAAAAGTGTGGATAAAAGTGTCCCACGTAGAATAGAAGAGAGATGGGAGATGGGTTCAAATAGTTGAGCCTCACAAATGGATTTGGGCCGCAAGGGGTACTCTACTTTTGTGGAAGAGAGAGGACCTACGCCAAGCTAGGTCGGTTCCCCCGCGCGCGCGCCGCCGCCGTCCGTCCGGCTCGGTTCGGTTCCAGGTCCACCCTCTATCGATTTTTTATTTTTTCCGAACAGACACGTTGTTTAGAATTTATTTATTTATTATTATCATTTTTTTTTGGACAAACAGACATGTCTGTTCGTGAGGTTTGATTCGCCCGAACGAAAAAAAAAAAAAAACCGAAGCCCTTCGTGACTATTCACGAACCGAACCGGTTCAAGTGAACCTTCGCTACTGTTCACGAAAAGCTTGTGACTCTTCATTTTCGCCACTTCAATATAACCGAATAGTTAAGTTCGAAAAGGCAACACTTCGTGGCATATATACTCCCGCGAGACATTTTTTTCCGAAACACTTACGCATATTCACTTCATCATTGTCATTTTGTGCGATTGTTCTGCAAAAATTGCGTTCGTAGGAGTCCTTCGAATATGTACCGCTTCGGAGGAACGAGATCCATTCTATCTTGGGAGATGATTGTCCAATATCCTCGGGGATACTGATTGAGGGGCCAAATTCGTCTTAAGGACACGACGTTATTTCGTTGGGCTTGGATCAACATTCTGCTTATTTGTTTGTAGTGCTGCTTTCAGGTTTGTTTTCTTAACATCTAATTTCAGTTTCTAGTATACGAACATAACCGACAACAGGAAATGAATTGACATGGATTCCCTCTATCTTAGTGTAACTAAGACCTCTATTATCAAGCGAAACTAACTTCTATGTGTCTGCTCAATCATCACCATAGGAAGATGTTCAAAATCAGAGACACCCTTATCCTAATTACCATATTAATGAAAATGCTATACCAGTCACATGTAAGAAAATCTGCAGAAGAAAAAAATGATGGTTTTAGCATCCTAACTTTATAACTTTCACATATGCTTGTAAATCTAAGAGAAGCCCATTTGAGGATGGTACTCCATGAAAGGTTGGGTGGAAGTACCACCAAAACGTAGACTCACCAAAATGCACGCAAAAGCTTGAATTAGCCGTCCTTGTGAATGCATTTCCAGCATTGTCGGTGCAGAAGTTCTTATCCATAACCAGGATCGCTTGTCACAATGAATAGTTGAATTCAAACTTACTAAAAGTGTGTGCTCAAGGTTTGGCTGCAAAATGTTTAGTGCAGATGGAGTGACTTAGCTAGCACCACAGACCAGTAGCTGCAAAGATATCAAGTACTTATTTCAATCAGGACATCTGATTATCCAAAGATACAGCAAAAACCACTAAAAGAAGCAGTTACATCAACTTATAATGAGTTTGTTAGTAATACAACATCAAGGGGAAGAGCCACAACAAAGCAAATAATGGAGTGCATCAGTTCATTTCGGGGCTTTCTTTTGTGGTGCTTGTTGCGCCAATTCTTCTTTTGGTGTTCGCTTATAATCTTCTCAAGACGAGGAAATAGAGTGGAAGCAATACACATGCAGAAAATAGGAGCAATGGCAGAGCATCTACATTTAGGTTCGTCTCTCCAGCACCAACAGGAGTGGGAAGTAATCCCTATGATGTATTTTTTAGCTTACAAGGCAACAAAAATCTCATAAATGAAGGAACTGTACCAATGTTTGTGTTCAAGGATGATAACAGCCTCCCTGTTGGCGAAGAGCACGGCTCCTTGATGCGATCACATGGTCTATGTTTTGTTGCCTATCATCTCTAAAAATTATGCTTCAATTGAAGTGGGCAGTTTTAAGTGGAGACTTTAACAAATTGTTTTCTAAATTAAGATGGCTTTAGTGGTTTGACATTGAGCCCCATGTCTTTTTCGGTAACAAATTTGCATCTACCAAAATTAGTCATGCTGCAGTTTTCACGCAATCAAATCCAAGAGCATTGGAGATGATGGAGTTCAATCATGTTGAGAAGGAAAAAGACATCCTCTACAATATTTTTTTCTTTTTTTTATGTTTGAAATAGAAGCTTTTCTTTTTTTTTTTTTGGTAAAGAAATAGAAGCTTTTCCATTGGGCTAATTCCCAAAAAATGATGTTTATGCATTTGTACCTTATCCTTCATGGGGTAAATTGTTGTGCTACAATCTCAAATATCTCCATTTATTGACAATTAGTTAATCCCATCCTTCTTGGGTAGATTCAAGCTGCATTCCATGATATTCAGAGAAAGTCTCCAAACACCACAGGATGGAGATGCGGGCTGGCATGAGCCACGTCATGGTGTTCCAAAGTTACTTCAATATTGTCTTTTATCATGTGCTGTGTATTCTTAACATTCTTCATAGAACTCTTGACATAAAACGACCTCTTCTCATGTGTGTAGTCGTCGTTTGCAAGCTTTGAATTGTGCTATTCTTTGGCTTTGGCCGAATCTCAAAATGCTTGTAGAAGCCGCGCAGGTGGTTCTATATGTGAATTTAAGCGTAAAATTAATTTTTTTTAACAAGATTACCATTTGGATGTCCACTTCAAGCCACATTAATCTTGTGACCGGATGAGACTTTTTTCATGGAAAAAGTGAATGTTATGGAATCAGCAAATAATATGTCAATTGCAGCCAAGAGTTTCAATGAAAAGGTTTCCAATATGACGGAAGTTTCTCATTTGGAAGAATTTTGAATGCAAAATAGGAGTGTTCATCAGCATACAATCATCTCTTTGATTTGGTTATGTCGGAAAAATGTATATGTCGGCATTTTGCAATCACTTCAATCGAATAATTTTCGAATTTTCGAACTTGATTTATTTACGCATGAATATATAAAGCAGAAGAGGCACAACCATACATTTTCCATCACTCGAAACCAAATTTTCTTTGGCGTTTGGCTACAGTGGAAGGGTGAAATTAGCTCCTCCTAGAATTTGTACTCATTTGGTTTGAATGAAAACTTCGAAGGGTCATCTAATTGGTTAATTCTTTGGCTCTGCTATGCCAAATTGTGGTCATTGGACATGCATTCGAGTTTCAATCGAAGCAATTTCTTTGGGGTCATTCTCAGATATTCCCCTACCATGAACTGGATTTACACTAATGGAATTTTAATAGACAAAAGCTACTCGCAAGGTACTAATAATCTGGTAAACTTGCTGTCTCTCTTTTAGTACTAAAGCATATATAATGAGGACCATGTTAACGAGTTAAATCACTTGTTAAACATACTTAGCATGAAATAACTTGCTTTTCAAAATATTGATTAGAAATAATAACACACAAAAAGTGGCAAGTAAAGTCAACGTCTTTGATTGTGCAAGTTGATTCCTTAGTTGCTTAACCGGTGCCCAGGCATCTAATCCAAAGGGCAACGGCGGAAAAATTGGACGAACGGGTCAAACCGATTGAGCGGCCTTTTTTCCCCTTTTTCTCTTCCGCTCATGCTAGCGATTTGTTTTGAGCTTCGTTACGAAAGTTCGTTCACAATTTACATCGAGGCCCTATAAATAACAGCAACAATAACCATGAAAAGTTTCGAAGGGACGGAAGAAGTTTCGCTTCCTGAGGCTTACGGAAAAAGAGGAGAGGAGAGAAGAACGGATCAGACAATTTCACTCACGGCTCCATGAACTAAAAAGCTCAGTCAGCTGCGTTCCCATTCAAATCCAAAAGGAAGACTACCATTCCATAGCCATCATCATCAACAGATCAGACAAATTTTCTCTACCCCCAAGGCCCCCGCTCCTCCACCATGGTATTTGAACCTGCTCGAGCGATTCGGTCGATCGATCGGTGATGCCCGAGCCCCGGAATCAAATCGATCCGCAGTCTCTCGCGAGAGAGAGAGAAAGCGCGCGCTCGAGATTCACGTGCGAACAGAACAGTAGCGCGTGCACGAGCAAAATTAAAATCACGAATTTTCACTGGAGCTACTCGAGATTCGCACTTACCTCCCGCCGAGCGAGATGGTAAATTGCAACGGGCGACGCTGAGTTACGCATCGAGTTTATCGACATTAGGGATCTGAGCCGGCATCGCAGGCGAGACGTGCGTGGAAACAGGAAAAACGCCGAGAGTCGGCCATCTGCAGGCTATGGAATCGCTCGGCGAACTTGACGCCGATGTGAGAGAGAGAGCTGGCGAGATGAAGACGATGAGGAGGAGGAGGAAGAAGTAGTAGAAGACAGGAGAGAGGATGCGAGGAGCTCGAGCGTTTAGAAATGGCGAAAAAAAATAAAATGAAAAATAAAAAAGCGAAATGGAAATTTGTGTCCAAAAGAAGAAGAGAGAGAGAGAGATTGACTGGTTTTTTGTGCATTAAATTCTGAGAGTAAAAGAGACGGCCATCTTGCCGTTAAACAAGTATTTTTTTTTGTCTTTTTTTCAAAGAGTCAGAGTGCTGTGTCCCACCGCCACGTGTCAGTCTTATGGGTTAAGGCTGTTTTTTGTTTTTTGACCTGGATTAAGCCGGTTTAAATTAGAGAAAAGTTGCTATTTCCCTTTCCTTTTTGCCTCTTGCTGGTGTCTTTTGTTGTCCTGTTAGAAAGTAAGATGATATCTTCCCATTTCAGTCCTGTTCCACCTAGAAATTGGAAATTGGATCAGAAGGATCGGTTCCCAATTTCTGGAACTGAGGACCGGACTAATACAACCCTCGTATATATCCGTGTTTAAACATTGAGAACCCAAACTACTCCTTTCTAACAAGAATTTTATGACTTTGTCCACGTCACGAACTCATTATGATACTAATTGGTTGGTGTGTACTTGTTTGAGAGTTTAAAGATTATTCATAGTGGTTAATTTTATGAGCGGCTTATCGAACATAAAGGACAAAGATAGACAACGAAGTGGCTTCAAACAGGACATGTAAGAAGGGAAGGAAAAGAAATTTACGTGAGAAATAAAAAATAAAAAATCATTAGTTTGATCCTGGCGGTCTAGTGGATCCAATTCTCCCATGGAACTAGGGACCGGACCGAAAATCCCTGGTTCCAATTTTATGGAACCAGGGACTGGACTGACGCCCTTGGGAATCACCTAGAACCGACCGATCCGAGTGGCTTTCGGTTTAGTCAATCCGTGTTGCTCACCCCTATTAGAAAGTGTCAAGCAAAAGGTTTTGCTTTCCAAAGCTAATGGGATTAATTCTTTGGTGATTGTTGTTACTTTGTATGTTCTTTCTTGCTAAAAAATTTTGTTGAAATATCGTGTTGAAACTAATAATGTTTTGTAGGAGTGAGGTGCACAAAATGATTTTCCAGCTTTAGGAAAAGATAGGGTCCATATAAATTACCTACCTCATCATAAATAAAAAAATTTAAGAAGATACGGTCCGATCCGATAGCGTCAATCACAAAAAGAAAAAATTAGGGACTAGATTGCACATTTGACAATGATTTGGGGACTTGTGATGACTTTTTCCCTTATTTGATTAAAAGAAATTAGATCGAGCTGACATAATAAATTAGATCGAGCTAATTTCACCCTTCCACTGTAGCCAAACGCCAAAGAAAATTTGGTTTCAAATGATGGAAAATGTATGGCCGTGCCTCTTATGCTTTATAGATTCATGCGTGAATAATCAAGTTCGAAAATTCGAAAATTATACGATTGAAGTGATTGCAAAATGCCAATATATAAATTTTTCCAACATAACCAGATCGAAGAGATGATTGTATGCTGATGAACACTCCTATTTTGCGTTCAAAATTCTTCCAAATGAGAAACTTCCGTCATATTGGAAACCTTTTCATTGAAACTGTTGGCTGCAATTGACATGTTATTTGCTGATTCCATAACATTCACTTTTTCCATGAAAGAAGTCTCTTCCAGTCACAAGATTAATGTGGCTTGAAGTGGACATCTAAATGGTAATCTTGTTAAAAAAAATTTAATTTTACGCTTAAATTCACATACAGAACCACCTGCGCGGCTTCTACAAGCATTTTGAGATTCGGCCAAAGCCAAAGAATAGCACGATTCAAAGCTTGCAAACGACGACTACACACCATGAGAAGAGGTCGTTTTATGTCAAGAGTTCTATGAAGAATGTTAACAATACACAGCACATGATAAAGGACAATATTGAAGTAACTTTGGAACACCATGACGTGGTTCATGCCAGCCCGCATCTCCATCCTGTGGTGTTTGGAGACTTTCTCTGAATATCATGAAATGCAGCTTGAATCTACCCAAGAAGGATGGGATTAACTAATTGTCAATAAATGGAGATATTTGACATTGTATCACAACAATTTACCCCATGAAGGATAAGGTACAAATGATTAAACATCATTTTTTGGGAATTAGCCCAATGGAAAAGCTTCTATTTCAAACATAAAAAAAAAATATATTGTAGAGGATGTCTTTTTCCTTCTCAACATGATTGAACTCCATCCTCTCCAATGGTCTTGGATTTGATTGTGTGACAACTGCAGCATGACTAATTTTGGTAGATGCAAATTTGTTACCGAAAAAGACAGATGGGGCTCAATGTCAAACCACTAAAGCCATCTTAATTTAGAAAACAATTTGTTAAAGTCTCTACTTAAAACTGCCCACTTCAATTGAAGCATAATTTTTAGAGATGATAGGCAACAAAACATAGACCATGTGATTGCATCAAGGAGCCGTGCCCTTCGCCAACAGGGAGGCTGTTATCATCCTTGAACACAAACATTGGTACAATTCCTTCATTTATGAGACTGTTGTAGCCTTTTATGTAGGAAAACGTAAATGGCATGCCCAGGATCACCATAGTTAGAAATCTAAACACGATATGGGAGAAAAATTATCGATTCGCGTACCTGGTTTGGAATTCATCGTACTTAATGCAGAATTTGCGACGGTTTCCGAACACGAACTCAAGATCTTCTCCCCTATACCCTTCGTTAGAACACTGGCCTAATGAGATTGCCACTCACGAGAAGAAAGTTCTCTCTTGATTCGTATGTGAGTCAAATTGTGCATCATCAGGTTAGGAGAGGGACTTGAGCGCTATTTATAGAGTTTTCGACCACGGGCCCTCTCATTACGGGCCGGGCCGTACTCGGCCCACACCAGCCAGCCCCATATTAGACTTATTAAGAACCCATATATCTTACCTTTATTAGACCAAACTAATTCAGTTAATTTCAATTAATAAAGCCCACATTAGGAAATTCTTACATTCTCCCACTTGGGCGATATTAATTGAAAGAGAACTGTGTGCGCACCCTTATATTGGTCTAGAGATTATTCTTAATAGTCAATCCGATCCCATAAAATCTCGAACACCGAATCATGGCGGTAACTACATGTACTCACGCAGAGCCTTCCATGATCACGAATGCTTTCAACTTTACTGATATGGATTCAATATGGTAGTGTGTCAAATGGACAATACCTCATAATGAGTGATACTTCATGTGTTATCCATTTTGTTAGTCTAAATTCTCTCTCCTTAAGTGTCACAAAACCTAGTGTGTCACCAGAGAATATCCTTCATGGTTCCAACGAACCTTCATATGTCTTAACTTGATAGTTAACTGTACTTTATGTGTAACAAGACATATTGTTAAGGCTAATACCAAGAATGCCCCATAGCCTTTACTCAAGGTTTACACAATGCCTCGAGATTTTCATCAAATATATGTACTCAACTTGATAAATCTACATTCACAAATACCTCATTGAATGCAAAAGAGTTGATACATATTCAAATATTACAGAAATGTAACGAAATCACATACAAACTTCATAAGAGCAACATAAAACTAAACAGCTCCCACTAATTGACAGTATCCCATGATACTCCTAAGCCGATGTTAATGACATGTCGATCAAATACACAAGGGCGAAGGCCTTTAGTTAGCGGATCTGCAATCATATTATCTGTTGAAATGTGCTCTACTGCAATGTCACCATCATGAATTTTTTCTTTTATAGTCAAGTACTTGACCTCCATATGCTTAGACCCCTTGAGACCTCTGCTGTTGTTAACAAACAACACTGCAGAGTTATTGTCACAATACAACTGTATGGGCCTATCCACAAAATCAAATACGGTCAACTCCTTAATGAGGTTTCGGAGCCAAATTGCCTGAGTAGCGGCCGAAAAGCATGCTACAAACTCCGCTTGCATGGTAGAGCATGTAATTGATTTCTGTTTCTCACTTTTCCATGATACTACACCTCCTGCTAACTTAAAGATGTAACCTGTTGTCGACTTCTTTTCATCCTGACAGCCAGCAAAGTCTGAATCCGAATACCCAACTAGCTGTAGGTCCTGAACATGTTTGTAAATCAGCATATAGTCTTTGGTCCTCTTTAAGTACCTCAAAACCTTCTTGGCAGCAACTCAATGATCGTGTCCTGGATTTGACTGATATCTGCCTAGAAGTCCTGTTACAAAAGCAATATCTGGTCTAGTACATACTTGAGCATACATAATACTCCCAAGTGCACTAGCATAAGGTACATTCTTCATTTGGACTTTCTCAAAATCTGAATGAGGACACTGTGATAGACTCAACTTATCACCTTTACTAACAGGAGCAATTCCTGGCTTACATTGCTGCATATTGAATCTTTCTAAAATACGATCAACATATACCCTCTAAGATAAACCCAATAGTCGGCGAGAACGATTCCTATGAATCTCAATGCCAAGGACAAAAGATGCCTCACCAAGGTCCTTCATATCAAAGTTCTTTGACAACATCCGCTTTGTCTCATGCAGTAAACCAAGGTCACTGCTCGCAAGCAGGATATCATCCACGTAGAGTATGAGGAAAATGAATTTCCTCCCACTGACCTTGCAGTATATACACTGATTTACTTTGTTCTCAACAAAATCAAATGAAGCGACAATACTATGAAACTTCAAGTACCATTGTCTAGAAGCTTGCTTGAGACCATAAATAGACTTTTTCAGTCTACATACAAGCGTACCTGAATCATCTGCTGCAAAGCCTTCGGGTTGCATCATATAGACTTCTTCATTAAGGTCTCCATTGAGAAAGGCAGTTTTAACATCCATCTGGTGTAACTCCATATCGAAATGAGCTACCAATGCCATGATCACTCTAAAGGAGTCTTTAGAAGAGACTGGAGAAAAAGTTGCTTCATAGTCTACTCCTTCTCTCTGAGTGAAACCCTTGGCTACCAGTCTAGCTTTAAACTTCTCAATCTTTCCTCTGGAGTCCCTTTTAGTCTTATACACCCATTTACAGCCTATGGGTCTATAACCTTCAGGTAATTCAACAAGTTCCCAAACTCCATTATGCTTCATAGACTGCATTTCATCTCTCATTGCATCCAACCACAGTTCTGACTGAGGACAAGAAACAGCTTCCGCATAAATCACTGGATCAACCACAGAACCAATATCGTAGTCTTGCTCTCCTATATAGACTAAGTAGTCCGGTGGTATAGCTGATCGTCTCTCCCTAATGGATCTCCTTACTGGAACAACAACAGCCTCATCCTGAACCTGAGAGCCTTGAGGAACTTCATTAGGAGCTGTCTCGGCAACAGGATCCCGAGCCTCAACAGGTTTAGTCTGTGGTGTGGGAGTTTCCACAATTATCTGTATGGGAGGAGATAAAGATACAATATTACCCACCGTACTATTATTCTCAATAGTCTGTGAGCAACTGCTTTCTTCGGCCACATCAAACTCCAGAAACTTGGCTGTCTGTGATTCCATAATTCTTGTGCCTCCATTGGGATTATAGAACCGATATCCCTTCGAATGTTCCGGGTAAGATACAAAATAACACCGAGTGGTTCTGGAGTCCAACTTACTTAATGTTGGATTATACAACTTCACTTCTGCAGGACATCCCCAAACCTTAAGATGGTTTAAGCTAGGCTTACGTCTAGTCCATAACTCAAAAGGAGTCAATGGAACAGCTTTAGTAGGTACACGATTTAGAATGTACAAAGCTGTTTTCAAAGCTTCACCCCACAGAAAACCAGGTAAATTTGTCCTACTAATCATACTCCTCATCATTTCCATAAGAGTGCGATTGTGCCTTTCGGCTACACCATTTTGCTCAGGAGTCCCAGGCATAGTAAACTGAGCCACTATTCCAGAATCCTCTAAGTATTTGGCAAATGGCCCCTTAAGCTGTCCGGCATCACCATGCTTGCCATAATACTCTCCACCTCGGTCAGATCTAACAACCTTTATGACCTTTCCCAACTGTTTCTCGACTTCAGTCCGAAAAATTTTGAACTTATCAAGAGACTCAGACTTTTCTTTAATCAAGTACAGATAGCCATATCGAGAATAGTCATCAATAAATGTAATAAAATAAAAATTTCTACACAAGGTTGCCGTATAGGGTCCACTTATATCAGTGTGAATGACCTCCAACAGGTCAGAATTTCGGACTGCAGTTTTCTTCCTTATCTTGGTCATTTTACCTCTACAACAGTCTACGCATGTCTCTAAGTCATCTTTAAGAGCAGACAGGATGTTAGTTTTTATTAGCCTTTCTACTCTATCCTTAGAGATATGACCAAGCCGTTTATGCCACAATGCATAGGACTGTTCCTTAGGTAGTGGTCTCTTGGAAATAACCTTTTCAGCCGTATAAGCGACGTATATGTCATTGGGAGACAAACACAATCTGTACAATCCGTTGGACATATAACAACACCCAATCTTATTTGAATTAAGAAACAAAGAAATAACATTGTTCTTAATTTCAAAAGAGTAGCCATACATATCCAAACACGATACAGAAACTAAGTTCCATCTAAATAAAGGTACATAGAAAGTGTCTTTCAACATTAATCTAAAACCAGAGTCTAGAATTAAGATTACATCTCCCACAAACATAACATCAGCTTTCTCGTTGTTTCCCACAGTGAGTCTTGACTCATCCTGATTTGGCTTCCTCCGGTTTATGAATCCCTGTATAGTAAACGCAACATGATTAGTTGCACCGCTATCGAGCCACCAAGAACTGGATGGTGCTTCTGATAGGTTGGATTCACAAACAAGTGCCAAAGAATCATTACCTGTAGGCTCACGTTTGGACAACCAAGCTTTAAACTTTCCACAGTCCTTCTTTATGTGACCTTTCTTCTTACAAAAGAAGCAGTGGCCACCATCCCTTTTGAAGGATGTTTTCTTTGGACCCATATTGTCAGATTGACCGGTAGTGTCATGAGTACCTTTATGAGTACGATTTCTGAACTTCTTATCCTTCCTTTTGTGGGAACTAGAAACATATAAGGCTAGATGTCCTTTTTCCTTCTTAAGTTTCTCTTCCTCTGCCACCACTCTTGCTATCAAGTCATTAACTGACTAAGTCTCATCTTGGGAATTATAATTTGTCTTTATAATCCAAAATCAGGTGGAAGAGTGTTCAAGGCTTGATGCACAATACAAGCATCGGGAATGGAAACATTAAGAGCTTGAAGCTTCGTCTTTAGGTCTACCATCCTAAGTACATAATCTCTAACCCCAGCAGTACCATCATACTTCATATTGAAAAGCTTTTGAAGAAGTGTACCAACCTCAGCATTAGATGAAATGCGGTTTCTAGCCTCTAAGGTTGCCATCATTTCCTTAGTAGTACAGTCTGCTGGCAAACCACTTTTCAAGTGTTCTTGAATGGATTTTTTCATTGTCAATAAGCAAATCCGATTGCTCTTTTTCCAGGCAGCATAGTCCGTTTTCTCAGCTTCAGTACTGGTGGCCGTGATATCTGCCGGCTTATCCTTTGTAAGAGCAATGTGGACATCTGCCAACTCCATTCCTAATAGAAAATCCTCTTTCCATTTCTTAAAGTTCAACCCAATAAGGACCTCAATTGAAATGGAATTGCCGTTTACAGAAAAGGTGACTGGAAAACAAACAAACAATACAATCAGCATCATGTGAATACTTATATAGAGAATTACATACATCATCACATAATCACCTTTGGGCAGAAAATATGACATGCAGTTGCACACTCTCCACATGACAGCGGCCATGAGAACATATTCTAATCTTTCGTGAAATCACCACCTTTGGGTGTATGAACCATTAAGATCAGTCATTTCTCAAGCACATGCTATACATGTACCCCTCCATGAACTAATACAAAATCACCTCTTTTGGGAGTATAATCACGCAATAGAACAGGAGACATCCCACCACAATATGAGACTGATATCTCTCAAACTCAGTCAAGTGTGCCACTTTGGCGGTCACAACCCAACTGAATCCTTGAAAATCTCTCATACCAGGGATATGAGCTTTATGTATCACATTTACTATATACATGTAATGCTAGACGTAAAAACAGGAGCGTATATCTCTGAAATTACATGTCATGCTAATTATACTGTTCCATTCATTGATAGACAATGAATTACACTCTACACAGTCCTTATGTGGTGATATACATGCGAGCTACTATATGTATTTCCGAAACCATAGAGAAATACAAGAAAATACGCAAAAATACCCTAAAAATACGAGTATATAGGGTTCTATACGTATTTTCACATCTTTAAAAGCTTCAAACATGTAAAATAAATATACCACAATGTAGAGCATCTCGATACGAGCGCGTCGATACCAAGATCGTCCAAAATGGACGTCGGATGCGCCCGCATGCGCCGCCGGAAGGCGCGGCGCGTGCGCGCGTGTTTAGCCGGTCAAACCAGTCTGAACAGCCGGTCCGACCGGTTGACCGGTCCAACCGATCAACGGTCAACGGACCGGTCCAACCGGTTGACCGGTCAGGTCAACGGTCGGGTCGGGTCGAAAATCGGGTCGGGTTAGAATCCGGGTCGGGTTAACGACTGGGTTGGGTCGGGATTCGGGTCAACTGGATCCGCGCCTCGCTGACGTCACTGAGGCGGTTACCGGCGGAAGAACGCGCCGGTTGGAAACGGCCGCGCGTGGCCGTCACGCGCCGCCACGCCTAGGGCGCGTGTAGGCGTGTGACGACGCGTCCGGCCTCCTCCGGCGACGTGCCGCCCACCATTTTTCTCGTCTCGACGAGTAGATTCCAAATATGTAATAAAATTTAACTTTCATCCGATAAAAAATTTCGAAATTGGGCAAAAACCTCTCGGACAAAACTAAAACGGTTCTAATCCGCATGTTTCGGTTCTAATCTATGGCAGGCTCTGATACCAAATGTTGGCCATGAAAATGGCATGCCCAGGATCACCATAGTTAGAAATCTAAACACGATATGGGAGAAAATTATCGATTCGCGTACCTGGTTTGGAATCCATCGTACTTAATGCGGAATTTGCGACGGTTTCCGAACACGAACTCAAGATCTTCTCCCCTATACCCTTCGTTAGAACACTGGCCTAATGAGATTGCCACTCACGAGAAGAAAGTTCTCTCTTGATTCGTATGTGAGTCAAATTGTGCATCATCAGGTTAGGGGAGGGACTTGAGCGCTATTTATAGAGTTTTCGACCACGGGCCCTCTCATTACGGGCCGGGCCGTACTCGGCCCACACCAGCCAGCCCCATATTAGACTTATTAAGAACCCATATATCTTACCTTTATTAGACCAAACTAATTCAGTTAATTTCAATTAATAAAGCCCACATTAGGAAATTCTTACATTTTAAGCTCAACCCACTCCTGTTGGTGCTGGAGAGATGAACCTAAATGTAGATGCTCTGCCATTGCTCCTATTTTCTGCATGTGTATTGCTTCCACTCTTTTTCCTCGTCTTGAGAAGATTATAAGCGAACACCAAAAGAAGAATTGGCGCAACAAGCACCACAAAAGAAAGCCCCGAAATGAACTGATGCACTCCGTTATTTGCTTTGTTGTGGCTCTTCCCCTTATCCATGGAAGTCTTGATAGCAAATAGAAAAAAAAAATGCCTTCCTATAGAGCAAAAAAAAAAAGAAAAGGTTAATGTATGAACTGAACTTATGCATCAACTTGAAAAGATCAACACCACATGCTCAGAGAACGAGTTGGACACATTACAATATATGAACATCAACTGACTAGTCTTCATATGGAGGTATTTCCCATTTACCAGTACTTCATGTAGAGCTGATACTATCACATACTTGTTCTCCACTCGATTGCAACACACAAAAATCGAAACCAGATCGAGTATCGCTTTCTCTACTCGAGCTCGGCTCGATTGCAAAAGTTGAAATATTCAGGCTCAACTCAACTCCATCCTCACAAGGAAGTAGTGTTTTCTTTTTCGCCAAGCAGTATGGTAGGTTTGGAAAACTATTTTTCCAAATTATCTGATGTTCGTTCTAGTGAAATGTGTACATAAATAAAGGTAAAAATGTAAATTAAGATAGGTATTACTCTGTAAATTTGCTGATTCACAACTATAGATAAAAGAAATTGGAGATACTTCTCATGGGTCTATAACTTTAGCACGATATGCAAGTCCTCTCTGTTCGCAAGGAGCCTTTACACATATCCCTATCCATCAAAGTCAAGAATGATTAAAACCCTGAAAAGAATAAAATCAAAAAGGCTCTCACCAAATGAGATGAACATCAATTTCAACCCAATGACCTTTTTTTAAGAAATTTTTTTGCAAACGATATGATCTCTAGTTTCTGAAAATACTTGATTGATGTCGATGTTTATAACAGTTTTTTTTTTCAAAATTTGCAATTCTCATCTAGCTTTTTTAATGCAAAACATCAAAAGTTTCTTCAAATTATGTAAATATTGATGTATAGAATCACACATAATAAATTTGATGATTTTTTTAAACTTCAAATAATTATTTTCTGTTTCGAATTTTGAATAGAGGCACAATCGATAGATAATTTTTCATATTTTTTCCCACCAAATAAACAAGCCCAACTTCCCGAGGGTGTACAGCGAAACCAAGATGACTTATGAGGAGGGCCAAAATAGAACTTAAAACAAACTTCAGGTGTGAAAACGGAATTGTCAAAAGAATTAAAAAGGCAAAGGAAAAGAAATCAATCCAGCCATTGCTGGCAAGGTTTTTCGAAAGAGAGCACTTCAAAAGATGTATTTTTTATTGACTTAATAACACATTCTGATCTCTCCAGCAAATCAGTTCAAATTGCCCAATGATGTTGTATTACTAACAAACTCATTATAAGTTGATGTAACTGCTTCTTTTAGTGGTTTTTGCTGTATCTTTGGATAATCAGATGTCCTGATTGAAATAAGTACTTGATATCTTTGCAGCTACTGGTCTGTGGTGCTAGCTAAGTCACTCCATCTGCACTAAACATTTTGCAGCCAAACCTTGAGCACACACTTTTAGTAAGTTTGAATTCAACTGTTCATTATGACAAGCGATCCTGGCTATGGATAAGAACTTCTGCACCGACAATGCTGGAAATGCATTCACAAGGACGGCTAATTCAAGCTTTTGCGTGCATTTTGGTGAGTCTACGTTTCGGTGGTACTTCCACCCAACCTTTCATGGAGTACCATCCTCAAATGGGCTTCTCTTAGATTTACAAGCATATGTAAAAGTTGTAAAGTTAGGATGCTAAAACCATCATTTTTTCTTCTGCAGATTTTCTTACATGTGACTGGTATAGCATTTTCATTAATATGGTAATTAGGATAAGTGTGTCTCTGATTTTGAACATCTTCCTATGGTGATGATTGAGCAGACACATAGAAGTTAGTTTCGCTTGATAATAGAGGTCTTAGTTACACTAAGACAGAGGGAATCCATGTCAATTCATTTCCTACACTCCAGAAATACTTCTTCTGAGAAATTGACCTGCACAAAGTGTGTATTGATTTATTCTTAGATCAAATGTGAATACGATCTGATTTTGTCCCACCTTGTGATGCGTTTATTAGACAGTAGGAATGTGTTCGTTGACTCGAGGACTCGCATTCCTGAAAAGAGGCTTCAAGTCAGTAATCAAATCAGAACAGTGCAAAGCTACAGATAACCAAAACAACTTAAGGGTGGGTGTAACCTCTCTATTTTTCGGAACCAGTCATGAATTCATCGTCAGAAATCCTAGAATCGCTCAACACAAGTCGGGGCACCCTTCTCCCGACCAATGAAAAAACACTCGGAAATCGGAAATTTGGTTTCGTGGTCAGTCATATCTTTTGGTTTTAATGTTTTTGTGACAGCATGTATGTTCTGGAACTTATACATATGTTGTATTTGCAATTTTCCCTATTTATTTAAACTACGTTTTCAAATTTTCAGGTGGCCAAGACACCTGGCGTTGCTATGATCACCATAGCCTATGGTCCATACTCCATAGGCCTCGAGTCCGAGTCAACAATCAGCGGACAAGGGACTGCTGTTTCTCCTATTGCGCCGGTTACTTTCCTTTATGGTACCGTCTAAATTCTAGAAGACCCAGCTATTTATAAATTATTCTTGGTGTGCGTTGTCTATCCTTACACGGTTGCGAATGTCTTTCAGACTGTCGGAGACCAACCGTCGAGGATGAGTACAACCTCTGCTTCTAGGACAAGGGAGCACAATATCCCTATATCACTAGAGTTTGCTAAACCAGTATTCGGCTTCAATTCATCTAATATAGCAATATTAGGAGGTCATTTGCAGAGGTAAGTTCTACTTTACCATCCCAGCATTCTGCGCTCGTAAATTGAAATTAATCCAGTTACGAGTACACACTACTCGTACCTAGGAATACGGTCGTGCTGGCAGAAGATCAACATTTAAACTCGTGCATCCTGGTCATAAGATTTTACTTGTACGGCGGTTAATATACAAGATACGACACGTCGAATTCGTTCCTAGCAATATGTTCTCCAGCTTTTACGAAATGAGCAGAAGCAAATACTCCACTGAGACTAGAGCAGAAGATGATATATAGTATCTGTGAATATTTCTGGAAATGCAACTGGGGATGTTGCTGGAAATAAGAACTTATCCGTGAGTATTTCTTTTTTCTTCGAAGCCCAAAAAGGGCTGGCGCCAGCTGTCAGCGAGCCGAGGTCCTTGCCAGTGGCTTTAAATATCTGAAATTTAAAGCAGTTCTAATTTTCTTTATTGGTCGAAAAAGTGGTTCTAATTTTAAACCCTCCTCTTCGCAAACGCAAAAACCCTCTCTAGCTCTCTCTCTCTCTCTCTCTCTCTCTACCATCCTACCTCCCGACCCCTGCAACAATGGCGTCCTCGACCTCGGCTCTCCTCCCTCGCCAAGGCCCGGAAGAAGAAGAGAGGCAAAGTACAGGCTCAAGCACCTCAACACCCACTTCAACAACAACCTCCCTCCCCCCCTCCATCCTCCTCCTCCTCGCCGCCTTCGTCTCCCCCGTCTCGCCGCCGCACCACGCCCTCTCTCTCTCTCTCTCTCTCGAGAGAGAGAGACTAGCGATCGGTTCCATTCCGTTCCTACTCGTGCATCATCAATCGATCGATCGAATCGCGTCGAACAAACACAGGTTGAGATGAGATTCCGTGGAGGATCGGGGGGTTGGAGGAGGTAGAGAAAGCTCGGTTGCTGAGCTTGGCTCTCGAGTTCGGCTTCCACCAGCAGTCCGCCACCAAGTGCTTGGACTGTCTCGTTTCCCTCTACGGTACTCCAATCATTTACTTCGTTGCGCGTTTTTTCATGCCGAGATTAGCGTTTGCAGAGGTTATGTAGGTATTTCCATCGTCCACCGCGATGATTATGGCTGTGGAATAGCCATAATCATTGGGGGAATGACGTAATCGCTTGTGCTGCGTGGATAATTTGTAAATTGATCGATTGTGCATTGCCCTAAATAAGGCGATTTCTTGCGGTCAGTCGTCATTCTGATGATGGCTATGGAATAGTCTTGCCTTTTGGATTTGAATGGACCGGAGGAGCTGGTTAAATCTAGTTCACTGAGCGTTAATCCCGTCCCTGTTTCTCTGTGGGTTTTGCGTGAGTAGTCTTATTGACTAGCGAAATGTCTTGACTTATTTCTGAACTGGCCACAAATTTACATGTGGTGTCTTGCCTAGATATAAATATGGCGTCTCACTGAAGTAACTGCAGATTACATATTGTAGATTGTATATATTCTGATCTCTTTTTTTCTTGTCTTGAAACTTGCAAAATCATCTCTCTCTCTTTTTGGTCTTCTTAAGGCAACGAAGGTCGAGAGTTTATCACTGTGGAGCACTGTAGCGATGATTTTCTAGCAGAACTTGCCGAAACTATGCAAGATACTGAGGATTGGGATGATTTGCAAGCTGCAGAATCTGAAGGTTGTGAATTTTTGACCGACATGTTTGGCCAAGATATCCCTAATGAGGGCGAATGCAGTGTTGCACACGATGTTAATATTATAGAAGATTCTCCACAACCTGAGAAAAATCAAACTTTTCTTGAGGTAGATTCCTCCACTGGCAGTGAGGATGAAGATGATATATTTGGCAGTAAAATGGGCAGGAAATCCATATGCTATATTCCTTATCAAAGCGTTAATCCCGTCCCTGTTTCTCTGTGGGTTTTGCGTGAGTAGTCTTATTGACTAGCGAAATGTCTTGACTTATTTCTGAACTGGCCGCAAATTTACATGTGGTGTCTTGCCTAGATATAAATATGGCGTCTCACTGAAGTAACTGCAGATTACATATTGTAGATTGTATATATTCTGATCTCTTTTTTTCTTGTCTTGAAACTTGCAAAATCATCTCTCTCTCTTTTTGGTCTTCTTAAGGCAACGAAGGTCGAGAGTTTATCACTGTGGAGCACTGTAGCGATGATTTTCTAGCAGAACTTGCCGAAACTATGCAAGATACTGAGGATTGGGATGATTTGCAAGCTGCAGAATCTGAAGGTTGTGAAGTTTTGACTGACATGTTTGGCCAAGATATCCCTAATGAGGGCGAATGCAGTGTTGCACACGATGTTAATATTATAGAAGATTCTCCACAACCTGAGAAAAATCAAACTTTTCTTGAGGTAGATTCCTCCACTGGCAGTGAGGATGAAGATGATATATTTGGCAGTAAAATGGGCAGGAAATCCATATGCTATATTCCTTATCAAAGCGTTAATCCCGTCCCTGTTTCTCTGTGGGTTTTGCGTGAGTAGTCTTATTGACTAGCGAAATGTCTTGACTTATTTCTGAACTGGCCGCAAATTTACATGTGGTGTCTTGCCTAGATATAAATATGGCGTCTCACTGAAGTAACTGCAGATTACATATTGTAGATTGTATATATTCTGATCTCTTTTTTTCTTGTCTTGAAACTTGCAAAATCATCTCTCTCTCTTTTTGGTCTTCTTAAGGCAACGAAGGTCGAGAGTTTATCACTGTGGAGCACTGTAGCGATGATTTTCTAGCAGAACTTGCCGAAACTATGCAAGATACTGAGGATTGGGATGATTTGCAAGCTGCAGAATCTGAAGGTTGTGAAGTTTTGACTGACATGTTTGGCCAAGATATCCCTAATGAGGGCGAATGCAGTGTTGCACACGATGTTAATATTATAGAAGATTCTCCACAACCTGAGAAAAATCAAACTTTTCTTGAGCTAGATTCCTCCACTGGCAGTGAGGATGAAGATATATTTGGCAGTAAAATGGGCAGGAAATCCATATGCTATATCCCTTATCAAAGCAGTACTCCGAGCAATTCATCCACTCAACTTCTGGCCAGGTGATCTTTAGAATCCATGGTATGCTTCTGAAAACTGTGAAGTTGTCTCACTCCTTTCTGCACCCACCAGTTTGAAGGGATTAAGAAAAAGAAAGAAAAGCAGGGTGGCTTGGCATGTTTTTTCCCATGCCCAAAACTAATTTGGTTGATAGTTGTTAAGTTTGTGGCTTGAGTTTTGATTCATGGACCTAGATTTGGCTTGGGATTGGCCCGTGTAATTGCATGGACCAAACACGCGGCTTGAAGAATGTCTCAGTACTGTACAGGGTTAGCCGTTCGGTGAAGCAATTGTGGACACCTGAAGAAGCCACAATAGTTACCGGGCAAATCCCAGGAGTCTGGCCACTATGGTCCAGTTGTTTAGGAGGTTGACAAAAAGTTGGCAGATCTCATCATGTCTTTTTGTTCTTTTAACAATGATTCTTCAAACCATATTTTTATATATTTTTGTTGTTGAGGTATATTGGGGCCAACAAAGAAAATGAGCAGAATTGAAAACAGATTGTCTTGGTTATTGATCGGTAGAGATCAGTGTGTCCTTCTGAGAAAACTCTTGGGAAACGCTTTCCACTCGTCTCATTCGTTTTTGATTGACTCTTGCAATTGGGGTTTTGGTTAGTGAGAAATTGATTTATTTCTTATTGTAATTCACTCTTGGTCATAGTGAAACAACTCCTCCCATTGACGTAGACGAAACTGCCCAACCTCTTATATTAGTGTGTCACTGTTCTTTGCTCTTAAAATCATGTCTTCCTTGATCATTTCAAGTTTGCTTGTAATTCTGCTCACAGCAAAGGACCTTACGCAGGATACCTGTACAAAAGCATTTGGTAAATTGCTTATGAGGGCTCTCATCCGATCATATGTATAATAACTTTTGCCAGTTGCTTCCACAGTCTTTAAGATCTAAAATGACTTATATTAGAACTGTTTGGTCAATAAAAACAATTGATTTTTGTTTTATATGATGAACAATACCTATATTTCTTAAATATTTTGAGAGTATAGTACATCATCCAAGTGTGGAACTTAGCATCCAGCTTCTTTGATAGGAGAGTTTTGCAAAATGAAGGCTTGAGATTTCTTTGTGCACAATTTTCATTTTCCATCACTCCATGTCAGAAACTATTTGTGGTGCTGAAGAGGCTTATTTGTGTTGAAGGACTGCAAGAGCAATGTCACTCAAGGTTCGATATCATCAGTTTCAAATAAAAGACATTGCTCTCGGATTTTGACATGCAAAGGAATTACAAGCCTTGGATGACATAGAATTGGAAAATGTTGTAATATTCGGAAACAAGGCATTTCAACCAATGCAGCATCAGGCTTGTAAAGCTTCTGTAGCCAAGCAAGATTGCTTCATTCTCATGCCCACTAGAGGTGGTAAAAGTTTATGTTACCAGGTTAGTGAATGTTAACATTATTTCTTTTGTGTAATGATCGTATGTAGAAATATGTGTGGAGACAATGTTTAGAGCGCAAGCCATGTGCGTTTTGCTCAATGGTTCCACCAATTAAATGCTAGATGGGTAGACTTGTATATCGAAATTTAAGCTTTAAAATGATCTTGTAATCTGCTTTGTTAGCACTGTTGAGAAGTTTGTGCTTAAACTTAAGGAAGAAAATGTTTTCCAAATGCAACTTAAGCGATAGGAAGTGATTCAAGTACAAAACCATGGGTTCCAATGTACGGGATCGGACTAAGTTGGAAAAGAAGGAAATACTGGACATTCTCATTCTGCCTATGCACATCTCTATCTATTCTATAATTTCTAGAGTTTGAGCTTTGTGCTATGCTTCTAGGACCTTCTAATTACTTAATGGAAAATTTATCTTGTTTTTGCATGTAAGTGTTGTTGTCAGTCATAGACTCATAGTTCAGGTCCAATTCAAACGGGTTATTAAGTCAAAGAGGAATAAGTTTTCAAATTACTTGCACCGAATACTGATTGTAGATGTCTATATTTCCTATGCAGGTATGTGCTATGTCATCATGTCAACTAGGGGTGATCATTTCCCATAGTTAGTTTGAAATTGATGGCCTTTCATATAAATCTGAATTGATCTACTGAATCACAAAGGAAGATATTAATCTGAATTGATAAAGTTGAATTATCCTGAAGTGTTTTCTGTTCAGTCTTGAAGAAGTTGATATATCTTTCTAGCTGAAGTAATTATAAGACAAATATCAACTGGTGCTTTCTGATCAGTTGAAGGTGAATAAAAGAATAATTCCCTCATCCCTTCCTTTCTTCATGTGCTCTTCTGATTTTTTTACATTTCGTTTCAGCTGCCAGCAACTCTTAAACCAGGTGTCACAGTTGTTATATCTCCCCTGCTATCTCTCATCCAGGATCAAATAATTACTCTAACCCTCAAGTATGGAATATCGTCTACTTTCTTGAACTCTTAGCAAACTGCTGCCCCAGCAGTGGCTGTCCTCCAAGAACTAAGGCAAGGTTTAGCGCTCTCTCTCTCTCTCTCTCTCTCTCTCTCTCTGCGTTCCTAGAGAAGTATATCATACCATACAATCTTCATCCCGCCATTAAATGGCTATGCTCCATATGTTGCAATGGATGCACATTTTTTTATGTAGTTAATGAAAAGATTCATGCCTGAGATGTTTGCCTTAAAAATAAATTTTAGGATCGTAGTTTTTTCTAGAGAAGTATATCATACAATACAATCTTCATCCCGCCCTAAAATGTTGGGCTATGCTCCATATGTTGCAATGGGGTTTCTACTGGACTTCTAAATTTTTTTTTTCTGAGTGTTGTGATTGTCAAGTCATTAATCTCTACTGCTTTGCCTGTCTTTTCAGGAAAGATAAACCATTGCGCAAGCTATTGTATGTAACTCCTGAAAAGATTGTGGGAAATCCATCATTTATTGAGATATTGAAATGCTTGCATAGAAAGGTACTATTTCTGATTCACTGTAACTTTTTCTGAAAGTTTCTTTTTTAACTTTTTGATACTCATCCATCATGCATTGCAGGCACAACTTGCTGGTTTTGTTGTTGACGAGGCATATTGTGTGAGGTATGCTCTTTGGCATCCTTGTATCTGAAGCAAAGGTCTTACTAGAGTTGCTTCAAAAGGAATAAGTATTTTGATGTTGCCACTGCAAAACTACTGTCCTTGTTCCAGATAAAGAAAAAGCAAGTTGACTTTTATTTATGCTCGCTCTAACTCTTTTTTTCGAACGTCTTCACATTTTCTGTGTTTCTAGCCTTTCTGTGAAGTTCTAGCATAACAGAATGCAATGTTGAAATAACTAATTCTGGAAATGATCCAGTTCCTTTTTTTGGGAAAAGTCAGTGACACATCATTAATCATATTAGGCAAAATGCACACAACTAAAATAACCTCCAACGGAAATCACTTTCGGAAGTAATTGGAAGTGTCCAAGTTTGGCATGATATTCAAGTCTTTTAAGCTAGTTCTTGTGTCTGTATCTATTCTTTTAACCTTTATACTATATATTAACAACTTGACATATAAGGCAAAAGTTTTCCCATGTGATCGTTGATTGTGTTTCTTATGAGGTCTTTACTGGATTTGCACTGCCAATGCCATCTCATGAAAGGAATGTACTGCTGGTTCGAGCTTTTTTCATATACTTGAATGATTGTAAACTAGTAAAGCTTATTGACTGTTACTTCTTGGTTGTCATTATTGCAGTCAATGGGGACATGATTTCGTCCAGATTATAGGGGACTGGGATGTCTCAAATAAAATTTTCCATACGTCCCAGTGATGGCCTTAACTGCAACTGCCACTCAGCCAATTCGTGAGGTACGAAACTTGCACAATAACCTCCGGATTATGTTGAAATAATCATTTGGGACTGATTGAAATGTGCATCCATCGCAGGATATCCTAAAAGCTCTCAGGATCCCCCATGCTCTCGTTCTTGAGACAAGCTTTGACAGACCAAACCTAAAGTACGAGGTCATAGCTAAGACCAAGGAACCACTGAAGTAGCTTGGAGAGCTGCTAAAGAATCAGTTTGATAATTTTTGTGGCATAGTATATTGCCTCTCAAAGACTGAATGTGTTGATGTTGCAAAATACTTGAATGATTAGTGCGGTATAAAGGCGGTGTACTATCATGCTGGATTAGCAGCCCATCAAAGAGTAGCTGTTCAAAAGAAATGGCATACTGGAGAGGTCCAGGTTGTATGTGCTACCATTTCTTTTGGGATGGGAATAGACAAACCAGATGTGGTAAGTTGAAATGGACTTCGGTCGTTTGCCTATTTTTAGTTTTAGAATCAAGCTGACGTGTTGACAAATACTCGACTAATCCACTTTTCTTCTAATGTTTAAGTTTCACTAATTGGTTTCTTAGTGTGCTTGGAAGTAAACTTTACTGGTTCCATGGTCCAGTGGCCTGCTAAATCGTCGATCTTGGCTATTGATTGCGGGAACTAGCGAATTATGTATTTTTTCAAGTCAAATTCTTTCTTCCATGCATGGAACTTGGGTGTGCTGAAATTAAGTTAAACTAGGATGAAGGTCGTTTCTTTACTGTCAAAGTGGCAAATGACTCCGATCTACCTTGACCTTAAGTTATAATGTTTTTGTCACATTTTGTACTTTTTTTATTGGTTCATTAATTATTTTTTTATGGTATGTGGTCAGCGTTTTGTCATCCACAACACAATGTCCAAGTCAATCGAAAGCTATTACCAAGAATCAGGGAGGGCAGGAAGAGATAGTCTACCGGCAGTGTGCATAGCTCTGTATGCCAAAAAGGATTTCAGCTGGGTTGTGTGCATGTTAAGGAGTGTTCAAGGATGTAAAACTGCTATCTTTAAATCTGCAATGGCTCAAGCTAGGAAAATGCAGCAATATTGTGAACTCAAGGTAATCCAATTTGTGTTCTCAACTTCTCATTAATGATCTCAACTAAGTGATGCTTCTATTTTGAGTTTCAACTTTCCACTTTGTTCTATTGATTGTTGTTAGTGTTAGTCTGGCATTAACCAGTCTGGGTGCTGGATCATTAGATGGTCTGTCGGCAACATATGTAAATCATAATGGAACCTTTGGGCTAAACTCATCTTCCTCGCACCTGAATGGAGCAAAGTCTATTGATAAACATGTGTTAACTCTCTAATTTGTGAAATTTTCAGGATGAGTGTCGGCGGCAAACCTTACTTGCACACTTTGGTGAGTCTTTGGATCGGAAAGACCGTAAATATGGTTGTAATCCTTGCGACAATTGTCTCCAAGCCTCTTCATAAAGGTAAACCTTTCAGGTGTCAACTCTCTTGATGGGCGACGGGTACCGACTTATGCATGTTCTTGAGCCGCACAGTTCTTCTGGTTCCATCATCCGCAATTATTGGAAGACCACATGGTAATGGAGGAGCAAAGGTCCTTAACTAAGGATACAGAATTCTTCAGTTGTGATGGTCTTGTCATCTCATGTTTGTCTTTTCCTTTCATCTGTTGCCATGTTCTTTGTCTGGAACTAATTATTTTTGTGAGGGGAACAAAAATGTGGCTCAACATATAAGCTGGATAGGCATATGGGAACACACCATCCGGTCTTGAGTGAGGAAGAAAAAGTTACGTGTTTCAGTTGAGCGAAGATTAACAATGAAATCCAATTATACAATCACACATTGCCTTTCTTCTTCTTTCCCATTTTGAATTAGTGATGAACGCATATCATGACTGCATCTGAAGTTGGTTTACTTGCAGATTCAATTTTTCAAGTCATATATCTTAGGATACAATCGACTGGTTGAGAACCTTTATTAGCGTGTAATCATTAGTTATCCAACTATTGAACACTGCCGGCTTTCTGGTCATCAAGCATTGCACAGGTGGACTGCATTATTCAAGTCATTAGGGACTGGGGATCTTAGATCCACACTATGTAATAGTTTTTCACAGAGAGCACGTGGCAATGCATCTATGATTTGATACTTAAGGATTTAACATGGTTTTATTATTCCTGGGTCAGGCACAACGTTAGATTCATGTTGACTAGGACGTGTCAACGTTAGATTCGAGAGAGAGACTATGGATTGATTCGATTCTGACTCGTGCATCATCGATCGACCAAATCGCTTGAAAAGGTTGAAATTCCATGGAGGAGCAGGCCTTGGAGGTAGAGAAAATTGTCTGATATGTTGATGATGATGGCTATGGGACAGTCAACTTTGGATTTGAATGGGAACGTAGCTGATCAAATTTAGTTCACGGAGTTGATTAAAATTGTCTGATCTGTTCTTCTCTACTCGTTTCTGGGGTTCTTTAACCACTCCTCATTTCCTCAGTTCGTCTATTTCGATTCCTCTTCGTTGTTGTACGATTCAGCATATGGCAATGTATGCTACCGAAGCTACATAATCTAAAACTGCATGTGTGCGGGTGTCAAACAAACCGAAAGGCTTTCCATAGTTCCATTTTGATTTGAGGACAGTTTTCATATTTCTAGTATCGTCCCAGCGAGCTCGGAGATACAAAAATGAGGAAAACTGAAAAGCCCCGGAAGCGAAAGTTCTTGTGTTCTTTCAAAACTTCCACAGTTATTGTTGCTGTTATTTATAGGATCTTGATGTAAATTGTGAACAAACTTTCGAAACAAAGCTCCAAGCAAATCGCTAGCATGAAATCGGCTCAATCGGTTTGACTCGTTCATCCAATTTTATTCGATCGATTCACGGCCGTCCAACTTCAAATCATTTTAGTCCATAAGGTCGTGACTAATGTTGTATATGAAGTCAAACACAAAGCCATTGCCCTTTGGATTAAATGCCTGGGCACTGGTTAAGCAACTAAGGAATCAAATTGCACAATCCAATACGTTGACTCTACTTGCCACTTTTTGTGTTAATCCTAATCAATATTATGAAAATTAAGTTATTTTACGCTAAGTATGTTTAACAAGTGACTTGACTCGTTAACATGGCCGGGATTATATATGGCTTTAGTACTAAAAAGTAGACAACAAGCTCATCAGACTATGAGTATACCTTGCGAGTAGCTTTTAACTACTAAAATTCCATTAGTGTAGTCCAGTTCATGGTAGGAGAATATCTAGGAGTGACCCCAAAGAAATTGCTTCGATTGAAACTCAAATGCATGTCCGATGACCACAATTTGGCATAGCAGAGTCAAAAAAGTAACCAATTAGATGACCGTTCGAAGTTTTTCATTCAAACCGAATGAGTACAAATTCTGGGAGTGGCTATTTTCACCCTTCCACTGTAGCCAAACACCAAAGAAAATTTGGTTTCAAGTATCGAAAATGTATGGCTGTGCTTCTTCTGCTTTATATATATAATTTTTTTGGTAAAGGTAAATATATGTATTACTTTTCATAAAACCAATACAACCTAAAGCCAAAACCAACCTCTGACCCAATTAGGACATAGAGATGTCCAGATGAGGTCAAAGGTGGTTTCGCAAGGACTATACAAGGAGACATAACCAAAGGAAACAGATCAAAAGATCGTAACAGCTAAAGCCCAGGCATCCGGTTCGCTTGAAAGATTGAGACCGGAAGCTCCCATTTCCTCTGTAGAGCACGATTCCTAGGAGTATCCTGAACTTTGCAAATGGATATGGCCTTGTCTTTGACGACTTTGAGGAGATGCTTGCGCATACCCGGGATGTATACGCTCTTGTTTCTGAATAATGCATTGTTTCTCTCTGTCCAGATAATATGGACTAGCGCGCCAAGGGAAAACCGGGAGAGGCGGTGCGCGAAGGAATCTCCACCGGAGATCTTCATTGCCCATATTCTGCTTTATATATTCATGTGTAAATAAATCAAGTTTGAAAATTATACGACTGAAGTTATTGCAAAATGCCAATATATAAATTTTTCAGCATAACCAAATCAAGGAGATGATTGTAGGCTGATGAACACTTCTATTTTGTGTTCAAAATTCTTCCAAATGAGAAACTTCTGTCGTATTGTAAACCTTTTCGTTGGGACTCTTGGCTGCAATTGACATAGTATGTGCGGAGTCCATAACATTTGCTTTTTCCATGAAAAAAGTCTCTTCCGGTCACAAGATTGTGGCTTGAAGTGGACATCTAAACGGTAATTTTGTTAACAAATTTGATTTTATGCTTAACTTCACATACAGAACCACCTGCACATGCGGCTTCTGCAAGCATCTTGAGATTCGGCCAAGCCAAAGAATAGCACGATTCAAAGCTTGCAAACGACAACTACACACCCTGAGAAGAGGTCGTTTAATGTCAATGATCCTATGGAGAGGTTTAACAATACGCAGCACATGATAAAAGACAATATTGAAGTAACTTTGGAACACCATGACATGGCTCATGCCAGCCCGCATCTCCATCCTGTGGTGTTTGGAGACTTTCTCCTTAATTTCATGAAATGCAGCTTGAATCTACACAAGAAGGATGGGATTAACTAATTGTCAATAATTGAAGAAATTTGAGACTGTAGCATCACAATTTACCCCATGAAAGATAAGGTACAAATGCATAAACATTATTTGCACCAATCGCAGTTGGACCGCAATGAACAGAGACTTTGTTAGCTGGCCGAGGAAAAAGGAAACAACAGGCTTCGGAGAAGTAAGCAATTAGCAACACTTTCCTTGTTTGTGTTTAGGAACAGAATTTTTGTTAATAAGACTATGCTGAAAGGGTGAAGTGCCTCAAAAGATGTAATTGTTGACTTGGTTATTTCGCAGTACCCAATTAGCAAAATCAGCAATACGCAAAAGTTTGCCAGGAGGTGAATTTTAATTTCACAAATTCAACATCGCATGCATGAGAACCGAGCTTATTAAATCAGAAACATATATGACAACATTCAGAGGATATTATCACTTTAATAAACTTATAGAAAATCAAGGAGATTGTCATCATGCATCCTTGTATACTGATTTTCTGGTGAAATGTGCAGCTCATATAGTATAAGCACACAAGTTAGTCTTTCATAGTTACGGTGTGACTGGTAGTGCATACCTCCGTCTGCAGAGCCTCATCGAGATCGGGAGTGATATCATTAGAAAGCAACTGCATCAAACAACTCTGCATCAAGGTAACATACAGAAAAATCAGCAAGTAGGTATTCGATTAATTAGAGATGTAAAACCTAATGAGCATACAAAAAGCAGATTCAATCTAGAAAACTACACTCACAAGCATTTAGGAATGTGCTGTTGAGACTAGATCAGGTGTTTGGATGTTCACAAGCATCAAAACTTCCTCAGTACAATCCAGTTGGCCCACGAGCCTCTT
Organism: Syzygium jambos; assembly: GCA_031216235.1. Classification (NCBI taxonomy): domain Eukaryota; kingdom Viridiplantae; phylum Streptophyta; class Magnoliopsida; order Myrtales; family Myrtaceae; genus Syzygium; species Syzygium jambos. Next base: position 22,548,316 of record CM062221.1, on the reverse strand, counting down.
CATGGTTGGCACGCAAGATGGCCATCAGCTGTTGCTGATTCTTCCTCTGCAAAATCCCTCTTCATTTTGATTGGGCTCTGGTATGAAACTTGAAGTTCCTCTGCCAAGTTAGCCAGACCTAGATCAATGATGTGAGAAAATGATTCCATGACAACAATAGGATCAAACGGGATGCAAACTAATTAGCAAATTCTTGAGCTCCTCACCCCAGCTTGTTTCACAGAACGGGCAAAATATTGTCCCAATTATGTACAAGGTTATCGATACAACTCATTGAATCGAAGTCCAATAGTAAGCCTCAGTCATTACATAGACTAACCAGACCCATCACAAAAGCAACACCAGTTTGCCTTTGCATGATAATCTTTTAAAACAACAGCTTTGAGCTGGTCTACAATTATATATGACAGACTAGTTAGAACTACTTTTCATTTTTTTTTTATCACCAACCAGAGAAACTTGAAACTCGACTTTTATTTTAGCTCAGTTTCTCATACTTACTGGGAATTCATGCTCTGTCATGTAAGATTCAAGAGGAACATCAAGGGAACCATAAGAAACTTGACCGGGTTTTTGATCACCAGAGAAAATTGAAAGGTGTTTGTTCTGAACAAGATATCTGTCACTAGCCAAATTTGACACACAAAAATACTCACAAAGGAACTCAAAATGGCCCAGGATTTTTTAACAAAAAATATGAATTTTGGACATAGGGAAAAATGGACTTTGGGAGCAGTTTATAATATTTAGTAGAAGATCATCGGCCTCTAGATGAAAGATTCAAATCCCGGGTTTATCGAGAGGGAAACTGTAAATCACTAGGGAATTCTTGTTTACCTATCTTTAATATTTTCATCCTTGCCTCACTTGCTGCTAATCTGTTTGCAGTCTACAAAAGCTGCCAATGGAAGGATAAATGAAAAACATTGATATAACGTAATATGTAGGCAAATCCAGAGTTTCCAAAATCAATCAAATAGATACCCGGTGTAGAGCAAATCATTCTTAAAATATAGAGTTTCGAGAAAAGTATTACTCTATTCGCTCATGTTGGCCGTTCAAGGATGAAGAATCTTACTAGATGACCAATGCCTTCTGTTGACATTTGGGTCTAAATTTTGATCTTGGCTGAAGCATCATGTCAGCTCCTATGACCAACTCCCCCACTCCTTCAATTATGTTAGACAAGCAATTTAGGAAAGTACAGAATGGGAAACCTTCTTGTCAAAAGGAGATAGTGATGAAAAGTAGGTCATGAATCTCAGAAGAAAAATGATTGTTTACTGCTTATTTACCTCTGTTGAGGAAACATCAATCGCTCTCTGTTCAGCAATCATCACTCCATGAGTCGTAAAACGGCTCTCCTTCATAATAATTTCTAGAGATGCATGTTCCAGATAATTCCGGTATTGCTTCCAATGAGTCACAACCAGAGATATCCAAATCAATTAAATCCAACTTTTCAAGTCCCCGAAGCTGAGTAAGTTTCTTGCAATTGTAAACACTTAGAGATCGTAACCTCTCACATCCATTCAAATCCGGCAAAGTCTCCATTGATTCGCATCCCGTAAAATCCAACTCTTCTAAGAACTTGGCACCATCAAGACCTCGAATTTCAACTAGATTTTTGCACCAGACAGCAACTAATTCCTTCAAACACGTTGATTCTGGACAGAGAAGCCTTTCAATGGAACCGCAGCTATATAAATAAATGCCCTCCAAGAACTCCAAATTTTCAAGGCCCTGAAGTTCAACTAGGTTATCGCAATTCTTAGCAAGTAATCGTTTCAGATGAATTAATTGTGAAAGGTCCAGTCTTTCAATTGAACTGCACCTTTCTATTGAAAACATTCCCAAGTTCTTCAATCCGTTGAGCTTAAGCAATTTCAGCTTACCACAATCCTCAATACGGAGTTTCAAGAGTCTCGAGGGAAGCTCGGGGATGTCTTCAAGTAGATGGCATTCCCAAAGACGGAGTTTTTCTAGGTGGATTAGGCTAGAAAGCCGCGGCAGTGACCGCAGCTCGCCACAGCAATGCAGCTTAAGGCGCTGGAGCGAAGAAAGATCCCCAATAGAATTGGGAAGCTCTTCAATCCCAGAATAACTGACGTCCAGAAATTGCAAATTCTTTAAATCCCCAATTGAGCTAGGGATTTCTCTCAGTGACCCACACCAACTGAAAATCAATTTCTTCAGCTTCCTCAGAGAACCAATAGACGTAGGGATCTCTGTAATACTGGTACCATATAATACAAGTTCTTCTAAATCTTTTAATTCGCCCACTTCCTCTGGTAGCTCCTTGAGACTTTCACAGCCATGGGCGTTCAGTGTCTTCAGCTTCCTCAGAGAACCAACAGATGTAGGGATCTCTGTAATACCAGAATGATCTAATACAAGTTCTTCTAGATCTTTTAATTCGCCCACTTCCTCTGGTAGCCCCTTGAGACTCCAACAGCCATACAAGTCCAAGGAAACAAGGCTCTTGAGTTTGCCAATAGAAGGGTGGAGATGCTCCAGTTCGGTACACCATTCCAAGGTGAGGATCTTCAACTGCGTGAAAGCCGAGAGATCAGGAGTACATCTTAAACCCTTGCACCATCTAAGGACGAGAACTTGTAGCCGCTTTGCCGTCTACACAAAAAAAAGAGGGAGAATAAAGCTGTCAAAAAGAATGAGAGTGGGGGATCGGCTAAACAAAAACAAAACAAAACCCCCCCATCTTACATCACAGAGAGAGAGAGGGAGGATGTCTCTTTCTTTTCCCCCCCAATCTTACCGTGAATGAACTCCACCATCCTTCCCAATCCTCTGTGATGCCCGTGCTCCCTGATAAATCCAGCACCGATAAGTTCGGCAGATGCAAACCCGTCGTCGGAAGATGCGATTCGCTTCCCCAGGGCCAGACCCGCCACTGAAGCCATCTTATTTCAGAAAGGAGTTCGTTGGAGCCTCCGCTTGAAGCTCGCCGCATCAAGTATTCAAACCGGGGTTTGCGAAGCTCCCACAACTCCCGCTGTATCAAATCAATAAGGAGGAGAGCGTGTAAATTGACTTTTCTTAACTTTTTCAGTTTTTGCTTCTTCTTTTTTAAATCTTGGATTTGCGCGATTTGTTGCCATTCTATCCTTCCTGTGTATCAATATGGACGCGTGAACTCACATTTAATTTTTTTTTCAACGACCTTTCGAAATTTTTTAAAATAAAGAAAAAAATAGTTATTGCTTTAAAAAAATATGGACACGGAACCAGGGGCTCTGCAAGTTTTTTCAAATGGTTCATCTGAGGACATCTGGATATGGCGAAAGGAATTTGAGGAGACAAAAAAAAAATGACGGAATCCTTTTCCATTCCCCTCCAGTTATATCCGATCAATCCATTGAGAGTCTCTCAATTGACTTTTTAACTTTTTTATTTTTAACTTTTTTAAAATCTTGGATATGCACGATTTGCTATCTTCTTATCACTTCCGTACATAAATACAGACATGTGATTTAGCATTTAATTTTTTTAAAATAGTTATTGCTTTAGAACAGCTAAGGCAAATGCACCTCAATATTTTATCTTTTGCTCTTTTTTTTTCAAATTATATGGCGCGTGCACTTTGAATTTTATTTAAGACGAAATACGTGAAACCATTTTACAACATACAAATGTTTACTTGAAAATTTTCATATGACCTGTGTATAGTTTTTCCAAAGAATTTATCAAAGAGTGCCAATGGGTCAACCGTAAGTAGCTAAGGAAGGACCCGGTTTTCATTTCATTAACCATTTTTGTGAAGTGTTTAATCATTTCTTTGAAAATTGAATTTTTTTTGTAAAGTATGATTAAAAAGTGACGTGGCGTCATTGGTTAGCAATGCACTTTTTCTAGATTCTAAGCAAAGCCTGCCATATGAAAGTTTCTGAATATGCCTATTTTTTTTTATTTACCAAAAAAAAACTGAAGATACATATGTCCGTTTGCATAAGAATGGCACTGTTTCTTTTTGCATCTTATAAGTCGAGATATACTGTTATAATTTCCTGCTAAAACAAATCATTTAATTAGTTGAATATGGTGAAAAAAAATCCCATATGGCTTTGATTGACTTTAGTAATAATACCTATATTTCCCCCAAAAGTTCAATTAGTTAGAATTGTTTTTTTGGTTGGTTTGATTTACTTTTACTGTTTGACTCGTTTATTGTTATCTCTGCTTAAAATTGTGAAAAGCCTGCAATGGGTATAATTTCTCTTAAGTTTGTTCGTAGGAAAAGTCACTAAATTGTTGTAAACATCACCCCACGCTATCTTTCATAATTTTCGCTTGTACATCAATCTATACGGTATATTACATTAAAAAGTCTACTATATGAAAAGGGGATTTTAAAACTCAAACTTTCGTCAAAAGTTTACACACAATTCACATATATTTCGCCAAAATGAGTTGAAGAAATAGGATATAACAAAATGGACATAATTATATTTTAAATAGTCAAGACAATTGGAAATTAGTCCCATAAGTATTTCGTTTTCCAAAGTTAAATCAAAATCTTTCTACCTTACAATCATTTAATTTTTTGGGAAAATATCACAAAAAACCCCAAACTATGCCACTTGTAATAAATTTTTCCTGAACTTTTTTTTGTAACACGAAAAATTTCAAACTGTTACATGTGAAAAATTTATCCTGGACTTTTATTTTGTGACACGAAAAGCCCAAAATCATGCCACTTGTGACACATTTACCCCACAATACTTTAACCCATGGGCATTTTCGTCTTTTTCCCTTTTCTTTTTTTTTTTCCTTTCTTCTCCGGTGGAGGGAAGCCGGCGAGGGCAACCCTTGCCTGAGTCGGGCGAAGTCGCCCTCGCCAGATTCGACAAGGGCAACCCTCGCCCGACACCAAACTTTGGTGAGGGCGACCCTCACCAATGTCAGGAGAGAGTTACCCTCGCCCAACGCCGACGAGGGTCACCCTCGCCAGATCTGGCAAGGGCAGCCCTTCCCCAACCTAGCGCTGGCAAGGACTGCGCTCACCGGCTTCCCTCCGCCGGAGAAGAGAGGAAAAAAAATAGAAGAAGGAAAAAGATGACAATGATCATAGGCCAAAGTATTGTGGGGTAAATGTGTCACAAGTAGCATAGTTCAGGATTTTTCATGTCACAAAAAAAAGTTCAAGGTAAATTTATCACAAATGACATAGTTTGAGATTTTTCGTGTCACAAAAAAAGTTCAGGATAAATTTGTCACAAGTGACATAGTTTGATGTCTTTTGTGGTATTTTCCCTAATTTTTTTTCCTAAACTAATTATCATCTTTCAACATTTCTGTCTATTCAAAACAAATTTAGCTTTTTTTCATTTTTCCAAAGACCCGTATGGTGTGCTATTCTTGCTAATGTTAAGAAGTTATTGGATCAACAAAAGAGTGTGATATCAAATCATAGGAAGGAACTATTTCAAATTATATCAAGAATATAAAGATGTTTCCATTGCCCAACATCTCTTGGTAAATTGCTAGGCTTAATTCCTCGCCATTGATCAGTCATGAGCCTATGAGGCATCAAGATGGACAAATATATAATGATAATATGACATGAACATTGATAATTTAAGTAAAAGATAAACATAATTGAAAATTTTGGCTTCATGCTGAAAGTCATATATCATGAATACAAAGGCGTGGATATAATAATAAGCACGACATTTACTCTAATTAGTCAAGTTTTCTTTTTTTTTTGTTTAAATAGTGAAGTTAGTCTAGCGGTGTTTGGCACAAAAAGAGGCATTGTCCCAAAAAATATAAATGATATAAAACAACTTATAGCGGATAGAAATGTTTGTTATAAGAAATGAGCAAGGTAAACATGATAAAACCTTAAAAAATAGTAAGATTTTCCTGAAAATATTTTTAAGGGGATTTTTGCTATCTTATCTATTAAGAGGAAATAAGAATGAAAAGGGATAGAAATAACTAGTAGAGCAGAGGGACGGGTATCTTCAAAATCAAAATGGAGGAAAAAATATCAAAAATTGGATTCCTAAATCACAGGAGCACCACATTCCATTTGGATACTTAGAATTGGCCCCAATACATATTATTTGCCGATTCCTAAATTTGTATGGATGTAATTTATATCAATGAAATCGAATCAAATGATTTAACTCTTTCATCTTTCGGATACTTATAATTTATTTAGTTGTCACGATTAATCTCTAATGGACATAAATGGATGTTTACACCAATTTTTTTTCCTAAAAGTAAGAGCATTTGTTCATGCTAGATGAAATACTAGAATTAATCAGATTAAATATATTAAAATAAGAGGAAGAGAACAAGAAAGGAGTGCCATATTTTACCTTATTGTCCAGTACTACTCTTGAGGCTCCCCTGTAGTTGCAATCCCATGGCCCGCTACGTTCGTCAAGCGGTTGTCCTTGACAAAAAATGCTCCTTCCAAGATCTCTCAGTTGATCATGCACCATAAACTTATCATCATCTCCAATTTTAATTAAGCACCTCAACTTCAACTCTTCAATTCCTAGTCTTGGAGAAAACCCACATGCCTCCCACATGTACATGGCATATTCGTGCAATTTGCTATCTTTGCCAATAAAGAAACAAACAATATCGAGAAAAATCTGCTTATGTTCATCTTCTAATGCATCATAACTTATTCGCAATATTTTTTGGACATCTTTATGTGGTTGGCTTTTTAATTTCTTCCGCACATCTTCCCATACTCTTTGATCCGTTTTTTTATACAAGTATGAACCTACGACCTGAAGTGCCAAGGGAAGCCCACCCATGGTGGATATGATATCATGAGATATATGCTCAAAGCCGCTCGGAGAATGGTCCGTACGAAACGCATGTCTGTTAAACAAAAGCAAAGAATGCACCTCATCCAATCCATTCAAATCATACTTGTAGTCTACCATGAATTCAGATTGATCGAGAATGGCTTCATTTCTAGTTGTAACAATGATCATGCTTCCCCCCATAAACCAATTAGGTTCTCTAGCCAGCGCATCTAGTTGATTGTTGTCATCTATATCATCCAGAAGAATGAGAACCTTTTTTCCTCTGAATCCAGATTTGATTTTATTAATTCCATCATCAACATTCCCAACTTTATGTTCGATTTGCAGTATGTCCTTAATTAGTTGCTTTTGTAGATAAGGAATACTTTTGCGGCAAGCTGTTTCTCGAATATCTGCAAGAAAGCTACGATGCACAAAATCATTCGACAGCCGGTTATAGATTACCTTGGCAAGAGTCGTTTTTCCGATCCCGCCCATGCCATAGATTCCAATCATTCGAGCATTAGTGGTAGGAGTGTATACCCAATTCCTGATTTTGTTCACATGATCATCAATTCCAACTAAGTGCTTAGTAACATCAAGCTGATAATCTTGTCGCAACTGGCTCAGAACATTTTCGACAACTTTTTCCACTAATTCTCCTTCATGCCTGTCAAACAACAAAACTCAATGATAACTTTGTGATTATACTTAATCTCATCAAGAGACCGGCATATAATGAAGGATATATGGGGCCAATTAACATGCAAGCCGTTTTGGTTTTACAATTAACTTGCAATAGCTCGTTTCATTTTTTCCCTACCCTGTTATGCGAACAGATTGATCTTGTTGAAATAAAATAAGGTGGTGCACCGGGCTCATGAAGAGTCTTTCGAACTATAATGTTCGTTATAAGGATTAAGGTTGCCTCCAGTAGAAAGATAGGAGGTCAATTTTTTTGGGGGAGGTTAAAAAATTTTAGAAGGAGAGGAGGTTACCCCAAGATCAACTACCAATGGGGTTACTGGCATTGGAAATCAAACCTAAACATGGTAAATGTGAAGTGTCCAATTCTTATAATCTGAGCCAACCCGTTGGCATAAGGAGATTTTATCTGGGAGTGATCAAGTTTTGGAAGACCGAGCATTGGAGTCCTTTCTAGGCATGTTATTTAGTGATTGATACTATTGGCTACAGGGGTTGTTTCTTTCTTTTTTTGCTCTGGGACGGAGACAAGTGTAAAATTCTTGGACGCTACGGGATCTTTGGTTTAAGTTGTGGTTGGTTTAGTTTTCAGGACATATTGGGAAGTACTAGTGTTTGTTAGTCTTCGAGGCATTATTGGGACATTTTGGGGATCTTTTCTAAGCTTGCAGTGAAAGTGATACATCTGTATTTCATCGGTTATGCGTGAAGAAGAAAACTTGCTTATCAAAAAAAGAAAAAAGTTATGTGAAGTACCCGTTAGCAACTTTCTCAGATTCCCATCCATGTAAGTCACTCACATCTTTAAGTGCTTGCTGCACTTCTAGGATATCCTTCTCATTAAAATGCTTCTGACTTGAATAGAAGGCCTCCCCAAAACTTCCTTGTAGATACCGCACATCTGATGGTTTCACTCCATAAAAAATTGGCAACACTACATGTGACGTGCTCTTCTTGCAGTCCATCATATGAATGAGCTCGCGGAGGCACCATTTGCTTGTAGCATAATTTTGGGAGATGATGGGGATCGAAATCTTAGACCGTGAGATAGCACCGAGAATCTGTAAACCAAATTGCTCGCCAATTGGGATGCTGTTATCGTCCTTGAACACGGAAATACCTGCGTTGACCAGTCTATGGTAGAGATGATCGGTGAATTTCTTGCGAGTATCTGAGCCTCTAAAGCTCAAGAATATGTCGTATTGATCGTCACCTTGTCCTGTGGGTACGGGAGAGATGAACGAAGAAGTGGATGCTCCCTCAATGCTCTCTTCCTCTTCTCTCTTTCTCTTTCCCTGACTCAACTCTTTGTCCATGGCGATCTGAGGGGGGAAAGTTGAAACGAAAAGATGCTTTTCTCCTGCTCAAAAGGATTGATGAACAACAAAAGATGCTTGTAGGATGCTTTTCTGCAAATGCTTTGCTGGCTTGGTCCACTCCAAAGAGTGTGTACGTTTATTTCTCCCCGAGGCAATGCTGAAGAAGGTTCGTGTTCTTGAGAAAGAGATAGGTAATGAAGACACGGCCTTCAGTTAAGTAAGCTGACGTCGTTTCACTGCGGAAGATTAGGTGGCCCTAAAGAGGCCTCCAAAAACCCACATCATTTACTTGTTCAAAAACACATAGTTGAAACACATTCAAATATTTGAACACATATTTCAAGATGGATTCTTTCGGTTCACGCCTAAGATATTGAAATTATGTAGGAACCCCTTTTTCACAACACCTTCTGTTTAATCCCAGTGCCAATTAATTGTTGCCCAATAAACCTCATCCTCTAGATACGTGCACTTACCTAATTAGAGGAAATTTCCATCAATCACGTTTTTAATTTGGCAGGTTTCAAGTTTTAGGCATCGTTCATATATAAAATTAACTAAAGCTTAAATATTAATCGAGGAAAATTTTTCAATTGCTCAGCTGTTTAAATTATGAAGGAAGTCGATAAAAATGATTCTAAATGAAAGGGAAATACTTCCTTTTGGGCCCAAATTTTATTTCTTTCTAAAAGTGCATAGAAATGAGAGGAAATGCAAAAATTGCACTTTTCTTCCAAAATTGGCCTTACTTCCTTCTTAAGGATGTATAGAATGAAGGAAAATTAAGTCTATCAATGAAATTAAGTTCCATTTACATCATTTGCACCCAACATGTATCCAAACATATTTCGAGGAATTTTAACTTTCCCTCTCTTCTTTCATGGTCTGCTTGTTTTTCTGTTCTTAATTTTTAGATTTTGAAGTTTATCGCTTTAGTATGTTTGAAATTGAGGCTTTTTGCATGATTAAATTTTATGGCTCTTAAATAGGATTAATATTAATCCAAAAGGCTGCGTCTCACTTGTAATTAGAATATCAGGGGAAGCATTTTTGCTCTTTGCTTTAGATGTAATGCAATGTGCTGCATCTTTTTGCATGTATACAGGTTAGCATTTTGCATGGTGTCGTGTTGACATTTTATATGGTGACACATTTAATTATCACATTTGTCATGTCGTGTTGTCTGACCTGCTTTATAAAAAGTGTTGTGTTCGTACGCATTTACTAAACACGTCTTGTTCAGGTTTTGTCATATTTGTGTTATATCCTAACTCGACATGATACAATTAATATGACACGACATGAATTGTTGATGTATCTTTAGTGGAATGATCGCTCACAAAAATCATTGATAAAAAAAGAATGTCCAAAGTCTTTGAATTTCTGCGGCCTTTAAGGACCGCTCAATGAAGCTTTCACTTGATTTTTTTTCCCGAACAAAAAAAAAAGAATTGCTAAAAGTGTACAAGTCTCTCGACCTTATTTCTCTAGGAAAACTCGAGCTTCCCTGACAAGCTGATACGCTCCTCTCTCTTCCAATGGCTCGCAACAAGGTACTCTCTCCCTCTGCTTAACTTCAATCAATCTCAAACCGTGTTCTCTCTCTCTCTCTCTCTCTCTCTCTCTCTCTCCAATGTTCTTTTCTCTTTTTGTGCGAATGTTGCTTCTCTATTCATATTGGGTCGGTTGCTTCACTTCTTTTATGTTTTGGTTCAAATTCGGTGATTTCATATTTTAATTTTATTTAAAATTGTCATATTCCTAATGAAGTTGGAAATGTGAGGTAAAGATGAACAAATGGTCGTTGTCATTTCTCTCTTATTTATTTCATGCCGACCCCACATGCCAATAATTTTATGTAAGATGAATTTATGATATGATGTTACTGAGCTATTCACTTCAAACTTTCAAATTTAAATTATTGATTGATGTATTGTCTGCAAAATAGAACTATAATTTCTTAAATGACACCAGTATTAAGTTAATAATGATATATGAAATACTTGTACACTGTCCTTGAGTTCTTTTCCGGCTCATTTTTTTATTACAATTTTGTTGGCATATCATTCAGCTCTTGAAAAGTCAGTAAACCAACAAAAAAAAGAAGGATGAGAAATATTCAAAAAATAAAAGATAATTTAGGAAAAAACATAGAAAAGAAGGGAATGAAGTGTCTGGGCTTACTTTTAGAAGGAAGTAGCGATATTTAGAGGTAATGTCCAAAAGGCTTTTGAATTATGAATTCATGACACATAGAAACCTTCACGAACACAAATTAAAAGTAAAAAAGGGAATGAAGTGTCATCAATTTTCCTCTTTCTCTAACTCTGCCCTTTGTGCATGGCAATTTGAGGGCGAAAGTTGGTACGAAAAATGCTTTTCTGCTGAATAAAAGGATCGATGAACTAATCTCTACAAACAAGTTTATGAAAATGAAACCTTTAATTAATTGGTAATTGATTGACTAGGAGCAGTTGCAGCTGCTTTTAGTCCTGACCTTATTTTCTTTTGGACCTCACCCTATTCAAGTCAAACTTGTTGGCTTGATTCACTCACGAGTAACATGTACATTAATTTTTCGATTGGGCTATAAAGAACTAGAATCTGTGTACAAGTATTCAATTAAAAATATAAGCATGAGTTCGGTTTTTAATTGTTTATTGAAAATCAGAATTTGATAAATCATTTAAAAGATAATAATTGAGTTGAAACGGAATTAGAAATGTGCGAAAGACGTGAAGAAAGGACCGAGCTAGTGACTGTGGATGTGATTTTATATTTTACTCTTGTTTAAAATTGTCATATTCTTAATGAAGTGGAAATCTGAGGCAGAGATAACCAAATGCTCCTGGTTATTTATCTTTTATCTACTCCACGCCGGCACCACATGCTACAATTCCATGTAAAATGAATTTATTTTGAACTGGTATATTATCACCGAGCCTTTCGTTTCAAATTTTCAAAGCTATAAAGTTGATTGATATTTTGTCTGTAAAACAGAGCTATAATTTGTTAGATGGCACCAAACGGAGTGCTCTCTTTTTATGCACTCTTTTTCTTCTTATTGAGATTACCGAATACAAGCACAGAGACGCAAGAAGCACCGCAGAGGAACAACCTGAAATGAAACGGTGCATCTCTTTGTTTGCCTTGCTCTGACTTTGCCCTTTCTCCATGTTAGTCTGAATGATTAGAAATTAGGTACTAATTCGGTGGAAGGAGGAGAAGAAGAGAAGAAAGGAAGTAGAAGGCAGCTGCTGAGGAAAATTCAGAGATGACCAAGGTTTGAAACAATGGCTTTGAGTGCTTGAGAATATCACTGCAAAGATTTTATATCCAATTAAATGGAAGCAGAATAGGATTATCAGCTAAATTCATGATAAGTCAGGTTAAAATTGATTAATCACCTTTGGAAGAATGAATTTATTGTTTGTAACAAAAGAGGTGTAAGAAATGAGTGATGTAAAAGCTAGGTGAATCTCCTAATATGCACATATGGCTCGATTCATTTGATTGTTTTCATGTGTGTGTCATAAAATCAATTAGGTTTTTTTTCTTATTGTTGGATATCATGTGGAAGATCTTAAGAAGTGTCATACTATGAATTTGGGTATGTTTTATATTATAATGATTGAAACTATCGTGAGTTGAGAGAGGGTAAAAAGTAGCAATATAGTTAAAATGCTCCAACTTTCACCGTTTTTTTTTATTCCTCATTTACTTTTCCTTTTTTTCATGTAAAGACTCGGTCAATTTTTAAAGCTTTGAAGGGAGAAAATGAGCTTTTTCTTTTCTTTTCTTTTTTGGCTAAAGAAGGGAGAAAACGAGTTAGGGGTGAAGGCAAATATACTCATTTGGAATGTTCTATAGGGAGGTAAAACTGTCGAATGAAATCTCCTTAAAAGAAGACTTACTCTTAGGATGATCGTTTTTGGGATGAGTAGGTTCTAACCTAAGAATCAGGAACTTATTTCGTAATAATTGGTTCTCCATTTTGTAACCAAGAACCAAACTAGTTGACCCTAGAACCAGCCTAGTTTTATTTTTCTGATTTATTTTTCTATAAATTGAACTAGGACCTTCAAACATAGAGAAACCTTACAACGCATAAAAAAGATGGTCTCCGGATTCAAGCGAAATTTGGCAATTTTGCGCACGAGAGTCTAGCGCGCTTGCAGACCTACTCATTCTAGTTCAACAAAAGATCAATACCGAATTACAATGCAACTAACAATCAAACAGCGAAGGCCATCATAGGATTAGCCACATCTAAAGTCGAAAACAAAGGCTTTCCTATTTTTCATCGAAGTTAAATCTGAGCCGGGGACATACCTCGTTAACCGGTAACAACAGCTGACTCCAAAGGAGAGAATAGAACACCCTCCTCTGGTATATTCAGCAGCCACCCCCACATCCCCAATAGACAAAAAGGGCCCCAGAAACACACTTAGTTCAGCCGATTTTTCCAATAACCAAAGCGACAGAATCAACACAGAAACGACATGCTAATAAGAGATGGAAAAGCGATTACCTTCCAAGAGCTGAGATGCGAAGAGAGGCGTGAGATCGGGGAGAGGAGACCCTGAACAGGCCTGGGTGAGAACTTTCAAGAGGGCAAAGAACAGAGAAAGCGAGTGAGGACTAATCAGAGTACACGATAGTCTTGAATTGTTCTGCAAGAGAGAGGCCGAATGCGAAAGATAAAGTGAGAAATAAGAGAGAAAGAGAGGACCAATCAGTAGTAATTGAAGTGTTTTCAGATGGCAAGCCAAAGTCAAGCCACACAGTGTGGACCAGAGTACGGAATGACCACTTCTGTTCATATCCCCACTTGAAAACCATTTTGTTAAACAGATAAATGTGGCTCTAACCAGCTTGTGAATCTTCCATTATATTATTATCAAAACGTTCTTACTTCATGTAAATGCTACATTCTCCTCAGCCCTAAACATGCATAAATCGTATTGTCTAATTCGTCATAGGTCGATAACTTTCCACGCTATATATACATGTAAAAGTCATGTCTTTGCTGTAAGCAGTAAAATCGCGTGAAAACCACACTTTATGACTAGTTTTTCTAATTCAACCCGCAAAAATAAAGTTCACCTAAAAATTGTCCACATATTAAATGTGTAAATGCATTGAAACCAGCAGCTTTGCTCACTTTCAAGTTGTCCATTGTAACCAGCGCAAAAAAAAAAAAAACAGTACAATTGTGAATTTTTCATAATTTCCAGAAAAACATCTGAATTTTCTGTCATTTTCCAGAAATTATGAAAATTGCCAATATAACGGACAATGTTTTTATGGATATCCAAAAATTCACTAGTTGATCAGATCTGTTCGGATAAATTTTTGTTGATGACAATTCTGATCCGCAACTTTTGAAAGGTTTTGTGTGATTATTGAAGAGAATAGACCATCATGATCAATATTTGGAAAAATCTGGTTTTTTAACAATTTTCAAGAAAAAAAAAAAGAACTTATGCAAAACCCGGGTATTTTGGATGTTTTAGGTTTAAGTAATTTTGGAGAATTCGGGTACGTATAGGGCCCATGGACCTGAAATCGGAACTAGATAATTTTAGTCGAATGGGCTTTTTGTCATAAGGGAGTTCAATCAACCACTAATGTTTTGAAAACAACATCGGGACAAGGGTTAGAAAGCGATTCCACCAGATCCAACAAGTCTAACCATTCATAACCGATTAGTTTAAACGAGAAGATTGTAGTAAGAAAAGATAGTAATATATGTGGTGATGATTTTGAAAAAGTCAAGGGAATATCACATGTAATATTCTAAATGCCTTAAAAGGATGTTAGGTGTTGTGCGATAAGAAATAATCAAATGTATTTTTGTCCTATCAATGGTAATAGACTGGAGAATGAAGGTTGGGCTTACCTCGAGGAGTGATGCACCGATGAAATTACTGCAATGGGTTTCAGTGTTTGAGAACAAGTTGCCTTGAAGGAGATCAAGTTGTGTCCGAGTCCCGAAAGGCAGTGCAATCCGAGGATCTCACCTTCACGCCTCAACCCGGAGCTATCAAAACCAGAAATATCTCAGAACAAAAACGATCTCCCAGTGATTTGTGGTGATTGGCGTTTCTCCTCTTCAAGCACAAGCACAAGCACTCGGGACTTTAAATAGAGCTTTACGTCTTCTCTTGCCCCAAAGGAGACGCGCAAATCTTGTGGTGGTGGATGGCGTTTCTTAGACAAGGCAATCGTACTTCTTTTGATTCTGAACTTTTTGACCAAGACCACCAAAACAATCCTTTCCTCGAAATTGGCAAGACGACCCCCCCTGTAGACTTTACTTGGCAACTTTTGCAAGGTGTTCATATTTGGAATTACTTCTTCTCGTGCCTCAAAAGATGAGCTGGATGTGCTTCGGATACACACAATCCTACTGTGGATTTGCGCGTCTTTGATAAGGAAATTTACCTCTTCAACCGGCTAACCCTCACCTTTTGTTAGTTCTCTTTGTAATGGGATCACATGGCCACGCAAATCGAAGTGAAGATGCACAACATTTTGCTTTCCCTTCCCGTAGAAATGAAAGCCTCTCACCGTTGCAGGCGTTGAAATGGTCAACTACTTTTTAACTCATATTTAGTGTACCGACCAAAAAAACTCATATTTAGTGTATTAGCTAAAATTTAAAAAAATAGGTTGTTATGAATTTAAAGTAACAAAATTTAATTCAATATATATTTTAATGAGTTTGAACCATGTCTATATATAATTCATATTTGAATTAGCACGAGCTGCATGAGCTTTAATTTTTCTTCACTTGCCTATTGCTTTGATCAATGATCGAGTGATATGCCATTCGTTCTCTACTCGTTACAAACGGCTAAATCTAGTGAGACTCATGTGAAACTTATATGGGTCCTATCATTGTTAGTTTTCCAAACATGATCTTTCTCACGATATCAATTAGCTCCACGTCCTAACGACGACATCAATTAGGGTCAATTTAGCCAAACCTCTTCCATACACTTACGGGCGTAAGAAATTAGACTGATATCGTGTGCTTAATTTGCACACACAAATTTTCATCTTACATATTCAGGTATCAAAGTTATGGTGAAGTACAAGAGAATGAAGAAAGCAAATCAGTCTGTTTGGTAACGTTGCTTTTTTAGTTGCCGAGAAAGGGATGAGGCAAAAAAAAGATTCTCACGATTGAAAGCAAGTCAAAGTCTTCCACCTCGTTGCTTGTTTAGTTGCATTGTGAGATGAGAGACCATTATTTATCATGAAAATATTGTTTAAATTTAATTTATAAATGAAGCAACGGAGAAAATCAATCGCAATATATAATAATTGTACTGAAATTTGTGTTTCGCAGTGGGGCTTTGTATGGGGTTTGCACGATTTCTCTTAGGTGTTTTAATGAAATCCAAATGTCCAACAATGCTACGTAAATACGTTATACATTAAACTTTTCAGTTTGCTTATTGACTCTAGATAACTCGTATTGATATGATAGCATATGTGGTAATGTTATTGCTCTATAATTATACTCTTTCTCCTTTTAAGATAGGATAGAACCAAACAAAAAAAAAAGGACCTATCTATTTTAACAAGTAAGAGTCAAAATAAAATAAAAAAAGGGACTCGTGTCATGGGACTCATGTTGATAAATAAGAGGGAACGAGGGACCGAATGTAAAGTTCGAGTTTCCTGATTGGAGGGGCTGGACAACAAATAAGAGGAACCCAAGGGACTGATTCCGAAGATTCTTTTTCTGGGGTGGAGGTGGAGCCAAAAAAACGAAATCTCTCTCGGTCTCCTTGCTCTCCACTCCCTCCCTCCCTCCCTCCTTCCCCTCGCATTCTCACGGTCTCTCTCCGAACAGTTTTTAAAACCCCACCAGCCATAACAGGTGCTGCAGCCACTTCACTCTGATTTTTAATGGCGGATTTCATTGTCTCTCGGATTTCTCTTTGATGTTCTTTCGGGTCGACATGCCCACGTGGCTGTTAATTTTTGTGCTGTTTTTGGTAGGGGGTGGGGCGATTGCCAATTGAGTTCTCGGACATTCTGAGCTCCATTTTCCGTTCGATCAACTTATCCTCTTGTGGCCACATGAACCCTCTAGTCAAGTCAAGTTTGTTGGTTTAGTCCTCTCTGAATAACATGTACCTTAATTTCTCCCCTTGGAAATGCCGAAGAAGGTTCGTGCTCTCCTGCGAGAGAGAGAGAGTGTGTCACATCAGTTAAGTTTACCGACGTCGTTTCATTGTGGAAGATTAGGGATGAGCACTAAAGAGGGCCCCCAAAAAGCCCACATCATTTACTTGTTTAGAAAGTCAACTGTTCATTTCTGAAGATATTTAAAGACAGATTCTTCGGGTTCACACCCAAGATGTTGAATCCATCAAAAGTGTTCAAATTATGTAGGGAACTTCATGGAAGGAGCGTCTTCCTCTTAGAATATAAGCTCACACGTTACCAAATCCTTACCTTGATCTTTGGACCTTAGTCTTAATTCTTTTGAGCCTAATGTATAAACAAACCTAATTATCTCCAACTCCTCATTTTCGCCAACCCGTCTGTCTAATCCCCTTTTCAATAGCCAAACTAATGTCGCGTCACCTATTTATTGCCCGATGGACCTCGCCCTCTAGGTGCATGCAGTTTCCTTGTTGGAGGAAAATTCTATTAGTTATGTCTTTGATTGTTGTTTTGGAAGTTATATAATCGCTCCCATGTAGAATTGACAAAAGTTAAAATGGGTGGTGACCATATATTGTGAGACATTCTTGAGTGCGTGTGAGCCCAATGCATCTCAACCCTTAGATCGTGTGGGTTTCGTGTGGCACCACCAATATTGAGGGTCCAAATGCAATGGGCTCACGTGCACTCAAATCGTCTAAGAGCTTTTACATATTTGGTCCAATCAACAATCATTGCCTTTGATTGCTGATTCAATGTAAGTATCTATTTGAAATCACATGCATACACTTTATTTCTGCCTTTATCAAGCGTCGATTATTGAGGTTCTGTTTGTTTCACGAAAAATATATGATTTATAAAACAATTCCCTAATATATGATTGTTTATATCGCTCAAAAAAATGAATTAACGACATTTTTTTCATCGTCCACGAAAATATTTTGATATTATTTGTTGACAATAATGAAAATATTTTTATTAGCTAATTATTTTAATTGATACAAGAGATCATTTTTAAGGAAACTTTTTTCAAATCATTCATTTTTCGCGAAACAAATGGAACCTAATATTCATATAATCTTGTACCAAATATCCGTAATCAACCAAAAAGGAAAAAGAAAAATCTCTAATACAAAAGACAGTTAAATTTGTAGATCTTTATATAATAAATTTTCGTTTGGAATTAGAAACATGGAGAGACGAAAAGGTAAACTACCTCTCTCTCTCTCTCTCTCTCTCTCTCTCTCTCTCTCTCTCTCTCTCTCTCTCTCTCTCTCTCTCTCTCTCTCTCTCTCTCTGTAAGGACCTCGGCCCCACCACGCTTCTGTTGCGCCACTCCTTGTGTAATATTGTCCGCTTTGGACACTAAGTCCTCACGGCTTTAAAACGCGTTGTCCTGGGGCAGGCAGCCCTCTCCCATCGGCCTTCCCCGATCCCAGAGGCACTCCTCCCCAAGCCCAATATTGTCCACTTTGGGCTCCCCCCGGCCTTCCCCGGGCCCAGCCCCTCACGGCTTTGTTCTCATCAGAGTGCAGCGGAAGCAAACCCTCTATGAAACGCGTTACACAGGATTAAGGGCTTAAGCCTTATAAACTCATCAAGATCTCCCTCCCTAGGCGATGTGGGACAAGAGACATGCCCCCCTTGCCATCCTAGAAGCTTGCCAGGAGCCGCTCCTTGTCCAGGCCCTCTGGCCCCGGCGACCACTCCCCGCCCTCGTCGGACCGGGTCGTTACATTCTCCCCTCCTTCGAGCACAGCGTCCTCGCTATGGCCCCACACGCGGTCGGGAGTCGGCTCTGATACCACCTGTAACGACCTGGGTCCCACTCGCAAGATATTGTCCGCTTTGGACACTAAGTCCTCACGGTTTTGTTTCTCAGAGGGCAGCCCATACTACCCCCAGAAAAGGCCTCTTGCAAGTTAAGGTTCTCCCAAGCCTTTATAAGCAAGCCCAAGGCTCCCTCCCTAGGCGATGTGGGACGGGAGATATGCCCCCCTTGCCATCCTAGAAGCCTGCCAGAAGCCGCTCCTTGTCCAGGTCCTCGGATCCCGGCGACCACTCCCCGCCCTCGTCGGACCGGGTCGTTACATTCTCCCCTCCTTCGAGCACAGCGTCCTCGCTGTGGCCCCACACGCGGTCGGGAGTCGGCTCTGATACCATTTGTAAGGACCTCTGCCCCACCACGCTTCCGTTGCGCCACTCCTTGTGTAATATTGTCCGCTTTGGACACTAAGTCCTCACGGCTTTAAAACGCGTTGTCCTGGGGCAGGCAACCCTCTCCCATCGGCCTTCCCCGATCCCAGAGGCACTCCTCCCCAAGCCCAATATTGTCCGCTTTGGGCTCCCCCGGCCTTCCCCGGGCCTAGCCCCTCACGGCTTTGTTCTCATCAGAGTGCAGCGGAAGCAAACCCTCTGTGAAACGCGTTACACGGGATTAAGGGGCTAAGCCTTATAAACTCATCAAGATCTCCCTCCCTAGGCGATGTGGGACAAGAGACATGCCCCCTTGCCATCCTAGAAGCCTGCCAGGAGCCGCTCCTTGTCCAGGCCCTCTGGCCCCGGCGACCACTCCCCGCCCTCGTCGGACCGGGTCGTTACATTGATTGTGAGATCCCACATCGGTTGGAGAGGGGAACGAAGCAGGCTTTTATAAGCTGTGGATACCTCTTCCCCTAGTGATGCGTTTTAAAACCGTGAGGGCTTGGCCCAAAGCGGACAATATCACGTGAGGCGGTAGGTCCGGGCTGTTACAAATGGTATCAGAGCCGACTCCCGACCGCGTGTGGGGCCACAGCGAGGACGCTGTGCTCGAAGGAGGGGAGAATGTAACGACCCGGTCCGACGAGGGCGGGGAGTGGTCGCCGGGGCCAGAGGGCCTGGACAAGGAGCGGCTCCTGGCAGGCTTCTAGGATGGCAAGGGGGGCATGTCTCTTGTCCCACATCGCCTAGGGAGGGAGATCTTGATGAGTTTATAAGGCTTAGCCCCTTAATCCTGTGTAACGCGTTTCACAGAGGGTTTGCTTCCGCTGCACTCTGATGAGAACAAAGCCGTGAGGGGCTGGGCCCGGGGAAGGCCGGGGGGAGCCCAAAGCGGACAATATTGGGCTTGGGGAGGAGTGCCTCTGGGATCGGGGAAGGCCGATGGGAGAGGGCTGCCTGCCCCAGGACAACGCGTTTCACAGAGGGTTTGCTTCCGCTGCACTCTGATGAGAACAAAGCCGTGAGGGGCTGGGCCCGGGGAAGGCCGGGGGGAGCCCAAAGCGGACAATATTGGGCTTGGGGAGGAGTGCCTCTGGGATCGGGGAAGGCCGATGGGAGAGGGCTGCCTGCCCCAGGACAACGCGTTTTAAAGCCGTGAGGACTTAGTGTCCAAAGCGGACAATATTACACAAGGAGTGGCGCAGCGGAAGCGTGGTGGGGCCGAGGTCCTTACACTCTCTCTCTCTCTAATTCATGGTCTCTCATTGACAGTTAGCTCTACCCTAAGAATGGAGAGACGAAAAGGTAAACTACCTCCCTCCCTCCCTCCCTCCCTCCCTCTCTCTCTCTCTCTCTCTCTCTCTCTCTCTCTCTCTCTCTCTCTCTCTAGGCGTGTTCGCTAATTCATGGTCTCTCATTGACAGTTAGCTCTACCCTAAGAATGTTAGCAATCAATGGACTTGCGTCGACTAAAAGACTTGAGCAAGATAGGAAGACTCAAGAATGGACCTGAATAACTAGTGGTTCACGAATACCGACACTCAAATACACCATTTTCCACCAATTTGCTTGACATGCCAATTTCAATAAAGACTTGGAAAAGTAAGTCAAGCATGCTAGTATTGATACTCCATCTCGAGCAGGACATTAAAAGGCTCCATTTAAGGTCATGCTTGAACCTCATAGTCCCTTAAATGTAAAACACTAAGAGAGCATTCCCGCTTAACAACGAAGAAAAACAGACGGTGGGAACTTGGGGAGAGGGTGGGACTCAATGAAGTTTCTCTCTCAACGCTCAATCAAGAGAGAGAAACAAAGAGTAACACCTGAGTTATGGAGGGACATTTGGCCGCCAAGACGTTAAACAAGGCGTGAAAACCATGAATCCCACCAGGTGTTTACACCTGGACATGCCGCAATACCTCCTAGACTCAACCTCCCCGATTGAACATTCAATAGACTTGCGTGGACTAAAAAAGGGAAGACTCACGAATGGACCTGAATAACTAGTGGTTCACAAATACCGACACTCAAATCTATTATTTTCCACCAATTTTGTTGACATGTCAATTTCAATGACAACTTGGAAAAGTAAGTCAAGCTTGCCCATCTCAATACCAAAATGACTAAACATTGAGTCTCATCATTCTGTACCACTTACTCATTATCCCCAATGGCGCACGCTAAACTACCTGCGTTATGGCCAAACACCAGTTTCATTGTTGATGCTTTTCTGTATTTACAAAAAATTTCATTTTCATTAACAAGTCTTGGCCCCACCAAAATTTTCTAGTTTCTTTACGTTCCAAAGTTCAAGGAATTATTGTTAGAAACTTTTAGCAGAATAGGCTTCCAAATTTTTTTTTTGGTAAGAATAGGCTTCCAAATTTAAGAGCTCTATTTTGCAACAATCTTGCTTCCAGTTGTGAAATATGATAGATGATGAACAATTATTTCCAAACTTGAGAAATAATGCCTTGGTATAGATGGGTGAGAAATAATTCCTTGGTATAGATAGAATGATGGAAGTTTACTATGAGGTCCATCTCTATTTTGGTAATATCAGCTATCCATTGAAAAAATACGCAGTGTTGACGTTTTAGGAGAGATTCTTGAGGAAAAAATTTGAATGTGTTAGAGATCTAAAAAGTTGAGAACTAGTGATGTAGGGGAAAAAACTCAAGGACATGAGTCTATTTAAAAGTTAAATATATTTGCACTTTACTTTGTGAAGTACATCATCTTACTAAAATGAGAATAAAAAAACAAAAATTTCTAACATGATATATGTTAGTGATTAAAAGGATTGATGAACAACGAAAGACGCTTTCGAGATGCTATTCTGCAAATGGTTTTAGTCCTTGCCGTATCTTCTTTTGGACCTCACCCTCTAGTCAAGTCAAACTTGTTGGCTTGGTCCACTCGCAATAAGTGTACGTTAATTTCTGCCCTTGGAAATGCCGAAGAAGGTTCGTGCTCCTTTGTGAGAGAGAGAGAGTCACTTCAGTTAAGTTTACCGACATTGTTTCGTTGCGGAAGATCACGGGATGAGCCCTAAAGAGGCCCCCAAAAAGCCCACATCATTTACTTGTTCGGAAAGTTGATCGTTCAATTATAAGATTTTACATAACTTAACGCACGTCTGAAAATATCTAGGGTGCACTTGGTAAGATTTATATTCCTGGAAACAATTTCTAAATAGAAATGGCTTATTCTATTTCTATCTTCTGGACGAGTTTATGAGCAAAAAAATACGTTTGGTAATTACACAAAATTTCTATTCTCAGAATAGAAAAAGAACAGTAAAGCGTTTGGTACAAACCTAAAAACATTTTGTGACATGAAATTTTTCTTAGTTTGCTAGAGGAGGAAGAAGAAGGAAGAAAAAAAGAAATGGAAAAAAAAGACTTATTTCAGAAATTGTTTCCGGGAACAAAGAAGTAACTTTTTCCTACTTCTTGTTTCTATTCCAAATCTATTTCCTGGCCACTTTTTGTTCCCGGGAATAGAAAAATTAGCTGACGTTACTAAACGGATTTCTATTCTTTTTCTGTTTTGGAGAACAAAATAACAGAAAATAAGGAAGAATGTAGATGTTCCATCGGTGCTCTTATTTGCTGCATTTGTATTGATTCCGCCCTTTTTCCTCTTCTTGAGAAGATTATAAGCGAACACAAAAAGAAGAATTGGTGCAACAAGCACCACAAAAAAGAACGCCCTGAAATGAACCGATGCAATCCTCTGTTTGCTTTGCTCT
The DNA here is from genome assembly GCA_031216235.1 of Syzygium jambos. Classification (NCBI taxonomy): domain Eukaryota; kingdom Viridiplantae; phylum Streptophyta; class Magnoliopsida; order Myrtales; family Myrtaceae; genus Syzygium; species Syzygium jambos. Next base: position 22,525,358 of record CM062221.1, on the reverse strand, counting down.
GGCTCTTCTGTTTATTTGAAATGCTCAGGCTCAACTCGACTCAATACCCACATAGCTAGAATCAAGCTCAACCTTAGAAGGAACAAATTTCTCAAGAAACGATACCCTAAAACACAAGGGCTCCCCAGAACTGGCTGTCATGCAGGAGTAAGCAAATTTGGCAATAAAATTACAGTAAGCTGATCGTCTTCGCGCGAAGAATCACAAAATGCTCTCTAAGCATACACCACGACTACACAGAGAGCAGAAGGCATACAAAGAAAGAAAGAAAGAAAGAAAGAAAGAAAGCTATGACATGCCATTTTGATTACAACAAATTCCTCCATATTCTTGGCTACTCAAAGCCATCTAAAGATTGGCATGAATATCTATAACAACTAGATGGGAAGGGAAAATGGGATCGGATCCCGTCTAATTAATGGCGATTTTTTTATTTAGTATCTGTAATTTTCCTTATTAATTTTCCTCGCACTAATTTACCGGATACGTATCATTTCATTACTTTTCTTTACAAGACGTAATTTTCTATTTGTCATCGTAAGTGCTGTAAGTCATATGATTTGTAATATATCACAAACAATAATAATAACCTACCTTAGTTTATGGTAAATTTCTTTCTCTATTGTTAGTAAATTACCAGATAGATCGTAACTTTTCTATTATCTAGATCCTATGTTTAATGTCTATTTGTTTAATAGTGAATTTCTTTCATGTACTTTTAATAAAATATCTGAATCAATCGCTACTTTCATTTACACTTTGTAAAATTTTGAGACCTACGGGTTAGTAATTTGCCTTATTCAATGCAACTTTTCTTAATTAAATATAAATTTGATCACGCGTGCTTAACTTTCCTTTAATGTCCAGAAATTATGACATAATAATGATTTTACAAAGCCAATTTCACGAACCACCCTTTTTCCATTTTTATCAACTGTCCACATTGAATGCAGGACTGACCTTGTAACAGTGAGTTTTGACTTATAAAATTTCCATCAAGCTCATGATTTTTTGGGCACGATAAAGTGGTATTTTTTTTGCCAAACAGTAAAGTAGTGTCGGAAACGCCATTTCTCCAAATTTTTCGAAAATCCTTCCATTGAAATATAAATAAATATATAAAAAGGTCAAAATGTAATTAAGAAAAAGTATTACTTTGTCAATTTTTTCCTTTTCCTGATACACAAATTTGAGATACTTCTCAGAGATATATAACTTTAGCACGAGATGCAAGTCTTTTTTTTTTTTCAAAGGAGCCTTTACACACATCCCTATCTACCAAGGTCAAGGATGATCCAAACCCAGAAAACAATAAAGTCTGAAAGGCTCGCACCAAATGAGATGAAAATAAATTTCAACCACATAACGTTTCTTAAGAAATTCCTTTTTTTTGCTAACAATGTGGCCTTCAATTTCTTAAAATACTCTATTGATCTCGATGGATGCATCAGCTCTAACTTCGCGCATGCAAGATAATTATGAAACCATATGAACCGTCTAACTTTTTTCCTTTTCGCCAATTTTGCAATTCTTGTAATGTGACTTTTTCTTTAATGCAAAACATCTAAAACAAATCGTATAAATATATGTATATATATATATATATATATATATATATATAAAGGAATCGTGCACAATTTTTTAGTGATTGTTTGAAATTCAAGTAATAATTTTCTTTTCCAAACTTTTAAGAGAGGTGCGATTGATTAATAATTTTTCATGTGTCATCTCACCAAATAAGCCCAAGGGTGTCAAATGAAACCACAAGAACTTACGGGGGGCTGGAAATAGAACTTGAACAAACTTCAGATGCAAAAACGGAATTTTCAAAAAAAAAATTAAAAATATTTGGCTCCAATCTCTCCCATTCTCTAGCGTATACAAATGGGAAGGGGAAAACAGACATCCAATCCCGCCGTCGCTGGCAAGGTTTTTCGAAAAGGCACTTCTTCGAGCACGCGCTCTCGAGAGAGACTAGCGATCGATTCGATTCCGCCTCGTGCATCATCGATCGATCGATCGATCGAATGCCGTCGAGCGAACAGGTTGAGAGATTCGATGGAGGATCGGGGGTTGGAGGAGGTAGAGAAAGCTCGGTTGCTCAGCTTGGCTCTCGAGTTCGGCTCCGACGAGCAGTCCGCCACCAAGTGCTTGGACCGCCTCATTTCCCTCTACGGTAACTCGAATCGTCTCTTCGTCACCCATTTTGTCATGCTGAGATTAGCGTTTGCAGAGGTTGTGTAGGTGTTTCTTGGTCCACCACGATGACGATGGCTGTAGAATAGGGTGCTTGGTGAAGTAGTTTTACTGACGAGCAAAATGTCTGGCACGGTTCCAGTTTGATGCGTTGAGGCTACTTTGGATGGTGGCTTTTCTTGGTTGTTGGCCAAATTGGGTGGTATCTGGTGATTAGGGAATGACGCAATTGCTTGTGTTGCGTGGATGATTTGTGTATTGATTGATTGTGCATTCCTAAATAAGGAGATTTATTGCGGTTAGCCAGTGCTCTGATGATGGCTGCGAAATGGTCTACTTTGGATTTGAGTGGGGACCGGAGCTGGTTAAATTTTGTTCATTGAGCGTCAATCTCATTGTCATTTCTTTGTGGGTTTGGCGGAGTAGTCTTAATGACTTGCAAAATAATCTCTTTCTTCATTTGGCTTTTTTTTTAAGGTGACGAAGGTCGAGAGTTTATCACTGTGGAGCACTGTGGCGATGACTTTCTAGCAGAACTTGCCGAAACTATGCAAGATGCCGAGGATTGGGATGATTTGCAAGCTGCGGAATCAGAAGCTTGTGGAGTTTGGGCTGATATGTTTGGCCAAGATATCCCTTATGACGGTGGATGCAATGTCGTGCATGATGTTACTATTATAGAAGATTCTCCACAACCTGAGAAAAATCAAACTTTTCTTGAGGTGGATTCCTCTACTGACGGTGAAGACGAAGATGAAATATTTGGCAGTAAAATGGGTAGGAAATCCACGTGCTATGTTCCTGATCAAAGCAGTACTCCGAGGAATTCATCCACTCAACTTCTGGCCAGACGATCTTTAGAATCCATGGTATGCTTCTCCCATGGACATAGACAATACTGCCAAACCACTTAAATCACCGTGTGACTGTTCTTTTCTTATATAATTTATACTCTCCTTGATCTTTTGCAATTTGCTTGTGATTCTGCACACAGAAAAGGACCTACACGATGTACATGTAGAAAAGCATTAGTAAATTGCTTATGAGGCCTCTCATCCAATCAAATATCCAATAGACACTCCTAACTTTTGCCAATTACTTCCACAATCTTCAAGATCCATAATGACATATTAGAACTCTTTGGTCAATAGAGAAGTTGATTTTAGTTTTGGATGATGTGCAAATACCTATATTTCTCAAATACTTGGAGAGTATATCAGATCATCAAACTGTGGAACTTAGCAATCCAGTGTCTTTCATAGGAATGTTTTGCATAAATGAAGGCTTGTGATTTCTTCCATGACTATCCAAGTCAGAAACTATTTGTGGTGCTGAAGAGGCTTGTTTGTGTTGAAGGACTGTAGGAGCACTGTCACTCAAGGTTCGATATCATCAGTTTCAAAAAAAAGACATTGCTCTCGGATTTCGACATGCAAACAAGGGGCTCTGAGTTATAAGGAATTGCAGGCCTTGGATGACATAGAATTGGCAAATGTTGTAATATTCGGAAACAAGGTATTTTGACCAATGCAGCATCAGGCTTGTAAAGCTTCTGTAGCCAAGCAAGATTGCTTCATTCTAATGCCCACCGGAGGTGGTAAAAGTTTATGTTACCAGGTTAGTGAATGTTAACATTATTTCGTTTGTGTAATGATCGTGTGTAGAATTATGTGTGGAGACAATGTTTAGAGCACAAGCCCTGTGCACTTTGCTCCATGGTTCCACCAATTGAATACTAGACGGGTAGACCTGTATATTGAAATTTAAGCTTAAAATGATCTTGTAATCTGCTTTGTTAGCATTGTTGAGAAGTTTGTGCTTAAACTAAAGGAAGAAAATGTTTTCCAAATGCAAATTAAGCAATAGGAAGTGATTTGGGGACATAACCATGGGTTCCAATGTACGTGATTGGACTAAGTTGGAAAAGAAGGAAATACAGGACATTCTCGTTCTGCCTTCGCACAGCCCTATCTATTCTGTAATTTCTAGAATTTGAGGTTTATGCAATGCTTCCAGGACCTTCCAATTACTTACTGGAAAATTTGTCTTGTTTTTGCATGTAAGTGTTGTTGTCGGTCATAGTTCATGTCCAATTCAAAAGGGTTATTAAGTCAAAAGAGGAATAAGTTGTAAAAATACGTGCACCAAATATAGATTGTATATGTCTATATTTCTTATGCAAGTATGTGCTATGTCATCATGTCAACTAGGGGTGATCATTTCCCGTAATTGGTTTGAAATTGATGTCCCGTCATATAAATCTGAATTGATCTACTGAATCACGAAGGAAGATATTAATCTGAATTGATGAAGTTTAATTATCCTGAAGTGTTTTCTGTTCAGTCTTGAAGTAGCTGATATATGTTTCTAGCTGAAGTAATTATAAGACAAGTATCAACTGGTGCTTTCTGATCAGCTTAAGGTGAATAAAAGAATAATTCCTCATCCCTTCCTTTCTTCATGTGCTCTTCTGATGTTTTTACATTTCGCTTCAGCTGCCAGCAACTCTTAAACCAGGTGTCACAGCTGTTATATCTCCCCTGCTATCTCTCATCCAGGATCAAATAATTACTCTAACCCTCAAGTATGGAATACCATCTACTTTCTTGAACTCTCAGCAAACTGCTGCCCAAGCAGCAGCTGTCCTCCAAGAACTAAGGCAAGGTTTAGCGCTCTCTCTCTCTCTCTCTCTCTCTCTCTCTCTCTCTCTCTCTCTCTCTCTCTCTCTCTCTCTCTCTCTCTCTCTCTCTCTCTCTCTCTCTCTCTCTCTCTCTCTCTCTCTCTCTCTCTCTCTCTCTCTCTGTTCCTAGAGAAGTATATCATCCCATACAATCTTTCTCCCGCCATAAAATGGCTATGCTCCATATGTTGCAATGGATGCACATTTATTATGTAGATAATGAAAAGATTCATGCCTAAGATGTTTGCCTTAAAAATAAATTTTAGGATCTTAGTGTTCCTAGAGAAGTATATCATACCATTGAATCTTTATCCCTCCATAAAATGTTGGGCTATACTCCATATGTTGCAATGGGGTTTCTATTGGACTTCTAAATATTTTTTTTGCTGAGTGTCGTGATTGTCAAGTCATTAATCTCCACTGCTTTGCCTGCCTTTTCAGGAAAGATAAACCATCATGCAAGCTATTGTATGTAACCCCTGAAAGGATTGTGGGAAACCCATCGTTTCTTGAGATATCGAAATGCTTGCATAGAAATGTACTATTTCTGATTCACCGTAACTTTTTCTGAAAGTTTCTTTTTAACTCTTTGATACTCGACCATCATGCATTGCAGACACAACTTGCTGGTTTTGTTGTTGATGAGGCACATTGTGTGAGGTATGCTGTTTGGCATCCTTGTATCTGAAGCAAAGATCATGCTAGTGTTACTTCAAAACGAATAATTATTTATGATGTTGCTACTGCAAAACTAGTGTCCTTGTTCCAGATAAAGAAAAGCAAGTTAACTTTTATATATGCTCACTCTAACTCTTTTTTTTCGAACGTTTTTGGATTTTCTGTGTTTCTAGCCTAGTTACATTGTCATGTTACACTGAACCTTCTGAAACCCAGACCTTCTGTGAAGTTCTAGTATAACAGAATGCAATGTTGAAACAACTAATTCTGGAAATGATCCAGTTCCTTCTTTTGGGAAAAGTCAGTGACACATCGTTGATCATATTAAGCAAAATGCACGCAACTAAAATAAGCTCCAACGGAAATTACTTTCGGAAGTAATTGGAAGTGTCCATGTTTGGCATGATAGTCAGGCCTTTTAGGCTGGTTCTTGTGTCTGTATTTATTCTTTTAACCTTTATACTATATATTAACAACTTGAGATATAAGGAAAAAGTTCACCCATGTGATCATTTATTGTGTTTCTTATGAGGTCTTTACTGGATCTGCACTGCCAGTGCCATCTCATGAAAGGAACGTACTGCTGGTTTGAGATTTTCTCATATATTTGAATGATTGTAAACTAGTAAAGCTTATTGACTGTTACTTTCTTGGTTGTCATTATTATAGTCAATGGGGACATGATTTTCGACCAGATTACAGCGGACTGGGATGTCTCAAGAAAAATTTTCCATATGTCCCAGTGATGGCCTTAACTGCAACTGCCACTCAGCCAGTTCGTGAGGTACGAAACTTGCACATTAACCTCCAGATTATGTTGAAATAATCATTTGAGACTGATTGAAATGTGCATCCATTGCAGGATATCCTTAAAGCTCTCAGGATCCCCCATGCTCTTGTTCTTGAGACAAGCTTTGACAGACCAAACCTAAAGTATGAGGTCATAGCTAAGACCAAGGAACTACTGAAGCAGCTTGGAGAGCTGCTAAAGAATTGTTTTGCTAATTTTTGTGGCATAGTATATTGCCTCTCAAAGAGTGAATGTGTTGATGTTGCAAAATACTTGAATGATAAGTGCGGTATAAAGACGGTGTACTATCATGTTGGATTAGCAGTCCATCAAAGAGTAGCTGTTCAAAAGAAATGGCATACTAGAGAGGTCCAAGTTGTATGTGCTACCATTGCTTTTGGGATGGGAATAGACAAACCAGATGTGGTAAGTTGAAATGGACTCTTGGCCTTTGCCTACTTTTAGTTTTAGAGTCAAGCTGACGTGTTGACAAATACTCTACTAATCCACTTTTCTTTTAATGTTTAAGTTTCACCAATTGGTTTCTTAGTGTGCTTGGAAGTAAACTTTGCTGGTTCCATGGTCCAATGGCCTGCTAAATTGTCATTCTTGCCTATTGATTGCAGGAACTAGCGAGTTATGTATTTTTTCAAATCAAATTCTTTCTTCCATGCATGGAACTTGGGTGTGCTGAAATTAAGTTAGACTAGGATAAAGGTCTTTTCTTTACTGTCAAAGTTGCAAATGACTCTGATCTAACTTGACCTTCAGTTATAATGTTTTCATCACATTTCAACTTTTTTTTATTGGTTCAGTATTTATTTTTTTAATGGCATGTGGTCAGCGTTTTGTCATCCACAACGCAATGTCCAAGTCAGTGGAAAGCTATTACCAAGAGTCAGGGAGGGCAGGAAGAGGTAATCTACCGGCAGTGTGCATTGCTCTATATGCCAAAAAGGATTTCAGCCGGGTTGTGTGCATGTTAAGGAGTGGTCAAGGATGTAAAACCGCTGTCTTTAAATTTGCAATGGCTCGAGCTGGGAAAACGCAGCAATATTGTGAACTCAAGGTAATCCAATTTGTGTTCTCAACTTCTCATTAGTGATCTCAACTAAGTGATGCTTCCATTTTGTGTTTCCACTTTCCACTTTGTTCTATTGATTGTTGTTAGTTTTAGTCTGGCATTTACCAGTTTGGGTGCTGGATCTTTAGATGGGTCTGTTGGCAACATATGTAAATCATAATGGAACCTTTGGGCTAAATTCATCTTCCATGTACCTGAATGGAGCAAAGTCTATTGATAAACATGTGTTAACTCTCTAATTTGCGAAATTTTCAAGATGAGTGTCGGCGGCAAACCTTACTTGCACACTTTGGCGAGTCTTTGGATCGGAAAGACCGTAAATACGGTTGTAATCCTTGCAACAATTGTCTCAAAGCCTCTTCATAAAGGTGAACCTTTCAGGTGTCACCTCTCTTGATGGGCGACAGGTACCGACTTACGCATGATCTTGAGCCGCATAGTTCTTCTGGTTCCATCATCCGCAATTATTGGAAGACCACATGGTATTGGAGGGGCAAAGGTCCTTAACTAAGGACACAGAATTCTTCAGTTGTGATGGTCTTGTCATCTCATGCTTGTCTATCATCTGTTGTCATGTTCCTTGTCTGGAACTAATTATTTTCGTAAGGGGAAAGAAAATGCGGCCCAACATACAAGCCGCCAGAGAGGCATATGGGAACAGGCCGTCCGGTCTTGACTGAGGAAGAAAAAGTTGCTTGTTTCGCTAGAAAAAGCTACTTGTTTCTGTTCAGCAAAGATTAATAGCGAAATCCAATCATACAAGCGCATGTTGCCTCTCTTCTTCTTTCCCGTTTTGAATGAGTGTTGATGCATATCATGACTGCATCTGTGAAGTTAGTTTACTTGCAGAATAAATTTTTCAAGTGGTATATCCTAAGATACAATCAATTGGTTGAGAACTTTTATTAGGGTCTAATTATCGGTTATCCAACTATTGAACACTGCCGGCTTTCTGGTCAGCAAGCATTGCATTGTTGGACTGGATTAGTCAAATCATAGACTCAGATCTCAGATTCACACTATGCAATAGTTTTTCACAGAGAGCATATGGCAATGCATATATGATTCGATACTTAGGGATTTAACATGGTTTTATTATTCCTGGGTCAGGCACAACCTTAGATTCATGTTGACTAGGACGTGTCAACTGCCCAATAATGCTCTCACGTGGCACTTAAACAGTTGCTTCCTTGTTGTATTTGCATTACAACAACTCACGTTAATGATTGCATAAATATATTTCATGAGAATTGCAGCCAATGGTTTGTACTCAAAAGGGTGGTTGGAATCAGCACAGTTTTGATGACGGCACAACATCGCGCGAGGTGAGGGACATTGACAGTAGTGGGCACCAGAAGCAGGTAATTCATTCATTGCCTTTTGAAGTGAGGACAAAATCGTTCCTTCTGAATGTTAGTATGTGCATGACTCATTTGAAAAAGATTGTTTTGGAAATATATTGGATTGGGGGATTCTCTTCGGCCTAAGAAGCAGAAGAAAAAAAATTTGGGGTATGCTCATTATCCTCTGACGACCACAGAGGAGAGCCTGTGCTGTGGAAAATCTCCAAGTGGAGGCAAATAAATTTTGGAAGCTTGTCGAATAGCAGTAGCGGCAGTTCAGATTGCATGGGATTCTAGAGAAAGAACCGTTGTTACATGGATTAAAATAGATAAATGAAAATAAACAAATAATCCTATAGATTCCCAATATCAAACAGAAGTGCCCACTAGTTGATTATCATCGAGCTTGGTTGGCTATGTGGTCACGTAAGCATCCAAATTATAAGTTTGAGTTGTATCGTGACTGAAAGGGATTGATTTGTTATCTTTGGTGCTACTACCTCGTCTAGAAAGAGTGATGAATTATTGACACACCATTCAATTGTGGTGATGGGTTAGCCATTGTCGAAACTTTAGATTATGGGCGATACTTGATGGTCATAACTGAAATCAAACATTTCATGATGAACAGGGAAATTCTATACTAACGCTCACGGATAAATGATGCAAATTGGCTGTCCCAACCCTTTAATATTTATTAAAGAACTGGAAGGTGATTGTCTTTGTTTTGGAATTTGAGATGGTCCCCTTATCCTTCCCAGGTGGACCCGGTGGCTATGACACCAATTGGTTTTTTTGTTATGACTCTGAGTCCTGGACCATGCCACATGCCGTATGTGGTACATGCGCATGATTGCACATTGTAAGAGAAATCAAATTAGGTCCCCCAAGAGGAAAAAGGAAGTTAATGGCAACTTTGATGCATCCGGAAATGCCGTTTTTAATCAGACTATCTGTCATGGGGTATTCCTCATTTGTACATTTCCTAGCTTTATATTATATTTACTTAAGCACTATTCATCCCGAAATCTTATAGGGGTCGTAATTATATAGTCATATTGTCGACTATATATTGAGGTTGTTGTATGGAAATATCTAAGAACCTTCAAAAGCAGGCCCCCTAAAAGGTAATATAGACTTTGCATTTATCGATCAAGGCATTGGATTATTGGTCGCCGAGGAAAGTTCGTACCACAACTCGATTTCACAATCGCAACTATAACGAAGTAATTTGGAATATGCATGCAACATTGAGAAAAAAAAAAGGACATAGCCTTAGCAGATAGGGTGCCTATTGCCTAACGATCCTATGTCGAGTTCGGTTAATGTTGAGTCTCACGTTGTCTTGCTCTCATATCTGACTATCGAGACCCAAATTGGCTTCGTTTCTGGTCAACGGAGGGGGTCAATGTTTCGTGCATGTCATGTGGCAGTGTTTTGATCCTAAACCTAAGAGCATGTAGCATCGTGTAATGGGTGGAATAGGTAAGAAGATGAAAAAGGAAACGCGTGAATTATGCTTGACGTCTTGAATTACATAATTCTCTTCTTGGGAGATGTGCACTAGAGTCAAACATATTGTCTTTTCCGTTTCTTTCCCAACAAGAGAAAAGATACATTTAAGAAAATGACACCAATAATCTCTAAATTTTAGCACAATTATACAATGTTATGTCGGACTATGTCCTTAAACTATTTTTAAATGTTTGGGATGAGTGCACTTGTCATTAAAAGTGCAATCGATCCTAAAACTTACAAAAGTACAATCCAATCATAAAACTTGTTAAATTTGTGCAATTAAGTTGTTTCATTAACTCTGTCCAACTTATCTGATGAAAATGTTGTGGCTTTTTGTATTATTTTATCTCTCGTGGCGGCTCTTGACTAAATGCAAGCCCATGCCTACGATCAACAAGGGTCGCCAGCCACTGGCCGAGGCTTGGCAACCCCTGCCAATCATCCCCTACTCTCGTCAGCCCTTCTCGGCAATATTTCTCACCCCTCTCTCCTTTTTTTTAAAATTTATCTCATTTTTAATTTGATTTAAATAAAATTTGTATTAATAGATTTAGATCAAAACGACATTGTTTTAGCATTATGTTTGATATTTTAGCCACATCATTGCTACGTAGGATAGAGAAAATATTGAAAAAAGCAACGTCGACATTTTTTGTTAACCAAGTTGGACTCGATTGTAACAATTTGATAATTTTTAGGACTTAATTCTTGTAAGTTTTAGATCTTAATTGTACTTCCGTGATAAGTTTTTAAGGCTTCTAATGCACTTATTCCTAAATGTTCAATGTAAACCTTTTTTTTTAATCTAAAAAAGATGAAAGTCTAATGGCAAGTCTTTGAATTATTACGAAAAGCGAAATCAAGTTCATAATTTTTTTTAATATGACTAATGCTATCAAATCAAGCTCTATCTTCTTAGATTTTTTTCATGACGATGAGGTGGATAATCTGTATGGACTCAATCTTTTTATTAAAAATTTAAAATATCATTTCGTGTGCCTCGTCCTATTAGCAAACATGATCAGCTTCTGCACGACATTCGAACAAATTTTTTTGGCCAGAAAGAACATACTTTGTCCTAATTTGCAAGCTACCAAAACATGCAAAAGCAAGAACAATACCGAATAATTAATTCCATTGGATTTTTCTTTTTATCTGAATTCCATTGGATCTTGACACTTTCCAAACAGGACAACAAAAGGAGGAGATATATCAAAACTTTTTCTCCAATTTAAACTGACTTCACCTACAAAAAAAAAATTGGCTTCGCTTCACCCACAAGACTGACACGTGGCGGTCGGACACGGCTCTCTGAATCTCCGGAAAAAAATAAAAGACAAGAAAATTAAAAAAAAAAACAATTTTTAACAGCAAGAGATGGCTGTGTCTCTTCCGCTCAGACTTCAATGCACAAAAAACCAGTCAATCTCTCTCCTCTCCTCCTTCCTTCCTTCCTTTGGACACAAAATTCACCATTTTTAACCACTCGAACTCCTCGCATTCTCTCTCTCCTCCTCCTCCTTCTTCTTCATCTCGCCAGATCTCTCTCTCTCTCTCTGTGTCATCGGCGTCAAGTTCGCCGGAGCAATTCCCGTGGCCTGGGATGGCGGCGACTCCCGGCGCTTTCTTGTTCCGCGCGCATCTCGCCGGCAATGCCGGCTCAGATCTAGTGTCGACAACTTGATGCGCAACTCGGTGTGTCGCTCGTCGTAATCCTCGCCGCATTCGGCGGGAGGTTAGTGTGAATCTTGGGGGGTTCGCGTGGAAAATTCGTTGATTTTTGTTTTTTGCTTGTGCGCGCGCTACTGTTCTGTTGATGTGTGAATCTCCACTTCAGTTTAGAGCTTGGACTTAGCAGGCGAGGTAGTGAGGCCGTGTTCTTGCAAGCAATGGGGCTTGCTTTCGGAGTTTGAGAGATGCTTTGTGAATGAATCGTGTTTCAGTGAGTCAAGCATGATGATGCTTTGGTTGTTGGGTCGATTCTCGGCAAATGTGAGATTAGAATTATCCGAGCAGTGAGTCCTGAAATGCTTGCAGATGGGAATGAAGGGTCTATTGAAATTAGGATAATGCACACTGGGTCTCCATTATTCATGTGTTACTCGTGAAATTTCGTCTGGCAAATAGTAGAATACGCCTGGTCTAGCATTTTCATCTTCCGCTCCGCGATGTGAGCTTTTGTTGAAGTTACCCAAGTTACTCTGGATGTGGTTGTTCTGGGTCTTCCTATCTCCTCATTATGTATGTAATTTTTCTCTCTGTTCTTTTTAGATACCTGTAGTTGAGAGATGGAGGTGGAGAAAAGACGGACAAAGGGAGGCTTCCTACAGTTTTTTGACTGGAATAGCAAGTCCAGGAAGAAGTTGTTCTCAAACGGTCCTGATATACCTGGTCCTGGTACGACCCGCATCGTCATTTTTGTCAATTTTATTGGTCGTACGCCCTCTCATTGTTAGCGTATGAAAGTTTTCTGGAGGAGATGGCTCATATAGTGCTATTAACGTGGTTTGTTTCTGATTATAGATGGAGTTAAGCATGGAACGGATGATGCAGAGATCTTGGCGAAGTCAAGGTTTCAGATGGTGGGAGTTCGTTTGACCCTATTGTTGTCAAAATCTTTTTTAGTTGTGTATGAGTTCCGTCTATTTGACTTGCATTGTTTCTTGCCTTAATGTAGAATGTTAATGATGAAAATGGAGTTAGTTCAAGTAAAAGCGGAAGTAGTGAGTGGAACTGTGCTGCTTCAGAGACCAGCAATGAAGGATCTGAAAACAGAGCCCCTGGAGTAGTGGCTCGACTGATGGGTTTGGATTCATTGCCAAAGTCAAATGGTCCTGAGTCCTCCACCTCGTGTTCTGAATATCATCAAGTCAAATCTTCTCCTTACAGTGATGGCACCCATGATTTGCAAAGTAGATGTGATCCAATTGATTACCTCAGCAGTTCTAGTAGACTGGGTAGGTTCTCCTCACACCCTGCAGAAGTAAAGCCCTTAAAGGCGCAGAACCGACCGATAGAGAGATTTCAGACTGAAATACTACCTCCGAAATCAGCTAAACCTATTTCCATTACCCATCATAGGCTGTTATCTCCAATTAAAGGTCCTGGATTCATTCCGGCCAAAAATGCTGCCTATGTTATGGAGGCAGCCGCGAAGATTATTGAAGCTAGTCCCCGTAATGTCAGAGGCAAAGCATCATCAACTGTTTCAGCATCAGTTCCTTTAAGAATGCAGGATCTAAAAATGAAATTAGAATCTTCCTATGAGGCATCAAGGCAGCAGAAAGCCAGTAGTTCTGGCAATGTTAAGAATGTGAAAGGAAAGTTCATTGAGAAGAGCTACGGAGTACCACAAGATACACAGCCGTCCAGGACTGCCATGGTATCAGGAAAGGTTAGTTCTGGAAATTGTAGCTCGAAGGGAAGATCTTCCCTTGCTGAGCAAGGGAAAGTCAACGTTCAAACAAGAGAGGCAAAGAAGCAGCTCAATAAGAAAAATCTTGCAGTTGAGAAAGAGCAGAGTGGGGACTCGAGCCAAATTTCCAATGGGCTCCCACGGTTGCAGAAGAGTTCGCTAAGAAAAACTTCTACAAACCGGACAAGCATTGCGCTCAAGCAAAATAACCAGAAGCAGAATTCCCTATATGACAGACAGGGTTCAGTGTCGAGGGCTTCACGCTCCAAACAACTGGCAGGAAGAACTCAGCCTGTCAATGGTTCAGTCGGACCATCTAAGACTGTGAGCAAGATTGCTGTGAAGGCTGAAACGGGTTCCCTGACAACATCGGCTACAAATATTTCCAAGGAGCTTAAAACATCTAGATTCAAGACTCCCACCCACAAAATAAATTCTGCATATTCAGATGTCAATTCGAATCGAAGTGTCACCACCAATGTTCTCATCAACAGTGATGGTATGTCTGTCAAGCGAAATACTGTCATTGATGGACGTGTTAATCGTGGTGTGGATAGCAACAAAAAGAGCATGGATGTTATTTCATTTACATTCTCTTCTCCCATAAAGAGATGCTCTCAAGAAGCTCGTGCCTGCACTGAAATGCACGAGAACGGTAACTTTGATCGTTCTTTTAATGGCGATAATGGGCCATTAAATTGTAAAGATTCCAGTTTATCATCTCCAATTGGAAGTATATCCGATGGAAATTTTTTGAGCATTCTCTTGGAACAGAAGCTTAGAGAACTAACTGACAGAATAGACTTGTCCAATTGTGACATTTCCAGGGAAAAGAGTTTGTCTATGCCTAAAATTAGTAATCAAGAATCAGTTGGCACACTTAACAATGCAAGCCCTGTGATAACAGAAAGTGAGGAAAGCTTTCAACAAGGGTTAGATGAGTTCGTGAGCAGTCCAAATGTTTCTGGCTGTACTTCATCTGATGGTCCCGCAACCAACTCGAAGCAAGAGTGCCAGGTATGTTGCTTTTGCTAAAGTAATTACTAGGTTCAGTTGTGTTCTGTGTTTTTTATTAGCCTCTCGTTTCTTTAAGTAACTTCCACTTGAAAAAAGGACGAAATATTCGGGCGCTTTAAATCTAGACACATGTTTAATACTTTGAGGATTGCGACGATAACTATATATAGGCATTCAACAAATAGAGTCTTGGGGACTTTGGTTCAATGATGGAATTTAATTACCTTGAGTATGTAGTTCAAGTGAGTTTTCTTTCACTCCATTTCTGGATTCTTTCTACATATATATACATATTGAAACTTCGATCTGCTGCCCGTGATCAATGTAGCATGAAATTTGGGATTGTATGAGTTTAAATACGATCAATTTTTTCAAAGTTGGAAAGGGATGGAAATGGACACTCTTCCCTCTGCCATTTTTTGAGAACTCTTAGATGCATTCTCAGATTTATCTTCTGCGTCTGTTAGCCAGCCATGTCAAACCAAATAGAATTTAAAAAACTTTACTGTCTCATATTGAATCCTCAGCTTATGTTTTACTTTTGAGTAAATCTTGAAGGTTTTGGAGTTCATCTGCAAAACTAGCTTGTGCCTAGTCATATCTTTTCTTTTGCTAAATCCAATGTATTATTCTTCAATATGCAAAGAGGAATAGATTTCAGTGATTGCCTATTGATTTAAAACTACCTTCTGTTATTCTGGATATGCCCTTAATACAGTTTGAAAGGAGCAATATCGTATGAGTCTAAATGAGAAATGCAATAGTATATTTTTATTCTTGTACTTCAAAAATAGATAGTTAGTGTTGGGAACATTTATTGCCATGCTCAAATTATCTTGATATCATACAGGTTGTGGATTCAGAAGAAATAGAAGAGTGCAGCAGTAGTGCCACCAGCTATGGTGCTGGAAAAGATGCTGGAAAAGAAACTGACTATGAACATTCAAGCCCGGTTTCAACTCTTGAATCCTCATTTGTGAGTGAAAGTTGCACAGATAGCATGATCACTTACAGTGGTAAGAGCACGTCCTTCTTTTGCATGAACATGCGCATTATGTGATATAATAAGCTATTCAGACACATGCTTCAGAAATTAATTTGGAGCATGGTTTGACTTGAACATGTGAGTTGCCCAGTGCAGAAAAAGAACTGGAACAGGTTGCAAAATAACTTGGGAAATTGAAGCTAGTCCTGATATAATAGAATTTTGGTTGTTCTAACTTCTATTCACAAAACTGATGAGAGGGTAAAATGTAGTAACTTGACCATTAATGTAATTGTCAGCAATTTGCCATGCCTTCCTTTCATGAATAATTATTTTCAGTGAGAGTGACGGCTAAAACATCCTTTTACAAATCTCAGGCAACAAAGATTACTCATCCAGTCAAGCCCCTGAGGTGTTGGACTGGCTCTGCCGAAGAGAATTTCCAACTGTGGCATGTGAGGATGAACTTTCCTGCTCGACCTCTTCTTCCATGACAGCAGATGATGGGACAAAGTGGGCAACAGAAAAAGAATCCCATTCCTTGTATGCGGGTGGTTCGAGAAGTTGGGAACTTAAATATGTGGAAGAAATAATTGGGAATGTAAAGCTGAGGTTGGAAGATTTTGGGGAGAGCGAGCCCAAGTTCATACGCAACGGTCTCTTCGATAAATTGGAGAACCGAGCAGATAGAATGGATATATATGACGAGCACTCCTGGCTGAGGCGCAAACTTTTGTTTGATTGTGCAAGCGAATGTCTGGAGGTACGATGTCACAATATGGTCAATGGAACCTGTGAAGCATGGGCTAAGTGGCATGCATTGTTCCGAAGAAAGCGCTGGTTAGCGGAGGATGTCTACAAGGAAATCTCAGGGCGGAAAACCATTGGAGATCTGATGGTGGATGAGCTTGTGAACCAGGACATGAGCACTCGGCAGGGGAAGTGGGTTGAGTTCAATGTTGAAGTGTTTGAAGAAGGCGTCGAGATTGGAAATAGGATACTAACTACGTTGATTGATGAATTGGTCGCCGAATTTGGTGCAACCTACCAGAGACATTGAGTTATACCAAGCATCAATCGCCTCATTTTCTAGCTCTATACTTAAAACCTGTGTAGGTGGAAAGGCGAAATTAGGAGGGAAGATTTGATAGAAATAATTTCATTATGAGAAGAGAGAAGCCTCTTGAGTTTAATGATATTCCGTGTGTTATATCAGGTGAAGATGTCTTGTCTCATTCAAAATTCACAAACAGGCAAAAGCTTCTTATTCTTACTGCAAGCTTCTTGTATGCACAGTCCATTCTGATGTTGTGAGTAAAAGACTCTGTAGTCTACTTGTACCCATCGCATCTCGTCTCAGTTTCCTCCTGGACTTCAATTCACTTTCCCCTTAATGCTTTCACATCATGCATCAGTTTGGCCCAAACGTAGGATTTTTGTTAGATGTTGTTGGAGTGCTCCTGATGCATCTCCATCGTTAGTCAGATTGACCTTACTGTTACGCATCAAGTCCTTTTCACTAGATCCAGTGCGCAGAATTTGTCATCAGTAATGCTCTTGAAGCATGCAATTGTTACAGGCCGACGCCTGAGATCGTGACCATGCAGCATTTAAGCTCCAATCTGAATGACTCGTTTGGCCCTTTCACTTGAGTCACTGAAGCACAGTCAGCTTGAATTATTGTTCGACTTCTCCCTCGGCCCAGTTCATATCATTTTGTTTGTTTAGTTATGGTCCATATATTCGATCGATCATGCAGAGCTTGATTTGGCCGTGATTATATTTATGCTAAAGCTGCATTCACGATAAGGACCTGGGCAAATCGACACGAGTCAGAAAAGCGCATAAGCGAGTTTGGCACAAATAAAACGCGAGTCGTAGAATGATACATAACACAAACTTCAGAGGTTTAAGGTATGACTTTCGCGACGAAGTATAACCCGCCGTCCTCTCCAGAGAGGTTCAGTCAAGTCCATTTCTTGCTCCAATTTCGCATCGAACTAGCTCATCCTACTCGATTTGGTTATCAACATAACCTTCATCTGCTCAGTGCAATTGGTCACTGAAAGTTCCATTTCCATGGAAGAAATTGTGTTGCTGTGGTTGCTCTGTGATGGTGCAGAAACAGGCATTCAAACAAGGTAGGGGAAAAGCAAGAAACTTTGCAGCGTTCAAGCTGAGATTGGATTGCGTCTGGGTTTTTCTGCACCAAAGCAAAGTTACTACTGTTGAAACCTTTGACAACCCCGATACCCCGTTTGCCATTTAGAGTACGTTTGTTTTATGAAAAATAAACGATTTAAAAAATATTTTTCTAAAAATAATTACTTATATCATTTGCAAAAAATGAATGAACGAAATAAAATTATCGGCTACAAAAATATTTAGATATAAATTGTTGTTGATAATGAAACATTGTTCATTAACTAATTATTTCGAACAATGCATTCAATTATCTTTAAAAAAATAATTTTTAAATCATTCATTTTTTTTTTAAATAAACCAAGCTTTAATCAGATTTCTATCTTCAGCAACCTTTACTCTATGCCACGACATGAGCTAACATGTTTCTTTTTTTCACTACATCCATTTGAAAAAAGTTATTGATATTGAATTACCATATTGACAAGAATCATTGATGTGCTCATCATCATTCAATAGAATCCATGTTTTGTTATTGCACCCATTCAAATCGTAGGTGGACGAAAATGGGGTTCAACAGCTACTAATAGACTGACCACTCTATAGAATCTAATCTGATACTTGCCAATCCTAAAGAGAGTCTAACGGCATAGGTAGGATAAAAAGCTGCCCCCATTCTGGTAGCTGCTTATTGGTCAACTGTAGTTTTATTAGAAGGGTCCCATTAGGTTTACTAATTCAAAATAATTTAAATTTTGAAATATTGATAATACATTCCTATTTACTTGAAAATTATAAAATTCTTTTAATGTTTAGGAAGAAAATTATCTAAAAAGTTTCAAACTTATTGCATTTTTGTAAATTCAAGTCTAAATCTTTTAATTTTATCAATTCAGTCATGAAATTTTTGTATTTGTGCTAATTCAGTCCATTCGGGCAATTTAGGCTGGTCAGACCTAACATGGACACTAGCCGGGCAACGCTGACGTGGCTTTTTTTAAAAAAATTACTATTATTTTGAAAAAAAATTATTAATATTCTTTCTTTTTTTTTCTAGCCTTCTTCCCTTTGGCTGGCGAGGTCTAGCGAAGCTCGCCCCCACCAACTATTGGCGAGGGTGAGCTTCACTGGCCTTGGCCTTGGCTAGCGATGGTGAGAGAGAACCTGGCAGCTATGAGGTCAGCCTTGTCTTGGCCGGGCGAGGCTTGACCTCACCCCATCGCTAGTGGGTGAAGTCGCCCACCCATGGCAAGGGCGATCTCATCGTGGCTGGGTAAGACCCAGCGATAGCAAGGTTGGCCTCGTCGGCCCTCGTGGAGAGAAGAAGGCCCGAAAAAAAAAATTAATAACAAAAATTTGAAAAAAATATTAAATTATTAAAAAATGTCACTTCGGCGTTGGCGAGATTGCCAGTGTCAACTTCGATCGCTCAAAATTAACCGGATGGACTGAATTAGCACAAATGCAAAGTTTAGAACTGAATTAGCAAAATTGAAATGTTTAGAACTGAATTGGCAAAAATGCAATAGATTTAAAACTTTTATACAATTTTCCTGTAGTTCGAGACATTTATTTAACAAAATTTTTATGAGAATTTGGTATCTTGATAGAAGAGCAAGGCTTTGAAGAGATTAATCTCTCACGTACCAATCAAGATCCAAATTCATTTTTGTTATTACACAATTCCTATGTAGAATTTCGTATTATGATACTTCGCACATAAGTCAAATGAGAACGAATCGGGTTGCGCCGAATAAGATAGGAGATGAGATTAATATCAATGAGAGCAATAGCAAAGGGCCAGGGCTTATGAAGAATAGGGTTAGAAGCATTCTTTGACGGGTGAATTATGTGGAATTAATGAATATTAGTGGTTCATTAAGAGGTTTAATATAAGGACTCCAATATTTTTCTTTATAAAAAAAAATTAGTCACACGAGTATCGTCATCCTCTCCTCATAGCACTGGTAAAACAATGACCGTCTCTTGTGGTCTAGTTCGCATTCAGGAAGAAGGTACATTGCAAGATATCATCGATGTCGCGGATACCAGAAAAGGAAAAGATAACTCCTACTTCCTCCTCAGCCTACTCAAGACTATGTCTCGATATATCTTCGAAGTGCATCATGAAAAGTTATCGCCAAGCCCGTAAATTAATTAGGTCTTCAAAAGAATCTCATGCAACCATCGTTACAGTAAGAAAAATAAAAGGTTGATATCAAATATGTAGTGCAAGATATTGAAGGATCAGAACTCCGATCCTACCGTCGGGCACATGCCATACCCATCAAGTAGCCGGTTGAAATCCTCACCTTATAAGCTCCGGGCCGAGGACTCAAACCTAGTAACCAGTTCATCATATCAACTATCAAGTAGCCTCCCTTGCATCCATATATAAGTTGGATTCAAAGGAGTTGAGACAACACACTTCCATCATAAAAAAAATCAGTCTCCAATCTTCTTTTTTCCGATTGAAATCTAAATTGCACATCTACCAAAAGTTTTCATAGTCCGTTTTGATTAGACATTAGGAACAAATCGATGCGATACGTAGACCGGAAAACAAACGGGTCACATGCATCGATATCGATATGGAGACACCCTGATCAGTTGCTACACAAGCATACAAATCGACATGTGAATGTATTAGGTGAAGAGCAGGAGGGGTGCTGAGAGGCTTTGGTGACCCGAATAGTCAAACCCACCCCCCTCACATGCCCCCTCTTCATTCAATTTCATTCTCAATGACATACCAACATCACATTGATACCAAACATTGCATGTGAGCGACCACCTCTCCCGCTCCCTCACTTCCCTTTCACTCCTCTCGGGTCGCTCTCTCGCTCGCTTGCTCTCTCTCTCTCTTCCACCGGGCTCCATATCCGGGCAGGGTCCCTCCCCCCGTCCCCGCTTCTCTAGCCCTCCCACCTGTCTTGCATGGACCCGATCCTGCAGTCCAAACAATCAAATGGAGCACGCACGATCGACAACAACGATGAACCCAATCTCGAGTGCTCCAAATAGGAATTTGCACGGCCTCTCATCACACGCTTTACACACACAAAGCAGATCAATTAGAAGCCTATACCAAATAGACCCGATCTATGGATAATTCATATAATGAAACTAACTCGAGACTTTATGTTTTTGAGCAAGACTTCGTATAAATCCCGTCATCTATTGGGGATTTATGGTCGAGTAACTTATTAGTCGAGCGTGTTATCGATACTGCAATGAAATTATACGTTCAAACCTCATCAAATCCACAAATAATTCCGTCCTTTTGAACACAAGATCTATCTTACAAACACACTACCTTCACTTTCGGCTTGACTACAAATTACCAACAGAAAAAAAAAAGAGGGCAAGAACTCGTGGTGATTAACGTGAAAATTTCGCCACGTGTCGCGATCCGATTGGCCGAGTGGAAGTTTCTCCTGCGGCGAAGCAAAGTGGGGTTGCTCAGCCTTATTGGAATCAGGAAAGCTGAAAAAGAAAACGATTAATTTGTGTTTTAATGAACGATTTATCAGAAGATAAGCGTAGTTTAATGACGCAAAAAAGATTAATTTAATTCGGAATTATATGAAAACGATTGCCCTGAAAAGAAAAAAAAAATTATATTTCAGAAGCGTCGATCGCGAACTTACAGAAATTATTATTATTTTAAAGTCTTCTCGAAGATTTTTAATTCCGTATATAATTTGTTTATAATTGCCGCTTCGGCACACTTGCTAATAAGAATGGATTAATTTAATTTTGATGAATCAAATGGAGATTTGCAGAACCCGATGTCATCGTAGCAGCTGCCCAAAAGCTAGGATCCTATGAAGGGGTCGTCTATGATTGGGTACATCCGATACTAGGTTATCCCCGTGCCTTAAAATCAGTGGCCC
Source organism: Syzygium jambos (assembly GCA_031216235.1). Lineage (NCBI taxonomy): Eukaryota > Viridiplantae > Streptophyta > Magnoliopsida > Myrtales > Myrtaceae > Syzygium > Syzygium jambos. Next base: position 22,503,614 of record CM062221.1, on the reverse strand, counting down.
TTAATTAAATTAATTAACAGTATTTAATTCCTAAAATAAACTCCTTCCCTTTCGAATAATGGGATAATAACACAACTGGTCTCTAAATTTTGACCTGACATTCAATATAGCCACTGAACTTTATCCCAATTTGAAATATCGTCCATGAACTTTCAACAATATTGAATATTTTCATATATACCTAAGTTTCTCCTTTAATTAATCTAGTGCACACAGCAAGGTCAAAATTAAAAAAGAAAGAGAGAGAAGAAGAAGATAATGTAACTGTGCTTAGAAAATAGTTTTGAGTATGGCATAATTTTTTCTAGCGTTATGTAAAAGGGGAAAGGAAAATCAACCCGTATGAAACGCTGGCATCAAATTTTTATTTCTTAGTTAGAAATCTAAATGCACATATCTGAACTTTTTGCAATCTACCATCGGCAATGTATAATGTAAAATTCGACACTTTCTTGAAATCAATCGAATCTCATCAAATACTTTTGATAAAATAGAAGCGGATAAAATGGAGAGGATGGCCGAATAGGATCATTCTCCTTTAGATGCAATTTGAATGACCATCCTAAACCATCAGGTCATGTAACTTTTGTTTTTTCGTTCTTTTACATCAGGTTTGGTGTGTCCGCACTTGCTAACGATATGGAATCGTGAGAGTTCCTCCGTAAACTCGCCGTGACACGATAATTGGCAAGCACAATCTTAAAAAAGTCGCTTTCGCCGATCAAATTTACTTCATAAAACCCAAATTTACGGTAATTTCCGACGATGAACCCTCTCGCCTATGGCAACTGGTCGGTAAACTTTGTTCCGCATGAGAATTGAGCTCGAACTCAAACTGCAAACGTGTCATTAGCCAATCGGACGCGCAACGAGCAACGACGAAAGCCAAGAAAGGGACGGAGTTTGAGCTCGAGCAATGGTCATTCAGATTACGGGTTTCGTGTCCCAGTCGGGACACGTGTCGGCGATCGAGCGGGGCGGGTGCAGGGGGAGTACCGCGGGGCGGCGCCGCACGGGAGCGGGGCCCAGGAACGTGCGCCCCGTTCCTCCTCACTGTCTGTGCCGGTTCGTATGTCTCCGCGTCCATCGCCCCTTTCCCGTTTCCCCACCCCCCTCGCTCTTCTCTCCATGCTCGCCCCCCCTTTTTTTTTAATTATAAATTAATACTCTCCAAAAAAATTATTTTTATTTTTATTTTTATTTTCGGAATTATTTTAAATTATGTCAGCAGGTCCTTCAGAAGCGCTCGTCAAGCAACCGATAAAATTTGACCCAAAAAAGAAAGGAAAAAAAAGGCAACCGGTGAAAGAAATTTGGAGCGTCCGATGCACGGAAATGTCTTTGTATTCAGCGCAATCGGTATCTCGGAAATCGAAATATCCAAAGCCAAAGTATACTTAATTAGTGCTTCGTTTGTGGCTCGGATTTGTCTAAGGCTCCGTTTGTTACGTGAAAAATATTTTCCAGAAAACGATTGTTTGTATTGCTTGAAAAAAGTAGCCGGTGAAGAAAGATTTTTCATTATCGACAATAATTTATGTCTAAATATTTTCGTAGACGATAGATGTATGTTCCTGTCCATTCATTTTTGTAAGTAATATGAGTGATTATTTTTAAATTTTTTTATTTTAAAATTATTTATTTTTCGTAAAATAAAGGGCGCCTAAATTTCTCCGAAACGCCCTCGACGACGGGGGTGGGGCGGTGGGCTTTTTTTTTCTACTCCCAACACCTTGCATTGCATTTGGACATTAGCTAGCTTTCATCACTTGCCGACCTAACAACTAATTCGAGCAAAAAATAAATGCCGTTCAAAATCGATAACGGGGGCAATGTCAAGGGTCTTTTTGTAAGACGCAAGCGGGGCGCCGTGGGGTAATAAATTAAAATTGCCCACCGCTTCAGGGACCTCTCCGTGCAAAGCCCAAATAGAAAAAAAATGTTCCCCTCGGAGATGCGGCAGCAGCATCTGATGAAATCGACACACGCGTCGCTTTCTTTGCAAACGCGAATCGATTAGGGAAATTTTGGGAAGTCAAATAATTACTAAATCCTTTGACGGAGAGGCGGGACCGCGGGGGTGAAATTTTTCGCAATTTATTTAGGGGGGGCCCCCGATTCCGAAGCTTGCTCGGTACACAAGTTGTGCCGAAAGCTTAATTCCACACGCTCCGTCCAAAAAAAAAAAAGGAAAAGGAAAAAGCCCGCATTTGGGCACATCGTAAATTTATTGTCACATAAGTTGCGTGCATAAAATCGAAATATCATCGGCCGATAAAGCTATCATCACGCGGCGTTTAGTCATTTTAAAACGACGATGTCAATGATTCACTTGGTATCAAGAGAAAGAAAGAGCCGGACGTGTTAAATTTTTTTTTTTAATGCACGATCCTTTCACTGACATCACGAGTCTCCATCTTATCGCGCGTTATCACCGTCCTTATAACTATAAATGAACGCTAATCATGAAATCTCGCTCGGGCACATCTTCCTTTCGGTCGGTCGATAATGTCTCGAACAAAGCATCCATACCATCTAAGGGCAAGCAAGATGAACCATCCAAATCGGAACGGACCGGATCGAACCGACTGATTTGGTCCAGTTTTTGAGAATATCGATTCGATTCCCGATTCCTAAAAGTTCAACTGGTTTCCAGGCAGTCCGATTCTCGATTTTAGAGTGGGAACCGGACCGGACCGAACCGATGGAACCGTACCGATAAATATATATTTTTAATTTTTTCATATATATATTTATTTACTTTTTAAAATTTTTGAAAAAAAATAGAAAGCCTAATCTAATTTCCCCAATTCCTTCTTGCCTTTACTAATAAGCGATTGGTCCCATTAAAACCGGATCAGACCGGACCAGACCATCGGTCCCAAGACTAGTCGGTCTAGTCTCCGATCCTAGAAACTAGAAACTGATCCTCTCGATCTGATTTTCAATTTTTGGATTGAATCGGATCAGATCGAGAACAGTTCACCCCTAATATCATCGACGATGGGCAATGAACTTACATTTATTACCAAAATGAACTTGGGAACCTTCCCCAACCGACGCAATGCATGAATGAACCCATTGCATGAATGAACCCATTGCAAAGACCAGAACACGAACGAAAAAATTCCATATATATTTTTTCATTTTTTTCTTTCCTTAGGCCATGAAAGTCAAACCCCCGAATATTCATTTTCCGGTCGCAATAAATATTTTGCCAAGCCATAGAGGGGCCCCAAAAACAAAAGAGAGTAAAAAAAAAAAAAAGGACAGACCACGCCACCAACTAGCACGAGCGGGGGGCATTCCGGTAATTCCGCCATTAAACAAAAGGGAGAGCCTCCTCGTACGGACGCTGAAACAAGAGAGGGTGGCACGCCCGTAATACTGCGCAATCTCAAGGTCATTGTGTTGAAGTTTGCTTCGCACCTATTTTTTTGGGCTTTCCCCACGCAAACTCCTCTGCGCCATTTTTCAGAACATCGTCGTCGTCGTCATCATCGCCATCGCCAGAGAGAGAGAGAGAGAGAAGAGAGAGAGAATGAATCTGGAAACCGGAGCCCACGCGGACCCGACCCGGAACCCGGATCCGGAGCCCGGCAATGCCGACGCCGGCGGCGGCGGGGGGGATGGCGGGGACGCCCGGCAGCTCTTCTTCTTCGACGACGGCGACGACAGCAACTGCTCCACACCTTACGTCAGCGCCCCGTCCAGCCCCGGCCGGGGCGGCTCCGGGACCGCCGCCGGGTACTTCTACAGCGCGCCCGCCAGCCCCATGCACTTCGTGCTCTCGTCGTCCTTGTCGTCGTCGTCGGCGATGGGGCTGGCGGCCCAGCCCCGCGCCTCCGAGAGCTCCGTGTCGTACGAGTTCGAGTTCTCGTCCCGGTTCGGGTCGCCCGGGTCGGGCCATCCCGGGCCGATGAGCTCGGCGGACGAGCTGTTCCTGAACGGCCAGATCCGGCCCATGAAGCTGTCGACCCACCTGGAGCGGCCGCAGGTCCTCGCCCCGCTGCCGGATCTCGACGACGAGGAGCGAGGGCGGGAGGGGAGCGACAGTGGCGGGGGCTTCAGGGGCAGGGATCTGAGGCTGAGGGACAAGTCGGTCCGCCGGAGGACGAGGTCCATGTCGCCGCTCAGGAACATGCCATTCGAGTGGAACGATGAAGAAGAGGAGGAAGAAGAGGACGGCAGCAGCGGCAGAGGAAGTAAGCTCGGCGGCAAGTCAGCGGAGAAAGCCGAGAATCTCGACGAGGAGCAAGGCGACGCTTCGAAGGTGGAGTCCTTGTCCTCCGAAACGACGCCGTCGGTCTCGGCTTCGTCCTCGAGGTCGTCGTCGGCCGGTCGGAGCTCGAAGAGGTGGGTGTTCCTGAAGGATTTTCTGAGAAGCAAGAGCGAAGGGAGAAGCAACAACAAGTTCTGGAACACGCTCTCGTTCTCGCCGGTCAAGGAGAAGAGAGACAAAGAGAGACCCGCCAGCACCGTCTCATCCTCGACCTCGAAACCGAGTAAAGTCCCGAGCTTGTCTTCAGCATTTGGGGTCGCCGGAAGCTTTCTCGACGCCGAGAAAACCAAGAAAGGCGGTAGCGGCGGCGGCGGCGGTTCCGGGAAACGATCAGGTGGGAAGAGGCCGGTGAACGGGTCGTCAGCCGGGAAGAGGAGGGTCCCCCCATCGCCGCACGAGCTGCATTACACGGCGAATAGGGCCCAGAGCGAAGAGATGAGGAAGAAGACATTCTTGCCTTACAGGCAAGGCCTGCTCGGTTGCTTGGGGTTTAGCTCGAAGGGCTATGGTGCCATGAACGGATTCGCTAGAGCTCTGAACCCCGTTTCTTCCAGGTAAAAAAAAAAAAGGAAAAACAGAAAAAGAAGAAGAAGAAGAGACTGGCGTTTACTGTTAGGTTTCTCGTAATAAACTGTATAGATCTGGGCTTTTTTCCTTTTTACTTTGGTCTCTTTTTGTTTAGCTTTCTTTTGGATCAAAGATTTGATGGGTCGTTAGTGTACTTATGGTGACCCCTCTCTGTTGATGACCCTTCTCTTCCTGTTTACTAGAGAAGAAGAAGATGTTGCCTCAGATTATTATTTGGGGCTTATATTCTATATATGATGATTTGTGTCCCCAGTTACCTTGCATCAAACTGTTTTAATCAAGTGTAAAATTCCTCTCTTTACTGTCCCTTTCCATGGTTTTCAGTTCATCTATCATGGCTGCCCTGCTCGTCTGAGCGAAACAGTATGCGTTTATGTGCAAAATCATTAAAGATCATGTAGACACGACCACATGGCTGTTCAGTGCCTCAAGGGCACATGAATATCTGATGTTAGCCGTAGGGTGGGATGAGGACCCCAGAATTTGCACAAGGATGCTGCGCACCAACCTGCAAGTCACAAAAGGGGGACTTTACGGAGATATGGTGTTTATTCACATGGCCCATGTTCGTGATGCCTGTGCTGGTGTTTAAATAAATGGGGTGTTAAAGAATCTAAGCTGTGGGAAGGACAAAAAGAAGACGGTGGAGTGACTGACAGGCCCACACACATCACCAGCTGTGTGTTTAAGGGCAATGGGGGTGTTTTTTGGGGGGGGGCTTATTTTAGGGGCAAATGCTATAAGATTTCTTTTATGGGGAATGAATCCAAGATCTGAATGGGGTTTGGTTTAGCCACACATCTTAATCTTAATCTAAGCTTTGGGTCATGATGCCCCCTGGACATTGACAGAGAGAAGTTGACAGCACATTAGATAAGAACTTGAAAACGATACCACCTTTGTGGGTACATCATTTGTTGGAGTCCTTTTTGGCTGTTTCTCTCTTTGGGGCTTCACTCAATCTCTCTCTTTGGCAGAAAGAGAGAGAGAGAAACTCCTTCCTCTCCTTGCTTCTGATGGCCGCCCTTTTTCTCTGCTTTTGAACTTTTTTGGGGGTTTGGTTTTTGATTGATATCATAACTCCCACCCCGTTTGGGAACATCGGCCTTTGTAGTTTAATAGAAATCGCCACTTTTCTTTCCAGTTTAGCACTGAGCCCGCAGTGAAAAAAGCCAACACTTACTGTTCACTAACACTGTAGGAAGGAATTTGTCAAGGAGACACTTGCTAACCCAATTGATTGTCTCGATCGGTTGTTCTCCCGATATGCATTTTACATTATATCTTGTAAAACGTGTCCTCCGGATTTTTGTTCGGAAACAATTTAAAGTAAATTTGCAATTCCTCATGTACTGTTTGTCTCGTCTTACTTAGAATCAACGTAAGGGCGTGATCGAGCCAAGTTGAATCGATACACACACACACGATTAAACTCGAGGTCGACTCGACTTGCATTCTTGGTGCTCAAAATTCAACTCCAACTCGATCGTGTATTGGTTTTCATGCTCGAGCTCGTCTCGATTAGAAAATCAAACCTTTTGGGTTCGTCTCCATTACGATTAACTCATACATAAAACTCGAGCTCAAGCGTTAATTTTATCCTTTCAAGTGCTTTGTGCTATTTTTAGAATTATTAAATATCTTTTAGAAAATAATTAAAACTTGATTAAACTCAATCAGGCTCACAAGCCTATTAAGCCGATTGTTGACAAACTCGAGCTCGACTCGATAAAATACTTGAATAGTTCAAATTCGAGCTCGACTCGATTTTATCCCTAAATCAACACTTCGGAAAATCGCAATGTTCTATATTGAGTATGCTTAGCAAGTGTTTCAAGGAACTCTATAGTAAAATCCTTTTAGAAAATAAATTGTCTCAAAAACACTCGCTAAAATGACCTTTCTAGGAGAAGTCGCTGTACTATTTCACACGGCGTGATGAGTGCGGCCCAAGATTATTATGAATAAGAGATGTTGTGGAGTGTAGATCATGAAGATTTAAAGTGATTCTCACAAAGTTTGATATCGTTGGATCATCGAAATAGATTCGAAATTTATTTTCTTAGGCTTTATTATATTAGGAAATGGTTGCTTGAGGGATCATAATAGGACTCATACATAAAATTATGCCTTCTATTTACGATCGGCAGACTTGATCACAATTTTTTCAAAACTTACATCGACCTATAAGTTTTTAATCATCGCATAGGATCTCCATTGGTAACTCTTTAGAATCAATTTTGTTTAGTGAGTAAATCTACTAAACCAAAGTTCTATAAATACCCCAATTTCAATGCAACATCTCATAATAATAACAAAACAAAAAGGAAAGAAATAGCTAAAAATCCCAAATTATGCGTATTAGGATACATCTACCCTAAAAAAATTTGTGACATAAAAAATCCAAAACTTATATCAGATGACTTTTCAGCCAAACCAACGTCAAATTTATTCCATTTAAACCACATAGACGCCGTGTCAATACCATTAGCTTTCCGGTGTCCATGCAGGTAGATTTTTAATGGCATTCATTAATGGAATCTTAATGGAGAGTAATTGTGTCATACAGGTATAAATTTTGGATATTTGGTATCATAACAAAAATTAGAATAAATATGTCAAGTGAACATAGTACGAAGTTTTTTCGTATTTTTTTTTTGAAAAGAAGGACCATAAATTATAGGGTTAATACCATGAAAAACCTTAAACTAATACACTAGTGACAGTTTTACCCAAAACTTATTTTTTGACCACCAAAAACCCCAAACCGGTACACTTGTGATAAATTTATCATCAGTTTGTTTCCGTTAAATTTTACTATCAAATTACTTTGTTAAATGACACGCGATAGTTAATTGATGTACTAGTTTTATGTTTTACCCTCAATTTATCACATGTGTATTAATTTGTGATTTTTTGTTGTAGTAATTCAATTTAACGGAAACTAATAGAGGGTAAATTTATCATAACCGTACAAATTTGGAGTTTTTAGTGATCAAAATATTAAATTAGGATAAATTTATCACAGGTGTACCAATTTGAATTTTTTTGTGGTAAAAAAAAATTAGGATAAGATTATGGTATTAAACCCTAAATTATAATATTTATAAATTTCTTCTTACTTTTTTACCCCCCTCGTAAAGGAAAGTCCTCCGTGAGCCGTAGGCTTCCCTACCCGGTACAGGCTCTAGAAAAGATGGGGAAATTATTATCATCAGCTGCAAAACCATATGCAGCATGTCAGAAAACCCACCAGCCGGATAAAACTCTGCGAAAGCTCTTTTGAATTCTAGCCTGAGACCCAGCAAGAAAATCGCAGCCACATCACATCAAGGACAGGGTCCCCCTCCCTCCTCGAGCCATGAATTATTGTGCATGGGGGCTCGTCGTGTCCAAAACCCTACACCACCACCGTCACTTCTCTGTTCCAGAAAGGCCAATCTGGGGATTCCGCACGCGCGGAGATCGGTACTGCTGCGATGTCCAGTCAAGATCTTACCTAGGATTGACACTGTGCTCAGAGCAAGTTGGAAAGGGATGAGAGATGGCAGAGAGAGGGGGAGAGAGAGATGGGGAGAGAAGGAAATGACTGTTCAGCCTGTGCTCGCAGATTGTCTTTGAGGCTTTGGAATGAATCGGGTTTTCCGTGGGTGCGTGCTTTGACAGCAGGAGGAAAAGCACGCGGCGATGCGCAGAGCGCAGAGAATGACTTGGGTTTACTGTTGGAGGTATGGGGAGAGGAGATGAGCTCACTGCTTTTCCTCTGGCACATCAAGCAGCGAGTTTCTTGCATCTATTCTATACAGAAAACCTAGAGAAACTAAAGCAGCTCGGTACATTTCGCAAATTTCACCTGCTATTTAGATTTTGACCTGCGTCTTCCTTGATTTACGAGATCAAATTGGCAAACATTCATCTACTCTAATGTAGAAGAAAGTGGAATGCTTCTATTATGGCCAAGTACGCGAAATTATAACTGTTGGGCCATTTCCTCGTGAAAGGGAAATCTTTTGTTACAATAGAATTTCAAGGATTCAAGTCGATTGATTTATAAAATAAAGATATTAATGAACTTCTATGAAATGGTTTCACGGGACCTGGTTAATTATTTTAATCGTGAGATATTACTGAGAAATAGAAGTCGGTGCTACCGAAAGACGAGATGATCAATGATTGAGATGATAGTCACGCGGGTCTAAGACGGTTTCAATGGTTAATGACGTGGGCTACCGTAATCAATAATTAATATGAATTAAGATGATAATGATTTGGACGATTTTACAGGATTATACCATTAATTTCTCGAGAAACCGGCCCTTTTTGTCTCGTCCAACAACGTTTTCACGTGCCTCGGGAGACAAAAAAGAGCGTTTCTGCTGACGCTGGGGCTACAGATTGGCTTCGCTTTTACGCCCTTTTTCTCCTCTTTCCCCCTTGGATTGTGGGGATTCTTCTCGGGCTTTGGCCATTCGCGACCATCTTTTCGTATCATCTTCCCGAATCTAATTCCAAAAGATGCTCGCCAATTAGGGCCCGAACGAAAATCATTCTTTTTTCCGCCCTAATTTCTAAATTCCTTAGATGAATTTTCCGAGCAAAATATAACGTTTAATAACGATATGAAATTTTTTTTCCGAAATAGAAATTCGTTTGATCAATCATTCATAAATTTTTATGTTCAGCAGCTGGTAGGCGGACGGCGAGCGGCAACGGGCGGGCGGGCAAGCGGCGAGGGTGAGCGATAGGAAGAGTTTCCATTTTTGATCCTGTTTCAGAAAGAGAAAAGTCATAAAAATCTACTTCTCATTTTTATACCAAACATATTTCCAGGATAAAAAATTGTTCCAAAAATGAAAAAAATGAAGTTGCGTTGCCAAAAGAATTTTTGTTCCAAACCTGTTTCCGGAACAGAAAAATAGGAAAACAGAATGATTATTATTTGGGTCATTAATCTCCCTATGAAAACCTTTTGCGGAGCAATATTCGCGCGATCGCGATGAACACGGACTTAGTTAGTCTTAGTCGTCCGATTAAACGGGTTCCACATGAAATTAGGTGGCTGCGATTAATCGGGTTGGTATGCGCTCGGAGCAGTTTTCGATTTAACCCTTTCATGGAGGAATGAGATGGGTTGTCCCATTAGGTGTCTTCGCTATGCAAAGTCAATTTTTTTGGTATTGATGCAACCCGGGGGTGCGAAAAATTGGCACTCAGGGTGAAGAAAAGAAAGGAAAAAGTAGAGAGGTTGTCGAAAAGAAAGATAAGACCGCCGAGGTCTTTTTGGAAGATTAGAGAGGAAAAGAACAATTTGTGGAGGGAAAAAGTGGCTCTCCAAATTTGAAGCTAAGAAAATTGTTAAATGGATCAATACCAGGAAAAATTCTAAACTGATAGATCTGTGATAAATTTATCATAAACTAAACCTCAAACTTGGTACATTTGTGATAATTTCACTCTTCGTTAGTTTTCGTTAAATTTTGCTATTAAATTTTCCAAAGGGATAACACGTGGCAATTGACAGGGTACTAATTTGGGATTTTACCCTTGGTTTGTCGTAGGTATACCGGTTTGTGATTTTTCGTGGTATTAATTCAATTTAACGGAGGGAAAATTTATTACAGATATATCAGTTCGGGGTTTTTGATGGTAAAAAAATTAGTTTGTGGTAAATTTATCACAAATATGTCTTATGTGGTGTTAACCCTTGTTAAATTGGATAGTCTCGAATTCATCCAAGCCTTCCTCCGATATTATCAATAGGATAGATGATTTTATCTCGTCAATTTTTTATGTATTCGTAATTATATGGATGAAGAATTTTAAATTTTCATTAATCAAGCACTCTTTTGCTTGTAGTCCCATATTTACCTCCCTTTATATTAGAATCAACGAATGCGGAAAATATTTGACCGCCTTATCTATTCCCATTTTTTTTGGCAAACTTAATGATGAGTTGACAATTTTTACAATTTAAAAAAAAATTAAATTTTGTAATTTTTTTCTTTCTTTTTTTTTTTCCTTCTTTTTGGATGGCGAGGGTTGCGGCTCTTGTCCGTGGCCAATGGGGTCGCAATGGCTCTGGGCGAGGCCATCGTGGCCTTGCTGCCTCGCTGCCTAGGGTTGTAATATTTGACTGAGTCAAAGGGTGGAGCTCGAAAAAAAAAACGTTGAAAATTCAAAGAAGGAATAAAAAGTAGACCTTTAGCTAATAAAGGAAAAACTCACGCACGAAGGAGAAAATAAAAGAAGAAGAAGAAGAAGAAGAAGAAGAAAAAAAGAGAAACGAAAGGAAAGAAAAAGAGAGAAAATGAGCTGGTGGGTACATACTACGGGAATCTCATCAAGCTGGATTTATTTTCGATTCACTTCACCTGGATTACAAGATCGTTGGTTTGGATAATTGTTGGTTAGTTTTGGGTATTTTCAAGTGAGTGGTGTTGATATCTTTTTTGGATTTATAAAATCCATGCCTTGAAATAATAGCGATTTGATATATATATATATATATATATATATAAACTATGAAGAGCATATTTGTTACATAAAGTCGGATCGAGTGTTTATTACTTTTTGGTTATTGTGGAATAATCTGATAAAACCTTTCTTAAAAGGTTATGTGTACTACCTTGTGAATTTGATTTATGAGATAGCTTCTGAAAATATTTGAGAAATACTTTACGAAAGGGGATTCTGACTGATGAATTGAATTGCGAAGGGTTATGTATTTTGGTTTGTGAAACCGATTTATGATGTAGATTATGGATTGGTTTTGTGGAAAGAATTGATTTGCGACTGGCTATATGTTTTGGTTTGTGAAACCAATTATTATATGAATTGGTCAATGACTAAGTTCTACACGGTAACACGAGTCTTGTGAGAGCTACCTCTAGAGCCTTAGACTGTTAATATGTCAAGTCAAGGATTAAGTGCCACATGGCGACGTGAGTTTCGTGGAAGCCACCTCTAGGGCCTTGTACTATTAATATGTGTTATTCAAGGGCTAAGTGCTACGTGGCAATGCGAGTCTCGTGAGAGCCACCTCTAGGGCTTGTACTATTGATATGTGTTGGTAAATAATTAAGTACTACACGATAACATAAGTTTTGTGAGGGCTACCTCTAGAGTCTTGTATTAGATAGTTATTATCATGAAATTAATTATTGATGTGTGATTTGAGATTGATCAATGGATTTGATCATTGATGTTTAAATTGTGATTATGGATCGAAAGAGTAATTTTGATACGTATAAAGTTTTGTGGAAAGTTATAACCCACTTTTGGTATTGTACATATACGAAATACAGTATTTGAGAATAACGAGTATTTCTAATACATATAAAGCTTTGTTGAAATGATAAAACTTGTCTTTGACCTTGTACATATGCTATCTTGTTGATTTGTATTAAGTGAGTTTCAGTATGATTTAATAAATGTGCATAGTGATTACTTGATTAGCTTAGAAGAAATATACAATTCATTGAGCTATGGTCGCTTATCCCATTTCTTCCAAATCTTCCAAGTTCCTCGGTTGACAGACGATCATATGAGAGTGCTATTGTCCAAGGACTTTTGTGAGTTGGATTTTTGGTATGGTTTGGGGAAGTTGTAATATGTTTGAGGGAATGACATACTTATCCATAAAAAATGTGGGAATGCCCCAGTTGCCCTTCCTTTATAAAAAAATGCATATTATTTACTTTTCTCGCGAAATTAGATGTACCAACAGTCTTAAATTACGCATGCCATACTTTTTAAGAACTCTCCATTCGTATATAAGTATGGAACATCTGCTTTTAAGGCCACTACTGCACCAATGGCCTCTTGGCAAGTCCAAGAATCACGTACACGAGAAAACGAGAAGCATATGTTTTGTCTTTGTCATCAGACACGTGCTTGGCACTTCTCATGCCCCGAACAACACGAGTTTCATCGGAGTGGGAGTGAACAGCTAGCAAAAGGCCTGAAGGTCATACCAACATAAAAAGCAAAATTTGAGTAGAAATCGACAATGACGAGAAGCCTAGTTTTTGAAAAGGATTGGAATGGAGTAGACCTTAGGAGTTCTCAATTTGCTCTTAGTAACTCTTGATCGATTCCTCTGCCGATGAGGAGCGCAACTTGTTGTCCTTGAAGGCGAGGATCCCAGCCTTAACCATATCCCGGTAAAGATAATCGGTGAAGCAATGATAGTTGTCTGGTCCGGCGATGCCAGTGTATTTGCCGTTGTCTTTGCAGGAGGCGCTCTTTTTTTTTTTTTTTGGGTGTGAAATGTAAACACCATTCATAAGTTGACGTACAAAAGCTTAGGGACATACCCCAGCATTACAAAGAGGACTATGATCACGAAAAAATGGAGTGTGGGAGTCTCCATATATCAGCCAATGTTACATTTGCCCTAAAAGATCTGGAAGTTTTGCAGGAGGCGCTCTTTCTCTCGACGTATGTCGTCTTTTGGTTTGGGCGTGCTTGGATCTAACCGCAAGCTCTCAATATAATTCCATCAGTCTGGACTTGGACTAAGCACTAAGCAGTGTGTGAAATTCTTGACTCTGAGAATTGCTCGAGTCATCATTAGTCAATTACTTTTTATTCCTTGATGCCGCATTTTCTCACGTCTACTCTGCTGTTCCTTCGCGTATCTTGTCTATATTCTGCATGAATTGGTACCATTTGCCCCGCTAAAATCAAAATAAGGATTTTGATCAAGAGCGTTGCCAAATGTCGAAGCGTTATCCCAAGTCGTTGATCTAGGTTTTATCGAGCATTATGTATGGTATACTCACTCGACCTAAAAGTTCAGACTTTTCAATCAAATTTTCGAACATGATTTCAAAAGCCGAGTTTCACAATCATCCTGTGATCACATATAACCCCAACAAGATTAGTCCTTTCCAAACCCTAATCCCACCACTTATTGCTCCACGCCCGCACAAAACTTGTCACTTGCAAATGGAAGCATCAAATCCGGCTTGCTTTCACCTCGACTTCTTCTCCCTCCTTGCAAGCGACCTTGTCTTCGACATTAGCAGGTTCAACCACCTTCGCGGCAGCAGCTTTCGCGACGGTCTTAATGGCCTCTTCCTTCACGCTCCGTTGGGGCTTCGGGGGAATGCCACATGCATGGCCTGAGCAGCAGCCTCTCCTCTCCATCTTCTTCCCTTTCGTCTCTTGATCTCGCTGAGAGTTTATGTTATGGCGTGGTCTTGGAGGACCTAAGCGGAAAACGAGCGTCCATATATAATGTCAAGAACAGATGGCGAAACAAGCAGTGTTCTAGACAGCACGCGAGCCGTTCTCCGAAAGACAAAAGGAAAGAACCATCATGCCTTCGTGTCAGTATTCGTCATTTTTAGAAATTATGGCGAATTCCAGGGCTGGTCGATGGTAATTGAACGTGAGAATCATGATCCGGCATTCACGTCATCAGTTCCCGAAAAGCTGTTCAACCTCGTACGAAAGGAAGCAAATGTCATGCATGCATTCATGTCGAAATTCGTCGGTTTTGGAAACTACAGTGAATTCTAATGGCAGTAAATGGTGATTTCATAGATATGGTAAGGTCCCTTTTTCCATATCAGTTTTGAATGTGGCAGCAATGCAACATTTTCGTGCCTCGAATGGCAATGATAGATCATTGACTCTAAATAATACTTTTTGTCTCACCCTGATCTCTCTCTCTTCACGAGCTACATCGGAGCCGCCTCCTTTGCAAATTTAAACCGTGATTGTCTGCCATTTCCATCATTATGTCTCTCCTGTTCGATCATGCCCGTTAGTTTCGCATTGTTTTTGTCTGTCGATCTCTCTCGTTTTTACCTTTGCGTAATCCCCCCATTTCCGTGATCACAAGGAAGGTCGAGAGGCATCTTGGAAGATGTGATTTCCAGGGCAGATCCTAGGGTCAGTCCCGTGGGCCTAATGGGCCTGCCCACGTTCACCGTTTTTACCAATCTTCCCTCCCCGCGATACTTCCAAAACGCACTTAGCTCTCTATAATCGATCGCCAACTTCGTTCATTGCGTTCTAAATATCACGGCGGAGAACAATAGTAACAACCGTGTCCGATCAGGCAAACATAATCCGGACTTTTGCCTTGCAATTGCCGTGGACTCATTTAGTGAGTACCGGGACAACATCCTTGTTTTAACGGTCTATTAAACAATCAGACTAACGTAGAACTTCTTTTTTAATGAAAAAGACTCTTTGATAAGTTTATCATTCGAGATATTTTAATAAGATTTCCAAAATTTAGAAGTCGTTACGATATTTTGTCTCATAATTTTTTCAGGAACGGTCCTTCACTTTCAATGGTTATTACGAAGTTCATTCCGGAAGGCTTACGAATCGGGGAGATACATCATCAATATGAACGCCCTTCTTTTGCTCGCCTGAAAAAGTGTCTAGTGGTGGCAACCAGAGCCGGCAGAAGAATGTATAGTTTACAGCGGCAATGCCGACATGGTGCAGAAGACGAATCGCATTGTCCAAGTGATATGCACTCTTAGCCGCTTGTGAGCCCATCACCATTGTCCTTCCATGATACAAGTGGGAAACCTGCGGCCTTCAACTTGCAAATCAAGTTCTGGCGTACTCGACCAACCACCAGGGTATTGTATTGGCCGTGGTTGCTGCTCATTCTAATTGGTCGAAGTAGGGAACATTCCCTTTTTTCAGCAGGATTTCCGTGATGCCCTCGTGCTTAAAAAATTAAACAAGGGTAGAAATCGAAATGAGGACATGCCAACTTCGTCGGCACGTTTATTCGGCTCACTTAATCGGAGCCTGTACCATTGCTCATGAACCAAAATCATGGGATAAATTAAGGACGTGACCTTTGTTCAGACTCCAAAAACAAAACCAAAGGCTCTCTCACAGGCGACAAACTCAAAAGGGAAAAACTGCAAATGCCACAACAATAGAATGGTCCGGTGAAGAATGAACGATCTGCACCTGATTCTCTTGAATGCGCAAAATCTACATTAAATGAAACTCAGGAAGTACCATGGCGGTACTTGTCAACGAAACCCAAATCAGTTCAGGTAACATAACTATAAAGTAACTCGATTCTGATTACCTTTATTAGAGCATGACAAATATGTACAGATAATAATTATTTCAAAGCACCCTAGCAAAGGACATGCAAATCCAAGCAGGAACGAAGGGGGGAGGGGGGGGGGAGAGAACCAGGCAGAAGACAAGATCCTAGTTACATATGAACAATATCTAAAAAGAAGAGGGAAAAAAAGTCTATTCCCCTACCCGTTTCCTCAAGCACCCTCTCTTTCTGCAGCAACAGAATGCAGCCATTGTTCTCAAGGGAGCTTTTTTTGTCAGAGATCGAACTTTTACCCCCGGATTCAGTAAAACTTGCGTGTGTTTAAAGATCCATTCAGGACCAGGAACCCAGATGATGGTGTAAATTATATTGTTGGCTCAAATGGCCTACAACTTTTGGCTTCGAAACTAGCAAGGCACCTGTTCTGGCCAAAACAAACAAGTCAGTAAGAAACCACCATCCAAAAGGATGAAGCAAAAGAGCAACTTTACTGTGCACTCATATACAAGGATGAACCATGAGAAAAAGGTCATCTTCAATCACATCCCAGCACAAATAACATGCTTTGTCTTTCTTAATTATCTGCTAGAAAGGGCTTTGTGATCCATTTTTTTTATCTAGGATGTACCATGTTGCCCGTACAATATTGTCTAAACAGAAATACAAGGGCAATCACAGGTCACCTGAATCTTCAGATTCACAACTCCAGCTATATTTCTGAATCATCGCCAATATTGAGCCCACCGATGAATAGTTTCCACCATTTGAGGGAACAATGCATTAACACTATCGGTGATAAGACCCTGAAAGAAATGTATGCATGCTTCATCGTCCAGGTCCAAGTTGAACTTCTCCTGAAGCTGTAAGCATAGACTGTCTCGGTCATGACCAAGAGCATAACTTCATCTCTGGACAGAAAAGAAAAGAAAATGCACGGAAATGGGTTCTAACCTTAAGGATTCCTTTTTCAGGATCAGAAGCAATGTCAGGGATGTTAGAACCCGCCATCAGATGGAAAAGGTTCAAGATAAGGTTACTTGATTTCCGAAGAATGTTGTATGCTTCACAACAATATGTCTTGAATCTTGTGTAGTACTGGCTGAGGAAGGAAAATGTAATGTTGCCCATTAACACTTACAGAACAATAACAATTGCCACAAGTATACTTGTCATACACGATGAAAATGCCTATGTATACATCAACACCATTCTTTGATCTTGAAGAGCATTAAACTAGTGAGCTACCTTTCAGTTCCACCCATAGCTTCTACCATTTCTTTGCAAAGTTTCATTGGGGGTGGAAATGGCTTAGGATCTCGGCCAAGAATAAAACCAAAGTCAACGTGGAAAAGACGTCCATCGTCCCGGAGAAGAAGGTTGTCCAGGTGTCTAAAGGACCAGAGAGATCAGCACTAGACTATTATAGATTTAATAAACAACTAAATCATCTAAGAAAGCATAACATTATCACGGAGAGAGACTGCACTAAGAACCAGACATGTAAAGCAGACGACATGGCACTCGACAAACTACTTATGTAATAGACAAAGGATATGTATTCTAAAGAGAACGTGCGACAATCTTCAGTCATCATGCCTGATTAGAAAAAATTAACATAGACATATTCGATAAAATTGTTAAAAAGAATGTATGTATATTTCACCAAAAATACAAAACCCAGAACTACCTCCGGAACGAACCCTATCAGGACTATTTTTGCATCACCACACAATACCAAAAGCTATTGACAGAGCAGAAGACTAAGATAAAAGTTCATTCTTTAACCATGTAGTCAAATCTCAATGTGAGGTTATGTCTTTTGACAAGCACATAGTTAAGATATTTTTAACAAACAAAGCAAACAGTGCAAATTAGCATTATCTGAAATAATTGCTCCAGCTCCAACACAATTTAAATCAAGAAATGACGTATAACAAGAGAGAGACAAAATGAATCTAAATGATTTTACATAATTATTGCATTTAGTTATCACCTGTCTCCAATTCCAAGTATATATGTAATAACAGAGTACCCAGCACAGCTTTTTATAAATGTATCAAGGCATGTAGCTGTAATTCCAAATGGTCCATGCTCATCAGGATGAAACTTCTGTAGATAACTGATAATACTTCGATGCTCTGAGAGAATCTGCATGTAAATAGAGATGTTTAATAAATTCGAAGATCAATATATATCACAACATTCAACAGCAGTTTGGCATTAATCATTCAAATTGCACAAAAAAAAAGCTTCATTTACCTGTTTTAACCCTATCTCCAGAAATAAAAGCGATGTCCGTTGTCAAGTTAGATATTTAATTGTAGGGGCAAAAGAGGAGCAACACTTTTACTAGCACTTGCACCTTACTAAATTGCATTTTGCTTTAAGTCAGGCAACAGAAAGATATCATCCGAAAAGTCGAGTGACTAAGAGATAACGATATCTTGTGTAAACTCTCAGAACCAAATTTGCATCTTTCCCTTGATCTTTTATGATGCAGCACACTCTATTCACCAGGAATTCATATCTTATGCCTATTATGAAACAGATTAACCTAAACTACCCATCATCCGAAGTCATCTAGTTCAACTTCAATAAAAAGGACCTTGAACCGCTATACAAATAGTCTTTGGAGATAAGTTACCTGTGCCAAAGACCGAGAAGGTATAAATTCCAACATGCCTTCATCTTGTCCAGTGGCTAGTACCTTATACGGAGTCAAGCATAAATCCAGGTTCTCCGACTTTAGTAATCGATCCATAAGAGAGACCATCTGGATAACCTACAGAAAACAGAACATTTTGGCGTTACCAAAACATTTTTCGTTGACGTCCTCTTACTCACAAGAGCAAAAACAGACTGAGAACAAGAGAGTTAGAAACAAGAAAAAAGGTCCGGAGCCAGAAAGTTAAAGCTATGGAACATATTTTTAATGCAATAATGGAGGCTTGATTACCAATTGATCTTGTCGAATATCATCTCCCTTCTTGAATATTATCTTGCAATTTCCACCACTCGCTGTTCTGAAAGTAAGACGAAGAGGATGAAGTGCACTCTTGAATATTGATGACTCTGAAGGATCAATACCAGTGATGAGGACACCGGGAGTGAGTGGTGATCGTATTGGCTGAGCAGTAGAAACAAGTTGTCTTAAGAGGGACTATAATAATCTGAATCAAGCTAAATTCACAGAGTGGAAAAGAAAGTTTAACAGAAAATAGAGATACCTCCTCAAAATATGTGAGCTCACTTAGAAGACCAGAAAGAAGCTGTCTAAGCTTCTCAATCTTTTTCTGGGTATTGCCACGTACATTTCTAACATCCCTCATTATCGAACACAACTGGGCAGTCAACTCTGTCTGACGCACCAAACTTTGCCAGAGTTTGAATCCATCTTCATTTCCATCGACAACAGATGCCAACTGTATAAATTACAATCTAATCACTGCTGTGCACAACCAGATTTAATAACATCTCTAGCTTAGTCTTTCGGGAAATAGACAGAACATTTGGCCACTATACTGATAGATAGTGATTCCAGTAGAAAGAGCCATCCCAAGAACAAGGATCTCAAGAAAGTACGATGAAATTCCGCTAATTTCTTCATCGAAAGTCTAAAAATACCATCAAACAAATCGGATGGTGTTTCTTATTCTTTTCTACATTTGACTAATCATCCACACAAAGACACATTCGAGAAGCATACATGCTCAATCACAAGTAGCACCTCCAGTGCTATATAACAGAGAAGCTCATTGGTATTTGCCTATATAATTAGAAGAACAAATAAATCAACCATACCCCAGTTCAGTCGGAGTGAAACCCCCACAATTGCTCCTAAATTTTATTGCCCCACACTTTGCTCTAAAAGAACTTAACTAAAGGATCTCAACCAAACATTAAGACAACCTTCTAGCATTTTGGTACAAAACGACCATAAGAAGAAAAATAAAACAGCAAAGCTGGAACCTTGAAGAACTCAAACCTTCATCATATGCTCTTCCAAGATCTCATAAGTACAGTAGTATCGTTTAGCAAAACCACAATCATAAAGTTCCACAGCAACATACCACCGGAGAAAGCTGGCCAGCTCAATATTACGCAATGCTGTCACAAAAATTTTCTTTCATTAGCAAGAAAAAGATAAGACACAACTGATTCCCAAAGAAGATAAGGCATACAGCGTTGCACAAGAAACTGAGAAAGGCGAGATTTATCAGATCGTTCAAAGCGAAGAGCTTGAACCAACTGAAGCAAGTAGCACTGCAGCTCTTCATCATCAGCCCTCTCAAGCACACTGACAGCATATGCACGAACCTGCAGTGAAGGCACCCAGAAGCATAACACCATGAGACCCTTCCATTTCCATTGACAATGAAAACTCTGAACATCTCTCTGAGATGCATGCATTTGATGCACTGAACTCCATGATGCTAATGAACTACAATCAACAACCAAACCATCTCTCTCTGGTTGGAGGAGGTACAACCATGGAATGCTCATAATTTGCCAAACCATCTCAAATCTTCGAACTGATAACTCCTCTTCAATTATTTTTTTTCTTTTGGTACTTTGTAACTGAAAGAAATCACTGAATAATCTAAAGCAGAGTATTCAAAGAGATATAATAATCATTAGGTCGTATCCCATATCCTATGTGATAGAGCAACAACATAAAAATTATCTGCTAGCATGTATAGAGAACAAGGATTATACCAGGAACACAAGAAAAAAACCTCTTACAAAACTCTTACCTCCTCACTTTCAAAAACAGGAGATAAAAGTTCTAGGGCATCGCACACATCAATTGTTTCCCACCTTCCCATTAATTCTAATGCCTGCTTAGCTTCCTGCAAGAAAGGGAAAAAAATTATGAACAAGGATTATGATTAGGTGATACCTATCGGTGATAATTTGGATACTCTGATAGAAGTTTCACCTACATACTTCCTTGGAAGAGGTGCTTAACTAGGCCCTAGAAACACTTGGCAAATTACCATGTTGCAATTCTTCTTAACTTAAATACTTTGCAATCCTAAAGCGTGTCAAATGCTCTATTATGTCCTTGCATGATTGACTTCGTACTGCACACTTACACAGGGCATATGCAAGAGAACTTAATATACTCTTATACAGGTAGGTAGGAGCCAAACTAGAGGAGATACTCAGAGCATAAGGACAGGAAATGATGTGCCTGTCGACAGGCATTAGTGGGAATACCCTAAGTGTATAAGAGACACGTCAAAATAGTGCTGACCTGAACATCACTCCATTCAACACAGCGAAGGAACTTCGTGAGAGCTCTCTTTTCAGACATCAAAGAAAAGCGAAATTTCCAAAGGAGCTGCCTCTCATCTCCACTTAAAGTCCTTGTAGGAGGATATTTAAGTAGTTTTTGTATTGACCTTACAATAAAAAGATTGAGCAGGCATTACTAGCATGAAAGGTGAAACATGGAGGAGAAGTACAATATTAGCAGTCGGACATTGAAGTTCTCAGGAAATATATGATGACTAGCATAAATAAATCAAAAAATGACTTCGTAAGATTTATAGCATTATTTAACCACTAAACTTAGACAAGGATACTCATCTCAATTTGATTCTGTCTACGGAGCGTTCAATAATTAACTCGATTTAAGGCAAGGTGAAGTAGGCAATCAGAGATGCAACATCATTCAATCTAACTGTTTGCCAAAGATAGCTGGATCTCGACATGTAAGTATGACATAAAGCTCAATCTAACTGTAATTTAATGAGGTCATACACAATTACAAACGCCTCAATATTCTTTCTCTTAGTTTCGTGCATATTCTGCAGCAGGTTAATGTTTTAAGGATAGAAGTTTCTTCAAGCAAGTTAAGGATGTCATGAAAAATGGCTTTAAAATACAACTAAATATGAGAGACCTCGCCATCAAAGCTGTGACTAAAGCATGTGATTGCTTCATTAAATGAATAACTACTTAGAACCCATGAATAGCACAAACTGAAGTAGCTTATTTTGATGTTTCAGTAGGCGACAGTCTGATCTGGAAGGCGGTAGCAAACAAACTTACACAAAGCAAATTCTGGGACAAAAATATATAGCAAAATTCTATGTTAACATATAAGTGTTTCACATCTTTATACCTACTTCGGCTTCACCCAACTTCTTTAATGTAAGAAAAAGAGCGGAATAAAAAAATAATGATCGTTACGTATATCAGAGTCCCATTCAAAGTGCCAAACAACACTATCCAGTACATGATAACTGAATTGAAGAGGTTTTTTCTTGTGGGCCAAAATGAAGAGGAATTAAAAGAGAGCCAAAACATGGCCAATTAATTTAGAGATAACTGATGCCAACATCTTTACTAGGATTATCCCACTAAGAAATCAACTTGTGTTCTGGCCAATTTAAGAATCAACAATGCTTTATACATATATACACATGCATAACCACACATACGCCTAGAAGCGTGCGCTCAAACACATAATAGCTGAAAACATAGAGATCCTTCATCTACAGGAGGTTTATACATAATAGGTCTATCGATTTATGCAACTTTTATTGTAACATTTCTTTCTTCTGGCTGTAATGGTGACGACAGCTGATTTTAGAAGAAAAGAACAGAGTAATTGGCCCTTATACTGCAAATACTGTAAGTTGTATCACAGATTCTATCGCTTATAAAAAGTCAGACTTACTTCCTTTGGGTAGAGTTTGGTTTAAGATCCTTGTCAATGATACCACGGGTTAAGCTCCTTGCTAGCTTTAGTTGCTTGTGCTCAGATGGATTTATCCTTCCCACTTCAGGGTCTGAAACTATAACAAGTTCATTTGTTGAAATAATTGGTGGAGGCAAGAAATTCGCCCCAGATTCCTACAAATCGAACATAATACACTTTTTTTACAAAAGGAAGATGAAATGTTTTGTGGAAGCACCTTACCAAAAAAAAAAAATGTTTTGTGGAAGGTCAACCTGCTAACCAATGCACAAGAAAAATAGTGTCTTGCCAAAGAAAATAGCCACATGAGCCACTTAGCCCAGAAACTGATAAAGACAAACTAGTAACTATCAAGCACCGTTTTTATAGGATTCTAAAAGGGCACGCACTCTGCAACATTCAACAGAATAGATAAAACAACCCAAGTAAATGGATCGAGCATTAAAGACTTTCCATTATGAATTAAGTCAGCAACAGCCATCATACATCAATCTATATGGGATAATGTTGATCAATCCATAGATGCCTTCTAACGTCTCATCTCAGCAGTAAAGTTTTGCCATGGGATAAGCTAATAGTGCAAGAGGCTAACATTAACGCTATGGCGCAGAAACTTCGTAGTAAGTAGGGCTAGGGTTACAGAAGTACATTGAATATCTAATTACAAGCAGTAAAAGGGAAACTCTTCTTAAGAATTAAAATATAGTCCTTAAAAAACAACATCAAAGAGATTTTCTCCAAAACAAAGAAACCCCTACTTTAAGACATTACAGATATTGAGTACACTGAGAGAGTTACAGCACTAAACTCCAGTCACTCTGCATGAATATTCACAATAAGGCAGATCTATAAGAATTTGTTCAGTGTAGATGAATCCAACCTCATTTCTTACATCATGTTTCACAATTAAAGTTAGGAAGGAGATTAACAGAAAAGTAGAGAAAGGAAATCGAAGGGAACAATTAAAAATATTGTAGTTTCCTTCACAAAAGCATATTTGAGGAAAAATGCAAAAATGAAAATGAAGTTAGATAATGGACCTAAATGATCTTTGTGTTGTTCACAATTCAATCAAAAGTTAGGTAGTAATGGAATAGTGCCTGGGCGCATTTCCTTCCTATAGTGTTGTCCTAGAGGGAACGGTTTCCTCTAACTTCCACACATTTTCTCCTTTCAATTAACCAAATAGAGGAAATACTCTTGGCAATTATATTTCCTCCCCCTTCCCTCCATCCAAACACTCTTATGAAACAAATGCTTCATATTGACATCAGCTTTACTAATGACATTACCAATACAAGTAAGATAGTTGTTATATTAAGCATATGGCATGCCTCTTGGATTTCCTACTGTTGGCCAAGAGAAGGAGCTTAGACAAGATGAGAAAAACCAGTACTATCTGACATTACAAGTAAGCATGAAGTTTTTGTGACGAACAAGATAATAAACTATGGAAAATGAGACGAAATTTCACTTCAAATTAACTTTTGTCAACAAAGCATGTGTTAACCCAGGAATAGAAGAAATGCACCAGCAACAAACTTAATTTTCATTTGCCCATATCATGGTGAAGATATCACATCTAATCTGATAGCTAAACCCAATTTCTAGTGCCTAAACGTTTTTCACAACAAGCACGATCACACAGAATTGAGAGGCCTATAACTTTGTGCAATGTAAAAACACTCACCAGATGAAGAGGAATGAAGAAAATAGATGGACAAGAGAAAGTCATGATGATGATAAATTGTGCTTTCAATAGGCTCACTGTCTGGTCTCATGGACAAGTTTCCGAGGCAATGTGCACAAGTTGAACCAAAAACAAATAAACCCTTCAAGAGATAACAACTGCCTTTATAGCATTCTTCGTGAATGTTTACCTGGAAAACAACTTGATGTTCAAAGCTACAAAAGTCAACAACCAGGTATAGATAGGAATTCCCAATTTTATTGCTCTCCCGCTCCTTGACTTTGTCCATAGCTTTAAACGCAAGGCGGTCTAGCCAATCAATTCTTTGAATCTGTCCTCTTTCATATTTATTCATAAGCTTTTCCAAGCGCTCCAACTCACCCCGCTCATGCTTAGGGACCTATAAACATATTGCAAGCACCAAAAATTATCATTGCTTTCATGCCCAATCTGAAAGTTGTAATCACCAGCATTAAATGTAAAAAGCAGAAACCTTTCCCGGAGTATTTGTTGGAAATGAGCCATCAGCTTCCTTTCCTTGCCAAAGTCTAAGCTTCTGCTTCCCTGTTTTGAGCTGCTTTTTGCTGCTAAATAGAAGAATCGTAGCCCCACCAATCAACCCCTCCTCTTTTCCACAAGAAACATCCCAGACCTAAAATTTTTATGTCAAAACAGGATATTTTACTCTCAATTAGATGTAGAATTCAATTAGATATACCTTAGATCAACACCAAAATTGCAAGCATCAAATTCTTGCTGAACCACATTTGAGGGATAAAAGTTGTGAACCATTTGTAGATGAAACCATTGCCTCATAACTTAGGAGACAAATGTGATGATATTCCCTTAGTAACCATGCCAAGAACCAGCTTAGGTTCACAGACCATGCCCCTCAACAGAAGCTAAGTATTCATGAAAAGACATGCTTGGATAATTTCATGGTAGTTGATGTGAGACAATAATGAATACAGTAGGGAACATATGGTCCAAGTATTAGCTCTGAGCAAACAGCATTTCAATAGGGATCAACTTTGTCAATGGATAATCAGGCTTACATGTAGCAATGCCATGTTAAGATCAGAGTATGCCCAACAAGTAATAAAGAAGAGATACAAATGTATGTAATGAGAGGTGTACATCAAGTAAGTGGCAGCATTTCGGTATAGATACAAAGTCAGCTAAGATACATCTACAGTACACAAGTGAAGGAATATTCCAGACTCACTGTTAAAGCAAGTTGTGAGTGAGCAGTTAAGTCTCGATATTTAGTACTCAGAGTGATGAGTTCATTCCAAAAATATGGTGGCCCTGCAGATTCCAACCTGGCATTGACATGAGTAGCTAAGATTTGGATTGATGTTCAACAGGATCTAAATCTCCAACTACCCATGTCAGATACTCTTATTGACAGAATAAAATTATATTTAGTCAATCATTGTCAGGGGACCACTATGATTGACCCCCGACATCTGCCTGTAATAAAAGGAAATTGTACATTCATAACATAAGTAAGTACTAAAATGAACTTCTACCACAGTTTATTTCGTCAGCATGTTTATCGCAGAATAATGAACGGAGTTCAGTAGATAGATAACAGAAACCGAAAGCAAAGCCAATTGCATGTTTTTGTCTTCTGAAAAATAAAGACGGAAGAACAAAATATTTTCATGGCAACTAGCTGTCATTAAAGACTGTGAAAATTTTTGTTTCAATATTTCGTCCATTGATGGCCATTGACATAGGACCGTGTTATTTCGTTCATCTTCCATCTCCCAGGATAAAATCTAAGAAACTGACAAGCATCATCTAAAACATATATCGCCAACGAACTATTTTCGAAATTCCAACAATCTCTGGCCTTTGGTTAAAGCAACCTTGAAAGCAACAGACTCCCGTACTTTCTGAGAAAAATGAACCAAAAAGGTGCTTGAGTTGCCAAATTAAGTTCCAGATAATCAGTATCATTCAGTAAATAGAAATCCAAACTTGTCATTCTAATGGACTAATTCAAACACAGAGCTCCCGATAGACAAAAAGCAAAGACAGACAAACTGTAAAATGGATTTTTATGCTAATATCTGAAGAGTTTACAATTATAAGTATTGAGGCCAGGGATACAATCAAAACTATTTCCAGAGTTACATTTAAAATTTTCATTACCACTCTTGCATGAAAGATCAGAGTCTGTTTCTTTACAAGACTACCTCATGCAACAGACAGATAGTGCCAGAAAAACATGCAACATCAACTAACGCGCTAAAACGATTGCTCCAATGTAGTACATCCCACATTCCCAACCATCAACATAGGCCACACTGATGTTACCAGATTCAGTCACCCTCATCTCTCTCGCTCCTCTAAACATCCACTTCAGCAAGAAAACACCATAGATATCCACTATCATCTTAATTTCAGCCGACTAAATTACAGCATCAACAACCTCCTTCCCCATATCTAGTGTCACATAACATATGTTCTCTTGTTAAGTGAATAAACATTTTTAAGTTTTCCCAGATATCTCATCGCCGTCCTCCATGTTTCCTTACAGCAAAACTCTGTTTTAATTGTCTCTACAAATGGTGAACCAAGATATAATGGAAGAAAATGTCACTGGGAAGCAGCATTTGGCACGACGGACAACAGGAGGATCATGCACGGGAAAAAGGATTGGCACACAAGGACCGGATTAGATTAGGCAGGCACCTTGTTCTAGTGGGAAGGCCAAATGGGGCACCGTCAATGTATAGAGAGCACTCAACATATAGCTCCACCTTTCGCTCCCCTGCGCTATGATCGATCTCTGCAGAATGAATTCAATGGAGACGGTATATAACAGCCGAAAGCATAAAAGCCGCAGCAGAAACTAAAGGGCCCACCAAACCAGTAACCAATAACTAGAAATACACGTATCCATCATTAGAGGGCAAAAGTGAGATACACACCATGACAGAACCCTCCTTACACCATCAAATGGTTTTACCTATATACAATCCACCCCATTTCAAGAATCCACAATCAACACAATTTTGGGGAAAGTAACATCACCACCGCACCCAACTTCTTCATACAGATTGACAACAGAAAGAACACCAAAGTTCAGCTACGCCAACCGCTGAGCCGACCCAGAAGTTCTTTTTTCATTATTTTCTTTCTCGCTGCTTCAGCCTCCCAAGTTCCAAGATCCACCACAGACATCCATCATCTTTTTTTCTCGTTCTTTTTCTAAGCCAAAACTTGCAAAAGGGTACCTGAGTTTGGAGTGTGCTGAGGAGGAGGCAGAGCGCCGTCCAAGTTCTTGACCCGGAAGGTGACGGGAAGGTTTATGTCGCGCGACAGGAAGAACCGGAACTCGCTGCCGCCGCTCATCTTCGTCGTCGCCGGGGTCACACAGGGCATGCGAACCCTCTCAACCGCAAAGGGTCGCCGTTGGACAAGCCTGCGTTGTTCGTCGATTCCGTGCACGAACGCAGAGTTTTCGTCCTCCTGCGTTTGCTTCGGTTAAGGAAGGGGAAGTGCCGGGGCAACGCCGGCACCGGCGAAATTCAGACGGTTAATTTCGTTGGATCGTTCCTGTGATATGAGTTCAATTTCTGGAAAATTGCACCAGCAATCGAATTCTCAATGTATGAAAAATATAAATTTAATTACATTTCAAACATTTTAAGTTTAGCGCAATAAAATTAATCGATGAACCAATTCTGTTGACGTGGCATGCTGAGATCCTATGTGGTGTCATCACTGAAATGATACGGATCGTATTATGCGAACTGACTGATTATAATAACGAGCTATTCATGATGAAAATTTTAAGTTGAAATAATAAATATCAAAGTATAGCATTTAGATGCAAGAGTCAAATTTTCTCTTTATATTATTTTATAGTAAATTTCTTCCGTAGAGATACCACATATATGTAATATGGATTTTATATGACATTATAGTTGTAATTACTTTCATATTTCCGTCAGAGTAATATCTATAACTATGTTTATTTAAAAAAAAGGTTTCTCTTAATATATTTTTTTTAAAAAAAGAGTATTTTCTCATTCTCGAAATGTTAAATTTTCTCGTTATTATAAGAATATTTTTCTCTGAACTTTTACCTGTCTTTGCGAAATCTAAACTTTAATGTGGAAAAGAGAGGACTCATTTCATAAGTGAACGTATTTAATGTGCAAATTTCACTTTTAATACAACATATCGAGTTAGAATATATCGTCTTCGATCGATTTATGTTCCATATTTTCTTTTCCTTCTCTATGTTTTCATATGTAAATTTATTGTCGAGAACTAAACTGGCTCTTGATTATCACATGATAATATACTTTAAAATAACCAATACTAACTAAAACAATATAAGAAAAATTGGTTTTAATATGTGTTTTAAATAAAAATAAATATATATTTTCACAAAAATCAATTTGCGGAGGAGGGTGGCTCCTAGATAGTCGCTAATTGGGTCAAGGCCGCAAGGATACGGGGCCCAAGGAGAGAGATATTTTCATGGATGGGCGGCCCATGTGTAACATTTTAAAAAAGCTAATCAGTGCATGTTAGTAAAACAAATTTAGTAATGAAACAAACTTGAAAAAAAATCTTATGACTAAAGATACTATCTGTAAATTAAACTGTACACATTTCATAAAATTTATTATTACTAACTTGATAACTAATATTCACTTACTGACCAAAAGAAAAATCTAAAATTCGCTTAATTTAAAGAGAATAACATAACCGATAACTAAAAAGAATAAAAAAATGTATGTTACCTTGATTAAAATATTTGCTGCCGTACGTAAACCAAAGGCGACCAGGTTTACCTATGGTAATGAAACTGATTTTCGTCGCCTTTGGAACCCCTCGGGCAACTTTGTCGCGCAAAATTTTGGCAATGAAATTGAAAAAATCGTACCCAGTGGGCAAAGAAACTAACTAGGTTTATCACCTTAGGTGTTTTTTTATTTTATTTTTTCATTTTAAACATCTTTTATTAAAAGTCGTTTTCTTAAAATCATTTGAGCTAAGGCAACAATACCATGATTTTGTCACTTTGGGTACGACCTAAGACGACGGAGTTTTATTTTTGTTGCTGTAGGTCGGAAACTTTTCCTCCTCAATGGTGATAAAGTACGAATTTATTTCGCTCGAGTCTGACGTAAGGCGACAGAGCCATGATTTCGTCGCTTTAGGTCTAACCTAAGGTGACGAAATTTCATTTTTCTCACCGTAGATTTAAAATTGTCCCACCTTCAATTCTAAACTTTTTTTTTTGTTACCAATAAAGTCCTAAAGTTTTTGCATTTATATTAATTCAGTTTATCTGGTTAATTTTAATCATAAATCGGTAACATAGACATTGACCATCTTACGTAACCGATACTGACGTAAGTGATCGACTGGTCGCCGAAACTCGATGAGGGCCAGCAAGGGTGAGGCTTGCCATCGCCGAGTTGGCGAGGTTGACCTCTCCCAGCCATGGTGAAGCTCGCCCTCGCCCTCACCCTCGCCAGTGGCGAGCAAGGTCGAACTCACCAGTTCTCGCCTTTGGCCAATCGTCGAGGTCCGACGACTGGCTAAAGGAAGAAGGGAAGAGAAACAGAAGAAAGAGAAAGAACAAAAAAGGAAAAGTAAAAAAATTCGAAAAAATATTAAAGTATCATCCATAAATGTCCATGCCAGCGTCGGTCGCGTCATGGAGGACGGCTAGCATCTATGTCAACAATTTTCGACCAATTTAAATTGGCATAAAAGCAAAAAATTTACGACTCAATTGATAAAAAATAAGATTTATGACTAAATTGGTACAATTGCAGTAAACTTAAGACATTTTTGGTAATTCTCCTAGGCAACCCTAGTAGCATCTTTTAAGAAGCTCCTCGCTTGAAGAAATTCGGATAAGAATGTGCTCAAGATAACCACCAAAAGCTTGCGTCATCATTGATGAAGAAATAAAGAAGTATTTTTCTTTCCAAAAATATCATCTTATGTAATTTTGTTTAAAGAAGTAAGTTAACCATCTTCAAATCTCAATACTCTTATTGATGATACATGATGCAACTATTTGATAAATATCTTTAAGGTGTTTTTTAAGAATCCACCACTTTCGATTCTTTTGCATACATTTCAGGTCAAGTTATCAGATATCTCGTTTTGTGTCCGCTGATCGTTCCCTAGTTAACGATTCATTTGATTCAACAATATACTGCTTCTTATGAATATAACGTTTTTTTTTTAATTCCAAAACAGAACTGGGTCGAACTTAAATGCTAGAAGAATTTTCAAACTTAATACAGTACATTGACAGGGATCGATTATTCTTGGACACTGTTCAATTATGTTAATATAGTACCTAACTTTTCGGGGCCCGCCGAGAAATTGCATATTCATTACCCGTTGAAAGAGACTTTCCGTTGGCTTCGTGGTATGTGCTGTCCGGACTACCAAACCATGAGGACAAGCGAACTCTTTATAAGAGGCTACCCAATTCACTTCGATTATGTTCTCGGAGAGTTCCCATGTCTTGCTTTATGTTTCTCTCTCCCTTGTCTTCTCTCACTAGCTAGCTATCTATCTCCCCTCAGGACATTCCTGAGTTTGTTCCCTTCAATTTTTTGTTAGAGTCGTCGTCCTCATCGTCTTCCTTAACACACGTCGATATGGCCATGGTTGATCCAATTAGACTTCCTGAGTTTGGAGTCCCGGCGATCATGCCAAGCGTTCGAGGATTCGCATCTGAACAGGAGACGCCGGTGTTCGAAGACAAGATTTATGTCGCGGTCGGGAAGGATGTGAAAGAGAGCATTTTGAAGCTTGTCTGGACGGTGCATCAATCAGAAGGCAACTTCAAGATCTGTGTCATTCATGTTTTAGTTCCTTCGCGGAGGATCCCCATGGGCAAGTCAACGTTTTTTCTACTGTTTTCTTTACATATTTCCATCCACCGA
This sequence comes from Syzygium jambos, assembly GCA_031216235.1. Lineage (NCBI taxonomy): Eukaryota > Viridiplantae > Streptophyta > Magnoliopsida > Myrtales > Myrtaceae > Syzygium > Syzygium jambos. Next base: position 22,472,345 of record CM062221.1, on the reverse strand, counting down.
TGTTAGCTATCATTTTTTGCTAGAAGAGTTTTTTTTTTTTGGCCAGAACTAGAAGAGTTTTATTGATGGTAAAAATAAGAAGTTACCATGCTCGCATGGATATAATACACGGATCTTCCATGATGGACAATGGCTGTGCAATAGATTAAAATTCCCTTCGAGGGTTTTTGCGGTGTTCTTTCTGGCAACGAATTAAAATAATTGTGCTGTTAATTTGCCTTTGGTTTGCAGGAGGCCTGGGTGCAGGAATCCCCACGAGCTCGGCGAACGAGATAGTGTTGAAAGAACACAGAGAAAACGAGAGGATAAATATGCATAAGCTCTTGGATAACTACCTGCTGGTTTGTGAACAAAAGGGGGTATATTTACTTTCTTCTTCTTCTTCTTCTAGATGATTAATTGACCTAGTCGATGACTTCTTAACAAAATGATAGTGAATCACACAAACGTTAATCATCGTTGACCCTTTATATATATAGTTCTTGCGTAGCACAAGTTTACATGACTATATATGCTTCTTCATTTAGAGAGGAGGATAATAATGAAGCAAATTTTTTGATATATTGGTTAATAGGTACAGGCAGAGAAAGACTACAAAGAATCGGATAGCGTTGAAAAGGGTATTGCGGAGCTCATACGTTTGCATGGGATCAGAAAACTTGTAACGGGTGCAGCATCAGACAACAGCTATTTCAAGTACGTACAAGAACAAGCAGACATGCCCACATAGGTCATGGACTTATTCATTCCACATCTATCCTCTTCACAAATAAAATGACATGCGTGTTTGGATCCTCGATTGCAACATTAAAACCAATGCTTATTTCTTTTTTAATCCTTAAAGGTGTGTTGCACATGTCTGATCTTTCGAGAAACCTGGTAGCTCTTCTCAAATGCAATGTCATAGTTTGCTCTATGCCCATCGCTATACATCATGTTTTACGAATCAGTCTTAATTTCCTATAGAGTGAAAAAATGAAGAAGATAAAAACCGGTGACATATCGTTCCAAGAATTGAAAAGTCTCTTGTGCTGTGTCTACAAGTTTTTGTTTGGTATTATCTTCATTACACCAAATTAATTCACTGCCGTCTCTGGTTTCTGCAGGAGGACGACAGAAATCAAGTCCAAGAAAGCCATCTTTGTTCGCGATAAAGCGCACATTTCTTGTCACATTTGGTTTATCTGCGATAGACGCCTCATTGACACAAGTTTATCCTCCAACTTCTTTACGTTCAAATTTGTCTCCTTCAAAACAATCGAATGCCCACGAAGGGTGTCAGTGAAATCAATAGAATGCACCTCATAGTTGACTGCCATAACAGACCTAGAATTTTAGGTTGGGATGAGGCTGGGACAAATAATTTTCTTCTTGTTGTGCATTATACCTTCTTTCTTTGAATGATATGGCTAAATACTTCGGAAGCTTTGGGCTGGGGGCCGATGGCAAATCAGTTTCCCTAGATCCACTTGTGTATACTTGGCTCATAACACAATGAATCAAATTTTAGGATGAAATCGAGCACAAGTTGGAATGTTTATGGGCTCGGAGTCTTGGTACGGATGATCAATTTTATAAAGTGATGCGACGATTTTGGCTTCACCATAAACTTGTTTTCATTCCTTGTCAATATAGGGAAGCTCAGACGTTTTAAGCGTTTGCAGAAGTTCCTACTAATGCACCTTTGCCAACGACTCTGGATCCTGGAGCCGGAAAGTCGATTCTCTCGAAATCACAATCCACCACACTGCAGAGGAGTGGTACGGTGAAGTTGAGCAATCCATTTCAAGACATTCTGAGAAGAGCGTTCTCCTCGAACACCAACCGACATGCAGTGATGCCAATAGCTTCTTCTTCCTCAGATAGCTCTCCAGAGCAGCCTAATGCGGCCAGCATGCTGGAGAGGCAAGATACTTTCCAAGAACTTGAACCAGTTTCAACAAGTCTTTCCCATTGTACGCAGTTGATTCAGTCGGTCTATCATACTGGCCAGTCATCAATTTCCAACACTCTGGAATGTGCACAACAACATAACGGATTGTCGTTTTCATGTTCTCTAGCCAGGAAGCCATGTCCCTAGCTTTGCTTGTCCTATTTTATAGCGAAGAATACCTTATTCTTTGTCCTCAAAAGGAATATTTCAACTTTAGCTAATTGTAACAGGATATGAATGAAAACGATGCACGGTAAGTGCTTGAGGAGGGAGTGACGACTTGTGCTGATGGAGATGTAGATATCATCAAAGCTGGTCCAAAGGATCCCAGGAAGGTAAAATGTCGATATAATAACTGGAAAGCTTTGCTATATATCGACTCAGACGCTCTGATTTTTGTAAATTACTCATTTTAGAAGTGGAGTTTTTCTACTACTTTTACTCAAGTCTGATTTTTGAGGACCATCCTGAACTCCCCGGAAACAATTCATCCTAAAAGGTAACACATAGATACCATGTATGACATAATTTACATGAAGATTAAGATGATTTATTGACTTGTGGCAAAAAATAAACGATAAACTATTGATTGTAGTATTATGGGTAAGCTTTAAGTGGAAGTATCTGCAGAGATTATACGCTGAGAAGCTGGAGGAAGAACTTGAGAAGGTGAAGGGTCAGCGAGACCAAGTGATGGAAGAAATTCGCATTGCCCAGGCCCAGAAATCGCAGCTCGAGAACCAATTTGTGGAGGCCGACTAGAGCAGAAAGGAATTGGAACTGAAAATCATTGCGAGCGATGAAATGTTGCAGGCTTTTAGACGAGCGAGAGCTGTTGCAGATTGACCTCGAGAGCGCACTCCAAAAGGCTGAGGAGGTGAGCAGAAGAAAAGGAGATTCCTCAGGCACAAAGTACTTCTCTGAGTTCTCCATGAATGAAATTGCGGAAGCTGCGCAGAACTTCGACCTATCCTTGAAAATCGGCGAAGGTTGTTCGGGGAGCGTGTATAGAGGTTTCCTTCGACAACGCCGGTGGCTATAAAGATCATGACATTTCCTAGCATGCAAGTTTCACAAGAATTTCAGCAGGAGGTAAGAATTCTCGTGTATCCTCTACTTGTTTTCATGTTTTCTCTACTCGTACACTTTTAGCAATTCTTTTTTTTTTGTTCGGGAAAAAAAATCAAGTGAAAGCTTCATTGAGCGGTCCTTAAAGGCCGCAGAAATTCAAAGACTTTGGACATTCTTTTTTTATCAATGATTTTTGTGAGCGATCATTCCACTAAAGATACATCAACAATTCATGCCGTGTCATATTAATTGTATCATGTCGAGTTAGGATATAACACGCATATGACAAAACCCGAACAAGACGTGTTTAGTAAATGCGTACGAACACAACACTTAATATAAAGCAGGTCAGACAACACGACATGACAAATGTGATAATTAAATGTGTCACCATATAAAATGTCAACACGACACCATGCAAAATGCTAACGTGTATACATGCAAAAAGATGCAACACATTGCATTACATCTAAAGCAAAGAGCAAAAATGCTTCCCCTGATATTCTAATTACAAGTGAGACGCAGCCTTTTGGATTAATATTAATCCTATTTAAGAGCCATAAAATTTAATCATGCAAAAAGCCTCAATTTCAAACATACTAAAGCGAAAAACTTCAAAATCTAAAAATTAAGAACAGAAAAACAAGCAAACCATGAAAGAAGAGAGGGAAAGTTAAAATTCCTCGAAATATGTTTGGATACATGTTGGGTGCAAATGATGTAAATGGAACTTAATTTCATTGATAGACTTAATTTTCCTTCATTCTATACATCCTTAAGAAGGAAGTAAGGCCAATTTTGGAAGAAAAGTGCAATTTTTGCATTTCCTCTCATTTCTATGCACTTTTAGAAAGAAATAAAATTTGGGCCCAAAAGGAAGTATTTCCCTTTCATTTAGAATCATTTTTATCGACTTCCTTCATAATTTAAAGGGTTAATACCACGAAAAACCCTAAACTGGTACACTTATGACACATTTACCCCAAATTATTTTTTTGACCATAAAAAACCCCAAACTGGTACACCTATGACAATTTTACCCTGAACTATTTTTTTGACCACCAAAAACCCCAAACTGGTACACCTGTGACAATTTTACCCTGAATTTATCACAACAAACCCCAAACTGGTACACATGTGATAATTTTACCCTGAATTAAAATTTTAATATTATTTTTTTTAATTTTTTTCGAATTTTTATTCTTTTCTTTTCTTTTCTCTTTTTTTCATTTTCAAACTTTGCTTGGTCGCCGGTCCAGAGGCGGAAGCCGGCGAGGGCCGCCCTCGCTGGCATTGGCAAGGGCGACCCTCACCAGCTCGGGCGAGGGTGAGCCGGCGAGGGCGACCCTCGCTCGACGCCGGCGAGGGCCGCCCTCACCTGACGCAGGTGAGGGCCGCCCTCGCCTGAGTCGGGCGAGGGTCGCCCTTGCCCTGGGCAGGCGAGGACGGCCCTTGCCGGCTTCCGCCTCTTGCCGGTCGCCGGATCGGCGACCGGCCAGAGTTTGAAAATGAAAAAAAAAGAAAAGAAAAGAAAAGAAAAAAGAAAAAATTCAAAAAAATAATAAAAATAAAAATATTAAAAATTAGTTCGGGGTTAAATTGTCACATGTGTACCAGTTTGGGGTTTTTTGTGGTATGTTCAGGATAAAATTGTCACAGGTGTACCAGTTTGGGGTTTTTTTATGGTCAAAAAAATAGTTTGGGGTAAATGTGTCACAAGTGTACCAGTTTAGGGTTTTTAGTGGTATTAACCCTAATTTAAATAGCTGAGCAATTGAAAAATTTTCCTCGATTAATATTTAAGCTTTAGTTAATTTTATATATGAACGATGCCTAAAACTTGAAACCTGCCAAATTAAAAACGTGATTGATGGAAATTTCCTCTAATTAGGTAAGTGCACGTATCTAGAGGATGAGGTTTATTGGGCAACAATTAATTGGCACTGGGATTAAACAAAAGGTGTTGTGAAAAAGGGGTTCCTACATAATTTCAATATCTTAGGCGTGAACCGAAAGAATCCATCTTGAAATATGTGTTCAAATGTCACGCCCCGAGCTCCCGTTCGAGCCTGCGTCATCCCGCCTCCGGTCGATAAGTTGTGACGCCCCAGGTTGTCGCCGACCTCATCTAAACATCAGAGATTTAATTGTGCACACGGAAACTATAAAACACCCGGACAAAAATTTAACTGGGGAAACATTGGGAGAATATATACATTTCCATTACTCGATCAAACTTGTATCACCATATTTACAAACTACAAACCTTAGTTTACTAGTGCACGCATTACTAACCCTTCAAGAGTAAAAACAAAAACCGATGACTTGCCATCCAACCCGTAACAACCTTTAATATCCCTTGCTTGGCGTCCACTCAAAATCTAACTTCACCTCATCCCGTCTCCCATTTGAAACTCAGCTGTCTCATACTCTGTATGCACTGGAACTCCAGAACGTACTGGGGGCGGTGGAGGATTCATGGGTCCTGTCAGGATTCTGAAATTATTGGTTGAAACAACCGTGAGAATACTTCTCAGTAAGTTCACCCCTAAACCCAACCTAGGCTATCACATATCTCCAGACAATCACATAGACACACGTGCATTCGTACACATCAAACCATTACATTTCAAGCACATCAAGTAATATAGTCAAACCCAAACATGCGCATACCAGTACTCAATCACAATCACATCGTATGTAAACACGTGCATGTATCGTTCTCATCCCACTATTCCTTCGATTCTCATTTTCACTTTCACATCCACTCGCTAGTGACCCGCGTTGAAGTACACGCCTCAGGCACACTGCGATCATTCATTTTCCTCTTTCACTCATCAGTGACCCGCGTTGACACGCCTCAGGCACACTGCGATCATCCACTTTCCACTTTCACTCGCCAGTGACCCGCGTTGAAGTACACGCATCAGGCACACTGCGATCATCCACTTTCCACTTTCACTCGTCAGTGACCCGCGTTGAAGTACACGCCTTAGACACACTGCAATCATTCATTTTCCTCTTTCACTCACCAGTGACCCGCGTTGAAGTACACGCCTCAGGCACATTGCGATAATTCCTTTTCCTCTTTCACTCGCCAATGACCCGCGTTGAAGTACACGCCTCAGGCACACTGCGATCATCCACTTTCCACTTTCACTCGCCAGTGACCCGCATTGAAGTACACGCCTCAGGCACACTGCGATCATTCCTTTTCCACAACACTTTTGAGCCCGCGTAAACGTACACGCCTTAGGCCATGTTTCTTGCCCGCGTAAATGTACACGCCTCAGGCTCAACATCTACCACCTACTGTACAACCTGCGTAGAAGTTCACGCCTCAGGCTGGCAGTCTTCCGGTAATACCGGGCATCGTCCCGCGTAAACGTACACGCCTCAGGACGGCACAATTTTCCACAATTTCTCATACCATGCCACACACCATTTTTTCTTTCTCAAGTACACGCTCAATACGCATTTACCACAATCCACTGGCCCATTACACGTGGCCCACACACGCACCATTTAACACACAATTCATGCTCATTCAGCATTGGACATGGCAATATCAATAATTAATTTAATCTAACTCACGTGTACACCCAACAAGCATATATAATTACTCAATTGCACAACAACATACTCAATTCAATCACTATTATTTATTTATAATTAAATATGCATCCAACACGTAAATTCCCATTTTTCTCCAACTAAATGGCGTCGGATTAATTCCGATCCTCACGGGACTTTCTCGCCATAATTTCTAGGTTACAAAAATTCAACTTGCGCCCCGATCGGACCATCATAGCCCCGTGAACAGTAATCCACAGCTTGTGAACAGTGATTCGCAGCATATGAACAGTAATTCGCAACCCCCATTTTTCTGAATTTCCAATAAATATTACCCGAATTAATTTCTAAGGCCCGCCATAAAATTTCCACTCCCTATTCATACAATTCCGCACCTAATTCCATACTGATTTTGTCCGAAAATTACCCGTCGATACCCAAAGTCCTAAATTAGGTTTAGGCACGACTTACCCGCGTTCTAGACTTCCTCGGCTAGAACGGAAAGTGGCAGCCCTTAATCGGGAACGGCAGCGACGGCGTATGGCTCCCGAGTGGCGACGACGCGGCTTGGGCGGCGATTGGGGGCTCACGGCCAAGAGAAAAAGAGGAAAAGAGAGAGAAACGGTGGCTGGTGGTGGTTTGGGGTTGGTACGGCGACTAGGTGGTGGCTTGGCGTGCGGTCCGGCGTGGCGGCGAGCGGCGGAGCCGGTAGTGGAAGATCCAGTGGCCAAATGGAGCTCACGGAAAAGGAAAAAAAGAAAACCAAATGGGGGAGGGGCTGATCGTGAAGGTGAAGAAGAATGGAGAGAGAGAAGACAACACTCTTGACTCAAATAGTGCTCACTTGACCAAGGTGGAAATGACCATAATACCCCTTTTTCTTATTTTTAATCCGACGGTCCCGATTCGATCTTATCTTGATCCAATGGTCGAGATCGATTCTTGCACAAAAATATCCAAGGGTATTCTTGTAATTTCCAAAATATCCAAGGGCAAAATTGTCCATTCAAAATTTTAGGGCAAAATTACCAAAATGCCCTTTGTCCTTAAAACATGCCCTTTATTAAATCTTAGGGGTATTTTGGTCACTTTCTCTGTTTCTTGTCCAAATCGAGTTTTTCCGAAGGATTTAAGCGCACAAAAAATTGACACGTGTCACGTGCAATGTCGTCCTAGCGTTCCGTCGTGACTTCCTAATTTTCCGGTGTCCAATTTGGGCAAAATTTCAATAATTAAATTCTATTAAACGCAACTCGAGCGTTTCTCGAGCTAACGGGCGGCTTACTGCGGAAATTCGCGAAATCAACTCATGACTGATACTAAATTGAGTCACGTGCAAGTCCGTTCGGTACGTGACGGTCTCGGTTGTCATAAAAATCGCGAAGATCAATCACTTGATCCGGGGGGTACGATTGTTCGGTATAATTTCAGAATCATTCGTCAAGTTATTTCGTGATCCAACGGAATCACCCGCGATCCACTACTAGGACAGTGGCGAACTGGCCTCTAACTATCCTTGAATCAGCCAACAGTGGCTCAAAATATCACTTACGCGATTTAATGGTCGAAATCCATTCACGATCGAATTTCTTTTAGTTGCGCGAATTTAATTCCCCTATTAGCCTTTCCCTAATGGTTAGCATTCCCAGAAATGATCAGTTTTGGACAAGAATTTACTGCGAGCATATTTCATAAAACTCAGTTATTTCATAATATCCAATTGGCGGAAATTTCGGAATGTCACATCAAATATTTGAATGTGTTTCTACTATGTGTTTCTGAAGAAGTAAATGATGTGGGTTTTTGGAGGCCTCTTTAGGGCCACCTAATCTTCCGCAGTGAAACAACATCAGCTTACTTAACTAAAGGCCGTGTCTTCATTACCTATCTCTTTCTCAAGAACACGAACCTTCTTCAGCATTGCCTCGGGGAGAAATAAACGTACACTCTCTTCGGAGTGGACCAAGCCAGCAAAGCATTTGCAGAAAAGCATCCTCAAAGCATCTTTTGTTGTTCATCAATCCTTTTGAGCAGGAGAAAAGCATCTTTTCGTTTCAACTTTCCCCCTTCAGATCGCCATGGACAAAGAGTTGAGTCAGGGAAAGAGAAAGAGAGCAGAGGAAGAGAGCATTGGGGGAGCATCCACTTCTTCGTTCATCTCTCTCGTACCCACAGGACAAGGTGACGATCAATACGACGTATTCTTGAGTTTTAGAGGCTCAGATACTCGCAAGAAATTCACCGATCATTTCTACCGTAGATTGGTCAACGCAGGTATTTCCGTGTTCAAGGACGATAATAGCATCCCAATTGGCGAGCAATTTGGTTCACAGATTCTCGGTGCTATCTCACAATCTAAGATTTTGATCCCCATCATCTCCCAAAATTATGCTACAAGCAAATGGTGCCTCTGCGAACTCATTCATATGATGGACTGCAAGAAGAGCACGTCACATGTAGTGTTGCCAATTTTTTATGGAGTGAAACCATCAGATGTGCGGTATCTACAAGGAAGTTTTGGGGAGGCCTTCTATTCAAGTCAGAAGCATTTTAATGAGAAGGATATCCTAGAAGTGCAGCAAGAACTTAAAGATGTGAGTGACTTACATGGATGGGAATCTGAGGAAGTTGCTAACGGGTACTTCACATAACTTTTTTCTTTTTTTGATAAGCAAGTTTTCTTCTTCACGCATAACCGATGAAATACAGATTTATCACTTTCACTGCAAGCTTAGAAAAGATCCCCAAAATGTCCCAATAATGCCTCGAAGAACAAACACTAGTACTTCCCAATATGTCCTGAAAACTAAACCAACCACAACTTAAACCAAAGATCCCATAGCGTCCAAGAATTTTACACTCGTCTCCGTCCCAGAGCAAAAAAAGAAAGAAACAACCCCTGTAGCCAATATTATCAATCACTAAATAACATGCCTAGAAAGGACTCCAATGCTCGGTCTTCCAAAACTTGATCACTCCCAGATAAAATAAACCTCCTTATGCCAACGGGTTGGCTCAGATGATAAGAATTGGACACTTCACATTTACCATGTTTAGGTTTGATTTCCAATGCCAGTAACCCCATTGGTAGGTGTTCTTGGGGTAACCTCCTCTCCTTCTAAAATTTTTTAACCTCCCCCAAAAAAATTGACCTCCTATCTTTCTACTGGAGGCAACCTTAATCCTTATAACGAACATTATAGTTCGAAAGACTCTTCATGAGCCCGGTGCACCACCTTATTTTATTTCAACAAGATCAATCTGTTCGCATAACAGGGTAGGGAAAAAAATGAAACGACCTATTGCAAGTTAATTGTAAAACCAAAACGGCTTGCATGTTAATTGGCCCCATATATCCTTCATTATATGCCGGTCTCTTGATGAGATTACGTATAATCACAAAGTTATCATTGAGTTTTGTCGTTTGACAGGCATGAAGGAGAATTAGTGGAAAAAGTTGTCGAAAATATTCTGAGCCAGTTGCGACAAGATTATCAGCTTGATGTTACTAAGCACTTAGTTGGAATTGATGATCATGTGAACAAAATCAGGAATTCGGTATACACTTCTACCACTAATGCTCGAATGATTGGAATCTATGGCATGGGCGGGATCGGAAAAACGACTCTTGCCAAGGTAATCTATAACCGGCTGTCGAATGATTTTGTGCATCGTAGCTTCCTTGCAGATATTCGAGAAACAGCTTGCCGCAAAAGTATTCCTTATCTACAAAAGCAACTAATTAAGGACATATTGCAAATCGAACATAAAGTTGGGAATGTTGATGATGGAATTAATAAAATCAAATCTGGATTCAGAGGAAAAAAGGTTTTCATTCTTCTGGATGATATAGATGACAACAATCAACTAGATGCGCTGGCTAGAGAACCTAATTGGTTTATGGGGGGAAGCATGATCATTGTTACAACTAGAAATGAAGCCATTCTCGATCAATCTAAATTCATGGTAGACTACAAGTATGATTTGAATGGATTGGATGAGGTGCATTCTTTGCTTTTGTTTAATAGACATGCGTTTCGTACGGACCATTCTCCGAGCGGCTTTGAGCGTATATCTCATGATATCATATCCACCATGGGTGGGCTTCCCTTGGCACTTCAGGTTGTAGGTTCATACTTGTATAAAAAAATGGATCGAAAAGTATGGGAAGATGTGCGGAAGAAATTAAAAAGCCAACCACATAAAGATGTCCAAAAGATATTGTGAATAAGTTACAATGCATTAGAAGATGAACATAAGCAGATTTTTCTCGATATTGTTTGTTTCTTTATTGGCGAAGATAGCGAATTGCACGAATATGCCATGTACATGTGGGAGGCATGTGGGTTTTCTCCAAGACAAGGAATTGAAGAGTTGAAGTTGAGGTGCTTAATTAAAATTGGAGATGATGATGAGTTTATAGTGCATGATCAACTAAGAGATCTTGGAAGGAGCATTTTTTGTCAAGGACAACCGCTTGACGAACATAGCAGGCCATGGGATTGCAACTACAGGGGAGCCTCAAGAGTAGTATGGTACAATAAGGTAAAATATGGCACTCCTTTCTTGTTCTCTCCCTCTTATTTTAATATATTTAATCTGATTAATTCTAGTATTTCATCTAGCATGAACAAATGCTCTTACTTTTAGGAAAAAAAATTGGTGTAAACATCCATTTATGTCCATCAGAGATTAATCTTGACAACTAAATAAATTATAAGTATATGACAGATAAAAGAGTTAAATCATTTGATTCGATTTCATTGATATAAATTACATCCGTAAAAATTTAGGAATCAGCAAATGATATGTATTAGGGCCAATTATAAGTATCCAAATGGAATGTGGTGCTCCTGTGATTTAGGAATCCAATTTTTGATATTTTTTCCTCCATTTTGATTTTGAAGATACCCGTCCCTCTGCTCTACTAGTTATTTCTATCCCTTTTCATTCTTATTTCCTCTTAATAGATAAGATAGCAAAAATCCCCTTAAAATATTTTTAGGAAAATCTTACTGTTTTTTAAGGTTTTATCATGTTTACCTTGCTCATTTCTTATAACAAACATTTCTATCCGCTATAAGTTGTTTTATATCATTTATATTTTTCGAGACAATGCCTCTTTTTGTGCCAAACACCGCTAGACTAACTTCACTATTTAAACAAAAAAAAAGAAAACTTGACTAATTAGAGGAAATGTCGTGCTTATTATTATATCCACACCTTTGTATTCATGATATATGACTTTCAGCATGAAGCCAAAATTTTCAATTATGTTTATCTTTTACTTAAATTATCGATGTTCGTCTCATATTATCATTATATATTTGTCCATCATGATGCCTCATAGGCTCATGACTGATCAATGGCGAGGAATTAAGCCTAGCAATTTACCAAGAGATGTTGGGCAATGGAAACATCTTTATATTCTTGATATAATTTAAAATAGTTCGTTCTTATGATTTGATATCACATTCTTTTGTTGATCCAATAACTTCTTAACATTAGCAAGAAGAGCACACCATACGGGTCTTTGGAAAAATGAAAAAAAGTTAAATTTGTTTTGAATAGACAGAAATGTTGAAAGATGATAATTAGTGTAGGAAAAAAAATTAGGAAAAATACTAAAAAAGACATCAAACTATGTCACTTGTGATAAATTTATCTTAAACTTTTTTGTGACACGAAAAACTCCAAACTATACCACTTGTGATAAATTTACCTTGAACTTGTTTTGTGACATGAAAAATCCCGAATTATGCCACTTGTGACACATTTACCCTATAATACTTTGGCCCATGGGCATTTTCGTCTTTTTCCTTTTTCTATTTTTTTTCCTCTCTTCTCCGGCGGAGGGAAGCCAGTGAGCACAGTCCTCGCCGGCGCTAGGTTGGGCAAGGGCTGCCCTTGCCAGATCTGGCGAGGGCGACCCTTGTCGGCGTTCGGCGAGGACAACTCTTGCTCAACACTGGTGAGGTCGCCCTCGCCAAACTTCGGCGTTGGGCGAGGGCAAGGAATTAACCCAAGCAACAAACCAAGAGATGTTGGGCAAGGGAAATGGATTTATATTTTTGATATAATTTGAAATAGTTTGTTCCTATGATTCAATATCAAACTCTTTTGTTGATCGAATGACTTCTTAACATTAGCAAAAAGAGCACACAATATGGATGTTTGAAAAATGAATAAAAGTGTCAAATCTGTTTTGAGCATACAAAAATGTTGAAAGATGATAATTAGTGTAGGAAAAAAAAGTGAATGATTGTGAGATGTGAGAGATTTTGATTTAACTTTGGAAAATGAAATATTTATGCAACAAATTTCCAATAGCCTTGACTATTTAAAATATGATTGTCTATTTTGTTATGTCCTATTTCTTTGGTTAATTTTGGTGAACTAAAAGCAAATTGCATGGAAACTTTTGACGATAGTCTGAGGTTTGAAATCCCTTTTCCATATAATACATTTTTTTAAATATATATACATTATATATTGATGTACTATTGAAAATTATGAAAGATGGTGTGGGATGATGAATACAACAATTTAGTGACTTTTCCTACTAACAAACTTAATAGAAATTATACCCGTTGCAGGTGTTTCACTATTTAATAGTTAGAGTAGAGATAACGATGAATGAGTCGAACTATAAAAGTGAATCAAACCAACAAAAAAAAAAACAATTCTAACCAATTGAACTTTTGGGGGAAAATATAGGTATTATCATTAAAGTCCATCAAAGCCACATGGGATTTTTTTTCACCATCTTCAACTAATTAAATGATCTGTTTTAGCAGGAAAGTTATACAGTATGTTTTGACTTATAAGTTGCAAAAAGAAAGGGTGCCATTCTTATGCAAACAGACATATGTGTCTTCACTTTTTTTTTTGGTAAATAAAAATAAGTAGACTTTTTTAGAAACTTTCATATGGCAGGCTTTGCTTAAAGATATTGCTTAAAATCTAAAAAAGTGCATTGCTAACCAATGTTGCCATGTCACTTTTTAATCATACTTTACAAAAAAAATTCAATTTTCAAAGAAATGATTAAATAAATATAAGCATATGAAGGATGAAAGAGTTAAATCATTTGATTCGATTTCATTGATATAAATTACATCCGTAAAAATTTAATTTACAATCAATTTAATAACCTTTAACTACAAAATATACACTATAAATCTCATTTACTAAAAGAATGCAATTGTCATATCTAGTTGAAAATATTGATAATATGAAGGACTACAATAATGAATGAAGATGAAGTATAAACATCATAGATCATATAAATGAAGATTTCCTGGTTGAAAGGAAAAAAAAAAGATGGCATGTGCCAATTATAATAACTGATAATTAATTCAAAGCAATAAGTTTGGAAAGAATTTCACACTTATCACATATGCTTGCTTTTTAGTACGGCCGAATGTATTGGTGGAGATTCTATGATTTACGAATCCAATGTTTGATTTTTTTTCTCCATTTTGATTTTGAAGATACCCATCCCTCTACTCTACTAGTTATATCTATCTCTTTTCATTCCTATTTCATCTTAATAAATAAGATAGCAAAAATCCCCTTAAAAATATTTTTAGGGAAATCTTACTATTTTTTAAGGTTTTATCACATTAACCATGCTCATTTCTTATAACAAACATTTCTATCTGCCATAAGTTGTTTTATATTATTTATATTTTTTGTGACAATGCCTCTTTTGTGCCAAAAACCGCTAGACTAACTTGACTATTTATAAAAAAAAATAAAACTTGACTAATGAGAGGAAATGTTGTGCTTATTATTATATCCATATGTAACGCCCTGAAATTCGACTCATTTTCGTGGTCAATGAAATCGATGTATTTCTCATTTTATTTTAGTAAGTCTCGCCCGGAACTGATCATTCTCGGGATACCGACCAGTAGGGAAAGGCTAACTAGAAAAAACGGTACGTGGACCCAGGAACTCGACCGTGAATTGAGTCCGATCCCGAGGTACGACGAGTAAATATTTTGTGCCAATGTGGGCTGATCTAAAGAGAGTGATGGATTTGGTTCGATCGACGACGTACAATCGGATAGCAGGTGATTCCGCACGAATGAGAGTACGTGCAACGAACGATCCCGAACTTATTCCGAACGACCGCGACCCCTGGGACTAGCGATAAATCCTCGTGTTCTCTGGGAAATCGGGACCGTCACGACTCGAGTAGCCCTAGGTTGATACGTGTAACCCCTCAATAGCCGCCCGTTAGTAAGAGACGCTAAAACTGCAAATTGAGTGAAAACGATCGTGAAATTGAGTCCGGACTTCGGTGTCGGTTTTCGTGGGCGTACGCGACTATTTTTGCGAGGACGACATCATTTTTATGTGGCAACGCATATTTGGGATCAACAGAGTCAAAAATTGAAAATTTGACCAGGGACCGAAAAATTACCGTTTTGCCCTTGTACCCCTAAGTTGGAATTCCGAATTTTGGACTCAATTGGGCAATATTTTGGAGTTTAAATTTAAGTCTCATCAGCCCGATAATTCAAATTGTTGAAGACAAGAATGCCCCTCCACTAGTTGAGCTTGATTGATTCTCAAACCTTTGATTAGGGGTAGTTTGGGTATTAGGAAAGTTTGGTCAACCACTCCACTCACTCACTCACTCTATATACTCTCTAGTCTCTCTCTCTCCTCTCATTCTCTCCCCCCACCAGCCGGCCATTCCCTTTCCCCACGCCAACCTCCTCCCCCTCTCTTCCTCTATTTGTTTCGGCCTTGAGGAGTCCTTCGTCGGAGGAGCCGCCGCCGCCGCCAGTGTTGCCGCCGAGAACCACCGCCCCACGCCTCACCACCCTCACCATTCCGTCCTCTTCCCCCTCCCTTCTCCCCTAGTTGCGTGGGGATCGGTCTCCCCAGCCCAGGCCGCCGTTGCCCTCAAGCCGTCGTCGCACGCACGCCGGGAAGGTCGCCGCTGCCCCGCCACTGCCCAGCCTTCCTCGTCGCATGTTCAGCCTCATTTTAAGCTTAGGACATCAAGTGAGTTTGACCATAAACCCTAATTAGGATAATTTACATTTCTAGATGAGTTTTATGGGTTAATTATGGTAATTTGGGGGTTAAATTGTGGAGGTGAGTAGGGGCTGTTGTTGTGGCCGATTTGGTAGATTAGTGTGATGAATTAATGGAGGTTTAGTGGCCCAAGAGGCGCTGTACAATGGCTGGACAGGATTGGATCGGAATGGCCCATGTTTTGGGTAAGTTCGGGTTTTAAATGTGGATTATAGTGCGCGCCTTATTCGGTCTTGTGGTGGCTGATTTGAATGGTATTTTGGGGAGTTTAATGAAGTATTTTGAAGATATTTAATGGCCTAGAATTAGCGGATTAGTGGCTGTCCACACTAAGATCGAATTGGGCAAGGCGCGATTGATTTGAGGTTTAATAGTCTAATTGGCGGAAATGTTAGATGGACTGAGTTAGTGGTTGAATTGTCCTTGATTGGGAGTGATTTAGTGATGCCGTGACATGTCTAGTGTGGCTAAGAACGAAATAGCTTGGGCAGGCCTCGGTTGCGCGGATTTATGTTGAGCTAATTGTGTGACTTATATGTGTGAATTGCGTACTGCGCAAGAGTACTTGAATTGTTTTCATGGTTGTGTAGCCTATTGGTTGGGCATATTGGAAATGTGGCTTGATCATATTGCGTGACGAATTGAACCAGTGGTATAGTGATATTAAATGCTCTTTGTGAAATGTGTGAATGCCCAAGTGTGATTTTTGTAGTCACGGGTGTGCATCACGAGCATTGGCCCGGCATGTGCATTTACAAGTGTACCTGAGTGACATGTGCATAGTGATCACCTAAAATGCCCTGATGCGTTTAACGCGGGGTTCAGATAAAAATTGATGCTTGTGTGATCACAATAAACCTTGATGCGTTTTACACGAGGTAATGAACCTATCCTGAGGCGTGTTACGCGGGACGATGCCCGATTTACCGGAAGATGACCAACCTGAGGCATTTTACGCGGGTAATGTGTCATGAGCCTGATGCGTTTTACGCGGGCTAGAGATCGATCTCGAAGTGATGGACTTGATGCGTTTAACGCGGGTCGAAAGAGAATTTGGTAAATGGCAGAGTGCTAGCATGCAAGTGTGCGTCAATGCATTGATGAGGCATGAACATGAGTGCGAACATGAGCATATGCATTATATACGTCGAGACTAAGTGATATGTGTATATGTACTGCGATCTAATTCTATGATACTGTTGTGATTATTCATATAGAACGCCTAACCTGCAGGGTCAAGTAAAAATTAGATTTAGGCCTGAGGGCCTGAGTCAACTTATGTCTTGAATTATGCGTTATTTAGTACTCGTTAGGAGGTACACGTTAGCCTAGTTTAGGTTTAGGAAACTACTTACTGAGATTATTCTCATCGTTGTATAAAACCAATTTTTCAGACCTCCAGCCTTGAGATGCCTGCAGTTCCAGTATGTTTTGGGATTCCGCATCATGTAGAGTGGACAAGGACCATACACCCCGTAGGGAACGGGAAGTCTTACATTAAATATTATACCTTAGTTTGGGTGGATGTGGAGGAGTCACATTATCAAACCCACGAGTACGTGGCTTGGTGCTTCAGGGACGACCTTGGAGAGTATGGTCCTCTCCGGACTTTTGATGTCCCGTTTACTGGGTTAGGCACCTGGTATCCTCGATGCCCTGATGGAGAGGTGGCTGACCCTAGATCTTCAGCCGAGGAGAGTGCGAACTCTGACGGTGTACCGGTAGAGTATGGGGTAGATGAGTTCGAGCCGACGGACATAGAGCTAGTTGACGGGGACGCTGTTCTGGTGCCGATGGAGTCGGACAATGAGGAGCTAGAGCCGATTGAGGAGGACCTCGCGTCGGAGGCCGAGCCTGAGGATATGGCCTCGGAGGAGGAGGCTGTAGATGCCGAGTCTGGGACGGACTCATCAGGGTCCGAGGAGAAGATGCCTAACAGCTCTTCATCCTCGGAGTCTTCTGATTCCGACCCAGATTGGGCACTATAGGCGTTAGCATTTGCCTCAGTTTGGTAGGGCCAGTACCTTTTTGATCAATGCCTCACCTTTGGCAATAGACTGACCCCCGAGCCACTTACCCTCTTTTTGTCAGTAGTGGTCTTGACCCTTTTTTTTTTTGTTTTTGATGGTCGGGTTGTACATGGATATTGTATATGGTTCCCAGTAGTAGTGCAAGTGTTTATTCTGTAATCGTTGTTGTTTGTTTCCGTGGCTATCCTTGGTTATGTGTATAACATTGTACGGGTGATTTTAAATGCTTCCGCATGTGCTTTAAATCTCCGTGTTGGGCGCTGGGTCGGCGACGCGTCCTGGGACGTCGCACTCGAATCGACCTTTGCGAGGGATGTGGCGCGCCGAAGAGTGTGGGGCGTGACCCCTTATCTTTGTATCCATTACATATGATTTTCAGCATGAAGCCAATTTTTTCAACTATGTTTCTCTTTTACTTATATTGTCAATGTGATTTTATTATTATATATTGTCCATCTGGATGCCTCATAGGCTCATGATTGATCAATGGCCAGGAATTAACCTTAGCAATTAACCAAGAGATGTTGGGCAAAGGAAACAATTTATAGTCTTGATATAATTTGAAATAGTTCGTTGCTATGATTTCAATCACACTCTTTTGTTGATCCAATAACTTCTTAGCATTAGCAAAAAGAGCACATCATATAGGTGTTTGAAAAATGAAAAAAAAGTCAAATCTGTTTTGAATAGACAGAAACATTGAAAGATGATAATTAGTATAGAAAAAAATATTAAATGATTATATGACACTAGAGATTTTGATTTAACTTCGGAAAATGAAATACTTATGGAACTAAATTTCAATTGTCTCAACTATTTTAAATATGATTTTATTTATTTTGTTATATCCTATTTCTTTAGTTCATTTTGATGAAATATATGCAAAAACTTTTGACGAGGTTTGAAATCCCCTTTTTGTATAGTAGATTTTTTAATGTATTATACAATATAGACGATGTACAAGCGAAAATTAAGAAAGATAGCGTAAAATTATGATTACAACAATTTAGCGACTCTTTCTACTAACAAACTTAAGAGAAATCATACCCATCGTAGGTTTTTCAGCAGTTAATATATAAAGTAGAGATAACGAGAGATGAGTCAAACCGTAAAAGTGGATCAAACCAACCAAAAAAACAATTCTAACCAATTGAACTTTTGGGGCAAAATAACGGTATTATTATTAAAGTGAAACAAAGCCATATGAGGTTTTTTTTTTCACCATTTTCAACTTATCAAATGATCTGTTTTAGTAGGAACATTAAACATTAATGTTTTGACTTATAAAAGCGACTTTTTTTTTTCGATCCCTGTCAAAGTGCACGTGCTACAAAATTTAAAAAAAAGAGAGCCAAAGATAAAACATCAAGGTGCATTTGCCTAAGTTGTTTTAAAGCAAGAACTATTTTTTTTCTTTATTTTCATGTCTTTTGTTCAAATTTCTAAAGGCCGTCAAAAAAAAAATCAAATGTGATTTCACGTGTCCATATTTATATACGGGAAGGATAGCAAGATAACAAATCGTGCGAATCCAAGATTTAAAAAAAAGCAAAAAACTAAAAAAGTAAAAAAAGTCAAGTGAGAGACTCCATGGACTGATTTGATATATAACTGGGAATTGAAAAGGATTCCGTCATTTTCTTTGTCCCGTCCAATTCCTTCCCCCATATCCAGACGCCCTCAGATGAACAATTTTAGAACTTGCAGGGAAGCCGCTGGTTCCATGACTGGATGCGGGGAGCTTCAAGCGGAGGCTCTTCCAACGAACTCCTTTCTGAAGTAAGATGGCTTCAGTGGGAGTTCTGGGGAGACGATCCGCCTCTTCCGACGACCGGTTTGCATCTACCGAACTTATCGGTGCTGGATTTATCAAGGAGCAGGAACATCACAGAGGATTGGGAAGGATGGAGGAGTTCATTCATGGTAAGATTGGGGGGAAAAGAAAGAGACATCCTCCCTCTCTCTCCGTGATTTAAGATGGGGTTTTGTTTTTGTTTAGGCGATCCCCAACTCTCATTCTTTTTGACAGCTTTATTCTCCTCTTTTTTGTGTAGACGGCAAAGCGGCTACGAGTTCTCGACCTTCGCGATTGCGATGGTTTAAGATGTACTCCTGATCTCTCGGCTTTCACGCAGTTGAAGATCCTCACCTTGACATGGTGTGTCAGACTGGAGCATCTCCACCCTTCTATTGGCAAACTCAAGAGCCTCGTTTCCTTGGACTTGAGTTGGTGTGTTAGTCTCAAGGAGCTACCAGAGGAAGTGTGAGAATTAAAAGATTTAGAAGAACTTGTATTAGATGATTCTGGCATTACAGAGATCCCTACATCTATCATTGGTTCTCTGACGAAGCTGAAGACACTGAGTGCCAAGGATTGTGAGTCACTAAGAGAAATCCCTAGCTCAATTGGGGATCTACAGAATTTGCAACACCTGAACTTGAGTAATTCTGGGATTGAAAGGCTTCCCAGTGCTATTGGAAGGTTGAAAAATCTGCGGACTCTGTGTCTCCAAAACTGCTATAGTCTGAAAGGGGCAATTCCAAGTGAAATTGGTGACTTGTCCTCGCTCGAGTTTCTCGATGTCACTAGTTCACCGATATCTGACCTGCCAGAAAGCATCCGGAATCTTTCTTCTCTCCGACGCCTTTGGCTATGGTACTGTTACAATCTCAGGTCGCTGCCAGAGCAGCTTCCTTCGGGCTTAACGAATCTGTTGGTCTCTTGTTAGAGTCGCAGGTTGCCACAGCTTTCTAGCCTAATCCACCTAGAACAACTCCATCTTCAGGAATGCCATCTACTTGAAGACATCCCTGAGCTTCCCTTGACACTCTTGGAACTCCGTATTGTGGAGTGTCGTAAGCTGATATTGCTTAAGCTCGGCGGATTGAAGAACTTGGAAGAGCTTTAAATAAAAAAGTGCAGTTCCATTGAAAGATTGGACCTTTCACAATCAATTCATGTGAAACGATTACGTGTTGAGGATTGCAATAAGCTAGTTGAAATTTAGGGCCTTAATAATTTGGAGTTCTTGGAGGACATGTCTATAGATTGCTGCAATTCCATTGAAAGGCTTATCCGTGCTGAATCACGGTGTTTGAAGAAATTAGCGGTTGTCAAGTGCAACAATCTAGTTGAAATTCGAGGTCTTGACGGTGCCAAGTTCTTAGAAAAGTTGGATTTTACAGGATGTGAATCAATGGCGACTTTGCCAGATTTGAATGGATGTGAGAAGTTACGATCTCTAAATGTTCGAGATTGCAAGAAACTTACTCAGTTTCGGGGACTTGAAAAGTTGGGTTTAATTGATTTGAATATTTCTGGTTGTGACTCATTGGAAGCGATACCGAAATTATCTGGAATTTAGAAATTATGAATTAAAGCTGTTTTGCGACTCATGGATTTAATTGACCGATGAAAACGCACGAATCTCATCCACCGCCGAAATTGGGCGCATAGACAGTGTGCCGGTCGAAGGGACATGTGAAAATTGTCCATATTAGGTCCACTCGTCGAGGGCATTTTGCGAGTAATGAGTTATGATTTGCGCAACGTTTTCTCTCTCTTTCAAATGAAATGAGATGACCCACCAAATTCGCGAGTTCGGCGACATCGACCGCAGGTGTAATCAACGCCCTCGTAACATTTTCGCGTGCGAAAGTCCCAAAATTGGGAAAGGTCCTACATGAGCACGAATTCGAATAAGATTTCGAGATCTAAACCCTGATGCCGAGATAAATTATTCCCACGACACAATTGGAGAGGGGGCAAGATCAACAAAGTAGCAAGGCATCGCTTTCTTGTACCGCGGTCTGATGACAATTTCTCCTAAGCATATCAATCCTGTATGGGGGGGCAAAAGGAGGGCCAAGACGAGTCGTGCAGTGTGGCCAGCGTAAGGGAGGACGACAGGGACTCGATTCTCCGAGGGCGGGGGCGAAAGACGGGCGGCCCCGCCCCCCCACCCCCCACGTGGGGGCCAGGGCCGCAACCGGAGCGCACCACGTGATTGTCAAGGCGCGCTTCGGTAGGTACAAAAATCAAGTCAGCGGGACGCGAAGTGCATTGAATCCGTCCCCCCCATTTGGAGGCACTCGAGTCGGAAATGTGGTCCATGGGTTCCGCATGAGTCCAGCACCCCGCTTTCATTCGTTTGTGTTGTTGGTTTTTTGTCCTCCCTTTGGGCCCACCACTATCAAAGGCGAAATTAGAAGGCAAAATCAGGAGGCGCGCCGATGGTCTCTGTTGCCCCCTCGACTCGAATCATGCATTTGTCAGTGTATGGAAATTCTCATTTTCTCCGGAAGACATCAAATGGACAAGAAGCATTTCACATTTCGAAGAAGTTAGAAATAAGTTATTTTTAATTATTTGTTGCCTGTCAAGTAACGATTATGAAAATAATTTCTTTTTCTATCACGAGGGCACGAAATGAGTATCTAGTTATCCCAAAACAGATGAACGGTGTGGTGTTTCGGAATATGAATTGTTTGGAAAGAGGCAGGCTCGGTAAATCTTGTAGAAAACATAAACTACTTGTTTTGTTTATTGACTAATGATATATATTTATAAAGTGGATAAAGACAAACACAATCTTTGTGCACATTTTTGTACCCTGAGACTAATAAGAGAAAAGGAAACAACTTTTTTTGGTACAAAGTTGCGGCAAAATTGGGCGCATAACAGCTTTAATATAATTAAAGCAAAAAACTAAAAAAGTAAAAAAAAGTCAACTGAGAGACTCCATGGATTGATTTGATATGTAAGTGGGAATTGAAAAGGATTCCGTCATTTTCTTTGTCCCGTCCAATTCCTTCGCCCATATCCAGACGCCCTCAGATGAACAATTTTAGAACTTGCAGGGAAGCTACCGGTTCCACGACTTCTTGAGGGGAGCTTCAAGCGGAGGCTCCAACGAACTCCTTTTTGAAGTAAGATGGCTTCAGTGGATCGTTAGGGGAAGCGATCCGCCTCTTCCGACGACCGGTTTGCATCTATCGAACTTATCGGTGCTGGAATTATCAAACAGCTGGGACATCACAGAGGACTGGGAAGGATGGAGTTTGATCACGGTAAGATTTCGGTTTGCATCTACTGAAATTATCTCTCTCACCGTGATTTAAGATGGGGTTTTGTTTTGTTTTTGTTTAGCCGATCCCCCACTCTTCTTTTGACAGCTTTATTCTCCTCTTTTTTGTGTAGACGGCAAAGCGGCTGAAAGTTCTCGACCTCAGATTCTGCGATGGTTTAAGATGTACTCCTGATCTCTCGGCTTTCACGCAGTTGAAGGTCCTCACCTTTAGAGAGTGTATCCTGCTGGAGCATCTCCACCCTTCTATTGGCAAACTCAAGAGCCTTGTTTCCTTGGACTTGAGGGAATGTGAAAGTCTCAAGGAGCTACCAGAGGAAGTGGGCGAATTAAAAGATTTAGAAGAACTTGTATTAGATGAATCTGGTATTACAGAGATCCCTACGTCTATTGGTTCTCTGAGGAAGCTGAACAAACTAAATGCCGGCCGCTGTAGGTCACTGAGAGAAATCCCTAGCTCAATTGGGGATTTAAAGAATTTGCAACACCTGGACTTGAGTGGCTGCAAAAGTCTAAAGGAGCTACCAGAGGAAGTGGGTGAATTAAAAGATTTAGAAGAACTTCAATTAGGGTATTTTGGTACTACAGAGATCCCTACGTCTATTGGTTATCTGAGGAAGCTGAAGAAATTGAGTGCCTACTGTTGTAAGTCATTGAGAGAAATCCCTAGCTCAATTGGGGATTTACAGAATTTGCAATTTCTGAACGTTAGTTGTTGTCGGTATGAAAAGCTTCCCAATTCTATTGGGGATCTTTCTTCTCTCCAGCGCCTTGAGCTGGGTCGCTGTGACGAGCTTTGGTCACTGCCACGGCTTTCTAGCCTAATCCACCTAGAAGAACTCCATCTTCGGGCATGCTATCTACTTGAAGACAACCCCGAGCTTCCCTCGAGACTCTTGAAACTCTGTATTGAGGATTGTGGTAAGCTGATATTGCTTAAGCTTGACGGATTGAAGAACTTGGAAAAGTTTTCAATAAAAAAGTGCAGTTCAATTGAAAAACTGGACCTTTCACAATCAATTCGTCTGAAACGATCACACGCTGCAGATTGCGATAACCTAGTTGAAATTCAGGGCCTTGATAATTTGGAGCTCTTGGAGGGCATATCTATATATCGTTGCAATTCCATTAAAAGGCTTCTCTATGCAGAATCACAGTGTTTGAAGGAATTACGGATATTCACGTGCAACAATCTAGTTGAAATTAGAGGTCTTGATGGTGGGAAGTCCTTAGAAAAGTTGGATTTTGGAGGATGCGAATCAATGGAGATGTTGCCAAATTTGATGGGATGTGAGAAGTTACGATCTCTAAATGTTCGAGATTGCAAGAAACTTACTCAGCTTCGGGGACTCGAAAAGTTGGATTTAATTGATTAAGATATCTCTGATTGTGACTCATTGGAAGCAATACCAAAATTATTTGGAAAACACGTCTTTAGAAATTATGAAGGAGAGCTGTCTTACGACTCATGGATTTTGGAGAGGAAGTTTCGGGAACAGGCAATGCGTGCCAACAGTGAGACAAGTCATGTTTTTTTAACAGAGGTAAATAAGCAGTAAACTATTGTTTTTCTTTTAATATTCATGTACTACTTTTCATCGCTATCTTCTTTTGACAAGATGGTTTTCCATGATAGGGTTTTGATTCTGAACTATACAAAATTGTTAGAAGCTGTTGGTCATCTCATAATTGAAGGAGTGGGGGAGTTGGTCATAGAAGTTGACATGATGCTTCGCCCAAGATCAAAATGTAGACCCAAACATCAATAGAAGCTATCAGTCATCTCATAAGATTCTTCATCCTTGAATGGTGAGCGTAAGCGAATAGAGTAATACTTTTCTCGAAGCTCTATATTTTAAGAATGATTTGCTCCACACCGGCTATCAGTGGGAATAATTACCACAATATCGTCGATGAACACAATAACGAACTGGTCCAGAAATTCCTTAAAAACTCTGTTCATCAGATCCATGAAAGCTGCGGGGGCATTCGTCAAGCTGAATAGCATGACTGTAAATTCGTAATGCCCGTACCTTGTTCTAAATGCAGTCTTAGGTATGTCATCTTTCCGAATTCTTAACTGATGATACCCGGTCCGTAGGTCAATCTTGGAGAACACTGACGCTCCTTGCAATTGATCGAACAAGTCGTCGATCCTTGGCAGTGGATACTTATTCTTTATAGTTACCTGATTCAATTGCCGGTAGTCTATACATAATCTCAACGTCCCATCCTTTTTCCTTACGAACAGGACTGGCGCTCCCCAAGGAGACGCACTAGGGCGAATAAACCCTTTGTCTAGCAATTCCTGCATCTGGACTTTTAATTCCTTCAATTCCGATAAAGACATTCGATACGGGGCCTTAGAAATTGGTTCAGTTCCCGGGGCCAATTCTATTACAAATTCCACTTCCCGTTCCGGCGGCAAGCCCGACAATTCCTGAGGAAAAACCTCAGGAAAGTTGCACACTACTGGGATATCTTCCAACTTAGGTTCCACCATTGTCGGGTCTTTAACATTAACCATATACCCCTCACAACCTTCCTCGAGCATCTCATTTGCCTCTACTGAGGAAATCCAAGGGATCGAGGTTCCTCCTCGGTTTCCCTGAAATTCAAACCTAGGATGTCCCATCGGATTGAATTGGATCGTCTTACTGCCGCAATCCATAACGGCTTTTTGTTTCGTCAGCCAATCCATACCGATGATCACATCGAAATCATACATAGCTAACACAGCCAAATCAATTCTCTCCTCTACATTCCCAATCACAAGTTTACAATCCAAGCACCCCAAAGATACTAACACTCTATCATACAGTGGGGTCATCACACATAACGTGTTTTCAAGTAATATAGGCTCCAGACCAACCAATCTAACAAACTGTTCTGAAATAAATGAATGGGTTGCCCTGGGATCAAATAACGCGTAGACAGCATGATCACATAGAGAAATGGTACCTGTGACCATGCCCGACGCGTTCTCGGCATCCTTGCGCGCCATTGCGTATACTCGTCCTTGTGCAGGTGGTCTGCCCTGAATAGCCGGTGGAGGATTTCCGGCATGATTTCCTACTCTGGGCTGTTGCTGTTGTCCTGGGGGTCCCGAAGGTCGTTGCTGGGGACAATTCTTTATCTGGTGTCCCAAACTCCCACAACGAAAACAAGCTCCAAATCTATTTGCCGTCTGACTGGGTTTCCCGATGTTCCTTCTCGGAGGTGGAACAAACCGTCTATTGTTAGTCATTGGTCTCTTTTCAAAACGACGATTATCCCGATTCTGATTAAACCTTGAACCCGATGCTGCTGCTCTTTCCATTTGATCTCTCTCCATGATCTGGGCTCGTTCATACAGTTCCCTATAATCTCTGATATTCAGCAAAAGCATCTGAGTGCGTAGATCCGATTTTAGTCCATCTCTAAATCTTCGAGCCTTATCCAGCGGGTTCTCAACCATTCTTGGGGCGAATCTGGACAGTCTTGCGAATTCCGCTTCGTACTAAACCACTGTCATCGACCCCTGGCGAAGTCTCATGAACTCCGCCATCTTCTTCTCCTGGGCACTCTCCGAAAAGTATTGCCCATAGAAATGCTCAATAAATATGGCCCAGGTTTGTTCCATATTTTCCGGGAATACTCTATCCTTAACTGCTTTCCACCAGTCATGGGCATTATCTTGCAGCTGGTAAGTCGCCAACGAAATCTTTTCTGTCTCAGTACACCCCAACAAGTCAAAGTGTCACACCCCGTACCCCACGAAGCATGATCATCCGCGCTATGGTCGACTTGAGGTGCGACGCTCCCAGGATTGCGTCACCGACCCGAAACCCAAATCAGAGCAAATGCACGTCACATGCGGAAGCAACGTATATATATATATATATATACACCCAGACATGCAATTATAACCATGAATAACAATAGACAATAATATGCTAAAGAAATACTAACATATAAACATCCTTTTTAAAACTTATACAAACTAGTTATTTACAACCAAAAAGAATACAACAAAAGGCCACTAAACAAAAAGGATCGGTGGCCCAGAGGTGTCAGCTAACTACCCAGGGAGAGTTACATCAAAAAGAGGGGTTAATCTAATCTCCTATTCTTGGAATCTGCCCTACGGCTCCTTGCCAGGATTGGATGGCGCTGCTGACTCCTCAGACGAGTCCTCCTCCGACAGAACTTCCTCGTCTGACCCCACTTCTGCCACTTCTCCAGCTGGCTCACCGTTCTCTCCCACTTCCCCCAGATTCAGTTCTTCGTCTTCCTCCTCAATCATATCGTCGGCTATAACTTGCTCACCACCTTGCACCTCGTCCATCGGTATCGGTCCATCCACCGTATCGCCCACGCTGCTTACACTAAGAGAGGCGGGAGGATCAGAGACTTCTCCACTCACCATTTGGGGAATCATGACGCCATTAACATCTACTGGAACATCAAAAGTCCTCATCGGAGGTCCAGTGACACCATTAGCTCCCCTATAACACCAGGCTACGTACTCCTGAGTCTCATTGTAATCTTCTCCCACATCTATCAGTACAACCGATTGATATCTAACGTACGCTGATCCATCTCCACAAGGATGAACACTAACACCTCGTTGAATCCTATGTGGATATCCAAAAAGAGGGGCCCTCCTCGGCATCCTATGGACGGGGGTCTAAAAATCGATTTTACCACAACCGTGAGATAAACTCAGCAAGTAAAATCTCTAATCCTGAACTAGGCTAGCGTGCACCTCCAGAGATAAATAAAACACATAATTCGATGAACCAGTAAGTAAATCATTATAAGTTCACAGGGGCTCACAGCCCGATCTCAATATTCCAGCCCTGCAGGTTAGGCTTTCAATATTAATATAACTCATAGACAATTAAATCGACCCGAAGGCCATGACTCAATGGTCATCACAGTTTAACTCGACCCGAAGGCCATGACCCAATGGTCATCACAGTTTAACTCGATCCGAAGGCCATGACCCAATGGTCATCAATCGTTCGACCCGAAGGCCCGACCCGTCGGTCACAGTTATAAATCGACCCGAAGGCCTGACCCGTCGGTCACAATTACACTCGACCCGTAGGCCTGACCCGTCGGTCACAGTTATAAATCGACCCGAAGGCCTGACCCGTCGGTCACAATTACACTCGACCCGTAGGCCTGACCCGTCGGTCACAGTTACACTCGACCCGTAGGCCTGACCCGTCGGTCACAGTTATATTCATAATTCATATCCCAACCAATGTGGACATTTATAATCAAAGGCCTAATTAAATCTCAATGGGCTTCAACAATTTCCATTCAATTCACATCAAGGCCCATTCAACTTTCTAATTGGGCTTCAACAATTCCAATTTTATTTCCAACAATCAAGGCCCATTTAAAATTCTCCAATTTGGGCCCATTTAAAATTCTCCAATTTGGGCCCAATTAAAATTCTCCAATTTGGGCCCAATTAATACAAAATTCGGAGCCCATGCAGCCCACACCAATTCAGCCCACAAATCCTTTCTAAATTACCACTAAACCACTATAATTAGCCCTAATTAAGTCCACTAATCAATCCTTGCATAAACACACTTAATTAGGCCCTAATTATCATAATTTAACCCCTAATCAAGCACAATTAGACTAATTTAGTGATTAGTAGTTTTACTCGCCTAATGACGACGCGAGACGACGGGAGCGAGCGGCCGATGACCGGCGAGCGGTACGATCGACGGCGGCGCCCCAAAGCAAGCCGGCGGTCTACGGTGGTCCGGCGAAGCTCACGGCCAAGTCTCGGCCAAAACAGGGGAGAGCCGGCTGAGAGGGGCTGAGGACGGAGGAGAGTGAGATGGGGAGGCGAAGCTGGTCGGCTGGGGTGGCGCACGGCGGCGCGGCCAGGCGGAACACGCCCGGCGCCGGCGACGGCGTCCTTGCACGTCTTCGGCTGGAGCGGCTGCAACGGGCGGTCACGGGCGGCGGGAGAGGGGGTTTGGGTTGCGACTGGGCTGGGGATGAGGCCTAGGGGTGGCACACGGTGGCCGGTGACCAGCAGCTCCGGCGAGGACCACTATTCCGGCGTGAACAGTGGCCGGCGGTGATGATCGGCAAGAGGAAATGGAGCAGCCGACAGAGAAAGAGAGATTCGGGAGGAGAGAGAGACGCGGGAAGAGAGAGAGTGAGCTGAGGTGAGAGAGAGAGAGAGTCAAAGATGGTCAAGAGAGAGGGTGAGTGGAGGACACATGTCACAATCCTAGACCAAAAGACCAAAATACCCCTAATCCAAGGGTTGACATTGCTTCTTATCCAATAATGCAAGGGTAAAATGGTCATTTGCCCCTAACCATGGTTAACCAGCCCTAGTTAACTTTAACCAACCTTGGTTAACCTCCAAATTTAATCCAAAATTCGAAATAAATCAAAAATGGCCTAGGGGCAATTCCGTCATTTTTCCGTCCGGAACCGAAATTCCAATTTTCGCTCATACCGGTCCTAAATATTCATGTGATACCTAATCCAGAGTCGGAATCGCGAAATTCACTTTCTAGGCCCTCGAAAATCGTCTGAGAAGTTTCCGGGAATAAAATAATATTATTTTCCAATTTTTGTCGAAAATCCACTTTTTGTCCAGAATCACTCCAAACACACTTGGCTACCCCAAAATGACGTTGGTTGCGAAAAATAACCTCAAACGGCCTCTGAAATTGGCCTCGGCGTTTCCAGGGGCAAAATGGTCCTTTTTCTTAAATTCTGCCAGCACTTCAGTTTTTAACCATTTTAATCCCAAATATGAATGGTCATTCCAAATTGACGTCCGTCTTGCAAAATAGTCGCAATTACCCTTGAGATTTTGATATCGAAACTCGGGTCCAATATTGTAATCTCAATATGCTCGTTTTGCAGTTTTAGGGTCTCTTACTAACGAGTGGCTGTTTAGGTGTTACGCGTATCGACCTAAGATTGTCCGAATCGTGATGGTCTAATTTTCGAGAGAACGAGAGGAATTATCACTAGCACCAGGGTCGCGATCGTTTGGATTACAATTAGGTTTCATTCGTCAGGTGTACTTTCGGTCGTGCGAAATCACTCGCGATCCGATCGTACGTTACTGACAAAATCAACCAGTCATTTTCCTAAGATCGGCCTATATTGGCTCAAAATATTTCCTCAACGTTCTTCGAAATCAGCGTTCAGTCGCGATCGGGTTCTCGGTCCACGTACATATTCCTATTTAGCCTTTCTCATATGGTCAGTGTCCCGAGACTGATCAGGTTCAGGCGAGACTCACTAAAATTACACGAGAATGAATATACACTTTATTGGTCCCGATAACGGGTCAAAATTCAGGATGTTACAACTCTTCCCCCCTTACAAAAATTTCGTCCTCGAAATTTGCACTTCAACCCTGCTCTTCGAACAACTGGGGGTGTTGACGTCGCATAGTTTCCTCGCTTTCCCAAGTAGCGCCCTCTGTCCCGTGATGCTCCCAAACTACCTTCACCATCGGGATTGTCTTGTTCCGAAGTACTCGATCCTTTCTGTCTTCGATTCTGATTGGTCTCTCCACGTACGACACCCTGTCGTCCACGTCTATTTCTTCGTATCTTAGAACGTGTGTCGGATCCGGTTCATACTTTCTCAACATCGACACGTGGAAGACGTTGTGTATCTGGGACAAATTCGGTGGCAGGGCCAGTCTGTACGCCATGTCGCCAATCTTTTCCAAAATCTCAAACGGCCCAACAAATCTCGGACTCAACTTTCCTTTCTTGCCAAATCGGGATAATCCCTTCATAGGCGACACCTTTAAAAATACATGGTCCCCAACTTGAAATTCCAGATGTCGTCGTCTCCGATCGGCATAACTTTTCTGTCGACTCTGTGCTGTCTTTAACCTTTCTCTAATGATCTCAACAGCTTCTACTGTTTGCTGCACCAACTCTGGTCCTGTAATGCTCCGTTCTCCCACTTCATCCCAGCACACGGGAGTCCTACATGCTCTGCCATACAAAGCCTCAAACGGGGCCATCTGAATACTCTGTTGATAACTGTTATTGTATGCAAACTCCACCAGATGCAGCTGTTCTTCCCATTTGCCCTGAAAATCCACTACACAAGCCCTCAACATATCCTCAAGGGTCTGGATTGTTCTTTCTGATTGCCCATCAGTCTGCGGATGATAAGCTGTACTGAACTGCACCTTTGTCCCCAAAGCTGTCTGCAGACTTTTCCAGAAGTTCGCTGTAAACCTCGGATCACGATCTGAAGTAATCGTCACTAGCACTCCGTGCAGTCTCACAATCTGTCTTACATACAGCTCTGCATACCTTTCTAACTCAAAATCCTTGCGCACTGCCAGAAAATGAGCTGACTTAGTCAGTCTATCCACTATCACCCAAATGGAATCGTGCCCTCTCTGACTCCTTGGTAGTCCCGTTACAAAGTCCATGGTAATATGTTCCCATTTCCATTCGGGGATTTCCAATGGTCGCAGCAATCCTCCCGGTTTACAGTGTTGTGCCTTGACCTGCTGACACGTCAAACACTTAGCCACATGCTTGGCTACATCCGCTTTCAATCCATTCCACCAATAATGTTGCCTTAAATTCTGATACATTTTCGTACTGCCAGGGTGGATACTGTAATTGCTGCGATGAGCTTCTCTCAATATTTCTTCCTTAAGCTCAATATCATCCGGCACACACCATCGTCCCCTATACTTTAGGACTCCATCCTCTGATACCTGAAAATCTGGCTTCCTTGCCGCGACATCCATTTCCACAATCTTCTGAATCTCTTGATCCGTAGATTGTAGAGCCTTAATCCTAGTTTGAATCTCCGGCTCGATCCTCAAAGTAGCCAGCAGGTTCGACACCTGACTTAATTCCAACTTAAATTCCGAGTCTCGGAGCCTTTCCAATAACGTCCATTCCTTGATCATCAAGTGCGCCATACTAGATTTGCGACTTAGTGCATCCGCGACTCGATTTGCTTTTCCAGGGTGATACATGATGTCGCAGTCATAATCCTTTAGAAGTTCCATCCACCTACGCTGCCTCATATTTAACTCTTTCTGCGAGAACAGGTATTTGAGGCTCTGATGATCCGTATAAATCTGAAACTTTTCCCCACACAAATAATGTCTCCAGATTTTGAGTGCAAAGACGATGGCAGCCAACTCTAAGTCATGCGTCGGATAATTCACTTCATGGGGTCTCAACTGACGCGACGCATACGCAACTACTTTTCCATGTTGCATTAAGACACAGCCAAGTCCTTTGAACGAAGCATCACTGTATACTTCAAATCCACCCGGTCCAGAGGGGATAGTCAAGACTGGAGCTGTCGTCAGTCTGTGCTTAAGCTCCTGAAAACTTCGTTCGCACTTATCGTCCCATTCAAACTTAGTTTCCTTTTTCAGTAATCGCGTCAAGGGCGTGGCTATCGACGAGAATCCTTCCACAAAACGTCGATAATAGCCAGCCAATCCTAAGAAACTTCTGATCTCTGTCACTGACGTCGGCCTGGGCCACTTAAGCACTGCCTCAATCTTAGTCGGATCCACGGATATTCCTTCTCCCGACACGATATGTCCAAGAAAGGCTACCTTGCTAAGCCAGAATTCACATTTGCTGAATTTCGCATAAAGCGCATGTTCCCTTAACGTCCGTAGAACTTCCGTCAAATGCACTTCATGCTCCTCTGAACTCTTTGAATATACCAGAATATCGTCAATGAACACTATGACGAACTGATCCAGGAATTCCTTAAAAACTCTGTTCATCAGATCCATGAAAGCTGCAGGGGCATTCGTTAAACCAAAGGGCATGACTGTAAACTCATAATGCCCGTACCTCGTTCTAAATGCAGTCTTGGGTATATCCTCCTTTCGAATTCTCAACTGATGATACCCTGTCCGTAGATCAATCTTGGAAAATACTGACGCCCCTTGCAACTGATCGAACAAGTCGTCGATCCTTGGCAGTGGATACTTATTCTTTATAGTCACCTGATTTAACTGCCGGTAGTCTATACATAACCTCAACGTCCCGTCCTTTTTCCTTACAAACAGGACTGGCGCTCCCCATGGAGATGCACTAGGACGAATAAATCCCTTGTCTAACAACTCCTGCATCTGGACTTTCAACTCCTTCAGTTCTGACAACGACATCCGATACGGGGCCTTAGAAATTGGCTCAGTTCCTGGGGCCAACTCTATTACAAATTCCACTTCCCGTTCGGGTGGCAAACCCGGCAACTCTTGAGGAAAAACCTCGGGGAAATTGCACACTACAGAGATTTCTTCCAATTTAGGCTCCACCAATGTCGGATCCTTAACGTTAACCAAATATCCCTCACAACCTTCCTCAAGTATCTCTGTTGCCTCCACTGAGGAAATCCAAGGGATCGAAGTTCCTCCTCGATTTCCCTGAAATTCAAACTTAGGACGACCAATCGGATTAAATTGGATCGTCCTACTGCCGCAATCCATAACGGCTTTCTGTTTAGTCAGCCAATCCATACCAATGATCACATTAAAGTCATACATGGCTAGCACAGCTAAATCAATCCTTTCCTCAACATTTCCAATCACAATTTTACAGTCCAAACACCCCAATGACACTAGCACCCTATCATGCAGTGGGGTCGTCACACATAACATAATCTCAAGTAAAACAGGCTCCAGACCAACCAATCTAACGAACTGTTCTGAAATAAACGAATGGGTTGCCCCGGGATCAAACAACGCATATGTCGAATGATTACAAAGAGAAACGGTACCTGTGACCACGCCTGGCGCGTCCTCAGCATCCTTTCGCGCCATAGCATACACTCGTCCTTGAGCAGGTGGTCTACCCTGAGTAGTCTGTGGAGGATTTCCGGCCTGATTTCCAATTCTAAGCGGCTGCTGTGGTTGACCTGGGGGTCCCAAAAGTCGTTGCTGGGGGCAATTCTTGATCTGGTGCCCCATACTCCCACAGCGAAAACAAGCCCCAATCCTATGTTGCGTCTGACTGGGCTTCCCGATAATCCTTCTCGGGGGCGGAACAAATCGTCTATTACTGGCCATTGGTCTCCTTACAAAGCGACGATTGTCCCGATTAGGAATAAACCTTGAACCCGATGCTGATGCCCTTTCCATCTGATCCCGTTCCATAGTCTGAGCTCGCTCATATAACTCTCGATAATCCCTAATATTCAGCAAAAGCATCTGAGTGCGAAGTTCCGGTTTCAGTCCATCCCGGAACCTTCGAGCCTTGTCCAGGGGATTCTCAACCATTCTTGGGGCAAACTTGGATAATCTAATAAACTCTGCCTCATACTGCACTACTGTCATCGTCCCCTGACGAAGTCTCATAAACTCTGCCATCTTCTTCTCTTGGGCACTCTCAGAGAAAAACTGCCCATAGAAATGCTCAACGAAAATTGTCCAGGTCGGTTCCATAAATTCTGAAAACACTCTATCCTTAACCGCCTTCCACCAATCGTGGGCATTATCTTGCAGTTGATACGATGCCAATAAGATTTTCTCCCTCTCAGTACACTCTAACAGCTCAAATGCCTTTTCCAATTCCTCTACCCAACGCGGGGCGGCTTCTGGATCACTTCTGCCCGTGAACTTGGGCGGTTTCAGCTTAAGGAAATGCTCCACCAACTGGTGCATTGGTCTCGGTGCCACCATTGGTTGAGCTTGTACTGGCTGGGCTTGAGCTTGGTTCTCATGGACGGCAGCAACGGCTGCGGCCTCAGCAGCCTGAGCGGTCGCATTCTCTTTTTCCTACGCCTGCCTATCCATCACATTACCAATTCGGTCTAACGCTCTGAGAACTCCTTCCATGCGCGGATCTTCCGCCTGTCTAACATCAGCTCTGGGGTCCACTGCAGCCCCAACACCAACTCTAGGGTTCCCTTCCTCTCTAGCACCCGCAACTATATTCTCTATCGCTCTTGCTCTAGCGCGACCTCTACCACGAGCTTCTCTGCCTGCGCCCCTCCTTGGGGCTCCTCTCACTCTTCCTCTTTCACTGCTCATCTTATCGCTCCGAGTGCTCAACTACCTGCTATAATTCCATCCGGGAATTAGAGACCTAAACCAACTAACCGGTCTAAGTCCTAGGCAGGTATAAACACAAAAACAATTAGGCACTCAGCATGCGGCTAACACAACAGTACATGATTTTCACCCAAGGACTTGCAAGCTTACCTTGGGTCCTGCCGCACCTGCACAATACTGGTTCAATCAACCAACACAACAGTCAAACACGAACATTCTGGAGGTACACTTAGCATACTAAGTCACCCTATAGCTACCCATGGTCATTTCTCCTTATCACTCCAAAGCTCAACTAAATCAAACAGAGCTGTCCTTGCTCTGATACCAATTCGAACGGGGATGTCACACCCCGTACCCCACGAAGCATGATCATCCGCGCTATGGTCGACTTGAGGTGCGACGCTCCCAGGATTGCGTCACCGACCCGAAACCCAAATCAGAGCAAATGCACGTCACATGCGGAAGCAACGTATATATATATATATACACCCAGACATGCAATTATAACCATGAATAACAATAGACAATCATATGCTAAAGAAATACTAACATATAAACACCCTTTTTAAAACTTATACAAACTAGTTATTTACAACCAAAAAGAATACAACAAAAGGCCACTAAACAAAAAGGATCGGTGGCCCAGAGGTGTCAGCTAACTACCCAGGGAGAGTTACATCAAAAAGAGGGGTTAATCTAATCTCCTATTCTTGGAATCTGCCCTACGGCTCCTTGCCAGGATTGGATGGCGCTGCTGACTCCTCAGACGAGTCCTCCTCCGACAGAACTTCCTCGTCTGACCCCACTTCTGCCACTTCTCCAGCTGGCTCACCGTTCTCTCCCACTTCCCCCAGATTCAGTTCTTCGTCTTCCTCCTCAATCATATCGTCGGCTATAACTTGCTCACCACCTTGCACCTCATCCATCGGTATCGGTCCATCCACCGTATCGCCCACGCTGCTTACACTAAGAGAGGCGGGAGGATCAGAGACTTCTCCACTCACCATTTGGGGAATCATGACGCCATTAACATCTACTGGAACATCAAAAGTCCTCATCGGAGGTCCAGTGACACCATTAGCTCCCCTATAACACCAGGCTACGTACTCCTGAGTCTCATTGTAATCTTCTCCCACATCTATCAGTACAACCGATTGATATCTAACGTACGCTGATCCATCTCCACAAGGATGAACACTAACACCTCGTTGAATCCTATGTGGATATCCAAAAAGAGGGGCCCTCCTCGGCATCCTATGGACGGGGGTCTGAAAATCGGTTTTACCACAACCGTGAGATAAACTCAGCAAGTAAAATCTCTAATCCTGAACTAGGCTAGCGTGCACCTCCAGAGATAAATAAAACACATAATTCGATGAACCAGTAAGTAAATCATTATAAGTTCACAGGGGCTCACAGCCCGATCTCAATATTCCAGCCCTGCAGGTTAGGCTTTCAATATTAATATAACTCATAGACAATTAAATCGACCCGAAGGCCATGACTCAATGGTCATCACAATTTAACTCGACCCGAAGGCCATGACCCAATGGTCATCACAGTTTAACTCGACCTGAAGGCCATGACCCAATGGTCATCAATCGTTCAACCCGAAGGCCCGACCCGTCGGTCACAGTTATAAATCGACCCGAAGGCCTGACCCGTCGGTCACAATTACACTCGACCCGTAGGCCTGACCCGTCGGTCACAGTTATAAATTGACCCGAAGGCCTGACCCGTCGGTCACAATTACACTCGACCCGTAGGCCTGACCCGTCGGTCACAGTTATAAATCGACCCGTAGGCCTGACCCGTCGGTCACAGTTACACTCGACCCGTAGGCCTGACCCGTCGGTCACAGTTATATTCATAATTCATATCCCAACCAATGTGGACATTTATAATCAAAGGCCCAATTAAATCTCAATGGGCTTCAACAATTTCCATTCAATTCACATCAAGGCCCATTCAACTTTCTAATTGGGCTTCAACAATTCCAATTTTATTTCCAACAATCAAGGCCCATTTAAAATTCTCCAATTTGGGCCCATTTAAAATTCTCCAATTTGGGCCCAATTAAAATTCTCCAATTTGGGCCCAATTAAAATTCTCCAATTTGGGCCCAATTAATACAAAATTCGGAGCCCATGCAGCCCACACCAATTCAGCCCACAAATCCTTTCTAAATTACCACTAAACCACTATAATTAGCCCTAATTAAGTCCACTAATCAATCCTTGCATAAACACACTTAATTAGGCCCTAATTATCATAATTTAACCCCTAATCAAGCACAATTAGACTAATTTAGTGATTAGTAGTTTTACTCGCCTAATGACGACGCGAGACGACGGGAGCGAGCGGCTGATGACCGGCGAGCGGTACGATCGACGGCGGCGCCCCAAAGCAAGCCGGCGGTCTACGGTGGTCCGGCGAAGCTCACGGCCAAGTCTCGGCCAAAACAGGGGAGAGCCGGCTGAGAGGGGCTGAGGACGGAGGAGAGTGAGATGGGGAGGCGAAGCTGGTCGGCTGGGGTGGCGCACGGCGGCGCGGCCAGGCGGAACACGCCCGGCGCCGGCGACGGCGTCCTTGCACGTCTTCGGCTGGAGCGGCTGCAACGGGCGGTCACGGGCGGCGGGAGAGGGGGTTTGGGTTGCGACTGGGCTGGGGATGAGGCCTAGGGGTGGCACACGGTGGCCGGTGACCAGCAGCTCCGGCGAGGACCACTATTCCGGCGTGAACAGTGGCCGGCGGTGATGATCGGCAAGAGGAAATGGAGCAGCCGAGAGAGAAAGAGAGATTCGGGAGGAGAGAGAGACGCGGGAAGAGAGAGAGTGAGCTGAGGTGAGAGAGAGAGAGTCAAAGATGGTCAAGAGAGAGGGTGAGTGGAGGACACATGTCACAATCCTAGACCAAAAGACCAAAATACCCCTAATCCAAGGGTTGACATTGCTTCTTATCCAATAATGCAAGGGTAAAATGGTCATTTGCCCCTAACCATGGTTAACCAGCCCTAGTTAACTTTAACCAACCTTGGTTAACCTCCAAATTTAATCCAAAATTCGAAATAAATCAAAAATGGCCTAGGGGCAATTCCGTCATTTTTCCGTCCGGAACCGAAATTCCAATTTTCGCTCATACCGGTCCTAAATATTCATGTGATACCTAATCCAGAGTCGGAATCGCGAAATTCACTTTCTAGGCCCTCGAAAATCGTCTGAGAAGTTTCCGGGAATAAAATAATATTATTTTCCAATTTTTGTCGAAAATCCACTTTTTGTCCAGAATCACTCCAAACACACTTGGCTACCCCAAAATGACATTGGTTGCGAAAAATAACCTCAAACGGCCTCTGAAATTGGCCTCGGCGTTTCCAGGGGCAAAATGGTCCTTTTTCTTAAATTCTGCCAGCACTTCAGTTTTTAACCATTTTAATCCCAAATATGAATGGTCATTCCAAATTGACGTCCGTCTTGCAAAATAGTCGCAATTACCCTTGAGATTTTGATATCGAAACTCGGGTCCAATATTGTAATCTCAATATGCTCGTTTTGCAGTTTTAGGGTCTCTTACTAACGAGTGGCTGTTTAGGTGTTACGCGTATCGACCTAAGATTGTCCGAATCGTGATGGTCTAATTTTCGAGAGAACGAGAGGAATTATCACTAGCACCAGGGTCGCGATCGTTTGGATTACAATTAGGTTTCATTCGTCAGGTGTACTTTCGGTCGTGCGAAATCACTCGCGATCCGATCGTACGTTACTGACAAAATCAACCAGTCATTTTCCTAAGATCGGCCTATATTGGCTCAAAATATTTCCTCAACGTTCTTCGAAATCAGCGTTCAGTCGCGATCGGGTTCTCGGTCCACGTACATGTTCCTATTTAGCCTTTCTCATATGGTCAGTGTCCCGAGACTGATCAGGTTCAGGCGAGACTCACTAAAATTACACGAGAATTAATATACACTTTATTGGTCCCGATAACGGGTCAAAATTCAGGATGTTACACAAAGGTTTTCTCTAACTCTTCCACCCAATGTGGGGCGGTTTCTGGGTCACCTCTGCCCGTGAACTTATGGGGTTTCAGTTTGAGAAACTGCTCCACCAACTGGTGCATTGGTCTAGCTGCTACCACCGGTTGAACTTGAGTCTGCTGGGCTTGGGCTTGGTTCCCGTTGATGGCAGCGGCTGCGACAGCCTCGGCAGCCTCAGTAATGACTGCTGCTCTCTCTTGGGCCTATCTGCCCATAACATTCCCTATTTCTCGTAAAGTTTCGATCACTTGCTCCATTCTGGGGTCTACTGTGATTCCAGCATTAACTCCAGGGTTTCCTACTGCTCTAACACCCGCCTCGAGGTCCTTTACTGCTCTAACTCGAGCACGACCTCCACCTCTGGTTCCTCTTCCTGTGCCCCTTCTGGGAACTCTTCCTACACCCCTTCCTTCGCTGCTCATTCTGTAGTCGGGGTATTCAACTACCTGTTATAATTCCGTCTAGGAATTAGAGACCTAACCAACTAACCGGTCTAAGTCCTAAGCAGGCATTAACACAAAAGCATTCAAACACTCAACAAGCAGCTAACACAACGGCACAGAATTTCACCCAAGGACTTGCACACTTACCTTGGGTCCTGCCGCACCTGCATAATACTGGCTCAAATAATCACCACAACAATCAAACACAAACAATCTGGAGGTACACTTAACACACTATGTCACCCTACGGCTGCCCATGGTCACTACTCCTTATCACTCTAAGGTTCGACCCGAGTGGACCGAGCTGTCCTTGCTCTGATACCAATTCAGACGGGGATGTCACGTCCCGTACCCAACGAAGCTTGAACATCCGCGCAGGGTCGAAACGAGGTGCGACGCTCCCAGGATTGCGGCACCGACCTGATTACCGTAGAAGAGAGAGAGAGTACATCGCATGCGGAAACAACGTATACATATAAATTAAATATACATATACACCCAGACGAATTAGATCATGACCAGGAATAGCTTGAGATAACCAATGTTCCGTTTTGTTAAACCTTGATACACATTATATAGCGAGCTTACATACAATATCCCTTTGTCTACAAAAAGGTACACCAAAAGGGCCACGAAGCAAAAAGGGATCGGTGGCCTAGGGATATCAAACCATTTATCGGGAAGGGCTACAGTCAAAAAGTGACGGCCCTCGCTGCTACACTGAGACCTAGTCTAAACTAAGGCTCTCAGTCTGGATCGGATGACTCTACAGACTCCTCAGATCTTATCTCCTCGTCCGATCCAACCTCAGCAATTTCCTCCGGCTGCAGCGATATCAACGTCCATTGCCTCAAGATTCAACTCTTCGTCGTCCGCCGGATCTACATCTACGACTATGACCTGCTGCTCTTCCTCCTCGTCATCCATAGCTACCGGTCCATCCACGGTCTCATCCTGAAAGCTGCAGCTGAGGGAAGAGGGAGGGTCCGATACTTCACCACTCGCCATCTGAGAGATCATAACACCGTTTACATCCACCGGAACATCAAAAGTCCTGATCGGGGGCCCTGTCACACCATCCGCTCCCCTATGACACCAGGCAACGTACTCTTGGGTGTGACTGTAGTCCTCTCCCACGTCAACAACTAAAACAGAATGGTATCTAACATACGCCGTTCCGTCCCCGCATGGGTGAACACTAGACGACCGCTCGATTCGCAGCGGGAATCCAAAAAGAGGGGCTTTCCTCGGCATCTTACGGGCAGGGGTCTGAAAATTTGGTTTAACCACAACCGTGAGAAAAACTCAGCAAGTAATAATCCCTAATCCGAAACTAGGCTAATGTGCACCTCCAGAGGTAATTAAAATACACCAGACAATGAACCAGTTAGTCAATATAAATTTCACCCGGCTTATAGCCCAATATGTCATCTCATTTCCCGCAGGTTAGGCATTCATTAATAACGTGATTCACATGCAATTGTATCGACCCGAAGGCCCACAGTTAATCATAACGACCCGTAGGCCCGACCCGAAGACCACAGTTGATAAAACGACTCGTAAGCCCGACCCGAAGGCCACAGTTGATAAAACGACCCGTAGGCCCGACCCGAAGACCACAGTTAATAAAATGACCCGTAGGCCCGACCCGAAGACCACAGTTAATAAAATGACCCGTAGGCCCGACCCGAAGGCCACAGTTGAAAAGGCTTGTCACGTATACCCCAGCACTCTAAACCGGCTAATAATCGGCACACAAGCCATTCACATTCTCGGGGATCAAATTAATTGCACTACTCATGCCAAGAAGCCAAATAAATTACACACGAATTTGTCAATTCCAACGCCATAATGGTACGATCAATCCTTTCCATTTAACCCCCAGTAACTCGACGATCATTTCACGCACTCATTCCGAATCAATTCAATACACCAAGGCCCACCATGTTCTAATCAAACTTAGCCATTAATTCCTCGAACATGGCACAACACTAGCATTCCAACAAATCCTAAATTTGCCTTAAAAATGCCAAATTTTCAAGCCCTTACTCTATAGGCCAGTTGTTGTTCAAAGTAGGCAATTTTCGCGCCATTTCGGACCTCCATGAATAATGCTCAACATCAAACAATTTCCAGCCTTAAATCATCCCTAAACGACCCTATTAAGTCCCAATTAAACATTGGATCACCCGATTTAAACAATCCTACAAGAGTCCAATTAATCCCAACTTAGGCAAATTTTTTCCAAATTCGGTTCTGGTGTGAACAGTACCCAACAGCCCTCAATTAGTCACCAAATCACACCTAAATCAGCATTATTAAGTCCCACTTAAGTCCCCCAACCAGCCCACAAACATACACACTCAATTAGACCTCAATTTAGCTTAATTAACCCTAAAAATTACCCCTAACTTGGCACAATTAGGCTATTTCGGGGTTTAGGGATTTTACTCGCCTAAAATGGTCTTGAGGCGATGGAAGCGGGCGGTCGACTACCGACGTGCGGTGAGAGTCGACGGCGGCGCTCCGGTGCAAGCCGGCGGTCACACGGCGCCGGCGGGGTCGCGGTCTCTCCGGCCCAAAAATAGGGGGTGACTGGTCGTGGAGGCTGAGAAGGGTGGAGGGAGAGATGGTGAGGGTGAGGCTGGCCGGCGGGGTCGACGTACGGTGGCGGACGGCGGCGCGGCACCGGCGGGCGTGACCGGCGACGCTCCTCTCCCCCCTTCCGCCTGGAACAGAGCAGCTGCTGTGGGGCGGCGATTGGGGGTGAGAGGAGGTCGACGGAGGTTGGGAGGACCTCCGGAGGTGGCGTGAGGCAACTAGCGGCCAGCAGCTCCGGCGTGGACGGCAGCTCCGGCATGGACGGTGGCCGACGGTGCAGAAACGGTGAGAGGAAGAAGCGGCCGTGAAGAACGATCGAGGGAGAGAGAGACGTGAGCAGAGAGAGAGGGCTGAGGAGAGAGAAAAGCAAGTCAAAAAATAGTCAACACTTGGGTGAGTGGGATCCAAGTGTTACCAATCTAAGGGCTTGGGACAATTTGCCCTTTGATCCAATGGTCTAAACTCATTCTCCTCCAATAATGCAAGGGCAATATGGTAAAACACCCCTAACTAGAGCTGACCAGGTCTGGTTTGGTCCCCTTAACCCTAGTTAAACCCCCAAATTTTAGCCAAAATTCGGAATTAAATAAAATACTCTAGGGGCAATTTCGTAATTTTCCGGTCCCGGACCGAAATTTCAATTTTTACCCATACCGGTCCTAAATATTCATGGGAGACATAATCCGGTGTCGGATTCGCGAAATTCGCTTTCTAAGCCCTCGAAAATCGCCCGCAAGTCTCGGGAATAAAATAATATTATTTTTCAATTTTCGTCAAAATTCCAGTTTTTGATCGAATGCACTCTAGACGTGTGTGGTTACCCCAAAATGGCATCGATTCCGAAAAATAATGTCGTTTGGGCCTCGGAAACGGACATCGAGGTCCTCAGCATTGCAAATTTTTCCCAACTTCTGTCAAAATTTCCATTTTCAGCCGTTCTTGTCCCAAATTTGCGTTGCCACTCTAAATTGACGTCCGTCCTGATAAATAGTCGTAATTACCCTTGAAATTTTGATGCCGAAGTTCAGGCTTAATATCGCGATCAAAATAGCTCGTTTTGAAGTCTAAGGGCCTCTCACTAACGGGCGACTGTTTAGGTGTTACGCGTATCGACCTAAGATTGTCCGAGTCGCTATGGCCTCAAATCTCGAGAGAACGAGAGGAATTATCACTAGTACCGGGGTCGCAATCAATTGGATTAAAATCGGGGTTCATTTGTCAAGCGTACTTTCGGTCTTGCGAAATCACTCGCGATCCGATCGCACGTTACTGAAAATATCGACCCATCATTTTCCTAAGATCGGCATATATTGGTTCAAAATATTTCCTTGACGTTCGTCGAAATCGGCGCTCAATCGTGATCGGGTCCTCGGTCCACGTACCTGTTCCTATTTAGCCTTTCCCATTTGGTTAGTATCCCGTGATTGATCAAGTCCGGGCGAGACTCCCTAAAATCCAATGAGAATTAACATACACTTTATTGATTCCGGTAACATGTCAAAATTCAGGATGTTACACCTACCTTATGCCCGGTTTCGCCTAAAATCGCCTGTCGATATCCGAAATCCTAAATTGGGTTTAGAGCGCGACTTACCCGCGTTCTAGGCTATCGCAGCTAGAACGGAAAGTGGCGGCACTTAATCGGGGATGGCGGCGACGGTGTACGGCTCTCGGGTGGCAGCGATCGGCTTGGGTGGCGACGGTGCGGCTTGGGCGGCGACGGTGCGGCTTGGGCGTGAGAGAGAGAGAGAGTCATGGTGGAGAGGGGGAAAACTCACGGCAAAAAAAAAGGGGAGGGGGAATTCACGTTGGAAGGGGGAGAGAAATGAGAGAGAGAAATGGGTCTTTTAGACCTAAATAGTAAAATTGACCCAAATTGGCTAATTACCAAAATGCCTCTCTCTCACAGTTTTTATCCGACGGTCCAAATTCGATCTTATCTTGAAACCGACGGCCAAGATCGAATCTTATCAAAAATATCCAAGGATATATTTGTAATTCCCCAAAAATCCAAGGGTAAAATTGTCCAATCAAAATTTTGGGGCAAAATTACCAAAATGCCATTTACCCTTAAAATATACCCTTTAATAAATCCTAAGGATATTTTGGTCACTTTTTCCGTTTCTTGTCTAAATTGAATTTTTCCGAATAATTTGAGCGCACTAAAAATTGACACGTGTCACGTGCAACGTCGTCCTAACGTTCCGTCGTGACTTCCTAATTTTCCGGTGTTCAATTTGGGCAAAAATTCCATAATTAAATTCTATTAAACGCAACTCGAGCGTTTCTCGATCTAACGGACAGTTTGCTGGGAAAATTCGCAGAATTGACTTATGATTGATACCGAATCAAGCCACGTGCAAGTTCGTTTGGTACGTGATGACCTCGATTGTTATTAAAATCGCGAAGATCAATCACTGGATCCGAAGGGTACGATCGTTCGGTATAATTTCAGAATCATTCGTCAAGTCGTTTCGTGGTCCAACGGAATCACCCGCGATCCACTACTAGGACAGTGACGAACTGACTCTTAAATATCCTTGGATCGGCTAACAGTGGCTCAAAATATCACTTCTGTGATTTAATGGTCGAAATCCATTCACGATCTAATTTCCTTTAGTCTCGCGAATTTAAGTCCCCTATTAGCCTTTCCCTAATGGTTAGCATTCCCAGGAA
Organism: Syzygium jambos; assembly: GCA_031216235.1. Taxonomy (NCBI): domain Eukaryota; kingdom Viridiplantae; phylum Streptophyta; class Magnoliopsida; order Myrtales; family Myrtaceae; genus Syzygium; species Syzygium jambos. Next base: position 22,427,792 of record CM062221.1, on the reverse strand, counting down.
TGATCAGTTCCGGGTGAGAATTTACTACGAGCACATTTTATAAAATTCGGTTATTTCATAATTTTCAATTGGCGGAAATTTCGGAATGTCATACTTCTAGGCTCAATTTTGGGTCCATCGGCCCTACATATACCCCAATTGTCCAAAATTACTTAAAGCCTATAATATCCAAAATACTCAATTTTTGCAGAAATAATTCCTTCTTTTTCCTTGAAACAGTTAAAAACTAGATTTTTCCAAATATCAATCGTGCTAGTCTATTCTCTTCAGAATCACACAAAACCTTTCAACGGCTACTGATCAGAATTGTCAACAACATAAATTTATCTGAACAGATCAGATCAACTAGAGAATTTTTAGATGTCCATAAAACAATTTTCCATTATATTGGCAATTTTTCGTAATTTCTGGAAAATGACAGAAAATTCAAATGTTTTTTGGAAATTATGAAAAATTCACAATTGTACTATTCTTTTGTGCTGGTTACAATGGAAAACTTGAAAGTGAGCAAAGCTGCTGGTTTCAATGCACTTGCACATATTTAATACGTGGACAAATTTTAAGTGGACTTTATCTTTGCGGATTGAATCAAAGAAACTCATCACAAAGCCTAGAAATCATGCGATTTTACTGCTAAAGCAAAAACGTGGCTTTTACGTGTATATTAACAGCGTAGAAAATTACTGACCTACGATGGATTTGACAATGTGATTTATGCATGTTTAGGGCGGGGGAGGAGAATGTGGCATTTACAGGAGTAAGAACATCTTTGATTATCATATAATGGAAGATTCACAAGCCGGTTAGAGCCACATTTATCTGTTTAACAAAATGGTGTTTAATAAGTGGGGACATGAACGGAAGTGGGCCTTCCGTATTCTGGTCCAAATTGCGCGGCTTGACTTTGGCTTGCCATCTGAAAACAATTTAATTGCTACCAGTCAATCAGCGATAGGGGATACCAGTTGGTCAATACTAATTCGAGACTTATCGTCTACAACTATTGATTGGCTGATTGTTCCTCTCTCTATCTCACACATTTCTCACTTTATCTTTCGCATTCGGCCTCTCTCTTGCAGAACCATTAGAGACTATCGTCTACTGATTAGTCCTCACTCGCTTTCTATGTTCTTTGCCCTCTTGAGAGTTCTTGCCCAGGCCTGTTCAGGGTCTCCTCTCCCCGATCTCGCGCCTCTCTTCGCATCTCAGCTCTTGGAAGGTAGTCGCTTTTCCATCTCTTATTAGCGTGTCGTTTCTGTGTTGATTCTGTCGCTTTGGTTATTGGAAAAATCGACTGAACTAAGTGTGTTTCTGGGGCTCTTTTTGTCTATTGGGGATGTGGGGGTGGCTGCTGAATATACCAGAGGAGGGTGTTCTATTCTCTCCTTTGGAGTCAGCTGTTATTATTGGTTAACGAGGTATGTCCCCGGCTCAGATTTGACTTCGATGAAAAATAGGAAAGCCTTTGTTTTCGACTTTAGATGTGGCTAATCCTATGATGGCCATCGCTGTTTGATTGTTAGTTGCATTGTAATTCGGTATTGATCTTTTGTTGAACTAGAATGAGTAGGTCTGCAAGCACGCTAGACTCTCGTGCGCAAAATTGCCAAATTTCGCTTGAATCCGGAGACCATTTTTTTTGTGCGTTGTGAGGTTTCTCTATGTTTGAAGGTCCTAGTTCAATTTATAGAAAAATAAATCAGAAAAATAAAAGTAGGCTGGTTCTAGGGTCAACTAGTTTGGTTCTTGGTTACAAAACGGAGAATCAATTATTACGAAATAAGTTCCTGATTCTTAGGTTAGAACCTACTCATCCCAAAAACGATCATTCTAAGAGTAAGTCTTCTTTTAAGGAGATTTCATTCGACAATTTTTCCTCCCTATGAGTATATTTGCCCTCACCCCTAACTTGTTTTCTCCCTTCTTTAGCCAAAGAAGAAAAGAAAAAACTCATTTTCTCCCTTCAAAGCTTTAAAAATTGACCGAGTCTTTACATGAAAGAAAGGAAAAGTTAATGAGGAATAAAAAAATACGGTAAAAGTTGGAGCATTTTAACTATATTGCTACTTTTTACCCTCTCTCAACTCACGATAGTTTCAATCATTATAATATAAAACATACCCAAATTCATAGTATGACACTTCTTAAGATCTTCCACATGATATCCAACAATAAGAAAAAAAACCTAATTGATTTTATGACACACACATGAAAACAATCAAATGAATCGAGCCATATGTGCATATTAGGAGATTCACCTAGCTTTTACATCACTCATTTCTTACACCTCTTTTGTTACAAACAATAAATTCATTCTTCCAAAGGTGATTAACCAATTTTAACCTGACTTATCATGAATTTAGCTGATAATCCTATTCTGCTTCCATTTAATTGGATATAAAATCTTTGCTGTGATATTCTCAAGCACTCAAAGCCATTGTTTCAAATCTTGGTCATCTCTGAATTTTCCTCAGCAGCTGCCTTCTACTTCCTTTCTTCTCTTCTTCTCCTCCTTCCACCGAATTAGTACCTAATTTCTAATCGTTCATACTAACATGGAGAAAGGGCAAAGTCAGAGCAAGGCAAACAAAGAGATGCAAGGCAAACAAAGAGATGCACCGTTTCATTTCAGGTTGTTCCTTTGCGGTGCTTCTTGTGTCTCTGTGCTTGTATTCAGTAATCTCAATAAGAAGAAAAAGAGTGCATAAAAAGAGAGCACTCAGTTTGGTGCCATCTAACAAATTATAGCTCTGTTTTACAGACAAAATATTAATCAACTTTATAGCTTTGAAAATTTGAAACGAAAGGCTCGGTGATAATATACCAGTTCAAAATAAATTCATTTTACATGGAATTGTAGCATGTGGTGCCGGCGTGGAGTAGATAAAAGATAAATAACCAGGAGCATTTGGTTATCTCTGCCTCAGATTTCCACTTCATTAAGAATATGACAATTTTAAACAAGAGTAAAATATAAAATCACATCCACAGTCACTAGCTCGGTCCTTTCTTCACGTCTTTCGCACATTTCTAATTCCGTTTCAACTCAATTATTATCTTTTAAATGATTTATCAAATTCTGATTTTCAATAAACAATTAAAAACCGAACTCATGCTTATATTTTTAATTGAATACTTGTACACAGATTCTAGTTCTTTATAGCCCAATCGAAAAATTAATGTACATGTTACTCGTGAGTGAATCAAGCCAACAAGTTTGACTTGAATAGGGTGAGGTCCAAAAGAAAATAAGGTCAGGACTAAAAGCAGGTGCAACTGCTCCTAGTCAATCAATTACCAATTAATTAAAGATTTCATTTTCATAAACTTGTTTGTAGAGATTAGTTCATCGATCCTTTTATTCAGCAGAAAAGCATTTTTCGTACCAACTTTCGCCCTCAAATTGCCATGCACAAAGGGCAGAGTTAGAGAAAGAGGAAAATTGATGACACTTCATTCCCTTTTTCACTTTTAATTCGTGTTCATGAAGATTTCTATGTGTCATGAATTCATAATTCAAAAGCCTTTTGGACATTACCTCTAAATATCGCTGCTTCCTTCTAAAAGTAAGCCCAGACACTGCATTCCCTTCTTTTCTGTGTTTTTTCCTAAATTATCTTTTATTTTTTGAATATTTCGCATCCTTCTTTTTTCGTTGGTTTACTGACTTTTCAAGAGCTGAATGATATGCCATGTCACGTCCCGAACCCCATCGGGCGCGCTACACCCTTACCTGGTCGATTTGCGCGATGTCCCAGGAATGTCGCTGACCTCAAATAACCATCAGAGATTTAAAGCCACAGCGGAATTCACAATTTGTCCCTGACAAATAAAACTGGGGAGAATAGGGAGAATACACATATTTCTTTACATTACCACTTATAAAATATTCACAACTTACAACCGCCAGATTTTACCACCATCGCGTATACTTGCACCCCGTGTTACAAACCATCGATATACCAAAAAGATCGATGAACTGACTTTCTATCCCAAAAATGTTACTTTCCAGAAATCTATTAAGAACCTCTGAACTAACCCCTAACGCCCCTCGCTAGGCGTCCATTCCGAGTCTAACTCCTCATCTTCCGATTCCGAACTCTCCTGAGCAGACTGCTCCTCTGAGGGCTCTGATTCTGCTTCGATCACAATCGGGTGATTGATGTCGCCCTACTCAGCTGGAGCTACGTTCTGATTCTCCTCATCCAAGAAATCGAAGAAATTATACTCAGGCACGTAATTGGGATCCATGTATTCCTCAAAAGGGACTATATACTTCGGGTCTCCTACAGACTCTTCCGGCTTCTCAGGCTCGTCATCAGGCTCTACCTCGGGCTCTGCTTCGGGCTCTACCCCCACTGGTTCTTCCTCAGGAATTGGTTCTAAGTTTATATCGATTAAGTCGTCCTCAACCTGCGATGTTTCGGGTTCAGGATCGTGCTCAGCCTCCGAAGATCCTTGAGCAGTGGGTGCAAGGTGCATCTCGGATTGTGCTAAACTAACCTCTGTACTGGTCAACTCACCATCAGTCGGGGGTACGGCAGTCGGATCCCAATCTCCGACTAAGTCAAAAGGCACATCAAAATCTCTGACGGGTCCGAACTCATCCCCATCAGCATCACGGAAGAACCAAGCAGTATAGACATGAGTCTCCCACAAGGGTAGTCCTACCTCTATAAAAATAGTCATAGTATACCTAATCCAGGTCATGTTATCGGGCATAAGGAATTCTGCAACTTCATTCTCAGTGTGCACTGGCACCCCAAAACGTACTGGCGGTGGCAGAGGATTCATGGATCCTGTCGGGGTTCTGAAAATGTTGGTTTAAACAACCATGAGAATACTTCTCAGTAAATTCACTCCTAAACCCCACCTAGGCTATCACGTACCTCCAGACAATTACAAAGCACATTCACACGCGTCAAATCTTCAAACAACATGCATATTACACACAATCACACGCATATACAATTTCCCACGTCGTGCGTTCCTTTCGTTCTCATCATCACTTTCCACATTCCTCGCCAGTGACCCGCGTAAACGTACACGCCTCAGGTACACTGCGACCACTAATCACTTTCCACATCACTTGCCAGTGACCTGCGTTGAAGTACATGCCTCAGGCACACTGCGATCATTCACCACATCCGGCCCGCGTACCCGTTCACGCCTCAGGCCCCAATCGCAACCTGAGCATCACACGCCCCAGGCCCGATCCCAACTCAGCCCGCGCCAAATGCGACAGGCCTACATAATTGGAACCCGAGCTTATAATGCCTCGGTCCAATTCCGGTCTCACCCAAGCTGATCGTGCCTCAGACCGATTCTCATTCTTGCTTTTTCAAGCCTCAGTCTGTGCCAAATGCAACAGACCTACGTGATCGCGGCCCGAGTTTATGATACTCGGCCCGATCCCAAACTCGCATTTTCGCACTTTCCCACACTTTCCCACCATCACTTGCCACATCACAACTTCTCCTTACTCATGCACATACTCAGCATGCATGTACCATACACAAGTGGCTCATCACACGTGGCCCGTACACGCATCAATTACACACAACTCATGCTCACTCAACATTCAACATAGCCAATGATAATAATTAAAATAATCTGGCCACGCGTGCACCCAACAGGCATAATTAAATCAACCAATTGCACAATCACACATTCAATTCCACTATCCCAACTCAATTATATTCCAAATGCACAATAAACACAAAAATGGCTATTTTTCTCTAACCAAACGACGTCAAATCGATTCCGGTCCTTCACGAGACTTTCTCACCATAATTTCTTGGCTCTAAAAATCCAACTTGCGTCCCGATCGGCCCATCACGACCCCATGAACAGTAAATCACAGCTCGTGAACAGTAATTCGCAGCTTATAAACACACATATAACTATCACAATCGCGAGTAATTTCAGTCACAAGGACCCTCACAATTCAGCCATGACATCACACAACAATCCAACACATATACACCACAAATCAAGCCATAAACACATTATTCCGAACCACAAATTCCAGCATGTATACTTCTCGTAGGCAGCCCTTATTTACTCTCTAAATAACCCCCAAACCATCATAATTCCAGCCATAATTTCACCCAAGGTGAACTCGATAAATTCGTCCATGAAACAAACCCCAAAATTTGCCGATCACTAGTCAGTTAATACCGAAATCATTATTTTTCTTCCACCAAACGACGTCAAATCGATTTTGGTCCTTCACGAGACTTTTTCACCATAATTTCTTGGTTCTAAAAATCTAACTTGCGTCCCGATCGGCCCATCACGGCTCCGTGAACAGTAAATCATAGCCACTGTTATTTTTTAATTTCCAATAATTAATGCCTGAATTAAATCCTAAGGCCCGCCATAAAATTTCCACTACCAATTCATACAATTCCGCACCTAACTTTATACAGATTTCACCCAAAATTGCCCGTCGATACCCGAAATCCTAAATTGGGTTTAGAGCGCGACTTACCCGCGTTCTAAACTATCGCGGCTAGAATGGAAAGCGGTAGCGCTTAATCAGGAATGGTGGCGATGGCGTACAGCTTCCGAGTGGCGGCAATCGGCTTGGGGGACGACGACGCGGCTTGGGCGGCGACGACGCAGCTTGGACGGCGATTGGGGGCTCACGGCCAAGAGAGAAAGACCGAGAGGGAGAGAGAGAGAAAACGGCGGCTTGGGGGGCAACATGGTGCGGTTCGGCGAGCGGACGGCGGCGGCTTGTGGGCATGACCGGCGATCGGCAGTCCGGCGCGGCGGCGACGGCAAAGGGAGAGAGAGAGAAATCGGTGGAGAAGGAGGAGTTCACGGTCAAGAAGGGCGAGGGGAAATTCACGGGGAGAGAGAGGAAGATGGAGGAGAGAGAATGGTCAATTTTAGACCTAAATAGGAAATTTGACCCCTTTTTGGCATTTTACCAAAATGCCCCTCTCTCAAAATTTTGATCCGACGGTCCAAATTCGATCTAATTTTGAAATCAACGACCCAGATCGAATCTTGCCAAAAATATCCAAGGGCATACTTATAATTTCCAAAATATCCAAGGGTAAAATTGTCCAATCAAAATTTGAGGGCAAAATTACCAAAATGCCCTTTACTCATAAAACATACCCTTTAATAAATTCTAGGGGTATTTTGGTCACTTTCTCTGTTTCTTGTCCAAATTGAATTTTTCCGAAAGAATTAAGCGCACCAAAAATTGACACGTGTCACGTGCAACGTCGCCCTAGCGTTCCGTCGTGACTTCCTAATTTTCCGGTGTCCAATTTGGGCAAAATTTCAATAATTAAATTCTATTAAACGCAACTCGAGCGTTTCTCGAGCTAACGGGTGGCTTGCTGGGGAAATTCGTGAAATCGACTCATGACTGATACTAAATCGAGTCACGTGCAAGTCCATTCAGTGCGTGACGACCTCAGTTGTCATTAAATTCGCGAAGATCAATCATTTGATCCGAGGGATACGATCGTTCGGTATAATTTCAGAATCATTCGTCAAGTCGTTTCGTGGTCCAACGGAATCACCCGCGATCTACTACTAGGACAATGGCGAACTGACCCCCAACTATCCTTGGATCGGCCAACAGTGGTTCAAAATATCACTTCCACGATTTAATGGTCGAAATCCATTCACGATCGAATTTCCTTTAGTCGCATGAATTTAATTCCCCTATTAGCCTTTCCCTAATGGTTAGCATTCCCAGGGGTGATCAGTTCCGGGCGAGAAATTTACTACGAGCACATTTCATAAAACTCAGTTATTTCATAATTTCCAATTGGCGGAAATTTCGGAATGTCACGTGCCAACAAAATTGTAATAAAAAAATGAGCCGGAAAAGAACGCAAGGACAGTGTACAAGTATTTCATATATCATTTATTAACTTAATACTGGTGTCATTTAACAAATTATAGTTCTATTTTGCAGACAATACATCAATCAATAATTTAAATTTGAAAGTTTGAAGTGAATAGCTCAGTAACATCATATCATAAATTCGTCTTATATAAAATTATTGGCATGTGGGGTTGGCATGAAATAAATAAGAGAGAAATGACAACGACCATTTGTTCATCTTTACCTCACATTTCCAACTTCATTAGGAATATGACAATTTTAAATAAAATTAAAATATGAAATCACCGAATTTGAACCAAAACATAAAAGAAGTGAAGCAACCGACCCGATACGAATAGAGAAGCAACATTCGCACAAAAAGAGAAAAGAACATAGGAGAGAGAGAGAGAGAGAGAGAGAGAGAGAGAGAGAGAGAGAGAGAGAGAGAGAGAGAGAGAGAACACAGTTTGAGATTGATTGAAGTTAAGCAGAGGGAGAGAGTACCTTGTTGCAAGCCATTGGAAGAGAGAGGAGCGTATCAGCTTGTCAGGGAAGCTCGAGTTTTCCTGGAGAAATAAGGTCGAGAGACTTGTACACTTTTAGCAATTCTTTTTTTTTGTTCGGGAAAAAAAATCAAGTGAAAGCTTCATTGAGCGGTCCTTAAAGGCCGTAGAAATTCAAAGACTTTGGACATTCTTTTTTTATCAATGATTTTTGTGAGCGATCATTCCACTAAAGATACATCAACAATTCATGCCGTGTCATATTAATTGTATCATGTTGAGTTAGGATATAACACGAATATGACAAAACCCAAACAATACGTGTTTAGTAAATGCGTACGAACACAACACTTTTTATAAAGCAGGTCAGACAACACGACATGACAAATGTGATAATTAAATGTGTCACCATATAAAATGTCAACACGACACCGTGCAAAATGCTAACCTGTATACATGCAAAAAGATGCAACACATTGCATTACATCTAAAGGAAAGAGCAAAAATGCTTCCCCTAATATTCTAATTACAAGTGAGACGCAGCCTTTTGGATTAATATTAATCCTATTTAAGACCCATAAAATTTAATCATGCAAAAAGCCTCAATTTCAAACATACTAAAGCGATAAACTTCAAAATCTAAAAATTAAGAACAGAAAAACAAGCAGACCATGAAAGAAGAGGGGGAAAGTTAAAATTCCTCGAAATATGTTTGGATACATGTTGGGTGCAAATGATGTAAATGGAACTTAATTTCATTGATAGACTTAATTTTCCTTCATTCTATACATCCTTAAGAAGGAAGTAAGGCCAAATTTGGAAGAAAAGTGCAATTTTTGCATTTCCTCTCATTTCTATGCACTTTTAGAAAGAAATAAAATTTGGGCCCAAAAGGAAGTATTTCCCTTTCATTTAGAATCATTTTTATCGACTTCCTTCATAATTTAAACAGCTAAGCAATTGAAAAATTTTCCTTGGTTAATATTTGTGACATTCCGAATTTTCCGCCAATTGGAAATTATGAAATAACTGAGTTTTATGAAATGTGCTCGCAGTAAATTCTCGTCTGGAACTGATCATTCCTGGGAATGCTAACCATTAGGGAAAGGCTAATAGGGAAATTAAATTCGCGCGACTAAAGGAAATTCGATCGTGAATGGATTTCGACCATTAAATCGCGTAAATGATAGTTTGAGCCACTGTTGGCCGATCCAAGGATAGTTAGGGGTCAGTTCGTCACTGTCCTAGTAGTGGATTGCGGGTGATTTCGTTGGACCACGAAACGACTTGACGAATGATTCTGAAATTATACCGAATGATCGTACCCCTCGGATCAAGTGATTGATCTTCGCGATTTTAATGACAACCGAGGTCGTCACGCACCAAACGGACTTGCACGTGACTCGATTCAGTATCAGTCATGAGTCGATTCTGCGAATTTCCCCAGCAAGCCACCCGTTAGCTCGAGAAACGCTCGAGTCGTGTTTAATAGAATTTAATTATTGAATTTTTGCCCAAATTGGACACCGGAAAATTAGGAAGTCACGACGGAACGTTAAGACGACGTTGCACATGACACATGTGAATTTTCGGTGTGCTCAATTCCTTCGGAAAAATTCGATTTGGACAAGAAATGGAGGAAGTGACCAAAATACCCCTAGGATTTATTAAAGGGTATGTTTTAAGGGTAAAGGGCATTTTGGTAATTTTGCCCCAAAATTTTGATTGGACAATTTTACCCTTGGATATTTTGGAAATTACAAGTATACCCTTGGATATTTTTGTGCAAGAATCGATCTTGGCCGTTGGATCAAGATAAGATCGAATCGGGACCATCGGATTAAAAATGTGAGTAAAGGGCGTTTTGGTCATTTCTGCCATTGGTCAAAGTGGACACTATTTGGTCCAAACTCATTTCTCTCTCTCGATTCTCATCATCTTCTCGAATCAGCCCCCCCTTTTTTTTTTCTTTTTGCCGTGAGTTTCCCCCTCCCCACCGTGACTCTCTCTCTCTCACGCCCAAGCCGCGCCGTCGCCATCCAAGCTGATCGCCGCCACCCGGAAGTCGTACATTGCCGCCGCCGTCCCCGATTAAGTGCCACCGCTCCGTTCTAGCCGCAATAGTCTAGAACGCGGGTAAGTCGCGCTCTAAACCCAATTTAGGATTTCGGATATCGATAGGCAATTTTAGGCGAAACCGGGCATAGGATAGGTGCGGAATGGCATGATTTAGAAGTGGGATTAGGTGGCAGGCCTTAGAATTGAAACCAGAAAATTTTTATTGAAAAATTCAGAAAATAGGGGCTATGAATTACTGTTCACGAGCTGTGATTTACTGTTTACGGGCTGTGATGATTTGTTCGGGACGCAAGTTGGATTTTTAGAACCAGTATTTTATGGCAAGAAAGTTCCATGAAGGATTGGAATTAATCCGACGCCGTCTGGTGGGAGAAAAATGAGAATTTACGTGTTGAACGTATATTTAAATTATAAATAAATTGTGGTGATTAAATTGAGTATGTTGTTGTGCAATTGGGTGACTGTATATGTTTGTTGGGTGCACACGTGAGTTAGATTAAATTAATTATTGGTATTGCCATGTCATATGTTGAATGTGCATGAGCTACGTGTAAAATATTGCGTGCGCAGGCCACGTGTGAAGGACCAGTTGCGTGTGATAAATGCGTGTGGAGCATGGCATGAGTGAGAAGGAAATTGTAGTGTGGCAAGTGATGGTGGGAAAGTGTGTGAAAGTGCGAAAGTGCGAGTTTGGGATCGGGCCGAGTATTATAAACTCGGACCGCGATCACGTAGGTCTGTTGCATTTGGCACAGGCTGAGGCTTGAAAAAGCAAGAATGAGAATTGGTCCGAGGCACGATCAGCTCGGGTGAGACCGGGATTGGACCGAGGCATCATAAGCTCGGGTTCCGATCATGTAGGCCTATCGCATTTGGTGCAGGTTGAGTGTTGGATCGCAGTGTGCCTGAGGCGTGTACTTCAATGTGGGTCACTGGCGAGTGAAAATGGAAAATGAATGATCGTAGTGTGCTTGAGGCGTGTACTTCAACGCGGGTCACTGGTGAGTGAAAATGGAAAATGAATGATCGTAGTGTGCCTGAAGCGTGTACTTCAACGCGGGTCACTGGCGAGTGAAAGTGAAAAATGAATGATCGCAGTGTGCCTGAGGCGTGTACTTCAATGCGGGTCAATGGCGAGTGAAAGTGAAAAATGAATGATCGCAGTGTGCCTGAGGCGTGTACTTCAATGCGGGTCAATGGCGAGTGAAAGTGAAAAATGAATGATCGCAGTGTGCCTGAGGCGTGTACTTCAACGCGGGTCACTAGCGAGTGAAAGTAGAAAATGAATGATCACAGTGTGCCTGAGGCGTGTATTTCAACGGGGATCACTGGCGAGTGGATGTGAAAGTGAAAATGAGAATGGAAGGAATAGTGGGATGAGAACGATACATGCACGTGTTTGCATACTATGTGATTGTGATTGAGTACGGATGTGCGCATGTTTGAGTTTGACTATAATATTTGATGTGCATGCAATGTAATCGTTTGATGTGTACGAATGCACGTGTGTCTATGTGATTGTTTGGAGGTACGTGATAGCCTAGGTTGGGTTTAGGGGTGTACTTACTAAGAAGTGTCTCACGGTTATTTTCAACTAAATATTTCAGAACCCCGACCCGAGCCATGAATAATCCACCTCAGCTACCAGAACTTTTTGGAGTACCTGTGCATACAGAGTTTGAGGTTGCAGAGTTCCCGATGGACGATAATTTTACTTAGATTAAGCACACTTCTACTGTTTTCGTAGACGTAGGTTTACCTCTTTTTGAAGAACAGAAATACACTGCTTGGTTCTTTCGGGATGGAGACGGGGCTGAGTTCGGGCCCGTTAGAGGTTTTGACGTTCCCTTTGATTTAGTCGGAGATTGGGGCCTAGCTGCCATATCTCCTATAGATGGAGAGTTAACAAGTACGGAGGTTAGCGTAGTGCAGTCTAGGATGCATCCAGCAGCCGCCGCTCAGGGATCTTCGGAGGCTAAGTATAAGCCCAAGCCCAAAGCATCGCAAGCTGAGGATGATCCGATGGACATAGATTTAGAACCAATACCCGAGGAGGGACCAGAGGAAGAGGAACCAGAGGAAGAAGAACCAGAGGATGAGGAACCAGAAGAGGTGGAGCCCGAGTTAGAGCCTGATGATGAGTCTAAAGGGTTGGATGAGCCGGCAGGAGACCCGAAGTATATACTCCCTTTTGAGGAATACATGGATCCCAATTACGTGCTTGAGTATAATTTCTTCGATTTCTTGGCTGAGGAGTATCAAAACGCAGCTCCAGTTGAGTCGGGCGACATCAATCACCCGATTGTGATCGAAGCAGAGTCAAAGCCCTTAGAGGAGCAGTCTGCTCAAGAGAGTTCGGAATCGGAAGATGAGGAGTTAGACTCGGAATGAATGCCTAGCAAGGGGCGTTAAGGGTTAGTTTAGGGGTTCTTAATAGGTTTTTGGAAAGTAACATTTTTGGGATAGGAAGTCAGGTCATCGATCTTTTTGGTATATCGATGTTTTGTATCACGGGGTGCAAGTATACGTGATGGTAGTAAAGTCTGGCAGTTGTAAGTTGTGAATATTTTATAAGTTGGTAATGTAAAGAAATATGTGTATTCTCCCTATTCTCCCCAGTTTTATTTGTTAGGGATAAATTGTGATTCCTGTTGTGGCTTTAAATCTCTGATGGTTATTTGAGGTCGGCGACATTCCTGGGACGTCGCGCAAATCGACCAGATAAGGGTGTTGCGTACCCGATAGGGTTTGGGACGTGACAATATTTAAGCTTTAGTTAATTTTATACATGAACGATGCCTAAAACTTGAAACCTGCCAAATTAAAAACGTGATTGATGGAAATTTCCTCTAATTAGGTAAGTGCATGTATCTAGAGGATGAGATTTATTGGGCAACAATTAATTGGCACTGGGATTAAACAGAAGGTGTTGTGAAAAAGGGGTTCCTACATAATTTCAATATCTTAGGCGTGAACCGAAAGAATCCATCTTGAAATATGTGTTCAAATATTTGAATGTGTTTCAACTATGTGTTTCTGAACAAGTAAATGATGTGGGTTTTTGGAGGCCTCTTTAGGGCCACCTAATCTTCCGCAGTGAAACGACGTCAGCTTACTTAACTGAAGGCCGTGTCTTCATTACCTATCTCTTTCTCAAGAACACGAACCTTCTTCAGCATTGCCTCGGGGAGAAATAAACGTACACACTCTTCGGAGTGGACCAAGCCAACAAAGCATTTGCAGAAAAGCATCTTAAAAGCATCTTTTGTTGTTCATCAATCCTTTTGAGCAGGAGAAAAGCATCTTTTCGTTTCAACTTTCCCCCCTCAGATCGCCATGGACAAAGAGTTGAGTCAGGGAAAGAGAAAGAGCACAGAGGAAGAGAGCATTGAGGGAGCATCCACTTCTTCGTTCATCTCTCTTGTACCCACAGGACAAGGTGACGATCAATACGACGTATTCTTGAGCTTTAAAGGCTCAGATACTCGCAAGAAATTCACCGATCATCTCTACTGGAGACTGGTCAACGCAGGTATTTCCGTGTTCAAGGACAATAACAGCATCCCAATTGGCAAGCAGTTTGGTTCACAGATTCTCAGTGCTATCTCACGATCTAAGATTTCGATCCTCATCATCTCCCAAAATTATGCTACAAGCAAATGGTGCCTCCGCGAGCTCATTCATATCATGGACTACAAGAAGAGCACGTCACACGTAGTGTTGCCAATTTTTTATGAAGTGAAACCATCAGATGTGCGGTATCTACAAGGAAGTTTTGGGGAGGCCTTCTATTCAAGTCAGAAGCTTTTTAATGAGAAGGATATCCTAGAAGTGCAGCAAGCACTTAAAGATGTGAGTGACTTACATGGATGGGAATCTGAGAAAGTTGCTAACGGGTACTTCACATAACTTTTTTCTTTTTTTGATAAGCAAGTTTTCTACTTCACGCATAACCGATGAAATACAGATGTATCACTTTCACTGCAAGCTTAGAAAAGATCCCCAAAATGTCCCAATAATGCCTCGAAGAACAAACACTAGTACTTCCCAATATGTCCTGAAAACTAAACCAACCACAACTTAAACCAAAGATCCCGTAGCGTCCAAGAATTTTACACTTGTCTCCGTCCCAGAGCAAAAAAAGAAAGAAACAACCCCTGTAGCCAATAGTATCAATCACTAAATAACATGCCTAGAAAGGACTCCAATGCTCGGTCTTCCAAAACTTGATCACTCCCAGATAAAATAAACCTCCTTATGCCAACGGGTTGGCTCAGATGATAAGAATTGGACACTTCACATTTACCATGTTTAGGTTTGATTTCCAATGCCAGTAACCCCATTGGTAGGTGATCTTGGGGTAACCTCCTCTCCTTCTAAAATTTTTTAACCTCCCCCCAAAAAATTGACCTCCTATCTTTCTACTGGAGGCAAACTTAATCCTTATAACGAACATTATAGTTCGAAAGACTCTTCATGAGCCCGGTGCACCACCTTATTTTATTTCAACAAGATCAATCTGTTCGCATAACAGGGTAGGGAAAAAAATGAAACGACCTATTGCAAGTTAATTGTAAAACCAAAACGGCTTGCATGTTAATTGGCCCCATATATCCTTCATTATATGCCGGTCTCTTGATGAGATTAAGTATAATCACAAAGTTATCATTGAGTTTTGTTGTTTGACAGGCATGAAGGAGAATTAGTGGAACAAGTTGTCGAAAATATTCGGAGCCAGTTGCGACAAGATTATCAGCTTGATGTTACTAAGCACTTAGTTGGAATTGATTATCATGTGAACAAAATCAGGAATTGGGTATACACTTCTACCACTAATGCTCCAATGATTGGAATCTATGGCATGGGCAGGATCGGAAAAACGACTCTTGCCAAGGTAATCTATAACCGGCTATCGAATGATTTTGTGCATCGTAGCTTCCTTGCAGATATTCGAGAAACAACTTGCTGCAAAAGTATTCCTTATCTACAAAAGCAACTAAGGACATACTGCAAATCGAACATAAAGTTGGGAATGTTGACGATGTAATTAATAAAATCAAATCTGGATTCAGAGGAAAAAAGGTTCTCATTCTTCTCGATGATATAGATGACAACAATCAACTAGATGCGCTGGCTAGAGAACCTAATTGGTTTATGGGGGGAAGCATGATCATTGTTACAACTAGAAATGAAGCCATTCTCGATCTGTTCTGATCGATTTACGGAGCTAACCCTTGCTGTTTGGAAATTCGCATTGCCCAGGCCCAGAAATCGCAGCTCGAGAACCGATTCGTGGAGGCCGACCAGTGCAGAAAGGAGTTGGAGCTGAAAATCATTGCGAGCGATGAAATGTTGCAGACTTCTAGACAAGAGCGAGAGCTGTTGCCGATTGAACTCGAGAGCGCACTCCAAAAGGCTGAGGAGGCGAGCAGAAGAAAAGGAGATTCCTCAGGCACAAATTACTTCACTGAGTTCTCCATGAATGAAATTGTGGAAGCTACGCAGAACTTCGACCTATCCTTGAAAATCGGAGAAGGTGGTTTTGGGAGCGTGTATAGAGGTTTCCTTCGACATACGCCGGTGGCTATAAAGATCCTGAACTTTCCTAGCATGCAAGGTTCACGAGAATTTCAACAGGAGGTAAGAATTCCCGTGTATCCTCTACTTGTTTTCATGTTTTCTCTAAATCATATTAAGAATGATAAAAATATATAAAGACTGGTCCATCACTAAGTAAATTTGTTTTCCACAATAATACAGCTATGGCATCAGGAATTCACTGTAAGAGGACATTCCTCACGGTGATCGAGAACATCATTGTTGATCATCGAACTCTTTGATTGAATATCTCACAGGTGGATGTGTTGAGCAAGGTGAGGCATCCTAATCTCATCGCGCTCATTGGCGCTTGTCCCGAGCCCTACACTCTTGTTTACGAATATATGCCAAACGGTAGCCTAGAAGACTGGCTCTGCAGCAGCAACAGGGCGAAGCAGATGCCGTGGCGAGCACGAATACGCATCGCCACGGAGCTCTGCTCTGTCCTGGCCTTCCTCCACTCTTGCAAGCCTCACAGCATCGTCCATGGGGACGTCAAACCGGGGAACATCCTACTGGATGCGTACCTCGTGAGCAAGCTCAGCGATTTCGGCATCTGCCAACTGCTGCCCGGCAGCGAGCGGTCGAGTGACAACACCACCGTCGTGTACCTGACCGACCAAAAAGGGACGTTCGGGTACATGGACCCCGAGTTCCTCGTCACACGAGAGCTCACGACAAAGTTCGATGTCTACTCTTTCGGGATTGTACTGCTGCAGTTATTGACAAGGAGGCCCGCCTTCGGAGTAGCGAAGGGCGTGCAAAGGGCAATTAGCGCGGGGACTTTGGAGGCCATCTTGGATCCATTGGCTGGAGATTGGCCCTATGAGCTGGCCAAGGAGTTGACTCATTTGGCTTTGAGGTGCTGCGCGATGAGCAGAAGGGATAGGCCGGATCTCCGGTCAGACGTGTGGACGGTGCTCAAATCGGTCGGAGCTTCCTATCGATAAATCTAGACTAGTGAATACTCAGGAATTGAGTGATATACACATTCGGATGTGTACTTTGAACTTCAAATAATTTGACTTTCCGGGTCATGTGTGGCGGTCGTAGCCGAGTACCGGCCGGTTTGTGTGTATGTACATACATAGGTCTTTTGCTACGTCATGCATTGAGTTATCTTGTTGAAAGTTCTTCCTGTATGTGCCCACCATTGTTCTCACGAATAGATTTTTTCGTGTGCATTAACTACATGAACAGTGAGATGGGATTTTGCTTAATTATATGCAGAATCAGATCCACATATAGAGCAGCAAGAAAATTTAATGCCCTGTTATGCTGTTCAGTCCTATTAAACCCACTTCACTTCCATGAACAATTTCTCATGGAAGAAATACAATTCTCTCTATCTTTCCTATCCTTTACGTGCTAGACTTTCCCTCTCTTATTTCCACTTGAATTTCTATCTCTATGTTCTTGACTTTAGGGAATATTACGGCTAGTATTCTTCACCCCCTTTCGTCTCCTCCACATTTAACCCTCAGAGTGTTGTCAATAGTTACATGTTACTATTTTATTGGAGAGGGCGAGTAAATTTGGCCTACCTTTTGTTCTTCACCCCCTTTTGTTAAAGACGAAAAGATGATTAAATGCTCTTATCATATATTATTTATTTAATACCTATAAGCAATCAATTCAAACGAAGGTCGCTGTTTATGCAGAAAGGGTGAGCAATTTCAAGTTCCTCTTGTCACAGGTTCCAGGGTCTAATGGGTTTTTTTTTGTTTCATTTTTAGTTAAATAAAATGAAAATGAATTCAATAATACTAAACAAACTTGTCATTTACCAAAAAAAATACAAAATACTAGTTTTTCTGGAATTACGGTTCAAATAATTACAATTAAATGAGAAGTCATTGTGTGAATTAATACACAACATAATTCACGAGGGACTAGCATGTCGATCAAGACAATATCCAAGACCACAAACAAAATGGAAAGCAGGAAAAAGGAAAGAAAGATGAGCTTTTGGTGCTCAAATATCCATGAAAATTTGTTCCAAATTTTGATCACCCGAAATCAAAAGAAACAATAATTATAGTCAATAACTTAATAATAGTTTTAAATTTAAAATTGAAGTTTAACGTATCGATCATTTACAACTGCAACTACAACTTTTTTTTTCTCCTTTCACCATCCATTATCACCATGGTTTTAACTATGCAACTATCAAGCTTAAGATGTTTCTTGAAAGAGTGAATGACGAAAACAATCGAACCTCACTAAAGAACAAAAACTTGGCTCAGATACATGACAATAAATACCCAAATATGACAAGTTAAGCAAAGTAATGAGCATGCGAATGCTGGGTACTCTAAAACCATAATAAGCCAAAGGTCTAAACAAACTTTATAAAATGTTGTATATGCCCCTCTGAAGCATACAGCTACATTCCCAAACGCAAGTCTTCACAAGAAAAAAAATTGAATACCAATCTCTCAGTGAATCAATAAATCATCCTTCTTCAATGGATGAAAAAGACATCCAATCAAACCATGCACTTGTAGTGATGGGCTACAATTTTTCTGCTAGACCTCTTAGAGTCGATCATTTAAAGAAGATATTTGCCCTTTGTTTCACATGGTAATGGTCCAACTCTTTGGAGAGACCAAAAAAAAAACTTCCAACCACTAAAAAACAAAACCAAGAATCAGTGGTTCCTAAAAAATTGGAATAGGGAACTAGAACCTCCCTCCCTAAAACCGAGAACCAAACCGGACCGGTGGGTCTGATTCTTCGGTTCGTGTTCTACCCTAGAACTGTGCTCACCCCTACCATGTTGCCCAAAGAGTTTCTTCTCAAATCCATGCAAACAATAATTCACTTTGCTCTCAAAAACACCAATTTTTGGAGGTAAGAGTCAATCGGGCAAAGTAATGGAGATATCATCTGTTTCTCATTACTTTCCTATATTATTTAACCATCAATTGAGTAATATGATCTAAAGTTAATCACACAGTATAGTTACATTAAAATGAAAATTATATTGCTACGTAATTAGTAGTATGCTTGAATTAACAAATATGTAAATTATTGAGGACAAGTTAATATAATTAGTGTCACGCCCCGGACCCCGCCGAGCCCGCGACATCCCGCCATCGGTCGTATTGAACGCGACGTCCCAGGACGCGTCGCCGACCCAAACGAATTACGCAAGCGGAAGCACATAAAACAACCCAGACATTAAAAACATAACCAAGGGATAGAACATCGAAATTTAATAAACACATACCATTATAAAGCATTCATTAATACAAAATGATAACCCGGCTACCAATTTCAAACCACAATTTTCAAAAGGGGGCGGTGGTTGACAAGCCTATCTCCTCTACAAAAAGGTGCTCAAAAGACAGGGTAAACTGGTCTATCCTCCAATCCCTGTGGTACCCTGGCGGCATCTCCGGATCGATCACGGTCGCGGATCTGAAAGTGGTTATATAATAACCGTGAGAACGAGTCTCAATAAGCAATACCCTAAACCCTACGTAGGCCAATGCGTACCCAGACAAGCAGTACATGCAATCTAATTCCTAATATACCGAATTCACCTCAAAGTACTTACCTCGCCATCAAGCGCGTGCTAGCTCTACACATCAGTCAAATGTATTATAATAATAATAAATCGATAACATACCACAGTCATTCACACGCCAGCCACAATAGCACCCAATCAATTCCAACATTTCGATCGGTCAATCAATCAGTCAAATCAATCAATTTCAGTCACACTCGAATCGCATGCGTGATCGAACAGCTTTCCACGACCTCCCGGGTCCTTTCACTCGGCCCACGCCACTGCGCCTCAAGCCCTATCTCACAGCCCGCGCCACTGCGCCTCAGGCTCAGCCCTCAGATCAAGCCGGGCTCAGTCCCGCGTAACCACACCTCAGGACACTTTTCCTTTCCAATGACCCGCGTAACCTACACCTCAGGTCTAGTCATGCCTTATTCGCCACACCCGCGTAACCTACGCCTCAGGTTAGCAGCCCTCCGATCGATCCGGGCTTTTTCACATGCACATGCACCACATCACAATTTCGCCATTCTCACAAATCGCACCAACCAAATTCAAGGCACACTTGCAACATCTCAGTTTGCCAAATCAAAGCATCCTGCCAATCCCAGTCAGAGCCAATCCCAGTCACATCACAAGTCCGTCATACCCGATCACACCTTCGACATCCCAGACAGTCACATACGAACACCAATTTTCATCCACACGCGCCACCATAATACAATCAGTCAATGCACCACAACTAGACACATACTTATCATAAATTAATCTACCAATTGTCACATAATTCACACACTAGTCGTATTCTCCCGACTAATCTAATTTCTAATTTAATCACTAAATTGCACTAAATAAATCCCTAAGCATGTCTAATAATACCCATTATACTAAATAGGGATTAGGATATCACTTACAAAGCTTTGGTCCAGAGAAAAACTCACACGGGCTCAAACGGGCCGGATGAACAGTAATGGGCCGATGAACAGTATTCTGGATGAACAGTACGGGCCGGGATGAACAGTACGTCCCGGATGAACAGTGTTTCGGGATTAACAGTACCCCCGATGAACAGTGTTCGGGATGAACAGTACGGGCAAGGCGCGGGCTCGAAAGCGGCTCGGTGGGGCAGGCGGCCGGCTGGTCGGCTGGGGGGGGCGGCGTGCGGCGGTGGTGGGGCGGCGGCACGGCGCGGCGAGGGGCTGAGCTCCCACGTCGGCGAGCTAGACGGCGGAGCGAAGCAACGCGGCCGGCTGGACAGCACTAAGCCGTGACAGGCGCGGCGGCGAGCTATTGCTCGCGCGGAGAAGAGGGAGAGAATAGCCGGGTCGGGGTCGGGGGCGGCGGCTGGCTGGCGACGGCGCTGTGGCTAGCGAGGCGGCAGCGCGAAGGTCAGTCCGGCGAGCGGCGGTCGGGCAAGCAGGACAAGCGCCGGGGGAAGGCCAAAGGAGGGGGAGAATAAGGGGGAAGGTTTCTGTGGAGGCGGCGCGGCGAGCGGGGCGGGGCGGACGGCGGACGGAGGCTGGGGAAGATGCACGGCGGCCGGGTGGTGCGCGGCGCGGTGGTCGGGCGCGGCGAGTGGCTGGGCGGAGGCCGGTCGTGTGGGAGCAGAGGTGGGGTGAAGCCAGTCGGGGGGAAAAAGCCACGAAGAAGAAGAAGAGCAGAAGAGAGAGAGAGAGAGGAAAAGAAAAGAAAGAAAAGAAGAAAGAGGAGAGAGAGAGAGAGAGAGAGGTGTGTGTCAGAGGGGGGGCATGTGTGATGGACGTATGCATGGGCACACATGCGCGGCAGAGGAGGGAAAGAAAGAGGGAAAGAAAGAGAGAGGGGGGAAGAGAGAGAGAGAGAGAGAGAGAGAGAGAGAGAGAGTGAGTCAGACGCAATGATGGGGAGGGAAAGAAGGCGTGCGCAGCCAGATGCATGGGGAAGAGGAGAGACAGAACGTGCGGCAGGGGGGCTTAGGCGCGGCAGAAGGAGAGAGAGAAGAGAGAAATAAAAGAAAAATACAATCATTCTTATATTAAACTCAAACCGATGATCCAAATTCAAAACTGAAAATGATCTACCGGTCCAAAATAAGCCTCACATATAAAAAGGGACAAAGGCCAAATTAATTAAGTCAAACTATAACGAGAGAGATCTACTAGTCCAAATTTGCACTCAGTCAAAAACTCTCATTTTTCTATTATTCCTTGACAATCTCAACGTTGGCTACGATCATATTGATACCGTCCAATTTATTTCGTCCCGAAACTCCCGCAAATTGACTGTCAAGTTTGGGGTCTAAATAACGGCGAAAATTCGATCGAGTGCGATTCTAGCGAAATCTCTAATTTAAAATAATAACCGAGAGTGATCAATTCTCTGGCGAGATTTTACTATAAGCACACTGACAAATTACACGTTTTATAAATCCCAAATTGGGTCAAAATCCGGAATGTCACAATTAGTAATTAAGATGATCATTGCACTATGAGTAATATAAGATTTACTTATGAAATTTTAGATTATCATACCTAATAGTAAGGAACTAATACATGCCTATTATAATATTCGAATACTTGTTAATGTAATAATAATTGTATACAACACAATTATCTTCACATCAATAAATAAAAAAAATGTCTTTCAGTATATTATTTGCTATAATATGCGATTATGCCAAAATATCCTAATTGGTGTTACGATTACATAAAAAATGTTAATAGTATTAAGGATAATTAAGATAAACTTTAGCTGCAGTTAATATAATAACGAGAGTGGGGTATGAAACAAGAAACTAAACCTATAAAATTTCTATTATATGCCAAGGAAAAAGAAGTTCTAGTGAAGAAAGCGTTGCTGTTCCTAAACAAAACTCCAAAGACATGTAAACGGGGTCACTAAGCAGGTAAGACTCCGTAAGGAAAAACTATGATGATGAAAATCTCTAACATAGGTCCTGACCAGACCAGACCCCGTTGCTAGACCGCGTCCCGATCTTCACGCAGTCGATCGGCGGGGAGATCGGCGTGTTCAGCTGCCCGAAGGTCTGCCAACAGAAGGGGCCGTTGTCGTGAGAGGGGGGCTTCTGCGATGATGGCCTTAAGTCTATTGCTGACAGGGTGATGCCCTCGCAGGGCACGCTGTCGCTGCAAGCTAAGTCCACTGGTCTCTCTGTGTACGTCCCCGAGATTTTCTCGTAGGCGATGCTCCGCACCGCGACAGCCGACGATTGGTTCGTGCACGTCGTGTGGTCGCAGTAGTACTGGTCGATGATGATCGGCCATCGGACCTCGGAGACTCGAACGTTTGAGAACTTCACTCCGTAAACGGCCCCCGACCCGCCCTGCATTGGACACAATGCATTCATAGAAAGATATCAAAGAGCTAGGATATTATAAATTGTTAATTTCCTTTATGATTTTCAAGGCTGCTCATCTTAATGTCGTTCGGGATGCAAGTTCTTTTTACCTGCCATGACTTTATCCTAACGCCGTTTGTCGTCCCGTGCAGATCCACGTTTTGAACAGTAACGTTGTGCACACATGCTCTAGAATGGTCTTTTCCTAAGCTTCCGATGCTGATCCCGTGCCCGGGACCGCAATGTACATCGTGTATGTGAATGTTGGAACATCCGCTGACGATGGAAATGCAGTCATCCCCTGTATGAAACATGGTAACAAAATTCAAATTGAGCATTCTATTAATTGAAGAAATGTAACATTCAATATCTCTGTGTTTCCTATGCAACTTTCACGAAACTACAGCGAATGGAAATTGCGATTACCGCAGGCGAGAGTTGCATCATGGATGGTCACATCTTGGGAGTTCCCAAGGTGGATCCCATCGGTGTTTGGGCTGTCGCCCGGGGACGAAATGCTCATATCGTGCACGTGAACGCCGGTGCAGTGGTCGAATGTGAGGTGGAAGTTGGGGCTGTTCTGAATCTTGATGCCGCTAAACGTGACATTAAGACAGTGATCGAACCTCATTGCCTGAGCAACCAAAGCCATAAAAGGAATAAGAAGACCATATCAATCTTTTGCATGATCACACAATTTGGCAGACTCTGGTGATTATCGCTAGGAATGATTGGTTCTTAGTTCTTACAGTTGGTTTGTTCCGGGCCATTGAACTCAACTCATCTTTGGCCTGCCACAAGTTCAACAAAAGAGTAAACATGGAAACATGATTAGCCGAATTCTCAAGCAATGATTTTGCAAGAAAAGGCATATGGTACCTGCCCAACAACAGCACTGCCATTTATGTGTAAGTCCGTCTTTAAATATGAAATATAACAAAAATGACGCGCGGAGTGCCAAGATGTTACTCGTGATCTATATAGCGATATCATGTTGGACAACCCGAGATTGTCTCCATTTACCCTTCTTCCTATAGTGATTACTTCCCAAATTAATACTAATGAGTTCAAGGAAATCAAAATCATGTGAGAATTCAAGTCACGATTTTTGCAAGTAAATCATAAGGTAATTACGCGCAAAGAAAATTCATAAGTAACCCTAAAATATACTTATTTAAGTCAAGACAATAATCACCCGAAAATGAGAAGTCATCGACTATAGGCATCTGAACATTTATGCATCTGAAAAATTTGCGTATGTTCACAATTTACAAATTTTATTTATTGTGATTAACATGGCCTTCTTAAGACAAATTAGCATCTTATTGATGGTTTAAAAATTCTATTGGAGTCCAAACACAAAACATAGGGGGCTAAAATATAAATATCCTTAATTAGGACAGCGGGAGCTGCTTGTTACCTGTATATCCTCGTCCTCGTAGTCCATTTCAACATCGGCATCATCATCGACATCGAAAAGGTCATCATTGAGATCCTCAGATTGTGAGCGGGGCCACCAAACGGAGCCTCGGCCGTCGACGGTTCCGCTTCCTTGCAACGTGAAGCGACTCAGTTTGTCGAAGTGTAGCCAGCGGTCTATACCATCGTCGCCCCAAGCCTGGGGATCCGTCGGAGCCACCACCGTCCCATCTAGCTGAAAAATATCCAAACCAAACAGTGTTAGTGTTGATCAGACCGGATTACAGCAAAAGATTTATCTTTTTTTGGGGAGTTAGATACATTGCGAGTGTGTTATCTGAACGAATTTTTAAAAAGGATGCACAATTCTTATAGTTTTCCCCTCGCTGTATCTGTACCTGGAGGATAATGTTTTCCTGACAGTGTTCGCCCACGAAAGAGATGGGCCCAACAAGGAACACATAGTTTGCAGGAACCACCATTGTTGATGCCTCCTCGTTGCATGAAGCTGCCCACGCATCTTGGAATGCCTGAGAGACACAACAGAAACAGAAAAGAAAGAATTTTACTCTCTCATCTAGTTAATTCTTAACGTTAATAAGAGATCATGGAGCAATTAGGCTTTTTATTAGTGGATAGACTTATGTTGACTGGTGCCTTCTCAGTTGAGCCAGGCTAGGGATTAGATTTTAGTTACTAAACTCGTCTACTCAAGTGATTTGACAAAGAAAGCCCTCCGACGTGGGACACTCAGCGTTTCATATTTTTTTTAGTGATATATTCTAAACAAATATCACATGATATTCCGAAGGACACTTCGAGAACAACTTAAGAGTACGAGGTATAGAAAAGGAGGTAGAGCACAAGTGTGTCGACCTTTGTGTCGTCAGTGTTCCCATCGCCCTTGGCACCAAAACCTAGCACATTGAAGGCAGTAGACTTGCTTGGTACTGGTGGTGTTGGTGATGCCGGTGGTGTTGGCACTGCCGGTGGTGTTGGTGATGCCGGAGGTGTCGGTGAAGCCGGAGGTGTTGGCTCCACTGGTGGTGTCGGTGATGCCGGTGGCATTGGTGGGGCTGGCGTTGGTGTGGGTTTGGCTGCTGGTGTTGGCGGGGGTGCGGGTTTGGCTGGGAGTGTTTGGGGTGGCGGCGGGGTTGGCTCTGCCATTGGTGCTGGTGGCGGATTTGGTATCGGGGGCGTCGGTTCCACTGTCGGTGTTGGCGATGGTATTTGCTTTGGGGGACCATGGCGAGGGCGGTGGTGATGGGGATGGTGGCGAGGGTGAGGGTGGGGGCGGGGCAAATAGGGCCAACGGGGCGGGGGCAAGTAAGGCCACGGGCGGTAGTAGGGGAAAGGGGGGAGAGGGAAGTAAGGAGTCCTCCAGGGTCCTCTCCACAGCCACATAGAGCTCTCCGCGGTGGAATCGTCGGCGGCGGCGGCCGCTGATTCGCCGAATCTCCGATTAGTAACTTCTCTAGCATTGCAAATCTCACAACTTATGCACCACGCTAAAAACGCAACAGCAAATGCGGACATGAGGCTCTTGAAACTCAACTTCCCCATT
Organism: Syzygium jambos; assembly: GCA_031216235.1. NCBI lineage: Eukaryota > Viridiplantae > Streptophyta > Magnoliopsida > Myrtales > Myrtaceae > Syzygium > Syzygium jambos. Next base: position 22,401,923 of record CM062221.1, on the reverse strand, counting down.
TCGACTTTTCTTCTTTTGGTTTGACGAGAGAATGAAGAAGGGTGATTCTGTGCCGTGAGGTTCTTATATCAAAAAAATGAAAGATGGTATGAAGGATATATTTACTAAAAATTCAAACTGAAAGAGGATGATTTGTGGCAAACCGGATGTTAATGCTACCCCAACTTTTGAGTTTAACTTTCGTAATTGTGATGAACCGATCGAATTCAATTCGAAAATGTATCGTTTTGTGGGATTGTCTGCTAAATCATCCTATCAGCGGGACATTGTCGAAGTAGATTATCTTGTACGAGCAAAATCTTTTGTTTTTCCTCTTTCTGCGGTTCCTAGATCTTACTCCTTACTTGTCAAGAAGACGACATAGAATCCCTGTTAGTTATTTGAGTCTGCTTCGACAAATCTAGAAGTAAAGATATCTAAAAGAAGAGAAGCTGCATGCATATAGATAGCGTTCATCAACTTAGTTGAAACTTGGGTATTGTCGATATATGGATCCAGATATCCCCTAGAGTCCCGCATACAAGATTTAGATTAGATAGGAGATTTGATACGTTAAATGCAAAACTGAAAGGTTCAAACTTCAAACTGTAACATGCAAGATAGAAGCACGGACTGTTGTTCTATTGCCAAGCAGCAAAGGGATAACATCTGGCAGGATAAAGAATTCAAATTTGGAAGTTTAATTACTGAATCATTTCGATATGCAATCACCGTGAAATTCGCTAAGGTGCTTGAATAGCCTCGATTAAATTATGTTTAGCTAAAAATAAACAGATATAGCCAAATTAAGATTTGTGTAAAATTAGAGATTGATCTAGTCGGGTCTCCTTTATATTTGTGCATTGTTATTATCAGTAGCGCCACCAGTGACACATACATCACATCATGATTTATAGAAGAAAGGAGGCTTTGATTTATTGGATAATTATATTTAGCTTGGTAAAACTAAAATATCATAACTTAGGGAGACTAACAATAATATATGGGAATAAAGTTTTTATAATATCATATTTGATAAGAAGGGGAAACACAAATAGATGAAGTACGATAATTGGAGATCGCAGCATATTTTTTTATAAAGATAACAACGATTAGATGTTGATGACATCGACCTTAATATATGTATGGAAAATAACGGTATAATGAATTTGATAGCTAAATTCTAGAGCAGCTTACTTTTTCATTTTCAGATTATTTATCCTCTTTTGGCAACTTCAGTTATTTCTTCTGAAGTTTTAGAGTATGCTAAGATATCAATTGGAATTTCAGTCTGCTAAGATATGAAATGAATTTTCACCTATTCTGTTCAGGTGACATGTTCATTCTGCTATAGTATAGTATGATAATATTCCAGTACCCAAAAACGTATCCATTTAAGCAAACATGGTTGTACATTCTTTCTATCAGGCACATCTGTAAAAATATCTGCATCAAAAGGAGTAGCAAGACACAAGAATAGATAACTCACATTATATATATGAATATGTCTGATTAATTATTATATATGATTGTTGTAAACTAAAGTGATAGGGTTTATTAATACCAAAAACTGTAATAGGATTTATTTATCTAACTATAACTATTATACGTTACGTATTTAGCATCTGTAGTTTTTCAATTTCATTCAGTTAAGTGAACGAATTGTTGGAATGAACTATAAATTGTAAACTTGCACATAAAATAAGATCTATCTTTTATTTTTTTTTCTCTTAAAATTAAGTGAATGTGTTTACTAAATTAAAATTTATTTAAGCAATGAAATAAGCTATACTTTGAATCATAAATAATATTCTTGTAGTAATATATCATCAACGGGTGTTTTGACCGGCAGTGTCGATTAGTAAGTTGTGTGGTCATGTCACACCCTGAACTCTATCGAGCTCGCGACACCCTTACCTGGTCGATTAGTGCGACGTTCCAGGTTAATCGCCGACCTCACTTACGAACATCAGAGATTTAAATTGCCGAGCGAAAACCATTTACACCCTAACAATTAAAACTAGGGAGAATAGGAAGAATGCACATAACTATTTTCTTTTCAAACTTATACCATAATATTCACAATTTACAACCTGTCCATATATGTATATGCACACCGTCTTACAAAAACCTACACCTCAAAAGCCGATGACCTGGACCCACTATTACCCAAAAATGATGCTCCTCAAAAAGTTGGGTCTTTCACCCTTACTCTAACTCCTACGCCCCTTATTAGGCGTCCATTCTGAGTCTGATTCCTCATCCTCTGAATCTGAGTCCCCTTGTACCGTCCCATCCATTGAGGATTCCGATTCGGCTTCAATTTCGATCGGGTTATTGATGTCACCCGACTCGGCTGGAACTCCGTTCTGTTCATCCTCAGCTAGTTCATCCAAGAAATGGTGTTTCGGCACGAAATTGGGATCCATATATTGTTCAAACGGGAGTATATAATCCAGTTCCTCCTCAGGCTCCTCAGACTCGTCAGGTTCATTTTCGGGTTCTACCTCTGGTTCCACCTCCTGTGGTTCCTCTTCGGGAATTGGTTCTAGATCGGCAAAAGTACACTACAAGTGCCATAACTTGTGTACGGCGATCACTTTGGTGCCATAACTTTTTTTGGGATCACTTTAGTGCCAAATCGGAGGAAAATAGATCACTTTAGTGACTCCGGCCAAAAAGCTGACTTGGCATTTATATTAAAAAAAATAATATAACTTGTACACGTGGAAATTACGTGGTTTTTTTTCGAATTTTTAATTTTTATTTAAAAAAAAAAAACCCTGCAGCAGCGGCGAGGGCTCCCTCGCCGCTGCTGCCTGGGTCGCCACCACCGCCGGGAAGGGCCGGCGGTGGTGGGCGCAGTGGCCGGGGAGGCTCGGCCTCGCCCAGCGAAGGCGAGGTCGCGCCTCGCCGTCGCGACCCAGGCGACGGCGAGGTCGGCCTCGCCTTCGCTGGGCGAGGCGGGACCTCGCCGTCGTGACCCAGGCGAGGTCCCGCCTCGCCCAGCGAAGGCGAGGCCGACCTCGCCGTCGCCTGGGTCGCGACGGCGAGGCGCGACCTCGCCTTCGCTGGGCGAGGCCGAGCCTCGCCGTCGCGACCCAGGCGACGGCGAGGTCGGCCTCGCCTTCGCTGGGCGAGGCGGGACCTCGCCGTCACGACCCTCGGCCTCGCCTGGATCTGGCGAGGCGAGACCTCACCGTCGCCTGGGTCGCGACGGCGAGGTCCCGCCTCGCCCAGCGAAGGCGAGGCCGACCTCGCCGTCGCCTGGGTCGCGACGGCGAGGCGCGGCCTCGCCTTCGCTGGGCGAGGCCGAGCCTCGCCGTCGCGACCCAGGCGACGGCGAGGTCGGCCTCGCCTGGATCCGGCGAGGCGAGACCTCGCCATCGCGACCCAGGCGACGGCGAGGTCTCGCCTCGCCGGATCCGGGCGAGGCCAGGGTCGCCGGCCACTGCGGCCACCACCGCCGGCCCTTCCCGGCGGTGGTGGCGACCCAGGCAGCAGCGGCAAGGGCTCCCTCGCCGCTGCTGAAGGGTTTTTTTTTTTAATTTTAATATAATATAATATAATATATTTAAAAAATACACATCAGCAGACTAAAACGGCGTCGTTTTTGGTTTTTAATGCTGACTGGACCTCTCCGGCAAGCCGTGGATCTCTCCGGCGAGCCGTGTCAACGCCACATCGGATTTCCGGCGAGCCACGTCAGCATTGGCACTAAAATGATCGTTTTTTAAAAAAGTTAGCACCAAAGTGATCCGAAAAAAAGTTATGGCACCAAAGTGATCGTCGTACACAAGTTATGGCACTTATGGTGTACTTTTGCCGTTCTAGATCTATGTCCAACGGGTCGCCTTCAACTTGCGATCCTTCGGGCTCGGGTTCGTGTTCAGCCTCTGAAGATCCTTGCGCTGCGGGAGCTGGGTGCATCCCAGATTGCGCTAAACTAACCTCTGCACTGGTCAACTCTCCGTCTAGTGGGGGTATGGCAGACGGGTCCTAGTCCCCAACTAGGTCAAACGGAACATCGAAACCCCTGACTGGCCCGAACTCATCCCCGGCTTCATCCCGAAAGAACCAAGTAGTATACTTATGCTCCTCCCACAGGAGTAAGCCTACGTCTACAAAAACTGTGGTAATATGCTTAATCCAGGTCATGTTGTCGCCCATCGGAAACTCTAAAACTTCTAGTTTGGTGTGCACTGGTACTCCAAAACGTTCTGGTGGCGGTGACGGAGGATTCATGGATCCGGTCGGGGTTCTGAAAATGTTGGTTGAAATAACCATGAGAACACATCTTAGCAAGTACACCCCTAAACCTCACCTAGGCTATCACGTACCTCCAGACAATTGCATACCACATAATCACACACGTACAATCATCACATAGCAGGCACATCAATCAAGACATATCTGGGCCTTCTCAGTGTGCAACCTGCACGTTAGCCACAACCAACATATATTCAATCACATGCGTGATTACATTTTATTACACGCGCTTATGCTCAGCTCATCATGTCACTTTCTCAATCCTTGCCAGTGATCCGCATTGAAGTACACGCCTCAGGTCCACTACAACCACTTATCACAACACTTCAGGCCCTGCGTTAACGTACACGCCTCAAGCTGTGTTTCTTGCCCGCGTTGAAGTACATGCCTCAGGCTCAACACCTATCACCTACTGCGCAACCCGCGTTGAAGTACACGCCTCAGGTTTGCAGTCTTTCGATAATATCAGGCATCGTCCCGCGTTGAAGTACACGCCTCAGGGATTTCCACAATCTCACTTTCCATGCCACGCACACATTCTCATTCATTTACACGCGCAACAATCACTTGCCACTCATCTGGCCCGTCACACGTGGCTCGTGCCCGCAATAATTCACACGCATTTTTCATGCTCACTAAGCATTCGATATGGCCAATTTCACAATTAATTCATTCTGGCCCATGCGTGCACACTGCAGACACGATTCAATCAATCAATTGCACAATCACGCATTCAATTCCAACACCACAATCCCACCACAGTACAAATAGTCTCTCATCATGCAAATTTGGCATTTTCTATACCCAAACGACGTCAAATCAGTTCCGGCCCTTCACGACACTTTCTCCTCATTAATTGACGGCTCTAAAAATCCAATTTCCGAACCAAACCGAGCACCACAGCCCACTGAACAGTCATCCACAGCCCACTTCTGACCTCAAAATTTCACCAAAACTTTCCCTAATTCAATCCTAAGGCCTGCTAAACATACACACTCATAAATCGTACAAACCCGCATTGAAATAAACCCGATTTCACTCAAAAATCACCAGTCGATACCCAATATCCTAAGTCGGGTTTAGAGTGCGACTTACTGACTTCTAGACTAACACGGCTAGAACGGAAAGCGGCGGCGTCCAACGGGGAACGGCGGTGCGGCTTGGCGCGGCGATCGGTGGACGGCGGCGGTCCGGCTTGCTCGGCCGTGACCCATGGCCACATGGGAAGAAAGAAAGGGGGAGAGGGACGGTGGCGTGGGGCTGGCAGTGAGGCGGTACGGCGGCAAGGACGGCGCGGCACGGCAGCGGGCGGTGCGGCGGCGACGGCGGTCCGGGCAAGGGGGTGGTCCGGCGATTGGGAGGGGAGAGGGAGAGATGGCCGAGAGTCTTGGGGGGGGAGAGTGAGGAGAGAGAAAAACTTTTGGACCTAAATAGTAGATTTTTGACCAAGTTGGCAAATGACCAAAATGCCCTTCTCTAACCTTTTTGATCCGGCGGTCCAGATTCGATCTCATCTTGATCCGACGGTCGAGATCAAATCTTATCCCAAAATATCCAAGGGTAATCTTGTAATTTCTCAAAAAGTCCAAGGGCAAAATTATCTTTTCCAAATTTGAGGTTAAAATGACCAAAATGCCCTTTGCCCATAAAACTAACCCTTTAATAATCCTTAGGGGTAAAATGGTCAGTTTTCTCATTTCTCATCGAAATCGAATTTTTCTGAAGGATTCGGGACATTCCAAATTTGTACGTTCCAACCGCAACGTCGTCCTAACCTTCCGTTGTGACTTCCAAATTTTTCCGGTGTTCGATTTGGGCTAAATTAAATAATCAAATTTTTATTAAACACAACTCGAGCGTTTCTCAAACTAACGGGTGGCTTGTCGGGGAAATTCGCATATTCGACTCGTGACTGACTAATAATATATCGAGTCACGTGCAAGTCCATTCGGTTTGTGACGACTCCGGTTGTCATTTAAATCACAAGGATCAATTACTAGATCCGAGGGGTACGATCGTTCGGTATAGGTTCAGGATCATTCGTCAATTCATTTCGTGGTCCGGCGGAATCACCCGCGATCCACTATTATGACAGTGGTGAGCTGACCCCTGACTATCCTTGAATCGGCCAACAGTGGCTCAAAATATCACCTCGACGATTTCTATGGTCGAAATCCAATCACGGTCGAATTTTCCCTTAGTCGTACGAATTTAATTCCCTGTTCAACCTTTTTCTACTGGTTAGTATCCCAGGAGTGATCAATTCCGAGCGAGAATTAACTGCGAGTACATTTATAAAACTAAATATTTTACAAACCCCAAATAAACCAATTTTCAGGATGTCACAGGTCACACAAAAATATTTTTATTATTAATTTTTGTGCATCCTTTACATTAAAGTGAATGTCTTTTTTTTATGTTAAATTTATTCGACTAATGGAATAAGCTATTCTTCTTCAAATTATAACCAATTTTTTGGAGATAAGATCTACGTATTTCAATTTTTTCTAGAACTAATTTTATTGTAACATGACAATTTAGTGAAAATTACTCATTTAAGGAATAAGCTATACTTCAAGTTATCAACAATTATAGATGAGATACTCTATATCTTCTTTCTACTTTCCATTTTGCTTCAATTTACATTTTTCATTAATTTCTACTATCATGGTAGATTTTCAAATAGGCCATATCAGTTAAAAATATATTTGGAGACACTTCTTTTCTATCCATTTTCTTCAATTTTAAACTCGATAAAAGATAGAACTTTGTGGATTATACATCAACAATTTAAAACTTATCAAGAAGTTCATATATGTCGTTGTACAGTACAGGTGTCAAAGCAAATGACAATATATGCTCAATCCTAAATAATGAAGTTACGCTGTAGATAGTTTTATATCCTCATGTGTAAACACAGTTCAAAAGCGATCCACCGATATTATTAAATTTTAGATCTCATGCATTCATGCTAATTCAAACTTAATTTACATAAGTGTTAGGAAATGTTGACACCTATTTTTAATTTGCCCAAAATTAAGTGCACAAAATTTAGGAATTAATTTTTTAGTTCCTAAAACAAAAAAAATATTTCTATTTAAATGCATTGCATATAGAAATTAGGCATGTTTGTATTTAATAGGGTCTATTAGAATGTCTAATTAAATTTTTTTAAAAAAAAAAATGGCGCTGGGCCGGATCGGGGCCGGGTCGACCTGGCCCATTTCTCCCTTTTCTTCCCATTTTCTTTTCCCCGCGCATGGGCTCCCAGCCCTTTTCTTTCTTTTCTTTCTTCCCCCCCGGCTGGGCTCGGCCCGCTTTTTCCTCTTCTCTCCCCCCCGCGCGGCCCAGCCCCCTCTCCTTTTCCTTTCCTTTTCTCTCCCCCTCGCGTGACTGGGCCCAGCCTGGCCCAGCTTTCCTTCTTCCTCTCCTTCTCCGCGCATCGTTTTCCTCTCCCCTGTTTCCCTCTGTTTCCTGCGTCGGCGTGACGTCGCCGGAGCCGCCGCGTCATCGTCGTCATCAGCCCAGAAGAGTCCCGGGGGAGCACGCCACTGTGACTGGCCTTAATGGCCAGTCCCATCCCCCCCGGTTTTCCCGGCGCCCTTATCCCCTCCTCCCTCTCGGCTCCCTGTTCTCTCCTCTGCGTTCCAGAACAGGCCCCCTCTGCACCGGCCTATGACCGCGGTTCGCGGAGCCTAGGCCGGTGCAGGCCGTCGTCAGCCGACGTGGGGAAGCACAGAATCGTCCGTCGTCCGGCTATAAATAGCCAGAGAGAGAGAGAGAGGCCGGTCGGCCATCAGAGAGAGAAACAGGGTAGAGAGAGACAGAGAGAGAAAAGAGAGAGAAAGAGTGAGATTAGAGCGTACAGAGGTCACGCCGGAGTGTGGCCGAGAACCAGCAGCGTCGCCGTCGCCCATAGAGCAGCTGAGAAGCCACCCAGACGCGCCGTCGACCGGTGAGCTATCCCGGTCGAGTCCCCACCTCTGTTTTCCCCTATTTCGGTGTCCGGTGTGGCCGGGACTCGCGCCGGCTTGCCGTGCGAATCCCGGCCCATACCGTCGTCCCCTGCCGTCCGTAGGCCGTCGTTGAAGGTGAGTCAGGTCCCCGGAGTGTGCCGGATTCCCGAGGTTGGTCGGAAACCGTTTGTTTTGGTTGCGCATGCCAACTGTTCAACGAAATGTCTCAGTGAGGCCGGTTTTTAATTTGAGTCGCCGGCCGGCGAGCGGCGGTCGGACGGTGACCCTGGTGGCCGGCGAGGTTTGTTGGAGTTCTCAAAGGTCGGATTTTGGTAGGCGCCGGTCTGGGTTGGCCGGCGGACGGCCAATTTTGGCCTCGCCGGCGTTTTCCTCCCCGCGGGTCTGCGAATCGGGTCAGATCCGACCCGGGTCAACGCCCGGGTCGGATCCGTTGACTCGGGTCGGTTTCGTCCGACCCGGATCAGCCGATCCGACCCGGGTCAACGCCCGATCCGGGTTCGTTGACCCGGGTCGAACCGGGCCGATCCGAATCCGGCGACCCGACCCGACCGTTTTATTTTATATTATTATTTTATATTATTTTAAAAAATAATAATAATTAAAAAAATTTAAAAAAACTAAAAAAAAATTTAAAAAAAGGTTTTTCTTTTCCTTTTTCTTTTCCTTTTTTTAAAAAAAATTTTAAAAAAATAATTAAAAAAATTTCAAAAAAAATTTCAAAAAAAAAGTATTTTCTTTTTATGTTATTTTTATTTTATTTTTTTTCATAAAAAAAATTCCGAAAAAAAAATTCCGAATTTTTTTTTATGACTTATCTGAGTGTTTTAATCCTTTATAATTGTGACATTCCGAAATTCCACCAATTGGAATTTATTGAATGATTGAGTTTTATGAGATGTGCTCGCAGTAGATTCTCGCCCGGAACTGATCATTCCTGGGAATGCTAACCATTAGGGAAAGGCTAATAGGGGAATTAAATTCGCGCGACTAGTGAAAATTTGATCGTGAATGGATTTTGACCATTAAATCGCGTAAGTGATATTTTGAGCCACTGTTGGCCGATCCAAGGATAGTTAGGGGTCAATTCACCACTGTCCTAGTAGTGGATCGCGGGTGATTCCGTTGGACCACGAAATGACTTGACGAATGATTTCGAAATTATACCGAACGATCGTACCCCTCGGATCAAGTGATTGATCTTCGCGATTTTAATGACAACCGAGGTCGTCACGTACCGAACGGACTTGCACGTGACTCGATTTAGTATCGGTCATGAGTCGATTTCGCGAATTTCCCCAGCAAGCCGCCCGTTAGCTCGAGAAACGCTCGAGTTGCGTTTAATAGAATTTAATTATTGAAATTTTGCCCAAATTGGACACCGGAAAATTAGGAAGTCACGCCGGAACGCTAGGACGACGTTGCACGTGACACGTGTGAATTTTTGGTGCGCTCAAATCCTTCGGAAAAATTCAATTTGGGCAAGAAACGGAGAATTGGACCATTTTACCCTTGAGTATTAAAGAAGGGGTAGTTTTGAGGGCAAGGGGCAATTTGGTCATTTCCGCCTATGGTCAAAATTGGACACTATTTAGGTCCAAACCCCAATTCTCTCTCTCATTCTTTTCTCCCTCTTCGTGAAACACCCCTCCCTCTTTCATTTTTTTTCTTCTTTCTTTTGGCCGTGAGTTCCTTTGGCCGTGAGCTCCTCCGCCGTTCACCGCCGCGCCCCAAGGCGCCGTTCGCACGTCCGCCGGACCGCCGCCGCGCCCAAGCCGCGTCCTCACCGCCTCATCCCCACCCAATCGTGACTCTCTCTCTCTCTTTCCATCTCTGGCCGTGAGCCCCAATCGCCGCCGTGGACACCCGCCGCAAGCCGCCGTTCGCCGATCGTCACCGATTGTCGCCGCCGCCGCAAGCCTTCGTTGGATTTAAAGATTTACCGCCGCTTTTGTTCTAGCCGAGAGAGTCTAGAACTAGGTAAGTTGTGATCTAAACCCTCGCCTAGTAGATCGGGTTGTTTCGGGTTTAGATAGACGCGGGTTGTTGCGATTTTGCGAGCTAAATTGAATTGCGGGCCCTAGGTTTGAATTTCGAGAATTTTGGTGAAAATTTAGGGGCCGATCAATGCTGTGAATTGGGACTTAGTGTGCTGTGATGTGCTATTGGGTACGAGAATGGTCCCGTTGAGTCCGGCTCGGAGTTTTATGTAAGTGTCGTGAAGAGTCGGAAGTGTGATTTTGTGGTTTGGAGTGCAGAAATTACTGTTCACGAGCTGTGGGGGTACTGTTCACTGTGCTGTGGTGGGTCGTTTGACGCGTGATTGGTGCTGTTAGGTCCGTCTTGAAATTTTATGAAAATCTCGCGAAGGACCGGGATCGATTTGGCGTCGTTTGGTGGGAGAAAAATAGCGATTTATGTGTTTAATGCGCGTATGGAAATTAAACACAAATTAGGACTTCGGGTTTCGACGGGCGATTTTGGGCGAAATCAGTATGGAATTAGGTGCGGAATGGTATGAATAGGGAGTGGAAATTTTATGGCGGGCCTTAGGAATTAATTCGGGTAATATTTATTGGAAATTCAGAAAATAGGGGCTGCGAATTTACTGTTCATATGCCTCGAAACACTGTTCACAAGCTGTGGATCACTGTTCACGGGGCTGTGAGGGTTCGATTGAGACGCGAGTTGAATTTTTGGAACCTAGAGATTATGGCGAGAAAGTCCCGTGAAGAATCGGAATTAATCCGACGCCATTTGGTTGGAGAAAAATGGGAATATACGTGTTGGATGCTTAGTTAATTATAAATAAATGGTGGTGAACAAATTGAGCATGTTGTTGTGCAATTGGGTGATTATATATGTTTGTTTGGTGCACACGTGAGCTAAACTGTATTATTTATTGACATTGGTCGTGTGAATTGTTGAGTGAGCATGTTTTATGTGTGAAATGATGTGTGCACAAACCCCGTGTGTTGGGCCAGTTGCGCGTGGTAAACGTGTGTTGAGCATGAACTTGAGTAGAAGGGAAATGGCGGTGTGGCAAGTGATTGTGAAAAGTATGTGAAAGGGTGAAAGTGCGAGGTTGGGATCGGGCTGAGTATCATAAACTCGGGCAGCGATCACGCAGGTCTGTTGCATTTGGCATAGGCTGAGGCTCGAAAGAGCATGATTGAGTTCGGTCCGAGGCACGATCAGCTCGAGTGAGACCGGGATTGGACCGAGGCATTATAAGCTCGGGTTCCGATCATGTAGGCCTTTCGCATTTGGCGTGGGCTGAGGATAGTGTGAAAGTGGGATCGGACCGAGGCGTGTGATGCTCGGGGCGCGATCGAGGGCCGAGGCGTGTTTACGCGGGCCGAGTGTTGGTCGCAGTGTACCTGAGGCGTGTACGTTTACGCGGGTCACTGGCGAGTGATGTGGGAAGTGATGAGTGGTCGCAGTGTACCTGAGGCGTGTACGTTTACGCGGGTCACTGGCGAATGATGTGGGAAAAAGGAATTGAGAATGGAAAGAATGAGAAAGTGGAGGTGGAATGTGTGTATGTTAAATGGATTGGAAACGTGGTATGTTCGTTGGGTGTGTGATTTGTGAAAAATTTCGCATATTATGTCATGTCTTTTCAAAATAAATTTTTATAAATGGATTAACGTGCATGTTTCGTGTGTTCTGTGGTTGATTGATGGGTCGTGTGTTTATCTATGTCTGGAATAACGTGATAGCCTAGGTAGGGTTTAGGTTGCAACTTATTGAGAAGTGTCTCATGGTTTTATAAACCAAATCATTTCAGGTCTCCCACCAGAGCAATGAATATCCCGCCACCGCCACCAGAACGTTTTGGAGTCCTCAGTGGATAGGACGGTACAAGGGGACTCAGACGCAGAGGACGGAGGATCGGATTCAGAATGGACGCCTAGTAAGGGGCGTAGGGAGTAATATTCGGGTTTGGAATAGGTTGTTGCGAGTATCATTTTTGGATGGAAAGGGAATCGGGTTTTAGGCCCTTTTTGTTACTGACCGTAGTAGTGAGGCTTGCACTTGTATTTATGGTGGCTTGTAAGCGTTGGGGTGGCGTTGTAATTGTAAATATTTTGGTATAAGTTTGGAAGTGAGATATGGATATGTATTTTCTCCCTTAATGCTTCCCCAGTTTTTATTGTCTGGGATTAATTGTAGTCCGCTGTGGTTGTAAATCTCTGATGATATTTGAGGTCAGCGATATTCCTGGGATGTCGCACTAATCGATCAGGTAAGGGGTGTCGCGTGCCTGTTGGGGTTCAGGGCGTGACAATAATTATGCATGTTGTTGTTTTATTTAAATTCAATAAGCCTGAGGTCGCGCGGTGATATTTTGCATGTTTTATTTTCATTACCGTTGCATTGTTATTATGCATGTTTTAATACAATTGCATGAATTGTTGCGTTTGAATGTCATCTGGCTTAGTAAAGGTTAGAACCTTAACCTGCATGAATTGTTGCGTTTTTTTTTACTGCTAATCGCTTCTGATTATGCACTCGCTTGATCACCTTATATATTAGGAGAAAGGTCCTAAAATCAATTCAAACTGCTTGACAAATATTTTCAAAAAATGAACAGGGTAAAATGGTACCGAAAGGGCATTAGTTATCTAACTAGTGTAACCAAGTCCCCGAACCTAGTTAATTTTTGGTTCGTAGGAATAGGGTGATTCTCCCATCACCCTATTTGGGTTTCTAATCGTCCCACCCCAAATCGATTAGTGGCGACTCATTGATATAAACCATTTGCATGTTAAATATCTAAATCCTAAGTCGCGATATGGTATGGGCTTGGGAGAGCCCGAGTTAAGTCCTAAACCTAGACTTAGGACGTACCAAGCGAGCCCCCCTGTTTTTTTTGCGTGTCATCCAAAAGGGGTCCGGGAGTTCGGTCGCGACAGACTGGCGACTCCGCTGGGGACAACATTTTCTAAAGTGGACTTAAGCCAAAATTTTGCCCTGTTCAAAATAATTTTTGGCAGCAAGGATTCTAGGTATGAGCCTGACAGTAAGGTGTTATTTGTTTTTGCAGGTTCGGATTGATTGTTTATAAATTATTGTGCATGCTTTAATGATTTAGCACTACACTATTGCACACACAACCACGATGCCGAACCTGGGCCGCAATAGGACATTTTATGATGGTGTTAAGAAAGATACGACCTCGAACGCGAGCCCGCGATGTAGAGGTTGCCTTTCTTTTCCCCAAAATTTATTTCTAAAAATCGTAAATAAATGTTTTTAGCCGCTATTCGCGTGACTATAAGATATTTCTTTCGATTTGGCCGAGGTTAAAAGGACTTGACACCAACGCGAGACTGCGACAGTCAGACACCCATTTAATTTCACTTTGCTAAGCCAGTCTAGATAGAAATCGAACCTCACTCCTCATGTGTTTGTCGTTGTGATTGTCATGGTTCAAGGAAAGGTATATATTCTATCCCTTTTCATTTTTATTATACAGCTTACTTATTCAATTGATTTGTTGCTGTTAAACCACTCGTTGATTGCAGTCTATAGTCAAGGAATATGTTTATTGCGGAGCTTGTCCATGAAAATAAGCAGCTCCAAGAAACTGTAGATTCCCCATTGTCAATGGAATGAGCACCCAGGAGGGGCGCCCTTTTTGTTAAAACCTCTGTCTTTTATATTTCCTAGTAATTATGTTCAGGGGTTTTGGTTTTCTTCCTTAAAAGTATTTTTGGGTTGTACTAATGTTAATATTACTCGGGCCGCTTTTTTTATGCTTTAAATAAATTTTTTTGCCCCTTAGTGACACCACCGCGGCCTTTGGCCCAGTGGTATCCGGGGATGAGGCGTAACGGTCCGAGGCGACCGGGGTTCGAACCCCGGGGACGCCACCTGTAATGTTGATATTAATAAAAACCCTTTTTGCTTATTTTTTCTTTGCAAATAAAGAAAATATGTAATAATATTATGCCTAGATCATAAAATGATTCTTTATTAGGTATCATACTCATTTATTTCAACGTTTTCTCAGGTAGTTAAAAAATGGCGAAGAAAACGTCCGTCTTAATACCATGGAGGACGAAATGAAGCTGGTCCTCAATGCAATCCAAAATCTCACAAAACAAGTGGAATCCATTCAGAGCAAGCTCACACCCACGCCTGCAGCAGTTGAGGTGGTGTTATCACCACCTTCCACTGGAAAAGACAAAGCCTCCGCCAGCGACGTTAAAATGCCTCCGCTAGAAGACGATCCGCTTCCCCTTGCTGTCAGGAAGCCTGAACCTGAAGTTGCACCAATGACAGAGCATGACAAACGCCTTGCAAAAGTCGAAGAGATGTTGAAACAGCTCCAGGGTCCGCAAAATGCTGTCCCACATGACCTGTCTATATATAAACGGGTCAAAGTACCAGAGAAATTCAAGATGTCGGAATTCGAGAAGTATGATGGTACCTCATGCCCCAGGCATCATCTGCACATGTATCATGTGCGGATGACCTAATACGTTGATAATGAACCCCTCATGATTCAGACTTTTCAAGCGAGTTTGACAGGACCAGCCCTGACATGGTATATGTCGAAAGATGTGGATGCTTTTAAGTCCTGGGATGATGCCGCTGATGCATTCCTCAAGCAATATCAATTCAACCTCGACGTCACCTTTACTCGTGATGATCTGGAACGTGCTGAGAAGAAGAAGAGTGAGTCCTTCAAGGAGTACGCCACCAGATGGAGAAACTTGGCCGCCTAGGTTACCCACAACTCACTGATTAGGAACAAGTAAAGTTGTTCATAAAGTCGCTTCCGTACGAATACAGACACCGACTGGTTGGTGCCACTGCTGAATCCCTTAATCGTCTTGTTCCTGTGGGCGAACGAATCGAAATGGAATTACGTGAGGGATGGTTCACAGACCCCGCTCCCACAAGCAAGAAACTCGGCATGAAGAAAGAGAAAGAATCCCTGACAGATGCGGATGTTGCCTACACCCAAACTGTTCGTCCTTCCCCAATGATTTATTCGAGCAGTGGACAGAAATCGGTCTCAGGCCGCCAGCCGCCCCAAAGGAGAAATAATAAAAAGCAATTCACGCCACTCCCTTTACCTATGTCTCAGATCCTGCCTATTCTTCTGGAAAAGAGGTTGCTTGCTAAAGAGCCAAAGCGTGAAAATCCTGAGCATTTCCCCAACTACGACCCCTCCAAGGCGTGTGATTATCATTTGGGTGAAATGGGACATTCCGTCGATGACTGTGTAGTCCTGAAAAATAAGGTCCAGAAATTGTTGGATGCAAAGATGTTTTCATTCCGCAACGCACCATCCAAGCAAGCAGAAGGCCCATATGTCGTCATTGAGTAAACTGAAGACTCAATTTTCCTTCCTTAGAATAGAGGTATATTTAATAGTTTGAATACTCCTATGTGAGAGCTTTTCTTGCTTTCTAAAGTCTCAGCTATTTTCTAAGATTCCCAGCTTTCGAAATTTTTAATTATGCTTGGAATTTCAGTACTGCAATTTCCATTCCAACAAATATAATTCGCTTGAATTATTCAAAAGAATTACAAATGTTTTGTTTTGAGGGCCTGAGGAAGTATCCCAAACCGGCCCGTTGATGATATCCAGCCATGTAAAGGAAAGTGTCCTGAGGCCCGGGCTTCCTCATGCTTCCTTGTTTCTAAGCTTTTGAAAATAAAATGAACGTTTTGTCATTTTTCAAAAAGAACAAAAGAACGGTGGTGGAAAAACGTGCATACTCATAGCCTTGTTTGTTTTTCTAACTCGCTCACTTTGTGTTTCAGAACATACTCCTTTTTAATTTGTTTTTACAAAGGAGACATTTGGAAATGGCACAAACTGAAGAACACTGGTAATGCTACCAGACCAACTCATTTGATAGGGGCAGCCCGAGCAAAGATCAGCCAACCTTCAAAATGAAATGTGGGGCAAATATCATTACTTCTAGTGTGAAATATCAATTCCAGAAAGTCAGAGGGAGTACTGAGCATTCCTTGACACCATGACGAGTGAAACATCATTTCATACAAAAGTCGGGGACAGATCAAGAAAAGATTACCCCTTTTGAAAGAAAAAGGTATGTCTTATTCCTTAACAAATTTTGGAAACGACATTCCATCCCTTTTGCAGATAATGGACTAGGGAACATGCTAGACTCCGACGCGCTAGCGAGCTGAATAAAGCACCAATGTTGGGACCTCTCAAATGAAGCATGACGAAGAAGTGCTTAATTGGAAGAGTAGACTAGGGGGCATGCAATCCCCCAGTCCATCAAAAAGGGTGTATTTCGTTCCTAAAATTCATCCACTTTAGAATAGAAATGACATATTCTTTCCTTTTACGTAGAACAAATTTGAGTAAAGATTCTGTGCAAGCAGCTGGAAAGGACTTTGCATATGACAAGATAGAGTCAATTCTAGTCCCACCAATCATGGATGTCTCGACGTCAGTCATGCACACATCGGTCAAAGACCTTTAAAGTAGAGATTATCTTTGCTACGAAGATCCCCATGCAAGCAATTGCACATGCCTGTGTAGTCAAGAATCAGAGCATTCACGGGAAATTCCTCGACATGCTAGAACTGCACAGCCTGTGCTGACAATAGAATCCTCTACCCAGAAGCACCTCTAATTATAGAGGATTTCATTCGAGCTTCGAGACTAAAAGCATGGAGGAGCAAACTGTGCCAGAGAAGGCTGAACAAAGTAAAGAGGAGAAAAGACTCTGCTAGCTTTGAAGGAAAAATGGAAGAAGGGTAATCTGTATCGTTCTCAATTTACCCTCAATTATCTCGCTTCTAACATAAGCTCATGTTTTTGTCAGAAGGGAATTATCAACATCCGAGAAAACTCAAGAAGTTGTTAGTTGAATCTCCAATGAATGGAATTGCGAAGGGTAATGTTGTATCGTTTCCAATTCCTATCCCTTAAAAAGTCATTCATTAACATGATCTTTCTTATTACCTTACAGATATGCCTCACTGTCACAACACAGGTAAGTATCTCTTTCCCTAAAAACTCTTCTCGTAAGAGTACAAAGAAACGGAGAAAGAGGAAGCATGTTAAAGCAAATGAATGCTTAACATTTCTACGAGTGCATCGCATGTCTTTTGAAAGGTAATTTTGCATGGTAATTTTACCTGTTTAATTTACCAATTCCCTGGGAAAATCGTGACAATGCGACGAATGGTGTCGAACTGCTCCGATATTTTGAACGAGGTGTGTCAGAAGGATGAGAGGCAACTCTTAATCTATACACGTTCTCAAGTACTAAACCCTTGTAAGATGAGTGAAAAGGTTTCATTTCTACAAGGTGAAGGGATTTCTCGCATAAGGTACGACAGTCAAAATGACGAGAGGTAATTCATTTCTTTGCCCCATACACTGCCATTAATCATTTGCTTAACCCTTTTGAGCCCACACACTCGAAGGTTCCTTTCAAATTATCCCTGTCAAGAACCACCTCACATTGGGACAGCTTGAGGTAAACCAACATTACAGGGAGGACTCAAATTTGGAGGGAACAAGAAGAGTCCCCCTCACTTTTGATCACCACCCCCGTGGCTTCGACCTCCTTGTTGTCACGGAGTCGGTGATCCTCGATAGAGTCTTCCAAGGCAAGCACACCATCGACGGCCAGACAGTCGAGGCTAAGAAGGCTTTGTCAAGAGAGAAGCAGCAAACTAATGCCTATTCCAAATGTCAATATCTTATTGATAACAGTGATGTTTTCACTAAGCAGGACAAGAAGGATGAAGAGTTTGTAATATCAAAAATTTTCTATGATCATCAGCTGCAACAGCTCACACGAAGTGAAAAAGATGAATAGAAATTTCTTTGCTCTCACTTGCATTAACCTTTGAGTGTTTTTATTGCAGATGAACTCTCATGATAATTTAAGTGCCCTAGGATGATGAAGAGCAGTTTTTCTTCTACCCCATACACTTATATCACTTGCTAGCCCAATTGAGCCGACAATTTCATTTCGTACGAACCCAATTGGTGATCATCCCCCACACCGGGGCAAGGCAAAAGTCACCACAGTTTGAGCATCACGGTCTCAAGTACCGAATGAAGATGAAGACTCCAAGAGCCTAAAAACATTGTTCTGTTCAACTTTGTTTAGGCTAGTCATGACAACATCAAAAGAACAGCAAAAAAAATGCTGAAAACTGGGGGCATGAAAAAGCAGTGTGCCTGGTAAAA
The DNA here is from genome assembly GCA_031216235.1 of Syzygium jambos. Classification (NCBI taxonomy): domain Eukaryota; kingdom Viridiplantae; phylum Streptophyta; class Magnoliopsida; order Myrtales; family Myrtaceae; genus Syzygium; species Syzygium jambos. Next base: position 22,383,494 of record CM062221.1, on the reverse strand, counting down.
GCAAGGCCAATGTCCATAAATGGAGATCTATGGACGTGATGAAAGCGCTCTCAAATATCTCAAAGACATTAAGTGGTGTAGAATAGACAACCCCAAAAGTTTCAAACTTGAGTTCTTCTTTGATATAAATTCTTACTTTAAGAACTCTGTCTTGATAAAGATCTGCCACATGATAAAGAAAGACGAACCTATTCTTGAGAAAGCATTTGGGACAGAGATAGAATGGTATCCAGGAAAATGTTTGACGCAAAAGCTCCTCAAGAAAAAGTTGTCAAAGAAGCTAAAACACAGGATTACCGAGAGAGTCTTCCAAAAGGATCCTGATGGCGGATAAGAAGACCTGTGACAATGCTAGATGATCACCAATTCTTACCCTCACACACATTTTTGAGCCTAACGATCATTTCGTTCCTCAACCCGTAAACCAAGCCCATGTTACATCCCTCATGAAGTCTCTTCTGACTGGGGCATTTGAATTAACACGGGATTTCAAATGTTTATAAACAACGCTCGAGGAAGTGCGAGCGAGACTATTTTCTATCTCTTTTGCAGGATTCTTGACTTGTAAACCAGGAGATAATTGCAGAATATTTTCTTTCATGGCCTCGACTCGAACAATCTCCTTCGTTAAGCCATTGATCAAGCCTGCATTACGACCCTGAAGAAGACCTCTCAGATTGACAGTGTCGTACCGCTTACGAGAAAACTCAGACCCTTGTTGATGTGATAGCGGTCAGATTGAGTGTTTTCGATTTTCTCGCATTAATGGACGGGACAAACAACCCTTTTCAATAAGAGCGAGTGGAAAGTCCTTTCTAACTGAAGGTCCCTCATTCATCATCTCGAGAAAGTCCACCTTGCGAAAAAGTTGTCTTGATTGACCCTCGGTGGATTTTTGGTGATGCAAACATGGTAAAATCGTCATGCATGAATATTCAAATGCACACTCTGGAATAGCCCAGCTTGTCTATCCTTGATGAATGCATGCATGTTTGTGCTAATCATCTTTAACAGTCCAGAGTTTTAATCCCCAGTAATAGAATACAAAATTTCGAGCACTGAAAAAGCCCTCATTATCATCTCAAGAGAGATGCCCCGAAAAAGGTTGGTTATTCAGCAGATGATACATCAAACCTCCGGGAATGCGCCCAGGTAAGTACATTCTACCCTTACCCGATCTCAAAATCATCAGATTTCTTTTCAAACTATCCAGAAGGTAAACCTGGTGTTCCTTTGAAAAAGAAAAGCATCTTGACTAGTTGGTCAAGATATTTCGTATGACATTCTAGAACAGCCTCAGTTGTCTATTTCTCCGATGAATGCATATGTATTTGCACAAAAAAAAAACTTGTCTGACGGAAGACATGCCCTTAAGAGGCAGGAACGTATCCAGGTAAGTATATTCTACCCATGCATGGTTCCAAAAATCCATGTACCTACAATTGTTATGGTACCCTTTGAACATTGAACTGACCCCTCTATTCACCCTTTTGAGCACGGAATTGACTCCCTCTGTTCACATCAAATCCTTGGGCAAGGACCCCGAGGTGCTCATCGTTTGACCTTTCCAAGACCTGATGGCGAGGACCCACCAGGAAAACCATCAAATCCTCGGGCGAGGACCCCGAGGTGCTCATCGTTTGAGCTTTCCAAGACCTGATGGCGAGGACCCACCAGGAAAACCATCAAATCCTCGGGCGAGAACCCCGAGGTGCTCATCATTTGAGCTTTCCAAGACCTGATGGCGAGGACCCAGCAGGCAAACCATCAAATCCTTGGGCGAGGACCCCGAGGTGCTCATTGTTTGAGCTTTTCAAGACCTGCTGGCAAGGACCCACCAGGCAGACCAACAAATCCTCGGGCGAGGACCCCGAGGTGCTCATCGTTTGAGCCTTTTCAAGACCTGCTGGCGAGGAGCCATAGGCAAACCATCAAATCCTTGCGCGAGGACCCCAAGTACTTTGACAAACAAAATCCAGTCAGTCAAGGCGACCGAAGAAAGGTTCGGGTCCTAGACAAACGAAATCCAACTGGCGATCGAAGAAAGGTTCGGGTCCTGTACAAGCGATTTCTCCCCAGTCACGGCAACCGAAGGTAGATTCGGGTCCGCGACAAACGAAATCCAGCCAAGGCGACCGAAGAAAGGTTCGGGTCCTGTGCAAGCGATTTCTCCCCAGTCCAGGCGACCGAAGAAAGGTTCGGGTCCTAGACAAACAATCCCTAGTCCAGGCGACCGAAAAAAGGTTCGGGTCCTAGACAAACAATTCCCCGTCAAGGCGATCGAAGAAAGGTTCGGGTCCTCGACACACAATATCAATTAGCTGGAATTACTCTACCCTTCGGCAAGGTAAGTAGCCACAGGTATATTTTTATTTGCTTTAACATGCATCATCTTATATCGCATTACAAAAATGAGATCCACGGTCTCGCCAAAAATAGCATTCATTAAACATGTATGGGTGTTGACACCTAAATTTTGGCGATCCCGTTAGGTAAATATTGCATAGAAAAATTAGGGATTAAATTTTAACCCCTAAACAAAAATATTAAAATTGCATAGCATATAGTTTAAGTTCATGTAGGTTAGTTACATTCCACATCGAACCGGCAGTGGCGAGTGAACTGAAAATCCATCGCGCAAACCGAGCTCGAGCACTGAACGAAACTCGGCTCACTCGGAAGACAAGGGCCGAAAATCACAAGTCTAAAAGGCCTTGGTTGTCTCAATTTGAGCTTAAATCAGCCCATTAAGCTTAATTAAAGAAAAGCCCAAGTTAATTCAGCCAATTTGGAATTAAATAAAAATTAAAGGATAAAGCTTAAGCCAAAACCCATTAGGACTAGGAAATCCGGTCAATTAACCTAGGGTTGTAATATAAATATGTGACTATACCCTTCAATGAAAGGGGGCTCTCACAATTTTTCAGAACACGATTTTTGAGGGCACGAGAGACACATGTGAGCGAGAGCAAGAGTAAGAGAGAGAGAGAGTCGGTCGCGCACGCTCTCGCCTCGCAGCTGCGTCACCCTCGCGACCGCACCGTGTGGACTACTACTGCTGCCGATCCATCGCCTGTCCCCTCGCTGCTGCACCAGTCCGCGTCCGCTAGCCTTCAGGGACTGACAGAAGACCAGCAAACTTGTCGCTTCCCCCCGCCAGTGGAAGACTTGTCCAAGTTGAAGGCTGATCCCGTAGGTCCAAGAGGCTGACTTTGTCACCTTTCTGCCCAGCGTTGCTCCCTCCTAGCGTCTCCGAAGCAGCAGCGTCCCCGAAGCAGTAGCCCAGCGTTGCTCCCTCCTAGCGTCCACGAAGCAGCAGCCCAACTGATCCTGACTATCTCCACCTTCACGTGACGGCTCCTGCTCGCTCCTCCTCTGTCCAGCGACCAACCAACAACTGCAAGCAGCGAATGTTCAGGAGGTCCACCAAGAACCAGTCCAAGCCGTGGAGGTCCCCCAGCCAAACACCATCCTACTGTCCGTGAGCAACACCGACGAGACACCATCGTCGTTGCTCTTGACATCACGCCATCGCTCGTGCACCGCCGCTCGTGCATCGCCTCTCGTGACCGCGCTCGTCGCCAACCACACCGTCCCGATCCGCAAGCCTCAATCCGGAATCGAGTTCGAATTTGGAAGATATCCGCAAATTAGGTAAGGTCATTATCCGAATATTTTCTGAAATATTTAATTTCCTAGTTTTCGGGTATTTGAATATTTCGTGGATATTTTGGTGGATAACTAGATATCTTAGGATAATTTTGTGATATCCGCAATATTTGAAAATATCCAAAAATTAGGAGTTATTCCTAATTTGGCAACGTATCTGGACGACTATCCAACCTTATCCCTAAGGTACGATACGCGGCGATACGGAAAATCGTTATCTTATCCATAATCACTTGGATACGATAATAGATTTTATTTGCTTTCCAAATTTAAACAATCAACTTTTTGTCGATATCTATAACCCTATAGATATGACCGTTAGTTTGATTTTTTTGCCTTATCTGAATTCGAAAAATCTTGCGGATTGTGTGGATTGTGTGAACATGGTTTTATCTTTGTTTAATTGTTTTCCTTTTAAATAAAGAAAATCCAAAAATATGTTAGTTAGGATTTGAATTAGAAATTTTGCATGTTTAGGGAATCTTAAATATATCCAAAAGAATAAGATAATTATTTGATTTAAATTAGGATTTAGGGTTGCATATTTCCTAGTTTTAATTAAAGATTGTTTTAATCTTAGTGGATTATTTAGGATATTTAATTATTTCGAATTTTCATAAAAATCCCAAAAAGAATCACTTTAGAATAGATTAAATTATCTTTTTTAGAATAGATTGCATGTTAATTTAGGCATTTTTTTATTCCGAATTTCATTTAAAAATACCAAAAATAAATCATTTGTCCATCATTAGAATTAGGTCACGTCGTTGCATGACATATAGTTTGCATGTTAGGTTGCATTAATCGCATGATAATTTTTGCACGTCATTACATATAGTTTAGCTTTCATTTAAATAAGTGAAAATCCAAAAAAATTGAGTGAACTGCTTGTTAATTAGAAATCGTATTAAGATTGTTGATATGATTTTCTAGCTAACCATGCAGATGCTTACGTTGCTTCGAGGTAAGTAATTCTTCCAATTTTGCAATTTATTTAATGTTTTGATTATTGGGTGTTACTTTGGTGGTTTGCGTACCCGCATGAACACCTCACATGTTAGTGATTAGGCAATGAAATAGATCCAGACTGCATGCAAAACATTTTTTGAAAAGAAAAGGTACCGAAAGGGCGTTAGACTAGATCTAACGTAATCAAGTCCCCGAACTTAGAATCTCTGGTTCGTAGGAATAAAACATATCTCCCTATGTTTTATTTAGGTTTCTAATCGACCTATCACAAATAGATTAGTGGCGACTCCAAGCATGAAAACATTTGCACGTTAAGAACTTAAATCCTAAGTTGCGAATTGGTAGGGCTTGGGAGGGCTCGAGTTAGGCTTAGTCTTAACAATCCATTAGCCTGAGAGAAAATTTTAGGTCGCGACAATGGGCAAAATTTAGGTGTCATTTTGTCTTTGAACGTAACCTCTGCGAGCTCAATCTCTACGAGCTCACCTTCAAAGAGGGGCAGCTGTTGACACCTATTTTTAATTTGCCCAAAATTAAGTGCACAAAATTTAGGAATTAATTTTTTAGTTCCAACAAAAAAATATTTCTATTTAAATGCATTGCATATAGAAATTAGGCATGTTTGTATTTAATAGGGTCTATTAGAATGTCTAATTAAAATTTTTAAAAAAAAATCGCGCTGGGCCGGATCGGGGCCGAGTCGACCCGGCCCATTTCTCCCTTTTCTTCCCATTTTCTTTTCCCCGCGCATGGGCTCCCAGCCCTTTTCTTTCTTTTCTTTCTTCCCCCCCGGCTGGGCTCGGCCCGCTTTTTCCTCTTCTCTCCCCCCCGCGCGGCCCAGCCCCCTCTCCTTTTCCTTTCCTTTTCTCTCCCCCTCGCGTGACTGGGCCCAGCCTGGCCCAGCTTTCCTTCTTCCTCTCCTTCTCCGCGCGTCGTTTTCCTCTCCCCTGTTTCCCCCTGTTTCCTGCGTCGGCGTGACGTCGCCGGAGCCGCCGCGTCATCGTCGTCATCAGCCCAGAAGAGTCCCGGGGGAGCACGCCACTGTGACTGGCCTTAATGGCCAGTCCCATCCCCCCCGGTTTTCCCGGCGCCCTTATCCCCTCCTCCCTCTCGGCTCCTTGTTCTCTCCTCTGCGTTCCAGAACAGGCCCCCTCTGCACCGGTCTATGACCGCGGTTCGCGGAGCCTAGGCCGGTGCAGGCCGTCGTCAGCCGACGTGGGGAAGCACAGAATCGTCCGTCGTCCGGCTATAAATAGCCAGAGAGAGAGAGAGAGGCCGGTCGGCCATCAGAGAGAGAAACAGGGTAGAGAGAGACAGAGAGAGAAAAGAGAGAGAAAGAGTGAGATTAGAGCGTACAGAGGTCACGCCGGAGTGTGGCCGAGAACCAGCAGCGTCGCCGTCGCCCATAGAGCAGCTGAGAAGCCACCCAGATGCACCGTCGACCGGTGAGCTATCCCGGCCGAGTCCCCACCTCTGTTTTCCCCTGTTTCGGTGTCCGGTGTGGCCGGGACTCGCGCCGGCCGTGTCGTGCGAATCCCGGCCCATACCGTCGTCCCCCGCCGTCCGTAAGCCGTCGTTGAAGGTGAGTCAGGTCCCCGGAGTGTGCCGGATTCCCGAGGTAGGTCGGAAACCGTTTGTTTTGGTTGCGCATGCCAACTGTTCGACGAAATGTCTCAGTGAGGCCGGTTTTAATTTGAGTCGCCGGCCGGCGAGCGGCGGTCGGACGGTGACCCTGGTGGCCGGCAAGGTTTGTTGGAGTTCCCAAAGTTCGTTGACCTGGGTCGAACCGGGCCGATCCGAATCCGGCGACCCGACCCGACCGTTCTATTTTATATTATTATTTTATTTTATTTTAAAAAAAATAATAATTTAAAAATTTAAAAAAAAACTAAAAAAAAATTTAAAAAAAGGTTTTTCTTTTCCTTTTTCTTTTCCTTTTTTTTAAAAAAATAATTAAAAAAAATTTCAAAAAAAATTTTCAAAAAAAAAGTATTTTCTTTTTATGTTATATTTTTATTTTTTTTCTTAAAAAAAAATTCCGAAAAAAAAAATTCCGAAATTTTTTTTTATGTATGACTTATCTGAGTGTTTTAATCCTTTATAATTATGCATGTTGTTGTTTTATTTAAATTCAATAAGTCTGAGGTCGCGCGGTGATATTTTGCATGTTTTATTTTCATTACCGTTGCATTGTTATTATGCATGTTTTAATACAATTGCATGAATTGTTGCGTTTGAATGTCATCTGGCTTAGTAAAGGTTAGAACCTTAACCTGTATGAATTGTTGCGTTTTTTTTTTACTGCTAATCGCTTTTGATTATGCACTCGCTTGATCACCTTATATGTTAGGAGAAAGGTCCTAAAATCAATTCAAACTGCTTGACAAATATTTTCAAAAAATGAACAGGGTAAAATGGTACCGAAAGGGCATTAGTTATCTAACTAGTGTAACCAAGTCCCCGAACCCAGTTAATTTTTGGTTCGTAGGAATAGGGTGATTCTCCCATCACCCTATTTGGGTTTCTAATCGTCCTACCCCAAATCGATTAGTGGCGACTCATTGATATAAACCATTTGCATGTTAAATATCTAAATCCTAAGTCGCGATATGGTATGGGCTTGGGAGAGCTCGAGTTAAGTCCTAAACCTAGACTTAGGACGTACCAAGCGAGCCCCCCTGTTTTTTTTGCATGTCGTCCAAAAGGGGTCCGGGAGTTCGGTCGCGACAGGAAACAAAAATACAAGTCGGTACTCATGGCTAAACTACATCACAAGATAATTACATAGTCCTGACATAATTAATTCAATGTAACAGAAATGAAATTTCTTCGAAACTTAGGTCATGTGGAAGAACGATCGATCATCCTACTTTAATGCATGCAAACTCAGCGATATTTAGAGACTATAATCACACAAAAGAATAATGACTATGGATTAAAAACCTCAATTTTTCAGTTGTTTTTTTTATCGTTTAAGTGTTTAGATAATTGACTGAATTTATGATTAGACAAGTTTCTTTTTGTTATTGAAAAGAGCTAGTGCTAGCATTGTCGATGAGACGATGAGTGCAAAGTCATAAGTACTCAAAGCGTTCATAGATGTTACCAAAAATATTTCAAAGTTGGGTGGAGTTAATTTTTTTTTGGTCTCACTCTTCTTTTCTATATACATGTGTGTGATACTCACAGGGATCGAACTCTAGACCTAATACTCTACGGCTCTACCTCCTAATCTCTTTACCAACAGGGTCACATGTTTGTTGGCAGATGGAGTCAATTGGCAGATGGAGTCAATTGACTAGTGATGTTATGTGGCAAACGATTTGCACTCTTTTTATTGGACCTTACCTGATTTCGTCGGGCCCTTCTGAGGTCAAACTCAAGAGGCTTCCTTTGCTTGTGGTGTGCAGCTCGGCTCCCACTAAAGGTTCAAGCCAGCCTAGGGGAGCTCAAGAAACCTATGCATCATCAAGTTTATACACTGGCTACACATGGACATGATTAATTTATGCATCCCTACCTAGAAAACAAAAAAGTGATCTAGGATTGTGCACTTAACTTTGTTTTGCACGACGCAAAACTAAACAAAACAGCTTGCAGTCAGGGGTTGCCTTTGAGAAACTACAGATATCAATTTGTCATTTCATACTTTCTTCTTCTCCTTAGCAGGATTAGAGTTTGGATCCACGTCTTTCTGTCGCATACTTTTCGTTCTCTTGCTTGACCTGTAATCCAAGGCTTGCTCCACTCTTTGATTTTCAGATCTGTACTTGGACATCCACATACATTGACATGAGCTAGAGGTTGAAGCAAACACTTACCTTAGAAACAAAACTGTACTGGCCATATACCATCATAATTTAGAAAAAATTGTTGCCCGCGAGTTATCTCACGAGTCTCCGAACAACTGGGTTTCCACGCTAATATATCTAAATTATGAAAATATGAAAAAAAAACCTTAAATGAGATAATAATAGAAAGTACTTCTACACTAAAGTCGAATTATCTTTGCTTAGCTAAATGGACAATGGATCAGTCGACAACGTCGCCTTTGATTTTTGATGCCGTCTAATCTCCTAAGCTTTTATGAAGAATCAATGTGAAGCCTATTTTTATCATTCGGTTGAAGATAAAGTCACTCTGAATAGAAGCAGTGAATTCACTAGTGTTTGACAATTCAACGGTTGGAAGGAAGAACGATCCAATCCCAACCACTGCCCCGATGCTGAATCTACTTTCGACTAGCTTGACTTTCATTACCAAAGATCACTATGAAAACCAATGTCTCTGCAATTAATTTTAGTCTCCTTTACTTCATAAATGCCGTCGAGAATATACTTAATCAAGTAGATTGAAATATACAAATTAAAATTTGAGAAGGGCCTATTGGCATCCTAGGTACAGTATTGTTTAGCTCTGCGCTGGATTCTTATATGAATCAGGATATCCCTTGAATCAACAGAAGGAAAAAATTTCTCGCGCATCATTACTAACTGAACTCATCCGTTAACATATGCTTCCTTCTCTCTGCATCTGCTTTTCCCATAGGTCGATTTAATTTGTTAACGAGTTTTGTGCCACGTTTTACGTATTTTTTTTCTGTCTGTTGTCGTTAATATAGCGGAGTATGAATTGATCCTTACTCTACGGGGCACGCTTTTACCGACCGCACATCCTCCCTACTAATGACAAGACTTGACGTAAGTACTTGAAAAATTTTGTCTTCTGGCAAACTTAAATTTGTCATTCAACGAATGGGACGCGAAAACTTCTAGGTGAGAACCCGTTGATTCTTCAATGGAAACTTTTAGGAAATTTCCCGGAAACTTCTTGGATAACTCAAGGTGTTGACTATATGGACTCAAGGGATATCCGAAGACCAGTGCCTACTTCCCTATTCCCGTGACGCCCGAGGCTGAGAGGTTATCATATTGAGAGCCCAAGCTCAGATCCAAGCACACCCAAAAAGCATACTTTCCTTGGAGAAGGAGAGGATTTGATATCCGCGGTGTTTAAAGATCCTACAATGGAGAGAGGGACGAATTTATGGGAGTCATCCGGACCTCCATTCGAGGTTTTTCTAAGTTTTCGAGGAGAAGACACCCGTCATACATTCACCGATTTTCTTTACCGTGACATGTCTCGTGTCGGGATCCTCGTCTTTAGGGACAGTGAATCCCTTCATGTCGGTGAAGAAATTGGTGGTAAACTTCTGCAAGCAATTGAGAATTCCAAGATCTACATTCCTATATTCTCCATGAATTATACTTCAAGTCGCTGGTGCCTCCGAGAGCTTGCATACATGGTCGAGTGCACATCGAAATCGAATGGGAACAAAGAGATTCTGCCCATTTTCTTGGATGTGGAACCTGCCGATGTCAAGCTGAATACAGAGTTGTACAGGCAAACTCTTTCAAAGCACCAGAAGACGCCGTGCAGTGAAGCATGGTCATGGGAAAAGGCTCTCATTAAGGTGGGCAAGATAAAGGGATGGAACTGGAACAAAGATGAAAGGTAAATGTCCTAGAACTTTTCTAATTGTCATCTGTAGATTTCCTTTTCCTCCCTATTCCGTGTAATTGCGGTATTGCTGGTGAAAACATAGTTTATTCTATTATTAGTGTTTCATTCTTTTCATTGCTCTCCCATTTTCTAAATTTCTTTTATTTTCACGGTAATTAAGGATAAAAGACAGATTTTCTTCAAAAATGGAAATACAAATATATTTTAATCACGCAAAATTCATATATATTGCACGTGCTAATGGCAAAATTAATAGAATAGCTGTAACAAAATAGAAGTGCAGAAAATATAGCGTAACAGTTGAAGGTTCTTGAGTAAATGTGTACTACTGGAAATTTAAGAGGATTTTGTGTAGTTTCCTCCGATATCTTTCATCCCCATTTATATGGCGGTGCGATTTTTATCTTTCGATTTCATAACCATTGAAGAAAAATATAGAAAGTATAAGGGCCAGTGTATATGTAAGGAATATTAGAATGAAACGATTACTTAAAAAAGTGAAAAGCTCTGTTCTCTCATGAATATCGGCATTGTCGAGGTGATCGCTCCTAGCAGCTCCACCAAGTCGCCAGCCAGCCACCGCAGCAGCTCTCCATCAGTCGCCGCCACTTCTTCGTCAGTAGCCCGACACCAAGCCACCAGAAGCTGCCGCCGAGCCATCCGGCCCCCACCCTTTCTTTCTCTCACCCACTGGCAGGTTGGATTCGGGCTCGGGATGTCGGGTCTCTGATGTCACCGAGCTCATATCCGGCGTTGCCGAGCTTGTGTGAAAAAAAATTGTTGGCCGCAAACTATGGACTTGTGGAGAAATAAATAATTTCTGAAGAGAGGCTTTTTTAACGATTCTGTGTCATACTTACAAGCAATACAATGATTTATTTATAGGTTGTAGTCTACCCTTCTAAAACTGAAATAAACTTAATTATAGGCAATTCTATTAATAGCCATAAACCAAAATTAAAACCCATTATCACCCGTAAGAGTAACTGCTGACTCTTGACATTTCATTTTCCTATAAAACTGCTGAAATAACGCACTAATAAAAAACGGACATTTAATGTTTATTCAACAAGACTCCCCCATAAACTTAAATGTTTCTGCCATCTTTCATGCCGATCAATCTTTTGCAGTTGTCGAGAAGTATCGTCGGTAACGGTTTCGTGAAGATATCCGCGACTTGGTCCCGACTTGCCACGTGCACTAATTCCACACTTCCTTCCTTCACTTGATCTCGGATGAAGTGAAAGCGAACGTCAATATGCTTGCTACACTTACCTTTACCAAAAAAAAAAAAAACGTCAATATGCTTGCTTCTCTCGTGATTCACCGGGTTCTTGCTCAACTCAATTGCTGATTTGTTGTCAACTCGTATCACAGTCGCACCGAGTTGTTGCTCCAACTTGCCCAACAAATTTCTGAGCCATATCGCATGACGTACACACAAAGATGTTGCCACATATTCAGCTTCACATGTCGAGAGTGTCACGATCGGTTGCTTCTTTGAAAGCCAGGTAAACGCCGTGTCACCCATAAAAAACACATAACCCAATGTGCTTTTCCGATCGTCCAAGTCTCCGCACCAATCGCTGTCGGAGTACCCGACCAACTTGTAATCTGCCGCATTTGTATAGAATAACCCAAGCGACACTGTTCCTTTGATGTACCGTAGGATTTGCTTCAACGCCTTCCAATGTGAATAAACTGGCTCCTCCATGAACCGACTTACAATGCCGACACTTAATGCAAGGTCCGGCCTTGTGCATGTGAGATAGCGAAGGCTTCCCACTAAACTCCGGTATTTGCTTGCGTCGACTCGTTCTCCTCCATCAAACTTAGAGAGTTTTGCACCCGGTTCCATTGGTGTTGAAACCGGATTGCAAGACTTTATCTTGCACTTCTTCAAAATCTCCTTTGTATATGCCTCCTGGGATACAAAGATACCCGTCTTTCCTTGTCTTACCTCCAGACCAAGGAAAAACTTCATCAAGCCCAAATCTGTCATCTCGAATTCCCGTGTCATTGTGCTCTTGAACTTTTGTATCATTTCATTATTATTCCCCAAAAAAATGAGGTCATCAACATAAAGAGCAACAAATAACATATTACCTCCACTCTTCTTCACATAAAGGGCATGTTCGTAGGGACATTGCTCGAACCCGTTCTCCTTGAAGTATGTATCGATACGAGTATTCCACGCCCGCGGTGCTTGCTTCAACCCGTAAAGTGCCTTCTTCAATTTCAACACCTTCTTTTCTTCTCCGATTTTCATGTACCCGGGTGGTTGTTCGATATAAACTTCTTCTTCAAGCACACCATTCAGGAATGCCGACTTGACATCCATTTGTAATATCGGCCATTTGAATTGAGCCGCTTGTGAAATGAGCAATCTGATTGTCTCCATTCTTGTAACGGGAGCAAACACCTCGTCATAGTCGATTCCCGCCTTTTGCTTGTATCCCTTTGCTACAAGTCTCGCCTTATACCGTTCTATCTCCCCTTGAGCATTCAACTTTCTCTTAAACACCCACTTGACACCAATGGGCTGAGTTCCTTTCGGCAATTCTGCTAACTCCCATGTGTTGTTGCGATCTATTGCTTTAATCTCCTCGTCCATGGCAGTTTGCCACTTCTTGTCTCGCACCGCCTGTTCAAAACTTATATTCTCGGAATCCACCAAAAGACATACAAGGTGTACCTCATTTGTCGAATCATACAAATCTTGTAAACTTCGCATTTTGGGTTGTCGCGGTTCATCTTCATCATCAATAGTTTCAGAATTTTCCGGTATGGTTGTTGGTATAGCAGTTGATGATTCTCCAACTTTGATGATACCCTCTGTTGCTTTATTCCAATCCCACTCATTTGCTTCATGAACTCGTACATCACGGCTCACTAGAATCTTCTTGCTTATCGGGTCGAATAGCTTGTATCCTTTTGTTTTCTCATCATACCCAATAAAAATATATCTTTTGCTTTTGTCTTCGAGCTTTGTTCTTCGCTGATCCGGCACGTGTGCGTAGGCCAAACTGCCGAATACTTTGAGATGAGAGACTGTCGGTTTTTGTCCGCTCCATGCCTCTTGTGGTGTTTGATCATACAACTTCGCATGTGGACACCGATTTTGAACATAGACGGCGCATTGCACGCCTTCCGCCCAAAATTCCTTCGGCATTTTCTTGCTCTTGAGCATTGACCGAACCATGTCGAGAATGGTCCCGTTCTTCCTCTCGGCCACACCGTTTTGCTGTGGAGAGTACGGTGCGGTTAGAAATTGCCTTATGCCTTGCTCCTCACAATACTCCATGAAAACCGTCGAAGTGTACTCGCCACCTCTATCGGATCGTACAGATTTGATGTGTCTACCGGTTGCCTTTTCCACCAGTACTTTGAATTTTTTGAACACCTCGAACGCCTCGGATTTTTCTTTCAGAAAATAAACCCAAGTTTTTCGTGAGAAATCATCAATAAAAGAAATGAAATACCTTTTGCCGATGAAAGATTCAGGAGTGATTGGTCCACATATGTCGGAATGAATCAACTCGAGAGGTTGCTTAGCCCGATATTCTGCCTTCTTTTGAAACGACATTCTTGTATGCTTTCCGAGTACACATTCTTCACAAAATTTTCCCTCGTATTCCATGTCCGGTAGTCCGTGCACCATGTTCTTCTTTGCCAACTTGTTTAGGCCTTCATGATGTAGGTGACCAAAACGGAGATGCCACAGTGACGCCTTGTCTTCTACGTTGACTTGCAAACATTTTTCTCGTACACTTCTCAAATTCAATTTGTACATCCGATTTCTCCCCATTTCAACTTGAGCGACTGAATGCCCTTGCTTGTCTTTCAATAGTAATATCCGGTCTTTCATAAAAACCGAATAACCTTTCTCCATGAGTTGCCTCATACTTAAAATGTTGCTCTTGAGGTCTGGTACGTAATACACATCTTGGATTGACCCAACTAAACCATCCTTTTGTAAATAATAAATCGTACCTTGGCCTTTGACCTCAATCTTCGAGCCATCTCCAAACGATATAGATACAGCTTCAACCTTTCGCATCTCTTTGAAACAATGCTCGTGCCCACACATATGGTTGCTTGCAGCCGTGTCGAGGTACCACACCGTGTCGTTGTCGGTGTTGATTTTGTTATATGCCATTAAGAGAAAACCTTCTTTCACCTCATCTTCCGTGGCTAGGTTGGTTGTCTCTTCCACCTTTTTCTCGACTCGACATTCTTTTGTAAAATGCCCCACCTTTCCACAATTGTAACACTTATCGGAATTGCAATCCTTCGCATAGTGACCATATTTGCCACAATTGTAGCACTCGATGTTGGAATAATTTGACCGACCGCCTCTTCCACGACCGCGTCCTCTTCCACGCCAATTCTGTTGGTTTGATTGCCCCTTCTCCTCATGATACCCTTCTTGACCGCGGCTTTTCCCACCGCGACTATTTCCTCGACTACCACGGCCACGCCATTTACCTCGAAAGTTTTGAGAATAGAATATCTTTTCGTCATTGATCGATGCTTTGGTTTGAAGTGCCTGCTCAAGTGTCTCCTCCTTCTTCTTCTTTTTACGATATTCATGTGCCATAAGGGAACCGGCAAGCTCGTCGACCGTGAACGTTGCTAGATCCTTTGACTGTTCTATGGCACATACCACATTCTCGAAACTGTCGGTTAACGACCTCATAATCTTCTCCACGACCCGCGCATCGGACAACTTTTCTCCGTCTCGGTTGAGTTGATTCACCACGGTTTGAACACGCGTGATGTAATCGGACACACCTTCCGACTCCTTCATCTTCATGCCTTCCAACTCGTTGCGAAGAGTTTGAAGGCGAACTTGTTTAACTCAGTCGGCTCATTTGTACGCAGTCTCCAAGATGTCCCACGCTTCTTTTGAAGTTTTCGCACTCGCAATCTTCTCAAAGCCCGACTCATCAACAGTTCGGAACAGCATGTACAATGCCGTCTTATCTTTTGATCGCTTTTCTTTCAACGCCTTATTTTGAGCCGCCGTATATCCTGCGGTAGATTCTGGTTCTTCGAAACCTTCTTGAACCACCTCCCAACAATCCACAGAACCGAGAAGAGCTTTCATTTGGATGCTCCAATTCTCGTAGTTCACCTTCGTTAATCGGGGCAGCGGCACATTATTGATTATACTCCCCATCGGCTTTGATACCAATTTATGAAAAAAAATTGTTGGCTGCAAACTATGGACTTGTGGAGAAATAAATAATTTCTGAAGAGAGGCTTTTTTTTACGATTTTGTGTCATACTTACAAGCAATACAATGATTTATTTATAGGTTGTAGTCTACCCTTCTAAAACTGAAATAAACTTAATTATAGGCAATTCTATTAATAGCCATAAACCAAAATTAAAATCCATTATCACCCGTAAGAGTAACTGCTGACTCTTGACATTTCATTTTCCTATAAAACTGCTGAAATAACGCACTAATAAAAAACGGACATTTAATGTTTATTCAACAGCTTGGGCTACCCCAAATCTGGTGTCAGCGAAGGCCCGCAAAGCCATCCCTAGTGGTCGCAAGGCCACGACCCACAGGACTTGAAGGATTGAGGAAAGGCCGAGATCCGCGGGTCGATGGGGTGCGACGGGCGACCGCACTGGAATGTGACGGTGATGGCCTGGGAAGGTGAGACGTCAGTGGCAGCGTGGTAGTGGTAGGGGCTGACGATGATGGTGACTGAAATTGGGGGAGCGGAGACAGATTGGGAAAAATGCGGATTGTTTGAGCGTCTAGATTATTTTGCGTAATTTCTGCGAATTGTAAGGGCAATTGAGTCACTTAGGGAGTAGTTTTGCAATATAAAATATGTTCTTAACATGGTTGTTATGTTGTTGCAGCCAAGCAGATTTGATAAAATCTGTAATTGAAATTGTGTTGGATAAGCTGAATGTCGGATATAAAAGGATTGTGTCTGAAGATCTAGTTGGAGTTGATGATCGTGTAGAAGCTATAATCAAAAAGTTAGATGTGGGATCTAATAGAGTGCAATTTCTCAGAATCCACGGAATGGGTGGGATTGGCAAGACAACACTTGCCAAGGTCATCTTCAACCGGCTGTCTTCTCACTTCAAAGACTGCAATTTCCTTTCTGATGTCCGAGAGTTGTCACAACGGCATGGTCTGGTATATTTGCAAAAAGAGTTGCTATCCAAGTTCCTTGATTCATGTTCTATCCTCGATCGAATTCATGACGTGGATGATGGGATCAAGATGATTAAGAGAGTTCTTGGCAATAGAAAAGTTCTCATTGTTTTTGGGTGACGTGGATGAGAAAGAGCAACTCGAAAGTCTAGCGAAAGAAGGTGATTGGTTCGGTTCTGGTAGTAAGATTATTATAACTACTAGGGACCAAAGTGTCCTAAGGATTGAGGGAGAAGCAACAAGTGAAGGCCCAACAAAAAAGTCTGCAAAAGTTTCAGATTACGAAGTAGAAGAAATGGAATTTGGTCATGCTCTTAAGCTTTTAAGTAGGCATGCCTTTAGAAGAGACTTTCCGCCGGATCAATATGTCTCCCTTTCAAAAGAAGTTGTCTCCACTTTGGGAATGCTTCCTTTTGCCCTCGAGGTTACAGGTTCATCCCTTAACAATGAACCCCAAGAATTCTGGGAAGCCACACCGAAGAAGCTAAAGGATGCTCCTCCCAATAAAGTCCAAAGTAAATTGATGATATCTTATGATAAGTTAGATAATGAACAAAAGCAAGTGTTTTTGGATATAGCTTGTTTTTTTGTTAATAAGGATAAAACATATCCTTTCTACATGTGGGATGCCTGTGGATACCACCCACAGGTTGCCATTAAGGTCCTCTTTCTCAAGTCCTTGATAAAAATTAAAGATGACCACACTTTTTGGATGCATGACCAAGTGCGGGACCTGGGAAGGAAAATTGTCCACGAAGAGAATTTTGATAATCCTTGCAAGCGCAGCCGAGTGTGGAATCACACTGGAGCCCAGAGAATTTTGACGCAATTTATTTTCCTGTGATTTTGTTGTAGATTATTCTTGCCAAAGGAAAAGTTAATTGCTATTAGCGCTTCAAATTGTTTGCTTTTGACCTTCACATGTGGACTTCCTGTTGTTTCCGTTGTCAGGGAAGTAGTAAAATAGTAGCACTGTCACTTGGATATTGTCAGGACATTATTCTAAAGCGTGACGAATTTGCTGGTTTACAAAACCTAAGGTTCTTTCAAGGGAATGGGGTGTCCCTTGTTGGAGACTTCAATAATCTTCTCCCCCGTTTAAGATGGCTTTCTTGCCAATTTAGCCATCCCGACTTTGAGACAATAAACTTTCATCCGATTGATCTAGTCGTTCTTGACCTTTCATACAGCAGTATTTCAGAGGAAAGGATTGGTTGAATCAAAGTATGATATGAGTCCCACTCTTTGTATTCGTAAATCATTTCTTTTCATTTTTTTTCATAGGTCGTTACTGAATAAGTATTCTATCAAATTATTTTGCAGGTGGCGAGGAAACTAAAAGTACTAGATCTCAGCTACTGCAGAAACTTAACGAGAACACCTGATTTATCTATGTTGGTGTCCTTAGAGAGATTGATTCTTCGAAAGTGTAGCAAGTTAATTGAAATTAACCCATCCATTGGTAATTTAAAGCTCTTAACTGTTTTGAACTTGGATGGATGTGATTCTCTTCGAGAGTTGCCTAAAGAAATAGGATGTCTACAAGCTTTGACAGAGATTGTCATGCCTCCTATGCCAAGTGAATTTGAACTGCCGCAGACATTTGGTAATCTAAAGTCATTGTTGACCTTTGATTTATCAAGAATGGCGATCGGCAAACTCCCATGCTCGATCGGAGGGATGGTGAAACTTAGGCGGTTGAATTTATCCATGTGTCAGAATATAATGGATCTTCCAGACTCGATTTGGGAATTGAAATCATTAATCGAGTTGGATTTGTCAAGTACTGGTATTAGTTACCTACCCGATTCGATCGGCAATCTTAAGCAACTGACAATACTTAGGATGAGAGACATAGTGTTGATAACAAAATTACCAAGTGCGGTCTGGCTGTTGGAGAAGCTTGAAGTGTTAGACGCTAATGAATGTTGGACCTTGACCGCGAAATTCCTGAAGATATTGGGAGACTGTCCTGTTTGAGGATCTTAGACTTGTTACGGACTGAAATATCTGGATTACCCACCACTGTGAGTTGCCTCTCTAATCTCCAAGAACTGAAGTTCTGTGGACGTTATGGGCATAGACATATATCGGAGCTTCCCCCAAGTTTGACTTGTCTGATATGGAGCATTGATCTTCCCACTAGCATCGGTACCCTATCTCAGCTGAAAACACTAACAATAGAAGCTCAAAACGTGCGATTCCTCTCCCGGCTCCCATCTAGTTTAAGAGAGTTACGACTTCGGTTTCTGAAGACCACTCAATCGCCTGATTTTTCCAATTTGAAAAACTTGTCAACCTTGGAATTCCATTGTTGTTCAATGCCAGAATTCTCCGGAATAATTGATGTGGAGTTGGAGAAACTCAGTATGGAGGGTTGCACGTTTACAGGACTGGACAAACTGTTTGAGTTGGAAATGAAGAGATTGACATCTTTAACGTTGCGTTGGTGCGAGTTCCCCCCAAAAGTTATGGATCTGTCGCGTATGGAGAATCTGCAAGAGGTATATCTGTATTCTTGCAAGTTGTTAGTCGAGATTCGCGGCCTTGAAGAATTGGGATCCCTTTCCACCCTCGGTGTCTTGTATTGCGATTCGATCGAGAGGATGTCAGACTTATCGAAATTGGGAAAGCTACGGAAGCTCGCAGTAGTAGGATGCCCGAAGCTAAGAAGCATGGAAGGTCTAAAGCACTTGGAATCTTTGAAGTATTTGTGGATTCGCAATTGCAGGTCGTTGGAGAGTTTGGCTGACACCTCAAATCTGGATTTAGACTGTTTGAATATTGTCCGTTGCGAGCGGTTGCCCGACCGTCGCAATTATTGTAGAAGTCGTTGGGGCTGCCCTTGTAGCTTTTACGGTTATAGATTTCCAACCAGATGAAAGTCTGGCAAGAGTATTATGAGGATACCCGTATGTTGCGTCGGTAAGGGAGTGAGAACAGGACTTGGTTACTGTGCTTAGTGTAGCCATTTTGTTTGTTTGTTTTGCTTTTTTTTAGTAGAAGATGGTTTCCTCCTGGACAAATATTGGTAATAAAGCTAAGAATGTGAACAAGGCAAGCTCATACGATGCCAAAACTCTGTCCAATTTTGATCAGCTTTTGAACAAAGTACTTAGTTTATTTATTGCTGTACATGGTTTTTTTTTAATTCCTTCTTTTGTTCTTATTATATATGAGTTTCCCATTTATGACCTATCTTGGGCATAATGATAGATTCTGGTTTATTACGATGAGTCATTTTTATCGACATGTTTTGCATTACGTGCCCACATATCGTATCGGAATTCATTTTATGAATAATCACGTTTCATAATGAAACAAAACATAGATCAGTATAAATACAAGAAGTTGTTCGATGTATCATAATAAGATAGTTAAACAAAGTTAGTTTCCAGACAGGGATGGTTCTCTCCTCATCGCTCCCTATTCATATATTTCTTGATTTTTCCATTTTCTTTTTGGCCCAGAGTGAGTTTGCTTCCCTTGAAAAGAAAGGCAACACTTCAAGATTCCATTATGATTAAAGATCAAAGATTTAAAAAAAATAGAAAAGATGATATATGTTTATAATCAAATGAAAGTGCTATCACTTTCCCAATATTTTTTTACTGGAATATCAACTTTGTCTAATAAACTTTTTTATAATCACCTACCCGTGAAAGATGATACGGTTCGCTATCGGTGAAGCTTCCTGTGATTCCAAAGTTGTAGCTCAAATTTCATTTGTATCAATAACTAGAACAAGTATACTTATTTGATGAGAAAGCACCATGTAGAAGTAGCAAAGCTTAATTTAATTATGTTGTGGAAATCAATCGTCTTATCCCATCTTAAGAGGAAAGCCATCAAGCAATTCATTCTTAATTTGAGATTATCTCCAAGCCCTCTTTTGCTTTTTATAATGTCTTCTATTGAAACCCTCAAGGAACCTTTCAAGTGGTGGAAATTACAATTATAAATAATCAGGAATGGAAGCAGCTTCCAAGATCATAACACATAGCTATCACAAAAAGCACAAATGGGGAATCGACATTTATCCCAACATGTTTTCTTTTTTTTAGTCTATCCTATCTGTAACTCTCCTCGCTTTGCCTCTTGCATAGCACGAGAGTTGAATCCTGCACCTGTGATACTAGCATCCCCATTTCCCCCAATCCCTTTACCAGTAGGGCCGCATGCCTATTGGCTATTCTAACATGTTATTAGCCACTCATTAATATATGTTTTGAATGACACATGACCTGATTTAAGAAGTAGATCGAGTGAAATTCTTCTTGAAATAATCTCTTAATTATCTCTTATGATGGGTTTGCAAGAAGTATCTAGAACTTAACCGAATCTAATTGGCCACAATTAATATATAAAGAGCTTGGGATACACATTTTTGAGAATAAATGAATAAGCCAATTAAGAAGAAAAAAGATAATAAACTAATTTGTTAATATCGTGTATGAAGATGTTGGATGTATTGCCGCAAGGGATGCTTGATCCTATGGGTGTTCACTTGTTCGATTTCCCCAATGTTGTTCTTGAGAAGCAACTACCATTCAAAGTATGCTTGAAGATAGAAAATTTAGTGATATGATCTTGAAGGCAACTGAGCCTTCAATGTTTCTGTTTGACATATATGATAACCGGCTGAAGAGTATATCACGGCATAATTCTTTCTCTCATTTCATTATAATTCTTGGTGCTCTTCATGTGAACAATGAAGGCTGAAATGTTACTACTGCCTCATGAGACAGGTGTCCCCAAATCTCATGATATCGGGCCGTCTCTCATAGATGATTAGTGGATGAAGGTAATGTGATCCTTTGAATTTATTCGTTAGCATGCAACTCTCTAATTTGATGATACCACGTTCTTCATGATACGGGTGGCAAATTTAGCCAGATGAAATTGTTATTTTTATATAGGGTTAATACCACAAAAAACCTTACACTGGTACACCTGTGATAATTTTACTCCGAATTAACCCTTATTCTATCGAGATTGATTTTCTCCGTTGCATAAATAAATTTTATACAATATTATCACAATAAATAAGGGTCTCCCGTCTCGCAACATAGCTAAGCTAAGCAGAGCAAAGTTTTAGCTAAAAAAAAAAGCTAAGCAAAGCAAAGATGGGGAAAGACCTCGACTTGCTTTCCCTCACGCTTTGCTTTTCCCTTTCCGTTTGAAAAGCTTTTATCGGCTTTTGCCTTATCCCTTTCTTTGGTGGAGGACTTTTGACTTGCTTTCCCTCGTCTCACCTTGTCAAGTAGATTAACTAACAACGATGATTTGGGATTTGAGTGCTTTCCAGACAATTAACCATCAGGACTAATTTAACTATGTGGATTCATCACCTCCTCTCCTGACCATCTTTTGAAATCTCAATTTAAGATTAAAGATAAGCAGGTCGCAAATTAAAATTTTGGAATAAAATATATGAAACTGTTCGTGTAATTAAATCAAAGAGTTCGCATTGATAATTTTGCAAATCGATTCATTTTGTAAATCAACAACATA
Source organism: Syzygium jambos (assembly GCA_031216235.1). Taxonomy (NCBI): domain Eukaryota; kingdom Viridiplantae; phylum Streptophyta; class Magnoliopsida; order Myrtales; family Myrtaceae; genus Syzygium; species Syzygium jambos. Next base: position 22,361,629 of record CM062221.1, on the reverse strand, counting down.
ATGTTTGTGGCACTCTACATTTACTCCATTACTAAATCTGATTATCTAGGTCGTTTCACAGCTTCATTTCCAAAATCAAGCTGCTTTCACCGCAATCTTCTTATTTCGAGTGGCATGCTAGATACATTTAATTTGATTTTGTGTAATCTTCATTAATATGATCCGCAATTTATTGAATCTCACAAATATTCAGAATATTATCAGCGTCTTTTATATAGCCGCCTTTACGTTTAATGTGTGGTATCATGTATCTTTTCATAATGTTCGGGATCTAGATTCATATACTATAAATGATCATTCGAAAAGGTAGGGCATAGTAAAGCATTCAAAGTTTGTCGCATCATTTTGTAACTAAGTAATAATTTAAATAATTTTAGTTTCCTTTACTTCTTAATTAACCCTTTCCTTCAACCTCTGTGTCGCTACATTAATTGCCGTCGAGAACATACTCAATCAAGTAGATCGAAAGATACAAATTGAAATTTGAGAAGGACCTTTTGGCATACCAGGTACAGTGTTGTTGGCTCTACGCTGGATTGATTATGAAACAGCAGATCGCTTGAATCAACATAAGGAAAAAATATCTCATGCATCATCACTAACTGAGCTCATCTGTTAACATATACTTCCTATTCGCTGTTTCTGACTTTTCTAGTGGCCTTAAAGAGATGTATGTTCACGGGTTGTGTACTACATTTTATGTATTTTTTTTCTGTCTATTGTCGTCAATATAGCGGAGTATGAATTGATCCTTTCGATGGCCCACGCTTTCAGAGACCACGCATACTTCCTACTAATGCCAAGACTTGACATAAGTACTTTGCAAAATAATTTCTTCTTGCAAACTTAAATTTGTTATTATATTAATGGGACCCGGAAACTTCTAGGTGACATCCCATTGACTTTGTTTTTTGGTCGAAGAAGTTTCCATTGATTGATCAATGGAAACTTATTGGAAATTTCCCGGAAACTTCCTGGATGACTCAAGGTGTTGAATATATTGACTCAAGGAATCCGTTTTTCCTATTCCCATGATGCCGAGAACCCACGCTCAGATCCAAGCACACCCAAAGCAAATTTTCCTGAGAGAACGAGAGGATTTGATACCTGTGGTGTTTAGAGATCCTACAATGGAGAAAGAGATGAATTCGCGGGCATCATCCGAGCCTTCATATGAGGTTTTTCTAAGTTTTCGAGGCACCGACACCCGTTATGGATTCACCGATTGTCTTTACCACGGCATGGTGGCAGCCGGGATCCTCGTCTTTAGGGATGATGAGTCCCTCCGTGTTGGCGAAAGAATTGGTGGTGAACTTCTACAAGCAATTGAGAAGTCCAAGATCTACATTCCCATAATCTCCACAAATTATGCTTCGAGTCACTGGTGCCTCCGGGAGCTCGCATACATGGTCGAGTGCACCCAGAAATCGAATGGGAACAAAGAGATTCTACCCATTTTCTTCGATGTGGAACCTGAAGATGTCAAGCTCAAAACAAACTTATACAGACAGACTCTGCCAAAGCTCCGGAAGACGTTTTGCACGGCTGAAGTAGAGTCATGGGAAAAGGCTCTCATTGAGGTGGGCAAGATAAAGGGATGGAACTTGAAGAAAGATGAAGGGTAAATGTCTTAAGACTTTCTTCTGTAGATTTCCTTTTCCTCTCTATTCAGTTTAATTGCGGCATCATTGGTAAAAAATATAGTTCATTCATCTCGTCAATTCTATATAGTTTACACAGCGGTCGTGGCCACCAGCGGAGACAATGGAATTGTCACAGGTGCTATCGCAGCAATAGCTCTGGGTGATGTCGCAATTGCGGTGGTATCGCACCCTACTGATCCTGATTCTCTCTCTCCTCTCACTATTAGTCTATGAGACAGTAGCCAGAAACGCTAATAGATCTCCCAGTAGCTCCACAAGCTGCCGGCCAGCAGCAGATCATCCGTCAGTCGCCGCCACATCTTGGTCATCCGCCCCACCAAGCCGCCAGAAGCCGCTGCCAAGCATCCGGCCCCAACCTTTCTCTCTCTCACTGACTGTGGCAACGCGGATCTGGGCTGGGGATCTCAGGTCTGACGTCACCCAGCCCATATCCGGCGCCACCAAATTATGGTCACCGAAGGCTAGCGACGCCATCCCCGACGGTCGCAAGGCCACGACCAACGTGACGTGGAGGATCCAGGCAAGGCCGAGATGGTGGGGCCACTACCCACATCAATGGGGGGCGGCGGCTGACGACACTAGAATGTGACGATGACGGCGCAGGGAGTGAGCGATGTCAATGGTGGCAGGGCCCGACGATGATGGTGACTGAAGTTAGGTAGCAAAAGAGGGATTGGGAAAAATCACGATTGTCTTGGCGTCTATATTTTTTTTGCGTGATTTCCTTAACATGTGAGAGCAACTGAGTTACTTAGAAAGTAGTTTGACCATTTAAAAGTTATTCCTAACATGGTTGTTATGTTATGGCAGCCAAGGAGATCTGATGCAATCTACAATTCAAACTGTCTTGGTTAAGCTGAATGTCAAAAATAAAAACGTGACTGAGCATCTAATTGGAGTTGAGGATCGTGTAAAAGCCATAATCACAATGTTGGATGTGGAATTTGATGGTATCCAATTTCTTGGAATTTACGGAATGGGCGGGATTGGCAAAACAACGCTTGCCAAAGTTGTCTTCAACCAACTGTCTTCACACTTCCAAAGCTGCAGTTTCCTTTCAGACGTCCGAGAGTCATCACAACGCAATGGTCTGGTATATTTGCAAAAGCAATTGTTATCCAAGTTCTTGGATTCTCGTTCTATAGACCAAATTCATGATGTTGATGATGGGATCAACATGATTAAGAGAGTACTTTGCAATAAAAAAATTCTCCTTGTTCTTGATGACGTGGATGAGAAAGAGCAACTCCAAAGTCTAGCGGCAAAAGGTAATTGGTTCGGTTCTGGTACTCGAATTATTATAACTACTAGGAACCAAAATGTCCTAACAATTGAGGGAGAATCCACAGGTGAAGGCCTTGTAAAAAAGTCCATAATTGTTTCAACTTACGAAGTACAGGAAATGGAATTTGATCATGCTCTTAAGCTTTTTAGTAGGCATGCCTTTAGAAGAGACTCTCCCCCAGATCATTATGTCTCCCTTTCTAACAATGTTGTCTCTACTTTGGGAAAGCTTCCTTTAGCTCTTGAGATTACAGGTTCATTCCTTTCCGGTAAATCCGAAGCAGTTTGGATAGACACTTGGAAGAAGCTACAAAAAGCTCCTCCCAAAGAAGTTCAAAGGACATTGATGATAACTTATGAAAGGTTAGATGATGCACAAAAGGAAGTATTTCTGGATATAGCTTGTTTTTTTGTTGGTAAGCATAAGACGTACCCCTTCTACATGTGGGATGACTGTGGATACTACCCACACAATGCTGTTGAAGTCCTCTTTCTCATGTGCTTGATAAAAATCCAAGATGACAATACTTTTTGGATGCATGACCAAGTGCGGAACTTTGGAAGAGAAATTGTCGATAAAGAAAATTTCAAAAATCCTTGCAAGCGTAGTAGAGTGTGGAATCATAAGGAAGGCCTGAGCATTTTGAAGCGGAAAGAGGTAAAAAAGGGAACAACAATTTATTCTCTTGTGAACTATCATAGAGTATTCTTGCAAAAGGAAAAATTAATCTCTATTAGTGCTGGAAATTGTTTGCTTTTGACCTTCACATGTGGACTTCTTGGTGTTTCCATTGTCAGGGAAGTAGGAAAATAGAAGCACTCTCACTAGGATATCGTGGAGACATTGTGACGCATGATGAAGTTGCTAATTTACAAAACCTGAGGTTCTTTGAAGGGAATGGGGTGTTCCTTGTTGGAGACTTCCATAATCTTCTCTCCAGTTTAAAGTGGCTTTCTTGGCAATGGTGCCCTTTTGAGTTTGTGGCAACAAACTTTCATATGACTAATTTAGTCGTCCTTGACCTTTCATGCAGCGATATTTCAGAGAAATGGATTGGCTGGAACCAAATTAGAGTATGACACGAATCCCATTCCTTGTATATGTATATCATTTCTTTTGTCTTTTTTTTTCTGTGTAGATAGTTTCTTAATAAAAGCTTTATCAAATTGTCTTGCAGGCAGCCAGTAAACTAAAAGTACTAGATCTCAAGAACTGCATCCACTTAAGTAGAACACCCGATTTATCTACGTTGGTGTCCTTGGAGAGATTAATTCTTGAAGGTTGTCTCAACTTAATTGAAATTGACCCGTCTATTGGTAAATTAAAGCTTCTAATTGCTTTGAACTTGAATGGATGTCAGTCTCTTGAAGAGTTGCCTGAAGAAATAGGATGTCTAGAAGCTTTGACAGAGATTGTCATGCCTCGTGCGGGATATAAATTTAAACTCCCAGAGACGTTTGGTAATTTGAAGTCATTGTTGACCTTGGATGTACATGGGCAGATGAGCAAACTACCATACTCGATTGGAGGGTTGGTGAAACTTAGGCGGTTGAATTTATCTGAGTGTACGGAGATAAAGGTACTTCCAAACTCGATTGAGAAATTACAATCATTAGTCGAGCTGGATTTGTCATTGACAAGTTTGTGTTACTTACCTGATTCAATTGGTGAACTAAAGCAACTGAAAGTACTTAGGATGAGATGCATAAGTCGGATAAAAGAATTACCAAGTGCCATCGGGCTAGTGGAGAAGCTTGAAGTGTTAGACACTAGTGGATGTGACGAGTTGACCGGCGAAATCCCTGAAGAAATTGGGAGACTGTCCTGTTTGAGGATCCTAGACTTGTCACACACTAAAATATGTGGATTACCTAATTCAATCGGCCATCTAAAGCAACTGAAAGTACTTCGGATGAGCCACATGAATTGGATAACAAGATTACCTCGTGAGATCGGGCTGGTGGAGAAGCTTGAAGAGTTGGATGCTAGTAAATGTTACTCCTTGACCGGCAAAATCCCTGAAGAAATTGGGGGACTGTCTTGTTTGAGGATCCTAGACTTTTCATACACAAATATATTGGAATTACCCACCACGGTGAGTCATCTCTCTAATCTCCAAACACTTAATCTAGAATCATGTCCTGAACTTGGACAGTTGCTGGGGCTTCCCCCAAATTTGACTTGTCTGAGATGGACCCCTAAGATTGTCCTTAATTTCTGCAAAGTCAACCTATGTGAGCTGGAAATAATGGAATGGTCCCGCAGAACCGCGCGTTTCCTCCCCCAGCTCCCATCTAGTTTAAGAGTTTTAGAACTTGGAAATCTGGTGATCGCACGGTCATCGGATTTTTTCATTTCTGATAACTTGTCAACCTTGCGATTGGATAATTGTTTGATGTCGGAATCTTTTGGTATATTTGGGGCGGAGTTGGAGGTGATCCATCTGCAGAAGTGCATGCTTGGAAAACTGGAGCCACTGGACCCACTATATCGGTCGGAAGGGCCTCTACGGCGACTCTGGTATGAGGGCGCGTGGAAGTTCCTCCCATTCCACCTAGAAGTACTTAATGTGGGGCACATGAAGAATTTGAAAGAGGTACATTTGCTCGGGTGCAAGTTGTTAGTCGAGATTCGCGGCCTTGAAGAATTGGGATCCCTTTGCTTCCTATTGATCGTGGATTGCAATTCCATGAAAAGGGTGTCAGACCTATCGAAATTGAGAAAACTAAGGAAGCTCAGAGTAGGACGATGTCCGAAGCTAAGAAGAGTGGAAGGTCTAAACCACTTGGAATCTTTACAGAAGTTGTGGATTCACGATTGCAGTTCGTTGGAGAGTTTGGCTGACACCTCAAATCTGGATTTGAAATGTTCCACAATTGAACGTTGCGAGCAGTTGCCCTACCGCGACAGTTATTGTAGATGTTCTGATGGGGATGGTAGGGAACACGACAAGGTATTTTGAGCCGGTTATATACGAAATCTCACCCGATGAAAGTCTGGCAAGTATTGTTGTCCTCTTGTTTTTTCTTTGTTTGTTTTCTTTTGAAGGTTTTCCCACGACAAATAGTGGTAACAAATACAGCCCATTGAGATTGAAAGCTCATCTGAAGACGAGGGATATAAAGAGCAATACGTTGAAAAGCTCGGTTCATGACCTCGACCAAGAATGACTTGGTAGAATTCGGTGACAATCATTCACCCCCATTCTCTTTTTTTCTATCATAAGTAGATATGAATTTCACCTGTGGCGACAATATTTCGTCATTGGTTGGATATGACTTTGACACGATCATAGAGTTTCCGTCTGGCATGTCCTGTCGCAGCATCTACATTTCTTTGCACTTTAATTCCCTCGAAGTTTACTCCTTACAGTTTATTTTCCTCATCATTTCGTTTCAAAGCTCGACACACCTTTCACCCAAAAAACCCAAAATGAAATCAAGTTTGACACTACTTTCAAGTTGGAACATTTTCAAGTTAGAACCAGAGTGAAAAATTAGTCTTTCATTTGTGATCATCTAGAGTAAAATCTCCCGCCATTAAGGGAATTTTCCCCTATAAATATACTAATTCTTTTTTATAAGTGAAAGGGCCGGTATGGGTGACTAAGCGCTATGGACCTCCTCTAAACCTTATCATAAAATGATGTACACACCCTATATGGGATATTCAGATTGAGTCATAACTATTTCAAACCACTTATATCCCAAAGGTTCAGAGTTAACGAGCTTGTCACCTTAGCCCCATCAAGATACTTGCCATCAAAAAGTCTCTTCACATGAGACATGTTATATTTAGGCAACGCACTACAAGCTATTCAGAAGTTTATTGACATCCACTTTGTTTAGTTATCTAATACCGGAAGAGAACGAATGCAAAGGAAGAGAAACAAAATGAAGAGATAAAAGGGAAGGGAAGTTAAAATTACTTCCATGTGTTTAGATGCATCCTGAAGAGAGAGAGAGAGAGAGAGAGAGAGAGAGAGAGAGAGAGAGAGAGAGAGAGAGAGAGAGAGAGAGAGAGAGAGAGAGAGATGGGGCAGTTTTCTTAATGCATAGAGAAGTTTAGTGAATAAACTTAATTATCTTTTGTTTAACTAACAATTAAAAAGAAACTAAGGGCCATCTTGCAAAAGAAAAAACTGCAACATTTGTTTTTCGTTCATTTTTCTTCACTTTTGGGAGGACAAAAACAATTTCCTGTCTAGTGCCTTTGCGCCTTTGTACTTTTGATAGCCGTAACACCTTTGTACCTGTCGGGACATTTTGTCTTATCAGGTACGAGGTTTTTGTGTTCGGCTTTGATGTATATGTGCGTTGAAAAGTAATACACTTCTTACTTCACCCAAAAAAAAAAAAAAAAAATTTGCTTGCTTGAGGGAAGTCGGTCCTCTGTTTAAAATCATTCCATCCACTTCCTCCCTAATTTAGATGGCCAAAGAAGGGAAAATTTCTCTAGGTTATTATTACCACGCATTTCCTTCATTTTTCTCATTGCAAACACATATATGACATTCCTAAACCTTTTTTCGATGCCAATTCAATACTAAACCTTTGGACATAGTGTCAATTCAGTCATTCTAGTTAATTTTGATTGGATTTTGTTGGTATGGACGTCGGCCGACCTACATGGCACCACCGGCGATGATGCAGACAACTTTTAATAATGTTTTAATATTTTTTTATTTTTTAATTACGTTTTTCAGATTTTTTTTCTTTTCTGTTTTTTCTTTCTTCCTCCCTTTGCAGGTGATCGACCACTGGCCACAGGCGATGGCCAGCCACCGGCCATGGCCGAGCGAGCTGCCTTCGCCTAGGCGACAGTCGCCGTCGCTCGGCCAGGCTGGGCGAGCCCTAGCGAGGGCTCCCCTATCCAGATCTGGCGAGACTGGCCCTTGCCCAGGTCGTGGCAGCCTCGTCGAGCGTTGCCTTGGTGCAAGCAATGCCCACTAAGGCCACCCTACCTTGCGCATTGGCCTGCGAGAAGCTCATTGGGGCTCGCCCTCCCTGGATCTGGCGAGGACGAGGGTCAAGCCTTACCGCCCATGGGTGAGGACCACCCTCGCCAGATGCGGCAAGTCGTGCCTCGCCTAGCCCAGCGTGAGGCTACGCTCGCGGCCATCCGACGAGGGCTCAAGCCTCACGTTGGTCAGCAAGGCCTGACCCTCGCTAGATCCGACGAGGGTGAGCCTTGCTTAATCGCTGGCAAGGATTGTTGTCACTAGCAAGGCCAATGGGGCTCGCTAGAGGTCCCCTGGCCGTCATTGACGAGGCCGATGACTAGTTGGAGGCCAGGGGGCCTATAGCAAGCCTCACCAACCTCCAATTGGTTGCTGGTCAGGCGATCGACTGGAGGAGAAAGAAAGGAAAAAAAAACAAAGAATGAAAATAAAAAAATTTAAAAAAATTTGAAAAATACTAAAATATTATTAAAAGTTATCCACGTCATCGCCGGCAATACCACGTTGGCCGACTGTTGTCCACATTAGCAAAATTCGGCTAAAATTAGTTGGAATAACTAAATTGGTATAAAAATAAAAGGTTTAAAACTGAATTAGCACAAAAAAAAGATTTATGGCTGAATTTGCATCAATGCAAAAGGTTTAAGACTTTTTTTACACTTTTCCCGAAAATTATTGACCTTGTAAACATCTATTTTATTTTTACGAGGTTTGACCAAATTTTGATTGCAAGTTAACCCTGTTAAAATTTTGACCAAAGTGTAGAATCGGGTTGTGCCTTGTAAGAGCTTTCCAGCAACAACGTATGATTTGCCCAAATCAGACGGATTGCTAGTTATCGTGATTTTCAATTGTAGCCGTCCGATCTCAATGGGGATGGGAAAGTTGCAATTTTCACGAATTAAGTGACAAGATCGTGAAGATTTGGTCATCAATTTTCCAACTCCTCGAGAATTTCTTTGATTGAAGTTTCCCGAGGATGTTATCATGACTTTTTACTAGGGGTGAGCAACTTGGACCACCTAAACCGGGATCGGATCGGACCGACAGTTTTGGTCCGATTCTCGGGACTATCGGTCTGGTTCCCGGTTCCTAAAAGAGGAACCGGTTTCCAGGCGGTCCAGTTCCCGGTTCCAAGGGGGAACCGGACCGGACCGGACCGACTATTTAATATATATTTTTGTCATTTTTTTCTTTAAAAAAATTAATAAAATGTGAATCAAACTCTAAGTGAACTTCATTATCATAAATTCATTGATGAAAATTAGTAAAATGTGAATTAAATCCTAAGTGAATTTCATTGACATAAATTCATTGACAAAAATTAGTAAAATGTGAACCAAACCTTAAGTGTTTGACAAAAAAAATCCCAAACTTTAAGTAACCAATTCCATTGGACCGGACCGGACCGTTGGTCCGTCTGGTTCCCGGTCCTAGAACCAATCGGTCCGGTCCGCGGTTTCCAAAATTGGGAACCGATTCTCTTAGTCCGGTTCTCGGTTCCACCTTGGAACCGGACCGGACCGGACCGAGAACCGCTCACCCCTACTTTTTACATTAGCTATCTATCTCGCGAAAATATTGGCTAGGACTGTCTGACCACGTCATCCATAGCCACCCCATTCGTTGGGTGACGCTTGGCACTATGGGTCTCACTCTTCCTCTCTCCGCCACTCTTTTTTTCGTTACTGTCAGCGTTACTGATAGACTCTCTCTCTTCCACTCTACACTTTTCTTGGGTCCCACTATTCACCTTTACTCTCTCTCCTCCGTCACCCTCTCGACCAAACTTTTGTGCCCGCGACCGTTACTCTTCGAGAGAGTCTCTCTCTATCATCCCCATTTCACCATCTTCTTCTTCGACACACATCCATACTCATGCCATCTCCATAATCAACGCACAATGCAAAAGTGGAGTTTCATTTTTCTTTTTCTTTTTCTTTTTGTTTCTTTTTTGTGGCCATAACCTCTGCACTGTGCTTCCTCTCCAAGCATTTGCGACCTGATTTTTGTGTAAAGGAAGAACAAATGTTGTTAAATCCACAGAGACCCCAACAACATCAATTCTCGATACCACAGTATTGAAATTCTAGCTTTGATTGATATAACTCTTTCTCATTTGCTCTCTAATTACAGGCTCCCAAGAAAGGAAAAAAAAAGGAGCAATCTTTTTCATCAACCTCACCAACATGAAGAGAGAGAGAAAAAAACTAGAAAACAAGACAAGAATATTAAAGTAATCCTGTCAATTCGAAAGACTTTGAATCCTAGAATCACGAATCTACAAAGGAATTCATGATGCATATTAAAGTAAACCAATTAGAACAAAAAAGAGAGCTCACATGTTTGAATGCGTGTTGAGTGTAAATGATATGTAGGGAAGTTTCGTCAATAGCCTTGATTATCTTTTGTTTAATTAACAATTCAAAAAGAAACTAAGGGCAAAGAACTTTTTTTTGGGGGGGGGGGGGAGGTGTGGCAGGGGCGGGGGCGGCATTTGCATTTCTTTCTATTTTTCGTCACTTTTGAAAGGAAATAAAAAAATGTGCCTGCTTAAGGGAAGTATGTGTCCCCGTTTAAAATCATTTCCATCCACTTCCTCTCTAATTTAGCCGGCCAAATAAGGAAAAAATTACCCCAGGTTATTATTTTTGCCCATTTCCTTTTACTTCTCTCAATCCAAACACATGTTCCACTTGAATCGAATCTATTACTGCGTTGAAGACTATCGACCCTATGAAAACTTAATTTTTTACCAAGGTTCAAACAGATTTTGATCGAAAGTTAACCTTGTTAAGAATATGATCACAAGGTATAAGTGGGTCGTGCATTGTAAGAGCTTTCCAATGATGCCTAATTTGTCCAAATTGGACGACCGGATTGTTGGATGTATTGCCGCAAGGGATGCTTGATCCTATGGGTGTTCACTTGTTCGATTTCCCCAATGTTGTTCTTGAGAAGCAACTACCATTCAAAGTATGCTTGAAGATAGAAAATTTAGTGATATGATCTTGAAGGCAACTGAGCCTTCAATGTTTCTGTTTGACATATATGATAACCGGCTGAAGAGTATATCACGGCATAATTCTTTCTCTCATTTCATTATAATTCTTGGTGCTCTTCATGTGAACAATGAAGGCTGAAATGTTACTACTGCCTCATGAGACAGGTGTCCCCAAATCTCATGATATCGGGCCGTCTCTCATAGATGATTAGTGGATGAAGGTAATGTGATCCTTTGAATTTATTCGTTAGCTTGCAACTCTCTAATTTGATGGTACCACGTTCTTCATGATACGGGTGGCAAATTTAGCCAGATGAAATTGTTATTTTTATATAGGGTTAATATCACAAAAAACCTTAAACTGGTACACCTGTGATAATTTTACTCCGAATTAACCCTTATTCTATCGAGATTGATTTTCTCCGTTGCATAATAAATTTTACACAATATTATCACGATAAATAAGGGTCTCTCGTCTCGCAACGCAGCTAAGCTAAGCAAAGCAAAGTTTTAGCAAAAAAAAAAAGCTAAGCAAAGCAAAGATGGGGAAAGACCTCGACTTGCTTTCCCTCACGCTAGTCTTTTGCTTTTCCCTTTCCGTTTGAAAAGCTTTTATCGGCTTTTGCCTTATCCCTTTCTTTGGTGGAGGACTTTTGACTTGCTTTCCCTCGTCTCACCTTGTCAAGTAGATTAACTAACAACGATGATTTAGGATTTGAGTGCTTTCCAGACAATTAACCACCAGGACTAATTTAACTATGTGGATTCATCGCCTCCTCTCCCGACCGTCTTTTGAAATCTCAATTTAAGATTAAAGATAAGCAGGTCCAAATTAAAATTTTGGAATAAAATATATGAAACTGTTCGTGTAATTAAATCAAAGAGTTCGCATTGATAATTTTGCAAATCGATTCATTTTGTAAATCAACAACATAATGTTTGTGGCACTCTACATTTACTCCATTACTAAATCTGATTATCTAGGTCGTTTCACAGCTTCATTTCCAAAATCAAGCTGCTTTCACTGCAATCTTCTTATTTCGAGAGGCATGCTAGATACATTTAATTTGATTTTGTGTAATCTTCATTAATATGATCCGCAATTTATCGAGTCTCACAAATATTCATAATATTATCAGCGTCTTTTATATAGCCGCCTTTACGTTTAATGTGTGGTATCATGTATCTTTCCATAATGTTCGGGATCTGGATTCATCTATTATAAATGATCATTCTAAAAGGCAGGGCATAGTCAAGCATTCAAAGTTTGTCGCATTATTTTGTAACTAAGTAATAATTTAAATAATTTTAGTTTCCTTTACTTCTTAATTAACCCTTTCCTTCAACCTCTGTGTCGCTACATTAATTGCCGTCGAGAACATACTCAATCAAGTAGATCGAAAGATACAAATTGAAATTTGAGAAGGACCTTTTGGCATACCAGGTACAGTGTTGTTGGCTCTACGCTGGATTGATTATGAAACAGCAGATCGCTTGAATCAACATAATGAAAAAATATCTCATGCATCATCACTAACTGAGCTCATCTGTTAACATATACTTCCTATTCGCTGTTTCTGACTTTTCTAGTGGCCTTAAAGAGATGTATGTTCACGGGTTGTGTACTGCATTTTATGTATTTTTTTTTTCTGTCTATTGTCGTTAATAGAGCGGAGTATGAATTGATCCTTTCGATGGCCCACGCTTTCAGAGACCACGCATACTTCCTACTAATGCCAAGACTTGACATAAGTACTTTGCAAAATAATTTCTTCTTGCAAACTTAAATTTGTTATTATATTAATGGGACCCGGAAACTTCTAGGTGACATCCCATTGATTGATCAATGGAAACTTATTGGAAATTTCCCGGAAACTTCCTGGATGACTCAAGGTGTTGAATATATTGACTCAAGGAATCCGCTTTCCCTATTCCCATGATGCCGAGAACCCACGCTCAGATCCAAGCACACCCAAAGCAAATTTTCCTGAGAGAACGAGAGGATTTGATACCTGTGGTGTTTAGAGATCCTACAATGGAGAAAGAGATGAATTCGCGGGCATCATCCGAGCCTTCATATGAGGTTTTTCTAAGTTTTCGAGGCACCGACACCCGTTATGGATTCACCGATTGTCTTTACCACGGCACGGTGGCAGCCGTAATCTCCACAAATCTACATTCCCATAATCTCCACAAATTATGCTTCGAGTCACTGGTGCCTCCGGGAGCTCGCATACATGGCCGAGGATTCTGCCCATTTTCTTTGATGTGGAACCTGAAGATGTCAAGCTCAAAACAAACTTATACAGACAGACTCTTCCAAAGCTCCGGAAGACGTTTTGCACTACCGAAGTAGAGTCATGGGAAAAGGCTCTCATTGAGGTGGGCAAGATAACGGGATGGAACTTGAAGAAAAATGAAGGGTAAATGTCATAGAGTTTCTTCTATAGATTTCCTTTTCCTCTCTATTCAGTTTAATTGCGGCATCATTGGTAAAAAATATAGTTCATTCATCTCGTCAATTCTATATAGTTTACACAGCGGTCGTGGCCACTAGCGGCGACGATGGAATTGTCACAGGTGCTATCGCAGCAATAGCTCTGGGTGATGTCGCAATTGCGGTGGTATCGCACCCTACCGATCCTGATTCTCTCTCTCCTCTCACTATTAGTCTATGAGACAGTAGCCAGAAAGGCTAATAGATCTCCCAGTAGCTCCAAAAGCTGCCGGCCAGCAGCAGATCATCCGTCAATCGCCGCCACATCTTGGTCATCCGCCCCACCAAGCCGCCAGAAGCCGCTGCCAAGCATCCAGCCCCAACCTTTCTCTCTCTCACTGACCGTGGCAACGCGGATCTGGGCTGGGGACCTCAGGTCTGATGTCACCCGGCCCATATCCGGCGTCGCCAAATTATGGTCACCGAAGGCTAGCGACGCCATCGCCGACGGTCAGCAAGGCCACCACCCACGTGACGTGGAGAATCCAGGCAAGGCCGAGATGGTGGGGCCACGACCCACATCAATGGGGGGCGGCGGCTGACGGCACTAGAATGTGACGATGACGGCGCACGGAGTGAGCGATGTCAATGGTGGCAGGGCCCGATGATGATGGTGACTGAAGTTAGGTAGCAAAAGAGGGATTGGGAAAAATCACGATTGTCTGGGCGTCTATATTTTTTTGCGTGATTTCCTTAACATTTGAGAGCAACTGAGTTACTTAGGAAGTAGTTTGACCATTTAAAAGTTATTCCTAACATGGTTGTTATGTTATGGCAGCCAAGGAGATCTGATGCAATCTACAATTCAAACTGTCTTGGTTAAGCTGAATGTCAAAAATAAAAACGTGACCGAGCATCTAGTTGGAGTTGAGAATCGTGTAAAAGCCATAATCACAATGTTGGATGTGGAATTTGATGGTATCCAATTTCTCGGAATTTATGGAATGGGCGGGATTGGCAAAACAACACTTGCCAAAGTTGTCTTCAACCAACTGTCTTCACACTTCCAAGGCTGCAGTTTCCTTTTAGATGTCCGAGAGTCATCACAACGCCATGGTCTGGTATATTTGCAAAAACAATTGTTATCCAAGTTCTTGGATTCTCATTCTATAGACCAAATTCATGATGTTGATGATGGGATCAACATGATTAAGAGAGTACTTTGCAATAAAAAAATTCTCCTTGTTCTTGATGACGTGGATGAGAAAGAGCAACTCCAAAGTCTAGCGACAAAAGGTAATTGGTTCGGTTCTGGTACTCGAATTATCATAACTACTAGGAACCAAAATGTCCTAACAATTGAGGGAGAAGCCACAGGTGAAGGCCTTGTAAAAAAGTCCGCAATTGTTTCAACTTACGAAGTACAAGAAATGGAATTTGATCGTGCTCTTAAGCTTTTTAGTAGGCATGCCTTTAGAAGAGACTCTCCCCCAGATCATTATGTCTCCCTTTCTAACAATGTTGTCTCTACTTTGGGAAAGCTTCTTTTAGCTCTTGAGATTATAGGTTCATTCCTTTCCGGTAAATCCGAAGCAGTTTGGATAGACACTTGGAAGAAGCTACAAAAAGCTCCTCCCAAAGAAGTTCAAAGGACATTGATGATAACTTATGAAAGGTTAGATGATGCACAAAAGGAAGTATTTCTAGATGTAGCTTGTTTTTTTGTTGGTAAGGATAAGACGTACCCTTTCTACATGTGGGATGACTGTGGATACTACCAGACAATGCTGTTGATGTCCTCTTTCTCATGTGCTTGATAAAAATCCAAGATGACAATACTTTTTGGATGCATGACCAAGTGCGGAACTTTGGAAGGGAAATTGTCCATAAAGAAAATTTCAAAAATCCTTGCAAGCGTAGTAGAGTGTGGAATCATAAGGAAGGCCTGAGCATTTTGAAGCGGAAAGAGGTAAAAAAGGGAACAACAATTTATTCTCTTGTGAACTATCATAGACCATTCTTGCAAAAGGAAAAATTAATCTCTATTAGTGCTGGAAATTGTTTGCTTTTGACCTTCACATGGACTTCTTGGTGTTTCCGCCGTCAGGGAAGTAGGAAAATACAAGCACTGTCACTAGGATATCGTGGAGACATTGTGACGCATGATGAAGTTGTTAATTTACAAAACATGAGGTTCTTTGAAGGGAATGGGTGTTCCTTGTTGGAGACTTCAATAATCTTCTCTCCAGTTTAAAATGGCTTTCTTGGCAATGGTGCCCTTTTGAGTTTGTGGCAACAAACTTTCATATGACTAATTTAGTCATCCTTGACCTTTCATGTAGCTATATTTCGGAAAAATGGATTGGCTGGAACCAAATTAGAGTATGACACGAATCCCATTCCTTGTATATGTATATCATTTCTTTTGTCTTTTTTTTTTTTCTGTTTAGATAGTTTCTTAATAAAAGCTTTATCAAATTGTCTTGCAGGCGGCCAGTAAACTAAAAGTACTAGATCTCAAGAACTGCATCCACTTAAGTAGAACACCCGATTTATTTACGTTGGTGTCCTTGGAGAGATTAATTCTTGAAGGCTGTCTCAACTTAATTGAAATTGACCCGTCTATTGGTAAATTAAAGCTTCTAATTGCTTTGGACTTGAATGGATGTCAGTCTCTTGAAGAGTTGCCTGAAGAAATAGGATGTCTAGAAGCTTTGACAGAGATTGTCATGCCTCGTGCAGGATATAAATTTAAACTCCCAGAGACGTTTGGTAATTTGAAGTCATTGTTGACCTTGGATGTACATGGGCAGATGAGCAAACTACCATACTTGATTGGAGGGTTGGTGAAACTTAGGCGGTTGAATTTATCTGAGTGTACGGAGATAAAGGTACTTCCAAACTCGATTGAGAAATTACAATTATTAGTTGAGCTGGATTTGTCATTGACAAGTTTGTGTTACTTACCTGATTCAATTGGTGAACTAAAGCAACTGAAAGTACTTAGGATGAGATGCATAAGTCGGATAAAAGAATTACCAAGTGCCATCGGGCTAGTGGAGAAGCTTGAAGTGTTAGACACTAGTGGATGTGACGAGTTGACCGGCAGAATCCCTGAAGAAATTGAGAGACTCTCCTGTTTGAGGATTCTAGACTTGTCACGCACTAAAATATGTGGATTACCTAATTCAATCGGCCATCTAAAGCAACTGAAAGTACTTCGGATGAGCCACATGAATTGGATAACAAGATTACCCCGTGAGATCGGGCTGGTGGAGAAGCTTGAAGAGTTGGATGCTAGTAAATGGTACTCCTTGACCGGCGAAATCCCTAACGAAATTGGAGGACTGTCTTGTTTGAGGATCCTAGACTTTTCATACACAAATATATTGGGATTACCCACCACGGTGAGGCATCTCTCTAATCTCCAAACACTTAATCTAGAATCATATCCTGAACTTGGAACGTTGCTGCAGCTTCCCCCAAATTTGACTCGTCTAAGATGGACCCCTAAGATTATCCTCAATTTCTGCAAAGTCAACCTATATGAGCTGGAAAAAATAGAATGGTCACGCGGAACCGCGCATTTCCTCCCTCGGCTCCCATCTAGTTTAAGAGAGTTAGAACTTGGAAATCTGGTGATCGCACGGTCATTGGATGTTTTCATTTCTGATAACTTGTCAACATTGCGATTAGATAATTGTTTGATGTCGGAATCTTTTGGTATATTTGGGGCGGAGTTGGAGGTCATCCATCTACAGAAGTGCATGTTTGGAAAACTGGACCCACTGCGACTTGGCGCGACTCCAGCTCACCCGATTTCGGGGAGGTCGAGGCTCGCCCGATCCTGACATGTCACGCCCCGAACCCTTCGGCGCGCGAGCATCCCTGCCATGGTCGATTTGAGTGCGACGTCCCAGGACGCGTCGCCAATCCAAATTCCCAACACAGAGACTCAAAGCACAAGCGGAAGCAAATCAACACCCGTACAAAGATAAACACACAACCGAGGATAGCCACAGAAATCAACACTTGTACTAGTATTGGAAATCATATACAATATCCAAATACAACCTGAACACCAAAAATCAAAAGCGGGTCAAGGCCACTACCGACAAAAAGGGGTAAGTGGCTCGGGGTTCAGGCACTACATGTAGCCGGGGGCTCCTCCCAAAAACGCATCGGTACGCCTGCCATTCTCAAGGCTGGGGGTCTGAAAATGTGGTTTTAAACAACAATGAGAATAATCTCAGTGAGCAATTCCCTAAACCTAAACTAGGTTAACGTGCACCTTCTGACAAGTACGAAACGACACACAATTCAAAACATAACTGACTTAGGCCCTCGGGCCTAAAATCTTACTTGACCTTGCAGGTTAGGCATTCTATATATATAATCACAATTGTACCAAAACATTTAGATCGCGGTACAAATACACATATCACTTAATTCCGATGTATGTAATGCACGTGCTCATGTTCGCGCTCATGTCATGCCTCAACAATGCAGTAACGCACACTCACATGCTAGCACTCTGCCATTTACCAATTTCTCCTCCGACCCGTGTTAAAACGCATTAGGTCCGACCCGCGTAAAACGTATCAGGTCCATCACTTCGAGATCGATCTCTGGCCCGCGTAAAACGCATCAGGCTCATGACACATTACCCGCGTAAAACGCATCAAGTTGGTCATCTTCCGGTAAACCGGGCATCGTCCCCCATAACACGCCTCATGACGGGTTCACTACCCCGCGTAAAACGCATCAGGGTTTATTGTGATCACACATTCACAGGCATCAATTTTTATCTGAACCCCACGTAAAACGCATCGGCGCATTTTAGATAATCACAATGCACATGTCATTCGTGCACACTCGAATATGCACATGCCTTGCCTATGCATGAGATGCACGTTCGCGGTCATAAAATCCACACTTGGGCATTCACAAATTTCACAATGAGCAATCAATAGCACCATGTCATTCAATCCATTAACAGTGCACTATGCCTAATCTACATTTCAACATGCCCAACCAACACATAAGCATAACCATGAAAACACTTCAAGGCACTCTTGCGCGGCGCATAAATCACACATATAACTAACACAGTTGGACTAGCATGAACCCGCGTAATCAAGACCCACTAAACCATTCCACTCTTAATTATCCTAGGCACATGTCACAGCACCTCAATAACATTTGCAATTCCAGACAATTCAGCCACTAACTTAGTTCCTCCAACATCTCCGGCAATTACACCATTAACCCCCAATCATTTGCGCCTCGTCCCGATTCGGTATCAACATGGACAGCCCCCACACGGGCCTCTCTAGCCCAATAAATCTCCTCAAAAAGCTCCAATTGTCTCCCCAAAATATTGCCCAAATCAGCCACCACGAGGACCAAACTAGGCGCGCTCCATAATCCACAATTAAACCTGAATTAACCCGAACTCAGGCCGATTCAATCCAAATCTGTCCAGCCCATATATCGCGCCTCTCGGGCCGCTAATTCTCCATTAATTCATCATACAAATCCACCGAATCGACCACAATCACAACCCCTAATTACTTCCACAATTTAACCCCAAAATTACCCTAATTAACCCCTAAAACCCATCTAGAAATGCAAATTATCCTAATTAGGGTTTAGGGTCAAACTCACCGGATGTCCTAAGCTTGAAATAGGGCCGAGCACGCGACGAGAGGGGCTGGGTAGCGGCGGTCCCTCGCCAAAACAGTAACGGCGGCGGCGGTTCCGGCGAACGGCGCGAGCCTAGGCGGAGGGGCGGCTAGTCGCGGCTGTCGGGAGGGAGAGAGAGAGGAGTGGGACGGCTGGGTGGTGCTAGGCGAGGCGGTGGTGGTGGCGAAACAGAACCGGCGGCGGTGGCGTGAGGGAGAGAGCAACCGGGAGAGAGAGTGAGGGGGAGGAAAGGGGCTGCCGGCTGCTTGGGGGAGAGACAAGGCAGCGACCGGCGGCGACCGGCGGCACCGGAGGCGGCGACGGCGACGCGAGGCCAGCCGGCGAGCTGGCAAGCTGCACCTGCGAACCGGCGAGCTGCGGGCGCGTTGCGACCTCGCTGGCCGGGGCGACGGCCACGATGGCTCGGCTAGGCTGACCGACAGCGACCCGCGACACCGGAGGTGAGCTGGCGATGGAGCGGGGCAAGGCGGTTGGTCGGGCAGCGCCGGGCCGGGACTGGCGCGACAGCTCGAGCGGCAAGCCGGGCGCGAGAGAGGGAGGGAGAGACCGGTCGGTCGAGCGCAGCGGCTGGCAAACGGCGCGGCGTGGCAGTCGAGCTTGCCGGCGATGGCGCGGCACGCGATGGCCAGGCGAGCTCAGGCGGTCGGCGAGCTGGACAGAGGTGAAGCAGGAACCGTTGGGGGCTAGAGGAGAGAGGAAGAAGAAGAAGAAGAAGAGAGGAGAGAGAAGAAGAAAGAAAGAAGAAAAAGAAGAAGAGAGAGGAGAGAGAAGAAGAAAGAAAGAAGAAAAAGAAGGAGAGAGAGGGAGTAGGTGCATGGTCTGACATGCAGAGGGGGAGACGTGACCGGAGGGGGGGAAAACGTGCGCGCGGTCAGAGGGAAAAGGGAGAGAGAGAGAGAGAGAGAGAGAGAGAAATAATAAAAAAAAATATTTGAACATTCAAATATTATTAGCGATCCGATGGTCCAAATTCAAAATCGAAAACGATCTACCCGTCCAAAATAAGCCTCGCATATAATAAGGGACAAAGGCCAAACTAATTAAATCAAATCATAACGAGGGAGGTCTACCAGTCCAAATTCACACTTGGTCAAATTCACACTTGGTTAAATAACGGCCAAATTCGATCGAGCGCGATTCTAACGAAATCTCTATTTTTAAAAACAAAAACCCGAGAGTGATCAGTTCCCGGGCGAGATTCTATTATAAGCGCGCTGACGAATTACACGTTTTATAAATCCAAAAATGGGCCGAAATTTGGTATGTCACACGACAATTGTATGAGGGCCCGTGGAAGTTCCTCCCATTCCACCTAGAAGTACTTGATGTGCGGCACATGAAGAATTTGAAAGAGGTACATTTGCTCGGGTGCGAGTTGTTAGTCGAGATTCGGAGCATTGAAGAATTGGGATCCATTTTCTTCCTATTGATCGTGGATTGCAATTTCATGGAAAGGGTGTCAGACCTAGCGAAATTGAGATAGCTAAGGAAACTCGGATTAGGAGGATGTCCTAAGCTAAGAAGAGTGGAAGGTCTTAACCACTTGGAATCTTTACAGAAGTTGTGGATTCACGATTGCAGTTCGTTGGAGAGTTTGCTTGACACCTCAACTCTGGATTTGAAATGTTCCACAATTGAACGTTGCGAGCAGTTGCCCTACCGCGACAGTTATTGTAGATGTTCTGATGGGGATGGTAGGGAGCACGACAAGGTATTTTGAGCCGGTTATATACGAAATCTCACCCGATGAAAGTCTGGCAAGTATTGTTGTCCTATTGTTTTTTCTTTGTTTGTTTTCTTTTGAAGGTTTTCCCACGACAAATAGTGGTAACAAATACAGCCCATTGAGATTGAAAGCTCATCTGAAGATGAGGGATATAAAGAGCAATACGTTGAAAAGCTCGGTTCATGACCTCGACCAAGAATGACTTGGTAGAATTCGGTGACAATCATTCACCCCCATTCTCTTTTTTTCTGTCATAAGTAGATATGAATTTCACCTGTGGCGACAATATTTCGTCATTGGTTGGATATGATATTTGACACGATCATAGAGTTTCCGTCCGGCATGTCCTGTCGCAGCATCTACATTTCTTTGCACTTTAATTCCCTCGAATTTTACTCCTTACAGTTTATTTTCCTCATCATTTCGTTTCAAAGCTCAACACACCTTTCACCTGAAAAAGCCCAAAATGAAATCAAGTTTGACACTACTTTCAAGTTGGAACATTTTCAAGTTAGAATCAGAGTGAAAAATCAATCTTTCGTTTGCGATCATCTAGAGTAAAATTTCCCGCCATTAAGGGAATTTTCCCCTATAAATATACTAATTTTTTTTTTAAGTGAAAGGGCCGGTATAGGTGACTAAGCGCTAGGGACCTCCTCTAAACCTTATCATAAAATGATGTACACACCCTATATGGGATATTCTGATCGAGTCATAACTATTTCGAACCACTTATATCCCAAAGGTTCGGAGTTAACGAGCTTGTCACCTTAGCCCCATCAAGATACTTACCGTTAGAAAGTCTCTTCACATGAGGCATATTATATTTAGGCAACGCACTACAAGCCATTCAGAAGTTTGTTCACATCCACTTTGTTTAGTTATCTATTACCGGAAGAAAACGAATGCAAAGGAAGAGAAACAAAATGAAGAGATAAAAGGAAAGGGAAGTTAAAATAACTCCTATGTGTTTAGATGCATCCTGAACAGAGAGAGAGAGAGATGGGGCAGTTTTCTTAATGCATAGAGAAGTTTAGTGAATAAACTTAATTATCTTTTGTTTAACTAACAATTAAAAAGAAACTAAGGGCAATCTTGTAAAAGGAAAAACTGCAACATTTGTATTTCTTTCATTTTTCTTCACTTTTGGGAGGACATAAACAATTTGCTTGCTTGAGGGAAGTCGGTCCTCTGTTTAAAATCATTCCATCCACTTCCTCCCTAATTTAGACGGCCAAAGAAGGGAAAATTTCTCTAGGTTATTATTGCCACGCATTCCTTTCATTTTTCTCATTGCAAGCACATATTTGACATTCCTAAACTTTTTTTGATGCCAATTCAGTCCTAAATATTTGGACATAGTGTCAATTCAGTCATTCTAGCTAATTTTGGCTAGATTTTGTTGACATGGATGTCGGCCGACCTGCGTGGCACCACCGGCGATGATGCGAACAACTTTTAATAATGTTTTAATATTTTTTTGATTTTTTAATTACTTTTTTCTGATTTTTTTATTTTCTTTTTTTTTTTCTTTCTCCCTTTGCAGGTGACCGACCACCAGCCATAGGCCATGGTTGGCCACCGGCCACCGGCCATGGCCAAGCGAGCTACCCTCACCTAGGCGAGGGTCGCCGTCGCTCGGCCAGGCTGGGCAAGCCTTAGTGAGGGCTCCCCTATCCAAATATGGCGAGACCAGCCCTTGCCCAGGCCATGGTGGCCTCGTCAGGCGTCGCCTTGGTGCGAGCAATGCCCACTAAGGCCACCCTAGCTTGCACAAGGGCGAGCCTCGGCGAGGGCTTGACCCTTGCATTGGCCTGTGAGAAGCTTGCTGGGGCTCGCCCTCCCTGGATCTGATGAGGACGAGGGTCAAGCCTCATTGCCCATGGGTGAGGATCGCCCTCGCTAGATGCGGCAAGTCATGCCTCGCCCAGCCCAGTGCAAGGCTATCCTCACGGCCATCCGACGAGGGCTCAAGCCTTGCGTTGGTCGGCGAGCCCGACCCTCGCCAGATCTGACGAGGATGAGCTGTAACAGCCCGAATTTCAATGTAAGTCCGGGATCAATAAAACGGATATTATTTCACATTTCAGTTTAGTAAGTCTCGCCCAGAGCTAATCACTCTCAGGATACTAACCAATGGGGTATGGCTAACTAGAAAATGGTACGTGGACCGGGGACCCTATCGTGAAACGGATACCGATCACGAGAGACACTGAGGGAATATTTTGGGCCAACGTGGGCCGATCATAGGAAAGAGTAATGGATTGGATTTGGCCAAGGCCTACGATGTACAAAAGGAACGCAGGTGATTCTGCAAGACCGAAAGTACACTTGGCTAACCAGTCTTGATCGTGACCTTTGGAACTAGTGATAATTCCTCATTCCCTCAATGACCGAGACCATTACGATATGGATAGCCCTAGGTCGATACGCGTAACCTCTAAACAGCGGCTAGTTAGTGAGAAACCCTGAAATTGAAAGTTTAGCAAGTTTTGTTCACAGAATTGGGCCCGAATTTCGATGTTGATTTTCGAAGGCTTAAGAGACTATTTTTGAGAATCTGACGTCATATTACGCTGGCCACACACGTTTGGAGTTAGTACGAGTAAAAATTGGAATTTCGACAAAAAATTGAAAAGTAATATTATTTTATTCCCGAAACTTTGCAGTAAATTTCCGAGGGCTTAAAAAGTGAATTTCGCGATTCCGACGCCATATTATGTTGGCTACGCACATATGGAATGCGTAGGTGCGAAAATTGAAATTTCACCCCGGGACTGGAAAAATGACGGTTTTGCCCATGGGCTATTTTTGGTTCCGAATTTTGGGGAATAATTAAGGAAATTAATTAAATTTGGACTTATCCTAATTATGGCAGCAAAGGACCAAAATGCCCTTGAATTATTGGATAAGGTTTAATGGTGGCCCTTGGATGAGGGGTAAAATGGTCATTTTTGCTAGATCTTGACACTTGGCACCCCTAGCCTTATAATTTGACCAAGTTGGACTGGTTTTCTCTCTCCTCACTCAGCCCCCAGTCACAGCCTCGCCTTAGTCCGACCCCTTTTCTCTCTCTCTTTCTCTCTCTTTCTCTCTCTTTCTCCCTCTTTTTCTCCCTTTTCCGTTCTGTAAACAGTACCGCTGGAGCTTCGTCGGAGCTCCGATCGCCGTTCCGTCGACACCCAGCCATCCAGCCCGCTCATACGTTGCCGCCCAGCACTGTCCGTACAATGTCCGCTCATACGTTGCCGGGAATTTCACCGCCGGTTTCACTGTTCACCAGTGATCGGCCGCCATTCCTCGTCGTTGTAACCTTAGATTAGGTGAGTAAAATTCCTAAACCTGGATTAGGACTGATAGTGCGTTTTTCTAGATTGGTTTAGGTATTATCGGTGCATTTTAGACTGGCTTAGATAGTATCAGTGTGTATTTTAGATTGGGTTAAGGACTAATTGGTAGAAATTATTATCGGGAAAATTGTGGTAAATCATTGAGGATTTATTGGGGAGAGAAATTGGATTAATTGATCAATTTAAGAGCCCATTAGAAAATTACCGGGTATGTCCAGGTTGATTGTTTGTGCGTAATGTGTGCTTAATTGTGATTGAATTTCATTGGTGCTCATGGTGCATTGCATCGCATAACATGGACACGCATTATGTATGCCTAGAGTGTGGCATGTAGTGAAATTGTGCGAGAATGCATGCCTACCATGAGTGTGTGATCACCTAAATTACCTTGAAGCGTCATACGCTGGGTTCAGATAATAATGAGTTGTGTGATCACCTAAGGACCTTCGGGTCATGACATTCGGGTCGATACCATCCTCATGCACTTTGAAGCAGGACGATGCCCGGTACGTCCGAAAGACGACCAACCTCATGCACTTTGAAGCAGGCTCTGGTTCATAAGGAGATCAGTGTTGCGCCTCATGCACTTTGAAGCAGGGTAGAGACATTGGGCCAGATCGGTTGCTGCGCCTCATGCACTTTGAAGCAGGCTAGACGCACCGGGCCGTGAATAATGTGAACTCGAGTCGTAATAAATAATAAATTGGGCAATTGCCAGTGTGCCAATGTGGGCCAATGGGCCGGGAAATGCACGCGACATGTCGACGACATTTGCATGCATAAACATGCATGGACTGGCATGCGAATGTGTGAGAATCGGTGCATGAGCATGTGATTGACATACGTGTGATTATGCGTGCCACGTATGTGCTGTGACTATTATATGTTGATCTGCCTAACTTGCAGGGTCAGATAATTGTTTGACTATTGTGGTATTGTGATTTGAATAATTGTTTATAGTCAGGAGATTGCATGCTAGCCTAGCTTAGGTTTAGGGGTTGAACTCATTGAGATTCGTCTCACGGTTGTGTAAACCGAAACATTTCAGACCCCCGGCCGTAAGGATGGAGAGCCACCGCCTCTTTTTGGGATCCCATTGTAGATCCGGCAGTATACCAGTACCTACCCCTCGAGAAACGGGGAGGCTTTTGTGAGATACCTATCGAAAGTGGTTGTAAATATAGGCGAGTATTATTATCAGAAGCAGGAGTAAGTGGCATGGTGCCACCGGGATGCCGCTGGAAATGAGGGAGAACCCCTCAGGACCTTCGATATCTCGATCGATAGTGTTGGATTGATGCAGCCGATTATAGCGGATGGTAAGGTGATCAATCCAGAGGCCACGCCCAAGTGGATGAGGCAGGAGAAGGAGATGGATGAGGAGCCCGAGGTAATAGCAGAGGACCCTGAGCCGATGGAGGAGGACCAGAATGGCGAACCCGAGGCCATGGAGCAGGACGTAGAGAAGGACGAAGAAGTGGCAGAGTTAGGATCAGATGAGGAGGGATTCGAGCCTTACCTTGACCCGGAGTTGGAGCCAGACTCCAAGGATGAGCGAGCCCAGGCGATGATTCGGAGGAGTTAGAGTCAAGTGAGGACGCCTCAGAGGAGTTGACAGAGAGTTCTTCTGAGTCATCCGATCCTAATTGGGAGCCCTAGGGTCGCCCAGTGTCCTTAGCTAGCAATGAGGGCCGCTACTTTTTGGACTGTCGTCATCTTCCCTAATTTAGTCTGACCTCCCTAGCCGCTTATCCCTTTTTGACCAGGTGGCTATTGATCGTGTGTAGTTTTTGTTTGTTCTTGTAAATGTCGTACAAATGGTTTTTATTAGTAATACAAATGTGTAATTATTTTCTATGATGGTGTTTAATGTATGGCTATCCTCAGCTCATACTGTAATTGTCTGGGTTGTTTATTTTATGCTTTCGCTTGTGCTTGATCTCTATTGGATGTGGGTCGACGACGCTTCCTGGGACGTTGCAGCCAAAATCGACCGTGGTGGGATGTTACGTGCCGTGGGGTACGGGGCGTGACATCCCCGTTTGAATTGGTATTAGAACAAGGTCTGCTCGGTCCAATTAGGTCGAAGCCTGAAGTGATAAGGAGCGATGAAACCCTAGGTAGCCAGTAGGGTGACCTCGTGTGCTACATGCATCTCCTGACAGTTTGTGATTGTGTTTGAATTGTGATTGTGTGACCCGTAAGTGCAGGTGCGGTAGGACCTGAGGTGAGTATGCGAATTCCTTGGGTGATGAGTTGGCTAGTTTTTATTAAGCCGCATGCTGATTGTTTGATTGTTGTTTAATACCTGCCTAGGACTTAGGCTGGGATAGATTAATTTAACTCTTTAATTTCTTCGTGGAATTATAGTAGGTAGTCGTAGAACCGAGTAGCCAAGATGAGTAACGAGAGGAGAGGTATAGGAAGAGTTCCCAGAAGGGATGCAGGGAGAGGATCTAGAGATGGAGGTCGTGCTCGAGTGAGAGCAGTGGACAACCTGGGAATTAATGTGGGAGCTGCAGCAGACCCCGAGTCGATGTGAGACCTGTAGAAGATCCACGTATGGAAGGAGTTTTACGGGTATTAGAAAGGATTTGGAACGTGCTGGATAGGCAAGCTCAAGGGCGAGATAATGTAGCCGCTGCTGCGATAGATGGAAATCAAGCCGACTTGGGACAGGTTCAGCCAGCCGGGATTAGGCAGATGCCCCAGTTAGTAGAACAGTTTATGAAATTGAAGCCGCCTAAATTTCATGGTTGAGGTGACCCCGAGGCTGCGCCAAGATGGATAGAAGAACTGGAGAAAACCTTCAAAGTCCTAAGGTGCACCGATGAGGAGAAGGTGACATTGGCGGTTTACCAGCTTCAAGAGGGTGCAAATGATTGGTGGAACGTCGTAGAAAGCAGAGTGTTTCCGGCAGGAACAGCCCCAACTTGGACTGTGTTTGTGAAAAATTTTTATGAAAAGTATTTCTTAGAAAATGCACAAGAAAAGAAGTTGATGGAATTTATGCGCCTACGCCAGGGACAAATAACTGTGGATTAATACGAGGCGGAGTTCGCAAGATTAGCTAAGTTCGCTCCAACTATGGTGAAGAATCTGAGGGATAGAGCACAAAGATTCCGGGATGGAATGAAGCCGGATCTTCAGAGTCTGATTTTGTCCCATGATATCAAAGATTACGGGGAAATGTATAGACGGGCGCAGATCATGGAACGAGATCAACAGGAAAGGGCAGCCGCTTCAAGATCGCAGTTTGCTCAAAATAGAGATAATCGCCGTTTGGGAAAGAGACCTATGACTGGAAATAGGTGATTTATTCCACCAACCAGACGGAATATCGGAAAATCGAATCCCCCGTTGGGTAGATATGGGGCATGTTTTAAGTGTGGGAGTATGGAGCATCAGATTCGCACTTGCCCACAGATGCAACCATCGGGACCATCCAGAGTACTGCCGCAACGAGCTGGAAATCAAGCCGGACCTCCCCCACCGGCTAATCAGGGACGACCACCAGCTCAAGGAAGGATTTATGCAATGGCGTGCAAGGAAGCTGAGAATGCGCCGGGCGTGGTCACAGGTACGATTTCCTTGTGTGATCATGCCGCGTATGCATTGTTTGATCCGGGGGCGACCCATTTATTTATTTCAGAGCAATTTATCGAGTTGGTTGGTATGAAACCAGTTCTACTTGAGCATATGCTTTGTGTGACGACGCCTGTGAATGATAGGATGCTAGTTTCTTTTGGATGCCCTAACTGTAAGATAATCATTGGAGGTAAGGAAGAGAGTATCGACTTGGCAGTATTAACTATGTTCGATTTTGATGTGATTATTGGTATGGACTGGTTAGTCCGACAGAAAGCTGTAGTAGATTGCAGCGATAGGATGATCCAATTTAATCCGGATGGACGCCCTAGTTTTGTATTTCAGGGAAACCGAGGAGGAACCCCGATCCCTTGGATTTCCTCGCTCGAGGTGAGTAAGCTGTTGGATGAAGGGTGTGAAGGATATTTAGTGAATGTGATGGATCCAACAGTTGTGGAACCTAAGTTGGAAGATATACCCGTAGTAAGTAATTTTCCCGAGGTGTTTCCTCAGGAATTGCTGGGTTTACCGCCTGAGCAAGACGTGGAGTTTGTGATTGAATTGGCGCCGGGAACAGAGCCGATTTCAAAAGCGCCGTATAGGATGTCTTTATCAGAATTGAAAGAGTTAAAGGTTCAGATACAGAAACTACTAGAAAAAAGCTTTGTCACGCCCCGGACCCCGCCGAGCCTGCGACATCCCACCATCGATCGTATTTTTGAACGCGCCATCCCAGGACGCGTCGCTGACCCAAGCAAAATACGCAAGTGGAAGCACATAAAACAGCCCAGACATTAAAAACATGACCAAGGGATAGAATATCGAAATTTAATAAACACGTAACATTATAAAGCATTCATTAATACAAAATGATGACCCGGCTACCAATTTCAAACCACAATTTTCAAAAGGGGCGGTGATTGACAAGCCTATCTCCTCTACAAAAAGGTACTCAAAAGACAGGGTAAGTTGGTCTATCCTTTAATCCCTGTGGTACTCTGGCGGCATCCCCAGATCACTCACGGTCGCGGATCTGAAAGTGGTTATCTAATAACCGTGAGAACCAGTCTCAATAAGCAACACCCTAAACCTCACCTAGGCTAATGCGTATCCAGACCAGTCTAACATGCAAATCACCAGACGATACAATTAATTTCACATGACAAGCTTACCTTACCTCGAACCACGTGCCAACCCTGCATATTAGTCCAAACACAATAATGCAAGAATAATTCATCGCCATATCACAATCACCCGGCACACACACTCCCACTCAAAATCAATCAATCCAACCAAGCACTCACACGCACATTCAGCCAATCCAATTAGTCACATCACGCACACGTGTCCAACAAATTTTCCTCTCACGGACCACTGCCAACACGCCTCAATTCCGGTCTCACAGTCACACAAGTCATGCAATTCGTTCAATTCCAATGGCCGCCGTCAACACGTCCCAAGCCACGATGTTCAAACAATTCCAATGACCGACGTAAACACGTCCCGGTCCAATCACACCTTTAACGAGCCACCGTCAACACGTCTCAAACCCGCATTCTAATTGGCCCATCGGTCGTTCCTACCTTCACACGGACTGCCGTCAACACGTCCCAAGTCCGCAGCCCTCTGATCGTTCCGGGCTTAATTTCTCACAAGCAGACACACGCCACTTAATTAAATCAAATTCACGCCAAATCACATCAAACCACTCATACCCAACATTCAGTCCGAAATCACAGTTCGCCACCTCATCCACCAACCCGACGTTCAAGTCGATCACACACAATTTCCCAAATCGAGCATACTATCTAATCCAATTCAAATTGCATAATTAAATCACAATATCACTAAATTAATGCTTGCCCTAGCTGTTCTAACCCGAAACTAGTCAATGAAATACCTAAAAGACTAAGTAGGGTCTAGGAAGTCGCTTACCAAGTTTTGGCCTGGGAAAAATCGGCTCGGGCCCAAAATGGCCCTGGTGAACAGTGCCGACTAGGCACACGCGCGGGCGCGGCGGTCGGCCACGGGCGCGGGCACGGGATCGGCGACGGGCACAGGCAAGGGCACGGGCGCGGGCGCGGGCGAGGGCGCAACCACGGGTAACGGGCACGGGCGCGGGCGCAGCCACGGGCAACGGCTTGATTGGCCGACGGGGCTGGCCGGCTGGGCTAGCCGGCGGCGACCGACGACGGCGGCGACCGACGGCAGCGGGCTGAACGGAGGAGGGCCGGACGGGCGGGCGGGCGGTGAGGTGAGAGGGAGAGAGAGAAGGGAGAGGGAGAGGCTGAGGGGTGGGGGCGGCGGCGTCGGCGGCAGGGCGGCACGGCACGGCGGCAGCGGTGCGGCGGCACGACACGGTGGCGGCGCGATGCCGGACGAGCTGACCGGCAGTCGGCGGAGGTGAGCTGGCTCGAGCTTGGGCGGAATCGGACAGGGAGGAGGCCGGGGGAGGGGAGAGGTAAGGGGGTGGTCTCGCGGCGGCGACGGGGCGGAGGCGACGGCCGGACGACGCGCCGGCGAGCTGGGCAAGCGCCGGGCGGGACGGGCAGCGGCAGCGAGCTTGCTGCCACGCGCGTGAGGGAGGAGGAAGGGGCGGCTGGAGGGCGACGCGACGGCGGCGGAGCAGGTCGGGCGGCGCGGCGCGACGGTCGGGCTGGCGACGGCGGCGCACGACAGCTGGCGAGCTCGGGCGGCGGTCGGCTGGGCGAGCGAAACAGAGAACGAAGCAAACCAGACGCGGGCCGAAGAAGGAAAAGGAAGAAGAAGAAGAAGAAGAAGAAGAAGAAGAAGAAGAGAAAAGGAGGAGAGAGGAGAGAGAAGAAGAAGGTGTTAGGGGGATGGGTGCATGCAGAGGGAGGGGACGTGTGCATGGGAAAAGGGGGTGGCGTGCGGCAAAGGGGGAGGAGGAAGAGAGAGAGAGAGAGAGAGAGAGAGAGAGAGAGAGAGAGAGAGAGGGAGGGAGAAAGAGAGAGAGAGACGTGCGCGGGAATGGGGGGCCGGCAGAGGAGAGAGAAAGAGAGAGAAAAGAGAGAAAAAGACTAACTTAAACTTTTCGAGCGCGATCCAAAGAACACGGTTTAAACTAAAAATTGACTTAACAGTCCCGATTCAAATTCGGAAAATTATCTAACGGTCCACTAAAAATCCCAAATAATAATAATAATAACGTAAGGCAAATGGCTAAAATAAAATAACCCAACACACTCTACGAGAGAGATCTACTAGTCCAAATTCGCACCCGGTCAAAAATTCACTTTCTCATTATTCCTGATAATTTCGACGCTGGCCACAATAATATCGACACCGTCCAATTTATTTCGTCCCGAAAATCTCGAAAATCGACTGCCAAGTTCGGGGTCTAAATAACGACCAAATTCGATCGAGTGCGATTCTAGCAAAATTTCTATTTTTAAAAAACAATAACTCGAGAGTGATCAGTTCCCGGGCGAAATTCTATTATAAGCGCACTGACGAATTACACGTTTTCTAAACCCCAAAAATGGGCCAAAATCCGGAATGTCACAGGCTTTATTCGCCCTAGTGCCTCTCCATGAG
Source organism: Syzygium jambos (assembly GCA_031216235.1). Classification (NCBI taxonomy): domain Eukaryota; kingdom Viridiplantae; phylum Streptophyta; class Magnoliopsida; order Myrtales; family Myrtaceae; genus Syzygium; species Syzygium jambos. The sequence goes on along the minus strand of CM062221.1, from coordinate 22,330,351 downwards.
GAGCGCCAGTCCTATTTGTCAGGAAGAAAGATGGAACTCTGAGATTGTGTATAGATTACCGGCAGCTGAATCAAGTGACAGTGAAGAACAAGTATCCGCTGCCAAGGATTGATGATCTGTTTGATCAGTTGCAAGGAGCCTCAGTGTTTTCCAAAATAGATTTGAGGACTGGATACCATTAACTAAGGATTAGAAATGAGGACATTCCCAAGACTGCTTTCAGAACTAGATACGGGCATTATGAATTTACAGTCATGCCCTTTGGATTAACAAATGCCCCAACCGCTTTCATGGATTTGATGAATCGAGTGTTCAAGGAATTCCTGAATCAGTTTGTGATAGTTTTTATTGATGATATACTAGTGTACTCTAAGAGCCCCGAGGATCATGAGGTACACTTGACTGAAGTGCTACGGACCTTGAGAGAGCATGCATTGTATGCTAAGTTCAATAAGTGTGAGTTTTGGCTCAGCAGAGTAAGATTTCTTGGACATATAGTTTCTGGGGATGGGATTTCGGTGGATCCAGCTAAGATTAAAGCAGTTACCAAGTGGCTTAGATCGACATCAGTAACTGAGATTCGAAGTTTTCTAGGATTGGCTGGTTATTACAGGCGATTCGTAGAAGGATTTTCATCAATAGCCATGCCAATGACAAGGCTGCTTAAGAAGGAGGTGAAGTTTGAGTGGGATGACAAGTGTGAAAGGAGTTTTCAGGAACTGAAACGCCGGTTAACGACTGCTCCGGTATTGACCATTCCATCGGGCCCAGGAGAATTCGAGATTTATAACGATGCTTCGTTAAGAGGATTACGTTGTGTGCTGATGCAGCATGGAAAAGTGGTAGTATATGCGTCGCGTCAGTTGAGACCGCATGAGATGAATTACTTGACGCATGATTTGGAATTAGCTGCTATCATGTTTGCACTTAAGATTTGGAGGCACTACTTGTGTGGAGAGAAGTTTCAAATTTATACTGATCATCAAAGCCTCAAGTACTTATTTTCGCAGAAAGAGTTGAACATGAGGCAGCGTCAATGGATGGAGCTCCTAAAGGATTATGATTGCGATATTATGTACCACCCAGGGAAGGCAAATCGAGTAGCTGATGCGCTAAGTCGTAAGTCAAGTATGGCGCATATGTTAGTGAAGGAGTGGACCTTGCTGGAGAAGTTTAGGGACTTGGAGTTTAAATTTGAAGTGAACCAGATGTCTAGCCTGATGGCTGCTTTGAAGATTGAATCGAAAATTCAGGCAAGGATCAAGGCACTTCAGTCTACCAACCTAAAAATCCAAAAGATTGTTTGATTGGATGCTGCTAAGAGAAAGCCAGATTTCCAAGTAAGTGATAATGGGATTTTGAAGTTCCGAGGGAGAATGTGCGTGCCTGATGATGCAGAGCTCAAGGAAGAAATTTTTTCAGAAGCTCATAGGAGCGATTATAGTATCCATCCAGGCAGCACAAAGATGTATCAGAATTTGCGGCAACACTATTGGTGGAATGGAATGAAAGTGGATGTGGCCAGGCATGTAGCTAAGTATTTGACGTGCCAACAAGTGAAGGCACAGTACTGTAAGCCTGGAGGATTATTGAGACCGTTAGAAATTCCTGAGTGAAAATGGGAGCATATCACGATGGATTTCGTATCAGGATTGCCGCGAAGCTAGAGGGCACATGATTCAATTTGGGTAATAGTGGATAGACTGACTAAATCAGCGCACTTTCTGGCTGTGCGAAAGGACTTTGAGTTGGAAAGGTACGCAGACTTGTATATGAGGCAGATCGTGAGGTTGCATGGAGTACCAGTAATGATCACTTCGGACTGTGATCCAAGATTTACGACTAACTTCTAGAAAAGTTTACAAACGGCCTTAGAAACGAAGTTACGGTTCAGTACGGCATACCATCCACAAACGATGGCCAGTCCGAAAGGACCATTCAGACCCTAGAGGATATGCTGAGAGCCTGTGTGTTGGATTTCCAAGGCAAATGGGAAGAACAGCTGCATTTAATGGAATTTTCCTATAATAACAGCTATCAGTAGAGTATCCGGATGGCACCGTTCGAGGCCTTATATGGTAGGGCGTGTAGGACACCACTGTGTTGGGATGAAGTAGGTGAGTGAAGTATTACATGCCCAGAATTAGTGCAGCAATTGGTTGAAGCTGTAGAACTTATTCGGGACCGGCTGAGGACAGCGCAGAGTCATCAGAAAAGTTATGCCGATAGAAGACGACGACCCTTGGAGTTCCAGGTGGGAGATCACGTATTTCTCAGGGTGTCGCCAATGAAGGGATTATCCCGATTCGACAAGAAAGGAAAACTCAGTCCAAGGTATGTCGGACCATTTGAGATATTGGAAAACGTTGGCGATATGGCTTACCAACTTGCCTTGCCGCCTAACCTGTCACAAGTACATAGTATTTTTCACGTGTCAATGCTGAGGAAGTATGAACCAGATCCGACTCACGTTCTCAGGTATGAAGAGATTGACGTGGACGACAGGGTGTCATACGTGGAAAGGCCCGTCAGAATCAAGGACTGGAAGGAGCGTGTGCTGAGGAACAAAACAATTCTGATGGTCAAAGTCGTCTGGGAGCATCACGGAACAGAAGGTGTCACGTGGGAAAGCGAGGAAGCAATGAGACGTTAGCACCCCCAGTTATTTGGGTAGATAAGAATAGATTGCAAATTTCGAGGATGAAATTTTTGTAAGGGGGAAGAATTGTAACAGCCCGAATTTCGATGTAAGTCCGGGATCAATAAAACGGATATTATTTCGCATTTCATTTTAGTAAGTCTCGCCCAGAGCTGATCACTCTCGGGATACTAACCAACGGGGTATGGCTAACTAGAAAATGGTACGTGGACCGAGGACCCTATCGTGAAACGGATACCGATCACGAGAGACACTGAGAGAATATTTTAGGCCGATCGTAGAAAAGAGTAATGGATTGGATTTGGCCAAGGCCTACGATGTGCAATAGAAACGCAGGTGATTCTGCAAGACCGAAAGTACACGTGGCTAACCAGTCCTGAACTTGAACCTAATGATCGTGACCTTTGAAACTAGTGATAATTCCTCATTCCCTCAATGATCGAGACCATTACGATATGGATAGCCCTAGGTCGATACGCGTAACCTCTAAACAGCGGCCCGTTAGTGAGAGACCCTGAAATTGAAAGTTTAGCGAGTTTTATTCACAGAATTGGGCCCGGATTTCGATGTTGATTTTCGAAGGCTTAAGAGACCATTTTTTGGAATCTGACGTCATATTACGCTGGCCACACACGTTTGGAGTTAGTACGAGTAAAAATTGGAATTTCGACAAAAAATTAGAAAATAATATTATTTTATTCCCGAAAACTTTGCAATCGATTTCCGAGGGCTTAAAAAGTGAATTTCGCGATTCCGATGCCATATTATATTGGCCACGCACATATGGAAGCGAGGTGTGAAAATTGGAATTTCGCCCCGGGACCGGAAAAATGACGGTTTTGCCCCTGGGCTATTTTTGGTTCCGAATTTTGGAGAATAATTAAGGAAATTAATTAAATTTGGACTTATCCTAATTATGACAGCAAAGGACCAAAATTCCCCTGAATTATTGGATAAGATTTAATGGTGGCCCTTGGATGAAGGGTAAAATGGTCATTTTTACTATATCTTGACACTTGGCACCCCTAGCCCTATAATTTGACCAAGTTGGACTGGTTTTCTCTCTCTACACTCAGCCCCCAGTCACAGCCTCGCTTCAATCCGACCCCTTTTCTCTCTCTCTTTCTCTCTTTCTCCCTCTTTTCTCCCTTTTCCGTTTTGTAAACAGTACCGCCGGAGCTTCGCCGGAGCTCCGATCGCCGTTCCGTCGACACCCAGCCGTCCAACCCACTCATACGTTGCCGCCCAGCACCGTCCCCGTACAGTGTCCGTACGGTACTGTTCACGTGGTCCGTACGGGTTCACTGTTCACACGCCGTACGGCCATCGCGCTGGCCACCGGCACCTCGCCGGCCATCGTTCCCCACCTGTCCGTACAGTGTCAGTACTATTTTACTGTTCACCGCGTCTGTACGGTCACTGTTCACGACATCAGTACACAATCGGCCGCCGTCCGTACGCCGCTCGCCGGGAATTCCGCCGTCGATTTTACTATTCACCAGTGATCGGCCTCTGTTCCTCATCGTCGTAACCTTGGATTAGGTGAGTAAAATTCTTAAACCCGGATTAGGACTGATATTGCATTTTTCTGGACTGGTTTAGGTATTATCGGTGCATTTTATCGGTAGAAATTATTATCGGGAAAATTGTGGTAAATCATTGAGGATTTATTAGGGAGAGAAATTGGATTAATTGATCAATTTAGGAGCCCATTAGAAAATTACCGGGTATGTCCAGGTTGATTGGTTGTGCGTAATTTGTGCTTAATTATGATTGAATTTCATTGGTGCTCATGGTGCATTGCATCGCATAACATGGACACGCATTATGTATGCTTAGAGTGTGGCATGTAGTGAAATTGTGCGAGAATGCATGCCTGTCATGAGTGTGTGATCACCTAAATTACCCTGAAGCGTCATACGCTGGGTTTAGATAATAATGAATTGTGTGATCACATAAGGACCTTCGGGTCGTGACCTTCGGGTCGATACCGTTCTCATGCACTTTGAAGCAGGACGATGCCCGGTACGTCCGAAAGACGACCAACCTCATGCACTTTGAAGCAGGCTCTGGTTCGTAAGAACATCAGTGTTGCGCCTTATGCACTTTGAAGCAGGGTAGAGACACTAGGCCAGATCGGTTGCTGCGCCTCATGCACTTTGAAGCACGCTAGACGCACCGGGCCGTGAATAATGTGGACTCGAGTCGTAATAAATAATAAATTGGGCAATTGCCAGTGTGCCAGTGTGGGAATAAAACTATTCCCGTAGTAAGGTCCTATGGCGACACCAGGGTATAGAGGAAGCTACCTGGGAAGGTGAGGAAATCATGAAGCGGCAATATCCGCACTTATTTGAAGAACCAGGTATGTGTTTAAATTTCGAGGATGAAATTTTTATTAGAGGGGGAGAATTGTGACATCCCCGATTTTGAGCCTAGGAAGCCGAGAGCTTATGATAAGAGGATTAGTGGGTAAGTCGAGTTGAGGGTTGGTATTGGAATGGACAGCATGATCGGAACGAGTGTACTGAGGGTTGGTTGTGGTTCGATCGAAAGATTGTCCATGAGTTGGCCTAGGGATCGACAGTGGAATGACCCTAACTATGCCAGTGATCCTTCGACCATAAAGGCCATTAGTGGAACGGTCCGGGATAACTGTGAATTAGTCTTGGTAGGCGTGTGTCGGTCGCGGGTGATACCGCACGGCCATGCATTCGTCCCGGGTGACCATGAGTTAATCCCGGGGTATCGGTTTTCTATGCGGCTACATGACAACCGCGGGTCGACCATGGATCGTTGATACTCGAAAGTGGCCCGACCACGAATCGGCCACGGATCGTTGTGCCAAGTTGAGAAGGCCATGGATAAGACATGTACCAGGCCATGTGCCTAATGGCCTAGTCGCGGCCCGGGCAAAATTGCCTGTCGCGGCGGCCAAGGCCATGCGCGGTCATGACCGGCCATTGTGCCCGTCAGCCGGGCCACGGACCGGCTACGTGCCCGTTCGTGTGCCGGCCATTGTGCCCGACCCTTATGCCACAAGTTGTGTCCTTAAGATCCGGTCCCGATCTTGTCCCGTGTCCAAGAAATGTGGCCATGAGTCGTGCGTCGTGCCAATCCCGGGCCGATGCGCGTATTGGGCCACGAACCAATCTCTCGCCCGTAAGACCCGGCACGGTGCCTATACGGCCGGCCAAGCACTAGGCACGTCGCTCGTGCGGCCCGGCGAGCCACTCGGCGAGTTGCCCATGCAGCCCGGCACGTCGCCCGGCGCGTTGCCCGTGCGGCCCGAGCACGTTGCCCGTGCGGCCCGGCACGTTGCCTGTACAGCCCGGCCACTCGCCCGGTCAGGCCGGCAAAATTGCCCAGTTTCCCGGCCGTGTGCCCATTTTACCCGAGAATGACAAATTTGGTTATTTTGGCTTAGATTTTTGTATGGCCAAATTTGGACAATTGTGAAGGCCTTTTTACATTAAATTCTATTTTAAAAGGGTATTATTGGAATTCTTTTGTGAGAAAAACCCTCGGAAAAAGTTTGGGATTAATTAAGGTGCGGGGTTCGATTCGGACGTTACGAACGTATTTTCGCGAGACTCGTTTGGTCCGAACAAATCGGGATTGAATTCAGCCAATTAGAGAAAACCCTAGAAAGTTTGACTTGGTCAAACCTTATCTTCATCATGATTGCCTTCATTTATTCCTTGGGCCTCTTTTTCAAACTTACCATTATGGCCATTTATGGAGCTTTTATGACCCTGCTCTTCAATTTTTGACCAAAGGATAGGGAGAGAGACTCACGGACAGCCAAGGGAGAAGAGAGAGTCCACGGCCAGTTTAGAGAGGAGAGAGAAAGGGAGACTTTATGGCCATTTTCATTTTTATCTTGACTCTTTGGACTATGTCATTAATGAAGGGATGAGGTATGCGCTTACCTCATCGTTCTGATGACACGTGCGCATACCTCACCCCCTATGACATATGCGCACGCATCATCTAAGTTCACTTTATTCCTCTATAAATAGAACCTTGTAGGAGAAATTTGGCTCGCTTTTTCCCACGTGCACCAACCGATCAAGAAATAGAGAGAGAGAGAGAGAGAGAGAGAGAGAGAGAGAGAGAGAGAGAGAGAGAGTGCCGAAATTTAGAAAGAGGGAAAAAGCCAAGAGTCAAGAGAGAAAGAAAACTCGAGAGAGAGAAAGAAAAGTCATTATCGAGAGTTGTTCGAAACCGAGACCGTCGCCTTTCCGTCCGTTCTCTTCTCTTTAGTTTTTGTTTTATCAAAGGGTAAGTGGGATTTTACTACCGGGAAATGACGTTGAAATACGTCGTATCATGAGCTTTCCCCCGTTCTCGGCTTTTGGTGTTCCGATGTTGTGTTCTCGATAACGAGTTTGCCTTGTTTCGTGTTTTCTTTGCATGTTATCTATTTCAAAATAGAAACCGAGGTGCGACACGCGAGGTAAACCGTGACTTAGCCATGCTTGGATTCCTTGTTTTATGCTTTCTATGCTCGTTGTTTGATCGGCCACGGAGGCCGGTACGGTAAGATTATTTCGTGTAACGATGATTGATATGTCCTCGCCTGTTAGTAAAGTTTTACTTACTGAGTCTCCTCGACTCACTCCCCGTTGTTTTTCCTCTTTTCAGGTCCGTAGAAATGGCATCACCCCCGGCCCTATTTGGCAACCCGGTCGAGATGAGAGCCGAACTCCTGACGGTGATCGATGCCCGAGAGAATCGTGCCTACCGCAGGATTACAACCTACATGATGGTTGACGAAGGTCGGGTAGACCTTGTCCCGCACCCGTATGTGGCCTGGTACCGCCTAGCCGACGGGGACTGGGTCGGCTCCCTTCGTGGGTTTAATGGCCCTTTCATGGGTATGGACGGTTCGTCTTCGGGTCCGACCATGGGCGGGGCGTGAGGACGGCCATACGGACGAGGGCGAGGAGGAGCGAGCGAGGACGAGGAGATAGTAGCCTTAGAGAAGCTAAGGACCCAAGCCAAAATTTTGTTGTGCATATGGCTTGCTTGTTTTTCGGAAGTGCCTTTGAAATAGGCATGTGAAAAATATCGCTTACTATGACCGGTTGCCCGAGGTAGGGCTTGTAAATAAGCACGAAATCATCATGTAAATACAACGTGCACCGTTTGCCTTTATTGCTTGGTTTCGTCTCGTTGAATTTGCTTCCGCATGCTTTTTATATTTAAAATCAACGGGACGTTCTAATAATGATTTACGCTTCACGGGCTCGTTCCGATCATGGTCGATCAATAAGTATCGATCGTGAATGGTTCGGGACGTAACAGCGGAGACGGTTTTGGTATCAGAGCAGGTTTTCCCTTCAGTAGGTGCAGTTCGTGACGACTTGCAATTGGACGATCCAATGAGGGCGGGGAGTAACGCCGAGGCCATATGACCTGAACATTGAGCGGCCTCTTAGGAGGTGGCGCCGGGGTCACGAATACCTGATCATTGTGCGGCTTCTGACCGAGGTGGCGCCGGGGCGGGTAGCCTGATCATTGTGCGTCCTCTGGAAAGAAGTGGCGCGGGGGTATAAAAATATACCACCTGATCATTGAGCGGCTTCTGAAAGGAAGTGGCGCCGGGGTGAAGGGCCTGACTTCTGAGCGACTCCTGGCAGGCTTCTAGAACGGCTAAAGAATGAGAAATTCCGAACTGTGCACCGAAAAGTGAAAAAACGGTTCTGAAAACCAAGAAGTAATAAAGGCCTGGAGTGATAAGGTGCGCTGAAGTGGGGTAGTTAGCTAGGAAACACCCCATGCATGTGATTGTGTGACTGTGCACCAGATTGATTGGTAAGTATGCTTTGATTGCTGAGTTTTGATTACTGACATGTTCTTGCGCTGTAGAAAAACCTTAGTTGTTTACCAAAGGCAGTATGAGTACTCCGGACCCGACCTCGACCTCGAAGGGAAGGTCTAAGCAAGATCCCAGAATAGACGGAATTTTGCAGGCTCTTGCGACCGTAGGAGAATTGCTGGGGCAACAAGTACAACAAGCACAGCAATGACCACCTATTGCTGAGAATGCAGTGGCGGCAAATGGGAATGGGAATGGTGACCGAACAATGCATGGACTGGTCGAGCAGTTTATAAAGCTGTGACCCCCGAAGTTTGCTGGAACTGGAGATCCCGAAGAGGTGGAATCTTGGATCGATGAGTTACAAAAAGCATTTAAACTACTGCGATGTTCTGAGGAAGATAAAGTCGCCTTAGTGGCCTATCAACTACAAGGGAACGCCCGCTATTGGTGGAAGGCGACTAAAGAAACTATATTCCTAGAAAATGTTGCGGTAAACTGGAATACTTTCATTGAGGCATTTAATGGAAAGTATTTTTTCGAGTGTGCTCGTGATCGTAAAATGAAAGAATTTCTGCAACTCCAGCAGGGAAATATGACGGTGGACCAATATGAAGCGAGGTTCGCCCAGTTGTCAAGGTACGCCTCCAGACTTATTGAAAATCCCATTGACAAGGCAAAACGATTCCGTGATGGTCTCAAATCTGACATCCGGAGTCAGTTGATGCCACTAAACTTGAAAGATTATAATGAATTATATGAACGAGCTCAACTGATCGAGAAGGACTTGCTGGAGAGGGTTCCTCCGACGCGACCCTATTATTCTACTTCCCGAATGGATCAACGTTTGGGCAAGAGGCCAGTGACGAGGGGAAAACGTCCTTTTGTTCCTAACAAGAAACGGAATTTCCAGCAACCAGCTAATGTTTCTGAAAATACTTGTTCTGTTTGTGGACGATAGCACGGCGATGCCCCGTGCCCTGTTCGTGCGGGAGCGTGCTTCGGGTGTGGCCAACAAGGTCACATGGTCAGGGATTGTCCACAAAGGCGACAGAATGTGCTCTTACAGCAAAGACAGGCGGCAGCAGCAACAGCAACTGGAGTTCAACCTCGTGCTAACAACGGTGATCGTCCTCTGGCTCAAGGACGAATATATGCACTTACTCAAGAAGATGCTGAGAACTCCGACGCAGTGATCACAGGTACGGTTTTCCTCAATAACCGTGCTGCATACGCATTAATTGATACTGGAGCTACACATTCATTCATATCTAGCCAATTTGTGCGTTTGGCCAAACTTGAAGTGAAACCATTAGAAAATGCACTTAGTATTTCTACTCCAATGAAAAATGAAGTACAGACTACCCTAGGTTGTCAGGGATGTAAAATGGTTATAGGTAGGCTTGTGGATGTTATAAATCTAGCAGTGTTGGCCATGTATGACTTTGATGTTATTATTGGTATGGATTGGCTTAGTCAACAGCGAGCTAAGATAGACTGTTATAGTAAAGTAATTCAGTTGCATCCCCTTGATCGTCCTTGCTATACCTTCGTGGGAAATGGAGGAGGACCTTCTACTCCTCTGATTTCTGCTATAGAAGCAACCCGACTATTACAAAAAGGTTGTCAAGGATTTTTGGCAACAGTAGAGAATATAGTAAAGGAAGATGAATTAAAGTTGGAAGATATCTTGGTAGTACAAGAATTTCCGGATGTTTTTCCAAAAGAATTGCCAGGTTTACCTCCGGAACGTGAGATTGAGTTTGCTATCGAAGTAGCCCCTGGAACAGAACCTATTTCAAAAAGCTCCATACAGGATGTCATTAACTGAGTTGAAAGAATTGAAGGTGCAAATGCAAGAATTACTGGATAAAGGGTTTATTCGTCCAAGTGCATCGCCATGGGGTGCACCAATACTATTCGTAAAGAAGAAAGATGGATCATTACGGCTTTGTATCGACTATCGGTAGTTAAATCGGGTTACTATAAAAAATAAGTACCCACTGTCGAGAATCGATGATTTATTTGACCAACTCTAAGGAGCATCAGTGTTTTTCAAGATCGACCTAAGATCGGGATATCATCAGTTAAGAATCAAGAAGGAGGATATTCCGAAGACGGCATTCCGAACCCGGTATGGCCATTATGAATTCACCGTTATGCCATTCGGTTTGACAAATGCTCCAGTAGCCTTTATGGACCTGATGAATCGAGTATTCAGGCCATACTTAGATCGTTTCGTTATAGTTTTTATTGACGACATCCTGATATATTCGAAGAATTCGACTGAACATGAGCAACATCTGAGACTTGTACTTCAGACACTCAGGGAACACTCACTCTATGCAAAATTCAGCAAATGCGAGTTCTGGTTATCTCGCGTGGTATTTCTTGGCCACGTGATTTTGGGAGAAGGCATATCAGTGGATCCATCCAAAATTGAAGCAATAGTTAATTGGCCAAGACCAACGATTGCCACCGAAGTTCGAAGTTTCTTGGGTTTGGCAGGGTATTACAGAAGGTTCGTGGAACGATTCTCTAGCATCGCTATTCCCCTAACGCGATTGCTAAAGAAAGAAACGAAGTTTGAATGGAACGACAAATGCGAGAAAAGCTTCCAAGAACTGAAGCAAAGGCTGACGACTGCTCCTATCTTGACGATACCTAAAGGACCGGGAGGATTTGAAATATACAGTGACGCCTCTCACAAGGGACTGGGCTGTGTATTGATGCAGGATGGCAAAGTGGTGGCTTATGCCTCGAGACAATTGAGGCCGTATGAATTGAATTATCCAACTCATGATCTGGAACTTGCTGCAATCGTGTTTGCCTTGAAAATTTAGCGACACTACTTATATGGGGAGCAATTTGTTATTTATACGGATCATTAGAGTTTAAAATATTTATTTTCCCAGAAAGAACTGAATATGAGGCAGCGACGCTGGATGGAACTTCTCAAAGACTACGACTGCGAGATATTGTACCATCTTGGCAAAGCAAATAAAGTGGCCGACGCTCTTAGTCGAAAATCGGCCATCGCTCATTTAATAGTCAAGGAATGGACTCTACTTGAAGAAGCTCAAGACTTAGACTTCAAGTTGGAAGTTGGATGTCATCAGAATTTATTGGCTGCTCTCAGAATCGAGCCGGACATCATTGTAAAAATCAAAGCGCTACAACATACAGACCCGGATATCCAGAAGATTCGAAAGGAAGTAGCAGAAAAGAAGAAATCCAATTTCCATGAGACGGGCTACGGAATTTTGAAGTTTAACGGACGACTATGCATACCGAAGGATGAACAACTCAAGGAAGAAATCTTGATAGAAGCTCACAAGAGCCATTACAGTATCCACCCAGGCAGTACTAAAATGTACCAGAATTTGTGACAACATTTCTGGTGGAACGGCATGAAGACGGACATAGCCAAACATGTGGCTAAATGCTTGACGTGTCAACAAATCAAGGCTCAACATTGCAAGCCTGGCGGATTATTACAACCATTGGAAATTCATGAATGGAAGTGGGAACACATTACGATGGACTTCGTAATGGGATTACCAAGAAGTCAACGAGGAAATGATTCGATATGGGTGATTGTTGACCGACTGACGAAATCGGCTCATTTTCTTCCTGTGAGAAAGGATCTTCCATTAAAAGACCATGCCGAGTTATATGTTCGACACATTGTGCGGTTACACGGAGTCCCAGTAACAATCACATCGGATCGAGATCCAAAGTTTACTGCAAGTTTCTGGCGGAGTCTCCAAACTGCTATGGGAACCAAGCTACAATATAGTACAGCTTATCATCCGCAAACTGATGGTCAAACAGAAAGAACGATCCAGACTCTTGAGGATATGTTGCGAGCATGCGTCGTGGATTTCAAGGGAAGTTGGGATGAGCATTTATATCTCATTGAATTTGCATATAACAACAGTTACCAGCAAAGTATCGGGATGGCACCATTCAAGGCATTATACGGTCGAGCTTGCAGAACTCCAGTTTGTTGGGATGAGGTCGGGGAAAAGAAGGTCATGGGTCCAGAGCTAGTACAACTCACCAATGAGGTCGTGCAAGTGGTAGAAGCAAACTGAGAACTGCCCAAAGCCGACAGAAAAGTTATGCTGACAAGCGTAGGAAACCCCTAGAGTTTCAGGTAGGCGACCATGTATTTCTCAAAGTTTCACCCATGAGGGGTGTGTCGCATTTTGGGAAGAAAGGTAAGTTAAGCCCCAGGTACGTCGGACCTTTTGAAATTCTAGAGAAAATAGGAAATTTGGCTTATCGGTTGGCGCTGCCACCAAAACTTGCTCAGGTGCATGACGTGTTCCATGTATCAATGTTGAGAAAGTATGAACCCGATCCGGCGCATGTGCTGAATTTCGATGAGGTCGAATTGGACAGTAGAGTGTTCTATGTTGAGGAGCCGGTGCGGATCGTGGATCGTAAAGAGCAAGTGTGTGGGAATAAAACTATTCCCGTAGTAAAGGTCCTATGGCGACACCAGGGTATAGAGGAAGCTACCTGGGAAGGTGAGGAAATCATGAAACGGCAATATCCGCACTTATTTGAAGAACCAGGTATGTGTTTAAATTTCGAGGACGAAATTTTTATTAGAGGGGGAGAATTGTGACATCTCCGATTTTGAGCCTAGGAAGCCGAGGGCTTATGATAAGAGGATTAGTGGGTAAGTCAAGTTGAGGGTCGGTATTGGAATGGACAGCATGATCGGAACGAGTGTACTGAGGGTTGGTCGTGGTTCGATCGAAAGATTGTCCATGAGTTGGCCTAGGGATCGACAGTGGAATGACCCTGACTACGCCAGTGATTAGAGTAGTACGACCATGGGGTGATCCTTCGACCATAAAGGCCATTAGTGGAACGGTCCGGGATAACTGTGAATCAGTCCGGGGTAGGCGTGTGTCGGTCGTGGGTGATACCGCACGGCCATGCATTCGTCCCGGGTGACCATGAGTTAATCCCGGGATACCGGTTTTCCACGTGGCTACATGACAACCGCGGGTCGACCATGGATCGTTGATACTCGAACGTGGCCCGATCACGAATCGGCCACGGATCGTTGTGCCAAGTCGGGAAGGCCATGGATGAGACATGTACCAGGCCATGTGCCTAATGGCCTAGTCGCGGCTCGGGCAAAATTGCCGGTCGCGGCGGCCAAGGCCATGCACCCGGTCATGACCGGCCATTGTGCCCGTCAGTCGGGCCACGGACCGGCTACGTGCCCGTTTGTGTGCCGACCATTGTGCCCGACCCTCGTGCCACAAGTTGTGCCCGTAAGATCCGGTCCCGATCTTGTCCCGTGTCCAAGAAATGTGGCCATGAGTCGTGCGTCGTGCCAATCCCGGGCCGATGTGCGTATTGGGCCACGAACCGATCTCTCGCCCGTAAGACCCGGCACGGTGCCCATACGGCCGGCCAAGCACTAGGCACGTCGCTCGTGCGGCCCGGCGAGCCGCTCGGCGCGTTGCCCGTGCAGCCCGGCGCGTTGACCGTGCAGCCCGGCACGTTGCCCGTGCGGCCTGGCGCGTTGCCCGTGCGGCCGTGCGGCCCGGCACGTTGCCCGTACAGCCCGGCCACTCGCCCGGTCAGGCCGGCAAAATTGCCCAGTAGCTCGGCCGTGTGCCCATTTTACCCGAGAAGGCCAAATTTGGTTATTTTGGCTTAGATTTTTGTAGGGCCAAATTTGGACAATTGTGAAGGCCTTTTTACATTAAATTCTATTTTAAAAGGGTATTATTGGAATTATTTTGTGAGAAAAACCCTCGGAAAAAGTTTGGGATTAATTAAGGTGCGGGGTTCGATTCGGACGTTACGAGCGTATTTTCGCGAGACTCGTTTGGTCCGAACAAATTGGGATTGAATTCAGCCAATTAGAGAAAACCCTAGAAAGTTTGACTTGGTCAAACCTTATCTTCATCATGATTGCCTTCATTTATTCCTTGGGTCTCTTTTTCAAACTTACCATTATGGCCATTTATGAAGCTTTTATGACCTTGCTCTTTAATTTTTGACCAAAGGAGAGGGAGAGAGACTCACGGACAGCCAAGGGAGAAGAGAGAGTCCACGGCCAGCTTAGAGAGGAGAGAGAAAGGGAGACTTTATGGCCATTTTCATTTTTATCTTGACTCTTTGGACTATGTCATTAATGAAGGGATGAGGTATGCGCTTACCTCATCGTTCTGATGACACGTGCGCATACCTCACCCCCTATGACATATGCGCACGCATCATCTAAGTTCACTTTATTCCTCTATAAATAGAACCTTGTAGGAGAAATTTGGCTCACTTTTTTCCACGTGCACCAACCGATCAAGAAATAGAGAGAGAGAGAGAGAGTGCCGAAATTTAGAAAGAGGGAAAAAGCCAAGAGTCAAGAGAGAAAGAAAACCCGAGAGAGAGAAAGAAAAGTCATTATCGAGAGTTGTTCGAAACCGAGACCGTCGCCTTTCCGTCCGTTCTCTTCTCTTTAGTTTTTGTTTTATCAAAGGGTAAATGGGATTTTACTACCGGGAAATGACGTTGAAATACGTCGTATCATGAGCTTTCCCCCGTTCTCGGCTTTTGGTGTTCCGATGTTGTGTTCTCGATAACGAGTTTGTCTTGTTTCGTGTTTTCTTTACATGTTATCTATTTCAAAATAGAAACCGAGGCGCGACACGCGAGGTAAACCGTGACTTAGCCATGCTTGGATTCTTTGTTTTATGCTTTCTATGCTCGTTGTTTGATCGGCCACGGAGGCCGATACGGTAAGATTGTTTCGTGTAACGATGATTGATATGTCCTCGCCTGTTAGTAAAGTTTTACTTACTGAGTCTCCTCGACTCACTCCATGTTGTTTTTCCTCTTTTCAAGTCCGTAGAAATGGCGTCACCCCCGGCTCTGTTTGGCAACCCGGTCGAGATGAGAGCCGAACTCCTGACGGTGATCGATGCCCGAGAGAACCGTGCCTACCGCAGGATTACAACCTACGTGATGGTTGACAAAGGTCGGGTAGACCTTGTCCTGCACCCGTATGTGGCCTGGTACCGCCTAGCCGACGGGGACTGGGTCGGCCCCCTTCGTGGGTTTAACGGCCCTTTCATGGGTATGGACGGTTCATCTCCGGGTCCGACCATGGGCGGGGCGTGAGGACGGCCATACGGACGAGGGCGGGGAGGAGCGAGCGAGGACGAGGAGATAGTAGCCGTAGAGAAGCTAAGGACCCAAGCCAAAATTTTGTTGTGCATATGGCTTGCTTGTTTTTCGGAAGTGCCTTTGAAATAGGCATGTGAAAAATATCGTTTAATATGACTGGTTGCCCGAGGTAGGGCTTGTAAATAAGCACGAAACCATCATGTAAATACAACGTGCACCGTTTGCCTTTATTGCTTGGTTTTGTCTCGTTGAATTTGCTTCCGCATGCTTTTTATATTTAAAATCAACGGGATGTTCTAATAATGATTTACGCTTCACGGGCTCGTTCCAATCATGGTCAATCAATAAGTATCGATCGTGAATGGTTCGGGACGTGACACTAATCGCTTATCCCTTTTTGACCAGGTGGCTGCTGATCATGTGTAGTTTTTGTTTGTTCTTGTAAATGTCGTACAAATGGTTTTTATTAGTAATACAAATGTGTAATTATTTTCTATGATGGTGTTTAATGTATGGCTATCCTCGGCTCATACTGTAATTGTCTGGGTTGTTTATTTTATGCTTCCGCTCGTGCTTGATCTCTGTTGGATGTGGGTCAGCGACGCTTCCTGGGACGTTGCAGCCAAAATCGACCGTGGCGGGATGTTGCGTGTCGTGGGGTACAGAGCGTGACATGAGCCTTGCCTAATCACTAGCAAGGCTTGTTGTCACTGGTGAGGCCGACGGGGCTCGCTAGAGGCCCCTTGGCCATCATTGGCGAGGCCGGTGACTAGCTGGAGGCCAGGAGGGCTATAGCGAGCCTCGCCAACCTCCAACTAGTCGCTGGTCCGGTGATCGGCTAGAGGAAAAAGAAAAGAAAAAAAACAAAGAATGAAAATAAAAAAATTCAAAAAATACTAAAATATTATTAAAAGTTGTCCATGTCATCGCCGACGGTGTCACGTTGGCTGACTGTTGTCCACATTAGCAAAATTCGGCCAAAATTAGTTGGAATAACTGAATTAATGAAAAAGTTTAGGACTGAATTGGTATAAAAAAAAGGTTTATGGCTGAATTTGCATCAATGCAAAATGTTTAAGACTTTTCTAACACTTTTCCCGAAAATTGTTGACCTTGTAAACATCTTTTTTTTTTTTATGAGGTTTGACCAAATTTTGATTGCAAGTTAACCCTGTTAAAATTATGACCAAAGTGTAGAATTGGGTTGTGCCTTGTAAGAGCTTTCCAACGACATATGATTTGCCCAAATCAGATAGACGGATCGCTAGTTATCGTGATTTTCAACTGTAGCCGTCCGATCTCAATGGGGATGGGAAAGTTGCAATTTTCACGAATTAAGTGACAAGATTGTGAAGATTTGGTCATCAGTTTTCCAACTCCTCAAGAATTTCTTTGATTGAAGTTTCCCGAGCATGTTATCATGACTTTTTACATTAGCTATCTGTTTCAAGAAAATATTGGCTAGGACCGTCTTACCACGTCATCCATAGCCACCCCATTCGTTGGGTGACGCGTGGCGCTATGGGTCCCACTCTTCCTCCCCTCCGTCACTCTCTCTTCTCCGTTACTGTCAGCGCTACCGACAGACTCTCTCTTCCACTCTACGCTTTTCTTGGGTCCCACTATTCACCTTTACTCTCCTCTCTCTCCTCCGTCACCCTCTCGACCAAACTTTCGCGCCCGCAACCATTACTCCTTGAGAGAGTCTCTCTCTATCATCCCCATTTCACCATCTTCTCCTTCGACACACATCGATACTCATGCCGTCTCCATAATCAACGCAAAATGCAAAAGTGGAGTTTCATTTTTCTTTTTCTTTTTGTTTCTTTTTTGTGGCCATAACCTCTGCACTGTGCTTCCTCTCCAAGCATTTGCGACCTGATTTTTGTGCAAAGGAAGAACAAATGATGCTAAATCCACAAAGACCACAACAACATCAATTCTCGATATCGCATTATTGAGATTCTAGCTTTGATTGATATAACCCTTTCTTCTTTGCTCTCTAATTACAGGCTCCCAAGAAAAAAAAAGGAGCAATCTTTTTCATCAACCTCACCAACATGAAGAGGAGGAAGAGTGGGACCCATAGTGCCACGCGTCGCCCAACAAATGGGGTGGCTTATGGATGACGTGGCAAGACGGTCCTAGCCAAAATTTTCCCGTTTCTATTTTGTGCTCGGTTCACAGAAATCCGCAATCCCAACTACATAGGGGTGGCGGGCCACTATGCGACGCGTTGTCTAGCTCTGGCCATCGATCATGCAGTCTTGGCTCAGCAAGAACTTGGCGCAATGACATGAGGCCATCCCAATTTGATTTTCCCTAGATAAATAATAATAAAAAAAATTGACGGTCACAAAGTTTTTTTTTATTCTTTGCTTAGGTAATTTGCATTCCTCGAGTAGCTTTTGGCTGTGTTTGGTTCAACTTTGAGAAGATGTCAAGTCATTTCCCCGAGGATCTTTGAAGAAGATGTATTTGCTAAAAGTAAATAGCGTTCGGATAATTGATTTTGGTATATGTTTTGTAAAACAACTCCGAAGTAAGAAAAGAAAAAGGACAGGGCAGGCAATTGGGCGACTAGAGGCAAAGAGGGTTAGGGGAGTCTGGACGTCGACCATAGGCTAGCATTCGCAATGACTAAAGGCGATCATTTGCCAGGCGAGCTTTGATTGGCGACCCTCATCGTAGCAGATCTCGTTGCAACCCTTGTTGAAGCTCAGCTCAAACACCGAGCAACGAATTCAGCTCAAGCAAAGTTCAAGCAAGGGCCTTCGCCAAGGTTGCTGCCCCACGCGAGGGCTGCTGAGGTCACATGATTTCAAGCTTCCCAAATCTAGCATTTCGACAGTCGAGTTTCCCATATTTGGCCCTCTGACGATTGGTGCGACCCCACTCAAGGAGACCCCGAGGTCGCGTGACCTCGGGTGAGCTAGATCTAGACTTGGGCATTGCATGAGCTAGGCACCAGATCTAGACTTTGGCGACATGCGAGCTAGGGCTAGGCAACTTGTCAAAGAGGCCACGCAACCCCAGGGGATGTGATGCCGATATCGTGAACCCTAGGCAACTCATTGCCAGCGTCCGTCCTACTTCTTCAGTACACATCCATGAAGTTTAGATCTGCAAAGAGAAGATGACCAGCTGCGAAGACAAGACTAGAATATGAAAATATTAGTGGGGGCACTTTTGCCAAAAAAAAAGTTCATTAACCTTGGAAGTTTCGTTCCAAAAATGCTAAAAGCCTAAGGCGATTTTTTGGGCTTTCAACTTTGCCAATGTTGACATTTCTCCAAAGTGATCCACAAAAAATTCACCAAAAGCCCTAATTGTTTTCCTAAATGATTTTAGTGGGCCAAAATCTCCTTGAGAAAGCTGAATTAAACGTATCATTATTCCCCTTTTGCTTTCAAAATTACACCATGAATAGGGCCTCAGTCCATTTATTTTGATCATGGTAAATTCATTCCTCTATCTCTCTCTCTCATCTTAGCTTGAATACGTGTTCCCATCTTTTCTCTTTAATTAGTACGGAGCCAGGTTGTATGCAAAGCTCTTTTAGGAAAAAAATTTCGTCTTAGTAATGACATGGCTACGCCACTGAAATAAAGACTATTTTTTATATAAATTATGTCGATATTCTGCTAAAAGTATCATGGTTATTTGTTTGGATACCTCTATTATATAAAGCCATGTGCCAACCAAAGGGAAAGAGACCTTGAGACTCATCAGTCCGTAAATTGCGGTTCCACACACGGGATTATTTTCACTGCCTATTTCAAAAATACTCAAAATAATATAATATAACCTACTTCCTCATTTTTCTCGGAATCAACATTCATTTATGGAAGGCATGAATTATTGAATCGTGTATTCGCATGTTTTATTTGAATAGCATGCTGATTTAATTTGAATAGTTGATTATATATGAACTTCGAAAATACTCAAAATAATATAATAAAATCTTTTTTTGTTTTAGGTTTTCTCCCGGACAAATATTGGTAATAAAGCTAAGAATATGAACAAGGCTCGCTCATATTCTGCTGAACCTTTGTCCAATTTTGATCAGCTTTTGAGCAAAAGTACTTAGTTGATTGATACCTATCAATGTTTTTTTTTTCCTTCTTTTTTTTTAAAATTATATATGAATTTCCCATTTATTACCTATCTTGGGCATAATGATAGTTTATGGCTGATTATGATGAGTCATTTTTATCAAAATGTTTTGCATTACAACAGAAAGTTTAAATATGTGTGTACATATTGTATCGGAATTCATTTTATGCATAATCCTGCTTCATAATGAAACAAAATAAAGATCATAGTATAAAAACAAGAAGTTGTTCAATGTATCATAAAAGATTGTTAAAGAAAGTCACTTTTCATGCCAATGGGCATGCGGCCATGCTGGTGAAGGGATTGGGAATTGGGGATGCTAATATCACAGATGCGGGGTTTGACTCCTGTGCTCTGCAAGAGACAAAACAAAAAATTAGAGAGTGAGGAGAGTTAAAGATAGGACCTTTACCCAAAAAAAAAAGATACGACAAATAAAAAAATATATAGGGATAAGTACATTCAAAGTCCTAAAACTTGTCACGAAAGTGCAATTGAGTCCTAAAACTTTTAAAAAATGCAAACAAGTCCTAAAACTTGTCACGAAAGTTCACTTGAGTCCTAAAACTTAAAAAAAATGCAAACAAATCCTAAAACTTATTACGAAAGTGCAAACAAGTCCTAAAACTTGTCAAATTGATTCGGTCAAGTCCTTTCATTGATTGTACTTTTTAAAAGTTTTAGGACTTATGTGTACTTTTGTGATAAGTTTTAGAACTTATTTGCACTTTCGTGATAAGTTTTAGGACTTATTTGCACTTTTTGAAAGTTTTAGGATACGAGTGCACTTTCATGATAAGTTTTAGGATTTGTTTGCACTTTTTGAAAGTTTTAGGACTCAATTGCACTTTTTGAAAGTTTTAGAACTTAATTGCACTTTTGTGATAAATTTTAAGACTTCTAGTGCAGTTATCCCAAAAATATATAAACAAAGTCAATTTTCAGACAGATGGTTTTCTCCTCATCAACTCCCTATTCATATATTTCCTGATTTTTCTATTTTCTTTTTGGCCAAAAGCGAGTTTGCTTCCCTAGAAAAGAAAGGCAACACTTCAAGATTCCATTATGATAAGATCAAAGATTTGTAATTACTAAAGATGACATATATTTATAATTAAATCAAAGTGCTATTACGTTCCCAACAAGTTTGCGCTCGTAGAAAAGATTAACTTTGTCTTAATACCCTTTTTAATAATCATCAACCGGTGAAGATGATATGCTTGGCTCTCCGTGAAGCTTCCTGTGATTCCAAAGCTCAAGCTTCAATTAGAATAATTATTTACAATAAGTTTCCTTATTTATTGAGAAAGCACCATGTAGAAGTAGCAAAGTTCAATTTAATTATGTTGTGGAAATCAATCTCTATCCCATCTTAAAGAGGAAAGCTATCAAGCAATTCTTTCTTAATTCAAGATTATCTCTAACCCCTCTTTCCTTTTTCATCATGTCTAAATGTTAAAACCCACAAGGAACCTCTTTAGTTTTATTTAACTCAAGTGGTGGAAAATTGCAATTATAAATATCCAGGAAGGGGGATCAGCTTCCAAGATCATGGCACATTGCTTCACGAAAAGCACAAATGGGGGATCAACGTTTATCCTAACACATTATTAGCCACTCATTTATATGTGTTTTGAGTGATCCATGACACGATTTAAGAAGTTGATCAAGTCAAATTCTTCTTAAAATAATCTATTAATTATCCAGGAAGGGGGATCAGCTTCCAAGATCATGGCACATTGCTTCACGAAAAGCACAAATGGGGGATCAACGTTTATCCTAACACATTATTAGCCACTCATTTATATGTGTTTTGAGTGATACATGACATGATTTAAGGAGTTGATCAAGTCAAATTCTTCTTAAAATAATCTATTAATTATCTCTTCTGATACTAAACCAAATCCAATTGGCCCCAATTAATATATAAGGAGCCTGGGATACACATTATTCAGAACTAATGAACAAATCGATTAAGGAGAAAGGATAGCATATTTCAGAATATACAAATGTTGACACTTAAATCAGTATATATATATACACGTAATTTTTTAAAATTCCGCTAATATCTCAAAATTGGTTAGGGAAACCTCACCACATAGCAAGTGCTGAAGCTCTGACTAGGGTCGCCCCGCCTATTTAGGTGTATACACTTGGCGAGCTGTCAGGCTGCGTTCCTTATTTTAATGTGTCAGCGCCCGCATGCCCAATCCCCCTAATTCTCTCTAAATCTTTTTTTTTTCACAGGAGGGTGGAATACCCTTTAGGTGTTTTACGTCCAAGGCATGCTAAAGATTTGCACGAGGCCTCATACAAAGCAAATTTACCTCATGCTTAGGAGGGATAAAATATATATACACAAGTAATTTTTTGAAATTCAGATAATATCTCAAAATTTGATTGGATAACATGGCTTCTACTTAAGTGTAATTTGCACCGCAAAACATTGCTTAAGTGGTCTCTATTCTTCATGTCCATGATAAAAGCACAACCTCACTCACAACTTGGTTTCGATAAGACTAATTGAGATGCGTTAATTGCCATGTCTTACACATAATCGACAATGAGTCTGGAAAAAGGCGAAGTTGTGATTTGTAAATTACGATTTTAGGAAATCTGTTCTTTATTTTCTATCACCAATATATATAAGGAGGTAACCAGAAATCCACTAGACCAAATCTTTGCTAGAAGTGTATCTCTCACTCATCAAACTCTAATTTAAGCAGAACCAAATCATATTGCTGTCCAATCTGATTGGGTTCCAATAGGTAAAGAGAAAAGACAATATAGATTGGTCCAATAATTCCAAGTACTGGCGTCATGAGGTCGACCGGCATAAAAGTGAACGCCCTGAAGACACGTCGGCAAGAGAAAATAATAAAAAACGACAGTCAGCTTCTGAATTATCATCCTTTGCTCCTTTGCAGTCTTCAAAGATGAAAATCATTATACTCAATCTGCTCTAAAAAGAACACAAAGCTAATAGAGTCTGATTCTCAACAACGCAAAACAAACCAACATCTGTCTCTCTCTGTCTCCCTTACAAATGATCACTTCATCACATCTTACCTTGAATCGAACAACACATCATATTCTTCGTTTTGTCCATAACTCGTACCGAAAAGAAGGCGAAAACACTTTCCCGTTTTCCTGGTCTGTCCGTCTGTTTTCTGAGGAGGAGATGGCCGATGCGGTGGTGAAACAGAGGAAGATACTGGTGGCCGTGGACGAGAGCGAGGCGAGCATGTATGCCTTGTCGTGGTGTCTCAAGAACGTCGTTTCTGGGAATTACAAAGACACCGTCGTCCTCCTCTATGCAAAGCCCATTCGTTCCGCCTACGCAACCCTCGACGGCACAGGTAAGAGCGAACGTCAAGATGGGTTGTCTACTTTCGCTTCCGAGGCCATCTCTTGAAAGCAGAGAGAGTGGTTTTGAACTTCTGTTTTTTCGCTTTTCGTTCTTGTTTCAGGGTACTTCTTTTCTTCAGAAGTAGTGGCCACCATGGAGAGGTACAACAAGGAACTGGCCGGCAGCGTTATGGCCAAGGCAAAGAAGGTCTGCGATGATTTTGGCGAGGTGAGATCCTGTATCTAGGCATGTGCTTTTCAATTTCAACGACAGAAACATCTGAGGATTAAGTGTGGGTTGCTGTTGTTGGGGGACAGGTCGAGGTGGAGACGAGAGTCGAGAACGGGGATGCAAGAGACGTGATCTGCCGCGCGGCACAGGAGTTGGGGCCTGATGTTCTGGTGATGGGAAGCCATGGTTACGGCCTTCTCAAGAGGTGCTTCCAACTCTACTCATTTTGATTCATTACTCAAAGACCCCTGACGTCGACTCTAATAATCAATCGATTCGGAGGGAAGGCATGTATTAATGTAGCCTTTGCTCGAGACAACGCTAATGTCTGAAAGCATGGGTGGATGCTTCTTTGGTGGGTAGGTTCTGGATTCCTATTGTGAACATCCGGGAACCAGACCTAACTTTAAATGTTGTAGCCACTCTTTTAGAAAAAAACATGTCGTGTAAACAATTTGGGGTGTGGTGGTTAAGAAATTGATGGATTACCTAAACTTTTGGAATTGAAACCCATCCCTAGCATATCTGACTTATCTTCAAATAAAATAAAAAAGAACAAATAAAAACCGGTCCGGTTGCTCACCCCGATCGAAGGTTGTCCCCACCTATACGCTGGCAATCGAGAAGTCTCCCTGAGTGTTTGATTGGCTATTCGATGATTCATTCGAATAAGTTTTTCTTATTTTCACAAGTACAACAACCAAAGATATTTACAATCAATTTTTCTTTGCTATGAACCAAATTAAAACGCCAGCTTCGAATTTCCCTCTCCTAGTTTTAAAATTTTGAGATGTTTGACATTAAATCAAACTGTTTTCAAACTCTTAAAAGTCGAAAAAGAGAAAAAGGCTAAAGTTAACGTGAAGAGACATCCATTTATCTGGCAAAAATACAAGCCGAAAACCTCCCTTCAAATTAACACCTAATATCTATTCTATCTCCTTTAAACTATGATCTTATAACGGTAATATCGGATTAAAAACGTCAATTTCTGAAACAACGTTACAACTTGTTAGATATATTTGTAATGGACATTGTCTGCGAATTACCGGATCTTTCACACATGCAGAATATCACATGTTAATCAGATCATGTCTAGAATCATGATATCATGTATCTATTCTATATTCGTTTAGTGTCGCGACCTCCCCGAAACGCCCCCAAGGCCTACGGGGTTTGGCTAATGGATTACTAGGCTGAACCTAGCTCAAGCTCTTCCAAACCCATACCAATTCGCGACTTAAATTTAAATAATTAACATGCAAATCGATTTCATCTAGGAGTCGCCACTAATCGATTTCCGATAGGTCGATTAGACACCTAAGCGAAGCACAGGAGAAAAGCTTCACTTCTACGAACCAGAGATTCAACAGGTACGGGGACTTGATTACACTAATCGACTAATTAGTGCCCTTTCGGTACCTAATCTTGTTCAATTCACCACCTAACATGTTCTTACTAATCGGGAGTCTTAAAACTCCATTCCTAACTAAGCTAAGGGAACAACAATCAATATCCAAACCTAGACATGCGTAATCACCTACATGCGAGGTTAAATTAAATGCGCAATTCAAAGTGTGTGACCTAAGTATCGTGAGATTAAATGTGACACTAAACGCATAATAGGGTAAGAAAGCCCAATTTCGAAACCCTAAAAAAAAAATTAAGATTTTTTTTTAAATTCCTTTTTTTTTGGAGTTTTTTTGAAAATTTTTTTGAATTTTTTTTGAATTTTTTTTTTCGAAAAATAAATAAATAAATAAAATAACATGAAATTCGGGCTTTTCTCTTTTTTTAAAAAAAATTTTTTTAAAAATTTCTTCTTCTTTTTTTTTAAAAAAAAATTTAATTAAGTTTTTTTTAAATATTAAAATAATACAATATTAAAATAAAATAAAAAAACGGATCCGGGTCGGATCTCCGCATCCGACCGGGATTGGGATTGACCCGGGCGCGCCGGCCCGAGTCCACGAACGGACCGGGCTCCTTTGTTGAGCCCGGTGTAATTTCCGAAATCAAATTTTTTAGAGAAAAGCCCAGCCCGAAATGTTTTCTTTTGGAAAATAAAAAGCCCAGCCTCCCTATAAAAAAACTAGCAATATTTCAGCCAAAATCCTTACTCCGGCCCAACCGCGAAAGGCCCGAAGCCGGTTAGACCCGCGAACCCGACCCGATGGGAAACCCTACCCAGCTCACCCGACCCGGTTCGCGGCCTCCACACCGCGCCTGAGGCCCCGCCTTCCGCAGACGGCCCGAGCGCCGGCGACCGGCACTTGGGGTGTCACGCCCCGTACCCCACGAAGGCTGAACATCCGCGCGTAGGTCGACTTGAGATGCGACGCTCCCAGGATTATGCGTCACCGACCCGAAAACCCAATTCAGAGAATTAACACGCCACATGTGGAAACAACGTATATATATATATATATATATATATATATATATATATATATACATACACCCAGACATAAAACATAACTTAACCACGAGCAGCAACAGACATCAACAAACCTCAAAGATAATATTAACATATATGCACCCCTATTAAAATTTATACAAACTATTTATTTACAACCAAAAAGAATACACCAAAGGGCCACTAAACAAAAAGGATCGGTGGCCTTGGGGTAACGACTAACCAACTAGAGGAGGGTTACAACAAAAAGAGGGTTAGTCTAGCTCCTAACACTGGGACCTGCTCTACGACTTCTAGTCTGGGTTGGATGGCGCTGCTGACTCCTCAGACGAGTCCTCCTTAGATCTCACTTCCTCGTCCGATCCAACTTCCTCCACTTCTCCGGCTGCCTCGGCATTCTCACCTATCACTTCCACATTTAATTCTTCGTCTTCCTCCTCGATCACATCGTCAGCTATAACTTGCTACTCTCCATGCCCCTCGTCCATGGCTATCGGTCCATCCACTGTATCGCCTACGCTGCTTACACTAAGGGAGGCTGGAGGATCAGAGATTTCCCCACTCACCATCTGGGGAATCATAACGCCATTTACGTCTATCGGAACATCGAAAGTCCTGAGCGGAGGTCCAGTTACTCCATCAGCTCCCCTATAACACCAAGCTACATACTCCTGAGTCTCGCTGTAAGCCTCTCCCACATTTACATGTACAACAGAAAGATATCTGACGTATGCCGACCCATCTCCACAGGGATGCACACTAACATCTAGCTGAATCCGCTGCGGAAATTCAAAAAGAGGAGCTTTCCTCGGCATTTTATGGACGGGGGTCTGAAAATCGATTTTACCACAACCGTGAGATAAACTCAGCAAGTAAAATTCCTATTCCTAAACTAGGCTAACGTGCACCTCCAGAGATAATAAAAAGGACATAAATCATTGAACCAGTAAATAATTCATATTAACATAATTTGGGCCCTCAGCCCTAATTTCACTTCTCCAGCCCTGCAGGTTAGGTTTTCAGTATCATTATAATCTATAGGCAAGATATCGACCCGAAGGCCATGACGCAGAGGTCATCAACAATTTAAATCGACCCGAAGGCCATGACCCAATGGTCATAAATCATTCGACCCGAAGGCCCGACCCGAAGGCCCACAATTGTATAAATCGACCCGAAGGCCATGACCCAATGGTCATCACAATTAAATCGACCCGAAGGCCCGACCCGAAGGCCCACAGTTGTATAAATAGACCCGAAGGCCATGACCCAATGGTCATCACAATTAAATCGACCCGAAGGCCCGACCCGAAGGCCCACAGTTGTATAAATCGACCCGAAGGCCATGACCCAATGGTCATCACAATTAAATCGACCCGAAAGCCATGACCCAATGGTCATATTTTGATCCCAAATCATATAAAATCAACGTGGAAATTCATACCAGTGGGATTCACATTAATCGCCATATCACAATGCATCAAGCACTTGAATTATAATTTTTCACTCAATCAACGTACTATCGGCAATTAATCCACAACTCGACATTTCTGTATTCCAGTCCATTTGAGACTCAACATGTCTAATTAGTCTCAATCATTAAACCCTTTGACATGGCATTATTCCACAATGCATCAACTAATCCCAATTGGCCTCTAACAAGTTTAATTTCAAGCCATTAGTCACTAATCCTCCTAATGACCACATTAGACTAAATAATGCAAATTCGGTTCTAATGAAGCCCATGCCAAAACAGCCACTCTTGGCTCTCCAAATCACCATTAAATCACCACAAATAATCCCACTTAGGTCCCCTAATCATCCAATGCACAAATGCACAACATTAGGCCTTAATTTAGCCTAATCCTCCTAATTAAACCCCTAATTGCACAATTAAGACTAATTCGAGGATTAGGTGTTTTACTCGCCTAATGATGACGCGAGGCGACGGGAGCGAGCGGTCGATTACCGGCGAGCGGTATAATCGACGGCGGCGCTCCAATGGCAAGTCGGCGGCTTACGGCGGCACTCCGGCGTGGCTCACGACCACTCGGCCAAAAACAGGGGAGGCGGTGGCGACGGGGCTGAGGACAAGAAGAGGAAGACGGTGAGGTGAGGCTGGCCGGCTGGGACGGCGCGCGACGGCAGACGGCGGCACGACACCGTCGGAGCAAGACCGGCGGCGTTCTTTCTCCTTCCGGCTGAAACAGCGACGACGGGCGGCGGGACAAGGGAGAAGTAGGTCGACGAGGCTGGGGGTGGCGCTAGGGGACGGCTAACGGTGGCTGGCGGCCAGCAGCTCCGACGAGGCCAACTGTTCCGGCGTGAACAGTGGCCGGCGGTGCTGCTCGGCGAAGGGAGAAACGAAGCAACCGAGAGAGAGAATCGGGAGGAGAGAGAGAAACGGTCGCGGGAGAGAGGAGAGAGAATGAGCTGAGGAGAGAGAATGAGTCAAAGATGGTCAATATACTTCATGGTGGAGTCCACTTGTCAAGATCTAAGCCAATTGGACTAAAATGCCTCTCATCCAAGGGCTATAATCTCTTCCAAACCAATAATGCAAGGGTAGAATGGTCATTTGCCCCTAACCATGGTTAACCCATCCTAGTTAACCTTAACCAACCTTGATTAAATCCCAAAATTGCCCCCAAAATTCGGAATAATTCAAAAATGGCCTAGGGGCATTTCCGTCATTTTTCCGTCCCGAACCGAAATTTCAATTTTTGCTCATACCAGTCCTAAATATTCATGGGAGACCTAATCCAGAGTCGGAATCGCGAAATTCACTTTCTAAGCCCTCGAAAATCGTCTGCGAAGTTTTCCGGGAATAAAATAATATTATTTTCCAATTTTTGTCGAAATTCCACTTTTCGTTCAAAATCACCCCAAATGAGCGTGGCTACCCCAAAATGACCTTGGCCGCGAAAAATAACTTGAAACGGCCTCCGAATTCGGCTTCGGTGTCCACAGGGGCAAAATTGTCCTTTTTCTCAAATTCTGTCAAAACTTCATTTTTTCCACCGCATTCGATCCAACCATAATTGGCTACTTCAAAATGACGTCCGTCTTGCAAAATAGTCGTAATTATCCTTGAAATTTTGATATCGAAGTCCGGGTCCAATATCGCGATCTAATTTACTCGATTTATCGTTTTAGGGCCTCCCACTAACAGGCGGCTGTTTAGGCGTTACGCGTATCGACCTAAGATTGTCCGAATCGTGAGGGTCTCAATATCGAAAGAACGAGAGGAATATCACTAGCACCTGAGGTCACGATCGTTTGGATTAAAATCGGGTTTCCTTTGTCAGGCGCACTTTCGGTCATGCGAAATCACTCGCGATCCGATCGTGCGTTACTAACAATATCAACCTGTCATTTTCCTAAGATCGGCCTATAATGGTTCAAAATATTTCCTCAACGTTCGTTGAAATCGGCGCCCTATCACGATCGGGTTCTCGGTCCACGTACCTGATCCTATTTAGCCTTTCCCATTTGGTTAGTATCCCGTGATTGATCAATTCCAGGCGAGACTTACTAAAATTACACGAGAATCAATCTACACTTTATTGGTCCCGATAACGGGTCAAAATTCAGGATGTTACATGGGGGCTCCCCCCCCGCGGCCGACGCCGACCGACCGGAACTCCGGTCTCTCTATCCCCCAGCCTCTGTGGCTGGGGGTTTCCGGCCCGGCGGTCGAGCCCTTGCTCGGCCGTCAGGCGACGCACCCCCGACCTCCGCGGTCGGGGCCATGCCGAACGCGAACCAGCCAAATCCCGATCTAGGGACTGGCTGTTCGCTCCCCGCGTGGCCGCGTCCGACCAGTCGTGACGATCGGCGACGTGCCGGGACCGACCGACGCCCCTAAAACCACGGCGAGACACAACCAAACCCAAGGGCTGATTCTGGCATTTCATCAAACAACCGGCGGGCGTCGACGGAAACGAGGGATTTCAAGCACAATCGAGGCTCCAACACATCCGAAATCACACGCAACAATATACATAAGAACGGGACCGAGCCTGAGGTGTCACTGTCCGGAACTCGCGCGAGCCGGACGGCTGCGAGCTCCGGCCAGTGAGCCCGGCAACAGCACGCACAAAAACAAACAGGGGAAGGGTGGCGGCCGATTGCGGCTCTCCCTACCCAGTCGGACAGCGGTGAACAAGGGCAAGCTTGGACCAGAGTATGTCCGATCGCCCCGTGCGCTTCCGAGCCAGGATCCTCGGGAACTCGACCACGATTCAAACAAAAACGGACTGAGCAAAGTCCGACGAGGACTCAAGCTGGGACCTACCGTGAGAAGCGTCGGAGCTTCGCCAGCCGCGGTCGTCGACGGGAGTCCGCTCGGTCTCGGATCTCACTCGCCAAGGCTCTCGGCCTCACTCTCTCTCTGCTCTTTCTCCCTCCGGTCTCTCTCTCTCGAATCCCTCTCTGTCTCTCTCGCTCCCCTCCTTTTCTCTCTCTCTGTTTCTCCTTCTTTTAACGTCGACCGAGAGAGGAGAAACTCTTCCCTTCGGCTTTCCCCTCCCGGCGACACTCGATGTTCCGTTTTCAGCTCTAAGACCTCCTCGGTCAGAACGTCCTCTTCCTTTGTGCTTATGCCAGCAGCCGCGTCTTCCTCCTGGGACCAAACTAGGTCCATTTTCGGCTAAAATGGCCGCGGATCTCTTGGGTTCTTGTGCCGTCAAGGTGCAGCACTGCGCCATTGCTTCCCGCTTCTGGAATCGCAGATTCGGTCTCCTCGTGCAGAGCACTTATCCATCTTGTCCGTCCCGACTTCTGGCTTTCGTCGTTCTGCTTCTGCTCCGCTTCGTCTTCTTCGTTTTCCTTTTCTGCGCAAGCAGGGGCAGAGAAGTGGGCCAGCGTTGACTGATTCAACGCTGGCCTTTCTCACTTTTTTTTTTTCAATTTTAACGAATTTTTTCTGATTTTTTATTTTTTATTTGATTTTTTTTTAATTTAAACCAAGAGGGCATGTTCTAATATACCTTATGTGAACGCACCTAAAGTCTATGTGCCATGCAATTTAATGAAACCCAATTTTTTCTAGGGGTTAAAAATTAAGCCCTAATTTTCTATGCAATAAAACCCTAATTGATTAAGCAAAATTTAGGTGTCAACATTTAGGTTCTATATAAATGATCGCAATTACATGTGTAAAGCATTCTGGTGATGTACAAAAGGCCTTCAATTTATCTGTCTCTCGCCAACATAACCCTTCAATTGAAAATCACCACCACTCACTTAGATGGACACCACCGCGATCCAATTCGAAAGACTTTGAATCCTAGAATCATGTGTCATAATCAGGTTTTGTAATCCCGTCAAGTAATTTTTCCAAACTTGGACTTGTCAAAGAACTAATTTGGGTTCTGATTTACAAGTCAACGGTTAGAACCCATTGAACCACCGGACCGATAGAGTTGCAAATCCACAAAGGAATTCATTATGCATATTAAAGTAAACCAATTAGCACAAAAAAGAGAGCTCATATGTTTGAATGCGTGTTGAGTGTAAATGATATGTAGGGAAGTTTCGTGAATAGCCTTGATTATCTTTTGTTTAATTAACAATTCAAAAAGAAACTAAGGGCAAAGAACTTTTTTTTTGGGGTGGGGGGGGGGGGGGGGGGGGGGGTGGTTGTCGTGGGAGGGGCGGGGGCGGCATTTGCATTTCTTTCTATTTTTCGTCACTTTTGAAAGGAAATAAAAAAATGTGCCTGCTTAAGGGAAGTATGTGTCCCCGTTTAAAATCATTTCCATCCACTTCCTCTCTAATTTAGCCGGCCAAATAAGGAAAAAATTACCCCAGGTTATTATTTTTACCCATTTCCTTTTACTTCTCTCAATCCAAACACATGTTCCACTTGAATCGAATCTATTACTGCGTTGAAGACTATCGACCCTATGAAAACTTAATTTTTTACCAAGGTTCAACCAGATTTTGATCGAAAGTTAACCTTGTTAAGAATATGATCACAAGGTATAAGTGGGTTGTGCATTGTAAGAGCTTTCCAATGATGCCTAATTTGTCCAAATCGGACGACCGGATTGTTGGATGTATTGCCGCAAGGGATGCTTGATCCTATGGGTGTTCACTTGTTCGATTTCCCCAATGTTGTTCTTGAGCAGCAACTATCATTCAAAGTATGCTTGAAGATAGAAAATTTAGTGATATGATCTTGAAGGCAACTGAGCCTTCAATGGTTCTGTTTGACATATATGATAACCGGCTGAAGAGTATATCATGGTATAATTCTTTCTCTCATTTCATTATAATTCTTGGTGCTCTTCATGTGAACAATGAAGGCTGAAATGTTACTACTGCCTCATGAGACAGGTGTCCCCGAATCTCATGATATCGGGCCGTCTCTCATAGATGATTAGTGGATGAAGGTAATGTGATCCTTTGAATTTATTCGTTAGCTTGCAACTCTCTAATTTGATGATACCACGTTCTTCATGATACGGGTGGCAAATTTTGCCAGATGAAATTGTTATTTTTATATAGGGTTAATACCACAAAAAACCTTAAACTAGTACACCTGTGATAATTTTACTCCGAATTAACCCTTATTCTATCGAGATTGATTTTCTCCATTGCATAAATAAATTTTACACAATATTATCACGATAAATAAGGGTCTCTCGTCTCGCAACGCAGCTAAGCTAAGCAAAGCAAAGTTTTAGCAAAAAAAAAAAAGCTAAGCAAAGCAAAGATGGTGCAAGACCTTGACTTGCTTTCCCTCACGCTAGTCTTTTGCTTTTCCCTTTCCGTTTGAAAAGTATCGGCTTTTGCCTTATCCCTTTCTTTGGTGGAGGACTTTTGACTTACTTTTCCCTCGTCTCACCCTGTGAAGTAGATTAACTAACAACGATGATTTGGGATTTGAGTGCTTTCCGGACAATTAACCATCAGGACTAATTTAACTATGTGGATTCATCGCCTCCTCTCCCAACCGTCTTTTGAAATCTCAATTTAAGATTAAAGATAAGCAGGTCGCAAATTAAAATTTTGGAATAAAATTTATGAAACTGTTCGTGTAATTAAATCAAAGAGTTCGCATTGATAATTTTGCAAATCGATTCATTTTGTAAATCAACAACATAATGTTTGTGGCACTCTACATTTACTCCATTACTAAATCTGATTATCTAGGTCGTTTCACAGCTTCATTTCCAAAATCAAGCTGCTTTCACTGCAATCTTCTTATTTCGAGTGGCATGCTAGATACATTTAATTTGATTTTGTGTAATCTTCATTAATATGATCCGCAATTTATCGAATCTCACAAATATTCAGAATATTATCAGGGTCTTTTATATAGCCGCCTTTACGTTTAATGTGTGGTATCATGTATCTTTCCATAATGTTTGGGATCTGGATTCATATACTATAAATGATCATTCGAAAAGGTAGGGCATAGTCAAACATTCAAAGTTTGTCGCATCATTTTATAACTAAGTAATAATTTAAATAATTTTAGTTTCCTTTACTTCTTAATTAACCCTTTCCTTCAACCTCTGTGTTGCTACATTAATTGCCGTCGAGAACATACTCAATCAAGTAGATCGAAAGATACAAATTGAAATTTGAGAAGGACCTTTTGGCATCCCAGGTACAGTGTTGTTGGCTCTACGCTGAATTGATTATGAAACAGCGGATCCCTTGAATCAACATAAGGAAAAAATATCTCATGCATCATCACTAACTGAGCCCATCTGTTTAACATATACTTCCTATTCGCTGTTTCTGACTTTTCTAGTGGCCTTAAAGAGATGTATGTTCACGGGTTGTGTACTACATTTTTTGTATTTTTTTTTTCTATCTGTTGTCGTTAATAGAGCGGAGTATGAATTGATCCTTTCGATGGCCCACGCTTTCAGAGACCACGCATACTTCCTACTAATGCCAAGACTTGACATAAGTACTCTCCAAAATAATTTCCTCTTGCAAACTTAAATTTGTTATTATATTAATGGGACCCGGAAACTTCTAGGTGACATCCCATTGATTTGTTTTTTGGTCGAAGAAGTTTCCATTGATTGATCAATGGAAACTTATTGGAAATTTCCCGGAAACTTCTTGGATGACTCAAGGTGTTGAATATATTGACTCAAGGAATCCGTTTTCCCTATTCCCATGATGCCCGGGACTGAGAGATTATCATATCGAGAACCCACGCTCAGATCCAAGAACACCCAAAGCAAATTATCCTGAGAGAACGAGAGGATTTGATACCTGTGGTGTTTAGAGATCCTACAATGGAGAAAGAGATGAATTCACGGGCATTGTCCGGGCCTTCATACGAGGTTTTTCTAAGTTTTCAAGGCCCCGACACCCGTTATGGATTTGCTAATTGTCTTTACCACGGCATGATTGCGGCCGGGATCCTCGTCTTTAGGGATGATGAATCCCTCCGTGTCGGTGAAAGAATTGGTGGCGAACTTCTACAAGCAATTGAGAAGTCCCAGATCTACATTTCCATATTCTATACAAATTATGCTTCGAGTCACTGGTGTCTCCAGGAGCTCGCATACATGGCCGAGTGCACCCAGAAATCGAATGGGAACAAAGAGATTCTGCCCATTTTCTTCGACGTGGAACCTGAAGATGTCAAGCTCAAAACAGACTTATACAAACAGACTCTTCCAAAGCTCCGGAAGACGTTTTGCACTACTGAAGTTGAGTCATGGGAAAAGGCCCTCATTGAGGTGGGCAAGATAAAGAGATGGAACTTGAAGAAAGACGAAGGGTAAATGTCTTAGACTTTCTTCTGTAGATTTCCTTTTCCTCTCTACTCAGTTTAATTGCGGCATCATTGGTAAAAAATATAGTTCATTCATCTCGTCAATTCTATGTAGTTTACACAGCGGTCGTGGCCGCTAGCGGCGACAATGGAATTGTCACAGGTGCTATCGCAGCAATAGCTCTGGGCGATGTCGCAATTGCGGTGGTATCGCACCCTACTGACCCTGATTCTCTCTCTCCTCTCACTATTAGTCTATGACACAGTAGCCAGAAACGCTAATAGATCTCCAAGTAGCTCCACAAGCTGCCGGCCAGCAGTAGATCATCCGTCAGTCGCCGCCACATCTTGGTCGTCCGCCCCACCAAGCCGCCAGAAGCCGCTGCTAAGCAT
Organism: Syzygium jambos; assembly: GCA_031216235.1. Lineage (NCBI taxonomy): Eukaryota > Viridiplantae > Streptophyta > Magnoliopsida > Myrtales > Myrtaceae > Syzygium > Syzygium jambos. The sequence continues at coordinate 22,295,453 of CM062221.1, read as the reverse complement.
CCGGCCCCAACCTTTCTCTATCTCACTGACTGTGGCAACGCGGATCTGGGCTGGGGACCTCAGGTCTGACGTCACCCAGCCCATATCCGGCGCGGCCAAATTATGGTCACCGAAGGCTAGCGACGCCATCCTCGACAGTCAGCAAGGCCACGACCCACGTGACGTGGAGGATCCAGGCAAGGCTGGGATGGTGGGGCCACGACCCACATCAATGGGGGGCGGCGGCTGACGGCACTAGAATGTGACGATGACGGCGCAGGGAGTGAGCGTGTCAATGGTGGCAGGGCCCGACAATGCTGGTGACTGAAGTTAGGCAGCAAAGAGGGATTGAGAAAATCAGAATTGTCTTGGCATCTGTATTTTTTTGCGTGATTTCGTTAACATGTGAGGGCAACTCAGTTGCTTAGGAAGTAGTTTTACCATTTAGAAGTTATTCCTAACATGGTTGTTATGTTATGGCAGCCAAGGAGATCTGATGCAATCTACAATTCAAACTGTCTTGGTTAAGCTGAATGTCAAAAATAAAAATGTGACTGAGCATCTAGTTGGAGTTGAGAATCGTGTAAAAGCCATAATCACAATGTTGGATGTGGAATTTGATGGTGTCCAATTTCTCAGAATTTACGGAATGGGCGGGATTGGCAAAACAACACTTGCCAAAGTTGTCTTCAACCGTCTTCACACTTCCAAGGCTGCAGTTTCCTTTCAGACGTCCGAGAGTCATCACAACGCCATGGTCTGGTGTATTTGCAAAAACAATTGTTATCCAAGTTCTTGGATTCTCGTTCTATAGACCAAATTCATGATGTTGATGATGGGATCAACATGATTAAGAGAGTACTTTGCAATAAAAAAATTCTCCTTGTTCTTGATGACGTGGATGAGAAAGAGCAACTCCAAAGTCTAGCGGCAAAAGGTAATTGGTTCGGTTCTGGTACTCGAATTATCATAACTACTAGGAACCAAAATGTCCTAACGATTGAGGGAGAAGCCACAGGTGAAGGCCTTGTTAAAAAGTCCGCAATTGTTTCAACTTACGAAGTACAGGAAATGAAATTTGATCATGCTCTTAAGCTTTTTAGTAGGCATGCCTTTAGAAGAGACTCTCCCCCAGATCATTATGTCTCCCTTTCTAACAATGTTGTCTCTACTTTGGGAAAGCTTCCTTTAGCTCTTGAGATTACAGGTTCATTCCTTTCCGATAAATCCGAAGCGGTTTGGATAGACACTTGGAAGAAGCTACAAAAAGCTCCTCCCAAAGAAGTTCAAAGAACATTGATGATAACTTATGAAAGGTTAGATGATGCACAAAAGGAAGTATTTCTGGATATAGCTTGTTTTTTTGTTGGTAAGGATAAGACGTACCCCTTCTACATGTGGGATGACTGTGGATACTACCCAGACAATGCCGTTGAAGTCCTCTTTCTCATGTGCTTGATAAAAATCCAAGATGACAATACTTTTTGGATGCATGACCAAGTGCGGAACTTTGGAAAGGAAATTGTCCATAAAGAAAATTTCAAAAATCCCTGCAAGCGTAGTAGAGTGTGGAATCATAAGGAAGCCCTGAGCATTTTGAAGAAAAAAGAGGTAAAAAAGGGAACAACAATTTATTCTCTTGTGAACTATCGTAGACTATTCTTGCAAAAGGAAAAATTAATCTCTATTAGTGCTGGAAATTGTTTGCTTTTGACCTTCACATGTGTACTTCTCGGTGTTTCCATTGTCAGGGAAGTAGGAAAATAGAAGCACTATCACTAGGATATCGTGGAGACATTGTGACGCATGATGAAGTTGCTAATTTACAAAACCTGAGGTTCTTTGAAGGGAATGGGGTGTTCCTTGTTGGAGACTTCAATAATCTTCTCTCCAGTTTAAAATGGCTTTCTTGGCAATGGTGCCCTTTTGAGTTTGTGGCAACAAACTTTCATATGACTAATTTAGTCGTCCTTGACCTTTCATGCAGCGCTATTTCGGAGAAATGGATTGGCTGGAACCAAATTAGAGTATGACACGAATCCCATTCCTTGTATATGCATACCATTTCTTTTGTCTTTTTTTTTTCTGTTTAGATAGTTTCTTAATAAAAAATTTATCAAATTGTGTTGCAGGCGGCTAGTAAACTAAAGGTACTAGATCTCAGCAACTGCATCCACTTAAGAAGAACACCCGATTTATCTACGTTGGTGTCCTTGGAGAGATTAATTCTTGAAGGCTGTCTCAACTTAATTGAAATTGACCCGTCTATTGGTAAATTAAAGCTTCTAACTACTTTGAACATGAATGGATGTGAGTCTCTTGAAGAGTTGCCTGAAGAATTAGGATGTCTAGAAGCTTTGATAGAGATTGTCATGCCTCGCATGGGATATAAATTTAAACTTCCAGAGACGTTTGGTAATTTGAAGTCATTGTTGACCTTGGATGTACATGGGCGGATTAGCAAACTACCATACTCGATTGGAGGGCTGGTGAAACTTAGGCGGTTGAATTTATCTGAGTGTACGGAGATAACGGTACTTCCAGACTCGATTGGGAAATTACAATCATTAGTCGAGTTGGATTTGTCATTGACAAGTTTGTGTTACTTACCTAATTCAATCGTTGAACTAAAGCAACTGAAAGTACTTAGGATGTGCCGCATAAGTCAGATAAAAGAATTACCAAGTGCGATCGGGCTAGTGGAGAAGCTTGAAGAGTTAGACACTAGTGGATGTGATCAGTTGACCGGCGAAATCCCTGAAGAAATTGGGAGACTCTCCTATTTGAGGATCCTAGACTTGTCACACACTAAAATATCTAGATTACCTTATTCAATCGGCCAGCTAAAGCAACTAAAAGTACTTCGGATGAGCCACATGCATTGGCTAAGAAGATTACCCCGTGAGATCGGGCTGGTGGAGAAGCTTGAAGAGTTGGATGCTAGTAAATGTTACTTCTTGATCGACAAAATCCCTAAAGAAATTGGGAAACTGTCTTGTTTGAGGATCCTAGACTTTTCATACACAAATATATTGAGATTACCCACCACAGTGAGTCATCTCTCTAATCTCTAAACACTTAATCTAGAATCATGTCCTAAACTCGGACAGTTGCCGAAGCTTCCCCCAAATTTGACTTGTCTAAGATGGACCCCTAAGATTGTCCTCAATTATTACAAAGTCGAGCTATGGGGGCGGAAAGAAATAGCATTGTCCTACACAACCGTGCCTTTCCTCCGCCAGTACCCATCTAGTTTAACAGAGTTAGAACTCGGAAATCTGGACATCCAACAGTCATTGGATGTTTCCATTTCTAAAAACTTGTCAACCCTGCGATTGGATAATTGTTTGATTTCGGAATCTTCTGGTGTGTTTGGGGCGGAGTTGGAGGTCATCCATCTGCAGAAGTGCGCGTTTGGAAAACTGGACCAATTATTTCTGTTGGTAATGGAGAAATTGAGAAATTTGGAGATGCGCTTGCCTGAGTTCCCCCCAGAAGTACTTGATGTGCAGCACATGAAGAATTTGAAAGAGGTACATTTGCTCGGGTGCAAGTTGTTAGTCGAGATTCGCGGCCTTGAAGAATTGGGATCCATTTGCTTCCTATCGATCGTCGATTGCAATTTCATAGAAAGGGTGTCAGACCTATCGAAATTGAGAAAGGTAAGGAAGTTCAGATTGGGAGGATGTCCTAAGCTAAGAAGAGTGGAAGGTCTTAACCACTTGGAATCTTTACAGAAGTTGTGGATTCACGATTGCAGTTCGTTGGAGAGTTTGGCTGACACCTCAAATCTGGATTTGAAATGTTCCACAATTGAACGTTGCGAGCAGTTGCCCTACCGCGACAGTTATTGTAGATGCTCTGCTGGGGATGGTAGGGAACACGACAAGGTATTTTGAGCCGGTTATATACGAAATCTGACCCCATGAAAGTCTGGCAACTATTGTTGTCCTCTTGTTTTTTCTTTGTTTGTTTTCTTTTAAAGGTTTTCCCACGACAAATAGTGGTAACAAATACAGGCCATTGAGATTGAAAGCTCATCTTAAGATGAGGGATGTAAAGAGCAATACGTTGAAAAGCTCGGTTCATGACCTCGAACAAGAATGACTTGGTAGAATTCGGTGACAATCATTCACCCCCATTCTCTTTTTCTCTATCATAAGTAGATATGAATTTCACCTGTGGCGACAATATTTCGTCATTGGTTGGATATGACTTTGACACGATCATAGAGTTTCCGTCCGGCATGTCCTGTCGCAGCATCTACATTTCTTTGCACTTTAATTCCCTCGAATTTTACTCCTCACAGTTTATTTTCCTCATCATTTCGTTTCAAAGCTCGACACACCTTTCACCTAAAAAAGCCCAAAATGAAATCAAGTTTGACACTACTTTCAAGTTGGAACATTCTCAAGTTAGAACCAGAGTGAAAAATCAATCTTTCATTTGCAATCATCTAGAGTAAAATTTCCCACCATTAAGGGAATTTTCCCCTATAAATATACTAATTCTTTTTTATAAGTGAAAGGGCCGGTATGGGTGACTAGGCACTAGGGACCTCCTCTAAACCTTATCATAAAATGATGTACACACACTCTATGGGATATTCAAAACGACTCATAACTATTTTGAACCGCTTATATCCCAAAGGTTCAAAGTTAACAAGCTCGTCACCTTAGCCCCATCAAGATATTTGTCGTCGGAAAGTCTCTTCACATGAGACATGTTATATTTAGGCAACGCACTACAAGCCATTAAGAGGTTTATTCACATCCACTTTGTCTAGTTATCTAATACTGGAAGAGAATGAATGCAAAAGAAGAGAAACAAAATGAAGAGATAAAAGGGAAAGGAAGTTAAAATTACTCCCATGTGTTTAGATGCATCCTGAACAAAGTGTACGAGAGAGAGAGAAAGAGAGAGAGAGAGAGAGAGAGAGAGAGAGAGAGAGAGAGAGAGAGAGAGAGAGAGAGAGAGAGAGAGAGAGAGAGAGAGAGAGAGAGAGAGAGAGAGAGAGAGATGGGGCAGTTTTCTTAATGCATAGAGAAGTTTAGTGAATAAACTTAATTATCTTTTGTTTAACTAACAATTAAAAAGAAACTAAGGGCAATCTTGCAAAAGAAAAAGTGCAACATTTGCATTTCTTTCATTTTGTTTTTTCACTTTTGCGAGGAAATAAACAATTTGCTTGCTTGAGGGAAGTATGTCCTCTGTTTAAAATCATTCCATCCATTTCCTCCCCAATTTAGACGGCCAAAGAAGGGAAAATTTCCCTAGGTTATTATTACCACGCATTTCCTTTCATTTTTCTCCTTGCAAACACATATTTGACATTCCTAAATCGTTTTTTAGTGTCAATTCAGTCCTTTCGATAAGTTTTGGCCGAATTTTGCTGACATGGACACTGGTTGATTTACGTGGCACTGCCGGCGATGACATGAACAACTTTTAATAACATTTTAATATTTTTAATTATTTTTCTAATTTTTTTTTCTTTCTTCCTCCCTTTGCTGGTGACCGACCATTGGGCACAGGCCATGGATGAGCGGGTTGCCCTCGCTTGGGCGAGGGTCGCTGTCACCCGGCTAGGCCAAGCGAGCCTGCCATGCTGGGCAAGCCCCGGCAAGGGCTCCCCTATCCAGATTTGGTGAGATTGGCCCTCGCCCAGGCCACGGCGGCCTTGCCGGGTGTCGTCTTGGCACAGGCGACGATTGATGAGGCAGCCCTAGCTTGCGCGAGGGCGAGGGTCAAGCCTCGCCGACCATGGGTGAGGTTCGCCCTCACCATATCTGGCAAGGTCGTGCCTCGTCCAGCCTAGTACAAGGCTGCCCTCATGGCCATCCAGCAAGGGCTCGAGCCTCGCGTTGGCCGGCGAGGCTAGACCTTCACCAGATTCGACAAGGGCAAGCCTCGTCCAACCGCTAGCGAGGCTCATCGTCGCTAGCGAGGCCGGTAGGGCTTGCTAGAGGCCCCCTGGCCTCCAGCTAGTCACCGGTCTAGCGATAGTCGGGAGGAAAAAGAAATAAAAAAAAACCAAAGAATGAAAAGAAAAAAATAAAAAATTTTGAAAAATATTAAAATATTATTAAAATTTATCCACGTCATCGCTGGTGGTGCCATGTAGGCCGATCGGCATCTACGTCAGCAAAATTAGGCCAAAATTAGTCGGAAGGACTGAATTGGCATAAAAATAAAATGTTTACGACTAAATTGGCACAAAAAAGGTTTAGAACTAAATTGACATAAATGCAAAATATTTAAGATTTTTCTAATACTTTTCCCGAAAACTGTTGACCCTATAAACATATTTTTTTTTTACAAGGTTTGACCAAATTTTGATTGAAAGTTAACCCTGTTAAAATTATGACCAAAGTGTACAATCGGGTTATCCCTTATAAGAGCTTTCCAGCAACGTACGATTTGCCCAAATCAGACAGACGGATTACTAAGTTATCGTGAGTTCCAACTCTAGCCGTCCGATCTCAATGGGGATGGGAAAGTTGCAATTTTCACGAATTAAGTGACAAGATCGCGAAGATTTAGTTATCCCACTCCTCCAGAATTTCTTTGATTGAGGTTTCCCGAGGATGATATCGTGACTTTTTACATCAGCTACCTGTTTGGAAAAAAAAATTGGCTAGACGGTCTTGCCACGTCATCCAGACGCCACCCCATTCGCGGGGCGACACATGGCACTATGGGTCCCACTCTTCCTCCTCTCTGTCACTCTCTCTCTTCCCCGTTACTATCAACGCTGTTATTGACCAATTCTCTCTCTCTTCCGCTCTACATTTTTCTTGGGTCCGCCTATTCACCTTTACTCTCCTTTCTCTCCTCCGTCACCCTCTCGACCAAACCTTTGTGCCCACCACCATTACTCTCCGCGAGAGTCTCTCTCTATCACCCCCGTTTCACCATCTTCTTCTTCGACACACATCCATACCCATGCCATCTCCATAATCAACGCACAATGCAGAAGTGGAGCTTCATTTTTCTTTTTCTTTTTTCTTTCTTTTTTTGTGGCCATAACCTCTGCACTATGCTTCCTCTCCAAGCATTTGCGACCTGATTTTTGTGCACAGGAAGAACAAATGTTGCTAAATCCACAGAGACCCCAACAATATCAATTCTTAATACCGCAGTATTGACATTCTAGCTTTGATTGATATAATTCTTTCTCATTTGCTCTCTAATTATAGGCTCCCAAGAAAAAAAAAAAAGGAGCAATCTTTTTCATCAGCCTCACCAACATGAAGGGAGAGAGAAAGACTAGAAAACAAGACAAGAATAAACTATTGAAACAATCTTGGTAACAGCTAGAAAAAAAAGAAGGAAGACAAGGAACTCAGTCCATTGGGGTCTGGATTTTGGGATCTTTTTGATTCCATCGATTATGGATCTCTCCTCCTCCTCCTCCTCGTTCTTTCTTTTTTCGATTTCCTTTACTAGCTCTCCCACTACGGCATTAATCAATCAATCAATAAGCTTCGACGAACGACGATGATCTCCTACCGTGATTGAAGTTCTGGGTATAACTCATCGAATTGCAGTGATAGGTTTGTGGGAGGTAGACGAAGAAGAAGAGTAGAAAAGTGTAGAGTGGAAGAGAGAGAGTCAGTCAGTAACGTTGACAGTAATGGGGAAGAGAGAGTGATGGAGAGGAGGAAGAGTGGGACCCACAGTGCCACGTGTCACCTAACAAATGGGGTGGCTTATTGATGACGTGGCAAGATGGTCCCAGCCAATATTTTCCCGATTCACAAAAATCCGCAATCCCAACTACATAGGGGTGGTGGACCACTATGCGACGTGTTGTCTAGCTCTGGCCGTCGATCATGCAGTCTTGGCTCAGCAAGAACTTGGTGCAGTGGCATGAGGCCCATCCCAATCTGATTTTCCCTAGATAAATAATAAAAAAAAATTGACGGTCACAAAGTGTTTTTTTTTAATCTTTGCTTAGGTAATTTGCATTCCTCGAGTAGCTTTAGGCTATGTTTGGTTCAACTTTGAGAAGATGTAAACTCATTTCCCCGAGGATCTTTTAAGAAGATGTATTTGCTAAAAGTAAATAGCGTTTGGATAATTGATTTTGGTATATGTTTTGTAAAACAACTCTGAAGTAAAAAAAGAAAAAGAAGAGGGCAGGCAATTGGGCGACTAGAGGCAAAGAGGGTTAGGGGAGTTTGGATGGCGACCATAGGCTACCATTGGCAATGACTAGAGGCGATCATCTGCTAGGTGAGCTTTGATTGGCGGCCCTCATCGTAGCAGATCTCGTTGCAACCCTTGTTGAAGCTCAGCGAAAGCACCAAGCGACGAATGCAGCTCAAGCAAAGCTCAAGCAAGGGCCTTCGCCAAGGTTGCGACCCCAGGCGAGGCCGATGAGGTCACATGACCTCAAGCTTCATAGATTTAGCCTTTCAACAGTCAAGTTTCCCAAATTAAGCCCTCTGATGATTGGTGCAACCCCACTCGAGGTGACCCTGAGGTTGCGTGACCTCAGGCGAGCCAGATCTAGACTTCGGCGTTGAATGAGCTAGGCACCAGATCTAGACTTTGGTGACATGCGAGCTAGGCAACTTGTCAAAGAGGCCACGCAACCCCAGGGGATGTGATGCCGATATCGTGAACCCTAGGCAACTCATTGCCAGCGTCCGTCCGACTTCTTCAATACACATCCATGAAGTTTAGATCTGCAGAGCGAAGATGACCAGTTACCAAGACAAGACTAGAATATGAAAATATTAGTGGGGACACTTTTGGAAGAAAAAAAAGTTCATTAACCTTGGAAGTTGCCTTCCAAAAAATGCTGAAATCCCAAGGCAGTTTCTTGGGTTTTCAATTTTGCCAATGTTGGCATTTCTCCAGAGTGGTCTGCAAAAAATTCACCAAACACCCTGACTTTTTTCCTAAATGACTTTAGTGGGCCAAAATCCCCTTTAGAAAACTGAACTAAACGCATCATTATTCCCTTTTTGCTTTCAAAATTACACCATGAATAGGGCCTTAGTCCATTTATTTTGATCATGGTAAATTCATTCCTCTCTCTCTCTCTCTCATCTTACCTTGAATGCACGTTCCCATCTTTTTTTCTTTAATTAGTAGGAAGCCAGGTTGTAAGCAAAGCTCTTAAATTTCGTCTTAGTAATGACTTGGCTACGCTACTGAAATAAAGACTAGTTTTTATATAAATTATGTCGATATTCTGCTAAAAGTATCATAGTTATTTATTTGGATACCTCTATTATATAAAGCCATATGCCAACCGAAGAGAAAGAGACCTCGAGAGTCATCAGTCCGTAAATTGTGGTTCCACAAATGGGATTATTTTCACTGCCTATTTCAAAAATACTCAAAATAATATAATATAACCTACTCTCTCATTTTTCTCGAAATCAACATTCATTTATTGAAGGCATGAATTATTGAATAGTATGCTGATTTAATTTGAATAGTTGATTAGATATGAATTTCGAAAATACTCAAAATAATATAATAAAATCTTTTTTTGTTTTAGGTTTCTCCCGGACAAATATTGGTGATAAAGCTAAGAATATGAACAGGCCACGCTCATATGATGCCAAAACTTTGTCCAATTTTAATCAGCTTTTGAACAAAGTCCTTAGTTTATATTGATTGCCGTCCATGTTTTTTTATTTTCCTTCTTTTGGTTTTATTATATATAAGTTTCCCATTTATTACCTATCTTGGACATAATGATAGATTCTGGCTGACTATGACAAGTCATTTTATCGACATGTTTTTCATTACTACATAAACTAAATATATATGCCCTCATATTGTATCGGAATTCATTTTATGAACAATCCCCCTACACAACGAAACAAAATATAGATCATAGTCTAAATACAATAAGTTGTTCGATATATCATAATAAGATAGTTGAACAAAGTTTGTTTCAGACGGGATGGTTCTCTTCTCATCACTCCCTTTTCATATGTTTCCTGATTTTCCATTTTCTTGTTGGCCAAAAGCGAGTTTGCTTACCTGGAAAAGAAAGGCAACTCTTCAAGATTTCATAATGATAAGATCAAATATTTGTAATTACTAAAGATGACATATGTTTATAATTAAATCAAAGTGCTATTATTTTCCCAACAAGTTTGCACTTGTAGAAAAGATCAACTTTGTTTAATTAACCCTTTTTATAATCACCAACCGATGAAGATGATATGCTTCGCTCTCCGTGAAGCTGCCTGTGATTCCAAAGGCCGAAGCTGAAACTTCAATTAGAGTAATAACTTACAATAAGTTTCCTTATTTATTGAGAAAGCACCATGTAGAAGTTGCAAAGCTTAATCTAATCATGTCGTGGAAATCAATCTCCATCCCATCTCAAGAGGAAAACGATCAAGCAATTCACTCTTAATTCGAGATTATCTCTAACCCCTCTTTCCCTTTTCATCATGTCTAATGTTGAAACCCACAAGGAACCTTTCTTAGTTTTGTCCAACTCAAGTGGTGGAAATTACAATTATAAATATCCAGGAAGGGAATCAGCTTCCAAGATCATGGCACATTGCTTCACGAAAAGCACAAAAGGGGGATCAACATTTATCCTAACATGTTATTAGCCACTCATTTATATGTGTTTTGAATGATACATGACAAGATTTAAGAAGTAGATCAAGTCATATTCTTCTTGAAATAATCTATTAATTATCTCCTCTTGTGGGTCTGCAAGAAGTATCTAGTACTTAACGGAATCTAATTGGCCCCTATAAATATATAAGGAGCTTGGGATACACATTGTTTAGAACTAATGAACAAATCAATTAACGAGAAAGAATAACGTACATTGATTGATTAAAGATCGTATTTGGATTGACGTTTGGTTTTTGTTTTTTACTTATATAGAATCCTGTGGCGCAAGCATTTTGTTTTTTTTAAGCCCCAAAACACATAAAACTTTCTAAAAATACAAATGTGGACACTTAAATCAGTATACAATGAATGAATATAATATATATATTTCAAAATTTGACGGTAAAACATGGCTTCTACTTAAGTGTAATTTGCACCACAAAACATAGCTTAAGCGGTCATTGTTGTACATGTCCCCGATAAATCACGACCTCACTCACGACTTGATTCCGATAAGACTACTTGAGACGTGTTAATTGCCACGTCTTACACATAATTGATGATGAGTCAGAAAAAAGGCAAAGTCAAGATTTGTAAATTATGACTTTAGGAAATCTGTTCTAGGGGTGAGCATGATTCAGGTAGGCGATTCTCATCCTAAAACTAAGAACCGCCCATTAAGGATCGGTTTCGAAAAATTGGAATCGGAAATTACCCATTGGTTTCATGGATCCCTTGGGCACCAGACTGTTGGTCTGGTCCGGTTCTCGAGTTGGTCCATGGATTCGGTCCCCAACCCCTACAAAATTGCATTCTTAAATCAATACCATGATGAACCTAGTTTCTATGTGGGTACTTCTTCAGTTTCACCACGCAATTAATCAAAAAATTACTCATCTATGTGAACACATTGAGACAAAGTTATTCTCAAGGGAAGGAAACTAGAAGCCATTTTCCGAAGAAACATTTCATCACTTCATCTAATAAGAGTTTTCCTTGTTAGCTTCTAAAATCATTCGATTCTATGCAGTGATGTTACTTCTTATGAAATCAATAAGCAAATTTCACAATATAACTACAACATGAATTTTTTTTAATATATATATATATATATATATATCGGTTCGGTTCAGGTGGGTGAGTGGGCTGTTCCATGCTTGGAGTCGGGAATCGAACCGGTATTCACCGGTTTCAGTAAATTGGAAATGGAAACCTCCGGTTTCAAGCCGATCTAGTCTAGTTCCGGGCGGTCCGAGCGGTTTCCGGTTCATTTGCACGCGCGTAATCTGTTCTTTGTTTTCTATCACCAATATAAGGAGGCAACTAGAACTCCACTAGACCAAATCTTTGCTAGAAATGTATCTCTCTCTTATCAAACTTGAATTTAACCGGAACAAATCATAATGCCATCCAATCTAATTGGGTTCCAATAGGTAAAGAGAAAAGACGACATAGTGGTCCGATAAATCCACGTACCAATGTCATGTGGTTTTTTTTTGGGTCGGAAACGAATTTATTTCATTACTAGTCAGGATAAAAGGGTCCCAACGAGGGAACGTCCATGCAAAGCAAAGTCCAAAGGGCTTGAGGGAAAAAAAAAAAAAAAAGAGCCAATTTCGTGTAAGACAATTTAACCTCTGAGATTTTGCGACCCAATCAGCGGCTACATTAGAGAACCTGGGGGAATGGGCCAAGCGGACCTGCGGGTGGGCTGATAAGAGCTTCAAGCAATCAACGAAAAGTAGCCTCTCTTCCCAATTAAAGTGATCCGCCCTTGCACTTATCAAAGCTCCAACTAGATCAAGCCGGTCAGACTCGATGGTAATTAGGTTGAACTGGAAAGTACATCTGAAGACCAAGAGAAGGGCTTCGTCCACGGCGAGGGTTTCAGTTTGTGCTGCAGATGAGCTTTCGCCAATCTAGCACGACCGGCGATGAGATATCCAGCGAGCTGTCAACATTGATCTTTAGGGAGCCTTCTTCAGGGGGTTGGCTCCAGACCTGAAGTCCGGTAAGGGATGATTCGTTTGCTTTCTTCGAGTTTTAGGTGTTCCACTTTCTGAAATTTGCTAACTGGAGGTTTGCGGAGGCAATCATTTCATGGGCAGCCGATATATTACCTCGGAAGGCTGAGTTGTTGAGTGATTTCCAAATACTACCGACGCCACCGATTCTAATGAAGGTATATCAACTCTTTTTCCCGTAAATTCCATCAGCCATACTTCGAAACGAGAGATACCCTAACAATTGATTTGGATTTTCAAACGAGGGTCGGACCCAATGAATCGGGTCCAAAGACAAAGCAAGAAGATGCGCTCTAATAAGGCAAAACCATCAAAAGCATGAAAAGGGACCCTCTTGTCTTGGCTTAAGGAGTCGATCATCCTTGATACCACTGACAGTTCACATATAGAACCATGAGTGTCCCATGATTAAATCTTTTATTCATTTTTAGATACATAAGTTAATGAAAAATAACTCAACTTAAAAAATTAGTTAGGAGATAAATTCCATATTCTCCTAAGTCACTAAGTGGTTTACTAAAAAACTTAAATATTCCATTCAAAGATTGAAATAGCCTTTGATATTTCCCCATGAATTAGGTTGTTTAAAGTTAAAGAGAAGCCTTAACCTTAAGTATAGCAATAACATGTATCTTTTGATTTTTTAAAAACTTACACTTTGCATCGTCTAATAGTTGACTAAACCATTTTGGATTAATACCATTAAAAATCCCAAACTAGTATCCATAGCACATTTGCTGCAAATTATTCATTGTCTCACTAAAATCCCAAACTACTAGTACCCGTGAGTCAAATCTCTCCTCCACATCAAATCCCAAACTGCTCATGGAGGGTAATAGACTTGAGAAAATATATCATGGGAGTATCAGTTTGAAGTTTTTTGTAAGACAAAAATTAGTTTGGAGTTAAATGTGTTATGGTTGCCAGTCTTGGATTTTAAATGGTGTTAACCCTTAATTTTTTTTTAAATGGTGTTAACCCTTAATTTTTTTTTAAATGGTGTTAACCCTTAATTTGTTTCCTCAATAACTACGAATTTACTTATACTTTCGATAACCATTAATCAAGTCTCCTTAAATTTTCTTTGTTTGGAACTGCATCGAAAGTGAAAGCCAAGCTCGTTAACACAAATGCGCTTTTGATTACTAATCTCATTTAATCAAGTATGGCCATGTTACTAGAAATGCTTGAGAGTATTGAAAAGTGGCCCTCTGATTCTGTGACACATCTTCCCAAAAGCTTTAGAGTAATAGAACTCCCAAAATTAGGAAAACAAAATGCCTTGGTTCACCACGAAGTCAAGACCGAAAATTGAGAATGAGTTTCTTTCAAAACTAAGGATGTGTTTGTCAACTATTCTATTCCCAGAAATAATTTCTGTTTAGAAATAATTCTTTTTGATTCCGTGCTCGAAAACAATTTCTAAGCATTTGAAGGTTTTTGATAACTATCCAAAATTTTTATTATTAGAATAGAAAAAGCACAAAAATGTATTTGGTAACTATACAATTTTTTTTTTCTTCTTCTCCTCCTTCCATGGCTACAGCCAGGTCGCCGTCGCCGGCGCTGGCTACAGGCCATAGGCTTGGGCCACCCTCGCTGTCGCCTAGCGAGGGAAGCTCGCTGCTTGGGTGAGTGTCGCCCTCGTCGAATCTAGTGAGGGCTGGACCCTCGCCGCCGCCCTAGCTAGAATCGATGAGGGCGACTAGCAGCCTAGGCGAGGGCCGCTGGGCGAGGGTTGTCGTCTCCAGATCCGACAAGGATAGCCATTGCCCAAGTCGCCATCCACCCTCACCCTTGCCGGCCTTGGCCTGTGGGCGGTTGCCGGTAGCCGGCCATAGGCCACAGGCCAGGAAGAAAAAGAAGAAAAAAAAATTTCTTTTCCATTTCTAATTCTTGTTTCCAGAATGAAGAAGCAACTTTTTTTTGCTTTTGATTTCGTTCCAAAACTGATTCTAGGAACAAATTTTTGTAAATTTGTGCCCGGGAACAAAAAATTTACCAAACGGATTTCTTTTTAAAAACCGATTCTAGAAATAAAAGAATTGAAATAGTTACTGTTTGGCCGGTTGCCAAACGCGTCCTAAATACTCCCGCAACATCTGTCCTCCACCTTCTTCCTTTTCTTAAGCTAAGACTCGTACTAAGATCTGACTATCTAACCAAGACCTATTTTCTAACCATTCTCTGATTTTCTGATTTTCGATTTATTTATTATTATTTTAGTTTTCGATATTTATTTATTTATTTACTTATTCGGTCCCTTTCTTGGTTCATCACCTCCAGAACACGCGTAAATGTCAGCTTCTGCAAACAAAACCAAGAGATCTCATTCAACCTTTCGAAATTCATTCGGTCAAATGCAGAACTCATACGTTCACGGAAGTCACTCGGCCAGCAAGAAATAGAGCAGGAACCAAAAAGCACACGCTATGAACAACACAATTGATGATCCGGCACGCTACCGAGTCGGGACTTTCGCCGAGCACATTATAGGCGATGATTTCTCCCTTGGCATACATGCTTACACGACTGTAATAGCAAAGAATCCAGGATAGATGGACATGAAATTGGACTAGGGAGCCCACGGTCGGCATGTCAAGGTTCCGGTTCCATTGAACTTGAGGTTTAAATCAGCGAGATCGAAGTTCAATCATAGCAAGGTTTCAAAAGAAACATGACGATCAAATAAAGTCTATAAACAACGCAAATAGTGAATCGTTCAAGCAAAAGACGGCTCTCGGTCAGAATTCGAATCAAAACACACGCCACTTTAATTCGGGAATTTTAACAGACAGATGGTAGGCATCTAGGCTTTGGATGTTAGAAGTAACGACGACACAGCAGTTCGAACCCAGACTATCTCGAAATCATCAGAAACGATTAAAAACCGCCGGAGCTGCAAGACCGAGAACGAAGTCGCTGCCAATTGGAGGGGTTCAGACCGCCTGTGCTGCTAGAGGAAGGGGCCGTGATGAAGAACGAATATGGAGATGTGTGTGGCCTCAGAGAATCCGTTCGAGAGAGAGAGAATGGAGGCGGTTGTTATCTGGTGATGGACGACCGGTGGTGATATTGCGGCGGTTGGAGGCGGTTACCGGCGGCGATGGAGATTGTTGATCAGAGAGGGAATCGGGCTTGTACGAATTGGACTGGGACCGCGACGGGGCTCAGTAATGCTTCCGTGGGCTGTACAAGCTAGGCCTAAACCAAATCAAGCCCTCCTTTTTTTTTTTATTCTTCTTTTTCTTACTCTCTTTTTTATTTATCTATTTTTTTTTATAACCCAGGAACCCCCGCACGGCTATTTATTATCATTATTATTCTACAAAAAACATATGCTTGATGTGTCGACCAAAGAAAAAATTCAGGTGTCAGCAAGGATCTATTTATATAATGTCTGGCGTGTTATATCCTAATAATGTAATTAGTTTTCTTATTCGTGGTGATTTTCCAAAGAGAAAGGTTCATTATGAAGTTTTTGACAAAGAAAATGCATCATAAAGTTAATTTGAAATGAAGTATGAATGTAATGTCGCTAATAACTTTTAGTCAGATATGCCTTACCGTATTGTCATGTGAAGTATCTAAGGGCTCTCGTTTCCTCTTACTTAGCACATGATCATGTTATTGTGAAAAAGCAACAAACCCAAATTAAATAAATAGATGAGAGGCCAGCCCATCACCTGACCTCGGTAATCGGAAGCACGCGGCTTTGAATTTCGCTCTCCTAATTTAAAAAATTCGAGATGTTTGGTATTAAATCAAAACCTCATTTTAGACCCTAAAAAGTCTAAAAAGAGAAAAGTGTTGAGCTCGAGACTAAATCTGGTCAATCTATTGCCTTTCTGTCCCTCTACTTAGGTAATTGTGACATCCTCGAGTCGACATCGATTAATTGCGCATTATTGGCATTATTCGGTCTCGTTTAAGCGCTAATCAAGAGGTAAGGCTATCTTAACACATTTAACCTTGATTAATTTTTAATATGGCACATTAAGACAATATGTACATGATTGGTGTCCTATGATTGATTAAACTATAGTTTTCATTTAAATGCAACTTCTAGAAGCCTTGATGGAGATGAGACAAAATTTGATCTTGTTGGGGGAAGCTTGGGCGCCACTTTTGGTAGAGAGAGGGGAGAAGAGGGCCCACTTGGTTAGCTTCTAGAATTGATTTCCTCCTAAGCTTCTAGTATGTGCTCTTGTCTTGCATTAATGAGACTAGATGTAGATATTTTCTAATTGGCTTCTTATCCATAAGTTTGCTTGATTGGGAGCAAATTAATGAAAAGTTATGCTAGCCTAAGCCTAGAGCCCTTGAGTGCAAGTGAATATTGGTCTCTTTCTCTCTCTCTTCTTGTAAGACCACTTGAGAGGATAACACTCTCCTTTCTCTCTTTTCTCACTCTCACTCACTCTCATTTCTCTTATTTCTCCCTCCCTTCTCTCCCTCTCTCACACCACCACCCTCACTGCCGACCATCGTCACCGCCACTTGCCACCTTACCGCCGTCCATGCCGCTCGCCACTTACCTCTAAGCCGCCATCCTCACCGTCACCGCCGAGCCGTCCGTGCCGTGCCGAGCTACTCACCGCTCACTGCCGTATCACCCGTGCCATATTGACGCTCATAGTTTGAACGGTTTAGTAAGTGGTTTCTCTATACCTTGGCTAGGGCGCTATTCTACGTGGATCGAACTTAGATTTAGTCTTGTTTGAGTCCGTTCAATCATGTGTGTTCTTGATGTTCAAGTGGCTATTGCATGTTGGTTTAGACTTTTCGGAATGAGTTTTGTAGGTTGAAGATTCGTGGCTATCAACCAGAGCTTGAATGGTTGAAGTTGGTTCGAAAACCAGATTTATTGTTACTATACCTCTTTGGTTTACTATTTTTGTAGAGACTATTGTGGACCGAATATGAAATTATGTTCTTCACAAAAGTTGTCCTTCATATCTTGAAGTTTAACATATTTTAAATCTGAAATTTTGGGAGTTTATTTGGGTTACACGAAAGCTGCTCACGGTTACAACATAATTAAATCAAATAATTTCCACTGAAAATTTTGCAAATCAATCCATTAGTGGGTAGTAGTATGGATGAAATTGAAAACTATTTGCCAAGACTCCTTGAAGAGAGTTACACATAACGGACAAAGTCCCACCCATCCATAGAGTTTTAATCAGTAATTTGACACTTGGTGGAAATTAGGAAATACGACAAGAAAATGTACCTAAATCTAAACAAATGTAGCTAATCTATCTGCTGATATCTAATTATTCTTGATGTTTTTTCATTCTGTCACAGCCGCAAGAAGTTTCTGTGATCTTTCGAGTATTGGTTACATTTCAAAAGAACATGTGAAACGTCGGGAAATATTGAATCTGCTCAGCGAGAATGCAACTAACAATAATAATCTAATGATTGTATTGCGTATGTAAATCCATACAATAAAATTGTCTTCATACCTAATTCTATTTTTTTAAATTAAAACAATAATATAATTGTTGTGCTTTTTCGATACGTTAGTTAATTTAATTAAATAGCTAATTTCTCTATCATTATCCACGACCAATTTTTAAAAGGCAATTATCGATTCTTAACCTTGGGGAGAATGTCACTATCCTAAGGTTCCATCCATGTTACCTTGCTTAAAGACATAACAAGGACCAAGACTTACATCATAATAAAAGACCAAGACAAATAATTAGTGACTAATGAGACAATCTTATTAATTTTTCTTTTTTCGACAAAATCAGACTTATTAGTTGTCCTCGGACCTCGGCCTAGATCGATACAAAGTGAAAGTCCAAAACTAATTAATTATGATCAGCTACCCAAAAAAAAAACACTTACGGTACTTTAGAATTCGTCAGCGGAATAATATAGTTGGCTCCAATTACACTTCTCGTCGCTATCTTTGAAAAGTCAAAGTCAATGGTTGTCCACCAATAGAACATTTCCAAATATTTGCACTGCTGTCACAATTTTATGGCTATTTAGAAATTCCCATGCATTTTTTTTCCCGGGTAGTGGCCGTTCACTTTTCAAAACCTATTATAATGATGTACCGTATCAAATAAAGAAGCCTAGTTGTAAATGAATTAGCAATCCTTGATGACGTGTTTTCAATCTTGCTTAAATGCAATAATATTGCCACAAAAGAATATTACAATTACATCAAGTCTTTTGAAAAATGTTATGCAAACTGCGTACTGAACAATTTCTTAAACCACGTGCCATTGAGGATGAAGATCATTTCTTTATAGAAGTGGCAAATCAAAAATCAAAAAATCAAAATGGTTGCATTGCAGAACCTTCTACAAATCAGCATGAAGATAGTATATCAAGCAGAGTATTGATGAGTTGATCATTTGGAAATCTTTTTTGATTTGTCTTTTATTCAATTTTCTTGTAAATCAAATTGTATCTTTTATCATTAACTGATACCATAATTACAGGTGATAGTAGCTCTATTTATATTGTACAACATATCAATTAAAAGTAAAGCTTCATTGACTCAGTTCTTTATTTTCTATATGGTATCAGAGCCACACAAGGGTACATTGCTCTTTTCTTGTTAAAAAAAAAATCAATACAATCATGTCAAACCCGAGATTTCCATTTCCTTCAAATTAACATCAATGTTACAAATTTTGTTACATTGAAACTCAACGAAAACAAATTTTTACTTTGGGAGACACAGGTATTGTCTTTGATTGAAAGTCAAGACCTACTTGGTTTTCTTACCAGAGAGATAGTTGCACCACTACGAACTCGGACATCGGAACATGAAATCGAAGTCAATAATCCAGAATATACATCATGGGTGCATAGTGACCGCCTTGAAAAGTCTTGGATTATGGACACACTCTCAGAAGAGGTTCTTGAACATGTCGTTGGACTTCAAACAGCAGCAGAAGTATGGAAGGCTCTCACCGATCATTTCAAGCAAAGCTCGGTGACTCGTGAACTTGACCTCCCTGGACAACTTCCACACATCAGGAAAGAAAAGAAGCCTTCAGCTGTTTATCTTTGTGACTTCAAATCTATTTGCGATCAATTGCATTCCATTGGTAAACTTGTGTTGGATGCTAATAAAGTCTTTAGATTACTTGAAGGACTTGGTGATAGCTATGAGTCGTTCAAAACGACTATGTTCAGGCCTCCTCTTCTATCTCATGTTGAAGTGGTTGCATAACTTCAAAGTTATGAGTTACGAAACAAGTGCAGTTCAGCCATGCTTCCAAATAGTTCAATGGCATTTATCTCGCAGCGACGCAATGGTGGCTACAAAAACAACTGAGAGGAAGGGGTAGAGGGCCCACATTTAATTTCCGGGGTTGTGGCTTTTCTCAGACAAACCAGAATGGTCGGCACTTTTCAGGAAACTACTATATTACTCAGCAAACCAAAACCATTGGTGCATTGCCAAATTCAAACTTAGGAGTGCCATCTCTCATCTGTCAGATTTGTAAGAAGAAGGGGCATGATGCATTAAATTGTTGGTATTGTTTCGACAATAGTTATCAGAGTATTAATATACCCGTGGGCTAGCTGCTCTTCATATCTCAAACTCACAAGATGAAGAATGACATCCGGACACCGGTGCTAATACTCATGTGACCAATAATCCAGGTAATCTTGTGAACGTAGTTCCTTACCATGGCCATGATAATGTGATAGTTGGGAATGATGCATCACTACCGGTTACTCATGTTGGGACTGGTCAATTCGGGAATGAGACTGGTCAGTTTTCACTTAATAATATTCTAGTTGTTCCACAAATTAAGAAAAATCTATTATCAGTCTCTCAATTGACGAGAGATTATCCTTGCTATTTTGAGTTTGATGCCTATGGTTTTTCTATCAAGGACTCTAGGACACACCAGATATTGTTGACGGGAACTAATCTTCAAGGATTATATACCAAAAAGGACCCGCATTCCATGGCATTCTTTTCCCAGAGAAATAAGGTTTCTGATGAACTTACGTGGCATCACCGATTAGGCCATCCAAATAGTCGTATTTTACAGCTTTTGCAGTATAATGATTTGATTTCAATAAACAAATCCACTAGCACTTTATGTACAAGTTGTCAGATTAGTAAAAGTTCAAGATTGTTATTTTCTTTATCTGATTCTCGATGTTCCCATCCATTGGAGAAAACACATTGTGATCTTTGGGGACCGAGCCCAAATCCTTCTATGCAAAAATTTCGATATTATGTTGTATTTATTGATGATTTCTCCTTATACAGTTGGTTGTATCCATTGAAGCGAAAGTTAGATTTCTTTGAGATTTTCCTATCTTTTCATAAATTAGTTGAAAATCAGCTTGATAGGAATATTAGTGTTTTTCAATCCAATGGAGGAGGTGAATTCACGAGCAATAATTTTCTCACGCATCTTTGTGAATGTGGCATACAACAACTCTCTTGTCCAGGTACACCAGAACAAAATAGTATTGCTGAGAGGAAACATCGACACATTGTTGAGCTTGGGCTTGCTACATTATTTGAGGCATCTATGCCACTCAACTATTGGGTGGAAGTGTTTACAACAACGAATTATTTGATAAATCGGCAACCTTCAACTGCTTTAGGCAATCGAAGTCCATGCTCGGTCTTATTCAAGAAAGACCCTGATTACTCATTACTCCGAGTGTTTGGCTCTCAGTGTTATCCATATTTACACAACTACAAGATGAACAAATTTGACAAGCGCCCTTTTGCCATGCATATTTTTGGGATATAGTGAAAAGCACAAAGGATATTGTTGTCTTCATCAATCTACCGGTCATGTTTATATATCTCAATATGTTGTATTTTATGAGCATTACTTTACTTTTGCCTCTTCTTCCCACGTCACTGCTATGATTGAGGGGGAGCTATTGCAATGGAATTCAACTTTGAGTTCATCACAAACAAAGGCTTCCAGTGATCATTTGACCATGCCCCAACCTAGTCTAGAAGTTGGTCAAAATGGTTGTTCACCAATAGATCTTGAACCTGCAAGCGAACGTGCACGTCTGTTTGTTGAGATAGAATCGGACTCAAATGTTTCATCTAATTCTCTCTCTAATTATGTGACACAACCATCAAAGAGTGAATCTTTAGTTCAGTCTCAATCTAAAGCTTCCACATCTTCAATGCATCCCATGGTTACACGTTCAAAGGCCGGGATCTCGAGGCCAAACACTAGGTGTGTCAATATAGTAGTATCATCTATCCCTCTTGAACCACGCACTATCCATTTAGCCTTAAACATCCTAGTTGGACAACCGCTATGCTTGAGGAGTTGGATGCTCTTGCAATCAACAAAACATGGGAACTAGTTCCCCGTCATCCCTCGATGAATGTGGCTGGATATAAATGGGTGTACAAGACAAAACTACATGCCGATGGTTCACTTGACCGATTGAAAGCTTAACTTGTTGCAAAAGGCTTTCATCAAGAGGAGGCCATGGACTTCCTAGAAACTTTTAGTCCAGTAGTCAAAGAAGCCACAATTCACATTGTCCTATCGGTTGCTACTATTCAAAAGTGGGAAATTCGCCAATTTGATGTCAAGAATGCCTTCCTACAAGGCTATCTCGATGTTCTTGTCTATATGGAACAACCACGTGGGGTTTCTACGATTCATTTCATCCCGACCATGTTTGCTTACTTCGACGTGCGTTATATGGCCTCAAACAAGCTCCCAAGGCATGGTTCGACAAGTTCAGTGATTTTCTTTTCGACTATGGATTCTTCTGTAGCACTGCTAATCCATCACTATTTGTTTATTGTCATCATGGTCATATTGTCATTCTATTGCTCTACGTGGATGATATAGTCCTCACTAGTGATTCCCCAATTACTAAAACATCTTGTGCAGGCACTTGGTCTAAGTGTTTTCCATGAAAGACCTTGGCGCTCTTCATTATTTTTTGGGCATTGAAGTCAATTGCTCTACCGATGGACTCTTTCTCTCACAATAAAAAGATGCCGTAGATCTTTTGAGTCGAGCATCAACGGCACAATGTAAGCCGATTGCTACTCCAATAGCTACCAAGCAACTACCACTCAAACATGGTGATAAGACCTACGCTGATCTATTGCATTTTCGAAGTATTGGAGGGGCTCTTTAGTAACTTACCCTCACTCGTCCGGATCTCTTACTTGCGGTCAACATAGTTTGCCAACATATGCATGCCCCAACTGTTGCTCACTATCAGATGGTAAAATGTATTCTGCGATATGTTTGTGGTACTTTACACCTTAGGCTTCGCATTTTGTCTCATAGTTCTCTCCATTGGGCTAGGTGCAAATTGTGACATTCCGAATTTCGACCCGTTTTTGGGATTTATAAAACATGTAATTCGTCAGTGTGTTTATAGTAAAATCTCGCACGGAAACTGATCACTTTCGGTTATTGTTTTTAAAATTGAAATTTCGCTAGAATCGCATTCGATCGAATTTGGCCGTTATTTAGAGCCCAAACTTTGGTCTCGATTTTTTCCGAATTCCGAAAAGAATTTAATTGGACGGTGTCGATATTATTGTGACCAACCGCAATATTACTCGAGATATGTAAAAAGTGAATTTTTGACCAGGTACGAATTTGGACTAGTAGATCACTCTCGCAGTGTGTTTTTATTAACACAATTTTGGCCAAATCCTAAAATTATTAATTAGGATATTTCGGGGACCGTCGGATCATTTTCAAATTTAAATCGTGACCGTTGAATCGAGATTATCGCGATTTGACATTTCCTTTTCTCTCTCTCTCCCCTCCCCTTTTCCCGCCGGTCTCCCCCTCCCTTTGCGTGTCTGACACCCCCCACCAAACCCCCACCGAACCCTCTCTCCCTCTCTCCTCTTCCCTTTTTCTTTTTCTTTTCTTTTTTTTCTCTTCTTCTTCCTCCTTTCTTTTTCCCCTCCCGACGCCGACTATTTCTGGTTCCGCTCGGCTTCTGTTTCGCCTGCGACCGCGCCTCGCCGGTGACCAGACCAGCCACCGCCGCCTACCACCTCGCGCCGCCGTCGCCCCGGTTGAGCCGCACCACCCCAGCCCCTTCTCGACAGAGCCGCGTCCGCCTCCTCCAGCCGCCGCGGCCAAGCTCCGCTCGTCTAAGCTCCGCTCGCCGCCGCCGTCCCGGACGTCACCGCCGCTGTCTCGGCTGCCGAGACACCGCCACCAGCTGCCAGCTCCGCCCGGAACAGCCCAGGCCGCGCCGGATCAGCCCCCACAGCGGCCGTTTCTTCGCTGCGCCCGTTCGTCGTCCGTCCGCTGGCCGCCGAGTCCGAACCCGAACCACTGCGGACCGCCCTCGTCGCCGCCGCCGTTCTCGCGCCCTCGCCGTCGTTAGTGGTGTAAGTTAACCCCTAATCCCGCGTTTAGGGTGCTAAACTTGCTTAGGGTAGTTTAATTTATGTTTAGTTTATGTTAATTGTGGGTTAGTGTTTAGTTAATTGTGTTTAGGGTATAAGTTATTGATTAATTTATTGTTATTGATTATGATATTAAATCAATTATTTTCGGAATTTAAATATTATTCTATTAGTTAATAAATTAATTCCGAATTAAATATTATTATTTTAGTATTAAATAATTAATTCCGAAAATTAAATATTATTATTTTCGGAAAAATTTTCTAACGTCAAATTGAGATGCCAATGTTGGTTTTCGCTGTAGACATTGGCATTTTAGAAAATTATTTGAATGATATTGATTCGAGAAAATATTTTGAATTTTGGAAAATAAATCATTTTTTTGGATATTATTAATTAATTAATTTCCTAATTTATTTATTATTATTTTGGAAATTTTATAATTTCAAATTATGATTTCTAGTTTGAACATTGGCATATATGCCGTGAATTGTCGTATTAAATTGTTTACGTGACAATTTGTTTTGATCGAAAGTTTTCAAGGAAAACTTATGTGATTTTTGGAATTAAACTATTTTTATGGATATGCCAAGTTTGATGGTAATGCTTTGTGGTTGATAAACATGTTTGGCATCGAAGTTTGCAAGAATTGATTGACTACTTGCATGTGTGACCACTTGGTTTGTTATGAGGCATTGTGTGAGCACTATTCATGGACGCATGGGCTAATTGAAAAGATAATAATTGGCCGGTATGCTTGTGTGCTCGTGTGGTCACACGTTAAAGCCGTCTTGCTGTGTATCGCTTGACATTGCCCGATTTATCGGATGCCTAGGGATAATCTGGAGTGCCGATACCCCAGATGCCTTGTCGCGGCCCGAGGCCGGACTTGATGCTCCTTACGGGATACCATCTTATTGTATATCGTTTGATGTTGCCGTATTGGAATGCCGTCATTCTGTGTATCGTTTGACGTAGCCGTGCCCGACGGTGCGGGACGGAGCCCGATTTTTACCAGTAGACCGCCATCTTGCTGCGTATCGCTTGATGTGTGGTGGCCCGAGGGGCCGTAATAATTGGAATACGTGTGATGCATAGTGCTTGATTATGGGGTAAAAACTGCTAGGCATGGTATGAGACGTGTCCAAGTGGGTTTAACTTTATAATCGAGACACGCGCGACTGTGATGCATTGATGCATGGAAAAATCTCTTTAAATGCTTCGAGTATGTGACATATGCATTCATCAACGTGTGTACCAAGGCGATATAAGGATGCCTGTGGTTGTTTAATAATGTTGTCGTTGATGCTGTATTGCCTAGTTAGGGACCCCGTGCGAGTTGGCCTCCTAAGCGGGGCTTAGGCCGTTAACTTATTGAGACTTTCGTCTCATTTGTTGTTGTTAACCCTTTTTTCAGGCCCTTAGCGTGTTGACGCATCCAGTTTGGTTCAGGGCGTTTGGAAGCTGGTTTTTGGAGTTCTACCTGTTGGTGGAGTAGATTGACCTCCAGCCTGATATCTTTTTGCTGGCTTTTTGTGGTAGCGCCCGAAGTGGGCTTGTAAGAATATTCCTAGGGGTTAATCAAGTGGAAATTAAAATAGTGTTGTTTGACTGTTGTGATTTGTTTTCCTTACTATCCCTATTTATTGTTGTCCGGGGATTGTTGTGTTCGTTTCCGCATGCGTAATTAAAAGATAAAATGAAGGGTCGGCGATGAGTCCTGAGACGTCGCCTCTCAACGACCATAGCGGGGTGTCACGCGTCTGCGGGGTTTGGGGCGTGACACAAACTCACCTAACGTTCTACCACTGGTTATTGTACTTTTCTTAGCCCAAATTGTATTTCATGGTATGCCAAGAAATAACTTATTATGTCATGCTCCACAACTGAGGCAAAATATTGGGCTCTTGCTTCCGCAACCGTTGAACTCACTTGGATTTCATACATGCTGCGTGACATTGGGATCTACCAACATCAACCTTCGTTAGTTTTCTTAGACAATATGTCGGCATTAAATCTCACAACTAATCTAGTTTTTCATACTCAAACAAAACACATTGATATTGATTATCATTTTGTTTCAAAAAAGGTTGCTCTTGGTTCTATTGGAACTCGCTATGTTCCATCTTCCTCACAAATTGCTGATATTTTTACCAAACCATTGACTCAAGATAAGTTTGTTGGTTTATGAATCAAACTCCATCTCTGGTCCTCCCCATTGACCAGTTTGAAGGGGAGCATTGAAGTAACAAATCAAAAAGCAAAAGATCAGAATGGTTACAATGTAGAATCTTCTACAAATCAGCATGAAGATAGCATATCAAGCAGAGTATCGACGAGTTGATCATTTGGAGATCTTTTCTGATTTGTCTTTTATTCAATTTTCTTGTAAATATATCTTTTATCTTTAACTGATACCATTATTATAGGTGATGGTGTCTCTATTTATATTGTATAGCATATCAATAAAAAGTAACGCTTCATGGACTAAGTTCTTTATTTTCTATATGGTATTAGAGCCACACAAACCCAATTACCTAACACTGCATAGGAGAGGTGTTACTAAGGTCATATGTACGATTCAAATTAGAACTCATATGTTATGGGGCATAGCCTTTCACTGTTAAGTATTTCCACCTTTAATTTTCTCGTTAAAATACATAAAAAGGAGATAAACACAAAGAATAAAGAAAAAGCGACAGTATGAAATTGAAAACTCGCATCAACACCATAATTTATTACAGTGGAATTATTTGAAATTGAAAACTATTTGCTAGACTCCTTGAAGAGAGTTATACATAACAGACAAAGTCCCACCCACCCATAGAGTTTTAATCAGTAATTTGACACTTGGTGAAAATTAGGAAATACGACAAGAAAATGTACCTAAATCTAAACAAATGTAGCTAATCTATCTGCTGATATCTAAGTATTCTTGATGTTTTCATTCTGTCACAGCCGCAAGAAGTTTCTGTGATCTTTCGAGTATTGGCTGCATTTCAGAAGAACATGTGAAACGTCGAGAAATATTGAATCTGCTCAGCGAGAATGCAACTAACAATAATAATCTAACGATGGTATTGCGTATGTACATCCATACAATAAAATTGTCTTCATACCTAATTCTATTTTTTAAATTATAACAATAATATGATTGTTGTGCTTTTACAATACGTTAGTTAATTTAATTAAATAGCCAATTTCTCTATCATTATCCACAACCAATTTTTAAAAGGCAATCGATTCTTAACCTTGGGGAGAATGTCACTATCCGAAGGTTCCATCCATGTTACCTTGCTGAAAGATATAACAAGGACCAAGACTTACACCATAATAAAAAACCAAGATAAATAATTAGTGACTAATGAGACAATCTATTATTTTTTTTCCCGACCAAATCAGACTTATTAATTGCCCTCGGCCTAGATCGATACAAAGTGAAAGTCCAACACTAATTAATTATGATCAGCTAGCCAACAAATAAAGAACTACTTACGGTACTTTAGAATTCATCAGCAGAATAATATAGCTGGCTCCTATTACTCTTCTCGTTGCTATCTTTGAAAAGTCAAAGTCAATGGTGGTCGACCAATAGAACATTTCCAAATATTTGCGCTTCTGTCACAATTTTATGGCTATTTAGAAATTCCCATGCAATTTTTTTCCCGGGCAGTGGCTGTTCATTTTTCAAAACCTATTATAATGATGTACCGTATCAAATAAAGAAGCCTAGTTGTAATGAATTAGCAATCCTTGATGACGTGTTTTCAATCTTACTTAAATACAATAATATTGCCACAAAAAAATATTACAATTACATCAAGTCTTTTAAAGAATGTTAATGCAAACCGCGGACTGAACAATTTCTTAAACCACGGGCCATTGAGGATGAAGATCGTTTCTTTGTTTCTACATTCAACCACCAAACCCAATCACCTAACACTGCATAGGAGTGGTGTTACTAAGGTCGTATGTAGGATTCAAATTAGAACTCATATGTTATGGGGCATAGCCTTTCACTGTTAAGTATTTCCACCTTTAATTTTCTAGTTAAAATACATAAAAAGGAGATAAACACAAAGAATAAAGAAAAAGCGACAATATGAAATTGAAAAACTCGTAACAACACCGTAATTTATTACAGTGGAATTAATTGGCAAAGAAAAAAGGGGGTTTTCTAATTAAATTGGTCAGTTGAGGACTTAAAAGTCTATTTTAGTCGATTAAGACCTTGAGGTTTTGAAGAAGCCCCAATCAAGTTTCGAGCTCACTATCAATGGAATTCAAGCGTTGGGAATCCAATTTAACTCCCAAGTGGAGTATTTAGTCATTCCACCATAATGCCATTTTGATCGGTGACAAGCCTCAACGTACACGAAAAGTATCCATCCACATAGCCCAAGAAATGGTTGCATATTAGAATAGACTCAAATTGAGATTTCCATAGAAGATAATTGTTTGCATTAAGCTTGATAAAAACAAGACTTGTGATGTTGGGAGGAACAAGAGATGGTGAGGTTGATTGCACAATCATAATTTGAGCAGGAGCAAAATTCGGAGCAACTGAGAAGAGGTGAAAGTGGGTGCGATATTGTTGAGAGGTGATGGGAAGTTGGGATTAATGGGAAGAGAAGATGATGGGTAAAGAGAAGGAAGAGAATAAAACATTGGAGATGGATCACACTTTGTTGAGATAGCAATTGGAGTAAAGGAAATGTTGATTTGTGATAGAGATGTTGAAGAAGTTTATGTGTTTTCGTGCTCTATTACCATGATGAAGTTTAGAGTACAAAGAGAATAGCGATAGAGGCAAAGAGAGTAGCGAAAGAGGCAGAGAGAATACCAATGGAATTTTATGGTGGCTAGACCCCAATGAAAGTTATATGATATGTATTTATAAAAATGATTAATTATAGTCAGGGTACATATGAAAATATAATTACATAAAGACACCATAATACACATAAATTGTAAATATATAAGGCGATCCTCCTCGATTTTTCTATTTTGATTATCCTAGAAATGGAAATTTTCAAAGTACATATCAATGTATCATCTGAGCCGACACCATTTGATGCTTTGATTAAACTGTAGGGCTAGTCATCTGGTGGCAATACGAACCATTTTGGTTGCAATAAAATGACTCTTGTTGCATTCGATTTGATAACAAATAGCACCACTATGATATTATGACATTTTGAAAACCAGGCGAAATCCTATATTAATCTTTCTTGATCATCTATAGTTAAGATCTCGGATCCGTGAGGATCCCACCAGAGCCCTTTTGCCCTATGAGCTAATTAATTTTATCTTGTATTGTATTAATACAATACTCACTTCTATTTTGTATGTGTATTTAAATTAAGAAAACCAAAACAAAAGCATAGCTAGGATTCTAAGATTGTGCTCTTGACTCGTGCATGGTTCAGTTAATATTTGGTAGGCCTTTCGCATTATTAGGTTCTAGGGTTTATCGAGTATATTTCTTGTTACGTGTTTCTTGTTGAATGGATGGGTTTGACAAATTTGTGATACGAGAATGGTAATCCCATCGATATCGGCTTGATTTTGAATAAGTAAGGCAAAGCAATATCCTTCTCTCCCACAAAAGTAGATGGTCGGAGATCTCACAATAGGCGAGACCTATCGCAGATTAAATTAAGCAAGAATATTTCACAAATAATTATAATTGTTTTGCTTCATTTGTCGTGGTTGACTTAGACCTATTCAAATGCGTTTAGGATATGATTATATTCTCTAAGGGTGCTTAAATTTCCTTTTCACATTGCTTTCCTTAGCTTTGACACAGTCCACTATTAATGGACCAATTCAAATCCTGAGCCAGATGATATCCATTTCATTCCAAAAAAATCATTTAAATCCACATTCTCTCAATATAAATTCTGTACCCCATCACTTTCACGTGCTAGACTAGCCAGTTCAACTGCATAGAAAAAGCTCACCGATTTTATTAGCACGCCTGGCTTCACTTCCTTATCCCCACAGGTTATCATAACGAGAGCCCACGGTCGGTTTAATTGCGCTTAAGAAAGGCGAATCTCACCTTCTTCTTGTCTCCTCCTCTTTAGTTTAGTCAAATAACGCTCAAACAAACTGACTCGTCCCCATTCACCCACACACCCATCTCCAAATGTCAAAAATGCCCTCGACATCATCAATTTATCACCACCATCCCCATTCATACAACAGAAACAAAAGTCACTCATCCAACAAAATGGCACTTTCGTAATAACATTTCTAAACGAGACTTTTTAAGTTAAGAAGTTTTAACAATGACGTCGAAGATCCTTCACCCTCTCGCTCTCTTTCCTTTGCCTTTGTGTCCATTTGAAGGTACTGTACTGCTCTCTCTCTCTCTCTCTCTCTCTCTCTCTGCGCAGAGCTCTCATTCTTCAATTCTCACGCATTCTCCCTCAGCCTTTTCAACTCTCTCGCTCTTCGCTCCGCTGGAAACTTAGCGGTTTCCATTGTGCACCGACCTCTCGACGGCTTTCTCCCTCCCGAGCTCACCTCCAGGACTCCCTTCCTCAGCCTCGAGCTCTACATCCTCATCAGACTCCTCACCCTCTGTGAGCTCTTCGTCGCTCTCCTCGTACACCTCTGCATCCGTCTCAGCCAGACCTCAAAGAAGTGCGAAATGCTAGCAAAAGAGAAGAATTCACGGGCATCATCCGGACCTTCCTACGAGGTTTTTCTGAGTTTTCGAGGAGCAGACACCCGTCATGGATTCACCGATTTTCTTTACCATGGCATGGTCGAGGTAGGGATCCTCGTCTTTAGGGACAGTGAATCCCTCCATGTCGGTCAAAGAATTGGCCATGAACTTCTACAAGCAATTGAGAACTCCAAAATCTACATTCCCATATTCTCCAAGAATTATGCTTCGAGTCACTGGTGCCTCCGAGAGCTCGCATACATGGTTGAGTGCACCTCCAAAATGAATGAGAATAAAGAGATTTTGCCCATTTTCTTAGATGTGGAACCTGATGATGTCAAATTGAAAACAAACTTATACAGCAAAGCTCTTTCAAAGCACCATAAAAAGTTTTGCACTGAAGTAGAATCATGGAAAAAGGCTCTTATTGAGGTGGACGAGATAAAGGGATGGAACTGGAAGAAAGATGAAAGGTAAATGTCCTAAACTTTTCAAATGGCATCCGTAGATTTCCTTTTCCTCGCTAGTTAGTTTAATTGCAGTTTCGTCGGTGAAAATAGAGTTCATTCATCTCGGAATTCCTATATAGTGTAAGTTATAGTTGTGGCCACTGTCGCTATTACTATCGGCCACTACCCGTGGTTGATATCGGCTCTGTCGCAGCGACAGCTTTGGTCGATGGTGCTATTGCGGTGGTACCGCACTCTACTCATCCTGATTCTGTTTCTCCACTCACACTCGGTCTCTGACACAATAGCCATAGTAACAGATCTCCAAGCAGTTCCACCAAGCCACAAGCCTGCCACCGCAACAGCTTGACCGTAAGTCGCAGCCACTTCTTTGTCGCCAGCCAACACCAAGCCGCCAGAAGCCACCACCGAGCCATCTGGCCCCCACCATTTCTCCCTCTCACTCACTGTGGCGAGTCGGATCCGGGCTCGCCATTTCTAACGACACCAAGCCCAAATCCGGCGTCGCCAACCTTGGGTAACCCCAAATCTGGTGTTGCCCAGGGCCAGTGACGCCATCCCTGGCGGTCGCAGGGCCACGACCCACGTGAAGTGGAGGATTGAGGCAAGGCCGAGATGGGAAGGTCAATGGGGCACGACAGGCCACGGCACTGGAAAGCAACGGTGGTGGCCCAAGGAGGTGAGCGACGTCAATGGTGGCATAGCAGTGGCAGGGGCCAACGGTGATGGTGACTGAAATTGGGGGAGCAGAGATAGATTGGGAAAAATCCAGCTTGTTTTGGCGTCTAGCTTATTTTGCGTAATTTCTGCAAATTGTGAGGGCAATTGAGCCACTTCAAGAGTAGTTTTACAATATAAAATGTATCCCTAACATGGTTGTTACGTTATGGCAGCCAAGTAGATCTGAAACAATCCGTAATTCGAACCATGTTGGCTAAGCTGAATGTCAGATTTAAAAAGAATGTGACTGAACATCTAGTTGGAGTTGATGATCGTGTTGAAGCTATAATCAAAATGTTGGACGTGGAATCTGATAGCGTACAATTTCTCGGAATCTATGGAACGGGTGGCATTGGTAAAACAACACTTGCCAAGATTGTCTTCAACCGACTGTCTTTTCAATTCCAAGGCTGCAATTTTCTTTCGGACGTCCGAGAGTCATCACAACGCCATGGTCTGGTATATTTGCAAAAGCAGTTATTATCCAAGTTCCTTGATCCTTGTTCGATTGACCAAATTTATGACAAGGATGATGGGATCAACATGATTAAGAGAGTACTTTGCAACAAAAAAAAGTTCTCATTGTTCTTGACGATGTGGATGGGAAAGAGCAACTCAAAAGTCTAGCAGAAAATGATAATTGGTTCGGTTTCGGTAGTAAGGTTATCATAACTACTAGGGACCAACGTGTCCTAATGATTGATGGAGGAGCAACAAGTGAAGGCCCTGCAAAAAAGCTTGCAAATGTTTCGACTTATGAAGTACAAGAAATGGAATTTGATCATGCTCTTAAACTTTTCAGTAGGCATGTCTTTAGAAGAGACTCTCCACTAGTTCATTATGTCTCTCTTTCAAAAGAAGTTGTCTCCACTTTGGGTAAGCTTCCTTTGGCTCTTGAGGTCACAGGTTCATTCCTTTCCGGTAAATCCGAAGCATTATGGAAAGACACATTGAAGAAGCTAAAAAAAGCTCCTCCCATGGAAGTCCAGAAAACATTGATGATAACTTATGAAAGGTTAGATCCTACACAAAGGGAAGTATTTAAGGATATAGCTTGTTTTTTCGTTAATGAGGATAAAACATACCCTTTCTACATGTGGGATAGCTGTGGATACCATCCACACGATGCCATTGAGGTTCTCTTTCTCATGTCCTTGGTAAAAATCAAAGATAATAATACTTTTTGGATGCATGATCAAGTGCGGGACTTCGGAAGGGAAATCGTCCGCCAAGAGAATTTCAAAGATCCCTACGAGCGTAGCAGAGTATGGAATCATGAGGAAGCCCTAAGCATTCTAAAGCGGAAAGAGGTATAAAAAGGCAACAACGATTTATTTTCTTGTGAATTGTTGTATACTGATCTTATAAGAGGAGAATTAACTGCTATTAGTGCCTGCAATTGTTTGCTTTTGACCTTTAGATGTGGACTTCCGTGTGTTTCCATTGACAGGGAAGTAGGAAAATAGAGCACTATCGATAGAATTTCGGGAAGACATCCTGACGCATGATGAATTTGCTAATTTACCAAACCTAAGGTTCCTTCAAGGGTATGGGGTGTCCCTTGTTGGAGATTTCAAAAATCTTCTCTCCAATTTAAGATGGCTTTCTTGGAAACATTCCTTTGCCGCAACAAACTTTCATCCGACTAATTTAGTCGTGCTTGATCTTTCACACAACAATATTTCGGAGGAATGGATTGGCTGGAACCAAATCAGGGTATGATACAAGTTCGCACTTCTTTTATACGGTTGTTATTACTTTTGCTGTTTTTTACGTAAGACTCATTTCTCAATTT
Organism: Syzygium jambos; assembly: GCA_031216235.1. Classification (NCBI taxonomy): domain Eukaryota; kingdom Viridiplantae; phylum Streptophyta; class Magnoliopsida; order Myrtales; family Myrtaceae; genus Syzygium; species Syzygium jambos. Next base: position 22,261,807 of record CM062221.1, on the reverse strand, counting down.
TATATTTTTCCAATTTTTTTGTAGGCAGCAAGTAAGCTAAAAGTACTAGATCTCAGCTACTGCTATTACTTAAAGAGAACACCTGATTTATCTATGTGGATGTCCTTGGAGAGATTGAATCTTCAACGTTGTAGCCAATTAATTGAAATTGACCCATCTATTGGTAAATTAAAGCTCTTAACAGCTTTGAACTTGCAAGGATGTTGTTCTCTTTGAGAGTTGCCGGAAGAAATAGGATGTCTACAAGCTTTAACAGAGATGGAAATGACCGATCCGTTATTTACACATATTCGGGAGAAGAGTGATAGTTTGAAGTCATTGCTCACCGTAGCGGCATCGCATATGCAGATTAGCAAACTGCCATATTCGATCGGAGGGCTAGTGAAACTTAGGCGGTTGAATTTATACAAGTGTACGGAGATAAAGGAACTTCCAGACTCGATTGGGAAATTACAATCCTTAGTCGAGTTAGATTTGTCATTTACAAGAATTGGTCACCTACCCGATTCAATCGACAACCTAAAGCAACTAAAAGTGCTTAGGATGAGCCAGATACGGGAGATAACAAAATTACCAAGTGCGATTGGGCTGGTGGAGAAGCTTGAAGAGTTAGACGCTAGTGGATGTCTCAACTTGACTGGTGAAATCCCTGAAGAACTTGGGAGATTGTCCTGTTTGAGGATCCTAGACTTGTCAGAGACCCATATATCCGGATTACCCACCACAATGAGTCGCCTCTCTAATCTCCAAAAACTCAATCTAGAACCATGTCCTGAGCTTAAACAGTTGCCAGAGCTTCCCCCAAGTTTGACTTGCCTGAGATGGACCCCCAGTCCTCATTTCTTTTCCTACACAATCACGCCATATGAGGGGGGGAGTGTCATTACTCTTCCTATTAGCACCGATACTGCTCTTTACACTAGCATTGGTACCCTATCTCAGCTGGAAACACTAACATTGTCCTGCGAAAATGTGCTATTCCTCCCCCAGCTCCCATCTAGCTTAAGAAAGTTGGAACTTCGATATCTGGTGGCCACAGAATCGCCAAATTTTTCCAATTTGAAAAACTTGTCAATCTTGTCGTTTTATCGTTGTTCGATGATGGAATTCTCTGGTGTATCTGGTGAGAAGTTGGAGGACCTCCGAATGGAAGACAGCACGTTTGTAAATCTGGACACACTATTTGAGTTGGAATGGAAAGATTGACATATTTACATATCATTCGATGTGACATCCCAGAAGTGATTGATCTGTCTCGCATGAAGAATCTGCATGAGGTACATCTGCATGGATGCAAGTTGTTAGTTGAGATCCCTTTCCTCCTTATTAGTCCGGTTTTGCAGTTCCATGATGAGGATGTCAGACCTATCGAAGTTGAAAAAGCTAAGAAGGCTCGTAGTAGAAGACTGTCCAAAGCTAAGGAGCGTGGAAGGTCTAAACCACATAACATCTTTAAAAGAGTCGTGCATTTCCAATGTTAGATAATTTTGGGTGACATGTGATTTTTTTTAATTTTTAAAAAAGGTTCTTTTATTAGGTGACACTTCTTCGGCAGATCCGCGCGCTCTCGGAAATTTTTGGCCGACTGTGAAAGTCCGGCAATCATTCTGTTGTGTCTTTGCGAATGTCTGAACAGGACTTGATTGTTGTCCTCATTGTGGTCCTTTTGTTTTGCTTTTTTATATTACTGGTAACAAATACGGCCCATTGTTAAGATTGAGAGCCCATTTGAAGTTAACGCATATAGAGAATACTACGTAACTTCGACAAATCTAGAAGTCAAGATATCTAAAAGAAGAGAAGCTACATGTATATAGATAGCGTTCATCGGTTTAGTTCAAACCTGGGTATTGTCGATATTGTTTACACCAAAAAATGGCCAACTTGTCGACATGGTTCAATCATGGGCAAAGATCATCAAGGGACACATGGCAGAGGCTTGAGGCAACATGGAAGTAAATATCATCAAGTTGCTAACATAAATGACACGTGTCCAGTGTATATGTTTACACCCGAAGATGACAAATTTTTGGGTATTATTGACAAGACTGGTCACGACTTCATCAAGGAAATTTCAGTTTTGTGCTAGCTCGGAAAAATGGTCATAACTTCTTCGAGACAGATCGGATTGACCTGATTCGAAAGCCAAAAGAACGAAGACTCATGGATCTACAACTTTTTTTTTTGGTAAGGATGGATCTACAACTTTTATGTTTTGAGTTTTCTCATAAAATCACTGTAGAAGCCATTGAGGTTAAAGGAAGTCGACAGTCGTGATTTCATCTTGTCGATGACTTCGACAAAATTGCAATTCTGCGCTAGTTCGGGAAAATGGTCATAACTTCTTCGAGACAGATCAGATTGACCTGACTTCAAAGCCAAAAGAGCGAACACTCATGGATCTACAACTTTTATGTTTTGAGTTTTCTCAGAAAATCACTGTAGAAGCCATCGAGGTTAAAGGAAGTCGACGGTCGTGACTTCATCTTGTTTATGACTTCGACGAAATTGCAGTTTTGCGCTAGTTCGGGAAAATGGTCATAACTTCTTCGAGACAGATCGGATTGACCTCATTCCAGAGCCAAAAGAACGAAGAATCTTGGATCTACAACTTTTATGTTTTGAGTTTTCTCAGAAAATCACTGTAGAAGCCATCGAGGTTAAAGGAAGTCGACAGTCGTGACTTCTTCTTGTTGATGACTTCGACGAAATTGCAGTTCTATGCTAATTCGGGAAAATGGTCATAACTTCTTCGAGATAGATCGGATTGACCTGATTCCAAAGCCAAAAGAATGAAGACTCTTGGATCTACAACTTTTATGTTTTGAGTTTACTCAGAAAATTACTGTAGAGTTTTCGACATTAAGAGGAAGTCGACGGTTGTGACTGGTTGGAGATGCAGAAAGAAGAAGTAACCGTCAACATAGTGGAGTCAAAGCAACCGCCAACGTAGTGGAGTAAAAAGAAAACCATCAAGGTAATGGATTCAACGTAACTGTTGGAAACCACTAAGAAGCATACATGCGTATTTTGAGAGAACAGTTACTTAGAACCATGATTATGAGGAAGTTATCATTTGTTGACAAGATAGTGAGATAGTTATTTTGAAAGCAGAATCATAGCATCACATGGATATGAAGACAAGATTTTCGGAATGGAAGAACATGGGCACAACTGTTGAAAAATGCTAAGGAGCAGTTATCACACGACCATTAAAAATATCACCGGCCATCTACTGGAGAGGAGACCCCCGACAAAATCAAACAACATGTTATCTTTCAATTATCTTTACTTTCATGTACTGCACTTTATCTTTCCTTAGCTGTAGTTTTCCGATTCGCGTCGTCGATTAAATTTCGGCGTGTACCTCTATCCCGAGTGTTGCGTCGTCGATTAAATTCTGGCGTTACATCTTTGTGTACGTGTGCGGCTGTATTTTCAAGCTTTGTCGTCGATTAAATTCCGGCACGGTTTGTACATATAGTCTGGTTCAAAGTTCGGAGTAAAAGTTTGCCATTTTTCCTTGTCTCCCTAGATATTTCCTGTTCAGAGTCGTCACGGAACCCGGTCTCCTCACATTAAGAACTGAAGAGCGACTTTCGGTGAATTATATTTCGCCGCGGGAGCATTTTCTGGTGAAACATATATATATATATATATATATATATGGTATCAAAGCCAGGGGGTAGATAAAGATACTCTTTATAATTTCATCCGCAGTTAAGACGATTCCCTTCGTGGGGTCTTTTCACGGAGATTTCTGGAAGTGTTCCAGGCAGTAAAACCCAGTGGGGTAGTAAGTCCGTTGGTAAGCTTCGCCGAAATCTATCGAAAAGAAGAAAGTAGTCTCATGCAATGAATTTATTAAGAAGATCTGAGTCTTCTTCTAGTTCTTTATCACAAATGTCTTCTGATCAAGGACCGATAAATAGAGAAGAAATAAATATAGAAGATTTCAATAAGTCTATTGAAAATTGGTTTATTCCAAAGGTCAAGTTGGATAAAATTTATGAACATTCTAAATTTAAACTCTTTGGAAATAATGACTATGTCATTGTTACTGAAGAGAGAGATATTCCTCTTTCTGATTCTTTTGCTTCAATACAACTTTTAAATAAAGATTCTATAAAGAAACATTCCCAGAAATGGAATTATATGCACATAGGTTTGGTACAGGTTGGTGCAAAACCCCTTACCAAAGAAGGTTTGGATACTTCCTTACTTCTTGTCTTGAGAGACGCAAGACTTTTAAAATACGATGAATCCATTCTTGGAGCCGTAGAAACTAGTCTTTGCAGCGGACCAATTCATTTTGATAGTCATCCTGGTCTTACAGTTTCCCTCAAAGACAAAAATATTTTGAAATCCCTCACCCTTCAAATAAAAACCCATAATTATTCCATAGCTGAAGGTTCCATTCCAATAGCCCTTATTTACAGAGTTTATTATAAAGTTATGAATTCTGCTTTTGGTAGCAAAGCCTTTAAATTAAATTCCAATAGAGAAACCCTTTTGTTACAAACTGATATTTCTAAAGCAAATATCACCATTCCGAGGACAATTCCCTGGAATCAAATTACTCTTCCTGATCAATGGGAATTAGAAAATCGTATTCCTCAACCAATTGTTCAAAATTCTGATCCTACCAATATCATTCAACATCCTGAAGGTAGGGTGACAATACAATTTTCTAGAAAATCTTTTGATATTCCCAGAAGATCTTGTGACATCAGATCACTCCCTTCATGGCATTCTACTTCTTCTCGAAGGTCTGTTGATATTATTCCAAATATTCCTTCAAATAACCCTGGAGAAACATCTGCAAGTGCTCCTCCTATTCCAAACATCAGTGGTATAGATGACAGGTCGGGAATTTCCAGACCAGTTTATCAAACTGCTCCTGTTTTCTCTGATCCCACTCCTTCCGAAATGGAGGATCCGGAAATCAATGTTTTAGAAATAGTTTTTGAACCCGATAGAATTACTATAAATAAAGAATTTAATTCATCTGAGAATAAACTTTTTAGAGATTGGTTCTTTATTAATTTTCGTGACCAAGCTCTTGAAATCAAAAAGGAATATTATGATTACATGTACCAACATGAAATCGAAATATTCTTCTTTGATTGGTTTGAAAATATATTTCTAAAAGAAAAACAAATTTTTGTTTTAGATCAATTTTATAAATGGAAATTGGATGATGGACATATCATCGAATCCAATCATCCTCCTCTCAGAAAAATCAAATTTGAACATCGAGAGACTGAAATTATAGCCTCTCCTTTCAAAACAGCTTCTGAAATAGATGGCATAGGCATCAAAAAGATTGTTGAACAAAATAATTTTTCTAATCAACATCTTCATACCATAGGAAAACAACTTGATCGAATTGAAAATCTAACTCAAAACAGTTCTTCTTCCTCTATAACAATTTCAAAAAGGGATTTAAAAACCCCACTTTTCAAAAATTTTGAAATTCCAAAAAATCCTAGTCTTGAATTTGCTAAAGCCTTAGAGGAAAGGAAAAAACTCCTCAAGGGAAAATCAGTTTTAATTCCTAAAAATCCCATAATACTGGATACTCCTTTAATACAAAATCTGAGTGTCAAAGACACTCCAGACCGTATTGAACCTTCCAATCAAATTAACCTTTTAGATAAATCAGATACTGAATCTCTTCCCGAGATAAATCGTATCACTTGGAAGGATCCTCAGAAATTATATTATTCTCGTGCCACTCCTCCTGATATTCTCACAGAAGAAACCTTTTCTAAAGTCCAAAATAAATATTCTTCTGATGCTATCTATGAGTGGAATATAGATGGTGTTTCTGAGCAAAACCTCATAAATATTCTGACCCAAATGGTCATGCTTGCAAACACTTATAAAACCATTCCTGATACTTCTGATCATTCTGTTGCATATCTTTTAATAGCCGGATTCACTGGTCAGCTCAAAGGATGGTGGGATAACTACCTGAATGATGAGCAAAGATCTCAAATTTTAAATGCTCACAAACTCGACCCCTTTGGTCAAATTATTCTTGATGAAGATGAACAACCTATCCAAGATGCTGTCAATACTTTGATATTTTCTATCTCCCAGCATTTTCTCGGTGACTCTTCTCATATTCTCGATAAAAACCAAGATCTTCTGTCCAATATGAAATGTAGATCTTTAGGAGAATTCCGAGAATATAAAGAAATATTTTTGCAAAGAGTTTTCCAAAGAACAGATTGCAATCAGTCTTTTTGGAAAGAAAAATTTCTTGCTGGTTTACCAAAACTCATAGGAGAACAAGTTCGCAGTAAAATAAGAGAAGAATATGGAAATCAAATTCCATATGACCATCTTTCTTATGGCGAATTAACCTCTTATGTTTATAAAATAGGAACACAATTGTGCACCAATATTCGTCTCCAAAAACAGATCAAGAAAGAACAGAAACTTTCTCGAAAAGGTTTGGGAGATTTTTGTGCCCAATATGATCCATCTTTTGAAAATTTTGATAAACCCAAATGTTCTGGTAAATGTTCTACCAAAAAAGATCATAAAAAGTTTTTTAAAACTCACAGAAGAGATGATTCTGATAAAAAACCCTACAAAAGAAAATTTTCTAAGAAAAAAGATAGAGAAAAGGATAATTCTGACAAAACCAAAACCCCTAAGAAAAGTTTTAAAAATATTACATGTTATAACTGTGGTAAGAAAGGCCACACTTCTCGATTTTGCAAAATCAATAAAAAAGTTAATGAATTAGATTTAGATGAAGAAACACTTGACCAACTCAACCAATTAATGGCTGAGTCTGACAGTGATTCTTCTGATGAATCTAGCCTTGAAAAGGGTTTACAAATTTGTGATTTAGAAACCTCTTCTTCATCATCCTCAGAAAACGAGGACGAACCCAGTTTTGAAATAAATGTTTTGACAAAAGAAGAAGAAATTCTTTTGCAAACTTTTGATCAGATCTCTGATCCTGAAACAAAATTGAAATATTTGAATAGTTTTCAAAACCCAAAACCTTCTGTCCAAACTAATAACCCTTATAATATCTCTACTATCCTTAGTAAATCAAAAAAGACTGTTTCAAAACCAATTTCTATAAATGATCTTACTCAAGAAATCAATAAACAAAAGCAAGAAATTCGAGAGCTCAAAACAACCCAAATTTCTATGCAAAAGGACATTTTAGATATAAAACAAAAAATTCTGAATAAGGAAACAGAAGAAGAAGATCCTGAAGATAATAGGATCTCTCAGCTTCCTTCTCCCTCTGAAACAAATTTTCTTTTGATGCTTTCTGAAATAACTACCAGAAAATGGATTATCAATATTTCCATAAAAGTCCAGAATGAATTTGTTTTAGAAACAACAGCCCTTTTTGATACTGGTGCAGACCTTAACTGTATAAAAGAAGGTCTTATACCAACCAAATATTTTGAGAAAACTTATCAGTCCCTTAAGTCAGCTTCTGGTGATAAACTAAATATTAATTTCAAGCTCCCTGAAGCCGAAGTTATAAGAGATCAAATCTCCTTCAAAACCCCATTCCTTCTTGTGAAAAACATAAAGCAAAATGTTATTTTAGGATCACCTTTTATAAGTCTACTTCAGCCTTTTAAAGTCACTGAAAAAGGAATTGAAACAAAAACCTTGGGGAAAAGGATATGTTTCGATTTCGTTTCTAAACAACAGACTAGGACCTTGAATACTCTTCAAGAACATTCTATTTCTGAAATTAATTGTGTTATCCAAGACAAAGAAGCACATCTTCAATTTTTAAAAGAAGATCTTGGATACAAAAGAATTGATAAAAACCTTTCTGAAGAAAACCTTCAGAAAAAGATTTCTAATCTTGAAACTCAAATCAAGAATTCCATATGTTCTAATATTCCTAATGCTTTTTGGTCTCGTAAAAGCCATATTGTTGATCTTCCTTATGAAATAGGATTTTCTGATAAAGACATTCCTACTAAAGCCAGACCGTCTCAAATGAATCACGAAGTTCTAAATTTCTGTCAAAAAGAAATACAGGAACTTCTTGAGAAGAAGCTTATTAGGAAAAGCCAATCACCTTGGAGTTGCTCTGCTTTCTATGTCAACAAAAATGCTGAACTAGAAAGAGGAGTTCCAAGACTGGTAATAAACTATAAACCATTAAATACAGCTTTAAAATGGATAAGATATCCTATTCCTAACAAAAAGGATTTATTGAATAGACTTTATGACGCAAAAATCTTTTCAAAATTTGATATGAAATCAGGATTTTGGCAGATCCAAATTAGCGAAAAGGATCGGTACAAAACAGCCTTTACCGTTCCTTTTGGCCAATATGAATGGAATGTCATGCCTTTTGGTTTGAAAAATGCTCCTTCTGAGTTTCAAAGAATTATGAACGATATTTTTAATCATTGTTCTGATTATATTATTGTCTATATTGATGATGTTTTGATATTTTCCACAACTATAGAAAAACACTTCAAACACATCAATCATTTTATTCATATTGTGAAAGAAAACGGTTTAGTAGTTTCACCTACTAAAATATCCCTTTTTAAAACAAAGATCCGATTTCTAGGTCACTATATTCATCATGGAACCATTATTCCAATCGAAAGATCAATTTCATTCTCTGATAAGTTTCCTGATGAAATTAGAGACAAAACTCAATTACAGAGATTTCTAGGAAGTTTAAATTATATTATTGATTTCTTCCCACGTGTCAACATAATCTGTAAACCACTCCATCAGAGGCTCAAAAAAGATCCTCCACCATGGACACAGGTTCATACAGATATTGTGAGACAAATCAAGCGCACTATCAAGGAAATTCCTTGCTTACACCTTGCTGACCCAACTACTTTTAAAATCGTGGAAACAGATGCTTCTGATATTGGATATGGAGGAATTCTTAAGCAATCCAAAGACAACAAAGAGCAAATCATTCAGTTTGTCTCAAAACATTGGAATGATTGCCAAAAGAATTACTCTACTATTAAAAAGGAAATTCTTGCTATTGTACTTTCTATTTCAAAATTTCAAGGAGACCTCTTGAACCAAAAATTTCTATTACGAATCGATTGTAAATCTGCAAAAGATGTTTTGCAAAAGGATGTTCAAAACATTGCATCTAAACAGATTTTTGCCCGATGGCAAGCTATCTTATCTGTTTTTGATTTTGATATTGAATTTATCAATGGATCTTCAAACTCTCTCCCGGATTTCCTCACAAGAGAATTTTTGCAGGGAAAATGCCTCCAAAAAAGCCAACTAGGAGAGACAAAGGAAAAGAGATTGAAGAACCCCTTCCCGAGAAAAAATTAACCAATATCCGAACATGGCTCCAGGCAGCCCAAACACCTCCAAAACCTTTGAATATTACTACCATCTCCAACCAGGTTAAAGAAGAACCTGTTTCTATCGAAACCTCTGAAAATAAACCTCTTTCTATAGACATAACCCAGCTGACCCAAGAGCAGGCACTACTGCTCCTTCAGCAGGCTTTTAATAATCAACCACAACCTTCCATGGCACTGGTAAGTCCTGACCCTTCTCCCCTAGCCACCCAAAAGGCAAAGGGAAAAATGATTTCCAGTGAGGTGGTGATTCAGTCTACCCAGACTATCCAACCTAGTCAGGCCTCTCGGTCCACTCAGGTTGCCCCTCCAAAATCAAAATTTTTCCATAAAACAATATTTCAAAACATCTGCAATGCGGAGAATGGATTTTATAATGCAGATCCTTATGTTTTTGTTAGAAACATGTTTTCTGAAAATTTCTTCTATACTCCTCATGATGTTTATAAGACATCAGAGTTTTATGAGAAAATTTTGGAGGAAACAAAGTCTGTTCATTTCAAGCATTTTGAAGACAAAGGCCATGTGAATTACTCTACGGCTAGGATCCTCAGGGTCATCCACCCTTCACAATGGAGGCCAGATCCTCTAGCCTTGCATAAACTTGAGACCAAAACCAATGAAGCCCTTCCATATAGAACCTCATATTCATATTTTAACTACCAACAAGCTTGGTGGAATACTTTCTGGAGAAAAAACGCCAACAACACTCATACTTGGCTATTTTTCTTCCAAAATTTTGACATTTCTTCTGCTCCTTATTGGTTCATCCGATGGTGGAATCACATGGGACCAACAGAAGATATAATCCATCCAAAGCTTAGACCTGGTTATGAACTTTTCCTAGAAAAATTCACCCCCTTACCTTCTGAGAAGAACTTTTCCAAACTGATGCTCTATTTTAACCATTTTGGAGTATCATGGGTTCTCGGCTGGTATTTTGATTACAGAAAATCCCCTGAAACTGGCATTCCCATTCTAATTAGACGTTTCAAAGTCAAATGGTGGGATGGTTTCAAATTTTTTGACAGAGTCACCAAACAAGCCGTTTCCGAATGGCTCATCTCCAGGGGAAACCAACCTATCTCTAGCGAAGATATCTCCCCTTTTTTGCATGACAAGGGATTTGTCCTTTCTAAACTAGCCTCAGCAAAATCACACCAACATTTGGCAGGAATGCTGAAGCAAGCCCTTTCTGAAATAGAAGAATCACAGAGTTCTCGCTCACACCATAGTGGGAATTCCAACGAAGATGATTGCTACGGAATCCTCCCAAGAATTCCATGGGGAGATGTGGCAGAAACTGAAGAAGAAGACGAAGAAATTGAAGATTTGTCTAAGCCATAAAAGACAAAAGACTTCAACCATTTTCCTCATCATTTCTAGCCGAAAGAAGCACCGTCAGCATCTCTTCTTTTCTACAACTTTCATCATAATGTCGGGTTACTATTCACTATTTGCTACAGTAATTCACTATTCACTGTAACACTGTGCACTTATTACTGTTCACTCGTGAACAATTTCTACAGTACCCGAATTTGCTTATAAAAGAGAAGATGCTCCTTCTCTAGAGGGGATCTCTCTGAACCTCTCGTCCGAGAATATTTCTCAAGCCTCCTCCTTCTCTCAAAGTTCTTCAAACATCTTCTTTGGAGAAATAAGAGACAGGAGACTGTCCATTTCTATTTCACATCCTCACAATCCTTCTTCAATATTCTATACCCAGTAAGTTTCTCATCCGAGAAAGATCTTGTTTCCTACTTCCAAGATCTTTCAAGAACCCTTTCTATTCCTCATATAGTAGAAAATCTTGTCGTTCTAGACTACTAAATAGTCTGAGTAACGGAAGAATTTCTACCACAGAAACTTTCATATTTCTGCACTTGTATTTCAGTTTCTACATTGTGTAATCTTTCAATACTGTTGCTGTAATCTTTCAGTACCATTTATATATATCAGTCATTTCTTATTTCTTTACTGCATTTACTTATACATACCCCACAAACGGCAGGTCGAACCGCCTGTGGATGGTCTGTATTGCACTTTAATTTTCTGCATCTATTATATATCCCTACTTCTTCTTACTGTTTTGCCCTTTTCATTCAAGTATATCAATACCACCTACATGGTTGGTTTAGAATTACTAGCAATTATTCTTATAGTCCTTTATATTCTGTTCGTGTACCTCTTAACATTAAATGCGCGCTATTTTATTTAATTTAATTTATTTAATTTGTTTCTGTGTTGAATATATATATTCCATCTTGCTTTTCATACTTGCATTCCATAGAGCCTTTTCTACTCCTATTAATTTAAACAATATTTCTGTCTGTTTAGACTCTTTTATAAACGACTATTACTGGCGACTTCGTGGAATAGGTCAAGTTCTAAATATACTTAGACGATTTCTTCTACATCTATTTCTCTTCTCTTTATAGATCCCCAGATCCTTGGACACTTATGGTATCAGAGCCAGGGGGTAGATAAAGATACTCTTTATAATTTCATCCGCAGTTAAGACGATTCCCTTCGTGGGGTCTTTTCACGGAGATTTCTGGAAGTGTTCCAGGCAGTAAAACCCAGTGGGGTAGTAAGTCCGTTGGTAAGCTTCGCCGAAATCTATCGAAAAGAAGAAAGTAGTCTCATGCAATGAATTTATTAAGAAGATCTGAGTCTTCTTCTAGTTCTTTATCACAAATGTCTTCTGATCAAGGACCGATAAATAGAGAAGAAATAAATATAGAAGATTTCAATAAGTCTATTGAAAATTGGTTTATTCCAAAGGTCAAGTTGGATAAAATTTATGAACATTCTAAATTTAAACTCTTTGGAAATAATGACTATGTCATTGTTACTGAAGAGAGAGATATTCCTCTTTCTGATTCTTTTGCTTCAATACAACTTTTAAATAAAGATTCTATAAAGAAACATTCCCAGAAATGGAATTATATGCACATAGGTTTGGTACAGGTTGGTGCAAAACCCCTTACCAAAGAAGGTTTGGATACTTCCTTACTTCTTGTCTTGAGAGACGCAAGACTTTTAAAATACGATGAATCCATTCTTGGAGCCGTAGAAACTAGTCTTTGCAGCGGACCAATTCATTTTGATAGTCATCCTGGTCTTACAGTTTCCCTCAAAGACAAAAATATTTTGAAATCCCTCACCCTTCAAATAAAAACCCATAATTATTCCATAGCTGAAGGTTCCATTCCAATAGCCCTTATTTACAGAGTTTATTATAAAGTTATGAATTCTGCTTTTGGTAGCAAAGCCTTTAAATTAAATTCCAATAGAGAAACCCTTTTGTTACAAACTGATATTTCTAAAGCAAATATCACCATTCCGAGGACAATTCCCTGGAATCAAATTACTCTTCCTGATCAATGGGAATTAGAAAATCGTATTCCTCAACCAATTGTTCAAAATTCTGATCCTACCAATATCATTCAACATCCTGAAGGTAGGGTGACAATACAATTTTCTAGAAAATCTTTTGATATTCCCAGAAGATCTTGTGACATCAGATCACTCCCTTCATGGCATTCTACTTCTTCTCGAAGGTCTGTTGATATTATTCCAAATATTCCTTCAAATAACCCTGGAGAAACATCTGCAAGTGCTCCTCCTATTCCAAACATCAGTGGTATAGATGACAGGTCGGGAATTTCCAGACCAGTTTATCAAACTGCTCCTGTTTTCTCTGATCCCACTCCTTCCGAAATGGAGGATCCGGAAATCAATGTTTTAGAAATAGTTTTTGAACCCGATAGAATTACTATAAATAAAGAATTTAATTCATCTGAGAATAAACTTTTTAGAGATTGGTTCTTTATTAATTTTCGTGACCAAGCTCTTGAAATCAAAAAGGAATATTATGATTACATGTACCAACATGAAATCGAAATATTCTTCTTTGATTGGTTTGAAAATATATTTCTAAAAGAAAAACAAATTTTTGTTTTAGATCAATTTTATAAATGGAAATTGGATGATGGACATATCATCGAATCCAATCATCCTCCTCTCAGAAAAATCAAATTTGAACATCGAGAGACTGAAATTATAGCCTCTCCTTTCAAAACAGCTTCTGAAATAGATGGCATAGGCATCAAAAAGATTGTTGAACAAAATAATTTTTCTAATCAACATCTTCATACCATAGGAAAACAACTTGATCGAATTGAAAATCTAACTCAAAACAGTTCTTCTTCCTCTATAACAATTTCAAAAAGGGATTTAAAAACCCCACTTTTCAAAAATTTTGAAATTCCAAAAAATCCTAGTCTTGAATTTGCTAAAGCCTTAGAGGAAAGGAAAAAACTCCTCAAGGGAAAATCAGTTTTAATTCCTAAAAATCCCATAATACTGGATACTCCTTTAATACAAAATCTGAGTGTCAAAGACACTCCAGACCGTATTGAACCTTCCAATCAAATTAACCTTTTAGATAAATCAGATACTGAATCTCTTCCCGAGATAAATCGTATCACTTGGAAGGATCCTCAGAAATTATATTATTCTCGTGCCACTCCTCCTGATATTCTCACAGAAGAAACCTTTTCTAAAGTCCAAAATAAATATTCTTCTGATGCTATCTATGAGTGGAATATAGATGGTGTTTCTGAGCAAAACCTCATAAATATTCTGACCCAAATGGTCATGCTTGCAAACACTTATAAAACCATTCCTGATACTTCTGATCATTCTGTTGCATATCTTTTAATAGCCGGATTCACTGGTCAGCTCAAAGGATGGTGGGATAACTACCTGAATGATGAGCAAAGATCTCAAATTTTAAATGCTCACAAACTCGACCCCTTTGGTCAAATTATTCTTGATGAAGATGAACAACCTATCCAAGATGCTGTCAATACTTTGATATTTTCTATCTCCCAGCATTTTCTCGGTGACTCTTCTCATATTCTCGATAAAAACCAAGATCTTCTGTCCAATATGAAATGTAGATCTTTAGGAGAATTCCGAGAATATAAAGAAATATTTTTGCAAAGAGTTTTCCAAAGAACAGATTGCAATCAGTCTTTTTGGAAAGAAAAATTTCTTGCTGGTTTACCAAAACTCATAGGAGAACAAGTTCGCAGTAAAATAAGAGAAGAATATGGAAATCAAATTCCATATGACCATCTTTCTTATGGCGAATTAACCTCTTATGTTTATAAAATAGGAACACAATTGTGCACCAATATTCGTCTCCAAAAACAGATCAAGAAAGAACAGAAACTTTCTCGAAAAGGTTTGGGAGATTTTTGTGCCCAATATGATCCATCTTTTGAAAATTTTGATAAACCCAAATGTTCTGGTAAATGTTCTACCAAAAAAGATCATAAAAAGTTTTTTAAAACTCACAGAAGAGATGATTCTGATAAAAAACCCTACAAAAGAAAATTTTCTAAGAAAAAAGATAGAGAAAAGGATAATTCTGACAAAACCAAAACCCCTAAGAAAAGTTTTAAAAATATTACATGTTATAACTGTGGTAAGAAAGGCCACACTTCTCGATTTTGCAAAATCAATAAAAAAGTTAATGAATTAGATTTAGATGAAGAAACACTTGACCAACTCAACCAATTAATGGCTGAGTCTGACAGTGATTCTTCTGATGAATCTAGCCTTGAAAAGGGTTTACAAATTTGTGATTTAGAAACCTCTTCTTCATCATCCTCAGAAAACGAGGACGAACCCAGTTTTGAAATAAATGTTTTGACAAAAGAAGAAGAAATTCTTTTGCAAACTTTTGATCAGATCTCTGATCCTGAAACAAAATTGAAATATTTGAATAGTTTTCAAAACCCAAAACCTTCTGTCCAAACTAATAACCCTTATAATATCTCTACTATCCTTAGTAAATCAAAAAAGACTGTTTCAAAACCAATTTCTATAAATGATCTTACTCAAGAAATCAATAAACAAAAGCAAGAAATTCGAGAGCTCAAAACAACCCAAATTTCTATGCAAAAGGACATTTTAGATATAAAACAAAAAATTCTGAATAAGGAAACAGAAGAAGAAGATCCTGAAGATAATAGGATCTCTCAGCTTCCTTCTCCCTCTGAAACAAATTTTCTTTTGATGCTTTCTGAAATAACTACCAGAAAATGGATTATCAATATTTCCATAAAAGTCCAGAATGAATTTGTTTTAGAAACAACAGCCCTTTTTGATACTGGTGCAGACCTTAACTGTATAAAAGAAGGTCTTATACCAATCAAATATTTTGAGAAAACTTATCAGTCCCTTAAGTCAGCTTCTGGTGATAAACTAAATATTAATTTCAAGCTCCCTGAAGCCGAAGTTATAAGAGATCAAATCTCCTTCAAAACCCCATTCCTTCTTGTGAAAAACATAAAGCAAAATGTTATTTTAGGATCACCTTTTATAAGTCTACTTCAGCCTTTTAAAGTCACTGAAAAAGGAATTGAAACAAAAACCTTGGGGAAAAGGATATGTTTCGATTTCGTTTCTAAACAACAGACTAGGACCTTGAATACTCTTCAAGAACATTCTATTTCTGAAATTAATTGTGTTATCCAAGACAAAGAAGCACATCTTCAATTTTTAAAAGAAGATCTTGGATACAAAAGAATTGATAAAAACCTTTCTGAAGAAAACCTTCAGAAAAAGATTTCTAATCTTGAAACTCAAATCAAGAATTCCATATGTTCTAATATTCCTAATGCTTTTTGGTCTCGTAAAAGCCATATTGTTGATCTTCCTTATGAAATAGGATTTTCTGATAAAGACATTCCTACTAAAGCCAGACCGTCTCAAATGAATCACGAAGTTCTAAATTTCTGTCAAAAAGAAATACAGGAACTTCTTGAGAAGAAGCTTATTAGGAAAAGCCAATCACCTTGGAGTTGCTCTGCTTTCTATGTCAACAAAAATGCTGAACTAGAAAGAGGAGTTCCAAGACTGGTAATAAACTATAAACCATTAAATACAGCTTTAAAATGGATAAGATATCCTATTCCTAACAAAAAGGATTTATTGAATAGACTTTATGACGCAAAAATCTTTTCAAAATTTGATATGAAATCAGGATTTTGGCAGATCCAAATTAGCGAAAAGGATCGGTACAAAACAGCCTTTACCGTTCCTTTTGGCCAATATGAATGGAATGTCATGCCTTTTGGTTTGAAAAATGCTCCTTCTGAGTTTCAAAGAATTATGAACGATATTTTTAATCATTGTTCTGATTATATTATTGTCTATATTGATGATGTTTTGATATTTTCCACAACTATAGAAAAACACTTCAAACACATCAATCATTTTATTCATATTGTGAAAGAAAACGGTTTAGTAGTTTCACCTACTAAAATATCCCTTTTTAAAACAAAGATCCGATTTCTAGGTCACTATATTCATCATGGAACCATTATTCCAATCGAAAGATCAATTTCATTCTCTGATAAGTTTCCTGATGAAATTAGAGACAAAACTCAATTACAGAGATTTCTAGGAAGTTTAAATTATATTATTGATTTCTTCCCACGTGTCAACATAATCTGTAAACCACTCCATCAGAGGCTCAAAAAAGATCCTCCACCATGGACACAGGTTCATACAGATATTGTGAGACAAATCAAGCGCACTATCAAGGAAATTCCTTGCTTACACCTTGCTGACCCAACTACTTTTAAAATCGTGGAAACAGATGCTTCTGATATTGGATATGGAGGAATTCTTAAGCAATCCAAAGACAACAAAGAGCAAATCATTCAGTTTGTCTCAAAACATTGGAATGATTGCCAAAAGAATTACTCTACTATTAAAAAGGAAATTCTTGCTATTGTACTTTCTATTTCAAAATTTCAAGGAGACCTCTTGAACCAAAAATTTCTATTACGAATCGATTGTAAATCTGCAAAAGATGTTTTGCAAAAGGATGTTCAAAACATTGCATCTAAACAGATTTTTGCCCGATGGCAAGCTATCTTATCTGTTTTTGATTTTGATATTGAATTTATCAATGGATCTTCAAACTCTCTCCCGGATTTCCTCACAAGAGAATTTTTGCAGGGAAAATGCCTCCAAAAAAGCCAACTAGGAGAGACAAAGGAAAAGAGATTGAAGAACCCCTTCCCGAGAAAAAATTAACCAATATCCGAACATGGCTCCAGGCAGCCCAAACACCTCCAAAACCTTTGAATATTACTACCATCTCCAACCAGGTTAAAGAAGAACCTGTTTCTATCGAAACCTCTGAAAATAAACCTCTTTCTATAGACATAACCCAGCTGACCCAAGAGCAGGCACTACTGCTCCTTCAGCAGGCTTTTAATAATCAACCACAACCTTCCATGGCACTGGTAAGTCCTGACCCTTCTCCCCTAGCCACCCAAAAGGCAAAGGGAAAAATGATTTCCAGTGAGGTGGTGATTCAGTCTACCCAGACTATCCAACCTAGTCAGGCCTCTCGGTCCACTCAGGTTGCCCCTCCAAAATCAAAATTTTTCCATAAAACAATATTTCAAAACATCTGCAATGCGGAGAATGGATTTTATAATGCAGATCCTTATGTTTTTGTTAGAAACATGTTTTCTGAAAATTTCTTCTATACTCCTCATGATGTTTATAAGACATCAGAGTTTTATGAGAAAATTTTGGAGGAAACAAAGTCTGTTCATTTCAAGCATTTTGAAGACAAAGGCCATGTGAATTACTCTACGGCTAGGATCCTCAGGGTCATCCACCCTTCACAATGGAGGCCAGATCCTCTAGCCTTGCATAAACTTGAGACCAAAACCAATGAAGCCCTTCCATATAGAACCTCATATTCATATTTTGACTACCAACAAGCTTGGTGGAATACTTTCTGGAGAAAAAACGCCAACAACACTCATACTTGGCTATTTTTCTTCCAAAATTTTGACATTTCTTCTGCTCCTTATTGGTTCATCCGATGGTGGAATCACATGGGACCAACAGAAGATATAATCCATCCAAAGCTTAGACCTGGTTATGAACTTTTCCTAGAAAAATTCACCCCCTTACCTTCTGAGAAGAACTTTTCCAAACTGATGCTCTATTTTAACCATTTTGGAGTATCATGGATTCTCGGCTGGTATTTTGATTACAGAAAATCCCCTGAAACTGGCATTCCCATTCTAATTAGACGTTTCAAAGTCAAATGGTGGGATGGTTTCAAATTTTTTGACAGAGTCACCAAACAAGCCGTTTCCGAATGGCTCATCTCCAGGGGAAACCAACCTATCTCTAGCGAAGATATCTCCCCTTTTTTGCATGACAAGGGATTTGTCCTTTCTAAACTAGCCTCAGCAAAATCACACCAACATTTGGCAGGAATGCTGAAGCAAGCCCTTTCTGAAATAGAAGAATCACAGAGTTCTCGCTCACACCATAGTGGGAATTCCAACGAAGATGATTGCTACGGAATCCTCCCAAGAATTCCATGGGGAGATGTGGCAGAAACTGAAGAAGAAGACGAAGAAATTGAAGATTTGTCTAAGCCATAAAAGACAAAAGACTTCAACCATTTTCCTCATCATTTCTAGCCGAAAGAAGCACCGTCAGCATCTCTTCTTTTCTACAACTTTCATCATAATGTCGGGTTACTATTCACTATTTGCTACAGTAATTCACTATTCACTGTAACACTGTGCACTTATTACTGTTCACTCGTGAACAATTTCTACAGTACCCGAATTTGCTTATAAAAGAGAAGATGCTCCTTCTCTAGAGGGGATCTCTCTGAACCTCTCGTCCGAGAATATTTCTCAAGCCTCCTCCTTCTCTCAAAGTTCTTCAAACATCTTCTTTGGAGAAATAAGAGACAGGAGACTGTCCATTTCTATTTCACATCCTCACAATCCTTCTTCAATATTCTATACCCAGTAAGTTTCTCATCCGAGAAAGATCTTGTTTCCTACTTCCAAGATCTTTCAAGAACCCTTTCTATTCCTCATATAGTAGAAAATCTTGTCGTTCTAGACTACTAAATAGTCTGAGTAACGGAAGAATTTCTACCACAGAAACTTTCATATTTCTGCACTTGTATTTCAGTTTCTACATTGTGTAATCTTTCAATACTGTTGCTGTAATCTTTCAGTACCATTTATATATATCAGTCATTTCTTATTTCTTTACTGCATTTACTTATACATACCCCACAAACGGCAGGTCGAACCGCCTGTGGATGGTCTGTATTGCACTTTAATTTTCTGCATCTATTATATATCCCTACTTCTTCTTACTGTTTTGCCCTTTTCATTCAAGTATATCAATACCACCTACATGGTTGGTTTAGAATTACTAGCAATTATTCTTATAGTCCTTTATATTCTGTTCGTGTACCTCTTAACATTAAATGCGCGCTATTTTATTTAATTTAATTTATTTAATTTGTTTCTGTGTTGAATATATATATTCCATCTTGCTTTTCATACTTGCATTCCATAGAGCCTTTTCTACTCCTATTAATTTAAACAATATTTCTGTCTGTTTAGACTCTTTTATAAACGACTATTACTGGCGACTTCGTGGAATAGGTCAAGTTCTAAATATACTTAGACGATTTCTTCTACATCTATTTCTCTTCTCTTTATAGATCCCCAGATCCTTGGACACTTATGGATATATATATATATATATATATATATCCAGTTATCCTCTAAAGTCCCGCATACATGATTAGATAAAATAGGAGATTTGATATGTTAATGCAAAAGTGGAAGGTTCAAACTTCAAACTGTAACATGTAAGATAGAATCATGAACTGTTGTTCTACTCCCGAGCACCAAAGGGATGACATGTAGCAGGATAAGGAATTCAAATTCGAAAGTTTAATTACGAAATCGTTTCGACATGCAACCACCATGAAATTCGTGGAGGTACTTGAACATCCTCGATTATAATATTTATAAGCTAAGGCTCCATTCGTTTGGCGGAAAATATTCTCCCGGAAAATATTTTCCGGGTTTTCCGGTGTTCAGGGAGCGGAAAACGTTTTCCGTGGGAAAATATTTTCCTTCCCCCCTTACAAAATAGCCTAAGTTTATGAAAAATGACTTCCGCTTCTTTAAAAGCGGAAATTATTTTCCGGAGCTTCTTCTTCTTCTTCTTCTTCTTCTTCTTCTTCTTCTTCACTAAGGTAGCTAGCCACCGCCGGTCGCCGACCACCGCCGGTCTCCCGCCGCCGCCGCCGCCGCCGCCGGTCACCGCCGTTGCCGGCGAAAAATATTTTCCGAAACTTTTTCATATTGGTCGCCGAACACCGGAAAATTATGTTCCGGAAAAATATTTTCCAGGAAAATGACTTCCGGGAAAATATTTTCCAAAAGGAGAATATTTTCCGCCAAGCGAACGAAGCCTAAATAAAAACAGATATAGCCAAATTAAGATTTGTGTAAAATTAGAGATTGATCTAGTCGGGTCTCCTTTATATTTGTACTTTTTTATTATCAGTAGCGCCACCAGTGATACATACATCATATCACATCATGATTTATAGAAGAAACGAGGGTTATTGGATAATTATATTTATAACTTGGTAAAATTAAAATATCATAACTTAAGGAGACTAACAATAATATATATAAGAATAACGATTTTATAATGTCGTGACCACCCTTTTCTCGGAGGATGGAAAATGGCGTCAGCCTGGATGCACTAAGTCTTGGTCTAGGACTTAACTCGGGCTTTCCCAAGCCCGACTTATGATTTAGGTTTTTAACTTGCAAGTGATTTTTATCTAGAGTCGCTACTAATCGGTTTATGATGGGTTGATTAGATACCCAAATAAGGCAGCAGGAGAATTGTCTTTCCTTTGTAAACCATATATTAAATGACTTCGAAAACTTGGTTACACTAGTTGAGTGACTAGTGCCTTTTTGGTATCTTTCATCCTATTCATTTCGTAGAATATTTATTAGGCAGTTTGGATTGATTTTAGGACTTATCTCCTAATATGTGAGGTGATCAAGCGAGTATACAATCATTAAATTAACGATCAGTAGTCGAGATAAATATGCAACCTAAGGTTCTAATCCTAACTAGGGCGACGATATTCGACACGTGATAATTTATGCAATTATATACTAATTAAAAATAACAAGTATAATAATAATAATACAACAATAATAAAAATAACGTCAAAAATCCTATTGTATAGCCCTATAGGCTTATCCAATTTAGACATAATTATTAATAAAATATTTCACATAATTTAGAAAATTATTCAAAAATACTAATTTCTAAATTATTTCCTAATTATAAAATAAATTCGATTTTTAAATTTTTTATTAAAAATATTTTTAAATAAAAAATAATATTATATTAAACTGAGTCGGGTTGGTGGATCCAAGTCAATCAGAACTGACCCGATTCAACGGACTTTACCCGAATGTGTTGACCTAGTTCGGATCTGTTGGGGGTCAACTCGGGTCGTTAGGTTTTGAACCGGATCGAGCCCAGATAGGGCTCGGCATTGGTAAAAGACAAAATAGGTCAGGTTCGACCGTGTCGAACTGGCCCTGAATGGCCTATAGACCGGTCCGATTGGGTCTGTAGGCCGGGTTTGGGTCGGCTCCCGCGTGCACGGGCACGTGAGAACGTTGGCCGGGCGAGATCCAACGATTGGCTGGCCATCTCGCTCGACCAATGGTCTTGCTTGCCTCGGCACCTGGAGCCAAGGCGGCTTCCTTCTGGCCGACCACAGTGGCCGTTGGCCGAGCTCTGACCAGGGCTCTTCTAGTCTAAACGTTGATTGGAGATTGGCCAGTGGACCAGGCCAATTTTTGGCCTTTCTTAGTCTGTCCCAGCCACCACACGGCTAGGAATGGCCTCACAACTCCTTGGCCAACCTAAAGATCGTCAGCCGAGACTCAACCAAACTCGACTTCACTTAGGTATTTCGTCGAACAGCTGGAGTTCATGGCCAAAAAAGGGAAACTTCGACCTATTGAGGCACTCTGGTCTCCTCCGACTACCAAGATTGCCTTCGATGGCAACGTAGGGACTATGGGGGGGATCGATATGGGCAGGGATTTGCACGAAATGGCCGGCGCGAGTCCCGGCCAATCAATGAACCACAACAAGGGAAAAAAGGGTTCGAGAAGACTAATCGATTGGGGGCGTTGGCTTGGTGGATCGCCGGCGGCGTAGGCTCAATGAGAAGGCTTCGTTCTTCAACTTGTAAGCCAAAGTTTAAAACTTTCTCGCTCAATCTCTCTGTTCCTATTCTCTTTTTCTTTTTGCTCTGTTTTCTCTCTTATTGTGGCCGAGCTTCTCTCTCTTTGTCACGCCCCGTTCCTATTCCCCAAGGCTCGGTCGTGCCACACCCCTTTCATAGGTCATTTAATTGCGACATCCCAGAAGACGTTGCCGACCCAACGTATTATTTAACAAATAAGCACATGTGGAAGCGAAATCCAAATCACCCAACCAACAACAACAATAACAACGATAGGGAGAGCAAGGGAAACACATTCACAAAAGCATGATTAATGTATATGCATTAACGACCCACATCGGAAGTAAGGATAAAAACACGCCGATTACACGGGCCCTTTTTCTAATTACATCACAAAAAGGAGAGGGGGTCGAGGTCTACTTAGCTCCTCTATCTAAGAGGGTTACCTAAAAAAGAACATGACTTTCTCCATGTTCGAGCATGCTACGGCTCGAGTTCAGGGTCGTAATCCAGATTTGACTCCGGGTCATTGATGAGACCATCGGGGATGTTTATCGTCACAAAGTCCCACGGAATTGCGCTCGGCACATCCGGGGGTCCATCAAAGCCCCGGAGAGGTCCCTAACGCTGTCCCTCGTACCAAACATACCATACTTTAAAATGATGGGGAACTAAGTTAGTAAGTCCCTTGTCAACCCAAACGGTCATCGTATACTCCTCGTACGTCGTATCCATCCCCAGTGCTATGTACTCAACGATCTCTACATCTTGGTCTATTGGGACACCAAGACGTATAATCCGAGTGTCTTTACTAGGGGCCCGAAAAGGGTTAAGTAACAACGCACGAGTGTAATTCAATAAGTAGAACCTCTAAACCTCGAGTAGCATCCTCGCCTCGGAAATACGAACAGTAACCTCAACCTCTTGGCATGCCAAAACGAAATCAAATAGTCACACACGAATACTTACCTTCCATCAGCACATACAATTCACATAAATAATCACATGCGAAGCCTTGCTTCCAATTGGCATGCGACAATTGCACATAGTAATCAAGAACACTTCATATCATATAGCCATGTACAATGCATCCACACGTGTTCTGATTATTACGACCTCATGGCCACGACCAACACTTGCGTTGGTGGTCATTCGGCATAACCGGCATCGTCCCACTCCATCGGGCATGGCAACATCTCAACCTCACTCGAAGATGGCAATCAATTAAGAGCATCATTCCGACTTCTATTGCGAACAGCAACCAAAATCCATCGGGCATATGAAACCCATCGAGCATTGTCCCCCGCAATCATACGGGTACGGAACCATTTATGTGATCACACAAGCACATCAAGCACTCAAGTCGATTATTATCTTTCACTTAGGCCAATGCAAGAGTGTTTCATGCTCACGCGATTAAAACACCTAAAATCCCACACACATAAGGATGCACTAAAATCGGAAGCATTTCATGAGCAAACCATACAAAATTAATACATGGGCTTCCTCTTCCTAGAACAAGCAACACAAAGCAAGACAAGCATTAATATCACCTAATGATGGTTCCAATTAACCTTTCATAACCATTCCTAGCCAAGGATAGCCACACACGCACGATAGCACAAACTCAAACAAGACTAACCTACGTCTGACATGCGTAGAATAACGTTTTATCCACGAATTAGAAGAACTACTTACGAAACTGGTTGGACTACGGATGAACGGCGATGGCGAACAAATGGCGAAGGCGAATGAACGGTGACGGCAAGACAACGGTGATGTGGCGGTGGCATGGCGAGAATGGCGAATGGGGAAGACGGTGGTGAATGGCGGTGGTCGGCACGATAGTGGCAAACGGCTTGGCGGTGGAGGGCTGCATGATGTGAACGACAAGTGACAGCGGTGAGCGGCGACACGACGGTGTGAATGGCGCAGCAGCAAGCGGTGGCAACGAGCGGACAGCAACATGGCGTGGTGAACGGCTACGACACGGCGGTAAGGATGGCACGGCACGGTGTGAGCGGCATGGTGGCAAGCGGACGATCGGACGCGCTGGTGGACGATGGTGAGCGGCATGGTGGTGATGGTGAGGATGAGCGGACGGTGGGGCGGCGAACGGTGGTAGTGGTGGCGTGAAAGGGAGAGAGGGAGGGAGAGAGAGAGAAATGAGAGTGAGAAATGAGAGAAGTGAGGAATGCTTCTCCCTTTAGTGATCTTGCAAGAAGACCCCAATAATGCAAGTGCATTAATGGTTCAACCACCAAACCGAGCCTAGCTCCTTAATTTACTCCCAACCAGGAAAATTTATAGACAAGAAGCCATCTTGAAATATCTCCATCAAGTCTCACTCTCAAGTAATCATGGCTAGTAAGGTAGGCTCAAGTACTTAGGTAGGGACTAACTAAGCTAACCAAACTAGAAACCAACCAAGGTGGCCTCTTCCCTTCTCTTCCCCCGCCAACCCTAATAAAATAAGACCAATATTGGTCTTTCCCCAAACTAAGCTTCTAGAAGTTGCATTAGAAGCTAAACTATAGGATAACAAACATAGAACACTAATCATGCACAAAACACATTAATGTGTAATTATCCAAAAATCAACCAAGGTCAAATGTGACAAGATGGGCTTTACCCTCTTGATTGACGCCTAATCGAGGCCGAATAAGTCCAACAATGTGTAATTAAGCGGCGTTGGATTGAGGATGTCACTCTTCTTCTTTGGTCTTTTATGGCTGAAGGCCACTTGCTTCTGCTCCATTAACTCGCCTTGCGATGGCTTGTACCGGCCTACTCTGCGTTCTTGACTTTTGTGCCTGTTTTAGGCCAGTGCAGGGAGGCAAGTTTTGCTCCTCTGCATCTCGACTTCCATGGCAACTGAGAGGGGAAGAGGAGAGAGGGAGAGCCTAGGAAACGAGGAGGGACGAGACTGGCCATCAATGTCCTTTGCTGTGCTTCCCTACCCGTCCATTTTGCTTGCTGGGGATGACGAGGCCGCTCCACCGTCCGTCGATTTCACGACTAGAAACAGGGCTAGCCATAGGGGAGAGAGAGAGAGAGAGAGAGAGAGAGAGAGAGAGAGAGACAGAGAGAGAGAGACCAGGTTGGCTCCCACATGGGAGGAAGGAAAAGCTGGGCTAGGCTGGGTTGGGCCGACCTTGACTCGACTCGATCAGATTTTTTTTTGCGATTTTTTATTTTTTTTTAAATTAATTACAAGAAGAAAAAATACATTCTAATAATGCAAAATGCACCTAATGTCTATATGCAATGAATTAAATAAATTTTTTTGGTTTAGGAATTAAAGAAAATTAACTCCTAAATTTTTTGCAATTTAATTGGACGATTAAAAAAATAGGTGTCAACATATAATATCATATTTAATAAGTAGGGGAAACACAAATCGATAAAGTACGATAGTTGAAGATTGCAGCATATTTTTTTTTATAAAGATAACAATGATTTGATGTAGATAATATCAACCCTAACATACGTACGGAAAATAACGCGTATAATGAATTTGATAACTAAATTCTAGAGCAGCTTACCTTTTCATCTCCAGATTATTTATCCTTTTAGCAACTTCAGTTATTTCTTCTGAAGTTTTAGAGTATGCTAAGATACCAATTGGAATTTCAGTCTGCCAAGATATGAAATGAATTTTCACTTGACACTTTTCATGTGACATGTTCATTCTGCTATAGTATGATAATATTCCAGTACCCAAAAACATATACATTTAAGCAAACATGGTCGTACATTCTTTCTATCCAGCACATCTATAAAAAGCGAGGGTTTCTAATTCTTGAAATAGACCTTGTAATTTCATTTCAATTTCGAATTCGCTGGATTTCTAAATACTTTTTCACTTTCAACATCGTGGGTTTGTTTCAAATGAAATAAGTTATGTATACTTGAATGTATTCCAAAAGCATAAATTAAATCACATGAGTTATTTACAAATATTTTACATTAGCTATATGATCTCATTATTCCAATTGATTCCACTTTCGAGTATGTGGATTTTATTATGTAGAGTCATATTCTTTAAATAATTTTTTTCAATCTTCTAATGTCCGAGTAAAAGTCCAAGATCATATCACTTTATCCATTATTTGAATTTTATTGGGATTGTGAAATGAAAGAAAGAAAAACGGCAATACGACAAACTCATAAGCTAAAATTCAAGAACTTTTTCCTTATCGACACTTTCAAATATTTTGAAGTTCAAAGTTAGTGTATCTTGATATTAATTTTTATTTTTATTCTCAATCTCAATCAAGTGTAGTTGCTTGAATTGCATACACTATATTTGAAACAATTGGATTTCAAAAGCCGAAAATAGATTAAATAAAATGCACATAATCTATCGCTAAAT
Source organism: Syzygium jambos (assembly GCA_031216235.1). Taxonomy (NCBI): domain Eukaryota; kingdom Viridiplantae; phylum Streptophyta; class Magnoliopsida; order Myrtales; family Myrtaceae; genus Syzygium; species Syzygium jambos. The sequence goes on along the minus strand of CM062221.1, from coordinate 22,234,899 downwards.
ATATTGTGCAATATTTTTATTCTACTACAGTAAATGCAAGCGAATGGACTTTTTTTTTTTGGTCTGAATAAATGAATGGATTTCAAATGCCTGAAATAAATAGATACAAGAATAGATAACTCACATTATATATGAAATATGTCTGATAAATTTTTATTTATGATTGTTGTAAACTAAAGTGATAGGATTTAGTCATACCAAAAAAAATGTAATAAGATTTATTTATCTAACTATAACTATTGTATGTTACGTATATAGTAGCTGTCACACCCCGAACCCCCGTCGAGCCCGCGACATCCCGCCTCCGGTCGAACAGTTGCGACGTCCCAGGTTATCGCCGACCTCAACTAAACATTAGAGATTTAATCGCGCAAACAGAAACCATAAAACACCAGGACAAACTTAAACTGAGGAGAATTAGGAGAATATACATTTCCATTTCTTGTTCAACTTGTTCCACCATATATACAATAAAACAAACCTCTAACTACCAGTGCACACTTTACTGAAACTACCAAAATCAAAAAGGAGTCGATGACCTGACGTTCAACCTCAAAAATAGTTCTCATCCAAGGCAAGCTTTCCCACTTCTACAAATACGGTCGTCGTGTACCTTATCCAGGTCATCCCGTCATCCATCGGAAACTCAGCTACCTCATACTCCGTATGCAATGGTATTCCAAAACGTACTAGTGGCGGTGGTGGAAGGTTCATCGCTCAGGTCGGGGTTCTGAAAATTATTGGTTTACACAACCATGAGATTATATCTCAGCAAGTACACCCCTAAACCCAACCTAGGCTATCACGTACCTCCAGACAATTACGCAATCACACACATTCACGTACATCAAGTAATCACAAAGCAGGCACATCAATTAATATGGTCAGGCTCAATCATGCGCACACCCGCACTCAATCACAATTACATCAGATGCAAACACGCGCATGTACCATTCTCATCCCACTATTCCTTCCATCCTCATTCCTCTTTCATATTACTCGCTAGTGACCCGCGTTGAAGTACATGCCTCAGGCACACTGCGACCATTCATTTTCCACAACACTCGCCAGTGACCTGCGTTGAAGTACATGCCTCAGGCACACTGCGATCATTCATCACATCCGGCCCACGTACCCGTTCAGGTCTCAGGCCCCAATCGCGACCTGAGCATCACACACCCCAGGCCCGATCCCAACTCAGCTCGCGCCAAATGCGACAGGCCTACATGATTGAAATCCGAGTTTATGATACTTCAGTCCAATCCCGATCTCACCCGAGCTGATTGTGTCTCGGACCGATTCTCATTCTTGCTTTTTTTTCAAGCCTCAGCCTGTGCCAAATGCAACAGACCTACGTGATCGCGGCCTGAGTTTATGATACTCGGCCTGATCTCAAACTCGCACTTTCGTACTTACACACACTTTCCCACCATCACTTGCCACACCACAATTTCCTTCTCACTCATGCCCACGCTCCACATGCATTTATCACACGCAACTGGCCCTTCACACGTGGCCCGCACACGCATTATTTTACACGTAGCTCATGCACATTCAGCATAAGACATGGCAATACCAATAATTAATTTAATCTAAATCACGTGTGCACCCAACAAGCATATACAGTCACCCAATTGCACAACAACACACTCAATTTAATCACCACAATTTATTTATAATTTAAATATACATCCAACACGTAAATTCTCATTTTTCTCCCACCAAACGGCGTCAGATTAATTCCAATCCTTCACGGAACTTTCTCGCCATAAAATACCGGTTCTAAAAACCCAACTTGCGTCCCGAACAAATCATCACAGCCCCGTGAACAGTAATTCGCAGCTTGTGAACAGTAAATCACAGCTTGTAATTCACCTCAAATTATCCTCCAAAAATTCTAAAAATAATCCTCAAGGCCCACCACAACATTTCCGATCTTCAATCAACCAAATCAGCACCCGCATAAACTCGATTTCACCCAAATTAAATCATCCTTTGATACCCAATGTCCTAAATCGGGTTTAGGAAGCGACTTACCGAGTTCTAGACTTAAACGGCTAGAACGAGAAGCGGCGGCACTTAAACAGACACGGCGGGGACGGCGACGGCGACGGCGATTGGCTTGCGGCGGCGATCCGGCTCCTTGATTGGGCTCACGGCCACTTAGAGAGAGAGAGAGAGAGAGAGAGAGAGAGAGAGAGAGAGAGAGAGAGAGAGAGAGAGAGGGAAAGAGAGAGAAATATGGCGGCGAGGTTGATGGTAGTGGTGTACGGCGGCGAGCGGCGGCTAGAGGGCGGTCCGGGCGGGGGTGGTGAGCGGCGGTGCCGGCGGTGGCTTCACGGTGGAAGAGGAAGAAGTTCACGGCAAAGAAAAAAAAAGGGGAAGGGTCTCATGGCAAGAGGAGGAGAAGAATGGAGAGAGAAAGAGGTGTTCTTGACCTAAATAGTAAATTTGGAACAAATGTGGAAATGACCAAAACGCCCTTGTCTCACAATTTTAATCCAACGGTCCCGATTCGATCTTATCTTGATCCGACGGCCGAGATTGATTATTGCACAAAAATATCCAAGGGTATACTTGTAATTTCTCAAAAATCTAAGGGTAAAATTGTCCAATCAAAATTTGAGGGCAAAATTACCAAAATGCCCTTTACCCTTAAAGCTTGTCCTTTAATAAATCCTAGGGGTATTTTGGTCACTTTCTCCGTTTCTTGTCCAAATCGAATTTTTCCGAAGGATTTAAGCGCACCAAAAATTCGTACGTGTCACGTGCAACATCGTCCTAACGTTCCGTCGTGACTTCCTAATTTTTCGGTGTCCAATTTGGGCAAAATTTCAATAATTAAATTTTATTAAACGCAACTCGAGCGTTTCTCGAGCTAACGGGCGGCTTGCTGGGGAAATTCGCAAAATTGACTCATGACTGATACTGAATCGAGTCACGTACAAGTCCGTTTGGTGCGTGACGATCTTGGTTGTCATTAAAATCGCGAAGATCAATCACTTGATCCGAGGGGTACGATCGTTCGGTATAATTTCAGAATCATTCGTCAAGTCGTTTCGTGGTCCAACGGAATCACCCGCGATCAACTACTAGGACAGTAGCGAACTGACCCCTAACTATCCTTGGATCGGCCAACAGTGGCTCAAAATATCATTTCCGCGATTTAATGGTCGAAATCCATTCATGATCGAATTTTCTTTAGTCGCGCGAATTTAATTCCCCTATTAGCCTTTTCCTAATGGTTAGTGTGACATCCCGAATTTCGGCCCATTTTTGGGATTTATAAAACGCGTAATTTGTCAGTGTGCTTATAGTAAAATCTCGCCCGGGAGCTGATCACTCCCGGTTATCATTTTAAATTAGAGATTTCGCTAGAATCGCACTCGATCAAATTTGGCCGTTATTTAGACCCCGGACTTGGTAGTCGATTTTCGGGAGTGTCGGGACGAAATAAATTGGACGGTGTCAATATTATTGAAGCCCACGTTGAGATTGTTAGGAATAATGGAAAAAAAGGGGAGTGTTGACCAGGTGCGAATTTGGACTAGTAGACCTCCCTCGTTAAAATTTGGTTTAATTAATTTGACCTTTGTCCCTTTTTATGTGCGAGGCCTTTTATGGACCGGTAGACCACTTTCGGTTTTTAATTTGGACCTTCGGTTTGCAAATAATATTTGAATGTTCAAATATTTCCTTTTATTCTCTCTCTCTCCTATCTCTTCTTTTCTTCTCTGACCGCGCGCGTGTTTTTCCCCCCCCTCTGGTCACGTTTTCCCCGGTCAAACCTGTCTTCTCTCTCTCCTTCTTTTTCTTTTTTCTTTCTTCTTCTCTCTCCTCTCTCTTCTCTTTTCCTTCTTCTCCTTCGCTGGCCTCCCCCGATGCTCCTGCTTCTGATGTTTGCTCTGCAACCCATCGCCGGCGACTAGCCCAGCCGCCGCGCGCCGTCCGACCGCCGATCAAGCTCGCCCCCAGCCTCGCCGCCGTCGCCGCGTCGCCCCGACCGAGCCGCACCGCCGTCGGTCGCCGCGACCTCCCATCGCCGGCCTGCCCGCGAGGCGCGCGAGCAGCAGCTCGCCGCGGTCCGGCGTCGCCCAGCCGTCCGTCGGCCGGCCCCCTCGTCCTCCGACCACCCGAGACGCCGCCGTGCCACTCCCGGCCGCCGCGCGACCCTTTTCCCCCTCTGTTTCTCTCTCCCCCGAAGCCTCCCCTGTTTAGGGCTTCTAGCCTCGCCGCCGCCGCGTGCCGCCGTTCCGGCCGCCGCTGCCTCGCCTCGGCCGTCTAGCCGCTCCCCTCAGTCGCCTCCGCCGCACCGCTGCCCCGTTGGCCGCCACCACCTCCCCTCTCTTCTTCTTCCTCTTTTCCCCGACACCTCCCCTGTTCTGGGTTTCAACCGCCGCGCGCCGCCGCCCCAGCCGTCGCCGCCGCGAGGTCGCCGTGGGCCGCCGTCCCCCTCTCCTTGGCCGACAGTCCCTCCTCTCTCCTCTCCGCCCGTGAGCCTCCTCCCTCTCTCTTCTCCCCTGTTTTGGCCGTGAGAGGCCCTTTGCCGGAGGAGCTCCACCGCCGTCGTCACTGTTCCGGCGTGGGGCTGTCGCCGCGCCCCGCGGTTCAGTCGTTCTTTATCTCTTTCTCTGACCATGACTCTCTCTCTCTCTAGGCCGCGGACTAGCTTAGACCGCCCTCCGCCTAGGCTCGCGCCGTTCGCCAGATTCGCCGCTGCCGTTACTGTTCCGGCGAGGGGTAGCCGCTGTCCAGCCGCCATCGCCGCGTGTTCGGCTCGGTTTGAAGCTTAGGACACCCGGTGAGTTCGACCCTAAGCCCTAGTTAGGCCCTTGTGCATTTCTAGACAAGTTAGGGGTTAAATTTGGGTAATTTGGGGGTTAGGTTGTGGAGATGGTTAGGGGCTGGTGTCGCGGCCTATTTGGTGGTCTGGTGTGATGATTTGGTGGAAGTTTAATGGCCCGAGAGATGCTGTGCATTGGCTGAACAGAATCGGTTTGGAAATTACCCAATTTTGGCGAGACTCGGGTCTAAAACGTGGATTCTAGTGTGCGCTCTTTGTGGCATGTTGGTGGCTGATTACAATGGTGTCTTGGGGAGTCTAATGGAACGTTTTGAGATCATTAAATGGCCCAGCGTGATCGGTTTAGTGGCTGTCCACTTTGGGGCTAGCTGGACTAGGTGCGATTGATTCGAGGTTGGGAGAGTAAGTGCCGGAAACGATGGACTGACCGAGCTAGCGGCTGAATTATCCCTAATTGTAAGTGATTTTGGGGTGTCGTGACACACGTCCAATGCCTTGAGAAAGGAAGTAACTTGATGGACCTCGATTTCTGTGGATTCGTGATGGACTAGTTGTGTGATCTATGCTCGTGAATTGTGTACAGTGCATGAGTGCTTGAATTGATTCCATGGTCGTCCTTATATGTTGGCTGGGCATAATGAAATGTGAATTGAACTTATTGCGTGGTAAATTGAATAGTGGCTGTCCGCTTTGGGACTTCGGTGGTTTAGAAATCGGCAAGTTAGAAGTTAGACCGGGTGATTGCCGGGTGTTCCCGGGTTAATGGATTATCGCTGATTGTTGCTTGTTGAGGCCCAATTGGGGCGTTGCCATGCCACATATTCGTGTGATCGACTTAAAGCCGTGTGTGAATTACATGCCGTGGCTAAATTGAATTGTTGAATTGATTGGGCATGTTTAAATGCGCATCTAATTGCCTTATGATGATCATGTGCTCGTGAGAAATTTGGCATCCATTGTGCATTTAACTGTTGATGACCATTGGGTCATGGCCTTCGGGTCGATTTAACTGTTGATGACCATTGGGTCATGGCCTTCGGGTCGATTTATACAACTGTGGGCCTTCGGGTCGGGCCTTCGGGTCGATTTAATTGTGGATGACCATTGGGTCATGGCCTACGGGTCGAATATAATTGTGACCGACGGGTCAAGCCTTCGGGTCGATTTATTTGTGAGGACCGACGGGTCAGGCCTACGGGTCGAATATAATTGTGACCGACGGGTCAGGCCTTCGGGTCGATTTATTTGTGAGGACCGACGGGTCAGGCCTACGGGTCGAATATAATTGTGACCGACGGGTCAGGCCTACGGGTCGAATATAATTGTGACCGACGGGTCAGGCCTACGGGTCGAATATAAACTGTGGCCTTCGGGTCGGGCCTTCGGGTCGTTATAAATTGTGGCCTTTGGGCCGGGCCTACGGGTCGATTTATTGCTGATAAATGCCTAACCTGCAGGGCAGTGAAATAAATGATTTGGGCTGTGAGCCTATGATTTTATGGTTGTTTAATGGTACACTGCTTAGTGTGTTTAAGTTGCTTGTCAGGAGGTGCACGTTAGCCTAGTTTAGGTTTAGGGAATTACTCACTGAGATTATTCTCATTGTTGTTTAAATCCCAATTTTTCAGACCCCCAGCCTTGAGGATGGCAGGTGTACCGAAGTGTTCTTGGAAGGAGCCCCCGACCGGTTGTAGTGGCCTTTAACTGCCTTTGATTAATGAGCATGGGCTGTAAATGAATTTTATGTCTGGTGCCCAGTATCATTGCCAGTGTCATTATTCGTGCTAGTTGTTGTATGGCTATCCTTGGTTATGTGTATATTATTATTCGGGTGACTTTGAATTGCTTCCGCTTGTGCTTTAAGTCTCTGTGTTGGGCGTCGGGTCGGCGACGCGTCCTGGGACGTCGCAGTCAAATCGACCTCGGCGAGGGATGTGGCGCGCCGTGGGGTTCGGGGCGTGACATCCCCGTTTGAATTGGTATCAGAGCAAGGTCAGCTCGATCCAATAAGGTCGAAGCTTGGAGTGATAAGGAGCGATGACCTTGGGTAGCCAGTAGGGAGACCTTGCATGCTACGTGTACCTCCTGACTGTTTGTGTAGTGATTGATTGGTTGTCGAACTGACCGTAAAATGCAGGTGCGGCAGGACCCAAGGTAAGTACGCGAATCTCCTTGGTTGAGATGATGTGCTATTGTGTAAGATCGCATGCTGGTTGCTTGACTGCTGTTATGTATACCTGCCTAGGACCTTAGACCGGTTTAGCTTGGTTTAGGTCTCTAATCCCTGAATGGGATTATAGCAGGTAAGTGAGTGGTGTGACCGCGTGAGCTTGAGTAGTCGAGGTTGAGGTCGAGGTCGCATAGGTCCACAAACTGGAGTTGCAGAGGGTCCTAGAGGGGATGGGATTTTGAAGGCACTTGCAGAAGTTGGAATCATAATGGGACAGTAGGCTTAAAAAGGAGCTACCGCTAGCTGCTGAGGCTATTGTCGCTACTGTTATCTGTAATCAAGGGATAGGAATTGGGAATCGTCGGATACATCACATGGTGAAACAGTTTCCAAAACTTAAGTAACCCAAGTTGGAGAATATGGTGGTTCTGAGGTTGCGACTCTCTAGATTAAGAATTGGAGAAAGCCTTTGCACTGCTGAAGTGCACGAAGGAAGAAAAGGTGGCCCTAGTGGTGTACCAACTTCAGAGAGTAACAAATGGCTGGTGGGAGGCCACCCGAGGTAAGATTTTCCAGGTAAGCACGATCCCAAATTGGACTACCTTTGTTGAGACCTTCAATGGGAAAATACTTCTCTGAGACTGCACGGGAAAGGAAAATGGCAAAGTTTCTGAGGCTCCATTAGAATCATATAACTGTGGATTAGTATGAGGTTCAGTTCTCAAGGTCGTCTAAGTACGCACTAAGGATGGTCGAGGACCCTGTGGATAGGGAGAGGAGGTTCCGCAATGAACTAAGGCTGGAACTCCGTAATCAGCTGGTGCTATTGAACTTAAAGGATTTCAACGAACCATACGAGAGGGCTCAGATGGTTGAGTAGGATATGAATGAGATGACTACCGCCTCTGGATCATGGTATGTGCCGACTAGGGATAATCGCAATTTTGGTAAGAAGACTATGACTGGGAATAAGCGGTTTGTTTCTCCTGTAAGAAAGAAAATTGAAAAGTCGAACTACTATTATAGCGCCTGTCGCGACCTGCCCCTCGAGGGTCCGATGCTCGGATGAGGCGGGTTTAGAGATAAGTGTTCATGAGATGATTCATATGGCACTTTTTAAAATGATTTTTATTGAAGTGTAAATCTTTTGTTTAGCCATATAACTCTTTGATCATGAACGTGGATTTTCCCTAAATCCATATCTCGCGTGACAGCGGATTGATTTTTTATTTTTTAAGGAGTCGCCACTAGCCTAGGTCGGGGGTCGGCTAGAATACCCAACCGAAACGCGGGAATTTCGTTTCGGTTTCTACGAAAACCAGAGATCAAAGGTTCGGGGACTAGCTTACGTTAATATTTCTATTAACGCCCTTTCGGTACCGCTAAACTTAACATGGTTGTTATCTATATCGTCATGCATTTGTTTTTTACCATTTTCATGCCAAAGTCTTAGTCCACTAGGTGATCATGCATCTTGTTTTTGCATTTTCATTTAAGATTCTAAATTAATCCTATCTTAGTCTAGAAAAAGAAAGAAACAATCAATTGTATTGAAAGACTTTACGTAAAGTAAACACTCGAAGTATTGAAAGGACGAGCTAATTCTAAGTGCGAGAAAATAAAAGGTAAGAACCCGCAACTCGTCGAGTGTTTATTACAACACGAATTGAAAACCCGAGGCATGGTCGGGGATGAATGAATTAAGTACAAATTGAAACCGGATTGGACATCGGTTTAAAACCGTCATCAAATGAGTACAAATCGAGACCGGATTGGACATCGGTCAATCACCTTGGTCTTCTACCATTTCGGATTATTCTTCCATGGACCGCCTCTCGGGTGTCGGTGTTTACATCCATACATTCATTCATAATGACATATGAAAGAACAAAGATGCAATCAAATCACTAATTAAGCACGGGCCTCGGGATCGGCCTTTGTTTTTCATGCGTTTCGATTCATCACCCACTAATCACTTAACATTGTTTGATTAATGGTTAATGATAATGGGCTACCATTTGTATTCACAAAACGGTAACTCATATCAATTAACCCCTAAAGTTGGGTTCTAATGACTATGAATGGGCTACCCGCCGAACATACACCGGGCCTAACATTCATCTAACAAACGCATGCATAGCAATAAAATGAATCATGCGTTTAGGCCCATGGGCCTTATTTCAAAACCAATCAAGCAAGGGGAAGTGGGCTTTATGAGAAAGACCACTTATTCAATTAACATCTAATTCGGATCAATTCTGTTCAAGCATGATTAACTATCCTAATGACGTTCAAATGAAGCGAATCAGGTGTCATTAGAAAGCTTATGACATGAGGAACAAAAGTCATGAAGACCACTTTTCCTAAATCCTAACCTATTTTCCCGAAAAAATCAAATTAAATTTCAGTGACAGGCTGGATTCAGTTCAGTTATGAATTTCAAATTAAAGGCGGGAAAAATAACAAACCTTATCAAAATAGCGTGAAAATTTTTGTGCCGTTAGGATTCCCTGTGTGCAACAACTTTCATGTTTTGAGTTTTTGCTAAAAAGCCCTCCAAATTTTTATAAAATTCGAATTTCGTGAGGGACTCAATTGCAAATGAAAATTTAACCCGAGAAGACTTTTCAAGCAAATCAACCCTTCAAAAATTGCAATTAGGTCCTCAAAATGTTCAGTTGACATAATGAGACCCCAATGAACAACTTTGAAGTTTTGATTTTTTGCAAAAAAGGACCCTAACTTTATCAAATTCGGAGAAACATCTTTTGAACTTCAAAGGAATGAAAATCAGATCTGAACACAGATTCTGATCAAATTGTGAGAATTCCTTTTGAAAATTCAAATGATCTCCGATTTTGATGAAATTAGTATCAATAGAAAGATCTCGATCTCAGGAAGAACTTTCGTGAAGAAAAGTTTTTCATATCTCGAACACACGAATTTATGAAAATTGAAGAACACACGAAGGTCGACTGAAACTAGCATGAAATCCGATCCATATGCAGATGACGTTGTCAATCGTACAAGGCTATCATGCTCGAAATTTTGTGAAAATTTTATGGTGAACAGATCAAGATGTGTTCTACGATTCTCATGAAGGAAGTTTTTCCAGAAAATGATCACAAAAAATCATAAAATTCATCCAACAGCGCAACGTCAGTCAGGGAATCATCAGAACAGACATGAACAGAATATTCCAGATTATGATCTTCACTTCTAAATGTGTTTTGACATAGCAAATGAAGTCCGATCGAGGCATATGATACATCAAATCGAAGCTTAAGACGATTTCTACGACTCTCTAGTTTATCACTTCATCATATTTCGACGTTAACTAGCTCAAAACAGCATCTCAAGCAATCAGGATTTTCTGGTCACGAAATTACAGAATTGAGTTTAAACGTTCTTACCTTGTCTCACGATGATCCAACACTCAAGCGAGCGATCCGACCTCCGTATTCAGACCTGAAATGGCATGGAGACACCTCGGAAAGCTCGGCCGATCTAAGACAATAGATTGCAAGAAATAATGTGAGAATCGACTCGTCTTCGATCAAATGAACGAATCAACAAAAACGAAGTTTAAAGTGGGATCCGGTGGCTGTTTGATGCAAGGCTGGACACCACAGCGTCGTGGAAGCGCCGAGGGAGGTAGTCGGTGTGGCTGGACCGCCGGAGGAGGTCGCCGGAGGGGCGGTTCAGCCGGCTGAACCGGCTGGTTCAATCACCGGCAGTTTTGCCGGTGATTCTGCCGAGGAGAGAATGCCGCCGGAAGAGGGAGCTCCGGCCACCAGCTGTGGTGGCTGGTGTTGCGACCAGCTTGGTGCCGCCGTGGGGGACGCCGGAGTGGCGGTGGCTCGCCGGAGAAGGGCCGGCGAAGGGGCGAAAGGCTCGCGGCCGAGAGAGAGCTCGAGAGGGAGAGAGGCGATCGTGAGAGGGAGAGAGAGGGAGAGAGAGAGAGAGAGAGAGAGAGAGGAGAGAGAAAGTAAATCTGAAAATGAGCATCCCCCCTAATTTTTGGAGGGAAAAATGCTATATACCTTCCCCAACTTTGAATTTTAGCCCTTAGATCAATCAAATGGCTCAAAATGGATCCTTAATGATTAAGAATATTCCTTAATAGCTAAGGATTGATGACATGGCATCATGGATGGTCATGATCAATTTTAGATGAATGGCCATGATTGATTTGCTAATCCCCTAATTAATTTGTTTAATCCTTGAAGAAGGGTATTTTGGTCATTTCTCTTAGTCATTTTTTTGTAATTCTCAATTAAGGTCAATTTTGTCATTTTCGCACTCAAGAGAATGTGACTGACCTCGGTTAGTCCGACCGGATTATTGATCATCAAAATTTTCGACCGGAAAATGACTAATTTGATCGGATTAGTTCAATTTGAATTAAACCGATTTGAATCAATTAGCACTGAATTTTGAGTAATCGCATGATCAAACTAGACTAACAAGTTTAATTGAAGTCTAATTAACCAAATTGAGTCTCAATTCATCAAATTGAATATTAGTCTAGAGTGGGTCAAGTTGAGTTGCATTAATTAGACCAATCACTCTTAGACTTCCTAATCATTGGATCACTAAATTGATCAAATTGACCCAAATTCATGTGATTCTTCCAAAATTGATTTTGAATTTGGGTTTCATATAAGAAATTAGGCTCATTCGTGTCTCAATTACACACATCATGAAGAATCGATCAAAATCACTGATCAGGGCTAAAATTGGGGGTTTTTGTGTTTGGCTTGGAATCACAAAATTGGTTCAAAAATTGGATATAAAATGACCTCTAGATCAAATGTCGTGAAGAACACTAATCTAAAAAATGGCTAGAAAAGAAGTAATTTCATTTTTGGCCGATTTGAATCAAATTCCGCAATTTGGGAAAAAGTTGATTCAAAATCGATTTTTGCAAAATTTCTAATGCCAAAAGTAAATTGAAAGTAAAATAAGATGATTTGGGGATTTTTGAATTTTTCAATTTTTTGGTCAAAGGTTTGACCAAAAGTCAAACCCTAGTTGACTTTTCACTAGGAGTTTGATTTTATGGTCAAATCTTTGAATTTTTCTAAAATTTCCACTTCTAAAGTGAAATTGGACTTGAAAGGAATCTTTTTAAATGAAAAGCCCCAATTTGACCTGGGGTTGACTTTTGGTCAAAGGGTTGACCAAAAAGTCAACGCCAAAGTCAACCATTTGACTTTTCAGGTTTTTGTATGAAACGAATAGAAAATCACTTATAAAAACTAATCCAACAGACGGAATTAAAAAACGACACTTTTTGCTCAAGAAACAGGCTCCGTCGCGATCGGAAACCATAATCTTGAATTTTCATTTTTAATGACACATCGGCTAAAAATTAGGTGTCAACAGCGCCGCATGTCAGTCTTGTGGAAAGAGGCACGGGAAAGGCCCTAGCCCAAGTGGACTTAGAGTGTGTTTTGGAGATGACCAACATGGTCACCAAGTAAGAAATTGCTCGAATTGACAAGCTAGGCCGCCGACGCAACAACAGCAATCACGGGTAGTATATCAAGCGGAAGTTGCCTTAGAATAACCAGGACCGACTATAGGCATAAGGAAGGGTATGTGCTATGGCTAGGACAGAAGCGAAAGATTTGTCTTAAGGATCTAAATGCAATGTGCGATGATGTTTGATGTATTAGAAGTGATTTTTGAAGTTATAGATCTGAATGGTCATGTGAGACATATAATTGCTCTTGGTGAATAGATGCAATCAGTTTATGGATTTTAGAATTGCTGATGACATCCTTTGGCCAGATTTGGATGAACGAGTTATCGCTTGGAAATTTCGGATTTTGTAAAGAACCAAGGTGACTTGCTTTGGGAGACCGTGGGATTGAAAATTGATGGATTGGGCTTCGTCTTTAAGAGATGGAAAGATAATTATTTTGTGATTGAGTTGGCCCTAGAATAGAGCCGATATCTAGAGTGCCGGTTTTATTCACGAGGAAAAAGGACTGAATCGTTAAAGTTGCACATTGACTACAGACAGTTGAATCGGGCGGCCATTAAGAATAAGTATCCATTGTTAAAGATTGATGATCTATTGGATCAGATGCAAGGGGCATCGATATTTTTAAAGATTGACCTAAAGACTGACTATCATCAATTGAGGATTAAGGAGGATGTGCCGAAGGTGGCATTTAGGACGAGATATGTGTACTATGAGTTTACGATGATACCATTTGGACTGACTAATGCCCCTGCTGCTTTCATGGACTTAATGAATCGAGTATTAAAGGAGTTTTTGGATCAGTTCATCATTGTCTTCATATATGGTATCTTGGTGTATTCGAGAAGTTTCGAGGAACATAAGGAACACTTGAAAAAGGTTCTACGGACGTTAATAGAGCACGCACTGTATGCTAAGTTTAGCAAGTGCGAATTTTGGCTGAATCGAGTTGCATTTCTCGGACATATAATTTCCGGAGAAGGAATCTCCGTGGATCCAGCCAAGATTGAGGCAGTAATGGAATGGCCTAGATTGACGACAGTTACTGAGGTTCGGAGTTTCTGAGGACTGGCAGGGTATTGTCGGCGATTTGTGGAAAAATTCTCGGCGATAGCCACTCCGCCGACGAAGTTGCTTAAGAAGGAAACAAAGTTTGAATAGACGGAAAAGTGCGAAGAGAGTTTTTAGGAATTGAAGTAGAGATTGACGACGACGCCAGTGTTGGCGATTCTTTCAGGACCGGGCGGGTATGAGAGCTACAACGATGCTTCACTCAAAGGATTGGGATGCATGCTAATGCAACATGGAAGGGTGGTTGCTTGTGTATCGAGACAGGAAAGGCTAACCAAGTAGCGGATGCCTTGAGCAGGAAATCGAGTATCACACAATTGTTGGCTAAAGAGTGAATTTATTGGAAGGAGCACGGGACTCGGAATTTAAGTTCGAGGTAGGACGCCTCTCCAGTTTGACGGCAACATTAAGGATTGAGCTGGAAGTGCAAGTCAAGATCAGGGCGTTGCAATCTACGAACCTTGAGATCCAGAAAATTTTGAGTATGGTTGACACTAAGAGGAAACCGGACTTTTAGGTGTCCGAAGATGGAATTTTTAAGTTTCGAGGACGTTTGTGCGTGCCCGATGATCTGGAGCTTAAGAAGAGATTTTGTCGGAGGCTCATAGGAATAAATATCGCATTCACTCGGGCAGCACTAAGATGTACCAGAATCTTCGCCAGTACTATTGATGGAGTAGAATAAAAGCGGATGTGACCAGGCATGTGGCTAAGTGTTTAGCGTGCCAACAAGTGAAGGCACATCATTGTAAACCTGGCGGGATGTTGTAGCCGTTGGAAATCCCAATATGGAAACGAAGGCACATTACAATGGATTTTGTAACGGGATTGCCAAGAAGCCAGAGGGGACACGACTCTATTTGGGTGATAGTAGATAGATTGGCCAAGTCAGCGCACTTCCTGGCAGTGCGAAAGGACTTCTAGCTAAAAAGGCTGGCAAAGTATATGTGCGTCGGATAGTTTGTCTTCACGGAGTACTGATATCAATCACATCGGACTGTGATCCCTGATTCACTGCAAATTTTTGGAAGAGTCTGCAATCAGCCATGGGGATTAAGTTGCAATTCAGTACGGCCCATCATCTTCAGACGAATGGCCAGTCTGAAGGGACTATTCAGACCTTGGAGGATATGCTGAGAGCGTGTGTGTTAGATTTTCAGGGCAAGTGGGAAGAACAGTTGCATTTGATGGAATTTGCCTACAATGACAGTTTTCAGTAGAGTATCAGAATGGCACCATTTGAGGCACTTTATGGCAGGGCTTACAGAATGCCGTTGTTTTGGGATGAGGTAGGAGAAAGAAGTATAACGAGTCTGGAGTTGGTTCAGCAGTCGGTAGAAACGATAAAGATTATTCGGGAAAGGTTGAGAGCAGTCCAGAGTCGTCAGAAAAATTACGCGGACCGAAAGCGTAGACCGTTGGAATTTCAAGTTGACGACCATGTATTCCTCAAAATCCTGTCAATGAGAGGACTGTCTCGGTTTGGCAAGAAAGGAAAGTTAAGTCCAAGGTACATAGGCCTATTTGAGATTTTGGAAAGGATTGGAACGTTGGCCTATCGCCTAGCTTTGCCACCGAATTGGTCACAAGTTCATAACATCTCCTACGAGTGGATGACAGGGTGTCGTATGTGGAAAAAGCAGTTCGGATCGAGGACAAAATAGAGAAAGTGTTACGAAGCAAGAAAATTACGATGGTCAAGGTAATTTGGGAACACCATGAAACTGAAAGTGCGACGTGGAAAAGCGAGGAAGCTGATGCAACACCAGTTCTCCCCCATTTGTTTGGATGATTGGGTAGGATTGTAAATTTCGAGGACGAAATTTTTGTAAGGGGGGAAGAGTTGTGACATCCCGAATTTCGGCCCATTTTTGGGATTTATAAAACGCGTAATTTGTCAGTGTGCTTATAGTAAAATCTCGCCCGGGAGCTGATCACTCCCGGTTATCATTTTAAATTAGAGATTTCGCTAGAATCGCACTCGATCAAATTTGGCCGTTATTTAGACCCCGGACTTGGTAGTCGATTTTCGGGAGTGTCGGGACGAAATAAATTGGACGGTGTCAATATTATTGAAGCCCACGTTGAGATTGTTAGGAATAATGGAAAAAAAGGGGAGTGTTGACCAGGTGCGAATTTGGACTAGTAGACCTCCCTCGTTAAAATTTGGTTTAATTAATTTGACCTTTGTCCCTTTTTATGTGCGAGGCCTTTTATGGACCGGTAGACCACTTTCGATTTTTAATTTGGACCTTCGGTTTGCAAATAATATTTGAATGTTCAAATATTTCCTTTTATTCTCTCTCTCTCCTATCTCTTCTTTTCTTCTCTGACCGCGCGCGTGTTTTTCCCCCCCCTCTGGTCACGTTTTCCTCGGTCAAACCTGTCTTCTCTCTCTCCTTCTTTTTCTTTTTTTCTTTCTTCTTCTCTCTCCTCTCTCTTCTCTTTTCCTTCTTCTCCTTCGCTGGCCTCCCCCGATGCTCCTGCTTCTGATGTTTGCTCTGCAACCCATCGCCGGCGACTAGCCCAGCCGCCGCGCGCCGTCCGACCGCCGATCAAGCTCGCCCCCAGCCTCGCCGCCGTCGCCGCGTCGCCCCGACCGAGCCGCACCGTCGTCGGTCGCCGCGACCTCCCGTCGCCGGCCTGCCCGCGAGGCGCGCGAGCAGCAGCTCGCCGCGGTCCGGCGTCGCCCAGCCGTCCGTCGGCCGGCCCCCTCGTCCTCCGACCACCCGAGACGCCGCCATGCCACTCCCGGCCGCCGCGCGACCCTTTTCCCCCTCTGTTTCTCTCTCCCCCGAAGCCTCCCCTGTTTAGGGCTTCTAGCCTCGCCGCCGCCGCGTGCCGCCGTTCCGGCCGCCGCTGCCGCGCCTCAGCCGTCCAGCCGCTCCCCTCAGTCGCCTCCGCCGCACCGCTGCCCCGTTGGCCGCCACCACCTCCCCTCTCTTCTTCTTCCTCTTTTCCCCGACACCTCCCCTGTTCTGGGTTTCAACCGCCGCGCGCCGCCGCCCCAGCCGTCGCCGCCGCGAGGTCGCCGTGGGCCGCCGTCCCCCTCTCCTTGGCCGACAGTCCCTCCTCTCTCCTCTCCGCCCGTGAGCCTCCTCCCTCTCTCTTCTCCCCTGTTTTGGCCGTGAGAGGCCCTTTGCCGGAGGAGCTCCACCGCCGTCGTCACTGTTCCGGCGTGGGGCTGTCGCCGCGCCCCGCGGTTCAGTCGTTCTTTATCTCTTTCTCTGACCATGACTCTCTCTCTCTCTCTAGGCCGCGGACTAGCTTAGACCGCCCTCCGCCTAGGCTCGCGCCGTTCGCCAGATTCGCCGCTGCCGTTACTGTTCCGGCGAGGGGTAGCCGCTGTCCAGCCGCCATCGCCGCGTGTTCGGCTCGGTTTGAAGCTTAGGACACCCGGTGAGTTCGACCCTAAGCCCTAGTTAGGCCCTTGTGCATTTCTAGACAAGTTAGGGGTTAAATTTGGGTAATTTGGGGGTTAGGTTGTGGAGATGGTTAGGGGCTGGTGTCGCGGCCTATTTGGTGGTCTGGTGTGATGATTTGGTGGAAGTTTAATGGCCCGAGAGATGCTGTGCATTGGCTGAACAGAATCGGTTTGGAAATTACCCAATTTTGGCGAGACTCGGGTCTAAAACGTGGATTCTAGTGTGCGCTCTTTGTGGCATGTTGGTGGCTGATTACAATGGTGTCTTGGGGAGTCTAATGGAACGTTTTGAGATCATTAAATGGCCCAGCGTGATCGGTTTAGTGGCTGTCCACTTTGGGGCTAGCTGGACTAGGTGCGATTGATTCGAGGTTGGGAGAGTAAGTGCCGGAAACGATGGACTGACCGAGCTAGCGGCTGAATTATCCCTAATTGTAAGTGATTTTGGGGTGTCGTGACACACGTCCAATGCCTTGAGAAAGGAAGTAACTTGATGGACCTCGATTTCTGTGGATTCGTGATGGACTAGTTGTGTGATCTATGCTCGTGAATTGTGTACAGTGCATGAGTGCTTGAATTGATTCCATGGTCGTCCTTATATGTTGGCTGGGCATAATGAAATGTGAATTGAACTTATTGCGTGGTAAATTGAATAGTGGCTGTCCGCTTTGGGACTTCGGTGGTTTAGAAATCGGCAAGTTAGAAGTTAGACCGGGTGATTGCCGGGTGTTCCCGGGTTAATGGATTATCGCTGATTGTTGCTTGTTGAGGCCCAATTGGGGTGTTGCCATGCCACATATTCGTGTGATCGACTTAAAGCCGTGTGTGAATTACATGCCGTGGCTAAATTGAATTGTTGAATTGATTGGGCATGTTTAAATGCGCATCTAATTGCCTTATGATGATCATGTGCTCGTGAGAAATTTGGCATCCATTGTGCATTTAACTGTTGATGACCATTGGGTCATGGCCTTCGGGTCGATTTAACTGTTGATGACCATTGGGTCATGGCCTTCGGATCGATTTATACAACTGTGGGCCTTCGGGTCGGGCCTTCGGGTCGATTTAATTGTGGATGACCATTGGGTCATGGCCTACGGGTCGAATATAATTGTGACCGACGGGTCAGGCCTTCGGGTCGATTTATTTGTGAGGACCGACGGGTCAGGCCTACGGGTCGAATATAATTGTGACCGACGGGTCAGGCCTTCGGGTCGATTTATTTGTGAGGACCGACGGGTCAGGCCTACGGGTCGAATATAATTGTGACCGACGGGTCAGGCCTTCGGGTCGATTTATTTGTGAGGACCGACGGGTCAGGCCTACGGGTCGAATATAATTGTGACCGACGGGTCAGGCCTTCGGGTCGATTTATTTGTGAGGACCGACGGGTCAGGCCTACGGGTCGAATATAATTGTGACCGACGGGTCAGGCCTACGGGTCGAATATAAACTGTGGCCTTCGGGTCGGGCCTTCGGGTCGTTATAAATTGTGGCCTTTGGGCCGGGCCTACGGGTCGATTTATTGCTGATAAATGCCTAACCTGCAGGGCAGTGAAATAAATGATTTGGGCTGTGAGCCTATGATTTTATGGTTGTTTAATGGTACACTGCTTAGTGTGTTTAAGTTGCTTGTCAGGAGGTGCACGTTAGCCTAGTTTAGGTTTAGGGAATTACTCACTGAGATTATTCTCATTGTTGTTTAAATCCCAATTTTTCAGACCCCCAGCCTTGAGGATGGCAGGCGTACCGAAGTGTTCTTGGAAGGAGCCCCCGACCGGTTGTAGTGGCCTTTAACTGCCTTTGATTAATGAGCATGGGCTGTAAATGAATTTTATGTCTGGTGCCCAGTATCATTGCCAGTGTCATTATTCGTGCTAGTTGTTGTATGGCTATCCTTGGTTATGTGTATATTATTATTCGGTTGACTTTGAATTGCTTCCGCTTGTGCTTTAAGTCTCTGTGTTGGGCGTCGGGTCGGCGACGCGTCCTGGGACGTCGCAGTCAAATCGACCTCGGCGAGGGATGTGGCGCGCCGTGGGGTTCGGGGCATGACAGTTAGCATTTCCAGGAATGATCAGTTCCGGACGAGAATTTACTGCGAGCACTTTTCATAAAACTCAGTTATTTCATAATTTCTAATTGGCGGAAATTTCGGAATGTCACAGTAGCTATAGTTTTTCGATTTCATTCAATGTAGCGAACGGATTATTGGAATTAACTATAAATTTTAAACTTGCATATAAAATAAGATCTATTTTATATTATTTTTCTCTCAAAATTAAGTGAATGCCTTTTCTAGATGAAAAATTATATAAGCAATGAAATAGGCTATACTTTGAATCATAGATAATATTCATGTAGTAATATATAATCAACAGGTGATTTGACCGGCAGTGTCTATTAGTAAGTTGTGTGGTCAAACAAAAATATTTTTATTATTAATTTTTATGCATCCTTTACATTAAAATGAATGTCTTTTTCTATGTTAAGTTTATTCAACTAATGGAATAAGCTTACTTCAAATCATAACCATTTTTTTGGTGATATGATTTACGTATTTCAATTTTTTCTAGAACTAATTTTATTGTAACATGAGAATTTAGTGAAAATTACTCATTTAATGAATAAGCTATACTTCAATTTATCAACAATTATGGATAAGATACTCTATATCTTCTTTCTCCTTTTCATTTTGCTTCAATTTACATTTTTCATTAATTTCTACTATCATAGTAGGTTTTCAAATAGGCCATATCATTTAAAATTATATTTGGAGATACTTCTTTAATATCCATTTTTTCAATTTGAAACTCGATAATGTTGAGGAAAACTCCTATTAATTTTGAAGTTGACAAAACCTTCCGCGTTATTATAAGTCTGATACTTATTCTGAACTAACTTATTCCAGGTATATATATTCTGGGAGCTCAGAAGGAAATTATTCAAACTTTACAAGATGTCAAAAGCCTTATTGAAGACCCACATAATCTTAGTTCTGAGATTCAGACGCAGAAGATATTCAGACACAGATGTAGAAGTTCTTCAGATGCAGACGCAGAAGTTCTTCAGATGCAGATGCAGATGCAGAATTTCTTCAGACGTAGATGCAAAATTCAGAACCAAACATAACAGCTAGTGATTCGGTATGGATTTCACAGAAGGAAAGTTTTGATTGTTTCAATCTGAGGCTATAATTGATTGACAATCAAATACTACGACAAGTATGCATTACAACGGACAAAACTCTACTTATGGAAATCAAGATTCTGATTGTATGGGTGACTAGAATCAGCAGGATTCAAAATCTGTATCCAACGGTTACTCAATCCTTGTTATACAAATCTGTCCAAGGTAAAGATTGGAAGATGATCCTCTAATAGCTGTCCAACGGCTAGTTTGGATGTAGAGGTGTATTTAAGGAGATCAACGAGCAGCAAAAGAAAAACATATTCAAGAATCAACAAGTCCAAAGTCTGAGTATACTCCAATCATTACTCTTGTCTTGCTAAGCCAAAATCTAAGATCTTGAGGGTTACTTTGTAAGAGTAATTGTGTAAGATAGAGAGACCTATCATACACGAGAGTGCTATCACTCAGAATCTGTAAAATCTTCTTGATTACATAGTGAAATCTAGTCGGTAGGCTGTAAGCGTGGGAGAGTGGACGTAGGCTTGCTATAAGTCGAACCACTATAAACTTGTGTGCAGTTTTCTATCCCTTATCTCTTTATTTACATACTGCACATCAAGAATATCGTATGTATAATCTGTCTTGAATCTGAATTTTATTCAAACTCTTCTGTGATTTGTTTTATTTCTGCATAAATATTTAAAATTGTTTAAGATCACCTGTTCACCCCCATCTAGGTGATCCTTGCTAGCTACTTCAGATAAAAGATATAACTTTATAGATTATACGTCAATAATTTAAAACTTATCAAGAAGTTCATATATATGGTCGTACGGTACAGGTGTCAAAGCAAATGACAACATATGCTCAATCCTAAATAATGAAGTTACGCTGTAGATAGTTTTATGCGCTTATGTAAAACAGTTCAAAAGCGATACACCGATATTCTTAAATTTTAATCCCGTGCATTTATGCTAATTGAAACTAAATTCGAATAAGTGTTAGGAAACAAAAATACAAGTCGGTACTCATGGCTAAACAACATCGCAAGATAATTACACAGTCCCGACATAGTTAATTCAATGTAACAAAAATGAAATTTCTTCGAAACTTAGGTCATGTGGAAGAACCATCATCCTCCTCTAATGCATGCAAACTGAGTGATGGTTAGAGAGTATAGTCACACAAAAGAATAATGATTATGGACTAAAAACCTACATTTTTCAATTGTTTTGTTTTTGATTAAGTGTTTAGATAATTGATTGAATCTATGATTAGACAAGTTTCTTTTTTTGTTATTGAAAAGATCCAGTGGTACCAATGTCGATGAGACGATGAGTTCAAAGTCGTAAGTACTCAAAGCGTTCATAGATATTTACAAAAATATTTCAAAGTTGGGTGGAGTTAAATTTTTTTTTTATCTCACTCCTCTCTTCTATATACATGTGCGCGTGATACTCACGGAGATCGAACCCCAGACTTGGTACTCTTCGGCTCGACCTCCCAATTTCTGTATCAACAGGGTCACATGTGTAACAGTCTGAATTTTCGATCCTTTTCCCGGAATTTAAGAAATGAATATTTTGGCCAATGCACTTATAGTGAGATCTCACCCGGAAATGCGCATTCACGGGATGCTAACCTTAGGGGTAAGGCTATTACGGGATTGAGTTCGCACGACCAAAGAACTCAACCTGAGTTCGATCTTTGATCATATGGATTGATGAGAAAATGTTTTGAGCCAACCGAGACCGGTCTATTTGATTGATCGTGTCCGAAGGGAACTAACAACATACCCTCGCAATTATATGACAACCGAGGTCGTCCCGGGTGGAGTGAACTTAAACGTGATTTGACTTGGTGTCGGTCACGGGTCGAGAGCGCGTAATCCCAATGAGCCACCAGTTAGCCAGAGATAAGCTAAAGTCGCGATGGTTCAATTCTAGTCATTTCTTGGAATTCGGGCCCGGGAATCGAGAATTTTGAAATTGACAATTTTGAGCGACCGATGACGTTTTTGGCTTGGCCAACCTTGAGGCCACCCATTTCTGCAAAAAAATGGATTCCGGTTTGGGACCGGAAAAATTACGATTTTGCCCCTCTGGTCATCGATGTCGATTTTGAGGTCATTTGAGGTTATTTTTCGAGGCCGATGATATTTTGGGGTGGCCACGCACATTTAGAGTTATTAAAATTAAAAATTAGAATTTTGGCTTGGAAATGAAAAATAATATTATTTTATTCCCAGGACTTTGCAGTCGATTTTCGAGGACTTAAGAGGCTATTTTCCCGAATCCGACGCCATATTATGTTGGCCACACTCATTTGGGGTTGGTACAGGCGAAAATTGAAATTTCGCCCCGGGACCGAAAAATGACCATTTTGCCCCTGGGCTATTTTTGGGTTTCGAATTTTGGGATATTTTTGGGATGAATCAGGTCTGAAAATCAGCTCAATTATTGGACTTTGGACATTTTTGCCCTTCAATTATTGGATAGAGACAAATAAGGGCCGTCGGATCAAGGGCAAAATGGGAAATCGCGTAGGATCGCGACACGTGTCACCCCACCAGCCCACATATTTGACCGGTCTGATCTCTCTCTCTCTCCTCACCTCCCATTTGACCAGAACCCCCCCATCATCTCCCTTACGTTTCCTCCTCCTCCACCGTTCTCTCTTTCTCTTGACCATTCACGCCGGAGCTCGCCGGACCGTCGCCGGAGCTGCTGGTCGCCGACAGTCGCTGCTGCTGCCTCGTCCAGCCACCACTCACCAGCAGCACCGCCCCACCTTGTCTCTCTCTCTCTCTCCTTTTCCTCATTCGGCGCAAGGAAACGCCGTGTACCGCCACTTGGAGGCCGACCGCCACCGCGCCGGAGCCCGATCAGCCGAGCCGCTGCCTCCACGACGTCCAGCCACGCCGTACATCGCCACACGTCGCCGTCTGTATGGCGTCTGTACGTCGGCGTCCGTACGTCGTCGGTGACGCCGCTGCTACTACTGCTACTGTTCCGACCCCTGTCAAGCCCAGCTTGCCCTATTTTTCTTAGGTAAGTGTTTTTTCCAAATGTCATTTAGGACCTCGGGTATTTCTAGGCTCGTTTAGGACCCGTTCTAGGAAAATTTGGTGGCTGTTTTAGGACTGAATTAGGGGCTGGATATTTGGTGGTTACGGACTGATTTGGCGATGAAATTTCGAGGTTTAGGAGGCTTGACTAGGGCTGTGATGTTGAGGACTGATCGGGGATTAAATGTGTGATCGATTGGAATTATTGTGGCTTGAATGGGCTTATTGGAATGTTGTTTCGGTTGCATTTGTTGGCTGATTTGGGAATGTGTTTCAGGTTGTGTATTTGTGGCCGTATATGTCACGTGCGTGGCCGTGTGTGCCCGTGTGTGTGGCTGTGAATGTGGTGGTGTGGTAATGCATTCGCGTATTGAATTCAAGCGCCAAGAATGTGTGATTGGGTGGCGTGTTCATGTGTCGAGTGTGTATGGCCGTACCGTGTGTTCGCGTGGCAAGGATGTGAAATGGTAAAATGTGTGTGAGGTGTGAGATTTTGTGTGACTGTGTGTTTGTGTGGTGGCGTGGTACGTGTGGAATGAGTGGAATGAAGGTATGGGGGTGTAGGATTGATTGGAAAAGGTTCGTCCTGAGGCGTGTACGTTTACGCGGGACGATACCATCCCAGACGGGGTGACAATGCTCGGCCCGACGGGGTGACGATGCCTGACGTGGTCAGAAGATCATTGGCCCGATGCATTTTACGCAGGCGCGGTAGAAGGAAAGTGTGTGTAGGATTCCGTCCTGAGGCGTGTTCGTTTACGCGGGATGATGCCGTCCCTGACAAGGTGACGATGCCCGGCCTGACGGGGTGTCGATGCCTGACGAGGTCAGAAGACCGTTGGCCTGATGCGTTTTACGCGGGCGCGGTAGTGGTGGAAGAGTTGAGAATGAGCGAAAATTGACTTGAGGTGCGAGGTTTGAGAAAGTGACACGTGGTGTGAGTTGGTGTGCGAGTGTGTTTGTATCGCGTGATGTGATGCTTAATTATGGGGTAAAAACTGCTAGGCATGGTATGGGACGTGCCCAAGTGGTTTCTGTCTTATAATTGAGGCACGCGCGCATTTGTGATGTATTGCTGTGGTATATTGACTGTATTACTGACTAACGTGCAGGGACGTGCATGATGGATTCCGGGTAGGGTCGCGTGTGATTGTTAGTTGGTTGATAGATTGTGTATTATGTGTGTTTCGTCTGGTGGTACGTGAGTGCCTACGTGGGGGTTGGGATTGTACACTTATTGAGATTCGTCTCACGGTTATATAACCGCCACTTTCAGACCCCCAGCCATAAACCCAGGAAACCGCCTCCTCTTTTTGAAGTGCGAGGAGCTGCCCATGGTGCCCGGTGGATTCGCAGGCGATGCCCAAGAGATTTCTAGAGGATTGAGCCAGATGAATTAGGGGTATAATGGAGAAGGGCGACCCTTAGGTTTTTCCCTAGGGTATTTTAGGGGTTGTGTAAATCGGGTTGACCCATGGGGAAGTTAAGTTAATCAGACCCTGATCTTTTATTATGACGGTGATTTCGGATGTTGGTTTGTTGTTTATGTCTGTAATATGATGTTTATATATTTAGTGTTGTATGAATATGTGGTTGCTGGATTGTTCTGTTGTTCTACCCCGTTGTCGTCATTATTTGTCTGGGGTTTTGTTATTCGCTTCCGCATGTGGCTCTGATGTTTGGGTTGGGTCGGCGACGTTCTTGGGACGTCGCATCATTTCGACCGGAGTAGGGGATGTCGCGAGCTCGGAGGGGTTCAGGGCGTGACAACATGTTTGTTGGCAGATGGAGTCAACTGACTAGTGATGTTATGTGGCAAACGATGTGCGCTCTTTTTATTGGACCTTAGCCGATTTCGTCGGGTCCTTCTGAGGTCAAACTCAAGAGGCTTCCTTTGCTTGTGGTGTGCAGCTCGGCTCCCACGAAACGCTCAAGCCAGCCTAGGGGAGCTCAAGAAAACTATGCATCATCAAGTTTACACATTGGCTACACATGGACATGCCTAATTTATGCATCCCTACCTAGAAAACCAAAAAGTGATCTAGGATTGTGCCCTTAACATTGTTTTGCACGACGCCAAACTAAACAAAACAGCTTGCAGTCAGGGGTTGCCTTTGAGAAACTACAGATCAATTTGTCGTTTCATACTTTCTTCTTCTCCTTAGCAGGATTAGAGTTTGGATCGACGTCTTTCTGTCGAATACTTTTCGTTCTCTTGCTTGACCTGTAATCCAAGGCTTGCTCCACTCTTTGATTTTCAGTTCTGTACTTGGACATCCGCATACATTGACACGAGCTAGAGGTTGAAGCAAACACGTACCTTAGAAACAAAACTGTACTGGCCATATACCATCATAATTTAGAAAAAGTTGATGCCCGCGAGTTATCTCACGAGTCTCTGAGCAACCGGGTTTCCACGCTAATATATCTAAATTATGAAAATATGAAAAAAAAACCTTCAATGAGATAATAATAGAAAGTACTTCTACACTAAAGTCGAATTGTCTTTGCTTAGCTAAATGGACATTGGATCAGTCGACAATGTCGCCTTTGATTTTTGATGCCGTCTCATCTCCTAAGCTTTTATGACGAATCAATGTGAAGCCTATTTTTATCATTCGGTTGAAGATAAAGTCACTCTGAATAGAAGCAGTGAATTCGCAAGTGTTTGACAATTCAACGGTTGGAAGGAAGAACGATCCAATCCCACCCACTGCCCTGATGCTGAATCTACTTTCGACTAGCTTGACTTTCATTACCAAAGATCACTATGAAAACCAATGTCTCTGCAATTAATTTTAGTCTCCTTTACTTCGTAAATGCCGTCGAGAATATACTTAATCAAGTAGATTGAAAGATACAAATTAAAATTTGAGAAGGGCCTTTTTGAAGGGATGTATCGAGAATCAAAACAGAACGATTACGCAGAAAATAGAGAAAATAGACGATGCACGAATTTACTTAGGTTCACCCTCGATTAAAGCTACGTTCTGCAAAGAGATTTCACTATGATTTCGGTTTACAGCCACTCGACTCGTTACAATGATCAGAAAAACGAGCAAAATATATATATATATATATATATATATATATATATATATATGCTCCAAACGGGCCCAAAACCTAAACCTATATGAAATCTCTTAATTTCGCACCATGCGGGCTCACCGGCGAGCGGGGCAGCCGTCCTCTGACCGGGCAGCGGAACCTCCGTCGGGAGGCGCTGCCCCCGAACCCCCGCCCGCTAACCGGGCAGCGGGGCACCCGTGTCGGGGGCGCTGCCCCCGAACCCCCGCATTCCGCACGCATGGGTCACATGTCGTTAGACAACACCTCAATTTTCCTAAACTCACGTGGGCGTACCCGGTGCGAGAAACAAGGATTTCCGAAATATTCGCCAACTCCAACACTTTTGGCATCCTAGGTACAGTATTGTTAGCTATACGCTGGATTCTTATATGAATCAGCAGATCCCTTGAATCAACAGAAGGAAAAAATTTCTCGCGCATCATTACTAACTGAACTCATCCGTTAACATGTACTTCCTTCTCTCTGTATCTGCTTTTCCCAGAGGTCGATTTAATTTGTTAACGAGTTTTGTGCCACGTTTTACGTATTTTTTTATTCTGTCTGTTGTCGTTAATATAGCGGAGTATGAATTGATCCTTACTCGACGGGGCACGCTTTTACCGACCGCACATCCTCCCTACTAATGACAAGACTTGACGTAAGTACTTGAAAAATTATGTCTTCTGGCAAACTTAAATTTGTCATTCAACGAATGGGACGCGAAAACTTCTAGGTGACAACCCGTTGACTCTTCAATGGAAAATTTTAGGAAATTTCCCGGAAACTTCTTGGATAGCTCAAGGTGTTGACTATATGGACTCAAGGGATATCCGAAGACCAGTGCCTTCTTCCCTATTCCCATGACGCCCGAGGCTGAGAGGTTATCATATTGAGAGCCCAAGCTCAGATCATCCAGCAAGAGATTGATTTCCTTCCAGGTGCTAATCTTCCTAATTTGCCGCATTATCGAATGAATCCGAAGGAGAATCAGATTCTACAAGAGCAGATGGGAGATCTCCTTCGAAAGGGCTTCTTGCGTGAAAGCAAAAGTCCATGTGCCGTTCCTGCGCTTCTCACGCCAAAAAAAGACGGCACCATGCATATGTGTGTAGACAGTCGTGCCATTAACCGGATTACTGTCAAGTATAGGTTTCCGATTCCACGACTTGATGATATGCTAGATAAACTTGCTGGATCACGGATTTTTACGAAGATCGACCTTCGAAGCGGATACCACCAAGTTCGCATCCGTCCTGGCGACGAATGGAAAACGGCCTTCAAGACACGTGCGGGTTTGTACGAATGGCTTGTCATGCCGTTTGGACTCACTAACGCGCCTAGTACTTTCATGCGTTTGATGACTCAGGTTCTCAAACCTTTTCTTGGCAAGTTTATAGTAGTTTTCTTTGATGATATACTCATATATAGTCCAGATGGGCGTCTACACATGGAGCACTTGAGGGATGTCCTACTAGCCTTGCAGCAAAATAAATTGTTCATTAATTTGAAAAAGTGCAGTTTCATGACAGAACGCCTCTTGTTTTTGGGTTTTGTTGTTGGTGCGGATGGACTTCACGTTGATGCAGATAAGGTGGCCGTGATTCGCAATTGGCCAGTTCCAAAGAATGTTGGCGAGGCTCGAAGTTTCCATGGTCTTGCAACATTCTATAGGCGTTTCATTCGAGATTTCAGTACTATTATAGCCCCGATCACTGATTGTTTAAAGAAGGGCAAATTCCATTGGAGAGAAGAAGCTTCGGCCAGTTTTGCTCTTATAAAAGAAAAACTCTCCACGGCACCGGTATTGATGCTCCCTGATTTTGAGAAGGTGTTCGAGCTGGACTGTGATGCTTCCGGCGTCGAGATTGGCGCTGTCCTTTCCCAAGAAGGTAAGCCTATAGCCTTCTTTAGTGAAAAACTTAATGAAGTTCGCCAGCGTTGGTCGACGTATGAGGAGGAATATTATGCTGTCGTGCGAGCTATAAAGCATTGGCAGTCCTATCTTTATCAGCAGGAATTTGTTCTTAACACTGATCACCAGGCTCTTAAATATATCAAGAGTCAGAAGCACTTAAATCGAATGCATGCACGATGGGTTTCTTTTCTGGAGCAATTTAATTTTGTGCTTCGTCACAAAGCAGGCCATTTAAATAAAGTGGCAGATGCGCTAAGTCGACGTGCTGCGACACTCGTGACCATGCGCACTGATGTTGTCGGTTTTGATCACTTATGCTCTCTTTATCCTGAGGATGATGATTTTGGTGATATATGGGAGAAGTGTTCTAAAATAGGTTGTCATGGCGATATGGTAATTCAAGAAAAATTCTTGTTCTTTGGCAATAGATTATGCATTCCACGTGGTTCATTGCGTGAACAACTCATTCGAGAGCTTCATGGTGGTACTCTCGGCGGACATTTGGGGCGAGATAAAACTGTAGCCTTGGTGGAGGAGCGGTACTATTGGCCTCAACTAAAGCGAGACGTGGGGCGATTTGTCAGTAAATGCTACATTTGCCAGACCGCTAAGGGCCACTCTCAGAACACTGGTCTTTATACCCCATTGCCTATTCCTTCAGGTCCTTGGGTAGACATATCGATGGACTTCGTGTTGGGACTTCCCCGCACTCAACGGGGTTTGGATTCTGTTTTCGTGGTGGTTGACCGGTTTTCGAAGATGGCGCACTTCATCCCTTGTAAGAAAACTTCGGATGCTTCGCATGT
The DNA here is from genome assembly GCA_031216235.1 of Syzygium jambos. Lineage (NCBI taxonomy): Eukaryota > Viridiplantae > Streptophyta > Magnoliopsida > Myrtales > Myrtaceae > Syzygium > Syzygium jambos. The sequence goes on along the minus strand of CM062221.1, from coordinate 22,205,950 downwards.
GGCAAGTTTATTCTTTCGTGAAGTAGTCCGTCTCCATGGTGTACCGAAGACAATCACTTCCGATCGTGACACGAAATTTCTAAGCCATTTTTGGCGTACTTTATGGCGTTTGTTTGGGACTGATTTACAGTATAGTAGTTCTTTCCATCCCCAAACGGATGGTCAGACGGAAGTTGTGAATCGTATTATGGCGGATATCATTCGCTGCCTCTGCAGTGATATGCCTAAGCAGTGGGACCGGTATCTTGCTCCTGCTGAGTTTGCCTTCAACAACTCGGTTAAACCGCTCTATCGGTACATCTCCCTTTCAGGTCGTTTATGGGCGTACACCGCAACATACTCTGGATTTAGTTCCCTTGCTCAAGATTCCTGGCTATAGTTTCGCGGTGGAGAATTTGGCGACCAGAATTAATGAAGTCCAAGCTGTTGTTGCTAGTCAATTGGCTGCTTCTAATTCAAAGTATAAGGAGGATGCTGACAAACGGCGACGTTTGAAAATTTTTGAGGTAGGCGATGAGGTAATGGTTTTCCTGCGAAAGGAGCGTTTTCCTGTAGGTACCTATAATAAACTGAAGCACAAGAAGATTGGTCCTTGCCGCATCCTGAAGAAGATCAACGACAATGCCTATGTAGTTGACCTTCCTGGTGATCTCAACATTTCCCCTACATTTAATGTGGCAGACTTATTTGAGTATCATGCTTCCGATACACCCCTTTATCCTAATCATAACTCGAGGGCGAGTTTTTCTGAAGAGGGAGGGAATGATGTAGAACAGTTAGCCTGTGATTATCTTGAACAATGTGATCGCCGTAATCACCGGAAATCTCGAAAGTTTTTCTGATTTTGGGGAAAATAACCATTCAAGCAGTTTCCTATATTATTATTTAGGCAGTTTCCTATATTACCAGTCAAGCAGTTTCCTATATTATTATTTAGGCAGTTTCCTATATTACCAGCCAAGCAGTTTCCTATATTATTTAGACAGTTTCCTATATTACCAGTCAGGCAGTTTCCTATATTATCATTTAGGTAGTTTCTTTAATTATTCGGTTTCCATTAATATTAGGAGTCCTATCTCTATATATAAGATGTCTGTTTTGTAATCAAGAACATAGTATTATTGAATAAAAATTTCGAGTTCTTTGGAGTTGTTCCAAATTTATGCTTCTCTCTGCGTCAACTTTCCTTGGAGAACGAGAGGATTTGATATCCGCGGTGTTTAAAGATCCTACAATGGAGAGAGGGACGAATTCATGGGAATCATCCGGACCTCCATTCGAGGTTTTTCTAAGTTTTCGAGGAGAAGACACTCGTCATACATTCACCGATTTTCTTTACTGTGACATGTCTTGTGTCGGGATCCTCGTCTTTAGGGACAGTGAATCCCTTCATGTCAGTGAAGAAATCGGTGGTAAACTTCTGCAAGCAATTGAGAATTCCAAGATCTACATTCCTATATTCTCCATGAATTATACTTCAAGTCGCTGGTGCCTCCGAGAGCTCGCATACATGGTTGAGTGCACATCGAAATCGAATGGGAACAAAGAGATTCTGCCCATTTTCTTGGATGTGGAACCTGCCGATGTCAAGCTGAATACAGAGTTGTACAGACAAACTCTTTCAAAGCACCAGAAGACGCCGTGCAGTGAAGCATGGTCATGGGAAAAGGCTCTCATTAAGGTGGGCAAGATAAAGGGATGGAACTGGAACAAAGATGAAAGGTAAATGTCATCTGTAGATTTCCTTTTCCTCCCTATTCCGTGTAATTGCGGTATTGCTTGGTGAAAACATAGTTTATTCTATTATTAGTGTTTCATTCTTTTCATTGTTCTCCCATTTTCCAAATTTCTTTTATTTTCACGGTAATTAAGGATAAAAGACAGATTTTCTTCAAAAATGGAAATACAAATATATTTTAATCACGTAAAATTCATATATATTGCACATGCTAATGACAAAATTAATAGAATAGCTGTAACAAAATAAAAGTGCAGAAAATATAGCGTAACAGTTGAAGGTTCTTGAGTAAATGTGTACTACTGGAAATTTAAGAGGATTTTGTGTAGTTTCCTCCGATATCTTTCATCCCCATTTATATGGCGGTGCGATTTTTAACTTTCGATTTCATAAGCATTGAAGAAAAATCTAGAAGTATAAGGGCCAGTGTATATGTAAGGAATATTAGAATGAAACGATTACTTGAAAAGGTGAAAAGCTCTGTTCTCTCATGAATATCGGCACTATAGCGGTGATCGCTCCTAGCAGCTCCACCAAGTCGCCAGCCAGCCACCGCAGCAGCTCTCCATCAGTCGCCGCCACTTCTTCGTCACTAGCCCGACACCAAGCCACCAGAAGCCGCCGCCGAGCCATCCGGCCCCCGCCCTTTCTTTCTCTCACTCACTTGCAGGTTGGATTCGGGCTCGTGATGTCGGGTCTCTGATGTCACCGAGCTCATATCCGGCGTTGCCGAGCTTGGGCTACCACAAATCTGGTGTCGGCGAAGGCCCGCAAAGCCATCCCTAGTGGTCGCAAGGCCACGACCCACGGGACTTGAAGGATTGCGGCAAGGCCGAGATGCGCGGGTCGATGGGGCGCGACGGGCGACCGCACTGGAACGTGACGGTGATGGCCTGGGAAGGTGAGACGTCAATGGCAGCGTGGTATTGGTAGGGGCTGACGATGATGGTGACTTAAATTGGGGGAGCGGAGACAGATTGGGAAAAATGCGGATTGTTTGAGCGTCTAGATTATTTTGCGTAATTTCTGCGAATTGTAAGGGCAATTAAGTCACTTAGGGAGTAGTTTTGCAATATAAAATATATTCTTAACATGGTTGTTATGTTGTTGCAGCCAAGCAGATTTGATAAAATCTGTAATTGAAATTGTGTTGGAGGGCAGTTCGCCGGTGGTTCCGTTGAAAGGGCAGCGAAGAGAAGGGTACAGAGAGAGAGAGTGTGTGTATTAACACAGTGCGAAAAATTTTGCGTCAATTTCAACTTGTATCGGTGTATTATTAACACAGAGCGGGAGGTGACGTGTGAAACACCAGAACTTTATCAAGGCCTTAACATTGTCCCCAGCGAGCCAAACCAACAAGAACCAACGCCCAGAGCTTAACGGATATTTAGCGTAACACACTCGAGTCAACGCCCTAAAGTCAAACCTGAAACTGCATACACCGTAAAAAAACTAAAGAGCCGTTTGAGGAACTAAAGAATCGACTGATCAGGATGAGTCCGAAGAGAGTAGCCTGGTCGACTTGGACGAACTTAGTAACTCAGGCGTGGAGGTCGTCCTCGATGGTGCTATCGCTGGACTTGGCAGACTCAAGCGCGCTTCTTGCAGTACTCGATCGACACTGAAGTAAGATCACAATCTGAGGAACCACCATCACCACTGCGAATCCACACCGATAGAAGAGGCAAGGACACAATGCGGTCGACGAGGAAGATCACCCTTGGGAGCTCCGGCAGCGAGTCATTGGAGGTTGACGAGGCTGTGGCCATTGAGTCGCAGACGATCAAGCACATATGCTCACCCTCTTCATTCTCAATAGCGGCTGATGTTTTATCCCATATGCTCAACAATGCTCTGTAGGAGGGTTAGCTTCAGTGAATTAAGCTAAAAAAGGAGTACCCTGAGCCCACCTTCTCTTTACATACGACTCCCTATTCTTTCTTGTTGCTAACCCTGTTTGAACCGCAGATGTTTGAAAAAGATTCTCGACTGTATTGCACTGCTCGGCCCAGAATCTCGCAAAAATCGAGTATATTCAGTCCTAGCACGGGTGCAGAGTTGAGAACGGAGGTAAGCAAAGTCCAGCGAACCCTGGTAACTATTTGGGTCTATCTATTCTATGGGGTAGATCTAAACGTGAAGCTCTTGGCTTTGTTAGGGATAGAGTCTTGAAAAGAATGCCTAGCTCGAAATCTAAATTGTTGTTGCAAGCTGGCAGGGAGATCATGGAAAAAACAGTGGCTTATGCGGTACTGACTTATTCCGTGTCTTGTTTCAAGTTTCCAAAGAAGTGGCTTGGAGAATTGGATGCAGCTATTGCCAATTTTTCGTTGGGTGAGCAGAATAATGAAGGGAAAGTGCATTGGAAAAATTGGGAAAGCTTAACCGAAGCGACGTTAGAATGAGGCTTGGGTTTTAGAAGTTCATCACAGTTTGAAATAACCTTCCCTGCTAATACTTCAAGCGCTCTGCTTTCTTCTTTGTAGCTTCATGGAAGTTAGAAGAGGTGGCAGAATGTCTTGGGGATGGAGTAGAGTTTTGGAAGGAGAGATCTAATTAAGGAAGGTGGGTTATGGTAAATTGCTAATGGGAAATCAGTCAAAGTTCGGGAGGATAGGTGGGTGAAGGAGAGTTGACACTTGATGCTGCATCCTCTAATCTGATTCAGGTGAAAAAGGAATCAAGAATGGAGTCTCTAATTGATGCAGGTACTAGCACTTGGAACTTAACCCCCATTAAAGACAGCAAACGGCAGGAGGAGTAGCGATTGGTGTTGAGAAATCACGTAAGGTGGAGAACTTCTGATGACCAAATGGTTTGGCCCTGGAACAGGAGAGGCTGGTCTCCAGTAAAGTCTCTACCACTTTACCATGCAGAAAAGAAAGAAACATCTACTAAAGCCTAGACCCTCAAGCTCTCATACATTGATGAATGTCGTGCCTGCTGCTGCTAAGGTGTGCAAAAGAAAAAAAAGTAAAGTTTCTCCTGCTTGTGTGTTCTGTTTTGAGATTGAATCTGTCGAACATTTGATACTTAATTCTTTAAATTTGAAAATCCTAAAACGGAAGTGATTCAGATACAACTCATCATTTGTTTAAATTTGAAAAAAAAATTCAAACTTTTACAAGGAAAGTCAGCGCAACTCACTTGAGCTACAAAATTGTGTTGCTCTACAAAGTTGTCTCCAAGTAAATTTAGAGAAATATCAGAAGAGTGGATGGCTAGCAAGATAGAAACTTTGAGGAGTTTTCACTCGCAGAGCAATAATCAGGTCATTGACACCTCTTCTTCATGGATGGGCTTGCTTTATATTTTGAAGGTGCTTGTTTTTCGCGCCAATAGATTTCATGGAGCCATGAGGAAACATGAAGCTCGTTACCAGTTTCCTAACCTATGGATTGTTGATCTATCCACGAACAACTTCTCGAGTAGCCTTTCATCTGAATACTTTGATCTTTGGAGTGCCACCAAAGATGCTATTGCAAATGATGCCAACTAGTATGGGAATTATGTGCCGCCTTACGGCCCATTTCCCTGAGTTTGAGGGAAAGTATGACTACTCAATGACAAATAATCAACAAAGGTATTGTAACAGAAAGCAAAAGGATACGGGATAACTCTCGAGCAACAGCTTTGCAGGGGAAATTTCAATTTCTGTGGGAAGTTTAACTGAACTTCATCTACTTAATCTCTCCAACAATGCTCTTACCGGCTCCAATCCTTTGTCCTTGGCGAATTTGACTGTATTGGAAGCTCTTGATGTTTCAAGCGATAAGCTCTGGGGAAGGATCCTTCCAGAACAAACACAACTGACTTCCCTTGCTTTTACCAACGTGTCAGACAACCATCTCTCCGGGTCCATACCTCGGGCGAAGCAGTTCGACACACTCAAGGACGACTCCTATCGAAAAACTTGGGACTCTACGGAGTTGCTCCGACAAAGAAATGCGGAAATCCTGTTGAAGCGCCCTTGTGACTACCATTTGGTGCGTTCCCTGAAGAGGACTCAAACGTGGTTCGAACAAGTTTCCTCCCCCTCATTTCTCCAATCTTGATCAAACAAGACAATGAGGAAGTTTAGTTTCCACATTTTAATACAAAAAGATGAATTTTAATACCCAACATCACCAAGCATGCCAGAGGTCATCAATTTATTATTTGCCATCCAATCATCTTAGTATATATAAATTCAAGTAAGTACGAGGAAGTTTACTTTCCGCATTTTATCTGAAAACAAGTATAGTTGTTGTCGAGACTTATCTTTTAATGAAACCGCGGGTCGTTGAACTTTTATTTAAATGTGTCCATGTCTTATTTAATCAAACAATTGATTCAATTAGATCCCCAAGTGACGTGATCCCATATCTCTTAATCAATTGTGTTCCTGATCAATTTTAAAATATTCAATATTGTCTTCATAGTTATCACAAGGATGGAATCTGTGTGTAATGTCACTTTCTCGTATTTTGCTTCTTAAGAACAATTGGTTGTTCTGTACTTTCTCCAAGCTTTAGCTGCTAATGTTGATGTGATGCCTGAAACTTCTATCATAAGTGAGGAATGGTGCTTATACATAATTTGGTAGTTCACATTGTCAGTTCCGAGGATGAAGCTTTGGACGGCTATCAAGAGGAACAGTATATTGGTCTATACACTAGTATACTTTCGTCCAACTTTCATTTTTTTTTCTTTTTTTGGTATAGAAAAGCAACAAAGTAATTATACAAAATCAGTTTGATTAGTATTCTTTTTATACCGAAATATTATCTACCTATCATTAATTAGTAATTTTTCTATGCGATAAATAATGATGATATCTGAAAAATTAATTTTCTTCCTATCTATTGTTAGTAACTCTCAATGTTCATAGTAATTTCTCCAGACTTTCCTATACAGATCAACTTATGTTTGTTATCTTAGTTGTGAGAAAATGTGAGATTTTATGTCGTGGACATATTACATCTGTTGTGAGCGTTTGATATGGTATGCTACTATTAAATTAGTTTTTTTTTTAGTTTGTGCTGTTTGACACCTAAATTTTTCGTTCAAAGACTCCTCATTCATTTAATAAGAAATTAGAGACCGAATTCGACTAAGTTTGACTCCTAAACAAAAATATCAATCTTTCATAGTCTTGCATTCACAGTTCTCACTGCATTTCTTCACGTTTCGATATTAGGGACATTTAAATTTTAGGCATAAAGCATTCACATCGAGCAAAGCATGGATTCGGCTACGAGTTCCTTTAGGATTGGCCCAATAATCGAAATGAGTTCTGAACTCACTTGAGGTTCCAAAACCAAGCCCACACGAGCCTGTCCCTAAGCTAATCTAACTCGGCCTAACGAAGGGAAAGGGAGCGCGGCCATTCAAGGAGGACAACAACGGAAATCCGAATCGGCCCACACCCATTGTCGAAGCCAATTCCAGTCCGAACACACAAGATGGAAAGAAGGTCTTGTCCAGCTGCACATGTCGAAATTGGAAGAAAAGGCCAGGGATAATCGAAGAAGGAAAGGGGCGTGCAGTTTCCATCTTGACAATGGATCAATCTCGGCATTCAGGGACCGGAATTCACGGCCAAAAGAAAACAAGAAAATCAATGCCAAGGAGTGCTCCAAAAAGAAAAAGGGTGGAGCTTTTCTTCGCGGCGAAGAAAGAGAAATACAGAGAGAGAGAGAGTGGGTTATGGTCGGCAAAAGAGAGAAAGCTTTAATAATTAAATGAAAAAAAAAACAGAGAAGTGGTCTGCAAAAGAAAAAGAAAAACAGAGGAGACAGATTCTCCCAGAGGAGTTGCAAAGAAAAAGGAAGAGAGAGAGAGAGAGAGAGAGCTGTCGGGGTGAGAAAAACCATTTTATCCTAAGAAAGGAGCGTGCAAAGGCTAGCGGGCCTAGGAACTCTGCAAAAGTCACGATCGACGGCGATGATTATTCTCATGGGCCACCCTCTTCGAAAGAAACTCACTTTCCAACCGGCCCGAAGAATACTCGCGTATTTAATGGACAAGAGTCACTTGGCATCTAATTGTCATTTTCAAAATTAGCATCAACTCGTAAATCGCCTTCTGCTTTTTATATCTTTTACATGTGACGAATGGACAAGAATTTCCTGAACGTAATCGCATGCTAATGTTTAATTCGACTCTTCTTTGTCTCCACATTCAACCATCAAATCCAATTACCTAGCAATACTGGAGAAGAAGAGGAAGACCGCGTTTTCTTATTTTCTCACGGACAACAACCAAAGATATTTACAATCAATTTTTCTTTGCTATGAACCAAATTAAAACGCCGGCTTCGAATTTCCCTCTCCTAGTTTTAAAATTTTGAGATGTTCGACATTAAATCAAACTGTTTTCAAACTATTAAAAGTCGAAAAAGAGAAAAAGCCTAAAGTTAAAGTGAAGAGATGTCCATTTATCTGGCAAAAATATAAGCCGAAAACCTCCCTTCAAATTGACACCTGATATCCGTTCTATCTCCTTTAAACTATAACCTTCTAACAGTAATATTGGATTAAAAACATCAATTTATGAAACAACGTTACAACTTGTTAGATATATTTGTAAAGGACATTGTCTGCGAATTACCAGATCTTTCACACATGCAAAATATCGCGTGTATGTCGTATATGATCAGATCATGTCTAGAATCATGATATCATGTATCTATTCTATATTCATTTAGGTTCTATATAAATGATCGCAGTTACATGTGTAAAGCATTCTGGTGATGTACAAAAGGCCTTCAGTTTATCTATCTCTCGCCGACATAACCCTTCAATTGAAAATCACCACCACTCACTTAGACAAACACCGCCACGATCCAATTTGAAAGATTTTGAATCCAAGAATCACATGTCATAATCAGGTTTTGTAATCCTATCAAGTAATTTTTCCAAACTTGGACTTGTCAAAGAACTAATTTGGGTTCCGATTTACGAGTCAACTGTTAGAACCACCCATTGAACCACCGGATCGATAGAGTTGGAAAATTTACAAAGAAATTCATGATATATATTAAAGTAAACCAATTAGCACCAAAAAGAGCTCATATGTTTAGATGCGTGTTGAGTGTAAATGATATGTAGGGAAGTTTTGTGAATAGCCTTGATTATCTTTTGTTTAAGTAACAATTCAAAAGAAACTAAGGGCAAAGAATTTGGTTGGGGGGGGGGGGGTGTTGTCGTGGGAGGGGCGGGGACGGCATTTGCATTTCTTTCTATTTTTCGTCACTTTTGAAAGGAAATAAAAAAATGTGCCTGCTTAAGGGAAGTATGTGTCCCCATTCAAAATCATTTCTATCCACTTCCTCTCTAATTTAGCCGGCCAAATAAGCAAAAAATTACCCCAGGTTATTATTTTAACCCATTTCCTTTTACTTCTCTTAATCCAAACACATTTCCCACTTGAATCGAATCTATTACTGCGTTGAAGACTGTCGACCCTATGAAAACTTAATTTTTTACCGAGGTTCGACCAGATTTTGATCGAAAGTTAACCTTGTTAAGAATATGATGTAAGAATTTCCTAATGTGGGCTTTATTAATTGAAATTGACTGAATTAGTTTGGTCTAATAAAGGTAAGATATATGGGTTCTTAATAAGTCTAATATGGGGCTGGCTGGTGTGGGCCGAGTACGGCCCGGCCCGTAATGAGAGGGCCCGTGGTCGAAGACTCTATAAATAGCGCTCAAGTCCCTCCCCTAACCTGATGATGCACATTTTGACTCACATACGGATTTAGAGAGAACTTTCTTCTCGTGAGTGGCAATCTCATTAGGCCAGTGTTTTAACCAAGGGATAGGGGAGAAGAACTTGAGTTCGTGTTCGTGAAACCGTCGCTAATTCCGCGTCAAGTTCGATGGATTCCAAACCAGGTACGCGAATCAACAATTTCTCCATCATCGTGTTTCGATTTCTGATTATGGTGATCTTGGGTGTGCCATTTTCATGGCCTTACATTTGGTATCAGAGCCTGCCATAGATTAGAACCGAAACATGCAGATTAGAATCGTTTTTCGTTTTGTCCGAGAGGTTTTTGCCCAATTTCGAAATTTTATATTCGATGAAAGTTAAATTTTATTACATATTTGGAATCTACTCGTCGAGACGAGAAAAACGGTGGGCGGCACGTCGCCGGAGGAGGCCGGACGCGCCGTCACGCGCCTGCACGCGCCCTAGGCGCGGCGGCGCGTGACGGCCACGCGCGGCCGTGCGAACCGGCGCGTTTCTTCGCCCGGTAACTGTATGCTGACGTCAGCATGACGTCAGCGGGCGCGGATCCGGTTGACCCGGATCTTGACCCGACCCGGATCCGGCCCGACCCGGTTTTTGACCCGACCCGGATCCGGCCGACCCGGTTTTTGACCCGACCCGTTGACCCGACCCGACCGTTGACCGGTTGGACCGGTCAACCGGTCGGACCGGCTGGTCAGACCGGTTTGACCGGCTAAACACGCGCGCACGCGCCGCGCCTTCCGGCGGCGCGTGCGGGCACGTCCGACGTCCGTTTTGGACGATCTTGGTATCGACGCGCTCGTATTGAGAAGCTCTACATTGTGGTGTATTTATTTTACATGTTTGAAGCTTTTACAGATGTGAAAATACGTATAGAACCCTATGTACGCGTATTTTTAGGGTATTTTTGCGTATTTTCTTGTATTTCTCTATGGTTTCGGAAATACATATAGTAGCTCACATGTATATCACCACATAAGGACTGTGTAGAGTGTTATTCATTGTCTATCAATGAATGGAACAGTATAATTGGCATGACATGTAATTTCAGAGACATACGCCCCTGTCTTTACGTCTAGCATTACATGTATATCGTAAATGTGATACATAAAGTTCATATATCCCTGGTATGAGAGATTTTCAAGGATTCAGTTGAGTTGTGACCGCCAAAGTGGCACACTTGACTGGGTTTGAGAGATATCAGTCTCATATTGTGGTGGGATGTCTCCTGGTCTATTACGTGATTATACTCCCAAAGGAGGTGATCTTGTGTTAGTTCATGGAGGGGTACATGTATAGCATGTGTTTGAGAAATGACTGATCTTAGTGGTTCATACACCCAAAGGTGGTGATTTCGCGAAAGATTAGAATATGTTCTCATGGCCGCTGTCATGTGGAGAATGTACAACTGCATGTCATATTTTCTGCCCAAAGGTGATTATGTGATGATGTATGTAATTCTATATATAAGTATTCACATTATGCTGATTGTATTGTTTGTTTGTTTTCCAGTCACCTTTTCTGTAAACGGCAATTCCATTTCAATTGAGGTCCTTACTGGTTTGAACTTTAAGAAATGGAAAGAGGATTTTCTGTTTGGAATGGAGCTGGCGGATATTCACATTGCTCTTACAAAGGATAAGCCGGCAGATATCATGGCCACCAGTACTGAAGCTGAGAAAATGGATTATGCTGCCTGGGAAAAGAGCAATCGGATTTGTTTATTGACAATGAAGAAATCCATTCAAGAACACTTGAAAAGTGGTTTGCCAGCTGACTGTACTGCTAAGGAAATGATGGCAGCCTTAGAGGCCAGAAACCGTATTTCATCTAATGCTGAGGTTGGTACACTTCTTCAAAGGCTCTTCAATATGAAGTATGATGGTACTGCTGGGGTTAGAGATTATGTCCTTAGAATGGTAGACCTAAAGACAAAGCTTCAAACTCTTAATGTTTCCATTCCTGATGCTTGCATTGTGCATCAAGCCCTAAACACCCTTCCACCTGATTTTGGGATTATAAAGACAAATTATAATTTCCAAGATGAGACTTGGTCAGTTAATGACTTGATAGCAAGGGTGGTGGCAGAGGAAGAGAAACTTAAGAAGGAAAAAGGGCATCTGGCCTTATATGTTTCTAGTTCCCACAAAAGAAAGGATAAGAAGTTCAAAAATCGTACTCATAAAGGTACTCATGACACTACCGGTCAATCTGACAATATGGGTCCAAAGAAAACATCCTTCAAAAGGGATGGTGGCCACTGCTTCTTTTGTAAGAAGAAAGGTCACATAAAGAAGGACTGTGGAAAGTTCAAAGCTTGGTTGTCCAAACGTGAGCCTACAGGTAATGATTCTTTGGCACTTGTTTGTGAATCCAACCTATCAGAAGCGCCATCCAGTTCTTGGTGGCTCGATAGCGGTGCAACTAATCATGTTGCGTTTACCATACAGGGATTCATAAACCGGAGGAAGCCAAATCAGGATGAATCAAGACTCACTGTGGGAAACAACGAGAAAGCTGATGTTGTGTTTGTGGGAGATGTAATCTTGATTCTAGACTCTGGTTTTAGATTAATGTTGAAAAACACTTTCTATGTACCTTCATTTAGACGGAACTTAGTTTCCGTATCGTGTTTGGACATGTATGGCTACTCTTTTGAAATCAAGAACAATGTTATTTCTTTGTCTCTTAATTCAAATAAGGTTGGGTGCTGTTATATGTCCAACGGATTGTACAGATTGTGTTTGTCTCCCAATGACATATACGTCGCTTATACGGCTGAAAAGGTTGTTTCTAAGAGACCATTACCTAAGGAACAGTCTTATACATTGTGGCATAAACGGCTTGGCCATATCTCTAAGGATAGAGTAGAAAGGCTGATAAAGACTAACATCCTGCCTGCTCTTAAAGATGACTTAGAGACATGTGTAGACTGTTGTAGAGGTAAAATGACCAAGATAAGGAAGAAAACTGCAGTCCGAAGTTCTGACCTGTTGGAGGTCATTCACACTGATATAAGTGGACCCTATACGGCAACCTTGTGTAGAAATTTTTATTTCATCACATTTATTGATGACTATTCTCGATATGGCTATCTGTACTTGATTAAAGAAAAGTCCGAGTCTCTTGATAAGTTCAAGATTTTTCGGACTGAAGTCGAGAAACAGTTGGGAAAGGTCATAAAGGTTGTTAGATCTGACCGAGGTGGAGAGTATTATGGCAAGCATGGCGATGCCGGACAGCTTAAGGGGCCATTTGCCAAATACTTAGAGGATTCTGGGATAGTGGCTCAGTTTACTATGCCTGGGAGTCCTGAGCAAAATGGTGTGGCCGAAAGGCGCAATCGCACTCTTATGGAAATGGTGAGGAGTATGATTAGTAGGACTAATTTACCTGGTTTTCTGTGGGGTGAAGCTTTGAAAACAGCTTTGTACATTCTAAATCGTTTACCTACAAAAGCTGTTCCATTGACTCCTTTTGAGTTATGGACTGGACGTAAGCCTAGCTTAAACCATCTTAAGGTTTGGGGATGTCCTGCAGAAGTGAAGTTGTATAATCCAACATTAAGTAAGTTGGACTCCAGAACCACTCGGTGTTACTTTGTATTTTACCCGGAACATTCGAAGGGATATCGGTTCTATAATCCCAATGGAGGCACAAGAATTGTGGAATCACAGACAGCTAAGTTTTTGGAGTTTGATGTGGCCGAAGAAAGTAGCTGCTCACAGACTATTGAGGATAATAGTACGGTGGATAATATTGTATCTTTATCTCCTCCCATACAGATAATTGTGGATACTCCCACATCACAGACTGAACCTGTTGAGGCTCAGGATCCTGTTGTCGAGACAGCTCCTAATGAAGTTCCTCAAGGCTCTCAGGTCCAGGATGAGGCTGTTGTTGTTCCTGTAAGGAGATCCATTAGGGAGAGACGATCAGCTATACCACCAGACTATTTAGTCTATATAGGAGAGCAAGACTACGATATCGGTTCTGTGGCTGATCCAATGACTTATGCGGAAGCTGTTTCTTGTCCTCAGTCAGAACTGTGGTTGGATGCAATGAAAGATGAAATGCAGTCTATGAAGCATAATGAAGTTTGGGAACTTGTTGAATTACCTGAAGGTCATAGATCTATATGGCTGCAAATGGGTGTATAAGACTAAAAGGGACTCCAAAGGAAAGATTGAGAAGTTTAAAGCCAGATTGGTAGCTAAGGGTTTCACTCAGAGAGAAGGAGTAGACTATGAAGCAACTTTTTCTCCGGTCTCTTCTAAAGATTCTTTCAGAGTGATCATGGCATTAGTAGCTCATTTCGATATGGAGTTACACCAGATGGATGTTAAAACTGCCTTTCTCAATGGAGACCTTAATGAAGAAGTCTATATGATGCAACCCGAAGGCTTTGCAGCAAATGATTCAGGTACGCTTGTATGTAGACTGAAAAAGTCTATTTATGGTCTCAAACAAGCTTCTAGACAATGGTACTTGAAGTTTCATAGTGTTGTCGCTTCATTTGGTTTTGTTGAGAACAAAGTAGATCAGTGTATATACTGCAAGGTCAGTGGGAGGAAATTCATTTTCCTTATACTCTATGTAGATGATATCCTGCTTGCGAGCAGTGACCTTGGTTTACTGCATGAGACAAAGCAGATGTTGTCAAAGAACTTTGATATGAAGGACCTTGGTGAGGCGTCTTTTGTCCTTGGCATTGAGATTCATAGGAATCGTTCTCGCCGATTATTGGGTTTATCTCAGAGGGCATATGTTGATCGTATTTTAGAAAGATTCAACATGCAGCAATGTAAGCCAGGAATTGCTCCTGTTAGTAAAGGTGATAAGTTGAGTCTGTCACAATGTCCTCATTCAGATTTTGAGAAAGCCCAAATGAAGAATGTACCTTATGCTAGTGCACTTGGGAGTATTATGTATGCTCAAGTATGTACTAGACCAGATATTGCTTTTGCAACAGGACTTCTAGGCAGATATCAGTCAAATCCAGGACACGATCATTGGGTTGCTGCCAAGAAGGTTTTGAGGTACTTAAAGAGGACAAAAGACTATATGCTGATTTACAAACATGTTCAGGACCTACAGCTAGTTGGGTATTCGGATTCAGACTTTGCTGGCTGTCAGGATGAAAAGAAGTCGACAACAGGTTATATCTTCAAGTTAGCAGGAGGTGCAGTATCATGGAAAAGTGAGAAACAGAAATCAATGACATCCTCTACCATGCAAGCGGAGTTTGTAGCATGTTTTTCGGCCGCTACTCAGGCAATTTGGCTCCGAAACCTCATTAAGGAGTTGACCGTATTTGATTTTGTGGATAGGCCCATACAGTTGTATTGTGACAATAACTCTGCAGTGTTGTTTGTTAACAACAACAGAGGTCTCAAGGGGTCTAAGCATATGGAGGTCAAGTACCTGACTATAAAGGAAAAAAATTCAGGATGGTGACATTGCAGTAGAACACATTTCAACAGATGATATGATTGCAGATCCGCTAACTAAAGGCCTTCGCCCTTGTGTATTTGATCGACATGTCATTAATATGGGCTTAGGAGTATCATGGGATACTGTCAATTAGTGGGAGCTGTTTAGTTTTATATTGCTCTTATGAAGTTTGTATATGATTTTGTTACATTTTTGTAATATTTGAATATGTATCAACTCTTTTGCATTCAATAAAGTATTTGTGAATGTAGATTTATCAAATTGAGTACATATATTTGATGAAAATCTCGAGGCATTGTGTAAACCTTGAGTAGAGGCTATGGGGCATTCTTGGTATTAGCCTTAATAATATGTCTTGTTACACATAAAGTACAGTTAACTATCAAGCTAAGACATATGCAGGTTCGTTGGAACCATAAAGGATATTCTCTGGTGACACACTAGGTTTTGTGACACTTAAGGAGAGAGAATTTGGACTAACAAAATGGATAACACATGAAGTATCACTCATTATGAGGTATTGTCCATTTGACACACTACCATATTGAATCCATATCAGTAAAGTTGAAAGCACTCGTGACCATGGAAGGCTCTGCGTGAGTACATGCAGTTACCGCCATGATTCGGTGTTCGAGACTTTATGGGATCGGATTGACTATTAAGAATAATCTCTAGACCAATATAAGGGTGCGCACACAGTTGTGTTTCAATTAATATCGCCCAAGTGGGAGAATGTAAGAATTTCCTAATGTGGGCTTTATTAATTGAAATTGACTGAATTAGTTTGGTCTAATAAAGGTAAGATATATGGGTTCTTAATAAGTCTAATATGGGGCTGGCTGGTGTGGGCCGAGTACGGCCCGGCCCGTAATGAGAGGGCCCGTGGTCGAAGACTCTATAAATAGCGCTCAAGTCCCTCCCCTAACCTGATGATGCACATTTTGACTCACATACGGATTTAGAGAGAACTTTCTTCTCGTGAGTGGCAATCTCATTAGGCCAGTGTTTTAACCAAGGGATAGGGGAGAAGAACTTGAGTTCGTGTTCGTGAAACCGTCGCTAATTCCGCGTCAAGTTCGATGGATTCCAAACCAGGTACGCGAATCAACAATTTCTCCATCATCGTGTTTCGATTTCTGATTATGGTGATCTTGGGTGTGCCATTTTCATGGCCTTACATATGATCAGAGGGTATAAGTGGGCTGTGCATTGTAAGAGCTTTCCAATGATGCCTAATTTGTCCAAATCGGACGACCGGATTGTTGGATGTATTGCTGCAAAGGATGCTTGATCCTATGGATGTTCACTTGTTCGGTTTCCCCAATGTTGTTCTTGAGCTGCAACTACCATTCAAAGTATGCTTGAAGATAGAAACATTAGTGATATGATCTTGAAGGCAAGAGAGCCTTCAATGGTTGTGTTTGACATATATGATAACCGGCTAAAGAGTATATCATGGTATAATTCTTTCTCTCATTTCATTATAATTCTTGGTGCTCTTCATGTGAACAATGAAGGCTAAAATGTTACTACTACCTCATGAGACAATTGTCCCCGAATCTCATGCTATCGGGTCGTCTCTCATAGATGATTAGTGGATGAAGGTAGCGTGATACTTTGAATTTATTTGTTAGCTTGCAACTCTCTAATTTGATGATACCACGTTCTTCATGATATAGGTGGCAAATTTTGCCAGATGAAAGTGTTATTTTTATATGAGGTTAATACCACGAAAAATCTCAAACTGGTACACATGTGATAATTTTATTCCGAATTAACCCTTATTCTATTGAGATTTATTTTCTCCATTGCATAAATAAATTTTACACAATATTATCGCGATAAATAAGGGTGTTGTCTCGCAATGCAGCTAAGCTAAGCAAAGCAAAGTTTTAGCAAAAAACCAAAAAAAAAGCTCAGCAAAGCAAAGATGGTGGAAGACCTTGATTTGCTTTCCCTCACGCTAGTCTTTTGCTTTTCCCTTTCCGTTTGAAAAGCTTTTGTTGGCTTTTGCCTTATCCCTTTCTTTGGTGGGGGACTTTTGACTTGCTTTCCCTCGTCTCACGCTGTGAAGTAGATTAGCTAACAACGATGATTTGGGATTTGAGTACTTTCCACAAATTAACCATCACGACTAATTTAAATATGTGGATTCATCGCCTCCTCTCCTGACCGTCTTTTGAAATCTCAATTTAAGACTAAAGATAAGCAAGTTGCAAATTAAAAATTTGGAATAAAATGTATGAAACTGTTCATGTAATTAAATCAAAGTGTTCGTATTGATAATTTGGCAAATCGATTCATTTTGTAAATCAACAACATAATGTTTGTGGCACTCTACATTTACTCCATTACTAAATCTGATTATCTAGGTCATTTCACAGCTTCATTTCCAAAATCAAGCTGCTTTCACAGCAATCTTCTTATTTCGAGTGGCATGCTAGATACATTTAATTTGATTTTGTGTAATCTTCATTGATATGATCCGCAATTTATCGAATATCACAAATATTTTGAATATTATTAGCGTCTTTTATATAGCCGCCTTTATGTTTAATGTGTGGTATCATGTATCTTTCCATAATGTTTGGGATCTAGATCCATACACTATAAATGATCATTTGAAAAGATAGGGCACAGTCAAGCATTCAAAGTTTGTTACATCATTTTGTAACTAAGTAATAATTTAAATAATTTTAGTTTCCTTTACTTCTTAATTAACCCTTTCCTTCAACCTCTGTGTCGCTACATTAATTGCCATCGAGAACATACTCAATCAAGTAGATCGAAAGATACAAATTGAAATTTGAGAAGGACCTTTTGGCATCCCAGGTACAGTATTGTTGGCTCTACGCTGGATTGATTATGAAACAGCAGATCGCTTGAATCAACATAACGAAAAAATATCTCATGCATCATCACTAACTAAGCTCATCTGTTAACATATACTTCCTATTCGCTGTTTCTGACTTTTCTAGTGGCCTTAAAGAGATGTATGTTCACGGGTTGTGTACTACATTTTATGTATTTTTTTTTCTGTCTGTTGTCGTTAATATAGCGGAGTATGAATTGATCCTTTCGATGGCCCACGCCTTCAGAGACCACACATACTTCCTACTAATGCCAAGACTTGACATAAGTACTTTCCAAAATAATTTCTTCTTACAAACTTAAATTTGTTATTATATTAATGGGACCCGGAAACTTCTAGGTAACATCCCATTGAATTTTTTTTTTGGTCGAACAAGTTTCCATTGATTTTTTTTTTTTTTGGTCAGAATAAACTGCTTTCATTGAAGTTTCCATTGATTGATCGATGGAAACTTTTAGGAAATTTCCCGGAAACTTCTTGGATGACTCAAGGTGTTGACTACATTGACTCGAGGAAATATTCGAAGACCTATGCCTTTTTCCCTATTCCCATGAGTCCATGACGCCTGGGACCGAGAGATTATCATATCGAGAACCCACGCTCAGATCCAAGCACACCCAAAGCAAATTTTCCTGAGAGAACGAGAGGATTTGATACGTGTGGTGTTTAGAGATCCTACAATGGAGAAAGAGATGAATTCACGGGCATCATCCGGGCCTTCATATGAGGTTTTTCTAAGTTTTCGAGGCCCCGACACCCGTTATGGATTCGCCGATTGTCTTTACCACGGCATGGTTGCGGCTGGGATCCTCGTCTTTAGGGATGATGAATCCCTCCGTGTCGGTGAAAGAATTGGTGGCGAACTTCTACAAGCAATTGAGAAGTCCCAGATCTACATTCCCATATTCTCTACAAATTATGCTTCGAGTCCGTGGTGCCTCCGAGAGCTCGCATACATGGTCGAGTGCACCCAGAAATCGAATGGGAACAAAGAGATTCTGCCAATTTTCTTCGACGTGGAACCCGAAGATGTCAAGCTCAAAACAAACTTATACAGACAGACTCTTTCAAAGCTCCGGAAGACGTTTTGCGCTACTGAAGTAGAGTCATGGGAAAAGGCTCTCATTGAGGTGGGCAAGATAAAGGGATGGAACTTGAAGAAAGATGAAGGGTAAATGTCTTAGACTTTCTTCTGCAGATTTCCTTTCCCTCTCTACTCAGTTTAATTGCGGCATCGTTGGTAAAAAATATAGTTCATTCATCTCGTCAATTCTATATAGTTTACACAGCGGTCGTGGCCACTGGCGGCGACAATGGAATTGTCACAGGTGCTATCGCAGCAATAGCTCTGGGTGATGTCGCAGTTACGGTGGTATCGCACCCTACTGATCCTGATTCTCTCTCTCCTCTCACTATTAGTCTATGACACAGTAGCTAGAAACGCTAATAGATCTCCAAGTAGCTCCACAAGCTGCCGGCCAGCAGCAGATCATCCGTCAGTCGCCGCCACATCTCGGTCGTCCGCCCCACCAAGCCGCCAGAAGCCGCTGCCAAGCATCCGGCCCCAACCTTTCTCTCTCTCACTGACTGTGGCAACGCGGATCTGGGCTGGGGACCTCAGGTCTGACGTCACCCGGCCCATATCCGGCGTCGCCAAATTATGGTCACCGAAGGCTAGCGATGCCATCCGCGACGGTCACAAGGCCACGACCCGCGTGACGTGGAGGATCCAGGCAAGGCCGAGATGGTGGGGCCACGACCCACGTCAATGGGGGGCGGCGGCTGACGGCACTAGAATGTGACGATGACGGCGCAGGGAGTGAGCGATGTCAATGGTGGCAGGGCCCGACGATGATGGTGACTGAAGTTAGGTAGCAAAGAGGGATTGGGAAAAATTAGGATTGTCTTGGCGTCTATATTTTTTTGCGTGATTTCATTAACATGTGAGGGCAACTGAGTTACTTAGGGAGTAGTTTGACCATTTAAAAGTTATTCCTAACATGGTTGTTATGTTATGGCAGCCAAGGAGATCTGATGCAATCTACAATTCAAACTATCTTGGTTAAGCTGAATGTCAAAAATAAAAATGTGACGGAGCATCTAGTTGGAGTTGGGGATCGTGTAAAAGCCATAATCAGAATGTTGGATGTGGAATTTGATGGTGTCCAATTTCTCGGAATTCATGGAATGGGCGGGATTGGCAAAACAACACTTGCCAAAGTCGTCTTCAATCAACTGTCTTCACACTTTCAACACTGCAGCTTCCTTTCAAATGTCAGAGAGTCATCACAACGCCATGGTCTGGTATATTTGCAAAAACAATTGTTAGCCAAGTTCTTGCATTCTTATGTTATCGACCAAATTCGTGACGTTGATGATGGGATCAACATGATTAAGAGAGTACTTTGCAATAAAAAATTTCTCCTTGTTCTTGATGACGTGGATGAGAAAGAGCAACTCCAAAGTCTTGCAGCAAAAGGTAATTGGTTCAGCTCTGGTACTCGAATTATTATAACTACTAGGAACCAGAGTGTCCTAACGATTGAGGGAGAAGCCACAAGTGAAGGCCTTGTAAAAAAGTCTGCAATTGTTTCAACTTACGAAGTACAGGAAATGGAATTTGATCATGCTCTTAAGCTTTTTAGTAGGCATGCCTTCAGAAGAGACTCTCCCCCAAGTCATTATGTCTCCCTTTCTAAAAATGTTGTCTCTACTTTGGGAAAGCTTCCTTTAGCTGTTGAGATTACAGGTTCATTCCTTTCTGGTAAATCCAAAGTAGTTTGGATTGACACTTGGAAGAAGCTACAAAAAGCTCCTCCCGTCGAAGTTCAAAAAACATTGATGATAACTTATGAAAGGTTAGATGATGCACAAAAGGAAGTCTTTTTGGATATAGCTTGCTTTTTTGTTGGTAAGGATAAGACGTACCCCGTCTACATGTGGGATGACTGTGGATACTACCCAGACAATGCCGTTGAAGTCCTCTTTCTCATGTGCTTGATAAAAATCCAAGATGACAATACTTTTTGGATGCATGACCAAGTGCGGGACTTTGGAAGGGAAATTGTCCATAAAGAAAATTTCAAAAATCCCTGCAAGCGTAGTAGAGTGTGGAATCATGAGGAAGCCCTGAGCATTTTGAAGCGGAAAGAGGTAAAAAAGGGAACAACAATTTATTCTCTTGTGAATTATCGTAGACTATTTTTGCAAAAGGAAAAATTAATCTCTATTAGTGCTGGAAATTGTTTGCTTTTGACTATCGCATGTGTACTTCTTGGTGTTTCCATTGTCAGGGAAGTAGGAAAATAGAAGCACTGTCACTAGGATGTCGTGGAGACATTGTGACGCATGATGAAGTTGCTAATTTACAAAACCTGAGGTTCTTTGAAGGGAATGGGGTGTTCCTTGTTGGAGACTTCAATAATCTTCTCTCCAGTTTAAAATGGCTTTCTTGGCAATGGTGCCCTTTTGAGTTTGTGGCAACAAACTTTCATATGACTAATTTAGTCGTCCTTGACCTTTCATGGAGTGATATTTCGGAGAAATGGATTGGCTGGAACCAAATTAGAGTATGACACAAATCCCATTCCTTTTATATGCATATCATTTCTTTTGTCTTTTTTTTTTTTTCTGTGTAGATAGTTTCTTAACAAAAGCTTTATCAAATTGTGTTGCAGGCGGCTAGTAAACTAAAGGTACTAGATCTCAAGAACTGCATCCACTTAAGTAGAACACCCGATTTATCTACGTTGGTGTCCTTGGAGAGATTAATTCTTGAAGGCTGTCTCAACTTAATTGAAATTGACCCGTCTATTGGTAAATTAAAGCTTCTAACTGCTTTGAACATGAATGGATGTCAGTCTCTTGAAGAGTTGCCTGAAGAAATAGGATGTCTAGAAGCTTTGACAGAGATTGTCATGCCTCGTGCGGGATACAAATTTAAACTTCCAAAGACGTTTGGTAATTTGAAGTCATTGTTGACCTTGGATGTACATAGGCGGATCAGTAAACTACCATACTCGATTGGAGGGCTGGTGAAACTTAGGCGGTTGAATTTATCTGAGTGTACAGAGATAAAGGTTCTTCCAGACTCGATTGAGAAATTACAATCATTAGTCGAGTTGGATTTGTCATTGACAAGTTTGTGTTGCTTACCTGATTCAATCGGTGAACTAAAGCAATTGAAAGTACTTAGGATGTGCCGCATAAGTTGGATAAAGAAATTACCAAGTGCAATCGGGCTAGTGGAGAAGCTTGAAGAGTTAGACACTAGTGGATGTGACCAGTTGGCCGGCGAAATCCCTGAAGAAATTGGGAAACTGTCCTGTTTGAGGATCCTAGACTTGTCACACACTAAAATATCTAGATTACCTTATTCAATCGGCCATCTAAAGCAACTAAAAGTACTTCGGATGAGCCACATGAATTGGATAAGAAGATTACCCTGTGAGATCGGGCTGGTGGAGAAGCTTGAAGAGTTGGATGCTAGTAAATGTTACTTCTTGACTGGCGAAATCCCTGAAGAAATTGGGGAACTGTCTTGTTTGAGGATCCTAGACTTTTCATACACAAATATATTGAGATTACCCTACACGGTGAGTCGTCTCTCTAATCTCCAAACACTTAATCTAGAATCATGTCCTGAACTTGAAAAGTTGCCGCCGCTTCCCCCAAATTTGACTTGTCTAAGATGGACCCCTAAGATTGTCGTCAATTGTTACAAAGTCGAGCTATGGGGAATGGAAGAAATAGCATTGTCCTACACAACCGTGCCTTTCCTCCGCCAGCTCCCATCTAGTTTAAGAGAGTTAGAACTCGGAAATCTGGACATCCAACAGTCATTGAATGTTTCCATTTCTAAAAACTTGTCAACCCTGCGATTGAATAATTGTTTGATTTCGGAATCTTCTGGTGTATTTGGGGCGGAGTTGGAGGTCATCCATCTGCAGAAGTGCGCGTTTGGAAAACTGGACCAATTATTGCTGTCGGTAATGGAGAAATTGAGAAATTTGGAGATGCGTTTGCCTGAGTTCCCCCCAGAAGTACTTGATGTGCGGCACATGAAGAATTTGAAAGAGGTACATTTGCTCGGGTGCAAGTTGTTAGTCGAGATTCGCGGCCTTGAAGAATTGGGATCCATTTGCTTCCTATCGATCGTGGATTGCAATTTCATGAAAAATGTGTCAGACCTATCGAAATTGAGAAAGCTAAGGAAGCTCAGAGTAGGAGGATGTCCTAAGCTAAGAACAGTGGAAGGTCTTAACCGCTTGGAATCTTTACAGAAGTTGTGGATTCACGATTGCAGTTCGTTGGAGAGTTTGGCTGACACCTCAAATCTGGATTTGAAATGTTCCACAATTGAACGTTGCGAGCAGTTGCCCAACCGCGACAGTTATTGTAGATGCTCTGATGGGGATGGTAGGGAACACGACAAGGTATTTTGAGCCGGTTATATGCGAAATCTGACCCGATGAAAGTCTGGCAAGTATTGTTGTCCTCTTGTGTTTTCTTTGTTTGTTTTCTTTTAAAGGTTTTCCCACGACAAATGGTGGTAACAAATACAGGCCATTGAGATTGAAAGCTCATCTGAAGATGAGGGATATATGGAGCAATACGTTGAAAAGCTCGGTTCATGACCTCGACCAAGAATGACTTGGTAGAATTCGGTGACAATCATTCACCCCCATTCTCTTTTTTTCTATCATAAGTAGATACGAATTTCACCTGTGGCGACAATATTTCGTCATTGGTTGGATATGACTTTGACACGATCATAGAGTTTCCGTCCGGCATGTCCTGTCGCAGCATCTACATTTCTTTGCACTTTAATTCCCTCGAATTTTACTCCTTAAAGTTTATTTTCCTCATCATTTCGTTTCAAAGCTCGACACACCTTTCACCTGAAAAAGCCCAAAATGAAATCAAGTTTGACACTACTTTCAAGTTGGAACATTTTCAAGTTAGAACCAGAGTGAAAAATCAATCTTTCATTTGCGATCATCTAGAATAAAATTTCCTGCCATTAAGGGAATTTTCCCCTATAAATATACTAATTCTTTTTTATAAGTGAAAGGGCCGGTATGGGTGACTAAGCGCTACGGACCTCCTCTAAACCTTGTCATAAAATGATGTACACACCCTCTATGGGATATTCAGATCGAGTCATAACTATTTCGAACCACTTATATCCCACAGGTTTGGAGTTAATGAGCTCATCACCTTTGGCCCCTCAAGATATTTGCCGCCAGAAAGTCTCTTCACATGAGATATGTTATATTTAGGCAATGCACTACAAGCCATTCAGAGGTTTATTCACATCCACTTCGTTTTAGTTATCTAATAGTGGAAGAGAACGAATGCAAAGGAAGAGAAACAAAATGAAGAGACAAAAGGGAAAGTAAGTTAAAATTATTCCCATGTGTTTAGATGCATCCTGAACAAAGTGTGTGTGTGTGTGTGTGTGTGTGTGTGTGTGTGTGTGTGTGTGTGTGTGTGTGTGTGTGTGTGTGAGAGAGAGAGAGAGAGAGAGAGAGAGAGAGAGAGAGAGAGAGAGAGAGGGCAGTTTTCTTAATGCGTAGAGAAGTTTAGTGAATAAACTTAATTATCTTTTGTTTAACTAACAATTAAAAAGAAACTAAGGGCAATCTTACAAAAGAAAAAAGTGCAACATTTGCATTTCTTTCATTTTTCTTCACTTTTGCGAGGAAATAAACAATTTGCTTGCTTGAGGGAAATATGTCCTCTGTTTAAAATCATTCCATCCATTTCCTCCCCAATTTAGACGGCTAAAGAAGGGAAAATTTCCCTAGGTTATTATTACCACGCATTTCCTTTCATTTTTCTCCTTGCAAACACATACTTGACATTCCTAAACCTTTTTTTGGTGCTAATTTAGTCATAAACCTTTTGACATAGTGTCAATTCAGTCCTTCTGTCTAATTTTGGCCGGATTTTGCTAACATAGACGCCGGCTGATCTACGTGGCACCGCCGGCGATGACGTTGATAACTTTTAATAACATTTTAATATTTTTAATTATTTTTTCTGCTTTTTTTCTTTCTTCCTCCCTTTGTCAGTGACCGACCACCGACCACAGGCCATGGCCGAGCAGGTTGCCCACGCCTGGGTGAGGGTCGCCATCGCCGTCACTCGGCTAGGCCAAGCGAGCCCTGGCCATGCTGGGTGGGCCCCGGCAAGGGCTCTCCTATCCAGATTTGATGAGACCGGCCCTCGCCTAGGTTGCGGCAGCCTCGTCGGGTGTCTCCTTGGCGCGAGCAATGCTCGGTGAGGCTACTCTGGGTTGCTCGAGGGCGAGCCCCTGTGAGGGCGAGGGTCAAGCCTCGCCGGCCATGGGTGAGGTCTGCCCTCGCCATATCTGGCAAGGTCGTGCCTTGCCCAGCCTAGTACGAGGCTGCTCTCGTGGCTATCTGGCAAGGGCTCGAGCCTCGTGTTGGTCAGTGAGGCTCGACCTTCGCCAAATCCGACAAGAGCAAGCCTCACCCAACCACTGGCAAGCCTTGCCGTCACTAGCAAGGCCGATGGGGCTCATTAGAGGCCCCTTGGCCTTCAGCTAGTTACCAGTCCGACGATCGATGGGAGGAAAAAGAAAGAAAAAAAAACAAAGAATGAAAGGAAAAATAAATAAAAAATTTCGAAAAATATTATCAAAAGTTATTTACGTCATCGTTGGTGGTGCCACGTAGGCCGATCGGCGTCCACGTTAGTAAAATCCGGCCAAAATTAGCTGGAAGGACTGAATTGACACAAAAATAAAATGTATAGGACTGAATTGACACCAAAAAAAGGTTTAGAACTAAATTGGCATTAATACAAAAGGTTTAAAATTTTTCTTACACTTTTCCCAAAAACTGTTGACCCTGTAAATATCTTTTTTTTACAAGGTTTGACCAAATTTTGATTGAAAGTTAACCCTGTTAAAATTATGACCAAAGTGTACAATCAGGTTATCCCTTGTAAGAGCTTTCCAGCAACGTATGATTTGCCCAAATCAGACGGACGGATTGCTAAGTTATCGTGACTTCCAACTCTAGCCGTCCGACCTCAATGGGGATGGGAAAGCTGCAATTTTCACGAATTAAGTGACAAGATCGCGAAGATTTAGTCATCAGTTTTCCCACTCCTCCAGAATTTCTTTGATAGAGGTTTCCCGAGGATGATATCGTGACTTTTTACATCAGCTACTTGTTTGGAAAAAATGTTGCCATGTCATCCAAATGCCACCCCATTCGCTGGGCAACACGTGGCACTATGGATCCCACTCTTGCTCTTCTCCGTTACTATCAACGTTATTGACCGATTCTCTCTCTTTCGCTCTACATTTTTCTTGGGTTCCCCTATCCACCTTTACTCTCCTTTCTCTCCTCCGTGGCCCTCTCGCCCAAACCTTTGTGCCCGCCACCATTACTCTCCGAGAGAGTCTCTCTCTATCAGCCCCGTTTCACAATCTTCTTCTTCGACACACATCCATATCCATGCCATCTCCATAATCAACACACAATGCAGAAGTGGAGTTTCATTTTTCTTTTTCTTTTTCTTTCTTTTTTGTGGTCATAACCTCTGCACTATGCTTCCTCTCCAAGCATTTGCGACCTGATTTTTGTGCACAAGAAGAACAAATGTTGCTAAATCCACAGAGACCCCAACAATATCAATTCTTAATACCGCAGTACTGAGATTCTAGCTTTGATTGATATGACTCTTTCTCATTTGCTCTCTAATTACAGGCTCCCAAGAAAAAAAAAGGAGCAATCTTTTTCATCAACCTCACCAACATGAAGAGAGAGAGAAAAAACCAGAAAACAAGACGAGAATAAACTCTGGAAACAATCTCGATAACAGCTAGAAAAAAAAAGAAGGAAGACAAGGAACTCAGTCCATCGGGGTCTGGATCTTGGGATCTTTTTATTCCATCGATTATGGATCTCTCCTCCTCCTCTTCGTTCTTTCTTTTTTTGATTTCCTTTACTAGCTCTCTCACTACGGCATTAATCAATCAATCAATAAGCTTCGATGAATGACGATTATCTCCTGCCGTGATTGAAGTACTGGGCATAACTCATTGTATTGCACTGATAGGTTTGTGGGAGGTAGACGAAGAAGAAGAGTAGAAAAGTGTAGAGTGGAAGAGAGAGAGTCGGTTAGCAACACTGACAGTAACGGGGAAGAGAGAATGACAGAGAGGAGGAAGAGTGGGACCCATAGTGCCATGCATCACCCAACAAATGGGGTGGCTTATGGATGACGTGGCAAGACGGTCCTAGCCAATATTTTCCCATTTCTATTTTGGGCTCGATTCACAGAAATCCGCAATCCCAACTACATAGGGGTGGTGGGCCACTATGCGACGCGTTGTCTAGCTCTGGCCCTCGATCATGCAGTCTTGGCTCAGCAAGAACTTGGCGCAATGGCATGAGGCCCATCCCAATCTGATTTTCCCTAGATAAATAATAAAAAAAAATTGACGGTCACAAGGTTTTTTTTTTAATCTTTGCTTAGGTAATTTGCATTCCTTGAGTAGCTTTAGGCTGTGTTTGGTTCAACTTTGAGAAAATGTAAAGTCATTTCCTCGAGGATCTTTGAACAAGATGTATTTGCTAAAAGTAAATAGTGTTCAGATAATTGATTTTGGTATATGTTTTGTAAAACAACTCTGAAGTAAAAAAAGAAAAAGGAGAGGGCAGGCAATTGGGCGACTAGAGGCAAAGAGGGTTAGGGGAGTTTGGACGGCGACCATAGGCTACCATTGGCAATGACTAGAGGCGATCATCTGCTAGGTGAGCTTTGACTGGCGGCCCTTATCGTAGCAGATCTCATTGCAACCCTTGTTGAAGCTCAGCGAAAGCACCAAGCGACGAATGCAGCTCAAGCAAAGATCAAGCAAGGGCCTTCGCCAAGGTTGCGACCCCAGGAGAGGGCCGCTGAGGTCACATGACCTCAAGCTTCCTAGATTTAGCCTTTCGACAGTCAAGTTTCCCATATTAAGCTCTCTGACCATTGGTGCGACCACACTCGAGGTGACCCCGAGGTCGTGTGACCTCAGGTGAGCCAGATCTAGACTTTGGCGTTGAATGAGCTAGGCACCAGATCTAGACTTTGGCGACATGCGAGCTAGGCAACTTGTCAAAGAGGCCATGCAACCCCAGGGGATGTGATGCCGATGCCGTGAACCCTAGGCAACTCTTTGCCAGCGTCCGTCCAACTTCTTCAATACACATCCATGAAGTTTAGATCTGCAGAGAGAAGATGACCAGTTACGAAGACAAGACTAGAATATGAAAATATTAGTGGGGACACTTTAGGAAGAAAAAAAAGTACATTAACCTTGGAAGTTGCCTTCCAAAAATGCTGAAAGCTAAAGGCGGTTTCTTGGGTTTTCAACTTTGCCAATGCTGACATTTCTCCAAAGTGGTCCACAAAAAATTCACCAAACGCCCTAACTTTTTCCTAAATGACTTTAGTGGGCCAAAATCCCCTCGAAAAAACTGAACTAAATGCATCATTATTCCCTTTTTTCTTTCAAAATTACACCATGAATAGGGCCTCAGTCCATTTATTTTGATCATGGTAAATTCATTCCTCTCTCTCTCTCTCATCTTAGCTTGAATGCGCGTTCCCATCTTTTCTCTTTAATTAGTAGGAAGCCAGGTTGTAAGCAAAGCTTTTTTAGGAAAAAAATTTGGTCTTAGTAATGACTTGGCTACGCTACTGAAATAAAGACTAGTTTTTATATAAATTATGTCGATATTCTGCTAAAAGTATCATAGTTATTTATTTGGATACCTCTATTATATAAAGCCATACGCCAACCAAAGAGAAAGAGACCTCGAGAGTCATCAGTCCGTAAATTGCGGTTCCACACATGGGATTATTTTCACTGCCTATTTAAAAAATACTCAAAATAATATAATATAACCTACTCCCTCATTTTTCTCGAAATCAACATTCATTTATTGAAGGCATGAATTATTGAATCGTGTATTGGCATGTTTTATTTGAATAGCATGCTGATTTAATTTGAATAGTTGATTAGATATGAATTTCGAAAATACTCAAAATAATATAATAAAATCTTTTTTTGTTTTAGGTTTTCTCCCGGACAAATATTGGTGATAAAGCTAAGAATATGAGCAAGGCTCGCTCATATGCTGCTGAAACTATGTCCAATTTTGATCAGCTTTTGAACAAAAGTACTTAGTTGATTGATACCTGTCAATGTTTTTTTTTTTTTCCTTCTTTTTTTTAATTATATATGAATTTCCCATTTATTACCTATCTTGGGCATAATGATAGTTTATGGCTGATTATGATGAGTCATTTTTATCAAAATGTTTTGCATTACAACAGAAAGTTTAAATATGTGTGCACATATTGTATCGGAATCCATTTTATGCATAATCCTGCTTCATAATGAAACAAACTAAAGATCGTAGTATAAAAACAAGAAGTTGTTCAATGTATCATAAAAGATTGTTAAAGAAAGTTACTTTTCATGCCAATAGGCATGTGGTTCTGCTGGTAAAGGGATTGAGAGTTGGGGACGTTAATATCATAGATGTAGGATTTGACTCCTGCGTTCTGCAAGAGATAGAACAAAAAATCAGGGAGTGAAGAGAGTTAGAGATAGGACAAATAAAAAGAAATATAAACACAGTCAATTTTCAGACAGGGATGGTTTTCTCCTCATCAACTCCCTACTCATATGTTTCCTGATTTTTCTATTTTCTTTTTGGCCAAAAGCGAGTTTGCTTCCCTAGAAAAGAAAGGCAACACTTCAAGATTCCATTATGAAAAAAAATATATTTGTAATTACTAAAGATGACATATATTTATAATTAAATCAAAGAGCTATTACGTTCCCAACAAGTTTACACTAGTAGAAAAGATTAACTTTGTCTTAATACCCTTTTTAATAATCACCAACCGGTGAAGATGATATGCTTAGCTCTCCGTGAAGCTTCCTGTGATTCCAAAGCTCAAGCTTCAATTAGAATAATAATTTACAATAAGTTTCCTTATTTATTGAGAAAGCACCATGTAGAAGTGGCAAAGTTCAATTTAATTATGTTGTGGAAATCAATCTCTATCCCATCTTAAAGAGGAAAGCTATCAAGCAATTCTTTCTTAATTCAAGATTATCTCTAACCCCTCTTTCCCTTTTCATCATGTCTAAATGTTAAAACCCACAAGGAACCTCTTTAGTTTTATTTAACTCAAGTGGTGGAAAATTGCAATTATAAATATCCAGGAAGGGGGATCAGCTTCCAAGATCATGGCACATTGCTTCACGAAAAGCACAAATGGAGGATCAACGTTTATCCTAACACATTATTAGCCACTCATTTATATGTGTTTTGAGTGATACATGACACGATTTAAGAAGTTGATCAAGTCAAATTCTTCTTAAAATAATCTATTAATTATCCAGGAAGGGGGATCAGCTTCCAAGATCATGGCACATTGCTTCACGCAAAGCACAAATGAAGGATGAACGTTTATCCTAACACATTATTAGCCACTCATTTATATGTGTTTTGAGTGATACATGACATGATTTAAGAAGTTGATCAAGTCAAATTCTTCTTAAAATAATCTATTAATTATCTCCTCTGATACTAAACCGAATCCAATTGGCCCCAATTAATATATAAGGAGCCTGGGATACACATTATTCAGAACTAATGAACAAATCGATTAAGGAGAAAGGATAGCATATTTCAGAATATACAAATGTTGACACTTAAATCAGTATATATATATATATATACACGTAATTTTTTAAAATTCCGCTAATATCTCAAAATTGATTAGGGAAACCTCACCACATAGCAAGTGCTGAAGCTCTGACTAGGGTCGCTCCGCCTATTTAGGTGTATACACTTGGCGAGCTGTCAGGCCGCGTTCCTTATTTTAATGTGTCAACGCCCGCATGCCCAATCCCCCTAATTCTCTCTAAATCTTTTTTTTTTTCACAGGAGGGTGGAATACCCTTTAGGTGTTTTACGTCCAAGGCATGCTAAAGATTTGCACGAGGCCTCATACAAAGCAATTTTACCTCATGCTTAGGAGGGATAAAATATATATACACAAGTAATTTTTTGAAATTAAGATAATATCTCAAAATTTGATTGGAAAACATGGCTTCTACTTAAGTGTAATTTGCACCGCAAAACATTGCTTAAGTGGTCTGTATTCTTCATGTCCATGATAAAAGCACGACCTCACTCACAACTTGGTTTCGATAAGACTAATTGAGATGCGTTAATTGCCATGTCTTACACATAATCGACAATGAGTCTGGAAAAAGGCGAAGTTGTGATTTGTAAATTACGATTTTAGGAAATCTGTTCTTTATTTTCTATCACCAATATATATAAGGAGGTAACCAGAAATCCACTAGACCAAATCTTTGCTAGAAATGTATCTCTCACTCATCAAACTCTAATTTAAGCAGAACCAAATCATATTGCTGTCCAATCTGATTGGGTTCCAATAGGTAAAGAGAAAAGACAATATAGATTGGTCCAATAATTCCAAGTACTGGCGTCATGAGGTCGACCGGCATAAAAGTGAACGCCCTGAAGACACGTCGGCAAGAGAAAATAATAAAAAACGACAGTCAGCTTCTGAATTATCATCCTTTGCTCCTTTGCAGTCTTCAAAGATGAAAATCATTATACTCAATCTG
Source organism: Syzygium jambos (assembly GCA_031216235.1). Lineage (NCBI taxonomy): Eukaryota > Viridiplantae > Streptophyta > Magnoliopsida > Myrtales > Myrtaceae > Syzygium > Syzygium jambos. The sequence continues at coordinate 22,174,441 of CM062221.1, read as the reverse complement.
CTCTAAAAAGAACACGAAGCTAATAGAGTCTGATTCTCAACAACGCAAAACAAACCAACATCTGTCTCTCTCTGTCTCCCTTACAAATGATCACTTCATCACATCTTACCTTGAATCGAACAACACATCATATTCTTCGTTTTGTCCATAACTCGTACCGAAAAGAAGGCGAAAACACTTTCCCCTTTTCCTGGTCTGTCTGTTTTCTGAGGAGGAGATGGCCGATGCGGTGGTGAAACAGAGGAAGATACTGGTGGCCGTGGACGAGAGCGAGGCGAGCATGTATGCCTTGTCGTGGTGTCTCAAGAACGTCGTTTCTGAGAATTACAAAGACACAGTCGTCCTCCTCTATGCAAAGCCCATTCGTTCCGCCTACGCAGCCCTCGACGGCACAGGTAAGAACGAAGGTCAAGATGGGTTGTCTACTTTCGCTTCCGAGGCCATCTCTTGAAAGCAGAGAGAGTGGTTTTGAACTTCTGTTTTTTTTGCTTTTCGTTCTTGTTTCAGGGTACTTCTTTTCTTCAGAAGTAGTGGCCACCATGGAGAGGTACAACAAGGAAATGGCCGGCAGCGTTATGGCCAAGGCAAAGAAGGTCTGCGATGATTTTGGCGAGGTGAGATCCTGTATCTAGGCATGTGCTTTTCAATTTCAACGACAGAAACATCTGAGGATTTAGTGTGGGTTGCTGTTGTTGGGGGACAGGTCGAGGTGGAGACGAGAGTCGAGAACGGGGATGCAAGAGACGTGATCTGCCGCGCGGCACAGGAGTTGGGGCCTGATGTTCTGGTGATGGGAAGCCATGGTTACGGCCTTCTCAAGAGGTACTTCCAACTCTACTCATTTGGATTTATTTACCCAAAAGACTCCTGATGTCGACTCTAATAATCAATCGATTCGGAGGGAAGGCATGTATTAATGTGGCCTTTGCTCGAGACAACGCTAATGTTTGAAAGCATGGGCGGACGCTTCTATGGTGGGTAGGTTCTGGATTCCTATTGTGAACATCCGAGAACTAGGCCTGACTTTAAATATTGTAGCCACTCTTTTAGAAAAAAACATGTCGTTTAAACAATCTGGGGTGTGGTGGTTAAGAAATTGATGGATTACCTAAACTTTTGGATTCGAAACCCATCTCTAGCATATCTGACATATCTTCAAATAAAATAAAAAAGAACAAATAAAAATCAGTCCGGTTGCTCACCCCGATCGAAGGTTGTCCCCCGCCTATACGCTGGCAATCGAGAAGTCTCCCTGAGTGTTTGATTGGCTATTCGATGATCCATTCCAATTGGTCGAATGAGAGGAAGTAATGAGGTTTGGTCTTTATTGTAAATTTATCTTTTGTATCGATACTCAATTGAGATTGGTGAAATGTGGCAGGGCCTTTCTGGGGAGCGTGAGCTATCACTGCTCTCAGAATGTCAAGTGTCCCGTGCTGGTAGTGAAGAGGCCCAAATCCAGCGGGAACGACTAAAATCAAACACCTGCAAAGTTGGTGGCGCTCGTGTTGTGTCCTAGTCCTCCAATGTTGTCTTCGGGTGCTTTTGTAAAGTTTCATCGTACACATACTAATTACATTGCCCACATGCTGTCATGTCTCCTCGGTACCTAGGCTGCGAGTATATACGCATATTCTTCAGAGTTTTTGACTTTGTAAACGGATTGGTTTTTCTTAGTATAATTTGATCATCGAGATGGATATGGTGCTTGACCTAATCATTACGCAGCGTGTGTTCAAAGCTAAATTTCTCGGTAAAAGAGGGGAATATTTGAAAATATGCAATCATGGCCAACTGCAGTGGAATGACAAGCCTGCTTGTCACTCGCGATTCACAGATTGCGGACGCTAGAGCGAACTGATGCCGCAACAATACAATCCTAAGGGGGCATAGTGACAGCTTCCATCAGCTATTTATAGACTGACCAAATCAAAGAGAGAGGAGCGATAGGAATTGATGGCAATATCTAAACAACATGCAGAAGATCCAGACTATCTTATCGAGCGCGATTGTTCTAAAAACGGACATTTGCCTTTGTTCGAAAAACTCAATCATTCAAAATGGATATAGATGCAATCAGTGACTCTGTCTTGGGATCAGCCTCCTACAGTTCTCTCCCTCTCTAAAGAAATGGCCTACATCTATATTGTAAAAGATAGAAAAAGAAAAATCTTTCAGGCACCGAGCTTATGTCGAACCCAACTGGTCAGCTTATTGCTCTGCTCTCTCTACAACTCATCCTGTGAACGGAGCAAAATGACGAGGATCAGTGAATGCAACAAACACGAAAGAAGTGCAGCAAAATGAAGTTCATGACCATGTCAAGTGGAAGAATTATACCTTTACTTCGTCCTTAGGGTCAGCAAACTCGGCGCTCTCATCTGCTGCTTTAATTTCGGAATCAGAATCGTCATCAGCATCATCAGCATCGGCATCGTCATCTTCATCCTCAATCTGAAAAAATGACGCGCACAGTTAGAACCATCCAAATAAATAACATTAGGAATCTTTAAAGAGCAGGTATAAAAGGCTTACGTCAGAATCTACTGGCTCATCCTTGGCTTCCTGGAAAAGGGATAGACAGAAGTCAGATAAAAGATGAAAAAACCAATGTGAATATAACATCTCTCTCTCTCTCTCTCTCACGCGCGCACCCGCACGTGTGCGCACACACATGCACACACTCACACACACACATACACAAGTCCATTAAGTCTGGTCAAGAACCCTAAGCTATGCAGGAAAAAATATGCAAATAGATAATAACCAGCATCAGAAGCACAAATACATAGTGATCTCCAGTCAACTCACTAATTTTCAGTATATATTCAAATGCTGTTTGTGAAAAGAGTATGTCAGACAATTCAGGTAGCACTAAATAATGAAGCAATTTTATCTTAAAACTTCTAAGATTCTTCTATTTCCCAAAAAATATTTGAGTTATGACAGCTCTGTGTTACCTCTTCCTCTCTTTTCTTTTCAGCCTCGTCAAATGCTGCTTTCTCAGCCTGCAAAGGAAAAATAATCACCATAAATAGTCTATACTAGTCCTATTTCCATAAGTAAAAATAAAAAAAAAGAGCATAACCACATACATCCTTGTTCTTGCCCCATGTTTCTTCAGCAACCTTCTTGGCATACTCAGGATCATCACATATCAAGACATTATCGAACAAGGTTCCAGCTTTAACCTGATAAATGAAGCATAGAATAATTCGAAGTTTGAGATTCTGGAACACTGTTAGCAAACATGACAAGATCACAGTCACAGAAAAATTACCTGCCATAGTTCAATCCCGACATACTTCAACTTGGGGAAAACATAGAGTTCCGGGTCATCTTTGAAGTCTATAAAAAGTGCAAAAGATTAGACTTTGAAGAACTTTCAAACAAAAAGAAAGAAAAGAATACGATTGATGCATATCTGAGCTTAAGAAAGGAAGTAGTGATTAAGAACCTGGGTTGTCAATCAATGGTGCCTTCCACTTCCCCTTGTAGTTGGGATTCTTAATTTTCTGCAAAACATGCATGATCTCATGAGAATTTCACATTGCAGTCCAGAAATTATGCGCACGAGAACATTTCATACCTTTGGATTCCATGGACCCTTGTATTCAGGGTTGGCAATAGTCGGGGCAGTCCACTCACCATCCTCCTCATCGTCCCAGTCTTCAGGCTGAAATCAACATATTGATTAGTAACTAACTATTTTACATCAATTTTGATGAAATCATAGTAGAAGATCAGCTTTAAATCAGAACCATCATCCAGCAGGTTTACCTTCTTGCCATCGGGATCAGGTATTTCTTTCGGGATGTCATCATACCCCTGCAGTCACACGTACAATGTCATTTGAAAAGAATTGCAGGGAATATTGCATTTAAAAGGATAATAGTGTTAAGGAATCAAGGATCAATACCTCTGGCTTCTTGTCTTCAGGATCAGGAATGTACTCCTTGTCGTCCCAGTCTTCAGGCTGCCAACATTAGCCAGGTAGGTCATTATCTAGAGTTATAGCCCAACCAAAACTAACCAGAGCATTCAGTAAATAATTTACTTTCTTTGCCTCGGGATCCTTGATCTGCTTTGGTGGGAGAAGATCCCAGTCAGAGTACAAGCTACCAGATTGTTTCTCAACATTGTCAATCAAGATAGTATAGGTAGCATCAGGACGGAGGACGAAAGTATAAACATGAGTAAGCTGATCTGTCTCACAAGGAACATCCTTTTTGATCAGGTGATTAGTTTCATTATAAGTGAGAATAGCATGAACTTTCTTGGTGCTGTAGCCACAGATATCCGGTCCAAACATGATGCTGCATTGAACAACATAACAACCCAATAAATAAGCATGAAGAAAAGGACATTCAATAAGCTGGACAGCAAGAAATCCAACAAATAGAACACAAAATAATCATATAATCTGCTGCAAAACCTGTATGGGGTGTCGCCACCAAACTTCTTCTGATCAACCTCCCCACTGAGTAGCTTCATGTACCCACCACCACAGTCAAGTTTCTGTTCATGTTTTACAGAAAACTGGAAGACTAGAGTCTTGTCCTTGTTGCTGAATTCAGGGTACTCAGCTGATATGGCGTAGAACCTATAGTCTTCACTTGTTTGGATACCTGCAAAAAGCAATGAGAGATTACTGCTAAAAGTAAACCATAAGCACAATAAAATAATGAAAAACTATTATCGACCATTGAAAAGTCTATTTGAAGAAACAGTTGATCGCGAAGTACCTTTGTCATCAACATCTCCATTCCATTTACCAGACGTATAGTTCCACTCCCCGGCCATGTTATCATCTTTCTTCCAATCAGATTTAACCCATCGAGTCTCCCATCCATCTTTTGCGGATAACAAGACATGCAGACAAATGGAGAAGAGGGGGATAAGTACACAAGGAAGAATCTTATCGTAATTGCAAAGAACATGCATTATCCGAATGACACATAACCTACAACGTCTATACGGCTTTACATGTTCAAATCACAAAAGAAGAAACAAGTAGTTTGAAAGCTCCTCGTCTCTGACTTTAATGAATCCCTAACTATCTGCCAACAGCTAGGGAGAACCCCGGACTGCATTGCGATCTACATCTTAGCCGCGTTTTACACTCCCAATCAGTATTCTGAATTTCTGCATACCATCCTGCTTTGGTCGAAAGCTCACTCATAAAGGAAACACAAAATAACTGAAGATATGCAAATGAAAATGACTAGCATGCGAACTCAAAAGCTCTGCAGTAAGCTCATTGGCACGGAATTCCCACAGTCGTAGAGCACTAGACAAGAACTTGCTAATTTCGGCCGACATCGACGTATTCACACACTGCAGTCTGTATCGACATTCAAATCACCAGTATAATCAAAATGTCAGTCTTGCGCAACGGATTCCCAACACACGACACCTAATCATGCTCAAATGTGCTGAGCTACCCCGTCAAAAGATAACATAGAGATCGAATTGAGCACGAAACTCAGCCGATCCAAAACCGAACAGGACCGAAGATCCCCGAACTCTCGCAGATCTAGACCACGGAACCCGAGGCTCGAGCCAGTGACTTCACAGCTCGAGCCAGCACACCAGCCTAAAACCTATCAGATCTCGCGCGCGCGCGCGCGCTCCCCGACGACGCCGACACCGCTCCGCGATCGCACGGCCAATCGCCGCCGGCGAAAGGCGAACTCGGAAGGCCCTAATCTCACGATTCCGAAGCGCGGAAACCACCGCGGACGCACGGCACAATGCAAAATGGGACGCGAGCGCTCACCGTCGAAGCGCTCCTCGAAGAAGACGGCGGCGGAGGCGATCGCGGCGAGGGAAGAGAGCGCGAGTGCGAGGAGGAGCAGCCGGAGGTGCGTCGGCCCCGCCGTCGCCATGGCTTTTTCTAGAGAGAGAAAGCTAGAGATAGAGAGACAGAGAGAGAGAGAGACTGTGGCTTGGGGAAGATGAAAATGGGAGCGAGGAGGGGTGGGGGGCTAAATAGCGGCTTTTCCTTTTCGTTGGTTTTCACGGTGGAGCGTTTTGCTCGCTGTAGGTCTCGACGGGCCGGGGAGCGACGTCGTCGACGTGGGGGCCGGCGGGATCGGCCAATGGGGGCACGCCATGTCAGCGGCGGCGCGTCATCGGGGTGACGTGGCGCGTCCGGAGTGGCGGGAGCGGATGGCGTGGGAAATGACTCGAGATGCCCTCGCGTGGCCGGCCTCGTGATCTCCATTTCTTGATCGTATTCTTTAAAATTAGAAAGTTTTATCAAAAAAATAATAATAATAATCGCCGGGAGTTTAAATTGAGTTCTTTATTTTCATTTTTTTCTTTTTTCATTTTTGGCGCATTTGTTATGGGAATTTTTCATTTCGACCCCTCAAAAAGGCGAAAAGTAGAAAGTTGCGAGGAGCACGTTGACTTTCTAAATGTGTTTTTTTCAAGTGCTTCTAATGATTTTGAGAGTTGCAGAATCATGGAGATCTTCCTTTTCCTTTTTTACTTTGAATGGATAATCACCCTTGACTTCCATGCTGATTCAGAATGCATGCTATAAAAGGGCATTTCCTCAATTTTGAATTAATGATATCGGGAAGCCGATGTAATTATATCGACGAAAGTATGATTATATTGTCATATTAAACCTGACAAGTCAAGCCGTTATGGAAAAGTAAAGCATATATTCTTCGACAGAACCCGACCCTTTATATCGTTACGCATTTATATTCGGGTCATTTATTTGTTCTTGGCCGAAAATTTGTGTTTTTTATTTTGTGCTTGAAACTCAAATCTGGAATGACATAATTTATATTCACCAATTTTGAACTTTGTTAGTGAAAAAGACTTAAATTTGGTGCATCATCCTTTGTGGGGCCAATCCTTAATCCCGAGGAGTTAAATCAATGGATTATCATAGATAACCAACTTGCGTGATGGATCAATCCTAGATACAGCACCCTAACGACGTTTAAATTTAATCTGCATAATCTTATCAATTTCTATCATTTCCAAAAAAAAAAAACAAGATAGCTTTCTCCCGATCACGTAAATCTCTCCCATTCATTAAATTTAAATCTAAATCTCTCTCTCGTTCTATGGTCGTTCGAATTCTTGTCCTAAACCCGATTTCAATCTCAAAACAAATTTTCTCTTTCTCCACCCATTTATTTTCTTTCCCCTAATTTGCATTCAAGCTCCTATCCTATCTCTAGCGCATCAAGCATAACTAATGGAACAATTCTGATCTAATTTATTTGGTGAAGCTGATAGGTAAAGGGGTCGCGAGAACTCGGCCGATCGAACGTCGGGTGATTTGCGGAATTTACTCAGAATGTGTGGGCGGTTTTGCAAATAAAAGAAAGAAATGGCTCATCAGATGGCTAGAAAAAAAAAGAGATAAGTGCATTCAAAGTCCTAAAACTTATCACGAAAGTACAATTGAGTCCTAAAACTTTCAGAAAGTGCAAATAAGTCCTAAAACTTGTCACAAAAGTGCACTTGAGTCCTAAAATTTGTCACGAAAGTGCAAATAAGTCCTAAAATTTATCAAATTAATTCAATCAAGTCTTTTTCATTGATTGTATTTTTTAAAAGTTTTAGGACTTGTTTGCACTTTCGTGACAAGTTTTAGGATTTATTTACACTTTCTGAAAGTTTTAGGACTCAATTGTACTTTCGTGACAAGTTTTAGGACTTATTTGCACTTTTGAAAGTTTTAGGACTCAATTGCACTTTTGTGATGAGTTTTAGGACTTCTAGTGTACATATTAAAAAAAACCAGAAGCTTGAGAGGGAATATGCTATGGTTACAAAAGGGAATCATCCCCACCAAACTTCCTCCCCATAAAGAAGAAAGAAAAGCCAGAAGAAGGGTCTTGACATGACAAAGAGTTAAAAAAAGAGCCATGTAATATAATGTGTATAGATGAGTGAGCCCACCCCCACTCGCTTCTGTTGATTGCACCTGCTTTGGCCCTTTGCATGTGTTTGGAATTTGCTTGCATTGGAAGCCACTCCATGGCCATTTGATTTCCTAGGCAACATGGGTTCAATCACTGTTGCTGTGCTGACATGACACTAGTCGCATGTGAAGTGCTGGTGCAGCTGAAGCCCATGACTAGACCTGTCAAAATGGGTCATAAACCCATTTCTTAACCCATATATTAGTAAATGGGTCATAAATGTGTTAGTTATATTTAGTAAATAGGTCATAAATAGGTAGAAGTCTTATATTAGTGTTAAATAGGTCGTAAATGGGTCATAAATGAGTTTACAACTGATTTTAAACTCAATGCATTTCTCTCACCCTCACTCAATCTTGCACTCACTCATTCCGCACTCTCATTTCAGCTTGGGTATGAATTTTCCTATATTTAATTAAATATGAAAGTATTTTAGCAATATGGGTCTAATCGGGTATGTGTTGGGTATGGGTCGGGTCGGGTATGGGTCAACAAAATTGCATTGCGCATAAATGGGTCATAAACGGATTAATGGGTCAATTTGGGTCGGACCATTTATGACCCGACCCAAACCCAACCCGACCCATCCATTTGACAGGTCTATCCATGACTGATTGATGGAGGCCACATCTTCATGGGATAACCAAGATTGGTAATTTTCCTTGCCGACACGATTTTCCTCGTCGTCTGGCGATTTAGGAAAACGCATTGTGCCCCTCCGCCTAAACGAGAGCGAGCCCGTGTCTAAGTTGGGCCATGGCGCTCTTTATGTCTCGAGCCCGTTCGATCGGAGAGGATTCGTCGCTTAAAACTGATTGGAGGCGAGGCTTGCGCTATGTAAGTATACGAAGAGAGATTATTTGTGTATAAAGAAAGATGTATGCACTTGCTAAGGGAAGTTGATGAAGTCGGCCGTCGCTTAACATAAAATGAGACTATTCTTTTTCCTATCTAATTGTTCCGAGAAAGTTGATGTTATTAAAGATACCGAATGAGATTGTTTCGCTTTCCGTGCTTCTCTTAATTTTAGAATTAGATTTAAGCTCTGTTTGTTTTACGGAAAACGCGACGTTTCTGGAAAATATTTTCCGGAAAATCAACTTTCAGGAAAAATGACAATATTTTCCGGTATTCGGCTGAAACCTGAAAATGAATTGGAAAATATTTTCCGCCATTTCGGTATCCAATTTGATTTTCTAGGGAAAATTACTGAAAAATTATATTTTTTAATTTTTTTTTCTTCTTCCTTGGTCGGTCACCGACCACATAGCCACAAGCGAGCTCAAGCCTCGCCATTGGCCGGCGAGCTCAAGCCTCGCTATATTCGGCAAACTAGGCAAGGCTTGCCAGAGGTCAGCGTGGCTCGAGCCTTGCCCAGCTTGCTGGCTTGTGGCGAGGCTCGAGCTCACTTGTGGTCGATTGCCGGCAACTGGATGAGGAAGAAGCAAACAAAAAAAAAGGAAAAAAAAGAAAAAGGAAAAAGAAAAAAGTAATTTAAAACTCGATTTTTAAAAAATAAAAAAAGAAACTAAAAGAAAATAAAAATAAAAGGAATGTGTTATTTGAAAGAAAATGAGGTGAAAGAAGATATGGAAAATGTTTTCCATGACAAATTTATTTTTCGTGAAACGAATGCCGGAAAATCCGAAAAACGTTTTCCTGGAATTTGTTTTCCGTGAAACAAATGGAGGCTTAGACACAGCGCAATGAAGCCCCCCGCATGTGTGCTTCAGGATACCAAATCATTCCTTGCAATAAATAATCACATTGGATGCGTTTGTCTGAGGGAAAGTGTTTTCCTAAAATCTATTTTCCCAACTTTCACATATTTGGTTCGTCGAAAATGATAAGTCAACCGAAAACACTTTTCGGAATTGCTATCTTGAATTTGTTACTATTTTCTTTTTTATTTTTTGTTATTTTTTTTTCTCTTTCCTTCTTCCTCCCTCCGCCGGTCGCCGGCCTCAACGACAGGCCACAAGCGCACGTTAGCGAAACAAACGCATTTTGAAATAGTTTTCCAAATGAGATCCAAACACTAAAAAACTTTTTTGATCACATATCACCAAATAAAGAAAAATTAATCATTTTCCTGAAAAATGATTTCTTAGAAAATATTTTCCAGAAACGTTACATTTTCCATGAAATAAACGCACGCTATGCTCAAACCCATCTTAAACTTGCATGATGAATAAACTAGCGGCACCACGGTAATAAACCGGCTTCGACGGGTGAAGAACTTATTATCTTTGCAATGCGCAATGCTAATAAATGATTACTGGTAATCACCAAATTAGAGTGTTATCTGGGCCTGCAGCAATCTCTCTCAAACCAGAGAAAGCAGTAGCACATGGCTGGGCATGCATGAGGGCGCGGAACAAGCTCCCGTTCTCTGCTTTGATCCTATTTTCATGCCACGTGAGAAGATGATCACGATGATGGAGTAAATCACGTCGTCGATAAATTCTTCGACCGTAGAAAATTTCTGAGTATATACATGATCTGCTAAGAATGATATTTATTCAGTAGCTAAAGAGGCCTCAGCTATTTCGCTTGGGATCTGACCCAAATCACCTCAACAGTAAGTGTCTTATTTTCAATGTCGCTGGTCCCTACCGTTGGTTGAGTTACATCTCTACTGCGGCTTGCCCGAGGTCAAGCCGACTTGCCAGGACAACAAGATAGAGCAGATCGCCATATCGAACCGAGCCTATGCCTGTTGGGTCCTTGTTTGGGTCGATAACACCTCCCAAACGATGATCGTCGTGAGAACAGACCGTCGGAACACTATCCGCCCAGCATATTCCTACATACCACCCAGAAATCATCTGCCCTTTCTCCGACGCCACCGACACCGTGACCGGTAACCTGACAATTCACCGCGGGTGCCAGGCAAGCCCAATCAATGCCTTGCTGGCCGTCAACTGCTAGTTTTACAGCTCCATCAATGACACTAATGTGATGGATTCCTTTTTGACGAGGAAAGATGGCGATATCACTGAGTTATGAAACCGCAGGTGCTTTAAGGTTATGACCTTTGTGTGAAGGTACGAAGGCAGGGTGTTGATATATTCAGTCCGAGAAATGCAATGCTGCTAGCCTTGCTAGGCCTTGGAGTTGTCAGTGCTTCGCCGTATAGTGGCCGACATGGATAGCATCCTGACCATCTGAAAGTGAAATCTATGAAACTGCTGATGATCAATCTCGCGTCATTTTAAGTCCCGGAATAGCCAATGAAGGCGATGATACTCTCCAGCCCATCAGCGAATCTTTTGGTTTTCTTCATCAATCCATCTTTCGCAGATCAATGGATTCGACAGTGTCGCCTCTGCTCCTGGTTTTTGCTCATACCCTGAATCCACCGACCCATCTAAAGTCCTGTGCTATCCATCTGCTCTTCCGATGGTAGTCGATCTAGTATGTCATTTACAACTTGCCAAAGATAATGAACACCAAAAACTCAGGAGCTCGGTCATTGTTGACTGTCAACTCTCGCTAATATATAATGAGCCACTTGTGTGGCACAATCTCCCCCACATAGTCACTTTCCTGCCCTGCCACGAGACCGGGGATCAGCCCTGAGCCTGATTTGAATTTAAAAAGGCACCATCGGTTTCCTACCTCCTACTTCCTAGGATCTTTGATAAATCATACATCGTAAGTTCCCGAAACTCTTTATGACGAATAGGCACAGAAGACCATTTCATTCTACCTTCCTCATCCCCTATTTTCACATCCCCATATACCCAACCTCGCTTCTCTCCTTTCCTCTGCATCTCACCAGAAAATTTCCTCCAAAAGATGATGCATCGCCATCGCCATCGCCATCCCTTTTGGGATCTTTGCCTATGCTACGTCATCGCAACCACCTCGATCCAGATCCAAGCTTCGACAGTGAGCGGTGGGGACAACACGAGCGACTTGAACTGCAGCTCCACCATTCAATGCGGCAACCTGCAAAATGTCAGTTACCCCTTCTGGGGGTTGAACCGCGCCTCCTACTGCGGCCTGCCCGATTTCGAGCTGACTTGTCAGGACGGCACGACTGCGCTGATCACCATATCGAACCAGACCTATCGGGTCCTTCAGGTTGATGACACCTCACAGACTATGACTGTTGCCCGAACGGATTACTGGAATAATATCTGCCCAACCTATTTGATCAATACCACCCGGGAAATCACCAGCCCTTTCTCTTACACCTCGGACACCTTGGCCGGTAACCTGACTCTGTACTACCGGTGTCAGGCAAGCCCGAGTCAGATAACATCACTGATCGTCGACAGCCAGTTTAACTGCACCATCAATGGCACCAACGTGATCGGTAACTTCCTGACAAAGAAAATTAGCGATATCACGAGTTATACCGGCGCCAATCTCACGTCCATTATAAATTACTTTGGAGGGTGTGATGTGAGCGTGGTGCTGGCTGTGAACCAGTCGGCCATTCAGGATATAGAGTCAAACCAGACCAACACGACTGTAGCGTCAGCCATCAATCAAGGCTTTGGGCTGCAGTGGACGGCGGATGCTAAATGCAACGGCTGCCTCGCTTCAGGCGGGCGGTGCGGACGGCAAACGAGTTCGGGCGATTTCATTTGCTATTGCCAATATACGTCCTACTCTTCCACATGCCCGGGTATGTAAATTTATTTTAGACTTAATTTGAACATTCCTATGATGTCTTAGTCTTGACTGATGGCTCGGGCTGGAATTGAATTATCACAACGAGCATGAAAATCATAGATAACATCTAGTCCTATCGCTATTTGATTCATCTAAAGACGTTAGGATGAGCCAATTCGTCTCGGCGACTAGTATGTTGTTGTTGTGCCGATGAAGTTGGGATGATCCATGTCTGCTAAAATTTCTTTGATCTGCGCTCACGCCAACCAAACTCTATTCGAGAAAGTATTGCCTAGTACTCGTTTCACAAGATCAAATCCAGCAGTGTCCGAAGAATTATTCGATGATTTTGGATCTCCGAACCTCGTGGTTTTCTGAACTTTTCTCTTCCTTCTTTGTTCTGTCCCCTTGATCTTTGACTTTGCAAGGCTTCAAGAGTCGTTTTTCGGCAGTCAAGGATAGCCAGCGGGGCTATTGACTAAATTGCTATACATAATGTTCTTAAGTTGGTCTTTCACGATCCGGAAAGATTGGTCAACAAAGGCCACCGATAAAAAATTAGTGAAACATCTCTTTATAAATTTCCCTCTTCACAAGTTGTGGCAAGGACATGCACTAGGAAAAACTAAAAAAAACTGTCTTCTAGAAATTGCTATGAGTTGCACTTGGACATGCACCAATTTCTTGTTACACACTATACAAATCACAGATGTTGCTGATGATAGTGATGATGTAACAACAACAACAGGGTCTCGTTACAAGTGCTTTCGGGGCAATCTTTAACCATACTTAATAAGGAAGCTTCTTCGAACAAAAAAAAATAATAATAATAAGGAAGCTTCCAATGCACTGATTATACATAAGACTAGAAATGATAAATTTTCTTTAATCGGGTGTTTAACAAAATCTGTAATAATATTACTCATAGGCTGCGTTTGATTGTCCGGATTTCTAAACAGGATAGGATTGGATATGATAGGATAAGAAATCCTGGGATTTCTTTATATCCTGTCCACTGTTTGGTGGACTACGGATTTAAAGTCGGATAGGATAATTTTTATTATTTTTTTTGCTATTCACGGGTCCGGAGGAATCGGTGAAGGAAAAAAAGTCGAGAAATTTTTTTGGTGAAAGCGCACAAGGTGTGGGGATGAAGATAACGGCAAGTGGAGCGTAGGGTTTTTGGAAAAATAGGCATTAGAAATCTTATCCGAGTCTATCCTACCCCCTCCCCCCGGATTTTTTTATCCGGGCTATATCCGGTCTATATCCGATCTTATCCTATCCTGGACCACCACCAAACACAGGACAGAATAGTCCTGGCTTTTATACGATCGACCAAACGCAGCCATAGACAAATCCCGAATCCATGAACTTAGGATATGGGATGCTTTTGGCTTATGTTGAAAGGCTAGCACTCAAGATTATGATATTTTACCCACTTCAATTAGGCTGAAAGTCTTCTTTTCTGATCTATTTATTGGTCAAGCCTTTTAGAATATTTAAATATTAAACTATATTTTCGCTTGACAGCTTAAACTTTTAGAACAGATGATGGTGGTCCCACAAAATCTTTCATGGTATCAAACAGAGTTTAAATGTTTCCAAGCCCTTATTCATAGTTGATAAAAAATTCCAAGATAAGCTTTAGTAGGTTTTTGTTTTGGCTTTGGTTGGAACTTGCAAGTATAGTCGGCCACCACACACCTAATCTTTTGTTTGCTTGTTCTTCCTCACGGGTATTAGCTTGAGCCCGGGTTAATTATAATATAATTCCTTGGATCATTCCACTTTTTCCTGTTTAAAAGAAAGGAAAACAAGTTTGAGGGTGCGTTTATTTCACTGAAATTTCACGGTAAAGAAAGATATTTTCCATGAAAATCATTTTCAAGGAAATTAGTTAGTTTTCATTTAGAAAGAAATTTCCTTCTTGCCAAAAGGGAAGATAGTTTTCCCTCAATCTAAGCTTGCTATTTCCAAACCATGGAAACGTCTTTTGTACATCGATTAGTTTTCCGTTATCCAGATACTGGAAATCGAAAAACAATTTCCGGGAAAAAATGTGCTCAAACAAATGGATCCCGAGTCTCGCTAAGCTATGCACGAGTTCTTAAGCAGGCTCAAGTAACTGCAGTTCCGTGGTGAACCCGCACCAAACATCACAGAGGACGAGCAAACAAGACTAGAAATCTAGGGGAGACACCTCGGTCACGCACAAGCGGGTATAGATGAAAGGCAACGAGTCTCGGTCCCGGCTAAGCCGCGACAGGGCAAGACGCAGTTGCACCCAAAAGAACAAATTTACAATTTGACCAATATATTTACAAATTTACAAATATATTTATATATATTTTTTCTAATAATTTTATCTAATCATCTCTCTTTTACACTAATTTGACCAATTTACAATTTCAGGTGCGACTTTTACGGAGGGGCGTAATCAGTTGACACTAGCTGTCGCTCTTATTGTAATAATATCTGCAATTGGCGGCTTTCTGATTGGTGGCACTGTCATCCACAAGATTAAAAATGGAGCCTTCTCGTTGAAGGTTCCACTCTTCAACGATAAGAAAGATCGAGATGTGGAGAAATTGATGAGAATCCATGGCTCTCTTGTTCCAAGGCGATATCGATATACCGATGTGAAGAAAATAACAAATTCGTTTTCGGAGAAACTTGGTCAAGGAGGATACGGTATGGTGTATAAAGGGAAGATCCGGGATGGTTGTCTTGTGGCAGTGAAAATTCTAACAGAGTCGAAAAGTAGCCCAGAAGAATTTATCAATGAAGTGGTGAGCATTTGCAGAACTTCTCACGTTAATGTTATCACTCTTTTAGGTTTTTGTTACGAAGGGAAGAAAAGAGCTTTAATATTCGAATACATGCCTAATGGCTCGTTAGATCAGTTCATATATTCTGGAAGAGCTTTAAATATGAGTAGTTCCTTGGAATGGAAGATACTACATCAAATTGCAATCGGCATTGCTCGAGGCCTTGAGTATCTGCACCGAGGCTGCAATACCAGAATCTTGCACTTTGATATAAAACCTCAAAACCACTACAAAAAAACATGGATTTTGCGACGGAAATTTGCGACGGGGATTTTTTTCGTCGCAAATTTGCGACGGAATTTGCCACGAAATAAAAATCCGTCGCAAATTTGCGACGGAAAATAAATCCGTCGCAAATTTGCGACGGAAACAAAATCCGTCGCAAATTTGCGACGGAAAAAAAAATCCGTCGCAAATTTGCGACGGAAAAAAAATATCCGTCGCAAATTTGCGACGGAATAAAAATCCGTCGCAAATTTGAGACGGAAAAAAATCCGTCGCAAATTTGCGACGGAATTTGCGACGGAAAAAAATCCGTCGCAAATTTGAATCGGAAAAAAATCCGACGCAAATTTGCGACGGAAAAGAAATCCGTCGCAAATTTGCGACGGAAAAAAAAAATCCGTCGCAAATTTGCGACGGAAAAAACAATCCGTCGCAAATTTGAACCGGAAAAAAATCCGACGCAAATTTGCGACGGAAAAAAAAATCCGTCGCAAAATTTTCCCCGGAAAAAAACGAACCCAAATTTGCGACGGAAAAAACAATCCGTCGCAAATTTGAACCGGAAAAAAATCCGACGCAAATTTGCGACGGAAAAAAAAATCCGTCGCAAAATTTTCCCCGGAAAAAAACGAACCCAAATTTGCGACGGAAAAATAAATCCGTCGCAAATTTGCGACGGAAAAAAACATCCGTCGCAAATTTGCGACGGAAAAAAAAATTCCGTCGCAAATTTGCGACGGAAAAACAAATCCGTCGGAAATTTGCGACGGAAAAACAAATCCGTTGCAAATTTTGCGACGGAAAAACAAATCCGTCGCAAATTTTGCGACGGAAAAACAAATCTGTCGCAAATTTGCGACGAATTTTGCGACAAAAAAAAAATCCGTCGCAAAAAATTTGCACGGAAAAAAATCGGACGCAAATTTGCGACGGAAAAAAAATTCCGTCGCAAATTTGCGACGGATAAAAAAAAATCCGTCGCAAATTTTCAGAAACCCGCGTACAAAATTTTCAGAAACCCGCGCTCTATTCCCCTTTGCTCGGTCTTTTTATTTCCTCACCACCACAGCTTTCCCTCTCTCTCTCTCTCTCTATCTAACTTATCTCCCTCTTTCTCTCTCTCTCTCTCTAGCCTCCTTTGCCGCTCCTCCACCATGCACCGCTGCCTCCACCAGCCCCACCTCCCCCCCTCCGACTCCCCCGCTACCCTCTCCTCCTCCGCCGATGACGACGCCACCGCCAAGCGCGGCAGCTACAACTGTGGCAGCTGCGGCCTCCCCAAGAAGGGCCACTCTTGCCACGCCGGCTCCTCCCCCTCCCTCGCCGCCGACTCCTCCTCCTCCTCCGCCGCCCCCACCGTCGCGGCCTCCTCCATGCCCGTCAACGTCGCGGCCTCCTCCATGTCTGAATGGATAAGAGGCATGTTCTCCACCTTCCATTGATGATCATGTTGTCGAGGGCGTTGGCGTCGACCGGCGCGACGTGACGGCATCGCGCTTTGCTCCGGTCACCGCCGGGGGGAGCAGCAAGTCTGACGCCATCTCCGTCGAGCAATACACCGAGGACGAAGTCGCAAATATTTGCGACGGAAAAAAAAATTCGTCGCAAATTTGCGACGGAAAAAAAAATCCGTCGTAAATTTGCGACGGAAAAACAAATATCCGTCGCAAATTTTTGCGACGGAAAAAAAAATCCGTCGCAAATTTTTGCGACGGAAAAAAAATCCGTCGCAAATTTGCGACGGAAGAAAAATCCGTCGCAAATTTTTGCGACGGAAGAAAAATCCGTCGCAAATTTTTGCGACGGAAAAAAAAATCCGTCGCAAAAATTTGCGACGGAAAAAAAAATCCGTCGCAAATTTGCGACGGATTTTGCGACGGATTTTGCGACGAATTATTTGCGACGAACTTTGCGACGGATTGTGTTCGTGGCTAATTTGCGACGAATTTTGCGACGATTTTTGCGACGAATTTTGCGACGGATTTTGCGACGAATTTTTTTCCGTCGCAAATTTGCGACGAAAATTAATATTTTCCGTCGCAAAAATTTGCGACGCCCTAGTAGCGACGGAATTTTTTCCGTCGCTAAATTCGTCGCAAAAATGATTTGCGACGGATTTTTGCGATTTT
This sequence comes from Syzygium jambos, assembly GCA_031216235.1. Taxonomy (NCBI): domain Eukaryota; kingdom Viridiplantae; phylum Streptophyta; class Magnoliopsida; order Myrtales; family Myrtaceae; genus Syzygium; species Syzygium jambos. The sequence goes on along the minus strand of CM062221.1, from coordinate 22,156,675 downwards.
TTCGTCGCAAAATCCGTCGCAAAAAACATGTTTTTTTGTAGTGAACATCTTGCTCGATCGAAATTTTATTCCAAAGATTTCTGATTTCGGCCTTGCTAAACTTTGTCACGGGCAAGAGAGTGCTGTATCAACTCTCGGCATGAGAGGAACTATTGGGTTTATTGCACCAGAACTTGTTTTCCGAAACTTGGGGCGAGTCTCTCACAAGTCCGACGTCTATAGTTATGGAATGTTGGTCCTTCAAATGGTCGGCTTCAGAGATTCTGACATGAAAGTTTCCAACAGCAGTGAAATGTACTTTCCAGAATGGATTTATAGGAACTTAGAGCCTGGCAAAGAGCTGAAATTGCCGATGAATGTGACAGAGGAGGAGGAAGAGCTAGCGAGGAAGATGATTATTGTGAGTTTGTGGTGCATTCAAACCAGTCCATCTGATCGACCTCCGATTGTGAAGGTGATAGAAATGTTGGAAGGAAGCTTTGAATCACTGCAAATCCCGCCAAAGCCCATGTTGTATCCTCCAACACAACCGCCATCACAACATTGGGAAATGACGACGTCGAATTCCATTGGGAGCGTCGAGGAGAGAATACTAGAGAATTTAGAGGAAAGCAGTAACACCTGGTAATGCAGGGCAGAACTTATCGAGGTAATTGTCATGCCTTTCTTTAGATTGAATATGTTTTTCTTAAGAGTTACAATGAAAGTGGAGAGAACAGTTGGGCGGATTTCACTTGGACAATCATAGCAATTAGCAAGAATGATATAAGAATTTCAGCTTAGTAGGTCAGATACTCTCTGAAGGCTGTTTGTAAGCACACTTGGAAATTGGAAGATCACTGTCATCTCTCATAGATTTAACGCAGAAATGGTTCCCAGCAATGTTACTCTTCCGCCATCATGTGGATTGATATTCTACGCATGTATAACATGACCAATGAGATGAGCGACATTTTTGCTGAACTCCAAGGACTGTTCAACCGAAAATCCTGGTGGCCGTTCTCGCTTATGCCTAGCCTCTAGGTTCGAGTCACCACGCTTTCGCGTTCTTCGGTACTTAACTCTTTTCATTTTCTTGAGAATCAAAATGTCAATCAAATTGTTCAGGCTTCATACGGAAGTCTATGGTATACCAACAGCGGTCATCACATGATCAACCTATCGGCAAGATTTCCAAATTGACAAAAGTACACAATAAATGCCACAACTTGTGTAGGGCAATCACTTTGGTGCCATAACTTTTTTTCGGATTACTTTGGTGCCAAGTCGGAGGAAAATAGATTACTTTGGAGACTCCGGCCAAAAAGCTTATCTGACATTTATATTAAAAAAATGGTCTGACTTGTACATGTGGAAATTATGTGGCTTTTTTTCGAATTTTTTTAATTTTTAGAAAAATAATAAAAATTTAAAAAAAATGGTTGCAGCAGTGGCGAGGGAGCCCTCGCCGCTGCTGCCGCCAACCCACCACCGCCGGGAAGGGCCGGTGGTGGTGGGCGCAGTGCTCGGCGAGGGCCGAATCCGATGAGGCGAGGCCGCGCCTCACCGTCACGACTCAGGCGACGGCGAGGTCAGCCTCACCTTTGCTGGGAAAGGTGAGACCTCGCCATCGCTTGGGTCGCGACGGCGAGGTCTCGCCTCGCCGGATCTGGCCCTCGCTAGGCTCGGCAAGGGTCGCCGGGCCCCAGCTAGGGGCCAGCGACTCTCGTCGACCACTACGCCCACCACCGCCGACCCTTCCTGGCGGTGGTGGGTTGGCGGCAGCAGCGGTGAGGGCTCCCTCGCCGCTGCTGCAGGCTTCTTCTTCTTCTTTTTTTTTTAAAATTAATTAATTATTTAATATAATATAATTTTTTTTAAAAAAAAGTACACGTCAGCGGGTAAACGGCATCGTTTTTGGTTTTTAATGGCAACTGGACCTCTTTGGCAAGCCGTGGACCTCTCCATCGAGCCGTGTCAGCGCCACATCGGATTTCCGACGAGCCACATCAGCATTGGCATTAAAATGATCGTTTTTCAAAAAAAGTTATCACCAAAGTGATCCGAAAAAAAGTTATGGCACCAAAGTGATCGCCGTACACAAGTTATAACATTGCTAGTGTACTTTTGCCTTTCCAAATCTGTACTAATCTGCTTTAACTTTACAGATGCGGTAGTGTATACATACTGATGAACTTAAATGACGTCTTCAATGCAGACCAAACGGCCTTCCAAACGTGGTAAATGGCATCAACGCCAAGAACTGCATAGTTGTATACTTTGAGATTTAGCAGATGAATTCCACCTCCCAATAAGCCAATTTGTTTACTATTTATTGTTCCTTTTTTTTTTCCCTTGCCGCTAGAGCTGAATGTTATTTGAGGCATATATTTGAATCTGGCTATCTCTCCCGACAGATTTTGAGTCAAAGTCCACCGTACATCTTGAATCGTCCTGAACAGGCTTTTTAGTTGGTGGGCAACATCGATGAAGTTACTGCAGAGGCTACGAACTTAGAAATGGAGAGTCAATATATATGTAACAGTGTGATAGACTCTTATTGAGATCGAGACGTTTGAATATGGCAATCGCGAATCGTGAGTCTCCGTATCTCTAGCATCATCCTTACTCGTTGACGCGCCAGTATGCATATTAATGTGAGTCCAAGGTGCTGTTTAAATCATCTCTAGGATGCACAATGTCCAATCACTCTCTCCATTTCCTCTTCCTCTTCGTCTTCAACGACTTCTGTGGCAGCAGGGGCGACTTCTCGCCGTCATGCTCGCCATCTGAATGCAGTGGACGCCAAATAGCTACCCTTTCTGAAGCATTGGCAGCAAGGGCAATGCTGATGCCCGCTATGGATACTCAGGCCTTGGCCGGATCTTCTCCACTCGCCCATCCTCAGCCTCGGCAGCATCTCGAGTTAGGTAAAGATCTAAAGTTGCCTGGAAAAACGACCGCGGAAGAGGGACAGATCACAAGGAAATTGGTTCAGATAAGCTTGTGGTGCATTCAAAACATTCCATCAGATCCAGATCGTCCGCCAATCTCTAAGGTGATAGAAATGCTTGGACGAAGCCATGAGCTCTTTCCTATGCCACCAAAACCCTTTCTATCTTCTCCAGTGAGACAACCTTCACATTCTATTAGACCCGTTAAACGGGTGGGTCGGGTTGGGTTTGGGTCGGGTCATAAATGGTCCGACCCAAATTGACCCATTAACCCGTTTATGACCCATTTATTCATAGTGTAAATATCTTGACCCATACCCGACCCGACCCATACCCAACCCATACCCGACCCGACCCATATTGCTAAAACACTTTTATATTTAACCTAATCTAGGAATACTTGTTTCTTATGATTTTTTTTAAATTATACTGCTAAAACATTTTATGCAATACAAAGCTAGTGAAAAATTTTATAATTTTTTTAAAATTGAGATTCTGTTTGTTTTACGAAAAATGTGACATTTCTAGAAAATATTTTCCATAAAGTTATTATCCAAGAAAATAATAAAAAATTAATTTTTTTTATTTTTAAAATCGAATTTTTAATTATTTTTTATTTTCTTTTTTTCTATTTTTTTTTTTGCCGATCGCCGGCCGGCGAGGACGAGCTCGCCGGAGGCCGGCGAAGCTCGTTCTCGCCGATCTGGCGAGGCCGAAGCCTCGCCGGCCTCAGGCGAGGCTCCAGCCTCGCCGATCCGGCGAGGTCGAGCTCGCCCGAGGCCGGCGAGCTCGACGCTCGCCAGATCGGCGAGGTCGGAGCCTCGCCTGAGGCCGCGAGCTCGAGCCTCGCCCGAGGCCGGCGAGCTCGAGCTTCGCCGGCCTCGGGCGAGGCTCCACCTCGCCAGATCCGGCGAGGTCGAGCTCGCCCGAGGCCGGCGAGCTCGACGCTCGCCAGATCGGCGAGGCTGGAGCCTCGCCTGAGGCCGCGAGCTCGAGCCTCGCCCGAGGCCGGCGAGCTCGAGCTTCGCCGGCCTCGGGCGAGGCTCCACCTCGCCAGATCCGGCGAGGTCGAGCTCGCCCGAGGCCGGCGAGCTCGACGCTCGCCAGATCGGCGAGGCTGGAGCCTCGCCTGAGGCCGCGAGCTCGAGCCTCGCCCGAGGCCGGCGAGCTCGAGCTTCGCCGGCCTCGGGCGAGGCTCCACCTCGCCAGATCCGGCGAGGTCGAGCTCGCCCGAGGCCGGCGAGCTCGACGCTCGCCAGATCGGCGAGGCTCGAGCCTCGCCCGAGGCCGGCGAGCTCGAGCCCCGCCCGAGGCCGGCGAGCTCGAGCTTCGCCGGCCTCCGGTGAGGTCGTTCCGGCCTGGTGGCCGGTCGCCGTGGCCAACCACCGGCCGGAATAAAATAAAAAGAAAAAGAAAGAAGAGAAAAGAAAAAAGAAAAATAAAAGAAAAAGAGAAAAAATAAAATAATTAAATTTCGATATTTTTAAAATATTTTTGTAAAGAGGGAAAGAGTGTGTGGATGGGTTTAGTAGGTGGGTTGGACATGGGTTCCAAACTCAACCCATTTAGACCCATTTATCTTTAAGCTTTAAAATTTAAAACCCATTTAAGCTTGACTCTTTAAAATTAAAGTGACCCATATATGACCCATTTATTTTTAAATGGGTCATATATGGGTTTATGACCCATTTTGACACCTCTACATTCTATACACACTTTGCTGTCGAAGTTCACCGATAGCAACTGCAAAGAAGAGGAAGTTGGAATTCTAATTTTAGTATGAAGAAGAAAACAGAACAAAGGTGGCATTGGGTAAGGTTCAGCTAGTGTCAAAGGCGTTTGACATGGTTTATTGCGACGTAGTCACTGTTCCATGAGAAATTGAGGAATGACGTGTTGTGACTAAGATTCGTACGAAGGATGTGAAGGATATCAATTATTGGGATAAGTGTATTAGAAGTCCTAAAACTTGTCATGAAAGTGTAATCGAGTCATAAGACTTTCAAAAAGCGCAAATCAAACCCTAAAACTTATCAAATTAGTAAAATCAAATCCTTCCATTAATTGCACTTTTTGAACGTATTGGGACTCGATTGCACTTTCGTGATAAATTTTAGGACTTGATTGCACTTTCTGAAAATTTTAGGAATCAATTACACTTTCGTAACAAGTTTTAAGATATTTAGTGCACTTATCGCTTAATTATTTATTCTTGTTTGGTTTCTAGTTTAATGAACAAAGTGACTTTCAGTGCACTTATCCTGACTTTAGCTGATTCGTAATAATGTACCAAGGGAAAAGACATCCCGGGAGTGTCGCGAGTGTTTTTACGATTCCGTCACGCGTTCAACGTGGATCATTGGATAAATAGAGAAGACGTAGTCCGTCAAAGGAAAGTTACGAACGCAAATGTGATCAAACTTACATTTGATTAAGAGCGGGAATGACGAGGAAGGAAAAAACTTTAAATTTGCAAAAGCGTCACAATACAAGGTGTAAAGGAAATTTACGATCATTTAAATGTTTTTCCAACAGTAACACAAAAGAAATTCTAATTTAACTCGGGATTATTATTTTTGTGAAGTGTTACACAACATAGAACCAAGAGATTGTAGCACCATCAATGGGAAATCCAGTACTCTACGAAAAAGTTGCGAAAAGACAAATTTTACAGATCAACACCTATTTAGCGAGGACACTTACATAGGACAGAGGAAAGTTATGATTCGTTAGGTAATTCACCAACCATAGGAAAAGAAATTTACTGTAATCTTGACAGATTCCTATTTTCTAAAAAAAAAAATATTACGAATCATAAGACCCACAAACTTACGATAACAAAAAGGTGAATCGCGTAGAAGTTATAAAATGACACGTACCATGTAAATTATTATTTGAGAGAAAAAATTACGAATGCCAAAGAAAAGTAACGATCATCTAGGCGGGATTCGTTCCTCTTTTTCTCTTACAGAGTTAGGGACTGAAGTGGCCTAATCAGGTGACAAAATTAAGTAAAACAAGGACATGCAGACTTTCAAGACAAACGACATATGAACTTCCATCGACCGAGGCAAGACATGTATGCTGATAGACTTGCTTATTCCTCTTCTTGTTCTTCTTTTATATAAGGATGATGGACTTGCTTATTCATGATCAATCAGGTGCGTCAATTACAGATTGTATCTGTCTAGTTACAGGGTAGTGGCTTTAGCTCATTATGTACTCCCATCCCAAAAATATATGAACCTGAAAAACAGTCAAAGCGATGCCACCAACTCACAGCAGCTTGAACAACAAGCCGCCGTGGGCCGCGAAGAACGGAGCGAACACCAGCGACTCGACCGCCATGAGCTTGATCAGTATGTTGAGCGACGGGCCCGACGTGTCCTTGAGCGGGTCGCCGATCGTGTCGCCGATGACAGCAGCCTTGTGCGGGTCGGATCCCTTGGGACCAAGCGATTTCGCGTGATCAGATGCCCCAGCCTGCAGCAATTTATTGGAAACACGTAAAGATCCGCGATTTTGATGGACTCCATAATAATCGAAGTGTTCTATATGCAAAAGGAGCTTGAATTCTAGACAGTCAAGAACTTGCCTCTATGTATTTCTTAGCATTGTCCCATGCTCCACCAGTATTGGAAGCTGAAATAGCAACCTATGCAGAAAACCATTCAAAAGGACAATGTCGAGAACAATTGCATAGTGAGATTTTGGCAACCCAACGATTCAAGTATCTAAATATAAACTAAAGAGGACCAGAGTCCTATGAAAAGTTTCACAGTTGAAGACACTGGAATTTGATATGTACCTGCACGCCCGAAACAAGGGAACCGGCAAGAACTCCTGCGAGAGTCTCCACGCCAAATAATGTTCCGGCGATGAGAGGGGTGAGCATGACCAAAGCGCCGGGAGGGATCATTTCTCTCAACGAAGCGTCAGTAGAGATCTTGACACAGTTGGCATAGTCCGGTTTTGCTCTTCCTTCCATGAGCCCTGGGATTGTATTGAATTGGCGCCTGACCTCTTCAACCATTTTCAAAGCAGCACTTCCAACGCTCTTCATTGTCATGGCAGAGAACCAGTATGGAAGCATGGCGCCCACAATGAGCCCTATGAAGACCTTTGGTGTGAGCACATCCACGGTCTTGATGCCTGCTCTGCTTACAAAGGCGCCGAACAAAGCAAGAGAGACGAGAGCAGCTGATCCGATTGCAAAGCCCTATTAAATAAAGGCAATCAATGTCAGAAAACTCTTCTTAGGACAGGAAAAAGAATAGGGCAGTGGGAACACTAGAAACTCAAGACTATTCATCCTGTGTGCCGGAGAATTTGCTCATGTAACACACGGATTAATATTCACCTTGCCAATAGCAGCCGTGGTGTTTCCTGCAGCATCTAGAGCATCTGTTCGCTCGCGTATCTTGTGGCTCATTCCGGCCATTTCCGCAATACCGCCAGCATTGTCGCTAATAGGTCCATAGGCGTCAATTGCGAGACCAGTGGCAATAGTACTGAGCATTCCCAATGCGGCGACAGCAATTCCGTACATTGCAGCCAAACTGAAGCTGATGTAAATGGCAATGGCTATCGCGAATACGGGAATGATGACAGATTTGTATCCGAGAGCTAAGCCAAATATCACGTTTGTCGCAGCACCAGTCCTGCAAGAATCGGCTACATCCTGCACTGGACTGCATAAAACATAGGATACCAGCCCATTTAGCATTGAAGTAAACTCCTGCCTCGAACATGCACGAATTGGTATGGTCAATATATTATTAAAAAATTTGTAGGATATAAGAAAAGCTCTCATAAATTCAATGGACCCTGCATTTGGTAACATGATATATTCAAGAAATTGAAGCAGCATCACAGTTTCTCTTGACCCCGACAAATGAGTCTCCGTCGAAAGTAAACAGTTACAACTTTTTTGGACCATTTCTTTCATCTAGTTTGGAATTGGTTAATATAGATAAACTCTAATACATTGCTTAATTTACAGATCATGTGTTGAATGAATCAGATCGCTTTCGCAACCAGCAGGTTAGTATTAATTTAAGGAAACTTGCCTGTAAGCATTACTTGTGTAATACTCGGTGGTATATCCGATGACTAGCCCGGCCCACAGGCCGATCGACACGCAGAAGAAGAGGTGCCTGCATGCATATAATCATGTAAGCGCTGCTGACATAAAAGAAAGGCAAAGAATTCAAATTTTTGTTATGGTATTTCAGGTAGAAGGAAGCATACCAGTTCTTTACAGCCTTCTCGGTACCAAAGTTGAAGAGAGTAAACTCAGATGGTAAAGCGAAGAAGGTGACCACGGCAATGCCAGCAGTCATCAAAATGGTCGAGATCACAAGTTGGCGCTTTAGCGACGGCTCGATCTCGTTCATGTGTCTAATCTCAGCAAGGTCGGTAGCAAAAAGTGTAGTTATCAAGCAAATTACAATGCCCATTGCGCTTATGATCAGAGGATAAGACATGGCTGAGTAGTCATGGGTTATCCCAAAGGATGAAATTGAGGCAACGAAAAGTGCAGCGCAAGATGACTCTGCATAAGAACCGAATAGATCGGAACCCATCCCGGCAATGTCCCCCACATTGTCACCCACATTATCAGCAATGACCTGCAAAGGTTCCATTCGTCTTGTGGCTTAATAAGATGAAGATGTCAAGAAAAAACAGTTCAACATATCGATTAGCAGTTCATAGCATTAAATGGTATCTAAAATAGCAAGAGAAAGTAGATTACAGCTGGGTTTCTTGGGTCATCTTCAGGGATGTTCTTTTCAACTTTCCCAACGAGGTCGGCGCCAACATCGGCTGCTTTCGTGTATATGCCACCACCAACTCTTCCAAAAAGTGCCATTGAAGAACCCCCGAGACCGTAGCCCGTAATAGATTCATAAAGCCCCTCCCAGTCGTCCCCATAGTACAGCTTAAACAGATTAATGGAAGCATAAAGAACCAAAAGACCATTTGCAGCAAGAAGAAATCCCATCACAGCGCCTGAGCGGAAAGCTGTTATGAATGCCTTTCCAACACCTTTCCTTGCTTCTAATGTGGTTCTCGCATTCGCATAGGTTGCAATCTTCATGCCAAGAAAACCTGAGAGCACAGAGGTGAGTGCGCCAAGCAAAAAGGCGATGGTGCTGAACATTGCATTGGCCAGAGCCGGTTTGCAGAGGTTTCCTGGATTGTAAGTGCAGGGTTCACTCTGGGTGCTGAACCCCTTGACTGAACCAAGGAAGAGGAAAATGATGACGGCAAAGGCGCCCATGAAGACGCCGAGGTACTTGTACTGGGTAAATAGGAAAGAAGTCGCCCCTAGAATAGAGTGAAACACATCAAATAGCAGAAATTATAGGTTAGCAAAATATTGGAATCATAAATAGTAATCGACCGGGTGAATCCATAGGGCATGAATCTAGAGTAGAAAGTATTTAATGGTTGACACATGAAATGCTTTCAAGATAATAGCACGAATTGGAGAAATGTTTTATATTCTACAAACAAGTCTCCCATAGGATGGTGGTAAACAGATCAACACCACCAGTATAATCACTTGTATATTCTTAGCAATTATGAAGTAATTCACATACATGTATAGATTAATCTGTATGACCCCAAAAAAACACATTTCTTGATCTTACTTGTGTCAATAGACATCATCGTTTCCCTACTTTGATTTCATACTACTTTTAGGATAGGTGAGAGGACTCAGTTGCTTATCTCAGACATTGCTCTGTTCTTTTTTCATTTTTGTCCTTCTTATGAATGATTTGTGATCCTCGCTAATCAAGCAGACATTAGTATCGTAGCTTTTGCTCTCCATCACGACAGCAACATAGTCAAAACCAAACGTTCTGTCCCAACTTCTCCCGCTTGTTCTTGGAAGCTGAACTCTTTATGAATCAGATGTACTTTTAACAAGTACGAGATCCACCACAATTATTCAGATTGCACAAATGATTACCTTACAGCCACTGGGTGTCCAATGAATAATTTGTATTGTGGATTCCTAGAGTAAAAACCTCATCACGCAAACAAACAAACTAGATGAGTGGACATGGGATGTCAAAAGATCGAAGAAATGCGTCTTATATCCTTCAAAAGCAAGTGATATCATTCTCCATCTGGGGTGAAAAAATAAAACTGAGAATAGTTATGTCATATTAATTTTATTAGTTTTAGTGGAGTTAAAAAACTCATTGCAGCTCAAGGGGCATGGCTGATGGCCAGAAAAACAAAAGGAAAAAACAAGAGAAGTATATGATGTAATCATGAAAGGGAAGACCCACTACATCAGAAGCACCATAATCTGATCATTTCTTCAACTAAACACGTCTCCTATTTCATGTACAGTCCAAAGTTTCGGGAGATTATTTATTTTGAGAGAGAGACAGAGAAAGAGAGAGCTCATTACCGACAGAAATGGCGTTCTGGATCTCGGAGCACTTGATGAACGCATCGGCATCCTCGGGACCCTCCTCTTCATCCTCAATCAGCTTGTCCTTGTACCCATCTTTCTTGCCATAATCAGCCGACACCTTGACCTTCGAGACCAGCAGCCACTGGAGCAGGGCAAAGCCAATGCCATTCAAGGCAGCAGCAGGTATCAGGATCTGTGTCAGAGCCTCGCTCAACATGGCCATTTTGGAGAAACCCGACAAGTCGGAGACTGAGTTTTAGCCTGTGTCTCTTAGCACATTCAGCTAATGAGTGTTCCAAAGACGACCCTTTTTGTACACACCCTCTAGCCTCCTAAAGGTGAATCTACAGATCCTGAGAACTGGGCTTATCCAGAAATATCTCGGAAGCTTTCCATGGCCACTAGAATCTTGTGAAATGGAAACCGGTAGTTCTGATTGATAGTTGGTGGCAATTCCTTTTGTCCCTTTGCACCTGGTTGGTTTGAATGACGGATTTATTTTATGGCACGGATGATTGGGTCCTCTTGACTTCTCTGCACATTGCGTTATCTTAGCGAGAAAGATTTGGCCGAGTCGGTAAAGGGTAATGTCGATCAGCGACAGGCTTTCAGTAGAATGTGCAGATTGCAATTATAAAATCATTGGATAATAATGGTGGGTGAAAGGTGTGAACTGGCAATCTTGCTCCAGTATCCAGGCAAGTTCGTTGTACAGCATGATTCAGACAAAAGAACAGGCGAAACGCCGTGTGAAAATGCGGGTTTCTAGCGTTTTATAATGAGGAATTGGCTGACTTCAGCTGGATGGACCCTTCTTCTCTTTTGGTTACGGTGTGATTTAGCAAATTCGCCTTTCGTACATTAAATACGATTATTGCTCGCTTCGATGTGGGAAAGCACGCAATTCTTGCGGAATAAGTCGTGAGGGCTGGGAGAAAACATGAGATGAACGAGACATGAACACATGCGACACTTCCTGAGAAGGTAGATCAGAACATGTTCTTGTCAGAATTGACGTACAATACAAATTTAAGATGATTTCCTAGCAACAGCCTTTGGTTTTTAACTCCGTTTTCGTCTCCATTTATAGGAAGTATAGATTATTTGTGCTCGATTTGTTAATTTCTGTGCATATACATGGAACTCATTAAAGAGGAATTACCAATTAGTCAAAAACTTAATGTAAAAATATTAATTCAGTCATAAACTTTTCCATTTTGCCAATGTAATCATAAACCTATTTTACGAACGCTAATTCAATTATAAACTTTTTCATTTTGTTAATATAGTCATAAACCTTTATGCTAAATGCCAATGTAATTCTTTTGGTTAATTACCGTTATATATTGTTGACATGACATCTACTCCTTGTCGGCCATCCTACGTGGCAGGCTAACATGAAAAACTTAATTCGAGCCAACGTCCTACATGGACTGCCGTGTCAATGCTTTCCGACATCAAATTAGCCAAAAAGAACTATGATGAAACTTCATCCAATAGCTTTAAGACTGATTTAATAATTTTCCCTATTAAAGAGGAAGAACTGATCAATTGAAAATCTGATGGAAAGGAAGCAAAGCTAATAGCGACTTCTCTTTTATTAAAAAAATTCGTTAGCCAAGAAGATATAACAAGTCAATTTCGTCACAAGGCATGGCTGACTTGAATTTCATCCCCTAAAAAGTAGTTTGTTTTGCTTGTTTTTACAAGGAGATCTCTCACGTAACAAACGAAAAAGTCAAAAGCCTCCTTGAATGAAGAAGAAAAAGTTAGGCATATCTACAACTTCATCAATTCAATTGACCAGTTTCCTAAAGGCACATCAAGATCTGAAGTTGCTAGTGCAACGTAATTGCACGAAACTTCTTGCAAGCCGGCTCTACTTTGGCCTGTCCATAAGTTCCGTTTAATGAAAAGAAGCCGGTAAGGAGTTAATCACATCCAGAAACAGACAGAAGACAGCATTGCAGCCACAGACCAATGAGCACCTCAAAGAGTTCATTCTTATCCAAGAAACGCCATTGATGGAGACATGCTGGACAGCAAAATCTCGACAGCCATGCCCATCCTTAAGATTCCTCGCTTGAAAGCCGTGTGCTTTTGAGGCCTCTCAAATTTACAAGAACAAGCAAAATCATGCGCTAAATCAAACATATAGCCAGTAAAAGACCTGTGATCATTGGTGACCTACGAGAAATATTTCTTGTCAAATTTCTAATGAGCCCGTGATGAGCAATTCACACGCTGAGCACACAGGCAAATCAGTCATCTTTTCTTCATCCACCAAGAATTAACCAAAGAATTAACATAACGAATGCATCACGGATCCATTATGCAAGAGAACGACAAGAAACGTTTTAAAGTTGGAATCTGGTAGTCAAATCAGCACCCAAAAGATCTACCGAAGCATCAGACAATAGGCAAAAACGAACAATAATGGATGCTACAGCATTAAAAATTTATGGTTAGCATGGACCACACATCTAGAGAGGAAATTAAGTCTTGGCCCCATCAGGTTCTAAAGTAGAGATTGAAAATGATACTCCGTCAAAACAACGATGCAAAAGACATATCTCTGGTCACCATATCGAAATCATCATCCTCCAATCAAAAAACGTACAGATTCATAGCATCACCTTCTCTAAGCAAAAATATGCCGTTCGCATCAATCTTTCTCAGATAAAGGAAGGATAATGAAGGTGCACAAGGTACACTTACCAACAGCTTTTCAAGGTCTCTTTCACTTCACATTCAATGAATCATATAAGAGTATCCGAACCTTTCATTATGGTGAAATTGACCCCAACTAGAATAAAGATTGTCCAAAATATACTTGCCGTTTCTCCTCCATATAAACAAAGATAATGGACATATTTCATGTTTTGCACATTTATAACCTGAGCGGCAAGAACAGCGTTCCTAGAACTACATCAAGATTAAACTTCCAACAGACAGGCAAATGGAGAGGAATAACCTCAGATGAGCGGATGGGTGTAATCAGTTGCTTAGTTCTTTGCTTCGGACAACATACCTTTGCAGGTGCAATTAATAAAAAAACTAGTCGGTTTTTTTTCTTAAGAAATCATCCAATATGAATTTCATTTGAAGAAAAAGCAGGTGGGATCTCATTAGGGCAGCACTCAGCAGCCCATGCAGGTAAAGGTGCCCGAAACATCAGGGGCATGCCAGTTACCGGATGCTCAAAGGACAAGCTCTCGGCATGAAGAGCATGGTAGTCATATACTTGGCCTTCCCACTCATACACACCCTCGTATTTCACATCACCTCTTATGGGAATCCCAAGATACTGGCAATGCAAGCGTATTTGATGCGTCCTACCACTCCGAGGATATGCTCTCACAAAAACTACATCTTTCGTTCCATTATCCCCGATAGAAGATTTCTCTTCAACTACTATGATATTTTCAACATCTTTTCCCTGCTTAACTGGGTGCTTGGACTTCAATTGGCCATTTACAGACAATACCTCAAATGATGTTTCCATGTCCCTGACCACAGACCCACCTGGCAGTGTCCGTCCCACATCTGCTGCTGCGTAGACTCTCCAAGCTCCAAACTTTGACCGACCATGGCCTGATCGAATGCTTATTGTTTCCCACTTTGGCGCTAATCCAACACAGAGAGCTATGTATGTTTTTCTCACCTTATGCTCAGTAAACGCCTTCACAAGCCTAGAAGCTACCTTATGCGATTTGGTTATTAACATAATACCACTTGTGTCCCGGTCAAGTCGATTAGCAAGGTGGAGCTCAGGCACAGCTTCGGTGCACCCTAATACAAGAACACTGCAACCAGTCAATATTGGATTCCGCGCACTCATTTGATCGAATTCACAATGCAATTGTCAAGGAATTCAGACATAACTTGTTCTAGCGTCGACAACGTAGGTGCATGATAAGTATTCAAACTATGAGAAATAAAGATAAACTCGATCTCCATCTTAACCGCATCTACCAATTATGTAGGTCGAGCACACATCATGCGACGAAAACCATTTCAGAGAACTTAAATGACAGATCTAAGCTGCACAGCCAGACAGTAATCAAGGAGTAATCATTTTCTACGACAAGAACATCCTTGAAATGAGAAAGATGCGGATTCGATCAGCCTCAAAATCTGCTCCAATTATCATTTAAAAAATTGCCAGAACTGAATAAAAATCAGCTAAAGCCACGAACTGGATTCAAATTTAGCCTCCTACTAAGAGCTAATCAACATGGGACAAAGCGACATCACTATGATCCAGAGCTGCAAATTCACTCGAGCATCACCACACCTGAAACAGCAACAATTCACACGCTTTGGAGTAGGGAATTCTCTAATCCCATTCAGAACATCCACATCAAATTATAGCAGAATTAAGCCTAAGGAAATGCATTGCCACTATCTTCCCAAATAAAGCATAAAAAACATATGAACTGCTCCAATACCACCAAACTGAACTCAGGTAAAAATTACAAATTTCCCGGTTCCGCATTCCCTTTTCCCTAAACCAAAGCACGGAATCGAAGTTCAACTTCGCATTACGAATTTTCCAACTACACATCGCCGCAAATGAATTTCATTTTACTTATAAGAATCGGCAGAGCAAGTAGAATTTCAAACCACAGCACGATGCAAAAACAGCAAGCAGCTTCCCGCACGAACACGAGACAGGATGCGAACTTCTCAAACGCAATCGCCCATCGAGAACCTAACTACCTGAATCGACGGAATCGCCGAGGACGAGGCGAGGAGCCGAGGCCAGGACGCTCTCGCAGTAGACCCCCGGCGGCTTGTCCACGGCGAGGAGCCACTCGTCCTCGTAGACCACGTGGCTCCTCGAGAGCGCGAAGGCGCTCGATCTGGAGGAAGCGGACATGGCTCGGTCCAGCTCCACCTGCTTCGACAAGGGCGGCAGCGGAGGGGAGAGCGGCACGGGGTAGCTGATCGGAGATCCGGGGGCATCCGGGGGAACAGGATGCGGCGGCGGCATGGCGGTGGCGCGGCGGAGGTGCGGCGAGAGGTCGGAGAAGAAGGGTTTGGCGGTGGCAGCGGTGGCGATGGAGAGACTAAAACGCATCGTTTTTGGCTTTCATCGGTGTATATGCGATACATTTTAGTTGGATGCGGAAAAATGAAATGTCATCCTTTATTATTTTTTACTTTCTTTGGTATGATATTTTATTTTTCCTTTTTTTATAAGTACACTAGAAGTTCTAAAACTTATCGTGAATGTGCAATCGAGTTCCAAAACTTTCAAAAAGTGCAATTGAGTCCTGTAACTTTTAAAAGACGCAATCAAATTTTAAGACTTGTCGCGAAAGTGCAATCGGGTCCTAATACTTTCAAAATGAGCAATCAACGGAAAGACTTTATTGTACTAATTTGATAAGTTTCAGGACTTGATTGCACTAAAGGACTTAATTGTACCAATTTGATAAGTTTTTAAAACTTAATTGCACTTTTTGAATGTTTTAGAATTTCATTATACTTTCGTGATAAGTTTTTATGACTTAATTGTACCTTTTGAAAATTTAGAACTTCTAGTGCACATATACACCTTTTTTTTTTTCATATAAACGGCATTGGGTCCTTTTTCTTATGGTCGCAACGTCGAGTCCTTCAAATGAGCGGTCCGTGCCATAGCCCGAGTCGACAAAAAATTATATGCGTACGGTGGCGCGTGAGCGGGCCACGGGACGTGTATGCACGAGTAAGCACATTTAACTGGCTAAACTTGAACGGGGAAAGAGTAAGTAAGATACTAAATACATTCTCTTGAAATTTGAGGCCGATTCATGGGTCAGGATTAGACAAACTGTGTTCAAGGGAGGCGATTGACTTGTATTAAGAAGCATATTGGAGATATATATCTAGGAGTTAATACCACAAAAACTTCAAATTATTCTCATTGCAACACAAATACTCTAAACTTGCTTATTGTGACATAAATACCCTAAACCTAGCCCCGAACTAAAATATACCTAGGATGGATTGAAAGATAGGGTATATGTCATACATGTATAAATTTGTATTTTTTGCAAAAAAAAAAGGCTGAAATCCTCATGTGAGTGAGACAGTGGATTCTTTAGTAAAATTTGGAAAGCAACAAGGCATAATCTATGCAAATTTTGGCCACATGGGGAATGAGAGAGATATCCTAATTTTCCAGCACAAAGAAGTCATAACTTACTTGATCTGAAATAGGAAACTAGGAGATTCATTACTTATCTCAAGAGAACTCTAAACCTATAACTATTTAGGCATCTTATCCAGTCCAAAACAGAGGATACACACAAACAATACACAAAAAAAGAACACAATTCATGGCTCTGGTCTGCGGTTTCCTTCTTGACGTACTCACGGCCTCGCTCCCCCCGACGTTCTCCAAGGTGTCACGACGATCCTCCAACCTTCAGCAGCCTTTAGGGCGACCTTGAGCCCCCTCCGAAGCCATGCTTGCTGGTCGCCTTCGTCCGTGCATCTCCAACCGCTGCCCAGTCCTCACCGACGTCCCGAAGGGAGTCCTTCTAATCTCCGGCAGCTCCGATATGCCCCCGAGAAGACTCCAACATGTCCTGCAGCTTCTTGGTGTCATCCTCAATCACCGCTCTACCGTGGTCTGTCATCGACCAAGCCCGAGCACCACTTACCTTCAAATCCTCCTTCCCTTTGTGTGCCAGCTAGGAGTGAGCATGGTCCGAGTAGGCGGTTTCCACTTTGGAACCGTGGACCGCTCGCTAAGGACCGGTTCCAAAAAATTGGAACCGAGAACTGCCTGTCGGTTTCATGGTCCCACCCGAGAACCGGACCGCCGGTCCGGTCCGGTTCTCTGGTGGGTCCATGGAACCAATCCCACCTAGTTTTCCTGGACAAATCAAAAAATGGACTGGCCTAATTCTTGCCCATTGCTGAGTTGTGTTCATCACATGCTACTTTGACTTACCTTAATGCACATGTGTGATGTATCTTCAGTGTACATAGATTACCTCTATCTTGGCATTTGATTTCACTAGTCTGATACAGAAGTCATGCACTTCTATCTAAAATGGTCCGATGCAGAACTGCCCTCTACAACTTTCCAAGATTCTACACAACTTGCCTAAGTCTCAAGAGTCAAGAGGCTCTCATTTAAGCTACAACTTTCCAAGATTCTACACAACTTGCCTAAGTCTCAAGAGTCAAGAGGCTCTCATTTAAGCTAACAAATTGAATGAGCCTAAAACCCTAATAAACAATGACAACAAGATTTGCCACAAAGTTCAATTACACATCACAACAAGATTTATCACAAAGTTCATAACTTCACAAGCTTCACGTCAAATACATCCGTAGCCTATATTATATATCACACGTGGGAGTTTGCCATAAGTTCATAATAGTTAGCAAGCAAACAAAACAACGACTCTCCTATTTTCTTTTTTTCTTTTTTTTTGGTCAAATTTTTTTAATTAAAGATTAAAAAATATACATATATATATTATTCTATTACCGGTTCGGTCCGGGTGGGCGGTTCCACACCGAGAACCAGGAATCGGACCGGTACCCACCTGTTCCAAAAAATTGGAATCGGGAACCGGACCGGTTCCCTTGGGAACCACCGGTTCCGGTCTAGTTCCGGGTGGTCCCGAGCAGTTCGGGTGGATCCCAATTCTTTTGTACACCCCTAGTGCCAGTGGTCCCTTGAAGCTTCGCCACTGTTCCCTTGGTCCTAAATCATTTTCTGGGGTTTCTTGATTAGTCCTAATTAAGATAAGTTTAATAATTACATGAATAATGGGTTATATTTAATATTTTTAAGTCATGATTTAGTGCATACTATATAGTTACCTAATTTTAGGTCAATTTAATTTCCCTCGCATTATACCCTATATTAAACATGACATAAATTGGGGCATAAGACCTTTGAGCCTAAAAGTTAGACCCCAATTAGAATACTAGGTTAATATTACGAAAAACCTCAAATTGATACATATGTGGTAAATTTATCTCAAACTAATTTTTTAATCACGAAAAACTCTAAACCGATACACTTGTGATAAATTTACCCCAAACTAATTTTTTGATCATTACAAACTCTAAACTGATACATTTGTGACAAACCTTAAGCCGTCATGTTGTGTGCCGAAAGTCCCACCCTCAGTTCTAGATCGAGTATTGTGTCACTACTGGGTGCCGGAGATACTAGATCGAGTGTTACTTGCTCCGTCGCAACTACAATGACGGCTGTGGGTAGCCGTAATCTGGTTCCCAAAGGCACAAAACAGATAGGTAAGTTCACCCCTTTCGTGTTATTTTGTCCCTTTTAGTTCGACATAAAAGCATGGAAAGTGAACGAAAGCATCATGCATGTGGTAAACAGAGTTGTAGTGCGGTAGAATCTAATGTAATCTCGTACTATATGCTATACGACATGTATTTAATTCTATGTTAATCATTTAAAGTTCGACTAACTTACCAATAGGTCAATTGACTCAGATTAAATAATCTAAACATGAGGTCACTATTAAATTGAAGTACATCGTTTTTATAAATATATATGTGAAATTACTACTAAATTTATACTCTCCCTTGAAAAT
This sequence comes from Syzygium jambos, assembly GCA_031216235.1. Lineage (NCBI taxonomy): Eukaryota > Viridiplantae > Streptophyta > Magnoliopsida > Myrtales > Myrtaceae > Syzygium > Syzygium jambos. The sequence goes on along the minus strand of CM062221.1, from coordinate 22,137,725 downwards.
TGCTTTTCAAATATTGAGACACCCAAAGTTTTGTTGTTCATCCAAGTATATATATATATATTCGTTCATCTTAAGAAATTGAATTAAATGCCTATGCTACGAAAAAAAGGATGTAATGCAAAAAACAAAATAGAATGTAATAATGATATTTGCTTTTAAAAAGGATGCTCACTACTTCACTTTTTCTGTATCATGCATAGTCTTTTTAAAATGAACATAAATATATTTGGGATCACAGTTTTTATACAAAAAAAAACGCGATTTGAATACGGTCTGAATTTATTGAGAAACCTGAATTTGAATTGAACACGATATAAACCAATGTGGTTAATTTAAAATTCACATGAGTTTGACCATCTTTCACAAATTTTCAGAAAAATGGACTATTTGTCGTCATATTGAAATATTTTGATTAAGAAATAAAATGACATGAATAGTCAAGACTAATTTAACAAAATGAGATGATTTGCCACCCCATTTCATCCTTATAATTATAGAAATTTGATATATATTTTTTCTTTAGGCTGTTTCCATTTTTTCAATTAGTGGAGATTATTGTCTATTTTGATCCCACTCGGTGTAATTTGCTTGCCTGCAACCAAATCCTCCCAATAATATATGTCTCTTTATGTTGCTTTTTTCCTTGAATCTCACATAGTGAAATTTGAGGAAATCAACCAAGTGAGAGCTTTTAACTTTAATTTCTCCAAGAAACCAGATAAACGAGTTAAGCAATTTCCTTGAGAAATTTTTGGCCCATGTAGTATACGAGGCTCAATGACAAAATGCTGGAAGCGAGATGAATCGATTACTGTTCAGCATTAAGTTCTATTAAATTAGTCTACGTAGACAAGAAATATGGTGGAAAGGCATACATTTTTCCTTTGCAGCTTTCCTCAAACCTAATCTCCTTAAGGATAAACTACCTTTGAATCGACGGTTTTATTGAGAAGTGACTTGATGGGCCGAAGCAATAATGCTCCGGTAGTATGCTCCCTTTCAGCTTGTTTACGACTACCCGAGAGGCATTCGACGTGACTCCTTGAGAACAATGAGGCCAACACTTGATCACTCTAGCTAACTCTAACTCACTTCGGAGAGCGGCATGGGGATGATTAATCTACCAAAATGATGGATAATTAGGCATTCTTAACATATCAAAAGATTCATAACAATGTAAAACCAAGTTTAAACAAAAGTAAGTTTTCTCTAGTTCACCACTTAAGTTTTCTCTAGTCCAATCCAGCATTATAGAAAATTCACCTAATTTTGCTGCCTTCAGTGTCTAGGCGACAGGACTTAAGGTAAAGGCGATAGAGCAAACACAACAAATATTTCGCAACGAAAGAATTTTATCGCCTTTGCTTAAGGCAAAAAGATTTGGACCAAAGGCAACAAGAGAGTCAAAGTCATTTATGAATTTCATAATAATTAAGACTTTGTAACTTGCTATCCTCTCAACTAGCAAGGAAAGAATTGCCTCTATAGAAAGGATGATTAATTCGTATCAACAAGAGAGTCAAATTCATTACCAGAATACATATTGTATATTTATACATGAAAGAAAGGGGTCGATCTCTTTCCTTCTCTTGTGATACAATCCTTTTTCACCTCGGTCCACAAGGAGAAAATGCAGGATTTGTGCCAAAAGCGATATTTTGTCGCGCTTAGCCCATTTTTTATTTTGTATTACTCGGTGATTTTTGTATATGTGATGAATTCTGTTTAGAATTTCAGATTTTTAGTTATATTATCATGTAAAATTTTCGAAATAGACTGACTTAACTCATGATTTTGTCAAAAGCACAAAATATTGGCGTATCACTTTCTCCTCATACATACATGGCTCAAAGCATATGGAAATATCCAAACTCCAATTCGATAAAAAATAAATAATGACAAGAACAGTGCTCGAAGATAAATAAGGAAATTTATTTTGAAATTTTATAATCTCTATCTGAACAAAAACAAAAAAAAAACAATTAGAATATCTAAACTTTGATGTGTAGCACGTGATGTATATATTGCATGCATTGGATATTCATGCACTAAAAATTGATACATATGCAAGGCGACTCTCGTAGTCCCCGTTATGTCCATAATGAAGCATGATCGAGAAATTTTGTTTCTTTAGTTATTATTGTTATTGGCATATCTTTATTTATGATATATGCAAAAGTTGGACATGTTCTTCCAACAAAACACGAGAAACGCTTTTATGATTGGAGGATAAAATTCAACTACCTAACATTGAAAAAGAAGAATTTATCAAACATAAAAAGTTCAACCGAACAAGCAGTGAAATGGAGGAAAACCATTGTCATTTGTATGGCTCACTCTCTTCTAAAGCATGAAATGTGGTGGCTTGTCACCCCATAAATCGGCTGTTTTGTAATCCACACCATCATGGTTAGACTCAAGCTCTGGGTAGATCGGCCCATCATGAACATGATGGGGATTGGTGTCATTCATGCATGGCCCGTTGTTGCTGTTATATCTCTCATGGGATCCCTGGCCTGCATAATAATTTGTTATGGGGTAATAGCATGAGCTTGAAGGCACGTCGATTGCTGGCGTGTTCGATAATGAAACCAGTCCTGAATGATGCCCCATGTCCTGATTGAAGATTCCTTTATTGTTCCAAGTATAAATGTGATGAGCAACGTTCATGTCAGCACTCATATATGAAGGCTCCTTGCTAGACATGATCTTGTTTGAGGGGTTGCTGTTGTGATCATATCCCCGGTGTCCATGGCCTGTGCTCATTGTGACTTTGTCGGAGTTATAACTCAAAGGTGCTACGATTTGTTCTTCAGGCGAGTGTCCCATGAATTGTCCATTGAAGATTGTTCTGTTTCTCGGCAACGACGGAGGTGGTGCGTAAGCATAATCTGATTTTTGAAGACACAAGGGAACTTTTTATTTGGATTTGCGTTGGTTAGACATAAAAAAAAAGTATGCAAAAGATAACAGCATGTCTGTTACAAACAGTGCCCCTCATGGGAAGATCACATTCTCTGATATTACCTTGCCACAAATAAAATAAAATCTAATATATTATTTGGTCATTTATATAAATAAAGCAATGGCCCATATTACAAGACTAACCTACAAATTGATTTATTTATCGACGAGGCAATCTTGATGTATCATATAATAATACAATGAGAAAAAATAACAACATTACTCATTGTCTCCTATATTGAATACCTGTTGAAATTTATCATTTATCGACCTAAACTAAAAGGTCCTTAACAAATTGTTAATACCATGCACAAAAGGATGTATCCAGAGAAAAATGCTACTTACTAAAAATAAGTACTTATCACATCAAATTAAGAAGATTAATAAGGTAATATTTTAGATAAAATTAGTGAATTTTCCCATTTTTATGGTGCAAACTGATGCAACTTCGTTAAATTTTTCTACTGTCACATTAATGTGCGAATATGCTTCTATTATAGTATGTGCATCGTATTTTTAGCAACAGCCTAGCAAATTTAGCAAAGCGAAAAAACAAGAATTGCAATTTTCTCTTAAGCAAATAAACCGAGAACAACTATATAAGACGAATGGGAAATCACTAATTGTTAAGTACCTGAGACCTGTGAACTAAGTGAATTGTCAAAAAACGGCATTTGATGATTTGCCAATCGTCTCTGATATTCTTGAATCAAAATCATCGGTTCATCATTGACCAAGCGTGCAGGAACACTTGAATGGCTGGGAGGAAGCTGATGATGAAGATGATGGTGAAGTTGAATCAGTTCAGAGTTGATTAATGGTGGTGCTGATTGCGTTGCCTCAGTAAGATAACCCTCAAAGAACGGACTTTCTGAACTTGGGAATGGCCTCCTGCTCAGTTCCCTCAAAGGAGAGTACAAGAAGAAGAGTGGCTCCATGTTTCTCTCTAGCGTGCCTTGAGGAAACTCAAGATGGTGCCTCCTTATAAGGGAACCAAAAGAAAAACAATATAAATCACCATATATACGTGATAACTTGCGATTAAATTAGAGATTAAATAGAGGAGTTGTATCATCGGATCTTTTTCTATGTTGAAACAGGTATCTAATCATAGATGGTTATTTAGAGGTTGCTCGATTTCAATCAGGACAACATGATGTACCTGTAAGTACAAGCTTGACCACCAGTGAAATCGGAACTCGGCTTCCAAGAGGTATGCTTTTTGGGTCGCACTTCGGTCTCGCAGTAGAAATGAGGTGGCTTGTGTAACTGAAAGAAAGCTTCATACGTTAGGACCCGCTACAGAGAGTGAATATATCATTGATAGTAGATGATGTGAACATGATGTTTCTAACATGGCAATATAAAGCGTGTGATAAAAAGTCGAGAAGGTAGCGATTTGATACCTTTCTTACACAAGTATAGGAACACGGAAAGGACAAAGAAGATCACTTAATGAAACCATTGTTGAATCCACAATCATGGAAACGAAACTTGGCACAAACAAAATTTAAGGTTAAGGGTTACACCTCGATTTCGAGAATTTCCACATTGCCACCATATTCAACTCTTATCGCCGAAATATCCATCCAGCTTATTTCAATCTTCTTCTTCAAACCGTGTTCGAGTATCTCCCAGTTCAGCCGTTTCTTCGAGTAATACCACTTCGCTATTAGATGAGATGGGTATCGAGGTCTTACCTGCACATTTTTCCACACGAAAACCACGAGATGACAATTCCAAAAGAGAAAATCAGATTATACGGCCGAATGGAAATTTCAGTATATACATGTTCACACATATGCATGTAAGGTAAAAGATACCTCGTAATTACCAATCTTCAGGACACTAAACGGTTCGCTTGTGGCCTTGAACTTCTGTAACCCGGGCGCTTCCCATGTTCGACGGTCGACTTGTCCCTCAGAAAGTATGGCTTCGGTTTTCTTGAGCATATGAAGTGTCTTGTGGGATTCCAGGTTGAGCACGGTCAAAGAATCGAGAGTTCCGTTGGAATCGCCCTGAACAATTCGCAGATCGCGTCATCGAAAAAAAAAAGGGTCCTCCTGTTATCACGTGCCCGGTACACATATATATGCCATGCACGGTCAAGCATGCACTGGCACTGTAACTTGTTATTTCTTTCACTTGCAGATGATCAAAATTTCAGAGCCATATCATGATGCGTAGAACGTATCTAGCTAGCAGCCAAGACCTATTCTTTAAGGTTTAATTCGACTATTATGTCATTGACAAACCCAACATATTCCAAATATATCTTCTTGAAAATCTAATCTAATTTAACTATTACGTCATTAAAAACCCTCATTCGTATCTGTTTGAAATATGATACTTTTGCCTTCTTTCTATGGTCCTCTCCCTATAATGAGAGGAATGAATCAAACTATATGGAAAAAGATAAACAGCCCAGAGAGAGAGAGAGAGAGAGAGAGAGAGAGAGAGAGAGAGAGAGAGAGAGAGAGAGAGAGAGAGAGAGAAAACCGGTGCGGGCGGTGTCGCAATTGCCGTTTGAGCACCCTGCTGATCAGGGGCCTGTGCATTGTTACTCTGAGCCCCGGAAACACCCAGATGATCATAACCACCATTCGAAGGTTCGGCCATCAGAAAATCCTCCGCTAGGAGGAGCTGCTCAAGAGACGAGAAATCTATATCACTCCACATGTCCAAGCAGTCTTCTTCTCCTCCGTTACTTGCCATGTTTTCTCTTCTCTTCAATGGCCGAAAAGACAATCGCAAGAAGAACAGGAAGCTTAATAGCTACAAAACCGCCCGAAAACCTTAGCAAGAAAGCCAAAGAAACTAACCCTACTCAATCAAAAGGTGAAACACATGAATGTTTAGTCGAAGAAGCGCTAGAGGAAGTTTGGTTGGATAACAAACCTGTAAAAGAAAAACCAGAATTCGAGTGTTATTGGGATTGTGTAAAGAGTCCTAGTGCTGGATGGATTCTAAAGTCAACGAACAACTTTCTCTTTTAGGCTTCCCTAACTGTCCCCGACTCTCCCTTCTTTCTCCATTTTTTCCCTTTAATCGTTTGTTTCATGGATGATATGACCTTTATATAAAAAATTTCTAGGAAAATTGTAATATATATATATATATATATATATATATATTTTATGTTTGGCTGAAATGTGAAAAATAACTATAAAATATTTTCCATCGTTTGGAAAGGATAATTTGGTTTGATTTTCCTAAATACATATACATTATTCGGGTGCTAATGACTTACGTATGGACAGTTAGGGAACTGAGCACAGACACCAAGATTCCTGGTCTAGCCTCGATGAACCTCGACTCAGGCATTGGGGATCCGAGCATGGGTACCTGGCTCCTAAGCAAGAGCACAGGCACCGATCTTGGTTCCACAGAAGTCAAAACATAGAACCCAAAGCTCATGCATGGCTTTCGAGGGCCCCATCCCGAGTCTATATAGGCCTAGGACCCGAGCATGGGCACCGGGGTCACACGCTTGGGCTCCGAGGACCTAGTCCTAGACGTCGGGGACCCCGGAAAGAGCGTTAGGGTTCTTGTGTCCAAACGTAAAGTTTCTAGTCCAAGAGTCAATATCTAATCATATTCGGGAAAATAATTTTCTAAGAGGAAACCATTTTCGTGATTTTAAGCATAAATTCTTCATTAACTCATTTTCTTAAGAGATTCAAATGCCGAAAAATAAGAAAAATATTTCTTCCAAAAATTTTTTTTGTGAAATAAATAGAGCCTCAATAACTCGTTAATTTTGCTTTTCCCTTTCTTCGGGAGATTGAGCTGAACCAAGAATTGCTTCAGTTTATTTGGTAGGGAACTGAACAGGATTTAGAAATAGTACTCGCACTCATTCAATAGCTTGTCAAACGAAGAGATGAAGGAGGGCTTGAGAGTAATTTCGAAAAAGGATGAAAGTAATTTTATAAGTCGTTGCTAAACTTTTATTTTCCTGAATGATTGTATCAATTTCTCTTCATATACAAACCAGTGATGATTACAATAGCGGACTCTATTTTGAACAAGTAAAGATATTTGACTACGTAGAACTTTGATAAGGAGAACGTGATATACCGATCATAACCGGAGTACGCTCTAATTTCACACCTACAGAAGGTCTTTCTCATGAACATACAAACAGTCTCATCAAACCATTGTCATCCTTATGACAGAAAAAAGAACAAAGCAGGTCATGTACGCTTCACTCCCTTGTACGGCATCGAATGAGGTGGCTCGTCGCGATCATTTGTTGGGGAATAATTCGAGCTGGAAGGACAGCGTAGCTCCACAACCAGGTGGCGATTCGATGATGTAACGAATCCGGAATAACCGCCTATTTCGAATTGATTTAAGATGGCTTGATGATGATATCCTCCACGCCCATGCCTTGTGTTGTCGGGGTAAAAACTCGAGGCCGTCACGTTGTGCGCCGAATGTCCGATCCTCAGTCACATTGTCCCACTCCCTGCCTCTGAATGTCCCGTCCCTAGATTGATTATTGTTGCGCTCCTGCGCATAGACGATGAGGGCTGTGGGTAGCCGTAATTTGCTGATTGTGGTCCGGTTGATAGGTTACTATTGCTAGAGTATGTAGGAACACTTGAATGATTAGGAGGAATCTGATGATGTTGAAGCAACTGAGAGTTGGTCGATCGTGGTGGTGGTGGTGCCTGTGGTGCACCAGTCACATGACCCACGAAAAATGGACTTTCCAAACTTTAGAAGGGCGTTCCGGTCGATTCCCCCAAGCGAGAGTCCAAGTAGAAAAAGTGGTTCCATTTTTCTCTCTAGTGTGCCGTGAGGAAACTCAAGATAGTGAATCCTAACAAAGGTGTAATGAAAACCAAACCAATCACCATACAGATGTCATAATAATTCGCCAAAGTACTGAACTAACTTCAGTACAGAAATTATTAGAGGGTTTGTGTTATCCTACATCTCATTATCCTTTAATACTTTACAATGGACTGCAAATCAAGAGGTGGCATAACTTTGATGAGGATTACATAGTGTACCTGTAAGTGGAAGCTTGACCATCGGTGAAATCGGAAATCGGATTCCACGAGGCACGCACCCTGGGGCGTAGTTCACCCATGCTGTAGAAAAAAGGCAGCTCGTATAACTGAAACAAAAGTTGAATACGTTAGCACGTTTGCACACATACGCATGACTCGAATATCAAATGTCGACCTAGTAAAGTCGATGGATTGCTTCGTGTGAGCTAGACCTGTGTACGTCTATACTAATCAAGTATGTGAACATGACGATAAAGTCTACGATGATGATACATTCAGAACTTGATTTCCTTTTCCACAAGTTGGCAAGGTAGAGATTCTTTCTTCCTTACCCAACTATAGGAAAATTATCAACAGAATTGATCAAAGCGATAATTAAGGATATGCGTTTGACCTCAATTTCAAGAATTCGTGGGTCGCCGCCGTGTCCAACTCTTATGGCTACAACGTTGGACCAATTTATTTCGATTTTCTTCTTTCGACGGTCTACCAATATCTCCCAATTCTGTGGCTTTGAAAAGTTTATACAATACTTAACTTACCAAAATATATATATATATATATATATATATATATATATATATATCCCAATTCTGTTGTTTGTTCATGTAATACCACTTTGCCGTCAGATGAGATGCGTTTTGAGACCGTATCTGCACATATTTCCACATCAATGACACAGGAGAACCTATACGAAAGACAATTCGATGATATATCTCTTTGCCCACGGGCATGTAAGGTAAAAATATAACTGGTAATTGCCAATCCGAAGGAGAGAAACCGGTGCCCTTGCGGACCTGAAATTCTGAACTCCGGGCGGTTCGCCTAAGCGATGATCAATTTGTCCCTCAATCGGGTGGCCATCGTCATTCGAACAATTCTCCATCGAATTACAGATATTCTGCGGAAATTTCTCCTACGAAAAGAGCTCCCTCAATTAATGGAAACTCTATATCGACCCACAGTTTCAAAGATCTTCTTCGCCTCCTGTACTGATCAATCTTCCTCTTCACTTACAGGAAGAAAACTTTGGCAAGACGAATCAGAAGTAGTTGCAAGAACCCTAGCGAGAAAGCTAGAGAGATCCCCACTCGCAGAAACGAAGCGACGTGAATGCGGAGGGAACAAGAAGATGAAAACAAATTTGAGGTAAAACTACTTCTTGATTGTAGTTTTACTTTCTTGATTTACGCCTGAGCAACTTGCATAACAGTAGCGTTGCTTTCTTTCTATGAGTAATGATGCAAATTTTGACCACCTTTTTATTTAAAGAAACAAATCCAAATGACATTATTCAAGAAAAAAGAAGTCCATGAGGGTGATTAACAGAAAAATTTAGATGGTGGAATTTTTGGTCCAATATTTAATAATGATATTTGAGAAATTATAAGTAGAGAATAGTAACTATCTCATACGCAATTCATATAGAAAAATTGGAATTTCACTTTTTTTTCAAAGTCTTTTTAAAATGAGCATAAATATAGTTGGGATCGTAATTTTTTTTATACAAAAAAAACCCGATAGGAAGGCGGTGTGAATTTATTGAGAAACCTGAATCTGAATTGAACATGATGCAGCTAATTTAAAATTGACATGAGTTTGATAATCTTTCACAAATTTTCGGTAAAACAAATTGTCTGTTGTTACATTGGAATGCTTTGATCACGAAATGAAATGACACAAGCAGTCAACAGTAATTTAATAAAATGAGGTGATTTGCCGCGCTATTTCATCCTTATAATTATAAAAATTTGATAATTTTTTCTTTAGGCTGTTTTCCTTTTTTTTAATCGTGGAAATTATTGACTACCTTAATCCCACTCGGTGTTCCACAAAGTGAAATTTGAGGAAATCCACCAAGTGAGAGGTTTTTAACTTCAATTTCTCCAAGAACCCAGATAAACAAGTTAAGCAATTTCCTTGAGAAATTATGAGGCGGAAAGCCACCGTCGTTTTGGAGTTAGGCGGCACCGTCAGCTCAGCATTTCCCTTTTAGTTTCAATTCTCTATCTTGGCCTGATTTATTTACATTTTAATTTTTGAAGCTTGATTTTGGTGAGGTCAACCCTTTATAATTTATTGGATGCCTTCTTTTATCCAATATGTGCTCATGAAAAACAAAATTATTTCGGTCCTCATGGTTTTGATGAGTTCTTTTTTTTTTTTTAGCCCATGTAGTATGTAAAGCTCAATGACAAAATGCTAGAAGCGAGATGAATCGACTTAAATTAGTCAACGTAGATAAGTAATATGGTGGAAAGTCATGCTTTTTTTCTTTCCGGTTTTTCTCAAACTTAATCTCCTTAAGCATAAACTACCTATGAATCGACGGTTTTATAGGGAGCGACTTGATGACCCGAAGCTAGAAGGCTCTTGCAGTATACTCCCTTTGGCTTGTTCGCGGCTACCGGCAAGCCGTTCAACGTGACTCCTTGAGAGCAACAAAGCCGGCACTTGATTTGGCGAAAGCAGACATGGCTCTAGCTAACTCTACTCGCTTTGGCGAGCGGCATGGGGTGATTAATCTAGCAAAATGATCGATGATTAGGCATTCTTAACGTATCGAAAGATTTTCATAATCATGTGAAACCAAGTTTAAACAGAATTAAGTTTTCTCTAGTTCAAGCCAAGCAAGCCTTCCCCACTTAAAATGTTGAAGCCGAGTGCAATATGTTGTTGCGCAAGTGATAAACTTTAGACGGAGCTGATCAAAATTCAGGATAACGTGATGCCCACTTGGCGATGACGTCGCATCTAGAAGTTTGGCCATGTCGGAAAATTGATCATATTCCGATGAAAGCTTTCGAAAATAATATGATATTTGGTGGTTGAAATCAATATTTTACTGTCCCGATTACAAATTTCATTAAGTTTCAGTAACTACAGATGAAAACCACTCGTTACTGAACTTGTCTAGTATTCCAGCATTTGCTTCTTTCCTTGGCACATTTCTAGATACGTCTGCTCTTTTTTTTGCCTTATTGAACTATTTATCAACTAAATACTTGTCAGTTAATTCTTATTGCAAATAAAAGTAAAAATACAAAATTCAATTTCAAAATCAGTTTATTACATGACGTTGTAATTTGATTGTTATTGTGTGTCTGAATAGGATCCATTTAAATAAGCATCATGGCGCTTGTCAAGCATACTTAATCAGGAATATTTCCAATTTTTAAAATACGGATTCTGGACAACATGAAAAAAAAAATACCATGTGAAAACTAAAACTGATATGTAGTCACTGAAATTTTCCAATTTCGCTTGTCAAGCATACTTGTTATTGAGCTCGTCGTTCTTGAATTTTCATTTTGTAAAATTCCCTCGTTGCAATCTTTTCGTAAAAAAAAAAGTAATGGCGTTAGCTGACGTGGAGACATGATCAAGTACTATAAACAAAACAAAGCAAAACAGAACTTATATTTCTCTGCATTAAGAAAAAGGAAAAGTGCTCAAATATTCATAATTGAGAAATAGAAAATTCACCTTATTTTGTCGCCTTCGATGTCCAGGCGACCAAAAGAATTGTCGCCCTCGGCACCACAGGAATTAAGGTAAAGGCGAAAGAGCAAACGCAACAAATATTTCGCAATGACAGAGTCGTATATTGCCTTTGCTTAATTAGGCAACAAGATTTGGACCTAAGGCAACAAATCCTCTATTAATTACTTCATTTATGAATTTCATAGTAATAGAGAACTTGTAACTTGGTATTGTCATGGCCCAAAGAACTAGATCTTTCTTGAGGTTTTCTAATCGATGGACCGTGATCCATACATGAATGATAAGGTGGACCTCGGGTATTCTATGTACTAGGGTTTTCTTGATGCGTTCTAGAATACTCCTGGGATGGGCATTTTTGTAATTGTACCCCATCCTTGTAATTCTATTGGCCGATAGAGAGGTGGCTTTGATTGGGTGATAGGGAGGTACAATCTCTACCGTTAGATCGAACAGAGATCTACGGATATAGTTAGCTTTAAATTTGTATATAAAGGGGTCTCCTCCCCTCATTTGTACATCTCATTCTTAAGTGAAATACATTCCAGAGCTTCTCTCTCTAGAGTTTTTCATTCTAAGATTCTTGTGAGTGAGTGTGGGAAGGATTTTCCTCTATAGAAAGGATGATTCATTTGTATTTAAGAGTTAAACTCAGAGCCACAATTCATGTTGTATATTTATACATGAAAAAAATAGGTAAATCCTGATCCTTCTCTCATGATACAATCCTTTTTGCCCCACACTCCCTATCACCTCGGTCCACAAGGAAAAAATGATGTATTATGTCACTTGACCCATTTTTTAATTTTGCATTGTCCAGAGATTTTTGTATTTGTGACGAATTCTCTTTTCCATGACAACTTTTAGATCTTCATTATAAGGGTTTTCTAGCTATATTATCATCTAAAATTTTCAAAATAGACAAACTTAACTCATAATTTTGTCAAAAGCACAAAATATTGGCATATCACTTTCTCCTCATATATATATATATATATATATATATATATATATATGGCTCAGAGCATAAGCAAATACCCAAACTCCAATTGAATAAAAAATAAATTATGAAAAGATCAATGCTCGAAGATAAATAACAAAATCTATTTTGAAATTCTTTGTCTGACCAAAAATAAAAAAACAATTAGAATATCTAAACTTTGATGTGTAGCACGTGATGGATATCCGTGCACTAAAATTGATACATATGCAAGGTGATTCTTGTTGTCCGTGTGGTTTCTTCGTAATAGAAGCGCATGATAGAGAACTTTTGCGTCTTTAATTAATTTTGTTATTGGCGTATCTTTATTTATAATATATAATGCAAAAGTTGGACATGTTCTTCCACTTAAACGCGAGAGAAGCTTTCCATCATCATGATTGGAGGATAAAATTCAAGTCCCTAGCCTTGAAAAAGAAGGATTTATCGAACATAAAAGATTCAACAGAACAAGCAGTGAAATGGAAGAAACCAATGTCATTCGTATTGGCTCGCTCTCTTCTAAGGCATGAAATGGGGTCGCTTGTCACCCCATAAATTGGCTGTATTATAATCCACCATGAACTGATGATCTTGATTATGATGATCACGGTTAGACACAGGCTCTGGGTAGATCAGCCCATCATGAGCTTGAACATGAGCATGGTGAGGATTGGTGTCATTCATACATGGCTCGTTGTCGCTGTTATATCCCTCATGTGATTCCCGATCTGCATAATAATTTGTTATGGGGTAATAGCATGAGCTTGAAAAAATGTACATTGCCGGCACATTCAATGATGAAGCCAGTCCTGAATGATGCCCCATGTACTGATTGAAGATTCCTTGATTGTTCCAAGAGTAAGTGTGATGAGCAACGTTCATCTCAGCACTCGTATATGAAGGCTCCTTGCTAGCTTTGTGGGGTTGCTGTTGTGATCATATCCCTGGTGTCCATGGCTTGTGCCAGAGTTATAACTCAAAGGCGCTATGATTTGTTCTCCTGGTGAGTGTCCCGCGAATTGTCCCTTGAAGATTGTTCCATTTCTCAGGTGGTGCGTAAGCATAATTTGGTTTTAGAAAACATGGAAACTTTTTTACTTTGGGTTCACTATGATTAGATATAAAAAATGAAAAGCATGCAAAAATAGGAGCATATATATTGCACACACTGCACCATTTTGTAACTTATTGAGATTGCACTCTCTGCTATTATCTTGCCACAAATGAAATAAGATCTAATATTTTATTTGGTCATCAATATAAGACGAATGGGAAATCACTAATTGTTAAGTACCTAAGACTTGTGAACCGGGTGAATTTTCAAGAAAAGCATTAGATGATTCGCCGATTGTCTCTGGTATTCTTGAATCAAAATCATCGATTCATCATTGGCCAAGCGTGCAGGAACACATGAAAGGCTAGGAGGAAGCTGATGATGAAGATGATGGTGAAGTTGAATTAGTTCAGAGTTGAACAATGGTGGTGCTGATTGCGGTGCCTCGGTAATATAACCCACAAAGAATGGACTTTCTGAACTTGGGAATGGCCTCCTGCTCAATTCCCTCAAACGAGAATCCAAGAACAAGGGTAGCTCCATGTTTCTCTCTAGCGTGCCTTGAGGAAACTTAAGATGGTGCCTCCTTATAAGGGAACAAGAAAACAATATAAATCACCATATACACGGTGGTAACTTGCTATTAAACTAGAGATTAATTAGAATTGTTTGTATTGTCTGATCTTTTTCTAAGTAGCAACGGGTATGTAATACTAGACGGTGATCAAGAGGTTGCCCGATTTTGATCAGGACGACATGATGTACCTATAAGTGCAAGCTTGACAATCAGTGAAATCGTAACTCGGCTTCCATGAGGTATGCTTTTTGGGGCGCACTTGGTCTCGCAGTAGAAATGAGGCGGCTTGGATAACTGAAAGTAAGCTTCATATATTAGCACGGGCTGCAAAGTGTATCTATCAAGTAACCGTTGAAACAGTAAAGCCGATCTGTTGTTTTGTGTGAGCTAGAGCTCTGCACATTCATAGGAGATGATCTGAACATGAAGTTTCTAACATGGCAATATAAAGCTTATGACAAGAAGTTGAGAAGGTAGCGAATTGATACCTTTCACACACAAGTATACGAATATGGAAAGGACAAAGAAGATGACCTAATGAAACTATTGTTGAATCTACATCATAGAAAAGAAATTTGGCACAACCAAAATTTAAGGTTAAAGGTTACACCTCGATTTGGAGAAGTTCCACGTTGTGTGACATCCTGAAAAATTAGTCCATTTGGGATTTATGAAATACTGGATTTTATGAATGTACTCGTGGTCAGTTCTCGCCGGAACTGATCATTCCTGGATGCTAACCATTAGGGAAAAGCTAATAGGGGAAATCAAATTCGCGCGACTAAAGAAAATTCGATCGTGAATGGATTTCGACCATTAAATCGCGGAAGTGATATTTTGAGTCATTGTTGGCCGATCCAAGGATAGTTAGGGATCGGTTCGCCACTGTCATAGTAGTGGATCGCGGGTGATTCCGCTGGATCATGAAATGACTTGCCGAATAATCCTGAACCTATACCGAACGATCATACCCCTCGGATCAAGTGATTAATCTTCGCGATTTTAATGACAACCGAGGTCGTCACGTACCAAACGAACTTGCACATGACTCGATTCAGTATCAGTCATGAGTCGATTCAGCGAATTTCCCTAGCAAGCCGCCCGTTAGCTCGAGAAACGCTCGAGTTGCGTTTAATAGAATTTAATTATGGAATTTTTGCCCAAATTGGACACCGAAAAATTCGGAAGTCACGCCGGAACGTTAGGACGACGTTGCACGTGACATGTGTCAATTTTTGGTGCGCTTAAATTCTTCGAAAAAATTCGATTTGGACAAAAAACAGAGGAAGTGACCAAAATACCCCTAGGATTTATTAAAGGGTATGTTTTAAGGGTAAATGGCATTTTGGTAATTTTGCCCTAAAATTTTGATTAGACAATTTTACCCTTGGATATTTTGGAAATTACAAGTATACCCTTGGATATTTTTGTGCAAGAATCAATCTCGGCCGTCGGATCAAGATAAGATCAAATCGGGACCGTCGGATTAAAATTGTGAGACAAGGGTAATATGGTCATTTGCCACTTTGGTCCAAGAAACACTATTTGAGTCAAGATAAGACCAATCTTCTCTCTCTTTTCTCTCTCTCATTTCCCCCTTTTCTGCCGTGAGCTCCCCCCTTTTGCCGTGAAACACCATTTCCCCTCCCCCCACCGTGGCTCTCTCTCTTTTCTTGCCGATCGCCGCCGCGCCGTCGCCGCCCACGCCGATCGCAGCCACCCGGGAGCCGTACACTGTCGCCGCCGTTCCCAATTAAGTGCCGCCGCTCTCCGTTCTAGCCGCGATAGTCTAGAACGCGAGTAAGTCGCAATCTAAACTCAATTTAGGATTTCGGGTATCGACAGACGATTTTGGGCAAAACCGGGAATAGATTAGGTGCGGAATGACATGATTTAGAGGTGGGATTAGGTGGCGGGCCTTAGAATTGAAACCAAAAAATTTTTATTGGAAAATTCAGAATAATAGGGGCTGCGAATTACTGTTCACGAGCTGTGATTTGTTGTTCATGGGGCTGTGATGGGCCGATCGGGTCGCAAGTTGGATTTTTAGAACCGAGAATTTATGGAGAGAAAGTCTCGTGAAAGACCCGAATCGATTTGAGACCATTTGGTTAGAGAAAAATAGCAATTTTCGTGTTTTCATGTGTTGAAATTATAATTAAGTTGGGATGGTGAAATTTACAAAATGTGGGTGCGAAATATTGGGGTTTATGATTGGAAATGTTTGGGGGACCTTGAGGATTATTTTTGGAATTTTTGGAGGACAATTTGGGGTGAATTATAAGCTGCGAGTTACTGTTCACAAGCTGCGAATTACTGTTCACGGGGCTGTGATCACTACAAAAAAACCAGATTTGTGCCACGAAAATTTGCGACGAAAACATTTTCGTCACAAATTTGCGACAAATTTTCCAACGAAAAGGAAAATTTATTGGAAATTTCCAACGAATTTTGCGACGAATTCAAAAAAAACCCGGTATTGATCGCCATTTTTTATATTCGTTGGAAAATTCGTTGGAAATTTCCGACGAATTTTCCAACGAATTTCAATTTTCCGGGCAATTATTTCAGTGTGTACAATTTTCGTTGGAAATTTCCAATGAATTTTGCGATGAATTCAAAAAAACCCGGTATTGTTCGGCATTTTTTATATTCGTTGGAAAATTCGTTGGAAATTTCCAACGAATTTTCCAACGAATATAAAAAATGCCGAACAATACTGGGTTTTTTTGAATTCCAACGAATTTTCCAACCTTAAGAAACCTGTAAAAGGAAAACTAGAATTCGAGTGTTATTGGGTTTTTGTGAAGGAAATTTGGTTGGATAAGAAACCTGTAAAAGGAAAACTAGAATTCGAGTGTTATTGGGTTTTTGTGAAGAGTCCTAGTGCTGGATGGATTCTAAAGTCAACGAACAACTTTTTGTATTAGGCTTCATGGACTCAATTCTCCATTGAATTTAAAAAAGTAACAATAATTTCGTCCCTTATTTCTCCATTTTTTTCTCTTTAATTTCCCTTCATTTGTTTCACGGAAAATATGGCCTTTCTATAAAAAAATTTCTAGGAAGTTATTTTCCAGAAAAATTGTAATATTTATTTATGTTTGGTTGAAGTGTGAAAAAGAACCATAAAATATTTTCCGTCGTTTGGAAATGATAATCTTATTTGATTTTCCTAAATACATATACACTATTCGGGCACTAATGACTTGTGCATGGACAATTGGTGAATTGAGCACAGGCACTAGGATTCCGGGACTAGCCTCAATGGACCTCGACTTGGGCCCTAGGGACCCGAGCATGGGTACCTAGCTCCAAAGCAAGAGCACAGGCACCGATCCCGGCTCCACAGAAATCGAAACAAAGAACCCGGTGCCCCTGCATGGCTTCCTAGTGCCCCATCCCGAGTCTATATAGGCCTAGGACCGGAGCACGGGCACCAAGGTCACATGCCCGGTCTTTGGGGACCTAGTCCTAGACGTGAGGGACTCGGGAAAGAGCGTTAGGATTCTTCTGTCCAAACATAAAGTGTCTGGTTCAAGCATCAATATCTAATCATATTTTGGAAAATGATTTTCTAAGAGGAAGCCATTTTCATGAATTTAAGTATAAGTTTTTCGTTAACTCATTTTCTTAAGAGATTCAAACACCGGAAAATGCGAAAAATATTTTTTGCAAAATAAATAGAGCCTTAATGACATGCTAATTTTGCTTTTCCCTTTCTTCGGGAGATTGAGGTGAACCAAGAATTGCTTCAGGTTACTTTGAAGGGAACTGAACAGGAGTTGAAAATAGCACTTGCACTCATTCAAGAGCTTGTCAAACGAAGAGATGAAGGAGGGCATGAGAGCAATTATCCTAGGATGGGGCCCTCGTTTTCGAAAAAGGATGATAGTAATTTTGAAGTCGTTGCTAATCTTTTATTTTCCTAAACGATTCTATCAATTTCTCTTCATATACAAACTCTAGTTGGACCCTAAGACCAGTGATGATTACAATAGCGGACTCCATTTTGAACAAGTAAAGATATTTCAGTACGTAGAACTTTGATAGGTAGAACGTGATATATCGATCACAACCGGAGTACGCTCTACTATCACACCTACTGAAGGTCTTTCTCTTGAACATACAAACAATTTCATCAAACCATTGTCATCCTTATGACAGAAAAAGAACAAAGCAGGTCATGTACGCCTCACTCACTTCTACGGCGTCGAATGAGGTGGCTCGTTGCGATCATTTGTTGGGGAATAAATCGAGCTAGAAGGACGGCGTAGCTCCACCACCAGGTGGCGATTCGACGATGAAACGAATCCTGAATAACCACCTATCTCAAATTGGTTTAAGATGGCTTGATGATGATATCCTCCACGCCCATGCCTTGTGTTGCCCGGGTTAGAACTCGAAGCCATCGTGTTGTGTGCCGAACGTTCGATCCTCAGTCGTATTGTCCCACTCCCCGGCTCCAAATGTCCCGTCCCTAGATTGAGTATTATTGCGCTCCTGCGCATAGATGATGATGGCTGTGGGTAGCCGTAATTTGCTGATTGTGGCCCGGTTGATAGGTTACTATTGCTAGAGTATGTAGGAACACTTGAATGATTAGGAGGAATCTGATGATGTTGAAGCAACTGAGAGTCGATCGATGGTGGTGGCGGTGGTGCTTGTGGTGCACCAGTAACATGACCCACGAAAAATGGACTTTCCAAACTTGGAAAGGGCATTGCGGTAGATACCCACAAGCGAGAGTCCAAGAGAAAGAGTGGTTCCATTTTTCTCTCTAGTATGCCAGGAGGAAACTCAAGATAGTGAATCCTAACAAAGGGGTAATGAAAACAAAACCAATCACCACACACGTCATAACAATTCGCTAAGGTATTGAACCAACTTCCGTACAGAAATGATCAGAGGGCTTGTGTTATCCTGCATCTCATCATCCTATACAAAAACCAGTACTTTACAATGGACTGCAAATCAAGAGGTGGCATTAATCTGATGAGGATTACATAGTGTACCTGTGAGTGGAAGCTTGACCATCAGTGAAATCAGAAATCGGATTCCACGAGGCACGCACCCTGGGCCGTAGTTCGCCCATGCTGTAGAAACGAGGCGGCTCGTATAACTGAAACAAAAGTTGACTAAGCTAGTGCGATTGCATACATACACATATGTTGAATATCAAATGTCGACCTAGTAAAGTCGATGGATTGCTTCGTGTGACCAAGCTATACTACTCAAGTATGTGAACATGACGATAAAGTCTACGATGGTGACATATTCAGAACTTGATTTCCTTTTCCACAAGTTGACAAGGTAGAGATTCTTTCTTCCTTGCCCAACTATATGACAATGACCAACAGAATTGATCAAAACCATAATTAAGGATATGCGTCGGACCTCAGTTTCAAGAATTCGTAGGTCGCCGCCGTGTCCAACTCTTATGGCTGCAATGTTGGACCAATTTATCTCGATTTTCTTCTTCCGACGGTCTTCCAATATCTCCCAATTCAGTTGTTTGTTCATGTAATACCACTTTGCCGTCAGATGAGATGCGTTTTGAGACCGTATCTGCACATATGTCCACATCAATGACACGAGAACCTATAAGAAAGACAATTCGATGATATATCTCTTTTTTTTTGTTGCTAAAACCGATGATATACCTCTTTGCGCACGGGAATGTAAGGTAAAATATACCTGGTAATTGCCGATCCGCAGGAGAGAAACCGGTGCCCTTGCGGACCTGAAATTCTGAACTCCAGGCGGTTCGCCTGAGCGACGATCAAATTGTCCCCCGATCGGGTGGCCATCGTCATTTGAAGGATTCGCCATCGAATTACCGATATTCTCTGGAAAGTCCTCCGACGAAAAGAGCTTCCCTCAATGATGGAAACTCTATATCGCCCCACAGTTTCGAAGATCTTCTTCGCCTCCTGTACCGATCGATCTTCCTCTTCACTTACAGGAAGAAAACTTCGGCAAGACGAATCAGAAGTAGTTGCAGGAACTCCCAAGAACCCTAGCGAGAAAGCTAGAGAAATCCCCACTCGCAGAAACGAAGCGACGTGAATGCGGAGGGAACAAGAAGATGAAAAATAAATTTGAGGTAAAACCACTTCTTGATTTTAGCTTTACTTCCTTGATATACGGCTGAGCAACTTGCATAACAGTACCGTTGCTTTCTTTCTATGAGTAACGGTGCAAGTTTAACTACCTTTTTATTTTAGTTGCAGAGGGCAACCGGACCACGAATTTGCATTAGTGTTGCATTAATAGAAACAAATCTAGATGACATTATTCAAGAAAAAAGAAATCCATGGGGGTGATTAACGGAAAAATTTAGATGGTGGAATTTTTCGTCTAATATGTAATCATGATATTAGAGAAATCATAAGTAGAGAATAGTAACTATCTAATACGCATATCATATAGATAAATTGGAGTTTCATTTTTTTTTCAGAGTCCTTTTGAAATGAACATAAATATACTTGGGATCATAATTTTTTTATAAAAAAGAAAAAAACAGATAGGAAGGCGGTGTGAATTTATTGAGAAACCCGAATTCGAATTGAATACGATATATAGAACAATGCGGTTAATTTAAAATTGACACAAGTTGACAAGCTTTCGCAAATTTTCAGTAAACCAAATTGTTTGTCGTCCCATTGGAATATTTTGATCACGAAATGAAATGACACGGATAGTCAACAATAGTTTAACAAAATGAGTTGATTTGCCACCCTATTTCACCCTTGTTATTATAGGAATTTGATATTTTTTTTCTTGAGGCTGTTGTCCTATTTTTAGTCGTGGAAATTATTGTCTATTTTGATCCCACTAGGTGTGATTTGCTTGCCTGCGAACAAATCCAACCCAATAATATATGTTTCTTTTTGTTGTTTTTTAACTTGAATCTCGCTTAGTGAGAGTTTTTAATTTTAATTTCTCCAAGAAGCCAGTTAAACGAGTTAAGCAATTTCCTTGAGAGAATTTTGAGGTGGAAAGCCACCGTTTCGTCTTGGAGTTTCACGGCCCCCTCAGCTCAGCATTTCCCTTTTAGTTTTAATTCCTCCATCCTAGCCTGATTTATCTACGTGTTAATTTTTGAAGTGTGATTTTGGTGATGTCGACCTTTCATAATTTTATGGGATGCCTACTTTTATCCAACGTATGCTAATGAAAAACAACATGGTTTTGATGAGTTTTCCCTGTTTGGGCCATGTAGTATATGAGGATCGACAACAAAATGCGGGAAGCGAGATAAATCGAAAACTCTTGCGTGTTCAGTTCTATTAAATTAGTCAACGTAGACAAGAAATTTGGTGGAAAGTTAAATGATCTGTTTTTTCCCCATCTTCAACTAATTAAATGAACTGTTTTAGAAGGAGCAGTATTTTTTAACTTATAACATGCATAAAGAAACGGTGCCATTCTTATGCAAACGGACATATGTATCTTCACTTTTTTTTTTGGTAAATAAAAATAATTAGACTTCTCCAGACTCTTTCATATGGCGGGCTTTGCTTAAAGATATTGCTTAAAATCTAAAGAGTGTATTGCTAACCAATGTTGCCGGGGACCCGGTCCGAGATGCCGGGGACTTGGTAAAGAGCATCAGAGTTATTGTGCCCAAGCGTAGAGTTCCTAGTCTAAGCATCAATATTTTAGTCATACTTTGGAAAAGGATTTTCTAAAAGGAAATTATTTTCCTGAATTCAAGCATACTTTTCCGTTAAACTCCTTTTTCTAAGAGATTCAAGCGCCAGAAAATGAGGAAAATTCCACGAAATAAATAGAGCCTTAACGACACGCTAATTTTGCTTGTCCCTTTCTTCGGGAGATCGAGGTGAACCGAGAATTGCTTCAGGTTATTTTGAAGGGAACCGAACAGGAGTTGAAAATAGTAGCTGCACTTATTCAAGAGCTTGTCAAGCGAAGAGATGGAGGAGGGCACGAGAGCAATAATCCTAAGGTGGGGCCCTCTTTTTCGAAAAAAGGACAAGAGCAATTTTTAAGTCGTTGCTAAACTTTTATTTTCCTGACCGATTCTATCAATTTCTCTTCTTATACAAGCTTCAGTTGGACCCTAAGTCCAGTAATGATCCAAATAGCGGCATCTATTTTGAACAAGTAAAGATGTTTGAGTACGTAGAACTTTGATAGGTGGAACGTGATACATCGATCGATCATAACCGGAGTACGCTCGAATTTCACACCTACAAAAGGTCATTCTCTTCAACATACAAACCATTTCATCAAACCATTGTCATCCTTATGACAGGAAAAGAACAAAAGCAGGTCATGTATGCCTCACTCTCTTCTACGGCATCGAATGAGGTGGCTCGTCGCGATCATTTGTCGGGGAATAAATCGAGCTGGAAGGACGGCGTGCCTCCACAACCGGGTGGCGATTCGATGATGAGGCGAATCCCGAATAACGGCCTATTTCGAATTGGTTTAAGATGGCTTGGTGATGATATCCCTCACGCCCATGCCTTCCGTTGTCGGGGTTAGAACTCGAAGCCGTCGCGTCGTGCGCCGAATGTCCGATCCTCGGTTGTAGAACGAATGTTGTCTGACTCCCCAGCGCCGAATGTCCCCCCCTCCGTTCTACATCGAGTATTCTTACGCCTCCGGGCAACGACGATGACGGCTGTGGGTAGCCGAAATTTGCTGATTGTGGCCCGGTTGGTATCGAATCCATGAGGTTACCATTGCTAGAGTACGTAGGAACACTTGAATGATCAGGAGGAATCTGACGATGTTGAGGCAACCGAGAGTTGATCGGTGGTGGTGGTGGTGCTTGTGGTGCACCAGTAATGTAACCCCCGAAAAATGGACTTTCCAAACTTGGGAAGGGCCTTCCGGTCGATTCCCACAAGCGAGAGTGCAAGCGAAAGAGCAGTTCCATTTTTCTCTCTAGTTTGCCAGGAGGAAACTCAAGATAGTGAATCCTAACAAAGGGGTAGTGAAAGCAAAACCAATCACCATACACATGTCATAATCATTCGCCAAGGTATTGAACTAACGTACAGAAATGATTAGAGGGCTTGTGTTATCCCATGTCTTATTATCCTATACAAAAACAAGCACATTACAATGGACTGCACATCAAGAGTTCGCATAACTTTGAGGATTACATGGTGTACCTGCAAGTGGAAGCTTGACCATCGGTGAAATCGGAAATCTGGCTCCACACGGCATGCGCCCTGGGGCATACTTCGATGTAGAAACGAGGCGGACCGTACAACTGAAACAAAAGTTGAATACGTTAATACGTTTGCACACATACGCATTTGTCGAATATCGAATGTTGACCTAGTAAAGTCGACGGATTGCTTCGTGTGAGCTAGACCTAGGGACGTCTATACTACTCAAGTATGTGAACATGACAATAAAGTCGACGATGATGACATATTCAGAACTTGATTTCCTCTTCCACAAGTTGGCAAGGTAGGGATTCTTTATTCCTTACCCAACTATAGGAAAATAATCAACAGAATTGATCAAAACCATAATCAAGGTTATTCGTCGGACCTCAATTTCAAGAATTCGTAGGTCGCCGGCCTGTCCAACTCTTATGGCTGCAATGCTGGACCAGTCTACCTGGATTTTCTTCTTCCGACCGTTTTCCGATATCTCCCAATTCAGTTCTTTGTTCATGTAATACCACTTTGCCGTCAGATGAGGTGCGTTTTGAGACCGTATCTGCACATGTTTCAACATGAACGACGCAAGAGAATCTTAAACTACGAAAGACAATTCGATAAGGAAATACAAATTCCTGTATATATATCTTGACATTCAGGCGTGTAAGGTATAAATGTACCTCGTATCGGCCGATCCTAAGGAGAGAAAACGATGCACTTGCAGCCCTGTATCTCTGAATTTGGGGAGGTTCACCTGAGCGACGTTCAATTTGTCCCCCGATCGGGTGGCCATCTTCATTCGAAGGATTCGCCATCGAATTACGGATATTCTCCGGAAAGTCCTCCGACGAAACGAGCTCCCTCAATTGGTGGAAACCCTATATCGCCCCCACAGTTTCGAAGATCTCCTTCGCCTTCTGTGCTGATCGATCTTCCTCTTCACTTACAGGAAGAAAACTTCGGCAAGATGAATCAGAAGTAGTTGCAGGAACTCCCAAGAGCCCTAGCGAGAGAGCTAGAGAAATCCCCACTCGCAGAAACGAAGCGACGTGAATGCGGAGGGAACAAGAAGAGGACAAACAAATTTGAGGTAAAACCACTTCTTGATTTTAGCTTTACTTTCTTGATATGCGCCTGAGCAACTTGCATAACAGTACCGTTGCTTTCTTTCTATGAGTAACGGTGCAAGTTTAACCACCTTTTTATTTTAGTTGCAGAGGGCAACCGGACCACGAATTTGCATGTGTGTTGCATTTAAAGAAACAAATCCAGATGACATTATTCAAGAAAAAAGAAATCCATGGGGTGATTTAACAGTAAAATTTTCGATGGTGGAATTTTTGGACTAATATGTAATCACGATATTGGAGAAATCATAAGTAGAGAATGGTAACTCTCTAATGCCCATATCATATAGATAAATTGGAGTTTCATTTTTTTTTTCAGAGTCCTTTTGAAATGAACCTAAATATACTTGGGATCATAATTCTTTTATACAAAAGCAAAAAACCGATAGGAAGGCGGTGTGAATTTATTGAGAAACCCGAATTCGAATTGAACACGATATAGAATAATGCGGTCAATTTAAAATTGACGCGAGTTGACAAGCTTTCGCAAATTTTCGGTAAAACAAATTGTTTGTCGTAGCATTGGAATATTTTGATCACGAATTGAAATGACACGAATAGTCAATGCTAGTTTAACAAAATGAGATGATTTGCCACCCTATTTCATCCTTATAATTATAGGAATCTGATTTTTCTTTTCTTTAGGCGGTTTCCCTTTTTGTTATCCTTGAAATTATTGTCTATTTTAATCCCACTCGGTGTGATTTGCTTGCTCCAACCCAATAATATATAATTCGTTTTGGAGTTTCACGGCCCCCTCTGCTCAGCATTTCCCTTTTAGTTTTAATTCCTCTATCTTGGCCTGATTTATCTACAATTTAATTTTTGAAGTGTGATTTTGGTGTTGTCGACCTTTTATAATTTTATTGGATGCCTACTTTTAGCCAATATATGCTCATGAAAAACAAAATTATTTTGGTCCTCGTGGTTTTGATGAGTTTTCCTTGTTTGGGCCATGTAGTATATGAGGATCGACAACAAAATGCGGGAAGCGAGATAAATCGAAAACTCTTGAGTGTTCAGTTCTATTAAATTAGTCAACGTAGACAAGAAATTTGGTGGAAAGTTAAATGATATGTTTTTTCCCCATCTTCAACTAATTAAATGATCTGTTTTAGAAGGAAAGTTAAACAGTATATTTTGACTTAAAAAATGCATAAAGAAACGGTGCCATTCTTATGCAAATGGGCATATGTATCTTCACTTTTTTTTGGTAAATAAAAATAAGTAGACTTCTCCAGACTCTTTCATATGGTAGGCTTTGCTTAAAGATATTGCTTAAAATCTAAAAAGTGTATTGCTAACCAATGTTGCCACGTCAGTTTTTATAGCATACTTTACAAAAAAAGAAGTTTTCAAAGAAATTATTTAGCACTTCACAAAAATGAAAACAGGGTGCTTCCTTAGCTACTTACAGGTGGCCCAATGCCACACTTTAACAAATTCTTTTGAAAAATTATACACAAGTCATATGAAAATTTACTAGTAAACATTTGTATGTTGTAAATGGTTTCTTGTATTTCATCTTAAATAAAAGTCAGAGTAAAATTTGAAAAAAGCAAAAGATAAAACATTGAGGTGCATTTGCCTTAGTTGTTTTAAAGCAATAACTATTTTTTCTTTATTTTCACAAATTTCAAAATGTCAAAAAAAAAAAATTTGAGGTCGTCTGTCCATATTTATATACGGGAAGGTCAGGAAGAAAGCAAATTGTGCAAATCCAAAATTTAAAAAAGCAAAAATTAAAATGCTAAAAGTCAATTTAGAGACTCAATAGATTGATTTTTTTTTTTTTTGGTAAGGCAAGGATTGTTATAACTTTTCAACGCAATATACAAAGAGTAGCCGAACACAAAAACCTAGCACATGAAGAGACATGGAAGGGTGTCCCGACTGGTGCAAGGGTGTACCGACTAGTCAATGTAAAAAAGCAACACAAACGTTGCAAAACAAGGCCAGACAAAGGCCAATAAAATACGAAAGGGCAAAAAAACTAAACCACCACAATGGGATTACTCAAAGATAGAAGGCGAGATGCCCCAATTAGATTGGACCCTTCTGTTGCGGGAGGAGTCTTGAACAGACTTGTAGGACAGCCTTCTGTCCCTTACGAGCTTAGAAAGGTGCCCGCGTAGAGCCGACATAAACAGGGGTTTGTTCCTGACGAGGATATGGTTACGTTCCGACCAAATAATATGGCAAAGCGCCCCAAGGGAGAAGCGAGCAATTCGCTGGCAAAAGCCGTTTCCACCTATGAACCTAACAGCCCACTGGAGGTTTTCTTGCCACGATCTATATATTACGCCAAGAGAGATTACAGTTTCTTGCCCAGAATAGTGCCAGGGTACCCTTGATTGCACACCCAAAAAATAAATGATCTATAGAATTTGGTCTACATCTACAGAATGCACAAAGACCTTCCAAGATTCTATCATTATTTTGTAACATCCCGAGTTTCGACCCATTTTTGGGATTTATAAAACGCGGGATTTGTCGGTGTGCTTATAGTAAAATCTCGCCCGAGAACTGATCACTCTCGGTTATTATTTTAAATTAGAGATTTCGCTAGAATCGCACTCGATCGAATTTGGCCGTTAATTAGACCCCAAACTTGGCAGTCGATTTCCGAGAGTTTCGGGACGAAATAAATTGGACGGTATCGATATTGTTGTGGCCAACGTTGAGATTATCAGGGACGGCGAAAAAGTGAATTTTTTTACCGGGTGCGAATTTGGACTGGTAGACCTCCCTCGTAGTGTGTCGGAGATTATTTTAGTTTGGTCATTTGTCCTAGATTATTATTTGGGATTTTTAGTGGACCGTTAGACCTTTTTTCGAATTTAAATCGGGACTATTAGGTCGATTTTTGATTTGAACCGTGTCCGTTGGATCACGATTATTGCGATTGTGACTTGTCCTTTCTCTCTCTCTCTCCCTCTCCCCATTTCCCGCCGGTTCCCCTCTCCCCTACGCCTGACCCCCTACCCCACCTACACCACTAGCCATCATTTGCCCTTTTTCTTTCTTTTTCTTTTTCCCTTTTTTTTTTCTTTCTTCTTCTTCTCTTCTCCTTCGCTAGCTTCCTCCCCGGGACG
Organism: Syzygium jambos; assembly: GCA_031216235.1. Lineage (NCBI taxonomy): Eukaryota > Viridiplantae > Streptophyta > Magnoliopsida > Myrtales > Myrtaceae > Syzygium > Syzygium jambos. The sequence continues at coordinate 22,110,255 of CM062221.1, read as the reverse complement.
CGACTGCTTCTGGTTTTCCTCCGCCGCGGTCCAGTCGCCGGAACCAGCTGATCGCCGTGCGCCGCCTCCTCGCCGGTCCAGTCGTCACCCGTCGCCAGCGAGCTCCGCCGGCCGCTTCGACAGCCCCGTCGCCGGCCTGCCCGCGACACGCGCGCAGCAGCGAGCTCGCCGCCGCTGCCACCGTGCCCATCGCTGCGCCTGACCGCCGCGCCACGCAACCGGCCGCCGTGCACCTTCCCCAGCCACCGTTCGGCCGTCGTCCCCGTCTTGTCGCCACCGTCTCAGCCGTCTCTCTCTCTCCCAGATCATCTTCTTCGGCCGCTTCTTCCTCGCCGGTTCTGCTCCGCCGGAATGGCCACGCCGCCGGAGCTGCAGACCTCGAGCCGCCGCCCGCCGGTCCCTGGCGCCACTCCCAGCCCCGTCGACCTCTCCCTCACCCCTGTTTCGCCCCACCTCAGCAGCCGTTCCAGGCTGAACCGAGAAGAGCTCCGCCGGTCTCGCCTGCCGGTGCCGAGCCGCCGTCCGCCGCCGTGCGCCGCCCGCCGCCGCTCACCTCCGACCAGCCACTCCCTTGTTTTTGGGCCGGAGAGACCGCGACCCCGCCGGCGCCGTGTGACCGCCGGCTTGCTCCCGGAGCGCCGCCGCCGATTCTCACCGCGAGTCGGTAATCGGCCGCACGCTCCCGTCGCCTCGAGACCATTATTAGGCGAGTAAAAATTTCTAAACCCTAATTAGCCTAATTGTGCAATTTTAGGGGTAAATTAACGGGGTAATTAAGCTAATTTGGGGCTTATTTGTGTGGGAATGTGCATGGGCTGATTATAGGACTTAATTGGGACTTAATGAGGATGTTTAGGTGTGATTTGGTGGCCATTTGAGGGCTGATTTGGTACTGTTCACAGTAGACCCGAATTTGGATTATTTCGCCTAAGTTGAAATTAATTGGCTCAATAGGTGACGACGTAAATTTGAGCAATGTATCGGTTAGTTTAGGACTTGTTGGGGGTCCTAGTGGGCGTTATCACATTCGGGATTTGATTGTGGAGTGTGGTTGGTCACGTCGAGTCCTAAACCGATTGGATTGTTCGTAATGCTAAGTTGTGTATTTAGTGCCGGGCGTAAATGGGCTAAAATGAAATGAGTTAGGCGTGCCGACAATGTGCCGACTGAGTGGGAAATTGTGATTCATTGATCTGGGCACATCGGAGTACAACTATTGATTCGAATTCCATGACATGTGAATTTGCATATTATGTTTTAATATGGTTGAGATTGAATACAGTAATGCACATGTCTGTCGTGAGTAAATCGGGCCTTCGGGTCGTTACAATTGTGGCCTTCGGGTCGGGCCTTCGGGTCGTTACAATTTGTGGCCTTCGGGTCGGGCCTTCGGGTCGTTACAATTTGTGGCCTTCGGGTCGGGCCTTCGGGTCGTTACAATTTGTGGCCTTCGGGTCGGGCCTACGGGTCGTTACAATTTATGGCCTTTGGGTCGGGCCTACGGGTCGTTATAAATTATTGGCCTTAGGGTCGTGGCGTCAATATGACTGCCTACTCTTTTTATAATGCCATTGAAAGTCTTACCTGCAGGACGTTATAGTGAATTGGGCTTTGGGCCCGGGTGAATTGACATTTATTGTTGCACTGGTTCATTTAATTATGTATTTTATTTACCCTCTGGAGGTACACTTTAGTCTAGTTGGGATTAGCGATTTATTACTTGCTGAGTTTTCTCACGGTTGTGGTAAAACCGAACATTTCAGATCCCCGGCCATGAATTTTGAGGCTGAAGAGCAGGACCCTGAGCCCGAGACAGAGTCTGAGGCTATGAGCTCAGAGGAAGAGCCAGGGCAGTCCGAGAGTTCTTTTGAGACGTCTGGATCTGACCCCGACTGGGAGCCCTAGTTTAGGTCCCAACCTTAGGAGTGAGGGCCGATACTTTTTGACTGTAGCCCTCCGGGTGTTGGTTCGATTCCCCTAGGCCACCGACCTCTTTTTATACTCGTGGCCCTTTTGTTGTATCTCTGGGTTTAATGGATGTTGTTTGTAAGTTTGTAAAGAACGTATATTAAGGTTTAATCTATCGTTTAAATTGTTAACTCGTGCTATTCATGGTTGCTAATAATTTGTCTGGGTGTATATATACATTATATATACGTCGTTTCCGCATGTGGCGTGTTTTCTCTGATTTGGGTATTAGGGTCTCTGTGACGCAATCCTGGGAGCGTCGCACTCTGTTTCGACCCTAGGCGGATGTTCATGCTCTCGTTGGGTGCGGGGCGTGACATATTTAGCAAAACAATTTGAGTTGGGAGCCTGTCTAGAGTGATGAGCCATAGTAGAAACCCATACCTTGGCGCAATATTATGATCCCATATGAACGAGCTCCATGGAACAATCGGGCTTTTGTTTCTAATCAATTCCTAAGCCGTGGCCGTCGAGAAAATACCTTAAGAATGGCCTTGCCAGATTAATTGATCAGGCCGATATATTGGGAATTGAAAAGATTTAGTCATTTTTTGTCTCGTTGAATTTCTTCGCCATATCCAGACTTACATAGATGAACAATTTAAAAACTTGCAGAGTGGCCGGTTCCATACCATTTTACTTCACAATTTTTCTCAAACCTAAACTCCTTAAGCATAAACTACCTCTGATTTGACAGTTTTGTTGAGAACGGCTTGATGAGCCGAAGCAAGAATGCTCTGGTAGTATACTCCCTTTTGGCTTGTTCACGGCTATTGGCGAGCCGTTCGACGTGATTCCTTGAGAGCGACAAGGCCGGCACATGATTCGGAGAAAGCAGACATGGCTCTAGCTAACTCTACCTCACTTTGGAGAGTCGCATGGGGGTGATTAGTCTAGCAAAATGATGGATAATAGGCATTCTTAACATATCAAAAGATTCATAATCATGTAAAACCACCTTTAAACAGATTTTCTCTAGTTCACCACTTAAGATGTTGAATCTGCATGCACTGGCTTGTTTGTCTAGTAGTCCTACATTTAAGTTTCAGTAACTACAGATTAAAACCACTTCTTACTGAGCTTGTCTAGTGTTCCTACATTTCCTTCATTCCTTGGCACATTTCTAGATACTTCTGCCCTGTTATTTGTCTTGTTGAACTATTTATCAAGAATATGCTTGTCATTTAATTCTTATTACAAATAAAAGAAGAAATACAAAATTCAATTTCAAAATCAGTTCATTAAATGACGTTATAACTAGATGGGTGTTGTGTCTGAATATGATCCGTTTAAATAAGTATCATTGCGCTTGTCTTAATCAGGAATATTTCCAATTTTTTAGGTATGGATTCCAGATAACATGAAAAAAGAAAAACCACATGAAAACCACAAATGATACTTAATCACTGAAAGTTTTTAAATTTCGCTTGTCAAGCATACTTTTTATTGATCTGGTTGTTCTTGAATTTTCATTTTGTTAAATTTAGTCTATTTTTTTCTTGTCAGAGTTAAATTTAGTTATTGAAATTTTTAAATTTCCCTCGATGTAGTCTTTCCGTAAAAAAAATCTAACGGCGTTAGCTGTCTTGGAGACAAGCTCATGTACTATAAACAAAACAAAACCGAACTTATATTTCTCTACATAAAGAAAAAAAGGTAAAGTGCTCAATACAAGTGTTCATAAATTGAGCAAGAAAATTCACCTTATTTTGTTGCCTTCAATTTCTAGGCGATACAAAAAAGAAAAAAAAGTGTCCCCCTGGGCACCAAAGGCCAATTATAATAAACAAGACGGAGCAAACGCAATAAATATTTCACAACGAAAGAATCTTATCGCCTTTCCTTAAGGCAACAAAATTTGGACCTAAGGAAACACAAATAAAGATTTGCCCAATGACTCGTTTAACAAGTGAAGATTCATGAGTTTCATAGTAATAGAGAACTTGCAACTCTCTATCCTCTCGCTTAACAAGTAAAGATTTTCCCTTGTAGAAAGGATAACTCATTCGTATTTACATGAGAGTCAAACTCATTGTCAGAATCCATGTTGTATATTTATACACGAAAGAAAGAGGTTGATATATTGCATGTGTTGGATATTCATGCACTAAAAATAGATACATATGCAAGGTGATTTTTGTAGTTCAAGTTCTCCATAATGAAGCATGATCGAGAACTTTTGTTTCTTTAGTTATTATTGTTATTAGCATATCTTTATTTACAATATATAATGCAAAAGTTGGATGTGTTCATCCACTAAAACACGAGAAAAGCTTTCCATCATTATGATTGGGGATAAAATTCTAGTCCCTAACATTGAAAAAGAAGAATTTATCAGACATAAAAGGTTTAGCAGAACAAGCAGTGAAATGGAGGAAAACCAATGTAATTGTATGGGTCGCTCTCTTCTAAGGCATGAATTGGGGTGGCTTGTCACCCCAAAAATTGGCTGTATTGAAATCTACCATGAACTGATGATCTTGATGATGATGATCATGGTTAGACTCAACCTCTGGGTAGATAGCATCAGCATGATGGGGATTGGTGTCATTCATGCATGGCACATTGTTGCTGTTATATCCCTCATTTGATCCCTGGCCTGCATAATAATTTGTTACGGGGCAATAGCATGAGATCGAAGGAACGTCCATTGCAGGGGCATTCGATGATGAAGCCAGTCCTGAATGATGCCCCATGTCCTGATTGAAGATTCCTTGATTGTTCCAAGTATTAGTGTGATGAGCAACGTTCATATCAGCACTCGAATTGCTGGCCATCATCATGTTTGTTGGGTTGCTGTTGTGATCATATCCCTGGTGTCCATGGCTTGTGCCAGAATTATAACTCGATGGCGCTACGATTTGTTCTCCTGGTGGTCCATTGAAGATTATTCTATTTCTCGGCAACGACGGAGGTAGTGCATAACCATAATCTGGTTTTATAATTCGCTATGGTTAGATATTAAAAAAAGAAAAAAAGCATGCAAAAAATAAGAGCATATCTGTTGCATACAATGCACCATTTTGTAACTTAGTGATCGCACTCTCCGCTGTCATCTTGCCACAAATGAAATAAGATCTGATATTTTATTTGGTCATCAATATAAGACGAATGGGAATTTACCGGAGACTTGTGAACCGGGTGAATTTTCAAGAAAAGGCATTAGATGATTCGCCGATTGTCTCTGGTATGCTTGAATCAAAATCATCAGTTCATCATCGGCCAAGCGTGCAGGAACACTTGAATGGCTAGGAGGAAGCTGATGATGAAGATGATGGTGAAGTTGAATGAGTTCAGAGTTGAATAATGGTGGTGCGGATTGCGATGCCTCAGTAATATAACCCACAAAGAACGGACTTTCTGAACTTGGGAATGGCCTCCTGCTCAATTCCCTCAAATCTGAGTCCAAGAAGAAGAGTGGCTCCATGTTTCTCTCTAGCGTGCCTTTAGGAAACTCAAGATGGTGCCTCCTTATAAGAGAACAAAAAAACAATATAAATCACCATATACACAGTGGTAATTTGCTATTAAACTAGAGATTAATTAAAGGTGTTCATATCATCCGATCTTTTTCAAAACAGGTATGTAATAATAGAAGGTGATCAAGAGGTTGCCCAATTTTGATAAGGATGACATGATGTACCTGTAAGTGCAAGCTTGACAATCAGTGAAATCGTAACTCGGCTTCCATGAGGTATGCTTTTTGGGGCGCACTTCGGTCTCGCAGTAGAAATGAGGCGGCTTGGATAACTGAAAGTAAGCTTGATATATTAGCACAGGCTACAGAGTGTATATATCAAGTAACCGTTGAAACAGTAAAGCCGATCTGTTGTTTTGTGTGAGCTAGAGCTCTGCACATTTATAGTAGATGATCTGACCATGGAGTTTCTAACATGGCAATGTAAAGCTTATGACAAGAAGTTGAGAAGGTAGCGATATGATGATACCTTTCTTACACAAGTATAGGAACATGGAAAGGACAAAGAAGATGACTTGATGAAACCATTGTTGAATTTACATTATGGAAAAGAAATTTGGCACAACCAAAATTTAAGGTTAAGGGTTACACCTCGATTTCGAGAAGTTCCACGTTGCCCCCGTATTCAACTCTTATCGCTGAAATATCCTTCCAGCTTATTTCAATCTTCTTCTTTAGACCGTTTTCGAGTATCTCCCAATTCAGCCGTTCCCTCGTGTAGTACCACTTCGCTATCAGATCAGACGGGTATCGAGGTCTTACCTGCACATACTTCCACATGAAAACCACGGGACAATTCCAAAAGAGGAAATCCGATTTGACGACAGAATGGAAATATCTATACATACATGTTCCCACATGCATATAACATAAAAGATACCTCGTAATTACCAATCCTGAGGACACTAAACGGTTCACTTGTGGCCTTGAACTTCTGAAACCCACGCACTTCACATGTTCGACGATCGACTTGTCCCTCAGAAAGTATGGCTTCAGTTTTCTTGAGCATATAAAGTGTCTTCTGCGATTCCAGGTTAAGCACGGTCAAAGAATCGAGAGTTCCGTTGGAATTGTCCTGAACAAGTCGCAGATCGTGTCATTGAAAAAGAAAAGTCCTCCTGTTATCAAGTACCAAGTGCACGTATATATGCCATGCACGGTCAAGCATGCACGGGCACTGTAACTCGTTATATCTTTCACTTGCGGTAAATCAAAATTTCGGAGCCACATCATGATGCGAAGAACGTAACTAGCTAGCAGCCAAACCCTACATATTCCAAATATATCTTCTTGAAAATCTAATTAACTATTACGTCCTTAAAAACCCTCATTCATATCTGTTTGAAACCTGATACTTTTGCCTTCTTTATGCGGTCCTGTTCCTATAATAAGAGGAATGAATCAAACTATAAGCAAAAAGATAAACACCCCAGAGAGAGAGAACCTGTGCGTGTTGCGTCGCAACTGCTGTTTGAGCACCCTGCAGATCCGGGGCCTGTGCATTGTTACCCTGAACCCCGGAAACACCCTGATGACCATCACCACCATTCGAAGGTTCGGCCATGGGAAAATCCTCAGCTTGGAGGAGCTGCTCAAGAGACGGGAAATCTATATCACTCCACAAGTCCAAGAAGTCATCCTCGCCTCCGTTACTCGCCATGTTTTCTGTTCACTTGAATGGCCAAAAAGAGAATCACAAAAAGAACAGGAAGTTTAATGGCTACAGAACCCCCCAAAAGCCCTAGCAAGAGAGCCAAAGAAATAACCCCACTCAATCAAAAGGTGAAACACATGAATGTTTAGTCGATTGAAGGAGCTCTACATATAATCAGGCCATATAGAGAGAGAAGAAGAAGAGGAAGCAGAAGCGCGAGAGAAAGTTCGGTCGGATAACAAACCAGAATTCAAGTACTATTGGGTTTGTGTAAAGAGTCCTAGTGCTGGATGGATTCTAAAGTCAAACGAATTGAGTTCTCTTCTTTCCCTTATTGTAAACCAGAATTGAGTTCTTTTCTTTTTGTCCTTTTTAATTTTTTTTTATTTTTATATGTCTCTTGCTACCCACTTAAATTTTTGCATTTTTTTTTTGTCTATTCTATCTCTAACTCTCCTCTCTCTTTAACTTTTGTTTTATCTCTTGCAGAGCGCGTGAATTGAATCCCGTACCTATGATACTAGCGTCTCCATCCCCCTTAATCCCTTTATCAGCAGGGCGCATATGCCTATTGGCAAATTTTTGTATTTGACTTTAGCTTTATTTATATAAAATAATAATAATTCCGTCCCTTATTTCTCCATTTTTTTCCTTCCTTTTGAAAATAATACGATAATTTTGTTTTTCCCTTTCTTCAGGCGATTTTGAGGGGACTCTAGTAGGAGGTTGCGAAATAGCACCTGCACTCCGACAAGAACTTGACAAAGGAAGAGATGAACAAGCGCATTGAGAGTAATTTTGAAAATCCTAAGGTGGGGCCCCCCCTTTTTAGGGATAAATTTGTGTATCTTCTCCAATCCTAAGGTGGACCCCTTGAGAGTAATTTTTAAGTCGCCGCTAAAATATGCCCGAGATACATGTTAACAAAATCATCTTATCAATTTCTCCTCGTATATAAACTCTAGTAAGAGCTCGGATTTATTGCAATGGGTTATATATGAGTCACCTCAAATTTGAAATATGAATCATAATGTATAAAAAAAAAGACCAAAATATATTAATTTTAATGGGTTTATAACGAATCCATTCTCAACATATTTCAGCTCGGCCTTCAACTTACACCAAATAAATAAAGATAACCCATTACAGACTTTTTTCTTCTTGTGGGAATCTACAACATCTGGTTTCCAAAACTGTTATTCTCTTTAATTAAACACTGTTATTTGATATATTGTCGGTACGAAATAATATCAATGCAAATAGAGCTATAATACCAACACGTATATAAGTTTTAATATCAACAACTACATCCATTTAACTTGGATATAAATGTTCCCTTTTCACGGTCAATTAAAAAAAGGTTTACATTTTCGATATTCCTAATAAAAATCTAAGAATCAATACTACTTTGGACATAAATTAAGGAAGCCTACCCAAATTTAAGTTCAAAGGCATAAGAATACTTGTACCTGCCAATATTCATTTTACATGGGGCTCGTTTTAGTTTTTACCACGTGTTCTACTCAGAGCCTCTTACAGTGACTAGTATTGCCAGCCTTTATTTGGTCAATGTGGGTAACCACACCTTTGCCTAGACTAATCCTCTTGAATGATACAGATTATCGTGTTATCGCATTCACAATATGTATCGTCGCAACACATGCACATTTTTTTAGTTTTTTATAAATATTTCAATCTCCAGGTTTGCTTTTACGTTTTTTTGCTTTATTTACCAACATTTTTATTGAGCTAATTTAATATTTCAATTTGATATGGAATTTTTATCTAAGTAATATATACATATGAAGAGCTTAATGTAGATTTACAAGTTTGGTATTGTTGCCTCAGCACTGCAGCGGACATGATATTCCATTTGATATAGATGGGCATGTCTTTGTATGCTGCGCAATTAACTCAAAAGTCGAAGAAATATCATGAAAGGAAGACCCCCGAAGGAGATAGGGTTTCATTGAAAGTGAAGGCTGAGTGTCCCAGTTTTGATCTTGGATTTTGAACCATGGTGATTGCTCAATCAACACACGAAATTTGTATAGTCGAGCCGTTGTTCTTAAGTGGATTGTTCTAGTGCCAAGCTCAGTTGCAGCTGTCTGACCTGAATATTGATATAACATAATCAATGTATTTTCAATGATCTTTACTGAGGTATACCATGTCTATTTATCCAAATGGTAAGAGGCCACCTATGTTGACTTGAGATACTAGTTAATTTTTTTAATATGTATCTTTTACATTGTTCTCAACATTCAAACCGTAAAAGTTGTGGTCATTGTTATTTTAGACAAATTAAAAAATAAAGCTTAAATTAGTCACAACAAAGGACTTTTCAAATGTGTTTCCACCAAACGGCATTTCTCTTAAAGTTTCTTTTCAATGCAATTTTTTAATTATAGTTTACCAAATAGTCTTTGCTTTTCATGGAAAACATTTGAACTAAAGTCGTATTCCCAAATGCTAAACAAAATGCAGCCTAAGGCTTCTCTTGTGGGCCATGCCAATTGGACCCAAATCAGAATTTGAAGGCCCCCTTCTATTACTTTTGCTCTTTATTCATTTCATTTTTTACTCATATTTTATATATTATTTATTTATTTATTTATTAGTTTTCTCTTTTTGCTGTTAGCTTGCTATTTGTTTTTTTTTTTTGGTAAGGCTTTAGCCAAAGCTTGCTATTTGTTATTTTTGTGCTTTTACAAGAATGGACCTTTGAATTGTTGACAAAAATCAAGTGTCAATATTATATTTATGTATTATTTTAATCACAGTTCTTATTATTGCAATCTATGGTCAGCATGAATCATCTTATTTAATATCTTACTTCCATTTAATTAAAAATTTCAATTCATCAACGTTATTTGTTGCTGTGATTTTGTAAATTCATTGTCAAGTACAAACTTTCAATTATTTTTTATTATGAATCAATACAAAAATTGAAAATTATATGACATGTTGAAAATTAGGGGTAATCGGTTTCAAGATGGGCAATTCACACCCTAAAATCGGGAACCGCCCACTAAAAACCGGTTCCACCAATCGAAATCAGGAACCATCCGTTGGTTCCATGGTTCCGGATCGGGTCCATGGAGCCGGTCCACAATCACTACAAAGGAATTGTGTTTTGGCTCCAAAAGTTATCCACTTTTATAATTAATAAAAATCCTGAGGAGGTGTTTTTCTTGAAACTGCTCTCTATGTTCTCGGGGGCCGAAGATTTCCCGTCGCTGGAAGCACTACTTCAAGGAGAATGATCATCAGTCATATAGCAGGAAGTTAGCCCGTGAATGCAGCTAATGGCTTTCAAAGGCAAAGAGCTTTTTCGAAAATTTGTCTTCCATCCAAAAACATACTAGAAAGTCTATAATTCATCAAGAAAACTAAAGTCAGCCAACCGGCCAAAGCACGCCAGCTTGGTCTGAATGGGCAGTACCACACCTGGAATTGGGAACCAAACCAGTACTTACCGGTTCACCGGTTCCATGCAAACTAGACCAATCCCTATGGGAATCACTGGTTCTGGGTCGGTTCGATCCGATTCTGGGCAGTTCCTAATTCTTTTGCACACACTTATTGAAAACCAATTATTTAGCATGGGTTAACTAGATTGATACATAATTTCATTAGTTAGATTATATGTGAAATTATTTTGGTAATATAGGTCGGGTCAGCTACCGGTCACTAAATTTGTGCTACATATAAATTACTTAATTTGGGTTCAACCATTTTCGACCCGATCCAACCCACTCACCCATTTGACGGCACTAATTTGATCCGATTTTGGGAGTGTCTACCATTTTTTTCACTTTACAAAAGGGAAGCTATGGCGGAGGGAGAAATAATTTTACGAATTGGCACCTATTGTCAAAAGAGGGTCATTTGCAGATTTCCCTAGTTTCCACGTGTGAGAAAATCCTAATTGTTAGTGGTTGGAAGAACTTGGAAGAGCGAACTCCACAAAGTAATATTTACACAAACAAAGAATCTGCTGAGCAAATGGATAAAAACATGTGCTTATACAAAGTAAAAAATTAGATAGTGTAGAATTGGGATTGTGTGACAAAAAATAGATAGTGTAGATTCCTTCGTCATTTCTAAGAATGGCAGTCGTTACCACTGGGCAAAAGACAGAAACAAAGAACAAAGACAGTAACAAGACCATCTTATATATAACATGGACCGAGCCTTCAACATTCCGCAACTTCTCTACAAAGAAAGATAACAGAGAACTGAGAAAAAGAGAAAGGAAAAGATGAGTTCTTTCAAGAGGACTGCAACTCTGTTGCTTGTGTTATTCTGTCTTTACGACAGGGTCGCAGGAGGTCATTCTGATCCGACGGTGGGTCAAGTGATGAGTCACACTACCACAATGCCTTGGAAGAAGTTCTCCATGACTTGATTACACAAACTCCATTTTTGGGTTACAATCACTTCTGCGCATTCCCGGTAGAAGACAACAATACCCGAATCCTTGATTTGTTTTACGGCCATGGAGCGTGCAACGGAGAGATTACAATATCCGAATGTGCCGTTTGTTTGGTTGATGCATCTACTCTAATGGGACAAGAATGCCCTTCAAGATTTGGGGCTACTTTTCAGATGAAGGATTGTGGACTTAAATATGAGATTTACCCATTTACAGATCAATGAAGTTGTATCTAAGGGTCATGAATGACCTGTTCAATAAAGCGAGTATATTAGATCTCTCGAAAATTTTAAGGAGCTGCTCCAGACTATAGTTCATATTTCTGGCATTACTTTGCCATTTATCTCACGATTAAAAGTTCCAAATAGCATAATAATGTCTTGAAACTTGCCAAAATAGTTCAATTCGACTCTTTCACATGCTCCGTCTATCGTGAGTAATAGAAATGTTCTGACATATCCTTTCTTCATTTTGTTTCCCAAGTGACTGAGTCATAGAAATGGAAAAGTTTTCTCCCTTTGACGACATCGACGTTTACTCAGGGAATGTTGTAAATCGAGGCATTTGTTATGCAGGACAGAGACGTATTTTGAACATCCCTGCGCTTCCAAGGACATTTTCCGAGGTCTCCCACAACTTTCTTCATCTCTGATGTTGGCGAGAATCAAACGATGAGTTGCGAAAAACGCCATTGTTGTGGGACATTTAAGTAGCGTCCCTGTACTTTCCCTAGAAACGTTCATTTCTCGTCGGTGCTCCAAAATTGGGGACGTGTTTTATTACCATGTCCTAAATCTGACAACTAGCGCGCCCCCTTCGTGTCGGCATATAGGTACGCTAGAAGGATGTGCCAAGCCGGGACACGAGATAAACGTTCATGGCGGAGGCAATTGGTAGTTTTCCCTGTTTGCATTCCCTATTAGTGAACAGAGTCACTCCGAGGAAGATTTTCTCTCGTCCCCATGTGCCCTTTTTCCTTATCCTTTTAGCCTGACAGTGGTTCTTGCTTTTTTTCACCTTCACATAATCCATGTAAACCCATTCAACACCTTCCCATAAGAACAGAACAAACACCTAGGAAAACTACCGAATCAAATAACAAAACATGCCATACCCTAAAGCCAAGCAAGAGAAAGAATTGACGCGGCCCTCCACTAAGAGAAGAACATAGCCTCAAAGCAGCCATAAAAAACGAAAGGCCAACAAAAGCTGGTTACAAGGCCTTAGAGTACAGAAGCTACAGAAAAATATGTCCCTAAACCAGCTATCTACAGAGAAAACCAACTATAATAAAAACTTGTATGTCTCGGCCAATATCTAATACCAAAAGAATATGACCCAAAAATCCCCATGTCGAACTGCCCCGCCTAAGTGGGACAGGGTAAGGTGTGAGTGACACTTAACTGCTATGGGATTGAACACCAACTATGCACATTTTTTTTTTTTATGACCGAGGTGTCCGCGCGGCCGGTGAGCTTGCGCTCAAACTAGCGGTGAAGCCCGACTAATCCTCGGGGGGGCTAGCACAGCATCCCACCGCCACGACCCTCCACTTAAATCACCGGCACCTACGAGTTTTGAATCCAAGACCTCTCGTGAAAGGAACTGAGCGCAAACCATCGCAGCCACCGATGGGTGGGTAACTATGCACATTTTATAGTAACTTTTGCTAAAAAATTTCAAACAAAGCTTATAAAGCCAGAACAGCAAATTTACAACAGTACATTCAAATATGTTTTCGCGACGTAGCATTTTTAACACAAAACACAAAAGGATGTCAGCGGTTGAATCCATTGACTAATCTCTCACCCCATGTCATACACTACGGCCAGTTTCTCCTTGTGGCCAAGGCCCACAACCAAGTTTTCCTCGTTGGTATAGGTCTCCACCTATTATTAGCCCGTGCCTCAACCCACATCGTATATCTTGATGCATGCCATATCCCCAATATCCCAACTCGGGATTCCATCTAGTAACAAAGATACAAAGTCCAACAATAACACCTTCTATGTGTGAACCATCACAACTCACTTTTTTGTACCAAATCATTAAACACTTTCACAAAACATTTCACATTTTCAATCCCTTTTAGAAATCAATCATCAAACTGAATTCACAGTGCTTTAAATATGTAAAGTAACACAAATCACAGTGCAACGGTGAAGGGGATGGATACATTGAAAATTAAAAGAGATGTATATGTGTAGCAATTCGTAACAATGCAGAGCCCATTAGTTTCATCCTAGAGAGAGAGAGAGAGAGAGAGAGCATGGATAAAGAAAAAGGTTTAGGTTTAGATAAGTTAGAGAAGAGGATCTAATCAAAGAGAAACGGTGAATGAGAATGTAAGGAGGGGAAATTGTTCAAGCGATGTATGGCTATTCTTAACCCATATATGATGGGCTGAGTCATTACATAGGTAAATTATATTATATAAATAGGGTTATGTATGGGTTTAGAATGGCAAAACCCAAACAAACAAAAAATGTTAGTGTTAAATGAGTTCATAGTTTACTTAAACCCAACCCATCTTTGTGACTTTCTCTTTACTCTGTAAGAAAATAACAGGTTCCTCGGAATGTTCTAAGTTCAAAGAAGTCTTGGTTGGCCCACAAGATGATGGGCCTGAATTTGCCCATATTAAATATCGGGATAAGTATACCGGAAGTTTTAAAATTTGTCACGAAAGTGTAGTTGAATTTTTAAACTTTTAAAAAATACAATCAAGTCCTAAAATATGTCACAAATGTGCATTTGAGTCCTAAATCTTTTAAAAGGTACAATCAAATCATAAAACTTATCAAGTTAGTGCAATCAAGTCATAAAACTTAATAGCGTTTTTAGTTTGTCAAATTGAAAAGAGTTAATGGAAGGATTTGATTGTACAAACTTGACAAGTTGTGGGATTTGATTGCATTTTTTTTAAAAGTTTTAGGACTTAATTGCACTTTTCTAACATGTTTTAAGACTTTATTGCATTTTTTGAAAATTTTCGGATTCAATTGCACTTACGTGAAGAATTGTAGGACTTTCAATGCGCTAAAAAATATCAGGAAAGGTTCTTTTTCTCCCATTATTTTTTATTTTTATTAATCTTATAAGTTTTGTCTGTTAGTTATTGGGGTATATGTTTCATTGGTTGCATTTGGCATTGTTATTTTTGCGTAATAGTGTAATCTTAGTTCTTATCATTGCAATTCATAGTTAGCATAAATCTGCTCATTCAATAACTTACTTCTATTCAATTAAAATTCCAATTCCTCCACATTATTTGTTGTTGTGAATTTATGAATTCATTTCCAAGTACTAACTTTTCTATTATTCTTTATTGTGAATTAAAAATTGAAGATTCTATGCAATATTAAAAGCCTTTAGCATTTCATAATCGAAATAGCAATTTATCCGGATAACATATACACGCGAAGAGCTTAAAGTGGATCAACTAGATTGATACGAATTTTTATAAATCAGATCAAATATTAAAGTATATTAGTAATACGGATCAAGTTGGATATGGGTCACTAAATTTGTGCTATATATAAGTGGATTGAAACAGGTTAAATGGGTCAATTTAGGTTGGATAATTTTCGACTAGACCTGCCCATTTGACCACCGCTAATCTGATCCGATTCTGGGAGAGGTCGCCATTTTTGCACTTTGAAAAAGAGAAGTGCAGAGAGAGAAATAATTTTACGAATTGCCACCAATTGTCAAAAGTGGTTCATTTGCAGATTTCCCTAGTTTTCTCTCGTGTGAGAAAATCCTTCTTGTTACAGGTTGGAAGAACTTGGAAGGGTGAACTCCACAAAGCAATATTCACACAAACAAGAAGAATCTGCCGACCGAATGGATAAAAACATATATGCTTTACACAAAAGCAAAAAAGTTCCCTAGGATTGGGATTGTGCGACAAAAACTAGGTAGTGTACATTCGTCCGTCATTTGTAATGGCGATTGCTACCACCGGGCAAAGGACAGTGACGAGAACATCACTACAAAAAAACACGAAATTTGCGACAAAAATTTTTCCGTCGCAAATTTGCGACGTATTATATTTTCCGTAGCAAATTTGCGATGAAATTTTTCCGTCGCAAATTTTGCGACGGAATTTGCGACGGCAATTTTTTCCTTCGGAAATTTGCGACGGAAAAATTCCGTCGCAAATTCCGTCGCAAAATTTGCGACGGAAAAATTTCGTCGCAAATTTCCGACAAATAATTATAGCGACGCAAAATCCGTCGCAAATTTGCGACGGCATTTTCAGTCCGTCGCAAATTTGCGACGAAAACACACGTCCGTCGCAAATTCGCAGTTTATCAACCCGTGACATTGCAATCAGTATCTCTCTCTCGCTCTCTCTTGCTGTCTCTCGCTCTCTCTCGGTCTCTGTCGCTTTTCTCCCTCTTTCATATATCTGAAATCAGCAAAATCCGCGCACGTACGTATTAATCTCGGTGAAGCTTTTGTACTGGTAAGTGCAAAATTGCTAGCTTCATGACTATTCGTCGTTGCATTGTAATTTTTTTTAATATATGTTTATGTTTGTTTTTTTTTGTATCTGCATCACCGGTTTAATGACCGGCAACCGGTGACACCTCGCCGGCCTTCTGTCGAGCGGAATGGCGACGCCGTTTTGCGACGGAATGAGGTATCCGTCGCAAATTTGCGACGAATAAAGGAAAATTCCGTCGCAACTTTGCGACGGATTATAGAATCCGTCGCAAATTTGCGACGGAAAAACGGTTCCGTCGCAAATTTAATACAGATACTTGTTTTCTGTCGCAAATTTGCGACGGAATTTTCATTTATTCGTCGCAAATTTGCGAGGGATGAATTCCGTTTCCAGCGTACATTAAAATTAATAAAAAATATTGATTCTTATGTGATTAATCTTTTTTGGGTTTGTGCCTAATTGAAGGTCTCGCAATCCAAGTGGATTTTGCAATTCTCATCAAATTGATCACTTTGTCCTACCAATATTTCAGTCAAATATTTAGGTAAGTCTTCTTTACATTGTAATTTTTTCTGTTTTTGCAATTTCATATTAATTGTTGCGTGAATAAAAAAAATTATAATTTCCAAAATTTTATTGTTTTAATTAAGAACAATAGATATGATATTTTAAATATTTTACCAGAATTTTTTATTTTAATACAGACACAATGCAAAGAGAAAGGGCTTGGATGTATAATAAGAACTTACCTCGACGTCAAGGATTAACAGATGAGTTTCGTACTGGGTTGGAACTATTTTTAGACTTTGCTAGAAGTAAATATGAGTTTATGGATGGAAATAAGTTAAGGTGTCCGTGTAAAAAGTACGGTAATGGTAAATTGCTTGTGTGTGATCAAGTTAGAGAACACCTTACTAGATTTGGGTTTACTCCGAACTATTATAATTGGACTTCCCATGGTGAACCATTTATATCTGAGGAAGGATATAGAAGAAGTGAGCAAATTTCAGTTAGGGAAGAATGTGGCTATTATGAGCAATTGAATCCATACGAGAGGATGGTGATTGATGCAGCTGGTTATAATTTTGTTCCAGAATCAAATCATGCAAGTACTAGTTTTACTCCTACACGTGAACAAGTGGGTACTAGTCATGATTCACAATTGGAAGATGTAGGAGTAACGGGTTTTGAGAAGAATGTGTATAATGAAACTTTTCAATCTAATCAGTTCTGGGATGTGTTGAAAGCAGCAGATGAACCTCTATGGGCAGGTTGTGAGGACCACACTAAGTTATCGGTGACAGCCCGACTATTAAATATCAAGACAGAGCATAATGTGTCTGCAGATTGCTTCAACTCTTTTGTTGAAGTAATGCGGGAATCATTGCCTCGTGATAACAACATGCCAAGTGATTTTTATGATATGAAAAAACTAGTGGATAACTTAGGTCTTCCGGTTGTAAGAATTGATGTATGTAGTAGGGGTTGCATGATATATTGGAGAGATGATGAAAATGCAGAATCTTACAAATTCTGTAGCCAACCTAGGTACAAGATTAACAGGAGGTCGGGTCGTAACCAGAAGCGTAGACCATGCAAGCAAATGTTTTATTTGCCCTTAATCCCCAGATTGCAAAGGCTTTATGCGTCTAAAGCCACTGCTGAACACATGACTTGGCATGCAAATCATGAAACAGAAGAGGGTCTAATGTGTCATCCTTCAGATGCGGAGGCATGGCAACATTTTGATAGAACATACCCTGAGTTTGCAATGGAGCCTCGGAACATCAGGTTAGGTCTATGTGCCGATGGATTTGCTCCATTTGGGAAAACTGGAAAAAGTTATTCATGCTGGCCAGTTATCTTAACGCCGTACAATCTTCCACCTGGTATGTGCATGAAGACACCTTATATGTTTTTGACATTGATCGTGACAGGGCCGCAAAATCCGAAAAAGTTGATAGATATTTATATGCAACCATTGATTGAGGAGTTACAACGGCTATGGGTTAAAGGTGTCCCTACGTATGACGTTTCTACTGATCAAACATTTGTAATGAAGGCTGCCCTTCTTTGGACGATAAATGACTTTCCAGCTTACGGAATGTTATCTGGATGGAGTACAGCTGGGATCTTAGGATGTCCGATATGTTTGGAGAGGTCAAAGTCATTTAGATTAAAACATGGAAAGAAGCCTAGCTATTTTGACTGTCACAGACAATTTTTGCCGCCAAGTCATCCTTTCAGAAGGAATAAGAAAGAGTTCATCAAGAATAGGACTGAAAGAACACGTCCACCATTGAGGTTGACCGGCGATCAAATTTGGAAGCGTGTGCAGGACTATCCAACCGTTGTTGAGAACCCGCACGGCACGACTTATGCGTACGGAAGTACACATAAGTGGACAAAACGCAGTATATTTTGGGATCTACCATATTGGAAGGCGCATCTTATTCATCATAATCTTGACGTCATGCACATAGAAAAGAATGTTTTCGACAATGTCATAAATACTGTAATGGATGTCGCCGGAAAAACAAAAGACAACTTGAACGCAAGAAAAGATATGACAGATATTTGCGATCGGCCAATACTAGCTGTGGATGCAAGCAGCAGGGGACCAAAACCGAAAGCAGTTTATACATTAGATAAGGAGCAGAGGCGAGTTGTTTGTCAATGGTTGAAATCTGTGCGGTTTCCTGATGGATATGCTTCGAACCTCGGGAGATATGTTGATTTGAATGAATGCAAGTTGACAGGTTTGAAGAGTCATGATTGTCACATTCTGATGGAAAGACTAATTCCAATAGCTTTGAAGGAAGTTCTACCGAACTTTGTATGGGGCGTCATTACAGAATTAAGCAATTTCCTCCATGATATTTGCTCGACAGTGATAAAAGCATCGCACATGGAAAAACTAGAGAGAGATATTCCAATTATTCTTTGCAACTTAGAAAGGATATTTCCTCCAACATTTTTTGATTCAATGGAGCATCTGTTAGTTCACTTGCCTTATGAGGCCAAAGTTGCAGGTCCCGTCCAATTTCGATGGATATATCCATTTGAGAGGTAATGTTTTTTTTTAAAATACAGTTGAAATTAGTTTATCATATAATATGTTCCGATAAGCTTCTTTCTATTTCAACTAGATTCTTATATCATTTGAAGAAAAAAGTGAAGAATAAGGCACGTGTTGAAGCTTTAATTTGTAATGCATATATTGTGGAAGAAGTGACAACATTTGCATCATACTATTTTGAGCCGCACGTTCAGTGCAAGAGCCGGAGAGCAGGCAGAAATGATGAGGGCCCCGTTGATCCTAATTGCACGGCATTCTCTATTTTCAATTATTTGGGTCGACCAAGCGGCGCATGTCAGTTTCGTTACTTATCAGGCGAAGAATTTCATGCAGCCCATACTTATATTTTACTGAACTGCCCAGAAGTCGAGCCATACTTCAAGTAAGTATAAATTTGCAAATATATGTTTTGCGTGTCAAATATTTGCTAATAATGATATGGTTTTTAATATTAGGATTTTCCAAACTTCAATGTCTGGACTACAACCAAATGAGTTTGACCGTTTGTGCGACGAACAATTTGCAGCATGGTTCAAGACATATGTAAGTTGCCTATGGATTAAAATCAAGTTATTAAAATTATATACATCATTTAGTAAAATATATATTATTGACTTTGCATGTGTAACTTTAGGTTCACAGTAATTATGATGAATTTGGAGGGCAAGGATTGCTATATTATCTGTCATGGGGTCCACAGTTAAAAGTTCGACGTTGGCCAGCATATTTCATAAATGGATATAATTTTCATACTCAAGAATATGGAATGGGAAAATCCACAATGAATAGCGGTGTGTCTGTTCGGTCATCCAATGGTGACAGTTGGAAAGATGATTTGTATGGCTTGTTGGATGAAATCATAGAGATAGAGTATCCTGGACCATTAATGATGCGGGTTGTGTTATTTAAGTGCACGTGGTTCGATCCCGTCAAAGGAATGAAGGTGCATACGAAGTTCAATTTGGTTGAAATAAATCACAAGAAAAGGTATATGAAGTATGAACCATTTGTCTTGGCACAACAAGCAATTCAAGTATGTTATGCATCATATCCTAGTTTGAAACGTGATAAAGCTGATTGGTGGGCTGTATGTAAAATCAAAGCACGGAGGAAAATCGAGGAACACTGGAAGGATAGAGCCTACCAACAAGAGGAAGTGTGTAACACGGTTGAAATTGAGGAATATAACATACCAACTTTACGAGATCCGTGTGGAGCAATGATAGATGCGGATCCAACTGAAATTTGCGAATTAAATGTACAAAAAAAGTTCTGAATCTGAATTTCAGACAGATGAAGACGAGGACGAGGACGAGGACGAGGATGAAGAAGAAGACGAAGACGAAGACGAAGATGAAGATTAAAATTGTTGTCACAAAACACTACAGATGTGTAATTATTAATGCTACACGTGCTAATT
This sequence comes from Syzygium jambos, assembly GCA_031216235.1. Classification (NCBI taxonomy): domain Eukaryota; kingdom Viridiplantae; phylum Streptophyta; class Magnoliopsida; order Myrtales; family Myrtaceae; genus Syzygium; species Syzygium jambos. The sequence continues at coordinate 22,089,765 of CM062221.1, read as the reverse complement.
CTGTTGTTATAATTATTGTTCTTGTTATTATTGTTATTGTGCTTTTTTATTATTGTTATTGTCGATTATTCTTTATATTTTAATTTATCGTCCGAAATTTTGTCCCTAAATGCCGACAAGTCAAATATTATTAACGTTCCATAACATTTCCGATATTCTAATTTCCATTGCAAAATTTGAGATGCCAAAATTTTGGACTAAAAAAAGACGTAGCAAATTTAGGACCCAAATCAATGAGACGCTAAATTTTTGATAGAAAAAAACGTCACAAATTTACAACGATTATTTAGTATGTGCAAAATTGCGACGGACTCAAAACGGGTCCGTCGCAACTTTTCAATGGAATATACTGGTCCATCGCAAATTTTGCATGCGATTTTCTACCGTTCGAAATTTGCGACGGACTCAGACCTGTTTGTTGCAAATTTTGCTAGGGAATATTTACCGGTAGAAATTTGCATAGGACTCAGACCTGTCCGTTGCAAATTTTGCAAACTTTTATCCGTTGCAAAACTCAAAGCTGACCGTCGCACGGACACAAACCTGTCCGTCGCAAATTTGCGACGGACACAAACCTCGCCGTCACAAATTTGCGACGGAAAACTGTCCGTCGCAAATTTGCGACGGACACAAACCCGGCCGTCGCAAAATTTGCGACGGACACAAACCCGGCCGTCGCAAATTTTGCGACGGCCAACAAACCCGTCCGTCGCAAAATTTGCGACGGACACAAACCCGGCCGTCGCAAATTTTACGACGACCACAAACCCGTCCGTCGCAAAATTTGCCACGGACACAAAGTAGTCCGTGGGAAATTTGCGACGGACATGAAACCTGGCCGTCGCAAAATTTGCGACGGACACAAACCTGGCCGTCGCAAAATTTCCGACGGACACAAATGTGTCCGTCGCAAATTTCCCACGGACTAAAATTGTCTGTCGCAAATTTGCGACGGAATTTTGTCCGTCGCAAAGTTGCGACGGACTACAATTGTCTGTCGCAAATTTCACGAGGAAATTTTTCCGCTCGTCTGTCCCGCTCGAATTTTGCGACGAATTTTTTTATTTCCGTCGCATTTTTTTTTATCGCAATTTCCGACGGACCTAGAATGTCCGTCGAAAAATTTGCGACCGACCTAATTTCCGTCGCAAATTTTGCGACGGACATATTCTTGTGCGTCGCAAATTTGCGACGGACATGCTGGTCCGTCGCAAAGTATGTAAGTCGCAAATTTTGCGACGGACATAACAAAGCCGTCGCAAATTTTGCGACGGACAGCTTGTGTCCGTCGCAAATTTGCGAGGGAATTGCAACGTGCGAAATTTGCGACGAACTGCAATTTTTCGTCGCAAATTTGACGAGGGAATTTTTCCCACTCGAATTTTGCGACGGAATTTTTATTTGCGTCGCAATTTTTGTTAATGGAAAATTTGCGACGGACGTAGATTGTCTGTCGCAAATTTGCGACGGACGTAGATTGTCCGTCGGAAATTTGCGACGGACATGCTAGGTCCCTCGCAAATTTTGCGACAGATACTAAGTCCGTCGCAAATTTTTGTCGGTGAAATATTTGCGACGGACCAGGCATTTCCGTCGCAGATTTGCGACGGCACCCCACTGTCCATCGCGAAATTTGCGACGGACAAGCAAGTCCGTCGCAATTTTGCGACGGACCAGCATGTCCGTCGCAATTTTGCGACGGACTTGCTTGGTGCCATCGCAAATCTGCGACGGACGTAGTCGGTCGCAAATTTGCGACGGAAATGCCTTGCCGTCGCAAATTTGCGACGGAAGTGGTCCGTTGCAAATTTGCGACGGACTTGCCCTTCCGTCGCAAATTTGCGATGGACATAGAATGTCCGTCGCAAATTTTCGAGATTTGTACCCCCTTTTCTTCTCCCTTCCTTCCCCGGCGCCCCCTTCCCCGACTCAGATCTGCCTAAACTCACAGAGATCCGTCGCCGTCGCAGCCGTCGCCGCTGCCGTCGCAGCTCCCCCGCCCGTCGCCGCCCAGCCCCGCAGGCCCCCTCGCCCGTCGCCTGCCCTCTCCCCCGCCCGGCCCCCCGCCCATCGCCGGTCTCCCTCGCCCCCGCCCCGCCCCCCGCCCGTCGCCCGCCCCGCTCCCCCCGCCTGTCGCCCGCCCCTCGCCGGTCGCGCCCTCGCCCCCGCCCCCGCCCCCGACCCCCGCCCCGCCCCCGCCGTCGCCCGTCGCCGTCTCCCGTCTCCTTCGCCCCTCGCCCCGCCCCGCCCCTCGCCCTCGCCCCCGCCTCGCCCCCGTTGCCCTCGCCGCCGCCGGCCAGCCGTCGCCGCCGCCGCCGTGGACCACCGCCCCGCTGGCCAGCCGTCGCCGCCGCCGTCGTGACCATCGCCGCCGGCCATCCGCCACCAACACCGTTGTCACCATCGCCGCCGCCGCCCTCGCCGTCATCCACGCCAGTGCTGGGACCGCCACTGTCCATTCCGCCTGTTGTTGTTGTCCTTGAACCAAGTAAGTTAACTCTCTAACCCCTAGTTAGTATAATTAGGTAATTAGTCGGATTTGGTTAGGGATAGTTATTATAATTAGGTAATTAGTCGGATTTGGTTAGGGATTATTTAGGATTACTTTTCATTAGCTAAATTACGGGTCGATTTTAGAATTGCATGTGGCTTTGATCGATGGTCGACTGGTTAATTTGTTTATTACGTGGATGATTAAGCGTTAAATGACGATAGGATGATTGATTAAGCGTTTTCACAGAAAATGCTTGAAAATTAAACAATTCTATAAAAAATCATGGAAATATTTTGGACAATTAAAAAAACGGTATATGCTGACAACAAATATGAAATTTCACCGTAAAAGTTTTTTAAAAATTTAAACAAACTTAAATTTCATAATATCACAAAATTGCAAAAATTAATAGTGCCCACCCATTTTCAGTGAAATTTAGATTTTTTAATGTTCCGGGTGAAAAATTATTAAAAAATTTAAAATTTGCAGAACCTAATAAAATGGCTTAACATAAATGTGGTCACCCATTGTGAGGTAAAATTTTTTTTGGGTGAAGAAAAATTACGAAAATATAAAATTAAAAAATTTCACAGAATTGCCTAGAAAACATGTGGCCATCAACTTGCAGTGAAATTTAAATTTCTTTAGATGGCAAAAAAATTTAGAATTTAAAAATTTCCAAAATTTCACGGAATCGCTTATAATACCTGTGGCCACCCACTTTTAGTTATATTTACAATTTTTAACGTGCCCTAAAAATTATTAAAATAAAGACGGACTAAAATTTGGGAAACTTTACCTAATAGCTTAGACTACCTGTGGCCACCCAATTTTAGTATGGAATTTTTTTTTCACTGATAAAATTTTATATTAAAATTAATAATTTACAAATTCTTAAAATTTTAAAATTTCAAAACATTACAGAATGTCTTAGAATATCGGTGCCTACCAACTTTTAGCGAAATTTTTTTTTAGATCCCAAAAAACATTTTACAATGATAATAATTTATTTCTTACAAACCTTTACAGAATGACTTAGAATATTTGTGGACACCCACTTTACGTGAAATTTAAATTTTTGAACGTGGTAACAAAAATTTAATGAAAATGCATGCGATTCATATAGTGATGATTGATACCTCTGGCCACCCATATCGTGCTCATATATTGATGTTTCATATCAAAATGAATGGGATTCGCAGTATATTTGTTTGTAGGAAATTACACGGCATAAGCACTCGACATTGGCTCATTTCAAGGAAACATTTTCTCAGTCTTTCCATCAAAATGGTAAGCTAAATTATATACATCATTATGTGTTCGTAATACTTGTCAATAGTTCTTTACATATTCGCATAACCTTCCTACTTGTCAGTTTAAACGTGGAGGTCACATATCTAGAAGACAAGGCTCTTCCTCGTCCTCATCCCCGTCCCTTTCCTCTTCTCCTGTCCCGGCAGCTAACCCTGAACCACAATATGGTCTGTCACAATATGGGCACGTTGGCCCTTCCTCCCACCCTCAACAATATGTTACGGGACTTCACCACATGCGAACTGAACGTTCTCCAGTTCAATCTCCTGTAGCTCCCCCTCCTTCCGTTCCACCCCATTATTCGGCGGAACAATCGAATTTTGACGGAAACAGAGGTCAAGAAGATAACCGATTCTTCATATGCCCATTTGGAGATTCGTAAGTGCTTCATTTTTATTTTAGTATATGTCATATTTAGGGCTTTAGATATGATGTCAACTGAATTATCCATGTTGCACAATATTCGTATGAATGCAAATTCACAGATGCTACGTCTGTTGTGAGGGAATTGAACAAAATAGTAAGAAACTTCTGGATGGGAGAGTATATTAATTACAGAAGTGTTCCACAGGAAGTGAAAGAAATGTGGTGGAATGAGTTCAAGGTAAGTTTTACATATTTTATTTTCTCACCAATTAATTTTGGTGTAATATATTGATGGTCAAGAATGATGTAAAGGGACCAGAACAACTCCGTAGTTTTCGATACCTAAAGGACCAGATATTTTCCCCGACATGAACTTCACAAAATCTGTCTATATGTGTCTGGTGCATGGTTATAGATATGGGATCATCATAATAATTTTCAATTTGTGTTTTTATTCATTGCAGCGGAAGTTCACGTGGGACGAAGTGGAAGACAATGAAGTGAGAAGAATTTTCGATAAGAAAATAAGTGATTTTATGCTAAATGTTATGAATAGAGCGAAGAGCAAGCAAGCGAAGCCGTCTTTCTTTACAGCTGACAATTGGGTGGCAATTAACACATTTTGGGCATCTGAACAGAGTCGGCAACTCTGTGAACAGAACAAGAAGAATCGATCTTCTAGTTCTAGTGATGGGTCAGCCACATATGCTGGGGGATCTATCAACATTGCGGAGCATCGCAAACGACTGGTAAGTCTGTCAAATGAGTTATAAGTTAATTTAATTCAATTACTCAAGTTTACATTTTGTAGGCACATGAATTGGGGACGGAACCGACATTTGCAGCTACATTTGAACGCACATTTCAAAAGAAAGATAAGACATGGACTGGAGGACGAGCAAAAGCTATTAAGGTATGTAAGGTTATACTTTGGCTTATATGTAAACTATAATGAAAACCGTGAATGCTTTCAATATTTATGGTATATATATATATATAGTGATTTTATTTTCATCTACATTGTTAATGTAGGACAAATATGATGATCTTTTAATGAGCAGTGCTAGTGGTAGTGATGATTTTCCTGAGTCCCGGCCACCAGTTGATAATATGGCATTATGGATGGAGGCAACGGGTGGGGTGAAAAACGGGAAAATATTTGGGTTGGGATCGTTGTCAAGGATGTTCATGCCGAATACTCCTGGAAGTTCATCATCCGCTGGGACTGGTCGAAGGAAGTCACGAGTAGAGGAGCAATTGAACCAAGAAGTGGATCGTCTGAATAATTTACTTGTTAAGAAGGATGAACGAATAGATAGCTTGGAAGAACAAATGAGATTGGTTATGCAACACCTTAACCTCCAACGCAATGCCGGGCCTCCTATACCTCCAGCCAATCCAATAGGTGATGACCAACACATTGATGCCGCGAATGCTGATGCTGATGCTGATGCTGATGATGATGATGATGATGATTTTCTCCAGTCTCCCTAGTTGAAATTTTGGGTAAGCTTGCTTCATAATCTTGGTTTTTCATAATTTCACTCATATTCATATGTAAAAACATTTATGTTCGTCCTGAAACGTATTTTTGTTATTTTACAGTTAGTTTCACATCCATGCTTAAACGCTGCTTTTATATTCTGGACTGATTTATGTATCGACATTTCCTCAGGTCTTGACAAAGGTGACTACTTTTGGTGTCCTGCCATCGTGCAAAAGCCGCCTCTTCTTCTGTATGGTTTTTTGGCGTCTTCTATGGTTAATCCGTCTCTTAGTTCATGTTTTGAATGTATTGTAAGATTGGATATCAAATAGCATCATGTCAGACTCTATAACTTTCCTTCTGTTATTTGTTTCAATTATATGTCATTGTGGTTGATTTGTCAGAATTTATGGTATGTTCGTTTTTCTGTTTCAATTACATGTCATTGTCTCCTTTGATTGATATGGACAATAATTCATGGCCGAAATGATGTAAAAATAACGACGAATATTTTAAGTCGAATTTTGCTATTATTAAAGTTTGTCGCTAAGTTGCGATCAAATTCGCGACGAATTTTCCGACGAAATTCGCGACGAATTTTCTGATGATTTTGCGACGAATTTTGCAACGAAATTTGCAACGATTTTTTGCGACGAATTTGGGACGGATTTTTTCGACGAAATTTGCGATGATTTTGCGACGGACTTTTGCGATGATTTTGCGACGAATTTTGCGACGGATCGCGCTCGTCGCAAATTTGCGATCGAATTTGCGACGGATATAGTTCGTCGCAAATTTGCGACGAAATTTGCGACGAATTTTGCAACGGAAGGAGTTCGTCGCAATTTTGCGACGAAATTTTGCGACGGAATTAGTTCGTCGCAAATTTGCGACGAAATTTGCGACGAATTTGCCACGGACTTTTGCGACGAATTTTTGCGACGGACCGTGTTCGTCGCAAATTTGCGACGAAATTTGAGACGCATTTGCGACGGACATTTGCGACGATTTTTGCGACGGACCGTGTTCGTCGCAAATTTGCGACGAAATTTGAGACGAAATTTGCGACGGTTTTTGTGACGAATTTTGCGACGGATTGAGTTCGTCGCAAATTTGCGACGGAATATTTCCGACGAATTTTGCGACGGATTATATTCGTGGCTAATTTGCGACGAATTTTGCAACGAATTTGTGATTTTTCCGTCGCAAAAATTTGCAACGCCCGAGTAGCGACGGAATTTTTTCCGTCGCAAAATCCGTCGCAAAAAACAAGTTTTTTTGTAGTGCATCTTATATATAACATGGACCGAGCCTTCAACATTCCGCGACTTCTCTACAAAGAAAGATAGCTAGAACAGAGAAAACGAGAAACGAACAGATGAGTTCTTTCAGGAGGATTGCAACTCTGGTGCTTGTGTTATTCTATCTTCGCAACATGGTCGCAGGAGATAATCCTGATAAGACGGTGGTGTCCTTTGGATGCAATACCCAAGGGTTTGGGGGGTCAACTGATGAGTCATACTACCACGATGCCTTGGAAAAAGTTTTCCAAGACTTGATTACCCAGACTCCATTTACGGGTTACAATCGCTACCGCTCATTCGTGGTAGAAGATGACAATCTTATATAGTCCTTGGTTTCTTTTACGGCCATGCAGCGTGCAACGGAGTGATTACGTTCTCCAGTTGTGCTGATTGTTTGATTGATGCAGTTGGTCTAATCAGACAACAATGCCCTTCATGCCTTGGGGTTACTTTGCAGCTGAAGGATTGTCGAGTTAGATACGAGACTTACGAATTTACAGATCCATGAAGTTGCAATTAATGGTCATGAATGAGCTGTTCGATAAAGCTAGTCTATTAGATCTATCGAAATTTTAAGGCTTTGTTCCCGACTTTAGTTTATATATCTGGTATTACTTTGTTATTTACTACACGATTAAAACTTTCAAATAGTGGAAAATGTCCTGAAACTTGTCAAAAGGGTGCAATATGATTCTTTCATATGCTCCGTCTATTGCGAGTAAGAGAAATGTTTCGACATATCCTTTCTTCATAATCTTTGTTTCCTTAAGCGAATTGAGTCATAAAACTGGAAAAGTTTTTCCCTCGAACAACTCGTTTCTTATTGTTAACAAAAAAGAAACGACAATCACTGCAGGAAAAGTTGTAAATTGGGAAGTTTGTTGTGCAGAACAAAGACGAATTTTAAACATCCTTGCGCTTCCGAGGACGTTTTCTGAGGTCTTCCATAACTGTCGCAATCTCTGATGTTGGCAAGAATCAAACCCTTGGAACATTTAAGTAACGTCCCTGTACTTTATCTAGGAACGTTCATTTCTCGTCGCTGCTTCAAACCCGTGGACGTGTTTCATTACCACGTTCCAAAGCTGACAACCGACTTGCCACCTTCGTGTCGGCATATAGGGACACTAGAAGGATGTCCCAAGCCAGGACATGACATAAACGTTCATGGCGGAGACAATTGTTAGTTTTCCCTGTTTGCACTCCCTATCAGTAAACAGATTCACTCCGAGGAAGATTTTCTCTCGTCCCCATGTGCCCTTTTCCTTATCCATTTCACCTAATAGTGGTTTCTTGCTTTTTTACACCTTCACAAAACCCATGTAAGCCCATTCAACACCTACACATTAGAACAGAACGACACCTAAGAAAACTACTGAATCAAATAACATGACATGTGGAACCTTAAAGCCAAGCAAGGGAAAGAGTTGACACGGCCCTCCATTAAGAGAAGAACATAGCCAGACAGCAACCATAAATCACAAAAGGCCAACAAAAACTGGTTACGAGGTCACAGAGTACAGAAACTATAGAAAAGTATATGTTCCCTAAACCAGCTATCTCTAGAGAAAACCAACTATACCAAGAACATGTATATCTCGGCCAATATCTAATACCAAAAGAATACAGACCCAAAAATCCCCATGTTGAACGGCCCCTCCTAAGTGTTACATAAGGAGTGAGTGATATTTATCTCACTATAGGATCGAACACCAGCTATGCACATTTTGTAAAAATAACTTTTGCTAAAAAAATATTTGACAGAGCTTATAGAGCCAGGTCAACATCCAAATATGTTTTCACGACATAGCATTTTTAACATAAAACGCGAAAGGATGTCAGTGGTTGAATCCATTGACTAATCTCTTGCCCCATTATTAGTCGGCCCACACATTATATCTTGATGCATGCCACGTTCCCACTATCCCAACTCGGGGTGGTTCTATGCAGTAACAAGGGTACAAAGTCCAACAATAACACCTTCTACGTGGGGAAATTTGCCAAAAAGTTTTAAAACTATTACAATTTTGCTAATTAATTTCTAAACCTTTCAAATATATCAATTTAGTACTAAACATTTTCACATTTTTTCAATTGAGTCCATCTTTTTAATTTTGGCAGAAAATCGTTGATGTAGACGTCAGGCATCTTACGTGAATAATTTTTTGAATTTTTCTATAATTTTTTTTGTTTTTTTATTCTTTTCTTTTCTTTATTATTTTTTTCCTTTTTATTTTTTACTTTTTTTTTCTCCTTTCATTTTCACCGACAAGGATCACCAGTGACTCTTGTTGGCCCCTGGCGAAGGCGAGCAAGCCCTTGCTGGTCAGTAGTAGGGGTCGCGGCCCTCACCTAGTCTTTTTGCCGGTCACTAGTGAGGGTTGCGACCCTCGCCAAATCGGGGCGAGGGCCTGAAGGTGGCCGACAAGGTAGCGATGTCGGGCCCACCAACCGCGAGCAAGGTTGCCCTCACCTAGTGGCCGGCTTTTGATTAGTTGTTATACGCCAACTTTTGGTCAATGTGTGCACACGACCAAACTATTTTAATCATCCTCATGCTTTCAATCAGTTGTAATATTTTGTCCCAGTTACTATGAACTGATAGTAAAATGATTGAAGGAAGAATGCAAATCAATCTGTAGTTCTATTAAATTCGTTTAGAGACTTAGATGGCAAAAAAACCTTTGAAGATGAAACTGACAATTCCTTAGTATAGAGGAACAAAATTGGGACTTGAAGAATGTATTTTCTTCAAGTTACTCTATCATTACTTCTCTTCATGAACTTCACACCTATAAAGAAACCAATACTAATCCTCTTTGGCAACAAGTTATGTCAGATGAGTTGCAAGGCTTGGAAAACTCTCAAACATGAGATTTAGTTGATTTGCTTCCTAGAAAGTCTTATGTTAGTTGTAAATGGGTATATAATGTGACATTTCGAAATTTCGCAAAATTGGAATTTATGAAATAGCTGATTTTATTAATGTACTTGTAGGCAGTCTTGCCCGGAACTGATCATTCCTGAGATACTAACCAATAGGAAAAGGCTAATAAGGGATTTAAATTCGCTCGGCTAAAAAGAAATTCGACCGTGAACTAAATTTTGACCAATAAATCATCGAGGTGACGCTTTGAGTCAATGTAGGCCGATCTTAGGACAGTGATGGATCGATTCGTTAATTTCATACACGTGGGTCACGGGTGAAATAGTTTAACCCCGAAATGAATTAACGGACGATCCAGAACCTATTCCGAAGGATCGTACTCGTCGGAACTAGTGATCGACCCTCATGATTTTATTGACAACCGAAATCATTACGGTCTGAATAAATTATACGTGACTCGATTCAGTATCAGTCACGGGTCGACTTTGCGAATTTTCCGAAAAGCCGCCTGTTAGTCAGAGATATGCACGAGTTACATTATATAGAATTCAATTATTAAATTTAGACCAAATTGAGCATCGGAAAATTAGGAAGTCACGGCAGAATGTTAGGACGACGTTGCAAATGTAACGTGCAATTTTTTGTGTGCCCGAATCTTTCAGAAAAATTCGATTTTGGCGAGAAACGAAGAAGTTGACCGTTTTGCCCCTACGAATTTCTAAAGGGGTAGTTTTATGGGCAAAGGGCATTTTGGTCATTTTATCCCCAAATTTGGAAAAGACAATTTTGCCCTTGGACTTTTTGAGAAATTACAAGTATACCCTTGGATATTTTTGGGTGAGATGCGATCTTGACCGTCGGATTGAGATAAAGATCGAATCTCGACTGTCGGATCAAAAAGTAGAGAAAGGGGCATTTTGTTCATTTGCCAAATTGGTCCAAGATCACTATTTAGTCAAGACCAATCTTCTCTCTCTCCTCTCTCTCTCATTCCCCCATTCGGCCCCCTTGCCGTGACCCCCTCACCGTGAATTCTCTCTCTCTTGCCCGGACCACTGTCGCCGCCGCACCGCCCGCCGCCTTGCCGCGCCATCCCCCGCCGCCGGACCACCTCACGCCGACCACCACCACCCAACCGTGACTCTCTCTCTCTCTCTCACTCTCTCAGTCTCTCTTGGCCGTGGGTCTCGGTCACCGCCCAAATCGCCACTACTCGCCAATCGCCACCGCCAAGCCGCGCCGCCGTTCCCGATTAAGTGCCGCCGCTTTCCGTTCTAGCCGAGATAGTCTAGAACTCGGGTAAGTCACGCTCTAAACCCGACTTAGGGTATTGGGTACTGACGGATGATTTTCGGGTGAAATCGAGTTTAATTTAGGTGTGAAATGTTGTGATTCTGAAGTGAAATCAATTGGCGGGCCTAGGATTGAAGTTCGGAAAATTTTTATTGGAAAATTGAGGATAACAGTGGGCTGTGGATGACTGTTCATGGGGCTGTGATGGGCCGATCGGGACGCAAGTTGGATTTTTAGAACCGGTATTTATTGGCAAGAAAGTCTCGTGAAGGACCGAAAGTGATTTGACGCCATTTGATTGGAGAAAAATGGCACTTTGTGTGATTAATGTTTGCAAAAATTGTGACTGGGTTAGTGGTGTTGAAATTGAATGTGTGATAGTGCAATTGGTTAATTGAATTATGTCTGCAGTGTGCACGCGTGGGTCGGAATGAATTAATTGTGAAATTGGCTTTATTGAATGCTTTGTAATCATGATGAACGTGTGTGAAATGTTACGTGCACGGGCCACGTGCGATAGGCCAGTTGAGTGGCAAGTGTTTGTTGCGCTTGTACATTAATGAGAAATTGTGCGTGGATTGGAAAGTGAGATGGTGGAAATCCTTGAGGCGTATACTTTAACGCGGGGAAATTGTGCCGTCCTGAGGCGTGTATTTCAACGGGGGACGATACCCAGTAATACCGGAAGACTACCAGCCTAAGGCGTGTACTTCAACGCGGGTTGTGCAGTAAGTGGTAGGTGTTGAGCTTGAGGCGTATATGTTTACGCGGGCGAGAAATACGGCCTAAGGCATATACGTTTACGCGGGCATAAAGTGTTAAGAAAAGTGGTCGCAGTGGATCTGAGGCGTGTACGTTTATGCGGATCACTAGTAAGGATTAAGAAAGAAACATGATAAGCCGGGATTGAGCACATGAAATAAAAAGTAAATCGTGCATGTGAGTGATTATATATCGGTTATGGCTGACGTGCATGTTGTACGTTGGAAAGGCCCAGGTATGTCTTGATTGAAGTGTTTGTGATGTGATGATTGCACGTGTGTGATTGTGTTGTATGAAATTGTCTGGAAGTACGTGGTAACCTAGGTGAGGTTTAGGGGTGAACTTACTGAGATGTGGTCTCACGGTTGTTGCAACCAACATTTTCAGAATCCCGACCAGATCCATGAATATTCCACCGCTGCCACCTGAACGTTTTGGAGTCCCAATACACACCGAGCTAGAAGTTTTAGAGTTTCCGATTGGAGATAATCTGACCTGGATTAAGCATATTACCACGGTATTCGTAGATGTAGGGTTACCTATGTGGGAGGAACATAAGTACACAGCCTAGTTCTTTCGGGATGAAGAGGGGTCTGAGTTCAGGCCTGTTAGGGGATTTGACGTTCCGTTTGACCTAGTTGGGGACTGGGATCCGTCTGCCATACCACCTATAGACGGAGAGTTGACTAGCGCAGAAATTAGTTTAGCGCAGTCTGGGATGCACCCTGCCCCCGCAGCACAAGGATCTTCAGAGGCGGAGCACGAACCCGAGCCCGAGGAATCACAAGCTGAAGGCGATCCGATGGACATAGATTTGGAGTCAATTCCCGAGGAGGAACCACAGGAGGCGGAACCCGAGGCAGAACCCGAGGATGAACCCATGGAGTCTGAGGAGCCTGAGGGAGAACCGGAATATATACTTCCGTTTGAGCAGTATGCGGACCCCAATTTCATACCGAAACTCCGTTTCATGGACGAGTTAGTTAAGGAGTATCATAATGGGGTTCCGTCTGAGTCGGGTGACATTAATCATCCGATTGAGATCGAGGCAAATTCAGAATCCTCGAAGGAGCAGACTGTCCAAGGGAGTTCAGAATCGAGCGACGAAGAATCAGATTCAGAGTGGACGCCCAGCAAGGGGCGTAGGGACTAGTATCCGGGTGGCAAAAGAACACTACAAGTGCCATAACTTGTGTACGGCGCTCACTTTAATGCCATAACTTTTTTTTGGATTACTTTAGTGCCAAAATTTTTAAAAAACTATCACTTAAGTGCTCAAATTTTTGAAAAACGATCACTTAAGTGCCAACTCCGATGCCATACACAATTTTTCTCCGGAAATCTGACGTGGCATTTTTTTTTATTAATTTCTGAAGCTGACGTGGCTCGCCGGAGTCTCGCCGGAAATTGGCACTTAAGTGATCGTTTTTCAAAAATTTTAGCACTTAAATAATCGTTTTTCAAAAAATTTAGCACTTAAGTGATCGTTTTTCAAAAATTTTAGCACTAAAGTGATCCAAAAAAAAGTTATGACATTTAAGTGATCATTTTTCCTCCGACTTGGCATCAAAGTGATCCGAAAAAATGTTATGGTACCAAAGTGAGCGCCGTACACAAGTTATGGCACTAATAATGTCCTTTTGCCGTATCCGGGTACAAAATGGGTTTTTTTGCGAGAACTAATTTTGGGGTAATAGAAAATCCAGGTCATCAACTTTTGGAGTAGCGGTTTGTGTAAAACAGTGTGCATATATAGGTTTGGGACGGTTTGTAAATGTAAATATTATGGTATAAGTTGAAATAGAAAAGTAGTTTTTCATATTCTCCCTATTCTCCCCAATTTTATTTGTCAAGGTGTAAATGGTTTCCGCTGGGCAATTTATAATCTCTGAGATTGGAATGAGGTCGGCGACTAACTTGGGACGTCACACTAATCGACCAAGTAAGGGTGTCGCAAGCTCGATAGGATTCAGGGCATGACATATAAGATTAAAACCAAGGCAGATGGTACTATGGATCATTATAAAGCTTAGCTAGAAGCCATAAGCTTTACTCAAGTTTACAACATTGATTATGGAACAAAGTATTATTATGCTGCATGTTGTGGAACCTCATCAATTGTCCATCCTCTTCCCTTTGGAGTATATGGGTTCACAAAACCAAATGTAGAGGCACTCCAATTATGCAAATCAACATTATGGGCAATATAGCTTGGAGTTGGCAATGTCTCCTTAAACTACAATATGTTTTAACTTCAGTTATCCATAATTCAAAGTACTGTTGCTGAGAAATTTATGATAAACTCAGACATGCGGGACTGGTTGTGGAGTGGTATGACCTAATTTGGACAAGTGGTATTAGCAAACACAATTTTATTGGCTGGCTTATTTGCTGAAACAGACTACTGACGGTAGAAATCGTCGTCCAATGGAGGACCTCAATTGATATCCAATGTAACTTTTGTGGGGCCAATATAGAAGACAGAACACATTTATTCTTCCAATGTGAGTGGACAGGCAGCTTATGTCATAGTATCCTTGCACAACAGGGGATTAGGCGTCCTTTGGAATGATGGAATGAGGAACTTCAATGGATGATTAGGGCAACAAAGGGCAAAGATTTGGCGGTTAAACTCCTTAAAGTATCCTTTCTAGCAACCATTTATGGCATATGGATGGAGCGCAACCGAAGACGATTTCAAAACAATTCAACTGATATCCATATTATTTTGGCCAACGTGCATAAAAATGTAAGAGGTAGAGCTTCACTCTACCAAAACATTAGACCTTCTCAAATAAATGTTGTATTGACTACTATGTAGAGACTTCCTACCTCTATCTTCTCGAACTATTAGCACCATTTGTAATATTGGGGGATACCCCTAAGTTGCTGTATTCACTCTATAATACTGACATTTTACACCAAAAAAAAATCTAGAGAGATTTAACTATTTTCTAGCTTAGAGGTTGTGTCAGATGCTTCTGGATGTTATCTTTCCCAAGTAAAATATGTCACTGATCTTATTTCTCAAGATGGCCTCATTGATAACAAAATTGCTTCAACTCCCATTAAGTCGAATGCTAATTCAAAGACAAAGATGTCACGCCCCAAACCTTATCGAGTACACGACGCACATCTCTGGTCGATTGATGCGACATCCCAGGGTATCGCCGACCTCACTTATGATCATCAGAGATTTTGAATAATCAGCGAAAACCATAAATACCCGGACAATACAAAATTGGGGTAAGCAGGGAGAATGCAAATATTCATTTCCATTCAAGCTTTTATAAAATTCACAACTTACAAACTACTCTATACATATGCACACCGTACTATAACCATCAATATCAAAAAGTCGATGGCCTGGATATTCTATTTTCAAAAATGGTACTCTCCAAAAAGTCTATTCTCAATCCCCTCACCAGCCCCTACGTCCTTTACTCGGCATCCATTCCAAGTATAATTCTTCGTTCTCTGAATCTGGGTCTCCCTGAATTATCTCATCCTCTGAGGATTCCGACTCGACCTCAATCTCGATCGGATGATTGATGTCCCCTGACTCCGCTAAAACTTCATCCCGCTCCTCTTCTACGGGCTCCTCATCGGATTCGTCCTCTAGCATGAATTCGGGATCAGCCCATTATTCATACGGGAGTATATAATCCGGTTCTCCCTTAAGTTCAGCAGGCTCGTCCTCTGGCTCAACATGTTCGTCCTCGAGTTCGACTTCGCACTCTTCCTCCTCTGGTTCTTCCTCTAGTATCGGCCCAAGATCCACGTCCATTGGATCGTCTCTCGCTAGAGATTCTTCCAACTCTGGCTCATGCTCTGCCCCTGAGGATCCTGGTGCTACAGGCGCTGGTTGCAATCCTGACTATGCCAGACTAGTTTCCACACTAGTCAACTCGCCATCCGGAGGAGGTATAGCGAACGGGTCCCAGTTCCCGACTCCATCAAAGGGAACGTCGAACCCACGAATGGGACCGAACTCATCTATCCCGTCCCTAAAGAATCAAGCGGTATATGTATGGGCCTCCCATAAGGGTAATCCTACATCTACAAATACTATAGTAGTATGTTTAATCCAGGTCATATAGTCATCCATAGGAAACTCTAAAATACTATGTTCGGTGTGCATCGATACTCCAAAACGCTCAGGCAGCGGTGGCGAAGGATGATTCATCGCTCAAGTAGGGATTCTGAAAATATTGGTTGAAACAACCATGAGATTACATCTCAATAAGTACACCCCTAAACCCCACCTAGGCTATCACGTATCTCCAGACAATCACGACAAACAATCATACTCAACTATTACACTGCAGGCATACAGTCAAAACTTACTTGGGCCTTTCCAGCGTGCAACCTGCACGTTAGCCACAACTACACCTCGTTCAATCACATGCGCGATTACATTTTATTTCATGCGCTTATTCCTGGCTCATCATATTATTTTCACAACTCTCGCTAGTGACCCGCGTTACAGTACATGCCTCAAGCTCACTGCAACCAACTCATCACAACACTCCAAGGCCCGCATTATAGGACACGCCTCAGGCCATGTTTCTTGCCCGCGTTACAGTACACGCTCCAGGGTCAACATCCACCACCTACGACACAACCCATGTTGAAGTACACGCCTTACGTTAGTAGTCTTCTGGTAATACCGGGCATCGTCCCGCGTTAAAGTACACGCCTAAGGACGGCACAATTTCCCACGTAATGGTATAGCCCCAGGGATTTCCACAATCACACATGCCACCCCACACAATCTCTTACTCATTCACGTGCTCAACACTCACTTGCCAATTAATTGGCCAATCACACGCGGCTCATGCACGCATCAATTCACACACCATTTCATGCTCAATAAGCATCCATTTTGGCCAATTGACAATAAATTCAATTTGACTCAAGCGTGCACATAATCAAGCGTATTTCTAATCAATCAATTGCACACAAATGCACCCAATTTCACCACCACAATTCAACCACAGTACAAACATACCATCAACATACAAATTGACATTTTTTCATGTCCAAACTACGTCAAATCAGTTCCGGCTCTTCACGACATTTTCACGCAATTAATCGTTGGTTCTAAATATCCAATTTGCGTACCGAACCAAGTATCATAGCATGCACATCAGCCACTCACAGCGTGCCTTTGACCTCTAATTTTCCACCAAATTCCTCAAATTCAATCCTAAGGCCCGTTAATCAATTCCGCCTCAAAAATCATACGAATCCGAGCCTAAATCAACCCGATTTCACTCGAAAGATTGTCCGTCGATACCCGACGTCCTAAATGAGGTTTAGAGCGCGACTTACCAAACTCTAGACTATCGTTGCTAAAACAGAAAGCGGCGGCAATCGGCGGGGACGGCGGCGAGCGGCGGCGCGGCTTGGCGGCGGCACGAATGACGCGCGGCGGCGGCGACAGCTTCCTTACCGTGGGTCACGACCACAGAAGAGGAGAGAGAGAGATGGCGGCGTGGGGCTGGTGGCTCGGTACGACGGCATGGACGGCGCGGCACGGCAAGCGAACGGGCGGCGGCGGCAGCAAGGGGGGCGACGGTCGAGAGAGAGAGAGGGAGATGGAGCCGAGAGATGAGGGAGAGAGAGGGTTTGGGGGTTTAAATATTCAAACCAATAATTGAGGGCCAAAAAGACGATCTTGCCCTTATCTCACAAATTGAATCGACGGCCCAGATTCGATCTTATCTTGAAACCGACGGGTGAGATCCAATCTTTCCCAAAAATATCCAAGGGCAATTTGGGAATTTCATAAAATTCCAAGGGTAAAAATGTCCAATCAAAAAGTTGGGGAAAAATGACCAAAATGCCCTTCCTCCTTAAAACATACCCTTTATAACCTTCCAAGGGTAAAATGGTCACTTTCCTCATTTCCTACTGAAATTGAATTTTTCTGAAGGATTCGGGACAATCCAAAATTACACGTTCCAACCACAACGTCGTCCTAACGTCCCGTTATGACTTCCAAATTTTTCGATGTCCAATTTAGGCTAAATTTAAATAATTAAATTTTATTAAACGCAACTCGAGCGTTTCTCAAACTAATGGGTGGCTTTTAGGGGAAATTCGCATATTCGACTCGTGACTGATAATAAATCGAGTCACGTGCAAATTTATCCGGTTCGTGACGACTTCGATTGTCATTTAAATCGCGAGGATCAATCGCTAGATCCGAGGGGCACGATCGTTCAGTATAGGTTTAGGATCATTCGTCAATTCATTTCGTAGTCCAGCGGAATCACTCGTGATCCACTACTATGACAGTGGCGAACTTACTCCTAACTATCCTTGGATCGGCCAACAGTGGCTCAAAATGTCACCTTGGCGATTTTATGGTCGAAATCAATTCACGATCGAATTTTCTCTTAGTTGCACGAATTTAAATCCCTGTTCAGCCTTTCCCTAATGGTTAGTATCCCAGGAATGATCAGTTCCGGGCGAGAACTAACTGCGAGTACATTTATAAAACTAAGTATTTCATAAATCCCAAATGGACAAATTTTCAGGATGTCACAAAGATGGAACTCGTCTTCCAGATACTACACTTTATCGGCAGTTGGTTGATAGTCTTATTTATCTCCCTTTCACCCGTCACGACATCACCTAGCTTGTTCACATTATTAGTCAATACATGACCGCACCTCTTATGGCTCATTTTATTGTAGTTCTTCAAATTCTTCGCTATGTCAAGGGTACATTTCGTGGCCTTCACTTTTCTGCTCATACTATCTTGGAATTGACAGTTTATTCTAATGTTGGCTAGGCCGGTAACCCTCAAGATTGTTGCTTCATTACGTGCTACTATTTCTTTTTGGATAACTCACTGATCTCATGGCGTAGCAAGCAATAAACCGCTGTCACTCGCTCTAGTACAACAGCAGAATATCGAGCTCTTGCTGATGCAACATCAAAGTTTCTATGGTTGTGGTGGCTACTAGAAGACACGGGAGTACGTCATTATAGCAAAACAGTCATTATTGCGACAACCGAAGTGCTATCCAAATTGCACATAATATTGTTTTCCAAGAACGCACCAAGCACATCGAAATAGACCATCATTTCATCCGATGCCATATTCTTCATGGCATAGTTTGACTTGTCTCTATTTCATCCACTAAACATATTGCTTATGTCTTCACTAAGACACATCCACCAAGGCGTGGATTTCCTGGATCTATTCTCTAAACTCAAGTTTGTGAAGAAAATCCTCTATGTTGTTTTGAAAATGAAAAATAATTAGAGGCCATTAATGTGTGTACTGATCGAGTAGTACTAGGTGATATATGCATGAGTCAATATGCAGATGATGTCATAATCAACACTCAGTAAACTGATATGAGGAGTGCTTTGATACTAAAGTGGTTTGACTAGATAAATATGGATTTTCATAGGTTAGATTAAATATGGAAGTATTTTAGTGACATGGATCGGGTGTGGGTCAAGTTGGGTAGGGGTCACTAAATTTGTGCTATGTATAAATGGATCAATTTGTGTCAGACCATTTTTCAATCTAACTAACCCATTTGACGGCCGCTAATCTGATCCAATTTTGGGAGAGATCGCCATTTTGCATCTTGAAAACGGGAAGCCAAGGCGGAGAGAGAAATAATTTAAGGAGTCGGCACCAATTGTCAAAAGAGGGTCATTTGCAGATTTCCCTAGTTTTCACTTGTGTGAGAAAATCCTAATTGTTACTAGTTGGAAGAACTGGGAAGAGGAACTCCATAAAGTAATATTTACACAAACAAGAAGAATCTGCCGACCGAATGGATAAAAACATTTGCTTATACAAAGTAAAAATTCCTTTGAATTGGGATTGTGCGACAAAAACTAGATAGTTTAGATTCCTCCGTCATTTCTAATGGCAATTGTTACCACTGGGCAAAGGATAGAAACAAGAACATCTTGTGTATAACATGGACCGAGCCTTCAACATTCCGCAACTTCTCTACAAAGAAAGATAGAGAACTGAGAAAAAGAGAGACGAAAAGATGAGTTCTTTCAAGAGGATCGGAACTCTGTTGCTTGTGTTATTCTATCTTTACGACAATGTCACAGGACATCCTGATCTGACGTTAGTGTCCGGGTTATGCAATAACCAAGGGTTCGATGGGTCAAGTTATGAGTCATCCTACCACAATGCCGTCGAAGAAATTTTCCAAGGCTTGATTACACATACTCCATTTTCGGGTTACAATTTTTACTGCACAAGCCAGGTAGTGGATGACACTTTTCGAATCCTTGATACCTTTTACGGCCATGGAGCGTGCAACGGAGTGATTACGGTCTCCGATTGTGCCAATTGTTTGATTGCTGCGGCTGGTCTAATCAGGAAAGATTGCCCTTCAAAATTTGGGGCTGCTTATCAGCTGAAGGATTGTCGAATTAGATACGAGATTTACCCTTTTACAGATCAATGAAGTTGCATTAATGGTCCTGAATGAGCTGTTCAATAAAGCAAGTCTATTAGGTCTCTGGAAAAATTTAAGGAGCTGCTCCAGACTTTAGTTCATATTTATGGTATTACTTTGCTATTTATCGCATGATTAAAACTTTCAAACAGTGTAATAATGTCTTGAAACTTGTCAAAATAGTGCAATATGATTGTTTCATATACTCCGTCTATTGCGAGTAAGAGAAATGTTCCGACATATCCTTTCTTCCTTTTGTTTCCAATGCGACCGAATCATGGAAATGGAAAAGTTTTCTCCCTTGAACGACGTCGACGTTCACTACAAGGAAAGTTGTAAATTGGGGCAATTGTTTTTCAGGACAGAGACGTAGTTTGAACATCCCTGCCCTTCGGAGGATGTTTTCCACAACTTTCTCCATTTCTGATGTTGGTAAGAATCAAAGGGTGAGTTGCGAAAACATTGCCATTGTGGGACGTTTAAGTAGCGTCTCTGTACTTTCCCTAGGAACGTTCAATTGTCGTCCCCGCTTCAAACCCGGGAACGTGTTTTATCACCCCGTTCCAAAGCTGACAACTGACGCGCCCCCTCCGTGTTGAAGTATATGGACGCCAGAAGGATGTCCCAAGCTGGAGCATGAGATAAACGTCCATGGCAAGGACCATTGTTAGTTGTTCCTGTTTGCATTTTCAATTAGCGAACAGATTCACTTCGGCGAAGATTTTCTCTCGTCCCCATGTGCCCTTTTCCTTATCCTTTTCACCTAACAGTGGTTTCTTGCTTTTTTTCACGTTCATATAACCCATGTAAACCCATTCAACACCTACGCATAAGAACAGAACAAAACCTAAGAAAACTTCTGAATCAAATAACATAACATGTCATACCCTAAAGCCAAGCAAGGGAAAGAGTTGACACGGCCCACCATTAAGAGAAGAACATAGCCACAGGGCAACCATAAATAACAAAAAACCAACAAAAGCTGGTTACGAGGTCTCAGAGTACAGAAATTGCCGAAAAATATGTCCCTAAACCAGCTATCTCCTGAGAAAACCAACTATACCAAAAACATGTATATCTCGGCCAATAGCTAATACCAAAAGAATACGACCCAAAAATCCCCATGTCGAACCGCCCCTCCTAAGTGTTACATATGGAGTTAGTGATATTTATCTCACTATAGGATCGAACACCATCTAATGCACGGTTTGTAAAAATAAGTTTTGCTAAAAAAGTATATAACATAGCTTTTAGAGCCAGAACAGCATATTTATAAAAATATATACAAATATGTTTTCGCAACGTAGCATTTTTAATAGGACACACAAACAGATGCTAGTGGTTGAATCCATTGACTAATCTCTCCCCCCATGTCATACATACGGCCAGTTTCTCCTCATGGCAAGGCTCACAACCAAGTTTTCCCCATTGATATAGGTCTCTACCTATTATTAGCCGGTGCCTTGGCCCATACAGTACATCTTGATGCATGCAATATTCCCACTATTCCAACTCGGGGTTCCATGCAGTAACAAGGGTACAAAGTCCAACAATGACACCTTCTATGTGTGACCCATCTAAACTCACTTTCTCATTGGACTTCACAAGCCAAATCATTGAACACTTTCATAATGCATTTCACATTTTCAATTCCTTTCAGAAGTCAATCTCAAACTGAATTCACAATGATTTAAATGTGTAAAGCAACACAAATCACAATGCAATTTCTAGTAATAAAAAGGTAGTCAATGTCCGATTCAGGCTTTATTAAACAAATGCTCCGAACAATTTCACTTCTTGTTTTTCACGTACCACGCTTATCTTATATTATGACGTATATTAAGTTTTCAAGACATGATAGTTTGAAAGTCAGAGGAGATAAAAGCACCAAATTAAATGTTATGCTGCTCTGAATGCTTCCAAATCCTTTCACAGAAGCATTAATCGAACGTCAAACTTACGTGCCAACTAACCTCAAATAAGACTCTACTAAGAGACTATTTTTAGAGTCAGAACGTTCATTATGGGTCGACGAAAAGGTCACACAAGCACCACACCGGCTGCTGTAAGCAAAGCAGCAAAAAAGTTCGCACGGCGAAACTTGGCAGTTCATATCACACTACAAAAAGTCAAGGCTCTAACGACCAAATTTTTGGGTCGCTCCAAGTTCAACTTCGGTTGCCAAACCCTTTGGTGATGGAAAAAATTGGTCGCCAGAAGTTGGTTGCTAGAGGCTGGTCACGACAACTTCTTGCGACCAAATTTCGAGTTTAGTCGCTAGAACTGGATTCCTTGGACAAAATAATTGATCAACAGACATGACTAGCAAGTGTTCCTAGGACCCATGGTCTCTAGAATCTTTCCAAATCATAGGTTTGGGTAACCTATGGGATCAGAGAAAATATTGTGCAAGTGGAATACTCCACGTAAGCAATACACAACTCCACTGAATGCGTGACACCTGGCAAGCGGGCCCACATATCAAATTTATTAAAAAATCTGACCCTTTCCCTTCTCTCTCCCATCCTCCGTTAAACCTCCGTTACCCTCCCCCTACTGTTCAAATATTCACTTTTTCACTTGGTTTCTCTCTCCCTCCCTCCTTCCGCTCAAACTTCTCCCACTCCCAAACTCCTCTTCCTTCCTCCGCAACTTCGCCTCCTTCGGTTGTGAACCTGTCGCACCTACGCCGGTTGCCTCATCCGGCCGCTTCCAGAAAACCTATCTGCTCTCTCTCTCTCTTTCCTCCGCGAAGCATGGCTCTTTCTACGGACCGCGCCTCCGCCTTCGCCGGTTGCCTACGTCGTCACCTCCCGGAGCCCATCAGTGGCTCAAATCCCGACCACGCGGCCGCCTACGCCGTCGCCTTTGAAGCCCCCCATTGGCGATTTGTGCTCTGCCCTTCTCTCTCTGTCCCGAGAAACGGCTACACTTGGCTCTCTGTGATGAACCGCACCTCTGCTGTCACCTCCCAAAGCCCCTTTGGCGATCTCGGGCTTCGACTCGCCCTCTGCATTGCCTCCCAAAGCCCCATTCTCAGGTTAGGGTTTTGTATGACTTGAACTTATTCCCTTTTTTGCCCTAACGTGAAGATCAATGGCTCAGATCCCAACCACGCGGCCGCCTCCGCCTACGCCATCACCTCCGAAGCCCCCTATTGGCGATTCGTCCTCCTCCCCTCTCTCTGTCCCAAGAAACGTCTTCGCTCGGCTCTCTGTGACGAACCGCGCCATCAACAGGTTCGCCGTTATTATATTTTTTCCTAGGTTAGTTTGTTTCGTCTTCACGGAATTGTTTTTTTTTTTTTTGCGTTTGGGCAAATTGTTGAATTGGTCGTGCTTAATTTGTCAATTAATGAGGTTCGTTTGGTGAATGGATGATAATGTGTGTGTTTGTTATGACTCTGTGCTAAATGAAAGATGTGGCCCGTGCTCATTCTTATACTCTCTATTGATTCTGCTCGAACGAAAGAATATCACGCATGTTTCTTGAGTGCAATCTGTGGATAATGCCACAGACAACCATTTTTGTACTTGTGTGGGGGAAAATAGATGCAAGCATCATAGGTTGTCTCTTCATTGGATTTCATCCGCAAAAAATATAAAAGGGATCTTTTCAGTTGCACTGCTTTGAGATTATTGAGCTCTATTCGTTAAATACATCAATTAGTCTATTTTCTGCAAACTGATTATGTTCACGTCCGTCACTTTTGTTAATTGTAGTCAATTCAAGTGTGGATCTAATTATGTTAAATTACTGGCCTTTTTTTCAGTTAACTATGATGGATTTTATCACTGCCTGAAATTCACCATTTCCCTGGTATTTGCCACATCTTACAAATGATTTAACTTTTGCAAGAACCACCCTCCTTAAACCCAGTGACATTGTTCTCATTCTCTTGGTACGAGGACACAGGGAAGGGATTTCAACAAGGGGTTCCTCATGAAACTTCCAACTGTTCTTCACCTTAGGCCAAATAAGGTATTAGCTACTGACACTCTTTTCCTCTTTTCTACACCTCCATTAACAGTACGACCACACTATGATGTTTGATTCGTTGCGATGTTCCTTGGCCAAAAAGAAGAGGAATTTTATCCTGTTTCCAAACCAGCTGCATATGTATAGTATTTGTTCTTGAATTTCATGACCTCAATGATGGTTGATTTCTGGCTACAAATGGGGCTCTCTATTAACTCCTTTGAATGGAAGCATAAGCTATGCATATCGATCATTGTAAATGCTTTGTATTTCTAATATTACTCGCTAGTCATAATTGAATTGCATTAGGTGAAATCAAGGGAAGCAAATTCTTTTTGGGATCCATCGTCGTTGTCATCGTCACAAGGAAGAATTTAACCGAATAACTAGAGTAGGATTGAGCCAGTGAACCAAACTCCTCATGTCACGCCCCGAACCCCCGTCGAGCCCGAGACATCCCGCCTCCGATCGAACAGTTGCGACGTCCCAGGTTATCGCCGACCTCAACTAAACATCAGAGATTTAATCGCGCAGACGGAAACCATAAACACCCTGACAAATTAAACTGGGGAGAATTAGGAGAATATACATTTCCATTTCTTGTTCAACTAGTTCCACCATATATATAATAAAACAAACATCTGTCTACCAGTGCACACTTTACTGAAACTACCAAAATCAAAAAGGAGTCGATGACCTAACGTTCAACCTTAAAAATGGTTCTCATCCAAGGCAAGCTTTCCCACTTCTACAAACACGGTCGTCGTGTGTCTTGTCCAGGTCATCCTGTCACCCATCGGAAACTCAGCTATCTCGTACTCCGTATGCACTAGTACTCCAAAACGTTTTGGTGGTTGTGGCGGATTAGTCACGGCTCAAGTCGGGATTCTGAAATTTTTGGTTGAAACAACCGTGAGAATACTTCTCAGTAAGTTTACCCCTAAATCCAACCTAGGTTATCACGTACCTCCAGACAATTATATAGACACACGTGCATTCGTACACATCAAACCATTACATTGCAGGCACATCAAATATTATAGTCAAACTCAAACATGCACACACCCGTACTCAATCACAATCACATCGTATGCAAACACGTGCATGTATCGTTCTCATCCCACTATTCCTTCCATTCTCATTTTCACTTTCACATCCACTCACCAATGACCCGCGTTGAAGTACACGCCTCAGGCACACTGCGACTCTTCATTTTCCACTTTCACTCGCCAGTGACTCGCGTTGAAGTACACGCCTCAAGCACACTGCGATCATTCATTTTCCTCTTTCACTCGCCAATGACCCGCGTTGAAGTACACGCCTCAGGCACACTGCAATCATTCATTTTCGACTTTCACAAGCCAGTGACCCGCATTAAAGTACACGCCTCAAGCACACTGCGATCATTCATTTTCCACTTTCGCTCTCCAGTGACCCGCGTTGAAGTACACGCCTCAGGCACACTACGATCATTCATTTTCCACTTTCACTCGCCAGTGACTCGCGTTGAAGTACACGCCTCAGGCACACTGCGATCATTCATTTTCCACTTTCACTCGCCAGTGACTCGCGTTGAAGTACACGCCTCAGGCACACTGCGATCATTCATTTTCCACTTTCACAAGCCAGTGACCCGCATTGAAGTACACGCCTCAAGCACACTACGATCATTCATTTTCCACTTTCACTCGCCAGTGACCTGCGTTGAAGTACACGTCTCAGGCACACTGCGATCATTCATTTTCCTCTTTTACTCGCCAATGACCCGCATTGAAGTACATGCCTCAGGCACACTGCGATCATTCATTTTCCACTTTCACTCGCCAGTGACCCGCGTTGAAGTACACGCCTCAGGCACACTGCGATCATTCATTTTCCTCTTTCACTCGCCAGTGACCCGCGTTGAAGTACATGCCTCAGGCACACTGCTATCATTCATAACATCACTTCCGGCTTGCGTGCTCGTTCATGCCTCAGGCCCCGATCACAACCTGAGCATCACACGCCCCAGGCCAGATCCCAACTCAGCCCATGCCAAATGCGACAGGCCTACATGATTGAAACCCAACTCAGCCTACGCCAAATGCGACAGGCCTACATGATTGGAACCCGAGCTTATAATGCCTCGATCCAATCCCGGTCTCACCCGAGCTGATCGTGCCTCAAACCGTTTCTCATACTTGCTTTTTCAAGCCTCAGCCTGTGCCAAATGCAACAGACCTACGTGATCGCTGTCCGAGTTTAAGATACTCGGCCCAATCCCATTCTCATCCTATCACACCTTCACACACTTTCCCACAATCACTTGTCACACCACACTTCTCCTTACTCATGCACATGCTCGATATGCATTTACCACACGTGACTAGCCCATCACATGCGATCCGTGCACACATCGAATCACACGCAGATAGAGCTCACTCAACAATTCACATGGGCAATATCAACAATTAATTTAATCAACTCACGTGTGCACTCGACAAGTATAATCAGTCACTCAATTGCACAACAACACTCTCAATTAAATCACCACAATTTATAAATAAATCAAACACGCCTCAAATACGGTTATTGCCATTTTTCCCCAACCAAATGGCGTCGGATTAATTCCGATCCTTCATGGGACTTTCTCGCCATTAAATACCGGTTCTAAAAATCCAACTTGCGTCCCAAACCGAGCATCACAGCCTCGTGAACAGTGAATCACAGCTCGTGAAGAGTGATTCTTAACTTGAAATTCCCTCAAATCGTCCTCCAAAAATTCCATATTAATCCTCGAGGCCCTCCAAACATTTCCAATCATAAACCCCAATATTTCGCACCCGCATTTTGTAAATTTCACCATCCCAACTCAATTATAATTTCAACACACGAAAATACGGAAATTGCTATCTTTCTCTGACCAAATGGTCTCAAATCGATTCGAGTCCTTCACGAGACTTTCTCGCCATAAATTCTCAGTTCTAAAAATTCAACTTGCGACCCGATCGGCCCATCACGGCCCCATGAACAGTAGATCACAGCCACTGTTATTTTCTAATTTTCAATAATTAATGCCCGAATTAAATCCCAAGGCCCGCCATAAAATTTCCACTACCAATTCATACAATTCCGCACCTAACTTTATACAAATTTTGCCCAAAATCGCTCATCAATACCCGAAGTCCTAAATTGGGTTTAGAGCGCGACTTACCCGCGTTCTAGACTATCGCAGCTAGAACGGAGAGCGGCGGCACTTAATCGGGACGGTGGCGATGGTGTACGGCTCTCGGGTGGCGGCGATCGGCTTGGGCGGCGACGGCGCGGCTTGTGCGGCGATCGGTAAAGAGAAAGAGAGAGAGTCACGGTGGGGGGTGGAGTTTCACGGCAAAGGGGGGGTTTCACGACCAAAAAGGGGGGAGAGAAATGAGAGAGAGAAATGGGTCTTCTTGACCTAAATAGTAAACTTAGACCAAATGCGGAAATGACCAAAACACCCTTTTCTCATATTTTTAATCCGACGGTCCCGATTCAATCTTATCTTGATCTAACGGCCGAGATCGATTCTTGCACAAAAATATCCAAGGGTATACTTGTAATTTCCAAAATATCCAAGGGTGAAATTGTCCAATCAAAATTTGAGGGCAAAATTACCAAAATGCCCTTTACCCTTAAAGCTTGTCCTTTAATAAATCCTAGGGATATTTTGGTCACTTTCTCTGTTTCTTGTCCAAATCGAATTTTTCCGAAGGATTTAAGCGCACCAGAAATTGACACGTGTCACGTGCAACGTCATCCTAGCGTTCCGTCGTGACTTCCTAATTTTCCGGTGTCTAATTTAGGTAAAAATTCCATAATTAAATTCTATTAAACGCAACTCGAGCATTTCTCGAGCTAACGGGCGGCTTGCTGGGGAAATTCGCAGAATCGACTCATGACTGATACTGAATCGAGTCACGTGCAAGTCCGTTCGGTGCGTGACGACCTCAGTTGTCATTAAAATCGCGAAGATCAATCACTTAATCCGAGGGGTACGATCATTCGGTATAATTTCGGAATCATTCGTCACGTCGTTTCGTGGTCCAACGGAATCACCCACAATCCACTGCTAGGACAGTAACGAACTGACCCCTAACTATCCTTGGATCGGCCAACAGTGGCTCAAAATATCACTTCAGCGATTTAATGGTCGAAATCCATTCACGATCAAATTTTCTTTAGTCGCGCGAATTTAATTCCCCTATTAGCCTTTCCCTAATTGTTAGCATTCTCAGGAATGATCAATTCCGGGCGAGAATTTACTGCGAACACATCTCATAAAACTCAATTATTCAATAAATTCTAATTGGTGGAATTTCGGAATGTCACACCTCATCCTACGTGAAGTTCATAATCTATGTCCGTCTTCTAGTTTCATTAGGGTCTTCCATTTATAAGTCCAAGTAAGATCCTTTTTTGTGTAAAAATTGTTGAGTTTTTTTTTTTGGTTTGCATGTAAAAATTGTTGATTGCTGAGAGAAATTTTGGTTTCATTTGGCTTTAGTTTCAATCAGATCGAGTGTTCGGGGGAGGCCTCGGAAGCTTGATGAGTGTCCAACTTGCTAACACAAATGCAAAAGTATTGAAAGCATAACCATCAGCCATCAACTCCAACAATTCATGGACACAAGAGAAAGGAGGACATCTACTTCAATTCTTGGATGGAAAAAAAATGAAAAGAGCAGTAGCAATTCCTTCTCAATAGGTTGTGGGAAATTTTCGCGAGCGACAACATATTTCAGCTTGGAATGGATACTCTTGCTCATGTGCCTGACGGCAATTCTGCTGATACTACCTCTCATTCTTTCGCCATTGCCTCCCCCTCCTTCCATGTTGCCGTTTCTCCCCATTGCCATCCTAATTGTGCTCATGATATTAGCTTTCGCGCCTTCTAACTTAAGAGATTTGACCTACGCACATAGCGTAGTCCATTTTGAATTCGTCATGCTCTTTGCATTTACTTTGGTTTTACTTTTAGAGTGTTAAAAGAGGAAGGGAATTTGAGGAAAAAAGACTTCTTTTAGTCTACCATCAAAATTTCAACTTTTGTTTATGTACACAATCGTATATACACGGTTGTTTCATAAGCAACTTTCGAATAAGTATTACAATTGTGCTTTCTTGAGGAGAAATGTGATCTACTTTAACACTACTATGGCTATTCGGGGTTCACACCCACTTTGTACTTGTTTATACGTTTACCCATGAAAAAAAAAAATCGAAAACCCGACCCGACCTAGATTTTCATTTTGTGTTCTATGCATTTTGGGCCGGGTCAGGTCAGAGAGAGCATGTGCTGCTTGTGATTTGGTTTGGGTCGGGTATCATAGAAACCTGACCCGACCCATTGACACCCCTAGGAACCAGGTCCATGATGCAATCTTGTATAGTTTGGGATGATTCATAATGATGGAAATTCACATTCTCTATGTGCGGAGCAATGATTAACATGCGCTTTAAAAGTTATTAGCAAAATGTATTACCAAATCACTCTCCTTCTGCAAATTTGTTAGTATTATAATAGCAATAACTATTATTATTATTGTTGTTGTTTGCCTTTTTCTTTCTGGGCGGGAGGTTGGGGGATGGCCGGATTGAAGGCGGCACGAGCAGCTCTTGGAATTACTCAACTAATTTTTGCGAATGACATCGCGATGGAAGCTTTGTCTAGAGGAACTCTCCTAGGCAAAATATGAATTTGACGAAGTCCGGAGTTTTTTTTTTTTGCAAGAAATTTGGATTGATTAACACGACTTGATATCTGCCAGTAACTTTCTTTTGCTCAAGAAAGGATTTGAGACCGGTACAACCTTTGTTCATGCGACCTTATTCAAAACTAAGTTTTCACCTATGCTAGAGATTAGGCAAGACGATGCTCTAACTTGTAGAAACAGACCTTATCTCGAACAAGATGCTAAATTTTTCATCCAGCTGATCATTTTGTTAAGTCCCAACGAAGAATTTCCCATCATCCACTCCATAAGCAAACCTTAATTCAAAACATAATCATTTTTTGGGTCAATTTTCTTGATAGACAAGATTAACACACAGTGCTTGCCTGTTTTAAGCAACATAATGCTTTTTACCTTAAGTATGCCGAACAATATTAGCTTTGCTTATTTTGACACAAGATAAACTCCCACATGGTCATAGAACATCACAAACCCGACTCTGGTCACGACAAATGTAACTGCTATAGGTAATGCACCCTTATACGACATATGGGTGTACCAGCTTCCAAGCCACTCTCTTTTTCAGAAGAGAAACTTCATTCATACAAATTGATAATGCGCACAAATGGATCTAACGAAGTGAGTAAGGATAAATCGGTGAAAAACAGCCACACCCAAGTATTCAAATTAAGTGCAACACTAAAAGAATGAAATCCATAGTAATAATTGGAAAGACAAGGATCTAAAAACTTTGAAAATCATCAGACTCCGTCTTTCTACTAGATGAAACAATAAGTTCCAGAACAAACAGAAACAAGTAGGCAAAAATAATCTAACACAGTTACTAAAGACACAAGGAACACCAAAATTTGTGTAATCTTCAGTGTTCTTCATCACGGGTCTCACTTCTTTGCCTTCTTCGGTACCCGAAAAGCCAAATAAAATTCTCTCAGATAAATCCAACTGTGGATAAAGAGAAATCTGCCGAAGAATGAGAGGTAGTATCAGCAGAATCGCCGTCAGGCACATGAGCAAGAGTATCCATTCCAAGCTGAAATATGTTGTCGCTCGCGAAAATTTCCCACATCCTATTGAGAAGGAACTGCTACTGCTCTTTTCATTTTTTTTCCATCCAGGAATTGAAGTAGATGTCCTCCTTTCTCTTGTGTCCATGAATTGTTGGAGTTGATGGCCGATGGTTATGCTTCCAATACTTTCACATTTGTGTTAGCAAGTTCGACACTCATCAAGCTTCCGAGGCCTCCCCCGAACACTCGATCTGACTGAAACTAAATCCAAATGAAACCAAAATCTCTCTCAGCAATCAACAATTTTTACATGTAGACCAAAAAAAAAAACTCAACAATTTTTATACAAAAAAGGATCTTACTTGGACTTATAAATGGAAGACCCGAATGAAACTAGAAGACGGACATAGATTATGAACTTCGCGTAGGATGAGGAGTCCGGTTCAATGGCTCAATCCTACTCTAGTTATTCAGTTAAATTCTTCCTTGTGACGACGACGACGACGATGGATCCCAAAAAGAATTTGCTTCCCTTGATTTCACCTAATGCAATTCAATTATGACTAGCGAGTAATATTAGAAATACAAAGCATTTACAATGATCGATATGCAAAGCTTATGCTTCCATTCAAAGGAGTTAATAGAGAGCCCCATTTGTAGCCAGAAATCAACCATCATTGAGGTCATGAAATTCAAGAACAAATACTATACATGTGCAGCTGGTTTGGAAACAGGATAAAATTCCTCTTCTTTTTGGTTACTTCCCTTTTTTGGCCAAGGAACATCACAACGATCAGACCACCGCCCTCAGCGGCTGCGTTGGCTTGCGCTCTGGTCTCCCCACGAAGAGACCAGAGTTCAAACCCCAGCGAAGGCGTTAGGGATTCTTAAGTGTGGCGCCGTGGTGGTGGGTCCTACGCTAGCGTCGCTCCAGGTTTACTCCTCCGGCTGTCGGCCGTGCGGGGGGTTCCTGGGTTATCAAAAAAAAAAACGATCAGACATGAAAGTGTGGTCGTACTATTAATGGAGGTCTAGAAAAGAGGAAAAGAGTGTCAGTAGCTAATACTTTATTTGGCCTGAGATGAAGAACAGTTGGAAGTTTTATGAGGAACCCCTTGTTGAAATCCCTTCCCTGTGTCCTCGTACCAAGAGAATGAGAACAATGTCACTGGGTTTAAGGAGGGTGGTTCTCGCAAAAGTTAAATCATTTGTAAGATGTGGCAAATACCAGGCACATGGTGAATTTCAGGCAGTGATAAAATCTATCATAGTTAACCGAAAATAAAAAGGCCAGTAATTTAACACAATTAGATCCACACTTGAATTGACTACAATTAACAAAAATGACAGATGTGAACATAATCTGTTTGCAGAAAATAGACTAATTGATGCACTTAACGAATAGAGCTTAATAATCTCAAAGAGTGCAACTGAAAAGATCCCTTTTATATTTTTTGCAGATGAAATCCAATGAAGAGACAACCTATGATGGTTGCATCTATTTTCTCCCACACAAGTACAAAAATGGTTGTCTATGGCATTATCCACATATTGCACTCAAGAAACATGCTTGATGTTCTTTCGTTCGAGCAGAATCAACAGAGAGTATAAGAATGAGCATAGGCCACATCTTTCATTTAGCACAGAGTCATAACAAGCACAAACATTATCACCCATTCACCAAACGAACCTCATTATTTGACAAATTAAGCATGACCAATCCGACAATCTACCCAAACGCAAAAAAAAAAAAAACAATTTCGTGAAGACGAAACAAACTAACCAAGGAAAAAACATAATAACAGCAAACCTATTGATGTTACGGTTCGTCACAAAGAGCCGAGCAAAGACGTTTCTTGGAACACAGAGAGGGGAGGAGGACGAATCGCCAATGGGGGGCTTCGGAGGTGACGGCGTAGGCGGAGGTTGCCGTGTGGTCGAGATTTGATCCACCGATCTTCACGTTAGGGCAAAAAAGGGAATAAGTTCAAGTCATACAAAACCCTAACATGAGAATGGGGCTCCGGGAGGCAATGCAGAGGGCGAGTCGAAGCCCGAGATCGCCAAAAGGGCTTTGGGAGGTGACGGCAGAGGCGTGGTTCATCACAGAGAGCCAAGCGGAGCCGTTTCTCGGGACAGAGAGAGAAGGGCAGAGCACGAATCGCCAATAGGGGGCTTCAGAGGCGACGGCGTAGGCGGAGGCGGCCACGTGGTCAGGATCTGAGCCACCGATGGGCTCCGGGAGGCAACAACGCAGGCAACTGGCAAAGGCAGAGGCACGGTCCGCAAAAAGAGCCGTGCTTTGCGGAGGAAAGAGAGAGAGAGCAGATGGGTTTTCTAGAAGCGGCCAGCGGAGGCAATCGGCGTAGGGGCGGAGGCAATCGGCGTAGGGGCGGAGGCAACCGGCGTAGGCGCAGCGGGTTCACGACCAAAGGAGGCGAAGTTGCGGAGGAAGGAAGAGAAGGTCGGGAGCGGGAGAAGTTTGAGCGGAAGGAGGAGGAAGAGAGAAACCAAGTGAAAAAGTGAATATTTGAGCAATAGGGGGAGGGCAACGGAGGTTTAACGGAGGATGGAAGAGAGAAGGGAAAGGTTCAGATTTTTTAATAAATCTGATATGTGGACCCGCTTGCCAGGTGTCAAGCGTTCAGTGGAGTTGTGTATTGCTTACGTGGAGGATTCTACTCACGCAATATTTTCTCATGGGATCAATGTCACACCCCGAAATCTATCAAGATGGGAGATGACACAGCCGTCCTTCCACCTGAAAGACACAGCCTTAAATCACCCAAAAGTCCCCAAGATATCGCTCTCGCTCTATTGGTTGCTAAACAAAGAACATGAAAGATTGGGAAAAGAGGGGGGTGAACAACGATAGCTCAGTAAGCAGTGCGCATCTCTTCTAAGCAAATCGAGCGATCATTATGCATGTGTACAAAACAATACTAGAACTTCAGAAGCCAAACCCAAGGTGTAAAATACATATAGAATCACATAAGAATTATTTCATTTCATCAAAACTTTGTACAAGTCACAAATACACATTTAAATTCACCATCACAAATTCAAACTATCAATAGTCAAGTCCATTGATCAATCTCTGTAAAAATCACATCAATAGTCCATTTCATTGACTAATCTCAAATCAAATATCAATGGTCTATTTCATTGATGAATCTCATATCACATCAAACGTCGATGGTCCATTCCATCGATCAATCTATTGCTCAATATCTAACCATGATCATAACACAAAGCCTTATGACAAGGCTACCAAGATTCTTCCATTAGCAAGGTCTCCACCTACAAAGTCGGTGGCTCGGCCTAGAAGGATATCCTAAACTCGGTATGCATACCCCCAAAGCCCCTCATTGGGCTCATAGCCATATTGAGCATCAAACAATCATCATCCAATATCAGAAATCCAATCCAAAATACATTTCATAAACCAAACAAATAACTTTCTTGCAACACTGCTCAACCTCTAGAAATACATTTCGGCGTTTCTTGAATCATTTCCGAAGTCATTTCATGAACAAGTTCGTAACGCAATACACATATATATCCTTTCACAATACATTTCTAAAAACGATTCTCAAATCATTCTCAAATACTAAAAAGTAGTAAATGCTCTATCCCAATTTGTGCAACAGAATGCTCTTTTAAGTTCGATATATATATATATATATATATATATATATATATATATATATATATAGAATCATAATTCCTTCGAGATATGATTTTTATAAAACCAAAGAAGAGATAGCACCACTCACCTGAAATTCCAAAAATCAAATAACATGACTAAACGCTCCGATAATCTCGTAATCCTATCAAT
Organism: Syzygium jambos; assembly: GCA_031216235.1. Taxonomy (NCBI): domain Eukaryota; kingdom Viridiplantae; phylum Streptophyta; class Magnoliopsida; order Myrtales; family Myrtaceae; genus Syzygium; species Syzygium jambos. The sequence goes on along the minus strand of CM062221.1, from coordinate 22,054,875 downwards.
TGAACAAGAATCGATATCAAAATCAAGTAAGATACTGAGATAATTACTAAACAGCTAAACGACGCTTAAACCCTGACAAGATAACTCAAAGACACCCACAAATTGCTCATTCAAAGCCATTATCCAAATTGTCCGCAACGCGCAACTTGAGCATAAAATTTAATCGCGTCATAACTTTCTCAATCGAACTCCGATCCTAGCAAACTTATAGTCAAAAGAAAGCCCATTCCGAGTGTTACAAAAGCCCCAACTTACGAAAATCGGCCTAAAAGCCTGGTCGCGCACTGTTTACTGCGCGCGCTCAAATTCAAAAATTTATATCCGGCAAACCGTAAGTCCAAATTAAGATCCGTAAAATCCCACAGCTCCACAACACTCTAAACTATCGATTCTATATATATACGCAGCTCAATGACTCAAAAATCGGATTTCGCCACACAAATCTCTAATAATTCCGAATTTCAAGCCCTAAATCCGAAACTACTCCGATGGAACAAACGAGGGACATGACTTCTTACCGGGCGTTGCGATACGAAGTCGGATAGGCTAAATGAAGTTCGTGCGGTGCAAAACCCTCCTTTTCCTTCTTCTTCTTCTTCCTTCTCTTTTCCTCTCTTTCTTTCTTTTCCTTTCTCCCTTTTCTATTTCTGCCGAGGGAGCTCTCGGCTAATAAGCTGAAGTTCCACTGTAGCTGCTTTTTCTGCTTTTTGATTTGTTAACTTTTTTTTTTCCAAATATTACAATCAAGATACAGTCATGACCTTAAATACCACACTAGAGTAGCAACAAATCTATTTAGGTAAACCTAGACCAATTGCAAACCTACAGAGCCCCGATAGTGATGGGCAAGTCTATTAACTAGGTGCACGCGTGAAGGAAATGGTTAAATGAAAACCTGAGCTCTTAGGTCTAGGAGTTCAGTCATGCGTGAGATGGATTAGCATCCCAAGACACCCTTTCGGTACCGTAGGCATATTTTTGGTTTAGTCCTCTAGCATTCATCAATTGACATGGATGATGGCTTTTTTAACATAAAACACAAAAGAATGTCAACGGTCGAATCCATTAACTAATCTTTCACCCCATGTCATACACCTCGGCCACCTTTATCATTGTGGTTAGGCTCACAAGCAAGTTTTTCCCTTAGTATTTGTCTCCGCCTATTATTAGCCAATGGTTCGGCCTACACAAGATATCCTAAAAAGCAATATGCATATAAAGTACCCATTGCCCCATCTCGCGGTTCCACATAGTAACAAGTGTACAGAGTCCAACAATTCCATTTTCAATCGACCATATGAACCATCAAAGTTCACTTTCTAACCAGAGCTCACAAGCCAAATCATAGAACACTTTCACAAAGCATTTCACATTTTCAATCCATTTCAAAAACCAATCATCAAATGTATGTGCTAACTTTTTGGAATTGTTAGCATTTTCATGTCTTTTTATGTTGCAAGGGGAGATTGTTAGCATTGCGTCTCTTTTCTTAATCATGCATACAGATGTTGGACATTACAATGCATGTGTACCTTTCACCTGGGTTCAAGGCTGATCTTGTTGACAGATATGGTGGTAGCTATTATGACTGTGAATGATGTCTGTTGTTCTTGCATCACCTCTCCTTTCTTCAACATGCCTGAATCAGTTATGGTTTCTGTTTGCATTGTCCTCACCTGCGAGGTCCATATTGTTTGTATTGCATATTTGGGATGATTGTATTCTTTGCCCAGAATTTTTTATGTGAAAGCAGAATTACATACCTGTAGTTCTTTGTCGCTGTTGTCACCCTCCGTCACAGAAGACAGATGGGAGGTATCCGCTGTCGTGACACAAAGGTCGTAACCACCACAGTCGCTGTTGCCAGCCTCAGGCGATTGTCACCCAAGGAGGGACATGGTTGGTCTGGGCTCTGCAACATGAGACTGTGGTTGCGTGCCCAAGTGAGTTACAACCGAGCCCGCTGGTCTTAGAGAGAGAGAAAGGGGGTCTTAGAGAAAAAGAGAGAAAGGGGACGTGGTGATGGGCATCGGGCAGCGCAGGATGTAGGGACTCGGGTGGCCGCTTGGCAAGGATCAGCCCTGGCTGGAGGTTGGCGGTGACATCGAAAGCATGCGTGGCGTCCAAGGTGTGCCCTGTTGTTTTTCTTTTCAACCTCAATTACGAAATCCGAGTTGTAATGGTCCGAAGGGTGGATACCACAGTCAGATATACACGAACACAACAACGCCAAAGTGAATCTCCTAACCGTATCGATAAACATATGCTTAGAACATCAATGACAGCAACTCGTGACAAAAACAAGGTCGGGCTTATTGTTTTCTCATAGTAAAGGCGATTGTTTCCACTGAAAGTAGACAAGATTAAGAAAATGGTATGAAGAACATCTCCAAGGACCAACCCTCCTCCATTCAGCAACTTCTCTGGAAAGAAAAAAAAAGATGTTTTCTCTCTAGAGGATTTGTCGCATCCCTCCCGAGGGTGAACCGAATATTTCCGGTGGGATTTGACGAATTGCTATTCGAACGCAAATGATCCCTCTCACGAGGCAGCGCTTGCGCTTGGGATGGGCTCTCCCTTAGCTCTACTAATTGAGACATTGTTTGACACAATTAATTGTGCGAATTTGGTTTTTCTTAAGGAGTCGCAATTAACCTATTATGAAGGCAACGAACTAGCGATTCAGATTACGGAAATTTGGTGATGCTAGATGATTATTAAACACCCCAAACCAGTACCTTTTCTCTTGTAAGGAAGATGATTCGTGCAATATTTCTGTGTCTTCTCTTTATTTTCCTCAAACATGTAAGTCTACGTTGTCATGCAATGGGTATTCATACAATCAAATTTATATAAATTGATAATCAAATTAAAATATGACACATCAATTATAAATAAATTGCGGTAAAGAGAAAAACTCAAGCCATATCGAGAAAAATCAATACATGGCCTTGTTATTAAGCCCTGGGAAAAGACTCTTATGAGCTATGCATTAAAATTGATAGTGCGACTAACTTAAACTATGAAATTCAAGTACTTTTTAAAATTAGGTAATGAAGATAAATCGATAAACAAAATGAAAACCAGATTAAGAATGGACTGAATTAAATCTTGAAATGCAATCCTTCCTAATTGCAATTTTTTTTATATCCTTTTAAAGGCTAATATTTGCCGAGAGTGAATAGTTTGATGTTACTGCTTACACCAGTCAAAATGGGTCATGAATCCATTTCTTAACCCAACCCATATATGATGGGCAAAGTCATTATATTGGTTATTTATATTCAGTAGATGGGTTATAAATGGGTTTCAAATGGGAAAGCCCCAAAAAAGTGTGGATGGCGAATGAGTTCATAGTTTATCCAAATCCAACCTACCTTGGTGACTTGCTCTTCACCCTTTATGAGAAAATAACGGACTCCTCATACTCTTTCAAGTTCTGAGAAGTATTTTGGGCCCACAATATGGGCATGAGTTCACCCTAATTAAAAGGCAAAAGTACACCACAAGTGCCATAACTTGTGTACGGCGATCACTTTGGTGCCATAACTTTTTTTCGGATCACTTTGGTGCCAAAATCGGAGAAAAAAGATCACTTTAGTGCCAATTTGACCGGAAATCCGACGTGGCATTTTTTATTACTTTTTGACGCCGACGTGGCTCGCCGGAGGCTGAGTCAGCGTGTACAGTCAGCATTTTTTATTTTAAATAATTTTTTTCAACATGTACAGTCAGCATTTTTAATTTTAAATATTTTTTTCTTTATTTTTTCCTTTTTCTTTTCTTTTCTTTTCTTTTCTTTTTTTTTCTCCCCTCGCCGGCCGGTTGCCGGTGGCCGGCCGGCCACCGGCGAAGCCCGACAAGGGCTGGGCGAGGGCGGCCTTGCCCATGGCCGGCGAGGGGCGGCCGACCCTCGCCGGCGATGGGCGAGGCCGGCCCTCGCCGGCGTTGGGCGAGGCCGGCCCTCGCCGGCCCAGGCGAGGGTCGCCCTCGCCAGATCCGGCTCGGGCGACCCTCGCCGGCGTCGGGCGAGGGTCGCCCGCGCCCGACTCAGGCGAGGGCGACCCTCGCCGGCCCAGGCGAGGGCTGCCCTCGCTCGACGCCGGCGAGGGTCGCCCTCGCCAGATCCGGCTCGGGCGACCCTCGCCGGCGTCGAGGCGGAGGCGTCAGCGGAGACGGGGACGGCGAGAACAACAGAGCGAGTCGAGGCGGAGGCTAGGGCAACGGCGAGGCATCGGCTAGGACGTGGCGGTGGCGTCGGCGTCGTTCGTCGTAGACGACGGAGTCTCGAAGGCGTGAGTGCAGAGAGAGAGAGAGCGTGTGTAGATCTGGAAGTGGAAGTCTGGAAGCGCGAACGCGAGCGCGAAGTAGAGAGAAAGGAGGGAGAAAGGACGAGTCTGCAGATGAAATCGACGAGTCTGCTGGAGTCGCGCTTCCCGTGGTCGTGGCCCGTGAAGTTCGACTTCACGTACTCCCGGGCGACGGCGGCCGGAGATCTGCAGCAGTTCCCCATCCCCGGCGGCAATGTGGCCCCAAGATCAGATCCGAGCCGCCCCTTCCCCGGCGAAGAGGAGCCGCCGCCGCCGCCGCCGCAACCAACCGGAGCAAGCGCAAGCTAGGGTTTCACATTCCACGAGGGAAGAAGAAGAAGAAGAAGAAGCAGGCAGCTGCGGGGGAAGCTATGGAGGAGATCGCCCGCTCGCGCAGCAGCGGCTAGAGAGAGAAAGAGGGAGGGTAGAGAGAGAGAGAGAGAGTAAGATGGGAGTGAGCGAGTGAGGTGAGAGAGTACGGAAAAGTTGCAGAAGCTTCAGATGCCCTCCTCTCCCCTCTGGTGATAGAGATAAAATCAACACGTCAATCATCTGCAGACTCGTCGATTTCATCTCAAGCCTCGCCCATGGCCACCGCTCGCCCTTGCCGTCGCCCAGATCTGGGCGACGGCGAGGTCGAGCAGCCATGGGCGAGGTTGAGCGGCGGCCATGGGCGAGACAGCTTGACCTCGCCCAGATCTGGGCCGAGGGAGAGCTGTTGGGCGCAGAACGAGCGTATGGCGACGGAGGAAGCGACGGCGATGGCGGTGAGGGTGGCCATCATGGCTGGCGGAGGGGAGGGGGGAGCGACGGAGAGGTGTTTGGTGGAGGGAAGGTGTTTGGTGTTTGGTGGCCGGCCGGCCACCGGCAACCGGCCGGCGAGGGGAGAAAAAAAAAAGAAAAAGGAAAAAATAAAGAAAAAATATTTAAAATTAAAAATGCTGACTGTACACGTTGAAAAAAATTATTTAAAATAAAAAATGCTGACTGTACACGCTGACTCAGCCTCCGGCGAGCCACGTCGGCGTCAAAAAGTAATAAAAAATACCACGTCGGATTTCCGGCCAAATTGGCACTAAAGTGATCTTTTTTCTCCGATTTTGGCACCAAAGTGATCCGAAAAAAAGTTATGGCACCAAAGTGATCGCCGTACACAAGTTATGGCACTTGTGGTGTACTTTTGCCCTAATTAAAAATATCGAGACACCTTCTCTTTTTCGCCCATTATTTTTTATTTTTATTAATCTTCTCAATTTCGTTATTTAATTATTAGAGTATATATTTCCTTGGTTGCATTTGGCGTTGTTATTTTTATGTAATATTATAATCTTAGTTCTCATCATTGCAATCCATTGTCAGCATAAATCTTCTTATTCAATATCTTACTTTCATTTCGCAAAAAAATATATATATCTTACTTTCATTTAATTAAAATTTCAATTCCCCACGTTATTTGTTGCTGTGATTTTATATATTCATTGCGAAGTACTAACTTTCTATTATTCTTTATTGTGAATCCATACAAAAATTGAAAATTCTATGCAATGTTGAAAGCCAATTCTTTAGAATGTTAAAGTCAAAATAGTGATGTTATCCATATAACATATACACATAAAGAGCTTAAAGTGGGTTAACTAGATGCAAACGGATTTTCATAGATTAGATTAAATATGTAAGTATTTTAGTGATAAAAGTCGGGTACAGGTATGGGTTGCATTGGCTATGGGTCACTAAATTTGTGCTCTATATAAATGAGTCAATTTGTGTCGGACCATTTTTCCACCCAACTCACCCATTTGACGGCCGCTAATCAAATCAAATTCTGGGAGAGGTGGCCATTTTTGCATTTTGAAAAAGGGAAGGTAAGGCGGAGAGAAATAATTTTAGTTGTCGGCACCATTCGTCTAAAGAGGGTCATTTGCAGATTTCTCTAGTTTTCACTAGTGGGACAAAATCGTAAAATTGTTACAGGTTGGAAGAACTTGGAAGAGTGAACTCCACAAGGTAATATTTACACAAACAAGAAGAATCTGCTGGCCTAATGGATAAAAACATATGTTTATACAAAGTAAAAGAATTCCCTAGAATTGGGATTGTGCGACAAAAACTAGATAGTGTAGATTCCTCCATCATTTCTAATAGTGGCAATTGTTACCACTGGGCAAAGGACAAAAACAAGAACAAAGACAGTAACATCAACATCTTCTATATAACATGGACCAAGCCTTCAACATTCCGCAACTTCTCTAGAAAGAAAGATAATAGAGAACTGAGAAAAAGAGAAACGAAAAGATGAGTTCTTTCAAGAGGATTGCAACTCTGGTGCTAGTGTTGTTCCATCTTTACGACCAGGTCGCAGGAGAACATCCTGATAAGACGGTGGTGTCCTGGTTATGCAATAACCAAGGCTTCGGTGGGTAAAGTGATGAGTCATACTACCACGAAGCCTTGGAAGTAATTTTCCATGACTTGATTACACAAACTCCATTTTCGGGTTACAGTCGCTATAGCACATTCCCGGTAGAAGATGACAATAGTCGAATCCTTGATACCTTTTACTGCCATGGAGCGTGCAACGGAGTGATTACGAGATCTGATTGTGCCAATTGTTTGATTGCTGCAGCTGGTCTAAGCAGACTAGACTGCCCTTCAAGATTTGGGGCTGCTTTTCAGCTGAAGGATTGTTGACTTAGATGCGAGATTTACCTATTTACAGATTAATGAAGTTGCATCTAATGGTCATGAATGACCTGTTTAATAAAGCGAGTCTATTAGATGTCTCGAAAATTTCAAGGCGCTGCTCCAGACATTTAGTTCATATATCTGGTATTACTTTTCTATTTATCGCACAATCAAAACTTTCAAGTGGTGTAATAATGTCTTGAAACTCATCAAAATAGTGCAATCTGATTGTTTCGTGTACTTCGACTATTGTGAGTAAGAGAAATGTTCCGACCTACCCTTTCTTCGTTTAGGAAACTGAGTCACAGGAACGGAATAGTCCTCTCCCTTGAACAAACGTTCACAACAGGGAAAGTTATATAATGTGGATTTTGTTACGCAGGACAATGACGTATTTTAAACATCCCTGCGCTTCCGAGGACGTTTTCCGAGGTCTCCCGCAACTTTCTCCATTTCTGATGTTGGTGAGAATCAAACAGTGAGTTGCGAAAAGCGCCACCGTTGTGGGACGTTTAAGTAGCATCCCTGTTCTTTCCCTAGAAACATGCGTTTCTCGTCGATGCTTCAAACCCGAGGACGTGTTTCATTACCGCATTCCAAAACCTGACAACTGACGCGCCCCCATCGTGTCAGTGTATAGGGATGCTAGAAGGATGCCCCAAGCCAAGACGTGAGATATATGTTCATGGCAGGAACGATTGTTAGGATCAAACCAACTATTGCAGAAGCAAGCAATCATACGATAGAATAAATAGAATAAGGGGATGAATCGAATATCAGATTTACGTGATTCGGTCGACGTAACAAACGTTCATAAGGAGAGTAGCAAAAAATTCTACTATAAATTAAGCAATACAGCGGATATAATAAATCCACTCAAGTCACTCAAATACTCTTGGTGTTTCCTAAGCCCCAATTACATCTAATAACCTCGCACAGTATTTGACCTCATAATTCCTTACAAAATCATCTCTCAATCTCAACAAGGAATAGACAAATCTTACCACAAGATTTATTGGCTTCAAATCTCTTCTATATATTCAAGAGATTTGTATCCAAAATAGAAAATCTATTCAAATTAGGTAATCACTTAAATAGGAGAAACTTATTCCAAATTATGAAAGTTTGTTTGTTGGCTCAATCCCGAGATATATTTTCAAAAATCTCCATATTGGCTCAACGTATAAACTAAATCACAACTGCTTCACTGGAATATGAATTTCATTGCCACTCTCCCACAACCCCTCGTGGGCTCAACCGGCACAAATATCTTTCAAGTACAAACCATACTTGAACTTCACCGTAATCGTAAACATCATTAAAAAACACCAACTTCACTTGCACCTATAACTACTCCACAAGGATTTTCTAACACAACATCCTTAACCACAAATAAAGCAAAACCATCTATGCATTCATATCTATCTAGAGATTGAACACATATCTTGTCAAATTCAGCAGTTATAGCAACTGTTAGCTCTTATCTCCACCTTAGTACAAAACTATCCATGTTGATTATTTCACTAGTAACCACTATCTCAAAAGAATTTGGTTCCAACTCAACCTTGAACCGAACACCGTTCAGATATCTATAAGCATTGCTATAAACACTCATATCTAGAAGTACTGGAGACTCATCAAACGTAATTTCTCTGTTGATATCAAGTGAATTTAACTTCGAGCACCACAACCGATAACCTTGCTTAACTTATGCATAACCTAAGAACATGTACTTTCTTATCCTTTCATCGAGCTTACAATCACTTGCTCATACATAAGATGGGCAACTAAATAATCTAATAATAGAATAATGAGCAACATCCGACATCGAACCACAGTCGCTGGGAATTTATTTAACATGTAGCATTCTGTACTAAGTGCATCCACCAAAAATCTCCTCATCATAGACACACTAGAGAGCATATTATAGGTTATCTCTAGTAATGTTTTGCTCATCACCTTTGCAACCTGTTGTGGTTTACTAGCACTAGTGTGGTGTTTCACTTCGTCATCCTTCATGTAAAATTTACTTAACAAAAAAAAAAAGCTTTCCAATCAAATATATCGATTCTCACTTTTCTTTCTTCTATCGCCATCAAGTCACTTCAACTTAATCAAACTCAACTCTCATATCAATTGTTGCAGAAGCAAGCAATCAAAAGATAAAATAGCCAAAACAATTAACTAAATCAAATACCGGATTTATATGATTCGATCATCATGACCTACATCTACGAGAAGAACAGGACTGGAAAAAATTATACTTAAAACTCATCATGTAAAACTAGATTCTTGGAAAAGTACACGATGTTGTAAGCAACAAGGCGTCACTGCATTAAATATTTCACAAAGCAGGTGACACTCGAAATGGTCTATCAACCCTAGTATGTAAACCTTAGAAACTATAATAAATCATCTCCTCTAACTTCTAGTCTTGCCAATAATAACTTTTCTGCTTAAAGCAATAGCCAAAACAGGCATAATGTAACTAATAAGCAAATTCAACTTACTCTTGGAAAGATACAAGTACGGAACTTCTGACCGAGGGTCTAGACTCAAGACAATTAAGCAAGTACATGACACAATCACCACAATCGCTGCAAAGATTATACATGCGCAGCGACACCAGAAAGCAACAAAAACTGAAAAACGAAGATCACGGCCAATCAGTTAGTCCTTGGTCCTCAATGGCCTAAAATGTCAGCACCTCAAAGAATTAAGCTGTTCTTATTGCTATAAGATGTGTGAGGAATGTAAACGGCAAAAACACAAGGTACCTACCATTCTAGTAATAAACAATTGAGTCGCGTGTTCCTTCCCACATTTTGGCATTTTGGGTGACTATTAAGACATTGTACAAAATTGGGTTTGATTCCCGCAACTTCCCCGACGCAAAAAAATTTGGTCAAAGCAATGTAAACGGGCTGATCACTTTTCTGCAGCTTCATGTTCGCCAAAAGCCAGGTTGAATATCTGACTATAGTCATCAACAAAATGCACATCAAGGCCTTCTTTCACATTGGAGGCGAGCTCATCATAATCCCTCCTGTTCGCTGAAGGGAATATTAAGGTTTTGACTTCGCTCCTCCGAGCTGCTATAGTTTTTTCTTTAACCTGATAAACCACAATGAAGACACTGTGAATTCAGATTATCCAAACACTAAGTATATAAATTAGTAGACAATTGCATGCCAAAGATAAAAACGACACTGAGACTTATACAGAACATACCCCACCAATTGGAAGAATCCTCCCTGTCAGCGTTACTTCACCAGTCATCGCAAGGTCCGTCTTGGCAGGTTTCTTCATGGCAAGCGACAGCATGGACGTGATCATTGTACAACCAGCACTAGGCCCATCTTTTGGGGTAGCCCCAGCAGGAACATGGAGATGAAGCTTGGAATTGGCAAAGAAGGGGTTGTCCGGTTCTTTCTCAAGCAAAATAGCCCTCGCAACGGTGTGAGCAATCTGGGCACTTTCTTTCATGACATCCCCAAGCTGTCCAGTGACATGGAGGGCCCCTTTTGCATCACCCTGCTCGACCTGAGTAGTTTCTATATATAAGGTGGAACCACCCATTGCAGTCCATGCAAGACCCATTACAACTCCTACGGGTGTCCGGTCATAGATCCGTTCCGCATGGAAAACAGGTTTGCCAACGAAATCTGATAAATTTGATGTGTCCACCTGAATCTTTTCTAAATTCTCTATTCCTTCACTTTCTTGGTTTTTCTCGGCATCAGTGTGGCCCTGTCAAGGATCATTTAACAAAGTAACATGTGCATTATGAATACGGGGTTGAAAAGAAATCAAATACAGACGAACTTTAAGTAAAATCACCAGCTGAAAAGTAATATTCAATTAGACTCAAGTGAATGCTACAATCATGCAAGTGACATCAATATTGGTCCGAAAATTTTTCCTTTAAATAAGAAATGGTCCAACCACTTTTTTTGCATGCATGTCTACTGTGTGAAATAGGGAATTCGAGATCAAAGAACTGATAATGAAAGAAAATATAATTTCCTATTACTTGGTTCGTTTTGGTTTTAGGCTAAAAAAATTGAAACCAATAAATTTACTTTGCTTTTGGTTTGACTTTTTCCTTATGGCTTAAAAAATTTTCTGATCTATTTTTGTGCATCATATGTCTATTTTAAATAATTCTGCTCTACAATTACCAACCGTACTATTCCTGATTACTGCTGTGAGCGAAAGCTAGAACCAGCAATTATATGTTAAGCCTTTTAATTTTTTATTTTTAATTTTTCTTTTTTCGGTTGCGAGCCTTTTAAATTGGATAACAACATTTGTACCTTTGGACATCAACATTTGTACCTTTGGACAAAACAATTTAAACAGAAGCCAAATCAAATCAAACTGAAACATTGGTTTTGCTGAGATCTATTTTTCAAGTGTTTAGTTTCATTTTGGTCAAAATTCAGTTGGTTCTGGTCTGAGAAACATCGCCAAACCAATTTTCTGGATCAACAGATAATTCTTATGCATATAATAGAGCATGTTAGGTACCTTTGTCTCTGTAAGTTGATCAGCTGGCTGCTGAATGTGGTCAGCAGCAACATCCACTTCATTAGGAATATCCGGAGCTTGTTCATGACCACTTCTTTCATCTGACTGGGCTCCAGTGTGAGCATTATTCTCAATTTCCTGTTTACCTGATTCATCAATACATTCTACATCTGCTACACTGGGTTCCACTACCTGTGCTGCAGCCTGGACAGGTTCCGCGAGCTCTCCTCGCCGTACAAGTTGCAGAGCAATCTGGCAGATTAAGTTCTTGTGGTCACGGAACTAATGTAGCGAAGTCAATTGCCCAATAAACAAAAACATCACACTTGGCAACATTTTGAGTAACAGAACTCTAAAGCAACTGTCTAGCTTTCTGCTTAACTTACGAGTGAGGACAGCTATCTGATAATAGTTTTGAGAAGATCAAATTGTCAAACGAAAAACTAGAACACACCTTCCGATAGATCTTCTCTATTTGTTTCTGCAGATTTCGAACCCCTGCTTCTCGACAGTAGTTTTCTATTAGAGCAAGAAGAGCCGCATCAGTCACTTCAACCTGGAAGAGAATATGCTTTCAAATTATTCACAACACCTTAATTCAATGTTCAAGATACTTAGACACCTAGAACATTAATACTCGGTGAGTTTCAAGATAGCCCTAGCGAAAACCTATCTAGAATCATTAATCATACATATAAAGCAACTTTAATCTCCCAACTCAAGTACAATCATTCAGAAAACAAGAATTATAAAAACCTTATAACCTTGATTTTAAAGCATATTCATATTGTAATACACATTTTCTCCATTCCAGTGCATAGGTACCCATGCAGAGAACCAACCTGCTCAGGCTTGATGCCACATGCTTCTCGAGTACTCTTCTCCAAATAATCTCTGGCAATATGCACCTTCTCATCTGTAATGTATCCAGCAATGGCTATGACCTCCATCCGGTCCAAGAGAGGGTTGGGTATCATTTCCACCACATTGGCGGTACAAACAAACAACACCTGCATACACAAATAAGAATATGACCCACGAGGCTCAAATTAAGGAATAACACAAAAGCATAAGTAGCTATTATCATCTGTGAACAACAAAAGCAGGAAAAAGTCAGAAAAGCTAAAATCCACGTCACCTTTTTAAGTCCTAAAAAAATAAACACAGAATAATGCATGCTCCAACTAAACAATGCAAAATTATGTAAATAAACCGTCTTTTTGGTAAACAATAGGTAAGAAGTTCCAGTGCTCCTTGCATTCTCATCAAATAGGAGCCAAATTATATAGATATGACCGAAAAGCTAGTTACTCAGAGTCCCAGAGCAGCCAAGTTATTCATAAACATCTTCAGTCTGGAAAAACTGAGAAGGTAGACAACAAACCGGTATTTTTAGAAGCACGAGAACTAACCTTTGAAAGGTCGATTGGGACATCAAGATAGTGGTCGAGAAAATTAGCATTCTGCTCTGGGTCAAGAAGTTCCAACAAGGCACTGGCCGGATCTCCAGCATGTCCTCTTCCCAGCTGCAATGAACCACAAAGTCCTTCAACATTCTGAAGTCATCTACTGCAATATTGTAATAACCATCTTGTGTCTCATTCCAGGAACCACAAAATGGTACCAAAGCTGAAATTTGATCCCAGAATTGATTTCCTAAGATTCTTGACGATCAAGACCGAAGGTCAAGAAGGTGCCTTGGACGTCAGCCGACAGTTGGAAAGGGAGGATATAAGGTCTAGGTTAAGCTCTCTACTAGGAATGTACGGTGGCCAGAGAAGTTATTGCCCATACCTTGTCAATCTCATCAATAAGGACGAGAGGATTGGCTGTTCCAACATTCTTGAGACACTGCACCATCTTCCCGGGCATTGCACCAATATATGTTCGACGATGCCCCTGAAAGCCAACTCAGGAAACACATTTAGGTGTACCTTTGCACTAGTCCTGTTATAAGAGATGATGCTTCAAATAACAATGTACAATAAAAATTACCTTGATTTCAGCGACATCAGCTAGTCCTCCAACAGAAAAGCGGAAGAACTTTCTATCCAAGGCACGTGCAATAGAGCGACCTATACTAGTTTTACCCACTCCCGGTGGACCAGATAGACAAATTATTTTACCTGGGTTTAGAACCAGATATCAGGAATAGTGCCCTCCAGCCATCTAAACCCCAGAAATCAGAGAAGTAAAACAAGAATGAAGTCACCAGGCAAATAGGAGTGCCACGTAAAGCATACATAGCCAAGGCAGAGATGCAAGCGTGAAGATACAAAATCACAGCAGATTGTCTATTTATGTTTGACAAGTCCAATCATTGAGAAGGTTTTCACAATGAATGCAGCAGACATGCCAAAATTTACTCTTGAAGAAAAGGTCCAAGGCATAAGGCATGCATGCAGGCAGAGACACAAAGTTGCGTATATGAATTATTAATGCTTCCATTTGCATATCATCTAGAATCTTCTCCTAATTAGTAGTGGACCGATCCCCACTTGTTTATGTATACACAAATTACTGAATAAAGATAATTTGAATTAACAGTCAACATGCAATTTCCAGCATTTTTCACCGCATAAAGTGCTTAGCAGGCATGTGATTAGCATGATAATGGATGATCAGCAAAAAGTCTAGTCTATTAATGGATGATCAAAAAACCAAATAAATGTCAGAGCAGCTACATTGTAGCCCTTGTAGAAAGAGTAATTTTCGTCAGTAAAACCTTTGAGATCACAGAGCACTTAACAGTGGATCCCCTATATAATAAACAGGTACTTCCACCAAAAACGGATATTTCCAAACCTCTGAAAACGGAAGACTTAACGATGGATCCCCTATATAACAAACATAGGTATTTCCAACAAGGACGGACAATTCCACCATGTAATGGGTCAATGAGCGCATTCACTTCAAAAAATATCATATATACCACGCAATAATTGATCAACAATGTAATCTCAACTCAATATCTGTGCATGTGCAAGTCAAATGGAGGAACAAGCAAGTTTTACACACCTTGGGAGGTTCCTCTGAGTTTTCCAACAGCGATGAACTCCAATATCCTTTCCTTGACATCAGTCAATCCATAATGGTCTTCATCAAGAATCTTTTGCGCTCGAAGTACATCAAAATTCTCGTCACTGGTTGAACATGAAAATTACAGAAACTTTTGAAAAGAATCAACAAATCCAAAAAATAAGCAGTACATGGCCAATCTGGCAGCCAGAACAAAAACCAACAGGAAAAAAAAAATTTGTTTATCAAACCATCAGTAAATTTTTCTTATCATACAGCAGGAAACTAATACACATGAGCCACCAGATAGAAGTACCAATGGAATCCTCATGAAAGTAGACAAGCATTAAAGAATGCACCCTCATCCAATATAATATCCGTCATTGTTGAAAAAGCCAACAGGAAACAGGAATAGGACAAAACATAAGACACTGAAGAGATCGAGTCTGTCAAACCTTTGAAAGCCAGATACCAGTAATTAAGCAATAATCACCCGTGATAGCTATACCATGGTATGTATATCTATGGTTCTAATATAGAAACCACATTCCTGATATGTATCGATTCGCAATCTCCCACCACAATAATTTGTATTACATAATATTTATAAACAGGGCAACCTAGTTAAAAAAAGCACATTAACAGAATCATCTCTGATCAATTTCAAAAATGTGGACAAACTCACAGACCTGTAATTTCCCCATGGCAGTGCAGTCAACCAATCCAGATAATTCCGAGTCACATTAAATTCACTTGAACTAGCCTCTAGTAGCTGCAATTTTGTAAGCTCTTCCTCAATAACTTGCAAAACATGAGCTGGGATTTTATCCTTGTTGGGTTCAATTCTCTCACGAAATTTTGCTGCAGCAAGTGATAAGAAACTAATGATAGACTGCTTATCTTCTGGAAACAAAGGGAAAAAAGGACGAAGCCTTCCTCTTATCCAACTCCAAATAAGAAGGCTTCAAATAGACCTGATTCCAGTATATTTAAAGAACAAGTGCAACCTGCACAGCATCTCTAGCCGGTACAAAATTGGAAGTTCTACATGAGGAACCAGCTATTGAAAAATATCTTCGGAATCTGGGTGGTCCATGGGACCATCATGGTTCTTAATTAATAAGGCGATCCTCATTATAACTGATGGTCTGAGTATCAAGCATAGAATTGCCCAAAAATTAACCATAAAGGTCCTTTTTATCCATGTTTTTCCTTTCAAGTGAATCTTAGTTAATCTCACAAAAGACAGAATCCGTCGTGCGTGGTTAGACTTTCTCAAATTCTTGCAAACTCGTTCCCAGAAAGAAATACTAAAAACATTTGAAATGTCAACCCTGTCATATGCAATAAATTTAGGCTTGCTAAAATCCACCTCATGGCATGAAAATGTGAGTACAACACAAGTTCAACTTGATGGTATTACTAGAACCAATATACTTATCAACCCACGTAAAAAAAATCCTCCTCTAATAGATCTTCTGTATGTAATTTGAGACGGGACAAACCTGAAAGAGCTGTTTTGTCATCTGTCTCCAGACCAAGCTCCTGAACCAGGGATGGTAGATTCAGTATCAAAAACCAATAAAAAACAAAAAAACAAAGAAGGAAAATATAAAACACAACTAAACCAGGCTCACATGCTGCTGATTGCCTCAGGCCCTCAACGCAGGTATCCTTCATTAGAACAGTAAGGAGCCTGGTTATAAGAAGATAAACAGGTTTAAGAAGAAGTTACCTTTTTTATAGCCTTTAGCTGCTCATTCAACAAATAACGTCGCTGCTCACCACTTATCTTTTCCTCTATAGCCTTTGCAATCGATTCCTATTAATGTGCCAAGCAAATGAAAGATGTTATAATATTTACTTAAATTTACTATTTTTTTCTGACAAGGGATTTTGCGTCTGCTTGGAGGGCCCAACTAGCAACATTAATGTCGGCGATCTCTCTGACCCCTTACTATGAGTCATCTGACTCCTAATCGAACAGATAATAGGATGAAGTTTCAATTCTCAACACAAGTGACTGAACTTTGCGTTGTCATTTAGGCTATTTAGAGAATTACCACTAAAACTGGAAAAAAAAGGTACCTGGATTCTGCTAATTTCCAGTTCTTTCTTCACAAGCTCCAGGGTAAGTTTTAAACGTTTATATACCTGGTGTTGCAACATATTCCAGACAAATAAATCAATAAAAGATCACAAAACCATAAAGGAATAAATATGATAAAGCCTACATACATCTAGCTCTTCAAGCACCGCCAAGCATTGTAATTTGTTGGCCCCAGATATAGCGGCTCCAAAGTCTGCTAATCTTGCATAATTAAATTCGCCTATATGCTGCAGATACAAATGGAGGAAAAGGATGTTACTATGATGGAATACAGAAGCGAATAGGATCAAAATTAAGTACTCTATGGTACCAAAGTCATAATCACTCGAGGGAAAAAAGGGAAGAATAAGCGCAACAAGAAAACTGGTCATCAATTCGCCTTCCCCGACAAGCATACTTTGCTGGTTAGAGCAAAGGACTGAAAATCCTTGTGTCAGTGGTTCGAATCCACTTCTAAGCAGGTGAAGGATCCAAAGGAAAGGTAAAAGAGCAGTAATGCAGAAAATGGCACACGGACAAATAAACTAAGATAAGGAAGGGAAAAAGTACAAGCAGGATGAAGAAAATGAACCTGCTGATATGTTTGAACATGATCTCTCCAGAGATTGCTTGTTTTCAGGACATCTCTGAGGGTTGATATAACCTCAAAAGATGTAGCTTTTATTACATCATCCTCCTTGTCGAATGGTAATTCCTGCAATGGAACGGGAAAGAAAGATTGGACATAGTCAGATATTTATCTACCAATGTTTCTTACTGGGACTTGTTGACCCAACTAAAATTAGAACATAAAAAAGTTAAAACATGCCTTGAGATGGTCGACTTTGACAGTGAGGGGATCCTCGCCAACCTACACCAGATTCCAGAAAGATTATTTAACTGTGACAGAGAATCATTCAACAAAAAAATAAAAAACCAGCAGCTTATATAAGTTGCAAAGTGATATAGGAAATATCATTTGAAAACATGCAGGAAAGAATATTGGTGAAATTTTGATGAAAAAACTCACCATCTCAGTCTTTCGTAGTCGTCTATGACCAATAAGAGTCACTTCGTCTCCTATGATTCTTGATATCTGGAATATTAAGTTATAAGACAGGAGAACAATAAAGTAAATCAACGTATGGTAATACAACAGCTAAATAGCATTATGTGTGATGATGAGATCGAGCACCTGGGCAAGCGTACCAACTTCATGAAGGCGATCATATAACTCTTTTCCTTTGAGGTCATGAATGCTTTTGTCTGAATCTGAGGCAGGACCCAAACTAGGATCAACACCAGGTTCATCTTTCAGGAGGAAAGCACCGCAGTATGGGGCTTGCCTTTTCCGGCACTCCTGCAGAGCTGCCAATAACTTGGGATCCTGCATAATTTTGTTATTCTGTCAAGATCATTCATCTGATGAAAATATTAAACAAGATCATCAACAAAAAAGAAGATCTTCACCTTGAAAAATATGAAATTTCGTGGACAAAAAAATCTTACTCAAAAGTTGATGCATGTTGAACTATCTAACCGTTTTAATTAACCAGTGTTCAACCCAAAAAATGCTGGAAATCCAAAATGCTTTCCGGCGCCTTCATATATAAGTGAAGGCTGGGGGGTGGGGTAGTAAATGACCTCTTTCTTTCGAGAGCACATATAGTGGCATAAGGGCATAGCATACCAATGGTGTGTCATTGACATATAGCACCAAATCTAAGCAAAGCATAACTTGTAAGATAAATTGCAAAAACACCTGCTACCAAGTATTACATAGATGTACTCTGCAAAATAAGAAAAGGAGATGATGAGACATTTTAGTCTGCTCTACCTTTACATATATCGGCATGTAAAATCCAGGAAATAAAGGCCGATGAGGCAATGGTAATGCCAAAACCTGCAACACAAAGGAAAATTATAATGCATGATGAGTTTAAGTTGAACACACGTTCATGTTTACAGCAGCAATTCAGAGTTATTTCATAATCTACTTAGAATTCCAGCACATGCCTGTAACTCACTCAAAAGAAAAATCAAACCAGCGGCACAACAGAGTACTCTAAACAGCAAGACGAAAACTGTATGATGAAGATTTTCTTTGAAGGAAGTCCTAATTAAACAAACATCAAAACCGCGTGAAATCACGGCTATGATGGGACCTCTAATGCCAATCTGTCCACACGAGCGCTTAAGCTAATCATAGGGAAAAAAAAAAAAGTTGAGCTTCCTTGAAACATGACTTGCCACCATGAATAACATCTCAACTTCTGAATCCCCACTGCCAACGGGAAATGCAACAGAAAATACATTCCGCCAAAATCATTACGGCAACAGGACTTGCCAGGACAAGAACAGCACTCTCTATAACATAATTGGTCGATTGGCAAGTATCTCTCGCTCTCATTCTCCGTGATATCGACCAAATCTCTCTTGCTACCACCAAAAATGAAAGCCAAAACTGAGCTTTTTTATCAAATCAACTTCGAAACACGAAAACTTAAACTTTATGGTAAAGCAAGATGCAATTGCTTCCCAATTACATGTTTCTTGACTTGCTGAAGAAACGGCATCATTTCCCATCCACATTGCACTAATTTCTCGCATTCGAACGACAGAGGACTCCAAAACATGCGGGATTCCAAAAGGTTAGAAAAGGAAGGATGCATCAATTCCGCACAAAAAATACGCGAGAGAGCGCCCCACCGTCAGATAATCATCGAGTCTCGGATTGGTAGGAATGATGGCGGACACGGACTTCTCCGCGGTGTCGGTCTCGGAATCGGCGGCGGCGGCTTTGCCCTCAGCCTGCGCCGCGGCCTCGGAGCCATCCTCACCGCCGCTGCCGCCGTTCGAGTCCGAGCAGAAGAACGCCCTTCGCCCCGAATTGGGGCTTCTCCCGCCCAACCCTCTCAACGCCCTGAGCAACGACGGGCCTCTCGGCTCGGCCCCGGCCCCGGCCCCGGCCCCGGCCCGGGGGCAGCCGGGCGAGAGGGGATGGACCGCGGCGCGCCGGCACGCCGAGGAAGACAGGAGCCTCAGCATCGGCGGAGGACGAGGGGAGGCGGCGTTTCGGGGGGCGCAAAATCGGATCTTGGGGGCCGGGAGCCCTAGCTTCGGGCGCGAGGGGACGCCATTGGAGGGGTTCTGCGGAGGAGGAAGAAGGAGACGAGGGCTTTTGGGTGGGGTTGCAGTTAAGCCCTGCATAAACCCTTGCTTTTGAGGAGAGAGAGAGAGAGAGGGGGTGGGAGTGGGGTAGAGAGAGAGGGTTTTCGGATGACCAAAATGCCCCTGGCTTTGGTTTTAGGGTTTTTGGCTGAGAGTTTTTGCAAGGACCAATAATTTGTATTTCAAAGGGGGTGGTGTTTGGCCACGATATTCTTTGCCCGCCTTGAAATTGTCTCCATGGTGTGTTTTGCTTATAATAAAATAGAGGAGAAGTGCATTAGAAGTCGTGCTCGTCGCGAAAGTGTAATTGAATACTAAAATTTTTAAAATATGTAATTAAGTCTTAAAACTTGCTACGAAAGTGTAATAGAGTTCTAAAACTTTCAAAAAATACAATCAAGTTCTAAAATTTATCAAATTAGTTAAATCAAGTCATTCCGTTAATTGCACTTTTTTAAAAATTTTATGACTCAATTGTATTTTTATTACAAATTTGAAGACTTTTAATATACTTCTCCTAATTAAAAAAAATTCATTGAAATCGTTTTTTACTGAGATTTGAATTTATTAATTAGATCGCATCATGCGAGTCTTTTGCGAAAAATTTTATAAAATTCCTTGATAAAATGGCCATACGGTCGAGTATATCTAATCGCCGAGTTGATTTTCAACCGTATAGATGGGAAGGATCACGAACTCGAAAAGGGTTCGGTCACTTTCAACCATACTTCGACCGGCAAGTCGTACTAAAATTACTTCACAACGTTATGGTCATTTCATATGAATGGATATTGTCTTTCGGGAATAATATGGGAACTTTTTTTTCTTTAAACTAACTTACATTGCATTCAATTGGGCTGTGAACTCATCCATGAACCAATCCTTTAGAAACCCACAACCCTTGTCTTTGTGCATATTATATGTTATTTACATTGTAGAATCTAACTATACATCTTGATTTTAACATACCGGCCAATCTCAGGGTGAGAGAAGCAAGCATAAGGAACCAGAATCCACCAACCCCACACACAAAACCTTCTGAAGATCCCTTGCCAATGCTTGTCAACTCAGCCAATGCTTTCCGGCAACAGAGATTTCTTGAGCAACCGGATCTCCATATAGTTTGGCAACATTTTTATTCTTTCTCAGTCTCTTTACATCGCCAGTTGACCAATCAACCATGATCCCAACAAATCCGCATCGACGTGTCGTGATCATGTCTATGATTCATGTCAATTTGTATCGGTGTGAAACATCTTAATTTATATTGGATCACATCGTATAATTCGTGTCTTCACTGTATAATCCGTGTCATGTCTTGGGAGGTGCAATCCGATCGACTCTAGCATTACTAGAGTTCCGAAAAGCGCCTTTCGTGGCGGGGGCAATCTTGTCATTTCGATGGGGTTTTTTCCGTATTTTTCATGTTAATTTTTGGAGTGAGGTTTTCTCTTTTCTTTTTCGGCAAGAAAACTTGCCCAAGGAGGTTTCTAGTAATGGCGGCGACCGACAAGAACATGCCTCACATGGACGTCACTCATGCGGGCTGTCTGGTAATCGTTCTCACAAAACCCCAAGACGAAGGCACACGTGCAAGCATTAGTGATTAAATAGGAAAAAAAATTCCGAATTCAGATCAAAAGATTGGATAAAATAAAGTGAGATTAGAAATTTTTTAATATCCTCCGAATTATAAAAAAAGTCATCATTTACCACCCGCCTGAGTGGCGCTGCTGGAGCGCGCACTCTTCCTCTCGCAAAAGGTTGAGTGTTCGAATCCCGGGCGCCGCAGGGTGACTTAACCGGTGGCACGTGTGTGGTGGCTAGCACGTGTCGCCCCCAGGGTTTACTTCCCGGCTGTCGGCCGTACGGGGGTTCCCTGGGTTATCAAAAAAATAAAAATAAAAATAAAAATAAAAAAAGTCATCATGTAAGATTTGAAGGAATTTGAGTAATAAAATTTGTTTGGACGCAAGCCAAGAGGAAAAAAGAGAAAAAAATACTTTATTATAAAAATATCTTTATAGGTATTTATGGATAAATATAAAATGAGGGTAAAAGCTAGAGAGAAGAATAAATTTTTTTATTGATAAAATACAAAAAAAAAAAGTTACCGGACCATCTTTAAAATTTGTCTTAATTCCCTTTTGTCTCCATCTTTTTGCCCTCCATCCAAATATAGTTGTGCTTTTGAAGTCCTTCATTTTCCCCTCTGATCTCTCCTTAACAAATCGGATAACAGCAGCAAGATTGCCCTAGCTTCATGCGGCATTTACTTGAGTGTTATAACATTTTTTTCATTTACTTAAATGCCACAAATTTGAAAAATCGATTACTTAAGTATTATCAGCTACTTGTGTCGTTGGTATATCCAATATAGACGCCGGTCGTCCTACATGACACTATCGACGCCGATGTGGACCATTTTTGTAATTTTTTTCACTCACTTAAGTACCACAAATTTGAAAAATCGATTACTTAAATGCCACAAATTTGAAAAACCGATTACTTAAGTGTCATAAACAATTTGCCTCATTATAAAAAATCCGCCGCTGGCCTCGTCTAAATCTGGCGACGGCCTTCACAGCCCCGGCCGCAAGTGAGGCAGCCTCGCTCAAATCTGGTGAGGGTCTTCGCACACTCATAGGTCGCAGACGAGGCGGCCTTGCCGCAAAGGCCCTCACCCGTAGCTAGCAATGGCCTCGCCTAGGGCCTTTACAGCCCCATCTGAAGTGGCTAGCAAGGGTCACCTAGAGGGGGGTGAATAGGTGATCCTAAACAGTTTTTTAATATTTATGCGGAAATAAAACAAATCACAAAAGAGTCTGAATAAAATTCAAATTCAAGACAGATTATTTAGGAGGTGTTCTGATGTGCAGAATATAAAGTAAGAGATAAGGAATAGAGAATCTGCACACACGTTTATAGTGGTTCGGCTTATAGCAAGCCTACGTCCACTCTCCCACGCTTACGGCCTGCTAGCTGGATTTCACTAAATAATCAAGAGGAATTTACAGATTCTGAGTGATATCACTCTCGTGTATGATAGGACTCTCTATCTCACACAATCACTCTTACAAAGTAACCTTCAAGTTCTAAACTTTTTGGCTTAGAAAAACAAGAGAAATGATTGGAGTATGCTCAGACTTTGGACTTGTTGATTCTTGATTCTGTTCTCTCCTTCAGCTGCTCGTTGATCTCCTTAAATACTCCTCTTCATCCAAACTAGCCGTTGGACAGCATTCAGAGGATCATCTTCCAATTTTCATCTTGGACAGATTTGTATAATAAAAATTGAGTAGCCGTTGGATGACAGATTCTGAATCCCGCTGATTCTGGTCGCTCATACAATCAGAATCTTGGTTTCCATAAGTAGAGTTTTGTCCGTAGTATTGCATTCTTGTCATAATATTTGATTTGTCAATCAATTTAATTAAGATTGAAACAATCAAAACTTTCCTTCTATGAAATCCATACCAGATCACTAGCTGTTATGTTGAGTTCTGAGTTCTGCGTTTGAATAATTTTAGCGTCTGCGTCTGCTTCTGAAAGTCTCATCTTCTGCGTCTGCTTCTGAAAAATTTAGCTTCTGAATCTGAACTTTCTCATTCTGTATCTGAATAACTTCTGCGTCTGAATCTTAGAACAAAGATTATGTGGGTCTTCAATAAAGTCTGAACTTTTCTTTTTAAGTTTGAGCTTTTCTCATTCTGAGTTTAAACTTCTCATTCTGATAGCTTGTGAAGTCTGAAAAACTTCCTTCTGAGCTTCCAGAGTATATATATAAACATACCTGGAATAGAATAAGTATCAGATATACAATAACATAGAAAGTTTTGTCAACTTCAAAATTAATAGGAGTTTTCCTCAACACCATCTGCCGAGGGCAGGGCCTTTGAGGTTGGTGTACAATAATAAAAAATCAATTTTTTTAATATAAAAAAATTCATGTAGGAAGATATGTTAGAAGTGGCACTCGAGTGATCAATTTTACTTTAATGTGGCACTTAAGTAAGCAGAAAAAAACGATTTATGACACTCAAATAAACATCATATGAAAGTTATACCACTCATCCTATTTTTATCCCTTAACAAACATAGTGTTAGCCTTAAGATTAGTCAATACACGATTTAGGTGTTTTGATTGTCAGCATAACAGGTTATGAGGTAAAAGAAAACAAATCAAACTCCAAAAATGCCATGGAAAAGGCCGTATTTTTTAGGGATAAGTATACCGAAAATCTTAAAATTTGTTGTGAAAGTGCGGTTAAGTTCTAAAACTTTCAAAAAATTCAATTAAATCATAAAGCTTATCAAATTGATATAATCATTCCGATGTTCATTTGACTCATGAAGAAAGCTAACATTGCATTTTTTATTATTTTCTCTCTTCTGCATGGCAATAACTTTAAATAAAGTATAATGTACAAGACTAAAACGACATCATTTTGGTGCAAATCTTAGTTTTTATCCAAATATTACTTATCTTAAAGATCGAAAGTTTTTTTTTCTTAAAAAAGGAGCCACGGAGCCCTCGTGTGTGCTCGTGAAGGGCATGGATGGAGCAAGGCCACCGCCCCAACGCCGACCACGTGCGAGGGTTGGCGACCCTCATCCAAATCTAGGCAAGGCTCGCCAGCCATTATTGAGGCCCCAATGAGCCTCATCGGCCTTGCCAGCAATGTTGGGGCGGCACCACCCAAGCCCTTCGTGGCCACACGCAAGGGCCCTTTGCCTCTTTCTTTTTTATTTTACTATTATCCTTTTATTTATTAATCTAATTTAAGTAATATTTTGGTAAAAACTAAGCTTTGGACTAAAATGACTATTTTATTCTTATACTTCAAGCTTTAGTTAAAGTTATTGTCACGTAATAGAGAGAAAATAATTAAAAAAATGACAATGCTAGCATTTAACGTTAGTCAAATTGACAGAGTTAACGAAAGAGGTTTATTGCATTAAATTGAGGGAAATTATCAAATAAGGACCCAAAGTGGGTGCCTTTTTTCAAAAGAGGACCTCAAGTGAACAAGGTATCAATTAAGGACCCAAAGTGCTAAACTAGTATCAAATAAGGACCGGAGCTCGCCGGCCGGTCAAATGTTCGCCGGCCGGCGACCGGCCGACATTTCCGGTACCGGAATAGGGGCACTTTTGTCCAATTTGTTTTTTCTTTTCTTCTTCCCAAGTCGCCGGTCCGGTGACCGGTGACCGGGCCAGAGCTGAGGCCGGCGAGAGCTCGAGCTCACCGGCCATCTGGGCGAGCTCGGGTGGCGAGCTCTGCCCAAATCTGGGCGAGCTCGAGCTCGCCGGCCATGGCGAGCTCCACCCAGATCTGGGCGAGCTCGAGCTCGCCGGCCATGGCGAGCTTCGCCTAGATCTGGGCGAGCTCGAGGAGGCCGGCCTCGCCCGGATCGCGTAGTCGAGGGCCTTGGCGGGGCCGTCGCCGGAGGCAATGGTATTGCGCGCGAGCTTGAGGAGGAAGGGCCCGAGATCCGGGTTGTCGAGGGCCGCATTGGGCGGGGTAGGGCTGGCAGCGAAGCTCGGGGACTCCGGCGGGGGCTTCCGTGGGGAGAACTTGGAGCGGGAAGGGGAGGGGGAGGGTGCCATGGCCGGCGAGCTCGAGCTCGCTGAGACCGGCGAGAGCTGAGCTTGAGCTTGCGGGCCATTTGGGCGAGCTCCGCCCTCGTCGGCCCGCACAGCCATGGCAAGGGCCGGCATGAGCTCGAGCTCGCCATGGCCGGCGAGCTCGAGCTCGCCCAGATCTGGGCGGAGCTCGCCATGGCCGGCGAGCTCGAGCTCGCTGAGACCGGCGAGAGCTCGAGCTCCGCCCTTGCCGGCCCGCACAGCCATGGCGAGGGCCCGCATGAGCTCGAGCTCGAGCTCGCCCAAATGTCCGGCGAGCTCGAGCCCTCGCCCTCCGCCGGCGAGGGTCGCCCTCACCCGCCCGACGCCAGCGTGGGCGACCCTCGACTAGGCGGGCGAGGGCTACGGCAGCCTCCGCCTGAGGCCGGCAACCTCCGCCGGCCCCGGCTATGGCCGGCGGAGGGAAGAGAAAAAAAAAGAAAAAAAAAACAAGGACGAAATGTACTGTTTCGGTTGCCGGAACAGTAACTGTGCTCGCCGGCCGGTGAGATTTGACCAGCCGGCGAACCCGGGCCCTTACCTGAGACAAATTGAGTACTTTGGGCCCTTATTTGAAACTGATTGGGCACTTCATGTCCTTATTTGACACCATATTCACTTTGGGTCCTCTTTTGAGAAAATGACCCCACTTGGGGTCCCTAATTGGAATTTTCCCTTAAATTGACAAGTTTTAGGACTATCTCGTGATATTCAATGTATTTAAAGGAGGGTAAAGTCTATCTCGTGATTGAGTCATGTGGGCAATTTGCGCTACTTCCTCCACCTATCATGTTGTAAAAGTTCGACATCAAAGATTTTATGTAATATTGAGTAATTAATATATCCAGTTGGCCCAAAAGTCATTGATTTAAATTTTTGAGTGAATATAGATTCAACTAGATATGTTGAGAAACTCGGGCTCGAGCTCAAACTTCCTCTTGGCGATCTCCCCAATTGGGCTTCAGCAACGCGTCCCAATATGTCCCATCTAACATTAAATAGTCTTATGTTGTGTTTGGCAATTAATACCTAATTAAAGACATTTTGAGTAGACCTGATGATGGATCTGATGCATGGACATGCCCGATTCCGGGCTTTGGGGACAGTCATTCATCCAGGCCGCTAGGGGCACACGGACCAACCCAAATGTCAAAAACATCTGCCGGACAGATTGGGCTAAGTCACTTTCTTATAATGTCTAATCCAATGTATTTAGGCCCATTCAAAAGATTGAACATGTAAGAGGAGGGCTTGAGCAATGTCTCCCGGGCTTTGATGTTAGGCTTGGCTCAGCCCTCCCCGGCCAAAGAGCCCAGTAAAATTTAGAAGGATTAGTCCATTGATCGTATCTTTTAGCTCTCTTTCACAACAGTGGGGTGTTCGAATTGAACTGATTAGTCTAATCAAATCCCAGCAGTCCTACCTTCTCTTAGCAATAGGATGGGATTAGCGATGACTTGGATAAGATGGTCTTGGTTTTGACCCTAACGGATAATTTTTTTAAGAGTCTTGTTAATGAGTATTCTTAAGACGTTGATTAATCACACTCAATAAGGAAAAGCTTTCATTTTCAATGTAAAGATTGTGCATCACACGACTGTGCTTTGAATAAATTAGCCATAGCCAAGCGGTCTAATTTAACAATCGCGAAAGAGTAAAGGGCTGTGTCATGAGAATTATCGGCCATCAAAAGAGGGAAGAAAATTACGGAAATTACAGAACGATAGATAGGGTTTGTACTTTGCGTCTCTGAGGAAAAGCAAACCTCTATTTTGGTCTGGAAATGATAGATCGTTTAGTTTATAATTTTTATGGCAAATTCAGCATTTAAATCCGAGCATCTACCACCATTAACATTACCTTGCAAGGAGAATCTTACACATTACATGTAAACGATGGGATTCGCGCACATTATGAGATTAGCTGAGTCGAAAAGTTTTGATATTCCGTGTATTTAAAGAATTGATATTTTGTAAACAAATGCTCCGTAATAGTAGTTAAACATCCACATCACAAAATTTTGTCATTTTCAAAGTATTGTCGTGTTATGCACAATCAATACATTAAAATGAAAATTTTCTATATCAATAATTTTTGTCATTTTCAAAGCACTGTAGTGTATGATTAACCCCGGTGCACTATAAAGTACTCACTAACAAGACTTTCACAAAAAAAAAATGATCTGATAGGGTCCAAGCCAATTCCGTCTCATCCAAGTCATCAGTTATTCCATTTTATTACTAAGAGATAGCAGGACTGTCGGGATTCAATTAGACTAATCGGTTCGATTCGAACATTCCATTGTTATCAAAGCCATTTAAAGATATTGATCAATGGACTAATCCTTATAAAGTTACTGGGCCCTTAGCCAAAGCCTAAGATCATATCCTGAGATATATTGCTCAAGCTCTCCTCTTTAGAGGATCCCGATCGAATTGTGACAACATTTGGAGATTTGTATTGAACCTTTTTAGATGCTTTCTTCCTATAATAATCGTAATTCAATATCGAAAAAGACTCATGTCCTTTGACATATGGCAAAAGCAAAAAATGAGACGCAAATTGCCCACACGATTCAATCCAAGAAAGACTCGATCACAAGGAAGCAAAAGACATGAAGAGTTCTCACTCCACAAAGAAAAGGTCTCTCTCTCCATCAATAATGAAACTTGAGTTGTTTTAGGAAATCGTTTTTGAACAGTTGCTGAATAAGGAAGATTAATTTGTGGAAAACATATGCTGCTTAAACTTAAACGAGGGGTGCCAATAGGCATGCGGAGCTACTGGTAAAGGGATTGGGAGGATAGGGATGCTAGTATCACAAATGCAAGGTTGGACTCTCACGCTTTGCACGAGGCAAAGCAAAGATTAAAAAGTGAGGAGAGTTAAAGATAGGATAGACAAAAAAAAAACCCTTAAACTAGGGATGAACTCACAACCAAAAAAAAAAACTAGGGATGAACCATTAAATTGGCTTTAGGTTAAAATGTTTTGGACTAAATTAGTACCATTAAAATGTTTAAGACTAGATCGGCATCAATATACAATAAGTTTATGACTTTTCTGATACTTTTCTCTTTTTAACAAGTATTTCTAACTAGATGTCATTAGTCCTCATTGTAGCTTTTAATATCGCCCCTCTTGCAATATCTAATATGATGCCGAGGAAGCCTAAAACATACAAATCCAATTTGTTCGGTCCTTGGGTAAAGGGGTAAAAGGGACACGCGAGGAACCAAATTCGAGAGATTTGCATAACTTGAAATCAAGTGCGTAAATATCTTTTAAGCTCTCTAGAGTTATGAGTCTTGAGTTACATTTCTTCTAACTGATAAGTGTCGAGTCGTGTCGGTTTGAAGTGGCAGACACGCGTCTTGTTATATTCGGTGGTGCTCATCGGCGAGCACGCGCCGCGCTCGAATCTGTGTTCCTGTTCCTGCACACGAGAACTCTTTTCAGTTCTGGTTTTGCAGCAATTTGCAGCTGCCTTTGGCAACCCATTGGATGGAGAATTCCAGAAAGCGTCCACTGACGTCGCTGTCTGCAATAATCAAAGATGGGAAAGTGCATCCAAAGTGGAGCCAAAGTCGCAGTTTTGGTTGGACGTGAAGAATCAACGCACGGGAGCGTGTCGAGCACACGAAGTCATGTGCCGGATGAGTTACGCTGGTGCTGAATGCTGATCGGGACAAGTCTTTCTTCTGTTCACTGGTCCATGCAGTGCAGGCATACACAGCTGCATTTGCCTCCATGACAGGATGCGCCAAGATTGGTCAACTATCACCCCTCGCCACACGCTATAGGGAAGAAGATCATATCGCCTCAATTTGGTTCCCCACATCAAATCTCAATTATACTATATCTCATTGAAAAACCTAAACATAAGTGCCCGTATAACGTTTCGCGGTATAATTGGTTTTATCCTCCACATCTTCTTAAAATGCATCTGTTGGTCTTTTTTTTCCTCCTCTTTTCGTTGAGTATTGTGTGGTCATTGATAGAACAGATAGTTACGAGGTCACCTCCATAACTTGGATGGCATGGTTAATGCATAACTACGCCTCGAGTACATAGGTTACAATAATTCGGTCATTGTCGTGAGGTATGTGCGAATTAGACGAGAGAGCTTTATGAAGGTGGATTGCAGGTGGATTGAAAGTACCATCGAAACATTTCCCTTGGATATGAGATTGAAAAAGAAATTTAAGTCGGGGAGGGAAAATTAGCAATCATCAAAGTATAATTATTGATTTTTTTTGGTCAAATAATTATTGATTAAGAGAGTGCCTAATTATGACATCATATTATTGTATTACCCAACTAGTGTGAACTGCGGATGATGCTGTTTACTTGAGATTAATATACCCGCGAAGAAATATATTCATTTTATAGCTGAAGAACCACACTACGTTTGGTTCATCTGGGTTATCTTATGGAGTGAGAGAGAAGGAGAGCAGTGTGAAAAGACCAGCCAAAGAGAATCTAAATGTCACCACACACATTTCTGGAAACATCAGACAAGGACATGTTCAATGTTATCGCTTGCTTACCTATGTAAGGAGTTTTTAATTACTTATTTTGGGTTTGAAACCTTTTACTCTTAGAGTTAATACCATGAAATACCCCAAACCAATACACTTATAACAAATTTACCTCGAACTAATTTTTTGACCATCAAAAACCCCAAACTTGTATACTCGTGACAAATTTACCATTCATTAAATTAGATTAATATAACGAAAAATCACAAATTGATAAACTTATGACAAACAGAAGGGTAAAACCCTAAACCGGTACACCGGTCAACTGCCGCATGTGATCCAACTTAGCAATTTGACAGTAAAATTTAACAAAAACTAATAAAAGGTAAATTTATCACAGGTGTACTAGTTTGGAATTTTTCATGGTATTAACCCTTAATGTTATTGTAAAAACTAGCTATTGAATAATAAAATAAACATAATAAGGAAAGTTAATTAGACATTAAGGCTCCGTTCGTTTACCGGAAAATATTCTCTTTTTGGAAAATATTTTTCCGGAAGTCATTTTCCTGAAAAATGTTTTCCTGGAACACAATTTTCTGGCATTCGGCTAAAATTTGAAAAAGTTTCGGAAAATATTTTCTGGTGTTCGGCGATCAGCGACCGGCGGCGGCGGGCGACCGGCGGCGGCGGCGGCGGGGGGCGGCGGCAACCGGCAGTGGCCGGCGACCGGTGGGCGATAGCAGTGACCGGCGATCAACTTCCTCTCCCACGGAAAACACTTTCCCTTCCATGGGCAATTTTGCCTTGACTTTGGGGGAAAATAATTTCCTTTTTGTGAAAAGAGGAAATCATTTTCCTCAAAACAATGAAAGATTTGGGGGTGGGGAAGGAAAAATGTTTTCTCACGGAAAACATTTCCACCCTCGAACACTGGAAAATGCTGAAAATGTTTTCCGGAAAAATATTTTTCCGAAAATGAACAGAGCCTAAATTTACGTGGTTCGATCAATATGAGTTACTCCACAAAAAAGAAAAAAACTCCGTTATTACTCAAATCCTTTTGTGTGCTTATGAATAAAAATTGAATGACGAAGTGAGATAGAAGACTTAATTTGTCTCGTTAATCCAATATACAATAAATTGACAGGACCATCCTCATAGTCTTTCCTAATCCCTCCTAATCTTTTGTTTCCGTCTTTTTTCCCTCCAACCAAACACGATCATGCTTTTAGAGCCCTCTCTCTTCTCTCCCAATCCCTCTTTCACAAACATAGCGTTAATCTCGTGATTAGTTGCCACTCGTGTTGGGTATCTTGACTTTCAATATCTGTCAACCTCAAATTCAAAGAAACTCCGCGAAAAGGCCATATATGTTATAAGATGATAAATAAACTTATCTTACCAAATAATAAACAAAATGGTAGCGAGTTTTGAGAACTAGCCCAAATCGAGAATCGGACCAAACCGGCTTGGACCGATCAGTTCAAGGCTGATTCAAGGGAGAATAGGTATGATTCCTGATTTCACAAACCTAGAATCGGTTTTGGATCGGTCCAATTCTCGGTTCTAAGATCGGAACAACCAATTCTACCTGGAATTGACTTAACCAGTCCAGCTCTTAGGTTGAACTGGTTCTAAACCGATTTTGAAATCTCTTGTAGAAAAAAAAGAAATACTTTTACCCAATCAAAAGGTCTTGAAAATGAACAAACATCAATATAATCACTTAACCAAAAAATGTGTATTATAGTAAAATGGCGGGACTTTTATATTTTATTACAAGAGTTTGGTTTTTGGTTTAATACATAAAACCGATTCCCAAATAGAGCTGCACCAAAATCTGTTGGTGTAGATACCGAAGGTTCCAGCTGACCAATTCGGTTTCTGATTTCGATCTTTTGGAATCGAGGGTCATAGAGTCAGTTCCTGGTTTTATGCCGGGAAGCGACCCACTCTAGTTTGGTTGGATATTGCTAAAGTGGATGCCGAACGACCTACGTGGCATGGCCGGCACTGACGTGGACATTTTTTTTAATAATTTTTGAATTTTTTCTTTTTTTATCTCTTTTTTTCCTTTCCTTTTTCTCTCTTTTTTTCTTCATCCTCCTTTATGTGGTCGACGAGAGTAAGCACCTGCGAGGCCGCCCCTTGCCAAATCTGGTAAGCCCAAGCGTGGCCTAGGTGAAGGCGGCCTCGCCGGGCATCACCTGGGCCAGGACGAGGCCAACCCTCGTCCAGGCCACGCTTGGGCTCACCAAATCTAATGAGGGCGGCCTCATAAGCTCTCACCATCGATGGCCATGGCCTTGTCAGCCACCAGAGGAAGGAGGAGGAAAAAAAGAAAGAAAAAAAGAGAGGGAAAAATAAAAAAATTAAAAATTGTTAAAAAAATATCCAAGTCAGCGCCGGCTATGCCACGTAAGTTGGCCAGCATCAATGTTAGTAATATCCAGCCAAAATTAGTCGAAAGGATTGAATGGGCTCTAGGTCAAATGTAATAGAATTATGACTTTTCTGACACTTTTCCCTTGTTAAAAATGTTATATACTATATAAGAAAAGATAATTAAATACCATTCTGATATATTTTGAGCTCACTAAATATCTCCAACCTAAAAGTTAAGGGACAACCTGGTGTGATAATAAAGCTGACCCAGGATACCATTTGAAGCGATTAAAAAAAGGTTATCAAGTATATTTAAAGATCATATCCAACTTAGCGGCATGTCCAATTGATTTTCCATTCCGGTAATTTTGTTTAAGTAGTTAGTTTATTTTTCCCTAAAAGTAAGTGTGTCGTTTTCGATGAAAGGTAAGTCGGAGAAATTATGATTTTTTTTATCCCCAATACAAAGTGGACCTTACTATTATTATCTTTTTATCTTCTATTCTCCCGATTGTCTCAAGGACAAAGGCTCTTTCAAAGATGTCCTCTCGTTTCCAATTCAATGTCGAGTAGTCGCATTGCGTAGTTACAATTTGTTAATTCGTGAAAGCAACTCCACAGGCGACTAGGCAATAATAATGTGGACTCTTACTTCTCAAAAGTGGCACTTTTCATGCCGGTCCACAATTCATATTATTTCAATTAATCTATTCCGTGGAAGCATAGATGTCTAGATTCAGAAAACGACTTCCTCTTAGTAATTCCTTCTTTTTTTATTCTTTTTTTTTCGGGTTTTTGACTTCGAACATGGGAATTTCCTATCAAGTAACCGTTCGAAATAGTGTCGCACCAATCAAGTCTATCGCAATTCAAATCAATTAAAGGGCGGAAATTTGAAAATTAGAAAAATAAAAGCATCCAAGATCATGTCAAAACATGAGGACATCTCCAAAGGTACAACGAATCCAATCGATGACCGGCGCACTACAAAAGCGGTGGCTCATCTCTCACTTGCACCGCTGAAATTGAGGGGGAAAGTGCAAGAATAAAAGAATGATTGAGGATAAAAACAGCACTAACGCCATATTTTCTTTAAATATTTAATTTGTACTTACTATGGGCTTCTCTTCTTTTTCCCCTTTGGAAAAGAAAATTAAGATGAAATGAAAATAAAAGCAGCTTCGATGACATTGATATGTCAACACAATGAAGCTTTTTAGAGGGTGGCCATCCGAAGGTATCTAGAGCCACCACTTTTTTAGGTATGATCCGACAGATGGTATAATTTAAAATTGCCAAAAAACTGATCAAGAAGTAAAATCTATGATGGCGCCAACGAGGAGAATATGTAAAAGTGAAAATATGGCTCAATGGGGCCTTTAATTTAAAATCGCTACTTTTTAGCGAGCGATACACAAAAAAAGTCCCGAACCATTTGCACGGAGATAATTACAAAAAAAAAATCACAAACCTATTGCATAGATGCCAATAAAGTATTAAACTTTTCAATTTGATCAATTTAATTCTAAACCTTTCGACAATTTGTCAATATAGTACTTCTAGCCAGTTTAGACAAGAAATCGTTGACGTGGACGTCGGCCGTCTGATGTGACATGACCGGCGATAATGTTGACAATTTTTGAAACTTTTTTTAAAAATTCTGAATTTTTTTCTTTTTTTTTTCCATTTTTTTATTTTATTTAGAAAAAATACAAAAATTATCCACGTTCATTGCCGCCCAACATTTATATCAAGGATTTCTAGTGAAAATTGGCCGAAATGACTATTTGGGTAAATCGTTAGAAGTTTTAAGACTAAATTGATCAAATTGAAAAGTTTAGCATCGAAAGCATCCGCATAATAGGTTTACGACTTTTTTGGTAATTTTCTCCATCTGTACAAGAAGAGTTTTAAATCTTTCAATTCATGCAAGATTTTGAATTTGTTTAACGACTCATATACTTTTAGTGAATGATGCAAGCATAGCTCCTTATTGTATAGGAAATATTCGTGGTAAATTTTTGCCACATGTTTCGAAAAAGTAATAAAAAAAATCACATTAACACTCTTTGTTGTAGTTTAAATCGGATGGAGTTAACGGAAGTAGTTAATTGCACTAATTGAACATGGTTTCAGGGCTTGAACACACTATTTAAGAGTTTTGAGATTTGACTACACTTCTGAGATAGATTTAGGGTTTCGGGTGCACTTTCTCGAAAAGAAAAACATCAAAAGGAAGAGAAAGAGGACCGGTAAAGTTGTTGAACATGGAGGCGTGAATTAGAATTAGATTGTGCCTCCATGTCGTTTTGTCCTCTATGTGATTGAGGTCGCATCCCTCTCTCTCTCTCTCTTTTGTTGGGGATTTAGGGTTGTCGTGGCGACAATGGATGCCATGTCAACTCCACATGTCTGCTCCGATGCCACGTAGGAACTACGATATTGATCTGTCAAAAATTTCACTGATAATTATAACTTGGATCGATTAGGAGTAGGATAAGTATTAGCGCAGGGATCAAATGTAATCATCCCATTGTGACCACAAAAGTTGCAGCCAATTATAATAAGGTGAATAGTGAAAAGTGACCGCCCCACGTAGAGCAATGCTAAAGATTAACGACCATAGACTTACAAAATATTTTAAAATATTTTTTTATCTTAGTATTTTAGCATTATATATATTCGAAAATCATAGACATTTATATATTTCTTATTTCAAATTAAGGTTAAATAGATCTACTGGCTCTAACAAGAGAATCTATATATGTAATTCTTTTGAAAATGAAGGAACATATATACCTATTTAATGTAATTCCATAAGAAGGAGAGCATCACATGATTTTTTCTGAGCAAGATTAAGATATCAAAGCGCACGGATGTCGATCTAATTCTCATTATCCAATGTCAATAATTAATGCTTACTAAAAAATTTGAAATACTTAGTTTCGTTTGTTTTGAGGAAAATAAAAGGGTTAGAAAATATTTTCGTAAAAATGATTGCTCGTATTGCTTAAAATAATTAGACAATGAAAAATTTTCTCATTATCAACAACAGTTTATGTCTAAACTTTTTCATAAATAACGAAAATATTTTTTGTTCATTCATTTTTCGCGAAACAAATAAATCCTTAGTCAAATAAGAAACCACGTTTGGCACACTCAAAAGCAAAGGATGTAGAATAAAACGAAAAGAAAAGTCAGCCAGAGTCGCAGAACGCCCTTGGATTATGAGCTGATCTACGCGACAACGATGCTGAAGCAAATTGACGTACACGCTTTCGCTAGATTAGGGTTTACACATAGTAAAATGATCTTTCTTGTGAGAATCTCTGCGTTCACACGGAGAACACGCACGCTGCAGTCCCTGCAATAGATACGCTCTGCAAATCCTACGTACGGAAAACTACTCGTGTCCCATAAAGCAAATTTCTGAGATGGATTGATCAAGAAGAGTGATTACTTAATACCTCACGACCCTGTTCTTCATGTAATCATCGTATTATTCTATTGCCCGTCCGTGTGTGAACCGTGCGTGATGCTGTCTTCCCAGAGATTGGGATGCCCTCCAGGAGACTTTATTCATTTTGTAAGCTGAAGCATCTCACTGCGTCTTCGTTCGCCTGGTGTGTCTTGCGGGAGTGAGAACGGGAGCCGTGTGAAAAGAGCCGCCGGAGAGAATCTACACACCGGCCCGAGAGACATGTTTAGAAACGTCACCCAAAAGACATGCTTAGCGTTGTCGTAACTCATCCTGGGGTTGGAAACCTCTTAACTTCATATCGAAGGGGGCCTAAATGTCAACTTCTGCCTGCGTCGTCTATGTCAGTTTTCACGCGGACATCTTTGGAAACGTCAAGACAAAGACATGTTTGTAATCTTGGGGTTGGAAACCTTTGAACTTCGTATCGAAAGGGCCTAAATGTCAACTTCTGCCTGCATCGTCTATGTCAGTTTTCGTTCATCCTGTTTCTTGATCTTTGAAACTATGTATCTCATTTGGATGGAAGCGGGAGATATTAACCTTTTTCCACATGAATTTTCCATTCATTTGCCGAAAAAGAAACGGCGGGGGGTGGGGATCGGGGAGCCGTTGGGGTTGGGGGGGGGG
This sequence comes from Syzygium jambos, assembly GCA_031216235.1. NCBI lineage: Eukaryota > Viridiplantae > Streptophyta > Magnoliopsida > Myrtales > Myrtaceae > Syzygium > Syzygium jambos. The sequence continues at coordinate 22,018,473 of CM062221.1, read as the reverse complement.
GTGCGGAAATAGCATCACGCCACGCGTCATTAGCTTCGAGTCATTCTGAACACTAAACTAAGATTGGTTTAGAATCATGTTCCAGTCAATTTCAACTTTTTTGTTGCCTTTCAGGAGATGTACATGCACCCATTGCAAGGGTCAAGTTTTCTGCATAGAACATTGCTAGTTTTCAACCCAGCGCTTCAATTTTTTTTTTTATCTCACGAGAAAAAGTTTTGATCGTTCTTTCATACGCATGTAATTCACAATTTGAAATCTCAAACTTCAATGATTTTGTCAACTTGATCTTTAGAGATAAATAATGTCACGGAATAATGTCAATGACATGCGATGATAATAAAATTGACAAAGTAAGATGTAGCGTAATCGATACTGCAAGTGGATCGAACCCATCTATCCATATGAACTTTAACTACAGAGAAAAAATGAAAAACCACAATAAAGTCTCCAACACAAATTATATAATACGGGGAAAATAGCACAGCCCTCCACACAACGTGGCCCCACAAGCCCTCCATAAATAGTCAACCATGGGAACCCTAGATGTTGTCACAATGGAGCTGCTCTTGTGAGGAGGATCACATCGCTCTTTCTCTCTCTCTCAATTTTCAAACATTTCCTTCTTCATCTCCTGTGTAAACTCCTGCCTCCATAACCTCATAGTGTCGACATGGGATGCCAACAAGACCCTCTTGTCCAAAGAGTATGCGAACTGTACGAGAAGATCTCGGGCCTCGAGTCTCTCAAACCATGCAAGGATGTCAACATGCTCTTCACTCAGCTTGTCCTCACGTGCATGCCACCAAACTATCCAATTGATGTCACAAAACTATGCAAAAAGGTGCAAGAAACGAGGTCCAACCTCATCAAGCTTTGTGGCGAAGCTGAGGGTCTATTGGAGAGCCACTACGCCTCCATCTTGGCCTCATATGACAACCCGATTGACCACCTTCACATCTTCCCCTACTTCACCAACTACCTCAAGCTAAGCAAACTTGAGTTCAATATCTTGAGCCAGCACCACTCAGGGCGCGAGCCGAACCGTGTCGCCTTCGTGGGCTCCGGCCCGCTCCCACTAACCTCGATTGTCCTAGCCTCTAACCACCTGACCAAGACTGATTTCCACAACTATGACATTGACCCCTCAGCCAATTCCCAGGCACTCCAATTGGTCTCGCCTGACCCTGACCTGTCCAAGAGAATGTTCTTTCACACCACAGATATAATGGAGGTCACATGTGCCTTGAGGGACTATGATGTCATTTTCTTGGCAGCTTTGGTGGGTATGGAGAAGGAGCAGAAAATTAGGGTTATTGAGCATCTGGCCAAGTACATGGCCAATGGCTCAATCTTGATGCTTAGGAGTGCACAAGGGGCTAGGGCTTTTCTGTATCCTGTGGTCGAGGCCAGTGACCTAAGAGGGTTCCAGGTTCTCTCGGTGTTTCATCCCACGGATGAGGTGATCAACTCGGTCATCATCGCCCGCAAGTGCTCGGCACTCAATCATGAAAAGGGATCGTTGCTCGGACCCATCATAATGCCTAACAAGTGCTGTGAGATCCACCAGGTCTTCAATCCTCTCAACCATGGGAGTATTGTTGAGGAGTTGACCATTGAGGAGAAATCATCCTAAAGACGCTCCGTCCTATTCTCTCTCTATCTCTAGGTTCGGCTACAAGCATCTTTTTTCACGAAAGTGTTTTTAACTTGTCGCCTCGGCGATGTAGGGTTTGTGCGTCGTCTTTTGCATTTTCATGTCTAGACATAATTCCGATCTATATTCGTGAAAGTTCCGGACCTTTTTCTTTTTTCTTTTTCTGCTTTACAGGTGGTTTGCGGATGTTATGTTGTTCCTCCATGTAATCTCATGTAATGCCCAATCGGTCATCAAATGTTTTAAGAATTACCTAATATTAGTAAATTGTCCTTTTCTATGGCAGATAACAAGATTGTCGTTTTTCACATTATGGAAGTCTCTGTGCTTTGTATTCAAGCCTAAGAGTATACTGTACTGGTTTGGGGAAAAAAGTAGAAACATCAAATGCATGGAAGTGTGATGTAAGAACAGCTATATTTGACAGACTAACCGAACTGGCTGGTGCAATGATTTGATTCATCTTCTTGACAGTTATGTTGTGGTTATTCATGTGGGGACTATATCTAGATGGTGAGATGCGACGGTGAGTAGAGGGAGGGAGGAGATAATAGGAGAAAGAGAGACCATTTTGATTGATTTGTTGAACGATGTTGCTGCTGCTATGCTGTTTTGTTTGTATCTCGCAATCATGTCGTGTCGTTTCAATAATGCAAATTGCCCAGAGAGAGAGAGAGAGAGAGATTGAGAGAGAGACAGAGAGAGTTTGATGAACCGAAGGTGATGGGTGCCTTCGTTTGCATCTGTTGTTTGGCAATGGAAATGGACACTTCCTTGAAGATTGCCCCCAATTGATTGGTGCTGTGCATCATTGAATTCAAGGGCCTTTTCCGAAATTTTGTTTTCTTCTCGTTTTGATTGGACCTAAGTTTGCCAGATGAAAACATGGGGGGATAAAGTACCTTTATCTTTTTCGAGATTTGTGGCGAGGGCACAGAGGATTAGATGCATGATTTGACCGAGGGGTAGCTTTTTTTTGCATTTGTTTTTCGAGAAAATATTTCGATCGATGAACTTTTATTGAATATTCAATTTAGCTTATAATCTGTTGTTTGTCCATCCAGGTTTTTTCTTGGGTTTTTCAATAAAATACATAAGGCAAATGCTTATATGAATTTTTAGCACTATCAACTGACGCGGTGTGTCGCAAAAATGTCAACCCACTTGGGTGGCGCTGCTAGAGCGCGCACTATTCCTCTCGCAAAAGGTTGAGTGTTCGAATCCCGGGCGCCGCAGGGTGACTTAACCAGTGGCACGTGTGTGGTGGCTAGCACGTATCGCCTCCAGGGTTTACTTCCCGGCTGTCGGCCGTGCGGGGGTTCCCTGGGTTATCAAAAAAAAAAAAAAAAACTGACGCGGTGTGTCGCAAAAATGTCAACTATTTGCGGCAGGCGATGGTTGTGAAAATGTATCATAGGCATGCATAAAGAAATTGGAGAAACGCCTTTACCAAAAAAAAAAAATTTGAAGAAACGGGACGCTAGTATCACAAATGTGAAATTCGACTCTTACATTCTACAAGGAAAATTAGTGATAAGACATACCAAAAACATAGAAAAGTGCCGCAAAAATGTTGATTATCATTTTTGGGTAACATTTGCTCGTATGATCAAGTCATGTCCGTGCCATGCGCATGCTTGTAGCGACCAATCGTGACTCAAAATGATCGTTAGCAGCAATTCAACTGATAATTGACATATCTCAAGACTTGCATTCAAGCTGTTAAAAATCTGGTGCCAAAAAATGGCTTCACCTGCCAGAACAAGTGCTGAATTCGTCATTTTCACCGCCGACTTCGAGATCAGGTGCAGAAGAGACTTCAACACAAGACGCGTGAGAAGTCCCGAGCATTGAAGTCCTGACAATTTGTTGAAATCGACCTAGGGATGAAGAAGATATATTCAACGCCTCTCAAATCCACTCACGCCTCGTGGTATTAAGATCCACGCATACATTTCCATACGTATATACAAACCCAGCCAGCATGTTGAGTCAATACGAAACCATACACCAACAATCACCTCTACACGGCGTAACGGCAAAGGTACCATCTTTACATGTTGAATCTCACAACTTACATCGATCTTCTGAAGCTTCATGGGCAAAAAGAACAAAGCAAAGGAAAAAGAAAATTTCTCTAGAGATTACAAACAACGAGTGGGGGCAAGCTTCAAAAGGAAAAACTTCTCAGCTCCAAAATGTCTTTGAATATATCTCACTGCTTAAGGCAGTATTTGGTGCGGAGATTATCAAGAGTCTCTGCATGCTCGATAGGAGTAGCCTCGCTACAGAATACTTCCTTCCACAGTCTGAGAAGATCTGCTCCAAAAGGAAACTATGGTCAGAATCTCAGTCCACACAACAATGTTAAGAAGTTCCTATCTCAAATCTTTCCATTTTCCCATTGCCGATGTTGCCAGATTCTTGCACACTCATCAATCGACAAGAAATAGGTGGAAAATGACCGTGACTCCAAAGTGTCATCTATGCTTTCACCCTCTAAAAACATACACCATTCATTCAGCTTCCACATTAGAAGATGTGTAAAATCTCTCATATCCAAAGTTTTCAAAGATGACATCATGATGGCAATAACTATGCCTAATCTGTTCTATGTTGCCTTCTTGGCGATTGGCATCAGTGTTGACTTGTAGATGCAAAGAGATGCCAATTGCATGGATTGTGATTTGAAAATCCTATAAACATCTGCTCTGTGATTGCTAAGGTCATCTATAAACGTTGCGACTACACGTGCATGTACAGACACCCACACGTCAACTCCTACTCCCAGGATCAAAGCAACCCCTGGTACACCATAGTTGAATTAGGTGTCAAGAAAGACATATAAAGTACCAAGCAACAAAAATTTTTCAGTGATTATCTAACATAATAAAGAAGCAGAAGGAGCAATCGCTGGAATTGCAGGAAGCAAATGCTCAAGGGTCATCAGAAGAAATATGCATGCCCATGGTAGATGTTACCCAAGCATCGGCTCCTGAGACAATTTATGACAGTGTGCCTTGGCAAGCAGCACCATACAGTTGAATTACATCAAGACATTGAGCCTTGTAGTGTGTGTATGTGTATTTTAAAGAGATCAAAAAGAAGTGAAATTAGTAGGTAACCTATATTTCAGAAGTGAGCATACCAGCTTTATCTTCAGACGAAAGACACATGACTATCATATCGAATCTTGGGACCTTCGTCAAATTATCCAAGTAATTAGCAGCCAAATCTACGTCCTCGCTGTCACAAGGTAGAAAGTTAATCAAAGGAAATAGCATTAAACTCAAACAAAGTCCACAGACATCCTGGACAAACATAATAATGGGATCCTCTACTTACGTGAAAAATGTGGCTATACACTTGATGATATCAACCAGTAAAGGAGCAGAGAGTGCATTCTTGAATATCTGTGGCAAAGAACCTGGAGAAGTAACCTGCAAATAACAAACAGAAAGGAGTTGAGACAACGCCAGACAGTTGTTAATATGATTGACTAAAGGAACAGAGCATAAAGCAATCCTTAGATCTATAGCACAAAAATCGAACAACCATATGCTTACTAGTAAAGCTATCACATTACCACTTTTCAGGCAAAAATTCTGCAGGATCTAGCAATGCTAAAAGTTGGATAAACTAATCTTATGCTGACCAGTTAAATAATTATTACGGAGATGGAAGGACCGTCTTCTTTTTCCGAAAGTTCATTAAAGTCGCATACTTATCCAGAAAATAATCTCCTGTCCATTCTCTTACCCAATGAAAGGGAGTGAGCGTTAAAGACCATACTCTTGCCATGGACCAAGTAGTGAGTGTCACAGAAGGGCCAAATTAGTTGAGCAAACCAAACTTTTAACTTATAGCATCTCGAGATACTTCGAGAACAATTAGTTAATGGATATAATAATGAAGCTAAATGATAACAAAAACCTTTAATAGACGAGCTTGTAGAGAACGATCACCAGAGAACCCTCGCCAAGAAACCTCAAACTGATACGCTGAATTTGGTGGGGTGATTTTTTTAGCTGCTTCAGACATGGCTCGAGAAGCTGCTCTAGTTGCAAGATCTTGCACTGATGCCTTCAGCTCCTGCTTTCCAGTTCTCTCATGTCCCTGAAGATTCGCCCCGAGAGAGAGAGAGAGAGAGAGAGAGAGAGAAAGAGAGAGAGAGAGAGAGAGAGAGAGAGAATACAAAACTAAGTCAATAATTCAAGTATGTAAAATTTCAGTTTAAGCTATGCACAAGCTAGACATAATACAAGGCATTTTTGGAAAAAGAAATTTAAAAAAAGCAAAAGCACAATAAAAGATTTTTATGAACGTTCCAGGACAAACAAAAAGCAAGAGAGCTCATAGTAGCACCATAGATTTCTCTGCAACAGAATCATTGACATCCTTAAAAATCTTCTTGGAGTCATCTTCACTTCTAGCTCTAATGCTTTTGGTTTTTATTTCCTCAATGTGGACGGAAGGCTTCAAGGAGACCGGCCCATTGTTCTCCTGCCAAAGGTGTAGAAATAATCAGAATTTACGATCCAGTGTCTCTCTCCCCTTTTATATTATTTCTTTACTAACAATCCAGCAACTCATGATGATTAAAAAAGATTGCTTGATATTTTCACAAAAGAATTCATTTCACAAACCATCTATAGTCTGAAGACTATACTAGATTCTCAAATATGCCACCAATGTCATTGGATATCCCAATGACGAAATATGCGATTTGAAGAATATGAAATTTTGAGGTATAAAGATATGATGTCAGATTTAAAACCCAATTATATTCTGCTCAACAATCAGTAGAAAATCCAACTACTCATAATTCTTGGCATGCTCTTGTTCTTGCAGTTCTGCCTGACAGACAATAAGCTGTCAAACAGTTTAAGCTAAGCAGTGACTCCATGTCTTTACGCACAATTGTTTTATGCCCAGAGCAACCGACACAAATGGTACTCTTTGCGCTCTACTACCAGTTTGAGAGTTTCATCAGGGCAAAAAAAGAAACAGAACCCTCTTCTTTTAAACTTTGAAAAGTCAAAAAGGAGAAGATGAACCGCCCCTTTCCCCACCCCACAAATTAAAGGTAAAAATGGAGGGTCGTTTCCCACATCCTGAGTTCCTGTGCAATCTTTTGTTGGAGGCATTCTAGAATTGCAGAAATGGATTAGTCATTTTACATAATGAAGATGCTTGCCTAGCTTGCTCAATTTGTTTCTGGTTTTCTACCCCTGCTCCCAGCAAGAAACCACTTCTTTTTCAGAAAAAAACTAGAAAATCAGTTCAACTGATGTCAGAGACGTGAACTGATGCAACCATGTTCCTTAGCAATCTACTCCAAAAGCCTCTCAATGTTCACATAATCCCCCTCGCAAAAGATAACTGATTTTACTAAATTCTTGCACTCACACAAAGTTCACAAAATAATTGCAACTCCACTGGTAGATATACAAAGTTCATACCTTGCTATGATCTTGAACTGCAGCAGCTTCAGTCCGCTGGTTACCGACAGAGGATGAGTCGATGTGACGTCCATTTTCTGATTTCCCTGATTTCTGAGGACCTTGAAGAGAGCTTCTCAATGCCCCGATTGATTTCTTTAGAATCTCCTAGAAGGGGCCATCCAACTAATTTTAATGCCGAATTGGAAACGGTTTTACAAAACAAACTTAACAAAAAAGAAAACCTTCTATGCCTCAGCGCCGGTAGAACCCAAATTTTTTTTTTCTGGGAATGATATCAAGGTGCATGTTCAAATGCATAATTTACTTCATGAAGCTCTCGACAATCTTCTATGATTTTTATCTAGTTATACTGGTAAATGAGGCTGAAGTTACATGCCGAAACATAAAATACAGGGCCAAGTGCGTACTTTCTCATACAAAGATTTTGCATCTGAATACTGTTTCTTGATTTCTTCATTCTGTGGCTCCAACCGAAGAGCAAACTCGGCATCTGCAGTTAGCTATGATCAATATACCTGGCCTGGCAGATAATTTGTCAAGGTTCAAGAATATATAATAGGAACATCATAAGCACAAATTATGTTTCCTACTAAAGTCACCAGTCCACAATCTTTCTAAGTCAATGGACATGACATTTTATTGGCTTACATACCCTCAAGTGATTCTTTATAATTTGCAAGTTCTTTCCTTGCTGTTGCTCGGCGTGAGTATGCTTTTATGTATCGATCATCTAAATTTAAGGCCTCTGTGCAGTCATCCTCAGCCTCTTTGAACCTAAGGCACCAAGGAAATAATGACAGGAAAGAAAAAACAACTAATATGTTCCTTCTCTGATTTTCTACGTTATAACTAATCAGAGCATTTCTCCTTTCCTGCAGTATAAGTACATGTCTCTCATGATAGAGAAAGTTAGAACTCAAAGGGGGGCGTCTGCCCCCTCCCCCCCCCCCCCCCCAAAAAAAAAAAAAGAAAAAAAAGAAAGAGAGAAGGGGGGTGGGGAGGATACTAGCACCAGCTGTTCTACCAACAGATCAAGCATGTACTGTGAACAGAAGAAAATAAATGGAATTTTCGCTGAAGTCCTTTTCAAATATGTATAGCTATTAAATACAGATATTCTCACATAACACCAACGACCTCACTCCATACCTTCTGATCTTGAGATAGGCCATCGCCCTATTTGCATAAGCTACCGCAGTTGGTGAAAATGCAATGCTTCTTGAATAGCAATCGATAGCTTCATTAAATTTCTTCTGCTTGAAGAACTCATTACCCTGTCATTGAAGGCATAGATCAAACATATAGCATGTGCGGCTGCTTTCACATAGCAAGAGACAACAACTATTGATTTTTCAAGCATGATAAGAGGAAAATCCCCACCAGTTCTTTTTCTGAAGCAGCATCTGGAACAGACTCTTCCATTGAGAATCTACCTCCCAGACTCTTTGCGCTACCACCGAGATTGATTCCTGATTTTTTATCCACACTAGGATATCCTCTCGTCGATGACAGTGATTCCTGCAAAAGCACCGATGAAAGACTTGACCAAATTTATACACTCTCAAAGCTTTTCCATACATGTTCACACGCAGACTTCAGTGACATAACTTTGGACTCCATAAAATAGATCAAGCAAATGCTGGCTATGCCTCTTGATCTTTACAAATGAGACCAAAGCTGGTACAGATCAGTTTCCTCCCCAATACAAAATGCAAGAGAATGTCTTGTCTGTCCTCCAAATGTAGAAGAAGACAAAAAGAACACATTTTAACATGTCGACCACTTGATAACCCAAGCAGATGACATCAGATTAGTGCCTAAAAGCAATTTAAGTAGTGCCCATCTGTTGCATATATATCTGGGACCCAAAACTCTGCATAACTTTTGGGAAGTTTAAAAGGGGGGGAAATGAGTGGATACACTATCACTCAAGCATACGGTCTATAAGCATGTCGATACATATATATCGCTGCAACACTTTACCTTGTCGGGTCTTTTCTTCTTGTCCTTGTCCTTGAGTGAAACTTCCCAATCCTGCAAGTCATTCAAAAATCCCTGGAAATCCTGGTGGAATGGCCAAAGAACACGGCAAAGAGAAATCAACTCAACGAAAACTACACCAGCAAAGCACACACAAAAAAATGGCAGCTACCCATGATCCCCAACTGCTTCAGCATACCAATTTCACAAAAAAAAAAAACTCACATTGAGACCTACCGAAGCAACGATCTTTCTCTAAAGTGCAACGAAACCAAGGCTCCAAGAAAAAAAAAAAGGGACGTCCTCACGAGGTCGCAGGTAGCGCAGGAACGCTGCCCCAACATCACAAAGGCGAAATTCCTAAACTCTACGAACTTGCCCTCCCAGTTCAATCGCTCGAAATTGCAGCACACGCCAAAATCAAGCGGGAAAATCTTGCTGACTCGAAACGAAACCGGAAACTGGACTCCATCATCATTCATCATTCACTACAATCGCCGCCCCAGAGAGCAAAAGCCGGAAGCGGGAAAGCAGGAAAGCCGAAACGGCAGCGCGCGTCGAGAACGCTCGATCGCGAGCTACAAAACGCAAGCCCTTCACAGCATGCCGAGCCCGTCATGGAAAGAGAGCGAAAGAGAGCACGAACCAGAGCTTGATCGCGGCCGTGCTTGGTCGGAGCCCGAGCCATGGCGACGCTCCGACGCCGACGGAGCTGAGCACGTCGAGGCGAGAGAGAGAGAGAGAGTGACCGTCGCAGACAACGGAGGCGCGTCGGCGTCGTCAAATCGATTTCTCCGGAAAATTGACGAAATTTGAACTGGGCCGAGCTGAAACCCGCTTCGGGCCTACGAGAAACAGAACGCTCCTATGGCCCAATTTTGCAATGTAGTCCCTAAATTTTTAATTTGCTCAATTTGATTCCCGAACTTTGATTCAATGTGCCATGTCGTCCCCGAACTTTTAGTGCGTTCAATGCGGTTCTCGAAATTTTGATGCCTGTTCAATATAGTCCATAAATTTTATGAAAGTGTTCAATAGTGTTCTTGAAGTTGAACTAATGGAAGGACAACTTGAATATTTTTGTATAGACCATGGACTAAATTGAACATGTACCTGAAGTCTAGGGACTGCATTGAACAAATTAAAAGTTCATGAATTACATTGCACATTGGGTTCAAATTCAAGGAGTAAGTTGAATAAATTAAAATTTGATGGACTATACTGCACTTTGAGCCAAAGTTCATGGACCATTTGTGTCGTTTTCCTATTCATAAACTCTCTTATCCAAGCCAACGAGTGATCCGTTGTAAACTTGTAATCAATGTTTTAGCAAATGAAACGCTCCGGTCGTCGTCTGTGAGTGAATTTCCGCGTGGAGAATGAAACAAAGGATGAGAGTGAAAGGGGAAGAATGGTGAGAAAAATGAGAGAAGTCTCAACGGAAAGAAATGAACCAAAGCTTCTGTACTTTCATGGATGAATCCTTATGTATCAGCTTTGTATCTGCATCTTATCCAGATCAGCTATGCTAATGAAGGGAAGATAACAAGTAAAACAGGGTAAAGTAACAAAATTTATGTCATTAAGCTAAACGTTCCTCGCACGTTGACAGACAAGGACTCAATCCCCAAGCTAAATGATGCTGCACCACCGATGCGTCGATCGCCAAACGACATCGTTCATTTCCCGAACAACTAGAGAAGACTTTTCTTTTTCTCTCCTGTGGTCGCTGTCAGGCTAAATGAGGGAGGTCATAAGTGTCTATACCGTAGAATCGATTTTAGACAGAATGAAAAAAGACATATATGGTAAAATCGCAAGCATAGAATATGTCCAGTCCTGTTGGTAGGGATACCTATGTCACCTGTCTTTTTTATCCCGGGCATTCTGTTGAATAGTTTTTCTACTCCGCAAATCAGCAATGCAGTTCACTTTAGCCTCACCTGCATGATGAAGCTTTCACCTTTTTCCTGCACTCCATCTTTGGGTCACTCCGGCCTGATCATGTTTGTGGTTGCATGTCGTATATATCCCGACTTTGTTTGTATATCGAAGCTCTGAGGGCAGTTGGTTTCACGGAAAACCATCGAAAACCTTTTCAACAGTGATTTTTAAAACCGATAAAGACCGGCCGGTTCAAATGGTCGGAATGAGAACCGAACCATGGTCCGGGTTTTACTTGAAAGCCAAAGTGGTAAAAGACCGGTCAAGCCCGGATTAGACCCCGTTCACCAGGTTTGGCTTGATCGGATCTTAGAAGAAAAGGCATGCAGAGGCGGCAACAAGAGTGATCAAAGCATCAACACGGTTTGAACCGGTAGACCTGCAAACCGGAAGCCAAATTGGTTCTTTGACCGGGTTTAAAAACACTGCTTTTCACTCATTTTCCCAGGAACGAAACGATTTCCCTACAAATGACTTTCTTAGAAATTGTTCCGCAGCAATGTCCAAGTTTTCCTCAAAAAAACTGAGCCCAAATGTGAGTAATTTTGACAGACTAAGGGATGTCTCCTCGCGTCCGAAAGCCGATCATGCTACCATTGAATTCACTGTAATCATGAAGTAAGAAGAAACTAAGAATTCCTAAAAAGGAAAAAGAGGGTAGAGTAAATGTTGCTACAAGTCCAGAGAAGCCAGTGAAGATTGCTCATGGCATTGAGAAGTCGATCCTTCGACCAAATTACACTCGCTTTTGGGGACACGGCTTCTGTGGGAACTCTTGTCCATCGGTGATGAGATGCTGTTAGCAACAAAGCCCCAGTACATGCATCACAATCTAATGAAGGGAGCGAAAAAGAAGCTACCTTCGAAAGATCCAAACTACTAGCTTATCAACCCAGATCGAACCAACTGTCCTCCTAACTAAACGCGAGAGATAATTGCTTCAAAATATAAGGTTCCCTGCCACCCAAGGGACAGTATCTTATTCGACTTATGGTTAAGTATCAATCTTACAATCAACTACGTCCAATGATCCACCTTAAATCACCACCAGAAATGAGAAGATCCGCACCAGAAATGTCGTCATTCATGACACTACAAGAAAGACATCCACTCCATCAGCAGGCAATCAGCGGCTGCGGTTTTTGTTGTATCGCTTTGTAGCAGTTGAGACTGCACAGGGGTAACTTCGACTTTGAATCCCGGTACCTATATGGGTTCATACAGGAGGGAGCAGCGCATTTTTCACGGGGCGGCGGGTAGCTGAAAATCCACATCACAAGGATTTAGTCAGATCAAAATGCAATTGAATTATCACATCAGAAGCTACGTGCTCTTATAGTATATGTAGCAAATTGCGATGCCACCAAAATTGCAGAATGGACTAAGGTCTGTGAACATGAGATAGGAGCAGTTACCTGCGAGTCCTAGAATCAAATATACTTGGCAAGCCCATCTCCTCTGGGAACGTGACTACTGTTCTCGCTGGCCCCATAACCCACCTCACTGTGTCTGATTTAATAATCATAGCTTTCGCAGCCTTCTCCTAAACATAATAAAAGGAGGCATATAATTAGTCCCTTCCAAAATAAAAAAAACTGTCGCGGGGTATTTAGTAAATACCTCGGCTTCCTCTTCTTGTCGTTTCCTGATCTTCTGTTCTCGTTTCTTCCTACTTGAATCTTGGCCCAGTATTTTCCTGATTGCCTCAGCCTGGAAACAGGTCAAATCTAATCTTAAATTCCTCATGAGGATTCATGCAGTTCACGATGTATTATTACAAAAATATAGAGACACCAGAGAGCGACTATGATGATCCATGGTCAAGTGAGCAGAAAAGCTGTTAAAATATAGTGTGAGAATAAAAACATAGAAAGCCAACCTGAGATTCCATAGCTGCTTTCTCAGCCAGCATCCTACGTCTCTCAGCAGCCTCAGTTTTCTTCAGTTGCCGGTCAACTTCAGAGAGGATATCCTTTTGCTCTGGTCATGGCAAACGAACTTCCTCAATCATGTTTGAGCATAACAATCTTTCAAAGAAAAAAAGCACAGAAGAGGCGTCAGATAACTCACTTTTAGGTGGTGCAGGAGGTAAACCATTTGGAAGCTTGACCATATCTGCACAGTGACCAGAGAATGTATCTTTGCCCGATTGCAGTGCCCGCCGACGGGTAATCACTGTCCTCTCCTTTTCAGAACCCGCCAAAGACTTGAGACGCGCCATCTTGTCTTTCTTCCTCTTAATTCTGGGTTCGACATCCGAAGTCGGTTCTTCCTCTTCCAAATAATCATCATCTTTAAATGTCCTGCCAGATTTGGACTTTCTAGCTTCTTTCGCTGAAAGGACATTTGTCCGAGAGTTCACGTTATGCGGGCCCTCAAACTGTCTCTTCAACACCTCTGATAGTTTCTGTTGTCTCCTCCTTCCCCCTTCATAATCTTCGTCACACTCATCATTGTCCTCGGCATTCAATCTAGGCACATTAACCTTTCCTAGAATCTCATAATCATCACCTCCATCATCACCATCGAATGTACGTCTTTTAGGAACTCGCTTGCTCTTGCGTAGTGACTCACTACCGCTAGAAGAATCCGCCTTCCCCATGTTGAAACCACTAGCAGAGAAATTCTTCCACCATGGCACCCCTCGCAGGCGACTTGCCCTGTCTGAAGAAACAGAGTGAAATCTAGAGGAGCCATCCTAGAGAAAGAGAGAGAGAGAGAGAGAGAGAGAGAGAGAGAGAGATTAGTTAGCTTAACTCGAAATACATTAAAAGACTAATGCATACTCTAAGTAGGGTCCATCTAGACCACTCAATTTATTACCTCAAGCATTGCATTTTCATCAAGCCCCGTCATATCTGAAGTGCCACAATATTTTGTTGAAGAGGACCCAATGACTGAGACACCATCTGAGTTGGTGTGGATGGTTCGAGTCATGCCCCCAACCTTGAGCTTGACTTTTTTCACTTTATTCTCAATCATCGGTGGTGAATGATGAGCCACTCCTTTGGCTACTTCGCAATTAGCAGGGGCAAGAGCACATTCACCGGATGTATTGGAATCTGTAGCACTGCGCATCTGTTCGTTTCCTCCGCAAGAACTATGCGCGGAGGCATACTGAGATTCTCCAGCATCTGCCGTGTTATTGCATGATGCACTTGAAGCAAACTGCTTCAGATTTATCTCCTTGTGAGCATATATACCATAATCCACATTCTTGTCAACATAATCTTCACTAAAGTTGTCAGGAGGTGGTGTGGAAGATGCCATGTCAATGTAATTATAAACCGGTTGCGGCTCATCATAGGGACGCCGAGAGGCATTGCTTCGTTTCTTCCTTGCTCCATTCCCCAAATGAAGAAGCCTGCCACTTCCTTTTCCCTCCATGGCTGATGCAAGATTGTCCTAATGTAGCCATTTATTTCCAACATGAACAAACCATGAGAGAATGTAGTTGAGACTGGATTCCTCAAAAGTGTAAGGAAGAAAACAAAAATCAAACATCTTTCTCTCAATAAACAAAGTATCCGACAGATAAACCTTCTCGCATTCACCTCTTACAAAACAATCCCCACCATAATGATATGTTAGACAATGTGGTAGGATCAGAAATGCAGCAGACATCAATCAGTACCATCTCCACTTTGGGAAGCAGTCTGGTTTTCGTACAATACAGTGAACTAATTAATCGACTAGATATTCAAAAGTATCAACTTTTCATTTGATTACAGCACTAGTTGTTTCAACGAGTAGTAATGGACCTTCTTAAAGTCATGAAATAGTTTTCACCTTCCTATAGCTGGCTCTCGCAGTAACAAACTGAACCTTCACAATCATTTCGGCGCAACAATAACAGGAGCCTGGAAATCTAACATTACTTTCCTCACTTCCAATTCGGGGAAGAGTCAAGAATAAATTTTTCCAAAGAAAAATACCTAATATGGAAAAGACATTTCACAGTCCACAGTTCATGAATTGCGATCAATCCGATATAACTAGTGTATGCTCGGAGCAACGTTCAATGAGCCCGACCAATTAGTAAAATACCAAACAGAGCACACCAACAACAATACCAACAGCAGCAAACAAAACAATACAACCCAGAAGAAGTTGCAAAATAAACAAGCACTCCGATGAACAACCAAATGAATATGACAACATTAACCAGAAAAAAAAAACACAATACCCTGCAGAATCATACACGAAAAACAGGAGAAATTGTCCTATAAAA
The DNA here is from genome assembly GCA_031216235.1 of Syzygium jambos. Taxonomy (NCBI): domain Eukaryota; kingdom Viridiplantae; phylum Streptophyta; class Magnoliopsida; order Myrtales; family Myrtaceae; genus Syzygium; species Syzygium jambos. Next base: position 22,003,196 of record CM062221.1, on the reverse strand, counting down.
TGAAAATACAAGCCAAAATCCTCATGTTGACGAAACAACAACGCACCAATCAGGTCAAGAATTTCAAGAATCAGGCTGATTCTTCACAAGGCGTGAAACTAGCAAAAACCCACGACCCACAAGCGATTAAAAAACCACTCAACTCAGATTAAACACCGCAAGAATTTGAAGGGCTGAAAGACATTCCAAAAAGCTGGGATTTTTTACCTCCTCGACAGGAGCACTTCTAGGCCGCCATGGAGGGCGAAAACAGAACTGGGTCTCCGACGAAACTGGAGTTGAAGCTCGGTTAAAGAGACAAGAACCTCAATTGTTTAGGTTTCCGCGTTTGGGGGGTTCTAGGTTCTTCAATCCTAAGCAAATTGTGCAGTGACTTGGAACGATGAACTCCACCAGATTCGAATGGTTCTGTAAGGTCCTCGAAGATTGGGAAACTGATTCGTGGATTCTCTCTCTCTCTCTTTTTCAGAATTTTCTTTCATAGTGATAAGTGCAAGTCCACGGACTCGTCACGAATTTCCAATTAAATCCCCAAACTTTCAAAAAATATAATCAAAATTTAAAAATTATTATTAAAATATAATAAAATACTGAAATTTTCAAAAAGTACAATTAAGTCTTAAAACTTAGAGTTAATACCATGACAAATCTTAAATCGATACATTTATAATAAATTTATCACGAATTAATTTTTTTATCACCAAAATTCTCAAACTAATACATCTATAATAAATTTATCTCAAATTACAATAAATTCCAAACCGGTACACTTGTGATAAATTTACTATTCGTTACGAAAAATCACAAATTGACAAACTTGTGACAAATAGAGGGGTGAGACACCAAATTAGTACACCTATGATAAATTTACCCAAAACAAATGTTTTGACCTCCAAATATCCTAATTGATACACTTGTAACAAATTTACTATTTGTTAAATTAGATTAATACCATAAAAAATGGTAAGAAATTTACCTCAAACTAATTTTTTTGAACACGAAAATCCCAAACTAGTACACCTGTAATAAATTTATCCCAAATTAATTTTTTGACCACTAAAAATCTCAAACTGGTACACTTATGACAAATTTACCCTATGTTAGTTTTCGTTAAATTTTTCTGTCAAATTATTGAGTTAGATGACATATAACAATTGATGGGTATAACCTTTACCAAAAAAAAAAAATAGTTGATGGGTATACCAATTTGGGGTTTTACCCCTCCATTTGTCATAAGTTTATCAATTTGTGATTTTTCGTGATATTAATCCAATTTAATAGAGGGTAAATTTGTCACATGTGTACTAGTTTGGGATTTTTTTGTGGAATTAGGATAAATTTATCACATATGTACCAGTTTGGGGTTTTTCGTGATAAAAATATTAGTTTATGGTAAATATATCACGGGTGTATTAGTTTGAAATTTTTTGTGATAAAAAAATTAATCTTGGATAAATTTATCACATGTGTACCAGTTTAGGGTTTTTCGTGATTAAAAAATTAGTTTATGGTAAATATATCACAGGTGTACTAGTTTGAAATTTTTTGTGATCAAAAAATTAATTTTGGGTAAATTTGTCACGTGTGTACCAGTTTAGGGTTTTTCGTGATTAAAAAATTAGTTTAGGGTAAATTTATCACATGTGTACCAGTTTAAGATTTTTCATAGTATTAACCCCATAAAAAAATCACAAATTGGTAAACTTGTGACAAATAGAAGAGTAAAATCTGAAATCAGTACACTTGTCAACGCCTACGCGTCATCTAACTTAGTAATTTGACGGTAAAATTTAACGGAAACTAACTAAGGGTAAATTTGTCACTGATGTACTAGTTTGGTTTTTTTGGTGGTCAAAAAAATTAGTTTGAGGTAAATTTATCATAGATGTATCAGTTTGAGATTTTTTTTGGTATTAATTTTAAAATTTACCACAAAAGTATAATTGAGTCTTATAACTTTCAAAAGTGCAATCAACGGAAGGAGTTAATTTGACCAATTTAACAAATTTTAGAACTTAATTATATATTTTTGAAATTTTTAGGACTTAATTGTATTTCGGTGATAAGTTTTAGGACTTAATTGCACTTTTTGAAAGTGTTAGGAAGTTTTAGAACTTTTAATGGACTTATCTCTTTTCTATATTTATTTTAGGGCGGGGGACAATTAACCTTGTTGGGGAAATTCGACAAATAAGTGTAGTACACGTTTATTCCCGAACCGTTATACTATATATACATCATGAATTTTCGTATCTTTACATACACATTTGCTTCGAACTAATTATACAATGTAATCATGAACTTTCCTTTTATTACAGCTCAAAAGTTCATTACTGTTTCTGTTAACACTTGCATTGCACGTAAAAAAGAAAAAATTATTTTGGGGTAAATTTGTCACAGGTGTACCTGTTTGGAATTTTTCATGATATTAATTCAAGAAAAAAATACACAAATTAGAGCACTTTGAGACAAAGTCTATTTTGAGCTCTTTTTTGAAAAAAACGGTCCCATATCATACCCTTATTTGAAATTTTCCAAATACATTTGCGCAAATCCTTATTTGTCCTTGTAGCGTAATAATTAACTCTATCCTTCGTTCTTTCTTTTTCTAATTTTCGAATGAAATTTACCAAAAAGTGCCCCGCACTTGCTAAATACTCATAGAAAGAAAGATTTTGATTTCCAATACACTATATTTCTCGTGTTATGCGTAATCATGCGTTGAAAATCAAACAATTTCTTTATTAAGTATTGATTACCGAGTGCCCTCGAGCGCTAGTTAACGAGACCCGTTTCGGATAAATATTTTTTTTAGTTTCTGAAAGAATAGGAAAATAATCTACCAAAATCTGTTCCCTGGTAAAGAATCCGCATATAGTACAAAAAAAATAATGTCCAAAATTTTATTGCTTCGTCCAAACAAAGGTACCAATCTTATTGTCAATTCATCGTGACATTGTATAAGGCGCATGCGTTGTATAAGGCATCTTTTGAATACTCCCAAGTATAGAATTGCCGCTGAATGACAGAAGACAAAAGAAGTTTCACGGAGGACTCTACGCTTATCAGGCATGCCAAGAAAACTTCAACACTGTCTAGTTCTTGACCAATTTAAGTTGCCGCTTAGACCCCTTCGGTTGCAGTACAGACTCTTAGTTCATCATCAATGCACTCATGTTTCGCACAAAGATCGCGATTCCGAAAACTACTCCACATCTCGACCAGTCCGGTCCGGTGAATTATACCAAGGTTCAAGAAGCGATCTGACACTGTTCCGGATCATAACAAATGGTGGATTTGTATCCACGTTAGGCCTGGCGCCGTGTCTACAAGTATATTTAGACTGCACGAGCCATTTTGATTCGCGATGCAGAGACAATGCTTTTGCATCTGATATATTGACTAACATGGTTGCCTCGATTGCTTGTGCAGCGAGAAAGTCCTAATCCCATCTGTGAATCAATACGTTTACGTTGAAGGCGATCCGGCATGGACGCTGGCAGCACTAGCAACAGCCCCACTTTCAAGCTGTTTGCAGATAATTTCGCAGCATCGAACATAACCTTCAAGGTTAACAAGGAGCTCTATTTCCGTGACTCAGAAATTACGCACATATTTTTACCAGGAAACAGTAGAGCCAGAGTAACTAAATTGGATACGCATTTGTTATTATAGAACAATTACAACAACTTGTTAGCAGACGCCAGCAGCGTACACATCATGGGAGACCCGACTGCTCTGATCTCAGGGGACAAGGCCTCCTTTTATGCGTGCGGATTTCATAGCATGCAAGACACTCTCTTGGACTGACTTGGCCGCCATTACTTCAGGAGCTGCAGATTTCATCTGGCTGGTCAGTGCACAAGGTAAAATTATCCGATCAAATGTCAAACCAACCTCCTAAGATAACTAATGTTAGTACTGAATATGATTATTGAGATCCACTATTGTCATGCAGGATTGCATATTGAACAGCACATCTGCGGTCCTCAGCAGCGATGTCTGTGGCTATATCACGGCTCAGGCCGAGAGGGAGCCGCCAGACACGAGCGGCTTTGTGCTTAAATTTTGAGAGGAGGTGGTAAATGGCCAGACATACCTCAGGAGGGCACATCGGGTATCCTCAAGAGTCCTGTTTTACGAGATGTTCACGAGTGATGTCGCCGTGCCTTCGAATGTTGGGATGAGTGGGACTATAGCGGCCATGAATATGATATACTTTTTCCGACTTAGATAACTTCAAATGGGCAAGAACTAAAATCAAAAGCCGAAGTTTAGTGTTCTGATGTTGGACCTTGATTTTTCCGTACCGTTTATGCCGAGTTGAAGTGCAACAGAAAGGGCGCCATGAATCTGGCCGAGTAAGATGGATGAAAAACTCAACGACCCTTGAAATTGTATAAGCTTCTTGGCCCGGTTTTCATTGACGGCGAAAGGAGGATAAGAGAGCAACCGTTCTTCGAGTCCCTTAAAACGCGAATGCTTATGTATATCTGGGCTTCTTTTAGGTCATTAGTTTCATGCGTATGTTGTAAAGAAGGGCTGGACCATTTGATGTCATTTAGTGTGCAGATTTTACGGTTTGTTGAAGCCAGATCCGAACACCCCGGCACGTTATAAGGAAGATGAGAAGCCTTGCTCAGGACAGTCCGCCCTAATTTGAGGAGGAGGAAACATCATTTATTTTTGTCTTCCATTTTTTTAAATTTCGTAACTGTTGCGGGTTTCAAATTATTTGCATATCAACTTCAAGAGATTTCCTAATTAAGGTCATGAATTTTTTTTTTAGGTGGCAAAATTTTTTTTTTATGAAAGATGTCCTCGGCGTATGCACAAAGATGTTGGGCTTTGCAAACGGTTTGAGGCAAGCATGGTTCTTAAGTTGTTAAGAGAGCTCAAAACTGCAGACCAGTTCACCTGCTATCGATGAAGAAGCTACTAAAACTGATCTGTATTCGTCGACAAGTTTTTTTCTTTTTTCTTTTTCGAAAACTTCTCTTGACTAACTGTAGCTAACTTGACCGATCCCTTCTCTGCACGACGAATAGGAAGTTGATGGTTGCAGGCTATGTGACCGAACGAGCTGTTCGCATTTCCGGATGAAATAATCTCGGTTTATACGTAAAAGATTAAAGCGATAATTGCCTCCTTGACAGGAGAACCACACAAAACATGTGCTAGACACATGATGATAAGAAATGCTACTTTTGACCTGACAAATTGCTTAATTTTGGTAACTTTTGATATCATTGACAAAATTATGAACCACGACTCGTACGTATAAAGACAGGTTTGAACATTTCCGTAACTAGATAGATTTTCCTGGAGAATCTAAACATATCGTGTAGTAGTGTTAGTTTCAAATTAATCATATTCACATCATGTCGAATCACGTCATTTGTTTCTCTTAGTAACATTGTCAAATTTTCGTACGCAATTATACGTCAAAACATGATGGCATATAATTATCAGATCAACTGGATTTTTGTACCCTTCATCATCACCATCATCTGTGTGTACTTACTGTGATCTTCTCTTCTTCTCACCCTGGAATAGCATCTTCGATTATAATTACCTCGTCCACGCATATTTTGTTTGTAATGGCAACTTCAGCTATTGTCTTTTCTTTCTCCTCAAAGGAACATTGTTTCTATAAGTCGCCATTTAGAACTTGTGCTCGTCTGCTATAAGTGAAGTTGGGGAGTGAGGTTGTCCAGTGCAGTCCGGGCATTATTCTTCTTCTGTATCATCATCTGTCATCTTTCTCTCAGGATGTCTTCTTTTGAACTCGTCCTTCACTTGACGATAGGTCTCATGTTCATTTCCAATGCATCGGACGCGCGTGAATCTCCAAAGACCACCATATATGTGGACAAATCCGGTTCGGGAAACTATTCCTCGGTCCAAGAAGCTATCAACTCCGTCCCGGACGATAACCATCAGTGGATACGCATCGTCGTCAAACCGGGAACCTACGAGTAAGTTTAGGCTGAAATCGCTCTTTTTTTGTTTCCATGGAAGCATATGTTTAGTGATAGCTTCAGTAATGATTGATTGTCTGGCTGGTTCAGTGAAAAGGTGAACATTCCTCTCGCAAAACAGTATATCTTCCTCCAAGGCGAGAGTCACAAAACGACCACCATCCGGCACGGGGATGCTGGAAATGCCAGAACGGCCGCCACTTTCCAGCTTTACGCAGATAATTTCGCTGCCTCCGGCATTACCTTTCAGGTTAACAGACTCGATAAGATCTCTATCTCTCTCTCGATCTCTTGTGTTTCGCTTGACGATAAGTACTGAGATTTACTATAGCCCCTGAGCTAGAGTAGATCATACGAAATTCACGTGCAGAACAGCTACAGTATCGGGAAAGAGGAAATAAACACGACTCGCATCACATGGGCCCCGGCTGCTCTAATCGAGGGTGACAGGGTGTCGTTCCGTAGGTGCGCCTTCCACGGCATTCAGGACACTCTCGCCGACATGAAAGGTCGACATTACTTCGAACAATGCTTCATCTCAGGAGCCATAGATTTCATCTGGGGCCACGGCCAGTCGGTGTATGAGGTAAAGAAGAACAACATACCAATCGAAATTAAAACGGAGATTTCATCCAGATGTTAATTTTCTTCTCTTCTGAGAGCCGCGACCCTCCTGCTGATCGGACAACAGGATTGCCTGCTGATGACCATAGCCAGCCACATTGGCTGGGACGGTTATGTCACGGCGCAAGGCCGAGAAGGAGCGAACCAGCCAAGTGGGTTTGTGTTCAAATCTGGCCGGGTGATCGGAGAAGGCCGCACGTATCTCGGGAGAGCGTGGCGGCGGTACTCCAGAGTCCTATTTCACGACACGAGCATGAGCAATGTCGTCGTGCCCGAGGGTTGGTCCTCCTGGACATTCCAAGGCCATGAGTAAGAATTAAGATCTGCTTCTTCTTTGCTAAATGTACTTTGGTTACAGAGAAAAAGACCCTTGTGCTTAACCACTGTGGATACAGAGAAACAAAGAAACTACAAGTCGGTCTAGTACTGTTTCAAACTCTAATTTCTATACAGGGACGATATCACTTTCGCCGAAGTCGGATGCAAGGGGGAGGGCGCCGGGAAGTCCCGGCGCGTGAAATGGATGAAGCGCCTGCCGCCGCGAGAACTGGAGCACCTTCTCTCGAACAGCTTTGTGAACAAGGAAGGCTGGATCGAGGCACAGCCTTCTTGATACATAAGAGTTTCAGACAACCACACCCATTACTGATAAGTTATTCCATCAAATGCGAAAGTGGCGCCTGTTGGAAAAATTTGGAGGAAATAGAATCGGAATATAGTTGGACTTTGATGCGTTTAATCACTTTCTTTTAGGATCAATTTGACTCATGAAATTGCTATAGATTACTGGCAAATTCCCTTTAGGATACGACAAAGTCACGGTGAGATTATTGGATAGCAATTCCAGTAAATCTCCTAAAACTCTCTGCGAAATAATTGAGAAGATGGCTGTCTCATTTTTTTTTCTTAAGGAAGACAAAAATGAAGGGAGTTCTGTTCATCTGTAAAATTGAACAAAATTGTCTAATATATATAACAGAAATAGAACACACCTCTTGGTGTCAAAACTGCCAATACAAACACACACATTCATGCTTGAAAAATTGCAATTCGAACGTAACCCTTCGTGTGCGAAAACCGCCATTCGAACACAACCGTTACACAACTCTTCAAACTTGAAAACTGTCATGTACTAAAACGGATAGTTTTGTCCGAACAGTCACAAGTCAAAAATAAATAAATAAATAAATAAATTGTTGATTAAATGCGCGTAATAATCGCGCACCCGCATGTGGGTATTATGGCGTCTAACCCATTTACCAATTTTTTCCATTTACAATAAAGAATAATATTTTAACTTATAAATAAACCAAAACTTTCCTTTATTTCCTAGGTGAAACAACGATAAAGCCTTATTTGTTTGTTTTATAAACAAACACCAACAATCCCCCACTTTATTTGTAAAACAAATAATTTAAAAAAAAAAATTAAAATAAGATGCAGCCAAATTTTCATGAGATCAATATACATACACGAAGGTCTCTTTTAAGTTAAACCTTCATTTAGTACAAGTATCTCAAAGCCCTATCAAAGTCACAAGTAGCTGCTAGCTTTAAACTTGGTACTTTTAATATAAAAACCGAACATACTTGACATATACTAATCTCTTGTTTCAACAAGAAGTTTATAATTTACTTAGTATTGTTATGGCCTTGTGCTTGTACCTTTTCATGAGCTCTCTCGAAAGCAACTCTAACTTTCGTAATAAACAGCATCGCTTCTAAGCTCATATAAGTGAAGTATCTATAACGTGTTTTTGTTACTAATGAACATGATACATTAATGTATTATACTTCATTAAGAATATAATTCAACCTCTAAAGCATTACAGACGATACTGATTTCTCATGTCGGGCTATGTCAGTATCATACAATCACTTTTAGTAACTTGTTCTTACCCATTAAATCATATAACTAGTGATGTGCTAGTATTTGGTCGGGTTACCATTACTGGTGATTTTAGTTGAAGGGTTTCAGCCCCATTTCATTTTTACTACCTCTCTTGGTAGTGCCTTTGTAAAAGAGCCAGCTAGATTCTTACTTGACCTCACATAGACAATTGTTATGGTATCATTCTGAATCAATTGCCTCACGTACTCAAGCGTTATGCTAATATGCCTAAACTTACCATTATAAGCGCTACTACAATAGCGCCAACCGCGTAGTCATTAGAATCCTCTCCAATGTGGGTTTTCCTTATCTCGTGTAAGAGATTCGTTCGAGTTTCCATGTTAATATTGGATTTTTTCGATCATCTGTGTGTCGAGAGTTTGCATATGACAAGCCTCGAGCAAGGGTCGTGCGTGCGCCTTGACGTTGAAAGATTTTATGGGACCACTGCTAACTGTTCTAAAAGCTTAAGCTGTTAGATGAAGGCGTGATTTATTATTTAAATATTTCAACACTCCCCCTCACGTTTAGTCTAGTCTTTTTACCAGTACTAAGTGTGGAATTATATAATTGGGGAGGCAAATAGGGGCCTGAAAATTTCGAGCTCAAGACCTCTTGCTCTGATACCATGAAAGATTTTATGGGACCACTGCTAACTGTTCTAAAAGCTTAAACTGTTAGATGAAGGCGTGATTTATTATTTAAATATTCCAACAGACATAACACGGAATCGGAATGAATATGAATGCAACTAAATCTTCTGTTCATCTGATTCTGTCCTAATTACGTTATACCGTAGTTGACAGTGAGGAAATTTTCATCTTGATATGGTCTCTTGCTGTTTGATCAGGAAGCTACATGCTAAATAAAAGCATCGGTCTTATAAAGAGTGCGAACGATTAGACTAGTTTCTCAAACTAACCTACCAATTTATTGGAAATTTTACCTCTGTTCTAAGTAAATTACCGACACTATAAAAAATTACCGACATTCATATGAATTAGTTAATCACTGACTTTTGTGAAATTCATCTGTGTGATAAGTGAATTACTGATATTACCAATAATTGACTAGATTTGGGCGAGGGTCGCGGTCGTCCGACACCTGCTTATTCTGTCCCCATAGACGCATCATCATCTCTCTCTCTCTCTCTCTCTCTCTCTCTCTCTCTCTCTCTCTCTCTCTCTCTCTCTCTTCATTGTTCTTTTCTCGATTTTTCTTCTTAATTTTTTTTATGTGGAGCACCAAACAATATATTTTGCCCATTTGAGATTAACCACGAAGTTGACAAGTTTTAGGACTTACGTTGTAATTTTCCCCCAAACATATAATTTAGTAACTTATTTCAAATTCTAAGAGCATTGTTTGCAATTTACCATGATCAGTTTACCAACGTTCAAAACAATTACAATGTTATAATGAATCTCCTAATGTTTAATTGGTTATTGATGAGCAGTTTTTTTTTATATGTAAATATATATTTAGTGACGTATGTAACCAATATGACTTCTTACAAGTATTGTTAATAAGTTGCCAAATGTTATAATTAATTATTGTTAAGGTGATTATTGATGTTTTCGATTGGTAAATAGTTATTTGTGTTAGAATTATTACGTTCTTTAAGATTTGATGTTATTTACATCAAGAACCAAATGATTACAATTTCAATAAAAAAATCAATATTATTTGAAAATGTAACGGTGCTAAAAGCTTCTTTTTCCAGATTGGATCAATCTGTAATTGTAACAAGATTCTTTTTTCCATAACGTACACTTTTTGTCATGCGCGATATGCTCGTGTGAAAAGTTGACTAAATAAGGTAAGTGAGTTTGTTCCCGTCATTTTAGTCACGTGTTCAAGTTGTCGGTCAAGAAATACTGTAACAACTAATCAAAAAATAATATTTAGGCAAACAAGAATAGCTAATCCTAGGTTACACTGAGTGTACCGTGCTTACTTATTAAAACATGTCGTAAAATTGATTTAAAACGTCATATATGACGAATTGTTGTAATTAAGGACTGAAATGTGGTGGTACAGGCGCTGGGGTCCGAGCCAGGCTTCGTGGAACCCTAGCCCGACCGTCGAGGTCTGAGGCCCGGGCCTGTCCTGGGGGGACCCACATATTCACCAAGTACAGTAGGACCTTCAATGCTCATTAGTCCACCAAAAGTTTCCCTCCTCTGCTCATTGATTTCTAGTCAATGAATAAAAAGGCTTCATTGATCTCATTCATGGCCAATACCAATTCCTACTCAGCTTCAATCAAGCTATTAAGAAAGTTTTGATAGTTCGGTAAACTCAATCAGGAAGAGTATTGCCTGTTTGCCTCTGGTATAAATGATGAGATCAATGTCCATGTGATGTCAACAGTTCCTGGATTACATCCTATAAAAAATTGGTTCTGAGCAGCAATGTACAACTATGAAATGAAGAATGAATTTCTAGAGCTACTCAACTTGTGTACAGACATTTACAAGCTCTTAGTGGAAATCAAAAGCAAAAAGACTCCTTTGCTCATCCGTCGGGTTCAACAACCACCTACAGAACATCCAAGCCGCCCCGACCACAGATGTAAGTGACAACATCGCTAAAACTCCGAAATGCGAAGAATCGTTGGCAACTATTGCTACTCCTAACATCACAGATTCCGCCAAGCTCGCTACAGATACCTCCGTCGTCCCGATAAGATTAGCTTTGGAAGATGGGATCCCGGTTTGAAGAATCTGTGCCCCAACCACGTCGTAGGACATGTGACCCAACCTTGACAATACCTACAAACAGCCCACATCAATAACATGGAAACATAGATAACTCTACTACAATGAGTTTAGCCACATGCATGCATGCACAAATTATTGCTCCCCTGCAGTGAGCATTGCATTGAGATATCATTTCGACCCGTTTACTTCTCATAGTTCGAAGGTTTGGAGATTCCTTTCACAGGGAAAAGAAAAGAGAGGGGACAAAAAGAATAGATGTTAAGTTTTAGCCTTGTGAATGTAGAGCATGTGGGGACTAATAGATGTTACGTCATTTTGAAATTGATCTGAAGCTTTTATTGCAAACCTTATTACACTGCTTGATTAAATTCATGATTCTCATTGGATATTTAGGCTTTTAGGTTCACATCGTGATATCTGTTTGATAGACCTCAAAAAGTAGGTTACAGATGAAGCCAAGGTTTTCACCATCCTCCAATAGATCCTGACTTAAGTTGACACGATAGTCTCTCAATTTCATTGTGTAAATATTTGAAGAGAAGTAGGATCCTTACGATCAACAAGAGGAAAAAGAGAAGAGGGCCCTGCTGAGAAAGAGATCCACTCCAGTACACAGCTACAGCGATGCTAAGAAGTGAAGCCTGAAAGATTAAACCTGCTGCTCCAGCCTGCAACAGTGTATCCAATAAAAACCATACTCAGAGGAGAAAGGAATCAGAAAGTGGTGGCAGATTTAAGAACATCCAACTCCAACCTTCAATATTCCAAGGTGCTTGACTAGGTTTGCAGACACAAAAGTCGCCGCAACACCCATAAAAGCACATAACCCACTAAATCCTCCAATTATGGATGGATGCAAACCTGCATCAATTTCTGCCAAATATTATTAAAGTAGCATGTTAAGAAGATGGGGAAAGGTTTGCTTGAGAAAGCTTCTGTGCAACATATAGTTGAGTAACAGATGTCCCATATAAGGAATAACCAATTTCTCTCCTTCTAACAGAGAGATTTAGGAAAGCCAGAAATCAGGACGATGTCCATGCACTTAGTTCTTTTAGTTGTGAGAAACTTTACTTTATGCTTATTCTACAAACATTAATGCCCATTTTGTGCCAAAAAGACAAGGTTTTTTATTAACGTATATTCACTCTTTGAGTGATAATAATGATGGCAATAGATATGCAAAGAAAACATACAATAATGGACCATGAATGACAATACAAGCCACTTTTGAAAATAGTTCATACTTTTAAATTCTGGTCAGACAATACTGGTCTATCAAAGATATGTACATAATGCAGACCTGGGATTTTCACTAAGGATTATATCAGCAAATATGGATAAGTACCACGCTGTGTCAAGAATGCTGTCATCAGACTTCCAGGAGCCAGAACAACATTAAAGTACAAAAGCACATAAGCAAGGCTTGCAGGTAAAACAGGCTGCTGTATGTATTCCTTCCAACCCAGCTTGATAGCTTCTACACCTACACCTGCCAGACATTCAAGAGGTCAAATCAGATATCAAAACATTACCTTACGATGAGTGGCGTCTCAAAAGATTACCTATACTGTCATTCTCATTTACAGTTCCACTGTTGCATGATTTGCAACAATTATACAAGGATTTAGGGCGATCCAAAACGCCAGTTGAAAGCTTGTTTGTTAACCATGTGAGAAGAACCTGAAAATTGATTCAGAAGTTCAGGCTTAAACATGTTCACACTTTTTGATCCAAAAAGATTTGGCAGAGGATTTGGAGCAACTACCGTTACAGGCAACGAGCATATCATTAAGCCACCAGCCGACTTCAAGCAGGTCACCGGATCGTATTTGGTAAGAAGAATGCCAAACAGAGAGGCTCCAGCAATCTGTACTTAATTAAGATCACAATTCTCAGAAGAGAAGTCCAACATTGACGAACCTCTTCTCGTGTTTATGCTAGCATGATTTCTTTACTTCTCTAAAAAAGTGACTCCAAACATGTACTTGGGCTACATGCACAACAATTTGCAATGACATGATCACCGGACCGACATACAGGAGTGCACCCCGATTATTGTAAGTACTTATGGCAAAGGAGACTTGACAATACCTCACAGAGAAGATCAATCCGATTAAGAATAGCATTGGCTTGAGCGAGTGCAATCGGCCTATTCACTCCCGCTAACTGCATAAAGTTAGGCTACAGGGTGAGAAAGCCTTACGCGTCAAGAAGGAGAAAAAACAGAAGCCATATGCTCATTTTACGGGAACATGAAAAGCTAAGAGGGAGGAGATACCAGCACAACCCAATCCCTCTCCATAGCAACCCCAAGGGCTATACCACACAGCCGCTCAACGGCACCAGCTAATACAAGCACGATGAACCAAGGACAAAGAATCACAGCCGATGCAGAAGTAGATGGAATTGAATGAGCTCGAATTATCATTGCCGCAGATAACAACTGAGCTGCTGCCTGAGAGAAACAGCAAAGTCAATTTACAAAAATGTTGAAAACTGCAGTTCTCAGAATCTTTCGCAAGAATGTATGGCCATAGTGGCATACTTTACCTGAAGAGTGTTTAAAAAGTTATATGCCGGCAATCTGGGAAAAGAATCCATAAGCTTTCCAACTAAAGGGCCTCCAGCAATTATTGCAAGCTGTTCATAAAAAGTGTTAGGAAGATTCTTGTTGTGTGCCAAACCCTTAGGACATGTCTTAGAGCATACCTTTGCAATAAACCCCATGACTGCCACAGGAAGAAGGCTTGGGTGAAGCAGTGCTATAGCTGATGGCCAGGCAAAATTCCATAACTGTTCCACCAGATTTCCAGCTAAGCAACTGGCATACAAGGCTGAGACATAGGTTCTCCAAATTAGAACAATGGCAGCATATTGCAATGTCAATTGAATAATTTAACTATTTAAAGTTTGCATAAGAGAACCTATCTACAACTCCATCTATTAACACCAAGGAATTTGCAAGTTGCGTCAGGCTCATAGTGCAGTTGTCATGGAAATGGAGTACAATGGGCATTACGTTGGTCATAGGTGCTGCGGATGTCAACTTTAGATCTTGCAAATTATGGATAGAAAGGAATATAATATGCATTTCTCCCTCATTAAATGTTAATTGTGACTATTTTCTAGCATAGTTGATCAAGAACTCAACCTAATTGATCTTTTCCAATAAATATTAATGAACATCGACTCCTTCCATGTCATATTTTTTAGTAAATTATCAATTCTTTCAGTAGAATTCGTGCTTTTATGCGGCCAAATGAGATTTTCACATATACTCATAAAGTAAGAAATATAATACCCGTAAAGGATACAATAAAATACTTAGTCCATTGTTTTATTCAATAAACTCATTCTACTTCCAGCCAAAAAGAGGAGAGTTACTAAGGACCATGCCAGCTCATTTCTCTGATGCACCCTTCCTAGAAATAACTAGGAAAAGGAAAAACAAAGAAACGGTTTTCTGGTTCTCCGTTGATCGCTAACTCAATTCTTGAAACCTAGCGTAACTTGCAACCTATCAGAGATGTAGACACGGGGAAAGGTGGATATCAGACTCAGATCTTTCATCTTTGAGCCCATAGACTTTTGTACAACTTTCTTCAACCATCTTCCCTAATCAAAACCCAGATACTTTTCAACCAGAACTCAGATCTTTCCTTATTCTTTTCAACAAAAAGAGAAGAGAATGTACAGCCAATAGATAGATGTAACAGGTAACATTTTCAAAAGAATCAGAATAGAGGCATGCAATGGGCGTAGTGGCTACCATTACAGTTGGACAGTGGCCGTTCACACTGCTATTCAGTTCGGCTCCATATATTGCATCAAACAAGAGACACAATAACAGACTACCAAAGGGGAAGCAAGGGAGTCTAATATGATTTATATTTTTCTTTTCTTACCATATAAGCCTGCTGGGTGGGCTGGAATAGCTGCAAGGGCATTCTGCTCCTCCACTGACAAAACCTTCAAATACAGACAATGATGGGAAAAGGAAAGTAAGTCCACAATAGAAGAAAAGTCAATTTGAGACTGCACTTGAAGAAAGAAAGTATCTACTGATTCATGGGAAACGTACAGGCAGCGCTGTCAAGAGACTATCCACAATAGCTCTTTCAGTTAGTAAACTTGAAGAGTCGGACTCAAGGATATCAGGTTTAAGGTGAACAATAGGGACTGGACATTCGGCTTCTATGACTGATTTTTCACTCAAAACCTCATCATCTGTAGCAACATGATCATACTGTACATCTGCATTCGTTATCGAACACCTGGAACTCAAATGCTCAAACCTGCAAATGAAAACACAGAGTGGATAAAGATTACTTATGTCACACGTCATCCTTTTAATAATCTGAATATGTATGATCGTTAACATGCCACCACAACCAGGACCCTTTGACTGAAGCAAAGTAATGACTGTCATTGGACCCGCTTCCTTTTCCTATACGATAATGGTGAAGGATGAACTACAATGGAGCTACATTTCCTAAATACAACGGTACTTTACATAGAAGAAATATATATAACTTCTCTTGATGAACTAGCAGTACGAGAGAAAATTATAACAAAGTGTGGGTTCTTAGATTCCGTTTATTTCGCAGAAAATGAACGATTCAGAAAATATTTTCCTATAAATGATCGCTTGAAAAATTACTCAATTGAAAATATTTTCATTATCAACAACAATTTATGTCTAAATATGATCGCGAACGGTGAAAATATATATCATCCCTTCATTTTCGTAAGCAATACAAACGATCATTTCAGAAAAATATCTGCCAGATTATTTATTTTCCACGAAACAAACAAAGCCTTCATCTCAAGATTTCCCCTCACAAGAAAGACATTTCTAAAAAGTCTCTGGAGCAAAACACCACAGAGAAGCAAAGAAAGCACAACCTCATCTTTCAGTCCTCAAAAACATGTCATCATTTCTCAATACCCCGCAGCATATTGCAGTGACTGCCCCCCTTCAAGCACAATCACTTTGAATTGACATTAACTCTCAGAAAATACCCAGGCTTTCCTGCTCTCTCCTACAGCCCATATAATGAAATCCTATCCAAACCATAAAAACGACAAACGGCAACACTGCAAAAAGAGAACCAAACCCCCGCATAGAGAGCCCAGAAGCAAAAAAAAAAAAAACCATACCTTCCGGAATCGAGCGGGTGGCTGCTGAAGTTCACCCATCGGCAAGAAGCGAGGCGACGGCGAAGGCGAGGGGAATGCCGCGGCGGAGGACGGGCGGCCCCGGGGAGCGAGAGCGGGCTCGCGGCGGAGACGGCGGAGACGGCGGCGGCCGCGACGGGCATGGCGGGCGGCCGATCCGCAGCAGCTTCCCCAAGTGCCTGAGCTCGAAGGGCCAACCGCTACCGGAGCCTCCCACCCACAAACTCATGCAGGCTGCGCTGGCGAACGACGGATTGCCGCGGCGACAATCAGGCTCATGGGAGAGAGAGAGGGAGGGAGGAAATGGGTCGGATCGCCGGCGAGAATTCGACGGAAACCGCCGGAGAAAAATCGAGTCTTGGCGCAGCGGCGGACGCTTCAATGGCCGTGGAGAGAGAGAGAGAGAGAGAGAGAGGGAGGGGGGGAGATGGTGGCTGAGTCTTGGTGGATGGCGAGTCCACGAAGCTCGAAATGTTTTGTTTTTTGTTGTTTTGTTCTTTTCAATTTATATTTTTTTTGGGGGGTTTTAATTATGGGCCGAAATAGGGCCTGCATGATAACCATTCTGGTTCAGTCCAGAACTGGTTTTTTGTTCCCGGAATCAGTTTTGGACCAGAAACCCGTTTGGTAACGCAATTTCATTTTTCTATTTCCGGGACAAGTTTGCTTCCAAAACTGATTCTGAAACCAGAAATGAGAACCAAAAAAAAGTTGGTTTTTCATTTCTGGAACAAAAGTGAGAACCATTTCTGAGGAATTCATTTTCTTCAACACACATATTCATATGGAAGTCACGATCTTTAAGGTGAGAAAAAAAAGCAAAAAATCAAAAATTTCAAAACTTAACAGAATGGTTTAAATTTAAATTTAAATTTTTTTAGATACCGAAAAAAATAAATAAAAATAAAAAATTTCAAAATTTCACAAAATAGCTTAGAAAACCTATGGCCACCCACTTTGAGCAAAATTTAATTTTTTTAGTTGCAAAAAAAAT
Organism: Syzygium jambos; assembly: GCA_031216235.1. NCBI lineage: Eukaryota > Viridiplantae > Streptophyta > Magnoliopsida > Myrtales > Myrtaceae > Syzygium > Syzygium jambos. Next base: position 21,985,803 of record CM062221.1, on the reverse strand, counting down.
AAAAAAAAATAATAAATTCTAAAATTTAAAAACTTCACAGAATATCTTAGAATACCTGTGGCCACCCAATTTGAGCGAAATTTTATTTTTTTAGGTGCCAAAAAAAATAAAAAAAGTAAAAAATTAAAAATTTCAAAACTTCACAGAATGCCTTAGAATACTTGTGGCCATCCACTTTGAGTGAAATTTAAATTTTTTTAGGTGCTGAAAAAAATAAAAAATTTCAAAACTTCACAGAATAGCTTAAAATACCTGTGGCCACCCACTTTGAGTGAAATTTTAATTTTTTTATATGCCAAAAAAATAAAATAAATAAAAAAGTAAAAATTTCAAAACTTTACAGAATGGCTTAAAATACCTGTGGCCACCCACTTTGAGTGAAATTTTATTTTTTTAGGTGCCGAAAAAAATAAAAAATTTCAAAACTTCACAAAATGGCTTAGAATACCTGTGGCCATCCACTTTAAGCGAAATATAAATTTTTTTATCTGCCGAAAAAAATAAAAAATAAATAAATAATAAAAAACTTCACATAATTGCTTAGAATACCTGAGGCCACCCACTTTGAGTAAAATTTAATTTTTTTTAGGTGTCGAAAAAAAAATAAGCAAAAAAGAAAAATTTTCAAAACTTCACAGAGTGGCTTAGAATACATGTGGCCATCCACTTTGAGTGAAATTTAATTTTCTTTAGGAACCAAAAAAAATTTTAAAAAATCAAAAATACCATTTGGACATCTAAAAAAAATTAAATTTTACTCAAAGTGGGTGGCTAGAGGTATTGTAAGTCATTCTGTGAAGTTTTGAAATTTTTGATTTTTTGATTTTTTTGGGCACCTAAAAAAATTTAAATTTCACTAAAAGTGGGTGGCCACAGGTATTCTTTCCAATTCTGTGAAGTTTTGAAATTTTTGATTTCTTGATTTTTTTTGAAAAAATTCAACAAATTTCCTATTTTCCCAAAATCTAAATTTTTTTTATTTTCTCGAAAATTTGATGATTTTTTCTGGAATTTTTCAATTTTTTGGGATTTTTCTGAATTTTTTTAAAGATTTTTATGAATTTTTCAGATTTATTATTATTATTTTTATTCCATTTCTAAAAAAATGGATTTTTGTTCCTGGAAATAGAATTTTCTGTTGTTTATCAAACGGGTTTTTATTTCAGGAAATAGAAATTTTGTGTTGTTATCAAACGGATTTCTGTTCTAGAAATAGAAATTTTTTGTCATTATCAAACGGGTTTTTTTTCTCAGAAACTCATCCAGGAACCAAAAATAGAAAAATCTATTTCTGGTTCAGGAACTCATTCCGGAACAGAATGGTTATCATGCGCGCCCATAAGCATTAGAGGGAGAAATGATTTTTATTTATTTATTGATTTTAATTTCGTGTGACCGGATAAATTGACCATTTTGCATGCTGATGTTCCGCAAAAGAAAAGATGGTGAGGAGACACAAAGAGAAGCCAGCCAGACCAGATCGGTCGGAAAAATGGGATTTTCCTCTTCGGCCTAGGAAAGGGCAAGAAAATGGAAAGCAATTGGGGTTCTTTTGCTTCAATAAATGAAAAAGGAAATCCGTATACGGGCGTTGTCATCTTAGAAGAGAGGTTAAGGCTGATCATACTTTAAATAAGGATTCGGTGTGGATCTAATTTTTGCCGGCCTAAGTGGGGGCAATCTGATCCCAAAAAATCTTGCTCTTTGACCAGGTTCAATTTGCTGGGTTGGCTAAGATTAGATAGATTAATGAGCTCGAACTCTTATCTGAGATAAGTTGACATTTGGATCCTATGATTGCATTTTCAAATCTTTATTTAAATTTGAGATGCCTTCGCGCGGGGGGAGGGGACGCCTCTTTGCCATGATTAATTTTGAAAATCTAGGATTAGCTCCCATTGGGTTTTATCACGAAATTGTGATTTGACGTCCAATTTTGCCCCTCCCTCCATTTCAACTCCATCCACTTATCCAAAACACTAGCCCCACCCGAAATCGAGCCGCCGCCTGCCACTCGCGGCCACGCATGCCTGTCTTCTCCCTCCCTCTATTATGCCTACCATAGAGCTTGGCGGCCCCTCCATCGCCGCCGATATCCAACAGAGCTTGCCCACCTCGAGCTCTGCGATCTTGCGGGCTTGAGCTCAAGTTTGTAAAGCGTTCGGATAAACAGAAATCGAATAGGCGAGCCAGGTGGGTAAGAATTCGTGCGATGCATGACATAGTTCTTGAAGAATATATCAAAGGTCCGAAAAGATTTTCAAGTTAGAACTTAGATGTGGCTTTGATGTTTTCTTTCACTAGTTTAAGATATAGGTATATATATTTATAAACATAAACTTTTAATTTGCTAGCCATTTTGAACTATTCAATATTTTACCCTTTTTAGGGTCATTTAGAATTCCTTAATATAAATATTAGCTTTGTTCCGACAAATCAGAATATACTCGAAAGAGAATTCCTCTATTAAGTGAAAATGGTGAGAGACCAAGCTAAAATTTTAGTATATCCTTAATATATCCTGCAATTAATTGGCATATACACACTAATTTGAAGTAAGAAAATCCAAACAATGAGAAGACACGTTTCATACTAGACCTGTCAATGGGTGGGTCGAGTCAGGTTTGGGTCGGGTCATAAATGGTCCGACCCAAATTGACCCATTTAACTCATTTATGACTTATTTATGCGTAATGCAATTTTCTTGATCTATACCCAAACCATACCCGACCAAACCCATATTGCTAAAACACTTCCATATTTAATTAAATCTAGGAAAATTCATAGATGAGAATGCGAAGTGAGTGAGCGCAAGGTTGAGTAAAGGTAATAGAGATAAGTTGAGTTTAAATCAGTTATAAACTCATTTATGACTACCCATTTATGACCCATTTAATACTAATATTAGACTTTTACCCATTTATAACTCATTTACTAAATGTAACTAATCAATTTATGACCCATTTATTAATATATGGGTTAAGAAATTGGTTTATAACTCATTTTGACAGGTATATTTCATACCGATACAGGCATATAGGGAAAGATAATCCATGTGACGAAGAAGAAGATGATTTCATATAATTTCTTTTCGTGGCGAGAAAGCACACCTTTTTTAAGGTAAAATTTCAAATCATCTGCCGAAATAGAAACGGAAAAATGAAAGAAATCCATTTGGTCATCAGGGCTTAAGTTCTTTCCCCACGGGAGTGTTGGCAAGCCATCCTTCTCGATCAAGGAAGTACGATCTTGAGAAATTTACAAGCTGTGTCTCGTTGAGCTGCTTCGCCCACCGAACTCTCTGGGAAGTGTCCGAGCCACCTCCTTCGCAATCCACCTCTGCATACATGATGTTGTCCCTAGAATTCAACCGAAGAAACGATAGACGGCATGATTAATCGGGCGAAGGAGCACAAAGAAATGGAACGAAACGCGGGATCGCCGGTCGAGCGAACTTACTCCTGTCCCCGGAAGTTCCAGGGATCCCAACCTTGAGGAGCCACGCCGGCCGACAGCAATGTCTTATGGAATATGACCCTGGAATAAGGACCATATGCCCTCCCTAGGAGGAACTGGCCGCCCCCGACGACGGTGCCCCGTTCGAACACGAACCCGCTCGGGTCGCCCGCCGATGCTCGACCCTGAGCCGTGACCCAACTGTTCGAAAGAAGGTAGGGCGGCGAACCAGCCGTGACGTTCATGGTACAGTCCTACATGAGTGAAAATTTCAACTGTCTCTTAAGACATTGGATCTGTATTTCGAACATAACCAACCATCCCTAATGTTTTGATCAATTTGAGGGCAAATCGATTAATCTAGACGGCTTTCGATTGAAAGACCCCGCTATGCCACCGCGTCGTACCTCGAAAAAGGATTGGCCACTGCCGAAGATGAAGTCGACCGCGCCCTCGATGTAGCACAAGTAGAAATAATGCCGGCCCAGCGCATCCCACAACGTATCTTGCACCCCCAGGAAGCCGCAATCGAAGAACACGCACTTATCTCCATATATCCTCGCCGCTAACGCTTGAACTAAGGGTGGCTTGTCGGCTTCGCTCCAGTACCGGTTGTACGAATTCTGCGAACACGAAACAAGGAAACAATCTACTGTCTGCTGAACTGTTTGCGAGGAACAATGCCAGTCATATACCGATTTGGAACACGAACACGGCACTGACCTTAAAAGTAATGCCTTGAACGACTATGTTGTCTGGTTGGGAAGTGAAAGTAGCACTTGTATCTGTTTCTTCATGAGAATCGAAAGTAATTATCGTCAAATGACGGCTCTTTCCTTGAAGAAAAATGCATGGCTTGTCCGGCGGGATATTCACCATCTCTCTGCAACATGTTATCAAGACTTGAATGTTGTAACTAATGCGTACACCGACACCGATAGGCAACAAGAGCAATGCAACTCAAACTACAAGCACGGAAGACAATACTGTACCTATATGTCCCGGGGTTTATTCCGATGGTAAACCACATGCTGTTTCCCGAGGGAACGGAATCGATAGCCGCTTGAACCGAGGTGAATTGTCCGCCACCGTGCTGGTCGACGGAGATGGTGTTGTGTCCGTTTCCGGCTCCACAGTCCACCGATTCGGAGGACGAAAGCAAGATACAGAAGAGCGGTGTAGTGAACAGAGCTGTGAGAAGAAGCTGCATCTTCTTCTCTATCTTCTTTACGGTATGGGGGTCAAGATCTCAACGAATTCGACAGGTAACTGCAAGAAATGATGGTGATGACATATATGAAGATTGTCCGGGATTCTTATGAACTTGAGATATTATACTGTAGTCTCGTTTCCATTTTCGCACGTCATGCAAATTAAGGAAACGTAATATTGCACGTATGGGAGCAAAGTTGCCTATTCTTCATTGGCCTCCGCATACTGTCGAGAATCATTCTATGTGGTTTCTCTTTATTTTCTTCATAAAATCTGTGAAGGAATTTACAAGAAACAGACATGGAGGGCTGCAATTTACAGTGTAATTGAACAAAATCAGTGCACTTAATGTTAAGGGTGAGCAATTCCAAGTTCTGTATAAGTTCTAGATTTCGTATAGATTCCACCCGAAATCTAGAACCTACCCGTTGGAACAGATTCTTCATTTTTCAGAACTTCGTGCATAATTTAGAACATTTCCTGTCATAAGTTTCAGGGTCTATCAAGGTTCCACATGTATTATCAATTGAACAATTGCAATAAATCAAGGTTCTACCTGTATTATCAATTGAACATTTGCAATGAATCATTACATTTAATGACTACCACTTATTGCTATAATTCACTAGCCACAAATTATATCTAGACACGAGAAAAATATGAAATATTAACAAAAAAAAAGTCTTAGTCATGAAATGGAAGCTCTGACTAGTGGTTATAGACTATGCACTAATCATCGAACGTCATAAAATACCGTAGGATCACGAGACGACATAGACCAAGAAAAACACAAACTTGTTCCAGGTTTCGGGTTTCGGGTTTCAGGTTCGACCTATCTAGAACCTATAACCTACCCATCGAAACAGTTCCCTTATTTTTGTAACCTGGAATATACCAGGCGTACCCTGAAACCGAACACCCCATCGGTTCGGTTCTCTGGTTCCAATTTTTGGAACCATGCTCACGCCTACTTAATGTTGCAATTCAATTGAAAATTACAGTAAAACATTCTTTTTTTGCCATTTAAAAAGTTTGTCGTTTCACTATACTCTATAGACTTCATGTCCAGCTATGGTTGGAAAAATCATATCAAAAAAAATAAATCGTTCATATTCATATCAGATTTGCAAGATCAGAAGATATAGAATCTTATTATATGTAGTAACTAGTGATTATAATTTGATAAGTAGAGGTACCAAAATATGTTAATTTTTTCTTTCTCAGCTCTGGTTCATAGATCCCAGACACAGCAGACCCGTTTTGGAGTTTTTTCGCAAGGTGATCTTCAGGCATATGCTAGTACAATTGCCAGATTCTTAAACAGATCCCATCTTGTGCTGATTATTCTTTATCCATGCCGTCCCACGTTCAGAAGGAATAAACATTTGATACTAGATAGATCGATCTGATATGCGAAGATGATCAATCGATACTTCACAGCTCTAAGTGCAGTTCCATGAATTGGCACGGCCGTAGTGCTTCAAAGCTCTAATTTATTTCGCATTCGTTCTCTCAGGCCGATTCTTTTACTTAGTACCTAGCTTCTTGATCAAATGGCAAGAGAACGGTTCAAGATGAAAATTTCCACTTCAACTTGGCGTTTCCTTACCGTCATTACCTAATTAGGGCTGGTTCAGATGAACAGAAGATCCGGTTGCTCAAATTCATTCGAACGGATTAGCAGTTTTATCTCCCGGTCCGGTGCTATTTGTCAGGGCGCACGACCCATGCCCGAGGTTTGTCATTTGCAAGCTCAGCACACAGACGATAGAACAATCTGACAAATTGACACAAGCCATGCTGGCAGACACTGCAAAATACCGAAGCCAAAGGATCCAACTTACATACCACATCAATTACAGACAACTTGAAAGAACATGTATATCCGATATCGAAACCAACTAGCTCTTCCATGTGGAAGAATCCGCGTTGGACACGATTCTAATGACTAGATATTGGCGTCGCTTTTGCATTTAATTGGATTATCTATCGGTACTGGGTTATCTGATTCTCTGTGTATCAAGGTTGTGCCTGGACCCAGCCTTCCTGGTTCATGAAGTTTTTCGAGAGAAGGTACGTCAGTTCCTGAGGCGGCAGGTGTTTCATCCATTTCACGCGCCAGGAGTTGTCAGCGCCATCTCCCGTGCATCCGGTCTCGGCAAACGTGATATCATCCCTATATAATAAGGTCCGAATTAGTATTTTAAGACGGTACTGGACCGACTTATAATGTTTTTTTGCCCTGTATCCAAAGTAGTTAAGCACAAAATTCTTTTTCTGCGTGACCAAAGTGGATTTAGCAAAATAGAAGCACATCTTAATTCTTACTCATGGCCTTGGAAGTTCCAGGGGGACCAACCCTGGGGCACGACGACCTTGCTCATTTATGTCCTGTAAAACAGGACTCTCGGGTACTGCCGCCACGCCCTCTCGAGATATGTGGATCCATGTCCTGCCACCATGCCGAATTGGAACACAAACGCACTCGGGTCGTTTGGTCCGTCTCGGCATTGCGCCGTGACATAACCAGCCCTGCCAATATGGGAGGTTACGGTCTTCACCACGCAATTTTGTTGTGCGATTGGCACGAGTGTCACAACTCTCGGAATACAAGAACTAAAAATTTGTTTGATGAAATCTTCGATTTAATTCGATTGGTATGTCGTTCTCCTTTACCTTATACAACGACTGGCCACGGCCCCAGATGAAATCTATTGCTCCCGAAATGAAGCAGCTGTCGAAGTAATGTCGGCCTTGCAAGTTCGCAAGAGTGTCCTGAATGCTGTGAAAGCTGCACCTGCGAAACGACACCTTGTCCCCTGTGATTAGAGCAGCCGGAGCCCACGTAATGCGAGTATTATTTACGTACCCTCTCAAGGTACTATAGCTTTTCTGCACGAACATTTCCCGTAAACAATGTCTCATTAGTCATCATCAAGTGAAAGATTAGACAGAAGGAGAGAGCGCGATAGAGATCCAATAGAGTTTGTTGACCTTGAAGGTAATATTCGATGCGATGATATTATCTGCATAAACCTGGAAAGTGGCGGCTTCGGTGGCTTTTCCGGCATCCAAGTACTGGATGGTGGTCGTCTCACTACTTTCGCCTTCGAGGAAAATGTACTGTTTCGTAATAGGAATCTTCACCTTTTCACTGAACAAGCAAGACAATTACTACCTAAGCGATCACTCGACACAAAACATATTCTTCCGCGGAAAAAAGAAATGAGTGACTTTAGCCGAAACTCACTAATAGGTTCCTGGTTTGATGTGGATACGTATCCACTGATTGTTATTGTCCGGGACAGAGTCGATAGCTTTTTGGACCGAGGCATAATTCCCTGAACCGGACTTGTCCATGTATATGGTGGTTCGGACAACTACAGAATTTGGACTAGATTCGCGTGCATCGGATGCATTAGAAATGAGCAAGAGACCTATCATCAAGTGAAGGATAAGTTTAAAAGAAGACATCATGAGAGAAGAAAAGATGAAGATACCGAAAAACAACGCCCCAACTGCATCGGACAATCTCGCACTCCAACTTCACTTATAGCAGGACGAGCAAAAGCTTAAATGGCAACCTTATCCTTCTCAAATTGAAGGCAAAACAAGAATGTTCCGTTCAGGAGAAAGACAGCTACTCACGGGATGGCGCGCGAAGTCTACAGTCTCTGAGTTCGTGCTCGTCTTCTGTCCAACCTGCCAAAATTCCATGTACTCTGCCTGAATCTATCCTGCTAAACTCTAACCCAAAATGGGATCTACTGGACTTGCCATTGTGAACAAAATGTGAGCAAATGAGGGAACTTAATGGAAGATGCCAAGAGTTTCCACGTTGCAGAAGAAGAAAAAGTCACAGTAAGGCTCCGTTTGTTTCTAGAAAAATATTTTTCCGGAAAACATTTTTTGCGTTTTCCGGTGTTCGGGAGCGGAAAATGTTTTCCGTGGAAAAACATTTCCTTTCCCACCCCAAAATCCTTCATTGTTTTGAGAAAAATGATTTCCTCTTTTCACAAAAAGGAAATCATTTTCTCCCAAAGTGAAGGCAAAATTGCCCATGAGAGGAAAAATGTTTTCCGTAGGAGAGAAAGTTGATCGCTCGTCACCGCCATCGGCCGCCGGTCGCCGCCGCCGCCGGTCGCCGATCGCCGCCGCCGATCGCCGGACGCCACCAGTCGCCGGACACCGCCGGATCGACGATCGCCGAACACCAGAAAATATTTTCAGAAACTTTTTCAAATTTTAGCCGAACATCAGAAAATTGTGCTCCAGGAAAACATTTTTCAGGAAAATGACTTCCGGGAAAATATTTTCCAAAAGGAGAATATTTTCCGGCAAACGAACAGAGCCTAAGTACACAATGATCGGAAAGTAATAAATTACCAACGCCCCTGAAAACTTTATCAGTGTTATGAGTGAATTATCAACACTGTCAGAAGTTTACAAAAATTCTACTAGTTGAGTAAGTTGCCAACTTCTTTCGAGCTTATGATCGTGATTTGTATACTACTAACACTACGATACATTCCAATGATTTCGTAAGTTACTGACTTCTCTGAAATTCGACAAGTATTGTCACTGATATACCAACCTATGAATTTACCAATAATTTACCAACATTTGATAAATGAATAAATTACTGAGTTTTTTGAAGTTTTGCAAGCGATTTGTAAATTACCAACACCCAACAATATAAGGAATTTACAATATTCCAACAATTTAGTAAAGGTTTAATGTCACAAAAAACTCTAAATCGGTGCGCCCATACCACATTTATCCCGAATTTTTGTGTAGCAAAAACTCCTAAACCGATACACTCGTTCCACAAAACTCCCATGCCTGTGTATTTGACTTTGCACACAAGCAAGAAAACACGCAAAATCCAAGGGTACATATGGAAAAGTGGCTCCTCTTGCTGTTGAAGATTGATCCAATTTGAAGAGAGAATTTTTCAGAATTATCATATTTTTCAAATAATAAGATTTTTTTAGTGTGATTATATTGATTAATATTGGTTCTTTAACATAAATAAATTAAATTTTATAGCACATAATTATTACCACATAAATAACTATTTACATATTGAAAACCAGTTCATCATAATCACTTAAACAATAATAAACTCATTATAGTCTTTGTAACTTATGAACCATACTTATAAGAACTTTTATTTGTCACATATATCAGTAAACATATATCTTTATATCCAAAAACAACTCGTGCATAACTAATTAAACATTAGGAAAAATTAGTGACTTGTTTTTTTTAAGGAAAAATTACAGCTCAAAGTCTTAAAACTTATCAACTTCATTCGGTCATTCCATCGAGTCCATCGATTTCAAATGGACGAGAACACACATGTGATTCTTTGTATTTTTTTCCTATCTTACGTGGATTTTGAACAAAAATGACATCGTTTTGTGTGCCGTGTCAAAAAAATCTTATAGAAATTAAGAAAAGAACAGTGCAAAACAAAAAAGAGATAAGGGTGCACCCATGGGGGCAGAACAGGGGCATTGCCATCGCCCCTTTGTCGCAGATTTGGTAAATTCGTACTGCCATTGGTTATTTACTTACCATACTGATAACATTTCAAAAAAGTTGGTAAATTTTACTAGTTCATTTGAATATCGGTAAATTTGTGATGGTGCTGGTAATTTACTTAGGAGTAGGGCCGTCAAAAATGGGTCAAATCCATATCCTGACTCGCATATAGTTAAATGGGTTATATACGAGTAAAGTGAAAGGCAAATATGAGTCATGATCAGGTTTTGACAAGTAAAGCAAAAAACATAAATGGGTATTAAATGGGTTATTCAGAAACCCACTTTGAACTGATGAAGAGGTCCAAGTCCTTCCTCCTCTCTTCTCTCTATCTCTCTCCTTCCATCTATCGATCGGGAAATCTCCGGGTGAGCTCTCCTCCTCCTTCTCGATCCCATCTTATTACGGCCACTACCTACCCCAGTGTCACCGCCGCCATCTCTGTCGCCTATCTCCGATGAATACAAAGCAAATTCTCCTATGTCAATATGGTATCAGAGCCAAGGGGTAGATAAAGATATTCTTTATAATTTCATTCGCAGTAAAGGCGATTTCCTTCGTGGAGGTCTTTTCTGGTGATTTCTGGATGTGTTCCAGGCAGTAAAACCCAGTGGGGTAGTAAGTCCGTTGGTAAGCATCGTCGAAATCCGCTGAAAAGAAGAAAGTAGTCTTTTGCAATGAATTTATTAAGAAGATCTGAGTCTTCTTCTAGTTCTTTATCACAAATGTCCTCTGATCAAGGACCGATAAATAGAGAAGAAATAAATATAGAAGATTTCAATAAGTCTATTGAAAATTGGTTTATTCCCAAAGTTAAACTTGATAAAATTTATGAACATTCTAAATTTAAACTCTTTGGTAATAATGACTATGTCATTGTTACTGAAGAAAGAGATATTCCTCTTTCTGATTCTTTTGCTTCAATACAACTTTTAAATAAAGATTTAATAAAGAAACATTCCCAGAAATGGAATTATATGCACATAGGATTGGTACATGTAGGTGCAAAACCCCTTACCAAAGAAGGATTAGATACTTCCTTACTCCTTGTTTCGAGAAATGCAAGACTTTTAAAATACGATGAATCCATTCTTGGAGCCGTAGAAACTAGTCTTTGCAGCGGACCAATTCATTTTGATAGTCATCCTGGTCTTACCGTTTCTCTCAAAGACAAAAATATTTTGAAATCCCTCACTCTTCAAATAAAAACTCATAATTATTCTATAGCTGAAGGTTCCATTCCAATAGCCCTTATTTACAGAGTTTATTATAAAGTAATGAATTCTGCTTTTGGTAGCAAAGCTTTTAAATTAAATTCCAATAGAGAAACCCTTTTGTTACAAACTGACATTTCTAAAGCAAATATCACCATTCCTAGAACAGTTCCTTGGAATCAAATTACCCTTCCCGATCAATGGGAATTAGAAAATCGTATTCCCCAACCAATTGTTCAAAATTCTGATCCTACCAATATCATCCAACATCCTGAAGGAAGAGTAACAATTCAATTTTCTAGAAAATCTTTTGATATTCCCAGAAGATCTTGTGACATCAAATCATTCCCTTCCTGGCATTCTACTTCTTCTCGTAGGTCAGTTGATAATATTTCAGTTATACCTTTAAATACTCATGGAGAAACATCTGCAAGTGCTCCTCCTTTTCCAAACATCAGTGGTATAGATAACAGGTCAAGAATTTCCAGACCAGTTTATCAAACTACTCCTGATTTCTCTGATCCCACTCCTTCTGAAATGGAAGATCCTGAGATCAATGTTTTGGAAATAATTTTTGAACCTGATAGGATTGCTTTAAATAAAGAATTTAATTCTTCCGAAAATAAACTTTTTAGAGATTGGTTCTTTGCTAATTTTCGAAACCAAGCTCTTGAAATCAAAAAGGAATATTATGACTACATGTACCAACATGAAATCGAAATATTCTTCTTTGATTGGTTTGAAAATGTATTTCTAAAAGAAAAACAGATTTTTGTTTTAGATCAATTTTATAAATGGAAATTGGACGATGGCCATATCATCGAATCCAATCATCCTCCTCTTAGAAAAATTAAAATTAAACATCGAGAGACTGAAATAAAAGCCTCTCCTTTTAAAACAGCTTCTGACATTGACGGCATAGGAATTAAGAAAATTGTTGAACAAAATAATTTTTCTAATCAACATCTTTATACCATAGGAAAACAACTTGATCGGATTGAAAATCTCACTCAAAACAGTTTTCCACCCTCTTCTGTAGCAATTCTGAAAAAGGATTTGAAACCACCACTTTTTAAAAATTTTGAAATTCCAAAAAATCCTAGTCTTGAATTTGTTAAAGCCTTAGAAGAAAGGAAAAAACTCCTCAAAGGAAAAGTAATTTTGATTCCTAAAAATCTCATAATTCTGGATACTCCTTTAATACAAAATCTGAGTATCAAAGACACTCCAGATCGTGTTGAACCTTCCAAACAAATTAACCTTTTAGATAAGTCCGACACTGAATCCCTTCCAGAGATAAATCGTATCACTTGGAAGGATCCTCAGAAATTATATTATTCCCGAGCCACTCCTCCTGATATTCTCACAGAAGAGACCTTTTCTAAAGTACAAAACAAATATTCTTCTCATGCCATTTATGAGTGGAATATAGATGGTGTTTCTGAGCAAAACCTCATAAATATTCTGACCCAAATGGTCATGCTTGCAAATATTGAGAAAACCATTCCAGATACTTCTGACCATTCTGTTGCATATCTTTTAATAGCTGGATTCACTGGCCAACTCAAAGGATGGTGGGATAACTACCTGAATGAAGAGCAAAGGTCACAAATCCTAAATGCTTATAAACTCGACCCTTTTGGTCAAATCATTCTTGATGAGGATGAACAACCTATCCAAGATGCTGTCAATACTTTGATATTTTCTATCTCCCAACACTTTCTTGGTGACTCTTCTCATATTCTCGATAATAACCAAGATCTTCTGTCCAATATGAAATGTAGATCTTTAGGAGAATTCCGAGAATATAAAAAAGTATTTTTACAAAGAGTTTTCCAAAGAACTGATTGCAATCAATCTTCTGGAAAGAAAAATTTCTTGCTAGTTTACCAAAACTCATAGGAGAACAAGTTCGCAGTAAGATAAGAGAAGAATATGGAAATCAAATCCCATATGATCATCTTTCTTATGGTGAATTAACCTCTTATGTGTATAAAATTGGAACACAAATGTGCACTAATATTCGCCTCCAAAAACAAATCAAGAAAGAACAAAAACTTTCTAAAAAAGGTTTAGGAGATTTTTGTGCACAATATGACCCGTCTTTTGCATCTTTTGAAAAATCAAAGTGTTCAGGAAAATGTTCTTCCAAAAAGAAAGAACATAAAAAATTTTATAAGAAACCTTACAAAAGGAAATTTGATAAAAAAAAACCTTTTAAAAAGGAAGAAAACAATAGTTCTGAAAAGGATAAAAAAATCCAAAAAATCAAAGAAAGATTTCAAAAATATCACTTGCTATAATTGTGGCAAAAAAGGTCACACGTCCCGATTTTGCAAAATCAGCAAAAAAGTCAATGAGTTAAATCTAGATGAAGATACTATCAATCAGCTCAATCAATTAATGGTTGAAACTGATAATAGTTCTTCCGAGGATTCTAATTTTGAAGAAGGATTACAGGTTTATGATTTGGAAACTTCTTCTGATACAGAAACCGAAGAAGAAGATTTTGAAATAAATGTTTTAACAAAAGAAGAAGAAGTTCTTCTTCAAACTTTTGATCAAATTTCTGACCCTGAAACAAAATTAAAATATTTGAATAGTTTTCAAAAGCAAAAACCCTCTGTCCAAACCGATAATCCTTATAATATTTCTACTATCCTCAACAAAACAAAAAGGTCTGTTTCTAGACCCATTTCTATAAATTATCTTACTCAAGAAATCAACAAACAAAAGCAAGAAATTCGTGAGCTCAAAACAGCCCAAATTTCCATGCAAAAGGACATTTTGGAACTCAAATTAAAAGGTTTAAATGAAAAACAAAAGGAAGAAGACTTTGAAGATGTTCCTCAACATCCTTCTTCTTCTGACACAAATTTTCTTTTATTACTTTCTGAAATCACTACCAGAAAATGGATTATCAATATTTCTATCAAGGTCCAAAATGAATTTGTCCTTGAAACAACAACTCTTTTTGATACCGGTGCAGACCTTAATTGCATAAAAGAAGGTCTTATACCGACCAAATATTTTGAAAAAACCTATCAATCCCTTAGATCAGCTTCTGGAGATAAATTAAAAATAAACTTCAAAATTCCTGAAGCCGAAATCGTGAAAGATCAAGTCTCTTTTAAAACCCCTTTTCTTCTTGTCAAAAATATTAAACAAAATGTTATTTTGGGATCACCTTTTATCAATCTACTTCAGCCTTTTAAAGTTACCGAAAAAGGTATTGAAACAGAAACCTTAGGCAAAAGAATTTACTTTGATTTCATTTCGAAACCTCAGACCAGAAATTTAAATACCCTTCAAGAACATTCTATTTCTGAGATTAATTGTATCATTCAAGATAAAGAATCTCATTTACAATTTTTGAAAGACGATCTTGAATACAAAAGAATTGACAAAACCCTTTATGAAGGAAGCCTTCAGAAAAGGATTTTTGATCTTGAAAACCAAATCAAGAATTCTATATGCTCCAATATTCCTAATGCATTTTGGTCTCGTAAAAGTCACATAGTTGATTTACCTTATGAGCCATAATTTTCTGAGAAGAATATTCCTACTAAAGCCAGACCCTCTCAAATGAGTCATGAAGTTCTAAATTTCTGTCAAAAAAAAATACAAGAACTTCTTGAGAAGAAGCTTATTAGGAAAAGCCAATCACCTTGGAGTTGCTCTACTTTCTATGTCAACAAAAATGCTAAACTAGAAAGAGGAGTCCCAAGATTGGTAATTAACTACAAACCTTTGAATATGGCTTTAAAATGGATAAGATATCCAATTCCGAATAAAAAAGATCTGTTAAATAGACTTTATGATGCAAAAATCTTTTCAAAATTTGATATGAAATCCGATTTTTGGCAAATCCAGATCAGCGAAAAGGATCAGTACAAAACAGCCTTTACTGTTCCTTTTGGCCAATATGAATGGAACGTCATGCCTTTTGGATTAAAAAATGCTCCTTCTGAATTTCAAAGGATCATGAATGATATTTTTAATCATTGCTCTGATTATATTATTGTTTACATTGATGATGTTTTAATATTTTCTACTTCCATAGAAAAACATTTCAAACATATCCATCATTTCATAAATGTTGTAAAGAAAAATGGCTTGGTAGTTTCACGTACCAAAATTTCCCTTTTTAAAACCAAAATATGGTTTCTAGGACATTATATTCACCAAGGAACCATCATTCCAATTGAAAGGTCAATAATATTTTCTGAAAAATTTCCTGATGAAATCAGAGACAAAAATCAATTGCAAAGATTTCTTGGAAGCTTAAATTACATTATTGATTTCTTTCCCCGCATCAATATAATCTATAAACCACTCCATCAGAGGCTCAAAAAGGATCCTCCAGCATGGACTCAAGTTCATACAGATATAGTGAGACAAATCAAGCGAACTGTCAAGGAAATCCCTTGTTTACATCTCGCTGATCCTCATGCTTTTAAAATTGTTGAAACTGATGCTTCTGATATTGGTTATGGAGGAATATTAAAACAATCGAAAGACAATAGAGAACAAATTGTTCAATTTGTCTCCAAACATTGGAACGATTGTCAAAAGAATTACTCCACGATCAAAAAAGAAATTCTTGCTATTGTACTTTCTATTTCTAAGTTTCAAGGTGATCTTTTGAATCAAAAATTTCTATTGAGAATTGATTGCAAATCTGCAAAGGATGTTTTGCATAAAGATGTTCAAAACATTGCTTCTACACAGATTTTTTCTAGATGGCAAGCCATTCTATCCGTTTTTTATTTTGATATAGAATTCATTAATGGTTCTTCAAATTCTCTCCCAGACTTTCTTACTCGAGAATTTTTACAGGGAAGGTGCCTCCAAAGCCTCCCAACAAACCCACCAGAAGAGACAAAGGCAAAGAAATTGCAGAACCCTCTTCTGAGAAAAAATTACCCCGGATTAACAAATATCAGAACCTGGCTCCAGGCCACACAACCATCTTTGAATATAACCACCATTTCTAACCAGGCTAAACAAGAGCCTATTTCTTTTTCTAAACAGCCTACCCCTGAATCTTCACAGTTTGATATAACACAACTTTCTAAGGAAGAAGCGTTACAACTCCTCCAACAAGCTTTTAATAGTCAGCCACAGCCTTCTATGGCAATGGTAAGTTCTGACCCCTCTCCCATAGCTACAGCTAAGGAAAAAATAATTTCTAGCGAGGTGGTAATTCAATCAACTCAAGATACCCCTCCAAAATCAAAGTTTTCTCATAAAACCATATTTCAAAATGTTTGCAATGTTGAAAATGGTTTTTATAATGCAGATCCATATGTTTTTGCTAAAAACATGTTTTCTGAAACTTTTCTTTATACACCTCATGATATTTACAAAACAAGAGAATTTTATGAAAGAATCTTGGAGGAAACCGAATCGGTTACCTTCAAACATTTTTCTAACCAAGGGCACATAAATTATTCCAAAGCCATAATTCACAGGGTCATCCACCCTTCCCAATGGAAACCAAATCCCCTGGGATTAACCAAGTTCAAAATCAAAACAAATGAAGCCCTTCCGTATAGGACATCCTTTTCATATTTTGATTACCAACAAGCTTGGTGGAATACCTTTTGGATAAAGAATGCCAACAATTCCCATACTTGGCTATTCTATTTTGAAAACTTCAATATCCAGAATATCCCATATTGGTTCATTCGTTGATGGGATCATTTGGGACCCATCGATGAAATCATCCACCCAAAGCTCATACCCAGTTACGAACTCTTTTTAGAAAAATTCTCTCCACTTCCATATGAGAAAAATCTGCCCAGGTTGTTGCTCTTTTTCTATTACTTCGGCCTATCATGGGTCACCGGATGGTATTTTGAATATAGAAAATCTAATAAAAACAATATTCCAATCCTCATTAGACGATTCAAAGTCAAATGGTGGGATGGTTTCAAATTTTTCCATAAGGCCACCAGAACAGCAGTGGCAGAATGGTTGATTGCTAGGGGTAATAAACCAATCACTAATGAAGAAGTTACCCCCTTTCTGCATGACAAAGGATTCGTACTTTCTAGGCTGGCTTCTGCCCAATCCTTTCAACAATTAACAGGAATGCTGAAGCAAGCTCTTTCAGATTTGGAAGAAGCAAGTTCTCCTCAATCTCATCACAGTGGAAATCCCAATGAGGATGACTGCTATGGCATCCCTGGAATAAGTCCCATCCCTCGCAATTGGGCAAGTGTGAAAGATGATGAGGAAGAAGAAGAGCCAGTAGAAGACCTTTCCAAATTTTCTTAGAGGAAAAGCACCGAAAGATTCCTGACGACAACATCATGTCTGAGCCGAAAGGAGTCCGCGTGCTTTTCCATTTTTCAAGACTTTTCATAATTTGAATTACTATTCACTGTAACACTGTGCACTTACTACTGTTTGCTACAGTATTACCCGTGAACAATTTCTACAGGAACCTTGCCTGCTTATAAAAGAGAACTCTCATTCTCTAACAGGGGCATTCGAAACATTCGAAAAATTTCTCAGAACCTCTCACTTTCTCAACCCTTCTGAAAGTCTTCCAAGTTCCTTTCCACTCTTTCTATATTTTATAAACCATCAGACAAGTTAGACCAGTTCTTTCTATATCCTTTCTAGTCCAAGTAAGCTCCTGGTCCTAACTAAAGTCTTGGATTTTCTAGAAGTCTTTTATATATAGTAGAAAATTTTGTCGTTCTAGACTACAAATAGTCTAAGCAACGGGAGAATTTCTACCAAAGAATTTTCTTTGTTCTGCACTTGTATTTCAGTTTCTATATTGTGTAATCTTTAAATATTACTGTTGTTATACTTCAGTATTATTTATATATCAGTCATTTCTAATTTCCTTTCTGCATTTACGTTTACATACCCCACAAACGGCAGGTCGAACCGCCTGTGGAAGGTCTGTACTTTAATTTTCTGCAATTAAATTCTTGTATTTTAATTTTCTGCATACTTAGTAACACCACCTATATGGTTGGTTTAGAATTTCTAATTGTTCTCTTTGTTATCCTTTATCTTGCTTTCGGCCTTTTTCTTATCATTAATGCGCGCCATTTTATTTAATCTAATTTATATAATATCTTTCTGTGTCGAATATATATATTCTATCTTGTTATTCATTCTTGCATTTCATAGAGCCTTTTCTACTCCTATTGATTTAAATAATATTTCTGTTTGTATAGACTCTTTTATAAACGATTATTATTGGCGACTTCGTGGAATAAATCAAATTATAAATATACTTAGAAGATATATTCTACATTTATATCTCTTCTATTTATAGATCCCAGATCCTAGGGCGCATATATATATATATATATATATATATATATATATTAGAGCAGTACTTCAAGAGGAAGCTCGATACTGTCTAGATCAAAATTCAATCAAGATCGAAAAAGAAATTCTAAATATTACAGTTTAACTTTTAACTTGATGAACTAACAATTAAGAAGCTACACATTCTCACATTTTAGAAGAGTTATTATAAGCAAATGGTATTCTCATGTCAATGGATAGCTGAACAAACTTTCTCTTATCAAGAGTTTTTTTATAAGTATTTCAATTTATGGGTTTTTTTTATGTTTTTTATTTTATTTACTAAATTTTTATTGTTTAATTTACTTTTTAATTTGATATGAAGTTTTTATCCACGTAATATACATGTGAATAGCTTAAAGTGGGTTAAATGGATAAGAGTAGGTAGGTTTTCCTAAATTATGTTAAATAATAATGTGTTTGGTAATATGGGTTTGGTCGGGTCTAGTATTGGTCATCAAATTTACATTGCGTGAAAAAAGGTTAAAGCGAGTTAAATTGGTCAGTATGGATCAGACCATTTTCGACTAGACCTGACCCACCCATTTAACAGCCCTACTTAGGAGATAAAATTTCAGAGGAATTGGTAGGTTACTGCTTCTTGAATCCATGATATAGCTGGTAATTATCTATCGGTGTACCATACATTCGAGTTACTAGACTAATGACTCGCAATCTCTCTCTAATGCGGATGCCTTCATTTAGAAAGTAGCTTCTTGAAAAAAACGGCAAGAGAGCGGGTCAAAATGAAGATTTTCTTACTACCAATTACATTTGGACAGATTCAAATGAACTGAAGATCCGGTCACTCAAATTCATTCCGACACGGACTTGCCTTCAGGTTTGGTGCTATATGTCGGGACGTACGGCCCTTGCCTGAGGCTTGTCATAAGCAAACTCTCAGCACAAAGGTGAAATTTGACAAATTTACACGAGCAACGGCGGCATACACTTAAAAACACCGAAGCGAAGGGATCCAACTTACATACTGAATAATTTATGCGGAACTTGATAGTATCTCTACATGAGATAATGAAACCAACCAGCTCTCCCGTGTGGAAGAATCCGCATCGGAGAGGATTTTAATGACTACACAGTTGCGTAGTTTTTGCATTTAATCAGATGATTTATCGGTAGGGTTGTCTGATCATCTATGTATCGAGGTTGTGCCTCGATCCAACCTTCCTGGTTCACAAAGCTTTTGGATAGAAGGTACTGCGGTTCAGTTCTTGAGTTGGCAGGTCCTTCATCCATTCGTGGGCGTCCTCCCTGGTGCATCTGACTTCGGCAAAACTGGTATCTTTCCTGTATAAATGAAGGAAACAAAAAAGAAAAAAACAATTAAAAATCTAGTTTTTTAAAAAAATATTATTAAAAATTATTCAAGTCAGCGCTAGTTATGTCAAGTAGGACGGCTGGTATCCACGTTAGTGATTTCTGGCCAAATTGGCCTAATAAACTTAATTGGCACAAATGCCTAAATTGACCCAATTAAAAAGTTTAATTGAATTGATACCAACGCAATAGGTTTAAGACTTTTTTGGTACTTTTCCCGAAGAATTGGTGTGGTGTAGAGCGGTTAATATATCCTAGTTGATCCGTAACTCATTGACTTAAGCTTTTGAACATGTTGAAAGATTCGGACTTGGGCTCCCTCTTGGCGGTCTCCCCAAGTAAATTAATGTACTAGGTATATGTTGTGCGCTTCCAACACACAATATGTCCATTGATATCGAAAATTCATAAATTTAAGCAATTTATGGGTCAAAAGTACATCTCTTGTTATCTCATGTCTGGCGCATATTTTTCAATTATACTTTTGTCACGAAGGCGATTATCACATTAATCTTTTATGTCTAAACCGAGATTATTTCATCCATAATGTGAACGACTTATTTGGTCAAGTAGCATGCCAACCACCAAACTTCAGTTGATTAGGTACTCTAAGCTTTCAAAATCAAGGATTAGGATATCAATTGTGCGATAACTATATGAAGAGAAGAAGTCGGTGAAGTTAGCTACGCTCAGCCGAGAGAAGTTTGCGGGAAGACAGAGAAAAGCAAACTTGTCGATGAACACATCAGTTTTAGCAGCTCATTCATCAATAGCAAGTCTTACTAACTTAACAATCATGCTTACTCCATACCGTTTGCAAAACTCAATATCTCTCTGCATACACCGAAGACATCTTTCCTCGAATATTTTGTTACTCAAAATAAATTTTGAGACCTTAATTAGGAAAGCTGCTGAAGTTAATGAGTATCGCAACCCTTCTGAGACGGCTTTGAAGAGGTTCAACGGATGGCTAGGCAAGCCCATATAATCTTTTCAAGAAGTGGAGCCTGCGTTTTGCACGAACCCCCTAAGTCCTAACAATCGCAGCTTGATTTCTTTCATTCATTCATGATTACTTTAGAGTCGCCACTAACTATTTCTTAAGCTGGTTAGGAATTTGGTATAGTACAAGAGATCGTTTTACCTCTGTAAACCAGGGACTTGGTTAGCTAGATTAAAATAACGCCAATGGATTGGTAAATTTTCTCTTTTAAGGAAAATTTTTCATACAATCTCGAGCGACTTTTATTTCCTAAGATGAATCTGCATGTTCATGCATTTAGGGTATTAAATCATCCATTTAAAAAGTTACCAAATACATACGATGCATATTAAGCAATGAACAAAGTAAAAAGTAGAAAGGGCAGAAGATATAACCTCGTCATCTCGGGCAACAATTAAAAAATTCCTTATTATAATGCCCCGGGAAAAGATTCATGTGAGCAGTAAATGGAAAGTCCATGCGAATTTTGACTAATGTATCAAAGGAAATATAAATATGCAGATGTAACATGCTACACAAAAACCCATCCAAAGTAAATTACTTCTCTAAAATAAGCTTCTAAAGATGAAAAGCCAATAGGTATATGGCCCTACTGGTAAAGGAATTGGGGGGTGGGGACGTTAGTATCGCAAACGAGGGGTTCGACTTCCACACTCTACAAGAGTCTGAGCAAAAATCTAACTAATATCCTTCGTTCGGTAAATTAACATCTTCAAAATTATCACCATTGTCAAAATTTTATTAACATCTAAATGAATTAGAAATTACCACCTATTCTGAAATTTACCAGTTTCATTAGTAATTTAGTACAAGTGTAACGCAAAAAATTTTGGGTTAAAACAAGGGTTAATACCACAAAAAATCCTAAACTAGTACACTTGTGACAAATTTATTACAAACTAATTTTTTGATCACTAAAAACCCCAAACTGATATATTTATGACAAATTTACCCTTCATTTGTATTCGTTAAATTTTGTCGTCAAATTGTTGAGTTGGATGACCCGTGGTAGTTGACAGGTATACTAATTTGAGATTTTCATGTGTATTAGTATGTGATTTTTCATGGAATTAATTCAATTTTATGGAAACTAACAGAGGTAAATTTATCATAAATGTACTAGTTTGAGGATTTTGATGGTTAAAAAATTAGTTTTGGGTTAAGTTGACACAGGTATACCAGTTTGAGATTTCTGGTGGTCAAAAAATTAGTTTAGGATAAAGTTGTTACATATATATTAGTTTGGGTTTTTTGTAGTCAAAAAATTAGTTTTAAGTAAATTTGTCACAGGTACATCAATGTAGGATTTTTCATGGTATTAACCCTTAAAATAATAAAGAAGTTGGACGTAATGATTTTACTTATAGAGTGAGAGGAGAAAGCAATAGTATTAGCCTATTAGGAGCATTCCTTTCCTTCCATTTTCAAAATAGAAAGTAAGTGTTTCACTTTTACCTCATGCTTTCATTCAGGATTTTAAGTGCTTATGAAAAATTGGGTTAATCACACAAATGATCCCTAAATTTTGATCTAATGTGCAATGTGGTCCCTGAATTTTTAATTTGTTCAATGTGGTCTCTAGATTTTTTATTCGTGTTCAACTTAATCCATGAATTATATGAAAATGTTCAATATTATTCTTTCATTAATTCAAGTTCCTTGATAGAGTTGATGATTTATTGTGGTTTACTTGAAATTAGGACCGATTAAGACGGACAGAAGATCCGGTTGCTCAAATTCATTCGGACGACCAAGCAGTTTTATCTCTTGGTTCCTTGCTCTATTTGTCGGCACAAACGACCCTTCCCCGCGGCTCGTCATATGCAAACTCTCAGGCACTTGGATGATCGAAAAAAAATCCGAGAAACTTACACCAGCAATGGCGGCAAACTCTTAAAAACACCGAAGCCAAAGGATCCAACCTATACACCACATTATTTATACGCAATTCGAAAGGATCTCCGTACCTGCACTACCGTGCGGAAGAGCCCGGGTGGTACAGGATTCTAATGACTGCACAGTTGCGTCGCTTCTGCATTTAATCTGATAACCTATCGGGAATGGGTTGTCTGAATCTCTCTATGTATCAAGGCTGTTTCTTCAACCAGCCATCCTTGCTAATGAAGTCCTCCGAGATAAAGTGGTCCACTTCTTCGGATGGCAGGTTTTTCATCCAATGCACGCGCCTGGATTGGTTCGCACCCTCTCCCGTGCATCCGACTTCGGCATATGTGATATCGTCTCTGTATAATAAGGTCCGGATTAGAATTCAATATAGACGGGCTTATAATTTTTTGTCGTCTGTATCCAAATTGGTTAAGCACAAAAGTGTATTTCTCTGTGACCAAAGTGGATTTAGTGAAAAAAGAAGCAGATCTTGATTCTTACTCATGGCCTCGGAAGTTCCAGGACTTCCAACCCTCAGGCTTGACGACGTCGCTCATGTCCGTTTTGTAAAATAGGACTCTCGAGTACTGCCGCCACGCTCTCCCGAGATACGTGTGGCCTTCTCCTGTCACCTGGCCTTTTATGAACACAAATGCGTTCGGGTCGTCTGCGCTTTCTCGGCCTTGCGCTGTGATATAACCGTCCCGGCCAATCGAGGAGGCTACGGTCTCCACAAGGCAGTTCTGTTGTTCGATCAGCAGGAGGGTTGTGACTTAGAGTACAAGAGTGAACATCTAGATGAAATCTTCTATTTAATTTCGAGTAATATGTCGTTTGTTTTACCTTATACACAGACTGACCGCGGCCCCAGATGAAATCTATAACTCCTGAGATGTAGCAGTTCTGGAAGTAATGTCGGCCTTGGGAGTCTCCAAGAGTGTCCTGAATGCCGCGAAAGCCGCACCTATGAAATGACACCTTGTCCCCTGTGATTAGAGCAGCCGGCGCCCACGTAACACGAGTACCGTTTATGTCCGCTATCTGGATGTTGTAGCTGTTCTGCACGTAAATTTCACATGACCTACTGTAGGTCAGGGACTATAGTAGAGTCTCAGTAGCTATCGTCAAGGGAAACAAAAGAGAGAACGAGATAGAGATGTCATCGAGTTTGTTAACTTTGAAGGTAATGTCCGACGCGACGAAATTATCCGCATAAAGCTGGAAAGTGGCGGCGTTGATGACATCTCCAGAATCCCCGTACTGGATAGTGGTCGTGTCGCGACTGTCGCCTTGGAGGAAGATGTACTGTTTCGCGGAAGGAATCTTCACCTTTTCGCTGACACAAGCAAGACGATCATTACTTAAAAAGCTATCAGTCGACGCGAAACGTGTTTAACCGCGGAGAACAGAAAGATGAGTCGTTTCAGCCTGGACTTACTTGTAGGTTCCCTGTTTGATGAGGATACGAATCCACTCATCGTTATTGTCAGGAACGGAGTTGATAGCTTCTTGCACCGAGGTATAATTCCCCGAACCCGACTGGTCCACAGATATGTTGATCTCCGGAACTGGGCGATTGTGACGAGATTCATGCCAATCCGATGCATTGGAAATGGACAGGAGAACCATCACCAGGTGAAGGACAAGTTTGAAAGTAGACATCATGAAACTGCATTGTGCAGTCTCACACTCCAAACTTCACTTATAGCAGACGAGCAAAAGCTTAAAATGGCAACTTATCCTTCTCAAATTGAGAGCAAAAGAAGAATGTTCATTTCATCAGAAAGACAGCTCGCGAAGTTTACGGCTGGTGAGTTTTTGCTTGTCTTCTATTGAATTCGACGCACTCCGACACCAAAATGCCTCATTCTTTGCCTGAATCCTGTTCTGTTAAGCTCTAACCCAAATGGGATCTGCTACCTGAACTTACCATTATGAACAAAATAAAATGAGGAATCTTTAATCGAAGATGCTAAGGATTTCCAGGCTGTAGAAGAAGAAAAAGTCACAGCAAGGACACAATCATCGGGAAAGTAGAGGGTGAAAGACTATACAGTTGGGATAAATATACTAGGAGTACCATAACTTTCGTATGATACTCATAATTTTTTTTCGCTCACTTAGGTGCCACAAATATATAAATTTGATCATTTGAGTGTCATCGGCAGTTTGCCTAGCTAGAAAATCCGACGTAGACGCCAGTCATCCTTCGTGGCTTTGCTGGAGCTAACGTGGACAATTTTTTAGTATTTTTTTGAATTTTTTTTTATTTTTTTCCTTTGTTTTTGCAATTGTTTTTCAATGCAGACCAGGGTCACTAGTGACCCTCGCCGGCTGCGAAGGCCTCACCTAGATTGGGCGAGGCCCGCCTTGCCCTCGGCCACAAAGGCCCTAGGCGAGGCCATCGGGGGCTCGCTAGTGGTGGGCCAGGCTGCGAAAATTGTCGCCAGATTTGGGCAGCCGCAGGCTAGGTGGCCTCGCTAGATCTAGTGAGAGTCGCGGCCGGGGGCGAGCCAACCTCACCAAATCTGGTGAGAGCCTTCGTCGCCTCGCCCACGGCCGGCGAGGCCATGATGGCCTTGCCAAGGGCCTTCGCAGCTGCGAACGAGACAACCGGCTGCAAGCGAGGCGGCCCTCACCCAGTTGGGCCAAGGGCGAGGCATCCGGTGAGGGTCATCGATGACCCTCGCTAGCCTTGAAAAAAAAGGAAAAGAAAAAGGAAAATTAAAAAACATTAAAAAAATCCACGTCGAATGGAAAATTAATTAAAACCAATTCAGTTTTAAACCTTTCAATTGTGTCAATTCAGTCTTAAATATTTTGATGATTTACCAATTTAATTACAAATCTTTCAATTTGTTAATTTAGTCCTAAAACTTTTGAAAATTTACCAATTTAATCATAAACCTATTATTTGGATAATTGGCCAAAAGGACTATATTGATAAATAGTCAAAATATTTAGGACTAAATTGGCAAATCATAAAAAAGTTCAAGACTAAATTGGCAAATCGTCAAAAAGTTTAGGGTTAGTACTACAAAAAATTTCAAATCGGTACATATGTGACAAATTTACTCCAAACTAATTTTGCACCACAAAAAATCATAAAGTGGTATACATGTGATAAATTTACCTCAAACTAATTTTTTAACCATCAAATACCACAAACTGGTACATTTGGACAAATTTACCCTATGTTAAATTGAATTAATACCACAATAAATCACAAATAGGTACGCCTGTGACAAATAGAGGGTAAAACCGGAAATCGATACACCTGTCAACTACTATATGTCATCCAACTCAGAAATTTGACAGTAAAATTTAACGAAAACTAACGAAGAGTAAAATTGTCATATATGTATCAGTTTAGGATTTTTTGTGGTCAAAAAATTAGTTTGTGATAAATTTGTCACAAGTATACCCGTTTGGGGTTTTTCATGATATTAATCTAAAAATTTATAACTAAATTTGCACAATTGAATGGTTTGAGATTGAATTAGCCGCCGTACAATAGGTTTAGGACTTAATGAATAATTTTCTCTCATAAATAAACTACCAACACTATCCAGAATTTATCAATATCTCTAGTGAAGTAATAAATTACCAACTCCTCTGACATTTTTATCAATATTGTAAGTGAATACAAACACTATCGGCAATTTATGAACATTCTCATAGTTAAGTAAGTTACCAACTTTTTTTCGAGCATTTAATCGTGATTTGGAAACTCCCAACACTACGACATATTCCGGTAATTTACTAAATTACTAACTCATCTAGAATTCGACAAATATTGTTAGAAATATACCAACACTATAATAAATTCACCGGCACTTTAACAACTTAGCAACTCATCAACTTGTCTAAAATGTTTAGAAAGTAAAATACCAACCGTACAACAAATTTACGAATCATGATTTGTAAATTACCAATATTCCAATAATTTAGTAAATTGCCAACTTCCTCAAAATTATCAATATTGCCGGAATTTTATTAAAATCCAAATAAATTAGTAAATTTCCACCTCTTTTGGAATTTACAAGTGTCATTACTAACTAAGGAAAAATAACGACATGAAATGCCCTTATTTTCTCAAATAAAGATATGAAGTGGACCTTATTTCAAATAAGGGCATGAAGTGCCATGTGAGTATCAAAGAAAGGTCTAACTTCATGCCCTCATTTGAAATTTTCCCTAATTTTTTTTTGGTTTATCTTACTCTAAGTCTCAACTCACTCTCAGATTTTTGTCCTGCCACTTTGCAGAGCGTAGGAGCCGAAATCCACATTTGAAACTAAACATTCTCACCCTCAGTCCCCCAGAGAAGGTGGGAAATCAAACTTTCCATCTTCCCTTTTTCAAATAGGAAGGGTAGCCATTGGGGCAAACCCCAGTGGTTAATTTTCCCTAATAATTAAGTAAGTACAACTGTGATGGAAAAAGTTTTGGATAGAAAAAACGAAATAAATATATACAAAAAAAATATGATCTCTTTTATTCTTTATGGCAAAAAAAAAACGAAATAAATATATACAAAAACATTCATCCATGAGAATCCTAATCTTCCTAACATGGCAATTATTAAGTTGCAATTGAAATATGAAATCATATTTTAATATGCAAAATAATCTATATGCTTAAAGTTGCAAAAGTGAGCACAATTAGACTAGCAAATATGAATTATTCTAACCATGAAGATGTTCAAGACGCAATTTCCTATATTGCAAACTTCCAGTTTAATCTAAAGATGTGATTTATCAATCATGCCCTAACTATGAATTTAAAATGTAGATATTCCTCTCGCGACTTTTGAAATTGCTATGTATCTCACTCGGTACATGTCAAAATCGAAGAACAGGGATTCTTTCAGTAAAATGCATATTTCTGAATTTTTGTCCCCAATTTTTTTTACCCTATTTTTCCTCTAAACGAAAATAAAATAACCTTTAAACTAGGTCATACCACATCAGATGCCACCGTGCTTACATAATTAATGCGTAATTACTTTAGAGTCTCTACTAACTATTTACCGGTCCGATTAAAAGCCCGGTAGAAGCGCTAGAGATAACTTTACCTCTACGAACTAGAAATTGGGTTCGGAGACTTGGTTACCTAAAATAAACTAACACCAATGGATTGGTAATTTTTTTCTCTTTTATGGAAAAATTTTCATACAATCTTGAGTGACAATTTGAGGGCATGCATCTACATGTTCATGCATTTACGGTAATCATTCAAACTGTTAAAAAGTTACCGAACACAAATGTATGAAAAGCATTGAACAAATTAAAAAGTAAAAAGGCATAAGATAATACTCGAATCGTCTCGGGCAACAATTATAAAGACCTTGTTCTGATTCCCCAGGACAAAATTCATGTGAGCCGTAAATGGAAAGTCTATGCGAGTTTCTAAACTAAACTAATGTATCAAAGGAGATTTAAATATGCAGATGTAACATGCTATGCAAAAGCGCATCGTGAAGTAAATTACATTTCTAAATATGAGCTTCTAAACATGAAAAAAAATAATTTAACTAGTATCCTACGTGTGTAACGTATTCCTAAGCCTATAATGTAAAGATGGTAATTTTTATTTTGGTGATTCTCAAATTGTGCATAAGAAGAAACTAAATTTACTCTAAGGGTCCGTTTATTTCGTGGAAAATATACGTTTTGGAAAACATTTTCCTAAAAATGATTGGTCATATCGTTTCGAATAATTAGCCAATAAAAACATTTTCGTTATCGACAATAATTTATACTTAAACATTTTTGTGGACGATAATGATGTTTTTCATTCTTTTTTTTTGTAAGCAAAATAAGTGATTATTTTCGGGAAAATATTTTCCAAATCGTTCATTTTTCGTGAAACAAACGGACTCTAAATGATGGAAATATGTAATTTTACCCTAAACGCAAGTGCAATCCTAGAACTATGTGATACTTTGTGGATATGCAGTTTGAGGTGATTAACATGCAAGATATAATCTCTTTTATTGTTTTCTGTTTATGGCATAAAAGAAGAAAAATATATACAATCAGGGGAAGGAACATGCAATTATGGAAGTTCACTATATCTACAATTCAACTATTCTAATGTGTTACAAAAGCATACATTCATGAGAATCCTAATTTTCCTAACATGAAAATTATTATAATGAAAAGAGATGCAAAATTATCTATACGCTTATAGATGCAAACGTGATTTTTTCTCTAATTATGCAGATATTCAAGACACAATTTCCTAATATTACGGATTTGCTGATCAATCTAAACATGTGATTTATTTACCATGCCCTAATTACGAATATATAAGGGAGAAGAATACTATAATTGCCAAAAGTTGTATACGGCACTCACTTTAGTACCAAAAGTTTTTACCAACTTACTTAAGTGCCAAATCGGAGAAAAAACGATCTTTTTAATGTCAATGGCGAGAAATTTCAATCAAATTAATTACGTGGCATTTATAATTACAATTATAATATGACTTGGCAATTTTTTTAAAAACTCCCGTCCAGGTGATCGTCCTAAACGATGTCGCACAATCTACGTGGCTCGGTCTAGCAAAACAACATTGCACGAAAAGGGAGTGCTGGGTCACCGTAGTTCGAAGAAAATTTTCACCCCCGGGTTTTCTCCCGGGCTTGAAGACAGTGAGAGGCGCCCAGCTGCTACGCGATTGTCTCGAACTCGCCCTATAGCCGCCGTCTTTCAAGCCGGATATGGGTCTTCGTATTCATTGATCGTTCCGAAGAACCCTGCCGCTCCCCCTTGTTTTGGTTCAACCGGAAACGAAGACTCGTTCTTTGTTTTTTAGTCCAAACGCGTGCTGGGTTTGAGTGAGCTGACATGGTCAATTTCGAACGTTTCTCGATGATCGTTGGATCTAGCTCTAAGTTTGAGTTCTAAAAGGGCCGATACCTTCTCCTCGGTCCAAATGCTCATCGCATGTTTGATAATATGCCCAAGTCAGCCTGTGTACATACGACGCTGGTTCTCATTTGTTCTAAAGTGGGGAAAATTGTCAAATCAGTCCTAAACCTATTGTACGGCGGCCAATTCAGTCCTAAACCTTTCAAATTTGCCAATTTAGTCCTAAACCTTTTAAATTCTTGCCAATTCAGTCCTTCCGGCCAATTTTGGCCGGCCGGTGCTGACGTGGCCGCCGGTCGGCGCCGGCCGTCCGGTCGGCGCTGACGTGGCAATTTTTAATTATTATTTTTTTTATTTTTTAATATTTTTTTTATTTTTCTGCTTTTTTTTCTGCTTTTTTTTTCTCCTTTTTTTTCTGCTTTTTTTTTCTCCTTTCTCCCCTCTGCCGGTCCGGCGACCGGCGACCGGCCAGAGGGGAGGGCCGGCGAGGCCTCTGGCGAAGCTCGCCCCGCCGGCCACCGGCGAGGGCGAGCCTCGCCGGCCCCTGGCTGGGCGAGGCGAGGTCGGCCTCGCCTCGCCGTCGCGACCCAGGCGACGGCGAGGCTCGACCTCGCCTCGCCTCGCCTCGCCGGCCCCTGGATGGGCGAGGCGAGGTCGGCCTCGCGTCGCCGTCGCGAGCCAGGCGACGGCGAGGCTCGGCGAGGCGAGGTCGAGCCTCGCCGTCGCCTGGGTCGCGACGGCGAGGTCGAGCCTCGCCCAGATCTGGCGAGGTCGAGCCTCGCCGTCGCGACCCAGGCGACGGCGAGGCTCGGCGAGGCGAGGTCGAGCCTCGCCGTCGCGACCCAGGCGACGGCGAGGCTCGACCTCGCCGAGCCGAGCCTCGCCATCGCGACCCAGGCGACGGCGAGGCTCGACCTCGCCTCGCCGAGCCTCGCCGTCGCCTGGCTCGCGACGGCGACGCGAGGCCGACCTCGCCTCGCCCATCCAGGGGCCGGCGAGGCGAGGTCGAGCCTCGCCGTCGCCTGGGTCGCGACGGCGAGGCGAGGCCGACCTCGCCTCGCCCAGCCAGGGGCCGGCGAGGCTCGCCCTCGCCGGTGGCCGGCGGGGCGAGCTTCGCCAGAGGCCTCGCCGGCCCTCCCCTCTGGCCGGTCGCCGGTCGCCGGTCGCCGGACCGGCAGAGGGGAGAAAGGAGAAAAAAAAAAAAGCAGAAAAAAAAGGAGAAAAAAAAAGCAGAAAAAAAAGCAGAAAAATAAAAAAATAATAATTAAAAATTGACACGTCAGCGCCGACCGGACGGCCGGCGCCGACCGGCGGCCACGTCAGCACCGGCCGGCCAAAATTGGCCGGAAGGACTGAATTGGCAAGAATTTAAAAGGTTTAGGACTAAATTGGCAAATTTGAAAGGTTTAGGACTGAATTGGCCGCCGTACAATAGGTTTAGGACTGATTTGACAATTTTCCCTTCTAAAGTGCGTATAGGCAGGATTCACATTATTACAAATCCCTTGTTGCTTGTCGAGCGCTATTTTCATCATTGAACCAAGCCTGCGCAGAAATTTTTCAGTTCAATGGCCAGTTAGGTTTTGAAATTGGGGTTCACTTTCAATTTGGCAATTTAGGGTCCTTGTTTGGGGGAAAGCTACTATACGACATCGTTTTATGGCTTTAAACGCTAACTAGACCCTCTGGCAAGCCACTTAGGTTTAAGAATTTAATAAAAAAAGATCATGTCGGATTTTCGGCCAAATAGATATGGGTTGGCACTGAAAAGATCGTTTTTCAAAAAAATTAATAGTTTAGTGATCCAAAAAAAACTTTTGATATTAAAGTGAGCACCGTACATAACTTTTGGCATTTATAGTGTTCTTCTCCTAAATTTAAACTGTATATCTATAGGTTTCGCTCGCGACTTCTGAAATGGCTATATATCTCACTAGGTGCATGTCAAAATCGAAAAATTTCTGACTGGTTTGGTAGAGCACGCTAGAGATTCTTTGAGCAAAACACGATGAGCACCCTTTTGCTTTGAGCAAAGCGCATATTACTGAAAGTTTGTACCTAAATTTTTTTCAAAACCCTATTTTTTCTTTAAACTAAAATAAAACAACCTTTAAACATGGTTATGCCATGTCAGATGCCACGTTGGACATCAACATGCTTACGAACTGCTACTTAACAGTAAATCCATCAAATGGGTGAATCGTCAGTTGAAAATGGTCCAACCCAAATTAATCTATATAATCCGTTTTGACCCATATCCATTCAATACAAATATAGTGACTCATACCAAATCCGATCCATATTGCTAAAATATTTTCCCATTTAACTCAATTTACGAAAACTTATACGCAAATTGAGGTTAGAGCGCGGAGTTAACAAGCACGAGATCAAGTGAGGACGAAAAAGAGTGAAGAGAGAGAGTCACAAATGTGGGTTTGGTCTAAATAAGTTATGAATCTATTTAACACTCATATTATTTGGGTCTTACCATTCTAAACCCATTTATGACTTATTTACTTAATATAACTAACTCATATAATAATTCAGCTTATTAAATATGAGTAAAGAAACGGATCTATGACCCATTCTAACGGGCCTACTTAACGGCAAAAATGTTCATACGTGTTTGTGTGGGGATAAGTGTTAAAAAAGTCCTAAACCTATTATATTGATATCAATTTCGTCATAAACCTTTTAATTATGCCAATTTAGGCCCCATTGGATTAAGCATTCCCTCAAAAGCCCCTTGGGGAATTGCTTGGGCATTTGGCAAGCATTCTCAATGGGCTTTCAGCCGAAAGCCAGCTTTGGGAATGCTTAAAGCTCAAAGCCAGTCCGCACCAGCTTTGGGCTTTCAGCATTTGCCAAATGCTGAAATCAATTTTTTTCTTCCAAAACTAACCAAACTTATTCTTTAATATTCCAATTTTGCCTCTCATTGTTACCTTCATCTTCTTTATGCAAGGGCGGCCACCAAGGGTAGCCAGCTAGAGTTGACGACACCAAATCGGGATGGTGAAGGGCCGACGCTTGGGGTCGCTCGACCTCAAGCCTCGTTGCCTAGGTCAACTAACCTCAGGTGACGGTTGCTTGTGCCAGATTTGGCTTGCTGGTGGCCATGCCGGTGAAGGGTAGGCTTTTTTTTTTTATAAAAAAAATCCCAAAGCCTTTTGCAAAAAAAGATTTGTCAAATACTACTTGGACTAAAGTAGCTTCGCAAAGGATTTTTTACCAAACCCAATATATATTTTCCCAAGGGTTTTTGACCTAAAAGTATTTGCATTCCCCCAAAGCTTATTTGCAAAGTTGAACCAAATGGACCCTTAGTCCTTCTGGCTAATTTTGGCAAGATATTGCTGATGTGGGTGTCAACCGGCCTACATGGTACTTTTCCGACACTTTTCCGTGTTTGTGTGCGTAACAATGCCTCGGCCCATCATTCATTCAAGCCAAGAAAATGGGCCCAATAAGTGGGTCTGTAGGCCCAATAGCAGCTGCAACGGGTAGAGGCCCAAGCCGTGGCAGTTTCGTGAATTCGGGAATCCCACCCCCTCCCCGCCTTAAACCCTCGCCTGTTTGCTTCCTTTCAAGTTCTTGCTGAGTTTTTAGCTTCGCAGGAAGCAATGGATGCATGCCTGATGATGAAACCGCGGAAACGAGCGAGCAAAATTTGAACTTTCGTGACGACGTGATTTGGGTTTCGATCCGTACCGGATTTGAGATCGCGGTAAGCTTCAGAGGAGGTCCGGCACGCACCAATGGCGCTTCGTTTCCTATCGAAGAAGTTCTTGCAGGGAGCTTCGCCCCGACAGGTGAGTTTTTACGCGGGAACTCGAAGAATTCATGGTCTGTTCGTTCGATTTGGTTCTTTGGATGAGTATGCGGTTTCGGGTCGGTTGTTGTTTGTGCTTTTGTGATGAGAAAGGAGTGGGAGCTATTCGTTGACTATGCTATGTGGGGATGGTGTTTTTTAAGGCGCTGCTTTTGGTGAAGGTTAATGGGCGAGTAGAGAGATTTGTTGAGGTAGTCTGATGAAATGTTGGCGGGGTCTCGACAGTGAAATGCCTCTTCAAGTTGAGGTCTTTGGTGTTGCTTGTATGAGTTTTGAGAGTTGAAATGTTCATCATCTGCACTCTAATGGTCTTTAAGTACTACCGCAATGTCTAAGGGCTCAACTGGGCATTCCAATTCAGAATCTTTTTGGACTGATCTGTGCTTCTGGGACATGCTTATGTTGGTCCATTAATGCAATCGATTTTTTACTTTCTTGGACTTCGTCACGAGTATCCAACGGTTTTTACTAATCAATTAGCTTATTCAATCAGTGTGATGCTCAAGAATTTCTTTTCAGCTTCAGGCAATCAGTTCCCGTTCATTTTCTTCCAAAAGGATGATTGATGTTGGACAGCCAACTCCAGCAACCCATCCTGAGGTACTTCTACTTTACTTCTCTATGGTCAATCGTGCACTCTTGCTGCTTTCATCAATGCATGGGTGTGTTTTTCAAAGAATGAGAGAAGTATATCAAGCTGTGCTCATCTACCATGAATGTATACACGTCCACTTGCTCGCACATGCACACAAAGACAAGCACAGGCACATGTGTACAGTCTGGTGTATGGTGCGTCAATGGAATTACACTCCCAAGAGTCAATTCCTACCTCCAGATAAGGGGAGTTGTTAGATGACTCTTGGGGATGAAGTAGCAATGAAGGTGCAGTATTGACAATGACTCCCATCAGTCAAAAGTTTATAAATTATTATTATTTATGAGAATTAAGAATATCGTTGGGTTCTACATGTAGTTACTAAATGAGGGAGAGATTACACCTGGCATTACTGCAGAGGAATACATCTCAAGACGGAACCAGTTACTGGATCTTCTTCCCGACAAGGGTTTGGCCATCATTGCAGCTGCTCCTGTAAAGATGATGACGGATGTCGTGCCGTACACATTCCGACAAGATGCTGATTACTCATATATCACTGGGTGCCAACAACCAGGTGGCATCGCGGTTCTAGGTCGTGAGTGTGGTTTATGCATGTTCATGCCAGAAGCAACACCTCATGTATGCCTGGTTTTATATATAAGGATTGGCTTAGTACCTTTTCACTTGTTATTTTTCCTAGGTTTGCTAGGATCTTTATCAATCATCACGCATGATGTCATACATAAGAATGGTCTTTGTTTAAAATGTCATTTTTATCGCCATCATCTGGCAGAGCTGTTCTTTCATTTGCATTTCATCTATTTGTTTGATACTCAGCATGCTCCTGTAATTTCTGATCAACCTTTTCTGTATTAGTGTATATGTGGATACTGAGATTGAGAGAACAGGATGGAGTGGACCATATCATGTGCATTTCAAAACTATTATAGATTTTCCTTTTTTGTGTTGGGAACTAGGATTCAGTTTCAAGCCTGAGAGATTTTCCTTATAAACCCTCAGGATGTCCTTTGGCAAGGGCATGTTGCCGGAGTTGATGTGGCATTGGAGATATTCAAAGCTGACTCAGCATACCCGATGAGCAGATTACCTAAGGTGGTATATTTTAAAAACTAGTAAACTGAGAGGTTGCTTTTGTCATCATTGCTCAGACTCAGGCTGGAGTGCGTGTAATTGTTTATGATTGAAACTTATTTTAGTGACCATATAAGTTGCTGACTGCAGATTCTCTCAGAGATGATTCGGCAAAGCTCTAGGTTGTTCCATAATGCGAATACCGCTGTATCAGCATATACAAATTTAGAGGCATATCAATTGGCAGCCAGCAATGGCAAAGTGAATAACTTGTCTACTTGTACACACGAATTACGGTGGACAAAATCATCTGCAGAGCTAAAGTTGATGAGGGAATCGGCATCTATTGCTTGCCAGGTACTTCCATGCATCAAGATACTCAAGAAATAGAAAAGGAAAACCTTGCAAATCTATTATGATCCTTTTGCAAAATTCTTTTGATTTTTGGATTTTTATTATTGCTATCTTGAGAGATTTCAGTTGAATATGTGACCTAATGAAATGAGAGCTAGTTGTTGATTCCAAGTGATTAGTAAGGCTAGTCAATCTATCTTGTAAACTTAGAAAGTAATTTCTTGATCACGATTCTGTGAAGATGCACCAATGTGAGTGAACCTCTCGTTCCTCGCTTGTTGGAAGCTTTATTGCAAACTTTGTCATCATCACTTGCTTTGACTTGCTATTTCAGAAGGACTTGGTACATTCAGCCTTGTTAATAGCGTTTTGCTTCTGCTCTCGAAGTGTCCAGAGAAAAACATCATTATATGTGATACTGCCTATCTAAGTTTCTTTTGTTTGATGTGTCTACACATCATCCTTGAACTTTGTTTGTATTTCGCCATGCGCACTGATGTACTGCTTGGGTCATTCTTACACTAGAATTTGTGCTTGAACCATGAGGTAAATGGATGACATGAATACAGTACCCAGTTGTCGATCAATTGAGAGAATACTTTTGTTGGTAGTTGTGTTTTGCCTAGAAATTATTTTGTCATGGATGCTTCTCATGTATTAATGACTAATATATATCTGCTATTTCTAGGCGCTTTTGCAGACAATGATGCATTCAAAAGTGTGCCCTCATGAGGCTATGCTTTCTGCAAAGTTTGAATATGAATGTAGAATGAGAGGCGCTCAGAGGATGGCGTGAGTATTTTCATTAACATCAAAAGAAGCTTATTATTATCACTATATTGTCTCTTCTGTATATTCTATTATAAAGCATCTAACACATGCATTAGAGTGGTGTCAAAATTTGTGCTTATTATATGAAACATGTGCAATGAAGTGAAGCAGATTCTTGTTCAATTTCTCTTTTCCAGATTCAACCCTGTTGTAGGTGGTGGGAACAACGGAAGTGTGATACACTATTCTCGAAATGATCAGAAAGTGAGATCCATTCCAGCAGTTGATCCAGACCTCCAACATTCTACTGAAATTTCCTTTAAAATTATGACTACTCTTTGCAGATTGCAGATGGGAATCTTGTCCTGATGGATGTTGGATGCGAGTTGCATGGTTATGTCAGTGACCTAACTCGCACCTGGCCTCCCTGTGGCAGCTTTTCACCTTCTCAAGTATACAACAGCAACCTCTCTCTCTCTCTCTCTCTCTCTCTCTCTCTCTCTCTCTCTCTGAGGCTTGGTTGTTGTTGCTGTTGTTCCTGTTGATGCCGTTATTAAAAAATAAGGATGAACCCATCCCGTGGCATATTTCATCCCGTGGGATCATCACTTAAATTATAAATCATTGACATGACACAATTTGCATGTTTACATGTGACTTCAATCATCACACTTTCATTCATCTCTTGTGCATGGATTTTTTCCGACTCCTTCGATGTTTGTCCAATTAAGTGCATCTCCATCGAACCTCTCAATGATCCTGTCCAGTTTTTCTTGCTTTCAACCATATTCCAATAATTTTATAGTTAGGAGGTTATATTCTTTTTGTATCATATCACCATGATATCTTTTTTGTCTTTCAGCAAGAACTTTATGACCTTTTACTGCAAACAAACAAAGAATGCATCAAGCTATGCAAACCTGGCACAACCATTCAAGAAATTCACAAATACTCGGTATGTTTAGATTATTCTTACATGAGTGGGTTGAATAATCTTTTTTTCTACTGCCTGTTGACATTCTTTCTTGAAACGGCTGAAAACAAATACTGTCTTGCTTTATTATCTGAGTTTGCCTCACTCATTTCATCTGGGTTTGAGAAGTCCTTAACTAAAAAAATGTTTGCTATTATAGGTGATATTCATTTTATCAGTAATTGTTTGCTGATGTATTTGATGCTAGATTCTTCGCAAACATCATAGCAAATTGTGGTCAATTATTATGTTCCTAGATGCTCTTATTCATTGTTTCAGAAGATTATCATTGCTTGTGGTAAAATGGATTTCCTGTGCTTGTGTTTATAGCTCTTATTCAAATTTGATTTTATGCACCTTTGGTGGAAGTCTAAATGAGATTGATCCTGTGAACATCACAGCTATTTTTGTCGCAATTAACAAATTTTTTTCTTGGCATACTGTCAAAATGGAATAGTTTTTTATACTTCAGTAAACGCAGGACTAGGAGGTTTTATCGTGTATGATTGTGATGACATGAATTTTATCTCCCCGTTTATGGTGCAATACTTGTCTTAAAGTGGGTATTAGATACCTCTATGGCTTCAAGGCCTTTGGAACATGGTACATGTCGCTCCTGTGGACTCTGATGTTTGATCAATCATCTGTCTTCATGCCATGTGGTATCACAGGTTGAGATGCTCTGCAAAGGATTTAAGGAGATTGGACTTTTGAAGGATGATCAGAGCATTTTACACAGTTACTATCAGCTGAACCCAACCTCTATAGGTATACTTGACTATCCCTGGATAATGATATTGTAATTTGTTTTTCTAAGAAGCTTGGGTTATGACTTCATAGTGTTCTTTCTCCAATATTATCAATTGCATGCTTGACAGTTGACAGTGGATGCTTGTTTCTTGAACTTTCAGTTCATTAAATTGGGTATGTTGTGTCAAATGAAAGGTAAGTAAATTATCCTCATTAACATACAGGTCATTACCTCGGAATGGATGTGCATGATTGTTCTACAGTTAACTATGACCGTCCTCTGAAGCCAGGTGTTGTAAGTTGACTTCCTGGCAGCTTTGATTTTCTTCTTGCTTCATATCATGTCGATGGTGGAATTATTAGTCATATATTTGCATATTTTTTGAAAGTTCATCTGAGAGCCTTCCAGTTGTGTCATGCCCTTTTGACTTTATTTAGAGTTTGTTTCCATATTTCGGCATGTTTTGGTATCAAATTTAGACGTGTTTCTTTTCCAAAACCAACTTGATGACATCAAATCTATTTTCTTAAGCCCCTATTAAGAAGAGATGTCCTTGATGGGGCCTTAAGTGTGCAGTTGCATGCAGTAGGTCCCTATGTGTAGACTTTCGCAACTGTTATGGCTTTCATGCGTCATGGGTAACAAGTACATGGAATTGAAATGCCATGACATATGTTCAGAAAGTATGCTTCCTGTTTTCATTCAAGTGGCTGCCTTGTTTTGTTTACACGGTGTTTACTCAGGGCGCTTTTTTGGGTCCAGGTGATAACAATTGAACCAGGAGTCTACATCCCATACAACCTTGATTGTCCAGAGTGGTAAGAATCAAGCTTATGTAATTAAAACTGTCCATATCATCTCGAATTTTGAATGACTCGGGCCTTGCTTGGAAGTTCTTTTTGAAACTAAATGCCAAATTATGACGATTTGTGTGTCAACTCTCTGTTTTTATTTGTTTAAAATCTATTTCAGAGGGCAAACCTCTGTGAGTATACTGAAGTGATCTGTTCGTTCTGTTCACTGACTGGTTCTAACATTTAAGGAAGCACATCTAGATACTATACTATAAATGCAAATTATCAACCTAAACTTTTGAATGAGGATGCTTTTTTTTTCCAGGGAAGCTATTTTTAAGTTTGAAACTTTTTTTTTTTTGGTAAGATAAGTATTTTAAGTTTGAAACTTTGATGTATACTTTTTCTTAGAAAAGAGAATTGAAAGTCACTTCTCATTCCAATTCTAAAAAGATTCTTCTCAGGAACAATTCCGAACAGCTATTGAAGTTCTCAGAAGTTGTGTGAGAAAAAAAAACACCGTGAATTTCCTGCCCAGTTATGTCATTAATACAAATTATTGATAAGTAGAGGTTCATAAAGAAGCAGCAACAGTATGCATCCCTGCCACCCTGTATGCAAAGCTAATTTTCGAGAGTATTTAGAAAAAAATGTGCATCACAACTCTCTTTCAAAATGGGCAGTCTAGTCATGGAATTGTCAAACTGAAATTTCCAAGTAGAACTCCAGATGGATTTACTCTGAGACTGCAGTCTAGTAATGGCACTAGATTATAACCAACACTAGACTCTAACATTGTCGTTAGTTCAACTCACATATCCTAGAGTGATTGCAGGTACCAAGGGATTGGGATAAGGATTGAAGATGAGGTCCTTATTACAGATGCAGGATATGAGGTATGAACACAAACTTTTCATGGTTGGCACTAGGCATGTGGTGCTTTGCTCTTGTTGTGGGACCTTCATCGACTGATTCTAGCTTTAGGTCACATTGTCATGAAAACACCTCAAATTTCATTTCCGGCTATTGTTTCTATGTTGAAATACATTCATCTTCTTGACCTTAACCTTAAGCTGGCAAGCTTGACTAGGAGAATTCCAATTTACTCTTTTAGCTTTGCCATAAAGGCATTGCCTGCATGTTCCATATTCCATTATCTTGGCAGAAAGGTTAGTAGGTGTGCCTTCGGTCGCATCCGAGGTAAAAGTTCATGGTTTACATGTACTCACTCTCATAACCTTATATTCCACCGTTTGACACAGGTTCTCACCGGTTCAATGCCGAAAGAAGTTAAACACATCGCGGCATTGCTGAATGATTGCAACATTGCAGCGCAGGTGGGGGGTTGGAATGGTGTGAGAGATGTGTCCATTTAAACAATCTCATTCTTAGAAGAGCCAAAATTTTGGTTAGTTACCAAGGACACTTTTACTATCCCTCCAGCGTGTTGACCTCTCTTGGGCCTATAGGTGCATGGAAGTACCTTCGCATCAACTGTGGTTTTGATGCATCTTTCGTCAAGTATACGTCGAGATCTAATGATGCCCAGTCTCCATGGTTGTGTTGAGTTGATCTATGTTACCCCCATTCAGAAGTTTCCTTTCACCGAGTCTTCTAGTTCTATGTGGCGAATGATGCATCTCATAGACCTCCACCATAAGCCATCATTCTAGAGCTTATTCCATATGGCTGTCGAGCATATTGCACCATAAGGCATCACAAGATCGTTTTGGGCGGCCTTTGGCACCTGAATAACTTTAGCGCTTGTCGAAAGTAGTAATATGGGCCAGCACTTGTATCATGTAATTGAACTCATTTATCTATATATAAATGATGCCATTTTCCTTGTTCTGGATTTTTCTCTCAATTAGGGCCACTATGACTTATGTTCATGGATTTGTCAAGTGGATGAGAGATTCCTCACATCCTCATGATGCCACATTGTAAAACAAGAATGATGATTGAAGCCATAAATGCACGATATGTTTTAATAGCGCAAACTGTATCATATTGACTAGTATATTTGCTTTAAGATCTTGTGTTGGCAAAGCGCTACTTGTCATCAACCTTTTTCCAATTTCCGAACACTTTCAACGCACTACAACAGATGTCATAAAAATGTGATACTTGATTTTAGCCACAGGGCCAAGAAATCCATAATATAAGTTGTGCCGTTAGACGGGGTTAAGTTCTTGCCCGCTCGATTGGCTTAGGTCAGGTAGCGAATTATGACCGCTGTCATTGAATTTTAACCTGAGGCTTAAAGCCTTGACCTTATAAATTGTGGTGAGTATACGTCACATTTAGCAGTTTTGGACAGTCGGAGAAGTTCGGTAAATAAGCTTCAATAAAGAAAAGACATCAGCCATGTCCTGGAAACCCAGCAAGTAAACTAAAAAGTTATGTTACTAATTAGTTCCCACCATTTTCCTCATCTCATTTTTGTTGAACTACATGAAGTATCAGTGCTAGAACTAGCCGTAACTTCCATGCACAGTTAGTGTGATTGTAGTGTGACTGAGCATAGGTGTATACATTCACCATAGTGTTCACTCCACATTTCTTGAGGCTGAGCCTTCCAAGCTTAATTTTTGGTTTTTGCCGGAAGAAAATGGAGACTGAGGCGTCGAAAGAGCGCATGTCTTTTCAGGCCTTGGGCACCTGAGATCATCTCCCAGGTCAACCATTGGCGAGGAATAATTGGCTTCCAAATGCCATAATCTGCCCTTCATGAAGAAAGTCCCGAAACTGCTGTAACTCGCGCATATGACCAATGCCGAGGTGGTAGATTTTGCTGCTAAAGGTGATGACAGCAGGGGTTCTTGTGCCACTGTGTGAACAATGACAACTGAAGCGATACCGATCAATGTCAATGTATGTTGACGGTGTAAAATGAATGGTACCAACTAGCAACTGGCAGGAGATGGTGAAGACATCCTCATAAGTCTTGGAAATCTAGGTAGTACAACATTTTATTATTGAATTGCTCCTCCATACGTTCTTCTTTCTGTTCGAGACAAATAAATATTCATGTTAGATCTATACTATCTAAATCCCACTGAGGACAGTCATCCACCGTTACATTCAAGGCCTGACTGAGCACAAGGTCCTTCATCTTTGCTTGACAGACAACAGAACCTTTCTCGTGGGCAATGTGCAGCTAGTCATGGCCACGGGTCGGTTTCAGCCCAGAACCGGCCCGGTCAAACCCGAGCCCGGCCCGTTGACCGGGCTCTCGGTTCGGAACCGGAACCGGCCTATGGCCTACGGGCCCGGTTCCTATTCCAAAAAAAAATTAAATTTAAGCAGGCCCTGCACATCTGCAGGCCCTGCTGCGGCCCCTTGCTAGGGCAACCTTTGCAGGCTGCCCTGGCAACGGGCAAAAGCCGCAAAAGTAAAAAATAAAATTAAAAATTTAAAAAAATTAAAAAGATAACCGTTGCAAATTGCAACGGTTATCTAGCTTTTTTTTGTTATCCTAAATTTTCTTCTCATTTTTTTCTTATAAATTCTCTAAAATTCTCTCATATTCTCTCAATACTCTCAATTCTCTCAAATTCTCTCAATTTTCTCAATCCGCCCAATTCTCTCTTAATTCTTCTGATCAATCCACGCAATTCTCTCTTAATTCTCCTAATCAATCCGCTCAATTCTCTCAATTCACTTGAAAAATGGCAAGTGGAAATCGAGTGCCAATTGACAATGGTAAAAATATCATGACGGAATCTCATCATTCTTTTGATCCTCATGATTATGCAGTTTTTCAAGATAATGAAACCAACATTTTTCCCGATATGGAGTGCGTCCCGACGCAAGAAAGTCTTCATCCTCCTGCCAAAATATCTACAACAAAGGAGGCGGAGCAGGAACTTACATATGATATTTGGGATCACTTCACGAAAATGGAAAGGTTTAATATTGGTGAAAAAAGGTATGATATAATTTGAAAACATTGTGGAAAAATATATAAATATACAAGTGGACAAGGATATGGAACATTCAAACGACATCTTAGGAGCAAACATCCAGCCCAAGCGGGAATCGATATCAGGCAACAACAAATTTTCGGGTACGTCAATCCTAATACTTCTCCTTTATTTCATTTTAATGAAAAAACTTACAAGGAAGAATTAGGTAAATTTGTTTCCGTTGAGCATTTATTATTTAGTTTTGGAGAAAGATTTGGTTTTAATCAATTTGTACAAAAAGCATGTGCTCCACAAGCAAAACGTGTTCCTAGAAATTCACTTAAACGAATAATTAAAGATCTTTACAGAAATGGAAAAAATGATTTACAAAACTTTTTTATGCAATTTAATGGATGCATGCATATAGATAGTGATATTTGGAGTGATCATTGGCAAACGCATTCTTACATGGGCATAACATGTCATTAGATAGATGACGATTGGAGTATTCAAAAAAGAGTTATTGTATTTAGAGTTTTTGATACTAAGCATACGGCAAATAGTATTTATAGAATGATTAGACAAATTTTAGAAGAATATTATTTGCTTAACAAAATTTTTTCAATTGGTTTTGATAATGCCGCGGCAAATACCGCTTCAATTGCCAATTTAGGAAATATTTGTAAACTCGCTTTTGGCGGGAAATTTTTTCACGTTAGATGTGCTTGTCATGTTTTAAATTTATGTGTACAAGATGGTTTGAAAACTCTTGATATTTTTCTTGAACCAATAAAAACAGCGATTCAATTTTTATGGAAACATCCCCAAAAAATGAAAGAATGGGGTAAATTTTGTAGAAAAAATGCCAAAAAGCCAAAAAGATTTTCAAGAGATGTTCCAACTCGTTGGAATTCTACTTTTCACTTGCTTGGTGAATCTTATGAATATAAAGATTTATTATGTGCATTCATTTCTAATAATATACCTCAGATTAATTTATACCCACAAGAGTGGGGTATTTACAAAAAAATTTTAGATATTTTAAAGGTTTTTAATGATGCAACTTATACTTTGTCCAGTATTTATTATCCTACTACGTATTTATTTTTAGTAGAGTGTATTAATATTGTCGGAATTTTTGACCAATATGAAAATGATATTGAATTACAACATACTATAGTAACAATGAAAATGAAGTGACTATATTATTATGGCGAAATTCCCATTATTTATTTAGTTGTTTGTGTTTTTGATCCGCGTTGCAAATT
The DNA here is from genome assembly GCA_031216235.1 of Syzygium jambos. NCBI lineage: Eukaryota > Viridiplantae > Streptophyta > Magnoliopsida > Myrtales > Myrtaceae > Syzygium > Syzygium jambos. Next base: position 21,941,592 of record CM062221.1, on the reverse strand, counting down.
AGATGGTTTAAGTGATTATTTGCATACGTATTATCAATGTTTACATTATGATGTAGTAAATATTACAACCATACTACGTGAAATTAAAAACGTAGTAATAGAATTACATAATGAATTTTATACTAAATATAATTTAGGTGATATTGGATCTTCTCAATCTACCGAGACACAAAATGAGAGCACAGATAAAATTAGTAGAGGGTACCAGCTTTTATTAAATAGACAAAAAAAATAAAAGGGAGCAATAGGAAATATTTCTCAATTAGAGATTTACCTAACCGTTTCTTTTGAGTTTACTGAATCCGAAGGTAGTACAGGTTTTTTAATTTTGGATTGGTGGAAGAGGCATGCAAGCCAATACCCAATCTTTTCTCTTATTGCAAAACAAATTTTTGCAATCCCTTGTTCCACAGTTGCGGTCGAACAAGCATTCAGTGTCAGAGGTAATATTTTGGACGAACATCGTTCAAGATTAACTCCAGAATCGGTGGAGATGCAAGCTTGCGTCGATGATTGGACGAAGGCTCAATACCGACAACAAGAGATAGATCGGAATAATGAATCCGAATTCTTTAACGACGGAGATACCACCAGTACCGCTACCGCTACCGGAACGGGTAGCGACGACTGAGGATAAAAAAACTATTGGAGTTGGCAAATATTTCGGGGATCCTTGTTTCTCATACCGGGCACGCCCACGTGAGCTTAGGGAAACCGAAGTATAATCCGACGACATGTAACTCCTACGCACAGAATGTGGGGGTTTGGATAGGCTTAGGTTTTTGGATCATTTTAGGGCATATATATTGTGTTCCTTTTTTTTTGTAGATCATTGTAACGAATTGTAAGGCGCTTAATGATAATTTATTAAGTTCAAGCCTCCTCATTCTCTCTTTTTGTCCCCAAATTTGATTACAATTTACATTTTGATTACAATTTATATTGAATAATTCATTATTTCATTATTTCATTATTTTTTTATTTAATAATTTTTAAAAAAATTTTAAATTATGAACCGGAACCGACAGGAACCGGAATTGGAATCGGAATGAACCGGCCTGGAACCGGAACCGGAACCGCCATGGGCGGTTCCAGTTCCGGTTCATACATGGCCAGGAACTGGAACCGGCGGTTCCTAAACCGTGGCCATGACTAGCACCGGCAATGAGACGATGGCGGTTCCGGTTCCGGTTCATACATGGCCAGGAACTAGAACCGGCGGTTCCTAAACCGTGGCCATGACTAGCACCGGCAATGAGACGATTCAACATTATCCAACATTCTAGAGAAAAGACATCATAATCACGAATAATTTGATAGGAGTTACCGATTTGAAGATACTTGAAACGTCTTGCCGACGCAAGGGAAGGGAACGAGCAAATCATGCAAAAAGTGAGGATGCTTCAATTGCAGCACCTTTCGAGCATTTTGAGTTGGTATGCCTAGTAAAGGTGTCAATACGCACACCGGACCATGCCAGTTCTCATTGCAAATGCTCTGAATTCCCCTTTAATCACACTTTCAAACTATGGTCATTTGTAAATTCAAGATTTAGTTGATAGTTGGTTAGCAGCTATCAAATGCAAATGCAAATGCAATCTTTTTCATGATAATTACCGTTAAAAAGTAGATCTTATTTTCCATTATATCACAGAATAATAGAAAGAACTACCGAGTCCAGAAGATGCCGATTACAATATTCTTAAGGCCAACTGATGTACCACGGGGTGCATACTAATTCACATATGATCCATACAGAAAATCTCGATCACATCCTCGTCAATAATACACATCAATTTCCACCATAGGCTTTGTTTGGTCTAACTTCAATCAACTCCAGCTACATTTATTCCAGCATTTGCAACAAGATCCACATATCCTCTGGCATAATGTCGCCAAAGCTTCGGGTTAATGCGTCAGCTGCTTAAATTCGAGTGCAAACATTTGCCTCAGCCTCCTTCATTTTCAATTAAAAAATCCAATCTCGATCTCCAAGAGCATTTTCTTTCCCCAGCCACATCCCTCTCTGTTCCAGTTCTCTCCCTCTAGTTTTTTTTATAAGAGCAGAGAATACCACTCTATCAATAAGAAGGAAGTAGCAATTCAGTTTCAAATTATTTGACCTTGGAAGGAACTTGATATCTGTTGATAGGCGAGAACAAACAGCTATTGGCTGCTTTGCCTATCTATTCTATGTTGGCCAGCTTGGAAACATCAGAAGAAGACAGGATAAGTGCTATTCAAAATGTCTAACCTACCAATCCACCGTTAGAGAAGAAATAAACTACACGCATATAGGCAAAGCCCACGAACAACTAAACCCCACGGATGAGCCAAACCGATCCGTGTTAAGTTTTGACTTCTCAAAACAACCTTTCTTTTTCCACATAATCAGCAGTCGACAAAAATAGTAGGTTTTCTGACGATTTTAGGGAAATTAAGAAAGCATAATTGGATCACTTAACAGGGGAAAAAGATCAGTTCTCTCTCCAGTTCATGAAATAATCAGTTAAACTGTTTTCCCAGGACATCCAGCCTACGGTTTCCATAGACTCAGATTAAGTAATTTAAGGGCATTTAAGTATAATGAATATGAAGACATTTAGTCAGGGCTCCTCTTAATAAAGAAGGAACTCTCAAATCTAAGAAAGTTTGGTTCCAATTTAGTCAAATGCTTGATCTTGTGAGGTTCAGAAGTTTCCAATCATAGAATTTACTTATAGTTCTAAAATTTTTGTTTTGTGAAAACTTCGCTAAGTTTGACTTTAAGCCAATGGAAGCAAATAGAATTTAAAGTTCCCACATTCCGTAGAACCAACTGAGTTTCCAAACAAACCTTAAGCAGCATCAAAGAGAATTTACACAAGGCGCGTGTTTTTTTGTAGCAAGGAAACAGTCATCCATCTTCCACCAATCCACTCCTGATGTAGCCTTAAGTTAGAGTGTTGAAACTCCAATTCTTCCTTGGTGTCTCTGAAGTAAACGACGTACCTTGATCTGCTGAGAACCTTAGAAACCACACCGACCCACCAGCTGTCATTATACAAAGCATCTACTTCATCAAACAAATCGAAATGGTCAGCAATTACAATTTCTGGCGGACAGGGCCGAATATGAAAAGCGTCAGCCTCTTCCTTCAAAAACTCAGAATCGTCTTCCGTCCTGAAGTTCTTTAACTCAACAAGGTACTTTCCCTTGGATACCTCTTCAACAACCACTCCTGCAAACCAGGCACCGCGATATCCATCTTCGTCACTGCTCACCTCAACTGGAGTGCCCTTAGTGAATTCGCAACTCTTCATCTTTTTGGCAACCTTCGTCTCCATCTGTGATTGTGCTTTCTGCTGTACAATTTTCCACGTGTCAGTAAGAAAACACAATCTATATTCACTGTGAGACGGGGTTGTGGAATTATTAGAATATATGCCTCACAAACAACACAAATACTTGATTCCCTAGATTTCTTCTCTGATTTTCAATCCTTGATCTTTCATGTATTTGTATAGTTTTAATAAAGAAGATCAATAACGCCTCTTCGACCAGCTCTATCAACCGACCAGGGATCATTATGTATTAGTTGATTGCTGTATCGTAATCAACGCGCACAAAGCACAGAACCACTGAGCTACAATCTCATCTGCCCTAAACCGACAATGCCAGCCAAAACAGAAGCTTCATCAAGCCAGGAACTTTACACTTGCTTCGACATATAATTCCGATGCACAATTCATGAAAACACGGGATTAACTGTTCTTGAGCGTCCGGAACATCTAATGCGACATAAAGATCATTCCTTTTCATGCTGGCCTCACTCGAACACCTGAACTAGCAGCCTAACTCATCACCAAGGACACTCCTAATCGTCCACATCTACACAAAACAAAAGGTCATTCACTTTCTATCAACTCAAAGTACAATTTTGCACACTGCAGTCGCCCAATAGAGCTAAACGATCGAAGTAAAAAACCCCCAACTTGTTCAAGAAAAAATCACAACGGAGCGTCAAACCTGTCGACCTTCAACAGCAACAGCACCAGGAGGCAACCAAGACCCATGAACCCACTTGCGATTCACCCTCAAATCCTGGACCTTGAACACCACCGTCTCTCTCCACTCCCTGAACAAGACCCCGAACCTCCGGCCCCTCAGCCTCTCCACCACCACGCCCTCCCACCACCCGTCGTTGTGACGGGCCTCGACCTCGTCACCCGCCTCGAAGTCCCTCTTCGCGCTCGGCTCCTCCGGAGGCATCGGCCTGATCTGGGACTCCTCCACCTCCTCGGTGACCCGGCGCGTGCCCTCCTCGTCCTCGTAGATATCCTGGAACTCCACCGCGTAGGAGGAGGAGGACCGCCGCGGAGGGCGGCGGACGACGGTGGCGGCGTACCAGGAGCCGCGGAAGCCGTCATCGGTGGAGGCGACCTCGACAAGCGCGCCCACTTCGAAATTGGGTTGCTGCCGTTGTCGTCGTTGTGCTCCTTCATCTTCTTCTCCTGGCGGTCGTCGCCGTCGCGGCCGTGGTCGGGGAGACATCGTCGTCGGTTGCTTCTGGGCTCGGTGTCCAGAAAAAAATGGAGAACGAAATTTTCACGGAGTTAAGTGGAGCAGCAAAAGTTCGCAGGTGCGTCAGCATATTTGTATATTTTATTAAAATATAGAATTGAATATTAATTTCGAATTTATGATTTAAATACCCGGTTTGCACAGGAAAAGTATGGGATGCGAATGTGTTCATTGAACTGTCCATGTGATTACTGTTACGGTAGTAGCATTTATCTTTATCGAGAGAAATGAATTAAATACTAATCCAGTATTGATTTCAAGGATTTATATAACAGGTAAGTAATGTTACAAATTCGACATATTCTAAACGCATAATTTCAATTGACCTGATTTGGTCGAATTGGGTTGACACAGGGATTTCCTCGATAAATCTTGCGCTAGGGCGTGTAGGAGAATCTGATTGTGCAGATTTGTAAGCTGAGTAAAGTTTCAAATTTGGGATGGTCCCAAGTGTCTTCAAAGACAAATATAGAGAGAGCTTACCTAAATCTCACCATTTGAAACTTCATAGTAAAAATCATGATCCGAAAGCGGAATTTCATCAGTTCCTGGCATAAACACAGACTTCTCTTCTCAAAGGACAAGGGTCGGATAGCTTTCACTGGTTACGCACAGAGTCAGAGCCAAACGCATGACCTGCAATTTCTCATTTTTAAGCAGCTGGGACTCCTATCTTAGTCTTTGTCCCAATAAACGTCGCAAGCATGCGACCATAGTGCATAGATATCCCCGAAAAATGAAGCATACTTAGATATGATACTCATTTTTCTACCACAGCAGAACATGTGTGGGGAGACATATGACTTGAAACAGAAACCAAGAGAACACTCAAATCATTCAGCTTAAGAGCTCATTACAAAGTCCATGGTACTATGAGAGGGAGAGATACAATAAGCACAGTGCAAAATTTATGTATCCTACAGAAATTCGACCCAAGACTTCCCTTTTTTCCCATTACAAAGAATTGTATCCAAAACTGGCCAGTACAGTCATCGGTATCATCTTTACACAAGTTGCTACCACATTTCACGTCTCACCTTCATGCGAATTCTTCCCTCGAGGTTTACTTTGCGGTATATGCGGTTCAAACGACGCTAAATGCCGATTGTATCGTAGAAGAAAATCGAGAGGCAATCGTCTGGGTAGCAAATGCCTGAATCTGCTTCTTGGCATCTGGGAAGTACAGCCAACAATCTCATCAGCACACAGAAAAACTTCATAAACCAACCAATCTGATTTCAAAATCAAGAGAATCAACTAAAATGTCTCAAGGCCATAGAATGCCAGATGAGAAGCAGCCGTGAAACGCAAGCTAAATCAAAATATCTACTTGATTTAGAAGGGTGCAGGGTCCATCTAAGCTTGTATACCTAAAGCTAGTAATTACTCGACCAGGACTTCACCTAAGGATTTCCTATATCAAATGGCCTTAACATGACAAATCGTCTCTTCAAATAACTAAGCACAGGGTGGATGTATCTGCAGATGGATAGTAATCACTATGCATTCAAGATATCTCATTAACCAAACCACCAGAAAGGTTAGAAGGAGAGTTACTGCCCACCTTTGCGGCACTTGGTGAAGCCCACAATATTTGCAATGCTGAGAGTCAAACAAACGCCAACTACAAGGAGATAGTCAGCCTGGAACCTTATAAGTGAGAATATACCAAGGATAGTCCACGCGACTGCCTGCATACATAAGAATAACCTTGGATGTAGATAATGAAAATAATCGAAGTTGAAAGACAGACTCCAAGCACCCGCAATAGGGCCAAACAATGACCCCAACGCAAAGACTAGGACACCTACAAGTTAAGGATTAAACATCAATAAGTTTAAAAGATATACTTATTGTCATAAAACTTCCCAATACCATTATTGTTTGCAGTTCATTTTCAAGCACACCAAAGCACTCCTTGGTATTTCCTTGTTTCAAAAAAGTTGAAGCTTCAGAGTGAGTATGGCAAGACCTTTCTATATGGTGTCTCTGTGCAAGAAAGTGAGTTTGGTTTCATTGTTGCTGCTTGTTTTTTTATTTCGGAGGGAAGATCAATGAGCATAAGTCACTACGTTGATATGTGAACTTACCGTAAGGTAAAGAGTCCACCAGAACAACCACGAATCTTTCTTATTCATCCGCGCCATTGACTAGCACCAAAAGAAGGAAATGCATTTAGAAGGACACAAATCAGATCTTCCAAAGATAATTCTTTGAACAAAAACAATGCAAGTGAACTAGAATATCAACATCACTTAGCTCACCTCCTGGTCAAGGCATTCAAATCTCCAAACACTCTCACCATTATCATCTATCTCATTCCACCACCTCAAACCCACTAAGATACGCCCACTCACATTTTTCACAACCCAAAAGTCTAGAGCAGCAAGGAACACCGTCACCACAAAAATGATGACAAAATTATCGAAGAAGAGAGCAGATAATATGTAAAACGCCAAAGCAGCAGCCTGCCAAGACAAAGAAATATTGAACATTAGAACTCCAAAGTCCTGATTTAGAAATTATCAACAATTCCGACAGATCCTCTTCTATCTTTACCTTGAAGACAACGTGAAAGAAACATGTCTTTGGGTTCGCGTAGTTTTCTACTACAGGCTGCAGGAAGAAGCAAAAGATTATGCTATGACATAAGTGATTATAGCAAAGAAAGTCTTATCAGATGAGTTCTTCAAAAGAATCATATTGTCCACTCCACTGTCAGACTACAGATAAGTGAAAACAACTCAAGCTCCATCAAACACCTACAGCACGATAATCTACCTTTTTCCTATTTTTATCATCAATCACAATGCTCTATAGCACAAGGCCAGAAAGATGGGATAAAGCTTCACTACTCCTGAGTATATCTAGCTTTATTACTCCTTCAGGGATCTCCTGTCAACTGCTAAACTTTTGGTTGATGAAAGTATAAAATGTAAAGTTCACTTATTTTCTAAGCAATACAATTCTTCTATACCACAAATGATCTAGCTCACTAAAATTAGCATTCCATAATTTTATTTTCATTTGTTGCTAGGTAAGCAAATGAGTTTTATTCAAATAAGCAAAGAAGGATTATCCTGCTATAAATGACAAAACGGATTACAACCAAGACTCAAGAAATACAGCAACTCAAGTCATGACTCTATTACTGCAGATTTGTCTTCTCTGATATTGTACTAAAAAATTACATGTTTGGATGCTGCCAAGCCAATACAAAACTTCACATTATACTCTTGGCATAGTACACCTACTAAAAACAAGAAAATTATCATCATAAAGCTTGTTATTTCTCTCAAGCCAGATGTGGCAAGTAGCAGCACACCATGCAATCTTGCAAGCAACATTTGTTATAGCTTTCCCCTTCCAACTAGCACAAGTCCATCGCATCTCATCACTTCAACTCTGCCAAACTCTTTGAATACCACAGCAACTATAAACCAAGCTCCAGACTTCACAAGACACAGTACATTCAACAAATGACTGAACCCTAGATTCAGCGAATGATCCACAGACAATGCAAACATCATTCAAAGAAGGATTTTCTTTGATCTATCTCTAGTACGAAGCTTTTCAAAATAACAAGCCAGCTGATGCCAGGGCACTTTACCAGCTGAAGATTGAATTTTACTCCAAGCACTATTATAGTAGGAAATTCTCCAGAAGGAAAAGGCACCCAAATGAAGTAAGACTGCTCAACATTTGGCTGAATTCCACATAACGCAGATTCAATAAGAACTAGGTCCTCAGACCTAGCAGCAGGCCAGTGCCATGCCCCATTGACAATCACATTGAATACTTTCACAGTAAGAGATAAATAATCCAGCATCATGGACTACCCTTGGAGGAAACACATTTTGGCAAAGCCCACATAGGAACCCCAAGATCCATCCATAAGCAATTTTGTTTCCATCACCGACAACATACTTAATCAGAGGGCTTAAATTCAGTTCTCATCTTAAGGAGCTTCCTCCACATGCAGGAAGAGGCAGCAACCAGAATCTATTTACCCACAGAACCAATTAGAACCCATAAATCCACTCCGAAACCCCACAAATTACCCGTGCAATCAACCCCTACTCCGAAAATTTAGCAAAGTCGGGCGAAATCTTCGCCATTCTCGTCTCCCCATTCTCACTCCCAATTCAAGATCCATCGAATGTCCCGTGTCCAAAATGACGACCTAACCTCCACCAGCTTCCGAACGATGTAACGGAACTCAAAATCGAACTCATCTCAACGACCGGGCTCAACGCGGGCAGATCCTCGCCGCCGTGCAAAACCGAGCCGATCGACAACATCCAAAGCACGAACGAGCACGAACGACAGCATACAGCGACGCTCGAGCCCCCAAACGTTCGCAAGAGCCACGGAAATCGACCCAAATCGACCCCCGGAAAAAGACGACGGAAACCAAAACTCGGCGAAGGACAAGAAGGAGCGGGCGGCTCGGCTCGGCTCACCTGGCTGGGATCCATGGCGGACGATGCTGCGGCGGCGGCGGCGGCGGGCGGGGGGGATCGGCGGCGGAGGAATTCCAGGTCAGGCGGGGATCTTCATGAACAAATCTCGCGATCTTGAAGAGGAGAGGGAGAGAGGATGGATTGGTTTTTGGGTGGGGGTGAAGGTTTTCACGAAGTCTTTTCTGTTGTTCGGATCGTATAGCTCGGCAGTCGTGGGTGGATGGGATGGATCTGTAACAGGGGTGAGCGGTTCCGGTCCGGTCCGGTTCCAAGTTGGAACCGGACCGAGAGAACCGGTTTTAATTTTGGGAATCGCGGACCGGACCGGTTAGTTTTAGGATCGGGAACCGGTTACTTAGAGTTTAGGATTTTTTTTTTGTCAAACACTTAAGGTTTAGTTCACATTTTATTAATTTTTGTCAATAAATTTATGTCAATAAAGTTCACTTAGGGTTTAATTCACATTTTACTATTTTTTATCAATGAATTTATGATAATGAAGTTCACTTGAAATTTAATTCACATTTTATTAATTTTTTTAAAGAAAAAAATAACAAAAATATATATTAAATAGTCGGTCCGGTCCAGTTCCCTCTTGGAACTAGGAACCGGACCGCCCGGAAACTGGTTCCGCTTTTAGGAACCGGGAACCGGACCGATAGTCTCGAGAACAGGACCAAACTCGTCGGTCTGGTCCAGTGTAGTCTGGTCCCGGTTTGGGCGGTCCAAGTTGCTCATCCCTAGATCTGTTGGCTAAATTTTCATGAAAACTGGAATTCTTCTCTTTCGCGATTGTGACCCCTAATCTTTTGCTAAATTCCGTTCGAGTCCCAAATTCATCTTTGCCTTTTCTCTCTTTTCTATCCTTTTCTGGTTTGTCCGTTTATTATGGGGATTAATTACGTGATATCCGAGGGAAGTTCACCTCCGTATCTCTTTACACCTCTAAGATTATTTTTACCCCTACTTTCTCTCTGTCACTTCATTTCTTTTCGTGGCACCGGGACGAGTATTCTGATTATCGTGTCTTTATCTATAGAGATTAATAGCGTGATTTTACGCGCGCCGATTTCCACATTTGTGAGCGAAAAAGAAATTTCTATGGATAATGATCGGGTGTGAGATGTCGGGTTTTTTATTTAATAGGGTGGTATGTGGGCTTTTTAAAAATATATATTTATTTATTTATCACTAGGCATAGTTATGCAACTTTTGATTTGTTTGTCCATGAACCGAGGAGCTCTTTAGATGTAAAAGGAAGCTTCCGCATTGTTATCACAAAAGATCACCGATGAGAAGTACATATCAGCATTGTTATTATGAGAAATTATCCCTGAAAAGTACATATCGGCATAGTATTATGATTGGATGGGCATATAGTTTATCTTATGAATCGAACCGACAACGATCGAGAGCTTTTATCGTTCTGCAACAGTATAGAGCCAGTGTCACTACGGATATTCTCGATGATGAAAGATTAGTGCCGCAAATATACTTTCGACTCGAGTGCATTCGAGCTATGAATCGATGGCGAAGAAAATTCGCCGCGGCAGGAAGTTAGGGCAAATCGAGAGTCGATAAATGTCGCGAGTCTGGCTGCGGAGGATGTAAAAGTAAAGACCCAGTGAACTTCCGAGAGCAAAGCAGATTCAAGGAACAATTTGGGGGCAAAAAGTGCTATTTTAGTCTTTTGCAATTATTCCCGTTCTCCTGGCTGAGTACAGAACGGGACGAAAAGCGTAGGCCCAAAACTTACGAGAATGGCCCAACCCTTTTATTCGTTTTGCAATTTAGCCCGTTCTTCAATAAGGCCCATGGAATCTGAAAATGGCCCGACCTTTATACTCATTTTGCAATTTAGCCCGTCCTTCAATAAGGCCCATGGAATCTGAAAATGGCCCGACCTTTTTGTGCCGGTTTCCGGAAGCCAAGGCCCGGTAGTTATCGATGCCGGTACGTGAAGGCTTTGTACATTTGTCTTCGGAACCTCGGCACGCGACTCTTTTCTCGGGTAATCGATGGGGAAAGTAGGAGCGCGGACTCGCGTACCGAAGAATGCGCATTGATTCGTGTCGATGCACCGGTCAAGCGCACAGTGTCGAGTCGCCATGTTCCAATTCTGTCGGCCCGTTTAGGCCCATTTCATTAGAAAAACCGCGGTACTTAATTAGGGCATCGCAAACCCGTTTGAGCTTGCGCATTCGAGGTTAATTAAGTCCATGGCGAGATGCGTTCGCTCGACTGATTTGAAGTAGCGAGTTACGTGTTCATGGATCTCCATTAGATCTCCGGTCGATGTAAATCGAGATTAGATGGATGATATCGTAAGAACTCGATCGTGCAAGAATTCTTAGAATACACACATCACCTTTTTGTCAAATGGAGCTTGTGTAATCTTTTCTCCCCTCTCTTTTCTTGTGAAATATTTTGTACGATTCGATGGCCACCCTTCGACAACAACACGTGCGAATACCGGCCCACAAATAGCAAGATTTTCAAAATTCAAATCTGAAATAAAGATACATATAATGTTTCATACATTCCAAATTAAAAGTACATAAGCTTATTTATAGGCTTTATAACATTATTTTTTTAAGGTGGTAAGAAAGGCAAGAAGCTAATATAATTTCAGTTACAATCGATCGGGATCAATCAATGATATGCACAATCATGATGCACAATCTCAAGAGATACGAAAAATCTCCTTTGATTTGATCAAAAATACATCCATATACAAAAGGTGGTGACAACTAGCTAGGGTAAGTTGGCCAATCTCATATTACTACAGCTTTCTATTTCTTGCCAGTAGAGTCCATAAGAAAGACCATGGGGGGCGGCAATTCGTGTTACCATGTCATAATCGTGTTTATCCATTCACGCTAGCTCATATATATAGTAGCATAAAATATTATCATTTTGATTTCATAAGCTACAATAATTGAATTACAATTAGAAACAATGTTAACTCATGTCGATATATCGGTTAAGCATACCGTATCGTGTCACTGCTGTCCGATTTCGTTGGCTCATTAAGGAGTAGAAAAATCGTGCGTTCAGTTAGGGTATCACGAGTCCGTTGGAGCTTTGCATAAGTTTGAAGGAATAAGTTTGCCCAATTGATTTGAAGTAACAAGTTACCCGTTATTGGATCTCCATTAGATCTTTCATCAATGTATATCACTATTAAATTGGTGACATTATAATAATTCAAAGTTCTTGAGAATGTGCAAATCGCCTATAAAATGGAGCTCGGCAAAATTTCTTTCATGTTGCCCATAAAAAGCAAGATTTAAAAATTCAAATCCGGAAATAAAAACACACATCGCTCTGGTAATGTTATCATGAGTTACACCCCCCTCTCCTCCGCACATGTTTCTGCTTTCATGTCGGGCTCGCCATGTTGGTTGCGAAAATGGCACCAAAGATCTTCAATAGCTAGTATCTATGACAGCTCAATCGGAAAAAAAAGAAGAAAAAAAAAAAGAGGGATTCGCGCACTAACTTAGGATCCATACTTCTTGATGCGAAATAACGATAATTTTCAGCACAAGTGCTTATCCTCTATTGCTTTCTGACTCGATGACTGCTTCTAATGTGAGGTTATTTATGTATTAAGGTTAGAAGACTCGGGCACTATTTATAGATTTTTAAGCCGCGGGCCCTCTTATCAAAGGCCGAGCTTTACTCAGTTCAAACTAGCCGGACCCACATTAGATCTAATTAAGAATCTTTATACCTCACCTTATTAGATCAATACCGCAAAACGGTAAATTACAATCTTAATTAATTTAGCAATCCTTACACGCCGCCCTGTTTTCACCACCATCCAGTACAACGAGTTATCCCCCATCTCTCTCTCTCTCTCTCTCTCTCTCTCTCCATGCAGTTGTCGAGCCTCCAGATCTGGAGGCGATGACTCCTAAATGACCTTTAGACTCGATAGCCTCCAGATCTGGAGGCGATGACTCCTAAATGACCTTTAGACTCGATAATGAGGATGGCAATGAGAATTGAAGAGAGAGAGAGAGAGAGAGAGAGAGAGAGAGAGAGAGAGAGAGAGAGAGAGAGAGAGAGAGAGAGAGAGAGAGAGATCTGTTGTGTGAATTTGGCATTTAACTTAGATTAGACATGCATCACGATCCTACCTACGACCAAGTTGGATAGACATGCACATCGCGATCCCACGGAAAAGACAATACATGAAGACTAGAGTAGGATGTGGCTGAAATCATGGGGGGGAAAAATGACATTAGGGCATCCGATTTGTCAAGAAACCTTGAGAAGTTCAACTTTTGACTAAAATTACTATTTATGATAACTTAGACGTGCCGACATGGAAATTTCCTAACCCTCTAAGAGGTTGGTAGAGTGATAAGGATTTTGGACCTGTGGGCGATTGATCTCAAGTTTGAGTTCTTCTGCCATCCACTTTATCATACCTTAACTTACATGAAGTCATTTATGAGTTTGGCTAGTTCTTTCTCGATTAGTGCCTGGTCAGTCGAACTTTTATAGTGCGACCGGTGTGAGAGTTCGGGTCACAAAAAAAAAAACACTGAAATTTCCTCTATTTCTTCGTCCATTAAAAGCAAAAGAAGGGTGAATGAACAGGGATTGAGCTACGTGGCCTATTTGAGCATTTCCTTTCATTTTTCTCCCATTATTTTATTTGCTCCTTTATTTTAAGGTCACGGGCACCGGCATATATAGATGATCCGCCTCTCAAACGATCGGCAGATTAATTTGTCATTAGTGTTTTGCAACTGCAGGACGGATCAAAAACCATTTTTATAAAATCAAAGAGCACGGCAATTCATTTTTATTCTTACGAAATGCCATCCCTAAAATATAATTAATTCATTTTAATAAATTACGATGCGTCAATGACTTGCAACATCTATGTAGAATGTGAAAAAGATCATTTTCATTGTAATTTCGTGGAATTTTGCTTTTCTTGCACGTCAGCACGGATTCTTTTTTCTAGTATAATCTTTATCAAAGGTGGAGATAGAGGTACACTCCTCTAGAAGAATAATGGATTGAATATTCAAAAGAATCAAGGATATTCCATATGAGATTCTTAGATTTGGTAAGTCAAAGTCGCTTCGTGTACAGGGATACGTCGGTCTAAGATAAGGAATGTTATCCCCCTTAGAGATGTTCAATTCGGTGTTTATTATTCTTTAGGAGGACTTAAAAGATTCTTGATTTGAAGAAGACTTTATAGCTTGCATTTGGATTAATAACCTTATTAGATTAACTGATTTGGTGGACCCACCTCTCCTCTGTTCAACTGACATACCTGGAAAAAGGAGGGAGGAGGCGCCCTTTTCGCGCCACGTGTCCTTGCACCGTCCTTTGAACGAGGAGCCGACACGTGGAGACGGCAGGGGCAATGGGACTTCCATAGACCCCGGCGGGATTCCGGAACAACGGGAGCAGCACGCCACATTGCATTTTTCAATTTGGCACCACTTGGCGGGATAGCCCTTATAGTGAAGAGATCGTAGCATTATTTATTAAATCACAAGTTCAAATGGTGTCACGAGCGAATCTCTAATCGGATCGTGCACTTATGAAGGGACTGAATAGGTATGATTCAAATCGACTATTCATTAACATGCCTGAGACCTTTATAATAACGCCCTAATTATACCGTCGGTTGTCCCTCTCCACTATTTTACTGATAACTTTTTTTTTTCATTGGGCAGTATGTATGCAAAGTCCAACTTGCCTAAGTTTATGACACCTGGTGTTTGGAAGATATATGTAGCAAAATTCGAGTGATTTTGCGCTGGGTTACTCGCTACGAGAGAAAACTCGCCTCAAATATGTAAATCGCTCATCCCTATGAAAGTAATCTTATGTTTAAAAAAGAAGTGGTATTTTCACTAATTGATACGATAAATAGAACGTGCACTGTGCGTTTACTCCGTAAAATTAAAAATAAATCAGATAATTACGCTACTCTAATTTTAAGTCGATCATTCTCTCGTGACAATTGTATTCGGATTTCGATAGATAAATACTGTTTTCATTCGACTCGCCACAAAATTTATTACTTAAAATCATACTTTATAAACCTCACAACCTACTAAACGAAACCAAATGGCCTAAAAAAACTGCTCATCTAAGTAAAGTTTAGTCTATTGGTGCAGCACAACTTGCTCAGTCGATATCTTACTATTATTACGCGAGAGAGAGAGAGAGAGAGAGAGAGAGAGAGACCCACGAACAAATTCTAAAGAACGACAGACGTGTAAGGGCTTGCCACGTGTCCCCAACGCGGCTGCCGACGGGCTTCTCACGCTTTCATGCATAAAAGGGGCAGCGAGAAATAAACAGATAGAGGACACGTGGAATATTCTCGGCCGTGGACGGTGCGGCGGTGTTTAACCGGCGAGTTTTACTAGCGAATTAAAAAGAAATTTATAAATGCCCTTTTTTCTTTTTCCCTTTTCACCGAGACTTTGCACGAAATTGAGAGGAAGCTTCACCAGGGGGGGCGCGGGATCCAGTGCTGCTCGCGTATACCTTCGCCGCGAGGAGTCGCAGCATCTGATCCCCTGATCATTGATGCCGAGAAAAAAAATTCCCAAATGCATTGAGCAAGCATGAGTGAAGATGTATTGAGTATAGGTATAGCGTATCCTCAAGTATTTTTTATTTGTATTGTTTACAAGCAATTAAAGAGCACGCCCGTGCAAAAAAGATAAAATATGTTTTAGTAAGATTCGATCTATCGACGAAAATATACTTAATTTTAATTGTAAAATGTAAGTGACTTAATTAACCTACCTAAAAAGACGGTAAAGCGTTGATTATTTAAAGAATCGCAGTAATGTATTAGGGATTTAGTTCACTTTTGAATGACAATTTGATCATCGTTCCGTAGTTTTATATTATTAGTCATTTAGTGTAAAACAAGAGCTTTTGTGACATCATAATTACAATACTGTATTGGGGTATTCGTGTAATTAGAGGAATATTGCAAGGGTTATTATTTTAAATATTATATAATTAAGTCTGTAAGACGCCGTGGAAGGGCCGGTTTCTACGGATAATGTCATGCAATTGCCTAAAAGTGGGAGTCAACAAGTCGATCGTCGCTTTCATGAGAAAACTGCTACAACTCTTCTAACTAACCGATATAATACATATATAAACCCAAAAATAATAATAATAAAAAAGAAAAATTCGGGAAATTAAACCCTACCCCAACCAACAAAATAAAAATGCAAAAACAAAATGACAATGTCGATCGAATAAACATATGTATTTGTATCGTGCCAACTTGTAAATACTAGTTGAGTTTTGATGTCGATCGTGGCAATCTTGATCATGGTATATATTTCTCGATTATAAATTTATAATTGACGATTGCACGATGTAGACCCAAGTGTTTATTTGATCAACATAGCCAACTTTTCGCCTCTTATTTTTTTTGTTGTTTGGAAGGGGGTTTGCTTTTCAACTATACATTATACCTCACACATTCTTTTCTTATCCATGTGCCTTTTTTTCTGGCTAAGCTTATCCTCCCACTACATCGTTGTTTAGTCAAACGAGGGTGTAGAAGTTTCTCACGAGAGCGACCATAGACTTTGTTATCTCCCACTTTTGGGCAAGCGCGTAATGTTATCCTAAGTAAAAACAAAATTACGAGAATACCGTAGTGCCGTCTTGTGATGGTGAGGTCTGTCGCTGGGGTTACATTAGTAAAACCGGAAAAGGACTTGACTCTTTTGGTCTTCCTACAGATTCAACTGCATTAACTGTATAATGTCGCAATATTCTAGCACCGTCCACCCAACCCCGATCTTTGCTCACCGACCGTCCGATCGATTCACACTGACCCACGTGGACTCGGATCTAACGGTGGAGCTCCGAAAACGACCTCGTTTGAGGCAAAATGGCCCAAGATCTTTGGCCTGTCGGCAAGGGAACTCCTTGGTTCAAGCAGCTTCCATCCCATTGTCCCGATCATAGGAATTAGGAAAGTAATCACCGGATTATCTCCAAAGATTTAGTCACCTTAATTAAAAAAATTAATCCTCCATCTCTATATAAACCGTGCCTCCTCCTCATGCCAAGTCCATCATCAACTCATCAAACTCAGCCAAGCAATTGCAAAACCTTCTCAAACACACATTCTCCATTCCACACTCTCAGAAAACCGCAAGCCTTTCCTGCCAAAGAAATGGCTCCCGTCATCGCCGATGCTGCCGCCAATGGCGTCGTGAAACCGAAGCCCGAGAACAACCAGCCTAGCTGTGCCTACGTGACGTTTTTGGCCGGAAACGGCGATTATGTCAAGGGCGTGGTTGGGCTGGCCAAGGGGCTGAGGAAGGCGAAGAGCAAGTACCCGCTCGTGGTGGCGATCTTGCCCGACGTGCCGGCTGATCACCGGAAGATCCTGGTGGATCAGGGCTGCATCGTGAGGGAGATCAAGCCCGTCTATCCGCCGGAGAACCAGACCCAGTTCGCCATGGCCTATTATGTGATCAACTACTCCAAGCTCCGGATTTGGGAGGTATGCTTGTTTCTTGATTATATCTCTTTGTATCTTAGATTTAGGTTGTGAGCCTGGTAATATTCAGTTATTGATTTGGCTTCTCGAATTGTAGTTTGTGGAGTACAACAAGATGATCTACTTGGACGGAGACATCCAAGTCTTCGACAACATCGACCACCTCTTCGACCTCGAGAACGGCTTCTTCTACGCGGTCATGGACTGCTTCTGCGAGAAGACATGGAGCCACACCCCTCAGTATGAAATCGGGTACTGCCAACAGTGCCCGGACAAGGTCCAATGGCCCGACCATGCCGGCCCGAAGCCGTCTCTCTACTTCAACGCCGGCATGTTTGTGTACGAGCCAAATCTCGACACTTACCATGATCTGCTCGAAACCCTCAAGATTACACCTCCGACTCCGTTTGCTGAGCAAGACTTCCTGAACATGTACTTCAAGGACATCTACAGACCGATTCCTAATGTGTACAACTTGGTGCTCGCGATGCTGTGGCGTCACCCCGAGAACGTCGAACTGGACAAGTTGAAGGTCGTTCATTATTGTGCCGCCGGGTCGAAGCCGTGGCGGTACACGGGCGAGGAAGCGAACATGGACCGGGACGACATCAAGATGCTGGTGAAGAAGTGGTGGGATATCTACGATGACGAGTCCTTGGACTACAAGAATATCGTTGCGGCGAAGCAAATGAAATGGGATCGATTCCTTGCGGCGTTGGCGGATGCCGGAGCTTTCCGCTTCATGACCGCCCCGTCCGCAGCCTAGCTGTTTGGAGTTAGGGTTGTGTTTACAAGTGTGCAGAGCAATTATAGAGTTGGATGCAATTAGAACTCGTTGGTCGTTTTCTTTTCCTTGAAAGGGAAGGTTTTTATTTTCCCATTCATTTCCTTGATTTGGGGGTTGAAGATAGAGATTTCCCTCAAATTTTTTTTCTTTTTTCTTTTGTTGAGTGATGTGTAAAAAATATATGCTAAACGAAATTTCAAATTAATATATATTGTTTTTGTTGTATATCTATAGTAGTGGAATATTTCTTTTAAGTACGGTTAATTCCCGATGGATACAATTTGATAGACTATTATATGAAGATAATGGGGAAAAGATACGAGCTGCACTTGCACTCTTTTGCACGCGTTCTTCTTACTTTCTCAAAAGGAAAATCTCTTTTTCATAGTAGCACGAGCAGCGAAGATATTATGATATATTTTGTTAGAATATACCTCTTAAAATACAGCTTTCTGAACTTACAGTTTACCACTTTTCACTAAACAATATTACTCGCGAAACCTCGTACAAGTCATCGTACCGATATCTTGTACAGATATCACTCTGTATTAAATTCGTCTTTCCCCTCACAAAGTCGTGCATTGGGTGATGGGCAAAATTTCCACCCCCGAATGTAGACCGATGTTGATTTGTCATTCATTTGGAATCTATTCTAGAAGGTAAAGGTAATATAGAATTGTTTTCATTGACGGACCAAGACCACCAACACATCCACGTGCGAAGAAATCAATACGAGTAACACAAATAGATAGTGGAAGAACACACTCTTCTGCATTTACAGTAATATTAAAAGAAGGTGCGTGTTGCTGTATTAAAACTGTTATATCGTAGATGTACAGAGCATGCTCTAAAAGTTCCAAAATGGATGAGTAAGTTCCAGACGCGATGACCGAATTTTGGAAACTCGTTTGTGTTCCGTTTCTCACCTATTCGAATGTAGCAATACTCTGTCTCCCTTAAAATGACCAACTCGTCTTTGATTAAAATTATAATCCGCTATACTACCGATGTTTTGCCCTCCCTTTTTCTCATGTAATTTGGATATGTCACAAAAAGAAAGATTTGCCCTAGATATTTAAAATACTATTAGCTTGAAACTCAAAGACTCTTTTGAAAACTTGGTTTATATAAAGTAACATGTATTATTTATTTCTTATTTAAATATCATTTATGGTGTTTCCCATTAATTCCAAATCAATTTTTAAAATCAATTTTTTGTGTCCAGGATCATTCAACCTTAATGGAAGGGGATGCTCTTAGTTAAAAGAACAAAATAGAAATATTTGTTTGCCATAGGTCCTTTAGAATGATAGCTCGACATTTACTTTTTACTTCACGCAACATTGAATCAATTCGGGATATTGATTGAAAGCTGTTGATCTATTATTTTCTTCTAACAATATTCACAGATAATCATCTTTAAAAACATCAAAATTCTCATTTCTCGGGTCAACAAGTTCGCGAAGAAGAAGACAATTGGTCACTAATTAATTGGGTTTAGCTGCCATTAGTGTGTAAATTTCTTTGAACAAATAAAGATGGACACCTCCCACGGTTCAACTAACATAACTGAATATGGGAAAAAGAGACTCTAAGGATGCGCCCCTTTTCCCCACATGTCCTTTGCACCGTCCTTTAAATCACGAGTTGACACTTGGACCGGGGTGATGGGGCCTCGTGCGTTGGAGAAAACTCTAATATAACATCTCACATACCGGCTGATGTGCTAATATTCTAATACTATAGTGCAATGTCACCAATCTAATTGAGTGCGTCCTTTTTAATTTGTGATTTACAACCATACATTAAAGAATCAGAAGAAAAAAGCCATCCTAAAAATGACATTACATCGGTACGGGATATAACAAATTCTTGAAGAGATCACGATCAAAATTGTACATTTGACCGATTCTCCACCTTTCTCGTCGCGTTTTGTCAAAAATTGAAGACGATGGACTTTTGTGGACTCGAATGGGAGGGATCAAATTGGGACTTTGTAATATAGGGTTAGTTCGGGGTTTTGGTTACTCGATCAAGAAATTCCCGCCGCCATGTTTTGTTGAATGTTATGCCACGGGACTTTTAGTGATGATTGGACTAATATATCAAATAAATTAGGTAAGATTTGACTGAAAAAAACTTGATTGTACTTTCTCTCAAAGGTTTAAGGTGACATAAGATCAATTCGAAGGTTTAAGATTCCATTGAATTTCACGCAATAGAATTAGGAGCACTTGTGCAATTTTCTCCATTAATAGTAATGCTAAAGGAAAGATTGATGGCCGATTTAGTAAAACTATCCTCCAATTTTTTAGCTACCATTTCGATTTATCGCTTATTAAATTAACGGATTCGGTGGACTCACCTCTTCTTGGTCCAACTAACATAACTGGAAAATAGTGGAAAAAATAATAAAATAAAAGAGGCGTCCCCCCAAGAAGGCGCCCTTTTCCGCCACGTGTCCTCGCACGTCCAATGAGGAGCAGACACGTGGAATGTTGAGGAATTTCAATTCTAGGTTCCAAGAATTCCGTGTAGCTCGGTCGATTTCTTGTTTGCGAAAGAGGGGGACCCACCACTACTCCCAGAGTCCGACAGACGTGTAAGGGCTGGCCACGTGTCGGAAACGTAGCCCCATGCAGCTGCCGACAGGTTGCTTATGATTCATGCATGCAAAAGGAAAAGAAAAAGGGAAAATAAAATAAAATAAAATAAAATAATGCGCGGAATATTCTGGGCGCTGGGCGGTGGCCTGCGGTGGTAGTTAAACAATAAACAAGTGGGTACTACTATTTACTAGTGAATTAATATTATAAATTCCCCCTTTTTTTTTTACCAAAACTTGTGCGAAATTGAAAGGAAGCTTCCTTCTCCAGAGCGCAGGATCCGGTGCTGCTCGCGTGTAGCGCGCCGCGTGCAGCCGCAGCATCTGGTCCGTCGAGTTTCCTCATCGACGCCAAGAGAAACTATCTCAAGTGCATCGTGGAGCAAGAACGAGTGAAAATGCATCGAGTATAACCAGTGAATACACTCGAGCATTTGATTTTCATAACACACTATCAATTTTTTTCGGTCAATCCTACTGTAATTCTCAACTTATTTTCATATTTTTGTCCTACCCCTTGCAAGATGTGAGAGTCAAAACTCACATCTAAAATTACACGTTCCCATCCCTAGCCTCCCGAGAAGGTGGGGATTCACTCTATCAAATTAAAGAGCGCACGTTTTTGCGTGTGGATAAAATAGATACATGTTTAGGAAAATAAATTTAACAGCTTTTGGCAAAAGTAAATATGATTTAATTAAACTAAATAAAATAGATGATTTGATTTGAATATCATCGGACAGATTTAAAGGATCGTGAGTCGCGTAGCAGAGATATAGCTCACCTTGGAATCACAACTTTGATCCTCCTTTAATATTGTTAAGTTATTATTCATTTAGCATAAAACATGTGATTTCGTGAAATTTATTTGTGAAAGGCTAATATTAAAGTGATTTTCTAAAATCCTTAAAGTTGGCATAATTGGTTGACGTGTCGTGGCCAGAGATTGTTCTTTCATATTCTATCGACTGCGTCCAAACTGCTTTGGTTATAGTCTGCTGTATATGCCAAATGTCTGAACTTAATCGGTTCATCAGGTTTGTAGGGTGTTCCACAACTACGAGTAGCCATGTTTTCGCTTTCATGCCCCTAGATAAAAAGAAATTGAGAAACATGTGCTACATGATCAATACCAAAGTAATATAGGATTGACGAGTTGACACGATAAAAACACACTTATTTAATCAATGAACTCATTTTTTGCCTTGTTATATTTGTGTGGTTGGGTTCGTTTTTCCGAATATAAGTTACCCCTTCTACAACTTTATGCTTTTTGGGCATTTGGCTATGCTTATCCTTCAACTATACATCGGTCAGTCAAAAAGAGTTATGGCACTTTCACATGAGAGCCGACCATAGCCATGTTGACTCCCAATTCTGAGCAAAGCGCGTAACATTATCCTCGGAAACCGGCCCTACCACGACAGCCTATAAACTTAAATTTGTACATTTGAATCATAATCACCCTCGGAATATTCCCGAATTTACAATAATACCTTTGCGTGGTCTTGAAATTATGAAGTCGGTCCCCAGGGTAATAGTAGTAAATCCGCCGAAAAGCTTGACTTGTTGGTCTTCCAAAAGATCCAACGACATTAACTATCTCTCTCGTAATATTCTAGCACCGTCCACCAACTCTAGCTCTTTGGTTACCGACCGTCCGATCGATTCACACTGACCCACGTGGACTTTGATCCATTGGTGGAGCTCCAAAACGACCTCGTTTAAGGAGAAATGGCCTACTGGACAGACACTATCTTTGGTTTGTCTAAATTGTCGGTATGAAACTCCTTGATTCAAGCAGCTTCCATCCAATGTCCCGATCACAGGAATTAGGAAATCAATCGCCACATTATCTCCAAGATTTAGTCACCTTAATTAAATATTAATTCTCCAACTCTATATAAACCGTGCATCCTCCTCTTGCCAAGTTCATCAACTCACACTAAGCCAAGCAAATCGCATAACCTTCTCAAACACACGCTTTCCAAACCTCTGACGCACTTTCTTCACACAGACAAACCTTTTTCTGCCAAAGAAATGGCTCCTGTCATCGCCGCCGATGCTGCTGCTAATGGCGTTGTGAAACCGAAGCCCGAGAACCACCAGCCCAGCTGTGCCTACGTGACGTTTTTGGCCGGAAACGGCGATTACGTGAAGGGCGTGGTTGGGCTGGCCAAGGGGCTGAGGAAGGCAAAGAGCAAGTACCCGCTCGTGGTGGCGATCTTGCCAGACGTTCCGGCGGATCACCGGAAGATCCTGGTGGATCAGGGCTGTATCGTGAGGGAGATCGAGCCCGTTTATCCGCCGGAGAACCAGACTCAGTTCGCCATGGCCTATTATGTCATCAACTACTCCAAGCTCCGGATTTGGGAGGTATGCTTGTTTCTTGTTTATATCTCTTTGTATCCTAGATTTAGGTTATGAGCCTGGTAATATTCAGTTATTGATCTTGCTTATTGACTTGCAGTTTGTGGAGTACAACAAGATGATCTACTTGGATGGAGACATCCAAGTCTTCGACAACATCGATCACCTCTTCGACCTCGAGAGCGGCTTCTTCTACGCGGTCATGGACTGCTTTTGCGAGAAGACATGGAGTCACACCCCTCAGTACGAAATCGGATACTGCCAACAGTGCCCCGACAAGGTCCAATGGCCCGACCACGTCAGCCCGAAGCCGTCTCTCTACTTCAACGCCGGCATGTTCGTGTACGAGCCAAGCCTCGACACTTACCACGATTTGCTCGAAACCCTCAAGATCACACCTCCGACTCCATTTGCTGAGCAAGACTTCCTTAACATGTACTTCAAGGACATCTACAAACCGATTCCTAATGTGTACAACCTCGTGCTTGCGATGTTGTGGCGTCACCAGGAGAACGTCGAGCTGGACAAGGTGACGGTCGTTCATTATTGTGCTGCGGGGTCGAAGCCTTGGCGGTACACGGGCGAGGAAGAGAACATGGACCGGGACGACATCAAGATGCTGGTGAAGAAGTGGTGGGATATCTACGATGACGAGTCCTTGGACTACAGGAACATCGTTGCTAGAGATGAAGCTGCGAAACAATCGAAATGGGATCGATTCCTCGCGGCGTTGGCCGAGGCCGGAGCTTTCCGCTTCATGACCGCCCCGTCCGCAGCCTAGTTGTGTTTAATTAAGGTGTTTTTCATAAGTGTGTAGAGCAATTACATAGAGTCAGCTACAATTGAAATTGGCAGCTCTATTTATTTTTTCCTTGAAAGGGAAGGGTTTTATTTTCCCTTTCATTTCCATGATTTAGAGTTTGAAGATAAAGATTTCTCTAAATTATTATTTTTTGTTTTTTTTTGTTGAGTGGTGTACAAATCTATGTGAAACGAAATTTCAAATTAATGTGTTATTTTTGTTGTATATCTGTTGTCGAAGAATTTTCCTTAAATCTAGATGGATACCTTTTCTTAGACTATTGTATGAGTGTAATGGAGGAACATGAAAACAAATAGCGTCAAATTTTCTATAATCTGATTTTGATGGAGCGAAGCCAAGGCGCTATGAAAAAGGTCTAGGACAAGAGTAAACTCCATTGCCAAGCAGTTGATAGAAGTATGCCAAATTTCAGTCCGACGGCACAAAACGATTGATTTTTAGCTGCCATTAGCGTGTGCAATTCCTGTGGATAAAGTAAAAAGGTGGTCCCCTCCCCCTTATCAACTAACATAACTGGCAAAAACAAGAAGCGGAAAAAAGAGACTCCAAGGACGCGACCCATTTCGCCACGTGTCCCTTGCACCGCCCTTTAAACCGGGACTCGACACTTGGGCCGGTGCCATGAGCCAAAAGCGAAAGACGCGCAAACGGATACCGGTGCGTGGTGGGGCCCCGACCCGACCGTAGGAGAAACTTCTTTGTATAACATCTCATATACCGCATACGTGTAGTAGTAGTATCACCAATCTGATCAAGTGCCTCTTTTTCATTGGATTTACGGACACACATCCCCCTCAATTGGGATGGGACAAAATTCCCACCATTGGATATGGAGACCAACGCCGATTTGTCGCGCATCTTAGCCTTCATATGGAAAGGCAATAGAGAATATCATTTCATTGAGAGACCACTAACGAGTCATGTGTGAAGAAACTGACGCAAACGATACAAATAGATTATAAAAAGATAACACCCTCTTGAAGGGACCATAATTAGAGTTATACTTTTGACCGATTTTCTGTGAACCTAACACGACCACCCTTTGTTATTTCTGCTGCAGAATCTCGAGGTTCATCTTCGTCTTGGCTTCGAATTTTGCTGCCAAGACCAGAATTGAGGTTTCTCAGGGAGAATAGGACTCAAATGGGAGGGACTGATTTGGGGATTTGAGGATTATGGGCTGATTTAGGGCTTTAGTTGCTCGATTAAGAAGTACGCCCGAATTTCAGTCCACGTCGTGCCATCGTTTCGTTGAATATTAATCTACGTCATGCCTTCGCCTTTACACGATGATTAATATTAGTAAAAACTATTCTACCAAAGACCTGCAGAGCATACTTGAAAAATTCAAAATGGATGGGCAAATTACAAGCTGCGATGACCAAATTATAGAAATTCGTTGTGTGTTCTTCTTTCGCTTACTCGAATATAGCAATACTCTACTTCTGTAATGACGAACTTATTTTTGACTAAAAGTATAATCTGCTTTACCATGAGATGTTCAATCCTCCCTTTCTTTCATGTTATGTGGAGATATTAAAATGTGAAAATTACTATAGATCTTTATGAGTAATGTTAGCTCAAAGACTGATTTGTAAATTCGATTTATAAAGTAATATGTAGAGGTGATTAGTGCATGAGCGGAGAACCAAAAGTATGTTAGCTTCCCTTTGCTTTTTATTTTTTCCCGTCTTTTCCCTTCTTCTACCTTATACAATCCGCACCATCTGTTTTTGTTGCCAGCATTAATCTCTCTCTCACACACACAAACAAAATCGAAGGCCCCAATTGCATAACACATTCAAGAAATCAATTCTCGTATAAATGTGCAAAAACGTGCTTGTGCGTTTATTGACCTGTCTAAACGTATCTAAGCATGTGGTGTTGATCCAGGTAAATGGTAATTTGTTTGATTAAAGGTGTCTAAGAATGTGATAAGAGCGTTGAAGGGTTCAATCCGTGAACATGATGTTTATTATTTGTGCCTAAATGGGCTGTCCCGTTCATGACATGAAATTGATTAAACTTTCAACCAAACGCGCTTACCTTGGTATTGTGTGAATGGATCATTTCGAAAATTGCTAGCCTTAATTGAAGGTGATGCAACTCTGGAGCACGGTCGGATGTGGAGGGGGTAGTGTGGCGATGAGCTAAGGGTGTCAATGATTCGGTTCGGTTTGGTTTGGGTTCCCACTGATACTCAAACCAAACCGAACATGAAAGATACATGGTCATTGTGATCCAAACCGTGAAGAACCCAAACCGAAACATGGTTCGTTTTGGTTCAGGTTTTCGGTATTCGTTTTTTTTTTCTTTTTATCGGTCCCTCCTCCTCCTCCTTCCATCGTTCCGACCTTTCCTCTGGTTCACCTCATTCAAGACTACCACAAAAATCCCAACCATCCTCCAGCACTACCACACAAAATCTGAGCTAGATCCTTCAATGGCAGGCCAGGGCCAGGGCAAAGCCTTCCCAAGTCATCAAAGGAATCAATCTTGTGTGGAGCAAAATATGAGGCTGGATCCTTCGCCTCCAGGCTGGGAGTGGAGGAGCAGATCGGAGGGGCTGGTGCTGGTGGAGTTTGTGGTGGTGGGGGTGGAGGGTGGGGAGGGGGGCTGGAGGCGCATGAGGTGGTTCATGGTGGCGTGTATGGTGTGGAGCTCGTGAAGGAGGTGGTCGACGACTGAGGCAGTGCAATGTGATGAACACTAAGCCTAATTTGAACTCCAATCGATTAAAGAAAAGCGGACATCATTACAAATAATGTTAATTAATGAAAAGTCAAAGTGCCCGTCTGTCATTCATCGTTAGCGTAACTTTTGGGCTGTTGGTGCAAGACGAGAGACTGCTTGTGAACCTGTTTTATTCACTCAGGTAAACGACGTTGCTTTCCGAGACACAGACACATTGTAACTTCATGAAATAATATTAAGCTGAGCCAAAAGTCCAGTTGAACAAACACAAGGGGATGATGATATTTCGAATATTAGCGCCAGGCCGTCGTACTCTAAGTGCATTCAATCAGAAGTCCTGTAGAGCATGCACATAACGTGCCGGTGCATGTTTGCCATCATCAATCGAATGGGAAAACTTGTAAGGCACGAATGATTAACAAATAGTATTTCTTTTTGTCTCTCCAGCCAAGCTGACAGTAATGATATTCATTGGTGCACAAAGATGTGCTCTACTGTATGATACAAGGAAATGAAGAAGAGACAAACATAATTACCTGGTCGGGTAAAGTATGCTTAGAGGAAGATGGCATTTAGGTGATACTTGTGCATGACCCCATTGTTCGTATGCACGGACCCTACCTATGTATTCCTATTAGCACAGACAACATTTAGGTGATATTCGTGCATATTTATTTGCCTATGTGCGCAGACACTTCCAATAAGGAATTAGGACGTGTGCAAACCCCCGCCGGTGCACTCCGATCAGGAACAATGAGTATTGGGGGCACCTACAGAGTTTAGGTGATATTCGTGCATGGCCTCTTGCCTGTGCACACGGATACCTACTCTAAGTAATGATTGACGAGTCCTGTGGTGGGCGTCGCTCCAAATCTCACCGAGACACGCTCCAAGGCTGTTGCAATCTCTTCCATCTCCTGAATGCTTTCAACATGGCTGGGGTCCTGTGAGGTTTTGATATACAAACCTTCATGAGAAGAGATGAATTTATACTGCACTCGCCTTGAGCTGGAAGTAGAGCTTATTTTGTCTGGTGCCCCTCTTCATTTGCTTGCTTGGGAAGTAGTACTGTCTGGCCCGTTCGGTGGGTTCGGTGCACCCTTTTCTTCTTGCTTGTTCATTGGTTTATTTGTCTAGAGAATTCAAGACTTGTTCCTCAAGTCGGAGAACTTCCTGAGGAAGTTGAGACCCCAAGTTGTTGCTGGTAGTCATGGCCACAGGCCGGTTTCGACCCGGAACCGGCCCGGTCAAATCCGGGTCCGACCCGTTGACTAGGCCCGTAGTTTAGAATCGGCCCGTGGCCTACGGGCCCGGTTCCGGTTCTAGCAATTTTGGAACCGGCTCGGAACCGCTAGTTCCGGGCTCGGTTCCAAAAAAAAAAATTAAAAAAAAAATTAAAAAAAAAACAGAAAACCTGCAGCAGGGCCTGCACGTCTGCACGCTCTGCTGCGGCCCATTGCCAGGGCAGACATTGCAAGCTGCCTTGGCAACGGGCCAAAAAAAATAAAAAATAAAAATAAAAATAAAAAGACAACTGGAACTAGCATGAACCGGAACCGGTCCGGAACTGGAATCGAACCGGAACCGGCCTGGAACTGCCCCTAGCGGTTCCGGTTCCGGTTCATATGTGGCCCTGAACCGGAACCACCGGTTCCGAACCGTGACCATGACTAGTTGCTGGATCCCAATGCATTTTTCTAGTCAATTCATTCGCTTAACATGATAGGCGATTCTTCGGTCCAGTCATTGAAAAAGCCATAAAATTTTCCGTCATTAGTAGATTTCTAATTTCGTTTGTAAATTTTTAATACCTTGGTTAAAAAAAATTATGACAGATAACTCGAATGTTGAATAACTTTTTTACTAACAAGATTGAAATTTTACCGGTACAAATAAGGCACGGAATATTCTGGGCGCTGGGCGGTGCGCTGCGGTGGTAGTCAAACAATAAACAAGTGGGTATTACTATTTACTCGTGAATTAATATTATAAATTCATTCCTTTTTTTTTTTACCAAAATTTGTGCGAAATTGAGAGGAAGCTTCCTTCTCCAGAGCGCGGGATCCGGTGCTGCTCGCGTGTAGCTCGCCACGTGGAGCCGCGGCATCTGGTCCGTCGAGTTTCCTCATCGACCCTGAGAGAAACTATCTCAAGTGCATTATGGAGCGAGAATGAGTGAAAATGCATAGAGTGTAGCCACCGTATACACTCGAGTATTTGATTTTCACAAGACACTATCAATTTTTTTTTGTTGATCGGTCCTACTCTAACTCTCAACTCACTCTCATATTTTTGCCCGCTTCTTACAGGGCGTGGGAGTTGAAATTCACATCTGAAACTACGCGTCCCCACCCCTAACCCTCCGATAAGGTGGGGATTCACACTATCAAATTAAAGAGCGCATGTTTTTGCGTGTGGATAAAATAAATACATGTTTAGGAAAATAAACTTTACAGCTTCAGGCAAAGTAAATATGATTTAATTAAACTAAATAAAATAGATAATTTGATTTGAAAATTATTAGATATATTTAAAGAATCGTGAGTCATGTAGCAGAGATATAGCTCACCTTGGAATCACAACTTTGATCCTCTTTTAATATTATTAAGTTATTATTCATTTAGCATAAAACACGTGCTTTCGTGTAAATTTACTGGTGAAAGGCTAACGTTAAAGTGATTTTCTAAAACCATCAAGGTTGGCATAATTGGTCGAGGTGTTGTGGCCAGAGATTATTTTTTCGGACCCTATCGGCTACGTTCAAATTGCTTTGGTTATAATCACTTATATATGTTAAAGGTCTGAACTTAATTGATTCATCGAATTTGTGGGGTGTTCCACAACTACAAGTAGCCAGGTTCTCCTTTTCATGCCCCTAGATAAAAAAGAAATTGAGAAACTTATGCTCCATAATCAATATAACTATGATCTACACCGAAGCATAAAAGGATTGACGAATTGACACGATAGAACCGCATACACTTATTTAATCAATATACTCATTTTTTTGCCTCTTTTTGTGGGGGTGGAGGGGTGGGTTCGTTTTCCCGACTATATATGACCCCTTCTACAACTTTATTCTTTTTGGGCATTTGGCTAAGCTTATACTTAATACTATATATATATATCGGTGTTTTTATAATGTTAACTTACAAAAGAGTTGTAGCACTTTCACGTGAGAGCCGACCAAAGCCATGTTGACTCCCAATTCCGGGCAAAGCGCGTAACATTATCCTCGGAAACCGGCCCTACCACGACACCCTATAAACTTAAATTTGTACATTCGAATCATAATCACCCTCGGAATATTCTCGAATTTACAATAATACCTTTGTGTGGTCTTGAAATTATGAAGATTGTACTAGTAAATCCGCGAAAAGCTTGACTTTTTGGTCCTCTAAAAGATCCAACGACATCAGCTGTCTCTCGCAATATTCTAGCACCGTCCACCAACTCCAGATCTCTGCTTACCGACCGTCCGATCGATTCACACTGACCCACGTGGACTTCGATCCATTGGTGGAGCTCCAAAACGATCTCGTTTAAGGAGAAATGGCCCCTAGCTTCACCCCCACCGGACAGACAAGATCTTTGGTTTGTCTAAATTGTCGGCATGAAACTCCTTGATTCAAGCAGCTTCCATCCAATGTCCCGATCACAGGAATGAGGAAATCAATCACCGCATTATCTCCAAGATTTAGTCACCTTAACTAAAAAATTAATTCTCCAACTCTATATAAACCGTGCCTCCTCCTCCTGCCAAGTCCATCAACTCACACTCAGCCAAGCAATCGCAAAACCTTCTCAAGCACGCGCTCTGCAACCCCCTGACGAACTTTCTTCATACAGACAAACCTTGTTCTACCAAAGAAATGGCTCCTATCATCGCCGCCGATGCTGCTGCTAATGGCGTTGTGAAACCGAAGCCCGAGAACCAGCCCAGCTGTGCCTACGTCACGTTTTTGGCCGGAAACGGCGATTACGTGAAGGGCGTGGTCGGGCTGGCCAAGGGGCTGAGGAAGGCGAAGAGCAAGTACCCGCTAGTGGTGGCGATCTTGCCGGACGTGCCGGTGGATCACCGGAAGATCCTGCTGGATCAGGGCTGCATCGTGAGGGAGATCGAGCCCGTCTATCCGCCGGAGAACCAGACTCAGTTCGCCATGGCCTATTATGTGATCAACTACTCCAAGCTCCGGATTTGGGAGGTATGCTTGTTTCTTGTTTATATCTCTTTGTATCCTAGATTTAGGTTATGAGCCTGGTAATATTCAGTTATTGATCTTGCTTATTGACTTGCAGTTTGTGGAGTACAACAAGATGATCTACTTGGATGGAGACATCCAAGTCTTCGACAACATCGATCACCTCTTCGACCTCGAGAGCGGCTTCTTCTACGCGGTCATGGACTGCTTTTGCGAGAAGACATGGAGTCACACCCCTCAGTACGAAATCGGATACTGCCAACAGTGCCCTGACAAGGTCCAATGGCCCGACCACGTCAGCCCGAAGCCGTCTCTCTACTTCAACGCCGGCATGTTCGTGTACGAGCCAAACCTCGACACTTACCACGATTTGCTCGAAACCCTCAAGATCACACCTCCGACTCCATTTGCTGAGCAAGACTTCCTTAACATGTACTTCAAGGACATCTACAAACCGATTCCTAATGTGTACAACCTCGTGCTTGCGATGTTGTGGCGTCACCAGGAGAACGTCGAGCTGGACAAGGTGACGGTCGTTCATTATTGTGCTGCGGGGTCGAAGCCTTGGCGGTACACGGGCGAGGAAGAGAACATGGACCGGGACGACATCAAGATGCTGGTGAAGAAGTGGTGGGATATCTACGATGACGAGTCCTTGGACTACAAGAACATCGTTGCTAGAGATGAAGCGGCGAAACAATCGAAATGGGATCGATTCCTCGCGGCGTTGGCCGAGGCCGGAGCTTTCCGCTTCATGACCGCCCCGTCCGCAGCCTAGTTGTATATAATTAAGGTGTTTTTCATAAGTATGTAGAGCAATTACATAGAGTCAGCTACAATTGGAATTGGCAGCTCTATTTATTTTTTCCTTGAAAGGGAAGGGTTTTATTTTCCCTTTCATTTCCATGATTTAGAGTTTGAAGATAAAGATTTGTCTAAATTATTATTTTTTGTTGAGTGGTGTACAAATCTATGTGAAACGAAATTTCAAATTAATGTGTTATTTTTGTTGTATATCTGTTGTCGAAGAATTTTCCTTAAATCTAGATGGATACCTTTTCTTAGACTATTGTATGAGTGTAATGGAGGACCATGAAAACAAATAGCGTCAAATTTTCTATAATCTGATTTTGATGGAGCGAAGCCAAGGCACTATGAAAAAGGTCTAGGATAAGAGTAAACTCCATTGCCAAACAGTTGATAGAAAGTAACTATAAAAAGAGAGATTTTAGAAAAAATACTAGATATAAAATATCACTATGAGGGGGAGTTGGTGGTAAGATATGAGGTGCACTTGCAATCTTGTGATGATCAAATTATAGAAACTCGTTGTGTGCTCGGCTTCATCTATTTGAATGTAATAATACTCCGTCTCCTCTAAAATGACAAACTTATCTTTGACTAAAAGTATAATTCGTTGTACCACAAGATGTTTATCCCTCCCACTATTTTCATCCAATTCGAGGATATCAAAATGTGAAAATTTGCTTAATATCTTCAAAGAAAATGTTAGCTGAGAGACTCATTCGTATACTTGGTCTATAAAGTAACATATACTTATTTAATTCATGTTTTGATACATTACTCGTTGATTTAAATATTTTTTACAGTCTATCATTTTATTTCAAAAATCAATTTTTAATATCAAATCCGTGTCTAGGATTACTCGATCTTAATGAAGGGGGATGCCATTCTTTAAAAGAATAATAGCCCAATGGTCACTTTACATAACAGCAAATCAATTCTAGATTTTTGGTTGAAAGTTATGAAAGTATTATATTCTTTTGTTATATCATATTCAAAGATCATCATCTTTAAAAAATTTCAAAAGTCTCGTTTCGTGGGTCAACAAGTTCTCGAAGAAGACAATTTAGTCACCAATCTATTGATTTTTAGCTGCCATTAGCGTGTGCAATTCCTGCGGATAAAGTAAAAAGATGGTCCCCTCCCCCTTATCAACTAACATAACTGGCAAAAACAAGAAGCGGAAAAAAGAGACTCCAAGGACGCGACCCATTTCGCCACGTGTCCCTTGCACCGCCCTTTAAACGGGGACTCGACACTTGGGCCGGTGCCATGAGCCAAAAGCGAAAGACGCGCAAACGGATACCGGTGCGTGGTGGGGCCCCGACCCGACCGTAGGAGAAACTTCTTTGTATAACATCTCATATACCGCATACGTGTAGTAGTAGTATCACCAATCTGATCAAGTGCCTCTTTTTCATTGGATTTGCGGACACGCATCCCCCTCAATTGGGATGGGACAAAATTCCCACCATTGAACATGGAGATCAATGCCGATTTGTCGCGCATCTTAGCCTTTATATGGAAAGGCAAGAGAGAATATCTCTTCATTTAGAGGCCACTAACGCGTCACGTGCAAAGAAACCGACGCAAACGATACAAATAGATTATAAAAAGACAACACCCTCTTGAAGAGACCATAATCAAAATTATATATACTTATGACCGATTCTCTGTAAACCTAACACGACCACCCTTTGTCATTTCTGCTACAGAATCTCGAGTTCATCTTCGTCTTGGCTCCGAATTTTGCTGCCAAGACCGGAATTGAGGTTTCTCAAGGAGAATAGGGCTCCAACGGGAGGGACTGATTTGGGGATTTGAGGATTATGGGCTGATTTAGGGCTTTAGTTGCTCGATTAAGAAGTACGCCCGAATTTCAATCCACATATTGTGCCATTGTTTGGTTGAATATTAGTCTACGTCATGCCCTCGCCGTTACGCGATGATTGATTTAGTAAAAACTATTCTACCAAAGGTCTACAGAGCATACTTGAAAAATTCAAAATGGATGGCCAAATTTCAAGCTGCAATGACCAAATTATAGAAATTCGTCGTGCTTTCTTCTTTCGCCTACTCGAATATGGCAATACTCTAGTTATATAATGACGGACTTATCTTTGACTAAAACTATAATCCGCTTTATCACGAGATGTTCAATCCTCACTTTCTTTCATGTTACGTGGATATATTAAAATGTGAAAATTACTATAGATCTTTATGAGTAATGTTAGCTCAAAGACTGATTTGTAAATTTGATTTATAAAGTAATATGTAGAGGTGATTAGTGCATGAGCGGAGAACCAAAAGTATGTTAGCTCGCGAGCGGAGAACCAAAAGTATGTTAGCTTCCCTTTGCTTTTTATTTTTTCCCGTCTTTTCCCTTCTTCTACCTTATACAATCCGAACCATCTGTTTTTGTTGCCAGCATTAATCTCTCTCTCACACACACAAACAAAATCGAAGGCCTCCAATTGCATAACACGTTTAAGAAATCAATTCTCATATAAATGTGCAAAAATGTGCTTGTGCGTATATTGACCTGTCTAAACATATCTAAGCATGTGATGTTGATCCAGGTAAAGGGTAATTTGTTTGATTAAAGGTGTCTAAGAATGTGATAAGAGCGTTGAAGGGTTCAATCCGTGAACATGATGTTTATTATTTGTGCCTAAATGGGCTGTCCCGTTCATGACATGAAATTGATTAAACTTTCAACCAAACGCGCTTACCTTGGTATTGTGTGAATGGATCATTTCGAAAATTGCTAGCCTTAATTGAAGGTGATGCAACTCTGGAGCACGGTCGGATGTGGAGGGGGTAGTGTGGTGATGAGCTAAGGGTGTCAATGATTCGGTTCGGTTTGGTTTGGGTTCCCACTGATACTCGAACCAAACCGAACATGAAAGATACATGGTCATTGTGATCCAAACCGTGAAGAACCCAAACCGAAACATGGTTCGTTTTGGTTCAGGTTTTCGGTATTCTTTTTTCTTTTTATCGGTCCCTCCTCCTCCTCCTTCCATCGTTCCGACCTTTCCTCTGGTTCACCTCATTCAAGACTACCACAAAAATCCCAACCATCCTCCAGCACTACCACACAAAATCTGAGCTAGATCCTTCAATGGCAGGCCAGGGCCAGGGCAAAGCCTTCCCAAGTCATCAAAGGAATCAATCTTGTGTGGAGCAAAATATGAGGCTGGATCCTTCGCCTCCAAAGCTGGGAGTGGAGGAGCAGATCGGAGGGGCTGGTGCTGGTGGAGTTTGTGGTGGTGGGGGTGGAGGGTGGGGAGGGGGGCTGGAGGCGCATGAGGTGGTTGATGGTGGCGTGTAATACACGCCGTGTATGGTGTGGAGCTGGTGAAGGAGGTGGTCGACGACTGAGGCAGTGCAATGTGATGAACACTAAGCCTAATTTGACCTCGAATCGATTAAAGAAAAGCGGACATCATTACAAAGAATGTTAATTAATCAAGAGTCAAAGTGCCCGTCTGTCATTCATCGTTAGTGTAACTTTTGGGCTGTCTGTGCAAGACGAGAGAGACTGCTTGTGAACCTGTTCTATTCACTCAGGTGAACGACCTTGCTTTCCGACATAGAGACACATTGTAACTTCATGAAATAATATTAAGCTGAGCCAAAAGTCCAGTTGAACAAACACAAGGGGATGATGATATTTCGAATATTAGCGCCAGGCCGTCGTACTCTAAGTGCATTCAATCAGAAGTCCTGTAGAGCATGCACATAATGTGCCGGTGCATGTTTGCCATCATCAATCGAATGGGAAAACTTGTAAGGCACGAATGATTAACAAATAGTATTTCTTTTTGTCTCTCCAGCCAAGCTGACAGTAATGATATTCATTGGTGCACAAAGATGTGCTCTACTGTATGATACAAGGAAATGAAGAAGAGACAAACATAATAACCTGGTCGGGTAAAGTATACTTAGAGGAAGATGGCATTTAGGTGATACTTGTGCATGACCCCATTGTTCGTATGCATGGACCCTACCTATGTATTCCTATTAGCACAGACAACATTTAGGTGATATTCGTGCATATTTATTTGCCCGTGTGTGCAGACACTTCCAATAAGGAATTAGGACATGTGTGCAAACCCCCGCCGGCGCACTCCGATCAGGAACAATGAGTATTGGGGGCACCTACAGAGTTTAGGTGATATTCGTGCATGGCCTCTTGCCTGTGCACATGGATACCTACTCTAAGTAATGATTGACGAGTCCTGTGGTGGGCGTCGCTCCAAATCTCACCGAGACACGCTCCAAGGCTGTTGCAATCTCTTCCATCTCCTGAATGCTTTCAACATGGCTGGGGTCCTGTGAGGTTTTGATATACAAACCTTCATGAGAAGAGATGAATTTATACTGCACTCGCCTTGAGCTGGAAGTCAAGCTTATTTTGTCTGGTGCCCCTCTTCATTTGCTTGCTTGGGAAGTAGTACTGTCTGGCCCGTTCGGTGGGTTCGGTGCACCCTTTTCTTCTTGCTTTGTTCATTGGTTTATTTGTCTAGAGAATTCAAGACTTGTTCCTCAAGTCGGAGAACTTCCTGAGGAAGTTGAGACCCCGAGTTGTTGCTGGTACTCATGGCCACAGGCCGGTTTCGGCCCGGAACCGGTCCGGTCAAACCCGGGCCCGGTCCGGTCAAATCCGGGCTTGGCCGGACTAGGCCCGCAGTTCAGAACCGGCCCGTGGCCTACAGGCCCAGCTCCGATTCTAGCAATTTTGGAACCGGCCTGGAACCGTCAGTTCCAAGCCCGGTTCCAAAAAAAAATAATAAATTAAATAAATAAATAGAAAACCTGCAGCAGGGCCTGCACGTCTGCATGCCCTGCTGCGGCCCATTGCCATGGCAGACTTTGCAAGCTGCCTTGGCAATGGGCAAAAAAAAATAAAAAATAAAAAGACAATTGGAACTAGCATGAACAGGAACTGGCCCAGAACTGGAATCGGACCGGAATCGGCCTGGAATAGCCCCTAGCGGTTCCGGTTCCGATTCCGATTCATACGTGGCCCTGAACCGGAATCACCGGTTCCGAACCGTGGCCGTGACTAGTTGCTGGATCCCAATGCATTTTTCTAGTCAATTCATTTGCTTAACA
Source organism: Syzygium jambos (assembly GCA_031216235.1). Lineage (NCBI taxonomy): Eukaryota > Viridiplantae > Streptophyta > Magnoliopsida > Myrtales > Myrtaceae > Syzygium > Syzygium jambos. The sequence continues at coordinate 21,904,630 of CM062221.1, read as the reverse complement.
TGTTAGGCGATTCTTCGGTCCAGTTATTGAAAAAGCCATAAAATTTTCCGTCATTAGTAGATTTCTAATTTCGTTTGTAAATTTTTAATACCTTGGTTAAAAAAAATTATGACAGATAACTCGAATGTTGAATAACTTTTTTACTAACAAGATTAAAATTTTACCGGTACAAATAAGGCACGGAATATTCTGGGCGCTGGGCGGTGCCCTGCGGTGGTAGTCAAACAATAAACAAGTGGGTATTACTAGTTACTCGTGAATTAATATTATAAATTCATTCCTTTTTTTTTTACCAAAATTTGTGCGAAATTGAGAGGAAGCTTCCTTCTCCAGAGCGCAGGATCCGGTGCTGCTCGCGTGTAGCTCGCCACGTGGAGCCGCGGCATCTGGTCCGTCGAGTTTCCTCATCGACCCTGAGAGAAACTATCTCAAGTGCATTATGGAGCGAGAATGAGTGAAAATGCATAGAGTGTAGCCAGTGTATACACTCGAGTATTTGATTTTCACAAGACACTATCAAATTTTTTTTTTCGATCGGTTCTACTCTAACTTTCAACTCACTCTCAGATTTTTGCCCGCTTCTTGCAGGGCATGAGAGTTGAAATTCACATCTCAAACTACACGTCCCCACTTTTAACCCTCCGATAAAGTAGGGATTCACACTATCAAATTAAAGAGCGCATGTTTTTGCGTGTGGATAAAATAAATACATGTTTAGGAAAATAAACTTTACAGCCTTTGGCAAAGTAAATATGATTTAATTAAACTAAATAAAATAGATAATTTGATTTGAAAATTATCGGATATATTTAAAGAATCGCGAATCGCGTAGCAGAGATCTAGCTCACCTTGGAATCACAACTTTGATCCTCCTTTAATATTATTAAGTTATTATTCATTTAGCATAAAACACGTGCTTTCGTGTAAATTTATTGGTGAAAGGCTAACGTTAAAGTGATTTTCTAAAACCATCAAGGTTGGCATAATTGGTCGAGGTGTTGTGGCCAGAGATTATTTTTTCGGACCCTACCAACTGCGTTCAAATTGCTTTGGTTATAATCACTTGTATATGTTAAAGGTCTGAACTTAATTGGTTTATCGAATTTGTGGGGTGTTCCACAACTACAAGTAGCCAGGTTCTCCTTTTCATGCCCCTAGATAAAAAAGAAATTGAGAAACTTATGCTCCATAATCAATATAACTATGATCTACACCGAAGCACAAAAGGATTGACGAATTGACACGATAGAACCGCATACACTTATTTAATCAATATACTCATTTTTTTGCCTCTTTTTGTGGGGGGTGGAGGGGTGGGTTCGTTTTCCCGACTATATATGACCCCTTCTACAACTTTATTCTTTTTGGGCATTTGGCTAAGCTTATACTTAATACTATATATATATATCGGTGTTTTTCATAAGTGTGTAGAGCAATTACATAGAGTCAGCTACAATTGGAACTGGCAGCTCTATTTATTTTTTCCTTGAAAGGGAAGGGTTTTATATTCCCTTTCATTTCCTTCATTTAGGGTTTGAAGATAAAGATTTCTGTTCATTATTATTTTTGGCTTTCTTTTGTTGATTGGTGTACAAATCTATGTTAAACGAAATTTCAAATTAATGTGTTATTTTTGTTGTATATCTATTATTTTAGAATTTTCCTTTAATCTCGATGGATACCTTTTCTTGGACTATTATACGAATATAATGGAGGACTACGAAAACAAATAGCATCAAATTTTCTGTAATCTGTTTTTTGGTAGAGCGAAGGTAAGGCACTATGTAATGGTCTAGGAGAAGAGTAAACTCAATCGCCAAACAGTTGATAGAAAGTAACCGTGAAAAAAGAAGAAGAAAGATTTCGGAAAAAGGCTAAACAAAAAATCACTAAGGAAGGGGGGAGCTGGTGGTATGATATGAGATGCACTTGCACTCTTGCGATGATAAAATTATAGAAACTCGTTGTGTGCTTGGCTTCACCTATTTGAATGTAATAATACTCCGCCTCCTCTAAAATGACAAACTTATCTTTGACTAATCATATAATTCGTTGTACCACGAGATGTTTATCCCTTCCTCTAATTTCATCCAATTCAAAGAATATATCAAAATGTGAAAAATTACTCGATATCTTTAAAAAAAAATGTTAGCTAAGAGACTCGTTTGTAATCTTGGTTTAGAAAGCAACATATGCTTATTTAATTCATGTTTCGATACATTATTCACTGGTTTAAATATCGTTTGGGGTCTGTCATATTATTTCAAAATCAATTTATAAAAATCAAATTCGTGTCTAAGTGTACTTGATCTTAATGAAAGGGATGCCCTTCTTTAAAAGAATAACAATAGCCCAACAGTCACTTTATATAACAGTAAATCAATTATGGATTTTTGGTTGAAAGTTAATAAAAATATTATCTTCTTTTGTAATGTTCAACGATCATAATCTGTAAAAAAATTTCAAAAGTCTCGTTTCGTGGGTCCGCAAGTTCTCGAAGAAGACAATTTAGTCACTAACACATTGATTTTTCAGCTGCCATTAGCGTGTAAAATTCCTTTGGATAAAGTAAAAGATGGGCCCCTCCCCCGGATCAACTGACATAACTGGAAAAAAAAAGGTGTAAAAAAGAGACTCCAAGGACGCAACCCATTTCGCCACGTGTCCCTTGCACCGCCCTTTAAACCGGGACTCGACACCTGGGCCGGTGCTATGAGCCAAAAGCGAAAGACGCGCAAACGGATACCGGTGCGTGGTGGGGCCCCGACCCGACCGTAGGAGAAACTTCTTTGTATAACATCTCATATACCGCATACGTGTAGTAGTAGTATCACCAATCTGATCAAGTGCCTCTTTTTCATTGGATTTACGGACACACATCCCCTCAATTGGGATGGGACAAAATTCCCACCATTGGATATGGAGACCAATGCCGATTTATCGTGCATCTTAGCCTTTATATGAAAAGGCAAGAGAGAATATCTTTTCATTGAGAGACCACTAACGCGTCACGTGCGAAGAAACCGACACAAATGATACAAATAGATTATAAAAAGACAACATCCTCCTGAGGGGACTACAATTAGAGTTATACTTTTGACCGATTCTCTGTGAACCTAACACGACCACCCTTTGTTATTTTTGCTGCAGAATCTCGAGTTTCAACTTTGTCTTGGCTCTGAATTTTGCTGCCAAGACCGGAATTGAGGTTTCTCAGGGAGAATAGGGCTCCAATGGGAGGGACTGATTTGGGGATTTGAGGATTATGGGCTGATTTAGGGCTTTTGTTGCTCGATTAAGAAGCACGCCCGAATTCCAATCCACATCATGCCTTCGCCGTTACGCGATGATTGATTTAGTAAAAACTATTCTACCAAAGACCTGCAGAGCATACTTGAAAAATTCAAAATGGATGGCCAAATTACAAGCTGTGATGACCAAATTATAGAAATTCGTTGTGTGTTCTTCTTTTGCCTACTCGAATATGGCAATACTCTAGTTCTATAATGACAACCTTATCTTTGACTAAAAGTATAATCCGCTTTACCATGAGATGTTCGATCCTCCCTTTCTTTCATATTATGTGGAGATATTAAAATGTGAAAATTACTATAGATCTTTTATGAGTAATGTTAGCTCAAAGACTGATTTGTAAATTTGATTTATAAAGTAATATGTAGAGGTGATTAGTGCACGAGCGGAGAACCAAAAGTATGTTAGCTTCCCTTTGCTTTTTATTTTTTCCCGTCTTTTCCCTTCTTCTACCTTATACAATCCGAACCATCTGTTTTTGTTGCCAGCATTAATCTCACTCTCACACACACAAACAAAATCGAAGGCCCCCAATTGCATAACACGTTTAAGAAATCAATTCTCGTATAAATGGGCAAAAATGTGCTTGTGCGTATATTGATCTGTCTAAACGTATCTAAGCATGTGGTGTTGATCGAGGTAAATGGTAATTTGTTTGATTAAAGGTGTCTAATAGTGTGATAAGAGCGTCGAAAGATTCAATCTGTGAACATGTTTTATTATTTGTGTCTAAATTGGTTGTCCCGTTCATGACATGAAATTGATTAAATTTCAACAAAACATGCTTACTTTGGTATCGTGTAAATGGATCATTTCGAAAATTGCTAGCCTTAATTGAAGGTGATGCAACCCCGGAGCTTGGTCGGATGTGTAGGGGGGCGAGTGGCGAGTGGCGAGTGGCAAGTGTGGTGACGAGCTAAGGGAGTCAATGTTTCGGTTTGGGTTCCCACTGATACCCGAACCAAACCGAACATGAAAGATACATGTTCATCTTGATCCAAACCGTGAAGAACCCAAACCGAAACATGGTTCATTTTGGTTCAGGTTTTCCGTATTCTTTTTTTTTTTTGATCGGTCCCTCCTCCTCCTCCTTCCTTCGTTCCGACCTTTCCTCTGGTTCATCCCATTCAAGGCTACCACAAAAATCCCAACCATCCTCCAGCACTACCACACAAAATCTGAGCTAGATCCTTCAATGGCAGGCCAGGGCCAGAGCAAAGCCTTCCCAAGTCATCGAAGGAATCAAACTTGTGCGGAGCAAAATATGAGGCTAGATCCTTCGCCTCCAGGCAGGGAGTGGAGGAGCAGATCGGAGGGGATGGTGCTGGTGGGGTTTGTGGTGGTGGGGGTGGAGGGTGGGGAGGGGGGACTGGAGGCGCATGAGGTGGTTGATGGTGGCGTTTTACGGTGTGGAGCTGGTGAAGGAGGTGGTCGAGGACTGAGGCAGTGCAATGTGATGAACACTAAGCCTAATTTGACCTCGAATCGATCAAAGAAAAGCGGACATCATTACAAAGAATGTTAGTTAATCAAAAGTCAAAGTGCCCGTCGGTCATTCATCGTTAGGGTGACTTTTGGGCTGTCGGTGCAAGACGAGAGAGAGTGCTTGTGAACCTGTTCTATTCACTCAGGTGAACGACCTTGCTTTCCGAGATAGAGACACATTGTAACTTCATGAAATTATATTAAGCTGAGCCAAAAGTCCAGTTGAACAAACACAAAGGGATGATGATATTTCGAATATTAGCACCAGCCCGCCGTACCGTAAGTCCATTCAACGAAAAATTTTTCGTCGCAAAATTCGTTGGAAATTTCCAACGAATTTTGCGACGTATTTCAATTTTCCGGGCAATTATTTTAGTGTGTACAATTTTCGTTGCAAAATTCGTGAGAAATTTCCCACGAATTTTGCAACGAAAATCCTACTTCTTCCTTATTCAACATTTTCGCGCTCATTATTCCCACAAGTCTCAATTTCCACATTCTCTCTCTCTCTCTCTCTCTCTCTCTCTCTCTCTCTCTCTCTCTCTCTCTCTCTCTCTCTCTCTCTCTCTCTCTCTCTCTCTCTCTCTCTCTCTCTCCTTTGCAATCCCTTGCCTTCACCTTCTCCCTCCGCCTCCTCCCCCGCCGCCCCCCCTCCTCCTCCGGCTCCGACGCCATGGACACCAAGATCGGGGCCCTCAACTCCTGCAAGCCCCCCTCAGGCGACGTCGGCTCCCTCCCCAAAGACGCCGCCACGGCCATCCAGGGCCAGGCCCTCGCGGTGGTCGGCGCTCTCGACGCCACCATGGGCCGCCACCTCGCCCGCTGCCTCAACCACCTCATCGCCGTCGCCGGTGAGCTCGAGGTCGCCCAGATCTGGGCGAGCTCGAGCTCGTCACTAGCGAGGCCCAGCCTCGTCGCCGGCGAGGGCCGAGCTCGCCCGCGAGAGTCTGGGCGAGCTCGAGCTCGTCGCCGGCGCAGGGGCGAGCTCGGCCCTCACCGGCGACGAGGCTGGCCCTCGCCGGCCATGGCGAGGGCCGAGCTCGCCATGGCCGGCGAGCTTGAGCTCTCCCAGATCTGGGCGAGCCTTGCCGGCAGCGAGGGCGATTTTTCGACCAAAAAAAATTTTTTTTTACCAAAATTTTTTTTTTCGTTGGAAAAAAAATTTCCACGATTTTTCGACCAAAAAAAATTTTGTAGTTTTTCCAACGAATTTAGCCACGAGTTTTCCAACGAATTTTCCAACGAAAAAATATTCGTCGCAAATTTCCAACGAAAATTTAAATTTTTCGTTGGAAAAATTTGCGACGACAAATTACCAAAGAATTTTTTTTCGTTGGCCAACGAATTTCTCCAAATTTTTCGTTTAAAATTTCATCGGAAAAAACATGTTTTTTTGTAGTGTATGCCCAAGCCAACAGTGTGATCCTGGGCTTGGAAAAAAATCTTAGACCTTCGCCATGAATTCCACCTTCAATTCTTCTGGCGTATTGGCAACAGAGAAAATACCTCATTCTGATTTGACAATTTGCATGCTAAGGGCCCTCTTTATAAATTTTTTGTGGATAGGGATATCTACCACTCCAGTATTCCGAGGAATTCCTCGGTGAGTAAGTTTTTCTCCTCCGAATGGCCCCAATCCGTGGTCCTAGACACATTTCGCTCCTGGCATCTAACTGTTTCTCTTGAACCGGGAGCCAATGACTGCCTCACTTGGCTCGGTCACCCCTCGGGCGAGTTCTCTTCATCCAAGGCATGGGAATTCATAAGGAATAAGAGCTAGAAAGTTAACCGGAGCTCTTTCATCTGGGATCCTTCCATTGTCTCTAGGTACGGATTTCTATTATGGCTCATCACTCTTGATAGGCTTCCTACGCAGGAGCGTTTATTGAGGCATAATAGGATTACAAAAGAGGCGTGTGTCTTCCGCCGCCGGAGACCGAACTCCATTAACCATCTTTTCTTTGACTATAACATCACTGGCACCCTTGCCAACTTTTGGGCGTCCAAGTGTAATCTGTTTTGGCGGAATGGCTCGTGGCATGACAACCTCCGATGGGCCAAGCGGGTCATTGGAGGCCAAAGTTTTCATCAACGCATTGCTCGTTTCTCCTTCAGCGCTTTATGCCATATCATTTGGTCGGAACGAAATGACATCCTCTTTAGGAGTAAGACATACTTTTTGCCGGCCATTCGCAACCATCTTATTAAGGTGACGAAAGATAGAGGTTTATCCTTTAAACCTGTTGAAGATAGTCCTCGCAACCGGAGAATCCAAGCCAACTGGGGCATCTCTGCCGCAATCTTTGATTCTTAGTTTCGCCTTACTGTTGTATAGTTTTCTTTTGGCCGACGTGGCTGGCCTGTTAATATCGCACTCGTGGCGTTCTAGCCTTCTATAATCGTACACCTTTTATCCGTTGGAACACCTTCCTTGTTCTCTCGGGCACAAGGTTTTTGAGTATGATCTCTCATCTTTGTAATTGGTGCATTAAAAAGTTTATATACATCTTACCTTACAAAAAAAAAACATATCGAGGTTGACAGGATAAAATAGCAGTTGCTACGTTAAGAGAAATATAAGTCAATGGAGAATACGGAATGTCAATTAAAATGAAACAGGTAAAAAGATGATTTTCAATCACGAGAAGAAAAGAAATGGCAGGTTTATATGCAAACTAAGGTTAAAATTCACAATCATTGTATGTTCATGCAAATCTATTTTTAAAAGTGAGCTGGGATGGTTCTAGCAGTTGTGTACCACAGCACTAGGTGTACAAGTCATTTGTAAGAATAACTTCTCCAAGTGTGGCGAACTTTTGAGTATTTTTGCTATACCGGGAACTCCCTTATGGTCCGCTGCGACGAGGAACTTCAAATGCTGACATTCTAAGGATGGAAGAAACACTTCTCTCACCTCCATTAACGACAGCACCTAAGCATGTCAGTCGTGGTTAAGCAGCAGAAACTAATCGCTTTTACTTCTTCAAGCATTAAAGAAGATCATATATAAGACATGCTTGCAGTTCCACCAATCTCTCACAACAGAGGACAGACCAAACAAATGAGCAAACAACCAGCAGATGCTTCTCAAGAAATTTTTTTTTTAATGGGACATCAGATTTTAGTCTTATCAAAGTTTCAATGTATTGCTAGATTGATGACGGGCAATATCAGGTTAAGATGTGTACAAGTCCTATTACACAGACAAAACGAACTATGGTATCATCAAGCCAACAAACAATACCCCAATCAATCCTAAGCAAATGGCACAATATGTAATGTCTTTTTTTTTTTTTTTTGATAACCCAGGGAACCCCCGCACGGCCGACAGCCGGGGAGTAAACCCTGGGGGCGACACGTGCTAGCCACCACACACGTGCCACCGGTTCAGTCACCCTGCGGCGCCCGGGATTCGAACACTCAACCTTTTGCGAGAGGAAGAGTGCGCGCTCCAGCAGCGCCACCCAGGCGGGTGGTACAATATGTAATGTCCGTCTGCTACTTGAACCAGAACTAGCTCACACCTGAAGGTGCAGGCTCCCCATCACCAATTTCGTGACGCGATGCATTCTCTGGAGAAGCCCCTTGACAAGATTGCCATGAGCCTTGAAATGATCGATTGTGAAAATTTCCACGTTGAAATTTAACTCGGCCTCAACTAAGGAAGATACTCCGTCTAGTTTGAACTCTCCCCCCCAAAAATCGCCCAATTGGCGCAATTTGAGAAGATGAGGAGCTGAAATTCTCAATATCTGATCGTGATCTTGACGAAATTCATGAGAATCAATCACCAATTCTCTCAAACCTCTTGATTCAACCGTGATGTGCATGAAGCCCCAGCAACATTTCAACTCGAGGAACTCTAGAACAGGACTGCCACTCAAAACTCTCATCATCACATCTTCCCTCAACCCCGCATGTTCAATGTGCAATCTCTTCAGCGAAGAGCAGTTCACAGCACCAATCATGGAAAAACAGCAACGGGACACATGAAAACTTGCTAGTGTAGTGCAGAGAAACAAGAACCGCGGCAACGCATAAATGTCGAAGCGCCAGCTATGCAGGGTCATGGACACCTCTTCGAGGTCGTGCCGGACAGCAAAGTGGAGCCACCTATCAATGCTTGATTGCATCGAGGCGTGGAAAAGAGCATCAAAGAGGAAATACGTTAATTGCGGTGCAGGATAACAGCACCTTGTCCATGAAAGCAATGAAGTTCTTGGACTTCCGTCTACTGCCGGCGGGTAGAGAGAGAGAGTAATATATGGATTAGAGGTCCAAGTGGAACGCCATCACTTGGACAAGACACTGGTTTTGATGGATTCTTTTGTGGTCAAGAAGGAGAAGATATGAAGGATTACGTCGTCGGGCAATTGGCTGATGTAATCCACTGGGTTTCAGGTTTCATCTCGATCAGAAGAAAGAGGTGGTCGTGGTCGTGGTCGTTTCGGTAGGTGATTTCGGTTGGCAGAAAGATCGATCCTGTCCATGAATGGAGGAGGATTTTTCAAGCTTTTGCCTTTGGCAGCTGACGGTGATGAAGCGTTTAGGTTGGCAAAACAATAGGACCTGGTCAGCACAGAGACTAAACCTAAAAAACCTTCTGGCTCATCTTCAAAATTCAGAAAATAAAGATACGCGTTCTAAACTTTGGATAGAGATGGAAATAGATCTAAATAGTTTCAGACAATGATTCCCAGAAAGCTATGAAAAAATTATTGCTCCAGCCTCTCTACGAATGTGGGTACAGGATTTGCGTCTGTAAGGATTGTTGCTGGTAGATGGCAACCGGGCTGATCGGTCGGTTCCTGGTTCCAGGAGCCACCATCGAAAAGCTGGTCCCACAAATTGGGAACCAGAAACTGCCCACTATTACCTTGGAACCGCCCAGGAACCGGATCGGTCAGGTTCTCAGGTGGGTCCATGGAACTGGCCGTGTCTCAGTTGGCTGTCCTGTGCATGCAACTTCGAAAGCTCTTTTCTAACCACAAAGTGTTCACAGCGCAACAGGAGCAACATTTAAATGTTGACCGCCAACAAAAACCAGGGGTCTCAATAGGAGCAATACCCACGCCACGGCTAGCTTAATAACAACAGCGAAACAGCAAACAACTATGAGCAAGATTTCACGGACCGCAGCGCAAAGCTATCGAAAAAACCATGCCACGCACCGAATCTCTCCACATGCACAAACTCGAACGATACAGACATGCCAACGCTCTCTTGTTTGCTAGGTCCCATTAACAGGCTCAACAATAGATCGGCGTCTGCGCGAAAGATGAACAAGAGTTGGGAGAGAGAGAGAGGTCGAGGCTGCGGGAGGCAAATGGGTACCTGAAAAACCGTCCGAGGCTAAGGAGTGAGCTTGACTGAGGTCTGAGGGTGAGCGACGAGCATCGAGGCTGCTGCGAGTCAGAGAGGTCGTGAGTCGAGCGAGAGAGAGAGTGATCGTGTGATCGCAGAAAGGAACTGTTGCGGAAGCCAAAAGATCGAACAATAAAATTGACAAAATAAGAAAATAAATCGGACACCAGATTTATGTGGTTCGGTCGTAGTAAACTACGTCCACGGGGAGAGCAGGACGGAATTCTACTATAGATCAAGCGATACAATAAAGATTACAACCACACTCGAGTCACTTAAACATTTTAAGTGTTTTTCAAGCCTCGATTACACCCAATAACTCACGCAGTGTTTAGCCCCACAATTTCTCACGAAATAATCTCTCAATCTCACGAAGGAATCGTACACAAATCTTAACACAAGATTTACGCTTGAACACTAATTCTTCTTGGATGTAATTCACGAACGAAATCAACTGCCAAGCACTCGCAAGCAGTGGCGCTTCAAGAAGTCTTCGCTCTTGCTCTGGACATGGGCTTCACGAAAACCACTCTGCTTTCTTCAACTTCATCTTTCCAAGGTGCCCACGATAGAATATAATATATGTGCCCAAGAGTTGACCGAGTCATGGTCTGAATCAAAAGCCACATTGGACTTTCTTGTTCAAGCCGTAGACTCCAACATCAATTGAGAAAGAATATTTATTTCCTCCGGCACATATTTGGAAGTAAATTTCCAATATTTCCTTTTGCTCAATTTCGGAGATCCACAAAATATCCAATTCGGAATATTTAGATTTTCGTTTCGAGTTCAAACTCAAGACATATTTTCAACAGGAACAAACGAGCAAGGTTGTGGCGCAGGCGAGAGAGAGAGAGAGAGAGAACGTCGGAACAATCAGTTGAATAATTGGGTAATTTTAGTAATTACGGTTCTTATTTGTAATAATAAAATTATATATATATTTTCCAGGTGATCCGAGTGAGTGATTTCACATATGAAATTGAGAATCAGACCGATACCCATAGCTTCCAATTTTTAGGAACCGGGAACCACCCAGAACCAGCCGTTTTGGGTGGCTCTTGGTTCGGGCGGTTCCTTTTGCTCACCCATAATGGCAACACTCTGTACAATTTAATTTTCCCTTTTTTTGAATTAATACCATGAAAAATCCCGAACTGATACATCTATAATAAATTTATCTCAAACTAATTTTTTGACCATAAAAAATCTCAAATCAGTACACTTGTAACATAAATTAAAAAAAAATCAATAAGAAGGGGCTTTTCATGGAGAAGAAGAGCGAGGACAGAGAGAGCATTCACAAAGAGGAACGCATGAGAAGAAGATAAAAGAGGGCAATGGCTTCCTGCAAAGATTCGACAGCCAAACGTTGTCGAAATTAGCTCAAATTTCAATACGTTGTTCATGAGATTGAGACTGCAAGTTGATCGGTTTCTTTTGTTGAAATCCTTCTTCAAATTGTATCTCATTTTCTCCAATCTCGATTAGGGTTTCTTGCTCTATGTGTGTTGATCAAGCTTCTTTGTGGTGATGAAATATTCCAGTATTATTGAGGTTAGAGAAGAACCTTTGTATATCCTATTATTATTGGTGATTAGCGAGGTATTTTTAGTGGTCATTGGGTTTTCCACAAAAAATCCTTGTGCTGTTGCTGCCTAATCTCTCTAACATTTTAGCATTATATTTACTTATTTTGAGATTAACAGCTAGTTTTTGCTGGAATTAAGTCAATTTTGGGTGGTTTAGTTTTAGGGAAGAAATTGATCCTGGATTTGTTTAGTTCTTGGTGAATTGTTGCCCGATTCTCCCCGACATTCTTTAAGTAAAATATAATGGATCCGTTTTGCGAACTAAAATTGGGATCTAACCTTCATTTTGACTGTTTTCTTTCCATTTTTTGTTTAATAGGTATGGCAATGAATCGGATCATAAAGTTTGTATCACTTAAATAACGCAGTTCGTGAAATATATATAAGGGGAGAAATAGGATTTGGAACCGGCAGAATCGTAGTCGAGCTTGAATCGACTTAGGGATGTGAATGTAGCCTATCTTTCTATTCACGTTAACCACCCAAAGGAGTATATAGGTCATGGGGCAAACATTGAGAGGTAAAAACTATACAGCATTAACACGTAAAATTCCAAATATCATCTAGATGGAGCATCACCGCTTTGGCGACCTCGATTTGTGGTCATCCATGACCTTGGTGACCTCCGCTGAGGTCGTCAATGCTCACAGGTGGCCTCAGAGAGTGGCCTAGAGAGCAGATCAGTGGAGAGGGGCTGGTGAGGGGTCGCGAGTGAGAGCAGATCAGTGGAGAGTGTGTGGTAGCAAGGAGCAGGCTCGGAGGGCCACCCCCACGCGCTGCCAAGGACAAGGACCGTGGTCGAAGGTCGAGAGCGACAGTTTGGAAGAACAGAGTTTGCAAGTGAGAGAGGGTGTTGGAATTTGTGGGTGATTTGGAGGATTGGTTTTTCTAAATGCAGGCGATTTGATCTTTTCAGTGAATGAATTTTAGTCTGAGATGCAAAGTTGAGAAGATGGTTTCGCGCAATTCCCATAACAATTTGAAAGACTTGGAACTGAATTGACAAATTGTCAAAAAGTTTATGACTCAATTGAACAGATTGAAATGTTTGAAACAAAATTGGCACAAATTCAAGAGGTTTATGATTTTTCTGATAATTTCTCCCATTTCATTGTTATGCTAACTGCCTGTGACTCAGCGACTCTTGCCAATAAACACCATTTACTTATCTTTTTAGCTGTCTGCTTTATTTCGCCTTTTGAGTTTCGATCTAAGATCTCGCTCATGAAGATGTCTCTTGTAACACTAAACCGCATCCCTCGTGAACTTGGTCACGCCTTGAATTCTAAACTAAGAAAGTCGGAGCCACAACTTCAATAGAAAATGAATGGTGAACGGGACAAAGTCGGCGACCACGACGTAAAAGCCAGCTCCAACTCCCAACTTGCTCAATGCGTTCTTCTTCACGAACTCGCAAGAGAACTCCAAGACAACGCAGGTCATCTCATCGCTAGCTCGGACGGCCGGCTTCTCCAATTTCTTGTTGATGTGGCCGCATTCTTCGAGAAGTTCCTTGATGGGGATGGGGATCAAGGGAACCGCCTGATGAACTTCTTTCGGATGTGGCACTTAGCTTTGATCTTTAATATTACTCTTGGGTCTTCGTCATTAGACTGCGCAATAGACGAGGACGGGTCTGTAGCGCATACATTCTGCTTTCCTTTTGATGAAGAATAAGATGAACAATGTACCAACACTATGCGCATCTACGACGAGTAAAGCTTGTGTGGCAATGTTAATCCTTCCCCCGGAGGGAGACTTGATTAGCATTCAGGAATAAACATATGGTTGATCCGAGAAAAATCATTCAATTAAACAACACCAATTCAACGCGAAAGAAAAATGCTAGTGCAAATTTATATTGTAGGAAAGTCACAATGATGAATGTCGAAATAATAATAATAATAATAATAATGACACTATAGATGCCTAATAACTATTATATTTCTCACTTAATTTACTCACTTTAGATTTCTTAGTTTACTCAAGACAAGTTTCAGCCAAAGAACTAAATCTACAACAAATTCATGCGGGAATTTTAGGCATCACCTTTTTATTCTCTTCACATATAAAGAAGGGTTAATACCACGAAAAACCCTAAACGGGTACACTTGTGACAGATTTACCCCAAACTATTTTTTTGACCATAAAAAACCCCAAACTGGTACATCTGTGACAATTTTACCCCAAACTATTTTTTTGACTACCAAAAACCCCAAACTGGTACATATATGACAATTTTACCCCGAACTAATTTTTTAATATTATTTTTTATTTTTTCGAATTTTTTTTAGTTTTTCTTATCTTATCTTTTTCCTTTCCTTTTCTTTTTTTTTCCTTCATCTTTAACCTCAAACAAAAAAGAAATTCAGGAAGTGTGAATTTGGTAAGGCATATTAAATTGAAATTAAATTCGTAAGTTTGTATCTATAATTTTTTTCTTTATAATTTCTTAATATATCAATTAGAAATAGTACAAAAAATTCTTATTGCGTTTTATTTATTATATATTTCAAGTGACCATATTGATTTATGAATCGTCATGCGCATATAATATCTCTCATCTTATATATAAAATATATTATTTTTGTAAATTAATCTTTTAAATTAAATTGGCAAGCAAGACGTATAGAAATTGTTGATCAGCTGTACTCCAAGCTTAGGTAACAAGCTTGCGTTGGACCCCATCAGTTTGTCTATCCACTTGCACCCAAAAATAAGAAAGACACAACAACAATATAATGCCTTTTTCACGAGACATTTAAATGTAGAAAAAAGTGGTTGGCACAAAAATTCATGCATATAAAAGAAAGTCTTTCATTTAGCGTTTATGTTTTTTTTTGGTTCAAAATGTAGCATTTATGTTATGTGTCACGTTATTGTGGTATCAATTACAATGTAACAATCCATTGTTGGTCCAATGAAGATGAAGGAAAAAAAAAGAAAAGGAAAGGAAAAAGAAAAGAAAAGAAAAACTAAAAAAATTCGAAAAATAAAAAAAATAATATTAAAAAATTAGTTCGGGGTAAAATTGTCACAGGTGTACCAGTTTGGGGTTTTTGGTGGTCAAAAAAATAGTTCGGGGTAAAATTGTCATAGGTGTACCAGTTTGGGGTTTTTGGTGGTCAAAAAAATAGTTCGGGATAAAATTATCACAGATGTACCAGTGTAGGGTTTTTTATGGTCAAAAAAATAGTTTGGGGTAAATCTGTCATAAGTATACCAGTTCAGGGTTTTTCATGGTATTAACCCTATAAAAAAACTGTGGTAAAACCCATCGATATTGTCGCAGACTCCGAAAATTTCAGACCATCATCAACTTTTGGGCTTGGAACAACTAATAATTGCTCAAAGGAACTGGATGAGGCATGCAATGTATAATAATTCTCTTGTAAAGTGATGCATCTAGGGGACCGGTGGACCTGTTATGCGATTAGACGAACCAACGGGCTTAAAGTCAGCGATTTCGGATTGAGCTCAAATTTGGTCGGCTGAAGCGAAACGGCGTGCTGATCAAAACTCACCGCTGTTGGCCGTGACTAACGATAGATTTTCGCGATTCTGGGTCATTTATATGGGTTTTTCTATTTTTTAGTATTTTTTATGGATTAATTTAGTAAAGGGCAGTTTCGTAATTTTACGTTTTTATGTTTGCTAATCCTAGTAGGGTTAGGTTTGGGGATATATAAACTTATTTTAGGGTTTCATTTGATCAGACTTTGGATATTTTTTATTTGATAATCATACTTGGAGAACGAATTATTCTTCTGTTGAATTTTCTTGTTTAGTCAATCTTTCTATCACATTTCAGCATCAATTAGTATCAGAGCACAGGTTGCTTGAATTAATGGCTGAACAGAATCGCGGTCGTGGGTGGCGGGCTCGTGGTGGTCGAGGGCGTGGAGGCGTTCCTGAAACAGACGACTAACCACGTCTAAGAGATCTGCGAGACGTAGAAATTGAAGAACAGAGAAGACGAATCCAGGATTTGGAGCGACAACTTGTGGAGGCGAGGTTGGGCGTTCAATTCGAAGAAGAAGCAGAATCTGAGGATTAATTCGATGATGAAGAGAAGGACGTAAACCCTTTTAGGGTTCTGAACTAGGGGCGGAATCGAGGAATACGACCTGGAAATCAGCGTTCTTCACAAATTTTCGGGATAAAGATCGAGATTCCCGAGTTTAATGGTAAGGCTTATCTTGATGAGTTTATTGATTGGTTGCACACGGTAGAACGGATTTTTGATCTTAAAGACCTAACTGAGGGGCAAAAAGTGAAGTTAGTGGCTATTAGGCTACGAAAGCATGCTTCGATTTGGTGGGAACACGTGAAAAAGCAATGCGCTAGAGAGGGGAAGCCGAAGGTAGATTGCTGGGAGAAGATGAAAAGTTATTGCAAAAAAAATTTTTGCCTACCCATTATAGGCAAGAGGCGTTTATCGAGTATCGTAACGTCAAGCAAGGTGATAAAACAGTCGAGGAATTTACAGAAAAATTTGATCGCTTGTGGATGCGTTGTGATGTGGCAGAGGAAGACGAGTAGACGATTGCACGATATTTGGCAGGGCTGCGATATGAGATCTCTGATGTTGTCCAATTACAACAGTATTTAACATATGAGGATGTGTGCAGACCAGCCCTAAGGGTGGAGGGGCAGTTTAAAAGAAAGAGTAGTAATTCTAAGTGATCAGCCAGCAGTTCCAAGTGGTCAGATAAAGAATCCCAAGGAAAAGCGAGAACATCTGTAGTAAATTCGACATCAGTCACAGTTAAGGATGTGAGTTCTAAACCTGCATCCAACGAGGGGCAGAGTAGTGCTGGAACTAGTAGGGGAGGAACTGGAGCCAATCGGTGTTTCAAGTGTCAGGGATTCGGGCATTTTGCTGTTGATTGTCCGAACCGACAGATTGTGCGCTTATTGATAATCTAGTTTTTGATAAAGGTCCAATTTATGATGAATCTAAAGGCGAAGAAGAGGATGCAGATGCGTATGCGGAATAGGAAGGGATTATCTATGCTAATTCTGGTGAGCTCCTAGTTGTTAGAAGAATATTAAATGTTGCTGTCGCGGATGATGAATTGTGGCTTAGACATAATATTTTTCATACTAAGTGCACTAATAGAGGAAAAGTATGCAGTATGATAATAGATGGTGGGAGTTGCGAGAATGTGGTGTCCACGACTATGGTGGAAAAGTTGGAGTTAAAAACAGAAGATCATCCTCAACCATACAAGCTGTCGTTGCTTAGAAAAAGGAATGAGGTGAAGGTGAGCAAAAGGTGTCTTATGCCATTTTCGATTGAAAAAAATTACATCGATGAGGTGTGGTGTGATGTAGTCCTAATGGATGCTTGTCATATTTTATTGAGGAGGCCGTGGCAGTTTGACAGAAAGACACAGCATGATGGTTTCAAAAATACTTATACCTTCAAGAAGGATGGTCGAATCATTATCCTAGGTCCTTTAGATTTGAGAAAAGAAGGGAAAAGTAATCTATTGTCCAAATCAGAATTTTAGGAAGAGGTAGTGAACGCGCCTGAGCTTTTTGCTATTGCAGTGATGGAGCAGAATTCTGACAGTTCCGAAATTCCTACCCAAATTCTGCCATTGCTTGAGAAGTTTGCTGATGTCGTACCGGAAGAGATGTTACCTGGGTTGCCGCCCATGAGAGACATTCAGCATTGTATTGACTTTAGTTCGAAAGCTGAAGAACATACAAAGCATATCAAGAGCTGCATTCTCAGGTCCATAATCAGATCAACAGGCAGAACATGAAATATAAGCAGCGCATGGATATACACAGAAAAAGAGTCGTCTTCAAGGAAGGTGATCTAGTTTGGATTCACCTTAGGAAAGAACGATTTCCAGCGGGTAGATTTGGCAAGCTTCAACCTATAGCTAATGGACCCTTCAGAGTTTTAAAGCGAATTAGTGACGATGCTTACAAGATCAAATTGCCGAGTAAATATAATGTATCCAGAACTTTTAATGTAGCAGATTTATCACCTTACTATGCTGAAGAGGAAGAAGATCCTGAGGAGATTGATGACAATGAAGGCGAAGCAAATTCGAGGACGAATCTTTCTCCAGCAGGGGAGGATGATGCACCTAAGAGATCGATGCACCCGTTATGCGATTAGACGAACCGACGAGCTTGAAGTCAATGTTTTCGGATTGAGCTCAAATTTGGTCGGCTGAAGCAAAATGGCATGCTGATCAATACTCACGGCTGTTGGCCATGACTAACGATGGATTTTTGTGATTCGGGATCGTTTAGATGGATTTTTTTTATTTTTTAGTATTTTTTATGGGTTAATTTAATAAAGGGTAGTTTTGTAATTTTACGTTTTGATGTTTGCTAATCCTAGTAGGGTTAGGTTTGGGGATATATAAATTTATTTTAGGGTTTCGTTTGATCAGACTTTGGATATTTTTCATTTGATAATTATACTTGGAGAACGAATTGCTCTTCCGTTGAATTTTCTTGTTCAGTCAATCTTTCTATCGCGTTTCGGCATCATAAAGAGTCGGATGATCCAGGGCTTTTGAATGGGTGGGGAAGAAGCTCAACCAATTTAGTTGATATGAAAGGGGCGCATATGGTTTGATCGATAAGGTGGATTCCGAATCATTAGCGAATTGCACACCGTTGATATTGCGACATTTGGTCATTTGAATATGCATATGCAAACAGCTCTTAAGTATCTTGCACGATGTGAACATATGCCGTCAATTAGGATGATGTTTATGTCATCGTGCGTTAGGGTTCCAATTCACTATATTCGAGTCTTGATTGGAACTGTATTTTTGGATACTACTGTAACAGATTTGATTGTTGTAGTCGAATGACACGCCGCAAGGAGAGAGGTTTTAAGTAATTAGCATCTTATTTGGTCTGGTTCTTATGCTCTTAGAAAGATACTGCTTTCTGGTTTTTGTCCTTGTCATGGGAAATGCACAAAACCCTCATCCCAACTTTTGTATTTTGAACCATCGCGTGCTTTAGTTTTAGAAACATTACATCTTAGACAGAATTCAATCACTGAAAAGACCAAATCACCCGCGTTTATAAAAAACCAATCCGCCAAACCACTCACAAATCCCAACACCCTCTCACTTGCAAACACTATTCCTCCAAACCGTCGCCTTCGATCTTCGACCATAGTCCTGGTCCTCGGTGGTGCAAGGGCGGCCCTCCGAGCCCTGCTCCTTGCTACCACAGACTCTCCACTGATCTGCTCTCACTCGCGAACCCTCACCGGCCCCTCTCCCCTCTCTAGGCCACTCTCTGAGGCCACATGCGAGCGTCGACGACCTCGGCGAGGCCACCAAGGTCATGGATGACCGCAGATCGAGGTCGCCAAAGCGGTGATGCTCAATCCAGATGATTTTTGTAACTTTTCATGTTAATGTTGTATAGTTTTTACCTCTCAATATTTTCCCCATGACCTACATGCCTCTTTCGGTGGTAAACGTGAATAGAAAGATCGGCTACATTCACATCCCCAACTTGATTCAAACTTGACTACGGTACTGCCGGCCCCAAATCCCATTTCTCCCCTTATATATTTTTTGCGAAATCCGTTATTTTAGTGACACGAACTTTATGATCCGATTCATTGCCATACCTATTAAACAAACAACAGGAAAAAAAAAGAGCCAAAATGAAGGTTACATCCCAATTTAGTTCCTGAAACGGATCCATTTCATTTTCACGTAAAGAATGCTGGAGAGAATTGGGTAATAATTCACCAATAACTAATCTAATCCATGATCAATTTCTTCCTCAAAACTAAACCAATCGAAATCGACTTAACCCCGGCAATAACTATGTAAAGTTTTGGAAGAGTGACTATAATAAACACTCTCTTAATATTACAAGCACTCTTAACTACACTACTCACAAAAACATACAATTGACTCTCACATTTAGACATGCCACTCTCACGTCGCCCACTGCAGCACAACACCACACTCTCTTACAACCCCCTGCTGTGCCCCCGACCCAGCCAACAAAGGAAAATGACAATCTCATAGCTCAAGACATCAATATAATGGAAAACGTAGAGGAAGGAAGACGGACAACAAGAAAACCCATTTACATAACAAAACCGTTATCGAGCCCGGCATCGTATCAGGCGCCATTAAAAAAGTTCAACGCATCCGATATCTCGTTTCCGAGGAACTGGCCCAGAAACCCCAGCACGAAGGGCTTGCCGACGCCCGACCCGTATCCCGGCGGCGGATAACCAACACGTGGATATCCCACTGGCGGTGGGGCTGGGTACCAGTATGGATATGCCGCCTGTGGGGGAAATGCCCCCGGCGGATATGTCGCCTGCGGGGGCGGAAATACTGCCGGCGGGGTATATGCCGCAGGCGGGGGCGGAGGATATGCTGCCTGCGGGGGCGGATATGCCTGCGGGGGCGGATATGCCGGTGGCGGCGGATATGCCGCCTGCGGGGGCGGATATGCCGGCGGAGGGGGATATCCTGCTTGCGGATATCCCGAAGGTGGCGGCGGTGCCCCATGCGTATATCCCACCGGCGGATATCCTGAAGGCAGCGGTGGTGCCCCGTGCGTTGGGGGTGGGTATGCAGCAACTGATTTTGAGGCAGGCGGCGCTGCTGCAGCTGGATAACTCGTGACTGGCTGCAGGGGCACTAGCTGGCAATAAAATCGGAGAACGCCCTTGGTCTCCCCCGATGACGACCTCACTTCGTAGCTCAGTGCCTCCGGCTTCACATCGCCGGCGCTGCCCGTCACGAACAGATCCCCGACCGGCACATCGACCTTGCCGACGTCCTTCTCGAGGCAGGTGCTGTTGGCCTTCTCGATCTGGAACTTGAGGCAGAAGGAGGGAGCCACCGCCTTGTCAACGGTGAAGAAGAAGGTGTAGGCCCACCTGGGGTCCTCGTAGATGGGGATGTGCTGCTTCGGG
The DNA here is from genome assembly GCA_031216235.1 of Syzygium jambos. Taxonomy (NCBI): domain Eukaryota; kingdom Viridiplantae; phylum Streptophyta; class Magnoliopsida; order Myrtales; family Myrtaceae; genus Syzygium; species Syzygium jambos. Next base: position 21,883,936 of record CM062221.1, on the reverse strand, counting down.
TTGCTCTCGTCGCCGGAGAGAGAGACGAAGAGGTAGACATCGTCGGCCTTTGGGTTCGGAGCCGAGATCATGGTTATCATCAGAGTCCAGAACTCCATGGCTGCGCTTGAAGATGGTTCTGGAGAACTTGAAGAGGTTTCTCCACCCATTTTTGCGTTGCTTCAAAAGACACCAGAGAGAGAGAGAGAGAGAGACCTGGGAGTGGTAGAGACAGCGGCGACTGAGGAGAGGGGCGATACATAGAGCGACTCCATTGACGTAGCCCGCACGTACTACCGACGGCTCTTTGGTTGTGGAAAAGGAAAAGGAGGGATTGAAGTGGGATTCGGAAAGTTCGATAGAAACTCATCAATAGAGGACAAGAAAGAAAAAGAAAAAAGCTGAAATTTCTTGCGAAGAAGGACAAGCTTATATCGCGAATTATTTTTGTTTATTTTGAAGGAGAAAATAACATGACTTGACCTCCTCCTTCGTTTGCAAGTTTCAGTAACTTCCACTAGAAGGAGAAAATGAAAAGATAAGATAACGGCACCGTTACCATTCCAAAAGTAACGGCGCAGTTTGCATCACTCATTTTCGTAAGGAAACCCAATGTCTAGCTTGTCCGGTTTCCTTGAGACATTAAGAAAATATGTGTTGCTTTTTTTTTTTTGGTAAAGAAATATGTGTTGCTTTTATATTTCATTACACTTAAGTAATGTTGTTTATCGAAGATTATCTTGAATAAGTAATTTTCATTTCGTGCAACCAAACACTTTTTGATTTAAGAAATGTTTACGGCTACCATAACGGTGCCGTAAGGAAAAAATTCTGACGGTGCAATACTAGCCACAAATTTTAACGGAGGAAACTTGCACGCTGCTTTGCCCGGTGTAAGCTTTTTCTTGACTTTCCATTGTTACCTTTTTTTTCTTGGCTTAATTTAAGATTAAAGGATTTAAAAAGGCGCAAGACGGACCAATCTAAAGGGGAACCCTCATCGATTCCAGTAAGCGAAATTTCTTGAATATAAAGAGAAAAAAAAATTAAATACCAAAATATAGCTAATTACAAGTAGAAAAATATTAAACTAACTAAAAGTTCAAGTGACAAATTATACATTAAACAAATTAAAAGTTCAAGAACTAAATTGCATATTGAGCTAAAGTTCAAAGACTGTTTGTGTCATTATCCTTTCCACTTTCGAAAGGCCTTGCTTATTACAAACTCAAAAAAGCCCCCGGTTCATCGTACACGACATAACATGCGATGAGGAACTTAAGCAGACATAAAATTAGTGAAAGAGTGATGAGGAACGGACCGACAGAATTAAAACTTTTGTTTTTACCGGTATGCATGAATATGCCACAATTTGGATTAGCTTTCCCTAGCTTAGCAAGAAGAGAAAGCTAGTAGAGAAAGAGTGGCGTGTAATTGTAGCTCATGTTTTGTGTTATGTACTGATGGGGCAATAATCAGCACAGACCGTCCATAAGCACTTCAAAGTTTCAAAAGCCAATCAAGACAATGACGAGGGGAAAACTGAAAGGCAAGGTGGCTCTGGTCGATCTAGCTTATGTTTGTGTTGTGTGCTAATGCAGCAATATCTAATTAGCACAAGACCGTCCACAAGCACTAACATGTGTTGCGGAAGCAAGTGATCGAACAATTAAATAGACAAAATAAGAAAATAAATCGAATATCAAATTTACGTGATTCGGTTAGGACAATGAATATCACTATAAATCAAGCGATACAACAGAGATTACAACCACATTCGAGTTACTTAAATAGTCACACAGTGTTTAGCCCTTACAGTACCTCACGAAATAATTTCTCAATCTCATCGAGGAATTATACAAATCATACCACAAGATTAATTGGCTTCAACATTCTCAAATTGATTCAGGGTAATTCACAAATAAGCTGCCTCTCAAATAAGATACTACTTATATATAGATAAGAGTACATCCAAAATATGAAACATACTCAAATTAGATAACCACTCAAATAGGAAACTAACTCTAACTAGAAACCTATTCAAATTAGGAAAGTTTCCTTTCCGGGCTCAAACTCGTGGAATATTGTCAATAATCTCCACCTTGACTCAACGTTATAGCCAAGTCACAACCGCTTCTATAAAAACCTGAACCTCATCGCTACTCTTCCAAAGACCCAGATAGGCTCCCTTCTCAAACTTCTTTCAAGTTCAAGCCACGCTTAAACTTCGCCATAAGATGGCAATGAGGGTGATCGGTTCCAGGTTCCGAGAACCACCATCGAAAAGCCGATCCCACAAATTGGGAACCAGAAACCACAAATTGGCTGTCCCGTGCATGCAACTTTGAGAGCTCTTTTTTAACCACAAAGTGTTCACAGCGCAACGGGAGCAACATTTACTTGTTGACCGTCGACAAAGACCAGGGGTCTCAATAGGAGCGAAATCCACGCCATGGTTAGCTTAATAACAACAGCGAAACAGCAAACAACTATGAGCAAGATTTCACAAACCGCAGCGCAAAGCTATCGAAAAAACCATGCCACGCACCGAATCTCCCCACATGCACAAGCTCAAACAATACGAACATTCCGCGCTCTCTTGCTTGCTAGGTCCCATCAACGGGCCCAACAGTAGATTTGCGTCTGCGCGAAAGATGAACAAGAATCGAGAGAGAAAGAGAGAGAGGTTGAGGCTACGGGAGGCGAGAGGCAAATGGGTACCTGAAAAACCATCGAGGCTGAGGAGTGAGCGCGACTGACGTTTGAGGGTGAGCGATGAGCGTCGAGGCTGCTGCGAGTCAGCGAGGTCGTGAGTCGAGAGAAAGAGAGAGAGTGACCGCGTGATCGCTAAAAAAGGAGCAAAGAGAAGAGAATGTCGGAACAATCAATTGAATAATTGGGTAATTTTAGTAATTAGGGTTCCTATTTGTAATAATAAAAATTTAGATATATATTCCAGGTGATCCGGGTGAGTGATTTCACATATGGAATTGGGAATCAGATCGATAACTACAGCTTCCAAATTTTATGAACCGGAAACTACTCAGAACCAGCTGGTTTGCGAGCTTGACCGAGCAGGCCGGGAAGATGTGCGATTTCTCTGATTGAGAGAAACCAGGACCTCCTGAATTAAAGTTAATTGAGCCGCCGCGACCTCTACTGCCACCTCCTCGATTTCCACCGGGGTTTATGCTCAGAAACGAACGCCATCGACGTGTTTGACGTAGCAGTCATGCTTCCTTCCGTACGTGACGTATAGCTTTGAAGCTGCGGGATAACTTCTGCATATGATGGAAGGGGGTGCTTGAAGCATGGCGGCCTTGAAACACTCCGGTAGTTGTCGCTTAGGCGTTCCAGCAACCTGAAAACTTTATTTGCATCTGAAGCAGTTTGACCAAATAGCATTTGATTGATCACAGATGGCCTTGAATTCTCTAAGATAGACAGCTAAAGGTTTAGTTTCTTTTCCAATACGTTGTAATTGTGCAAGGGAGGTCGAATTCACAAGCTATAGAGCTTTGAGCAGAATGTCCTGTTAGATCCTTCCCTACCTATGAGGCTGATTTAAGCCATACTGCAAATTTGAGAACTTACTTAAAGAGGGTACCAATGAACTAAGATTTGCACCTGATTTTGTTTTTGTTGGCCAGGTAAGTTACCAAAAATAGGAATAGCAAAAACAGAAAGTTGGGTAGACTAGCAGATCTCTGAAGACGACGATGGTTTTAGGACGGCGGGTGGTCGGCGCTTGCGGTTAGAGTCGCGGTGCCGACGATGGTGAAGCCGAGTCGGGTTCTTGGGCTGGAAGTCGGCCCGGCTGAAGATGATGCCGCCACCTGTGCCCAGCCGTGTAGGCCTCCGTCACGGTGGGTGCTTTGGGAGTCGGGTCGGGCGAAGGAGCGTGTAGGCCGGGGTCAGCTATAGAGTTTCGTGGACTGGGTTGAGTTGTTTTAGAGCTTTGGCCCCGGTTTTAGTGTAATTAAATTCTAGTCTTAGGTTTAGACCGTTTAGTTATTTTAAGGGGGGGGGGGGGGGTGTGGTTTAGGCTTGGCCGAACTGGGCTCACATGCTAAGCCCAGTTCGACTGACGGCCTGGTCATGGACAAAAACGAATATTAAAAAATCCGAAAAATTAAAAAATAGGAAAAAGTTTAGAAATAGATTTTGATTAGTTTTATTTTTTTAGTATTAATACTAGTTTATAACTAGTTTTAGATTTTCCTATATTAAAATTCATATAGTTTAGGGTTTTAATAAACATTTGAGGATTAGCATAGTCTTTTAAAGAAAAAAAATGTGAAGATCTTTGGACAAAAACTGGTTTCAAAATTGAACAAGCTCTTAGGACTTTACAATAGGGTTTTGGATGCTCATAGAGACAATTGTTAGAACGCTGCTAGTGCACTTCCACTTCGAATTTATGTGATTGCGCATTTTTAATGCATTTATTGTTGTTGTCCTTTCTAGTGTGGTTAAGATCTTAGGATCATAATGAACACAAGCATTTCATAGACATTTAGCGGACAAGAACCATGGTGACGGCAAACTGCGAGCGAGCGAGGAGAATGGTGAGTCATGAGTGAGAGAGAGAAAGTTATGAACTGCCTGAGTGAGGTTGGAGAGAAAAAAGAAAAAAAAAGAGATAGAGAAAAAGATGCCAAAAGAAAAATTAGAGTTTTTAGGCTTCATGAAACTGATTCAAAAAATTAGAGTTTTTAGTCTTTTTTATTTTTTTTCTTTCCTTTCTTTTTTTTCTTTTTTCCCTATTTCCCTTTACTGGCCGCCGGGTCTCAGTGATGGCCTGGACGCCCTTGTTGGCCTTTGGTGAAGGCTAGCGAGAGCTAGCAAGGGTCACCCTTGCTAGATCCAGCAAGGGTAGACCTCACATGGGCAAAGGCGTTCCGATAATAAAAAAATTAAAATCCTTCTCTTATTGTAACTTTGTAGATTATAACCATATTTGGGTTTAAAATATTAAATAGTTAAAAATGTTCATAAAGAGTCTTAAAAACGAAAATTAGTAGGAGAATCAATGGTAAGGTCCAACTACACTCCATTCACATCCACTCCCTCCGCACAAGGATGCCAAAGAAATTTGGGAACTATAAAATTAAAAAGGGACAAGAGCACTAGATGTCTTAAAACTTATCACGAAAGTGTAATTGAGTTCTAAAATTTTCAAAAAGTGTAATTAAGTCCTAAAACTTAGCACAAAGTATAATTGAATTTTGAAACTTTCAAAAAATGCAATTTAGTCCTAGAATTTGTCAAATTAGTATAATTGAGTCCTTCTATTAACACCGTTAATTTATTTAACGAAAAATATTGACTTGGCATTTTTGCATTACTTCCTCTCTCTTATGTGGCATTTTTTAATCATTTATATTTAAATATCATTTTAATTAGATTAAAAAAATTTAAAAAGCTAACATTTTATTTAAAAAACAAAACTGAAAAAAAATTATAGGGTAGGGCAGGGCCTCGCCACCGTCACCCATCGCCGGCCATAGGCGAGGCTAGTTGGCCCTTGCCTACCCTCGGCAAGGGTGCCCAGATCTAGGTGACGTCGGCGTTTGCCCGGGCTTGGCGAGGGTTGCTAGCCCTAGACAAAGGCCAGTGTTGCCCAGACATATGTGCCCTTGCCCGGTACTCGCAAGGGCAGGCCACCCTTGCCCAGTTGGCCCCTTCGGCAAGGCCCTGCCCTACCATTTTTTTTTTCAATTTTGTTTAAAGAAAAAAATGAAAAAAAAATGCCATGTCAAGCATTTTCAGTTAAATAAATTGATGGTATAAACGGAATGACTTAATTGCACAAATTTGACAAGTTTTAGGATTGAATTACACTTTTTGGAAGTTTTAGGACTCAGTTGCACTTTTGTGTCAAGTTTTAAGACTCGATTGCACTTTTTAAAAATCTTAGAGCTCAATTGCACTTTCGCAATAAGTTTTAGGGTTAATACCACGAAAAACCCTAAACTGGTACACCTGTGACAATTTTACTCCGAACTATTTTTTTGACCACAAAAAACCCCAAACTGGTACGCTTGTGACAATTTTACCCCGAACTTTTTCTTTGACCACTAAAAACCCCACACTGGTACACCTGTGATAATTTTACCCCCGAACTAATTTTTTGACCACTAACAACCCCAAACTGGTATATTTGTGACAAATTTATCCTCTGTTAGTATCCGTTAAATTATATTAATATCACAAAAAATCACAAATTGGTAAACTTGTGACAAACAGAGGGGTAAAACCCAAAATCGGTATACATGTCAATTACCACGTGTCATTAAACTTAGCAATTTGATAGTAAAATTTAACGAAAATTAACGGAAATTAACGGAGGGTAAATTTGTCACAGGTGTACCAGTTTGGGGTTTTTGGTGGCTAAAAAATTAGTTCAGGGGTAAAATTATCACAAGTATATCAGTGTAGGGTTTTTGATGGTCAAAAAAATAGTTCGGGGTAAAATTGTCATGGGTGTACCAGTTTAGGGTTTTTTGTGGTCAAAAAAATAGTTTGAGGTAAATTTGTCACAGGTGTATCACTTTAGGGTTTTTCGTGGTATTAACCCTAAGTTTTATGACTTCTAGTGTACTTATCCCAAATGAAAAATAGGTGCACATGGCAAAAATTGAAAGGTGGCACGAAATCACCTTATGTCTTATTATTATCTAAGTCCGATGGGCAGACATTGACGTCACCAGAACAAATTAAAACTTGCTTGGTTGTTGATGTCCATCCTGTCAAAACATTGTGGACGAGAGGTTACCCGAATAGGATGCAGTGCCGCCCGTCAAATTTGACGAGCAACAACTACATATAATATGTAAGAAAAAATTCAACTGACGATTTCACATCGATTGGAGCTAAGCTGGTGAGAAAATTACGTAGAAATTGTAATTTTGTAGCTAACATAGGTAAAATTAAGGTGAGAATATTAAATAGTAATAAATTAATGTTCAGATTATATGCAACTAGGGCTCACACAAATTTATTATTATTTCGTTCGTAACCACTTGACATGACTAACCAGTAGGGGTGAGCATGATCCGGGCGGGCGGTTCCCATCCTAGAGCCGGAAACCGCTCAATAAGGACCAGTTCTGAAAAATTGAAATTAGGAACTGTCCGCTGGTTCCATGAATCCACCAGTCAAGGACGGAGACGGAGAGTCGAAGACGGTGAGGTAAGCACCGACCGAGAAGAGTGAAAGAGTGAGAGTGAGCATAAGGCGAAAGCAAAAAGTGCTTCTCGACTCAGTGTGAGATTGTGACCGTCGAGCGACTTAGGTTTAGTTTAGGGATTTAAGAGATTTTTTAAGTTAAAAATTAAATAAATATATTATATTATTATTATATTACCGACCCAGTCCAGGTGGGCGAGTGAGCGGTTCCACACCTGAAATCAGAAATCAAACCGGTATCCACTGATTTTCAAAAATTGAAATAGAGAACCACACCGATTCCCTTAGAAATCATTGGTTCTAATCCGATTTTCGGCGGTTCCCGATTTTGCACACCCTGCAAGTGACCAGAGTTGTGCCCAAGAAAGCACCTTTTCTTTCTGGGTTTTCTTTTCCCACTTCTTCTTTCCCCTTAAATTAAGGAACAAGCGGAATCAGTCAAAGCATTCAAATTGTACCATGTGACGAGCATTGAGAGAAGGCCGCCGTATTGGGTCAGATCGAGATACTCGATGAGAACGAATTTTGCTACCATGGTATTGTCTTGAATTTGTCTCCCTCCTAAAAGCACTTTGTTTTCTGACTATCAATTCCAGAAGAAAAGGTTTAAGGCGATTTGCCAAAACCTTTGAAATAATCTTGTAACCATAATTGCATAAGCTAATTGACGAAATTGATCAAGACTTTGCAGCTTCAGCACCTTCGGAATGAGAGCAATATGGGTTCTATTTAGCTGAGAATTAAACATACCTGTTTTAATGAAATCCGTCACCATTTTGAACTCATCCTAGCTAATTATCTTCCGATAATGGTGATAAAAATGGCCATTTGGTCCATCTGGACCAAGAACTTTGGTTGCACCCCACTGGAAAAACCGCGTACATCACTTCTTCCATGTTAAGATCAGACATCAGTTTTTTGTTAATTTCCGCTGACACAATCCTTGGGCAGTGTTCTATGACCGGTTGAAAGTTTCTGGGACCATTTGTACTATCAAGCTCATGAAAAAAATTCCGTAGTCATATTGTTGAGCTGCTCAATCTCTTGAATCCACCAGTTCTTAGAATTTTTCAACATTATCATTCTATTATTTACCTCCTTTGTATGGTCGCGGCGTGAAAGTATTAAGTATTTTTATCTTCCCATTTCAGCCGGTTTATCCGAGAATGCATCCCCAGTACATTTCGTCTTGCTGCCAAAGGCTTTCAATTTCGATCTGCTTTTAGCTCCTGACTCTTTCCCCGTTTTGTTCTCCGCTAACTGAATTTGTTAACTGCTGAAGTTCCAGATTAAAAAAGTTTAATCGTCGGGAAGTGTTTGTAAATTTTCTCTTGCTCCATCTCTCCAATTAGACTGCCGCACATCTCAGCTTTCGTGTTGTATATGCTCTTCCCGATTTTGGTGACTACCAAATATATTTCACTAGATCTCAGCACTCTTCGTCTTCTATCCAGTAACCTTCGAACTTCAAATTTTTCTTTCCTTTTACAAGTGCCAGGAATAAGGACATTAAGAGAGGTCTATGGTCTGAATTAATGGGTGGTAGGGCATAAACTTTAGCTTTTGGGAATTGTACTCTCTATTCTACGCAACAAAGGACTCTATCTAGTGTTTCTTTCACCAAATCTCCCCCATCTCTATTATTGGCCCTGGCAAAAGCGCACTCTTTACTTTCTACATTCATTAAACAACAATCATTTAAGAATTCTTGAAACGCAGCAATGTGGTAATTCTCAGCTACCCTTCTCCCTACTTTTTTTCCAATGATACAAGATTTTATTGAAGTCTTCCATTACAACCCGAGGAAGGTCATTACAACTTTTTTTTTTATACATTTTAACTCCTCCCACAACATAAGCCTCTCCTGGAAATTCTTTGGGGCACGTGGACGAAAGTAATTCTCATAGCATACGTCCCCCATTCTCCTTTAAACGAAGATTAATGAAATGTTTCCTTGCTATGTCCGCTTCCACTTCAACCTCTTCTGTCCACATAGCTACTAATCCCCGTGACATGACCTCTGGTTCCACTATAAAACAATTCTGAAAGTTGAGGTTTCTCTTTACCCCTATCACCCTTTTTTCATGGTTTTTAGTCTCCATAACAAACACTAAACTAGGCTTTTCTAGAGCCACAAGGGATCTCAAGGCTTGGATTGTCAGGGATGAGCCTAAACCCTGACAGTTCCAACAAACAATTCATTTCTAACCCGGTGGCTTATTAGGACTAGCCACCTAAGCCCATTTGTCACCTTCCGTCAACATGTGCATGGGTGCATCCAGGAGCTGTCCCTCTTTTAAATCCGTAATTAAACCATCGCCTTGCTCTTTTATTTCCAAGAGTCACATATATCTTTCAATTTTCTCATTGTCAAGTCTCTCTAACAAGCATTTTGTTGAACACTACTTGGTCAGCACCTGGGAGGAGCTTCCTATTAGCAAAGGATTGGAGGTTCGGTGAACCGGATGAGGCAAGCAGCGGCTGAGAAGGCTCAGTTTCAAGATGCATCAATTGGTGACAACGATTGAAAACAGCAATGAAGAAGGAACTGTAACCACGGCAGGACAGCGGCGCGATAAAATGGTACAACGTGGGGTGGAAGTCGAATCCCAGAGTCGTAGGGTGGTGGAGACGATGGACGATTGTAGGCGCAATAGATGAGGAGGAAGAACTCTCGTATCAAAATCAAGAAAAGAAGCTATCATAGAAGATAGAGAGAAGCGACTTTTTTTTTCTGCTGTTAGTTGAACATTTCTTTTTTGGCCCCTTTAAAATCAGCCTTTGATTAAGTTAATCCCGTTAGCGACAAGAAGATGAGTACATATATTAGTCTATCTATCTGATGCCCCAAACGTGGAACTATCAAATATTAAAAGATAATTCTCACTATTATTCAAAGTAACACAGAGAAAGAAAAGGACAATAGATCACACCAACATACTACCTCAAGAGTAAAAAATTACCATCTTCGTCGCTCAACAGCATCAATCTCATCCTAGTTTAAGCACAATAAGAAATCTAGCAAATTTTCTTCAAATAAAACATCGATACAGAACTCAAACCAACTTACACAAGTCAATACAAATACATATGCAATGAAATAATCTCTGAATGAATGTGCGACAAAGTACGTGTCCGGCGTACTTTAACTGACTCGTGTACATATCAAAACCAGCTAAAAAAAACAAGAAAACTTGCTTACATATCAAAACCAGGCATCGTCTCCGGCGTCATTAACTGATCCCAACACATTCGATATCGTGGCTATGGCGACCCCTCTCATCACCCTCTGCACGAAGTTCCTGCCAGCATGCGGCATTGGGGCTGGGTGCCCAGGGGGGATGCACGTTTGCCGGCGGTGGATAAAAACATCCGGGCGAAGCATTCGGCAGATATGCTCCCGGCGGATACGGTGGATATCCACCCAGCGGCGGATATGCCCTCTGCAGCGGACATCCCCCCGGCGGATAAGGCAGATATGCCCTCAGCGGCGGACATCCCCCTGGTGGCAGCATCGGAGAGTACGGTGCTGCCCCGGGCACTGGTGGCTGGTACTTGGCAGGCGGCACCGGTGCAACTGTATAACCTGTGACTGTCTAATCTAGTAAAACCATGCGCAGACAAAACCAGCTTAGATCTGTCAATTGATATTAAATATAGTAGAAAGAAATAATGTCATCATCTGATTGGAATAACAAAAAAAAAAGTTATATCATTTATTTTGCTTACTTTACACTCCAACAAAAAAAATTGACACTGAATAATAATATATATTTCTAAATATCATATACTCTTGATATTAATGAGACCGGCGAATCTCGAGTTGAATCATTGAACCTCACGTGGAATCCATGCGATCGAAAGGATGAGATCCACCGGGCTATTATGCAGCCGGTGGCAAATATGACTTTTCTGAGAATGTTAGATGATTCCAATAAACAAACCTATTTAAATGACTTGCTACAGTAGCTGCGGGAGAGCTCAGTGCTAAATAATTCACTAAAAATTCTTTACATGTCTTGGTACACCTTGTAGTATTGGCCAATTTAACAGGTACTTTCACATCAAAGGGCTCTCTACTAACAAAGCGAGCAACAATGGCTATTAGGAGATATTTCCCAGCGCGGAATCGAGAGAAGACTTTAACAAGTACGTCGGGCCTTGCCTAAAACAAACAAATACCAACGACTACTGAGAGCTCTTGTGAACTTCGGACGTCCAGAGATTGCCTAATTCTTGTACATGCCCATCACAGTAATGCTCCACACACGATAGTCACTCGTTGCCCATTGTTACGCCTTGGAGGTCATCATCTCGGCACCCAAAACCTTGTACGACTTTTCAGAATAGTCGATGGCTTTAGTTTCCTCGAAGTGATTCAGGAATGCATATGTGATGATCGCATCCAGACGCCACTCTTCATCTTCGGCTCTAAGTGCTCCATGGCCCTTGAGGAATGGTCTTTTGCTCCTCCTGATGGCTTCATGGAATAATAGTCTTGAAGCCTTGATGCAGAATCTATTAGTGAAGCATTTCTGGACCGATTGGACAGACGGAAGTCCAAACGGAAGGCGAAACGGTAATGTGACTAGAACCGGCGGACCTGGTTGACGACATCGGATTGAGCTCAAATTCGGACGTTTAAAGCGCAACAACGTTCTAAACAAAACTCATAGCCTTTGGCTATGAGTACGATGGATTTTAGTGATTCGGGGTCGTTTACATGGGTTTTTCATTTTTTTAATAATTTTTTATGGATTTTAATTTTAAGGGCAGTTTTGTAATTTTGATGTTTTATGCTTTCTAATCCTAGTAGGGTTTGCTTTAGGGATATATAAGCTTGTTTTAGAGTTCTTTTTTAAGAACAGAACATTATCATCAATATTGAATTTCGATATTTCTTTCTCTAAGCAAGGTTTTGCTTGAATTATTCGCCGAACGCTACGTCAAGTCTCTTCTAGCACGTTGTGCTCTAGGCTTCCTAGATAAGCCATATCAGGGTTGTTTAAAGTAAAAAGATCGGGTTTTGTTTGTGACTCGGTAGAAGGCTATTCAAATCTGTGTCCATCCGTTGAAGATTGTAATTTGATGAGAGCGAAACAATCTTTTAAACTTACGGCAAGTGCAGTGTGCCTGTTTTGATGATTCATGAAGAGTAACCAAACATACTGGTTTGGCTGTTTGGTGTACGTGAACCATGTTCGTTTTCACCTCATCTCATGCTCCCAACATCTTTCCAGTATATATTCTGGCTGCTTCCTCTTCCATAGTATAATTAGGTTAAGAAAATAGGTTTCGAACTCATGGTCTTGAAGTTTTTCTGCCTTTCTCTATTATATTTGTGATTACTATTTCGGGAGTTTTCCAAATTTTCACCTTATATATTTGAAATCTAATGCTACACATAGGATTAGGATGGAAGTTAACGTTTTCAGATACCTTTTCAAGAATAGAACATGCGAAATGCATATCACTAGGGTTTCATTTGTTTCGCGGAAAATAAATGATTTGGAAGTTATTTTCCTAAGAACGATCGCATGTATTGCATACAAAAATGAACAAACGAAAAATATTTTCATTGTCTACGAAAGTGTTGAGGCATAAATTATTGTCGATGATGAAAATATTTCTCGTTAACCAATCATTTCAACCAATACAAGTGATTGTTTAAAAAAAAAGTGTTTTCCAAATCATAATTTTTTCACGAAACCAACGGAGCCTAAACCAAACTAAGGATGAACTTTATAGTTAGTCAAGATTGTATTTTTTTTGTATGTCTTTTCCACGAAATATTGATGTTGCGAGATCGCAATTGGCATTTGTAATTGCATTGTAAGAGTGAGATGATTATGTATTTCCTGATTAGAACATGCTGCGGGAGTTCTCCTATTACCAAAAGCAGATATATTAAGAATGACTTCGAGAAATTGGCATACTAACTAATGTAGTGCGACCCACTTGTTCAAATGCTCATATAAACTCTTCCACGTTATTCAATACATTAATTTTATAAATCATTTTATAGAACATCATGCATGAGCTAAAACAACACCCACCACTGCTGAGGAACATTTTAAACAACATCCAACCCCCGAACTTCCATTGTCAGCGGCCGAGTTGTCCAGCGAAGTCAAGTATCGATCATGGACGCAGTCCGCCAAGAGAGCCAAAAGTGTAGGCCGACAAGGTTTGAAACTCTCGAAAACCTTCAATTTGCTATCGCCGGAAACTTTAGAAACATAACAACGACGATATCGGCGGATGTGGTTCTACAGTTTTGAGCGACGCGACATTGGCAGTTTTCGAGAGTTTCAAACCTTGTTGGCCTGCACTTTTGGATCTCTTGACAGACGGCATCCATGATCGATTCTTGACTTGGCTGGACAAATCTCAACCGTTTAACTATTGTAACCCCCGAGTGGAAACTCGGAACTTTGTGATCACTAACCCGACACTGTCCTCCTCCAAGAACCTCTCCGGCTTGAACTCGTCGTGGTCAGGCCGGACCGCCTCGTCACGGGTTATGGCCCACATGTTCGCTGTGGCTGCAGTTCCAGCTAGGATGAAGTGGTCGCCGAAGATGGCGAGCCTGGCCCAGGACAGGAGCTGGCTCGGCAGGTGCATCCTTAGGGTTCCCTTGACAATGGACTGGAGGTACAGGAGTTTCGGGAGGTCAGGGTCGACGACCGGCCAGGCGGGCCGATGGCAATGTCGATCTCGGACACTGTGTTGGCGCCTCTGAAGATCATTTCCTGATCACAACATGACCAGAAAAAGATTTTCAACCTTTATTTCGCTTTCATAAAACATGGGAAATCCGAACAAGAAGGAAGAAATGCACCATATGAGATCACCCGACAGGAAATAACATACGAACAAAAGGAACATGCAGCGACAGAAATAAATTTCACGAAAGCTCGTGTTTTGCTTTGATCGAATAATGATTTTGTAATATTAAACGAGGATCAAATTGTGATTCAAAGGTGAGCCAAATCTCTATTACATAAATCCTGATTCTTTACATATTTGATACTTTTCGAATTAGACCATCTGTTTAATGTAAGTTAATTAAATCATTTTTACTTTACAAGAAGAAGTTAAGTTTATTCCCTAAACATATTTATTTTATTCACACGCAAAACATGTGATCTTTTTTAATTGGGTTGATACCACGAAAAACCCCAAACTGGTACACTTAAGACAAATTTACTATAAATTGATTTTTTGATCATAAAAAATTCAAAACCGGTACACTTGTGATAGATTTACTCTTCACTAGTTTCCATTAAATTTTATTGTCAAATTGTTAAGATAGATGACACGTGACAGTTGATATGTGACATCCTCAAATCTGACCCTATTCAGGATGTAATGAATGGTTAATTTATCAATGTGCAACTAGTAGAATTAGACTCTGAATCGATTCAAGAATCATTCAAGAGTATTCCAAACTACTGAAAAGGCAATTTAGGAGGGAAAATTACCAAAAAAGTCCTAAACCTTTTGCAATTGTGCCAATTCAGTCCTAAACCTTTTTTTTTTGTCAATTCAGTCCTAAACCTTTTACAAATAAGCTAATTCAGTCCATTTGACCGGCCAACGCTGATGTGGCCGCCGGCCGGCGTCCACGTGGTAATATTTTAATATTTTCGAAATTTTTTTCCTTTTTCCTTTTTTTTTCTCTTTTCCTTCTCCCCCCTAGCCTGTCCGGCCAGGGGGGAGGCTTGCCGGCGAGAGCCCAGCTCGGCAAGATGAGCTGGGCCCTCGCCGGAGCTAGGCAAGGCTCGCCAAGCGGCGACGAGGGCCCAGCTCACCATTTGGCGAGGCGGAGCTCGCCCAACTGCAGCGAGGGCCCAGCTCACCTCGTCGGAGCTGGGCCCTCGCCAACGGGCCTCCCCCCAAGGGGGAGAAGGAAAAAAAAAAAGAAAAAAGGGAAAAAAATTCGAAAATATTAAAAAATATATTAAAATATTGCCACGTGGACGCCAGCCAGCGCCACGTTAGCCGGCCGACGGCCACGTCAGCGCCGGCCGGCCAAATGGACTGAATTGGCTTATTTGTAAAAGGTTTAGGACTGAATTGGCAAAAAAAAAAAGTTTAGGACTAAATTGGCACAATTGCAAAAGGTTTAGGATTTTTTTGGTAATTTTTCCCAATTTACGACTTCGATGCACACGACCAAAGAATTCAATCATGAATTGACAATTCGACCATAAGGATCGATGAGAGATCCTCATAAGCCATTTTAAGTTGATCCAGGAGTGGTTATAGCTCGATTCGGCAATAGTATAAAATTGGATTGCAGGTGATTCCGCACGATTATTGTTTTGATTCCGAATGACATTAGACCAATTCCTAATGATCGTATACTTCGAAATGGGCAATTGACCCCTCTCGATTACATGACAATCGATGATCATCCATGAATTGAAAAGGCTTAAACGTAGATTGATTTGGAATCAACTACGGGTTAAACACACAAAATCGTTAAGAGTCGCTCATAGTCCTAATTATGTGAAAGACGCATTTGAGTGATTTTAACCACGAATTCTAATCCAGTTGAGGATATTGCACTCTAAAGGATTAAGAGACAATTATTGAATAAATTCTGAGAATCACCTATTTATCGGTAAACCGAGAGCTCTTGAAAAAGTGAAATTTGGGTCAGAAATTGGGGCCTGCAAAGGGGCCCACGAGTTTCTAAGAACCCAATGGGCCTCATGGACTATATAATAGGCCACAAGGGCCCGATGGAAGGGAAATTATGGTTTTGCCCTTTCGGGCCCAGATTAAGAAGTTTTGAGAATTTGTGCAAGAAAAGCTCAAGGCGAGAAGCCCAAGACGATAAGCCCACGAGGAACTAAGCCCAATGACAGGGCCCAAGGAGGATTTCGGCACAAGAGGAATGGGCTTGGCCCAAGTTTAAGCCCATTTAAGGCCTTCTAGAGAGGAATAGTGTCTTTGAGCAAAAAGACCATTTTGCCCCTAGGTCTTTTAGAATCTCTTTGAGTTGAAAAAGGGCAAAATTGACCACTTGTTCCTCAAGTTTTGGCCAGCCACATGGGGGAGGGATTTGACCAAAATGCCCCCTCTCATCTTTCCTTAATTCCATTTTTACCCTTGGATATTTGTGAAACTTGTTTTACAAGAGTTAATCTTGGCCTTTCATTCAAACTTGGTGAGCAAGAGTTAATTTTGGCCATCCATATTGGCTTGTGAAACAAGAAGAAAGAAGAGCCATCCATTTTTGGGGCGTCTTGCAAGACATTTTGTCTCTCTTTCCTCATTCCTCATTTTCCTCTAAGTTTTCTCTCTTTGGTCTCTCTCTCTCTCTCTCTCTCTCTAGCCTCTCATCCGCCCCTCTCCCTCTCTCTTTCTTGTTGTTCAACCCTCATCACCACACCCTCATGCCACCACCACCGTGAGCCACTTGCGCCGCCGTCCGTCGCCGGAACGCCGCACACCATCCGCCGTGCCGTCGCGCCGCCCTTGCCGAGCCGCCCTTGCCGAGCCACCCCTTGGTTTTCTTTGGTTTAAGAGTAAGTTTACTTTCTAAACTTTGACTAGTGCATTAGATTGCTAATGGTTTAGGTTTAGAGTTAGTTAGGTGGATTAGAGGATAGGTTATCTAGTTAATGATAGCTTATTTTGATTATTATGTGATAACCTATTTAGTGTAATTGATAGCTTATCAAGCTTAGGTGATAGCTTATCTCATGCTTTAATGATAACTTATCATGCTAAAGTGATAACTTATCAAGAATTGGTTGATAGCTTATCGTGAGTTGGTCGATAACTTATCAAGAGCAAGTCGATAGCTTATCGTGAATTGGTCGATAACTTATCAAGAGCAAGTCGATAGCTTATCATGAATTGATGGATAGCTTATCATAAGTTGACGGATAGCTTATCATGATTTAAGCGATAGCTTATCTTATATTAAGTTGATAGCTTATTATGTGTTTAGTGATAACTTATCAAGTTCACGGTGACAACTTATCAATTGCATGTGATAGCTTATCAAGAGTAGTTGTGATAGCTTATCATGTTTAATGGTGATGACTTATCATAGAAAATGGTAATAACTCATCTTGTTCACTTGTCTTATATAGTGATAGATTATCATGTATTAATGTTTAAATTGCCATGAGAAAAAGAATGAGTTCATGTTGTATAATGCCTTGATTAAATGGCAACCTTGAACATGTTTATGTTTAAAAGGGGAATTGGATGGACAATGCTAATGGTGTTTGAAAATGAGTGCGTTTCTTGATATCTTTGTAGGTAAAGAAGTATACGTCATAAACACTTTGCATTGGCTAATTCCCAAAGATAAGAATTGGTATTGAGTGATTGCTATGCATGAATGGTCACATGAGAGTTCCGTTTAGACGGGGGTTCTAGACGATACCGTGTCGCAGTTGAGGCTGGACCGATGCTCCTTATGGAATGCCGTCTAGGCGAGAGTTCGAGACGTTGCCGTGCCCAATGGAGTAGGACAATGCTTGGTTATGCCGAAAGACACTGGCAGGGGTTCAATTGTGGCCCTAAGTGGTCGTTTAATAATCTGGACTATTATGAGTGCAACGTGCATGGATGAATGCATTGTGCCTGAAAGTGATAATTATATGTGTCTGGATTATTAAATTGATGTTGTGCCTGCTTATGCACTATGATATGCCTATGGTATATACAATCATGTGATCTTGTTATATGCTCGCTAGAGCGATTGCAAAGTTATGATGGTTATTAGAGGGTAAGAGAATTGCCTCTTGTTATTAGTCAAGGTAGAGCAAGGGCTTTGCTATTGATTTGCCATTAATGCTAGAGTAGCACATTTAGGGCGATCCAGAGGCAATATATTCTCCTAAACGAGATTTAGGGAGCTTACTTGCTGAGTTAAATATCACCCGTCGTTGTTAACCACTTTTCAGGTCTTCCGATATGAGTACACATTTGGTTCGCTTCGGGTTGCCGTAGACCGAGAAGTGGAAGGGATCGGTGTTCTAGGGGAACCAGTTGTTTTGAGGGGAAATACCTTTTAAGGTCGTCCTCGTAGATAGAGGAGCTAGAATAACCTCCAATCCCTTTTGATGTCATAATCGGAAAAAGGTCCGCGTAGCGGAATTGTATTTTGTGAAATACCAATGCGTTAATGATAATTAAGAGGTGAATGAAATATATTTGTTTTCCTCACTATTCCCTTATTATATGTCTGGGAGTTTACACGTTTCCGCACGTGTTTAATGAAAGATAAAAGAAAAAAAAAGAATGGATCAGCAACGCATCCTGGGACGTCGCAACTAAACAACCAAGGAGGGATGTTGGCGTTCCTGAGGGAACGGGGTGTGACTTGATAGATGTACCAATTTAGGGTTTTACCCTTTGTTTGTCACAGATGTATCAATTTGTAATTTTTTATGGTATTAATCCAATTTAACGGAAACTAAAAGAGGGTAAATTTGTCACAAATATACAAGTTTATGGTTTTTGATTGTCAAAAAATTAGTTTTAGGTAAATTTATTACATGTGTATCAGTTTAGGGTTTTTGGTGGTTAAAAAATTAGTCTATGGTAAATTTATCATAGGTGTATCATTTTAAGATTTTTCGTGATATTAACCTTTTTAATTTGACTGTATATGATACAAATAAAATAATTGAGTATACACTTTCTCTACACAATACATCTTCACTTATGCTTGCACCATGCGTTTTGAGATTTTTTTTCTTAGCATCAATGAGGAACTCAACGGATTAGATTCTGCGACTCCACGTGGTGAGCTACACGTGAGCTGCACCGGATCTTGCACTCTGGAGAAGCTTCCTCCCAATTTCATACAAGTTTTGGTAAAACTGATAAATTTATATTCCGCATATTATTTATTTATTTATTTATCTATTTCCACTTTCCCTTTTATGCATGAATCATAAGAAACCTGTTCTAAGCTGCATGAGTCTACATTGCCGAGGGTCGACACGTGGTAAACTTTTACACGTCTGTCAAACTTTGTGGAATTGCTGTGGGTCCCCCTTTCGCATAAGATTAAGAAATGGGATAAGTGCATTGAAAGTGCTAAAACTTGTAATAAAAGAGTGAGGAGAAGACGACCAACATAGTTATTATTTTGAGGCGTTACCATAAAGGTCTCACACCCGCTACTAAATATTCAGTTTAAGTCATACATATTTAGTGTTGAGACCTGAATTTTAGTCGATACATCAAATGGACATTTAATAATAAAATTTAATATACATAAATAAATAGGAAAATGAAATAGATGAAAATGAGGACAAAACGTGGATTTGTAAATTCTCCAGTGCATCTTCAGCCCACGTTTAGATTCACTAATTTGGGCTTAAAAAACTTGAAAAAAAATGAAAGAGCCCAAAGAAGCCCATCGCTCAGGCTCATAAGATTTGGGTTTATTGACTCAAGCCATTTTGCCCCGGAGGCCCAGCCCGGGTCCCCATTTTCGGAATTTAAAATAAAGATTATTAACATATTTAAAAAATAATATAAAAATTCGAAAATAAAAAATAAATTTAATTTAAGAAATTTAAAAGAATCAGAAAATAGCTTAGGAGCAGGTCTTAATTAGGTTGTTTTATTTTAGCGCTAGATGTAGCTTAGTTTATTTAGTTAGCATATATTTAGTTTAACGGTTTTAGTGAACACCTTTGGCTATGGCTTAGCTGTGATAAATTAATATTTTAAGCGAGAAACTAGAGTCAATTTGAACTAAGCTCACGGTGGTTGCTGTCCTAAGGCTTTATAACTAGGCCATGTATATTCTCTACCCAACCAGTTGTGGGTTTTACATTTCCGCACTTAGATCGATGATTTCAATAGTTTGATTGTTAACTTTTTGCACCGGTTTTCAATAAATTGTGTGTTAATTTCTTTTCTAGATTAGGCTCGGACTAGACTTTAATGAAAATAAACTTAAAAAAACATTTGCATGTCAACTTACAAATGGTTTCGATATCTTTAGGATTCATAGTTGGTAATCAAGAATGCGTGACCATTTAGATAACAACCCACCGGATTAGTGATATCGAAAGGGCACTAATAGACATAAGCGTAATTAAGTTTTCGAGTTTAGAATCTCCGGTTGCATAGGAAACGAGACGACACTCGCGCGTCTCGTTTGGTTTCTAGCCTAACCCAAATGGTTAATGGCAACTTCTAGAATTGCTTAGGTTGTTAAAGCACATAAAATGATAAACTCAATGTCGCGCAAGGTATGAGCTTGGGAGAGTCCGCGCTTAATTGAGAGCAGTTGGCCCACCGTTGGGCAATACCCCTAAACTCCTTTCTTTTTCCCCCCACGGAAAAATAGGGTTGCGACATTTAGTCCATCCATAAATGAATAAGATGATAAAAAATTCACTCGTGATGTAACTCGAACTAGTGATTTAATAAATTCAGAAAAATTTAAAAGTTACAAAAATTGTCCACATCAGCGCCGGCCGCACCACATAGGACGGCCGCATATTAGCGATTTCTGGCTAAAATTGATTAGAATACCTGCATTGACAAATCATCAAAAATTTTAGGACAAAATTGTTAAAAGGTTTAGGACTGAATTGTCAAATTGTTAAAAGGTTAAAATTTTTTTTTTGTAATTTCTGTCATTTCATTGTTGTGCTAAGTGCCCGTGGCTTAGTGACTCTGGCCAATAAACACCATTTACTTCTTTTTTTTGGCTTTATTTTGCTTTTCGAGTTTCGAACTAAGATCTCGCGGATGAAGGTGCCTCCTGTACCACTAGGTCACGTGCCTAGTGAACTTATTCACGCCTTGAATTCTAAACTAAGAAAGTCGGAGCGACAACTTCAATAGAAGATGAACGGTGAATGGGACAAGCAAAGCGCTTGCGGGACCTCGGCGACCACGTAAAAGCCAGCTCCAACTCCCAACTTGCTCAATGCGCTCTTCTTCATGAACTTGAACGAGAGCTCCAGGACACCGCAGGCCTCGCCACAGGTCATCTCGACGCTATCCCAGACGGCCACCTTCTCCAACTTGTTGTCGATGTGGCCGCATTCTTCAAGAACTTCTTTCGAATGTGACGCTGAGCTTTGATCTCAAATATTACTCTTGGGTTTTCGTAATTAGATTGCACAATCGACGTGGACGGGTCTGTAGCGCATACATTTTGCTTTCCTTTTGACAAAGAACTGGATGCCTGATAGCTATTATATTTCTCTGTGTTCACATTGCATATCCCTGACTCAAGGCAAGTTTTGGCCAAAGAACTAAATCTATAACAAATTCATGCTAAAATCTTAGGCATCGCCTTTTTATTCTCTTCACATATAAAGAACGGGGCTAAATGGGCGAAACAAATCGGTGGTAAATCCCGTCGATATTGTGGCGGACTCGGAAAATTTCAGACATCATTAACTTTTGGGCTTGGGATAACTAATAATCGCTCAAAGGAACTGGATGAGGCATGCAATGTATGACAATTCTCTTGTAAAGAATCGGATGATCCTGGGGTTTTGAATGGGTGGGGAAGAAGCTCAACCAACGTAATTGATATGAAAGTTGCATATATGGTTTGATCGTTAAGGTGGCATCCGAATCATCGGCGAATTGCGAACTGTCTAAACTGCGACTTTTGGTCATTTGAATATGCTTATGCAAACAGCTCTTAAGTATCTTGCACGATATGAGTGTATTTCGTTGATTAGGATGGAGTTCATGTCCCCACGCGTTCGGGTTCGGATTCATCGTGTTCGAGTCTTGATCGGAACTGTACTTTTGGATACTACTACAGTAACAGATTGAATTGGAGCAGTCGAATGAAAGCGAAGTTTTGAGGGATGAGCATCTTATTTGGTCTGGTTCTTATGCTCTTAGAAAGATCCGACTTTCTGGTTTTTGTTCTTGTCAAGGGAAATGGACAAAACCCTCTTCTCAACTTTCGTATTTTCAACATGGCGTCCCTTAGTTTTAGAAACATTGCATCTTGGAAAAAATTCAATCGCTGAAAAGACCAAATCACCCGCATTTAGGAAAACCAGTCCTCCAAATCACCCAAAAATCCCAACACCCTCTCACTTGCAGACTCTATTCTTCCAAACCCTCGACCTCGACCTTCGACCACAGTCAGTTGTACTCGGTGGCTCATGGGGGCGGCCCTCCAAGCCTGCTCCTTGCGATCACACACTCTCCGCTGATCTGCTCTCACTTGCGACCGCCCATCTCTGAGGCCACGTGCGAGTGTCGACGACCTCGGCGAGTCACCAAGGTCATGGATGACTGCGGATCGAGGTCGCCAAAGAAGTGATGCTCGATCGAGGTGATTTTTGGAATTTTTCATGCTAATGTTGTATACTTTTTACTTCTCAATGTTCGCCTCATAACCTACATACCCCTTTGGGTGGTAAACGTGAATAGAAAGATCGGCTACATTCACATCCCTAACTCGATTCAAGCTCGACTACGATTAATTTTAAACTGCAAGCCCCAAATCCCATCTCTCCCCTTTTATCTTTCTCATGAGCTGCATCATGTCAGTGATATGAACTATACGATCCGATTCATTGCCATACTTATGAAACAAACAACGGAAAGGAAAGAGCCAAAATGAAGATCAGATCGCTAGTTTAGTCTCTGAAACGGAACCATTTCGTTTACGCCAAAAGACAAAGGACATTTCACAGCTCAACACATCAATATCACGGAAAACTGCAGAGGAAGGAAGACGTAAAACAAGAAGTTTCTTTTACCTATCAAAACCGTCATGGAACCCGGCATCGTATCAGGCGTCATTAACTGACCCTAACACACCCACTAGCCCGTCTGCGGCCATGTTTGCGGCGACCCGGCCCACAAACTCCCGCACGAAGTTACCGCTGTTGCTTGTCTGGTGTGCCGGCGGTGGGGCTGCGTATCCGGGTCGTGCCTGGGGATACACGTGTCCCGGCGGTGGATACGCCCCCGGAGGTGGATATGCCCCTGGCGGCGGATATGCCCCCAGCGGAGATCCCGCCTCCGGTGGATATGGCCCCGGCGGCGGATGTGCCCCCGGCGGTGGGTATCCCCACTGGGGATATTCCGCCGGCGGTGGATATGGCCCCGGTGGCGGATATGCCCTCGGCGGATATCCCCCCAGGGGATGTGGCCCCGGCGGCGGGAGCACCGGCGGCATCGGAGCGTACGGCACTGCCCCTTGCATTGGCGGCGGGTACGCGACAACCGAGTTTGAGGCAGGTGGCGCCGCTGCAGCTGGATGGCCCATGGCTGGCTCATCCGCCTCTGGCGGGGGGGCTGCGACGGTGAACCGCTCATCCAACTTGTAAGAAAATTCGAGAACGCCCTTGGTCTCCCCGGACGGCAACTTCACGTCGTAGCTCAGGACCTTCGGCTGCCAGTCGCCGGCGCCTCCCTGCTTGAGCAGCTCCGTGACCGGCACATCGACCTGGCCCACGTCCTTGTCGCCGCGGTGGGTGCGCTGGGCCTTGATCCTGAAGTTGAGGGTTAGGCATCCGGCGCGAGCTGCGGCCCCGTCGATGGTGAAAACGAGGGCGTGGCCCCACGAGGGGTTGGCGCCACCATGCTTGCGGACGGGGGTGCTCTGGGTCTTGGTGCTCTTGCCGCCGGAGAGATGGGCGTCGACGTAGACGTCCATCTTGCGAAAGGTTTTGACGTCCTTGAGGCCCTTGGCGGCGATCACCGTTATCTCCAGAGGCCACTCCATGTCTGCGAGATCAGGAGCGCAGACCAAGGAGCGCAGACCAAGGTAAAAGGAGTATCAAGTCAAGGGGAGAGAGAGAGGATGGTTATTGGATAGGACAGAATGGTGAAAATATGGGCGTGCACGGCGACCTTTTTATAGAACCGCAATGTACTGGCAAGTGGCAACGTCCTATTTGCAAAGCAAGGCATTTCACGCCAGAACTGCACGGGTCAACGGTCAGCCATAAACAACCAATGGAACCCAAAAGAAGAAAACCACCGATCCACTCTGTCCCATGACGAGCAAAATATTGGACTTCTCCAATGACTTGCAGAATGGTGAAAATATGGTGGCTATGCTTACATAAGATCAATGACGGGTTCATAAATGTCGGGCCCCACGCGGGGACCGGTCACTCCATAACACGTAAGCATGACTCCCCCATAAAAACACGGCGCGTCACGAAACAACACAGGAAAAGAAGGAAAAGGATCAACATCGACCATGCACGAGAAGGGGGGACCAAACCAGACAAACTCCATATTTTGTCTGGTTTGCACTACGCAAAGAAATATATTCATTTTATAGCTGAAGAACCACACTACGTTTGGTTCATCTGGGTTATCTTATGGAGTGAGAAGGAGAGCAGTGTGAAAAGACCAGCCAAAGAGAATCTAAATGTCACCATGACATTTCCCCTGGATATGAGATTGAAAAAGAAATTGAAGTTGGGGAGGGAAATTTAGCAATCATCAAAGTATAATTATTGATTTTTTTTGGTCAAATAATTATTGATTAAGAGAGTGCCTAATTATGACATCATATTATTGTATTACCCAACTAGTGTGAACTGCGGACGATGCTGTTTACTCGAGATTAATATACCCGCGAAGAAATATATTCATTTTATAGCTGAAGAACCACAATACGTTTGGTTCATCTGGGTTATCTTATGGAGTGAGAAGGAGAGCAGTGTGAAAAGACCAGCCAAAGAGAATCTAAGGCTGCGCATGACAACCATTCTGTGCCCGAGAACTATTTCTGAACAGAAATGATTTCTTTTTATTCTGTGCCCGAAAACAATTTCTGAGCATTTGAAGGCGTTTGGTAACTGTCCAAAATTTCTATTTCTGGAATAGAAAAAGAACAGAAATGCGTTTGGTAACTGCAGAAAATTTCTATTCCTGGAATAGAAAAAGAACAGAAATGCATTTGGTAACTGCAAAAAATTTCTATTCTAAATTTTTTTGAAGTGCTTTTTAAAACTTGGTATTAATTCTCATGGAGCACTTATCAATTTTATTTTTTTCTTGTAAGTGAAGGAAACATGGTGATATGTATAAACATGGTATATAGTTGGTACAAACTCTTCCCTCTATCATCCTTACCAAAAAAAAAAAAAACTCTTCCCTCTATCACTCCTAGCAGTGTATACCGTATTTTTGCTCCTATCGAAGAACCTAGAATTAGAATGGAAACATTACTCCAAATCCAAATATTAGGTGAGTGCTTGTATTGAAGACTTTAAGATGAATCTCATCTAAATCATTTTCCTTTTTTTCATTAAGGAGAAAATTTTTGTGGATGTTTTATTAGTTAAAACTTTAGGTATCACAAAGAAGTGCTGGCAGGAACTTATGTAAGTCCAACTTCCCCCTAAGCAACTACCTAAGCAATCTTGTATAAACAATTTTGACTGGACTAAAATTGCACCTTGAGTTACTAGATTTTTCATTGATCGACTCATGTCATACCATCAGTAAAGTACATGTAATAAAACCAAAGGAAATGATAAAAGTACATGTAAGGATCCTCTCCCATCGTCATGTAGTATTTAAAAATAATATTACAAAAGTCGGAAACACAAATCATGGAATCTCGGGCAGATTGTAATCCCTTGCCATTTTATTTGCAATACTTTTCCTAAGTATGTTTATCTCAGCTGCTTGCTCAAGTAGTGTATCATCCGCAACCTCCACTTCTCTAGCTCCAAATGGGTAGTCTGGATCTCCATAATGGGAAAAGTTTTTGTCCATCTTGTCCTCTTCACGAATGTAATTATGGAGAGCACAACATGCAATTACAATAAGTGCTTGCTTTTTTATTGTAAATGGGGGCATGTGTCTCAAAACGGTGAAGTGATTCTTTAATGCCCCAAATGACCTCTCAATGACATTCCTTAGTGAAGAGTGCCTATGGTTAAACAATTCTCTTGCTGTGCTTGGTCGTCTTCCACGCCCTCTATAAGCGTTCAAATGATACCGTTCACCTTTAAACGGAGTTAAAAATCCCGAAAGTGATGCATATCCAGAATCTACCACGTAGTATTTGCCTATAACATGATATATATAAATTTGTTATAATATGCAATCATAACAATCATACAGAAAGTTTTTCTTATAGACAAAGCAAATACCTAGTGGTGGTCGAGGAAATTGCAGTCGAGGAGTCTCGAGTACTGCCGAAAGCACCCGACAATCGTTGGCAGATCCTTCCCACCCAGAGTACACGAAAGTAAACTTCATATCAAATGAACAAACACGCAGCACATTCTGGGTAGTATTCCCTTTTCTACCTCTATATGGGACCTGCTCAGACACAGGGACAGAAGCATTGATATGGGTGCCATCAATAGCACCTACACAGCCCTGTGCATTTATAAAAATCTAATGTTATACAAGATTATCAACTACATGTATTTGATAATGTAAACTCAAAAAATAAAAACCATACCTTGAAGTATCGTTCATGAGTAGGATTCATAAGAATTTCCTGTGGGACAACATCAAAGGACGGTGGTTTGATAACTTCCTTTGAGAGTTTGATAATTGCTTTCAACACTATATTGGAATAATTGCTAGTTGTTTGTCCTGAACGTTGGAGTCTCTTACATAAATCTCTTTTGGAGTTATTGTGACAAACTATAGATAAGAATATCCCAACTTGTTCATCTATCCTAATAAACCGACTATCTTTCAACCAACCTTTTGCCCTCATTAATTTACATAGGTTCAGAAAAACATGTCTCTCCATCCTGAAGGCTTCATAGCATCTATCTGAATGTCCATAAACAATCTCCCTTATCCATTCAGGTCCTGATAGTTTGCTGTCCCTAATAGGTTCTCTTGTATGCATGGACATGTCCTCCGCAATAATGCACGACCATCCTATCAATATATATACATCATCCTCATCCAATAATTGTTCATCTGGATCTACCTGCCCATTAGACACACTATTTGATCCCCATTCCATAGTACCTATATTATCACACAAATACAAGAACATCAATATAGATATGTAAAAAAAAAATCCAATCACAACCAATAACATAAGTCATAAAGTGAAAGCAAACCAAATATATAAATAGCACCTAAACAGTTTGGTGTACCCATGGCATCACAAAAGTACAAGAGTCTCAAGATCAATATCTCTAAAAACCAAATATCAAGTACTAACATAAATCATACAATCGAATGAAACCTCACACAATCCACAGAACATTTCCCAACATCTAGTAAAGAGATTCAATAAGTGCATTTTTCCATTCAGCTGGGGTTTTGATTAAAGCCTCCCTCCATGTGGCACTAACACATGCTAGTTCAATAGCTTTGCTATAACGATCTGGTCCCAAGTCAGGCATACTAAGTAGGCTATCAATGATGGCGGATACGGAGTAAGGGTCCACAGGTGGTTCTGTGACCCGTGAGGTGGCAGAGCCACTCACAGACTAACTTGTCTTAGTTTTGATCAGCTCTTGTATAGTTTTGCAAGTGTCAGTAATGCAAGATGAGGTATTCTTTCTTCTCCTCTTGGCATTTGGAGTCCTATCCAAACGGTGCTTCACATGAACTGGATTAGCACTATTGCCGGATGTAAAGACTGTCTCATTAATGTGGTGATCACTCAAGTCCTTTAGATCATCGTCTGCATCGCCACCACCATTGTCACCTTCCTCTGACACCGTCAAATCTTCGGCATTTCCTATGGCA
This sequence comes from Syzygium jambos, assembly GCA_031216235.1. Lineage (NCBI taxonomy): Eukaryota > Viridiplantae > Streptophyta > Magnoliopsida > Myrtales > Myrtaceae > Syzygium > Syzygium jambos. The sequence continues at coordinate 21,856,084 of CM062221.1, read as the reverse complement.
TGCTCCCCAGTAGCATATGTACCACCAAATACAATACACAGCTCAGGATATTGGGGAAATCCATCCTTCTTGAATTTTGTCCACTCACTATTATCCTACAATTTTCACAATAATGACATGTCAAAAACATAATGAAACAGTTTAAAACTTACATGTACAATGAAATCAAAGTAATCAAAAGTTAAACGATACCTTGATGTGAGATTCCCAAATACTTGGATCGTCGACAACAACAGTTCGATTCACATTATCCTAGCCAAATCCAGATTGCGAAAGAAGCTTCTTAAAACTACCATACTGTTTCCTCAGTTTGTTCACCTTGTTCTTCAACTGAACTAGGGTATATTGGTATCCTGACTGTTTAATGAATTCAGTCCGTATATTATTCTGCCCAACTTTGTTGTAAGTAAAAGATGTGCGATTTCCCTTTTTGACCTCATCAACCAACAAACTTACAAACATGTTGGTTAAACGCTCAGTCCACTTTGCATCGAATATCTCTTTTTGAGATGCCATGTAACCTTGATAGATTGAGAATCATATGAGCCATGCATTAAATCAATAACGGTCATGTAAAAGATAAGAGAAGAGAAAAAAATCACGCCCCACAAAACATCCAAGCATATCACTAGTCAGATGATGTTCCCACAATTCGTCGGAAACTGATCAATAAAGCTTAGCAGGAACTTCGACCACGAAATAAGAAAAATGACAAAACCCACTTACCAACGATCTACTCCGACAAAATATACATGGGAAAGAGTCAAACGTTGCATCGGTCCATTGAAGCCACACGCAAGTAAGAGATAAACCACATTATAGAAAATATTACCTCACCAAACGAGAAGCTTCAGCCGAAAGTCGAATCTTGGCAGAATCCTACAACAACGAAAGACAGAACAGAGAAAATAAGCAACCCTACCTTAGAAACTCGGCATCCCCGGCACTTAAGCCCAGTTCAGGTACGCATGCAGCTAACAACATTCCACGAAATCGCGCTGTAAAATGCTAAAAGACGAAAGAAAGCCACACGAAGAGAACGGACGCGCAAAAATAGAGAACAATCTTGAACAACAGAAATGATACAACTCTCCCATCTTCGCACGTCAGCAGAGAGCGAAACCACAGACCATTAGCGAACTGACAAAGACCAAAATGAGCTCGAAAGGAACCCAAAAGAACGGGGAAAGGGGGGGGGGGGCGCCAAAGAAAATAGATCGAAAGAGCCAACCAGAGGAGCACAAGAGAGCTCCGACCCATAGCGAAACTAGAGCAGCATTTCGAAAAACCCAGAAGTCAAAATGGCCCAGAAGAAAGCAGACAGGAAAAAATCGAGCGCGACAAAAAAAACCCCCTTCCACGACCACCAGCAAGACAGCATTGCGGAGGAGCCAAAGACACGAGGCGACGACCGACGGGTCGATGCCCAAATGGGCGAGGGTAGCGCCCGCTCGAGCCTCGCCGTCGCCCATATCGGCGAGGGCCGTGGACGCGCTCGCTTGGGCAACCATCGTCGATCTGGGCGACGGCGAGGCTTGAGTGAGCGCGGCCTCGCTCGAGCGACCGCGCCCTCGCCCAGATTCGCGAGGGCGGCAGTCACTCTAGCGAGAGCGAGCCCAGATGGGCGAGGCCAGCGCTTGCTCGAGCCTCGCCGTCGCCGATCTGGGCAAGGGCTCACTCGAGCGAGCGCCGCCCTCGCCGATCTGGGCGACGGCGAGCTCGAGTGAGCGTGGTCCTCGCCCACTTGCTCCAGCTTGCCGTTGCCCAGACCGTCGAGGGCGGCGCTCGCTCGAGTGAGCCCTTGCCCAAATCGGGGATAGTTGCTTGAGCGAGCGCCGTCGAACGAGAAGGAGCAGAAGGAGCAACTCATCAGCAAGAACTTACCTCGAACGACAAGGAGCAGCCTCGTCGGTGTTGGTGAAGGAGTAGCCTCGTGGGTGAAGGAGCAGCAGCGATGAAGGAGCAGAGGAGAACGATCTCTGAGTAGAGGAGTAAAAAGTGATTCCAAAATTGTTTCTTATTTCTGTGCCTAGAAACAAGAAGCTAATTTTTTTTGTTTCTTATTTCTCCTCCAAAGTTGTTTCTGGGCATAACTTTTTGTAAAAATGTGCCGGGGAATAAAAAATTTACCAAACGCATTTCTGTTCCCAAACTATTTCTGGGAACAAAAGAACAGAAATTTTTACTGCTTGGCACGTTACCAAACGGACCCTAAATGTCATGGTGACATTTAGATTCTCTTTAGCTGGTCTTTTCACACTGCTCTCCTTCTCACTCCATAAGATAACCCAGTTGAACCAAACGTAGTGTGGTTCTTCAGCTATAAAATGAGTATATTTCTTCGCGGGTATATTAATCTCGAGTAAACAGCATCATCCGCAGTTCACACTAGTTGGGTAATACAATAATATGATGTCATAATTAGGCACTCTCTTAATCAATAATTATTTGACCAAAAAAAATCAATAATTATACTTTGATGATTGCTAATTTTCCCTCCCCAACTTCAATTTCTTTTTCAATCTCATATCCAGGGGAAATGTCATGGTGACATTTAGATTCTCTTTGGCTGGTCTTTTCACACTGCTCTCCTTCTCACTCCATAAGATAACCCAGATGAACCAAACGTAGTGTGGTTCTTCAGCTATAAAATGAATATATTTCTTTGCGTAGTGCAAACCAGACAAAATATGGAGTTTGTCTGGTTTGGTCCCCCCTTCTCGTGCATGGTCGATGTTGATCCTTTTCCTTCTTTTCCTGTGTTGTTTCGTGACGCGCCGTGTTTTTATGGGGGAGTCATGCTTACGTGTTATGGAGTGACCGGTCCCCGCGTGGGGCCCGACATTTATGAACCCGTCATTGATCTTATGTAAGCATAGCCACCATATTTTCACCATTCTGCAAGTCATTGGAGAAGTCCAATATTTTGCTCGTCATGGGACAGAGTGGATCGGTGGTTTTCTTCTTTTGGGTTCCATTGGTTGTTTATGGCTGACCGTTGACCCGTGCAGTTCTGGCGTGAAATGCCTTGCTTTGCAAATAGGACGTTGCCACTTGCCAGTACATTGCGGTTCTATAAAAAGGTCGCCGTGCACGCCCATATTTTCACCATTCTGTCCTATCCAATAACCATCCTCTCTCTCTCTCCCCTTGACTTGATACTCCTTTTACCTTGGTCTGCGCTCCTTGGCTTGCTTGTTAGGTCAATAATCGACCCCAACACATTCAATATCATGTGGACGAAGACCCCGCTTGCCAACCTCCGCAAGAAGTTCCCTCTAGCATGCGGTGGTGGGGCTGGGTACTAGTATACTACCGGGGGATGCACGTATGCCGACGGTAGATAATTGTATGCGGGCGCGGCATTCGGCATATATGCCGTTTGAGGGTACGGTGCTGCCCTAGGCATTGGTGGTAGGTACACGGCAGGGGGCGCTGGTGCAGCTGGATAACCTGTGAATGCCATCGCCGGCAGGGGTGCCGATGATATATTGTGAGAGGATTGTGGAGGGTTCTCAGCAGTGAGGACCTCTCCTTTATATAAACACTCGCAAACACTCGACTAGTGGCTCGACTATTGCTGCCGTGTTTCCCACGAAACGACTGGTAGCTCAACTTTTGTTGGCAGGTTTCGCACGATATTCTGAATTCTAACGACTTCATAAAATTTAGAAAATAGGTTTGTGGCGCAACTATTGTTGCCGTGTTTCGCATGATATTCAAATGCCTAACGACTTCATATAATTTAGAAAAATGTTAGCATGCTTAGAAAATAAATATTTTTATTTAAACTATTTTACTTTCTTGAAATATATACAAATCTCAATTTTCAGGGCGCGTGATCTTAATTAGCATCCCAAGATATGAAATTATGTCGATGAAAATGAAATTATGAAAACCACTTTTATCGTCTTCTTTTTATTTTTATTTTGTATAGTTGGTTAATTAATCACGCAGTCTAGAGATTCGGCCGAGTCAAAACTCGCAGTGAAACGAGATTGTATACGAATTCACATGTGCATCGAGAGGAGGATTTATTCTTCATATTCAGCCGACAAACCTGAAGATGGCTCCCTAGCATTAGTGAGGGCACAACAAAGGAAGACTACTAGGCATTTAAAGCGCATAGAAACAGAGGAGACAGATTCAAAGGTGTCGATTGAGGAATCAAAGGCTGTCATTGAAAACATCAATGACTAATGCCCTTGTACACAACTCAAGGGTGTCCATAGATGCACCTGCTAAGCAAAAGGAGGCAACCAAAGTGGAGCTCATGGATGCTATGGCACAAGAAGATTCGACCAGAATGTTCATATGTCCTCACATTGGTGTCGCATTGACCACGCTGATCAAACTCAAGAGTAGTGGGGGTCATTGCGCTCACAGATAGGACAGTTCATGTAGATGCTATGGCCAATGACAATTTACACTTCTCTCTGTGTTCACATCACATAGCTTTGACTCAAGACAAGTTTTAGCCAAAGAACTAAATCTAGAACAAATTCATGCAAACATCTTAGGTATCGCCTTTCTATTCTCTTCATATATAAAGAATGGGGTTAAATGGGCGAAAAAAGGGAAAAAAAATCTGCGGTAAAACCCGTCGATATTGTTATGGACTCTGAAAATTTCAGACATCATCATCTTTGGGGCTTGGAGATGTTCCGGCGATCCGAGTCCACATTCCGCCGGAGTTCTGCCTCTGCCATGCCATTAGCGCAGCTTGTGCAGAAGCAGCCTTTTGTGGCTGGAGGAGTTCGAGATCCTTTTGCAACGTCTCCATCATTTGCAGCTTCAGCCTTAGTCCTGCCACATCGACCTGCCAGAACAATATCGCGCTCCACATAAGTGAAAAATGGAGTAGCCTTACGAATCTCGGCTGCTAATTAAAAGCCTATTTCACGTGCAGCAGCCCATGACCGTGAGCGGTTCGACTTCCTGTGTCGGTGTCAATATGGAGTTTAGCCTACACGGTGATAATGAGAAGATCTCCCCAAATTGAAGGACAAAACCAAATTCTATTCGACGCCCGTCCTGCAATGACTGCTCTGCATTCCGGATCGATATACATTTGTAGTTGGGGATTTCTTGGGAACCATTGCAATGAATCAAGGCAAGGGGCGAACTGCATTCGGAGATTATAAAAAATGTACAGTAGAGGCATTAAATCACTTCTCAGAGCTATGCTATCACTTCTAGAGCCGAGAAGAACTAATCCAAGTACAGAAAAAAGGGAAGAGGAGTTTGTGAGAACCAGCAAGTACCTCAAGTTTGAAAACCCTTGGCTGCTCCCGGCAAGCTGACCCCGCACAGACTGATACTCCTGCATGTGCTGTTAAGATATGTCAGGCCTAGTAGCCCTTCTATTTTCGAGGCAGAGGGGATTATTAAACATTAAACCTGAGGACTCTTGTAGATGTTCGCAACACCCTCTCACTTGCAAACTCTATTCTTCCGAACCGTCGCCCTCGACCTTCGACCACAGTCCTTGTACTCGGCGGCGCGTGGGCAGCCCCCCAAGCCTGCTCCTTGCTACCACACACTCTCCACTGATCTGCTCCCAATTCGCGACCCTTCCCACCTCTCTGAGGCTACGTGCGAGCGTCAATGATCTCGGCGAGGTCACCAAGGTCATGGATGACCGCAGATCGAGTCGCCAAAGCGGTGGTGCTCGATCTAGATGATTTTTGGAATTTTTCATGTTAATGCCGTATAGTTTTTACCTCTCAACGTTCGCCTCATGACCTACATACCTCTTTGGGTGGTAAACGTGAATGGAAAGATCAGCTACATTCACATCCCTAACTCGATTCAAGCTCGACTACGGTTAATTCTAAACTGCCAGCCCCAAATCCCATTTCTGCCCTTCTATATTTTTCATGAACTGCATTATGTCAGTGATATGAACTTGATTATCCGATTCATTGTCATACCTATGAAACAAACAACGGAAAGAGACGAGCCAAAATGAAGGTCAGATCGCTATTTTAGTCCCTGAAACAGAAGAACCATTTCATCGACACTAAAAGAAAAAGAACATACCGTAGCTCAACACAGCAATACAACCGGAAAAGGCAGAGGAAGGAAAACTTAAAACAAGAAGCCTCTGCTACATATCAAAACATGGAACCGGGCATCGCATCAGGGGCCATTAACTGACCCTAACACAGCCCATACGCCATCTGCGATCACGTTTGCGGGGAGCCGGCCCATAAATGCCTGCAGGAAGTTACCACCATAGTTGCTCGTCTGGTGCGCCGGCAGTGGGGCTGCGTATCCTGGTCCTGCCAGGGGATACACGTGACCCTGTGGCGGATATGCCCCCGGCGGTGGATATCCCTGCAGGGGATATTCCGCCGGCGGCGGATATGGCCCCGGCGGCGGATATGCCCCCTGCGGTAGATATGGCCCCGGCGGCGTATATGGCCTCGGCGGATATTCCCCCCGGGGATGTGGACCCGGTGGTGGGAGCACCGGCGGCATCGGAGGGTACGGCACTGCCCCTTGGACTGGTGGCGGGTACGCGGCAACCGAGTTCGAGGCAGGCGGCGCCGCTGCAGCTGGATGAAGGGGCGATCCGGCGGGGAAGAAGAAACACGCGTGTCGGAGCGTCGGACTCCAACAATAAACTACTGAAAACACGAGTCAACGAAGTCAAAGGTACTGCGTGGCTGGCACGACACCGCCCCGCCATTTGCCCCGAATGCTCCGCAAATTACAATATTCTCCTTCGTAGTTTTTTCTCTTTCTGGGGCTCTAAGGGCTCCGGTATAATTGCCAACTGCGTGAACTCCGGGGCTGCCACGTGTCCCCTCGCGCTTGGCCTCCTTATACGGGGCGTTTCTTCGTCCCTGCCGGATCGCATCGTTTCTTTCTGATCGCATCGCTTGGCCAATTAGGTGATTATTGGCCAGAGTCACTGAGCCACGGCCAGTCAGCATAACAATGAAACGAGGGAAATTAACAAAAAAAAATATATATAAATATTTTCATAATTTGTTAATTTAGGCCTAAACATTTTAACAATTTTATCCTAAATCTTTTGATAATTTGCCGAAATAGTCTTTTCAATAAATTTTAACTAGAAATTACCGACACACGATCATCTTACGTGACATGACATGCACTGATGTTGACAATTTTTATAATTTTTTTGAACTTATTGAATCACAGGTTTGAGTTTACATCGCGAGCGAATTTTTTTTATCATCTTGTACCTTTACTGATGGATTAAATGTCGCGACCCTCTTTTTTCGTCGAGGGAAAAAAAAAACGAGTTTAGGGGTGTTGCCTAACAGCGGACCAATGGCCCTTGATTCGGCACAGACTTTTCGAAGCCCTTACCTCTTGCGACATTGGGTTTATCATTTTATGTTCTTTAACAACCAAAGTAATTATAGGAGTCACCACTAATCATTTGGGGTTGGCCAGAAACCAAACGAGATGCGGGAGTGTTGCCTCATTTTCCATGCAACCAAAGTTTCTAAACTTGGAGACTTGATTACGCAAACATCTATTAGTACCTTTTCGGTACCATAAACCTGGTGGGTTGCTATCTAAGGGCGCGCATGGAATCCATTCTAGAGCAGAAATTCTGCTCTAGAATGCATTTCGGAACAAAAATGTGTTTGTTATAAAATTTCCGAAATACATTCTAGAGCAATTTTTGCATTCTGGAATAAAAATGCATTTGTTAAAAATACTTGATTCTACAATATATTCTTGATCCCAAAATAAGTTTTGGGCAAGAAAAAGAGAAGTTACTTTTTGGAACTTCTCTTTTTCCAAAATGCATTCTCTCTCTTTTCTCTCTCTCGTGGCCTTTACAACACATTTTGAGATCTCTCTAATTTTTTTTTTTCAGAAAATGCATAAAAATTGAAAAATTTCAGAAAAATTCATAAAAATGTCCAGAAAATTAAAAAAATCAGATTTCGGGAAAATAGGAAATTTGGTTAATTTTTTTCAAAAAATATAAAATAAAAAATAAAAAATTTTGAAACTTCACAGAATGGCTTAGAAGCCACCCTTGAGTGAAATTTAAATTTTTTTAGGTGTCCAAAAAAATAAAAAAATTAAAAATTTCAAAACTTCACATAATGACTTAGAATACTTGTGGCCACCCACTTTGAGTGAAATTTAAATTTTTTGAGGTGACAAAAAAAAATCAAAAATTTTAAAACTTCACAGAATGGCTTAAGAATACATGTGACTACCCATTTTGAGTGAAATTTAATTTTTTTGAGGTGCCCAAAAAAATTAAAATTTCCAAAACTTCACAAAATGACTTAGAATATCTTTGGCCACCCACTTTGAGTGAAATTTAAATTTTTTGAGGTGTCCAAAAAAATAAAAAATAAAAAATTTTAAAACTTCATATAATGGCTTAGAATACCTGTGGCCACCTACTTTAAGTGAAATTTAAATTTTTTTAGGTGCAAAAAAAATCAACAAATCAAAACAGATTTCTATTCTAGAAATTAATTTCTGGAGCAGAATTAGTCATGTTTTGTCAAACAGATTTCTCCTTCAGAAATCAATTTCTGGCAAAAATTTGATTTGTGAAATAGAATGATTACCATTCGCGCCCTAAATGGCCATGCATTCTTGATTACCAATTTTGAATCACAAAGATATTGAAACCATTTCTCAGTTGACATGCAAATGTTTTTGTGAATTTATTTTCATTAAAGTCTAAATTAGTCCTAGCCTAATCTAGAAAAGACATTAACACATAATTAATTAAAAAGCGGTGCGAAAAGTAAACAATCAAACTATCGAAAGCATCTATCTAAGTGAGGAAATGTAAAACCCGCAACTTGTCAAGCAAATGATATACATGGCCTAGTTATAAAGCCCCGGGACAGCAACTTCCATGAGCTCAGTTCAAATTGAGTCTAATTTTTCGCTTAAAACGTTAATTTATCACAGCTAAGCCATAACTAAACCTGTTCACTAAAACCCTTAAAACTAAATGTATGCTAACTAAATAAAACTAAGCTACATCAAGCGCTAAAATAAAGCAACCTAATTAAGACCTGCTTCTAAGCTATTTTTCTGATATTTTTAATTTTTAAATTTTCGAATTTTTTCAATTTTAATATTTTTTAAAAATTTTTTATAATTTTTTTAATTCTGAAAATGGGGACCCGGGCTGGGCCTCCGGGGCAAAATGGCTTGACATAGTTAATCTTTGCATTTTTTCTTTGTTGGGTGCGGTTGGGTTTGTTTTCTTATTATTATTATTATTATCATTATTATTATTATTAGTTTGGTTTTTAGCTAAGCTTATCCTTCTACTATATATCGGTTAGTCAAAAGAGGTGTAGCAGCTTCTCATGAGAGCGACAACATTGTACAAACTCAAATGTATGTTTAAAATATAATCACCCTTAAAATTTCCTCAAATCACACGAATACCCTGCTGCTGTCTCGTAATCACCAAGCCCGTCGGTAGGGTTATATTAGTCACTCTACGTTAAGCTTGACTTTTTTGGGTCTCCCAAGAGATTAACAAACATTAACTATTTCTCGCATTTTCTAGCACCGTCCACCAAACCCAGATCTTTGATTAAGGACCGTCCGATCGACCCGCACTGACCCACGCGGACTTCGATCCATCGGTGGAGCCCCAAAAACGGCTTCGTTTAGCCTGGCTTCACCTCATTGGACAGACAAAGTCTTTGGATTGTCGGCATGAGACTCCTAGATTCAAGCAGCTTCCGTCCAATGTCCCGATCACAGGTTTTAGGCAATGAATCACCTCATTATCTCCAAAGATTTAGTCACCTTAATTAAAAAATTAATTCTCCATCTCTATATAAACGGTGCAACCTCCTCTTGCCAAGACCATCAACTCATCAAACTCAGCCTAGCAGTAGTAAAACCTTCTCATACACACACACACACACAACCTTTCCTACCAAAGAAATGGCTCCCATTATCGCGGCCGATGCTTCCACCAATGGCGTCGTGAAACCGAAGCCCGGAAACCAGCCTAGCTGTGCCTACGTGACGTTTTTGGCCGGAAACGGCGATTACGTGAAGGGTGTGGTTGGGCTGGCCAAGGGGCTGAGGAAGGCGAAGAGCAAGTATCCGCTCGTGGTGGCGATCTTGCCGGATGTGCCGGCGGATCACCGGAAGATCCTGGTGGATCAGGGCTGTATCGTGAGGGAGATCGCGCCCGTCTATCCGCCGGAGAACCAGACTCAGTTCGCCATGGCCTATTATGTTATTAACTACTCCAAGCTCCGAATTTGGGAGGTATTCTTGGTTATTGTATATTTCTTTGGATGCTTCCTTGAAAGTTAGGATTGAGAAGTGCTATTAGCATGGTGATATTGAGTTATTGATCTGGCTTCGTGAATTGCAGTTTGTGGAGTACAGCAAGACGATCTATTTGGATGGCGACATCCAAGTCTTTGACAACATAGACCACCTCTTCGACCTCCCGAATGGCTTCTTCTACGCGGTAATGGACTGCTTTTGCGAGAAGACATGGAGTCACACCCCTCAGTACGAAATCGGGTATTGCCAACAGTGCCCGGACAAGGTCCAATGGCCCGACCATGTCGGCCTGAAGCCGTCTCTCTACTTCAACGCCGGCATGTTCGTGTACGAGCCAAACCTCGACACTTACCACGATTTGCTCGAAACCCTCAAGATCACACCTCCGACTCCATTTGCTGAGCAAGACTTCCTGAACATGTACTTTAAGGACATCTATAAACCGATTCCTAATGTGTACAACCTCGTGCTCGCGATGTTGTGGCGTCACCCAGAGAACGTCGAGCTGGACAAGGTGAAGGTTGTTCATTATTGTGCCGCAGGGTCGAAGCCGTGGCGGTACACGGGCGAGGAAGAGAACATGGACCGGGACGACATCAAGATGCTGGTGAAGAAGTGGTGGGATATCTACGGTGACGAGTCCTTGGACTACAAGAATATCGTTGCTAGGGATGTAGCGGCAAAGCAAACAAAATGGAATCAATTCCTTGCGGCGTTGGCGGAGGCCGGAGCTTTCCGCTTCATAACCGCCCCGTCCGCGGCGTAGTTGTGTGTACTTAGGGACTTTTTTTATGTGTGTAGAGCAAATATAGAGTCAGCTGCAATTGGAACTCGTTGCTGTTTTCTTTTCCTTGAAAGGGAAGGGTTTTATTTTCCCTTTCATTTCCATGATTTAGGGGCTGAAGATAAATATTTCTCATAATTATTTTTTTTTGTTTTCTTTTGTTGAGTGATGTGTACAAATATATGTTAAACGAAATTTCAAATTAATATATGTTATTTTGGTTGTATGTCTGTAGAATTTTCCTTTAATCTCGATGGATACCTTCTCTTAGACTATTATATGAATATAATGGAGAACTACCAAAAGGTCTATGATAAGGTCTAGGGTAAGAGTGAACTCCATCGTCAAACAGTTGACAGCAAGTAATTACACAAAAATAAAAGAAAGATTTTGAAAAAAGGCTAAATAAAAAATCGCTAAGGAAGGAGGGCAGTTGGTGGTAAGATATGAGGTGCACTTGCGCTCTTGGAACGATCAAATTATAGAAACTCGTTATGTGTTTTGTTTCAAATAATACTCCATCTCCTCTAAAATGACAACCTTATACTAAAAGTACAATTCGCTATACCGCAAGTTGTTTAACCCTCCCTCTATTTTCATGTAATTTGGAGATATCAAAAAGTGAAAATTACTTAAATCTTTAAGAAAATGTAAGCTAAGAGACTCATTCGTAAATTCGGTTGATAAAGTAACGTGTATTTATTTATTTCATGTTTCATAATACCACTAGTTTCTTCAATTATTACTCATGGTCTGTCTTGTTATTTCTAAATCATTTTTTATAAGAACAAAATAGAGTTATTCGTTTGCCATAGACTCTTTAGAAAGATAACCCAATAGTCACTCTACGTAACATCAAATAAATCCTATAATTTTGGTCAAAAGTTAATAAAAATGTTATCTTCTTTTGTAATATTCAAATATCATCATCTTTAAAAAACTTCAAAAGTCTCGTTTCGTGGGTCAACAAGCTCTGGAAGAAGACAATTAGTCACTAATCCATTTGGTTTTAGCTGCCATTGGCGTGTAAAATTTCTTTGACCAACTAACTTGGACCCGCCCTCGATTAACTAACATAACTGGAAAAGTGGAAAAAAGCGACCCCAAGGACGCGACCCTTTTCGCCACGTGTCCCTTGCACCGTCCTTTGAATCAGGAGTTGACACGTGGACTGGTGTTACTAGACCAGGCGTGAGACGCGCAAATGGATAACGGTAGTGGGGCCCTGACGCGACCGTTGGAGAAATACGGTGTAGCATCACCATCTGTTTACGTGCCTCTTTCTAAAATAATGAAAAGGTAAAAAAAAAAACGTTCTCCAACGATGGCCTAATTCCCTAAAAAACCCCTAAATTTAACCTTTGTCCCAATTATATCCCAAATTTTTTTTGTCTCATAAAAAACCCCAAACTTTTACTTTTGTCTCAAATCTACCCAGTTAACTTTTCGTCCAATTTTTTAATATTATTTTTTTATTTTTTCGATTTTTTTTTATTTTTCTTTTCTTTTCTTTTTCCTTTCCTTTTCTTTTTTTTTTTGTTTCACCTTCAACCTTCGGTCGATCGCCGGTCCGGCGACCGGCCAGAGGCGGGGGCCGATCTGGCGAGGCTCAGCCCCGCTGGCGACTGGCGAGGTCGGCCTCGCCCAGCAACGGCGAGGCCGAGCCTCGCCAGCGATCGGCGTGGCCGAGCCTCGCCAAATCTGGTGAGGTCGGCCCCGCCCAGCATCGGCGACTGGCGAGGTCGGCCTCGCCAGATCGGCCCCCGCCTCTGGCCAGTCGCCGGACTGGCGACCGACCGGAGGTTGAAGGTGAAATAAAAAAAAAAGAAAAGGAAAGGAAAAATAAAAGAAAAAATAAAAAAATTCGAAAAATTAAAAAAAATAATATTAAAAAATTGGACGAAAAGTTAACTTGGTAGATTTAGGACAAAAGTAAAAGTTTGGAGTTTTTTATCAGACAAAAAAAAGTTTTGGATATAATTGGGGTAAAGGCTAAAGTTTGAAGTTTTTTAGGGAATTGGGCCCTCCAATGATAAGAAGTACTTATTTTACCTTCCTCCCCTCCCTCAAGTGGGACAAACAGAATTTCCACCGTTGAAAATGGAGATCAATCATGATTTGTCATTCATCTTTTCCCTCATACGAAAAGGTGAAATGGAATGTTTTTCATTGATATGCCACCGGCGCATTAGGTGCAAAGAAACAAACACAAACGGTACAAATAGATTATGAAAAGACAACACACTTTTAAGAGGATCACAATTAAATTATACCTTTGACCGATTCTATTTAAACCTAACATGATCATTGTTTGTTGTTTCTACTGTAGAATCTCGAGTTCATATTCGTCCTGGCTCCAAAACTTGTCACCAAGACTGGAATTGGGGTTTCTTAGGGCAAATAGGGCTTGAATGGGAGGGATTGATTTAGGGATTTGAGGATTATGAGCTGATTTGGGGCTTTAGTTGCTCGATCAAGAAATACGCCGAATATCAATCCATATCATGCCATCATTTCGTTGAATTTCAATCCACGTCACGCCATCATCCTTACGCAATGATTGATTACGTAAAACTGTTCTACTAGAGACCTTCGTAGCATGCTTGAAAAGTTAAAAATGGATGAGCAAGTTTTAGACCGAAATGATTATTATAGAAACTCGTTGCCTGTGCCCTTTCGTCTGTTTGAATGTAATAATACTCCACTTCTTTAATGACAAACTTATCTTCGACTAAAAGTATAATCTGCCTTATCATGAGATGTTCAATCCTCGCTTTCTTTCATGTTATGTGGAGATATCAAAATGTGAAAACTACAGTCGATATTTAAAATAATGTTAGCTAGAAACTCACATACTGATATGTAAATTTGATTTACAAAGTGAGGTGTATTAGTTAATTCATATTTCGATATATGGCCAATTCGTTTAAATATCATTTATGATTTGTCCCCTTATTTCAAAATTAATTTCATAATCAATTTTGTATGTGTACGACATGTCAGTGGAAAGGGATACTCTTCTTTAAAAGAGTAAAATAGAATCATTTGTTTGTCATAGGCTCTTTAGGATGATAGCTCAATATTCACGTCATACAATATTAAATCAATTTTTTTTAGTTTTCAAAGTTTTTCCCTTTTTTTTCCTTTTTCTTTTTTCTTATGTTCCTTTTTCCCTCCATTGGTCACCGCCAAAGGTGTTGCCGACCTCAGGCGAGTTTGAGCTTCACTCAAGATTAGTGAGGCTAGCAAGGTCAACCTCGTTTGTGGCTAGTCGCTAGTCATTGTCGAGACTCAACGATCGGAAAGAAAAAAAAAAGAAAAAAAATATAAAAGATAAATAGATAAAAACTAAAAAATCATTTATATCAGCGCCGATCATATTACATAGAACGGCCGGCGCCCATGTCACTGATTTATGGCTAGAAAAACTAAATTAGGGAATTGTTAAAAATTTATGACTAAATTGTCAAATTTTTGCAAGGTTTAGGACTAAATCGACACAATTGAAAATTTTAGAACTAAATTAACACATTGCCAAAAGGTTTAAGATCAAATTTACACAACTGAAAGTTTATGACTGATTTGGTCGCTACAAAATAGGTTCATGACTTTGTGGACTAATTTCCCCGATACAAATGTCATCTCCTTTCGCAATACTCAATAGTTACTATCCTAAAAAAAAATAAAATCCATTTCGCCCCTCAAGTCAACAAGTTCTCGATGGGACAATGACTAATTCATTGGATTAAGATGCTAATCTTTCGAATAAGTAAAGAGGTGGACCCTCCCTCGGACCACAACTAACACAACAAGAAAACCGGAAAAAAGCGCAGGTGTCCTCGCACCGTCCTTTGAACCAGGCGTCGACACGTGGAATACCGTTATGGCCCAAAATATAAAAAAAAGAGACACTGGTGGGACCCAGTGGCGGCCCCACCTGCCGACAAGAAGCTACTTCGCGCGCTACAGTTGGCACGCTTAGGTCTAAAGATGCTTCAAACGAAAAATTGAAAATTATTTGTTTTCAATAATAAAATTCATTGTTGGTGTAATTATGCGTGGTCTACAAACAATTCTTGCATGTAATATAATTCATTAACTTGCAAAAATTGCGTCACTTGCTTTCATAAGATTTTAGGTACTGTATATCCTCGTATATATTCTAAAATTCACACTTTAATTCATGGCATAGGAGTAAGAGACTCAAATACACCTAACTTGGACGAAAGCTATTTTTAATTCATGACTTAGGAGTCGAGTTTTTCGCGCCCGTGCCCTTTCGATTATAAGCAAGTATCAGTAGAGGACTGTCGACTATCGTGCTTGGCTAGATATATTATAACAATTCATCACAGGTTTACCCTATCCCATGTTCATGTAATTACGGCAAGATTTACTCTCCCTGTACATAAATATTTTATCTTTGGCCAAATTATAGTATATAAAACATAGATGTGCAGTGACATTGAAGTTTCGTGCACCGTCCAAATCCAGAATTTTCTTCCCAACCTTTGACGATCTCCCACCCAAAACGACTTCGTTTCACACAAAAGTTGTTCCTCTCTTTGCCAAAAAGCAGAATGCGTTGGTCTCTCATTGGACAGGCACCATCTTTGGTCAATGTCGGCATGAACGTCCTAGGACACATGGTGCTCCATCCTCATGCTCGTTACCCCAATCAAATCCATAATTTAATTCTAAAAAAATAAATTATCATATTTCTTTAATTAAGAATTATTTCCCAAACTCTATATAAACCATGCAACACCTCCATGGCAAATCCATCAAGCTCAAGAACAAACCCAAGCAATCGTTCACTCACTCTTACTCAAACCTCTTCACATTCTCTAAAACCATCTCGCTTCTTGTCAATACTCGACTACTTTCTTTCCTTCCTAGTTTAAGAACCGACCGAGGAAATGGCTCTTAATGTCGCCGCCGCCAAGCTGATGAAACCCAAGAGCCAGCCCAGCCGGGCCTACGTCACGTTCTTGGCCGGGAACGGGGATTACGTGAAGGGTGTGGTTGGGCTGGCCAAGGGGATGAGGAAGGTGAAGAGCAAGTACCCGCTCGTGGTGGCGGTCTTGCCGGACGTGCCGGAGGAGCATCGGAGAATACTGGTGGATCAGGGCTGCATCGTGAGGGAGATCGAGCCGGTTTATCCGCCGGAGAACCACACTCAGTTTGCCATGGCCTACTATGTGATCAACTACTCCAAGCTCAGGATTTGGGAGGTATGCCTAGTTTACTATTCGTTGTTGATTGGTTCAATGCATACACTCTGTACTTTTTATCAATTCACCAACATTTCCTGATCTGGTTTCTTCCATTGCAGTTCTTGGAGTACAGCAAGATGATCTATTTGGACGGAGACATCCAAGTCTTCCACAACATTGATCACCTCTTCGACCTCCCTAACGGCTTCTTCTACGCGGTCATGGACTGCTTCTGTGAAAAGACGTGGAGTCACACTGCACAGTACCAAGTTGGGTATTGCCAACAGTGCCCCAACAAGGTCCAGTGGCCCGACCACGTCAGTCCAAAGCCGTCACTTTACTTTAATGCCGGCATGTTCGTGTATGAGCCGAACCTCAAGACGTATCGCGACTTGCTCGAGACGCTCAAGATCACACCTCCGACTCCATTTGCTGAGCAAGACTTCTTGAACATGTACTTCAAGGACATATACAAACCAATTCCCAACGCATACAACCTTGTGCTCGCGATGTTGTGGCGTCATCCCAAGAACGTCGAGCTCAACAACGTCAAGGTTGTTCATTATTGCGCTGCGGGGTCCAAGCCGTGGCGGTACACGGGCAAGGAAGAGAACATGGAAAGGGACGATATCAAGATGCTGGTGAAGAAGTGGTGGGACATTTATGACGACGAGTCCTTGGACTACAAAAACATTGTTGCTAGAGATGAAGCGGTGAAGCGAGCGAACTTGAAGAGGTTCGTCGCAGCGCTATCTGAGGCAGGAGTTGTGCCTTACATGACTGCCCCGTCTGCCGCGTAGCTGTTAAAGAGTTTGGGGAATGTCAAATAAGTTTGTAGAGGAATTTTAATGCACTAAGTACAGCTTGAAGTTGGTATTTTTCTTCCTTAAAATGAAAGGCTTGTTTTTAATGCCTTTCATTTCCTTGATATCTAGAGGTCTGAAGTGAATTTCTCTACATTTTTTTTTGTTTACTTTGGGAGACTCAAATGATATCTTCAGTTGTAAGATTGTACATAATTTCTTTTGCTACACATGACTTGATGTGGATTATGTAATGATCAAATCAGCTTTCTGTACTCACCTTGTTCATTCATGCCTTTGCATCACACCTGCATCATCGAATAACTTGGCTAATAAATCACGGCCAGAGTCAGAATTCAAGAGGCTTTAACAATGAGCCGATTTATGACTGAATGTTAGATGCTTTACTGTTTTGCATCTTTTCATCGAATAGGACTGGTGACATAGCACTTCCTCTCTAATGAATCCATAGCAAGTTGCAGAGTGCTAAAGAAGTTCGACACCAGATGAACTTCTCAATGCCCCTTGACCGTTGCCTAGTTTTTTCTCTTTTTATCGACTTCTTGATCATGTGCCTAAGAAATATCCACAAGCCAAAGCCTCCAAGTTACAACTTTGTACAGGCCAGACCATGTTTGTGGTGGCATCCGCAGAAAATCGAGCTCGATCGGTTGAAAGTTATCCTCTACCGCTCTCAGGGGTCAATAACAAAGCCATGGAAGTACACTGTGAAAGAAGGAAAAATGGATGGGGGAGATATGTGAAGAGAAGGTGGACTGACAAACTTCGCTTGTGCCATGTGGTAAGTGTGTACTGCGTGAGCTTGGGGAGGTAAACATTGGCTCTCTGATTAAAATGTATCTGGGTATATAACGATGATCAAACAGGTTGGTGAAACAGAGTTTAGTATAGTGTAATCTGTCTCAGTTGATCTCCATCATGTTCTTCCTCACAAGTACTACTTTCGGAACAAGTTTCATATCGCGATCCTATCAAAAGTTCAATCAATCACCCAATGATTTCAGCTGAGTTACAGGTTCTGAATAGACAAAACTGCTATGAATTGGATGCTAAGCAAGGGGTGTTTGAGTTTTGACTTTTGTCAAATACTGGTGCTGACTGTCGCGACCCTTGTTTTTCTGTCGTGGGAAGAAGGAACGGGTTTAGGAGGTATTGCCCAAAAAGGTGGACCGATGGCCCATCGATCTAGGCGCGAACTCTCCCCTGTTCATACCCCGCACAACGTTGGATTTCGTTTTGAATTCTCGATAACTTAAGTACTTCTAGGAGTCGCCACTGGCCTATTGGGGTCGGCTAGAAACCAATCAAGAAGCAGGAGTGTCGCCTCGATTCCTACGCAACCAGAGGTTCTAGGGCCGAGGACTTATTTACACTAACATTTCTATTAATGCCCTTTCGATACCTAACTTGAGAGTGCATTATCTAAGTGGTCACACGATCTTGATCACCAATTATAATTCTATGATATCAAAGCCGCTAAGTGTCCTTGCAAATGTTTTTGTGGGATTGTTTTCTTCAATGTCTAGATTAAAACTAACCTAATTTAGGAAAGAAATTAACACTCAAATTATTGAAAAGCATAGCAGTAAGTAAACATCCAAGAAATTGAAATGACTTGAAAGTAAACGCGGAAAGAGAAAACCCGATACAAGTCGGGCAAATAATATTACATGGCCTCGTTATCATGCCCCGGGATAGGACCCCCATGAGCGAAATGAGAATTTAAATATGCATGAAATTACTCTAGCTACACAAAAACTATTCTAAGTAATTTTAGTCTAAGCAAAATGGATTTTTTTTTTGTAAAAATGGCAATAAAATACCAAAATAGCATTAAATTAGGGAAATGAATTTATAAAATTAGGAAAATCTCATAAATGTCATTTTTTTTCCATAATTTGATACTATCCAACAATTTTCATTTTTTTTTAAATTTTCTGATTTTTTTATTTTCATTTTTTCATTTTTTTTAAATAATAATTCCCTAAATTGGCCTATGCTCGGTTTACATGAACATGAAACAACTCAGACTATGAATATTACGAGAACCGGGGCTCAAATCAACAGTTTCAAGATCGAAGCTTGGTTCGGGCATTTCGTCGAGCATTTGGTGTGCATTAAACTGCCCCAAATGGCTTCCTCGAGCCATATTCGTGGCTTTCAATCTCACTCCATGTGTAATATCAAGTGGAACCAAAGTATCAAGGTTATATTATCACATGCAAAGAACAAGATTAGCTAGAAATCACAGCCTAAAACGCACAAGAACCAAGTTGGAATCGCCCTCCAATATGTGGGTTCGAGCCGCTTTTGCAAATCTGGGTTTAAACCCAGGTCAAGCAAACCTGCTGCATGCCCAGGTTTAAGCCCCGACACTCATCACGTGCAAGATCTATGGGAAACATCACTTCATCCGAAAGAATATACGTAACATCTACTTTTAAATGAAACAAACATCATGGAGAATGATCAAGTGAATACGTCGAAACAACCCCTCCAATAAGCATACACGCATGGTTCATAATGACTAGCCATGAATCAATGTGGGTTAGCTTGGCTTTTTACTCAAGTTGCAAGCCATCTCATGGTTCACACGGGGCTTCAAAGACCAAACCAAGTGGATCTCAGCATAATTTGTACACCCATATAACATTCATCAAGCTCATGAAGGTAGAAAGCGCATGCAAAGAGGAGTAGCAAGTCAAACATATAGGGCTCATGAAGGGGCTCCAACACTTAGAAAAATTCCAGCCTCAAAAATCAGTTCTCTGGGCTAGTTTTCTCTTGATTTTTCATGACGAAAACATGTTCAAAATTGAACAAAAATACATGTAGGATACTCACCTTGCTTCCTAATTTCTCTTTGAAGTGTCCCTTGGCTGAGGGAACCAAAAACTTGTCTTGCAAGGGCGCGGGGAATTAGGCTTCTTCAAACTGGAAAATGAGATCTGCAAAGAAAGAACTGATAATGAAGGTTTTTGTTGGTCTCCAAAACCAGAATCAACGACCTCTTTTTCTGACTAATTTGACACCAATCCCAACTAGATGTATTCTAGTTTAATTTCCATGTCAAGGGTATCCTCATATGTTCCTCATGTCTCTCAAAAACTCCCACTTTCCCTCACCAGTAACCGTCTAACTTCAACACTTACAAAATTTCTGGGTTTCTCTCTTGATCCGAGAATGGGCTGCTTTTCGAGGGGATTTTGGGTGGCTTCCCGACATCCATTTGGGACTTGCGACCTATGGTTGGAAATCTCTTTGAATGTAGTTCCACTCTCTAGTTGAAGGTTTTGGCTAATTTTGGCTCGAAGTTCACGAAAATCTCCCTTTTCTCTCCAAAAGCCAATCTGGAACTTTTTTTGGGTTTATTTTCTATTTAAGTTGCGTCTGAGAGTGAGTTTTTGGAACGACCGTCAACTCCCCTCCTCTTGTCTCATCCCTTTCTTTTTATCCCCCAAAAGAACGTGCTTCAGAGATCCTATCCACCAAATCCAACCAAATTTTTAACCCGTGATTGCCCACTTACCAAGCCTGCAAACTGAGTCTTTTCACCAACTCTCTGACTCCTAAATCATCATACTTTGCAACTGTTGAGTGAGTAGGTTTGACTGACATTATCACATGCCTTCAGCAGCTTATCCCTGTCAATTTTTTGTCCATTTGCACTCCTAATGATGGTCTCACACCTCGGCCAGAGTTCACGCTGATCGACTGGCTGAGTAGGGTATGGTGGGGCCACAAAGTTGGCTACTCAGCAACCTCGAATTGAGATCAAATCGTGGACCGGTATTTGGAAGTTGATTTAAGTGCTTTAATCCATTAATTTGGTCAGAATTTTTTATCAGTTTGAAATTTGAAGTTTGTTAGTTTAAGATGATAATAAGAATCTGCAATTTTTCATGCCCAATTTTGCAGGAAAGTCCCTCAAAATTAGTCATTTTCTTGCCCGAGAATGCCCAATTTGAGCCAATTTAGTCCTTTTGGCTTGATCTGATCAATTTTACCTTGCCCGTTTTCAATTTCAAGCTTGATTAGGGGTAAAAATGATGATTTAAGGGCTTGGGGAGGTAAATTTTACAAATTTTGCGATTTGGTCCCCCAACTTTTGAAAATTGCATTTTGGCCCCAACTTGCTTGTTCATTTGCAATTTGATCCCTCAGGTCTCGGCTAGCTACACTCGAATCCTTGGCCCTTGCTCTTCCGTTTTTTTTTTAAGTAGAATAATTCCAAAATATTTTTGTGGAAAAACAAATTCCAATTTTTCGAAAATGATTTTTGGGCAAAAAATTTAGGTGTCAACACTGACTTACTGATAAGAATTTCTGCATAAAAAAATGATAGTTGGCCTATTAGCTCTGTTGGTTAGAGCGTTGTGCTAAGATGGTTGCGTGGATTTTCTTTGCATTCTTATATATGTTCCTACTTTTTTACCTGGAAATCATATATTGTATATTTCCACTTTCGAAAGGTCTTGCTTATTACAAACGCAAAAAGACCCCCGGTTCATCCTACACGATATAACATGCGATGAGGAGCTTGAGCAGACATAAAATTAGTGAAAGAGTGATGAGGAACGGACCGAAAGAATTAAAACTTCTGTTTTTACCGGTGTACATGAATATGGCACAATTTGGATTAGCTTTCCCTAGCATAGCAAGAAGGAAAAGCTAGTAGAGAAAGAGTGGCGCGTAATTGTAGCTTATGTTTTGTGTTATGTACTGATGGGGCAATAATCAGCACAAGACCGTCCATAAGCACTTCAAAGTTCCAAAAGCCAATGAAGACAATGGTGCGGATGCTGTGTCTGCCACAGCGTGTATAGCCTTCCCCCACGTTGACGAGAGGAAAACCGAAACGCAAGGTGGTTCTAGTCGATCTTGCTTATGTTTGTGTTGTGTGCTAGTGCAGCAATATCTAATTAGCACAAAGACCATCCACAAGCACTACATGTATTGCGGAAGCAAGCAATCGAGCAATTAAATAGACAAAATAAGAATATGAATTGAACTCCAGATTTACGTGATTCGGTCGGGGCAATAAATATCACTATAAATGAAGCGATACAACGAAGATTATAATCACAATCAAGTTACTCAAACACTTTCAGAGTTCCTCATCTCCAATTATCCCAACAACTCATACAGTGTTTAGCCCTTAAAATATCTCAAAATAATCTCTCAATCTCATAGAGATATTATACAAATCATGTCACAAGATTTATTGGCTTCAACACTCTCAAATTGATTTGGGGCAATTCACAAATAAGCTGCCTCTTAAGTACTTCTTAACGTCCGGAGGTCCGAATGAAGCATTTTAATGACATGTTAGATCCAAGATTGGAGAAACCAAAAGACCACAAAAAGAGTTTTGCAGAAAAGAGGAAGCACTACGTAGTCTTTTGCCGCGTTTTCTAATGGTGATTTTCGATTCCTTCTCTAGTGGTCCCCGCGGACCCAAATTGTGAAGGTTCGTTCTGCTTTTTCGAACAATCCGCTCTTGTCCCCTAAAATTTGGTCTGCCGCCCTTTTGGGGTGATCTTTTTTTTTACTCTTCAAATTTTTCCACGGGGAATGTCTTCAAAATCTGTAATTTATGAAAAGCGGTGCGAAATGCTCATTGCAAGACCTCTTCCGTTTTTTACTCTTCTTCGAAGGTGTTAGATTTGGTTAAATTTCGAGATAGTGTAACTTAGTCGTCTGGCGCCCTTTTGGGGTGATCTTTTTTTTCACTCTTCAAATTTTTCAAGGGGAATGTCTCCAAAATCTGTAATTTACGAAAAGCAGTGCGAAATGGTCATTGCAACACCTCTTCCGTTTTTTACTTTTTTTCGAAGGTGTTAGATTTGGTTAAATTTCGGGATAGTGTAACTTAGTCGTCCGGCGCCCTTTTGGGGTGATCTTTTTTTTCACTTGGGGGCGTGGATGACGGTGTGGCTGGCGGCTCCGGCGGGCGACAGCGGCATGCGGTTGCACCGACGGGGGCTGGCTTCCCACGCAGCCGAGGAAGGAGAGAACGGGAGAGGGAGTGAGGCGAGAGAGAGGGGAGTGTGGCCGGTTGAGGGAGAGAGAGAGAGAGAGAGAGAGAGAGAGAGAGAGAGAGAGTTTTGAAGAACTTGGTGAGTGGGGTGGTTGATCAAACCCACTAAAAATTCCTATCCTACCCACTCCACTAAAAACATGATCCAAGGGCCACAATTTGAAGATCAATCACATCTCCCCATTATTAAGGGCCAAGATTGGTTTTTACACAAAAATATCTAAGGGCAATTAAAGAATAAGCAAGAGTGATGGGGGACATCTTAGTCCATTATTTTCGGCCACTAATGGGCTGAACAAGTCTAATATTAATCCTCCAAAATTCGGAATTAAAGCTTAGGGGTCTAAGGGTAAAACTGTAAATTTCTGCTCCCGGTCCGAAATTCCATTTTTCAACCATATCGATCCCAAATATGATTGGCCACACTAATACGATGTTGTCTTTGTAAAATAGTCGCGTACGTCCGTGAAATTCGACACTCAAGTCCGGATTCAATTCCACGATCAATTTCGCTCAAATGCGATTTTAGCGTCTCTCACTAACGGGCAGCTGTTTAGGGGTTATGCGTATTGACTTAGGATCACTCGAGTCATAACGGTCTCGATTTCCAAGAGAACGCGAGGATTATCGTTAGTTCTGGAGGTCTAAATCGTTCGGAATGAGTTCGGGATTGTTCGCCTCGCGTACTCTCGATTGTGCGGAATCACCCGCGATCCGATTGTACGTCGTTGGCCAAATCAAATCCGTCACCCTCCTTGGATCGGCCTACGTTGGCCCAAAATATTTCCTCGTCGATCCTCGGAATCGGACTCGCTCTTCACAAATAAGACACTTCTTATATATAGACAAGAATAAATCCAAAATATGAAACCTACTCAAATTAGATAACCACTCAAATAGTAAACTAGCTCCAACTAGAAAACCCATTCAAATTAAGAAAGTTTTCTTTTTGGGCTCAAACTCGAGGAATATTATCAACAATCTCTACCTTGACTCGACGTACTCTTCCATAAACCCCGATGGGCTTGCGTCACATACTTCTTTCAAGTTCAAGCCACACTTGAACTTTGCCATAATGGTGGACTCATCAAAACACTAAATCCACATGCACACTTAACTATGATTTTCCAACGCAATTTCCTCAAGCACAGAAAAACTGCCATTGCATCCATATATGTGAAGAGATCACGCATCTTATCAAACTTAATAGTAACAACAACCGTTAGTTTTACAAGCTCCACTTCACTACAAGAACCATATATATCAATCACCCCACCAGTACCTACTACCTAAGAAGTTTATGGTTGCAACTCCATCTCGTGCTGAACACTGTCCAGATCCATGGCCTTAAATAGGCTTCCATAAATCATTCTATGGCCTTAAACAAACTTCTCGTCAGTGGTATGTGAAGTTTACCATTGCACTCACAGCTACTGGTTTTGGACAATCCAGGCATGACTTTGTATTATTCATATGGACAAAAGGTGCATCATCTATCTACTTGATAATATATGTTGATGACATACTTATTATGGGATTCGATGAATTTGCTTTTGAGGACTTTAAGAAATATCTTCATGCTACTTTCCACATTAAAGATTTGGGTCCTCCCAAGCATTTCCTTGGAATTGAGATTACCAAATCAAACCTAGGAATCTCACTTAGTCAACGGAAATTTATCTTGGAAATTATACCAAAAGCAGGTCTATTACGGTGTAAGCCAGCTATTATTCCTATTGAGCAGAATGTCAAACTAACTACTTTTGGTTATGATGTGGGAACATTATCAAATAAGGATGATCTACTGCTCAAGGATCCATCGAGCCATTAGAAGCTTGTAGGAAAGCTTATTTACCTCACCATGACAAGACTTGACATATGTTATGTAGTACAAACACTGAGCCAATTTATGCATAACCCAAAGCAATCCCATATGAATGCAACTTCGAAGGTTGCGAAATATTTGAAGCAAAGTCCAGGACTTAGAATACTTCTCTCTCTCGAGTGTAACATGGAGATGACGGCTTATTATGATACACACTAAGCAACCTATCCCATGACTCGTAGATCCATTATTGGGTTTTGCATTAAGTTTGGAAAATCCCTACTTTAATGGAAAATGAAGAAGCAATCAACCATGTCATTGTCATCAGCTGAGATTGAATATCGAGCCATGGCTAAAGCTATCTGTGAGATAGTATGGACGCGAGGCTTAATTCTCGACCTTGATGTGTAAGTTAAAGGACCAACTATACTGTTTTGTGATAATAATGTAGCACTCAAGCTTGCAGCTAATCCCATAGTTCATGAAAGAACAAAGCATATAGAGGTTGACTATTACTTCACTTGAGACAAGATCTAACAAGGGATAATTACGACAAAAGGAATCAAGAGTTCAGAGCAGCCTAGGGATATTTTCACCAAACCCCTATTTTAGAGATAACACATATATCTGCTAAGCAAGCTTGGCGTCTTGGACATATATAAGCCACCCGCTTAAGGGGGAGTGTTGGATATATGATTTGTGCATCGAAGATACATTGAATCTGTAATATTTCAAAAAAAAAAAAGAGGTCAAAAGTCAACAGGTCAACAGAAGCTACAGCGGACTTGCTTGAAATAAAAGAGGACCGAGAGCTTTCGGGGAGGAGAAAACAGAAACGGAAAAGAAAGGAGAGGAAAAGAGAAGAAAAAAGAGGAAAGGAAAGAGGAAGAAGAAAAAGAGAAAAGAGAAGAGGGTTTTGCCCCGAGAGAGTTTCGCCAAGCCGATTCGACTTCGATTAGCAACTTCCGGTAAGTATTTGCGCCCCTCGTTCGTTCAATCAAAATATTTTTCCGAGTTAGGGCTCAATTTCGGAATTATGTGTTATTTGAGCGGCGAAGTCCGATTTTTGAGTCGTAGAGCTGCGTATTTTTATAGAATTGATAGTTTGTGATGTTGTGATGCCGTGAGATTTTACGGATCTTGATTTGGACCTACGGTTTGCCCAATATGAATTTTTGAAGTTGGCCGCACGTGGTGAACAGTGCGCGACCAGCGGGCTTTAGGCCGATTTTTGTCGATTTTCGGCTTGATTTTGGGACAGCCAAGTTGGGGCTTTTGTAATACTCGGAACGGGCTTTCTTTTGACCATAAGTTTGCTAGGATCGGAGTTTGATGGAGAAAGTTATGACGCGATCAAGTTTTGCGCTCAAGTTCCGCGTTGTGGACAGTTTGGATAATCGCTTTGGATAAGCAATTTGTGGGCGCTTTTGAGTTGTCTTGTCAGCGTTTAAGCGTCGTTTAGCTGTTTAGTAATTATCTTAGTATTTTATTTGGTGTCGACATCATTTCTCGTTCAATTGATAGGATTACGAGATTATCGGGGCGTTTAGCCACGTTATTTGGTTTTGGGGCATTCCAAGTGAGTGGTGTTATCTCTTCTTTGAGTTTATAAACTCATGTTTTGAAAGTGATAATGATTTGAGTATCGTATGAGTTATTAAAGCATGTTTGTTGCATAAAAGCCTGGATCGGGCAATTACTACCTTTTAATATTTGAGGATGGTTTAAGAATGGTTTTATGAGAGATATTGTGAAATGATATATATGTGTCACTTTGCGAACTAGTTTATGGAATGAGTTCAAAGATGATTTGAGAAACGTTTTATGAAAAACGTTACAAAAGGTTATACTTATCGATTTATGAAATGATACGAGAAATGCTTTACGAAAAAGTATTTCTATTGAATGAACTGAGTTGCGAAAGTTTGTATTGTCACGCCCCGCACTCCTCGGTGCGCCACATCCCTCGCAAAGGTCGATTCGTGTGCGACGCCCTAGGACGCGTCGCCGACCCAAACCCAACACAGAGACTTAAAGCACATGCGGAAGTAATTAAAACCACCCGAACACTAAAATACACCTAACCAAGGATAACCATACTACAACCAGTACGGATAATTATACACTTACTTTGACATCGGGAAACATATACAATATTCGTATACAGCCCACACTCAAAAATCAAAAGCGGGTACATGGCTCGGCAATCAAGCACCATATCTAGCCGGGGCTCCTCCCAAAACGTTTCAGTGCACCTGGCATCCTCGAGGTTGGGGGTCTGAAAAATCGGTTTTCAACAACCGTGAGAATAAATCTCAGTGAGTAATTCCCTAAACATAAACTAGGCTAACGTGCACCTCCTGACAGGTTAATTAAACACGCTAAGCAGTGTATCATTAAATAACCATAAATTCATAGGCTCACGGCCCAAATCATTTATATCACAGCCCTGCAGGTTAGGCAATTTATCAACAATAATCACGTACAACTGTTGTACATGTACTCAAGAAACCATCTCGGCACACAATTGCCATTATCAGGAATAAATCAAATAATTCCGACCCGAAGGCCAACAGTTGGATAAACCGACCCGAAGGCCCGACCCGAAGGCCACAGCTGTATAAATCGACCCGAAGGCCCGACCCGAAGGCCAACAGTTGTATAAACCGACCCGAAGGCCCGACCCGAAGGCCACAGCTGTATAAATCGACCCGAAGGCCCGACCCGAAGGCCAACAGTAATGTTATGCACAATGAATGCCAATTTTCTCACGAGCACATGATCATCAAATGGCAATTAGATGCGCATTTCAACATGCCCAATCAATTCAACAATTCAATTTAGCCACGGCATGTAATTCACACACTACTTTAAGTCGATCACACGAATATGTGGCATAGCAACGTCCCAATTGGGCCTCCACAAACAACAATCGGCGATAATCCATCATCCCGGCACACCCGGCAATCACTTAGTCCAACTTCCAACTTGTCGATTTCTAATCCACCGAAGTCCCAAAGCGGACAGCCACTATTCAATTTACCACGCAATAAGCTCAATTCACATTTCAATATGCCCAGCCAAAATACTAACATGACCATGAAAGCAATTCAAGGCACTCTTGCACGGCACGTAAATCACACATATAATTAACACAATTTGATCAACATGAATTCATGCACCCGAGGCCTGCCAAGCTCCTCCATTCTTAGTCATACTAAGCATGTCACAACATTACCGAATCACTTCCGATCGAGGACAATATAGTCACTAACTCGGTCTTTCCAATAATTCCGCCAATTACACCACTAAACCTCAAATCAATCGCTCCTCGCCCAACACGAATCGGGCCATGGACAGTCACTAGTCCACTATTTCTAGGCTATCGATTATCATCAAAACGTTCCATTTGACTCCCCAAAATATCATCCAAATCCGCCACCACGAGGACCAAACTGGGCGTGCTCTATAATTCCCAATTGAACCCGAATTTAACTTGAACTTAGGCCGATTCAATTCAACGCTACCAGCCATCGCACAGCCCAATCTAAGCCTCCAAACCTCCATTAAAATTATCACACTAAGCCTCGAAGCATCCACAAGATCAGCCATCATACGGTCCACAATTTTCATCCGCCAAGTCCACAAATTCTATCCGAATCGAAGCGCCCAAACTCAGTCGACTCACAACACACTACAGGCCTCTAAATTTCAATTAAATTCTCACCCTAAGTCTTGAAATCAGCCACAATATCCACCTCCAAATTTTTTTCCACAATTTAACCCCTAAAACACCCTAATTACCCCTAAAACCTGTCTAGGAATGCAATTAATCATAATTAGGGTTTAGGGTCAAACTCACCGGGTGTCCTAAGCTTCAAACCGAGCCAAACACGCGGCGATGGCGACTGGACAGCGGCAACCCCACGCCGGAACAGTAACGGCGGCGGTGGCTCCGGCGAACGGCGCGAACAAAGCCGACGAACTAGACGATTCCGCGGCTTAGGGAGTGGGAAGGGACACGGCCAGAGAGTGTGGGATGGCTGAACGAGGCTAGGCGAGACGGTGGTGGCGGCGGAACAGCTCCGGCGACGGCGGAGCTCCTCCGGCGAGCGGCGGAGCTCCTCCGGCGAGCGGCGGCTTGGGCGTCCAGAACAGGGGAGCGTCGGGGAGGAAGAGGAATCGGAGAGGGGAGGTGGTGGCGGCCAAGGGGGGCAGCAGGGCGGCGGAGGTGACTGAGGGGAGCGGCTGGGTGGCTGAGGCGGGGCGGCAGAGGCCGGAACGGCGGCACGCGGCGGCGGCGAGGTTGGAAGCCCTAAACAGGGGAGGGCTTCGGGGGAGAGAAAAACAGGGAAGAAGGGGGTCGCGCAGCAGCCGGGGTGGCGCGGCGGCGTCTCAGGTGGCCGGACGGAGCTGGGCAGAGCAGCCGGCCGAGCCGCGGAGCGCGGGCGAGGGGCGGCCGCGGCGGCGAGCTTACTGCTCGCGTGAACAGGGAGAGGGGAGGAGAGAGCCAGGGGGTGTTCGGCGGTGACGGTGGCGGCGGAAGGGGAAGCTGGGGTGGCGTGACAGTGCCAGGCGGCGGTGGCTGGGCCGGCGAGGACAAGCCGGCGCCGGTCGGGCAGCAAGAAGAAGCAGCAGAACAGCGCTCGTTCGGGAAGGGTGAACCAGCGAAGAAGAAGAAGAAAAAGGGAGAAAGGAAAAAGAGAAAAGAAAAGAAAAAGGGGAAAAGAAAAGAGAGAGGAGTGGGTGGGTGTCTGACATGAAGGGGGAGACGTGACCGG
This sequence comes from Syzygium jambos, assembly GCA_031216235.1. Classification (NCBI taxonomy): domain Eukaryota; kingdom Viridiplantae; phylum Streptophyta; class Magnoliopsida; order Myrtales; family Myrtaceae; genus Syzygium; species Syzygium jambos. The sequence goes on along the minus strand of CM062221.1, from coordinate 21,826,327 downwards.
AAGGGGGGGAGAGAACGTCCGCGGTCAGAGAGAGAGAGAGAGAGAGAGAAAGGGGGGAAATTAAAAAAATAAACTTCATTTTTATATTAAACGCAAACCGAGGGTCCAAATTTAAAACCGAAAATGGTCTACCGGTCCTAAATAGGCCTCGCACATAAAAAGAGACAAAGGCCAAATTAATTAGATCAAATCATAACGAGGGAGGTCTACTAGTCCAAATTCACACTTGGTCAAAAACTCCCATTTTTCCTTCATTCCTGAAAATCTCTATACCGGCCACATTAATATTGACACCGTCCAATTTATTTCGTCCTAAAACTCTCGAAAATCGACTACCAAGTTCAGGGTCTAAATAACGACGAAAATTCGATCGAGTGCGATTCTAGCGAAATCTCTAATTTAAAATAATAACCGAGAGTGATCAGTTCTCGGGCGAGATTTTACTATAAGCACACTGACAAATTAAGCGTTTTATAAATCCCAAAAATGGGCCGAAATTCGGGATGTCACATGTATGATTGGTTTGTGAAATGTATTGTGGATTATTGGATTTCTGATATTGAAAGATGATTGTTTGATGCTTAATATCGCTGTGAGCCCAATGAGAGGCGTTGGGGGTATGCATACTAGTTTAGGATATCCTTCTAGGCCGAGCCACCGGCTTTGTAGGTGGAGACCTTGCCAAGGGGAGAATCTTGGCAGCCTTGTCACAAGACTTTGTGTCATGACCATGGTTTGATATTGAGCAATAGATTGATCGATGGATAGACCATCGATGTGTTTTCTGCTGTGCCAGGGCAAATCCTTGAGAGTGATGGCAGTGCGGCTGCGAATCAAAAAGGGTAATATCAGGTCGGGTTGAGGGATGGCAGTGCGGCCGTGCCTCTACCCCGAACGAGCTCTTTTATGACGAGATTAATCAATGAACATGATCATTGATGATTGAATTGTGATGTTGTACCAAATGAACATTTTCTGGTTTGTATCAAGTTTTGTGAAAAAGGAAATAACTCATATTTGATATGATATGTATATGATATTGTGGATTTAAATTATGAGTTTTCAACATTTTATATATGCATAGTGGTTGCTCGATCTGCTTAGAAGAGATACGCACTACTTACTGAGCTGTCATTGTTTTTTTTTTGGTAAGGACTGAGCTGTCATTGTTCACCCCCTCTTTTTCCAATCTTTCAGGTTCTTTGTTTAGCAACCAATAGAGCGAGAGTGTTGTCATGGGCAATTTTGGGCGATTTGAGGCTGCGACCTTCAGGTGGAAGGACGGCTGTGTCATCCCCCATCCTGATAGATTTCAGAGTGTGACAGAATCAATCTAGGGTTTGATTGATTGGCTTAATCAATTAGTGATTCACTCTGATTTTCTATCTTTGTATTATTTCCTTTTATTGTCTACACATTACAATATAAATACATGTATAGACATCATACAAAATTCAATTAAGAGAAATACAAAGAAATTCTCCAAACTCTCTTCTTTAATTCGGGTCACCAAACCTCGACACTTTCCATGATTTGCTCAAAACCCTCAGGATCACACCTCTGACTCCATTTGCTGAACAAGACTTCTTGAACATGTTCTTCAAGGATACCTACAAACCGATCCCTAATGAGTACAACCTCAAGCTTGCGATATTGTTGTGTCATCTCGAGAACTTCGAGCTGGACAAGGTGAAGGTCGTTCATTATTGTGCTGCGGGGTCAAAGCCATGGATTGGGACAAGGAAGAGAATACGAATCGGGACAATATCAAGACGCTAGCGAAGAAGTGGTGGGATATCTACAGCGAGGAGTCCATGGAACATAAGAATATGGAAGAGAAAATGGATCGGGACAATATCAAGACGCTAGCGAAGAAGTGGTGTGATATCTACAGCGAGGAGTCCTTGGACTATAAGAACATGGTTGCTAGGGGTGAAGCAGAGAAGCAAACGAAATGGGATCGATTCCCTGCGGCGTTGGTAGAGGCCAGAGATTTTTGCTACGTGACCGCTTTGTCCACAGCCTGGTTGTTTCGGTTTTGGGGTTTGATTGTTAGTGTGTAGAGCAATAATAGAGTCGGATATGATTGGAATTGCTAGCTCTTTGTTTTTTTCCTTGAAAGGGAAGAGTTTTATTCTCCCTTTCATTTCCTTGATTTAGGGTCTTAAGATACAGATTTCTCTCTCGTTTTTTTATTTTTTGCTTTCTTTTGTTGAGTGATGTGTACGAATATATGTTAAACGAAATTTCAAGTTAATATATCCTATATTTGTACCATATCTATAGTCGTAAATTTTTTTAAAGTACAGTAAATCTCAATGGATACCAATTCATATACCATTATATAAAGATAGTATTGGTAATTTGTTTGTAAAACAAACTTAGAGGTGCTTTCTCCCACATCGAAAGGATGTGAGTGAACACTGGACAAGATTTGGCACTAATAAATGATCATTATTTTTTATTTATTGAATTTCCAATTTATTATTATAAAATAACTGTTTTGTCATATTGAAACAGTATGACTATTCGCAATAAAGTGTCGGTTATTTTTTAATAATTAATTTCGAATTTTTATTTTTCACCTAACGGTTATTAGGCACTCTTACAACTTTTGGAAGGTTGTATTTATTCGGTTGAAAGGTTGCATTTGTTCAACGTATAAAATATTTCAACGTTTTGTTCATATAAAAGAACTACCATTTTTCATTTTTTCGAAAAGATATACTGCCATTGTTTTCTATTGTTTCCCTTGAGAGATCTTGGAGAAGTATCAGAATTGCTATATGATATTTTCAATCGAGATTTTGTTGTATCTTGGAGGATTTTTGCTGGTAACCATTAGTAATAATTCTTTAAAGAGAGTATTATCATGCCTCAAAGTCTGACTTCATTGTTCTTCTCAATTCTCGTGTACATTTTTCCTGGCAGATAATGGAGAAACGCAAAAACAAGCAGCATCAAATTTTCTATAATCTGATTTTGGTAGAGTGAAGGAAAGGCGCTATGAAAGAGTCTTTGGATTAAGACTAAAACTCCATTGCTCGGCAGTTGATAGAAAGTATAAAAAGAGACAAATTTCAGGAAAAAAGATCAAATAAAAATATTACTAAATAAGAGGTGGAGTTGGTGATCAGATATCAGCCGCACTTGCATTCTTTCTGCACTTTCTAGAAAAAAATGATTCTCCTTGTCGTTCTTCATCCCTTCAAGGAGGTTGCTCTTGCTCTGCAGTTCGTGATCCACACCATCAGCGCTCTTACTGCAGAGCCCGCTTCAATATCCATTTCAAAACGCTGACACTGGTCCACGTGGACCGGCATGGCAAAGCCACGTGGCATCATATGCACAGTTGGATGTGAAGGACCTCAGGCATTGATCGGACCCAATCTTTCGGTCCATAGGTGTTAAAATGTAACGTGGAAACTAATCAAATCTTGCAATTAAATCGGTACGAAATCACTAGAGAAATAAACGAGAAACAGGAAAATGCATAAGAGGTTTATGTGATTTGATCCGAGTATTGATACCTACTCCACGGGAAAAGATAGCAGGGAATAATCTGATAATAATTGGAGGCAATCGTTCACACGCTCGAGTATTGAATATTTCCTTTTATCTTTCTTTCGGGAACAAGAGGAGTCCAACTCTTGATCTTCATCGAACTTGGAGTTCCAATATTATCTTCAACAGAAAACAAACCCTTGAAAAGATTTATAATCTAATTAGAATTCTCGAATTTATTTTTTAACAGATTTTGTTTAACAAATCAGTCTATATCCTCCAATCGGATCGGGTCTTGTACACGGGCCCAAACTCGAGACGTTAAACAGTCGGTATGAAATGGAGCTCCTAAATTCAAGTGGCTATCTCTGAAATGGCTTATATACATTGGATTCTTCCGGAATGAGACCGCACCAAGTCACGATGACTCTAAGATCACGAGGTTTCACACCGTCGATGCAACACGCCTGTCCAAGCAGAAGAAGATTCGTTTCACTCCTTTTAGACTTTTCCCGGTCATTAATTGGCAATAACCCTTTCGTTTCGTGTCGGTACAACCTCGTGCTCGCGATGTTGTGGTATCACCCCGAGAACGTCGAGCTGGACAAGGTGAAGGTAATTCATTATTGTGCCGTGGGGTTGAAGCCGTGGCAGTACACTGGCAAGGAAGAGAACATGGACCGGGACGACATCAAGATGCTGGTGAGGAAGTGGTGGGATATCTACCATGACGAGTCCTTGGACTACAAGAATGTTGTTGCTGGAGATGAAGTGGCGAAGCTAACGAAATGGGATCGATTCCTTGCGGCATTGGTGGAGGCCGGAGCTTTCCGCTTCAACCGCCCCGTCCGCAGCCCAGCTGTGCTTCATTAGGGGTTTTTTTTTTATAAGTGTGTAGAGCAATTATAGAGTCAGCTGCAATTGAAATTGATAACTCTTGCTTTTCCTTGAAAGGGAAAGGTTTTCTTTTCCCTTGCATTTCCTTTGATTTAGGGGTTGAAGATAAAGATTTCTCTTAATCATATTTTTTGTTACCTTTTGTTGAGTGATGTGTACAAATATATGTTAAACGAAATTTGAAATTAAAATATATATCTTTTGGAATTGTGTGTTCCCTTTCACCTCCTTGATTGTGACAGTAACCCACCTCTATAATGACAGACTTATCTTTCAATAAAAGCATAATCCGCTTTTATCACGGGATGTTCAATCCTCTTTTTCATGTTACATGGAGATATCAAAATGCGAAAATTATTAGAAAACCTTTGAATTTAATGCTAGCTAGAAACTCAAAGATTGGTACGTAAATCGATTTATAAAGTAACATGTATCCTTTATATAAGACCCATTCGTTTAAGTATCGTTCATGATCCATCCCCTCGTTTCGAAATCAATTTTCATAATAAAATTTTGCTGTCTAGGATTACTAGATCTTGATGGAGGGGGATACTCTTCTTTAAAAGAGTAAAATACAATTTTTTTTGTTTGTCATGGGCTCTTTAGGATGATAGGTCAACATTCACATCATACGACATTAAACCAATTCTGGATTTTGGTAGAGAGCAATACAGAAGTTATTCTCTCTGGTGATATACGAGGTCGTCATCTTTGAAAGTTTCCAAACTCTCGTTTCTCGGGTCAACAACGTCTCGAAGAAGGCAAGTAGTCACTAATTTATTAGGTAGAAAGACTTCCCGCAGCAAATTAGTATCCCGTGCCTCCTGCAAGCCTTACATTGTCTAGCGAATCTTGTCGTGACATATAAGAAGAATCTCCAAAAGCATCCTCGAACATTCACTTCGACAAAAGCATCTTGTTAGACGGCGAGGTTGGCCCCGTCGGCCGCTGGTGAAGGCGAGCCTCGTTGGCCTCTAGCAAGGTTGCTTGGGCGAGTATCGAACACGTCGAACACTAACGAGTATCGAACTCTTTTTTTCCTCCCTTCATCTTCAACTTTTAACGAGTTAAAAGTTGAAGATGAAGGGAGGAAAAAAAAAGAAAAAAAGGAAAAGAAAGGAAAAAAAACAGATAAATGATTCAAAAAATTATCAAAAAATTATTAAAAATTATCCATGTCAGTGTCGGTCGTGCCACGTAGGATAATCGGTGTCTAAGTCACCATCGGCCAGCCAAAAAATTTTCCCCGACGGCGCACTTCACCATAGCAGCCGATGCATTGAAAAGACGGTTCTTCCTTAATCGTTCATTTGACAAGGTCCCCCGCAAGGCGATCGTTAACAAGTTCCCTAATCGCAATTCGCACCTTGTGTTTCCTAAACCTTGCAAATCGGGTCCTCAATAGGATAGGCAGACATTACTATTTTTATTTATATTGTAGCATTACTACTATTATTCTATTGGACCTCCCGTACTAAAGTGGCTGTTGCATGACGTGCCATGATTATCTCTAACAATTTATCACCTTAATTTTAAAAAAAAATTACTTCCTTAGTCTAGTACATAAACCTCGCATCGCCTCATGCTGACCCCATCAACTCGATCTAAACCAAGTGATTGCAAGCAAAAGCGCACGCAAACACACTTTCCCAGGAACAAAATGGCTCCTATGATCGCTGATGCCGCCGCCGATGCCGCCGTGAAGCCGAAGCTGGCGAACCGACCGAGCTGTGCCTTTGTGACGTTCTTGGCCGGGAACGGCGATTACGTGACGGGTGTGGTTGGGCTGGCCAAAGGGCTGAGGAAGGCGAAGAGCAAGTACCCGCTCGTGGTGGCGGTCTTGCCGGACGTGCCGGAGGCTCATCGGAAGATCCTTGTGAATCAGGGCTGCATCGTGAGGGAGATCGAGCCGGTCTATCCGCCGGAGAACCGGACCCGGTTCGCCATGGCCTATAATGTGATCAACTATTCCAAGCTCAGAATTTGGAAGGTATGTGCTTGCTTTTCAAATGCTTCTTGAGCATGTTAGGAGCTTGTCTCCACGTTGTTGAGCAGTAATTTTGGCCTGCTGATGTTTTGAGCGAGGATTGAAGTGGATCGCATCGTTGATCGGGTTTTCGTTTTGATTGCACAGTTTGTTGAGTACGGCAAGATGATCTACTTGGATTCAGACATTCAAGTCTTTGACAACATCGACCACCTCTTTGATCTCCCAAACGGCTCCTTGTACGCCGTCATGGACTGCTTCTGCGAAAAGACCTGGAGTCACACCCCTGGGTACGATATTGGTTACTGCCAACAATGCCCCGGCAAGGTCCACTGGCCCGACCATATCGTTCCTAGGCCGCCTCTCTACTTCAACGCCGGCATGTTCGTGTACGAGCCGAACCTCAAGACCTACCGCAAATTGCTCAACGCCCTCAAGATCACACCTCCGACTCCATTTGCTGAGCAAGACTTCTTGAACAAGTACTTCAGGGACGTTTACAAACCAATTCACAACGTGCACAACCTCGTGCTCGCGATGCTGTGGCATCATCCCGAGAACGTCGATCTCGACGCGGTCAAGGTCTGCCGGGTCGAAGCCGTGGCTGTACACGGGCAAGGAGGAGAACATGGATAGGGACGACGTCAAGATGTTGGTGAATGGTTGGTGGGATATTTTCGACGACGATTCATTGGACTATAAAAACGTGGTGGCGGCTGAGGAAGCGGCGAAGAAAGAGATATGGGAGCGCATCTTCACGGCGCAATCGGAGGAGGCCGGAGTGCACTGGATAACCGGCGCACCCGCGGCATAGATGTAGAGAGTTAGGACATGTGCTTATTTTGCTTGAATAAAAGCACAGTTGTATTGTAACGTTGTAATTTCCCTTGAATTCCCTCATTTTGCCAATACGACATCCTTAAACAAATTGGTCAAGCACCCGACAAAGTTAACCTGATTGTTGTGCTGATCCAGCATCAATTCCACCAATTGCTCGAACTCGATCCTCGGATCTTGTCCCAATCACCTTCTTCAAATAGCCAACGTACGCCTGAAGCCCTTCGTCCTCCAGCCCCAGCGGGCGACACAGCCGAACGAAGCGGAGAACCGTGGCGTGATCCCGCTCGCTGATCCACGGCGGCAGCCAGCCGCTTCCTCACGATCCCCTCGAGCTGCTTCTTCGAGGCCATCATCTGGTCCCACCCGCGCGGATCCCGCCTGTACTTGGCGTCGATCTGCAGGAACATCTCGACGCACTTGGCGGCGTACTCGTAGTCCTCGTGGCCGAGCGCCTTGCGGGCCCCCTCGATGCAGTCGTTCCTCTCGACGGTGGCGTCGAGGTGGAGGAGGGTGGAGTTGACGCGGGACTGGGCGAGGTCGAGCTCGCTGACCTGGTCGGCGAGGAGGGAGGTGGAGCGGACGTTGGAGAGCATGTGGTCGGAGTCGGAGCGGACGAGGTCGAGGACGGCGGAGGAGCGCTGGAGGTGGAGGAGGTGGCGGTCGAGGTCGGCGCGGCAGGAGAGGAGGGAGGGGTGCGCTGGTGGGCGATGCACTCGTGGAGGAGGCGGGTCATGGCGCCGGCGTCGGTGAGGGCGCGGACGTGGGCGAGGCCCTCGGGGCCGCCGAAGTGGACGGAGGACGAGGAGAGGAGGCCGTCCTCCGCCGGGGGCGGCGGCGGAGGATCCTCTAGCGGGGCGAGGGGCAGCGGCGACGCCATCGTCATCGTCTTCGCCGGCGGCGAGAGAGAGAGAAATAGGGAAAGACGAAGATGGAGTTGGATCTCGGGAAGGCTCGTGGTTACATGTCTTAACCTTGGGACGTCAAAGTAGAGCGTAGGGTCATTGGTTCGAGGATGGCTCAGTTTGAGTCGGATCCGATCCCTTTTAGTATTAGGATCGGTCTAGAAACCCGTGACTCTTTCAATTTTAATTAGAGTTTACTTTAAAATGATAATAATAAAGTAATTTTATGGCTCCAAATGATGTTATTTTCTTAGATAAGGATTGAACTAAATCTTATCTTCTTAAACAAAATCTTTGACTAAATCCTATTGTCATAAATGAAGATGACTCAGTTTGAATCGGATCCGGTCCCATTTAGTATTAGGGTCAGTCTAGAAACCCGTGACTCTTTCAATTTTAATTAGAGTTTACTTTAAAATGATAATAATAAAGTAATTTTATGGCTCCAAATGATGTTATTTTCTTAGATAAGGATTGAAGTAAATCTTATCTTCTTAAACAAAATCTTTGACTAAATTCTATTATCATAAATGAGGATGGCTCAGTTTGAATCGGATCCGGTCCCGTTTAGTATTAGGGTCGGTCTAGAAACCCGTGACTCATTCAATTTTAATTAGAGTATACTTTAAAATGATAATAATAATGTAATTTTATGGCTCCAAATGATGTTATTTTCTTAGATAAGAATTGAAGTAAATCTTATCTTCTTAAACAAAATCTTTGACTAAATTCTATTGTCATAAATGAGGATGGCTCAGTTTGAATCGGATTCGATCCCTTTTAGTATTAGGATTGGTCTAGAAACCCGTGACTCTTTCAATTTTAATTGGAGTTTACTTTAAAATGATAATAATAATGTAATTTTATGGCTCCAAATGATGTTATTTTCTTAGATAAGTATTGAAGTAAATCTTATCTTCTTAAACAAAATCTTTGACTAAATCCTATTGTCATAAATGAGGATGGCTCAGTTTGAATCGAATCCGATCCCTTTTAGTATTAGGATCGGTCTAGAAACCCGTGACTCTTTCAATTTTAATTGGAGTTTACTTTAAAATGATAATAATAAAGTAATTTTATGGCTCCAAATGATGTTATTTTCTTAGATAAGGATTGAAGTAAATCTTATCTTCTTAAACAAAATCTTTGACTAAATCCTATTGTCATAAATGAGGATGGCTCAATTTGAATCGAATCCGGTCCCATTTAGTATTAGGGTCGGTCTAGAAACCCGTGACTCTTTCAATTTTAATTGGAGTTTACTTTAAAATGATAATAATAAAGTAATTTCATGGCTCCAAATGATGTTATTTTCTTAGATAAGGATTGAAGTAAATCTTATCTTCTTAAACAAAATCTTTGACTAAATTCTATTGTCATAAATGAGGATGGCTCAATTTGAATCGGATCCGGTCCCGTTTAGTATTAGGGTCGGTCTAGAAACCCGTGACTCTTTCAATTTTAATTGGAGTTTACTTTAAAATGATAATAATAAAGTAATTTCATGGCTCCAAATGATGTTATTTTCTTAAATAAGGATTGAACTAAATCTTATCTTCTTAAACAAAATCTTTGACTAAATTTTATTGTCATAAATGAGGATGGCTCAGTTTGAATCGGATCCGGTCCCGTTTAGTATTAAGGTCGGTCTAGAAACCCGTGACTCTTTCAATTTTAATTAGAGTTTACTTTAAAATGATAATAATAAAGTAATTTTATGGCTCCAAATGATGTTATTTTCTTAGATAAGGATTGAAGTAAATCTTATCTTCTTAAACAAAATCTTTGACTAAATTCTATTGTCATAAATGAGGATGGCTCAGTTTGAATCGGATCCGGTCCCGTTTAGTATTAGGGTCGGTCTAGAAACCCGTGACTCTTTCAATTTTAATTAGAGTTTACTTTAAAATGATAATAATAAAGTAATTTTATGGCTCCAAATGATGTTATTTTCTTAGATAAGGATTGAAGTAAATCTTATCTTCTTAAACAAAATCTTTGACTAAATTCTATTGTCATAAATGAGGATGGCTTAGTTTGAATCGGATCCGATCCCGTTTAGTATTAGGGTCGGTCTAGAAACCCGCGACTCTTTCAATTTTAATTAGAGTTTGCTTTAAAATGATAATAATAAGGTAATTTTATGGCTCCAAATGATGTTATTTTCTTAGATAAGAATTGAAGTAAATCTTATCTTCTTAAACAAAATCTTTGACTAAATTCTATTGTCATAAATGAGGATGGCTCAGTTTGAATCGGATCCGATCCCGTTTAGTATTAGGGTCGGTCTAGAAACCCGCGACTCTTTCAATTTTAATTAGAGTTTGCTTTAAAATGATAATAATAAAGTAATTTTATGGCTCCAAATGATGTTATTTTCTTAAATAAGATTGAAGTAAATCTTATCTTCTTAAACATCTTTCGGACAAAATCTTTGACCAAATTCTGCATGAAGGTTAAGATTTGTCTACGGATTGTCATAAATGAGGTGGCAGCCTTATCTGACCATTGTCGTGTTAATTAGAAAGTACCCGTTGTTCATTTTTCTAAGATTCCCTCGAAAAGGATGAAGGAGTTTCGAGGCAGGATTAGACCTGTCAAAATGGATCATAAACCCATTTCTTAACCCATTTATTAGTAAATGGGTCATAAATGGGTTAGTTATATTTAGTAAATGGGTCATAAATGGGTAGAAGTCTTATATTAGTGTTAAATGGGTCATAAATGGGTCGCAAATTGGTCATAAATGAGTTTACAACTGATTTAAACTCAACGCATTTCTCTCACCCTCACTCAATCTTGCACTCACTCATTCTGCACTCTCATTTCAGCTTGGATATGAATTTTCCTATATTTAATTAAATATGGAAGTATTTTAGCAATATGGGTCTAATCGGGTATGGGTTGGATATGGGTCGGGTCGGGTATGGGTCAACAAAATTGCATTGCGCATAAATGGGTCATAAACGGGTTAATGGGTCAATTTGGGTCGGACCATTTATGACCCGACCCAAACCCAACCCGATCCACCCATTTGACAGGTCTAGGCAGGATCCAAAGAGATGCCCTCCTCAAAAAAGAACGGAAAAACAAGACTTAACCCTCCTCTTCAATCTGCTCAACTTGCTTCCCGTTACGCTGATTTCCAAACACATGAAAGCAAAACACGTCACTGCCACGTCATCACTTTGTAAACCAGAACTAGTAAACGTTCGATAAGTCTGAAATTACTCTTAGATAGATGGGCTATCTCGATTTAAATGTCTTCACAATCAATCACATTACTTTTTTAACGAATTTTTAATTGGTTATTTTTAATAACTGGAGCTTTCGCTCCTTACACTGTGAATGAATCCCAGATCTTTGTTTGAAACATGTATATAAATGAAAAAAATTGTTTAAAAAGTCTTAAATCTATTGTACGGCAGCCAATTTAATTATAAATCTTTCAATTATATCAATTTAGTCATAAATTCATCTATTTAGATTTTCTAGCCAATTTGTGGCTGAAAATGGCTTACGTGGCAGTTCAGTCACGCCGACCATCCCACGTGGCACAACCGGTGCCGACGTTATAAATTTTTTTAATTCTTTTAGTTTTTTTCATTTTTTCTTCTTTTTTCCTTTCCTGCTCTTTTTTCTTCTTTTTTTTCCTTTTCCCTCTAGTGGTCTAGCGACCGACGGAGGAAGAAAGAAAAATAAAAATAAAAAAGAAAAGATAAAAATGATAAAAAGATTTAAAAATAAAAAAATTGCAAATGTTATCCACACAAGCACCAACAGTGCCATATAAGACAGCCACGTCAGCGAATTTCGATTAAAATTGATCGGAAGGACTAAATTAACAAATCACCAAAACATTTAAAAGTGAATTTGCACAATTAAAAACTTGGTTTAATACTAAATTGGCACAACAGAAAGGTTTAAGACTAATTTGACCGCCATACAATAGGTCTAGGACTTTGTGGACACTAGTGGACTCGGTGGCGGCTCCACCTACAGATAAGAAACTAGTTCGTGCGGTACAGTTGGCTCGAGGCATAGCAATCGTTGGATTGTCTAGGTCCGATGTGGGATCCATGAGATCGGACCTAGACAATCCAGGGGATCACATTCACTAGGCCTCATGTGCAGTTAATAATTATGCTGTACCAAGTACAATTTTCCATAAATGTAGACATATTGTTTAAATTATTTATCAATTTGACTCGCGGAGATTTCAGAGGTCCGCTAAAATTTTCAAGTAACAAATGTGACCTTAACAAGTCCAACTTACATCCCCACCTAGCTCTTAAGATGCTTCACACAAAAAGTTGAAAATTAATTATTCTCATATATGTCTACAAACGCATTCTTGCATGTGATATAATTCATTAACTTGCAAAAATTGCGACACTTGCTTTCACGAGATTTTAGGTACTATATATGCTTGTATATACCGTAAAATCCACTTTTTAATTCATGGCATAAAAGTATGAGATTATTCCAACATATTAAAAATACCTATCGTTCTTTTTATATTTATAAGCAATATAAATAATTATTTTATAAAATGTTATTAAATTATTTATTTTTCACGGAATAAATAAATATTTCAAAGTCTCACCGACATCAGTTCCTCAGCCTCATCCACCTCAAAAGGAGCAATACGGCCAATGAGAAAAACACTTCGATGGATTCAGGTGTGATTGCGCAACAACTGGAGCGGTACACCGCCTGCAATTTCAACTTCCCTGAGTGGTGCCCAACTGTAAAGGGTATTGGGACATATCCTCTTTTATAATTTCAAGTGGGATTCATGCCGTTCGTGAATTTCTTACCAATCCGTGTACTATCGATGGATGCACCAACTAGTTATAGCTCCAATCAAATATTTCGTAACGAATGTGAGGAGCTCTTATGGTAATGCCCGGAAATTATGATTGCGCTCGGTTACCCGTCGCCCATTCTTCTACTAATAACAACTAAAATCAATGCGCACGATGCCACAAACTCGTGTTATCCCTAGCATTATACTAGGAATAACCGTAATAACTAAACCCGCCTCCAATTCAATGCGAGAATGAAATATTGTTCCGATTTGAGAAAATTTGGAAATTGACATGATAGTCTAAATAAGATTTGTTGGGTCCACAAGTTCCACATTGCTTTACCTCGAAAACGTTAGTTTGTATGCAGCAATACTTGCTAAGCTGGTTTTTTACAAAAGTTAATACCATAAAAAATCCCAACCGGTAAATCTGTGACAAATTTACTACGGATAATTTTTTGATCACAAAAAACCTCAAATTAGTATATATGTGACAAATTTACCCTAAACTAAACTTTTTGACTACTAAAAACCCCAAATTGGTATAATTGTGATAAATTTACCATTCATTAGTTTCTATTAAATTGGATTAATACCACGAAAAATCACAAAGTTATACACATGTGAAACTCCAATTGGTATACTCGTCAATTATTACGATGCCTAAAGAGAGTGCAATGATCGCTTTAGTAAAACCATTCTACCGGAGGCCCATAGGGCCTGCTTAAAAAGTTCAAAATGGATGAGCAAGCTTCGAATTGCAATAATCAAATTATAGAAACTCGTTGCGTTGCGTTCCGTCCACTTGAATGTAACAGTACTTCGTCTTCGCTAATATGGCGGACTTGTCTTTGACTAAAAGTATAATCCTCTTTTACCATGGGATGTTTTATCCTCCATCAAGGTTCCATAAGATGATTTTTCAGTTAAAACAACGTTATTTTTATTTCACTTAAGTTACGTGAGCATCATGTCGATAACATTTGCTTTTCGGTATCAATGTAGGCCGATTTTTAACAGTTCTCATTCACAGAATTCTAACGAGGAAGAGGTAAATGTGTCACACAGGTATGAGTTTGGAATTTTCGGTCTCACGTGAAAAAAAAAGAGATTATGGTAAATATATTACAGTGAGTATAGTTTAAGATTTTTGGTGTCTTTTGTCGTAAGATTAATTCGAAGGCTTAAGGCTCCGATGAATTTCATGAAATAGATTTAGGAGTAATCGTGCAATTTATCACAGGTGCCCTCTTGCGCCACGTCTCCCCTTGCGCCGTCCTTTGAACGAGGAGTGGACACGTGGAATCTGGTGCGGGGTGGGACCCATTTGGGCCGCGCGGCGGGCGCTTCAAAAGATACCGGCGAATTTCTCAGTCAGCTTGTACATTTACGAATCAACTACGTATACATGATCGCCTCCTTCCCACTCTTTCATTAATGAAATAAAAATTCCATCGAGCGCTATCTATATAAAGTTCAATTGGCCCAAGTTCATTCGCCTAGGCTCGATTCATTTCGTGAAAAACATAGTGTCTTTTAAGACTGTTTTACGAGAAGATATTTTTCAGGAAAATAATGATATTTTTCGGTGTTCGACTGAAACCTAAAAACGAACTAAAATATTTTCCGCCGTTTGGTATCTAATTTGATTTTCCGAAGAAAATTACCAAAAAATTCGATTCTTTAAATTTTTAATTATTTTTGTGTTGTTTTCTTTCTTTTTCTTTTTTCTCGAGCTTGAGCCTCGCTTGATCAAGCGAGGTGGAGCTCGCCCGAGGCCGACGAGCTCCACCTCGCCGGAATCTAGTGAGCTTGAGTCTCGCCAGCCTGTGGCAAGGCTCGAGCTCGCTTGTGGTCAGTCGCCGGCCTGCCGCTGCCATGGCTAGCGACCAACAGAGGAAGAGGCAAAAAGAAAAAGAAATAAATGGAAAAGAGAAGGAAAAAAATTAATATAATAATTAAAAACTAGATTTTTTCAAATAAAAAAAGTAAAGAAGAAAATAAAAAATATTAAAAAAAAGAAAAAGAAAAGGTGTTTGGTGAAAGAAAGTTCTTGGTTTAGAGATGAAAGAAAGAGGATAGAAAATATTTGCCGCTTTCTGAAAAGCGAAGAATAATTTCTTCACTTTTGAAGATGTTTTTTTTCATTTGTGGAAAATATTTTTCTTAACTAATTTATTTTTCGTGAATCGAAAGCTGAAAAACGTTTTCCTTAAAACGAACGGAGCCTTGATGTTTGAAAAGCTTATGTGGCGAAATTCAAGTGATCTTGCACCATGTTACTCTCTATGATGACGAGAGAAAACTCACTCTAAATTTGTAAATTTCATGTGTCCATCTAACAAACCTAATGTTTTAAAAGAGAAGCATTATTTGCACCAAACGGTACGAGGAATATAACATTTACTCCGCATTTTTTTTTTTGGTCGAAATTTCTCCGCATTTGATCCCTACAAAAATTTATTGCTTAATCACTGGCATGTTATATTAAGATGAACTCCTCGGCAAGTTAGATTAAGATGAAGCGGATGATTACATATAGATGATTAGTAGCGGTTCAAGGTTAACATAGATAATGTCAATTGATGAAGCGATATACGATGCTTATTCAACAAGTCCATCGTCATCTTTCAATGAAGCGATTCTATGTTTCAAGGAAAAATACCGACTTTCCATCTGAAATTGAAGATCTATGCTTCAATTTTTTGGCTTGGAAATCAGATATCGTTCTTTTGGATCCTACCAACTGCGTCCAATTGCAGAACCTTGTCTAACGCAAACTCTCCATCCCACTCTCAGAAAACCACAGACCTTTCCTACCTAAGATATATGGCTCCCGTCATCGCCGCCGATGCTGCCACTAATGGCGTCGCGAAACCGAAGACCGAGAGCCAGCCTGGCCGGGTCTATGTCACTTGCTTGGCTGGGAATGGCGATTAAGTGCATGGTGTGGTTGCTTTGGCCAAGGGGCTGAGGAAGGCGGAGAGCAAGTACCCGCTAGTGGTGGCGGCCTTGCCGGACATGCCGGAGGATCATTGGAAAATGCTGGTGGATCAAGTCTGTATCGTGAGGGAGATCAAGCCGGTTCATCTGCCGAAGGACCTGACTCAGTTTGCCATGGCCTACTATGTGATCAATTACTCCAAGCTCAGGATTTGGGAGGTATGCTCAGCTTATAAGTTTGTTGTTTACTTTCGTCTCTATCTAGTTTTCGTTTACTAATGTCTGGTCCTTCAGGCTGGTCATTGAATGGTTTGCTCTAAGGAAAAAGAGGGAACGACTTTTCAGATTTTCAATTGTAGGTTTGCAGAGATTTATGTTGATTAGGAGACAACAAGCAGATGATCTATTTCACCAACGGTTACTAGTTCTCGGAGTACAGCAAGATGATCTATTTGGACGGAGACATCCAAGTCTTCCACAACATAGACCACCTCTTCGACCTTCCCGGACGGCTTCTTCCGCGCGGTCATGGACTGCTTCTGTGAGAAGACTTGGAGTCAGACCAAACAGTACCGAATCGGGCATTGCCAACAGTGCCCAGAAAAGGTCCAATGGATTGCCTACCACGGTCCAAAGCCGTCACTTTACTTCAATGCCGGCATGTTCGTGTTTGAGCCAAACTGCAAGACGCACCGCAATTTGCTCAAGATCACGTCTCTAAGGATGCGTTTGACAACTTTCCAAATAATAATTGATTCTGTTATTTTGTTCTCAGAATCAGTTTGGGAACAGAAATCCGTTTATTAAATATTTTGTGCCTGGACACAATTTTGCTAAAATTGTGCCCAAAATCAGTTTTTGAACGGAATCAAGAAGCAAAAAAAAGTAGCTTATTGATTCTGGAACAATTTTTCCGGAATTGATTCTTCTTGTTTTTCTTCTTTTTTTTTTGCTTTGTTGTTGTTCTTTGGCCTGTCGCCCACCACCTGCAGGCCACCGACGACCGACCACAGGCCAGGGCCGACGAGGGTCCCCCTCACCGCCTGGGTGAGGGCGGCTCGTGGCCTTGACGGCGAGGCCTTGCCTAGCCAAGGCGAGGCCGACCTCACCGTCGCGACCGGCGAGGCTAGCGGCGAGGGCGGCGGTGAGGGCCGCAACGCCCTCGCCGGCCCTGGCCTATGGCCGGTCGCCGGCGTCGGCGGCCGGTCATGGCCAAGGAAGGAAAGAAAAAAAAAGAAATAAATATTAAACAATTCAAAATATTATTAATGAAAAGAAAATTTGTATAGTTACCAAACGCATTTCTGTTTTTTTTCTATTCTAAGAACATAAATTTTGGGCAGTTACCAAATGTCTTCAAATGCTTAGAAATTATTCCGGGAGCAGAATTAAAAAGAATCATTTCTGCTCAAAATTTATTTTTGGGCACAAAATGATTGTCATGCACAGCCTGACTCTTTTTACTGAGTTAAGACTTCCTGAACACGTACTTCAAGGACATATACAAGCTAATTCCCAATGTGTATTAACCTTGTGCTGGCGATGTTGTGGCGTCATCCCGAGAAAGTCGAGCTCGACAAGGTCAAGGTCGTCCATTATTGCGCTGCAGGGTCCAAGCCATGGCGGTACACGGGCGAGGAGATAAAAATGGACAGGGACTATATCAAGATGCTGGTGAAGAAGTGGTGGGACATTTACCACGATGAGTCCCTTGGACTATAAAAATATTGTTGCTTGAGACAAAGCTGCGAAGCGAGGGAAGTTGGAAAGGCTCCTCGCGGTGCTGTTCGAGCCCGAAGTCGCGCCTTACATGACCGCCCCCGTCTGCCGCGTAGCTGTTAAAGAGCTCAGGGGATGTCAAATAAGTTTGTGATGGGATTTTAGTGCCTCAAGTGCAGTTTGGAGTTGATATTTTTCTTCCTTTAAATGAAAGCTCTTTGTACCCCGGCCTTACATTTACTTGATTTCTAGGGGTCTGAAGTGAATTTCTCTACATTTTTTTACTGTTTACTTTGATAAACTCAAATGATATATTCGGTTGTAGATTGGACATGATTTCCTTTTGCTACACATGACACGGTGTAGATTACGCAATGATCAAAATCAGCTATCTATACTCATCTTATTCATTCACGCCTTTGCCTCACGTGATCGAATGACTCTGGCTTGTAAATCACGGCCGAAGTCGGAATTTGAGAGGTCGTACGATGAGCTGATTCGTGAGTGAATGTTAGATGCCTTACTGTTTTGCGCTGTAATGTATCTTTCCATGGAACGAAACTGTTGGGATATTGCACTTTTATCTGTAATCCGTAACAAATTGCAGAGTGCTAAGTAAGTGTGACCCCTGATAATCTTCTCAATGCCCTTTAGGGTTAACAGTTCTTTTTCTCTGTAATGGACTTTTCGACATAATGTCTAAGAAATATCCACAAGCCAAAACCTCCAACTCACAACTTTGTACAGGCCAGGCCATGTTTGTTGCCGTCATCCGAAGAAAATCGAGCTCCGTCGATCGAAAGCCGTCTTCTACCATTCTCAGGGGTTGATGTCAAAGCCGTGGAGTTAACAGGGAAACGAGATAAACAGAGAAGGGTGAGATATGAGAGAAGCTGGACTGATTAACTTCACTTGTGCCATGTAGTGCCTGTTCTTCCTCACAGGTACAAATGCTGGAAGAAGTTTGATATCTCGATCACATTGAAAGTTCAATCAATCACCCCATGATTCTGCTGAGCTTACATGTTTTGGATCAGAAAAACTTCTATAAATCGGACCCTAAGCTTTGGGTCGTAAACGATCAGTATCAACTATAAACTCAGAATACAACTCAAGTTCAAATAATTGGGGGAAAAAAAAAGAGCAGAACAACGAAGCAAGTGCTGAACTGGTGCGGAATTCAAAGTAGAAGAATTAATTATTATATTTATATTTTTGTGAAGCAAAGGGACAAATGGCCTATTAGCTCAGTTGGTTAGAGCGTCGTGCTAATAACGCGAAGGTCGCAGGTTCGAGACCTGCATGGGCCACTTTCCATCTTATTTTTTTCCTTTCCTTCTTTTCACCCCCCAAAACTTCCGAGGACTATTAAAACAAGCACGTAATGCCATATTATTTCCAATTAAAATGGATCAATTTGTCCCCATTGTTTTAAGTTTTTTCATATTAAGGCTTCATAGCTGAACGTATCGACATTTACAGCCTTGGAAAACCTCTCCATATCAAATTAAAAGTTATTTCCGGCCGAAGCACATATCGTACCAGACGATATTAATTCGTTCATTCGTTTTTCTTCTCTCTAACGACTACACTAATGCCGTCTCCTATGAAGTATGGCTGCTCGATTTACTGACATTGTACTGTGCCTGCAGTCTCCTTTGGCTGGTCGAATTGCAGCATGTCAATAGAGAAGAATTTCATCAGACTCATTTGTTCCCCAAAGAACGGTGTATAAACAACTGCTGCCCAAATCCTGTTGAGAAAGAAATTCTCTTGCTTCATTTAGATGGGGGTATGAGCAGATGAATCCCCTCCATCTTCTGCGAAGAGGCTAATCACAGAAGAATTCCGACTGGAAAGAAGTGAGCGTTCATTTTGGAACAGACCGCACAAGGGAAACTCGCTCAAAATCTGCAAAATCTGTCCACCTTTCGAGCCTGCAAAAACCACCAATGTTAAAAACGCGAGCCGAGCATATACAGACAGATATTGGAAAAAACATTTATACATATTCTTCTACAGCGAGTGTCTATACCAATCTAGCGAGGCTAGTGTCACGGGCCAAAAGTTACACGGCGGAGGCGCGAGCCTATGCGGCAGCTAGTGAGCTGGAGCATTGGGCCAGCCTGCTCTCGCTAGATCGTTCTCAAGAATAGAGTAGCAAAATATACAAATCACTTTAGCACAATAACTGGTTTCGGCCTGCCGTGGCCATCATCAGGAGAGCGGCATTAGCTCTCGACCAGTTTGTGCACGGGAGGCCAACCCCGCCTTTAGAAATCCTCTAAATTTATAATCATCACATCCCTGGATTCCTTGCACAAACACTCTGATGCCACTCCGATAAACCAGTTGTATTGACCTTTTGTATTTCTTGCACTTCACTTCGATGCCACAAAGCCCCCACTTTTCAACCCACTTCGGTATGAGAGAAAACAAAACTTGGATGTTCTCCCCTGCCCGATTCCAGCAACACCCTTGTTGCAAGCTATTTTGTTGCTTCCTTGCGTTCTTCAACCATCACCGCCACTCCCATGGGTCTTAGATGAATGGCAAACGCTCGCCCAACAAAATAAGCCACTCAACTCCATTGGTTGCTCCCCCGATCAAAGCTGTTTGCGAATCTCCAGTCACTTGTGCTCTCTCTGACAAGTGTGGCATTCCAAGCCAACTGCACTCCTTTTGCAGTACTTTCTTTCGCCTACTAAGCACTTTGTTTCGCTGTTTTGTCGCTTCCTTGCATTCTTCAACCATCACCGCCACTCCCATGGGCCTTACATGAATGGCAAATGCTTTCCCAACAAAACAAGCCAATACACTCCATTAGTTGCTTTCCCCGATCAAAGCTGTTCGCGAATCTCTAGTCACTTGTACTCTCCTTGACAAGTGTGGCATCCCGAGCCAACTGCACTTCCTCGGCAGCACTTCTTTCGCCTACTAGGCTTCTCTTGATCTCAGCAACTCTTGATCTTAGCAAACCAACAAAGGTTTTTTCCTCTTGTCGGAAACGCGGCGACAGATCTCTTTTTTGCATTCGTGCATATTAGTTTGGGAAACTTGCTCTGATATGATTTCTAATGGGCCTAAAGTATTCCTGGCCAAGGACAAGCCCGTGTGGTGCCTAGTGAGCCGGGACACTAGGCCAACCTTCTCTCAATAGATCGTTCCCAAGAACAATATCACGAATCACATACTCATAATCTACCGTACCACGTCCAATATGGCTCAGGCATCCGGTCCCTCGAGCAAGATATACACAGCATTTCAGCACAACAACTGGTTTCGACCTGCCATGGCCTCATCAGGAAAGCGGCATCAGCTCCCGACCAGTTTGTGCATGAGAGGTCAACCCTACCTTCAGAGAGCCAATAATAATCATCCCATCCATGATTGCTTGTACAAACACCCTCATGCCACTATCTTGACGCCACTGCAAATGGTCATTTTATGAGGTAATTGAAATAAAGATAATAACGAATAGAGGGTAGGAAAGAAATCAGACTGTGACACTGGTTAGCCAGTTCACTCCATGCTAGAGCCCACCACATTTGACCTGAATATACCCTCTCAAACCCTAAAACAAGGGTACCCAAAAGGTGTTTAAGAGGTGGGAGATTCATTGCTGGGCCATTGGGCATTTGGCTTCTTCTACAAAGAGTGATTACCTAGCTTATTAGTGATTCCAGCAGCATTCACGGCCTCCAAAAGGTCTTGCTAATTGGCAAATGCAGAAAAGGACATCAGTTCATCCCTATTCAATATAAAATGTGTATGAGGAACTTATGTAGACATAAATTTAGTAAATATTGATGACGAAACATTCTGATGCCACTGATTTTCAGCCCTTTAGCTATCAATAATTCGTCTAGAATGCTTGTCAAACATTTGATGTGCATTCTATAATTTGTAAGCTTAAATGGATTAGATGGCTGGAAAGAAATGGATAATGGACTGAAAGAATGGCAAAAGTCGTTTTTACCCATGTACATGGATATCTGCCACAATTTTGTTAGCTTTCCCCGAATAGCAAGAAGAGAAAGCTAATGGAGAAAGAGTGGCATGTAACTGTAGCTTATGAATTATGTTATGTGCTGATGGAGCAATAATCAGCACAAGACCGTCCATAAGCACTTCAAAGTTCCAAAAGCTAATGAAGACAATGATGCAGACACTGTCCGCCACAGCGTGGATAGCCTTCCCCCATTTAGAAACGAGGTGAAAACTGAAAGACAAGGTGGCTTTCTGGTCGCTCTAGCTTATGCTTATGTTGCGTGCTACTGCAGTAATAACCTAATTAGCATAAGACCGTCCAAAAGCACCATATGGATACAGGGAGACTGAAAAATGGCTTCTTCTTTTTTTCTCACGGAGGCAGACCACTATAGCGAGGAAGCATATCAAGTTCATCCCACCATATCAAGATGTGGGGTTCTGGTGCGAAAACTCCACTTACCTGATCCTGAGTCCTGGCATCAGATGTCCCAAGTGCTAAAGCTGACGTTCTTGCATTCCATACCTCCACATCAGAACCTTAAAAAAGAAACGCACAACAAGATTTCTTATTGATATGAACTTACAAAAGAATCCTGCACAGTTAGCCTGAACTTGAAGCACTAATCTCAGGGAAAACCATACCCATCCGTTGGTGGGTCAGTCACAAACCCACCATTCTTGATCTTGTATGCTTGCAGGATTCTCATCTCCTTCTTGGCAAATAGCCCACCAAAGATCTTGGTGGAGGACGACCCATCTTCTGTTTCCACTGCATCAAGAACAAGAATCGGTGAGACTCGATAAAGAATCACAGATCGGGTAAAAGCACACCCACCCACGTACCAAGAACTCTCGTTTACGACATGGGTGTGAGAGCATGAACGGCGGACATTAGGGTTTTGGAACATGCCCTTATACTGAGGGATGGATCTTCTTCCACTTGTGATTTATATAGCGGATCTCTCCATTTTGAAAAGAACAGAGGACCATGGCGGCTAGCTTTGTGAATCGGCCATGTCCTTGCACCGTCTTACACGTTAGGGTTTCCCGGGAAAGTATCTGGTGTGGAAAGGCGTACCCAAAGGAACTGATCTGGGCCGTTGGGCTGAAGCGTGGGAGTGAACATGGGCCGCTCGATGTGGCTTCGATTTCGTCCCGTCTCGATTGTTCGGCCCACAATTTCGGCCCGTGTAGATTTTTTTGTATCTTTTGTGTGTGTGTGTGTGTGTGTGTGTGTGTGTGAAGATTGTTTATCGTTGGTTTTTAATATATTATGAGAAAATTATAATGTGAGAGTAAATAGGGTAGTCTAAAAAGAAATGAAAATTTTCTATGTCGTAAAGGATTATAACCTCGATCGAGACCTTACTTTAAATACATAAAGGTAAATAATGGACAAGTTAAAGTTGACAAATAAAAAAATAGAGAGAATATATGAAATACATATATCTCTATCTCCCACGAGTCTATGAACAATCCATGTCGAGCCATAAGTGTCACGCCTCGAAACCCCTGTCGAGCCCGCGACATCCCGTTCAGGTCGAACGGTTGCGACATCCCAGGTTATCGCCGACCTCAACTAAACATCAGAGATTTAATCGCGCAAACGGAAACCATAAACACCCTGACAAATTAAACTGGAGAGAATTGGGAGAATATACATTTCCATTTCTTGTTCAACTTGTTCCATCATATATACAATAAAACAAACCTCTGTCTACCAGTGCACACTTTACTGAAACTACCGAAATCAAAAAGGAGTCGATGACCTAACGTTCAACCTCAAAAATGGTTCTCATCCAAGGCAAGCTTTCCCACTTCTACAAACACGGTCTTCGTGTGTCTTATCCAGGTCATCCCATCACCCATCGGAAACTCAGCTACCTCATACTCCGTATGCACTGGTACTCCAAAAAGTACTAGTGGCGGTGGTGGAGGGTTCATCGCTCAGGTCGAGATTCTGAAAATTATTGGTTGAAACAACCGTGAGAACACTTCTCAGTAAGTTCACCCCTAAACCCAACCTAGGCTATCACGTACCTCCAGACAATCACACAGACACACGTGCATTCATACACATCAAGTCTTCACATCGCAGGCACCTCAAATAATATAGTCAGACTCAAACATGCGTACACCCGTACTCAATCACAATCACGTCGTATGCAACACACGCAGGTACCAATTCTCATCCCACTTCTCCTTCCATTCTCATTTCCTCTTTCTCATTCCTCACCAGTGACCCGCGTTGAAGTACACGCTTCAGGCACATTGTGATCATTCACCACATCCGGCTCACGTACCCGTTCACGCCTCAGGCCCCAATCGCGACCTGAGCATCACACGCCCAGGCCCAATCCCAACTCAGCCTGCGCCAAATGTGACAGGCCTACATGATTGAAACCCAAGCTTATGATGCCTCGGTCCAATTCCGGTCTCACTCGAGCTGATCGTGCCTCAAACCGATTCTCATTCTTGCTTTTTTTCAAGCCTCAGCTTGTGCCAAATGCAACAGACCTACGTGATCGCGGCCCGAGTTTATGATACTCGGCCCGATCCCAAACTCGCACTTTCGCACTTTCACACACTTTCCCACCATCACTTGCCACACTACAATTTCCTTCTCACTCATGCCCACGTCTCCACATGCATTTATCACACGCAACTGGCCCTTCACACGTAGCCCGCACACGCATTATTTTACACGTAGCGCATGCACATTCAGCATAGGACATGGCAATATCAATAATTAATTTAATCTAACTCACGTGTGCACCCAACAAGCATATACAGTCACCCAATTGCACAACAACATACTCAATTTAATCACCACAATTTATTTATAATTTAAATATACATCCAACACGTAAATTTTCATGTTTCTCCCACCAAACGGCGTCAGATTAATTCCGATCCTTCACGGAACTTTTTCGCCATAAAATACCGGTTCTAAAAATCCAACTTGCGTCCCAAACAAATCATCACAGCCCCGTGAACAGTAAATCACAGCTCGTGAACAGTAATTCGCAGCCCACTATTATTCTGAATTTTCCAATAAAAATTTTCTGGTTTCAATTCTAAGGCCCACCACCTAATCCCACTTCTAAATCATGCCATTCCGCACCTAATCGATTCCCGGTTTCGCCCAAAATCTCCTGTCGATGCCCGAAATCCTAAATTGGGTTTAAAGCGCGACTTACCGAGTTCTAGACTAAAATGGCTAGAACGGGAAGCGGCGGCACTTAATCGGGAACGGCGGCGACGGTGTACGGCTCTCGGGTGGCGGCGATAGGCTTGGGTGGCGACGGCGCGGCTTGGGCTGTGACCAGTGGGGCTCACGGCCAAAGGGGAGACAGGGAGGGTGAGAGAAAGAAAAAAAAAACGACGGGATGAGGGGTGGTGTGAGGCACGGCGGTGGCGCGGCGGCGATCCGACGGACGTGACCGGCTACAGTGATGGCGCGGCGGCGACGGTGAAGGGAGAGAGAGAATGATCGGTGGAGGGGAAGGGGTTCATGGCAAGGGGAGTGGATTTCATGAAGGAGAGGGAGAGAGGAGAGAGAGAAAGAGGTCTAGACTTCAATAGTGCCTTTGACCAAAAATATCTAAGGCACAAATGACCAAAATGCCCCTTACCCCTAAAACTAATCCTTTATAAATCCTTAAGGGAAAAATCGTCACTTTCTCCATTACTCGTTGAAATCAAATTTTTCCGAAGGAATTAAGCGCACCAAAAATTGACACGTGTCACGTGCAACGTCGTCCTAACGTTCCGGCGTGACTTCCTAATTTTCCGGTGTCCAATTTGGGCAAAAATTTCATAATTAAATTCTATTAAACGCAACTCGAGCGTTTCTCGAGCTAACGGGCGGCTTGCTGGGGAAATTCGCAAAATCGACTCATGACTGATACTGAATCGAGTCACGTGCAAGTCCGTTCGGTGCGTGACGACCTCGGTTGTCATTAAAATCGCGAAGATCAATCACTTGATCCGAGGGTACGATCGTTCGGTATAATTTCGGAATCATTCGTCAAGTCGTTTCGTGGTCCAACGGAATCACCCGCGATCCACTATTAGGACAGTGGCGAACTGACCCATAACTATCCTTGGATCGGCCAACAGTGGCTCAAAATATCACTTTCGCGATTTAACGGTCGAAATCCATTCACGGTCGAATTTTCTTTAGTCGCGCGAATTTAATTCCCCTATTAGCCTTTCCCTAATGGTTAGCGTTCCCAGGAATGATCAATTCCGGACGAGAATTTACTGCGAGTACATTTCATAAAACTCAGTTATTTCATAATTTTCAATTGGCGGAAATTTCGGAATGTCACAATAAGAATAATCATATAGTTAGTCCTCATAATCATATAATCGGCGATCCCAAAATCTATGTCGAGCCATAAGTATAACCATACAATTCAAGAAATACATTGATCATCAATCTTCATAATCACATAATTATCTATGTTCCTGTCAGTGTCGATGCGAATACACCAAGCAGAAGCAGCTTGTAAACTACTGACTCCTCTCTCGCGTTTGACAACTCGACAATCCTACAACCAGCCATCGCTCCTCCATCCCCCACTTTCCCTCCTTTCCCCTTCCCCTCTCTACCATCTCTACCGAGCTCCTTAATTATCAGGATGTTCCAATGGGAGTGCTAATGCAATCAAATCTCTAGTGTGTTGGGAGAACAACGACAAATTAGTGTAGCGGAACAAAACAATCTTCCCTCTTGTGCAAACTTAATAGGAAACAACATAATAGAGTAATATATTTACTAAAATATAAATACCAAGCACTCATAAATACAAGGCAATTTTATGTGGAAAACCTCCCCGGTATGAGGAGATAGAAAACCATGGACCGGAATACACCCAAAATCTTCAATATAAACCAAATTGGATGAATAAAGTTCTTCTCTAGCTAATACTAGAAGGACATGGCAGCAATAATATCAAGAACACAATTTTTGGCAATACCCACGAACTCCACAAGGATCAAAGATAAATCTCACTAAAACACAGGTTCAGTTTAAGCTATGAAAACTTGATGTAGAGAGCTCCAAATGAAAATCAGACCAATCAAATTTGAGAACAACGTGCCACGAAGATGCTGACAAACTTTCAGCTCAATCAGACCATGAATCAACTTCCAATGATCAACTTGATGAAAATTGGACAACACCCTATTTTCCAGATTTTCTGCTTGCTTTCTCTGTTACTATTGCCTCACGTCAATCATTCTTTGCCACTGCCACATAAAATAAAGTGAACCCCTATTCATTTAGGTCAAATATAGCCTCTCGTTAATTTCTCCGTATGGATTATCATATAAGTACAAGCCTTTGAGCTTGCATTTCATTGGGCTTTCTTCACATGGAAGTGAACCTAGCCCAATATAATACATGAATGTGATCGTGTGTTCTTTTTTAGTGTGGTGTGTATTCGGTTAATTCTCGCGATTCAGGATGATTAACTAGAGAGCTGGAGGGACAAACAGTGTTATGATGCGTCTTTCTCTTGGTTTCGTCAGTGTTCATTAGCCATCCATCGTTGGTTATGTTATGCACAATAATAGATTATGATGATCCTATTCCTACTTCTTGTGTGACCTGACTCCTTCTCCAGGCAACTGGTCGATGACCTATTTCCAATCAAACCCCCACAATTTCCACCTGATGAAAAACACAATCGTCATTAACTTAATCAAATTACATCATCTATTTATATATAGTGAGCATTAGGGCTCACTAATTATGGAGAAGACTAAACTACCCTTTCAACACTCCCCCTCAAGTTGGGGCATAAACATCAAAGAGCCCCAACTTGTTACACAAAGTAATCACTCTATTGCCTTGCAATGACTTAGTGAAAATATCAGCAAGTTGGTCTTCAGTCCGTGTGTATTGAAGTGTTATTTCCTTGTTTTGAATCTTTTCTCGCACAAAATGGCAATCTACTTCAATGTGCTTCGTGCGCTCGTGAAAAACTGGATTTGAAGCGATATGCATAGCAGAATGGTTATCACAACACAAAACTGAGGGAGCTGAAGAAGACATACTAAGTTCGAATAATAACATCTTCAACTAAATCAACTCACTAGTCACATGAGCCATGGCCCGATATTCCGCCTCAGCACTGGATCGAGACACCACATGTTGTTTCTTACTTTTCCAACTCACAAGATTGCCTCCCAAGAATACACAATAACCAGAAGTTGATCGCTTATCAAAAGGACAACCGGCTCAATCAGCATCAGAGTAGCCAATAACATCAAGATGTTCATGATTCTTGAACAATATCCCTTTTCCTGGTGCTCCCTTCAAGTATTTAACTATACGTAGCACTGCATCCCAATGTGTAGTACTAGGAGTACTCATAAATTGACTAACAGCACTAACCGCAAAAGAGATATCTGGTCGGGTAACAGTTAAATAATTGAGCTTACCCACTAGTCTTCGATACTTACTTGGATCATTAAGTAATTCACCTTGTTCTGCATTAAGCTTCACATTAGGATCCATCTGAGTATTAACGGGCTTCGCTTCCAGAAAACCAACCTCACTAAGAATATCCAATACATATTTCCGCTGTGATAATGAGATACCATCACATGAGTATGCCACCTCAATGCCCAAGAAATATCGCAAACAATCCATATCTTTTGTGCTAAATTCTGCCTGTAAAAATTGTTTCTATTTTTTATTGCCCACAAAATCACTACCAGTAATGATAATATCATCCACATACATAATCAGGAGAACACACCCAGCAGGGGAAGTAGAGCTAAATACATAATGATCTACGGTACAACGTCGCAAACCAAACCGAATAACTGCATCACTAAAATGACCAAACCAGGCACGAGGAGACTGTTTCAATCCATATAATGCCTTGCGTAGACGACAAACACTGGTAGACTCCCCCTGAGCAACGAACCCCGGGGGTTGCTCCATATACACCTCCTTTACCAAGTCCCCATGAAGAAAGGCATTCTTGACATCAAGTTGGTGAAGAGTCCAACCATAATGGACAGCAAGAGAGATGAAAACACGAACGGAAGGTATTTTTGCTACAGGAGAGAATGTATCATCATAATCAACTCCATATGTCTGGGTGTAACCTTTGGCAACTAGACGTGCCTTCAGACGCTCAACAGTGCCATTTGGTTGAAACTTCACTGTGAAAACCCAACGGCAACCCATAGCCTGTTTCCCAGCAGGTAACGATGTAAGTTGCCATGTCCCATTATCCTGTAGTGCCTGCATTTCATCCTCCATAGCTTGTCTCCAACCTGGATGAGCAAGAGCCTTTGCAATAGTACTTGGCACAGACACAGCAGATAAAGAAGCAACAAACGAGGAATATGTAGGAGAAAGACAATCATATGATAAAAATCGAGAAAGAGGGTAACGAGTATGTGTATGACAAGACAAACCACTATAGGGAGTAAATCGAGGATTGGGTTGACCAACACAAGAACGTGTACCTTTGCGCAATGCAATGGGAATGTCAGTAGTAGAATCAGGCTCAGAAGCAACTGGTGGATCAGAAGATGGGACATTGACTGGTGGAGAATCATGCATATCCAATGCAGGCGGCAATTGTACTACCTCACGTTGAACAGACCGGCGCCGTTGATAGGTCTTGTCGGCGAACTGAAAGCTAGGCGATGACGTTGATGATTCAGGCATACTCGCTAAGGGAATAGGCGGTAGTGGAGCCATAGTAAAAAATGGAACATCTTCAGAAGTACTCGCTGTAGAGGAGTAATATGACTGATCCTCGAAAAAGGTTACATCTGCTGAGACATACAACCGCCGACTAACTGGACTATAATACTTATACCCTTTCTGAGTTCGAGAATACCCAAGAAACACACATTTGTCGGCTCGTGGATCGAGTTTATCATGACCAGGAGCAAGACGATGAATAAGATAGACACATCCAAACACACGAAGTGGTAAAGTAAAAAGTGGACTTGTGGGATGGATAGTGGAGAAAGGTATGCCCCCATGAAGCACTGAGGATGGAAGGCGATTTATGAGATAGCATGCTGTAAGAACAACATGCCCCAGTACATTTTGGGGAGGTTCATATGAAAAAGGAGGCAACGAGCCACATCCAGGAGATGACGATTTTTTTCGTTCAGCTACCCCATTCTGTTGGGGGGTATAAGGATAAGAAGTCTGATGCAAAATCCTATGAGATATAAGAAATGATTGAAAACCAGAGGAAACAGCCATATATTCTTTGGCATTATCAGAACGCAAATATTTAATAGAAACATGATATTGATTGAGAATTTCAAAGTAAAATATACGGAAACATGAAAAAACTTCAGTTCGATCTTTTATTAAATATAACCATGTCATTCGGGAATAATCATCCACGAATGTAACAAAATATTTATAACCAGACATATCGCTGACACGACACGGTCCCTAGACATCAGAATGGACCAACTCAAAAGGACTAGACACACGACGTTGGACACGAGAAGGAAACGACACCCGATGGTGTTTGCCAAATTGGCATGCATCACACTGGATAGGACTAATAGATTTTGAAACAGGTGAAAAATGACGAAGAATGGCAGGTGGTGGATGACCCATACGACAATGCATCTGAAATAAGTCGGAAGCAGTTTTCTTTTGAGCAGCCGCAGCAATGAGGTCTTTGTTCAGGTAGTACAACCCATTGGACTCATGTCCGCCACCAGTCATCCGTCCGGTCCTCAGATCCCGAAAGACGTAACGAGTGGAAGTAAACGTTACAGAACAATTCAAATCTCTAGTAAGAGAACTAACAGAGAGCAAGTTATATGGGAAAGTTGGCAAATGGTAAACAGATGAAAGAGTAAGAGAGGGACCCAAGGTTGCATTCCCTTGACCAGTGATATGGGACTGTGAACCATCAGCAAGTGTAACGGAACTAGGTAACATAGAAGTAATATCAGACAACAGCTTAGAATTACCGGTCATCTGATTTGTGGCACCAAAGTCTATAACCCAGGAAATGGGCGCAGAAGAGAGTAAACAAGACGGACTACCTGAAGAAGTCTGTGCCAAAGTAGCAGTAGGAGCAGAGGAATCCACCACTTGGTTGTGACGCACTAAGGACTCATACTCGGCGCGAGTCAGCATAATGGTATTAGGTAACTCCTGTGACTGATCAAGAACCTTCTGTACCGGAGATTCTACTGCTTCGGCAAAAGCAGCCCGTGGACGAAGCTCAGGATGTAGGGTATAGCAATAAGACTCAGTATGGCCAGCTCGCTGACAATGGTTGCAATAACGAGAACTTCTGGCACCCCTACCACCATCTTGACCATGACCAGGAGAAAAGGCAGACCTGCCACGACCCCGAGGACCACGTCCTCGGCCTCCACGGCCACCAGAAGACTGAGAGACCATAGCACTTGCTACAAGTGCAGATGATAATGAGTCAGGCACACATCGAAGGACCCGAGAAAAGACCTCATCTACTGATGGAAGAGTACCCTGGGAGATAATCTGTTGTCGGAGAGAAGAATGAGTAGGACCAAGCCCCCAGAGAAATAACACAACTCTCATATCCTGTTGGCGCTTAGCCAACTCTCTAATGTCATTAGTGGCAGGCAAATAAGTATCCAATTTCTCACAAAGGGTGGTGAACCTAGAATAGTAATCAGATGCAGACATGTCTCCAATACATAGGTCAAATAGCTCCTCCCACACATCACAAACACGAGTCATATTATCACGACCCGAAAACATAAGAGCACATTTGTCCCAAATAGCTTTGGCTGATGTACATTGCATAAACTGAGGACTAATCTTGGAATCCATGGTATTCCACAACAATGTTCGAATAGCAGCATCGCTAGAGCGCCTTTCATCCACTTTTGTTTTATCCGTAGGTGGAGATGAAGTCAAATAACTCAACTGTTTGGTGGCTAAA
This sequence comes from Syzygium jambos, assembly GCA_031216235.1. Taxonomy (NCBI): domain Eukaryota; kingdom Viridiplantae; phylum Streptophyta; class Magnoliopsida; order Myrtales; family Myrtaceae; genus Syzygium; species Syzygium jambos. Next base: position 21,794,785 of record CM062221.1, on the reverse strand, counting down.
AGATATGTTTCGACTGCCATAGACCAAGAAGGGTAATTGGTCCCATCGAGCTTAACAGAGGTCAACTTCACATTAGTGAGACTGATATCCGTGTTTCCAGAATTGCCAGCCATAACTCAATAATAATATAAAAATAAACTTAACCGAAATTTGCACCTTGTGCACCAATTGTAATAATTACCACCAATTACCACCAAACATAATAACTCATCAAAAGAGAAGCACAAATCAACATAGGGCATTAACAACCCCAATAATCAATCATCGCAAGTAAACTTCAACACGAGGCAGGGACTTTAGTTTTGCAAGAAAAGAACGCCCATGTGAAATGCGTCGGGCAAGTGCCAATGTGATTCACCAAAAATTAATAATCCCATTCTCAAATATTTCTTCTAGCTGCTGAACCTATAATGCTCGTTTACACTTGAGTACGAGCAAGGCCCACCTTGTGACTTCACTTTCCTCTCACTCACCTTTTGACTCTAAAAGACATCGTTGGCAGCTCTGTGGAACCAGCAACACTCATGAACCAGCAACCCTCGTAGAATCAGCAAAACTCGTGGACTCTGGAGGTCGTCGTTGGTGGCTCTGTGGAACCAGCGACGCTCGTAGAACTAGCAACACTCGTGGACTCTGGATTTCATCGTGGCTTCAAACTCAAACTCAAACTCGCGGCTTCAGAACTTGGTGGAACATCACCAGATTTGAGTTCAGCAAGGCCCAGCAATGCCGGACTAGAACTGGGCAATGTTGGTGCGGCTCAGGACGACTCAAAGCGACAGTAAGAGGTGTCGATTTGGTGAATCGACGGATGAATCAACGCCGGAATGGTGTTGCAAGAGTCGCCGGAGTCGCGGGAGTCATGGACGTTGCGGATGTTGTGGACACCGGCGGTGCGGTTGTTGCGGGAGTCGTGGTAGCCGTCGACAGTGTAGATTCCAAGGCTGGCAGCAGAGACTTCTCCGGTGACAACAGTGGCCTCCGGTGGCTAGGGTAACAGTTGAAGGACTAGGGTTTTGTATTGGCTCTGATACCATGATGAAAAACACAATCGTCATTAACTTAATCAAATTACATCATCTATTTATATATAGTGAGCATTAGGGCTCACTAATTATGGAGAAGACTAAACTACCCTTTCAACACCACCTGATTAAGGCAGTGTTGCCCTACAAATTTGGTGCTGAATAGCTGGATTTCCTTCGTTCTCTAGTTAATTCTCCTGGACTATCTTAATGAAGAAGGAGACATTATCTTTTACTCGTCGGATACATCGCATTCATTTATTCAAAACCTGGCTATGAAATAGCTTCTCGGGCTTTCGATACCTCGAAACACATCAATCATGATGGTGTACGATGATATCGGAATTCCTTTACCCAAAAAATGATCAGAAAACGGGACGGTTTTTTTAAAGCTTTTCTGGGAACTCTCGAGAACAAAATTCTAAGAGGACGAGATCACATGGCTACGATCGACGGCATCGGAATATTTTCCCCCGACATACCATATTAACGCAGCTTCTTTCTTTCAGTTCTTGTTTAACCACCTCTCATTGCTCTCAAACCATTTGATAGAGCCTGGTGTTTCGCGTCATCTTGATATCTAACCTTTTTCTTCCTCTAAATTTTTTGAGTTTGAATCGGACTTTCATTTTATGTGGTGCACCCCTAATCTTTAAAAACGATACGAACAACGTCATTCTGACGCTGCAGGAAGCAGGAACGGAGTTGGGTTTTCCACTGGCATCGCCAAAGCTTTGAGTTGTTCTCTCTTTTTATGACCGTGTCATGTTAAAGAACAAACCAAATGGAGCCGGAAGGGGAAGCAGGTTGAGCAAAGGAGATGGACAAACAGAGCCTTGCCACCGCAGATTTCGCGTGAACTGTGTTCCTCGAAGTACAGATGCTCTCTCTACGTTTTTGAACCCAAAGAAACCAACTCAACACAGTAACGCTCTCGCTCGTTCGTGAGCAAAAGCCCAGATGCAGAAAGAGTCGAAGCGAGTATCGCAAACTCAGGACGCTAGACAAACAGGGTTAGGCGTCATCCCAACTGGGTTACTTCACGTCTTAGCAGGCAGGCATTACTGCTTTTCGGCCTCAAAGAGGAAACGAACAAATTTCATTTACCCTCAGAATCGGGTTCTCTTCATGCACTCCCCGAAAGTGGGCGATCCACTCCACGTGTTTGCACGACCCGGTTGCACTCTCAATCCTCCCCCTCGTTCTTATCGCAATCGAACGTTACACTTCGCCTTGATGCTGCCATATACTAGACCAGACCTGCTCCGCTTCAGTACGAACACAAGCACCACAGCAAAAGCAGAGAAAGAATTGTTTCTGGGTTTGCTGCCGGAGGTGGGAAAAATGGCTGATGCTCAGGGGAATTCATCATCGTCGTCATCATCATCATCATCGGCATCGTCAACTCTTTCCGTAGTGGAAGATGGTACTGAAGTGAAGGTGTGCCTTTTTATCTGATTTTTTCCCCTTCTTCTTTATTATTATTCGGTCGGTGATTGCTTTTGTTTATTTATTTTTGTATCAGATTGTTGGTACCAACAGACTTAACAAAGATTTGCTTTTTTTGTATGGCCAAAAAGGCTGAAGCTTCTTGAGTAGTGTTCTCCTTGATTGTTTGTGTCCATCTTTGTACCTGTGCACTACATTTAGCTTTGAATTTCACCTTATTCCATGATCATTTGCCTTTCAACCTTTCAGTGTTTTTATCAAGCAAAACCATTCAACAAGTGAGGTGCTCTCTTTTCCTGCTAGGCTGCTAGCATTTTCTAAGCTCTTGAAAATTCTGAGCTCAGGATATTTCCCTTTGTTGCACATGTACATGTGGTCTCTCACTGTCTTAGGCTTCTTTTCATGCTACATTGCCGCGATTATGGGGAAGGTTTTTGTTCTGCTGGAGCAGAACAGATGGCTTGTGTTTGATCGCTGGTTTTAAAGTACGGTGTGCACGCGCTCTCTCCTTTTTATGGAATAAAGCATGAAATTCGTGAATCCAAGAAATGGTTAAAATAGAAAGTACGAAGTAGAGTAACCGTGACATACACGTGTTCTATCAACGATCAAATAGAATGTTAACGTTCAGAGCTACTCGTTTCCTTTGTGGAAACAACATTCCTAACTTTTTTCATTCCATCAACGGTTTAATGCCGCTAAAGTTTTTAGCTGAAATGGCAAGTGTATTCTTGTTGTTGAAGCGACTATCGTTGCGGCATTAAATGTGGATGGAACCGTACGTGGGTTATAAGGGTTATAGTTGTGTATATCTTTCAATTTTGTTTGTCTCAATGAGGATGTTGAATTGAATATCTTCTCCAGAGTTATGAGCAGTCAGGATACCTCTAAGTTCTGACCCGCGCCACTCCATTTTCTTTGTACACATGCAATTTCAAGTTGTCACATTTGCTAGCTTCTTAACCAGCAAAGTCACTGAGTGGCTGTTAATATCATGCCTGATTGCTGCATGAGACTAAGCAGTTTCTGACTTCTTCCTTGATACCTTAAACCATTTGAACTAGTTAAACTAAGCATAGACCATATCCCAAGTTTTCTCCGTAGCTGTTAGAGGAGGATGGTCAAGTTTGGACATAAGGCCATAGGAAAGATAACTCCAATAAACTTGAATTCTGCTCTATAATTATAGTTCTAGACCAGTAGAGTGTTGGAGAGCAAGTTCGGAATTTTAGCTGCTGAAATCTCCTTTATTTAATGAGAATTTAGCTTATGAGATTGCAGATGCTTTGAATAATTGGCAAACTTAGCTTGCCGCCATGAGAAAATTAGAATCTAAATCTACCTGGGAAATATAAATTGCGTTGCATATAAATAGTAATGTAGACACTATAGACTAGTTGACAGTTGGACACTAAACCGACAAAGGAACAATTATTTTGAATGAACGCCTTTAATTGTTTATCTGAGTATCTGGAATTGGGCATACAGTTAATGATAAGAAATATTGAAAGCTCAAAAATATGCTAATATGGAAAAGCTATCGAATTTATAATGAGGATGATAGAAAACAGAAACCTGTAAGGACATGAAGTAAGCCCCGGGACAAACAAATAGCTTTGGATACGCAACGATCATTTTCCAGATTAGACCTGTAAAATAAGAGCTACTATCATCTGGACCTCTAGATAACTCAGAAAAATCACTTACATTAGCCATCTCAGGTGGAGTAAGATGGCAATCGGCATTTAATGGCCGTACAGAAGCAGCAAATCCTTCGGACTAGAAAGTAGAAGTTCCAATATTTGGCTGAGACACTCTGCTCTGAAAAGAATATCTTCTCTACATCTCCAATTACAAGCTTAGCACTCCATCAATGGTAATACAGATTATAGGGCAAGCATACAGTGATTTACACCAGGTCACTTGTCCTCCAAATTATTATTTACCCTTGAAAGCCTTCTCTTCCTATAGCACAAAATCATTTGTGCCCAGTAGAGGTAGTAATGCTAATTTTGCCGCTGGAAATGCTAGAACACAAACTTCAAATGAACTACTGACCTGAGTAAGCTCATCTAATTCGCCAATAACTGTAAGAATATAACTTTTTTTCAAAGGCTACTTACTCATTAAAACAATCCTTTCCAATCTGTGTACTTACATTTTTGTAGTATCATGTTTTGATTTTGTCATTTGAAATTGCCATGGTTATCAGCTGCATGGCATTCAAAAAGCTTAACTCGACTTTAATAAAATTTCTTTCACGAATCATCTCGTACAATATCCTCAAGAAAACTAACATCACTTTTATCAAAATGCATCGGCTTTCTTAAGGGAATGAGCCTTGACAAGAACTTTCCTCCTACAAAAAGCATATTCTCCCATGCAATGCATCACTTGAGAAAAACTCTGATTTATGTATTAAGACAAAAAAATAGAAAAGATAACTTAATTAACTTGAACAGATTAAGCATTGTGCCTACTTCGCAAAGCAAGGCATATGTGAAAAAACAACTTTAAGTGTTGCTCGATGTGAATAGATATGGACGTGAGATGTAGGTTAGTTCTCTTAAAAGTTTTAGGAAGAATGTGTTATCTGGGGTACCAAGTGGGGATAATACATGCACAACATAGGACAAGATAATGCGTCCTGGTTAAATTAACAAGACAAAAACACAACTTTGATGCCCGTGCCGCCACTCCACCGTTAAGTGGTACTGCAACGAGGCTTAAGGAACAGCATCCTTACTCTTTCCAAGTAACCTGTGGGGTATCACATTGACAAACACATATAACAAGTGTAAACTGTCTTCTTGTGTCATTGGCATTGCTCATGCATAGCATTCTGATGTTGCCTTCTGCTCATCTAATTTTCCGTCACACTTTTTCCCTTAATTGGCATAACATGTAATGATGTCATGCTTCAACTGATATTCTTGATTAACTTTTGATATGCAACCTGATAATGGAATCTTAAGGGGACGTTATATCGTCAATTATTCATGTAAAAGCCTCATTACTGGGAAAGTTTTCTTTCCCAATTATGAACTTCCTTAAAGGAAACTATTCTACTCTAATACTTCTCAAGCAATTGTAACTTTGTAATTTGCAACCATTCATGCATGATCTGGCCCCCGTTAACAGATGATTTACCCTTTTTACACTTCCATTTGAAAGCGCTGTATCAATAGCACGAATCAAAGGAAATGTCAGGATGCATACTCATACTTTAATCAATTCAAAGTGACAAATCTCTTTTGTTGAATATTATTAGAATTACACCGATCCAGAAACAGGAGAAGAATTCTTCCATGAAGAAGAAGAAGAAGAAGAAGAAGAAGAAGAAGAAGATGATGATGATGATGAAGAAGAAAAAGATGATGATGAAGAGGAAGAGGACGAGGAAGAGCAAGCAATGCTGAATTCTGCAGCTGCAAAAGCGGACAATCCATTCCAGGTTTTTGACGAAGAAGAAGAAGAAGAAGAAGAAGAAGAAGAAGAAGAAGATGAAGAAGAAAAAGATGATGATGAAGAGGAAGAGGATGAGGAAGAGCAAGCAATGCTGAATTCTGCAGCTGCAAAAGCGGACAATCCATTCCAGGTTTTTGATAACAAACCTACTGATTTTTCCCGTGGTAAACTGATTCTGTTGTTTACACAAAGTCGGGTCATTTATATGCCATATGTTCTTTTCTTATTTCCACATAGAAATCTTCTTATTTGACATCTTGTAATTCCCCATCATAGTATATTGCTTCATCGATATAACCACTACAGATCAACATAGTCGGGGAAGGCGCTGCATTAGTCACATAGATAGCCGTTTCATTTCTTGAATGACCACAACTATGTGTATGCATCTGGATATACAAGTGAATTGAGGTGTCTTTGATAGGCAATATGTTACCATCCATGACCTGTAGACTTGAACATTTGTGTTCTAGCTGGTCATGCCCAGATGAAATTTGTGGAATTAATACGCTTATCTTATTGATGCACAACTATCTATCGGCACCACCTACTCAAAAGGCAACAAAATTTCCTGAGCAGGTATAGGATAACAACAATAACGCTGCCCTGGAATACAAATATCTCAGCATTTCCTGCTAAATCGGTTGAAATTTCGTCAATCCCATTTCTTGTCTTTGTTTCCTCATAGTTCCAGCCCTTTCAGGTATCAAATTGTCCATGGATGGTATATTCAAGGCAAGAAGAAATAAGGAGAATTTTACGGGCATTGAGAGGAGAACCGGATGAAAATCAGAATAAACGATGCACTCGTTGTAAAGCAATGGGACATGTTTGTTTGGACTGCCCCCTGCCAATTCAATTCATACCTCAGGCAAGTTCACGCACATTCGATTGTCGCAGCATGTCGCTAGCAAATATTTTTCTTATTTATCTCTCATTTTCTGTCTTTCCACCATCTTGTTTTTAAAACATCAGAGGCAGGTACCACAGCAAAACTCTATGCAGCCAAATCAGGCACACTCTCCTGGACAGGGACAAGCAACAAATCCATCCAAGACTGAATGTGCTGGTCCAAGCTCTCAAGTAAGCACTGCTTTTATTAACTAGCCTTGTTTGGGGAACTTCTATCAATAATGATTTCTCGTTGGTTTAACTTTTCTTTCACCTTTGCCCCATGTTCATTGGATTTAATCGTTCAGGAAGTTGATCCCCAGACTGTAGTTACATCCGTTTCAAGTGCAAGTGCTGGCAAACTCGGGAAAAGGAAATCTGAATCAAGAAGCGACATGGGCTCTCCAACTAGAAAGCTCTGAGACGCTATTAATAATATATAGACCTTGTGGGGTTTGACATTTGATGGCTGTGAGCTCCTTCCATAACCAGAAAGGTTTCTTTTTATTTTGACATTGAAGCAGGAACTTCCTTCTCTCTTTGTTCTTCTGAATGGATGTTAAGATCCTTGACTATACTGGGAAAAACATGGCAAGTGAACGAGATGGAATTATTGGTGTTTCTTTCTTGCGTGAGTCTGGACATTATCGAGTTAGAGACTAAACAGCCAATTCCTCACGTAGAATATTTCAAAGACTGGGCATGGAGAAGGAAGAAAAAATGACGGAAGAGTGGATTGATCCCACAAATTGATTGACTGAGACTGCCTGGAAGATTATTATCACCTGGAACACTAGTCAAGTAGGACAACAGGTTATCACTAGCCTAGTATCCCCAAACAAGGACTTGCCAACTCTGATAACTATGGATTTCTTTTGGTCGTTGGAACAGTTGACGGAGTGCCATACCTCGAGAAAGATGGTTAGTCCATCTTTCCGATTGACATGCACTAATGCAAATTGGCGATGCAGGGACAACCATGTCTGTGTTTCCATAGCAGCTTCTGGCTCCATAATAAACACTAAGATGCGGTTCAATATTTCGACAGTTGTAGGCATACTGGGTGGAGACCCAGGTTTTCACTGCATTCGACCATGTGGGTGGATAATCTTATGACGTGCATTCAGATAACTAGCTCAATCATGTCAATCAATGCATGAGCTATTTGGAAGAAATCCAGGTGCAGAAGGGATTCGAGGCTCTTGTTTAGAATGCAAAATGATTGTAGTTAAAACAGTAGCAAGAGATGAGATTATTAGTCTCCCATTGGAGCTTTCATAGTTCACGAGAACGAGGTAAGAAAATTTTCTTCTTGTCACATGTGATGAGGGAAATCCCAGGCATGGACTTCAATCTTAATCTTCTTATTGCGGTCGCCATCCTCATGGCTGAAGAAGAAACTCACACCCTTCTCCAGCACCACATGATCATTCCAGGATTCGTATATCTAGTACTTCTCTCCCGACGCGCATGTGTCATAGCTCTATAAATCCACTGCAAACATATAGTGGAAAAGTTGATCATAGTTGAATACTGTGGTCGTTATGTCGTGCTATTTCCCAACGATTATACTTTCTGAGTGTATTCCCACCCAATTCAATCGTGACACTAACATAGGATCAAGTTCTCCTTATCGTTGGTTATAACACTCTGAAAAGCGGTCATTGAGATAGAAGGTGCTTACTGCTCACTTGCTGTCTACTAAACGAGCCTTCAGGCACTGGAAAGGACCTGTTTAATTTAGTTGGTTTGTCAGGGAAATATTCCAATCGTGATTGGAACAATTAGGTGGGAAGATAATTCTTAAGATTAAAGCAAACTTTTCCATTTGCCAATTTTATGCTAATAGTTAGAACATCCATTACTCACTAACTAACGTGATTGACATCACTTTTCAGATTGGAGGTTGTGATGCTCTCTTGGCTGAACGGGTAGTGCAGAACTATAATGGGAAATCTGTAGAGATGAGAACGCAGAAAATGAGGAGGTTGTGCTACTGTCCATCACTTTTGGACTGCTAGGAACCCCAACATCCGTGACTTTCGGTTTACCTTTTTGATTGACAAAATTGAGGTTATATGCAGACGTAAATCCGAATCATTGTCTGTTTGTTAGCAACAAAGCGCAAGCCCCGCAAATCTATCCATTTCCCAAGTCTAAACTTGACAGATAATTAGTAAATAATTTTGGTTTCTAGCAGACTTAACCTCCTGCTTCTGGTTTATCTTCGTGAAACACTACTTGCTTACGGTAAAATGAAGATAACGACAAAGCAAATACCTGAACTTTGGTCGTGTTATGTGATTTAGCTTACGTGAATCGCCTACCGAGAAAAAGTTTAGGCCAATTGTTTTTGTTTATGGGGCTCGCTCGCTAAGCAAAGTTATTTTATTTTAATTAAAGTGTTGGGTGAAAGGAGACAGAGTGTTGATTTAGACGATTTTGGCCGCCCAATATGTCTCTGATGACATGACATCATTTTAAGAGACTATAATCAGACGCTAATATGGACAATAAAGCACTATTTATCGACGTTGGCGTTCAATTTAGCAGTTTCAGTCTACGATTTAACGGAGGTCTCATATTGACTCATAATTGAAAGTTGGTACTTGATTGAATAAATTGTATAATAGACAAAACTTCACCTACATCCGATGTCATGACTCTAAAAAAAAGAAGAGGAGGGATAATCATACAATGGCGTTTATAACAAGCATATTAGCTAATTAAGGAAATATCATAATTGCTCTTATGAAGTATGTAATTAGTACTTTGAAAATTGAAATTTCCCTTATACTGCATGGTTATTAAGTGCCCCATGATCACCTGTTATAAATAGACTTTATAAATAAGAGAATCCAAGATGGGTTCTATTTATCTGAAAGTCACCATTTAGGAATCTGCTACGCCACCTAACAACAATAGGAAAAATCAAACCACTGAGGTAAGACTTGGGGTCCCAAGAAACACTTCAAATATATTCGATGCGAGATAAAACACCAGTAAATGGCCCTGATATAAGACCTTTCTACTTAATGATGCGAGGAATCAAAAGGTCACTATTTTCCTAATTCGCATTAGATATGTGTAAATCACAATGCATTAATGATCGAGATTTCTAACTGACTTGATTTACATATCGACCAACATGATATCGGTTGAATCCTGCCCATCTTTCCTTTTTTGGTAATACGTTCCAAGCCATCTCATCTTCATCCTTTTATATTTTAGCAATGATCATTGATCAATCCATCTAATGTCAATCGAGCTAATTTATCTCCCCATGATATCAAGAGGGTTCATGTCCATTCTTCATATTCAAACCACCATTGCTTGGTAGTTCAATTTCATTCAACCCTAAGTTTTTCTACCATTGTTCTTTCCAATCCCATATCAACTAAACATCTAAAATATTGAGAACCATGTTGAGAAATTCATTCATCATGTCCTCCATTCATTGGACATGGGCATTATAGGTCACACCCTATATCCTATACATAGATAATCTCCCCGACCGTTCTAGAGTGATTGCATAAAGATTCCCAAACCTGCAATAAACATACAAATTTCTGTCAATTTTCCTTAAAATGTGCTTGGATAGATTATTATTAATACCATATGCAAAGAAGTCAGTGAAAACGAAAGATAAGAATTTCTTATTATGTCATAAAGTTGCCATGAAGGAAGGCATTCTTGACATCAAGTTGATGGAGAGTCCAACCATATTGAGCAACAAGAGAAATGAAAACACAAACAGAAGGCATCTTTGCGACAGGAGAAAACGTGTCATCATAGTCCACTTCATAGGTTTGAGTGTAACCTTTGGCCACTAGACGCAACTTCAGACGCTCAACAGAACCATTCGGTTGAAACTTCACTGTAAAAACCCAACGACACCCCACAGCCTGTTTGCCAGCAGGTAACGGTGTAAGGTGCCATGTCCCATTATCCTGTAACGCCTGCATTTCATCCTCCATAGCTCGCCGCCAACCTGGATGAGCAAGGTCCTCTGCAGCAGTACTTGGCACAGACACAGTAGATAAAGAAGCAACAAATGAGGAATATGTTGGAGAAAGATAATCATAGGATAAAAATTTAGAAATAGGGTGACAAGTATATGTATGACAAGACAATGCAGTATAGGGGGTAAATCAGGAATTGGGTTGACCGACGCAAGAATGCGTACCTTTACGCAATGCAACAGGAATATCAGTAGTACGATCAGGCTTAGAAGAAACTGGCGGATCAGAGGCCGAGGCATTAATTGGCGGAGAATCATGCCTATCCAATGTGGGTGACGACTGTACTACCTCACGTTGACAGGACGACGCCGTTGATAAGTTTTGTCAGCAAACTGGAAATCAAGTGGTGCCTTAGGTATACTTGGCAAGGAAACAGGCAGTAAAGGAGCTATGGCCAAGGACAATGTATCTTCGGAAGGAGTCACTGGTTGGGTAGTAGAGGAGTGATATGACTGATCCTCGAAAAAAGTGACATCTACCGAAACATACAACCGCCAACTACCAGGATTATAACACTTTTACCCTTTCTGAGTTCAAGTATCCAAGAAACACACATTTATCAGCTCGTTGATCGAGATTATCATGACAAGGACCAAGATGATGCACAAAACAAACATAGCCAAACACACGGAGTGGTAAAGAAAAAAGTGGACTTGTAGGATGGAGAGTAGAGAAATGTATACTTCCACGAAGCACAGAGGATGGGAGACGATTTGTAAGATAACATGCTGTAAGAATAGCATGCCCCTAGAATGTTTTGGGGAGGTTCATATGGAAAAGAAGACAATGAGCAACATCCAAGAGATGGCGATTTTTTTGTTCCGCCACCGTATTCTGCTAGGGAGTGTAGGGACAAGGTGTTTGATGTAGAATCCCATGAGATATAAGAAATGATTGAAAACCAGAGGAAACAACCATATATTCTTTGGCATTATCGGAGTGCATACATTTAATAGAAACATGATATTGATTGAGAATCTCAAAGTAAAACCTACGAAAATAGGAAAAAACTTCAGTACGATCTTTTATTAAATATAACCATGTTATGTGAGAATAATCATCCACGAACGTAACAAAGTACTTATAATCAAACATATCATTGACATGACACGGTCCACAAACATCAGAATGGACTAACTCAAAAGGACTTGACATACGACTCTGGACACGGGAAGGGAAAAATACTCGATGATGTTTGCCAAATTGACTAGCATTGCACTAGATAAGACTCTTAAATGATGAAACAGGAGAAAAATGACGAAGTATGTCAGGTGGTGGATAACCCATACGACAATGCATCCGAAAGAAGTTTGAGGCAGTACTCTTCTGAATGGCAGCTGCAATAATGTCTTTGTTTAGGTAGTACAATCCATTGGACTCATGCCCTCCACCAATCATCTATCCGGTCCTCGAATCCTGAAAAACACAACGAGTGAAGGTAAATGTTATAGAACAATTTAAATCTTTGGTAAGGGAACTAACGGAAAGCAAGTTATATGGGAAAGCTGGTAAATGGTAAACAGATGAAAGAGAAAGAGAAGGACCCAATGTTACATTCCCTTGACCAGTGATATAGGACTGTAAGCCATCAGCAAGTGTAACAGGACTAGGTGACATAGGGATAATACTAGATAACAAGTTAGAATTACCGGTCCTATGATTGGTGGCACCCGAGTCTACTACCCAGGAAGTAGGTGCAGACGAGAGTAAACAAGACGAACTATCTGAAGAAGTCTGTGCCAAAGTAGCAGTAGGAGCTGAGGAACCTACCACCTGATGGGGGCGTACTAAGGACTCATACTTGGCGCGAGACAACATAATGGTACTAGGCAGTTCTTGCGACTGATGAAGAACTTTTTGCATTGGGGGCTCACTCACATCGGCATAAGCAGCCTGTGGACGAAGCTCAGGATGTAGAGTATAACAATATGCTTCAGTATGGCCAGCTCGTTGACAGTGGTTGCAATAACGTGAATTTCCAGCACCCCTATTGCCTTCACAGCCACAACTTGGAGAGAAACTAGATTTGCCACGGCCACGGGAACCACATTTCCTGCCTTCACGACCACTAGAAGACTGAGAAACCATAGCACTTGCTACAGGTGTAGAATAGAGTGCAGATGATGAATTAGGCATGTATCGAAGGACCCGAGAGAAGGCCTCATCAACTAATGGAAGAGTACTCTAAAAAGTAATATGCTATCGGAGAGAAGAATGAGCAGGACCAAGCCCTCAGAGAAATAACATAACTCTCATATCTTCTTGACGCTTGGCCAACTCTCTAATGTCATCAGTGGCAGGCAAATAAGTGTCCAGTCTCTCGCAAAGAGTGATAAACCTAGAATAGTAATCAGGTATAGACATATCCCCTGCACGTAGATCAAATAACTCCTCCCAGACATCACAAACACAAGTCATGTTATCTCATCCTGAAAACATAAGAGCACACTTGTCCTAAATGGCTTTGGCTGATGTACATCACATAAACTGAGGACTAATCTTGGGATCCATTGTATTCCACAACAATCGAATAGCAGCATCGCCAGAGCGCCAATCCTCCAACTTCGTTTTATCTATTTTATCCGAAGATGGAGATGAAGTCAGATAACTCAATTGTTTGGTGGCCAATAGATATGTCTCGACCACCATAGACCAAGAAGGGTAGTTGGTCCCATCTAGTTTGATAGAACTTAGCTTCAAATTAGTAAGACTAGCATCCATGCTCACACTAGGTCGAGAGTTTCCATCCATAACTCAATAATATATAGAGAACTTAAATCAGCGCTAACATAAAGAGACTAAAAGAAGAAATAAAGCCAGATATTGGCACATAAAGGCAGAACCAAACCAATTTGAAGAAGCTGTGCATACAAATTTGTCTACAGCCAAGGAACTAGGAGCAATCACCCCAATTTCTAATTATGCCAAAAGACGCTCAGCAAACCTCTACATAATCAACTTCCTTAACCATCAAGGGAATTCATTAATCGTAAAAAGACCACCAAGCACCAATCAATCAAGCTATCCTGAGGAATAACCTCTGGACTTCGGCGTAAACCATAACTTAATGGTAAAAACAGACAATCTTTAGACCTAGCAGCGGGCCCACAAGGAAATCACGCCCCTTCCACAGGGGAATGACGCACGCACCCACTTCGGACTAGGTGGATTCGGATGGCGACGCACGAACGCAGCAAAACCAAAGAGAAAGATCCATTTTTTTTAGTTCCTTACCAGAAAGCGCATCAACACGAATCGCCAATCGGGCTCTGATATTGAGCCTCAGACTGCACAAGGACTCAACTGGCAAGTCCGTGCAAGGACTCGACCAACAAATCCATCACGCGCAAGGATGGAGTTTATGCCAAAACTGACGACAATGATTTCTCCGGAGATATAACGATGATCGTCGGCGGCTAGGGCAAAAGGTTTTGTGGCTCTAATACTATGAAAATGAAAGATAAAAATATCTTATTATATTATAATTACGAATTACATCATTATATATAGCGAGCATTAGGGTTCATTGACAATGAAAAAGACTAAAATACCCTTCAACAGTCAGAAACACTAAGGCATGAGAAATGGTCCTCGTCTGCTGCTAAAGCATTGCTTCAGCCATTACGTAATCCCAATACATGCAACCAACTCCCGATAACATGGTGCTAACCGCCGAAGATATGCTATATCTCTCTATCTTCTATATATTAATTTATATAATAATGTATAATATCACCTAGCAAAAAAAATAATAATGTGAATGAGATCTTAAATTATTTGGGGAATATCGGCCCGCTTAAAACTCAGAATCACATGCTTGGATGCTGCCTTCTTCTTTTCTCCTTCTTCTCTCTCCCTTTTAATATTATTTTTGTTTCTAGGGTTCAGACCATTGTGTTCCAGAATCAACATGGTCCAACAAGCAGACAGAGAAAAAAGAAAGAGAAATACGCCCACAATCATTTGACGTCATCAGTTGCGTCATCGAACACTTTGTTTTTTTCACCATGCAGTTGTCAAGTCCTTTGAGCCCCACCAAACCCTAACCGGAGATTAGACCCTGCAAGTTCATGAATTACAAACGAATCTGTTCTTCTGTCTACGTGCATCCTGGCCCTACGTTACAAAGAAAGCTTAAGATTTAAACCGCCTTTGCCGTCGCCATCGCCATCGCCGTCGTTGTCGTCTTTTCCTGTTTTCTCCTTATCATCATCGTCTTTTCCTTCGTCGTCTTGTTTACTTTGGGAAGGGCCGGCTCGAGCCTTGCGGCCACTCGAGCTTGGGACATCGGGAGCGCTAGGGGTAGCTGAAGGTTTAAACTGAATGGGATCTAGGCTGAAGTCCTCAGGTCGAAATGTGGGCTTCCACACAGATTCTCTCGGTCCGGGGCGATCCTCCTCGGCTTTCCTTCGGTCCTCCCTCGATTTCTCGGATTCCTCTGAGGCTAGTGGGCCGCCGCCTCGGAGGCAGTCGTGCACTTCCCGGGTGCTTCGGATGAGGGCGAAGAACTTCTCCATCTTCTGCTCTTCGCTCTCTTCTTCTTCTCCTCCTGCCGGCTCTGCATCAATCTTCCGCTTCTTTCTGTCTCCATCCATTCTCCTTTCTAGCTCGCGTTGAGAGAGAGAGAGAGAGAGAGAGAGAGAGAGAGAGACAGAGAGATTGGAGATAAAGGGCTGAGGGAGAAGAGTAGATAATATAGTGGGCGAGGAGATTTACTGCTGCCTCTTTTACCCTACAAATTTCTATCCAAATTGAATTAGTATACTTCTAATATTATATTATTTGATTAAAGAGCCATGCTGAGCGTTTGATATGACATATGCAAAACTTTATTTACTGAATTGTACGGCACACTTGACTTAAATTTCCATTACTTTGAGGAAAGCACAACTCGAAATTTGTAGATAATTTATTACCATCATAAACCATATTTATATGTGAGCAGCGGTTGATGGTTTAAAAGAATATATGTTTCGGTAAGCGGAAAATCAAATGGGTAATATGCTTAAAATTTAATATAGCCGGCCAAATAATAATGATATACCATGCGTGTACAAGGAAGCATATTAGAAGCGCCATATTGCAAACTTTATTGTGTAAGTGTACATATATATAGGTTAATACTATGAAAAACCCCAAACTGATACGCTTATGATAAATTTATCATAAACTAATTTTTTGACTACCAAAAACCCCAAATTGGAACACCTATGACAAATCTACCCTCTATTAGTTTCCGTTAAATTTTACCGTCAAGTTTTTGAGTTACATGACACGTGGCAGTTAACGGGTGTACCAATTTGTGGTTTTACCCTCTGTTTATTACGAGTGTATCAGTTTATGATTTTTCGTGGTATTAATCCACTTTAATGAAAATTAACAGAAGGTAAATTTGTCATAAGCGTGCCAGTGTGGGGTTTTTTGTGGTCAAAAATTAGTTTGGAGTAAATTTGTCACAAATGTATCAATTTATGATTTTTTGTGGTATTAACCCTCTATATATATTAAATTTTTCAAGATGTACCTACATAAATATATTAGAAAGATTTTGACTGTACCTATGGGCAAGTCTTTTTCTATACATGGGAAAATTTCGTAGGGTCTTGCCTTCCCATCATCGATGGAGGTGGTGGTTGGGCAAGAATAATGGCGTCGTCACTACCCGTGACGACTGCAGTATGACATGAGACTGAGAGAATGCTTCTTAGCCTCTCCCTAACCCTAAAAAATAAAGTAATTTGTACATCATATTTGGCCGTATACGCTTTTGATTAATCTATTTATCTCGTAATTTATATATTATTATTTGCTCCTTTATCCTGTTGTACTAAAGTTAAAGAAAAGTTGCTAAAGAAGTGGAGGAGATGGTACTCTACAATCGGAATTTTTCTTCTCTTTTTGTGGCCTGGCTCGGGGACCCTCGATCGCTTGACAATTATTCCGAGAGAAATTATGGGATTGGCGGGGGCTGATAGATGAAGATCGCCATCGTCAAGTTGTTCGCCACAACTGATAGATGATATGGGTCAACCTAAACAATAATTTCAGGTCATAGCCTCATTATGGATTTGCTGATTATTTGGTTACTAATGTCTTCTGCGTTTGGAAATGATCAGGACTATATGATTATTTAAAATATATGTGCTTTTCTTACTTTTGGGTGGACAAGAATGTAAAGCATTCGTTGATGTAAGATGACAAAGGTGGAAACGATTTTGGTTTTGACAAGGGGCCAAGTAGTATTAGTATTTGAGTTTGAGTTTGATTAGGCAATCCCGTTTTCTTGCTTTTGTCTTGTGAAAGCTAGTGTACAATAGGGTTATGAGGCAATGAGCAATTTCGCGTGACATAAGCAAGTAGCTTGAGCTCGGCTCCTCGATTAAGTACTCAAGCTCAACTAATCACCTAATTTTCAATCGATATAACTTAAGCTCAAGCTCTTGATCTATTCAAGTATCTTGTCTAGTCGAGCTCGCACGTGTACTCGTCGATGCTCGACTCGATCGGCCTGTGAGGTTAATCAACCTCCTATCTATGTCTTAGAATGAATTCAGTACTTATAAATTCAAACATAAAATATCGAGTTATATCTGGGAAAAGCATTTGAGTTTATTAAGGTGAAACCCGTGATCGAGCTCAATGGAAACCTAATTATTAACAAGCCGATTTCGAGTATCTCTATTTTCTACTCGGGTCGAGCTTGAGTACGAGAATTAATATTTCACCGTAGCTCAATCGGGTTTCGACCATCGAGCATGTGGGTCAAGTTGAACTCGAGCTCGGCAGTAAGTGTTTCGACTCAACTTGGCTCGATTGACTGGTAGAAAACCTCATTGTCGTATCCATTCAGCTTTACTGTCGATGCCATTCCAGAGAATTATTAAAGCATCACCTCGAATGCTCTTGGAAATGAACTGGAAAGGAGAACATGCTGGACAGCCAAACAGAGAAGCCAATGAAACCAACCCAGAAGTGGGTCACCAGGGCCCTGTTATAAGGTTATTTAATTATAGGATATATCTCCTACAGATCTCTAAAATCATTACAAAATTGAAATGCAACTGAAAAGACTAATAGAGAAATAGATCACAATCGAGAAGCAGATAAAGATTCCACCTCTCTAGTCACTGCATACTTGCAAACATGCAACAACCACCACCTCAATCGAGATTAGTTGCAACGCACCTCTTTTGGATTGGTTTAGATTTGGTTTGAGAAAATATTGATAAACTTAGGGTCTGATTGTTTGAAGGATAATTTTTTTCTGATTTTCCGATGTCTAGATGACGGAAAGCTAATTGACATACAGAAAAACATTTTCCATGGACTGCAAATAACAAGCTTAGATTGAGAGGAAAACGACTTCCCTTTTTAGGAAGAAGGAAATCACTTTCTCTAGACCATCAAACGAATGAAAACTAACAATTTTTCTTAAATATGATTTTCATGAAAAATATTTTCCTTTATCATGGAATTTTCATTTGTTTAGTAATTTAAGGAAAAAAGATTCTAACCTTGTTTTCAATCATGGAAAATGTTTTCCGTATGTCGATTAGCTTTCCGTCGTCCAAATACCGGAAAGTCAAAACAATTTCTCAAAAATAGTTTTCTTTCAAGCAAACGGTTTGAAGCTTTCTTTTCAAAACTGATTCTTGGCAAGTCATTCACGCTTGTTTTGTGCCAACAACGCATTGGTTCTTTTGGGACTTATCCAAGGAAAGGAAAGGCCACACCCACAAAGGTGTCGAGCAGAAGGGAAACAGATGGTTTTAAGCATCATTCCTTGAACATCCTTCCAATCAAAATTCATGCAAAATGTAGCACAAAATGATGTGCTAGCACATAAAGATGAACTTGTTTGAGGATATGACGAGAAGCACGTTTAAGCTTTGTTTGGACTTCGGATGCTTTGGTGAGGGGAATCAGTTAGGAACAAGAGAAGACCTAAAGATGTGTTGAAGGAGGCGATAAAGAAATGTACGAAGCACCTAGAGCTCCCAGAAGACTCGAGCCACAATGGCGTGAAAGGACATGGACAACAGACCCCACTTAGTCGGAAGAAGGCTTGGACTTGTGTCTTTTCTAATTGTTGTTGTGGTGGTGTTTGTTGATCCCACCTCACTTATGAATGCAAGAATCAATCAGTATGAGCGGTGGCATTTACAACCGAGAAGAGTGGTGCCCACAAGGTGATACAGAATGATCGACCACAACGGCATGAAAAGATTCGGACAACCAGGCCCCCGCTTAGTTAGGGAGAGGCTTGGATTGTCGTTGTCGTGTTGTTATAGCTGTCACCTCAACAAACAATGTCAAAATCGGTCATCGTGTGGCATGGCATTTATGAACTAAGAAGAATAGCGACATTACCTATGAACCACGATCCACCACCGCGCCTCAACCATATGGTCGATATGACATTCACATGCCATCTTCCATTCAGATGTAACATGGCTACTTCACTAACTGATCGTACTTGTAAGAGAAACATACAGCATGTGACACCGAAAGACCAACAACATTTTTACTTACCTGAGTCAGAAGGCAACCCTCAGTGCTCTTAGTGCAAAGGTCTACACAGGAGAAAAAAGTACTTGCAATTCTTCAATAAGACGAAAAGGAATCCTCAACTTTTCCAGCAAACCATGATCTTGCATGATTTCTCTTGGCTCACATGACTCAAGTTGAGCAATTTAATGTCGTCCAGCGGTACATGTCAACAAAAAACTTATTTAGAAGTTATAAGTCTAGCAATTTAATGTCGTTCAGTGGTATCTGTCAACAAAAACTTATATGGAAGTTATACTTGTCTAGCCCTGCCCCTCAGCATTAAGGAATATAGACCATAAGTGACATCGGATCCAGGCAATGTGTTCAATGAGTAAGCTCCGGCAACAAGACAATGGCAAGTTGGGACTTTTATGGAGATCCTGGATCTCAAAATTCAAGCCAGGCTTATTATGAGCTAACTTGTTAGTAAAAGGATTGTTTGAAAAGAACTACTTAACCTCCTACAATGGTTGGCGCCACAGATGATTGCATTTGAAGTATGTCCACTTCCAGTTCTACTTATTACATAGCTGTCATGCCAATTTAGATGAGAGTTAAGACTGGAGGCAATTAGCACTGTATCAATGTAGGATGCCTCCATACATTCTCATCAATATGAACGAATCCTGCATTACGCCATAAACTTCACATCAAGCAAACGAGACCCAAACTCATGCAACTCATGTTTCATGAACATTCAAAACCTAACGAGACTTCTCACTTACATTCAGAGTCGATATTGGTGCCAAAGATTTGCAACAGGCACCAAGCTACTAAAGCTATTTGCCACTATCCAGATTCAACGGGAGAAAAGTGTTACATATGATACTTCCGTATTTTGACGACTGATGCATGCACAAGCTGCAGTTGGCTTATTATATATATCTTGTTTTTTTTTTCTAATTTGTATTTCCATGCACAAGCTTGGACACGTCTCCAGGAGTTGGGATAAGATTTCGACACATAACTTATGAGAAGTCCTACTTGCAGAATTTCATATGTTTAGTTTACCATCTTCTACTTCCGTGGGGTTATTCGTTATTGTTTTCAGGTTTTTTAGCAGAGGTTTAGATGGTTCATTGACCAGTAAGCAAACCACATGCATAAAGGAAAAATAAGGAACTCATAGTCCGCTGCACCAAAGAGTGACGATCAGCTACATGCTCCAGGAACAGTAGAAGACAATGACCTAGTGTTGGTACATCCTACATACAGACTTTTCAGCTCATGGCCGAACAAGAATGACTCACCACATCACTCACATTGAAGAAAATGCAGCGATGTCCTGCTACATCTATTACTGAAGCTTCAGATGAAATAACATGCCTATCCCCAGTCAAGGAAAGGCAAAGGCAGATATCCACCCTCGGGTGGAGGCTTTAGGGATGGAGGGAGATTCCCCCAGGCTGTGGCCATGCCCGTACTATCTGTCACCACCACATTACCTGGCAATGTAGAAATCCATAGAAATAAGCACTGAAAGAACATGAATGAAGAGCGTATTGCAATATCACAGTTTTGAAACATAAAAAAAAAAAATATGTCGACTGAAGCTAATAGTCATTATTAGATTGGTAGATAATACTAATAGTAGATGTGTTTCTGGAACAATTCTGCTAGTCAGAGATGCTCTCTGTCTTAGTAAGTAAAGTAGCCATCGGCAGAAAGTTTTAAATAGCACAGACTTTATCTCTCCTGTCTATGATTTCTAGCAAATTATTTCTGAGCCACAGACCAATCGGACTTCCGTTTGGTGCTCCATCTATGATACAAACGATTTTTACAAGCAATGCTATGTACGCGTACTTAAATTCAAACGCGCACGCATCTCGGTTTCATTCTCTTTCCCTCACTGGCAATGTTTTTTTTTTTTTTTTTATAACCCAGGGAATCCCCGCACGGCCGACAGCCGGGAAGTAAACCCTGGGGACGACACGTGCTAGCCACCACACACGTGCCACCGGTTAAGTCACCCCGCGGCGTCCGGGATTCGAACACTCAACCTTTTGCGAGAGAAAGAGTGCGCGCTCCAGCAGCGCCACCCAGGCGACACAAAAGCGAGAAAAAAAATTCTCGTCAATATTACCTTGCGAAGAGGTTCCTCCGACTAGATGACTGCCCGGGATTACTGTCGACCGAGCATTATCTGCGACGACAACCCCAAACATGTTACGAACAATCAAGTAAGCAAAGAAACCCACGGACGTAATTCCCTCAACAGCATAAAAAGAAACGGGACGAAAATTTCAGAACCCACCACCAGTCGGGGTTCGCGGAGCTGGAGTCGCAACGTTCTTGGGGTGAAAGTATTTGCACGTATCCCCGTACTGACAAAAACCCTGGCGAAACCCGAGACAAAATAAGCAGAGACCCGTGAACCGTTCGTTCATCAAACACGTCATCGACAGCACAAATTCATATCTCGCGAGAGCAATTGGGGCGAGAACACGGTTAACCCGACACGACGAAGTGGTACCGTATTGACGAAACGGTTGCAGACTCCTCGGGCGTAGCCCTCGGCGTAGGCCTGGTTCGGTTCTGCAATCAGTAGCCAAATGGGTCAACGAATCATCGGTTTGCAGGTGCGCAAACACACACACACACACACACACCCACACACACAACACAACACGCGCGCCTGGGTTCGGTTCTGCGATCAATAGCCAAATGGGTCGACGAATTATCGGTTTGCAGCCGCGCAAACACACTCACACACACACACACACACACACACACACAGATACAGACAGAGGAGGAGGAGGGAGGGAGATATACCATGGAGGAGGAGGGAATCGAACCAGAGAGCTTTGGCGCGGAGGTGAGAGAGGCCCTGGAGATGGCGTTTGCGAGCGGACGGGGTGTCTTGGAACTGCTTGTCGCAGTAGTCGCAGTAGTACTTCCCCAGCGGCATCTCTCCCTCCCTCCCTCCCTCCCTCTCTCCAGATCTCTCTTTATCTCTCTCTCCAGTCAAAAGAAGCAGAACTCCTACTTTATGCCCTGAGTTTCATGCGATTTTTCAAATCGAGTCCTTGAATTTGGCGTGTCTTTTCTAATTTAATCCCTTCGCGTTCTGAAATTTGATCCATCGAATGTCTGTCGCCACCAGTTTTCGCGTGGAAAAACTTGAATACAGCCTATCTCGTTCTTGCCGAGCGAGTTCCATAAACGCGTTCCTTATTTTTACGTGCCGATGCCTGCACGCTTTGCACCCCTAATTCTCTCCGAATGCGTTTTCTTCTCTGAAAAGAGAAAATCCCTATATTCTATTTGCAGTATTGGGTTATAGCCTTTTTAAGGACTTGCAAAGGTCCAATTTAATCCATCGAATGTCACCGAGAGTTTTCGTGTGGGAAAGACTTGAACGCAGCATCCGTCTCGAGAAATCTCATGGCTTGGTTGTGTCCTGAATCACTTTGTCTAACGACGGCGTATGTTCTTCGACATCTCTTGTCATCTTCAATATACCAAATTTGAAGTTGTAAGTTACCAAATTTGAAGTTGAATAGACCTACATAGAAAGTTTCGCAAAGTCAAAGATGAAAAGTCGGACTCGTTCAATGTCGTGCTTATAAAAGTTCAAACCGATATTGGTGCGCCAATCTATCTTAACGCCATCTGAACAAACAAATGAGACGGTTTAAGAATTCAACTAAAATAAAAATAGGTCCAAGGCCATTTTTAATCGTTGAGAAAAATTCGAGATCGTCTCATTGGTCTCATTGGTGGAAATGGCGCGCGATGTTGTTGTTGTTATCGTAGCTGTGGCACTTGTGCTCGGACTGCTCGCGGTACGGTGGCTACGATGGTGGTGCCCCCGGTCATTAGGGTCGGCACAGCTGCGGTGTGGCATCGCGGCGGGGCTCTCTCGCTCTCTCTTTCTCTAAACAGCTCCTCTCCCCTGCCATCTTGCTTTTTCTGTCGTTTTGAAATTTTTCTCCTCGTATTATGTCAAAGTTGAATTTCACGTTGCACTACGGTAACCCGAATTTTAGGACTAATTAGCGTCTTTTTGACATTAGCATAATCAAGTATGCCAATGATTGAAGGGATTTGATAACTAATTGCACAAATTAAGAGTTCAAAGATCCAAATTGCACATTTCGCACGAAATAGAGGACCGTAAGATACATTAGCATTCCATTCTGTGGAGATTATTGAAGACACAATTCAGTATGCCGCTTTGGGATTCAATCCAAAACCAAAACAAAACCAAACCAAATTTAAGGTTCGTCCAGAAATAATTTAAAAAATATTTTTTTAAAAAATAATCGCTCCTATCGCTTACATAAAATAGTAAATAACTACAAATTATATCGCTTACATAATATAGTAAATAACTACAAATTATTTCAAGTGATATAAGCAATCTTTTTAGGACAATATATTCCACTCGCTTTCCGCAAAATAAAAGATCCCTTTAAGTTTTAAAGGGCAGTGGTGAAATGCAAAGTAGCAGTAGCACAACAGGTAATCTCACGCACTTACTTGTCATTCAAGATTACAAATTCGCCACAGGTCACGACTCTCATGGCTGATATAGTTAAAAATAGACACAGGAAGTGATGCACAGAGCAAGATTACACAGGAAGAAGACGAATAATAAATCAAAGTGGCAACGAGGGAATCATCGGTGACTCTAATATTTATAATAATAATAAAAAACAACACTAGCTTGGGTTTTTTGTTACATTCTCTTGAAACACCATCGAGGCATTACAACCCAAGAAAAGGGCACTGCTTCCTCGCGTGTTCCGGGACCAGTTTCAACAGGACCTCCACCGGGACACCCTTCAATTCTGATTTCATGGAGGAGAGACAGCAACGAGGACGAGATCGGTGAGCTTTCCGAGTGATTAGTATAAGAATATGATATAAAGTGGACGCAGATCGACTTCGTACCGTGGGCCTTAAAATTGAAAAGTGGCGGCAGGAACCGTCCATTTGGCAGCCGAGTGTTGGGATCGCGTAGCTCATTGAAGAAGGGGTGCGTCACAGCATCAAGCTGCAAAATGGATGTAGGGTAACTAACCATTGGTTTGAATCTAGTCCAGAGTTTCTACGTGCAAGTCACTAGGACGCCCAGAAAACTAATAACCACAGTCCACAGTCTCTCCTAGCAACTATTTTATACTCGCTCATCAAGCAAATGATATGAATACTAAAAAGGCTATTAATGCAGTTACATAGCCACAAGTGACAAGATATAGCCCAAGTCAGAACTTAGCAGGTGAGGAAACACTAAATCCCACCAGTTATCAAACCCAACAAAATGTTACCGCAACTAAAATTTCCAAGAGAGTCGTTTGTGAGTTTATCAATAAGATAGTTCGCTATCTCTAGAATGTTTATCTCTCTCACAGAATGAACAATATGACCAAGAGAAACCATGAAGCAAGATAGAAGATAGATATTGCATTACAACTGTAGCTACCGAAATCTCCCGGTAATTCCAGATATAAATTGATAGTCGGAAACATACAGAACAGCTGCAGATAAAGGTATTTTGAGACAGTGCCTTGCAATAAAATAAAAAAAAGGCAGTGCCTTAGGGCCTGTTTGGCACCGTGCCAAATAGTGAAAATTTATGTTCTTTTGGGAATTTTGGGAACAGAAATCCGTTTGTTAAATTTTTTGTGCCCGGGCACAATTTTGCAAAAACTTGTTCCCAGAATCAGTTTTAGAACAGAATCAAGAAGCAAACAAAAGTAGCTTCATGATTCTGGAACAATTTTTCCATTTCCGATTCCTGATTTTCTTCTTTTTTCTGGTTTGTTGTTGTTCTTCGGCCTACCGACCACCACCCGCCAGTAGCCACAGGCCAAGGCCGGCGAGGGCAGCTCACGGCCACGACGGCGAGGCCTCGCCCGGCCAAGGCGAGGCTAACCTCGCCGTCGCCACCCAGGTCTGTCGCCATCAGCGACGCCGGCGGTGAGGACAGTGAGGGCGGCGAGGGCAGCGACAAGGGCGGCTACGCCCTCGCCGGCCCTGGTCTATGGCCCGTCACCGGTGCTGGCGACTAGCCATGGCCAAGGAAGGGAAGGAAAAGAAAGAAAAAAACAAAGAAAAAAAAGAAAGAAATATTAAAAAAACCAAAATATCATTAAAATATTATTAATAAAATGAAATTTTGTATAGTTACCAAACGCATTTCTATTCTTTTTCTATTCTAAGAATAGAAATTTTAGGCAGTTGCCAAACGCCTTCAAATACTTAGAAATTATTTCCGGGCACAGAATCAAAAAGAATAATTTATGAGTAGAATCTGTTCCCGAACACAGAATGGTTGGCATGCACACCCTTAGTGACGACCCTGATGGATTTTTTGCTGGAATACACCATAATCATTCATACTTTAAAAAATGACACAATGAGTGGTGACATTGATTCACAAGAACATTAGGAAACTCTTGAACTAGCAAAAGCTAGTTTGAGGAAAGAGAAACTGCAAAAAAAGACGCAGAAACGAAGTAATCAAACTCTTAGTCGAATTAAGACACAAATTGGGGCTATCAATGCAGCTCCCAGTTGAGCTTCTGTTAATTCGTGTTCCTTTTCCCCAACATTCGTGAGTCACACCACCAGAAGAAGAAAAATGAATCCAAAAACACAAAATCCAACTTCTTATACAATATTACTCAAGGGGCAGGCAGATGATAAATCAACTATGAAATGAGGTAATCATTTGAATGCAAAAGTAGAAGGCACAGAACAACATCTAGCAATGTACTAAATTAAAGAGCAGATTCATCAGTAACCAAATAGAAACGCTTACAGCCGTGCATCGCAGATTGGGAGAATATTGCAGCAATCTTGAAACTAAATCAACAGCTTCAGGGGGCATTCGCTTGTTGAATATCTGATAGGAAAAGAAAAGGAAAATAAGTGACAACAGCAAACCAGCCACTACTCTTGACACCCAACACCTATGCATGCGCAAAGAGCGTACGACCCATCTATTCTATCCAAGTACCTTGTGCCATGGGTGCGCTTTTATCTGCGGAAATTTAAACTCTGTATAATTGGGGTTCATGCATTTAATTTCCTCCCTGGTTGGAGTGCCCAAAATCTGCAAAAAAAACCAGTTAATAGCAAGTACACAGAAGGTGGCAAAAGAAAATGAACGATGTGTCTAATACGAGAAGTTTCTACCATGAAATGAACGAAGAGAACCCAAATCCCTAGACTGACTACAACACTAACTAAATAATACACTTACTTTGATAATCTCCACCAGCTGGTCAACTCCACTCTCACCAGGAAAGAGAGGCTGAAATAAAAGATTAAGCATTTCAGATTACAATACACTAAAAAAATTAGTACCATGCCGAGGCTTCTCTAGGGCATGCCACGCAATTGGAGTGCATTGGGCCTTACCAACTACCTTTACTTACAAAAGAGTTCTTTTAGGTCAGCAATTCCTTAGCTTTCTAACATAAGGTGACTGAAGCAAAGCCGAATGGGTCTTTTCCCCTTTTTCCAACATAATTTCTATACCGTTCAATATATTTGATATAATAGGAAATGTATGTTTCATTCATCTATGTTGATTAATTTGCAGAGTTTATGATAAAAATACGAATATAACTGAATCTTTGCATTTGATTATAATTATCATTCATTTAATTTATGCATAGTAACATTTTTCTCAAATAATAAATTAACATTATGCAATTGATGATTGGACATTTACCAAAATAAAAGACAAGACGAATCACAATGTTATAAAGTATATGTTCGTACTGAAATTTAAATTTCCTTTGAATACTTTTTTAAACAAAAAAGAATGATCACGAAAACTGAATCTTTACTTTATTTGCATAGACATAAGTAATTACATAATTAATGGAAAGCTAAGTGATGACACTCATGCTATCTCTTTAGAAAGTCACTATATAATAGACTGGTATTTCATGCATTCCCTCAAGCACAAATATTGAAAATTAGGCATAGATTTTATGCGGTTCTTATTGATAACAAACTCAATTATCAAACCACGCTAAAAACTCAACTATTATGATTTTTCAATATGTACAAAACTACATAAAAGATTATTTTTATCGCGACAAAGCGTGGGTTCATGCCAGTTTGCAAAGCAAGAATCCCAAGTCAATAAGTCAAGTAGCATACCTGTCCAAGCAGCAGCTCCGCCAGCACACAGCCAGCAGACCAAATGTCAATAGCCGTAGTGTATTCAGTTGCACCAAATATCAGTTCAGGTGCCCTATAATATCTTGAGCAGATGTAAGATATATTTGGCTCCCCTTTTACCTGTCAGTCACCCCAAAAAATTTAAGACTCCAAGTCAAAGACATCGTTAAACAAATTTAATGAGCACATTGACCTACCAACACTTTCGCACTTCCAAAATCACATAACTTGACTTGGTGTGTATGAGGATTTACCTGCACAAGAAGTAGAAAGGTTAGCCTTCCTAATTATTGTCTGTGAAGCAGAAGTATACTGCAAGAAAACAATCCTTTATCTTTTAACCTAACAGGCTACAAGGAAAAAATGCACAACTAGGTCCGGCATTGGAAATTTATATTAAAGCAATCTTTACAGGAATGGAAATACAAGCAATTCTTCATTGTATCAAAGGTAAATGTCATCTTCAAAACATTTCAGTAAGGAAACAATACAGGAGATGTTTGGGGAGTGCCTAAAACAAAAAAGCGAGAAATGGATTTTGTATGCAGTTTTTAGGCCCATTGTTTTAGGAAATAACTAGAATATAGTTCATCTATGTAATATTTTTCGTTTTTCATTCATATGCACTATATAAAGGTATTTTTCAAAAGAAAACAAGGACATGGCAAGACAAAGCAGTATTTTATCTAGAGGAACACACAACAAACCAAACGCAATTTCGCATGGCTTTTGTGCTCAAAGCCTGTTCATATACTATTCCTAAAAACATGTATAGATGAACACTTAAAAATCCACTTACATCGCCCAAAATGACAAATTTCATTCGAACTCTCTCTATGCTAGCAAACTAACTTCAAACTATATCCCTCAGATGAGTACAAGTATTCAAAGAGAAGAAAATCAAAGCACACAATGCAAACAGCTTCTCTTGATAGTTATGAGCTTACCAAAAGATTTTGAGGTTTAATGTCCCGGTGGCAAACTCCAATACATCGATGAATGTAAGACAAGGCTCTGAATATCTGCCAGCAGAAATTTCAAGGGATGTTAATTTAGAAATTGCACAATAAGAAAGGAATAACAAAAATAAAGGACATAAATAAGTGACATTATAAAAGTGAAAGGGATGTAGCAGTAGCAAAAGACAGAGCGAAGCTCATTGCACTTCAGCAACTTGCAAAGGGAAGAAACATTCTCCTATGAATTTATAAATAAAAACTTCGAGAAAAGAAATAGGTTTAGCACCTGATATGTGTAAAGTTTCACATATATTATCGGCAACCTCTGGTTTAACTTGTTATAGTGCTTAATGACACGATGAACAGTCTCTGGCACATACTCAAGTACCAAATTAAGATACAGTTCATCCTTTTCAGTCTCCGAGAAAAAGCAATGCTTCAATGAGACAACATTCGGGTGGTCAAGAAGACGCATCGTTTGCAACTCCCGATTCTTGTACCTCTTGTCTTGAAGGACCTTCTTTATAGCCACAGTTTCACCAGTCTCCAAGCACTTAGCCTGTATAAAATTGGAAAGGAGGCAATCAGAACTGCTGCAACTGACACTGCATTTCACAACACTGTCAAAGAATACAAACCTGAAAAACAACCCCGAATGACCCTTGTCCAACCACTCGCTCGGCCATGTAACTTATCGTCTGAGGTCAGAGAGAAACTAGTTAGCGTAAGTAAGAACTAAGGTGATATCACAATACTAAGTAACAGCGTTATACAGAAATTCAACAACATGCTTCCTCATGAATGAAGATTTACAACAAGTCTGATGGATGCTGATATGAAAGAATGGTGATAGAATCTGTTACACAGCACATTTAGTATGGTATTTGCAGGAATAATAGAAAAACAGTAGGTTATATGGTCATTCTTTAAAATTTGAGACCTGTTCCCCTCTAACAATCGGTTCTGTAAATCTTTGTGAAAAGACAAGAATGGACACTGATAATTAGTTCGGCAATTCATCAACCATTCCATTTGACAAACATCAAGCGCACAAAAAAGAGAAGGAAGAAGATAGAGGAGAGTGGAGAAGGAGGGTGAAGACATTATGAAATATTAGAAAAATTCCAAATACTCACCTGCTTTGGCTGACCATTTCTGCCACCAATAGTTGTCACAATGATGTGACCTGCCTCTGTGCCATTACCATCAACTACTGTCGTTTCCATTTCCTGATTAAAAGTGAAGGATGAGCTGCTGAATATTTCGAATGTTCATGCTCACAGACACACACAAAGGAAAAAAAAATTGATGCTCTAGTTCTCAGAATAAGCATGAAACAACAAGCTGGTAAAACGGAGCAAGAGTCTTGAATAGCTCCATTACTTACCTTGTCATCCCGGATTTTCATTTCATTCATCTCTTCAGGCAACCTATCAACACCAACAGCATGACCACTAGGTTCCCTCAGAGTATTAGGTGCGATGCCCACTGAAGCCATCAGATGCACAGGCACCAACACCTAAGCTCGCAGCTTCTCCAAGTTGACAAGGTCAATCATTTACCTGCGAAATCAAATCGCACTCAGAAAGGCAGTACTTGATACACACGAACAGAACACTCGTCTACAGCCAATTACAGCATGAGAATCAAAAGGCACACGGAACAAATGTCTCAATCTCCCATCTCCTAGTAATCTCGACAGACATCCTCGACCAAACCCAGTAAGCAGAGGTGGAGAACGCACACCGCACCTCCACAAACAGCCGACAACGGCTCTAATCTCACCGCTATGCATCGTTCAGGCAAAACATATCCGACTCCAAAGGTCAGCAGAGCCGAGCTAGACACACCCCATCTTCCAAAATGCAGAACCCACACTGCTGCCTGCTGCAAACCCCACAATTCAAGTAACACAACCAAAAGGACACTCAATGACCCCTCAGGGACAACAGCAGCGCAACAAGCAACGCCACACCGCGACTTTCCCTTCCTTTCAAGCCATCCATGCCTCTAGATATCCACAGTAAACTGTAATAGAAAGATGCAAACGGTAAAATTCTAGGGGACGCGTGAATCCAAAGAGTGGTTTTTTTTTTCTGGTTCTGCACACAATTAGGAAAAAAGAATATTCCCCAACGATCGACTTCTGGAAAACAGCAGCGAACCCCATACCCATAGATAAAACCGACCCAAAAATTCACGCAGCCAAAGAAAAAGCACGGATCAAAACCCCATTTCCAAAAAAAAAAAGAAACGCCATCAAACACCGCAAGAAAGCGAGATCAAGGAATCAGCAAATCTAAGCGCCACCCCCCCACAACAAAAAAAAAAACCGAACTTTACGCCAAAAAAGACAAAAACGGACGAGCTTAGTCATCTGGGCACAGAGAAAAACCAATTGAAAAAATGAAAAAATGAAAAAAAAAAAGGGAATCCGCAAACGAGGAGAGATCGAATCGCCAGAAATGACACCAGAGCGGCCGCGGAAATCTCCGGAAACACGCCGCGACCGGCGGATCCATTGAGCGCAAAGAAAACCTCGCACCTACGCATCCAACCCACCCGGAAAATGGCGGAGCCAAAAAAAAAACAAAAAGAAAAATCACCGCGAACGACGAGGAAGAGGAAAACCGACACCGTCCGTCGAACCTACCGATCGTGCGGGGGGAGGAATCCGCGCCGGCGACGAACCGATCGCCCGGCGGCGGCGGCGGCGGCGGAGGGGGGGGGGGGACTGGGCCTCAGCAGCCGGAGGTCGCGCGACGTTCTAGAGAGAGAAAGGAGAGAGAGAGGGAGAGTGGGGAGAGGAGAGAGAAAGAGGAGAGAGAGAGAGAGAGACAGTGTGAACGGGTGGTGGTGATGATGGTGGCTTTGTTTTAAGGCGCTCGTTGTCTCCATCAGGTTTGGTTTATTGGTCTTTCTTTTATGTTTTTTTCATTTTTCATTTTCTTTTTTATTGCTATTTTCCTTTTTTTATTATTATATTTGTTTTTTATTATATTTTATTGGTTTTTTTTTTGGAGGGGGTGTGTGGCGTGTTTTGATGCGCTGGTGACCGTCAAAGGAAAGACAGAGGAAAGCTCCCCCCCCTAAAAAAAATCAATTATTAATTTTATGATTGCAATTGAAATAATATTGAGTATGTGAATATATAGTATTGACATGCATAATTGAGTTGAGAGAAGGTGAGGTTATTTTGTTTTTTCTCAAATCTTTTTTTTTGAGGGGGTTTTTTTTGAGGGGGTCAATTGACATCGAGCTCGTTTTTTTTTATTTTTTTCTAATTATCGAATTTTCGTATCGATGATCGTTGATTTACGATCAGATGTCTGTGCTTGTGATTCGAGGGTCGGAGACGTAATCAGAGATGGATTTTTTTATCAATCAGGATTAATTTTTTAGATACTTTTGATATATGGTATATCTATCGATCCTGATTAATTTATGAGTTTTGATTGCTGCAGATTTCCTTGCATTCTTCAAACGTGAGGACACTGGTCGCGGCCTCCTCGCAAAGCGACCCATACTGACCCTACTCCCAATTCGGATGTCACCGTCAAAGGCGAGTATGGCCATTGAAACAGGTTTAATTCCTAAATTTTGTCCAATTAATTTAATTGGGTAAATTAAAAATTGTTGTCAACAGCACTCTAGATCGATTCACTCGATAATAATTCTGTCCATCTTAACTAGCTCCTAGTTACAAGATTCGGTGATTTCGCTCATCTTGTTTACAATAACGACACCTCGAATGTGAGGATTGATTTTGAACAAATGAGCATATCCTACTTATTTTGGTTAAAGAAAAGCTAGAAAAGTACCACAAATTATTTAATACGATGCCTATCGTGACATGATTTTCATAAAAAAAAATTTACTTGTATCACTAAAATTCCAAAACTTATATCGGTGTAACAAAAAATATCATATATCTGTCACAAAAAAAAATCCTAAAATGGGGCTTTTGTGGCATGAACAAATAATTAAGGTATCGTTGTCAACCGTGGATATAGTTTAGAATATTAAAATTCGGGGTATCGGTGTCACGGGAGACATAGTTTAAGTTTTTTTTTTCTTTGGTATTAAGCCGGCGCTTACCACGCTTGTATTTTTTTTAAACTTTAGTTAATTGGGATGGGGGGCAGAGCTCCTTTGGCTTTCTCTTTTGACCGTTCAAACTTTACTTTGTTTTTGCTCCTCTTTTGTTTCACGGAAACGGTGAAACCGGAGACCAACGAGGGAGCGACACGTGGCACCGTCCTTTTTTATTATTTTAACGTTTTTGGTAGATGCTTATCTACTTTTGAATTATGAGCAAATGGCTCCTACATCGAAAAGTCCAATTATAATTATCTTCCAACTAAAATTCAATTGGGGCAAGTTACCGTTGTAAATCCTGGTTTTGATATATATATATATATATATATATATATATATACACACAAACATATACATATATACACATAATAAATATAATTCCAAAAAATATATATAATTGACTTTTTCATATCGAGTGCATTTGATGCCACGAAAAGATGGGTATTTTTTTGTTTTCTCGAGCAAAATATCCAAGCAAGAAATATTCGAAAGATGGTAATTTAAGGGGAAGCGTGTAATTCTATCACATCTACAAAATTAATCTTGATTTTGATTACACTGGTTACTTGTAATGTGCAATATGGTCTACTTGAAGTTATTGCTCGAAAAATTAATGGGAAAAATAATTATTTACATCCTCAACGTACCAATTTTTGCCAAAATAGGAACAAATACGTGTATATTTGATATAGAAATAATATGTAAGTTGGTGAATCTACTTTGATTTTTTTCGAATGAAAAGTATTTAATGTGATTAATTATTCTAGTCAATTATGCAGAATATAGTTGTAATTTTGTATAAAGCTAAGTGGCCTTTCATAAAGTTGACGGAAAGTCCAAAAAAAGGCTTATCTAGAATTACGCAACACTCAATTCTAGGGATAATATAGACTTGAATAGTCCTATGGCACGATCGCGATTTGAGAATTAAATTTTGTGCGAATGGTTTGTGGGTCCCAATCGTTCGTGTAACTGGCAAAACTCAAATTTGGTTATCTCGTAATTTCTATTTAAAATGGCGCAAGACATAAGTGTCGAGAAATCTTCAATTATGTATTACGATTAACGACTAAAATGGACTGAATCACGACGTTACAATTGGGCAGGAATGATTTGTGGGATCGAATCATTCGACATGTAACTGGCAAAACACGAATCTAGTTATGTCTATCTAAAAATGTCGCAAGACATAAATGATCATAAATTTTCAATTATTTGTTACGATATACTGAACGAGTGTCGCGATAAAAAAAAAATGGACCGAATCACGACGTTACAGCGGGGCGGGTCATGATGGAACGGGTCCAAAAATACATTTCTATTATGGGAGTTTGGACACGAATTCTTTTTGGGCTATGCTTGCTATCTATCATTAAAAACGCAACTGCTTCTAACCACTACCTAACCAAAAGCACTATTCCATCACAAGCTCTCACAGCTTATGGACCACCTAATTTGGTGCCCCTACTTCACATGCAGACATTATTTTCTCTCCTCTCTCTAATTTCATGGATAAAAATACAACATAATTTCTACGCCGAGTTCATGCCGAGTTCATGATAAGATATCTGATCGATCTTACGAGTAAGATGAAACGCAAAATGAAATTCGGCCAAGCTGCCCGAATACGAGGATAGTTCTTGTCTAGACCCGGGTTTATGGAGCGAGCCCAGATAGTTGGATTTGGTGAGATGCCTTTGAGATATTATATGAAACCTGCACGACCAACAGCTATATACGGTGACCCAAGTCCAGACGAGATGTGATTGCAAAGTAATTTCACACTAATTGATGTGAAAGCTCGAGCATCTATTTGGGTGTCCTCGCCGACCAGGAACAGAAAACTAAAAGATAGGCAGAGCAGATTTTCTTGCGGTGGACTAAAACGATTGTTGACCGACCACACGGGAATGTATCTCGTGATGCCTTCCGCCGCAAGAGGACCAGGAAATAATTGCAGCATAAAAGGGAAAAAAAAAACAAAAGGCTTGCCCCTGTTGCTCGGTCAGACGAGGTTCTCTTCTCATTTGTCGGAAACCACATCAAATCGTTGGAAAATGTCAGGATAAGGAGCGGAGACCCTAGGACCCGGCCAAATGTCACGAAAGTAGAGAAGAAGGAAGGGTTCTTGGACATTAGCTCCTGGTACTGGGTGGAAAATGACAAGACCCCAAGTCGCTGATCAAGCTACTTTGAAGAATTCTCATTCTGTTCAGCCTGCATTGGTTAAAAGATCTTATGACCACAGCCAGGGAAAAGAAAGACTCCGGCATCGAATCCTATCCGGTGTTTGGAGCAATCGTTAGGTTCGGATATCGGCTGTAATTTTGAAGGATCTTGACAGTTTATGTAATGAAGGATATCAAAATTATGAAAAGAGGGCGCGGACTGTGGAGGCTTGATGCATGCGGAGAGGGGAAGAGAGAGAGTATGATCCGACAACCAAGTGCAGCAAAAAATGGATAGAAGAAAAAGATGTACAAGTTCAAGGAATGCAATTTATCCACTCCCGGGTCCAATATCCACAAGTACCCTCTAAGTTCCTACAGAAGTTACACGGGTCTTCGTTTTTCATACTTCTTGATCCGAATTAACTGCTTTCAGCATAAGAAGATCTCATTGCATGAGACAGTATCAGGTTGCCCGTCAAAATTGCAGTTGACCAGTTCTTCACTGGGTCCAATCTTGCACCACTAAGCTCCACTCTGTGCCGAGAACTGAGGTGCTCTGCCCAGAGGTATTAGAAGATCCTTCATAATCTCGTAGTCTTCCATGCTTATTTGAGCGCCCTGCAGCACCTGTTACACGAGGTACAAGTTTAAACCGACCATGTTTTAAGGACAGTCCCAAGTTCAAAATCTATACGACAGTCCATGTCAAAGGACCTAAGAAAGCTGAACATTCGTGAACCCATCAGTTTCTTTTTCCCATCCCACCAAAGTTG
Organism: Syzygium jambos; assembly: GCA_031216235.1. NCBI lineage: Eukaryota > Viridiplantae > Streptophyta > Magnoliopsida > Myrtales > Myrtaceae > Syzygium > Syzygium jambos. The sequence goes on along the minus strand of CM062221.1, from coordinate 21,759,231 downwards.
CCTTACCTTCCTTCACCAGGGAATTTGAGTGACAATATGACATAGGAGGCTAAATCTGGTTTGTAAGGACTAGAGAAATACGGTTGCAAGAAGACGTGCATCGCAGTCACCCCTTAGAACAGCCATGACAGGAATAACTCTATATATGTTGGTGTGCATAAGGAAGATTTCATCCGGATTGCATGATGTTCCTGTAAACAAAATCACTAGATTGAGATCACGATGTCTCACTCACCTTCTGCATTGAGGGATGCCTATTAGTCATGTGTGCAGTCAGCACAGGAACTCGACAAACGGAGAGAGCATCAATAAAGAGAAGAACAATCACTTGCCACTGCTTTGCACGCAACGCAGGGAGTGCATCCATAAATGACATTGTATCCAACAAGCGACCCTGTTTGATCAACCAAAATCAATTCTTCATGAAAAGAGATCTACATAACCAGCACCCCAAATAAAATAGGTTTCTTAGATTGCAAATGGTTGTGCAGAACAATGAGAAAGCAAATCTAAACTTAGACAGCTAAACAACAAAACTCAAAAAGAAATTCCCCAGGCTATTTGACAAAGATTAGCAACAGACAAATTTCTCTGATTTCAAGAACAGATAAAAATATAACAAAGGTTGAATATAAAGTTCAAGAATGAAGAAACTTGCTATTTCCTTTCATGAGCACATCACGCATGCTCCATAAATATAATCAACATCTCCAAAAAAGCAGCACATGATAATTCTTCAAACAGGCTGCAGAGTTGAAAAGGTGTAAGCTGTCACTTGACAAATTAATTTTGGTCAGCAGTTTTATCTCATGAGGACTTTTCCTGATAATGACTTATAGTGCATGCAACCTGATGAAAAGTACTGCACAACTACAGGGACTTGTTGGAAATTTGGTAACTGGAAATATCTATCTGAAGATTTGAACCACTTTTACTTTTAGGTAACTATCATTTTGCCTTATGGTCAGAAGATTCAGATATATGCCCTCATGTATAGTCTATGCAACATTTGGATAATTTTTACAAATAACAGAACTGCCAATCAAACAGCTTAACTAGTACTATCTAGACTAAAGATGTCATCAAACAGTAAATTTCTGTTTGCATTTTCAACACCGGGGCATTTAGCACTCAGTTTCTAGCTCTAAAGTTTTCAGTTCAAAATTTTCAGCTTTATCAGAGCGGCCCTTATTGAAAAGTTTTGATTGAACTACAAGACAGTAAAAAGATAACTTTATGCCTAATCAGACAGCAGACTTGATGATATTGAAAATGATACATAAACAAATGAGAAACAAAGAGGGAGTATAAGGGGTCCTCAAATGCCACAATCTGTTCATATTTCTAATACATTAATCAATTCTTTTGGATCAACAATCACCATAAGAAACAGAAGGACTCAGAAAAAAAGGGGTGAGAATAGATTCATATATTATACCAATCCATGCTCGAGGGTGGATACTGGCATCGGCAGCCTGAGATCAGAGACCAATCCAGGTAAAGCTCGAGAAAGACAGCCAGCGAGGGTTTGCTTAATTTCAGTAGAGCGGCCGTTGGACATTACAATTCTTTGTGGGTACTCTCTACCATTAACTGACATATACTCTTCATGAAAGCTTTCATCTTTGCCATATATATAAGCCAAAGTCGATGATGTTATCCATGCAAAAAGGGCACCCCACATGGTTGCGAAAGGAGACAACTGTAACATTTCAAAAAACACTTTAAAGCGAATGACGAGGCTAACATGGCAACTGGAAATTGTACACAAGACATATTAACAACACTTACAGCCAAACTAAATCCATCCGGCGGGGCCTCATACCATGAGTCATCGGCATCAAATAAATCAGCAGTCGGAATCCCGGGTTTATTTGGCCACTTTACGGGGGCTGGATCTACCTCCAGGGGATCAGTATCCTCCACAGGTTCTATTCCATCAGCATCATGTGGATGTGGCAATATAATCAATCCAGCTTCAAATGCCAAATGGAGAATGGGTCATCAGCAAAAAGAAAACTTACCAGAACAATCTCAGTCACACAAAACCCTAAGAGCGAACAAGCTTACCCCAAACCTAATACAACTAATCCCTGCAAACTCAAAGGCCCAAACCCAAGAATCTAAGCCCAATGTCTCTCATTACACCAATCAACCCAACAAGCAATCAACACCCAAGACAACATGGAGCCATATTTTGCTCATACCTCACCAGAAAACAGATCTTCATAGCCAGCAGTTAATCATTCATTTCTTACAAATTCTTGATCAGGAAAATACAGCCAGCACCTTCTCAGCATTAACATAACTCTGCAACATCAGACTACTTAGGATGTACAAATGGTTTAATTCCCCAATTGTGGTTGAGTTGCATGCCCTGTCCCAACAAGAAAAACTTCCTTTCTTCCAACAATGCAGACATCTTAACTCTTACGGCAAACAAACCATGATGATGAACTCTCCCAACATATGGCTGCATTCCAGCAAATTTTAATAAATTCACAGCTAAGGATTTTTCCCTCATGTGATACAATGCCCAATCTAATTCCTGATCCCAACCAGCCACAGGTCTTCAATTATTACAATAAAAGGAGTTTACTCCATAGATCCATTGAGAAAGAACAACCAAAAATAGAGGCTACCTAGATTCAGATTTATTTTTGCATAAAACATGACTCGTCGGATATATTCCATTTTTTAGTTATATCAATAATTTACAGTATGCTCATGCCAAATAATGTTAAAATGGATCTTCCATACAGTAAAGAAGATACCAACCAGAATCAAAGGCGTCAGATTCTCCAGATGCAGCAGCCTCCGCAGCCTGACTCAAGGCCATTGCACAGGCTTCAGCTGATGAAAAGCGCAGCAGATTTTCATCATCTTGCCCATTTTCAATGCCAGATGTCAGTGGAGGTTCTTTTTTGTCTACCATTTCTCTAATCTCGCAAAGGTTTCCCCCATTGGCTGCGCTAACTTTCTCATCAGCCCATGTAACGGAACGATTAACTTTCTTTGCACCCGCAGACTTAAGCGAGGGCTTCAGCTTGGTTTCAGTTGATGTTCCATCAGAGTTCCCATCATTAACTGCTCCTTCTGCTCCTGTAACATGACTTAGGGATCCACTTTGACAGACTTCTGAAAGGGAAGGAACTCGTTGAGAGATGTATCCATCTTCTGTGATGTCATAGCTCTTCCCTTTCAATTCTCTTTGGTTTATCTTGGAAGTTCCTGGCTTTGCAGATGAAGTCTCAATTACAGTACGATGACGCTGCGTATCTTTGCCATGAACTTTTTTTCCTTTCGATTCTTTCAGTGTTGTGGCAGAAACTTCCTCCGCTAAATTCATGGGCAACTTTGAAATGCTATATTCGTCTTGAGTGATTATAGTACTTGTGAAGTCCATGTCATTAATTATTAGCTCTTTTTTACTTGGCTTGGAATTTCTGGATTTCGACCCTGCACAAGCAATTCAAGGACACTTTTAAAGCACGAAGAGGGTCCGACCAAGACTTTACGAAATCTGCTTGCCATAGCCACTAAAATCAACTGCTCTAGAGAAGCCAAACTACCAGTGCTCCATGATGCAGAATTGGACCGACTCAAAAACCTCAACCCTTCTCTTTTGCCATTTCATCTACACTCAACGATTAAAAGTGCTATAATATTGCCATAGGCAGTCAATCATCGACAGACCAAGGAATCACCAAAGAGTTTTACCTTCTCTAGGTTCCTTCTTTGCCCGCGAAGCCACCGCGGCCGCCTTATCATCTCTTCTCTGAGGAACATAACCTTCGATCGCATCCGAAGGACCAACCCACTCTTCCAACGGCACTTCCCCTGCCCTAATCTCTTCATTCTCTTTTATCTTCAATCCAGACATCCCCAATTCCCCAACTCCATCTACCCTCCCCTCCGCCTCCTCCTCGGAGCCCAAGCCCTTATCCCCAAACACCCTCAAAACCTCCTGCATCTTCAGCAAGTCCATAACCGCGCACCTCTCCGGCGGCAAGCTCCCCGCGAAAGCCCGGCTATTGACGACGCAGCCCGTCGAGCAATACATGTAGGTCTCGTGCAGATCATACACCTTGTGCTCCTTCAGCGAAATCCGGTACCGACCCTTCCGCGGGCGGTCCGGGGGCAAGGGCTTGGCGCACGGCGGGTAGCCGCAGAGGCCGGCGATCGACCGCTCGGCGACCACGTCCTCGTAGTCGCGGCACGACAGGACGGAGCCGGCGGCGAGTAGCTGGGCCTCGCCGCCGATGCCCTCGAGGAGGTAGTGCTGCAGCTTGTAGGCCGCGTCGTGGACGGAGACGGGCTGCTCTTCGATCTTCACCATCTCTTCTGGGGGGGGGGGGGGTGGGGCGCGATTCCGATCTCGGAGATCGAACTGCGACGACCGGCGAGCGGCGACCGATCGGAGCCGTCCGCCGACGCGACGGCGGTGCGAGGACGACGAAGGAAGACGAGAGAGCGTCTCGTTGCTCACAGCAACATCGATACATATATATAGAGAGAGAGATCGGGAGCTTAGGCGGTTAAGGGGGCCGAACTTTCGTCTAGTGTCATATATGAGGTCTTGAATTTTTAATTTTTTGCAATGTTATTTCTTAATCTTGGCCTAATACGTAATATTATTTTTAAAATTTTAATTTATTTAATATGATTTATAAACTACTTGTAAGTATATAACGCAGTCCCTAAATTATATGAAAATGTGTAAAAATTCAGGGATCATGTTGAATATTGGACTAAAAATTCAAGGATCACATTAAACGCATTAAAAGTTCATGGATGTCATTTTACATTAAATCAAACTTTAGGGAACACGATGAATAAATTATAAATTCATGAATGACATTATATATTGGACCAAATGGCATATTTTTGGCATTTTTAAGCGATGGAGTTTTATTTATATGTTAGATAGAGGATGCAGAATGATAAAATAGGAAACATTTATTGCGGAGCGCCGATTTTTAGTATTGAAACTTCTTGAACGATCATTTTAAAGTGTCAGAAATTTTTTTCAAAAAGCGTTGCACTGGCAATTGATCTTGCTGAACGATCCAATACGTCCTTATTTTAACCATGAGAGCTCGTCGAAGTCATTTCAATGAACAGTTTTTAGAAAATATTGATATTAAATTAATCCTTGATGAAGTTTTGGCATGAAATTGATTGTTAGTTAAACTCCTATAAAAGCTTTTGAAACTCCGCGGCCCGTGATTTATGTAGCGAATAACATTGTGGAGTACATTAATTTTCCAAAAATTGAAAAATTTGGGATACAATCATTTACGTGTTATAACTCTTACAAAGGGCTGCACCAACAACTAATCGGGCCGGACAATCTTATGTCATTAATTCAATGATAAAAGCTGGTCGAAATCATTTAACAAGATGGATTATTGTTCCACCACCAGAAGGGAAAAAGACGGTTGTTTACAAATGAATTTTCTCCAATAAACATAAGGCATATGGATCGATTGAAAGAAATAAGGCGAGACTTGTAGCAAAGAGATATATACAAGCATATGACATAGACTATCAAGAGACTTTTTCACTGATGGTAACACTGAATACCACTGGGGTCTTGTTTTCTCTTGCCGTAAATTTAGATTGGCCATTGTACCAGTTTGATGTAAAAAGCGCATTGTATGGTCTAAAACAATCACCCCGCGCATGATTTGGACGATTTAACTTGGTTATTAAGAAGAATGGTTTCTACTGGAGGAACTTAGATCATACTCTACTCCTGAAATGACAACATGGAAAGGTAAAAGCTTTAATAATATATGTGGATAACATGATTATTACAGGAGATGGCTTGGAAGGCATCTCTAGACTCCAAAAGTGATTGGCAACTGAGTTTGAAATTAAGAATCTTGGGGTAGCCAAATAAAAAAAAAAGGTATATTTTTTTCTCAAAGGAAATATGTGTTAGATTTATTGTCTGAAGTGGGATTGCTAGACTCTAAGCCAGCTAATACTCCGATTGTGCATAATCACAAGCTTCGAGACTACCAAGATCAGGTGCCAACTAATAAGGAGAGGTATAAAAAATTAGTTGCTAAATTTGTGTTGTATAACGTCCTTACTTTGAGGATCAACCAGAATCTTAGCCTAAGATGCGCGTAGTATAGAATATTGGTAGTTTTTTTATCTATACAAATATATATATATATATATGTTTTTGTATTTATTCAAAAGGGGAATAGAAGAGAGAAAAACATCTCTGTTCAGTAGTAAAGACTAATGGAGATCTAGGACAGATATGCTACCAACGACATCGGCCCTTACTTTGGCGAGTGAGAGGAGATCTTTGTTAGTCTCCAGACGCCATTAATCTAATTATCAGAATTAAGATGGATACCCTCTTAACTTGTGGTGATCCTAAATTTCCCAATCTCTTCTGGCTGAGAAAACATTTCAACTACATAAGTCATGTAATGCACCTTTTGCTCTTCAATCCCGTGAGTTTCACGTGAGTCTCGCTTAATGCAAAAAGCTCGAGGATGCCCGAGATTGGCTTCATCCAGTCCACTACTAGTAGCAATGATGTATGTATTCCAATCACGTGGATCTACGTTTATATATGCTTTGGTCGAAGTTCACATCCATACAGACCAAAAAAAAAAAAAAAGATCACGTCCATGAGTTTTTTCAATTCTGGCCAACCTTCCATCCATGTGTTAACTATTATATTGTAAATAATAAAATAAGGACAGCGCATTAGAAATCCTAAAACTTGTGATGAAAGTGCAATGGAATCCTAAAACTTTTAAAAAGTACAATTAAATTCTAAAACTTGTCATGAAAGTTTAATCGAGTGCTAAAATTTTCAAAATATCAAGTCCTAAAATTTATCACAAAAGTGCAATCGAATCTTAAAAATTTCAAAAAGTGTAATTAACGAAAGGACTTGATTGAACTAATTTGACAAGTTTTAGGATTTGATTTCACTTTTTGAAAGTTTTAGGACTTAATTTCATTTTCGTGAGAAGTATTAGGACTGAATTGCACTTTTTCGAAAATTTATAATTCAATTGTACTTTTGTAATAAGTTTTAAGACTTTTTTTTTTTGATAACCTAGGGAACCCCCGCACGGCCGACAGCCGGAGAGTAAACCCTGGGGGCGACGAGTGCTAGCCACCACACACGTGCCACCGGTTAAGTCACCCTGCGGCGCTCGGGATTCGAACACTCAACCTTTTGCGAAAGGAAGAGTGCGCGCTCCAGCAGCGCCACTCAGGCGGGTGGTAAAAAAATAAAAACGCATAAGTTTTAAGACTTTCAATGCACTTATCTCAATAAAATAAAAAAAGATTCTGAAGACAAAGGCGGAAGAAACTTGGTAACCCACTATAAATTGTCACGACATCCATCCACGATTAATCAACTAATAAGTACATAGATATATAAAAGTCCGACGGAATAAGACAAGACAGGGCCAGTTAGGAGCTTGAAAAAGTGTTTGGTTCTCTGTCAAGAAATAGTAGAATGAAGCTTCCAGCTTAGCAACAAATTTGGAAAAAGAATAAAATAAAATATAAGCCTGCTCCTCAATGAGAAAAGTCTATAAATTATTTCTTATTAACTGCAAAAGGTTGATCGCAAAACCCAAAAGAAGAAGAAGAATTGTTGACAAAGGAGGAGGAAGTTTGGTAAGTTGATATTATTTATTCACTAATTTCGAGGGTCGACAATGCAAGCCATGACCCGTTTGTAACGTTTACAAGGCACGAATTTGATATGAGGAAAAATAAAGGAGTTACAAAGAGAAAAAATCGAATTATGATATGGCATTATGTGCTAACTAATAATTAATATGATTTAACATGTTTTAATCGTAATTCAATCATTGGTACGTAAAATCGAAATTCAGATATTTTAGATCGACGTAGATTGATACAAAATTACATGCACAATTATGACACGACAATGTGAATTCTTCTTGCAATCATCCATAATTGACCCACAAATACTAGAAGAAGGCAAGGAAGGATTAGTTGGGAATCGCAAAGGTTCTGTTTCTATGTCAAGAACTTGTGTATGTATCCTCACTGTGCAGTTTGCACGCTACCTCAAACAACCAGCCATTGTCCATAAGAGCAGAGCATCCATTTGTGGTTGCCTCTTAACAATCAGCAATTCTCTTCCTTTTGAGTGTACCTCAGTGGCGAGCCTTCAACTCGTGCATCCCTTCCGTGTTCCATCCTCAATTCCTCAGACTTCGCGAGTTGTGCCAATACTTCAATTCTCCCCTCAATTGTTGGGCATGCGGAGCTAGTATCGCGGTTCCAAGCTGTTGACACCTGAAATTAATTAGAGATATTGATGCTTAGAATAGATGAATAAAACGATAAGAGATGACGTCACTTGTACTAAAATGACAGCTGGTAGGTATGGGCAGTCATAAGTGAGAAATTTGAAATTCAGATGGATGGAGATCAAAAGTACTGAAGGTATTTCATCGAAGATGTCGACAAGGAGAAGAGCGAATGCTAAGCTAGGAAAGATTCGATAAAGGCTTTTGCTCAAGAAAAGCAGGTGTTAAAGTGCCAAAGGCATTCTTCATCGATGACATCGATGAAAAGGAGGACAGGTGTCAGATGTAGAAAAGTTCGATGACGGTTATTGTCCCGAAGGACAGGTGTTAAATAGAGAAAAGTTCGATGACGGTTATTGTCCCGAAAGATAGGTGTCAAACAAAGAAAAGTTTGATGATGGTTACCGTCCCAAAGGACATGTGTCAAACGAAGAAAAGTTCGATGACGGTTATTGTCCGAAGGACAAGTGTCAAACTGAGAAAAGTTCGATGACGGTTACCGTCCCGAAGGACAGGTGTCAAACTGAGAAAAGTTCGATGACGGTTACCGTCCCGAAGGACAGGTGTCAAACGGAGAAAAGCTCAATAACGGTTATCATCTCAAAAGACGTATGACAAATAAAGAAAAGTTCGATGATGGTTGTTGTTCCAGCGAACAAATAGGCTCGATAATGGTTATCATTTGAAAAGATAAAGGGGATTAAGTGACAGTTATCATAATAAGGACAGATGTCAACACAGAAAAAGCTCAAGAGCGGTTATTACTTTGTACAAAAGATAAGATCGAGGTGGCAATAGGTGAACGGCAAAGATTAAATCAACGATGGGTATCGGATACAACATCAAGAACGGTTACCAAGTCTGCGTTATAAATATCGTCAGATTATCGACAGAGAAGGTCCCCGGCACACATGAACAAAATAAATGTTGTCTTTTATCTTTACTCTTTAGTCTCGCGCTTTCAGTTTACATAACTGTAGTCTTTACTTTCCAGTCTCGCATTTTCAGTTTCCTTAGCTGTAGTTGTTAAGGTCCTTGTGAACTTTGGTTGCCGCCGGTAAATGGATGGTTTCGTCCGAATATTTTTGTAAAAATCAAGTTCTTTGTTTACGTCTGGATTGCTCTTGTCCGGAATTAGATCTAGAACTCAGTCTCCTTTCATTAAGAGCCGAAGAATAACTTTCGGTGAATTATATTTCGTCGCAAGAACATTACCGACGAAATACAAGCATATGTACTGCTGCAAAGAGTCTGAAATGTACCTGCACAGGTCATGTGCCGAGGCGCCATGTTCCGAGATGCAATGCCCCTGGCACCCGGAGCATCCCCTCACCCTCCAAATGAGCCAATCTGATTGTCGCACGCGGCGCATTTCGACCTTCATATGCGAGTCGCGCGATTTCCATTTGGATTTCGGCTTTGCAGTCGTAACTCTACCCGACGCCCGTGAAAAAGTTGTGTCATGGCTATCCCTGCAAGAAGTGCGGTTCCAACCTCCGCCCCGACTGTATGATATCGACTCTGCCTCTTGAACGGCCGGCGGAGGAGGACCTCACCGTGCTTCATCTTTTTGCCCACCCGCATCCGCTCATGCCCTTCTCTGCGGAAATGAGGATCCAGATCCGCTGCAACGGCTGCCAACGTGAAATATCAGGAAACTTTTATGGTTGTCGCAGTTGCTCATTCTTTCTACACAAATCATGCGCAGAACTGCAAAAGGAGCTCCAACACCCAACAAGCTCACCCCCGGCACCCTCTTACTTTTACTTCCCTTGGACGAAGAACAAAGGATCATAGTTGCGGCCACTGTTACCTGGACATTTGCGACGTCGGCTACTCCTGTTTTTAGTGCGACTTCAATTTGCATATGTTCCTGGTGCCCACAAAATGCGCGCGAAGCATCGCTTCCACCAGCATCTTCTCGTTTATCTCAAGGCAGCCAAAAACTTGCAAAGCGATGCATGCTGTAACACTTGCGCGGTTGACATTTACCATTGTCAGGAGTGCGATTTCAATCATCCCGACGATTGCTTCCACCTACCGCAATCTATAAAGAGTAGAAACCACTTTGATCCATTAACCGTCTATGAATTATACGATGAGGATGACACCAGTGAGTACTACTATGACATCTGCCAAGCGAAGAATGAATCCAGAGTGCTGGTTTTACTATTGTGAAGAATGCGGGTTGGGTGCCCATATCCAACGTGCTTTATCTCCTGTAAGCCTCCATAACAATCACATATAGCCTCTTTCTTTCCAAAACAGCGAGATGGATCTCCTTTTTATCAGCTTAGGTCCTTTACTTTGCTGGGAAAATTCGATTGTTGATAATGATAGGGCAGTAGTTTATAATTCTTTGATACTTTTGATGCTTTTTAAGGTATTATTTGCCCTCACTATTGTTGTTGCCGGGTTTAAACAAATATACTTTCATGATATATGCCAAAACCACTGGGAAAATAGTGGAAAAGAAAATGATGTGAAGAGGAGAGAGTTGTTATTATGAACACTTTTGATGGATAATGTATGATTTGGTTTTATTTACATACAACCAATCAACACATTTATTGGGAATAGATATCTTATCTCCACCGTCAATTCCTTTCATAATCAACCATCAATTCCTTTCATGTCAACAATCACTGGCTGGAAGGTCCAAACCAGCAAGCAAGATCTAAACCACACAACAAAGGGAGATCACGGTCATGGGGGCATTCGGCCGCAAACACAACCGGGGTTTGAGCCGGTGGAAATGAGGACCGTTCTCCACACCTCGACCGTATTAATACCAAGATGAAATAAGATGGCTGCACAAAAGGTTACAATGAATGATGAGTGAAGGAGTATGGCATGGGACCCCGGTGCCCAAGCCCCGAGCCCGAATCCTTGGCACTTGAACTCGGAACACAGAGTTGTATGCGGGACCTTTTCTCATATATGTATTTCATAATTTTCCCTCTAATAAACGTTGGAAAGTGACTTTTGTATTATTTGCAACTCGTACAATAAAAAAAATAAAAATTGAAAATAATTTTTTTAGCAAAGTTTAATTTCCATGAAGCAATTGAGGCTTACGATCTTTTTATTTTGAGTTAATACCATGAAAAACTTCAAACTGGTATACTAGTGATAAATTTACCCAAAATTAATTTTTTGACAACAAAAAATCCCAAATTAGTATACCTGTAATAAATTTATCCAAAACTAATTTTTGATCATTAAAAACCCCAAATTATTACACTTGTAACAAATTTATTCCAAACTAATTTTTTGACCACAAAAAACCCCAAATTGATAAGTCTATGATAAATAGAGGGGTAAAACCCTAAACTGGTATATCCGTTAATTGCCACGTGTCATCCAACTCAACAATTTGACTAAAAAAATTTAACAGAAACTAACGGATGGTAAATTTGTAACAAGTGTATCAGTTTGGGGTTTTTGATGGTAAAAAAATTAGTTTGTGGTAAATTTGTCACGTGTGTACCGATTTAAGATTTTTCGTGGTATTGTCCCTTTTATTTTTATTTGAATTGAGACAATGTGTGGCGGTGTTACGTTTGCTTTTTTTTTTCCTAATGAGTGGTGTTTCTTCTCATGAAGTACACGGATATGTAGTGGCGGGAGATGTCCAGAGCTGCTGCTGGGCAGCACTAAACCTATCCCATGTTTTAATTCTATTTCCTTCTTTAACTAATGTAATAAACCTTATCCCTTGTTTTAATTCTATTCCTCCCTTAGCTGATGTAATAAACCTATCTCAAATGGACGAGTAATAATTGTCCTGCCGTTTTAAGTAGTCTGATTTCCTTGCTCCAAAAGAAGAAAAACATTTTTTTTTATCCTTTTCCGAACAAAATTCTTCTTTTTTTACCTCTTTTTCACATCTTGGGAGAAAATAGATGCCATGGATATTGCTCTGCTTTGCAAATCGAAAAACATAGGTATACATGTACTATATTGTCGAATTATTGATTAACAAAGCGAGTTCAAGGCAATCCATATGCCCATTGTTCTCTTTTGCGCAAATCGGAGGTGAACATTGGTGGATCCAGTATTATGGTAATTGCACGAAACTCAATTATTAGATAAGTGAATTTATATACACCTTACTGGATAGCTCGCATAAATTATCAAGGAATGATAGGCTGGTCATTACTCGAGAATTTGTCTGCCAAATTACGTCAATTAGTCTTATTTATCGAATAGCTCGATGTATTTGTAACGAAGTTCTTCGTTAGAAACTTATCGTAATGTTTGAAGATGAACCATATTACCTATGTCCCTTATCCACGAACTGACTTTCTAGTAATTTCTCGACTTCTCTTTTTCTATCCCTCAGCCACCCATTTCGCTTCTCCTTATCAAGAAATGTCTGTTCTCTCCTCATAGGCATCGAGTTACGTGTTCGCGCGCATCGCAAGAGGCAAACAACACTCGGCATGTAACTAGCAAACAACTAGTTATAAAGTGATTTAGCCCTAGAAATTCAAAAAGATTGCGCACCTATTGAAGTATTCATTAGAATCTAAATGGCAATCTTGGCACCTCCTTAATTCAAAAAAACACGTGTACATTTTCAATTTTAGTACGCAAATTGGTCAATAATACAAAATGAATTTTTCTCGCTTAATTCCTCGTCATAGCTCCGGTACACCCCAGTAGATTGTTTATTTATGACGTAATATACGAGCTTCCGGAGGCTTAATTAATTCCGTGAGCGACTGTGCTCTCAATCATAGATATTGGACCTTTCCCGTTTCACCAATATATTCTACCATCAAATGGTTCTCGTCACATTCTTGCGTGTAAATATATTATCTTTCATGTTTCACCAATAGATTCTATGCCAATTATTAAACTGGTCTTGTTAACCAGTGATTTTATGGTATTCGTTAGTCTTACCCGAAGAAGAAAGATTTTCGATTTCAACTTCCTGGTCATGCATAACACAAGGAAGACAATGTTTGAAAATGACGAATCTCTTTATTTAAATATTCAAAAAATGTATGCAGGTTTCCTCTTAATACCAAAAAAATAAAATAAAAATAAATATTCAACAAGTGTCCCAGAGCACTGTAAACAACCTACACCGCCAAAAAAAAGAAAAAAAGAAGAATAAGATCGTTGATGCCATACGTGTTCGGGCGGGCGTGCGAGAGGCGCGAGAGAAGGCCGTTCCGTCGGTTTTCTTCTTCAAAATCCTCCTCTTATAAACGCAAACTCGCCCCTTCCTCTCGTTCATGCAAAAGAAAACTTCAAACCCTACTCTCATTCGATTTCTCCATTCACGCACTCGCTCCATCTTAAGCACAGGCGCTGGCCAACCTCCGTTTCTCTCGTTCCGGAAATCGGGTACCGGTCCTTCTTCTTCTTGAAGCCCATAGAATTCGATCTCCTGAAAGCCTCTATAAGCTTCCCGAGACATGTACCAGTGTTGCTGACATGACAATTAGATTTTCAACTTTCTCATTTCGTGTTCAGTGGCTCTGTTTGTTTTCCATCTTCTCTGCTTCATTCGATGATCAGACCTCGAGAATTGGTCGTTTAATGCTTTTGGTGGGCAATTCGCGAAGCTTTGTTTTACATCTCCGATCACTCCATGGACTAAATGTCACGCCCCGAAACCTACCAGGATAGGGGATGACACGGCTGTCCTTTCATTTGAAGGACGCAGCCTCAAACCATCCAAAACTCCCCACGATATCGCTCTCGCTCTATTGACTACTAACCAAAGAACGTGAAAAGATTAGGGAGAGAAATGAGTGAGCAACCACAGCTCAGTAAGCAATGTGTATCTCTTCTAAGCAGATCGAGTAACTACTATGTATATATAAAGTAATACTGAAAAACTCATAATTTAAACATATAATATCATATACATATCATATTAAATATGAGTTATTGCATTTCATCAAAGCTTTATACAAATTCAGAAAATACTCATTTAAATCATCATAAACATCAACGGTCAAGTCCATTGATCAATTTCTATTAAAAACTACGTCAATGGTCAATTCCATTGACTAATCTCAAATCACACATCAATGGTCTATTTCATTGATGAATCTCAACAAAAGCACATGCCAATGGTCCATTCCATCGATCAATTCATTGATCAATATCAAACCATGGTCACGACACAAAGCCTTGTGACAAGGCTACCAAGATTCCCCTTTTAGCAAGGTCTCTACCTACAAAGCCGGTGGCTCGACCCAGAAGGATATCTTAAACTCGGTATGCATACCACCAAAACCCCTCATTGGGCTCACAGCGATATTGAGCATCAAATAATTATCATCCAATATCAAAAATCCAATAATCCACAATACATTTTACAAATCAATCATACAAATTTTCGTAACTCAGTTCATCCGATAGAAAATCTTTTTCGTAAAGCATTTCTCGTATCATTTCATAAACCGGATTCATAAATCAATAAGTATAACCTTTTGTAATGTTTTTCATAAAACGTTTCTCAAATCATCTTTGAACTCATTTTATAAACTAGTTCGCAAAGTCACACACACACACACACACACACACACACACACACACACACATATATATATATATCATTTCACAATACCTCTCATAAAACCATTCTTAAACCGTTCTCAAATATTAAAAGGTAGTACTTGCCCGATCTAGGCTTTTTTGCAACAAACATGCTTTAATAACTCATACGATACTCAAATCATTATCACTTTCAAACAATGAGTTTATAAACTCAAAGAAGAGATAGAACTACTCACCTGAAATCCCCAAAATCAAATAACGATGCTCACTTGAACCAAAGATCTCTTAATCCTAATAATTAAATGAGAATCGACGTTAAAACCAAGTAAAATACTGCGACAATTACGAAACGGCTAAACGACGCTTAAACGCTAATAAGACAACTCAAAGGCGTCCACAAATTGCTTATCCAAAGCGATTATCCAAACTGTCCGCAATGCAGAGCATGAGTGCGAAACTTGATTGCGCCATAACTTTCTCCACCGAATCCCGTTTCAAGCCAGCTTGTAGTCAATAGAAAGCCTATTCAGAGCACTACAAGAACCCTAATTTGGCCATCCCAAAATCAAGTTGAAAATCGACGTAAATCGGCCTAAAAGCTGCTGATCGCGCATTGTTCACCTTGTGCGGCCAACTTCAAAAACTCATATTGGGCAAACCGTAAGTCCAAATCAAGATCCGTAAAATCCCACGACTCCAATACACCCTAAACTACCAATTTTATATATATTCGTAGCTCAATGACTCAAAAAACGGACTTCGCTACTCAAATAACACATAATTCCGAAATATGAGCTCTAGCCCGGAAAATACTCCGATTAGACGAACGAGAGGCGTGAGCACTTACCGTACGTTGCATTACGAACTCGAATCGGCTTGGCAAGACCCCGTGGCACCAAACCCTCTCTTTCTCTTCATTCATTCATTCATTCTTCTTCTTCTCTTTTCTTCTCTTTCTTTCTTTTCTGTTTCTGTCTCGGTTAAGGAGCTCTCAGCCTCCTTTTAATTTGGCCGAGTATCTACTGTAGCTTATTTTCTACTTTTTGACTTGTTGACTTTTAAAAAAAAACCAAATATTACACTAAAAGCTTTGGATTCATTCATTCAGTGTTTGAATTATTATGTCTTCAATTTGTACCATTTTTGCAGTAGTTTTTGTTTCAGAAAAGTTTTGCAAATCGCTTCGTTTTTTTTTTTTTAACGCAGTACTTTGGGACGTTCCCCCTTCAGTCAAGAATGGCGCACTACACGCATCGATGTTGGTCACCCACTGGACACACCGCCACACCTGATGCAGTAGATCGTGAATTCAACCATCTGACGATTGATCTCAACTGTCCGGCTCAGGACAATCCGATGGAAAATCAGGATCCGAATTCGTCCGCATCGGATTGCAAGACTATTGTCTCTGCTGGTCTATCCGGCACTCCTCCGTTGCTGTTCATCGGTGGCAGGTTGATGGAACTTAGCGAGGGAGACAAGGTCTACCGCCTTATGAAGGAAGATATTCGTTTCCAGGGTAGCTGCTTTTGGGGTGCAAGTTACCTCGGTGGCAATCCACCAGAATTGCTACTCTGGTGTCTCGGCGAAAGGACGGGCCCAAGCGTTTCAAGTTGACTCACAGGCAGTGCAGATGAAAGGCGGTGAGAACACTGCCAACATGAAGTACGCATGGTACGCGACCTCAAAGGAAGAGGTATCCAAGATCTTGTCCTATGGATTTGGCTACAGTGGGAAGCCTGTGAACAATGGCTTGTAAGGTTGTGGAGTTTATTTTGCTCCTCATGATCATCCTCTTTAAAGGTACCAGGATTCCATTTCTTTTCCCTTTTATTGCTTAAATAATTGAGAGGTGCTCCTTGAAAAAAAGTAAAATCATGAAGATATGTTTATTTAGCGTGTTATTGTATTTCCCTTTCAAGCTATGATCGATTAAATCTAATACAACGAGTATATTTGACAAGCATATTGTTTCATGACTCATGTTAGTATGATGTGCATGTGATGATATAGGCCTTAGTTTCTTTCTAATACTTTGGCAACATCAAATCTGCCCTTGTTAATTGCATAAATAATTGAGAGATAGTGTTTGGAAAATGGAAATACGACGAAGATATGTTGATTTATCTTGTTAGCGCATTTCCCGTTTAAGCTGTGATCTGTTAAATCTATAGAATGAGTATGTTTTGCGAGCATGTTGTTTGTTGGTTCATGCTAATATGTTGTGCTTGTGATGATATTGGCCTTAGATAGTTTCTTTGTAATGCTTTGGCAGTGTTAAATCTGCTCCTATTGATGAAGATGGCCTGAGGCATTTGTTGCTTTGCTGTGTCATACTGGGGAAATCGGAACTTGTCAGTCCTGGTTCGGAACAATCTCATCCTAGTTCGGAGCAGTACGACTCGGGAGTCGATGACTTATCATCTTTGAGGAGATACATTGTTTGGAGCACACACGTGAACACTCACGTGTTGCCGGAGTTCATTATCAGCTTTGGAGCCTCTTGCTAGAGAGGTAATAAAATTTTCTTTCTCATTCGTACTTTTGCATTGACCACTTTTGTGTGCTTGACTTTTTCTGTTCTATCAAACCGTGTTTGATGATTTGTGAGATAAATATGAAATAGGGTGCTTGACAACCCTCGAGATGTCACTGGAATCAACTTCCCCTTGGATACCATTTCCGATTATGATTTCGGAACTCTCAAAGATCTTACCTCAATCTCATTTCAGTTTGATCTCCAAGTATCATAAGGACTTCAAAGTAAGTGCCACATCAACATTGTCATAACTTAGTTCTTGGCTTTCAAGCTTTGTTTTCTGCTTACCTTTAATTTTGAAATTAACTAACACATTATCATCATTTTCCAGGAGAGGAAGATTCCAAGGCATGAGCTGATACAAAAATTCAGGCAAATAACAAGGGATAGGTTGCTGAGTGGAATCTTCAAAAATCTTAGAACTAAGGTGTGGATTATGACCCCTTTAATAAACAATTGTTCGAACTTACATCTATGCCTTTGATGTCAAGTCATGGATAGAGAGAGCTTAGGTTGCATCAGAATACAACTTTGATGATAGTTTTGCACTGAGTTGATAGTGAAAATTGAAATCACCATGAGGAATAATTGCAGGATAATTATTCTTACTAATTTTTAGTGTGGGTGTATGGGTCATTGTTCTTTTCGCACTTTAGATACATGCATTTACATTTGGCGTTGGGGTTATTGCCATTTTTGTCATTCTTTTCATGAGAGTTTCTTTTTGATCAAGCATATATCTCTCTCTCTGTTGGTTGTTGGTCATTGATTTAGTATCATTCTATAGAGAACAAACATCAGTTTAGCATAGGTATACACAACAGAAGTGAGTATAATTTATTCCTGGGAAAATTCCAATTAAGGACCCCAAGTGGGGCCAAATTCTCAAAAAATGGTCCAAAGTGAACATTGTGTCAAATAAGGGCCTGAAGTGCTCAATCAGTCTCAAATAAGGACCTGAAGTGCCAAAAAAGTTTCAAACAAAGACCTGGGTCCCTTGCCGGCCAAAATACCTGCCGGCTGGTGAGAAAGTTACTGTTCCGACATCGGAACAGTAACTTTTTAATTTTTTTATTATTTTTTTGTTTTTTTATTTTCCTTTTCCTTTTGTTTTTTTTTCTTTTCTTCCTCCGTCGGCCATAGCCGGGGCCGGCGGAGGTCACCGGCGTCGGGCGAGGGCGGCCTCAACCAACGCCGGCGAGGGTGACCTCGCCCAGCCCAGGCGAGGGCGGTCCTCACCCGATGTCGGCGAGGGCTGCTCGCCTGAGGCCGGCGACCTTCGCCGGCCCCGGCTATGGCCGGCGGAGGAAGAAAAGAAAAAAAAAAGAAAAGGAAAAGGAAAATAAAAAAACAGAAAAGGAAAAACAAAAAAATAATAAAAAAATTAAAAAGTTACTGTTCCGGTGTCGGAACAGTAACTTTCTCGCCAGCCGGCAGGTATTTTGGCCGACGAGGGACCCAGGTCCTTGTTTGAGACTTTTTTGGCACTTCAAATCCTTATTTGAGATTGATTGAGCACTTCAGGCCTTTATTTGACACACTGTTCACTTTGGGCCCTTTTTTGAGAATTTGGCCCCGCTTGGGGCCCTTAATTGAAAATTTCCCTTTATTCCTTTCTACAGCAATTTGGGGCATGAAGCGGCTGATTATGGTACCGTGGATGGACTTGAATATGAATGAGATGAGAGGTGTGTTAATAAGGTCGGTTTTCATTTTGATGAGTTCCTAGCACACATCAGTGCAAGGCAATGATACACGAGATGTGGAGGAGGAGGCCCATGCGGAGCTGTAGATAGGGAAAAGACTCCTTTGGAATTTGTATAATATGCTAATCTTTTGGAATATTTGTGTTTGCTTCTAATCATCAGTTGTAGTTTTCTCCTGGTTCTATGTCACATGACTGTTTGTTTTCATTAGTGATGGAGACCATTGGAATTTGTATGTTTGGCCTGCCTTTTGGAATATTTGTTTGCTTATGGTCCTCAAGTGTAGTTTTTTCTTGGTTCCCATGTCACATGAAATTAAAAATTTTCTTTGTTTGACATGTTATGGAAATATTCATGATATGATCTATTCAATCACGTTGGAGATAATTACATTTCCATCTAATGACATGCCACAACACGACCAAATCCTAGAAATTTTTGTGGCAAGCCTTGAAAATGGTGGAATAGTGCTTTAGCGAGTAGGGTTTTTGAGGTCTTAACTGCAATAATTAGCGATCTAATGCGGTGATATCAACCCGCTAAGCTTGGGTCAGGTTTTGGGTTAGCAGAAAATGATTCCTGGAATGCCTTTTAGGCATGGGCACGGTCACTGGGGTCTAGAGCCTTACCTTGAGGAATTTGGGCCCAACCGGGTGCTCGGGCACAACTGTTGGGGATCCAAACTTGGGCACAAGGGACGTAGGCACAATGTCGAGGGACCTGGGCTCAGCTTTTGAGTAACCGAGCCCAACTGCTGAGGAACCGAAATCGGCCCCAATGGACCAGAGCTCGAGCACTTGTGACTTGTGTGCGGGTGCCAGGTACTCGAGCATGGAACTTGGGACCTGAGCACGGGCACTAGTGAGTCGGGCCCGACCTCAAGAGACCCGAGCCAAACTCCTATGGACCTGGGCTCGGCCTTTCGGATTCGAGCCTGATATTAAGGCTCCAGGCACAGGTGTCGGGATTCCCATGCTTCGACACTGAGGTCTCCGGTCCAAGCATCCATGTCTAGTCTTATTTTGAAATTGATTTCTGAATTTTAAAAAAGGAAATCAATTTTCTTAACTTGAGGTTAGATTTTTCATTGATTACAAAAAGAATTACCATTTAAGCGATCCAAATGTCAGAAAATATTTTCAAGATAAATTTTTTTTGGCAAAACAAATAGAGCTTTAAAAGGAAAATGGTTGTTGGAACTGGATTGCATTCTCTCTTTTTCTTTCTTTTTCTTTTTTTTTATAGGAAAGTTGTACTTCTTTGCTTACCGGAAAAAGTTCTAATCCCAGTCCACTCTTTGGTGTTTTCCTTCTTTTTTCTTCCATTTCTTTTTTGAGAAATTATATAATGATAGGATATACTTTTCCCCAATCAGTGCGAAAATAGCGATTTCCAGCAGAAAAAGAAAGAATAATATAAGAAAGAATCAGGTACTTACTAATTAGGAAGCACCATTCATAGTACAACTTATTGACGAAACCTTACCAATGACACCGCCAATTCCATCCTTGACTAATTTAATCAAATTATAATATCAATCTCAAATACCACAATAATAATAAAAAAAGGTTGTGTTGATAAGATGTCATAATCTTAAATCCACTAATACTTTGCTTGGTTAAGTAACATTGGAAGGATACTCGTTGATGCTTTGATAGGTACCTTCAGTAACTCGCTTGATTTGGCGCTGCGAATTTCAATTTCGCTATAACTGAAGAGATTATATTACTCTTTTTGATATTTACAAGGGTGGGGAGGGGGAACATCGCTAGTAACCCCACTGAACATTACTCTTTTTGATATTTTCAGTTCAAGCCGTGGTTATTTCGCACTACCAGCAACTGTAAGGTCTGAAATTGAGAATCTCATCACCACGGCCCTACCAAAATACTAGTAACTAAAAAGTCTCGCTACACAAGGTATGTCTCAGCTAATCAACGAGAATGAGCCATTTGGAGTTTGCTAACAATTATTGGGATCCATGCTACATCACATGGCTCTCTCTCTCCCTCTCTCCCTCTCTCTCTCTCAGAGAGAAGTAAAGTTGACCTGGAGCACCAGAATATATTGGCTAATCCATTCGGACCCAAGCTACATCAATGAGAATGAGCCATTTGGAGTTTGCCAACAACTTTACCTGAGGAGGTCTGAACATATATCTTCGACATACCTGCGCTTAATTGGACTCTGGTCCCTTGAAACAAGGCCTGAGACCTCGATGCCCTTGCTTAGTTGCTTGAGTCCCCAGATCTTAAGCCCGGTTCCTCAGCATTTGAACTCGGACACAAAATAGTATGTGAGACTTTTTCTCATACATGCAATTCGTAGTTTCCCAGTATTATACGTCTAAAATCGACTTCCATATTACTTGCAAAGTACAATAAATAAAATTGGAAATTAAAAATACTTTTTAGCAAGCTTGATTATCCGTGAAGCAATCAGAGGCTTAAGATCATTTTATTTTTGTTCAAATTGAGATAAGTGTTACAGTCTCACGATTTTTTTATACAAAGTAGGGTCCTTTCTATAAGTCCACATATGTGTGGTGGAGGGAGATTTCCAGAGTTGCAGCTTCACAGCACTAAACCTTATCCCGTGTTTTAATTTTATTCTTTCTTTACCTGATTTAATAAACCGTATCCCACGATTCAATTATATTCCTTCTCTAACAATGTAATAAACCTTATCCCATGTTCCAATTCTTTTCCTTCTTTGCATGATGTAATAGACCTATCTTAAATGGACGAGTAATAACTGTCCTTCTGTTTTAAGTAGTTTCGTTTTCTGGCTTGCCAAGAAGAGAACGCATTATTCTTCTTTTCCGGACATAATTCTCTTTTGCCTCTTTTTGACATTCTGGGGGAAAAAACAGATGCAATGAATATTGCTTTGCTACGCAAATAAAAAATTAAGGTATAAACCTAATATTATGTCGAATTATTGATGAATGAAGTGAGTTCAAGGGAATCAATATGCTCATTGTTTCTCATTGCAAATTGAAAGAGAACAACAGAGGATCCAGTATTATTGTAATTGCATGGAACTCGATATTTAAATAAGTGAATTTATATACACATTGCGTTATGCCTCACATAAATTTTGAAGAAAGATAGGCTGATCAGTACTCGAGAAACTTGTCTACGAAATTACTTTAATTATTCTTATCTATTAAACAGCTCAATGTGTTCATAAGGAAGTTCATCGTTAGATGATTATCGTAATAGTTGAAGATGAACCATATTGCCTTCTGTTCACTTCCCATAGGCAACGAGCTAGATGTCCGCATGCACCGAAAGAGGCAAATGATACAAACGAATTTGATATGTAACTAGCAGTTACCTATTTGTTAAGCGATTTAGCCATGGAAATTCAAAAAATGTAATGCACCTATTGAAGTAGTAATTAGAATTTGGCGCCTCTTTTGTTTACTTCTAAATGGCAATTTTGGCCTCTCCTTAATTAAAAAAATGCACAAATTTTGAAATTTAGTATACTAAGGCTCCGTTTATTTCACGGAAATCAACTTTCAAGAAAACGTTTTTCGGATTTTTCGGTGTTTGGTTCACAAAATATAAACTAGTCAAGGAAAACATTTTCCGTCAATGGGAAAAACACCTTCAAAAGTGGGGAAAAAGATTTCCTCTTTTTGAAAAGAGCAAAATATTTTTCCTCTTTTTTGGAAAATGACTTCTTGGAAAACTTTTTTCAGAAATGTCACATTTACCGCGAAACAAAACGAGTCTAGTTTCTCATCATAACTTCGAGCCCCACCAAAAGAATATTTATTTATAATGTAATTTATGAGCATCGGAATATTTAATTATTAAGTTGGTTTTTTTCTTTAAAAAAATCAAATTTTTCATTATTTTTCTTTTTCTTTTTTTGTTATTGTTTTTCCTTCTACTTCAGCTGGCCACGGTGACTGGCCATAGGCGAGTTCGCCAAAATCTCGAGCTTGCCAATCTGGCAAGATTCGAGCCTTGTCGACTTCTAGTGAGCTTGAAGCTTGCTGATCTGGCGAGGCTCAAGCAAGCGAGCTCATCTCTTGGGATTTCGAGAGGTGGAGCCTCGGTTCAAGATTGCTTGTGGCCGATCGCCGGTCGTTGTCGTGGCAAAAGGAAAAAGAAAAGAAAAGAAAATAAAACAAATAAAAAAAATAAAACAAGTAAAAGTAAAAAATTATTAAAAGGAGTGCAAAGAGGAAAATCAAATTAGAAGTGAATCAAACGGCTAAAACCAAACACTAGAAAATATAATCATTTTCTAGAAATGTCACATTTTGTAAGGATCTCGGCTCCACTACGCTTCCACTGCGCCACTTCTTATGTAATATTGTCCGCTTTGGACACTAAGTTTTCACGGCTTTAAAACGCGTTTCACAAAGGTTAGGGGCCAAGCCTTATAAGCAATCCCAGGACTCCCCACTAAGCGATGTGGGACAGAGACATGCCCCCTCTTACTATCCTAGAAGCCTGCCAGGAACCGCTCCTTGTCCAGGCCCTCTGGCTCCGGCGACCACTCCCCGCCCTCGTCGGACCGGATCGTTACATTCTCCCCTCCTTTGAGCACAGCGTCCTCACTGTGGCCCCACGCGCGGTCGGGAGTCGGCTCTGATACCATTTGTAAGGACCTCGGCCCCACCACGCTTCCACTGCGCCACTCCTTGTGTAATATTGTCCGCTTTGGACACTAAGTCTTCACAGCTTTAAAACGCGTTACACAAAGGTTAGGGGTCAAGCCTTATAAGCAATCTTAGGACTCCCCCCTAAGCGATGTGGGACAGGAACATGCCTCCCCTTGCCATCCTAGAAGCCTGCCAGGAGCCGCTCCTTGTCCAGGCCCTCTGGCCCCGGCGACTACTCCCCGCTCTCGTCGGACCGGGTCGTTACACATTTTCCGTGAACACAAAAGAAGCTTGATTGTCAACAATATGAAAGGATTTTTCTAGCTTAGTTCCTCATCATAGCTTCGGCACCCACCAATAGAATATTTATTTGTGATGTTATATTTGAGCATTAGGAGATTTAATTAATTCTTTGAATGAGCGACAATCATCACCTTTTCAATCATAAATATTTTACCTTTTTGTTTCACCAATACATTCATTTTTTTAATCAAACCCCAATACATTCTATTATTTAAATGATCGCCTTTTCTTTTGGTTTTCACTGATTGATTCTCTACCAATAATTAAACTGTTTTGGCCCGTAAATATTTCACCTCTCATGTTTCACCCAAGATTCTACACCAATCATTAAGCCGGTTTTGTTAACTAGCGCTTCGACGGTATTCGTTAATCTTACCCGATAAAGAAGGGGTTTTCATTTTCAACCTTCTGGTCACTCACAACACTAGGAAGACAAATTTGAAAATGACAAATTTTGTTTATTTAATATTCAATAGGTGTTTTAGAGCACTCGTTAACACCCGACACCGTCAGAAAAAAAAGAAAAACCAAGAAGATCATTGAGACAATTCTTCTCCAAAATCCTCTTGTGCGAGCGGATGTGTGAGAGGCACGAGAGAGAAGGCTGTTCTGCTCGTTTTCTTCTTCAAAATCCTGCCCTTTTAAACTCAAACTCGCCTCTTCCTCGTATTATTTAAGCAAAAAAAAAACTTAAAACCCTACTCTCTCATT
The DNA here is from genome assembly GCA_031216235.1 of Syzygium jambos. Lineage (NCBI taxonomy): Eukaryota > Viridiplantae > Streptophyta > Magnoliopsida > Myrtales > Myrtaceae > Syzygium > Syzygium jambos. The sequence continues at coordinate 21,734,493 of CM062221.1, read as the reverse complement.
CAATCTCGCCACTCACACGTTCACTCCACAGCAGACGTTACGCACACACGCAGACCAACCTCCATCTCGTTCGAGAAATCAAGTACGAGTCCTTCTTCTTAGTTTGATCGGTATCTTTCTTGAAGCCCACAGAATCCGATCTGCTGAAACCCCACAGATGCATGCCCGTGTTACTTGGGATTAGGATTTCAACTTTCTCGTTTCCTGTTCTCGCTCTGTTTGATCTCATCTCCTAGCATCATTCCACGACCAGACCTTGAGAATCAGTCGTTTAGTGCTTTTGGTTGGCAATTCGTGAGGTTCTGTTTTGCAACCGCGACCCCTCCATGACTAAAAGCTTCGGATCTTCATTCGTTCCGTGTTTCGATCGTTCTTTCTTCAATCCGTACCATTTTTGCGGTAGTTTTTTGTTTTAAATTTTTGTGAATCGCATCCTTTTTTTTTTAACGCAGTTCTTTGGGACTTCTCTCTTCGGTCAAGAATGACGCACTATACGCATGGATGTCGTTCACCCACTGTACACACGGCCACTCCTGATGCAGTGGCACGTAAATTCAACCATCCGGCAATTGATCTCAACCGTCCACCTCTGGACGGTCCGGCGGATGATCATGATCCGAATTCATCCGTCACCGATTGCAAGAGTGTTGTCTCTGCTGATCAATCTGGCACTCCTCCATTGCTGTTCAACGGCAGTATGTTGGTGGAACTCAGCGAGGGACACAAGGTCCACCGCCTTATCAAAGAGGACTTCTCGAGGCTAGCTGCGCTTGGGATGCAAGTTACCTTGGCGGCAATCCACGCGAATTGCTGCTTTGATGTCTCGGCAAAAGCACGGTACCGAGCGTTTCAAGTTTACTCAAAGGCAGTGCAGAAGAAAGGCGGCGACAACACCGCCAACGTGAAATGCGCATGGTATGCGGCTTCAAAGGAAGAGGTATTCAAGATCTTGTCCAATGGTTTTGGCTACAGTGGGAGGCCCGAGAAAAATGGCTTGTATGGTTGTGGAGTTTATTTTGCTCCTTATGGTTATCCTCTTGAAAGGTACCGAAATTTGATTCTTTTCCCTTTTATTCCGTAAATAATTATGAGATACTACTTGGAAACGGTACAATCACAGAGATAAGCTAATTTAGTGCATTAGTATATTTCCCTTTCATGCTATGATTGGTTAAATCCAATACAAAGAGTATATTTCGTGAGCATATGGTTTCTTGACTCATGTTAGTATGTTGTGCATGTGATGACATAGGCCTTAATTATCCTTGTAATGCTTTTGCAATTTAAATCTGCCCCTATCAAATGCATAGATAATTGAGAGAGATACTGTTTGGAAAGTGGTACAATCACAAAGATACGTTGATTTAGCGCGTTAGAATATTTCCCTTCTAAGTTATGATTGGTTAAATTTATAGAATGAGTTTGTTTCACGAGCATGTTGTTTCTCGACTCATCTTAGTATGCTGTGCATGTGATGATATTGCTCTTAGATAGTTTCTCTGCAATGTTTCGGCAGTGTAATATCCACTCCTATAGATGAAGATGGGCTAAGGCATCTATTGCTTTGTCGGGTCATACTGGGAAAATCAGAGCTTGTCGGTCCTGGCTCGGAACAATCTCATCCCAGTTCGGAAGAGTACGACATGGCCGGCAATGGCTTATCATTTTCGATGAGATTGAGAATTTGGAGTAGTCATCTGAACACTCGTGTGTTGCCGGTGTACATTGTGAGCTTTAGATTCCCTTCTTGCTCAACAGGTAATAAAATTTTCTTTCTCAATCCTACTTTTACATCGACCATGTTTGTGTGTTTGACTTTGTTTGTCCTATCAACCACGTCTGATGATTGTGAGATAAATATGAAATAGGGTTCTTGACTACTCCAGAGAAGCCGCAAAAATTGGGCACCCCTTCAACACCACTTTCGAGTTTGATTTGGGAACTCTTGAAGATCTTACCTCCGTCTGATGTCAGCTTGATCTACAAGCATTATAAGGACCACAAAGCAAGTGCCACAGCAGCATTTTTATCACTAAGTTCTTGGCTTTTAAGCTTTATCTTCTGCTTACCTTTAATTTTGAAATTAGCTTAACACATTGTCATCATTTCCAGAGGGGGAAGATTCCAAGGCACGAGCTAATACAAAAATTAAGGGAAATAGCAAGGGCTTGGTTACTGATTGAAATTATAAAAAGTCTCAGAGCTAAGGTATAGTTTATGATTCCATTGACAAACCATAGTTCGAAGTATCATAAGGAACACAAAGCAAGTGCCACATCAACACTGTCATCGCTTAGGTCTTGGCTTTTAAGCTTTATTTTCTACTACTTTAATTTTGAAATTAGCTTCACACAATATCATCATTTTCCAGGAGAGAAAGAGTCCAACTCACGAGTTGATACAAAAAATCAGGAAAGTAGCAGGGGATAGGTTGCTGATTGAAATCTTTAAAACTTTCACAACTAAGGTGCGAATTATGATTCCTTTGATAAACAATAGTTCAAAGTATCATAAGAACCACAAAGAAAATGCCAAATGAACATTGACATCACTTAGTTCTTGGCTTTTAAGCTTTATCTTCTACATAGCTTTAATTTTGAAATTAGCTTAACAGGTTGTCATCATTTTCCAGGAAGGGAAGATTCCAAGGCATGAGCTGATACGAGAATTCAGGCAAGTAGGTGGGGATAGGGTGGTGATTGGAATCATTAAAAGTCTCAAAACTGATGGGATAATTTGAAGGTGAAACACTCACAACTCTAATGAATTTGGTTTAATTACGAACATTCCCCGTAAAATCGAATTCTCTTCCATTAATCATTCCAAGCAGACTCTTGAACTTCCGAAAGGCATCAATCTTGAGAGGTTTCATAAATATATTTGTTACTTGATCTCTTGTCTTCACATGCGACACTTCAATTTCCTTCTCTCAGAACTAAGGTGTGGATTATGATTCCTTTGATAAACAGTAGTTCGAACGCACATATAGGCCTTTATGTCAAGTCATGGATAGAGAGAGGTTAGGTTGCAACTTTTATACAACTTGGATGATGGTTTCTATTGCGGTGAGTTGATAGTGAAAATTGATGTTGACGCGTGGAATAATTGCAGGATAATTATTCTTACTGATTTTTACTGTGGGTGGGTGGATTCATTAGCCTTTGCTTGCCTTAGATATATGCATTTACATTTGGCTTTAGGGTTATAGCCATTATAGTTTGCTATGTATTATATGTTATAGATCTTTGCACACAAGTTTCTTTTTGATCAAGCAGTTCTCTCTCTCTCTCTCTCTCTCTCTCTCTCTCTTGTTGGTCATTGATTTAGTGTTATTGTATAGAGAATAAAACATCTCTTTAGCATTGGATACTTACTATACACAAGAGAACTGAGTATAGTTCATTCGGTTTTACAGCAATTTGGGGCGTGAAGAGGCTGATTATGGGAGTATGGATGGACTTGAATGTGAATGGGATGTGAGGGGTGTTAATAAGTTTGGTTTTCATTATTGATGAGTTCCTCGCACACATCAAACCGAGCCAATGGTACACAAGATGTGGACGAGGAGGTGCATTTGGAATCATAGATAGGAAAAAGACTCTTTGGAATTTGTATGATATGCTGATCTTTTGGAATGATTGTGTTTACTTATAATCATCAACTGTAGTTTTTTCTTGGTTCCTATGTCGCATGACTGTTTCCAATGGAGATGGAGACCTTTGGAATTTGTATGATTGGCTTGTCTTTTGGAATATTTGTTTGCTTATGGACCTCAACTGTAGTTTTCCCTTCGTTCCCATGTCACATGACTACATGTTTCTAATGGAGAATGGGAAATCCTAGTGAAAGCGAAACTTTTCTTTGTTTGACATGTTGTGGGAATATTTATTGTATGATCTGTGTAATTACATAGATTATAATAATATTTCCATGAAATAACATGTCACAAGACTCTGCCAGATCTTGAAATTGTGGTGGCAAGCCTCGATAAAAATGGCGGAATAGGGCTTCAGCTAGGAATGTTTAGGGGAAGAGTTATCTCTATCCACCTCTTTTTCAAAATTATGCATCTTTATTCATCATGGTTCATGATATGTCTATTCAGGTTTCCTTTATGGGAGAGAAGCTTAGAGGTACTATGTGAGCCTGCTTATAAATGTTAGTCAACCTTATCAATGTGGTGGTGCTTGCTTTGCCTTCAAAGATGCAAAACTGCAACTAAAACTTTTCCTCCTTTGATAGGTAGCTTAATCTGCGGATTGGAGGTTAGATTCATGCCAAAATTTAGCCTGATTTCAATTGATTAAATTGAAAAGAAAAGAAAAAACAAGTACGATAGTGCGGATTGGAAGTTTTCCTCCTTTTTATCGACTTATTGTTTGCTTTCTTGTGGTTAGGCTAGAGGTGTTTTCTCTTTTTCTAAATAGAAATGGCAAAGTTACTCGGGAATAATTGCGGTCAGTTAGTGTGTAAAGTACGTTAGTGTTATAGCTTGGCTTTCTGTTTAAATGATCCAGGGAAACCTATAAATTTGTTAAAACAAGTTCTAGCTACCGATGAATTGAGACCAACCCTAATGGACCAAGGCTCGAGTGCCAGTGAGTTGTGTTAGTTTGCTCGATTCCCGAGCATGGAACTGGGGACTTGAGCACGATCACAACTGCGCCGAGCCCGGCCTCAAGAGACTCGAGCCCAACTTCTATGGATTTGGGTTCGTCCTCTAGGACTCGAGCCTGACCGCCAAGAACCCGGCCACAAGCGTTGGGTTTCCCATGCTCTAGCGACGACGTCTCTGGTCCAAGCATCCATGTCTGCTCGTACTTCGAAAATTGATTTCTAAAATTTAAAAGAGAAAATCATTTTCCTTAATTTTAGGCCAAGTTTTTCGTTAACTATGAAAGGATTTACCGTTGACTCATTTTTCTAAGGAATTGCAAAGCCGGAAAATGATTACAGATAGAAAATTTTCTGTGAAATAAATAGTGCTTCAAAAGGAAAATAGTTGCTGGGACTGGATTGCATTCTCTCTTCGACTTCCTTTTCTTTTATGGGAAAGCTGTACTTCTTTGCTTACAGGAAAAAAAAAAAGTCTAATCCCAATCTAGTTTTGCTGTTTTAGAGTGAACACAAAACAAGAACGATGGATTGATTACGCCAGCCTTACTCGAGTCCTCGATGCCCACGGGACCCTGCAGCCCAAGCTTGGGTCCTCAGCACTTAAACTTGGAAGACGGAGTTGTATGCGAGACTTTTCTGATATATGTGTTTCATAATATTCATTATTAGTTGAAATGTGACTTCCATATTATTTGTAAAGTATAATATAAAAAAATGGGACATTGAAAATATTTTTTCGCAAAGTTATTTTTCCGTGAAGAAATTCGAGGCTTAAATTTTTTTTTGTTTTTGTTCGAATTCAGACGGCGTTACGATTTTTCAAATGAAGTGGGGCCATTTCTAACAACGTTCACAGATGTCCGGTGGAAGGACATTTCTAGAGCTGCAGCAGCTTGACAGCACTGAACCTATCCCGTGTTTTAATTTTATTCCCGCTTTACCTGATGTGATAAACCCTATCCCATATTTTAATTCTATTCCTTCTTTAACTAATGTAATAAACCTTATCCCTTGTTTTAATTATATTCCTCCTTTTGCTGATGTGGTAAACCTATCTTAGCTGGACGAGTAATAATTGTCCTTGCGTTTTAAGTAATTTGATTTTCTTGCTCGGCCAGAAGAGAACATATTCTTTTTCTTTTTCGGACATAAAATCTCTTTTACCTCTTTTTGACATCTTGGGGAGAAAAAAGATGCCATCAATATTAGGAGTGTGCAAAACGGACCGCCTGGACCGGGAACTGCCCGGACCGGGAACAGCCCGGATAGGACTGGACTAGCGGGTTTGGTCCGGTTCCCAGAAATATCAGTCCAGTTTCCGGTTCTTAAAAATGGAATCGGTGTCCGGGCGGTCCGGTTCTAGGTTCCAAGTGAGAACCAGACTAGACCGGACAGATCGGACCAGACTGGCTATATATATATATTTTAATTTTTTTTTCAAAAAATTGGTAAAATATTATCTAAACCCTAAGTGAACTTCATTGACATAAATTCATTGACAAAAATTAGTAAAATGTGAGCTAAATCCTAAGTGAACTTTATTGATATAAATTCATTGACAAAAATTAGTAAAATGTGAGCTAAACCCTAACTATTTGACCAAAACAAAGAACTAAACCCTAAGCGATTGGTTCCCGGTTCTAGGATCAATCGATAATACTACGAAACGAAATTTTCTTGCTTAGTTCCTCGTCATAACTCCAGCACGCATCAATAGAATGTTTATTTATGACGTAATATACGAGCATTTGAAGGCTTAACTAATTCCGCAAAGGAAAGACAAGATTTTCAATTTCAAGTTCCTGGTCATGCAAGATGATGTTTGATTATTAAACCGGCCTTGTTAACTTGTGCTTTTTTTGTTCGGAACCAAATCTTCTTTGTTTAAATATTCAACAAGTACACTTAGATTTCCTTTTAATACCCAAAAAAAAAAGAATTCATGAATTGTTCCATAACAGTACACTGCCAGAAAAAAGAAAAATGAAGAAGATTGTAGATACAATACGTGGGTCGGTGGATGTGTGAGAGGCACAAGAGAGAAGGCCGCTCCGTCGGTTTTCTTCTTCAAAATCCTCCTCTTATAAACTCAAACACGCCCCTTCCTCTTATTCATTCACACACTTAATCCATTGCAGACATTACGCACACTCGCCGACCAACCTCCATTTCTCTCGCTCCAGAAACTGGGTATGAGTCCTTCTTCTTCTTGCTTTGATCGGAATCTTTATCGAAGCCTGCAGAATTCGATCTCCGGAAAGCCTCTATAAGCTTCCAGACATGCGCACCCTTGCTTCTGAGAATTAGATTTCAACTTTCTCATATCTGCGTTCAGCCGCTCTGTTTGTTTTCCATCTTTTCTTGCTTCGCTCGATGACCAGACCTCGAGAATCACTCCTTTAGTGCTTTTGGTTGGCATTTCGTCAGGCTCTGTTTTGCAACTGCGATCACTCCATGGACTGAAAGCTTTGGGTCTTCGTTGGTTCTGTGTTTCGGTTGTTATCTGTTCAATCGGTACCATTTTGCGTTAGTTTTTCGTTCTAGCAGTAGTAAAATTTTTGTGAATCACTTCGTTTTGGTTTGTTTTTGGGACACAGTATTTTGAGACGTTCCATCTTCGGTCAAGAATGGTGCACTGCATGAATCAATGTCGGTCACCAACTCTCCAGACCGCGAATCCTGATGCAGTAGCACTTGAATTCAACCGTCCGGCAATTGATCTCAATCGTCAGGCTCAGGATGATCAGATGGACGATCAGGATCCGAATTCATCCGTCTCCGATTGCAAGACTATTGTCTCTGCCGGTCAATCTGGCACTCCTCCATTGCTGTTCATCGGCGGCGGGTTGATGGAACTCAGCGAGGGAGACAAGGCCTACCGCCTTGTCAAGGAGAGATTTGTTTCGAGGCTAGCTGCGTTCGGGGTGCAAGTTACCTTGGTGGCAATCCACCAGAATTGCTACTCTGGTGTCTCGGCGAAAGGACGGGCCCAAGCGTTTCAAGTTCACTCACAGGCAGTGCAGATGAGAGGTGGTGACAACACTGCCAACATAGTGCACGCGTGGTACGCGACCTCGAAGGAAGAGGTATCCAAGATCTTGTCCTATGGATTTGGCTACAGTGGGAAGCCTGAGAACAATGGCTTGTACGGTTTTGGAGTTTATTTTGCTCCTCATGATCATCTTCTCGAAAGGTACCGGAGTTCCTCTTCTTTTCCCTTTACTTGCGTAAATAATTGAGAGATACTCTTTGAAAAATTGGAATATCATGAAGATATGTTAATTTGGCGTGTTGTTGTACTTCCCTTCCAAGGTATGATCAATTAAATGAAATGCAACAAGTATATTTCGCGAGCATATGTGTCTTGACTCATGTTAGTATGATGTGCATGTGATGATATAGGCCTTAGTTTCATTGTAATGCTTTGGCAACGTTTAATCCGCCCTTAATAATTGCACAAATAAACGAGAGGTACTGTTTGGAAAATGGTAATGTGACGAAGATATGTTGATTTAGCTTGTTAGTGTATTTCCCTTTTAAGCCGTGATCGGTTAAATTTATAGAACGTGCATGTTTCAAGAGTATGATGTTTGTTGGCTCATGTTAGTATGTCGTGCATGTGATGATATTGGAGTTAGATAGTTTCTTTGTAATGCTTCGGCAGTGTTAAATCCGCTTCTATCGATGAAGATGGCCTAAGGCATCTATTGCTTTGTCGGGTCATACTGGGGAAATCGGAGCTTGTCAGTCCTGGCTCGGAACAGTCTCATCCCAGTTCGGAGGAGTATGACTCGGGAGTCGACGACTTATCATCTCCTAGGAGATACATTGTTTGGAGCACCCATATGAATACTCATGTGTTGCCGGAGTACATTGTCAGCTTTAGAGCCCCATGTTGCTGGAGAGGTAATAAAACTTTCTTTCTCATTCGTGCTTTTGCATCGACCATTTTTGAGTGCTTGACCTTGTCTGTTCCATCATCTGTATTTGATGATTTGTGAGATAAATATGAAATAGGGTGCTTGGCAACTCCGGAGAAGTCATTGAAATTGACTTCCACTTGGATACCATATCCGGTTATGATTTCGGAACTCTCAAAGATCTTGCCTCCATCTCGTGTCAGTTTAATCTCCAAGTATCATAAGGACTTCAAAGTAAGTGCCACATCAACATTGTCATTACTTAGTTCTTGGCATTCAAGATTTGTTTTCTGCTTACCTTTAATTTTGAAATTAGCCTAACACATTATCATCATTTTCTAGGAGAGGAAGATTCCAAGGCATGAGCTGATACAAAAATTCAGGCAAATAGCAGGGGATAGGTTGTTGAGTGGAATCTTTGAAAATCTTAGAACTAAGGTATGGATTATGATCCCTTTAATAAATAGTAGTTCGAATGCACATCTATGCCTTTGATGTCAAGTCATGGATACAGCGAGCTTAGGTTGCATCGGAATACATTTGATGATAGTTTTACATTGAGTTGATAGTGAAAACTGAAATCACCGGGAGGAATAATTGCAGTATAATTATTCTTATTGATTTTTAGTGTGGGTGGGTTGGTTATTGTTCTTTTCTCGCTTTAGATATATGCATTTACATTGGCGTTAAGGTTATTGCCATTTTTTTCTGCTATGGATTATATGGTAGCATTCTTTGCATGCAAGTTTCTTTTTGATCAAGTAGATCTCTCTCTCTCTCTCTCTCTCTCTCTCTCTCTCTCTCTCTCTATTGGTTGTGGGTCATTGATTTAATATCATTCTATAGAGAACAAACATCAGTTTAGCATAGGTATACACAAAGAAGAGAGTGTAATTTGTTCCATTATACAGCAATTTGGGGCGTCAAGAGGCTGATTATGGTATTGTGGATGGAGTTGATAATGAATGGGGTGTGAGGCGTGTTAATAAGATTGGTTTTCATTTTGATGAGTTCCTAGCACACATCAATGCAGGGCAATGGTACACAAGATGTGGAGGAGGAGGCCCATTCGGAATCATAGATAGGAAAAAGAGTCCTTTGGAATTTGTTTAATCTGCTGTTTTTGGGAATATTTGTGTTTGCTTCTATTCATCAGCTGTAGTTTTCTCTTTGTTCCTATGTCACATGACCGTTTGTTTCCAATAGGGATGGAGACCTTTGGAATTTGTTTGATTGGCTTTTGGAATATTTGTTTGCTTATGGTCCGCAAGCGTAGTTTTCTCTTGGTTTCTGTGTCACATGAAAGCAAAACTTTTCTTTGTTTGACATGTTGTGGAAATATTCACGGTATGATCTATGCAATTCCGTAGGAGGTGATTACATGTCCATCAAATAATGCCACAACACAACCAAACTACAAATTTTTCGGCAAACCTTGATAAAAATGGTGAAATACTGCCTTAGCTAGTTGGATTTATGAGGCCTTAATTGCAATAATAAGTAATCTAATGCAGCGATACCAACTCGCTAAGCTTAGGTCAGCATTTGGGTTGGCGGAAAATGAATCCTGCAATGCCTATTTGGCACTGGCATGGTCACTGGAGTCTAGAGCTCGACCTCGAGGGATTTGGGCCCAACCGAGTACTCGGGCACAATTGGTGGGGATCCAAGCATGGGCATGGGGGACTTAGTGACAATGTTGAGAGACCCAAGTCTAGCTTTTGAGTAACCAAGCCTAGTTGTCGTGAAACCGGGACTGGCCCCGATGGACTAGAGCCGAAGTGCTAGTGACTTGTACGTGGGTGCAAGGTACCCGAGCATGGAGCCTGGACCTGAGCACAGGCACCAACGAGTTGGGCCCAACTTGAGCGGAACTACTATGGACCTAGGCTTGGCCTCTAGGACTCGAGCCCCACTGCTAAAGACCCGGGCACAGGTGTCGAAATTCCCATGCTTGAGCGCCGAGGTTTGCAGCCCAAACATCCATGGAAAGTCGTATTTTCAAAAATTTATTTCGGATAAATTTTTATAAAAGGAAATCATTTTATTAATTTCAGGCTAGGCTTTCCGTTGATCATGAAAAGAATTACCGTTTAAGCGATCCAAATGTCGGAACATATTTTCGGATAAATTTTTTTGGTGAAACAAATAGAGCTTAAAAACGTAAATAGTTGCTGGGACCGGACTGCATTCTCTCTTTTACTTTCGTTTCCTTTCTTTTCTTTTATGGGAAAGCTGTACTTCTTTGCTTCCCGTTAAAAGGTCTAATCCGAATCCTTTCTAGCACTTTTAGAATGAGCACAAAACAAGAATGACGGATTGATGAAGCCAGCTTTGTTGTTTTCCTTTTTTTTCCATTTCTTTTTTGCGAAATAATATAACGGTAGGATATACTTTTCCTAGTCACTAGGAAAATAGCGATTTCCAGCAGAAGAAGAAAGAATCAGGTATTTGCTAATTTGGAAGCACCATTCATAGTACATTTTATTGACAAAACCTAACCAACGACGCCGCAAATTCCATCCTTGACTAATTCGATCAAATTAAATTATCAATCTCAAATACCATAATTATTCTAAAGAAAAGGTTGTGTTGATAAGATGTTATAATCTTAAATCCACTAATACTTTGCTTGGTTAAGTAATATAGGAAGGATAGTCGTCGATGCTTTGATAGGCATCTAAGGTAACTCACCTATTTTGGTAGTGTGAATTTCAATTTCACTATAACCAAAGAGATTCTATTACTCTTTTTATTTTGACAAGGGTGGCAAGTGGCAACAGCGGTAGCAACACCAGTGAATGTTAAGGGCCTTCCACTATGGGATATTCAGTTTTAGCCATAGTTATTTCGCACTACTCACAACTGGAAGGTCCGAGATTGACAAGCTTGTCACCACAGCCTTAGCATGTAGGGATATGCAACCAGATCGGGTTTATTCGTAAATCGGACCGGCCCACACAAAAAATAGGTTTGGGAACCGGTTCTAACAAGAATTGGTCCGGGAATCGGTTCCATTTTTTGGGAACCGGTTATAATCGGTCCAGTTTCTGGTTCCAAGTAAAAACTGACTCAAATCAGTTTTAGAATTGATTTTGAGATAATGTAAAAAAAAGTAAAAACCCTAGATCACATTACCTTACCCGGCTACCTAGTCTGTCTTTCACGGTTTCTCTCTTCTCTCTTCGCGACCTCCTTTGTCTCTCATGATTTCTCTCTTCGCAAGCGCCTCCTCAGTTGCTGTAAGAACGCAATTCAGCTCGTCGCCTACCTATGTGTTGAAGAGGGCTAAGGTTCGGTCATCTTGGCATCCGTACTGTGCATGTGTTTTTCTGCCTTTTGGCTTGCCAATTCAGTAGATCTTTTTGCTTTGAATTGTTTCATTACTACCTATATTATTTTGCTAGAAAAAAATGAAACTAGAAAAAGGAAAAAAAAAAAAGGTTCTCGGGTAAACCCTGAAATCGGATCGAAAAAACAAGGTTGGTTAAAAAACAGGGTCTAGGGAAAACAAGGTAGGTTTCAGGTTCCAAAAATTGAAAATTGATTATAATAGGGTTAATTTCAGGTTTCAGATCTAGATCCAACCCACCCTGATACCGATCATCCCTACTTACACGAAATGAGTTTGCAAAATCATACTTAGTTACGTTTCATCAATTCACCCCTCCTTGGTTGTTATATCTGAATGTAACAACTACAACAAACTGACTTGACTCAAATTTTAATGTAAATTATTTTAATTGTTATTCTCGGATAAGCGGATTTGTTACACCGCAAATTATATTCTAAAAAGGTGCATTTGGACCGATATATTGCAAGTTTAAGATAGATGTATTGTAATTTTTGAAGTAACGGGATCTATGTTCTATTTAATTTTCTTATAATTAAACATAGGAAAGATAATCAACTATATTTATATAAGCTATAATGTTATAAAATTCTGTTTAATTAATAGTCAAAGTGGAAGTGAGGGTGACTTATCTCTGGACAGACTGAATTGAACTTCTCGAATAATCTAATTTAATCTAAATATTTTATTTATAATTAAAATGTATCTTTAGTTTGTTCTTTTTTTTATTTAGTCTTAATTAAAATGAATTTCTCTATTTGACGAAATTTCTGCACACACCAAACTTGAATAAAATAAATTAAAAATATTAACATGACAAAGATGTATTTATTGATAACACATCTTCGGAGTGCAACCTCTTCGCTTAATGAAATAAGCTAAGTTATAGATATTGCAATGATAACATAAGATACACATATCTTTACTCTTATGGTAAACATGATTAATGGATGTTAAATTTTTAAAATATTAAATATGTCTTCATTTAACAGTTTAAGCTTTTAGAAGAGTTGGAAGTGGTTCCACAAAATTTCATATGGCATTAAAATTTCTATTTTAGGCTCTGTTTGTTTCGCAGAAAATATGATATTTTTAGAAAATATTTTTTAGAAAAATAAACAATATTTTCCGGTGTTTAGCAAAAACTTGAAAATGAACTAGAAAATAATTTCTACTGTTTGATATGAAAAATTTGATTTGATTTTCCTAAAGAAAATTACCAAAAATTCTAATTTTTAATTTTTTTTCTTTTTTTCTCTTTCTTTTTCCTTCTTCCTTAGCCGGTGGCTAGCCATGGCGACAACCGGCGACTAGCCTTAGGCTAGTCTCTCTCCACAAGCAGGGGACGAGCTCGCCCAAGGCTAGCGAGGCTCAATCTCACTAGATTCTAACAAGTTGAGCCAAGCCAGCCTTGGGCAAGGCTCCACTTCGCTAGATTCGAAGACCTCAAGCCTTACTAGATTGATGAGGTCAAGCTTGCCATGACTCGCGAGGCCTCGATCTTACTGTGACCCATCGACCTCTAGTAAGGCCACGAGCTCATCGTCAACTTGTGAGGCCATGAGCTCACTGCCTCCTCCTCAAGCTCGCCATGATTCACTAACCTTTGGCAAGGCCTCAAGCCTCATCGGCCTTGGGTGAGCTCGTCCCTCACCCGTGGCTAGTCATTGGCCACCGCTGAGGCTGGCCATCGGCTAAGGAAGAAGGAAAAAGAAAAAGAAATAAAAAAAATAAAATATAATTAAATATTAAAGACTCAAGCTCGAGTGTCGAAGACTCGTGCTCGGCCTTTGTGAACCCAGGCCTAAGTGCTAGGGACTAAAGCTTGAGCATCGGGGACCCAAGCATAGCATTTATGGACCCGGGCTCGAGTGCTAGGACATCAGGCATGGGCACAGGGCTTTGGGCCCAGGCTCAACGGACCTGGGCATGGATGCCAGGGCATCGAACTCGAGCACTGGGATCCTAGGCTAGACCTCGATGGACCCGGGCTCAAGCGTTGGAGACCTGGTCCTTAATGTCAAGGACCCGGGAACTGGCGTTTGGGTTTTCATACGCAAGAGTAGAGTTTCAAGTTCAAGCGTTGATACCTAGTTATTTTTTGGAAAATATTTTTCAATTTCCCAAGAGGAAATCATTTTCCATTGAGTCATTTTACTAAGAGAACCAAATGCCGGAAAATGAGGAAAAAGTTGTTCTGCAAAATAGATGGAGCCTTAGAAACTTAAGGTACTCATATAAAAGTGAAGTTCCTCGTCATTTAAGAAATGGAAAATAAAATGACAGATCCTTTGTTTGCGTTAAAAAAGATGCCGTCTTGAATGAGTTTGTAAATCGTCTAATCACGTTGCAATGTCTAGATCTTCTTCTTCTTTTTTTATTCCTTTTTTTCTTTTCAATTTGATGATTGTGCTGGTCAAAGCCGTTGTCTATCTTTACGCGTCCTGAGACCTATTTATACCCTCACAGCAAGATGGCAAGTGCAGTCATGGTGTAACCTAGTAACAGAGAAATGTCTCCATTGGCTCAACCCGTTGTTCTCTCCATTGTTGTCACCACCTTGGTCACGTGTGCAAGGCAGGTGCTGTGGTTTCTGTGGCTGAAGCCAAGGAAGGTCAAGAGATTTCTGAGACAGCAAGGTCTGAACGGAACTCCTTACAGCCTTTTGTTTCGAGACCTGAGGGAGACCGTGAGGTTGATCAAACAAATGTGACATCCTGAAAAATTATCCATTTGGAATTTATGAGATGCTTAGTTTTATGAATGTATTCGTAGTTAGTTCTCGCTCGAAACTGATCATTCATGGGATATTAACCATTAGGAAAATGCTAATTAGGGATTTAAATTCGTGCGACTAAGAGAAAATTTGATCATGAATTGATTTTCGATCATAAAATCGCGGAGGTGACATTTTGAGCCACTGTTGGCCGATTCAAGGATAGCTAGGGATCAGTTCGCCACTGTCATAGTAGTGGATCGCAGGTGATTCAGCCGGACCACAAAATGAATTGATGAATGATCCTGAACCTATACCGAACGATCGTGCCCCTCGAATCTAGCGGTCGATCCTCGCGATTTAAATGACAACCAAAATCATCACGAACCGAATGAACTTGTACGTGACTCGATTTATTATTAGTCACGGGTCGAATATGCGAATTTCTCCAAAAAGCCGCCCGTTAGTTTGAGAAACACTCGAGTTACGTTTAATAAAAATTAATTATTTAATTGAGCCCAAATTGGATATCGAAAAATTAGGAAGTCACGACGGGACGTTAGAACAACGTTGTGTTTGGAACGTGCAACTTTGGATTTTTCCGAATCCTTCATAAAAATTCAATTTCGGTGAGAAATGAGGAAAGTGACCATTTTACTCTTGGGGATTTATAAAGGGCAAGTTTTAAGAGGAAGGGCATTTTAGTCATTTTGCCCTAACTTTTTGGTTGGACAATTTTGCCCTTGGGATTTTATGAAATTCCTAAATTGCCCTTGGATATTTTTGGAAAAAATTCGATCTTGGCCGTCGATTTCAAGATAAGATCGAATCTCAGCCGTTGATTAAAAAGATTAGAAAAAGGCAAGATGGTAAATTGCCAAGTTGGTCAAAATTTGGACTATTTTAGTCCAAATTCCTCTCTCTCTTCTCACTCTCTCTCTCTCTCCTCACCTCATGACAACCCCCCACCGAGAGCTCTCTCTCTCCCTTGGCCGAGCCTTGTCGCGCCGCTGTCCGCCGGTCACTGCCAGTCCGGATCACCGCCGTCCCGCCACCGCGCCGTGCCCCCACCCTCACGCCGTGCCACCGTCGTCCCTCTCTCTCTCTCTCCCGTGAGTGAGCCGTGGCAAGGAGGCCATCGCCGGCTGCTCGCCACCGCTGATTGCTGTCGCCACCGCCGAGCCGCACCGCCGCTCGCCGCCAAGCCGCCGCGCCGATTGCCGCCCCGTTCCGCTCTAGCCGAGTTAGTCTAGAGTCTAGTAAGTTGTAATCTAAACCTCGCCTAGTATATCGGGTATTATCAGACCCGTTTAGATGCAATTTGGTGTGGTTTGTGGGTTGATTCGATTGGTAGGCTTTAGGATTGAAATTGAAAGATTTGGGTGGATTTTTAGAGGCCGATTGGAGGCTGAAAATTGCTGTTTTGAGTGCTGTGATGTGCTGTTTGGTGTGCAGTTGGTGCCGTTAGATCCGGCTCGGAATTTCGTGAAAGTGCTGTAAAGGGCCAGGAGTGAGATATCATAGTTTTGGTGTCGAAAAGGGCAAATTGCGTGTTGGTTATATGTTGTGATGTGGCTGAATTGATTTGATTGATTTGGGCGCCTCTGAGTGCGCGTATTTAATGCCTGAGTATGAACGCATGTGAAATTTATGACGTGCGATGTGCGTGTGATTGCTAAAAGGCTCGGAGGCATGTTGACGCGAGTTATGATGTAATTGTGGGATCGGACCAAGGCATTATAAACTCGGGTTTCGATCATGTAGACCTGTCGCATTTGGCGTAGGCTGAGAAAAGAAAGTGAGAATGAAATCGGTCTGAGGCACGATCAGCTTGGGTGAGACCGGGATCGGACCGAGGCATTATAAGCTTGGGTTTCGATCACGTAGGCCTGTCGCATTTGGCGCGGGCTGAGAAAAGAACATGTGAATGGGATCGGATCGAGGCGTGTGATGCTCGGGGCACGATCGTGTGGGCCTGAGGCGTGTTTACGCGGGCTGAGGAACGTGATTGAGAATGAGGTGTGTGGTATGGTAAGAGAAAGTGGGATTGGACCGAGGCGTGTGATGCTCGGGGCGCGATCGTGTAGGCCTGAGGCGTGTTTACGCGGCCCGAGAAAGTGATTGAGCTAGTGGGGTACGACGAGGAAAGTAAATGAAATTGATGTGATAGTGCGTGATCGATGTGTGTTTTTGGCATGGAAATGTGTGTGGTTTGTGGTGCGTGAAGTTTGAAATGCGTGCGAGTTTTGAATGTTGTGATTATGAACTAACGTGCATGCTGAGTATGCTAAAGAGTCCAGGTAAGTACGATTGCGTGGATAGTGTTTGTTGTGTTGCTCGTTGTGTATCTGAACTTGTCTGGAATACGTGATAGCTTAGGTAGGGTTTATGTTGTGACTTATTGAGAAGTTTCTCATGATTATTTCAACCAAACCATTTCAGAGCACCCGCCCGAGCCTTGAACCTTCTGCCACTACCGCCGCAGCGTTTTGGGGATCCCAATGCACACCGAGCATTCAGGAGTAGAATATATCTAGGCTGCTAATTCCTTTTGAGGTCGAGGACGCGATCCGTAGAAGCCAGTTGGTGTGCGTGTATTATAGGTTTGATGTTAAATTAATGAGTGCTTGATGTGAATAGTTGGTGGTGTAATCAGGAAATCCGTTCAGGTGTGTATTATCAGTTGATGTGAATTTGATGGGTGTTGGAAGTGTTTGGTTGTAAAGAGTTGATGTTGTATATTTATATATCAAGATATAGTTTTATGATTGGTGGTTTGGTGATTTATTTCTTCCTGGTATTCTCCAATTTTATTGTCCTGGTTTATTTCATTGGTTTCCGCCGTCATCGAACTTTGATGGAATCGTGAGGTCGGCGACATTTCCTGGGACGTCGCACTAATATGACCTGAAAGAAGGATGTCGCGAGCTCGATGGGGTTCGGGGCATGACACAAGCTCTACCATCACTCCTTTCTCCAACCACGTCGCCTCCTTCGCTTTCCCTTTCGTTCATCACAACTTCGAAAAATATGGTACATCCGATATGTTATCAAGATATAGTAGGAATGTCTTTCCCAGCAAAATGTGCATTATACCTGGTATTTTTCTTGACAAGCTTTTATATGATGCGCTGACGGTATTGAAGAGATATTTCACAAACAGAGTTAGGAAAAAAGATGGAAGTTTTCATTTCTTGAATGCTTGTAAATAATATTTCATATAAGAATTGAGATGCTCTAAATTGGGGGATAAACTAACAATGCAAACTTACCTCCTTGAGAAGTTGACGCCGCTGTCGGATGGCCATATTCGTTTCCCATTTTCTCTTCTTTTTGCTTTTTGCTTTTTCCGCTTTCCTTTTCCCTTTTTCCACCTCTTTGCTTTTTGGCCTTTCCTCTCTCTTCTCTCACGAGCATATCCAGAAAGTATAGGAAAATGGATTTTATGTGCGGATACACCATGTAATAGTGACACTTGATCTAATTGACCAATCAAAAGAAGATGAATTCACACATGGCGCAAAGTAAGATGAGATTCATAGCACACACGTGATTGGTTAGTTACACTATGTCATAACTGTGATGGATTTGTGACCTAAGATACTTTCTCCATCACTGGCTCGATCTTTTATTGCAGATCGTTGTTTTGACACAGCTGAACCAGAAATATATTGTTTGCAGGGAAGCTTTTCTTCACATGAATGGCGCCAAGGCCTGTGTTGATTATCATAGACTCAGACATGCTCAAGGAAATATTTTCAAGGATCAAAGAGATTAAGAAGCCACGTCTCAAGGCCCTTGGAGATGTCTTTCTTTATGGGCTACTGAATATCGAGGGTGATAAGTGGGCCAAGCATAGAAAGATCATGGACCCTGCTGTTCATCTTGAAAAGCTCAAGGTAATGGTTTCTCCTCTTCCCTTTTTGGCCAGAGTGAGGACAAGTCCTAATTGTTTGTGGTAAATTTTTTCTGACTCCTTATTTAATCCTCCAAATCATCTTGAAGTATAAGTACCCAAAAGAGACTTCCAAGAAATGGCAAATCTCTCTGATTTATAATTTGGTGCTGAATTGGCTCGTCGTTGAGTTTCCTGACTCCATTGCAATGTCTAATGGATTAGGGAACACTAGAAATAACCGTGTCATGATTTCATGGTAATGAGAACCTGAGATCTTTGAAAAAACACTTAGATAATTCAATTCATGTTTATCTTATGAGGTGTTGACACTACAGCTTGTAGTGACAACAACATGTTCAAGTTTTGAGGAGATGATGAGGACGTGGGAGGAGCAAGTAGGTGGCGAATTGGATGTGTGGCGTCACCTAGAGCGTTTGAGTAGCGATGTGATCTCTAGAGCTGCCCTTGGTAGTAGCTATGAGCAAGGCAAGCGCATTTTCCTCCTTCAAAAAGAACTGATGCGCCTTGCTAGTGAGGCTAGTCAGTTCGTATTTATCCCCGGATCGAGGTAAAGTCGAGATTAATGTTGCAGCATGTTGTCCTGAGATCTTCTAATGTCGAGGTTGACTATACCGTTAAGCATCTTGCTGTAAGGGAAACTTGCAAAAATCAGTGTACCTTCATTAAGAGAAGGAACTTTGTTCCTTTTTTGACTTCAACCGTCCACCTCGAAATAAGGCTTTATTTTGATTTATTAGCATGTCAACCGAGTTAGGCTCTCAGCATGTTTCTTGTAGAAGACGTCACAAGTAATTAAATTTTCCTCCAAATTTTTCCCAAATTGATTTTTTGGTGGTAAAGAGCTTCATAGCATCACTTCCTTTTCAGCTATCTCTGATAATATGACTCAAGAGGCTTCAATTCAGAATATATGCTCTGAATTCATGTGAAACAAGACAGACAGAGAAGTTTGGAGAGATTACAAGGTTATATTTCAAAGTTCGATCTTCGTTACAAATGCTTCTGTTTGAAACTAACTTAAGATTGCAAAGTGGAATTAAGTCACTAGTCCTTTTTAACTTCTAAGTGCAATACATGCAAAAGATTGAGTTTACTTATGTAGCAACACCCATATAATCTGCAGAAACCATATCAAATTTCAAAGTTTTCATCTTGAATATGTTGCATCACAAAAACAAATGCAGCTTCCTGCCAACCACACTGCAGAAGAGGATGAGTGAGATTGATCACGAACTGAAAGGTTTTTTGAAAGACATGGTGATCACCAGAGAGGAGGCACTGAAGGAAGGGGGAGCAGAGGAGGAGGATCTCTTGGGTTCTATACTAAAATCAAATAGGAAAGAAATTAAAAAATCTGGGCATCAAAAGGGCACGAGTGTACAGGATGTGGTTCAAGAGTACAAAGTGTTCTACCTATCTGGTCAGGATACCACTACTCTTTTCCTGACTTGGACTCTGATTTTGTTGAGCAAGTATAAAAAATGGCAAGACAGAGCAAGAGAGGAAGTTTTGCAAGTTTTGGCGACAAGAAACCTGATTTTGATGGGTTAAACCGGCTAAAAATGGTAAGGAGTGTCTTCATATTTAATTATGCCATTTATCTCAATTTCAAGAGACACATTCTGGAATTTCCGGAACTCACAGTTAAATAAATATGTTTTTGCAAAACAAAATGCAGAAGAAAATGGTGACTAGTCAGATATGAAATCGCTTTTACTGTTTTTACTAAAACAAATTCACATTGGAACAAATACAGTACAAGAGTTTTCCTTGAGGAATTAGCTGATATGAGTACTGTTTGCTAATGGCAAAAGTGATGAGAGATATGAATCCATAATTTCTCATTTTAAGTTACGACATAGGCCACATGAATGTGTTTTTGGACAAAAGTTAGGCTGATCATTATTGGATTGGTGATATGCGGGTCAGCATGATACTAAACGAGGTGCTCAGGTTATATGCACCTGTACCTCTGACCCTCAAAACAGTTCACAAAACAACCAAGTTGGGACATATACAAATACCTGCTGGGGTTCAGCTTTTCTTGCCGCTGCTTCTGATCCACCGTGATCAAGACATTTGGGGCAATGATGCCAATGAGTTCAATCCCGAGAGATTCTCTGAGGAAGTCTCGAAGGTGACCAGGAATGAGTTAGCATTTTTGCCTTTCGGTTATGGTCCTAAAACTTCCATTGCGGGAAACTATGTACTCCTGGAAGCCAAAGCTGTCCTGGCCTTGGTTCTGCAAAACTTCTCAATGGAGCTATCTCCATCTTACAAACATGCCTCGTCTCCTTTGGTCACCCTTAAACCTCAATATGGAGTACCCTTGATCTTGACTCAAATCAAACCGAATTTGCCGTTCCTTACTTGATCGAATCCTATGCTCATGTTTGCCTCCTTGCATCCATAAGATTTATGGCCGGCAATTCATGTTCGCATGTTAAATTCAGGAGTATGTATTAATATCAAGTTGTGCTATTGGCAAGTATTATATCGTTACTAAGCATTTTGAAAAACTTTATGTCTTCTAATTTTGGTAGCAAAAACTTGCCTGTTTTAAATTGTCAATGTGTCTCACTGTATGATTGCCAATGTCTACTTGCATATCGTGTCAACTTGTGTTAGAAGTTGTAACCACTGTAATAGTTGTTCTGTCAACTGGAGATGTAAAAGTCTATCTGATTAGTGATCTCTTTATGACTAAAAAAGTTGTTCCGAATGCTATTGCTCTTTGTTTTGGTGCTATTCGTCGTGTGCTCTTCTCAGAGAGGTATATGGTGTTTTGCATGAATACGATATTTGAAGAAGACGCTGTACTCCATGTTGGATATATTGTTAATATAGTCCAAATAATATGTTCACATACAAGCCCAATAGGTGTAAAGCATGGTTATTTTGGGCCCATATGGGCTGGAGCCCAATAGCTTGCATATAAACTCTAGGGTTTTCCCTACGCTGGAGGTAACACTGTTGAGCATTCCAAACTTGATGTCTCTTGGTGTAATACTTCAAGCAAAACACTTTTTCTCTCTCAAACCCATAACCTCCAACAATCTTGAAGTATTAGATTCGTGTGTCGGATTTGAGCAAGAAAGGTGTCTATTCGAAGATCTCGTCGAGACGAACTCGAAGGTATTATCTATTTTCAATTTCGGCGAGAGGCTTGGCCGGGATCTGAGTTTGAAGATTCGGTGGCCGAAATCTTTGATTCAAGAACCCAGAAATTATAGTCAATTTCAGAGGGTGAAACCACTTGGATCTTGTTCTACTCGTCGATACGAGCGTTTTGAGTGGTCACTCGCCTTGAACGGAGTTCGGACGGCTGAGATACGACAACCGGAAGTTTCGGCGGTTTTCGGCTTCCTGCGAATTTCCGCGACTTTTCGGCTTTCGGCGAATTTCCAGCACTTCTCGGCTTCCAGCAACAAGGGCAGTCCATCTTAAGGTTTTTGGGCGCTCCGAATCTGTTTTTGGGGTCTGTTTTGGCAAACTCCATCTCTACAGAGCAGTTTGACCAAGGTTAGGGGCATTATTCGACTTTGTGCGCTCCGCGGACTTCAAGGTGCACTCTTTCTACGTCTTTGCTCTGATTAAAATGACAAAACATAGTTTCTATGATATTATCAAGCTGCAATCACTTGATGTCACTGAATTTCATGGTTGGAAATTGCATGTTCAATTTGGCATGAAAGAACGTGAAATATTCCACATAGTACTGAGTGATTTTGCATCTACCACTGAAGATGTTGATGAATATAAATGGAACAAAGATGAAGATTTTTGTAGAGATTACTTGTTAACCTCTTTAAATCCTCGTCTAGCTATGACTTATAGTGAGTTTAAGATAACGAAAGAGATATGGGATCACTTGAAAGAGGATAACTCTGATATGTTCAATAATCTCTTTGTTGGTCTTGTGTTGAGTAAGCTACCTGCTGTATGGAGTTCTTTCAAGACTGAAATGCACAGAAAGAAAGAACATATAAGACTGGATGAATTAAAGAGGTATACTAGGAAGAGTTTGGAACAAGATGGACAACAAAAGTCAGTTGCCAACTTAGTTTCACATTCCAATAAACCTCGGAAAAAGTCCAAGTCATCAATAGGTGAATCCTCTTCACAGTTAGAGGCCAAAAAGACTATCTTCAAAAGGAAGAAGAAGGGCAAGTGCCATAACTGTGGAAAGTGGGGTCACTGGGCAGCAGAGTGTAAGCTACAAAAGAAGCCAAAGAATGACACACCACAAACTGTGACTAATATGTTAATTAGTAAATCTGAGCCTCAAGTCTTCATTGGAATGATGAAGAATGGAAAGGCCAGAGTCTCCTCTGAGTGGTGGTTAGATAGTGGCGCTACTTGTCATGCTACAAATGACAAGAACTCACTTACTGATGTCATAGAAGTGAAAGACACCGTAGAAAATTGTAATGGTGGTGAGGCAGAGGTGACTCATGCTGGAACTGCAAATTTGGTGCTTTCTTCAGGTAAGTTACTAACTCTGAAACATGTTAGAGAAGTACCTTTACTTAAAAAGAATTTGATATCTATGAGTTTACTTGATAAAGCCGGTATGTCCTTTTCAACTATGAATGGTAGAGTAACTTTATCTGTTAACTCATGTTATTTCGGTTGTGCATTCATGGTTAATGGTATGTATAGGTTGAGTTTAGATACTGATAGTATCAACTATATGAATTCTACTTTGATTGATCCAAAGTTATTACACAATAGACTTGGACATGTGAATTACAGGAAGATGCAACATCTAGCTAAAACTCACAACATTCCATTGGATACTTCTATTCGATTTGACAAATGTGAAGTTTGTGCACAGGCTAAGATCACTAGAAAACCTTTTAAGTCGGTTTCTAAAAGCACACAACTTCTTGAGCTAATACATTCTGACCTCTGTGACTTCAGAAATTACGTTACTAGAGGTGGTCGGAAGTATCTACTAACATTCATAGACGATTTTTCTCGATATTGTCATGTTTATTTGTTGAAATCGAAAGATGAGGTTTTTGAAAAGTTTAAGATTTTCAAGTCTAGAGTAGAAAATCAACTCAACTTGAAAATTAAGAGGTTTAGAAGTGATAGAGGAGGAGAATATACAATGACAGGGTTCAAGGACTTTTGTGCTTCGGAGGGCATAATACTTGAAACCACTGCTCCTTACTCACCCCAATCAAATGGTGTTGCTGAGCGTAAGAATAGAACGTTAACTGAAATGTTAAATTCCATGTTACTTACAGCTGGCATGCCTTCCTCCTATTGGGGAGAAGCAGTTCTAACTGCTAATCACATCCTAAACAGGTTGCCGCATTCTAAGTTGTCTATGACACCTTATGAGATATGGCATAAGTGTCCTTGTAGATATGATACTCTTAAGACTTGGGGCTGTATTGCTTATGTAAGAATACAAGATCCTAAAAGATCTAAAGTGGGACCTAGAACCATTACTTGTGTATATCTAGGTTGTGAAGAAGATAGTGCTGCAAATAGATTTTTAGATCTATCTACTAATACAGTGATAGAATCTAGAGATGCAGAATTTTTCGAGAACAAGTTTCTCAGAGATCATGGCTTGAATGTTTCTGGATCTACAGATATGATTTCAGAGTCTCCTGTAGAATTTGAAACAAGCTTTTCTGGCACTAATTCCCCACAATTGATTGTTGAACAAGTTCCAGTTAGAGTATCTACAAGAGATAAAGTTCCCAAAAGTTTTGGTGAGGACTTTGTTACTTACCATCTAGAGGATGATCCATTCTCCTATCAGGAAGCAATGAGATCTAGGGAATCTCTACTATGGGCAGAAGCCATAGATGATGAAATGAGCTCTTTGCTACAGAACCACACTTGGCAGCTAGTCAATTTGCCAAAAGGGGCTAAGGCTATAGGCTGTAAGTGGGTATTGAAGAAGAAACTGAATAGTGATGGATCAATAGCCAGATACAAAGCACGTTTAGTAGCTAAAGGCTATAAACAACAGAGTGGAATAGACTATTTTGATGTCTATTCACCTGTGTGTCATCTATCAACTATAAGAATTCTTCTTGCTTTGGCATCTATTGAACACTTTGTAGTGCATCAAATGGATGTAAAGACAGCTTTCCTAAATGGAGAGTTAAATGAGGAGATCTACATGGAACAACCGGAAGGGTATGTCATGAAAGGTCTTGAGGACAAAGTTTGTAAATTGAACAAATCTTTGTATGGTCTTAAACAAGCACCTAAGATGTGGCATCTTAAATTTGACCAAGTGGTAAAGAGTTATGGCTTTCAGTCTAGTTATTCAGATAAATGCCTTTACCATCGTTCTATGTCAAATAAGATAGTCATCATTTGCGTGTATGTTGATGACATGTTAATTCTTGGTTCCGATCATTCTGTAGTGAGTGACGTGAAAGCTACTTTAGCTAAAGAATTTGACATGAAAGATCTTGGTATTGCTAATACCATTCTTGGTATGAAAGTAAGTTTTGAAAGGCAAGTCATCTCCCTTAGCCAGACTCATTATATGGAGCAACTACTTTCTACCTGGGGATACAGTGAATGTAAACCGAGTGCGATACCATGTGACTATAATAAAAGACTGAGTCCTAATGAAGGGACCAGTGTTGATCAGTTAAAGTACTCGAAACTGATTGGTAGTCTCATGTATGCTATGAGTTGCACTAGACCTGACATAGCCTTTACAGTTGGCATGCTGAGTCGTTTCATTAGTAATCCTAGTAAAGAGCATTGGGATGCCCTCAGTAGGCTGATGAGATACCTTAAAGGTACTAAAGATTATGCTCTATGTTATTCTGGTTATCCTCCAACTGTGGATGGATATTCTGATGCCTCATGGTGTTCAGAAATTGGAAATAGTAAGTCCACTAGTGGATATGTATTCACTTTGGGTGGAGCTGCTATTACTTGGAAATCCAAAAGACAGACTTGTATTGCATTGTCGTCTATGGAATCAGAACTTTTTGCTTTGGCCTCAGCCGGCGAAGAGGCAGAGTGGATAAAGAATCTGATTATGGATATTCCTTTGACTCAGCTAAAGATTAATTCTTTAAACTTGTTTTGTGATAATCAAGCTGCTGTCCAAGTCGTCAAGAATGCTCTCTTTAATTCCAAGAGAAGACATGTGAGACTGAGACATGCGTTGTTGAATTATCTGCGCGAACAAGGAGTTATCACCTTGATCGATGTGCGATCGACGGATAACATGGCCGATGCTCTCACAAAGGGTATGCCTATAGATCGATTATTCAAGACAGTGGGGGAAATGGGGTTAAAGACTATATAGATATGTCTTAATTACCATTTACTTACCTTCTAATTGTATGTTTTGCATTATCGAATCTTCCTTTGTTGGCCACAATGATAAGCACAGTTTATGTATTTCATCGATGTTCATGTGCTGATTAATTTGAAAAGGGTGAGTTGTCTCATTCCAAACTTGATGAAGATGACGTTAACCCAATTCATAGGTTCTATCTGGGGAGCTTGTGTCATTCCAAACTTGATGATACAATCCGACTAGATTGGACTATCCTTTGGTTAAATGGTCTCATTCCAAACTTGATGCTAGATTATTTGACTTTGAGGAATCAGTAATTGTGACATTCCAAATTGAAATACAGAGATAGTTGTTTGTATAAGAAGCCTGTTGGTTATTGTAAGTGATATGACTATTGGTCCTGTTCTTTGAAACTAGACAATGGTTATTCTCTTATAAATAAACCGAAGTTGATGGCTCTTTGTAATTCAAACTGTCTAGGCCTTGTTCATAATTTATGAAACTGGCTTGATGCTTATGAACATGATATTGATGCTTTATGACATTAATATATGTTCTTCTCTGCCTGATTGAATTCATAATAATATGACATTCTAAAGGGGATGGCAGAGATGGAGGAGAGCTTATTGGGTTGGATCTTGACCAAGATGATCCACTAGATGAATGAATATATCATTCAAAGTATGTAGGGACTTGACAAGTCACCTGCTATTGCCCATTTTGATGGAGTTCATTTATTTGAGACTTCCATTTTGCTATTTCTATTGTGTGAACATCATTGTGCTTGGTTGTGAACTGATTCTGAGATTTATTTTGGGATTTGGATGAGTTTAGACTGAATCTAAAACTCTTCATATTTAATTTTATGTGCTGATCTCAGAACATATTCATGATAAGGATGATTCACTTATTTAGATTGCAGATTATGATTGAGTTTAGTATTTAGTGCTAAAACTCTTTGACTGATCCAAGTTGATTGTCTTGGACTGAATGTGGATGATTCATGTTTGTTTGAACATTACACTGACCACCGTATTGGATTGTGCTGTATGGTGAACATAGGAGGAGATTGTTGGATATATTGTTAATATAGTCCAAATAATATGTTCACATACAAGCCCAATAGGTGTAAAGCATGGTTATTTTGGGCCCATATGGGCTGGAGCCCAATAGCTTGCATATAAACTCTAGGGTTTTCCCTACGCTGGAGGTAACACTGTTGAGCATTCCAAACTTGATGTCTCTTGGTGTAATACTTCAAGCAAAACACTTTTTTCTCTCTCAAACCCATAACCTCCAACACTCCATACTGTCTAAAGATGAATCCTCATCAAAGCTTTTACAAATTGGCCTTACCAAGACATCGACACTTCTAAATCCAGAACACTAAATGTTTGAATGAGGCCATTCCATTGTCACAAAAACCTAGTCACTTTATTTGGCTAAGTTTTGAGGATTGTACAACTAGAGTTTACACCGTAATACTAACAGAGAAGCATGATGTCATCTTCTCTGGAAGTTGAAGCGCCCCATACGGAATGCAAAAAGAGTTGCTAGAACAAAAGGAAAGGACATACCATTGATCGTGGTGAAATCCGAAATAATCCTTCAAGAAGGCCG
This sequence comes from Syzygium jambos, assembly GCA_031216235.1. Classification (NCBI taxonomy): domain Eukaryota; kingdom Viridiplantae; phylum Streptophyta; class Magnoliopsida; order Myrtales; family Myrtaceae; genus Syzygium; species Syzygium jambos. The sequence continues at coordinate 21,707,052 of CM062221.1, read as the reverse complement.
CCACGGTTTTGGTTTCTCCAAATACCGTTATTTCCTTATCAATACCTTCATACTGCGAAGTTAGCAAACTGTTAAGTGCCCATCACCTTTTCACATCGTGGAGCATCAAAATCATTAACAGAAAGTCCAATTCCTCCATATGATAGTGGAGAGACCCAGAAACCCCACTTCAACCAAGCGGGCGTAGAGGCTGCTGCGACAAAGCGAAAATTAAGCCTCACTTATTTATCCAAAATCAAAGCGATTAGAGATCCGAACAACCTTACATTTTGGGATGATGAAACCGCCAATGCGCCAAATAGCGTCATTATCAGAATTGCAAAACTACCAGCTGTGGTGGAAGCAACCGCGGTTTGAAAGATTGAGGCCAGAAATCGGAACATGGATATTGAGGACAAGTGCACAGAGAACAGAATTATTAGTTTGCGGAAGAACCTGCATAAACAAGCGTAAAGCAATAGAAGTCAGGACTTACGAGTAAAATGCTGGTAAAAGTATTAGATGATATTGAAATGTAACATAAGTTTATGGAGGCGAGGTAACGTAGGGCCGTATAACGAAGAACTCTCATGTTAAAACTCACCTGCCTACCTCAGGATTGTATCCAATCACGTAATATGTAAGAGATGTCCAAACCACAGATTCCAGCAGTGAAAGAGGAAGTTTCAGTATAGATGCTGGAATTGCATAAGCCCAAGCAGGGTAAAAAGTACAGCTCCTTTTGTTTATAGTAGGCTGCAAGCCTGGTCATTGCCAATTCCGGGTAAAACGGACAGTAGTTGGCAATATAAGCAGCTATTGCCGTCTAAGAATACAGTCATCACATGATGGATGCAACGCAAAAAGAGCAAAAAAAATGACCATAATCAACTTCTAAAGTTCCTTTTATATATATATATGAAATGAGGGAGATTGATTACAAATTGGACTTCAGCAGGCACGGAACTGAAAGAGATGTACATGATAGAAGTTCCCATGGACACAGCATATACATTACAAATAAAAAAAAAGAGCATCCCAAAGCTCCTGATAGCTTCATCCCACAGTTAGATCCCTGGCCAAGGCAGCTATTTCTTTGCTGTCTTGGCCAGCTGATAAGACTCCACGAGGAGGTTGGCCTGTTTTGTCATCAAGGCCATCTCGCTCAATCGTAGACCCCGCCACTCCTGCTTCAATTCCTCCAGCTTCACCGGGTCCATCATCTCCATCCCGATCTTTATGGCCTCCTTATCCAATCCCATCTTATCGAGCCGCATCAGAGCGGTCACGCTGGTATCCAGGGGCTTGGACGGCCCGGCCCCGTCGTCCGCCTTAGTCGCGGAGGGTGATTCACATGCCAGGGAAGGACCGCCTCCGATTTTCACCTCCATGAGAGATGACAAAGAGTGAGTGAGCCAGAGACTCTATGATGATGATGGGCTGTGAAGGGAGAGAGTTACTAGGGTATCGGAGCTGCAAACATCCGGAACGATGCTCTTCATTATATAGATATAAATTATTTTTTTTTAATTTTTGACGGGATGTAAATGTAATTGAAAAGAACAAAATTTCATCGCGATTTTAAACAACATAAAACTATCTATACACATACTAGTTAAATCAAAAGTGAAAATACGAATTAATTAAAACCTAAACACTCAAAAGTTAAAATTAGATCTCACTCCACATTTTCAGCGTTGAAGTAGAACCAAGCCAACCGTTGTTTCGAATCTAATTTTGTTAATTGAGCTGGCGAAATTCATATAGAAAAACAATAAATAAAAAAAAGAGAGAGCAATTTACGTTCGGACATGTTCCGGTTACGTGGTGTCGAGAGTCCATCGTCGTAGACGCAACATGGGTGAGTCGGTCCAACCCATTTGATTTCCTCTCTTGGATGTGCATGCGTGTGTCCACGTGGTTGTTTGTCATTGATGGTGAAACTGCTCTTTTAAGCTTTTTTTTCTTTAGGTTAATACCACGAAAAACCCCAATAAATTTACCCAAAACTAGCTTTTTTTTATCATAAAAAAACCTAAATTGATACACTAGTGACAAATTTATCCTCCATTAGTTTTTGTTGAATTTTATTGTCAAATTGTTAAATTCAATGACATGTGCCAGATAATAGGTGTACCAGTTTGGGGTTTTGTCCCTTTATTTGTCACAGGTTTATCAATTTATGATATTTCGTGGTATTAATCCAATTTAACAGAGAGTAAATTTATCACAAGTGTACTAGTTTGGGCTATTTTATGGTCAAAAAATTAGTTCGGGGTAAATTTATCACAGGTGTACCAACTTGGAGTTTTTGGTGGTCAAAAAATTAGTTCGCGGTAAATTTAACGCAGATGTACCAGTTTGCGATTTTTTATGATATTAACCATTTTTCTTTCCGGTGACATTTTCAAAAACAAAGTCTTTCGTATCTTGGGCATACCTTAATTTTGTCCCTGAACGCTATTAATGTTTCGGTCAATTTCCTTTTGTCCTTTTAATAATTTATTAGTTATATATATGTAGTTTGATATATATATATATATATATATATATATATATATAAGTTGATTTAAAACATGAATGATTTTTTTATCAAAGAACATGAATGGTTTGAATTTAATTGTCAATGTTCTTCTAAGGAGTATTATAGAAAAATGTATGTTCAATTAAGAGGAGAAGTCGATGTTAGAGATAAATATTTCGTTCATAAGGTTATTTGGAAGGAAACAAAACAAAGAGAGGAGTTATGACAATGATCTCGAATATTAGGATGTTTTGTTATTGACTGGCTGTGCGATCTAAAAATATTAATTAAAAGACATTTTTCAGATGCTAGCTAAGAAATTCACGGAATAAGTTCAACAAAAAGTTTTAATTTTTGTAATACATAATAGTCGTCATCTTCAACACCAAGGTCGAAAGTGTATGCACATGAAACTATCTATAAAGTCATTGCGTACTAAAAATCCTGAAAATTACTAACAAGATCTAGCCATCTTTTCTTTTCAGGTGAAACTGGAGCTGACAGGAGAAGGCCCCCCTCTTACAAAGCTAAAAAGAAGAAATCGAACGTTTAAGGGAAGAAGTAGACTCAATGAAAGAAGATTTGAAGGCATAGACGGAAAACTGGGGAGACAATTTGCAGCAAATCCATTAGAAAGCTGAGGAGGTAACAAATGAGTCGTAAAGGTTCTATGTCTCCCCATGAAATTTGTGGTGATTCTGTAATCAGAAAACATGTGCCCTTATATTGAAGTGTAATGCAGCAGTTACCAAAAGAAACAGAGCAAGAATATCGCTCAACAAATACACAGGAATTATATCGATGAGAGATTGGCACAATTGACTGAGAGGTAGTGCTTACTCTGATTGAACATCTAATTGTGATATGACTCTTTCGATTTTCGAACTGGTGAGCTTTGTCAATTCCAAGCCCAAAACAGAGAATATATGGTCTGAGCAATTGACGATTTCATCATCGGATCTAGGTATTCAAGCTTGGTAAGGTCACCGAATTCCATGAAGACATACAATCGTGTTTTGACACGAATCTGCAGAGGCATGACAAAGCCAACTTCGTTATCTTGTAGAGGTTACCTTTTCTTTTGTATTTTTATCTCACGGTAAAGTTGAATATTAAAAAGGCACTTTTTATTTGTTGAGCAATGAAACCACAAAGGCATTATAAAAGTTCAATGACTTCAGTGCAATGAATAGGCCTTTTGGCAACTCCGAGAGCATGAATCTACAGAAGCTCTAGCCTTGTTCACGTCCATTCCAACTATCTCAGTGTCTACATAAGTTCGAATATGAAACAAGAGATTAAAAAGTTACTCAGATTAAAATAGAAATCGAATTTCTTTTAACAAGAGCATATATATCAAAGTTGAAGGAAATGAAATGATTTAGTACACAACCATCCTCTCATACTTAAAATATATCAATGAGACACTGATAAAGAAAACAAGATTATATAATGACTTCCTTGGTTTTATGGATCTCATAAGAAGCTACGTTATATCTTTGATTTTGATGTGGAGATTTTTACCTGGATGATAATTAGGCAATTAGAAAAGAAACAACTGACATCGTAGTGCTGCAATACCGTAGACCTCAAGGACTCAGCGGGAGGATTAAGGAGGCATTTGAGAATGCATGGAACTATAGGGGGTGTAAAAGGCACATAAAACCGCACACTACTACTTGCGCGACAAAAGTATGTGCGCATTGACGTTGGCACCAATGGACGAGCACAATATGAGAGCCACCACAAGCATCATCAAGCCCATCCTCTTGGATGCTATTACCATCATGGCTATTCCCACCTAAACTGTACTTGACCTCTCTCTCTCTCTCTCTCTCTCTCTCAAAGAGCCTTGACGGCTTTGTTACCTAGTTCAGTGATGCATTGAGATGAATTAGAGTAGCACCATTATATACTCATAAATTCATTCATGTTGATGAATGAGTTGATTACTAGAAAGGTATGTAGAGGAGAAAGGTGATCCTTTTCCTTTAATGATATATATCATCTAGTCGAATGATATGGATTTCTAATCAAATTTTAGGTCCATTACAAAGGTGACAATAAGCTGCTAACTATTGTGAGAATTTCTTCTTATATGTGGGTACTAGTCAAATTTAATCTCATCAATAAGTTCTTTTTTAACGGGTCCTAATTTTCTAAATAAATTCAGCTTAATCCTTGACAAATTATCCAATACTAGTCCTTAGCGGAGCTTCTTGGGGAAGTCCTCGAAGCTAGTAAAGTTTTTCTTTTCTTTTGAGTCCTTGACACATCGTTTTATCCTTTGAACACTAAATTATATGTATGAATGCCTCCATCGAATTTATTTGAACAACCTAGAACTTTATTATGAAGGCCAAGAAAATAACATTGCTTGTGGTCCCTAATTTCAGTTTGCGTACCTCAATTTTTGTACTTACTATGATATTCTTAGATTAACTCATTTGGGGTACTGTCCGATTTAGCCTATCCCATACCGAGTCTTGCGGCTTTATCTTTTGGTGTATATGTAGGCACTTTTCTAGGAGGTTATCCATCCTAGTAATACTCTAGCTCCAGCATGCTTAGCTTTACAATTTCGAAGCAAAGCTTACCATTACGTTAAAAGGTACCTTGAGGAGTTAATTTCAATTTTCACACACACACACACACATATCCCCAAATCGCTCTCCCTCTATTCAGTGCACTGTTTGCTTCATTTTTTGTCTCTTTGCCATCCTAAAAGCTTGCTAGGAGCTACTCCTTATCTAGGACCTGACGCTCCGATGACACTCCTCACCCTTGTTGGGCCGGGTGGTTACATGCCCACCACCTTCCACGTGCTTTGTCCCCAAACCATTCACCTATCGAAGGGGGTCCCACTATGATACCAGTAGATGTTACACCCCTAAAACCAACAAGAATGAGGGAATGACATGGTTGTGCTTTTATTTGAAGGATGCAGTCTGAAACAAAAATCAATAACCTGTTATCAAAATATATATCCAGAAGTTTGGTTATATCATCAGAGTTTCTATAATCCATGAAAAATAAATGTACATCTCCAACTAACAACCAAACCTAGCAAACTCATCTCGGTCACGTATAGCTGAGATATATACAACTAACTAAATTCACATATCCAAAATTCACTATATAAAAAAGAAACTCGGGTGATAACACGAATACTCTCATTCTATCTGCCGCTAACCAAGGAATCTAATGGATGACGAATGGAATGAACAACCACAGCCTAGTGAGTAGTACATATCTTCAAAGAAGATCGAACATCCACAATGCATGTTTAAGACACAAAAACATACATCATTACACAAAATCTAGAATATAACAAGCTTACAAGATGAAAACAAGTTATATATTACTTCAGCATGAATATATTCATGGCAGAAATACCAATGTTTATCAATAATATCAAAACAAATATCAACGCTGTAATCCACTAATCAATCTCATCAAATCACACGTTAATAGTTCATTCTATTGACCAATCTCGTTCTTGGATATCCAACCATGATCACGCTTAACACCTTGTGGCAAAGACTACCAAGATCCTCCCTTGGTTACGTCTCCACTTATATGACTAATTGCTAGCCTACCAAGATATCCTGAAATTACTTTTCATACCGATTGTCATGACCTCCCGACATGGTGTTTGGCAAAATACGATTTTAGAGGTAATGTCGACTTAGACCAATGGACCTCAATCGACGCGGGTTCTCCTTAACCCTTACCTCGCCAGACATTGGGATTTTCATTTTAATGCGATTAACCCTATGAGAATTCTATATGAAGAATCGCGACTAGCCTATTGGGATTGGCTAGATACCAAGTGACACACAGGAAGCTACCTCACAACCTATGAAATCACAGATATAGGGTCGGGGACTTGATTCGACTAATTACTAAATTAGTGCCCTTTCGGTACCTAAATTTGATCATTTGTTAACTAAGTGTCACATGCATTCTTCTTGTCCAATTATGATTCCTAAAGTTCCTATCCACTAAGGGTAAATGAAGTGTTTTTTTTTGTATTTATTATTGTCCTAAAATGTAACCTAACCATTCAACTAAAACAGGCAAAACATGGCTTAGAATCGGAATATGAAAGAAACGTAATCTATTGGTCTAAGAAAGTAACGAAAGAACGAGTAACAATTAGAGCAGAGTACGGTAGCCTGATAAGAGTCAAGTAAAGAATATAACATGGCCAACTTATTATGCCTGAGGATAGCAACCCTATGAGCTTGACTTTAGAGACTATCTTATCTTAAAATGGGTAGTGAGGGCTATTCGAATTTTCGGAGAAAAGTGAAGCTCCAGGTCGGTACTTTGTCATCCCAAGTCAAGGTCCCAATCCGACTTTAGTATATTAAATACTCATTTAGTCCCCCTCAAGTTTCTCCTAGGTTACGATACTTTCACATTACCTATTCAATTATCTGAGTTGATATCAAAATTCGAATAAGCTACTTACTATGATTTTTTTTTCTATTTTGTAAAGTGATGTTGCTAAACTACTATTTTTTTTCTTTATAATTGTCAAATTAAATCTATTACATTCATTAGGACTAATCAGCTAAACTAATCATAAGTAATCTTAACTTAAACTAGGAATCCACAATCTAATCTAACATAAACACACAAATCATCAATCACTCAAGTAAAGGCATGAGTTACACTAAAAATCAAGGGCAAAAGTACACCACAAGTGCCATAACTTGTGTACGGAGATCACTTTGATGCCATAACTTTTTTTTGATCACTTTGGTGCCAACTTTTTTGAAAAACGATCACTTTAGTGCCAATGCTGACATGGCCGTCGGAAATCTGACGTGGCTCTTTTTTTTATTAATTTCTGATGCTGACATGGCTCGCCGGAAATCCGACGTGGCTCGCCGGAAATCTGACATGGCTCTTTTTTTGGCCGGAATCACTAAAGTGATCTTTTTTCTCCGATTTTAGCACCAAAGTGATCCGAAAAAAAGTTATGATACCAAAGTGATCTCTGTACATAAGTTATGGCACCAATAGTGTCCTTTTGCCAAAAATCAAGAAACATAACTATCTTGACTCTATGAACTCTAATGAAATGAAACTAAGCTAAGTCTAATGCGAAAACCCAACAATATAATCAAGGCCTATAGTTCTAACCAATTTTTTGATTTTCTATTTTCGAGTTTTCTTAATTATTTTATTATTTTAAAATCTTTTGTTACTCCAGAGACATGAGAACTTGGGCCAGGCCTTTGATCCCAACCCCGCATGTAAGGTCATGTTTTGGCTCATAAGGACGTGGGCCCTAGGTCAACGGTCTAAGTCAAATATGAATTTCAATGAGATAGGCTGCACATTGGCTCACTAATTGAGCCTATTTCTATTAAAAAAAATTACCCGCCCATTTCTAAAATGCAATCAAACATAACCTTGGCTCTAATAAAATCATTTTAGATTCATTCTAAACCCAATTCCTAATGTAAAGCCTAATTACTCCTTTATCTCTCCTTTCCCCTCTTCCCATATTTCTATTATTTATTTCTTATTCTTTTTCCTCCATCGTCTTCCTTCCATCCCATCTCCTTTTACTGCCCACGTAAATTTTAACACATATTGATTCCAGCACATCGAGCTTCAATAGCAACATATCCATATCTTATTCCAAATCGAAGAAAACACGAAGTACTATTGATCAACACCAATCATCAATTCGCTGCCTTTAACATTCGGCCACAGCCCCACATAAGCACAAATCTAAACCATGAATAGCAGGATTCACCATTTATCATCAATAGCCACAAATTCTTCACCATTAACAATCAATACACCCCTCACATACGACTATCGCTTTCGTCCATTATTGTCGCCACCCACCATTATCAAATTTAGGTTATTGAATACAACGAAAAACGCTTTTTCCCTCTCCTTTCTGTAGGGTTCTGTCCTCTCACTCCTATCTTTACATAGCTTTCTTATTCATTCTCCATGGAGGGGAGGGTTCGCGTTAAATCTCTCCCTCCCCTCCCTTTTTCCTTTTTCTTTGACTGATTTGGTTCTTTGTTATCTTTTTCTTGTTTTCCTCCCATTTTGAGAAGTTTTTCTCTTCTGATCTAGTTTAGATCTAGAAGTTTCTCTTTCCCGCTTGAGGGAGGTTTCTATCCCGATCTAATCTAGATTTTGGATTTTTTTTATTAAGATTTTGGGGTTTTGCTTTCCTCATGTTTTGTTGGTGTACAAGTCCAATTTTGAAGGAGATCAAAGGAGTTTCGTGAAGGTTTTACTCTCACGGGTGTCAAATTTGTGTGCGTTCAACCTTTTTACTTTGCACGGTAATGGTGTTGGGGACAACGAACCTAAAGACGTATCGTTGAAAGGTAAAGCTGTAGAAAAACAATGGAGATCTCAATGTGTGCTCATTACTGAAGACAAATTCGGTGATTGGCCGTCAATTTTGATTCAAAAAAGTCTCAGATCTACTTTTTGAGCATGTGACCAATAACCTTGTCATGATAATTCATCATCTATCGGAACTTGTTTTGTTGTCTTGATTTGTAGTTGGACTGAGTATCTCTATCGTATTTGTGTGGAAATAAATAAAATGTTTCTTTGACAAAAAAAAAATAAATAACATCTACCAACGAAGGATAAGTTTGGTCTCTGTATAGCTTATTAAATGCCCAAATGAGGAAAAGTGTCTTTGTCCGTGCTTGTCCGAGTTCCTGGAACTCTCTCTCCTTGCCAATTTGTGATGACGAAGGAAAATGGGAGTGATCCTCTCGACTTCTGCCATTTTAGGTCTCTAACCGCTATATTGGTTTCAACAATAGAGGCACTTTTCCAATCCTCAAGTTTCGACAAACAACAGTACAGCATCTTCTTCGAATATCATATTCATGCTAAACACCGTATGCCTTTGTGATAGAAAAAAGTCCGAATCCATCATAATAATGCACAGACAAAATCAAGACTAACTAAAACAGCTATTTGTGCAAGTTTCTAACGTTTCAGTTGTGCATAGAGAGCTTTGACTTTAACATCCATCGAAGTGCCATCATCCTCATTATGAGTTTGACACTAGTTTTTTTTTTGACAGTGCTCTGGTAAAAATTTTTGGATGCACTCATTGCCGAATGACTGGTTTTTGCATTAACCCAAATAAAAAAACTGCAATTTTCCTCTCTGTTGTTGTAGTATCTTGGGCAATCATGATATCTTCTTCCCCGATTGTCCTTCATCCGCGAGAAAATTTCGAATAAAAGCAAAAACTACCTTAAGCATTAGTACTTTTAGTGTTCAATTGACATTTGGTCGTCACTAACAGCTGTATAAAGGCCAAAAAATTAATTCAGTGACTACAAGACACTCTGAGGATGTAACTTAGAGCACAATCATACGCAGAAACTGGTTGTTTCGGATGCAATTAAGACAGATATACAATTGGAACAGGCTAAAAATGGGATGTGAAACAACATCTTGCGACTCTCTCGCAACACAACATCGGCAGCTGGCGGCACACAAGTTACCTGCATAGAAAAAAACAAAACACAACGGGCTTTGCGTTGTCATTGCCAGAAAACAGAAGAGATTGTCCTCCATACTGTCTAACAATGAATCCTCGTCTAAGCTTTTACAAATTGGCCATGCTGAAACAACTACACTTCTAAATCCAGAATATTAAACGTTTGAATGAGGCCATTTTTTTGTTTGGTCGAATAAATGAGGCCATTCCATTGTCACAAAAGCCTATTCACTTCATTTGGCTATGTTTTGAGGACTGTACAACTAGAATTTACACTGTAATACTAACAGAGAAGCATGATGTCACCTTCTCTGGAAGTTGAAGCGCCCTATACAGCATGCAAAAAGAGTTGCTAGCAGCAAAGGAAAGGCAGCGAGGACGATGGCCACAACATACAATTGATCATGGTGAAATCCGAAATAATCCTTCAAGAAGGCCGCCACTGTTTTGGTTTCTCCAAATACCGTTATATCCTTATCAATATCTCCATATTGCGAAGTTAGCAGACCGTTAAGCGCCCACGACGTTGGACACATATAATACAACCAGATCCACCATTTTGGAATTCTCTGCAACAATGATAATTAAGATTAATGTCCCATGCACTAAGTTTTGAAATGTAAGGAATAGTTTTAATGTAGTAGTTGTTGATGCATGCATAAGATGTACAAATCTCGTAAGATTCATGAACTTGATAATTAGGTACTCTGCATATACGAAGAAAAGAACACGTAAAAAATGTTTGTGGAGAGAGTCAAGAACATAAAAAATTTAGATCAAACTATGGTAAATGACACGGGTAGCTTACCGGTTTTGGGATCAAAAACCCAGCAAAAAGATTAAAATTTGAGTAGAAGGCAGATTGTAGAATTGCAGCCACCATGAAATTTGGTGTCAGGGACACGAGCAGCATTCCGAGGTAATTGTATGACAGTAATGAGCAGAACATGACATAGAAGTACCAGAAAATCTTGTCTGCTGACCCGAAATAACCAATCATCGGATAGGTGATGATAGCAAATGAAATTACTTGAACCAATATATATGGTATCTCAACAACCACCTGTGAAATCAGCATAGCACCATAATCTGATTAAATTGGTTTACTTATTCTTATGAGTCATTAAATATGCTAAGAACTTCGATCATGAACTAGATTTGCACATTTTTTAGTAAGGTTGAACCTCAATTAACTACTATGATAACCAACTCAATCTGTTTCCAAGACTTCTATACCTGTGCTAGTGAAAAAGCCCATGAAGAGTACATCCCTGCAAATCTCTCACGATACATGACGGTCCGTTCCATAGCAACATACTGTAGTACTGATGAGCAGTTGTTTATGCCCAAGAAGATCACAGCTACGTACATCGAACCAAATATGTTGAATAAGTTCTGCTGGTTGTTTCTAGCAATGAGAATATATGGTGTCAGGAGACGTGCTGGTCTCTTAATCATAACAGGTCATAAAAAGTTAAACAATCTTATATGACTGAATTTGTGCTAGCTGATTGTGCCGACCATTGCAAAAGTTGATAATTGCAAAACCCAGTCAAACATTTGACAACCTACATGGTATGTACTTTTTTTTTAGTAATTAAATACTAACAGGATCAGAGAAGTGTTCGTTCAGTTAGCCAGATGTAGACCTTAGATCATCTCAATAAGCTTGTGCCCCAAAACTCCAGCAGACTCAAGTCCCAAATTAACGGAGAGGGGTAGTTACTCACAGTTTCTTCCCTTCATTCCAGAACAATACCCCGAAGAGAATAGATGCAGCAAATGTGTAGAGGATGCGCATCAAGTTGTAAAGAGGACTTCTCCAATAGGACAAGTACTGCTTCCACAGACAAGATTTGAATTGTCCCCACCAGTTCTGTGAGAATTGGGAGGAGAAGTGCAAGTCACTAGTACCAATAGGTGGAGTGCTCAAGTGCTTTACAAGCTCTTCGTTAGTCCTGAAGCAAAAATAACACGAGGTTGTATAAAAGTGGATTTTGTCAATGGATCGATCAAACTGCACATCTGTTAACTAAGAGGAGATCAGAGAAAAAATTAACTCTGAAGACAACCAGAAACTGAGGAAAGTAAGGTCAAGATACAGTAGTCAAAGATATGTGGCGTATCGACTCCTTCAATTTAAAATTTAGACTCCAGGAGCTTATACAGTCTGAAGGAAATGATTAAAGAAACTATTGCTGTATCTTGATTATGATAGAAAATGGCAGGATAACTTCAAAGTATTGTAATATAATGGACCATCTCAAGCAATTATCAAGCACACACGTTTTTATTGGGCACTTGAGTAGCAGAGGATGAACTAACTCATATATTGCCGAGTCACGGTATATTAGAGCAAAATCAATGCCACGTTCAGCTTCAGCTGAGGTAGAAGTCACCTCTAGCATCCATGTAGCCGGATTGTAGTTGCTCTTAATCTTTGGCACCCCTGGAATACTCTGTCCAACAGAAGTTGGTTACTGAAGATATTAATTATCAGCAATTAAAGTTAATTAATTGTGTAGTAAAATAACAAGGAAAGGAAGAAATTCTCAGATGCTTGTTCGTTCAACAAACTGACCTCTAAGTATTCTATAATCTTGGTCGAGTTATGTCCCAAGGGCCCAGAGTAAATCAGCTGTCCACCAGTTTTTAATAAAACCAACTGCTCAGAGAGAGAGAGAGAGAGAGAGAGAGAGAGAGAGATTAGGCTTTCCAAAATCTAACAGAAGCACTAAAAAGCTTTGCACAAGCAATGACCAGCTAACATATGGCTTATCTTAACATTTCATTCAATCAGAATGAAATAAAAATAAGATTCTGTTCATAGTGATTCAGTCTTCATTATGATCTTGTTTTGTGATCCATATGTAACCTATTCATCTAACCGTTTTAGCATGCTAGAAGAAAGCCAACAGATTGACATTGTTATTTCCTGTGGTGATACACACACAGGCATATATGATGTATTAACACACTTTTTTTTTTTTTTGGTAAGTTGTATTAACACACTTTACCTCATCAAAAGCCTCGAATATGTCAATGCTGGGTTGGTGGATGGTGCAAACTATTGTTCTTCCTGTGTCAACTATATTCTTCACTGCTCGCATGACAATCGCAGCGGCTCTAGCGTCAAGTCCTGTTGTAGGCTCATCCATAAAAATTATGGAAGGATTTGCAACAAGTTCTACAGCGATTGTGAGTCTTTTCCGTTGCTCTGTGGATAGACCACTAACACCAGGTACACCCACCAAAGAATCTTTTATTCCTTCAAGCTCAATTGTCTCCAGGACTTCGTTGATAAATTCCTACACATGCAATTCTTGATTGTTTTGATATAGCTAAACAAAAGCAAATTATCAAAGCCAGGAGTGGAATCTTACTGTTTTACGTTTTGAGTCAATCTGAGGATCTAAACGAAGCCAAGCAGAAAATATGACAGACTCTTTTACAGTGATCTGTGGGGAATGTATGTCCGTTTGCTCACAGTAACCAGAGACTCTTGTAAATGTTTCTTGAATTTTGGGATAACCACCAACTTTTAGTTCTCCTTCAATATAGCCAGTAGTTTTTCTCCCACAAAGGACATCCATAAGAGTGGTTTTCCCAGCTCCACTCACACCCATCAATGCAGTAAGAACACCAGGTCTGAATGCGCCTGTGATATCAGAGAGAAGTTGCAGTCTTTTCTGTGTGAATCCTTGTTCTCTCATTTCCTAAGAATCCAAAAAGGAAGAATGTAGCGGGAAAGAGACAACATCATTCAATGGATCCAGAAGGCTCAATCTTGCAACTTCAGGATGAAAAAAAAGTTCTAATGGTTACCACAGGGGTGTCTATGTAGTATTGCACATCTTTAAACACGAGCGTCAATGGTGTGAAAGGTAAAACCATCCTGCCTGTTTGTGCATTAAAGAAGCCAATTTTAATAATAATTAGAGGAACATTGAAGCTAATGATAGTGCGACTATAATTGTACAAGGGAGAATTAAGGACTCGACCAGTTTTTGATCGCATAGGTCCAGCAGAAACTTTCTTTGGCTCTTCATGCTTTATGCTGTCATGAGAATCTTCAGTTTCACAACTATGCAAGTATTTCTCAAGTGAAATAATAGCACGTGATGATCCTGGAGCTGTAAGTTTTAAAGTGATTTCATGAACCTCCTTGGCACTAATGCTCCAAAAAGTGAAGTCTAGATGAACAAATGACAAACTTACGCTTCAAGAAAGTTAAGGCCAAAGTGAAACCAATGTTGAACATTAAGGTAAATCCCCATAAGGCACCAACTGATATCCGAAATAGATATCCATCGAAGTTTAGTCCTCGGCTTTCAAGGGTTGCATGCCCAATTGTAGTGTTTCCTGACAATATCTGTGAATATGCGTTTAAAGCAAGAGCAAGTCCGATTGCATTAAAAGATACAGAGGAAGTTAGTTGAATCTACAGGTTATGTACAAAAAAACAAGTTAAAATGCATTGAGAAATGCAGAGGAAGTTAGTTCTGCCTGTGCATTGCAAAATTTTGCCCCCTACATCTTAACAAAAGGATTTTTTATTTCCCGAATGAATACGAGTACCTAAATACTTATAGAGTGGAAATGATCATTGCTTCAGTTATTGCATTGTATCAGAGTCAAGTCACTGGATGAGATAATAATCATCAATAAGACTCTCATTTAAGGGAAGAAGTTAGCACAGAGAAATTACAAGAATGAGATCATAGGATTTAAAGATTGTCAACATCTATTTGACAACTGAGGCCCCATAAAGAGCTCGTCTCGTGTCTTGTCATCATACTCAGAGAACCACAAGCAAAAGAATATTTAATGGCCAAGCTGGTTTAGCTAACCAACAGCACTAGCATGTCAAAATACTTTTCTAGAATAAAATGGGTTAAGTGATTCTGCTACTAAAGTGGCTTCTTGTATTTCGAGCTACAGGAGCCAAATACTTGTTCTCACTTCTACAAGCCCCTCACCTTTTTCCATCGTGGAGCATCGAATTCATTAACAGAAAGTCCGATTTCTCCGTATGATAGTGGAGAAACCCAGAAACCCCACTTCAACCAAGCAGGCATAGAGGCTGCAGCAACAAAGTGTAATATTAAGCCTCACTTATTTATCCAAAATCAAAGGGAATAGAGATTCTAACATCCTTACATTTTGGGATGATGAAACCGCCAAATAGCATCAATATCACAATTGCAAAACTACCAGCTGTGGTGGAAGCAACCACAGTTTGAAAGATTGAGGCCAGAAAACGGAACATGGATATTGAGGACAAGTGCACAGAGAACAAAAGTATTAGTTGGCGGAAGAACCTGCATATATAAGCATAAAACAATAGAAGTCATGACTTTTCAGTAAAATGCCAGTAAAATTCATAGAGGATATTGAAAGGTCACAGAAGTTTATGGAGGAGGTAATGGAAGGTTGTATAATGAAGAACTCTCATTAAAACTCACCTGCCTACCTCAGGACTGTATCCAACCACATAATATGTAAGAGATGTCCAAACTACAGATTCCAGCAGTGAAAGAGGAATTTTTAGTATAGATGCTGGAATTGCATAAGCCCAAGCAGGGTAAAAGTACAGCTCCTTTTGCTTATAGAAGGCTGAAAGCCTCGAAACGGTCATTGCCAATTCCGGTAATCCATCAACGAGGAGTATGACTAGTGCATAAAACAGAGAGCCCATATAGTAGTTGGCATGAAAAACATCTATTCCCATCTGAGTCCGCAAGAATACAGTCATCGTGATAGATGCAATGAAAATAAGCTGCATGAAGAAACGACAATAATCAACTACTAAAGTTCCTTTTATATATATGAAATCAGGGAGATTGATTAGAAAATTGGACTTCAATAGGCACGGAAATTGGAAGAGATATACATGATAAAAGCTGCTCGAGATGTATAAGAGCTTATTTTCACCTGTACTGATTTGAAAACATAGATAAACAAATTTCTCCTCATGAGAAGAAGTTCCCTTGTCATGCATGCTCTAAGAAGTTCCCATCGGGACAGAGAGTATAAATTAAAAGAAAGAGCATTTTTGTGGCTTTTGGACCTATCGAACGTGTCTGAAAGTTCCTGATCTAGCTTCATCCCACAGTTAGATTCCTTGAACTTTTTACAGAACATATGGACTGATGTATAACTGTAAGGTATCTCAGGATGCTGCCAATATTGTGCTTGGTCTTTTCTAGATATAACCTGCATGTGAATAGGCAACATAATAAATGGTCGATAAAGGAAGCTAACTTGCAGTGCACAATCTATTTGGTGTTTACTACCTCTTGGAGGAAATCGGCAACCCCTTTTCTTTTGGGACAACTGAATCCACAATCCTCAAAAAACTTCAGAGCTTGGTCACAAGGGCCTTGGTACACAATTTTCCCTTCAGCCATCAAAATGAGGTCATCAAAAAGATCAAATGTTTCTGGTGCAGGCTGAAGAAGTGAAACCAGTATAGTGGCGTCATTTAAATGTGCTAGTTGCTGAAGACAAGAAACCATCTGAAAGGCGGTTGAACTGTCCAATCCGTTTGTTATTTCATCCATGAATAGAGCTTTATTTGGGCCAACAATCATCTCCGCTGTACAATTTTTACCAGAATGTCGACTTGTCAGATAAGATTTTGGAATTTCAAGTAGCCAAACTCTGGAATGATAGTGAAACATTGTTTCACTGCAATAATCTAGAAGTTTATTCTTTATGAGATTTTCTTCATCTGCCAGCATTTTTCCGTTCTACTACCTGTAGTCAGTCTCTTCTTTTGACCACCTGATATGCCTCTTCTCATGGGATCTCCAACCAATGTGTCTGTACAGATATCCAGCCCTAGGATCTGTGAAGAAGTTGACGACATAAACAGAAGTTTCTGCTTAAACATTTGAGGTACAGCAAACTTTGATGGTCAACTCAGTCAAAAGAACTTACTTTTATAATGTAGTCTGTCTGAAGGGTTCTTTTAAGTCCTTTGAGTGCAATTGCCTGGTAAACAAGGTGTGATTATTATTGACTGAAGTTCTAGAAGTGGCAAATAGTTGTAAGAAATTACACAGTTCAGTGAATGTAATTTACATCCAGCTGACAAGTCATAAAGAAATGGACTATAAAAAAGGATATTTTCTTTTTTCATGATAAGCTCACATTGGATTGGTAAACCTGGGCACAATAAATGCCCCCATTGATCCAATGGATCCAGTGAGATGAAAGCCTAAGACCAGATGGGTACCAAACATGGGATCGTTTTAGCTAGTATTATGGAGACTCATTCCCATCTTCTTCTTCTTTTTTTTGCCTATGCCACACACACTATTCAGTTCCTTATCAGTAAGCCAATGGCATGGTTTTAACTAATTATGTTTCAAAGAATCTGTAACTGTGGATACTCAATCCTATCTTCTTCTTCTTCTTTTTGCCTATGCCACACACTATTCAGTTCCTTAATCAGTAAGACGATAGCATGGTTTTAGCTAATTATGTTTCATAGAATCTGTAACTAATAACCGCATTGGTTGCACCACACTCAAAGCAGAACTTCTACTAACTAGGCTAAGAACCAATTAATGCTGATGTTACATGGCCATCCCAGTTATCAAATATTGTTTCCTGGGAAAAGAAAGAATGGAAGTGTGCAGCAACTCACTGTTACCCACCACTCAACGGTTGAAATTATTCCTTAAAACTTCTATATGATACGGTGAAAAAGTCACAAATCTGTCTTTCAACAAAACAACCAAACTATGATATGCAATCCTCAGCCTCCAAGAATGATTCAATACAGAGATTGAATTTGGCTTTTTTCCAGAGACCAAACAGGAGACTCAAATAGTACCTTGAAATGGGTAGAGAGAAAAAAGTTGGAGACCGTCACTGAATGTACCTTCATGTAAGTATCTATATCAGGATCTGGAACGATTCCTGCCGCTTTCTCCCTTCTGGTGATCTCCATCATGATATCTTTGCAACCAGAAAAAACAAAAGATGGTTATTTAACACAGTTTCCAAGTGACAGATCGACACTCACTTTGAAGGATATTCACCTTCTCTGCTTCCAACACCCTGACAACGGGCGGAGAAGTCCAGCGTTTCCCTCACAGTCATTTCTGGAATATGCAGATCATATTGGCTCATGTAAGAAGATGTTTTTTGGGGGATGAACTCGTCAAGCTTGTGACCATTATATGAAATTGGTCCGGTGACCTATCAGATAATAGAGGGAACAGGGGAGGATATCAAACTCAAAGACAGACAAATAAGAACTCACGGATGTTTTGACTGTTCTTAATTAGCTAACTTTGAAGTTCAAGTTCTGTGCCTTTAGCTACCCATAGACTACAAAATCAATTAGCTATAAAATGCAAAGAAATTCTATGCACATGATATTATCTCACTTCTCTGCACCCTTCAAGCACTTTCGTCAAATAGAATAGCACAAAGTGCTTCGGTGTCGACTTAATGAAAACTCGCTGAGTCCACGTCAGCAAGGATACTGATGTTAATTGTTCATGTGAATAGGAATTGTATGAGAATGTGTTCTCTTGAGCTTCATTCAGTCTCAGTTTACACATTATTAGTAAGCCATTCATGCGGTTTGTTGTTTTTGCTGTCAAGCCTAGTGCAGTTTGATATAAAAGTTCTTAAGCATAGAGCAAGCATGAAACCTTAAGCGATTTGCTTAGATTCCCAGAAAGAGCCTTTAGAAAGGAAGTTTTCCCACATCCAGGAGGTCCAAGCAGCAGAGTCATTCTGTGGCAAGAAAAGGCACAACGAATATCATGTACTCTCTTATCATCAAGCCTGTGCTTCTCACGATAATAGAGTTGTTAGGAACATGGTTTTCTTAAAATACAGGCCTGATGATGAGATTGGCAATATGTAAGATAAAACATGCATTTCTTTACGCTGAACTCACCCGCATTGGAAACATGGACAATAACCAATCCCTCTAAGAAGTAGGTTATAAATATGACTACAGTTTCCTAGCAAGCTTCTCAAACTTCATAACACTTTTCACTGTGGGCAAGTATGATGTGAATCCCCAATGATTGAATCTACTTTCAAATATGAAGAATCAGCCTATGCTCACGAAATTTATCGCTAGCTACTAAGTGGGTCTTGAGGTTATGCTCATGTTCGGATATGTTCATTGTTAAAGCTAAGTATTTAGCTTTTTAAAGCCAACATCAAGTCTGGATATTAAATTTTGCGGAGGTGATGAAAACAACAGCAGCTAGAAGTGAATGAAATAGTTGAAGACAGTAGGACTGCTTAAAGGATGAAGAACGAGGCATGATTTTCCATAGATCATCCAGAGATCATCCAGAGAGATTGGAAGAGCTGAAATAGTATAACAAACCTTCCAGGTTTTATAATTCCACTGACATCCTTGATGATGCTTATTTTGGCCTTACGTAACTTTGAACCTGGCATTGCAGGAATAGCCTGGATAAAAGTTCCAATGGACTTGAATTAGAGTTTTGTAGGAAGCAGCAACCATTTAAGACAAATTGACATACTGATTAAAACATCTGCTGAAATTTTTCTGCAGCACACAGAATGGTTAGGTGTAATTCAGTCTTATTACAAAGTAAAGCATATTACATCATGAGTGTTACTGCAGCAGATGGATGAAAGATTGGGTGTGAGAGAAAATAATAACAGTGTTGGTAGATGAGAATATAGATATATACAAGGTTTTGCTGCAGTTACGTACGTATAGTCTAGGGACTATATTATACATTAATCAAAAGTTCAGAGAACACCTTGAACAAATTAAAAGTTTAGGGTCAACATTGCACATTGAGCTAAAGTTCAGGGACCACATTGAACAAATTAATAGTTTAGGGACAGCATTGCATATTGGGCCAAAGTTCAAGGACCATTTGTGTCATTTTTTAAATTTTTTTAAAAAACTCGTTAGAGATGATCGACAACACTTCCTTAACCTCTTCAAGAAGGACAAGTACCTCCATAGCCTGATTTTTTTAAGCACAAAGAAAGTACCTGCATTTGTACACGTAGAAAAACTACATGCAAGATGAAAGGAGTTAAGAACTCGCAAATATATTTCGTGATGGTATACACATAAATGTTGAAAAGAAGTTCACATTTTATTGGATTCAATCTTGAATATTCAGCTTCTTGTTCATTAATGAAGATCAGCAAGAAATCAAAACGATTTAGCAAGACTCCTACAATCTACTCTACATGAAAGTTACTTACAGGAAGCATGCTTTTTAGAGAATTCCAGAGAGTGGGCAAGGGCTTTCCTTCAACTATCTCACAATCTGTTTGAATACATAAATTCAGATATCTGACTTCTATGGTGGGAAATTTGACACCAACCCTGTGGAGAACAGTTCAACAGCAATTTTTTCCTTACTACATGAAATATAAAAACCGTAGGATGAGTTTGAGAAAGAAATGAAGAAATGAAAACAAATACGAAAGCAAATCCTCATTCAAATAAGTTGGCCAACATGGGACAGGCACAATGTGGCTACTTACCTAGATCAATTGCAAGCATGTACCTGGTATGTATTTTATGAACAGAAGTGTCTTTTTTCATCTGTTAATGAACTTGTAGGCTCTCATGCTGTTTAGGTCTGCACAAATATTTTATGCTCGACCAGGTTTGTCATGTTTCTAGGTGACAATATTCATTAGACATTCTGAATATGTTTGCAACTCCCATTATTAAGAGGAGAAGAATAAGCTTACTTTCCTGTTCTGTCTCTAATCTTGCACAGCAAATTAAGGTTGTCATTCGTGATATGTCTGATGAGCTTCTCCACCAAAAAATGACGTTCCAATGCACTGAGCTTTGTAACATCAACCAGCTTCTTTCCTTTATCATCAACCTCCCTTCCATCGTTCTCCTCAGCAAACAGTGATGACCTCAAACGCTCGAAAGTTGGCAACCTCTCAATAGCAGCCCATTGTAGATCATATTCATTGTTAATATCATCTTTTGTTTTGCTCACAGATGAAGTGCTTCGACGACTCGAAGTGTGAAGTCGAAACGATGATCTGAGGCTTCTTCCTAGCTCTGATAACTCGTTTCTAATCGACTCTATTCCATCTGATTCCGTCCCAATTAGCTCAGCCATATGTGAGAGTGCAGGCACAAATGTCTGCTCTGAAGAAAAGCTGGAACACTGTATGCTTATGCATATATAGACCAACGTTACTGGTATCAAATGAAGATGAAGTAATAAAATACATCATTTCTATTCTTCCTGCACAAGGAATGTGGAACTGATAAAATAACAAGGTTTTTGAGACGGCAGGGGAAGTTAGAGAGTCATGTCAGGTAATCAAGTTTTAGCGAGTCTGCCAAAATCTTATTTTGGGTACATGTATATTGCCTTCTCAATTAATAAAAATTAGGGAGTTGACCTCCATATTCTAGCAGCTTGCATTCTCTCTTTCAAATCAAAGCATGAAACCACTAAGTAGTTCAGGCTGGTATATGTTTCATGCTTCCCTGTCACCTCTTACTTCTCTTCCCCTTGTGAAATAGGCAATACTTCCCCAAATTATAGACCAAGCTCAAGGTAACTGAGACAATTCCTCCTTTGGAATGAATTAGTAACTTTAACTTGTTCATTAAAAGAACACAAGTATCAATGTGGTTCAATTGGTGTGAACTATTCATGAAAACTGCATCACAAACTAGTAACCCTTGTATGCACACAGGATCAGCTTTGTTCCACATCAATGTGGGGGCTGGGCCTTACGCCTCTATGAAGTTAAGCATGGCAGTGCCTCTACGCCACAGATTCAATGCACAGGTATTAACTCGCACCCCTATTTTCACCAAACACCAATTAAACACGAGTCACAAATTCAATCCACAACAAAACAGAAACATGTAGAGACTTCAAGGCCAAGGCAGTAGCATTAGATGGTAGAACTCAGCATTAAGAATAGCAAGGCACAGCCACAGGTTATCTTGAGAGGGTAGGGGGAAATATATATATATATATATATATATATATATATATATTGCTTTGAATTCAATAACATGGTGCATACATCAGCAGATTGGGGCATCACTAACAGAATACCAAAAGAAATCGGTACGATATTTACAATCGAGGTCTTATCTAGCGAATCAGGGTATATAAATATGCCAATCAGTCATGACTTTGACATTCTACGAGCCCATACACAGAATATTCTTCATTTTTAAACCGTGACAGATCAAATATGCTTGTCTCGAAAGTTGGGTATGCACAAGAAGCTTCAAAGTCAACCCAGTTGATGCGAAGGAATGATAATAACGATAATAACAGCATAACCAACACATGATACACGACCAAAAAAAACCGACGGATGATTCCCTCTCGGACTCAAAACATCAAACAGAAGACCTGCATTGTTGCAGATTCCAGTACATCCATCCAAGAATAAGCAAGAGAGAGGAGGAAAGTGAAGTGGTCAGACATTTGACAGCACCATTAGACCTCATGCGTGACGTAATTGTATAAATGGAAAAAAGAAGAGATAATGACATAGCTGGTCCCTGAACTTTGGCTCAATGTGCAATTTAGTTCTTGAACTTTTAATTTATTCAATATAGTCCCTAAACTTTAACTTAATGTTCAATATGGTTCTTGTACAGTACATGTTCAATTTAGTCCCTGGATTATATGAAAATGTTCAGTGTAGTTCCTAAACTTGAATTAATGGAAGGACTAAATCGAACATTTTAATATAGTTCAAGGACTAAATTGAATATGTACCAAAAGTTCAAGGACTACATTGAACATTAAGTTAAAGTTCAGGGATTATATTGAACAAATTAAAAGTTCATGGACCAAATTGCAGATTGGGCCAAAGTTCAAGGACTATCTGTGCCATTTTCTCAAAAAAGAAATAGAAGCAACTGCAAGTTGCATAAACCTTGTTAGTTAGCTAGGTAAATGACTAATTATTGGCTTGCAATTTTTTAAATTAATTCAGATTATTGACAAAAAAATGACTAACTTTTAGTTATTATTGACGAGCGGTAACCTCGTCGTTAGAGCAAAGTTGTGACATTCCGGATTCTGGCCATTTTTGAGATTTAATAAACGTATAATTCGTCAGTGTGCTTATAGTAAAATCTCGCCCGGGAACTGATCACTCCCGGTTATTGTTTTAAATTTTGAGATTTCGCTAGAATCGCACTCGATCGATGCGACCTGTCCCCTCCCCGCGCCCTCCCCATGCACGTCCACTCCCCCCCTTTCCCGTTGCTTCCCCTGCTGACCTGACCTGTCTCTCTCTTCTCTCTCCTCTCTCCTCCCTTTCTCTTTCTCTTTCTCTTCTTCCTTCTCTTCTGGTTCTGCTTCGCCTCATCCCCGCTCGCCCAGCCGACGCCGCGCCACCGCCTTCCGCCTGACTGCCGAGCTCCGCCGCCGTCGCGCGCCGCCGTCGCCAGCCCGACCGCCGCGCCGCGCCGCCCGGCCGGCCCAGCTCCGCGCGTTGCCCGCCCCGGCCGCTCCCTTCCTCCTCTCCCTCGCGCGAGCGACAGCGAGCTGGTCGCCGCTGCTCGCCGCGCCCGGAGCAGGCCCAGCCCGCCGGCGTGTCGCCTGGCCGCCGCCTCCGCCCCGTCGCCGTCACCGCCGCCCTCTGCAGCGGCCACCACCTCCCCCTTGCCTCTCTCTCTCTCTCTCCCGGCCAGCAGCCCTGTCCTGCCCGAGCCCGAGCCAGCTCGTCGCCGCCGCTGGCCGCCGCGCCGTGCAGTCCCGCCGGCCCGTTGCCGCCAGCCGGCCGACGCCGCCTCGGCCTGGCCAGCCAGCCCAGCCGGCCAGCCCAGGCCAGCCTCGGGCTGTGGCCGAGCAGCCCCGGCCAGCCCAGGCCGTGGCCAAGCAGCCCCGGCCAGCCCAGGGCCGTGGCCGAGCAGCCCGGCCCGTGGCCCGCGCGCACCAGCCGCGCGCCCGTCGCCCGTGGCCGTGCCCGCGCCGTGCCCACTCCCGCGCCCGTGCCCGCGCCCATTGCCCGGGCGCATTGCCCATCCGCGCGCCCAAGCGCCCCGGGCACGCCGCGCGTTCGCCGCGCCCGCGCACTAGGCACGCCGATCGGCCATCGTGCCCACTTTGGCCGGTCAGCGCGCCCGTGTGGCCCGCGCCCGCGCCCGGTCAGAACTTCTCCCCCGGGCAATTTTGGGCCCGAGCCGACTTTTCCCGGGCCAAATTTTGGTAAGCGACTTCCTAGACCCTACTTAGTATTTTGGGTATTTCATTGACCAGTTTCGGGCTAGAATGGCTAGGGCGTGCATTAATTTAGTGATATTGTGATTTAATTATGCAATGG
Organism: Syzygium jambos; assembly: GCA_031216235.1. Classification (NCBI taxonomy): domain Eukaryota; kingdom Viridiplantae; phylum Streptophyta; class Magnoliopsida; order Myrtales; family Myrtaceae; genus Syzygium; species Syzygium jambos. The sequence goes on along the minus strand of CM062221.1, from coordinate 21,682,720 downwards.
AAATTGGATTTATTAGTATGTCTAATTTGAGAAATTGTGCGTGACCGACTTGAGCGTCGGGTTGGTGGATGATGTGGCGACTATGAATTTGAACTGAATGTTGGGTATGAGTGGTTTGGTGTGATTTGGCGTGAATTGGACTGAGTTGTGAATGTGAGTTGTTCGGTGTGAATTTGATTGAATCGAGTGGCGTGTGCTTGCTTGTGAGAAATTAAGCCCGGATTGATCGGAGGGCTGCGGACTTGGGACGTGTTGACGGCGGTCCGCATGAAGGCATGATCGGCCGATGGGCCAGTTGGAATGCGGGCTTGAGACGTGTTGACGGTGGCCCGTTAAAGGTGTGATTGGACCGGGACGTGTTTACGTCGGTCGTTGGAAATTGTTCGAATATCGTGGCTTGGGACGTGTTGACGGCAGCCACTGGAAATGAATTGAATGATATGGCTTGGGACGTGTTGACGGCGGCAATGGGAATTGATCGAATTGTGTGGCATGTGTGCCAGTGAGAATGAATTTGAGGCGCAGTGGCGCGAGTTGTGAGAAAGATGTTCGGACACGCATGTGATTTGAGTGTGATTGAATTTGCTGGTTGAGCGTGTGACTGGATTGGTTGGTTGAGTGTGTGACTGGATTGGTTGGTTGAGCGTGTGACTGGATTGACTGGTTGAGCATGTGGATGTTGATCGAATTGACTGATGTGCGTGTGGATGACTGGTTGGATGGATTGGGTGCTTGTTTGGATTGACTGATTTCGAGTGGAAGTGTGTGTGCTGGTAATGGTGATGTGGCGGTGATTTGTACTTGCATTATCATGTTTGGACTAATATGCAGGGTTGGCACGTGGTTCGAGGCGAGGTAAGCCTAGCCTGTGAAAGTGATTGTATTGTTTGGTAGTTCGCATGTTAGACTGGTCTGGGTACGCATTAGCCTAGGTTAGGTTTAGGTTGTTGCTTATTGAGACTTGTTCTCACGGTTATTACATAACCACTTTCAGATCCGCGACCGTGATGGATTCGGAGAGACCGCCGGAGTACCTTTTTGTAGAGAAGATAGGCTTGTCAACCACCGCCCCCTTTTGAAAACTGTGGTTGATTTTGGAAGCCGGGTCGCCTTTTTGTAATATTGAAGGCTTTTTAATGTTTGGTGTTTATTAAATTTCGATGTCTATTCCTTAGTCATGTTATTTTTGTCTGGGTTTATTCTATATGCTTCCGCTTGCGTAATTCCTTTGGGTCGGCGACGCGTCCTGGGACGTCGCGTTCGAATGATCGACCGTGATCGGGATGTCGCGGGCTCGGTGGGGTCCGGGGCGTGACAAAAGTTTAGTCAAGAAAAGAAAACATGTGACAACTAGAAGAAAATCGATAACTCGCCAATAAAATCATCGAGAGCAAATATTATAGAAGTTATGAGCGAAAGCCTTCACTAGTCGACGAGGGTTATTGACCGTAAGCTATTGCAAAATTTGCTAAATATTGGAGATCGATGATAAAGACGATGGGTCGACACAAGCACATGAGTGCCAAGTTGATTGACCCAGTAACTTTGAAATTTTTAACTCGTCGTGGATAACCGCTATTAGACGAAAAGAGATTGTGCCTAAGATCTCGGAAAAGATAATTTCTTATTGATAAATGTAAACGGATACTAAGAAGTTATTCGTAGATTCAAAATTCGTAAATTGCTGCGGGTGGAATATAAATACTCACATTGTAATCTTTGTAGAGCTTCGCTCAATCAATCAATTTCAATTTTACGTTTATAATAAAGTTTCATTCAATTTTACCTTTCTAGTACCTTAAAATTCTCCGTACCATTTACCTTTCCTGGATCCTTTAATTGCAATACCTGCAATTTCAATTCCTTTACTTTTCAGTTATTTGCTTTGCGGTCCAAAATCAACAAAGAATCCATTTTTTTTCCTTATAAATCGATCAATATCATCCTCATTTTAAGATCTTTCACTTTCGGTGAAACACAAATATAACATGAATCCAAAACAAAAATAATTACCCCAAACAAAATTTGAAGATGACAAAATTTTCTTAGAAGTGCCACAATCGCAAGTTGATACATGTTGACTTTTTTTTTTTGAAAATCAATTTTTTTTTCAGGAAATCGATACTTCCAACTAAAAATTAGTAAGTTATCCAAGTCTCAAATTGGATTAATACCACGAAAAACCTCAAACTGGTACACATGTGATCAATTTACTTTCTATTAGTTTCTGTTAAATTTTGCCGTCAAATTGCTGAGTTGGTTGACATGTGACAGTTGACAGGTGTACCGGTTTGGGGTTTTTCCTCTATGTTTGTCACAAGTTTATCAATTTGCGATTTTTCGTGGTATTAATTTAATTTAACGGAAGGTAGATTTGTTACAAGTATATCAATTTGGGATTTTTTGTGGTAAAAAAATAAGTCTGGGATAAATCTGTTACAGGTGTATCAGTTTAGGGTTTTTTATAGTTAAAAAATTAGTTCGAGGTAAATTTGTCACAAGTGTATCAGTTCGGGGTTTTTATTAGTATTAACTCTCTCAAATTATACAATAGGGGACACATAAACAAAGAATGAGAAATTTCAAACAACATTAACTATGTGCACATGTATCACAAAGAGTATGAACTATCGGCAACCTCGTACAACTATATGTGAAAATTCCAAGGCGTGCCAGATTAAATGCTTTTGGTGTGCCCCACGATGGTACCCACTAAATTTTGTTCGTGGCTATATACAATTGCAAATTGAATGATGCTAGAGATGCTAAAATCGGTACATGTAATTTCGGTTTACAAAGTACGGTGTACCCTTCTCCGGCTTCTGAATATGACTTGTCATGCATGATATATTACGGCAAAATTGCACCACAAGTCATAAATCTTATCTACAAAATGTAATCTAGTCCTAAATCTTTCAATTAATTCATTCAATCTAAGTCCTAAGTCTTTACCGAAAGGTACCACGAAGCCCAAAACATTTTAATTGGTTCAAATTTCTCTTGAACTTTTTACTAAAAATGAAATTAAGTCTTAAAACTCACTCTGAAAAGTGCAACTTAAGGATGTCAGAATAGGCAATTTTGTAAGTGGCAAGTAGGCAATTTTAGGTACTATTCATCGAACGACTTGTATCACTCTTCAAAAAAGGATGTATAATAAATTACTTTGAAAGTTTAGAACTCGATTGCATTCTGCAAATATAATTTAGGACTTCGGATGCATTTTCCCCTAAATAACTTACCTCTCTACTGCGCATGAACAATTATTGCTGCTTATCAACATGTGACGATCTCCTTTACTTAGCAGGTATATAGCAATTCGTGTAAGCTTTTGGAATAACAAATTTCTGATAAGATCTTATCAAAAAATTCACCAAGTCATGAAAGTCTTGGAGGCTTTGAGATGGTTTCAAGTTCGTTGTGCTGTTTCTCGAACCCGGCCTAATGGTGTTTTTAAAACTAAATTTATTGCTACATTAATCGTGTTAACTTATTATACGGATTCAAATTTGCTTTTAAAATTTTTCAACTGATTCAATATACTTCTAAATCTTTGTGTGAAAATCAATCAAATCATCTCGGTCAATTCTTGCCTGAAATTGCTAAACTGACTATCTAGTCATCGTTAATAGTCTTATGTGTCATGGCTGGCAATGTAACATTGACAACTCACTCAAAATGACAACCTTATGCTTGATTTCCTGATTGGTCTTTTCTTTTTCTTTTGATTGTCACGGCGGACGATCTGACGATCTAGTCATCTGTTGGCCACCTTTTCTTCTCAGGTGAAACTGGAGCCGACAGGAAGAGGGCCCCTCTGTTACAAAACTACGTGAAGAAATTGAACGTTTAAGGTAAGAAGTGTACTCAACGAATAGCAGCTTTGAAGGAAAAGGAGGAAAAACTGGAGGCATTGGAGAGACAATTTGCAGCAATTCCTTGAAAAAGTTGAGGAGGCAACAAGTGAGATGTAAAGGTTCTATGTCTCCCCATGATATTTGTTGCCATACTGTAATTAGCAAACAAGTGCCTCTATATTGAAGTGTAGAGCAGCAGTTACCAAAAGAAATTGAACAGTGACAATGGAAATGTTATGAGGGCCGTGCATTTGCAGCAAAATTAGCCTCAAATCATTTGTCCATGATGTTTGTAATTTACAGACCATGCACACTTCAAATTGCTCAACAAGTACAGCTTAATTAGAGCAATGAGATATTGGCACAAGTGCCTGACAAGCAGTGGTTACTCTGATTAAACATCTAATGGTGAACCGTCTTCTGTTTTTAGTGAGATGACAACTTTAAGCCCCTTTTTATATTTTTCTTTCTATTTTCATAGTAATCCCTGTGCAAATTCTACTACTTGAAACCTGGTAACTTGTGTGCCACTGTCTGTGGATGTGGTGTTGCAATGGAGTCCTGAGAATGTTATGTAAAACTGAAACTGAAGGATTCTATCGTGCATTGAAGAACAAAAATTCATGCACAATTAGAATCAAATGAGGAAAACAGGATCGAAAATAAACTGACCTCCAGCCATTGTTCTACTTTACGTTCGTCGGAAACCCACGGTAGTTCGACGTCAATTTGATACGAATATGGGCGCACTCTACTAACCCAATCCCCTCGCGTACTGATGGTGTATTTCCGAATGAGAGGGTTTGCGTTAGACCTTGTGTTAGCCCTTATGGAATGAACGTTCACTTTATAAACCGCTTCCCATCAAGGCGGTTACTGAAGAGGGCGGTTATCACCGAAGGGGTACGAAGCGTGGAAAAACCGAATATGGATAACCGTCAGTTAAAAGAGAAAACGTGGGTCAAACTTAAATGTGGGATCACATTATAAATATAACATTCTCCCACTTGATCCCAACATTTTCATCATAAAGATTACCAAACCAAATCCACGAAAACCATATGCTTAAGAAAAGAACAAGACACATGAATCATGGCGATACGTCCTCTAAGAGCGAGTAATATCTTCCATGTATTACAATGCATCTTATTCCTTTAATGTTAGCCCATATGTGACAAAACATCTTAATGAATAAACCCTATGTTTATTCCAGAACCAAGGATAATTGTTATTCTCATAAACAACTGAATGTGTACACCAAAAATTGAGAATAACATTACAACTGAATAAGAGTTTCAAACAACAAAAGTCGTCCATACGACAATAAATCACATCATGGGAACTATTCCCATACTGGCCACATGATCCTTATACTTCATAGGTGGCATGCCTTTAGTTAAAGGATCAGCTATCATCAATTCAGTGCGAACGTGTTCAATGACCACTTTATTCTCCTTAACACGTTCCTTTATGGCTAAATACTTAATGTCGATGTGCTTACTTCAACTGCCACTTCTAGCATTTTTAGCCATAAAAACCGCAGCTGAATTGTCACAATATATTCTTAATGGCCTAGAAATAGAATCAACAATTCTAAGCCCTGAAATGAAACTCTTCAACCATACACCATGCGAGGTAGCCTCAAAACAAGAAACAAACTCAGCCTCCATAGTGGAAGTAGCAGTCAAAGTTTGCTTCGCACTCCTCCATGACACGGCTCCGCCAGCTAACATAAAAATGTATCATGATGTTGATTTTAGAGAATCAACGCAACCAGCGTAATTCGCATCCGAATAACCAACTACTTCCAAGTTGTCAGTCCGTCTATACATAAGCATGTAGCCTTTAGTACCTTGAAGGTATCTCATCACTTTCTTTGCAGCTTTACAGTGGTCCATCCCTGGATTACTCTGATATCTTCCCAACATTCCCACCGCAAAAGCGATGTCAGGTCGAGTGCAAACCTGAGCATACATCAAGCTTCCGACAGCAGAAGCATATGGGATGTTCTTCATTTGTTCCCTTTCCAAATCGTTTTTCAGGCACTGGTTCAAATTGAACCTATCACCCTTCACAATGGGTGCTATTCTTGGTGAACAATCTTTCATCCGAAATCTCTCCAAGACCTTATTGATATAGGTTTCTTGAGACAGTCCTAAAACTCCTCGAGTTCTATCTCTATGAATCTTAATGCCAATGACATAAGATGCCTCACCCATATCTTTCATGTCAAAACTCTTAGAGAGGAATTGTTTCACCTCATGCAACAACCCCTTATCATTGGTTGCAAGTAAAATGTCATCCACATATAGAACAAGAAAACAAAATTTGCTCCCACTAACTTTCTGGTATATGCATTGATCCATGATATTCTCTACAAAACCGAATGAAGAGATGACATCATGGAACCTTAAATACCATTGACGGGATGCTTGTTTCAAGCCATATATAGATTTCTTAAGCTTGCACACCAATTGCTCACCTTTACTAGAGGAGAATCCTTCAGGTTGTTTCATGTATACCTCCTCCTCTAGGTCCCCATTGAGGAACGCCGTTTTCACATCCATTTGATGTAATTCCATATCAAAATAGGCAACCAATGCCAAAACAATACGAAGAGAATCTTTCTTAGATACAGGAGAAAAGGTCTCCGTGTAATCGATTCCTTCCTTTTGAGTGAATCCTTTGGCGACGAGTCTAGCTTTATATCTCTCAATGTTGCCCAACGAGTCCTTCTTAGTTTTGAAGACCCATTTACAACCAATGGCTTTTACACCATTAGGCAACTCAACCAAATCCCAGACTTTATTTGATGCCATAGAACTCATCTCATCCTTCATGGCATTGTACCACAAATTGGATTCATCACTACTCATGGCTTGTGAAAACGTTTCAGGATCATTCTCAGCTCCAATATTGTAGTCAGACTCTTGTAGATACACAATATAATCACTAGGAATTGCTGATTTCCTCATTCTAGTAGATCTTCTTAATGTTGTATCAACATTCTCTGGAGGAGCGTGTTGTTCAACTGGTTGTTCAACAGCTTCTGGTAATTGTTGAACAACTGGATCTACTGGATCATTAACAGCAAGTTGTGGAACTTCAATGGTTGGTTGTTCAATAGCCGGCTGAACTAAAGGGGCGTTATGAACAACAACCAACCTAGTACTTGAAGTGGAAAGTTGAGTATCCGAATGATCTTTCTCAGGAACAATGTCCTTTAATCGATCACTCCCACTAATCAAGTCATTTTCAAGAAACTTAGCATTTCTTGATTCCACAATCCTAGTAGTGTGAGATGGACAATAAAATCTGTATCCCTTGGACTTTTCAGCATATCCAATGAAATACCCACTTACAGTCCTTGGGTCCAACTTCTTTTCCTGTGGATTATAGACTCTTACTTCAGACGGGCATCCCCAAACGCGCACATGTCGCAAACTTGGCTTCCAACCTTTGAATAACTCAAAAGGCGTCTTTGGGACAGCCTTGGTTGGAACTCGATTTAATATGTACACTGCCGTCTTAAGAGCTTCAGTCCACAAGGACTTAGGAAGTTTGGAGCTACTAAGCATACTCCGCATCATGTCCAATAAAGTTCGGTTTCTTCTTTCTGCTACGCCATTTTGGTCTGGTGAACCTGGCATAGTGTATTGGGCAACTATCCCATTCTCTTGAAGAAACTTCGCAAACGGACCAGGTGCTTGTCCATCTTCAATGTATCTACCATAAAATTCTCCACCTCTATCTGATCTCACGATATTAATTTGCTTGCCGCATTGTTTCTCTACTTCCGCCTTACAAACCTTAAAGGCATCCAACGCTTCATGCTTATTATGAAGCAAGTAGAGATACATGTAACGTGAGTAATCATCAATGAAGGAGATAAAGTATTTCTGACTATACGAGTCCATATCAGGACTACAAATGTCTGTATGTATGATTTCTAATATGTCCGTACTCCTCTTGGCACCTTTCTTTGTCTTGTTGGTCTGCTTTCCCTTTATGCAGTCCATGCAAATATCATAATCAGTAAAATCCAAAGTACCGAGTACTCCATCATTTACTAATCGCTTAATTCTATCTATGGAGATATGTCCCAATCTCCGGTGCCACAACATAGAGGAATCTTCATTTACAACACATCGTTTTATACCAGCATTATCGTGAACATGCATCGCATTATAATAGGCATTGTCTTGCAAATTAATTCGAAAAAGACCATCAGACAAAATACCACTCCCAACAATTTCAGATTTAAACAATAAACTGAAGTTTGAATCTGAAAAGTTAAAAGAGTAATCCAAAGGTACAAATCTTGAAACTGAAATCAAGTTTCTAGAGAAACTTGGAACATAAAAGGTCCTTTCCAAATTCAAAATAAAACCACTATTGAGAACTAATCTACATGTCCCAATAGCTTCTACAGGCGAACGCATCTTGTTTCCCGAATAGATGCTTTGTTCACTTCCCACTGGCTTCCTGTGGTTTTGAAAACCCTACAAGGAATTCGAAATATGGATTGTAGAACCAGAATCAATCCACCAAGTGTTGTGACTCACATCAGCCATATTAGATTCATAACAAACATAAGAGGTTGGATTACCTTTCTTCTCGAGCCAGGCCTTAAATCTGACGCAATCCTTCTTTATATGCCCCTTCTTTCTACAGAAGAAACATTTGGATTCCTTCTTAATGTCAGCTTGGGGAGGTATTTTACCTTTCCCCTTCTGCTTGCCGTGACTCTTAAACCTTTCTTGTGTTGCCAAATGAGCACTTTCTCCCAATTCCATAGTCAGCCTCTCTTCCTCTTGAACACACATGGTCATAAGTTCATTAATTGACCATTTATGCTTATGTGTGTTGTAAGAGATCTTGAAAGGTGCGTACTGTTGTGGGAGAGTATTCAGAATGTAGTACACAAGAAATGATTCAGATATCTCAACCTCAAGGTTTTTCAGCTGAGCTGCAATGTCCCTCATCTTCATGATGTGCTCACGCACACCTCTAACACTTGTGAGCTTTAGAGATGAAAACTTCATTATTAGGGTCATGGCATGTGCCTTTTCTGAAGTCTCAAACTGCGCATCAATGGCCTCCAATAAAGCCTTAGCATTGCTATGCTGAGCGACTGAACCACGGATACTAGGAGATACTTTAGTCCTTATGAACATCACACTCAGGCGGTTGGACCGCTCCCACTGTTCATAAAGGGCTATCTCAGCTGCAGTGCTCGTGTCAGTAGGAGCAGGTGGTTCATCTTTCCTTATAGCATAGTCAATGTCCATACACCCCAATTGAAGAAGAATTGACTCTTTCCAAACTTTATAGTTTTCACCATTCAGTATGGGAACATCACTCTTAAATTCAGAGAAATTCACAGGTTGCAAAACTGCATATCAAATAATCATGCTTATGTCACAAAATTTGAGGCAAAATCAACATATATCATGTTCTACCAATGTAAGACATGTCACAAATTATGAATCACATAACATAAAAACTGCCTGTGGGCTAAGTTTTTAATTTAAATAGATTCATAAATACTTCATGAAGAAACTATCATATTATATTCCTTTCCTTAATCCCTTCCTTAATCCCTGTGGGTAAATTAAGAAAAATAATATGATATTTCAACCTAATTAATCAAATTAATATAATGAAAATTCTTGTGGGATTAAATTCATCATATTAATAAAATTAATTACAATTAATGTCCATTTCCAAATGTGATCCGAATGCTATTAATATATAATTTAATTAATTAAGGATGCTGTGGCTACTCCCCAATTAATTAAAAATATATGGATCACTCGACATTTAATTTCATGCATAAAAATTATTCATAAAATGCATGAAGGACAAAATAATAAACTTAATACGGTAAGTGGCATAATCGTAATAACGGGTGAAAAGCAGGGGCATAATCGTAAAAACCGAAGGGGAGGGGCGCCGGTTCCAGGGCGCGTGCCGCGCACGCGCCTGCCTTTTGTGCGGGCGCGTGGCGCGCACTCGCCTTCATTGCCGCGCGGGCGCGTGCGGCGCACGCGCCTGCAACTGCCGCGCGCGTGGGCCGCACGCGCCTGCAGTTGCGCGCGCGTGGCCACCACGCGCCAGCGGTTGCGCGCGCGTGGGGCCACGCGCCTTCTTCCTCCGCGCGCACAGAAGCCATTTTCGTCCATTTTTCGCCGTTCTTCGCCGTTCCGCCGCGCATTCGACCGAATGGGTCTCCTCCGGTAGCCCATATCAAACCAAAATAATTGATGGGTTTCGGAGACCACGTTGACGCGACCATATGGACCCAAAATTCGGCGAAAACAACCAAGAAATTGGCTTGAATCAAGCAAAATTCCGTCTAAACGCACAAACCCTAACCCGCAGCTTCCGCCGCTCAAATAGCCTCCGGCGACCATCGGAATGCCAGATTAACTTAGGGCTATTCTTCTCCATGGCGGTGCGACCGTGCCGGTCCGAAGTTGAGCGGTGGGTCGCCGGAATTTGGCCAGAATCGGCGATTTCCCTCTTAGCCCCAAAAACTCGAATTACTGTTCATCTAAAAAAAACCCTGAAAATACACCAAAAATTCAACAAGAACAAGGCAGAGGTACTAAACTTGCTCTGATACCAAATGTAAAACTAAAACTGAAGGATTCTATCGTGCATTGAAGAACAAAAATTCATGCACAATTAGAATCAAATGCGGAAAACAGGATCGAAAATAAACTGACCTCCAGCCATTGTTCTACTTTACGTTCATCGGAAACCCACGGTAGTTCGACGTCAATTTGATACGAATATGGGCGCACTCTACTAACCCAATCCCCTCGCTTACTGATGGTGTATTTCTGAATGAGAGGGTTTGCGTTAGACCTTGTGTTAGCCCTTATGGAATGAACGTTCACTTTATAAATCGCTTCCCATCAAGGCAGTTACTGAAGAGGGCGGTTATCACCGAAGGGGTACTGTGACATTCCGAAATTCCACCAATTGGAATTTATAGAATAATTGAGTTTTATGAGATGTGCTCGCAGTAAATTCTCGCCCGGAACTGATCATTCCTGGGAATGCTAACCATTAGGGAAAGGCTAATAGGGGAATTAAATTCGCGCGATTAAAGAAAAATTCGATCGTGAATGGATTTCGACCATTAAATCGCGTAAGTGATATTTTAAGCCACTGTTGGCCGATCCAAGGATAGTTAGGGGTCAATTTGCCACAGTCCTAATAGTGGATCGCGGGTGATTCCGTTGGACCACGAAACGACTTGACGAATGATTCCGAAATTATACCGGACGATCGTACCCCTCGGACCAAGTGATTGATCTTCGCGATTTTAATGACAATCGAGGTCATCACACACCGGATGGACTTGCACGTGACTCGATTTAGTATCGGTCATGAGTCGATTTCGCGAATTTCCCCAAGCAAGCCACCCGTTAGCTCGAGAAACGCTCGAGTTGCGTTTAATAGAATTTAATTATGGAGATTTTGCCCAAATTGGATACCGGAAAATTAGGAAGTCACGCCGGAATATTAGGATGACGTTGCACGTGACACGTGTGAATTTTTGGTGCGCTCAAATCCTTCGGAAAAACTCGATTTGGACAAGAAATGGAGAAAGTGACGATTTTGCCCTTGATGATTTATAAAAGGTTAGTTATAGGAACAAGGGGCATTTTGGTCATTTTAAGGGTTGGTCTAACTTTTACTATTTAGGTCAAGACACCCTCTCTCTCCCCCTTCTCTTCTTCATTCACGATCAGCCCTTCCCCCTTATTTTTTTTCTTTTGCCGTGAGTTTCCCCTCATCCACCGTGAGCTTCATTTGGCCGCCGGATCTTCCACCGCCGGCTCCGCCGCTCGCCGCCGCGCCGGACCACACGCCAAGCCACCACCACCAGCCGCCGTCCCTCCCTTCCTCTCCCTTTTTCCCTCTTTCTCACGCGAGGCAAGACCCACGCGCAAGCCACGTCGTCGCCGTCTAAGCCGATCGCCGCCACCCGGGAGTTGTACGTTGTCGCTGTCGTCCCCGATTAAGGGCCGCCGCTCCCCGTTCTAGCCGATTAAGTCTAGAACTTGGTAAGTCATACTCTAATCCCGATTTAGGATTTTGGGTATCGCCGAACAATTTGATTTTGGGAGAAATTGGACTTGTGCGGGTGCGAAATGTTGGGGCTTTAGACCGGGAATGTAGGGCGGGCCTTGAGGAATTAATTTGGAATTTTTGGAGGATGATTTGAGGGAATTTCAAGCTCAGAATCACTGTTCACGAGCTGTGATTCACTATTCACGAGGCTGTGATGCTCGGTTCGGGACGCAAGTTGGATTTTTAGAACCGGTATTTAATGACGAGAAAGTCCCGTGAAGGACCGGAATCAATTTGGCGTCGTTTGGTGGGAGAAAAATAGAAATTTATGGGTTTAAGGCGCGTATGGAAATTAAACCCAAATTAGGACTTCGGGTCTCGATGGAAATTTCGGACGAAATCAGTATGGAATTAGGTGCGGAATGGTATGAATAGGGAGGGGAAATTTTATGGCGGGCCGTAGAAATTAATTCGAGCATTATTTATTAGAAATTCAGAAAATTGGGGCTGCGAAACACTGTTCAAATGCCTCGAAACACTGTTTACCAGCTGGAAATTACTGTTCACGGGGCTGTGAGGGTCCGATTGAGGCGCGAGTTGAATTTTTGGCACCTAGGAATTATGGCGAGAAAGTTCCGTGAAGGATCGGAATTAATCCGACGCCATTTGATTAGAGAAAAATGAGAATTATCGTGTTGGATGTATACTTAAATTTTTAGTGAATTGTGGTAATTAAATTGGGTATACTGTTGTGCAATTAAGTGACTGACTATGCTTGTTTGGTGCACACGTGAGCTAAAATAAATTAATTATTCACATTGGTCGTGTGATTTGCTGAATGAGCAAGTTTTATGTGTGAAATGATGTGTGCACGAACCCCGTGTGTTGGGTTAGTTGCGTGTGGTAAGCGTGTGTTGAGCGTGTACTTGAGAAAGAAGGAATGGTGATGTGGTGAAGTGTCGGGTGCAAGTGTATGCACGGAATTTGAGGCAATGGCATGAGAAAGTGAGTTGGGATCGGGCCGAGTATCATAAACTCGGGCAGCGATCACGTAGGTCTGTTGCATTTGGCACAGGCTGAGGCTCGAAAGAGCATGATTGAGTTCGGTCCGAGGCACGATCAGCTCGGGTGAGACCGGGATTGGACCGAGGCATTATAAGCTCGGGTTTCGATCATGTAGGCCTTTCGCATTTGGCGTGGGCTGAGGATAGTGTGAAAGTGGGATCGGACCGAGGCATGTGATGCTCGGGGCGCGATCGAGGGTCGAGGCGTGTTTACGCGGGCCGAGTGGTCGCAGTGTACCTGAGGCGTGTACGTTTACGCGGGTCACTGGCGAGTGATGTGGGAAGTGATGAGTGGTCGCAGTGTACCTGAGGCGTGTACGTTTACGTGTAACATCCTGAATTTTGACCCGTTATCGGGACCAATAAAATGTATATTCATTCTCGTGTAATTTTAGTGAGTCTCGCCTGAACCTGATCAGTCTCGGGACACTAACCATATGAGAAAGGCTAAATAGGAACAGGTACGTGGACCGAGAATCCGATCGCGACTGAACGCTGATTTCGAAGAACGTTGAGGAAATATTTTGAGCCAATATAGGCCGATCTTAGGAAAATGACTGGTTGATATTGTCAGTAACGTACGATCGGATCGCGAGTGATTTCGCACGACCGAAAGTACACCTGACGAATGAAACCTGATTGTAATCCAAACGATCGCGACCCTGGTGCTAGTGATAATTCCTCTCGTTTTCTCTCGAAATTTAGACCATCACGATTCGGATAATCTTAGGTCGATACGCGTAACACCTAAACAGCCGCTCGTTAGTAAGAGACCCTAAAACTGCAAAACGAGCATATTGAGATTACAATATTGGACCCGAGTTTCGATATCAAAATCTCAAGGATAATTACGACTATTTTGCAAGACGGATGTCAATTTGGAATGGCCATTCATATTTGGGATTAAAACGGTTGAAAACTGAAAATCTGTTAGAAAGTGAGAAAAAGACCATTTTGCCCCTGGGAGCGCCGAGGCCGTTTGAGGTTATTTTTCGCGGCCAACGTCATTTTGGGGTAGCCATGCTCATTTGGAATGATTCTGGACAGAAAGTGGAATTTCGACAAAAATTGGAAAATAATATTATTTTATTCCCGGAAACGTCGCAGAAGATTTTCGAGGGCTTAGAAAGTGAATTTCACGATTCCGACTCTGGATTAGGTATCACATGAATATTTAGGACCGGTATGAGCGAAAATTGGAATTTCGGTCCGGGACGGAAAAATGACGGAATTGCCCCTAGGCCATTTTTGATTTATTTCGAATTTTGGATTAATTTTGGAGATTAACCAAGGTTGGTTAAGGTTAACTAGAGTTGATTAACCATGGTTAGGGGCAAATGACCATTTTACCCTTGCATTATTGGATTAGAATGGATATGAACCCTTGGATCAAGGGCATTTTGGTCATTTAGGCTAGGATTATGACAAGTGTCCTCCACTCACTCTCTCTCTTGACCATCTTTGACCTTCTCTCTCTCTCCTCAGCTCTCTCTCTCCCCGCGTTTCTCTCTCTTCCCTCCCGAATTCCCTTCGGCAGCTGCTTCATTCCAGCCGATTAGCACCGCCGGCCACTGTTCACGCCGGAATAGGGGTCCTCGCCGGAGCTGCTGGCCGCCAGCCGCCGCGTCTCATCCCCAGCCATCACCCCCAGCCTAGTCGCAACATTTCTCCCCGTCTCCGCCGTCCGCAGCCGCCACTCCAGCCGAGGCGAGCAAGGACGCCGTCGCCGTCGCCGGGCTCGTCCGCCTGGCCGCGCCGCCGTGCGCCTCCCCTCCGACCAGCCTAACCTCCGCCGTCTCTCTCCCGTCACCCCAGCCCCCAATCCGACCGACTCCTCCCCTGTTTTGGCCGGGTTGTAGCCGTGAGTTTGCCGGGCCGCCGTGAGCCGCCGGCTTGCCTTGGAGCGCCGCCGCCGATTGTGCCGCTCGCCGGTCATCGGCCGCCCGTTCCCGTCGTCCCGCGTCGCTAATAGGCGAGTAAAACCACTAATCGCTGAATTAGTCTTAATTGTGCTAGATTAGAGGCTTAATTATGATAATTAGGGCCTAATTGAGTGTGTTTTGTGCAAGGGTTGATTAGTGGACTTAGTTAGGACTAATTACAATGGTGTAGTGGTAAATTAGAGAAGAAATGTGGGCTGAATTGGGATGGGCCTCATGGGCTCCGAATTTGGTATTAATGGGCCCAAATTGGAGAATTTTAAATGGGCCCAAATTAGAGAATTTTAAATGGGCCTTGATTGTTGGAATTAAATTAGAATTGTTTGAAGCCCATTTGAGAATTGATTGGGCCTTGGTTGTGAATTGAATTGAAATTGTTGAAGCCCAATTAGAAAGTTGAATGGGCCTTGATGTGGATTGACTTGAAATTGTTGAAGCCCATTGGGAATTAATTGGGCCTTTGATTGTGAAATTCCACGTTGGTTTTGATATGATTTGAATATAATTGTGACCGACGGGTCAGGCCTACGGGTCGAGTATAACTGTGACCGACGGGTCAGGCCTACGGGTCGAGTATAACTGTGACCGACGGGTCAGGCCTACGGGTCGAGTATAACTGTGACCGACGGGTCAGGCCTACGGGTCGAATATAATTGTGACCGACGGGTCGGGCCTTCGGGTCGATTTAATTATGATGACCATTGGGTCATGGCCTTCGGGTCGATTTATACAACTGTGGGCCTTCGGGTCGGGCCTTCGGGTCGAATGATTGATGACCATTGGGTCATGGCCTTCGGGTCGATGTTCTGTTTGTGAATTATAATGATGTGAGAGCCTGACCTGCAGGGCTGGAGTGGAAGAATTGGACTGAGTGTCCTAATGAATTTTGTAATGGCAAATTTACTGGTTCAGTGTTTTATGTGTTTCATTTACTTCTGGAGGTGCACGTTAGCCTAGTTTAGGATTAGAGATTTTACTTGCTGAGTTTATCTCACGGTTGTTGAAAACCGATTTTCAGACTCCCGTACCTAGGATGCCGAGGAACGGTCCGCTTTTTGGATACCCACACCGCATTCAGAGATCGTCTAGCGTACGCCCGTGTGGGGATGGATCAGCCTATGTTAGGTTTCATTCAGTGGTGTTAGTAGACGTGGGAGAAGATTTCAATCACACTCAAGAGTATGTGGCGTGGTGCCGTAGGGGTGCAGACGGCGTAATAGGACCCCCGATGAGGACTTTTGATGTTCCAATAGATGTAAATGGCGTGATGATTCCCCAAATGGTGAGTGGAGAAGTTTCTGATCCTCCAGCCTCTCTTAGTGTGAGTAGCGTGGGTGATACTGTGGACGGACCGATACCCATGGATGAGGTGCAAGGAGAGGAGCAAGTTATAGCTGATGATGTAATCGAAGAGGAAGACGAAGAACCGAATTTGGAAATGGTAGGAGAGAATGCTGAAGCAGCAGGAGAAATAGCAGAGGTTGGATCGGACGAAGAAATACTATCGGAGGAGGATTCTTCTGAGGAATCTGCAGCACCATCCGATCCAAACCGGGAGCAGTAGAGCTGGTTTCAGTGTTAGGAGTTAGGCTAACCCTCTTTTGTTGTATCCTCTCCCAGATAGTCAGCTGACCCCTCTAGGCCACCAATCCTTTTTGTTTAGTGGCCTTTCGATGTATTCTTTTTGGTTGTAAATAACTAGTTTGTATAAGCTTTAAAAAGGGTGTTTATATGTTAGTATTTCTTTAGCATATTATTGTCTATTGCTATTCATGGTTATATTGCCATGTCTGGGTGTATATATAAATATATATACGTTGCTTCCGCATGTGACGTGCATTTGCTCTGATTTGGGTTTCGGGTCGGTGACGCAATCCTGGGAGCGTCGCACCTTAAGTCGACCTGTGCGGATGTTCAGCCTTCGTGGGGTACGGGGCGTGACATTACGCGGGTCACTGACGAGTGATGTGGGAAAGAGGAAATGAGAACGGAATGGATACGCAGAATGAGAATTGAACATGCGTGTGTTTGCATACGACATTATTGTGATTGAGTGCAGGTTGTACGCGTGATTGAGGCTGGCAAGAGTGACTGATGTACCTGCTATGTGATGATTTGATGTGTGTGAATGTGTATGTTTGTGTGATTGTCTGGAGGTACGTGACAGCCTAGGTTGGGCTTAGGGGTGTACTTACTGAGAAGTGTTCTCACGGTTGTTTTCAACCAAACAATTTCAGAACCCCGACAGGACCCATGAATCCTCCGCCACCGCCACCAGAACGTTTTGGAGTCCTCAGTGGATGGATCTACACAAGGGGATTCCGACTCAGAGGACGAAGGATCGGATTCAGAAGGGACGCCTAGTAAGAGGCGTAGGGAGTAATATTCGAGTTTGGAATAGGTTTTTGCGAGTATCATTAGTGGATGGAAAGAGAATCAGGTTATAGGCCATTTTTGTTACTAATCGTAGTAGTGTGGCGTGCACTTGTAGGTATGGTGGCTTGTAAGCATTAGGGTGGCTTTGTAATTGTAAATATTTTGGTATAAGTCTGGAAATGAGATATGGATATGTATATTCTCCCTATACTCCCCAATTTCAGTTGTCAGGGTGTTTACGAGTTTCCGCTGAGCAAAAATGTAAATCTCTGATGGCGTTTGAGGTCGGCGACATACCTGGGATGTCGCTTGAATCGACCAGGTAAGGGTGTTGCGTGCCCGATGGGGTTCGGGGCGTGACAGGTACGAAGCGTGGAAAAACCGAATATGGATAACCGTCAGTTAAAAGAGAAAACGTGGGTCAAACTTAAATGTGGGATCACATTATAAATATAACATGTTATTGCACATCCCATTTTTGGCCTGTTCCACTTGCATGTCTGTCTTCATTGCGTCGCAAACAACTAGTTTCTGCATATGAATGAGCTCTAAGTTTCATCCTTAGAGTGTCTTGTAATCACCGAATTAATTATACATAAGGTAGCCTTATCTTTTATTTGAGATTTTCTTTTCAAGCTCAGACAACTAGTTGCCTTAGTTAGTTTTGGTTTTGTCTGTGCATTATGATGGATTCGGACTTCTTTTTTTATCACAAAGACATGGATGTTTGGCATGAACATGATAATCAAAGACGCCATACTTTTGTTTCTCTAAGCTCGAGAATTGGAAAAGTGCCTCTGTTGTTGAAACCAATATAACAGTCAGAGACCCAATAAGGCCCGAAGCCAAAAGATGCACTCCCACTCTCCTTCGTCATCACAAATTGGCAAGGACAGAGAGTTCCAGGAACTTGGAGAGATTGTCCTCCAGACTGTCTAACAATGAATCCTCCTCTAAGCTTTTAGATATTGGCCATACTGAGACAAGTACACTTATAAATCCAGAATACTAACCGTTTGAATGCAGCCATTCCATTGTCACAAAAAACCAATTCGCTTCATTTGGCTAGTTTTGAGGATTGTACAACTAAGTTTTACACTGTGATACTAACAGAGAAATATATGACGTCACCTTCTCTGGAAGTTGAAGCGCCCTATACAGTATGCGAAAAGAGTTGCTAGAACAAACGGAAAGGCAACGAGGATGATGGCCACAACATACAATTGATCATGCTGAAATCCAAAATAATTCTTCAAGAAGGCTGCCGTTTTGGTTTCTCCAAATACCTTTATTTGCTTATGAATATCTCCATACTGCGAAGTTAGCATACCATTAAGTGCTCATGATGTTGGACACACATAATACAACCAGATCCACCAGCTTGGAATTTTCTGCAACAATGATAATAAGGCACTATTAATTCCCCAAGCACTTACTTTTGAGATGTAGGGGATAGTTTTAATGTAGTAGTTGTTGATACACGCATATATAAATCTCGTAAGATTTATGAACTTCATAATTAGGAACTGTGCATATACAAAGAAAAAAACATGGACAAAATGTCCGTGAAAAGAGTTAAGAAAATAAAAATTCATATCAGACTACAGTAAACAACATGGGAAGCTTACTGGTTTTGGGATAAAAACCCAGCGAAAAGATTAAAATTTGCGTAGAAGGCAGATTGTAGAATTGCAGCCACCATCAAATTTGGTGTCAGGGACATGAGCAGCATTCCGAGGTAATTGAATGACAGCAATGAGCAGAACATGACAAAGAAGTACCAGAAAATCTTGTGCACTGACCTCAAATAACCAATCATCGGATAGGTGATGATCCCAAATGAAATAGCATGAACTAGTATATACAGTATCTCAACAACAACCCATGAAATCAGCATAGCACGATAATCTGATTAAATTGTTTTACTTTTGCTTATGGGTCTTTAAAAATGTGAAGAGCTTTGATCATTCAATTGAACTAGATTTGCGCATCTGTTAAGAAGGTTGAATCACAATTAACTACTAGGGTAGCCAACTCAATCAGCTTCGCAGATTTCCGTACCTGTGCTAGTGAAAATGGCCATGAAGAGTACATCCCCGCAAATCTCTCACGATACATGACTGTCCGTTCTGTAGCAACATACGGTAGTACTGATGAGCAGTTGTTTATGCCCAAGAATATCACGGCTACATACATTGAACCAAATAAGCTGAATACGTTCTGCGTGTTGCTTCTGGCAATGAAAATATATGCAGTCAAACGTGCCAGTCTCTTAATTCTAACAAGTCAAAAAGTTACATGAACTTATATGACTGAATATGTGCTAGCTATTTGTGCCAACCATTGGAAAATTTGATTATGGCAAAACCTAGCCAAATATTTGACCACTTAGAGGATATGCACTTTTTTACTAGTTCTGCCTTGTTTAAGATTAAAAACTAACAAGACCAGAGACATGTACTCCAGAACTCCAGCAGACTCAAGTCTCAAATTAACAGGGAGTGAAAGTTACTCACAGTTTCTTCCCTTGATTCCAGAACAGTACCCCAAGAGTAAAGATGCAGCAATCGTGTGGATGGTATGCATCAAGTTGTAAGGCGGACTTCTCCAATAGGACAAGTACTGCTTCCAGAGACATGACTTGAATTGTCCCCACCTGTTCTGTGAGAATCGGGAGGAGAAGTGCAAGTCAGTAGTACCGGGAGGTGGAGTGCTCAACTGCTTTACAAGCTCTTTGTTGGTCCTGGAAGCAAAAACAACACTAGGTCGTATAAAAATGAATTCTGTCCACAGATCGATCAAACTTCACATCTGTTATCTAAGGGGAGATCGGAGCAGGAACACTAGTTAACTTTGAAGACAACCAGAAACCCTGGAAAAGTAAGGTCAAGATATAAAGCTGTCTGCTTATCATAAATATAGCATATCAACTCCCTCAATTTAAATTCTTAGACTCCAGGAACCTATACAGTCTGAAGGACAAGATTAAAGAAACCATTGCCGTGCCTTGATTATGATAGAAAATGGCAGGATAGCTTCAACGTATTGTAATATAATGGACCATCTCAGACAATCATCCCACACACACTTTTATTGAGTAGCAGAGGATGAACTCCCCGGCTGTCGGCTGTGCGGGGGTTCCCTGGGTTATCAAAAAAAAAAAAAACTCACTCATGTATTCTCGAGTCCCTGTATAGTAGAGCAAAATCAATGCCGAGTTCAGCTTCAGCTGAGGTAGAAGTCACCTCTAGCATCCATGTAGCCAGATTGTAGTTGCTTTTAATCTTTGGCACCCTTGGAATACTGTGTCCAACAGAAGTTGGGTTTTATAGATATTAATTATTATCTTTTTTTTTTTTTGGTAAAGGTAAGTGTATATAAACTTTTCAAACACCAATACAAACTAGGGCCCAAACCATCACCTGACCCTATTAGGACAAAATTGTCCACACAAGGTCAAGAAAGGTTCGGCAGAACTATACAACAGGCAAAGACCTAACTAAAAGAAGAACAATTACAAGCCGAATTACAAGGAAAGACCAATCCGGAGCATTGGTGAAAGGCCCAGCACGCCGGGGGCAGCAGCTAGGCAGCAAAAGACCAAAGCCGAAGACACCGATCAGCCAGCAGCAGCAACTAAACAGGTGGGGCTCCAAAGGTCCTTCGGAATCAGCAGCAAGCCAGCGAAAAAGGAAGCCGAAGTCGCCGAAGTCGAATCCCAGCCAGAAGCATCAGCAGGCAACAGAGATTTGGAGGAAAAGGCCCACGACCACGAACATAACTCGAACGATCTCCCGGGACAGCAATCCAAAGCATGTAGAAGAGGAACCGCAACAAGGCCCTGCACAAGGTAGAGAGCTAAGCATCGGATTAGGAGAAGATGGAAGGAGTGAGATCCCAGTTCCTTTGAACTCTTCTATTTAACGGTGTGTCAACAATGTTTCCTAAGGATAAGGCTTTATCCTTCACCATCTTGATAATGTGCTTACAAATTCCGGGAATAAAAATAGACTTGCTCCTGAAGAGAGAGTTGTTCCGTTCAATCCATATGGTATGGCAAAGAGCTCCGAAGGAGAACCTAGCAAGTCGATGCGCAAAAGAAGGGCCTCCACAAACCTTCTTTGCCCATGAAATAAGGTCTGGCCACGGGCGGTTGCGCCACTGAAGATTACATTTTGTAGCCCAAAAGGTAGCGAGCCTGCTAGTAACGGAACAGTCAAAGAAAAGATGGTTGATGGAGTCCGGTACAAGACTGCAGAAAGCACAGAGTCCTGATTCAATGCGCCGATTATGGAGCAGAAGAACCTGTGTGGGTAGCCGATTTAATGACACAATCCATAGGAGAAAGGAGTGTCTGGGGGTCATATGAGAGTCCCATACAAATGAATGCCAAGTAACTGGGTGGCCCTTCTTCCTTATGTGGTTCCAGGCCTGGGCAACCGTGAAGGGAGCATTCGGGTTAGGGTTCCAGATGAATCTATCCGGAGTATCATCTTCAAAGCTTGGAATAGCTTTCATCCATTCCATAATAGTATGAAGAGTGGAAGATGATTGCCACGTAGAGTGAAAGAAATCCCAAACTGAAGCATCCCGCGGGATTCGAGACTGGTAGATATCCATGTTGTTGAGAAGGAGGTAAAGGGGCCCTTTTGAGTGCCACCAATCAAACCAAAAGGAAGTGGCTCGGCCATTGCCAATCTTCCATCGGAAAAGGGTCTGAGCAGAGGCGCGCAAGTCAAGGATCTTCTTCCAAGTCCATGAGCAAAAGGTGGGTTTGGAAACAGTCCAAAAGTTTTTCTTGTGTAAAAAGTTAGAATGAATCCATTTAACCCACATTGATTCCTTGTCAGTGAAAAGAATCCATATGTGCTTTAACATCAAGGCTCTATTATAGTCAGAGAGGCTCCGAATCCCAAGGCCACCCTCTTCTTTTGGCCGGCAAACAGCACTCCAGGCAACCTTGGCTCCACCCGTACCTAAGCCAGGACCTTTCCAAAGAAACTGTCGAAGGATGGTCTCAATGTCATTCAGAACATTGATGGGAAGAGGAAATATCGAGGCCCAGTATACTTGGATAGCGTGCAAGACTGATTGTATAAGTTGCATGCGTCCAGCAAAAGATAGGAATCTTTGCGTCCAAGAACGTACTCGCGCCGTAATTGAATCGATCAGGAACTTACAGTCCTCTTTACGTAGCCTTGAGGAGATGATAGGTATCCCCAAGTATCGGAAGGGAAGAGATCCTTGTTGGAATCCGAGACATTGGAGAATATCGCTATGAGACTCAGAATTGCCTCCCGAGAGGTAAACATTACTCTTGTTGGGATTTGGTTTTAATCCGGACCATGAAGAGAAAAGGTCAAGGGACTCCTTAATAAGCTCTATCGATTTCATGTGTCCTTGTGTAAATAGAAGGACATCATCTGCAAAGAACAAGTGAGATATGCGAGGTTTCTTGCATCTCCAATACCACTGGAAGTCCGGGCTGTCTGATTTGGACTTAAGGATGGCTGAGAAGATTTCCATAACAAGAATGAAAAGGTATGGTGAGAGGGGGTCTCCCTGTCGTATCCCACGGCTACTAGCAAAGTAGCCATGTAATTCTCCATTAATCGAGATCGAGAACTTGGGAGTTGAGATGCAAGACATAATCAGCTTTATGAAGAAAGCCGGAAATTTAAAGGCTATAAGTACCCTTTCGATGAAGTTCCAGTCGACCGAGTCGAATGCTTTGTGAAAGTCCACCTTAATGGCACATTTGGGGAGATATGCCTCATGGTGAAAGTCCGCAAACAGTTCTTGCGCTACCAAAATATTGTCACTGATTCTGCGGCCTTTAACAAACGCTGTTTGGGAAGGTCCAATCAGCATCGGGATAACCTTTGCCATACGCCTTGCATCGGGATAATATTAATTATTATCAGTATCCGCCTTACCCAAAAAAAAAATTATTATCAGTATCTTTAATGAGATTCGGGTAGTAAAATTACAAGGAATGGAAGAAATTCTCAAATCTTCATGTTTGTGCATCAAACTGACCTCAAAGTAGTCTATAATTTTTCTTGAGTTATGTCCCAAGGGTCCTGAGTAAATCGGCTGTCCAACAGTTTTTAATAAAAGCAACTGCTCAGAGAGAGAGAGAGAGAGAGAGAGAGAGAGAGAGAGAGAGAGAGAGAGAGAGAGAGAGAGAGAGAGAGAGAGAGATTAGGCCTTCGAAAATCTATTCAGAATTACTCAGAAGTTTTGCACAAGAAATTACCAGATAATATGTGGCTTGTCTTAACATTTTATCTAGTCGGAATAAATTAAAATATGATTCTGCTCTTAGTGATTCAATAGTTGCCATTATCTAATGGGAAAAAAAAAATAAGATTCTGCTCATAGTGATTCAATCCATAACATTATCTTCTCTTGTGATCCATATGCATCCTATTCATCTAAACGTTTTAGCATGCTGGAAGAAAGCCAACTGATCGACGTTATTATTTCCTGTTATTTATGTATGCATGTATTAACCCACTTTACCTCATCAAAAGCCTCAAATATATTAATGCTGGGTTGGTGGATGGTGCAAACTATTGTTCTTCCTGTATCAACTACATTCTTCACTACTCGCATGACAATTGCAGTGGCTCTAGCATCAAGTCCTGTTGTAGGCTCATCCATAAAGATTCTGGAAGGATTTGCAACAAGCTCTACAGCGACGGTAAGTCGTTTTCGTTGCTCTGTGGATAGACCTCTAATACCAGGTATGCCCACCAAAGAATCTTTTATTCCATCAAGCTCAATTGTCTCCAGGATCTCATTGACAAATTCCTGCACGGGCAATTCACGATCGTTTTGATAATTGCGGAACAATGGCAAATTATTAGAAGCCAGGAGTGTAATCTTACTGTTTTACGTTTTGAGTCAATCTGAGGATCTAAACGAAGCCAAGCGGAAAATAGGACAGACTATTCCACAGTGATTTGTGGGGAATGTATGTCCGTTTGCTCACAGTAACCAGAGATTCTTGCAAATGTTTCTTGAACCTTGGGATAACCACCAACTTTTATTTCTCCTTCAATATAGCCGGTAGTTTTTCTCCCACAAAGGACATCCATAAGAGTAGTTTTCCCAGCTCCGCTCACATCCATCAATGCAGTAAGAATACCAGGTCTGAATGTGCCTGTGATATCAGAGAGAAGTTGCAGTCTTTTCTGTGTAAATCCTCGTTCTCTCATTTCCTGAGAAACCCAAAAAGGGAGAATGTAGTGAGAAGAGACATCATTTATTGTATCTGAAAGGCTCAATCTTGCAACTTCAAGATGAAAGAAATGTTCTAACGGTTACCACAGGAGTGTATGTAGTATTGCACATCTTTAAACACGAGCGTCAATGCTGTGAAAGGTAAAACCATCCTGCCTGTTCACGCAGAAAAGAAGCCAGTTTAACAATAATTAAAGGAACATCCAAGCTAATTATTGGGGGACTACAATGGGGCAAGGAAGAATTTAGGACTCGACCATTTTTTGTCTGCATAGGTTCAGCTGAAACTGTCTTTGGCTCTCCATATTTTATGCTGTCATGAGAATCTTGTCTATGCAAGTATTTTTCACGTGAAATAATAGCATGCGATGATCCCGGAGCTGCAAGTTTTAAAGTGATTTAGGAACATCCTTGGCACTAATGTGCCACAAAGTGAAGCCCAGATGCAGAAATTACAAACTTACACTTCAAGAAACTTAAGGCCAAGGTGAACCCGATGTTGAACAGTAAGGTGAACCCCAATAAGGCATCAACTGATATCCAAAAGAGATACCCATCAAAGTTTAGTCCTCGGCTTTCAAGGGTTGCATGCCCTATTGTAGTGTTTGATGACAATATCCGTGAATATGCATTTAAAGCAAGAACAAGTCTGATTGCATCAAAAGATGAGGTTGGTTAAATCTATGGGTTATGTAAGCTAAAACAATTTAAAATGCATTGAGAAAAGCAGAGGAAGTTAGTTCTGCCTTTGGATTACAAAGTTGTACCCACTACGTCATAAGGAAAGGATTTTTTGTTCCCAGAAGAATATGAGTACCCAAATTACAAGAATGAGATCACAGGATATGATCATCGCTCCGGTAATTGCGTTGTAACAGAGTTTAGTCACTGGATGAGATAATGATCATCAATGAGACTCTGATTTAAGGCAAGAAGTCAACACAGAGAAATTACAAGAATGAGATCATAGGATTTAAAGATTGTCAACATCTATTTGTTAACTGAGGCCCTCAGATTTATAAACAGCTTGTCTCGTATCTTGTCATCATACTCAGAGCACCACAAACAAAAGAATTGTTGGAAACGGATGCGGAAAAAACAAAAGACAGAACACAGGAATTTTACGTGGATCGATCACAAGGTGATCTATGTCCACAGGCGAGGCAAGACAAAATTCCACTATAATCAAAGAGAGTACAGTTTTCAGAAGCCGAAACAACGACTAAAGCTCACGGCTCACAAAACTTTCTGTAAACAAAGTTCTTTCTATACATCAATGAGAAAACCTAGCCGCAGTATAAATAGGGCTCCTAAAAATTTTCCTCGAGGGCTACGCCCCCAAACCCCCCGAGACACTGGTTCGCTTGCTCCAACTTGGGCGATTTGCTATGAAGATTTGTTCGCTTGCTACGAGTTGGGCTTATCGGCCCAGCCCTCCGCGTTGCGAACCAAATCTCAATTTTCTCTCCACTTTCGAGTTGCACAAAAATATATGTTGGGTCAGGTCATGAACTGGACCGAGTACATAAAATTCAAGATATATTTAACAAGAATATCTACTAGCCAAGCTGGTTTAGCTAACCAATAGCACTAGCATGTCAAAATATTTTTCTAGAAATAAATTGGTTGTGTGATTCTGCAACTAAAGTGGATTCTTGTATTCACCGCTTACAGGAGCCAAATACTTTTTGTCACTTCTACAAGGCTCTTGCCGTTTGCCATCGTGGAGCATGAAATTCATTGACAGAAAGTCCGATTTCTCCATATGTTAGTGGAGAGACCCAGAAACCCCACTTCAACCTAGCAGGCATAGTGCCTGCAGCAGACAAAGGGAATTTTAAGCCTCACTTATTTATCCAAAATCAAAGGGAATAGAGATTCTAACGTCCTTACGTTTTGGGATGATGAAACCGCTCAATAGAATCAAAATTAGAAATGCCACACTACCAGCTGCGGTGGAAGCAACCACAGTTTGAAAGATCGAGGCCAGAAAACGGAACATGGATATTGAGGACAAGTGCAAAGAGAAAAGAAGTATTAATTGGCGGAAGAACCTGCATAAATAAGCAGAAAACAAAAGAAGTCATGGCTAATGAGTGAAATGGCAGTATAATTTATGGATGATATTGCAAAAGGTTATTAAATTTCATAAAATGAAGAACTCTCATGATAAAACTTACCTGCCTACCTCAGGATTGTATCCTATCACATAATATGTAAGAGATGTCCAAACCACAGATTCCAGCAGTGAAAGAGGAAGTTTCAGTATAAATGTGGAATTGCATAAGCCCAAGCAGGGTAAAAGTACAGCTCCTTTTGTTTATAGAAGGCCATGAGCCTTGAAACGGTCATTGCCAATTCCAGGTATCCATCGGTGAGGAGGATAACTAGCGCGTAAAACAGAGAGCCCATATAGTAGTTGGCATGAAATGCATCTATTCCCATCTGAGTCCGCAAGTATACAGTCATAGTGATAAACGCAACAAAAATGAGCTGCATGATGAAACAACATTAATTAACTTCTAAATTTCCTTTATACACATGGAATCAGGGAGATAGATTAGAAACTAGATTATAATTGGCATGAATATTGAAAGAGATATATAATAGCTTCTGTAGATGTATGAGAGCTTATTCTGACCTGTACTGATTTGAAAACATAGATAAAAGAATTTCTCCTCACAAGAAGAAGTTCCCTTGCCATGCATGCTCTAAGAAGTTCCCATTTGGACAGAGAGTACACGTTTAAAGGAAGAGCATTTTTGTGGCTTTTGGACCTATCAAATATGTCTGAAAGCTCCTGATCTAGCTTAATCCCACAAAAAGATTCTTTGAACGTTTTACAGAACATATCAACCGATGTGTAACGGTGTGGTAGCTCAGGATGCTGCCAATATTGTGCTTGGTCTTTTCTAGATATAACCTGCATGTCAGTAGGCAACATAACAAAAGGTCAATAAAAGAAGCTAACTTGTAGTGCACAATCTGTTTAGTTTTTACTACCTCTTGGAGGAAATCGGAAACCCCTTTTCTTTCAGGACACCTGAATCCACAATCCTCAAAAAACTTCAGAGCTTGATCACGAGGGCCTTGGTACATAATTTTCCCTTCAGCCATCAGAATAAGGTCATCAAAAAGATCATATGTTTCTGGCGCAGGCTGAAGAAGCGAAACCAGTATAGTGGCATCTGTTAAAAGTGCTAGTTGCTGAAGACGAAACAATCTGAAAGGCCGTCGAACTGTTCAAGCCATTTGTAATTTTGTCCATTAATAGAGCTTTATTTGGGCCAACAGTCATCTCCGCTGTACAATTTTACCAGAAAGTTGACTTGTCAGATAAGATTTTGGGATCTCAAGTGTCAAGCTCTGAAATGACGGTGAAACATCGTTTCTCCAATCAAATAGAAGTTTATTCTTTGAGATTTGCTGCATCTGCCAGCATTGTCTTTCTACTACCTGTAGTCAATCCCTTCTTTTGACCCCCTGATATGCCTCTTCCCATGGGATCTCCCACCAATGTGTCTGACAGATATCCAGCCCTAGGATCTGTGAAGAAGAGATAGAAATAGAAGTTTCTGTTGAACATTTGAGGTGCAACAAACTAATTAACTGTCAAATCAGTCAAAAGAACTTACTTTTAAAATATAGTCTGTCTGAAGGTACTTTTAAGTCCTTTGAGTGCAGTTGCTTGGTAAACAAGGCATGATTATTGTCTACACAAGTACTAGAAGTGGCAAATAGTAGTAAGCAATTTATGCAGTTCGGTGAATGTGATTTACGTCCACCTGATAAGTCATAAAAGAAATGGGCTACAAGCTAAGCATATTTCTTTTTTTTCACAACAAGCTCACATCGAATTGAAAAACCTCCGCACGTTAAATACTTTTCATTAATCCAATGTATCAAGTGAGACACAAGCCTAAGAACAGGTGGATGACCCAAACATGGGACTGTTTGAACTAGTTGTCTGGGAATTTAAACCTGTGTTTCTTGCCTGTGCCCCACATACATTTCCATTCCTTAACCAGGTAGCCAATGTCGTGATTTTAATGATTCGTGTTTCAATAGAGTCTGTAACTATTAACCACACTGGTTTTACCACACTCAAACAAAGTGGAACTTCCAGTAACCAGGCTAAGAACCAATTAGTACCAATGTTACATCATGGCCATCCCAGTGATCAAAGATTGCTTTCACTACAAAAAAACTGTAATTTAGCTACAATATATTTGCGACGACAACAGTATCGTCGCTAATTAGCGACAACAAAAGGCAAATAGTCGCTAATTGGCGACGAAATTAGCGACCAAGTTAATTTCGTCGCCAATTACCGAAAATAGCGACGGCAACAGACAATTAGTCGCTAATTCGTCGCTAAATGGCCACGAGATAAAGATGTCGTCGCCAATTTGCGACGATCACGCTTTTCTGTCGCTAAATAGCGACTACATTCAGCGACGGCATTTTTATCATAGCTAAGTAGCTACGAAAATACTTGGTAGTCGCAAAAACACAGTTTAGCGACGCATCGTAATTACTTCGTCGCTAATGTGATCTAATGTTACATTTTACGTTTCTAGGTTTCTGGACAGTTTAGCGACTAAGTTGTCGCAATCTCGTCTCAAATTAGCGACGATATTAGTACCGTCACTAAATAGCTACTATATTTACCTACGACTTGTGTTTAGTCGCTGAATAGCGACTATCTTTAGCGACGATTTAGTTTATTAGTCGCTATTTAGCGACGAAGTAAACATATTTCGTCGCTAAAATATAGCTTATATCAGCAACAAAACAGACGATTCATTCATTTCGCAACACTCGATCTCTTCTTCCTCTCTGTCTGAACGAGAGCCCGACGCCTACTTGGAGTAAGTACAAGTTACCTGGAGGTGGAGATGCGTATGCTTTAGCGAAGAAATCGGAAAAGCTTAAGGGAGTGAGAAATTCGCGATTGAAGAAATCGCAAAAAATACACCATTGTCCCAACTTGTTTAATTTCAAGGTAAGTTATTTCTTCTTTCAATTTGACTGATATTTCTGTCTATTACGCGTTGTTGTGTTGCCGTTATACGTTGTTGTTTACACGAGATTGATTTCAAGCCTAATATGGGGTTAAACGACTCGGATACATGTGACACCCCCCATATGTTTGTTAAAATACCGTAATGAATCTTGACATTTGTTGAGTCGGGTTTTCATCGTAGGCATCATGGAAGGAGATAGGTCTTGGATGTATAATAAGAACTTACCTAGGCGTGGAGGATTAACCGATGAGTTTCGTGCTGGGTTGGAAAAATTCATGGCGTTTGCTAGTTCACAAGTTGAATACATGAACGGAAGTAAGTTAAGGTGTCCGTGCAAAAAATGCAAAAACAGTAAATTCCAAGAATATGATATCGTTCAAGAGCATCTTTATAGAAACGGTTTCACTCCGAATTACTACAATTGGACTTGCCATGGTGAACCATTTATGTCTCCCGAGGAATATCGCAATACTCACCAATTGCCTTGTGTACGGGAAGAATGTAGTAGTGCTAGAGATGAATTAAATACATATCAGAGAATGGTGCTTGATGCAGCTGCTCATAATTTTGGATGGGAAACGAACCAAACTAGCACCCATGAGCATGGAAGCTCCAGTCATACATCACAGTTTGACAATTCTGGTGACACAACATTTGAAGAAAGTGTGTGCCATAAATTTCGTGACGTGTTGAGTTCAGCGGATGAACCTTTATGGGGAGGTTGTGACAACCACTCAACGCTATCGGTCACGGCAAGAATGCTAAGTATTAAAGCCGAGCATAACGTGTCAGAGAACTGCTTCAATTCTTTTGTGGAAATAATGCGTGAAGCATTACCCCGTGATAACAACATGCCGAGTTCCTTTTACGATATGAAGAAGTTAGTGCATGACCTGGGTCTTCCGGTTGAGCGGATTGACGTCTGCATCGCAGGGTGTATGTTGTATTGGAAAGAATATCAATCTGCTGAATCTTGCAAGTTTTGCGGTGAGCCTAGATACAAGGTTCAAAGGAGGCATGGTGGTAACCATACACGTAGACCAGTGAAGCAATTGTTTCATCTGCCGTTAATTCCTAGATTGCAAAGGTTGTTTGCGTCTCGAGCTACTGCTGAACACATGAGTTGGCACGCAAACCATGAAACTGAAGAGGATATGATGTGTCATCCTTCCGATGCATACGCCTGGAAACATTTCGATAGAACATACCCAGATTTCGCTATGGAGCGACGCAACATCAGGCTAGGTCTATGTAGTGATGGGTTTGCCCCCTTTGGTAAAACCGGAAAAAACTATTCATGCTGGCCAGTCATATTAACGCCGTACAATCTCCCTCCTGGCATGTGCATGAAGACACCTTATATGTTTCTGACATTGATTGTGCCCGGTCCGCATAACCCGAAGAAGATGATAGACGTTTACATGCAACCATTGATTGAAGAGTTGCAACAACTATGGAATGTTGGTGTTCCAACCTATGATGTTTGCACCGATAAAACATTTCTATTGAGGGCTGCGCTTCTTTGGACGATAAATGACTTCCCAGCTTATGGAATGTTGTCTGGGTGGAGCACAGCCGGCCTGTTAGGATGTCCGATTTGTATGGAGAAATCAAAGTCGTTCCGATTAAAACATGGTAAGAAGGCGTGTTACTTTGATTGCCACAGACAATTCTTACCGATGAATCATCCATTTAGAAGGAATAAGAAAGAGTTCGTCAAAAAAAGGATTGAAAGGACACCTCCACCAATGAGGTTGACCGGTTATGAACTTTGGGAACGAGTCCAAACCTTCCCGACCGTTGTTGAAGCCCCGCAATGCATACCTCATTCGTATGGTTCTACGCATAAATGGACAAAGCGCAGTATATTTTGGCATTTACCATATTGGAAGACCCACTTTGTTCATCATAACCTTGACGTCATGCACATAGAGAAGAATGTTTTTGAGAATGTCATCAACACGGTGATGGACGTCCCTGGCAAAACAAAGGACAACCTAAATGCAAGAAAAGACTTGCGAGACATTTGTGATCGGCCGACTCTAGACGTGGAGCCAAGCAGTATTGGTCCAAAGCCAAAAGCAGTGTACACGTTGACCAAGGAGCAGCGACGTGCAGTCTTAACATGGTTGAAATCTGTCCGATTTCCTGATGGGTATGCTTCAAACATCGGGAGATGTGTTGATTTGAATGCATGTAAGTTGTCAGGTATGAAAAGTCATGACTGTCACGTCTTTATGGAGCGACTACTTCCAATAGCCTTGAAGGAATTTCTGCCAAACTTCGTGTGGGGTGCTCTTACTGAATTGACGACTTTCTTTCATGATATTTGCTCGACAATGTTACGTACATCACACATGGAGAAGCTGGAGAAAGATATTCCAATCATCATGTGTAACTTGGAGCGGATATTCCC
The DNA here is from genome assembly GCA_031216235.1 of Syzygium jambos. Lineage (NCBI taxonomy): Eukaryota > Viridiplantae > Streptophyta > Magnoliopsida > Myrtales > Myrtaceae > Syzygium > Syzygium jambos. The sequence continues at coordinate 21,650,704 of CM062221.1, read as the reverse complement.
CCCATCGTTCTTTGATTCAATGGAGCATCTACTAGTTCATTTGCCATACGAAGCAAAACTTGCAGGTCCCGTCCAATTTCGATGGATGTACCCATTTGAGAGGTAACAATGTTTTTCATTTTGTATAGATATGAAACTACCTATCAACGATGTTTAACTAAAATGTCGTTTTCCATATAGGTTTTTGTATCATTTGAAGAAAAAAATTAAGAATAAGGCATGTGTGGAGGCTTCAATTTGTAATGCATACATTGTTGAAGAAGTGACTACATTTGCATCATACTACTTTGAGTCGCACGTGCAATGCAAGAGGCGGAGACCAGGACGAAACGACGAGGGACCACTTGATTCGGATTGTAACTCATTCTCCATTTTCAATTATCTTGGTCGACCAAGCGGCGTATGTAAGTTACGTTATATAACGGGGGAAGAAATGCATGCAGCCCACACATACATTTTATTGAATTGTCCAGAAGTGGAGCCATACTTTCAGTAAGCATTTCATATTAGACCTCACAATGTGAATGTATATACACATTTATTGTGTCTAACCATTCGCTAATAAATTATTCTATCTTGGCTCAAATCGAACAGAATGTTTCGGGCATCCATGTCAGGAGTATCGCCTGATGAGCTTGATCGTTTGTGCAATGACCATTTTCCAGCATGGTTTAAAAATTATGTAAGATCGACGTGAAGTGTTAACTTGTAGTTTTCATCAAATTTTGATATTACTGCATACTCTATGTATACGTACATATATGAATAACTTATTCATATGTGTCATTAGGTTCACAATAATCATGGCATGATCGAGAATGAAGGGTTGTTATATCATCTGTCATTGGGTCCAAAAGCAATAGCAAGAACTTGGCCAGCATATTTTGTCAACGGTTATAATTTTCACACGCAAGAATATGGCAAGGGAAAGGCCACGATGAATAGTGGCGTCTGTGTTCGATCTGGGAGCAGTTTGATGGAGGCCTTTTACGGCTTGTTGGATGCTATCATACAGGTAGAGTACCCTGGTCCACCATTGGCCGTTACGTTATTTAAATGCACGTGGTTCGACCCTATCAAAGGAATGAGGGTGCATCCGAAGTTTAATTTGGTTGAAGTTAATCACAAGAGAAAATATATGAAATACGAACCATTTGTACTAGCACAACAAGCAATTCAAGTCTATTACGCATCATATCCGAGCTTGAAACAGGACAAAGTTGAGTGGTTGGCAGCATGTCAAATCAAAGCGCGAAAAAAGATCGAACAACACTGGAAAGATACAGCATATCAGCAAGAGGTCGTTCTGCACACAGCTGAACCTTATGAATATAATATTCCATCTTTACAAGACCCACATGGAGCATTGATCGATGTTGATGCAAGTGAAGTTCGTCAATCGAACTTGCATCATAGTGTTGAAGAAGATGAATTTATCACTGATGATGACGAGGACACTGATGAGGAAAACGAGGACACCGAAGACGAAGACGAGTTTTATGATCATAGTGAAGATGCAGAAGACGACGATGATCATGACAACGACGAAGATGACAATGACAACGACTTTGGGTTTTGAAACTTTTACCATTCTTCTTTATGACATGTATAACGTATTTTATTGTTTATTGTGTTATAATTAATATTCAGTATATACGGTATATATGATAATATTATTTATGAATCAGGTGTATTTATATATAAATATATAATAATGTAATTAGGTGTATTCTGTAAAAATTAGCGACAATTTTGTCGCTAAAAAAGTCACTAATTAGTGACGGCGACGCACAATGTCGTCGCCAAAAAAGGCCGAGAGCTATAAAATTTGCAATGTGGTACATCTTTAGCGACAAACCATAAACAATAGTCACTAATTAGCGACGGTCATACCCTTGTCGTCGCCAAAAGTGGCCGAGAGCTATATATTTGGTATTCGGTTCGACATTAGCGACGGACCCTGTTCTTGTCGCTAATTAGTGACGGAGACGTGCTCGGTCGTCGCCAAAAGTTACCGAGAGCTATACAATTTGCATTCGGGGACATCATTAGCGACGGATCACATATCTTCGTCGCTACTTGGTGACGGGGAGCTCATATAGTCGCTAAAAGTGAAATTTTAGCGACGGATACGTGCTCGGTCGTCGCCAAAAGTTACCGAGAACTATACAATTTGCATTCGTGACATCATTAGCGACGGAGCACATATCTTCGTCGCTACTTGGTGACGGGGAGCTCATATCGTCGCTAAAAGTGAAATTTTAGCGACGGAGACGTGCTCGGTCGTCGCCAAAAGTTACCGAGAACTATACAATTTGCATTCGTGACATCATTAGCGACGGAGCACATATCTTCGTCGCTACTTGGTGACGGGGAGCTCATATCGTCGCTAAAAGTGAAATTTTAGCGACGGAGACGTGCTCGGTCGTCGCCAAAAGTTACCGAGAGCTATACAATTTGCATTCTGGGACATCATTAGCGACGGAGTACATGTCTTCGTCGCTACTTGGTGACGGGGAGCTCATATCGTCGCTAAAATTGAAATTTTAGCGACGATGCTGTCGCTGATTGGTCGCCAAATGTTGCCGCGTTATGGATTTGATTCAGGCGTTTTAGCGACTACTTGGTCGCTATACCGTCACTAATTAGCGACGGAGGTTTTTAATTGTAGCCAATTAGCGACGATTCGTGGCTATGCCGTCGCTGAATCACGATAACCTAAGTTCGAAATCGATTTTGCCCATTCTGTCTCTCTCTATCTCTCCTCTACTCTCGCTCTCCCTGTGACCTTCCGACGCCGCTCGATCGCCCGCCGCCGCTCGTCTGGCCTCTCGCCGCCGCTCGTCCGCCCGCTCCCCGCCGCTCGTCCACCCGTTCGGCTGCCCGCTCCCCGCCGCTCTCCCTGTGACCTCAGAAAGAACGACGCTAAACCCAGATCATACGTTGTTGCTTGAGAGAGGAGCGAGTCGCCAGCTCTCCCCTCGCCGTCCGAAATCAACCGTGGGTCTAGCACGGCGTCGCTTCCTCGCCGGCGTCGCAGCGGAGCTCAAGCGAAGCCTCACTGTTCAGGTCTCTCTCTCTCTCTCTCTCGATGATACGGCTTACGTTTGAGGTTTCTGGTTTGCTGTCACGACAATATCCAAAGTATTACAATTGCATAGAGTCTGGAACCAGTTCCGAATTCACCCGGCTCGATATCATTGCGTCTGTGAAACATCTACAAGTTTAATGGGTCTAACTGGCTGTTCGTTTGGCTGACTCTTCACCAGATCAACGATATGAATTTGATCTGGTCTCAATCATATCTTACTGCTGAATAGACTGAAACAAATACATTGGCGCAAAAATGATTAAAGAGTTCCTGAAGTAAAAAAAAAATTGAGGAGCGAATCATATTTTATAGCTTTGCGTAGGATGAGTTGGCATCATTTGGCCAATTCTTTATCAAAATTTTTTAACACGGTTCGTCTATAAGAGGATCATGCCGCCATTTTTCAATATGACAAAAGTTTTCCTTCATCTAAGCTCGGGAAGAATTTTAGACTGTCATTATGATTATAATTTAAAATTTTTCAAGGGCAAGGAATCTAATAAACAACAAGGACAAATATATCTGCAGTTTTGTCTTTTGGAAGTGAGTATGGTGGAATCTTCATCCGTTTATTCTTCGTGCTAATCTTTCTGAATGTGAATTATGCTCTCCTGGTGGATTATATTTCTTTTTATATGACTCCATTAGATTTATTGTCAATAATGGTATAAACGAACTGTAGTTTTCAATGCTGGTTTGGTGCTGTTCATTCCTACTTATGTTGGTGCAAGAGCACAAGAGGGTCGTTTTCCTAGCAGGCACAAACATCATCATATTACTCGAAAGAGCACTCCATAAGTCTTTGTCAACGGTTGCTGTCATCTTTTCCCTGCTGTTTCACACTTAAGTACATCCTGCATCCACAATGCGTGTGTATATAGAAATTGTTCCTCACATTCAAATACACACATTAGTAGCTTTTTATTATTATTTTGTCATCTTCAAAACATTATAAGAAATTTTTTCGACGAAAGCATGGTAAAATTATAAATTTGGCTTGACTAGATGTTAATGCACATGTAATGTGGTTGTCACTATGATTTATTTCATGCTGCGGTATCAGCATGGCCAGAAAGAACTTGGGAAGTCATCTCTGCAAGTATGTCCTCTTCTTAACAGATCTCAAACATAGCTGGCATAATGTGTCGGCTGAAGCATATTTGCTCATGCTTCATAGAGCTACATCAAAGATACCCATTTGGCTTCTATCATCCTTTTCCTTTGTTTGGTTTGGATTTCATGAGGAGATGCCTGCAACCTCTATTTGGCAATTGTTTATGAAATGAAATTTCCATGTAGTTTAGACGACAAAGTACCCACCAGATGATCCACTGCTTGACCAGTAATGCTATTAATCACAGCAAAATGATTTTATCTGCCTTCACACCAGAAGAACGCTTGGTTTGGTCTTTTGATTTATCTGTTATTATTTAGAATTCAAGATCCGCAGTTATAGCATAGGCAATTTATCCCAGGACCGGAACATTGAAAACTACTGCAGGAGAATCAGAGGCCCAAAAAATTTGTTATGTGTCATTAAGACGGTCTTCATCAGCTATTTGCTTATTGTGAAGTACATTAAAACAAAATGGTTTATTTTGTAACGTTGTTTTCCTTATGCAGGAAGAAGAACAATATTTACACACTGCAAGAAAAATGGTAAGTTTTTAATTGGGTTATAAATCATTTCTACTTGGTAAATAAATTGTTCTAACTAGTTTGTTTTTCCAATGTGCACCAGCGTCCAAATCAGAAAAATAACAACAAGGGTAAGGGTAAGGCTGCTGATCAACCGACGGTCTATACACGTGGACGGGCCAGAGGAGGGCGTTCAATGGCAGTCGTGATCAGGCCGGTCGACGAGGCTAGTCCCCCTCGACGGACCTTCGTGCCCACGCCCACTTGGGTCGATACGCCCCCCACAGAACCGCAGCCTCAACAGGAGGAAGACGAAGGAACGGAGGAGACTCAATCTGAGGGCGAGCCTTTGATCACGGCACGATCATCGGTAGGCCAAGCGTCGACACCGCCAAGCGCCGAAGATGCGGATGACAATTGGGTCATCGATGATGAAGGGAGGAGGCGGATAGAACCGTTAGGAGACTCGTAAGTACAATTTGATGAAAGTGCATAATTTTTTGTTATTAACTGTATAGGCTAGATTTTCTTATGTTTTTGAGATGTTTTATGTATTTTTTATGTTTAACAATGCAGCTTCTACAGAGCTACGGTAGTCCTGCGGGACTGGTATCGTATGATCAACAATTTTTGGCGTGGGCCATATACATGCATTACGCAAGCGCCGGAGGAAGATAGGAGAGTATGGTGGCGAGAGTTTGAGGTAAGTGTAAGATCGGTTTGTTAGTGACATTTCTAAAATGTATTGGTAAATTGAGTTAGCGTTTTTTTTTTTGTGCAGCGCAAGTACTATTGGGACAGATCTATGGATAGCGAGGTTAGAAGAATTTTAAACAAGAAGGCCGGCGATCACATGCGAAATGTGATGAACAAGGCGAAAACCACTCAGAGGCAGCCGGCTTGGATGGACGATCAGTCATGGAGGGAAATCCATAGAAAGTGGGCTAGTGAGGAGCATAAGCGCGCCAGCGAGAGGAATAAAATTAATCGAACTTCCAGTTCCAGAGAATCTGGGATTGGGACGTATGCCGGCGGCTCCATCACAGTTGCGGAGCACAAAAGGAAGATGGTAAGTATTGTCAGATTGTCAATTTATTCCGTTAATAGATTGTATGACTAGTTCGAAGTCCGTTGTGTATGTTAGGCGAAGGTGTTGGGAACGCCGCCCAGCTTCTCACAAACGTATGAGCGGACCTTCATGAGAAAGGACAAATCATTCGTCAGTGGCACGGCGAAGGCCGTTAAGGTATGTTCGAACTTGATGATTTTATAGCAGATTAGTTGATTGTGATGCATGCCTAGTAACTTTTAAAGTCTGTACGTAGGAAAAATTTGATGAAATGCTTGCATCTACGGCGGGTGTCGGGGGTAGTGGCAGCGGCGAGGGTACAGAAGGGACGTCGCCCTCGATTGAAATGTCGCAGGCCGAGCAAGAGAAGCTGTGGTGGCAGGCATCTGCAGCAGTGAAGAAAGGGAAGGTGTACGGGTTGGGGTCGTTAGCCCGGGACAGCATGAAGTCGGTAGGCACATCTTCTGCTGGAACGAGTTCAAGGCGCAGCGCAAGAGAGAGTGAGCTGGAAAAAAAAGTGGAAAACCTCGAGAATCAACTTGCAGAGAAAGACGAAAAAATGAAGAAGATGGAGGAGAGACTAGATGCCATAGATGCCAGAGATGAGGCAATGCGCCTCATGCAACAACAATTGAGTATGCTATTGAGACAACAGCAGGGTCAGCATTCGCAGCAAGACGATGAGGATGAAGCAGCCGAGCAGACTGGACTTCCACCGGCACCCCCACCCGATGAAGACCATGAAGAGTAGATACATTTGCTGAACATTTTTCATATGTACGAATGATAATTGTTTAGATACATTTGCTGAACCTTTTTGATATGGGTACTTTTCTTAGATATTTACTTTTTGCTTCTATATTTCGTTATGCGTTGAATGTTATGACTTATCAGGTAGAACTGAACAAAAAACGAAAAAAAATATTAATCGTTCAAACAGCTTTAGCGACGCTACGATCTACTATCGTCGCTATTCTGGACGATTTAGCGACGAACATTAGCCTTTGTCGCTAAATGGCGACGAATCGGCGACTACCTTGTCGCTAAAGTGGCCGAGTGATACCATTTTGCATTCGGGACAACGTTAGCGACGGACAATCTAATCGTCGCTGTTTAGCGACGACCATTAGCTTTATCGCTAAATGGCGACGAATCGGCGACTACCTTGTCGCTAAAGTGGCCGAGTGATACAATATTGCATTCGGGACAAATTTAGCGACGGACAATCTAATCGTCGCTGTGTAGCCACGACCATTAGCCTTTGTCGCTAAATGGCGACGAATCGGCGACTACCTTGTCGCTAAAGTGGCCGAGTCATACAATTTTGCATTCGGGACAAAGTTAGCGACGGACAATCTAATCGTCGCTAATTAGTAACGGAAGAACACATTGTCGTCGCCAAAAGTGACGGTAGATGACAGTGTCGTCGCTAAAAGTGGCCGAGAGCTATAATATGCATTCGGGACGTCATTAGCGACGGGGGATAGAGTTATCGCTAATTGGTGACGGCAGTAGACATTGTTGTCGCTAAATATGCGATACTGAGTTCCATGCATGCTGGACATTTTTGCGACTACAAGAGAAATATCGTCGCAAAAATTTGCGACGATCATACTCTTGTAGTCGCTAAAATATTAGCGACGCCAGGTGTAGTTCGTCGCGAAATGGCGACTAATGGTTTGTCTAGTCGCTAAGTTGCGATATCTGAGTTTTGCGACAGATGTGTTAGCGACGAGACAATTTGTCGCTAATTAGCGACGAATTGCCATATGTTTCGTCGCTAATTTTAGCGACATGGTTTTTCGCAACGAAATTTGGTTCGTCGCAAAAGTCGTCGCTAAAAAATTATAGCGACGAAAATTTGCGCTTTTTCGTCGCTAATTGTCGTCGCTAAAATGCAGTTTTTTTGTAGTGTTTCTTAACTAGGCAGCAACCCTCTGTTAATCAATGCTCAACATTTACAAACTACAACTTGTAGTGCAGAGAAATCTGTTTATATCCCCTTTTATATAATATGGTGCGAAAGTCACAAACTTGTCTTCCAATAGAACAACCAAACTATAATTTGCAACTTCTCAGCTTCTAGGAAGGATTCAATACTGACATTGAAATTGGCTTTTTTCCAGAGACAAACCAGGAGACTCAAATTGCACGTAGAGAGAAGAAAGTTGGAGAATGTCACTAAAGGTACCTTCGTGTAAGTATCTATATCAAGATCTGGAAAGATTCCTGCCCCCTTCTCCCTTCTGATGATATCCATCATCATATCTTTGCAACCAAAAAAACGAAAATATCTTCGCTTGACACAGTTTCCAAGTGACAGATCTACGGTCACTTTCAAGGATGTTCACCTTCTCTGCTTCCAACACCTTCACAATGGGACTTCGAATTCCCGAGATTTTAATTTAACTCATCATCAAATCCCTCAAAAGGCCATTAATTTTTTCACGCAAAGTTGGCAATTTTACCGAAAATCGAGAAAGGAGACTGAAAAGAACCGCAAAGACAAGTATAGGCAAACAAGAGCTATTGCATGAAGAATGGGAGCATTCAGACAGGACAAGTATCGTATTTAATAAATGAAATCATACAAGTGAGTTATGGATTTATTATAAATCAAAACATAACTTCAAAATAAAGTAAAAAGTAAAGTCATACTCGATAGCACAACATATTAACTAAATTTACTTTAAAAAACACACACATTCAAAAGCATTTAGAAAGTTTATGAATATTATAAATGATGGTAAGGAATAATTATGATCATAGGATTTACATAATCAATTCTCCTAATATTTGATGGAAAAACATCTCTATTTAATAAAGCGGCATCTAAATTGTAGCGCGTTTTATTAAGAATGAAGCAAAAACAATACTTATAAAGAGTAGAAGGCATCTATCTTCATTTATCTAGTGTCCTAAGTTTCAAATTTTCACATATAATCCACTCAAATTGCACGCAGGGTAGAAGTTAAAATGGGGCTCTATGAAGGTAGTTCTAAAGACCCACAAATGCTTTTGGGTGCAATTTTTACAAGTACGAAAGCAATTCAAAGAAAAGCCTACAAAATGTTACCATGGACTGTGTGATTTGGTCCGGTACTGTTTTTATATTGCTTATGTTACTTTTACGGTTTCCATTGCTATTTGCCGTCCATATCTACATTTTTTTTATTGACTATTGATCGGTTGCTTTTCGCTCTTTCACACGAATATGCCTCTTCATGTGCAATATGATTATCATGAGGCATGATCCATCCTTGAAGTCTATTTTGAGGTTTCGTATATGTTCTATTTTGTTGAGCTTCGATTTCATCTTGTAATTACCTCTTAGGCTTTAGAAAGCAGCATTGTTTTTTATGACATTTTGCGGTTCGTCTAATCTACTTGATCCCTGAGGCACATAGGGGTGATAAGGTTTTTTGTACAAAAAAAAACGTTAATACCACGAAAAACCCCAAACTGGTATACCTATGACAAATTTATCCCAAACAAATTTTTTTACCATAAAAAACCTAGACTTGTACACATGTGATAAATTTACCAAAAACTAATTTTTTTATCACAAAAAATCTTAAACTTATACGTTTGTGACAAATTTATCATCAGTTAAATTGAATTAATACCACAAAAAATCACAAACTGGTATATCTGTGACAAACGGAGGGTAAAATTTCAAATTGGTATACCTGTCAACTACCATGTGTAATCAAACTCAAAAATTTGACAGTAGAATTTAACAGAAACTAACGGAGAGTAAAATTGTCAAAGATATGCCATTTGTGGTTTTTTGTAGTCAAAAAATTAATTTGGGGTAAATTTATCGTAAGTGTCCCAGTTTGAGATTTTTCATGACATTAACCCAAAAAATAAAAGAAGTGTGTGAAAGGATTTGGCTTGGAATTTGGATGATCAAATTTGGCTTCTTTGAAAGGATCGACTTATTTGTTTCATAAATTCTTTTCGTGATTTATCTGGCTATGCCGGGTCATGTTTAAAAATCTGGATGTTGTTCTTCAGCATTAGGAAACTTTATATCAAATATTTATAAGTCCGATTGAGAGATTCTATAGCCCCGGATAATATATTTTTGAGAATTACAAATATGATAGTAATTGAGAACCTGGCTGTGCTGATTGTTATATTGTATCATTGATTTGCATAATCTCTTAATCGCTTGAATGCGCACATCAAGGATTGCAGGCATTCCACTCGTTCCATTCGTTCAAACATGAATATAAATGGATATCCAGAGGATTCCGCTCTACTTCTCCATAGCAATATTGAATATGTTTTGTTCTTCGAGAAGTATATACAATCTTCTTAGAAGGAAATTTGTATTCGCATTAATATTGTACAATTCACTAGTTTGCTAAGAGATAACTGCAATTCTAAAACTTGTTACAAAAGTTAAAACTTAGAAAGTGTAATCAAGTTATAAATTTGTCAAATTGGTCCAATCAATATCTTTTATTGATTGCACTTTTTCAAAGTTTTAGAACTTAGATTGCACATTTTGAAATTTTTAGGACCCAAATGCACTTTCGTGACTTCTCTATTATCCCGTGTTATAGCTACTCAGATTGTCTCCTTTTGATTTGCAGTGATAAAAGGATAAATAAGATGTGTCTATTTTCATTGCATGCAAGAATGACTGGATGCGGGGCTGTGACTTTGTATGAATAGATAATAACAACATTGTACCGGTATAGATAATTGATATAATTCATATGATAGAATGTTTCCTTTTGTATAAGGATGCTACAATGGGAACTAATTTCCGAAGTAATCCGACTAAAATGTTTGTTAAGAAAACATAGGCAATTGTCTCACCAGACAATTGATTGTCCTTCCCCGACGGGAAAATAGCAGTGCAATTCCTGTCCACAAATGAGGCAGGAGTTGACCTTAGTCCTCAAGATTGGCAGAATGCAATTGGCATGATATGTGTGTCCACAATCGAAATTGGCCCTTTCTTCTGTATGCTTGCACTCATCCTACAAAGTAAGTGATATACAAGAGTAAGAATAGGCAGTAGGTAGTGAATCGAAGTAATTGGACTTAGAATGAGCGGCACAAACCGAGCAGATAGCACAAACCACCGGTTCTTCGCCCTTCTTTGCCAAATAGTCCTCATCAGTTGTTCCCTTTTCCATCTGTTCTTTAACTTTTTTTATACATTCGCTCCAATAATCCGTGTAGAATCTGCAATTGCATCTTTGACTTTAGCTATCGCCTCAAAATTCTAATTGAAATATGTTTCCGCTCATAATTATTTTGGCTAAGAGTTGAATGAATTCAGTTCAGTGTAGATAGAAGTAAATAAATGGCTACGATCAAAGAGGGGATGGCTTAAAAAGCCTCGACATAAGGCATTAAAGAATTGCATAATTAATGAAACTAAAAGTAGTTTTAAGGAGGAAGACATGACAATGACAATGATAGGAAGCGGAGAAATTTTACATGGTGGGGGACTTTTTGAAGTGTTGGATCCGCGAGGCAACTGATTTCTACCAGCTTGTGGAGTGTGAAATTAGATACCCAGAATTCCATTGGTAATGGCTTTGGCTGCAACAACAAAGTCAAGAGATAATCGATGAGTATTTCATGGTTAGTGCATCCTCAACCAATCCTAGTTCGCCAAAATTGATGAGGAAAAAACAAACAAAGTCGAGAGATAATCGATGAGTATTTCATGGTTAGTGCATCCTCAACTAATCCTAGTTCACCAAAATTGATGAGGAAAAAACAAACGCAATCTCAGTTTCATTGTGCATCGCAACCGTTTATTCTTCAATATTGATTAAAGAAAGAAGAACAAGAAGATCAACTTTACAAATTCAAGCGGCGGTGCAACATTCTCCTCCTCCTCTTGAGTTACCGTCATTGATTCTTCTTCTTCTTCTTCTTCTTCTTCTTCTTCTTCTTCTTCTTCTTCTTCTTCTTCTTCTTCTTCTTCTTCTTCTTCTTCTTCTTCTTCTTCTTCTTCTTCTTCTTCTTCTTCTTCTTCTTCTTCTGTTAGGGTGAATTGATTTTTATAGGTGGGCTGCCAATGTAATTCCATGCTCGTAACGAAAGTGGAAAATATCTTCCATTGTAACATCCTGAATTTTGACCCGTTATCGGGATCAATAAAGTGTATATTGATTCTCGTGTAATTTTAGTAAGTCTCGCCCGGAATTGATCAATCACGGGATACTAACCAAATAGGAAAGGCTAAATAGGATCAGGTACGTGGACCGAGAACCCGATCATGATGGAGTGCCGATTTCAATGAACGTCGAGGAAATATTTTGAACCAATGTAGGCCGATCTCAGGAAAATGACAGGTTGATATTGTCAGCGATGCACGATCGGATCGCGAGTGATTTCGCATGGCCGAAAGTGCGCCTGACAAAGGAAACCCGATTTTAATCCAAACGATCGTGACCTCAGGTGCTAGTGATAATTCCTCTCGTTCTCTCGATATTGAGACCCTCACGATTCGGACAATCTTAGGTCGATACGCGTAACACCTAAACAGCCGCCTGTTAGTGAGAAACCCTAAAACGACAAATCGAGTAAATTAGATCGCGATATTGGACCCGAACTTCGATATCAAAATTTCAAGGATAATTACGACTATTTTGCAAGACGGACGTCATTTTGGAGTAGCCATTTATGGTGGGGATGAATGCGGTTGGAAACTGAAGATTTGACAGAAATTGAGAAAAGGACGATTTTGCCCCTGTGGACACCGAGGCCGAATTCGGAGGCCGTTTGAAGTTATTTTTCGCGGCCAAGGTCATTTTGGGGTAGCCACGCTCATTTGGAGTGATTTTGGACAAAAAGTGGAATTTTGACAAAAATTGGAAGATAATATTATTTTATTCCCGGAAACTTCGCAGACGATTTTCGAGGGCTTAGAAAGTGAATTTCGCGATTCCGACTCTGGATTATGTCTCACATGAATATTTAGGACCGGTATGAGCGAAAATTGAAATTTCGGTTCGGGATGGAAAAATGACGGAAATGCCCATAGCCCATTTTTATTTAATTCCGAATTTTGGGGCAATTTTGGGATTTAATCAAGGTTGGTTAAGGTTAACTAGGCTTGGTTAACCATGGTTAAGGACAATTGACCATTTTGCCCTTGAATTATTGGATTAGAAGTGTTTCTAGCCCTTGGATGAGGGGTATTTTGGTCCAAAGGGCTAGGATTTTGACATGTGGACCCCACTAAGGGCTTTGTTGACTACCCCTTGACCATTCTCTCTCCTCAGCTCACTCTCTCTCCCCGCGTCTGCCTCTCTCTCCTCTCTCCCGATCGTCCTCAGCCGTTTCTCCCCTGCCGAACAGCTTCGCCGGCTGCTGGTCACGCCGGAAAGCAGTCCTCGCCGGAGCTGCTGGCCGCCAGCCGCCGTGTGTCGTCCCTAGGCGCCACCCCCAGCCTCATCGACCAACTTTCCCCCGCTCCCGTCGCCCGTAGCTGCTGTTCCAGCCGAGACATAGAGGACGCCGTCGCCGTCGCCGGGCTTGTCCCGCCGGGCCGCGCCGCCGTGCACCACCTCACCGTCCGGCCTCACCCTCACCGTGTCCCTCTCCTTCATCCTCAGCCCTCCCTCACCGGCGTTTCCCATGTTTTGGCCGAGAGGTGGTCGTGAGTCTCGCCGGAGCCGCCGTGTCCGCCGGCTTGTCTTTGGTGCGCCGCCGTCGATTGTACCGCTCGCCGGTAATCGGCCGCTCGCTCCCGTCGCCTCGCGTCGTTAATAGGCGAGTAAAATCCCTAATCCTTGAATTAGTCTAATTATGCATAATTAGGGGTTTAATTAGGAGGATTAGGCTAGATTAAGGCCTAATATTGTGCATTTTATGCATTGATTGATTAGGGGACCTAATTGGGTCTTAATGACATATTATGAGGTTGAATTGGAGCCAAATTAGTGGCTGTTTAGGGGTGGTCCATCATAGAACCGAATTTGTGTTAATTGCCTAATGTGGCCATTAAATGAATTAATGAGTATTGGCTTGAAATTAGACTTGTTAGAGGCCAATTGGGACTTGTTGAGGCATTGTGGAATGATGCCATGTCTATGGGTTTAATAATTGAGACTGGTTAGGCATGTTGAGTCTCAAATGGACTGGAACACGGTAATGTTGAGTTGTGGATTAATTGCCGATACTACGTTGATTGAGTGAGAAATTGCGGTTCAATGTGCTTGGTACATTGGGACATGGCAATTGGTGTGAGTCCCTTGATATATGAATTTCTATGTTGGATTTGAAGTGATTGAGAATGATTTATGACCATTGGGTCATGGCCTTCGGGTCGATTTATGCAATTGTGGGCCTTCGGGTCGGGCCTCCGGGTCGAATGATTTATGACCACTGAGTCATGGCCTTCGGGTCGATTTAATTGTGATGACCATTGGGTCATGGCCTTCGAGTCGAGTTAATTGTGATGACCATTGGGTCATGGCCTTCGGGTCGATTTAATTGTGATGACCATTGGGTCATGGCCTTCGGGTCGAGTTAATTATGATGACCATTGGGTCATGGCCTTCGGGTCGAGTTAACTGTTGATGACCATTGGGTCATGGCCTCCGGGTCGATTTAACTGCTTACGAGTTATAATGATATTGAAAGCCTAACCTGCAGGGCTGGAGTAGCAAAAGAATTAGGGCTGAGGGCCCGAATGATTTTAATGTGATTTAATTACTGGTTCAGTGATTCATGCATTTTATTTATCTCTGGAGGTGCACGTTAGCCTAGTTTAGGAATAGGAATTTTACTTGCTGAGTTTATCTCACGGTTGTGGTAAAAACCGATTTTCAGACCCCCGTCCATAAAATGCCGAGGAAAGCCCCTCTTTTTGGATTTCCGCAGCGGATTCAGCGAGATGTTAGTGTGCATCCCTGTGGAGACGGATCAGCATACGTTAGATATCTTTCTGTTGTGCATGTAAATGTGGAAGAGGCTTACAGCGACACTCAGGAGTACGTAGCCTGGTGTTATAGGGGAGCTGATGGCGTAACTGGACCTCCGATCATGACTTTTGATGTTCCGATAGACGTAAATGGCGTTATGATCCCCAAGATGGTGAGTGGCGAAATCTCTGATCCTCCAGCCTCCCTTAGTGTGAGTAGTGTAGGCGATACCGTGGATGGACCAATAGCCATGGACGAGGAGCAAGGAGAACAACAAGTGATAGCTGTCGATGCAAACCCGGAGGAAGACGAAGAGTTAAATCTGGAAGTAATAGGTGAGAATGCTGAGGCAGCCGGAGAAGTGGCAGAAGTTGGATCGGATGAGGAAATGAGATCGGAGGAAGACTCTTCTGAGGAATCTGCAGCACCATCCGATCCAAACTGGGAGCCTTAGAGTAGATCCCAGTGATAGGAGTCTAGACTAACCCTCTTTTTGAATGTAACCCTCTCCCAGATAGTTAGCTGATACCCCTAGGCCACCGATCCCTTTTTGTTTCGTGGCCCTTTGGTGTATTCTTTTTGTTGTAAATAAATAGTGTGTATAAGTTTTTAAAGAGTGTATATATGTTAGTATTATCTATATCATGTTGATGTCTATTGCTGCTCGTGGTTAAGTTATGTTTTTATGTCTGGGTGTATGTATATATATATATATATGTACGTCGTTTCCGTATGTGTTGCACTTTCTCTGATTTGGGTTTTCGGGTCGGTGATGCAAAAATCCTGGGAGCGTCGCACCTCAAGTCGACCTACGCGCGGATGTTCAGCCTTCGTGGGGTACGGGGCGTGACATCCATCCTGGTGGATTGGGATTTCTTTCTTCTTTTAACTACGACGGATGGAGTAGGTGCAAGCTATAAAGTCTCGCAATTTAGGAAAGATAGGGAACTTATGAGTATGTTATCTGACCGAAAATCCCAACCCATTGTGAATCATGAAATAAAATCATAATTCAAAAGTAAATTGAATCTCTAACCCTTTAAATTACGATTCCTTAAGTCTCGAACGCTTTCCATATTTGGATTAGAATCTTTCTAATCTCTGACCGGTTCAATCTTTCTTGTTTCAAAATTCTCTGATTCGAATCCCTGAAAGTGAAAAGGAAAGTGAAAAAAAATACAAGAAGAAGAAGGAAGAAAGAGAATTTAAAATAAGAAAAAAGAAAAAAGAAAAAAAAGTGAACCGACTGAAATATAATTGATTAATTTTGACAAAAATATATATATAATTGATTAAATGCGGGTAACAACTTGAAGTGGCAATATATATTTGAGACTTTAAGTGGTTATTTAAAAATAAAAACTACGTCCACACAAACTGTTTCGCCCTGAGCAACCAAGATTATAATTTTATTCTGCTTTACCATAAGGAGGACACTAGATAATAGATAGTAGACATGGCAAGGACTCAAAGTGTATCAATCGCAAATTACAATAGGGGAATTCAACTAAAATTAGTATTTTTGGTGGAGTCGAGAGAATTTTGGTGTAGAAACTAAAAATAAATAATAAATAAGCTAAGGATAGTGTCGGGAAGCATTAATGTTTCGGGTATTAAGATTTGATAGGAATGGCGGAAATAAATTAGCCATTACATTGGGTTGGTCGGTTTATGCAAAATTAATTTCTTGATCATATCGGCTTATGTAAGCAGACGTTTTCTGGGGGAAGAACTCGTCAAGCTTGTCGCCATTATATGAAATTTGTCCAGTGAGCTATCAGAAAATAGAGGGAACAGCATAGAATATCAAAGACAGATTAATAAGAGCTCACCGATGTTTTGACTGTAATTAATAAGCTTAGTTTCAACGTCAAATTCTGTGCCTTTAGCTAACCAATGACTACAAATTAGTTCTGCCCCAATTAGCTATTAAATGCAAAGAAGATCTGTGCACATCATATTATCTCTCACTTCTCAGCACCCAGCTTCAAGCACTTTCGTGAAATAGAATGGCACAATGTGCTTCAATATTTACTTAATAAAAACTTGCTGAGTCCACATCTGCAAGGACACTGATGTTAATTGTTCATATAAAGAGGAATTTGGATGAGCACATGTTCTCTTGAGCTTCATTCTGTCTTGGCTAATTCACCATCTGTAAGCCATACATGTTGTATGTTGGTATTGCTGTTAAGCCTAGTACAGTTTGACATAGACTTTCTTGAGCATAGAGCAAGCATAAACCTCGAGAGATTTGCTTAGAATCCCTGAAAGAGCCTTTAGAAAGGAAGTTTTCCCACATCCAGGAGGTCCAAGCAGTAGAGTCATTCTGTGGCCAGAAAAGGCACAATGAATATCATGTACTTTCATATCATTAAGCTGGTGATTCTCTCTATCATAGAACTGTTAGGACGATAACCAATCACATTAAAAAGTAGGTTATAAATATGACTACAGTTTCTAGCAAGTTTCTCGACCTTCATAAAGCTATTCACAGTGGGCAAGTACGGTGTAAATCGCCAAAGATTGACCCTTCTCTCATATATAAAGAATCAGGCCGCTCACAAATTTCATTGCTAGCTAATAAGTGGCTAGTCAGGTTTTGGTCACGTTTGGATCATTCATCATAAAAACTAAAGGTAGAAACAACTGCATAGTACCTAGTCCGGACATTAAATTGTGTGTAGGTGATACAAACAACTGTAGCTAGAAGTGAATGAAATAGTTGAAGACACTAATGCCTAAAGGTACAAGGGTAAGGCTCGATTTTCCAGAGATCATCCAGAGAGATTGGAAGAGATGAAACTGTAGACAAACCTTCCAGGCTTTATAATTCCACTGACACCCTTAACAATGCTGATTTTGGCCTTACGTAACTTTGAACCCGGCATTGCAGGAATAGCCTGTATAAAAGTTACAGTTTACTTGAATTAGTTAATTGGTAGGAAGCAGCAGCCGTTTAAGGTAATTTGACGTGATGCCTGTTGAAATTTTTCTGCAGCACACAGATTGGTTAGGTGTAGTTGAGTCTCCGTACAGAATAAAGCATATTACATGATGAGTGTTACAGCATCGGGAATGAAAGAATTGGTGTGGGAACAAAAAAACAGTGTTGGAAAATGAGAACATGGAGATATACATGGTTTTGCCGCACTTACCTACATATAGCCTCTAATTAGCACTAGTATTGATGAAAAAACTTATGAGAAATGATCAACCACACTTCTTTTACCTCTTCGAGGACTAATACCTTCTTAGCCTGATTTTATACTTGAATAAAGTACACGCATTTGTAGCCAAAGGAAAACTACAAGCGAGAGGACAGCAGTTAAGAACTTGCAAATATATGTGCTGATGGTATAGACTTTCACGTTCGAGAGTGGCTTACATTTTATTGGAGTCCTTGAATATATAGCTACTTTTCATTAACGGAGGATAGCAAGAAATCAAAAGGGATTTAGCAAGAATTCCTACAATCTACTTCACATGAAAGGTACTTACAGGAAGCATGCTGTTTAGAGAATTCCAGAGAGTGGGCAGCGGCTTTCCTTGAACTATCTCACAGTCTGCTCTTGAACTATCTCACAGTCTGCTTCAATACATAAATTCAGATATCTGACTCTATGGTGGGCAATTTGACACCAACCCTGCAGAAAGCAGTTCGACAGCAATTTTTTCATTACTACATGAAAAATAAAATCCGCGGGGTGAGTTTAAGGAAGAGAAGAGTAAATAGAAACCAGAAGAAAGCAAATCCTCATCCAAATAAGTTAGCCAACATGGATCAGGCACAATGCCGCCTCTGACCAAGATGAAATGCAAGCATGTATATTGTAACGCATTTTATGAACAGTAGTGTTTCTCTCTTTTTCGTTTGTTAATGAACTTTGGGGTCTGACGCTGTTTAGCTCTGCACAAATCTCTTATGCTCGCACAGGTTTGTCGTATTTTAGGTAACTCTTTAGCCATTAGACTTTCTGATTATATTTGCAACTCCCATTATTAAGGGGAGAAGAAAAGGCTTACTTTTCTGTTCTGTCTCTAATCTTGCGCAACAAATTAAGGTTGTCATTCTCGATATGCCTGATGAGCATGTCTACGAAAAAATGACGTTCCAATGCACCAAGCTTGGTGACGTCAACCACCTTCTTTCCTTTATCATCAACTGCCCTTCCGTCATTCTCCATATCAAACAGTGATGACCTCAACCGCTCCAAAGTTGGTAACCTCTCAATGGCCGGCCATTGTAGATAATATTCATCGTTAACATCATCTTTTGTTGCGCTCAAAGCTGAAGTGCCCCCAATACTTGAAGCGTGAAGCTGAAGTTGTGATACCCTGGATTTAACTCACTCGAGGTATTATCCACTTTGACCTATCCCATATCGAGCCTCACGATTTTATCCTTTGGCGTACAAGCAGACACTTTGCCAGGAGGTCACCCATCCTAGCAGTGTTCTAGCCTGGGCTCGCTTAACTTTGGAGTTCCAAAGCAAAGCTTGTCGTTACGTCAAAAGGCGCTTCCGTGAATTAATTTTAGTTTTCACACACACACACACACACACACACACACACACACACACATATATATATATATATATATCTCAGGAACGCTCTCCCTCTGTTCGTTGCACAGTTCGGTTCATTTCTACCCCCTTCGTTATCCTAGAAACCTGCTAGGAGCTGCTCATTGTCCAGGCCCTCTGGTCTTGGCGATCACTCCCCACCCTCGTCAGACTGGGTCGTTACAGGCCCACCAACTTCCGCACGGTTCGTCCCCGAACCATACACCTACTGGAGGGGGTCACGCTCTGATACCATATTGTGATGCCCTGGATTTAACTCACTCGAGATATTGTCCGCTTTGGCCCATCCCATACCAAGCCTCACGATTTTATCCTTTGGCGTACAGGTAGACACTTTCCCAAGAGGTCACCCATCCTGGTAGTGCTCTGGCCTGGGCTCGCTTAACTTTGCAGTTTCAAAGCAAAGCTTGCCGTTACGTCAAAAGGCGCCTCCGTGAGTTAATTTTAGTTTTCACACACACACACACACACACACACATACACACACACACACACACACACACACACACACACACACACACATATATATATATATATATATATTAGGATTGCTCTCTCCCTATTCGGTGTACAGTTCGGTTCATTCTTACTCCCTTCGCCATCCTAGAAGTCTGTTAGGAGTCGCTCCTTGTCCAGGTTCTTTGGCCCTAACGATTACTCCCTGCCCTCGTCGGACCGGGTCGTTACAGAAGTGATGATCCGAGGTTGCTTCCTAGCTCTGATAATTCGATTCTATTCAACTCTATCCCATCTGATTCCGTTCCTATTAGCTCAGCCATATGCGAGAGTGTAGGCACAAATGTCAACTCTAAAGAAAAACTGGAGGGCTATATGCTTAGACCAACGGTACTGGTATCTAACGAAGATGAAGTGAAACGTGTAACGTCCCGGGTTTATACTATATAATATTATCCATTTTGGCCTACTGACCCTCACGGCTTTAAAATACGTTTCACACAAGCTTCCGCTGTGCTGAGAACAAGGCCGTGAGGGTCAGTAGGCCCAAAGCGGATAATATTACATAGTGTAGACTCGAGGTGTTACAAAACGAATACATTATTTATTGAGTTAATACCATGAAAAACCCCAAACTGATACACTTATGACAATTTTACCTCAAATTATTTTTTTGAGCACCAAAAACCCTAAACTAGTACACATGTGATAATTTTATCTCAAACTAAAATTTTAATATTATTTTTTAAATTTATTTATTATTATTTTTTCTTTTCTTTTTTTTTTCCTTCATCTTCAACCTCTAGCGCAGAAGCCGGTAGGGCCGAGCCCTCGCCGTTGCAGAGCGAGGCCGACCTTGCTAGTTACTGGCTAGTTCGAGCCTTGCTAGATCTGGCGAGGCTCGACCTCATCGGCGTTGGGCAAGGTCGGCCTCACCCAACGCCGGCAAGGTCATGCCTCGCTAGCGGTCGGCAGGGCTAAGCACTTGCCAGATCTGGCGAGGCTTGACCTTGCCGTTGCTAGGCGAGGCGAGGTCGACCTCACCCAACACCGGCGAGGTCGAGCCTCACCAGCGACTGGCAGGCCTAGCCCTCGCCAAATCTAGCAAGGCTCGAACTTGCCGACAATTGGCGAGGCTGGCCTCACCCTGCAACGACGAGGTCAAGCCTCGCCAGCAGCTGGCAGGGCCGACCTCGCCGGCTTCCGGCGACCGGACAGAGGTTGAAGATGAAGGAAAAAATAAAAAAATATTCGAAAAAAAAAATAATATTAAAAAATTAGTTATGGGTAAAATTGTCATATGTGTATCAGTTTGGGATTTTTGGTGGTCAAAAAAATAGTTCGGGGTAAATTTGTCACAGGTGTACCAGTTTCGAGTTTTTTTTAATCAAAAAAATAATTCGGGGTAAAATTATGACAGATGTACCAATTTGGAATTTTTCGTGGTATTAACCCTTATTCATATGCTTGCTGCATTACGAACGTGGAACTGATAAAATCACTCGTCTTGTGAGGATGGAAGGCGAAAGTAAGAGAGATGGGTCGGGATCAGGTTGAGTGTGGCAGTGCCTCTACACCACAAATTCATTTCACAAGTATTAAACTCGTACCCTTGTTTTATCACTATTTCAATCCACAACATAACAGAATCATGTAGACTTCAAGGCTAAGGGAATGGGCATTAGATGGTAGAGAGCCTAGCATCCGCACAACCACAGGTCATCTTGAGAGGGTAGTGAAATTGTTTTGATTTGAATCCAAATAACATGGTACATACATCAGCAGATTGTGGCGTTACAAATAAAATATAAAACCTAAATTTTCGACCATAGACTTTAGAAAAACATCAGATTTGCTTAGTTCTGCATTTACATTTCTTGCTGCATTTCTCTGAGTTTATATTAGAAACGTTAGATTTAGGAATAACATTTCGCATTGAATAAACGGGGCTTAGCCATGAATTTCATTTAAATAAACCCGATAAACAGCCTGACATGGGAGACGAGCTAGAATTCAGAGGTAAGGTGCCCTAAGCTAATTTAAATTTTCAGGACCAACCGCGTGAATCCGACGTCTATAAAAAGTTCGGCCCCTCTTTTACTTATCTTTAAAGAGGCCGAAGATCGCAAATCATTTGGATGTGGCTTTCCTTATAGCCCCAAGATTGTGGAAGTTGGCTGCAACTCCAGAGATAGTGGGAGTTGAACTCGATTCCAAGATTGTGGATTGGACACGCCTCCAAAATAGCGGGAATTGGCCGAAATTTAGACAAAATCTTTTTTTTTTTTAGCGGGAATGTGGTATGATACTTGAATCGAGGGCAATGGCTACTGACCTAGTTCCCCTTTCTTACATTCTCCGCGGATAGATAAATCTTGTCTTAATCCAAATACCCCTTTTGTGAATTAATTAGCTTATCATGAGGTCTCTTGATGATCTCGGCTTATGATCTCCTTATCATATATTTTAGTTCAAACCCGCAATTTCCAATGTACCAGGCCCATCTCAATAACTAGATCACCTTTTCAGGGATCATAGAAGAATAAGATGGCCGAATTGGAGCTCTATCGTCAGTTGAACTTGAAGACCGGGGGACTGGCCCGGGATTGGCCGAAATTTGAACGGGGAAGTCAAGAAAAGTTCAGCCAAGCGTTCATTTGTTCTATGGAAAATGAATGATTTGGAAAATATTTTTCAAAAAACGATCTCTTGTAATGCTTGCAAAAATGAATGAACGAAAAAATATTTTCATCGTCAACCAAAAAGTTTAAACATGAATTACCATTGATAATGAACACATTTTTCATTAACTAATTATTTCAAGCGATATAGGTAATTATTTTTTAGAATATGTTTTCCAAATCATTCATTTTTCACGAAATAAACGGAGCCTAAATTCAGTATTGCAATCACCAAAGTTCGGATGCGAAAACGAGGGGTAGGCGGAATTCAAGCCGGAAATTGATGGAGATGGAGAGGGAGAATGGCCAAGATTTGGAGAAAGATTAGGGGAGGTCGAATCTTGAAAACGACTATTGGAGATAAACACTTCTGCTGAAAGAGAGAGAGAGAGAGAGAGAGAAACAGATTCGGAGATTGCGATTCGATAAGGATAAAAGGATGGAGACAGATTTCGGCCTAGTGGATTTTGAGATGAAAGATGGGTTGAGATCACGCTGGGCTACGCCCAAAAATAAAGCGAAGAAAATCCACAAGAAGACAAAACAGAAAAGGCGTGGTGAACGGAAATAAAAAATGAGTTCTTCAAGCAAAGATGCGTTTTTTTCGCTAGAGATTTTTAGCAAAAATCCAGAGGGAATTGAGTGTGGTTCGTGGCAACGGATTTTGTTGAGACGCACATGTGAGTGGCAATGTTGAAAAAGTTTCACATCGGAGAATTGAGGGTGGCGTGGCATTCATTTGGCCGATGACCCATTGACTAAAAGTTTTTAAGTGAAAACGGTGTATAATGCTATAGTTTCAAAGCACATTCCTACATATATCAGGTTGCTGCAGGTACGAAGGCATCGAAGTCGAATTGCCACGAACACTATTGAGATGGTTTTCTTAAAATCTGGGTATTATCAAGTTGAACCGAGGCAATCTTCTCTGTGTTACACTACAGATGATCACAATATCAGAAGAGAGAATGTCAAAAGTCAACTCTTTTTGTATTCTCCAGCTCTAGAATTATACACTATGATGAGTT
Organism: Syzygium jambos; assembly: GCA_031216235.1. Classification (NCBI taxonomy): domain Eukaryota; kingdom Viridiplantae; phylum Streptophyta; class Magnoliopsida; order Myrtales; family Myrtaceae; genus Syzygium; species Syzygium jambos. The sequence goes on along the minus strand of CM062221.1, from coordinate 21,627,249 downwards.
CAGGAGCAGCAGGTACGAGACATTAGTATAGAATTGACATGTATTATGAGGTCTTTATGTAACTACATTTCTATCTGTATCCTGAGTATAATTAATCATTTTTATAAATACATATCCCGCACCCCTAATCACTTTCACCTCTAGCTTCCGCTGTGTAGGATGGGAATTCAAAATTTTTTTTTTTTTTTTGGTAAAGATGGGAATTCAATTTTTGCATCCTCTCTGTGCCCAAAGACCAAGTCTTGTCTGGAAAAGGCCAGATAAGTGCAGTGCACTGTATCATCGACTTCTACCATTGTCCCGAGGGCAACTTCAACCTTCACCACGATTGCAGTCACTTACCACAAAGTATAAAATGTAAGCACCACATCGATCTGTTAACCCTCTATTAAGTCCTCCGGCGAAGATGATTTAGGCAAATACTAATGCGTCATTTCTGAACTGATAAGAAACCTGGACTTGTGGGTTTACTATTGTGGAGAATGCCAGTTAGTTTCTCACGTCTAATGTGCTGTATCTCTGGTAAGCCACGATCATATAGCTACTTTCTTTCTAAGACAACCTCGGTTGGGTTTTAAGCACGAGGTTCATATAAATGAGTTATAAAGAGACAAGTTGAAAGTTATAACCAACGGCAAAGAAGTTCAAAGCTAGAGAGAGAGAGATTAGGTTTTTTGTATGAACAAAAATTCAGAATCAAGGGTAATGCGAGTTTTAAGAAAATGAATCTTTTTAGTGCACCAATGATCATAACCAATTTAGCAAACATAGTAGATGTCATCTTCAACACAAAGTTCAAGAGCGTATGCACATGAAATTATCTACAAGTTATTTCGGTACTTTAGAAAATTCTTGAAAATTATTAACAAAATCTAGCCATCTTTCCTTCTCAGGTGAAACTGGACATAAAGGCGAGGACCCCCCTGTTACAAAACTACTTGAAGAAACTGAACCTTTAAGGTAAGAAGTACACTCAATGAATGCAGATTTAAAGGCGGAGGAAAAAAATGGAGGCATTGGAGAGACGATTTCCAACATCCTTACAAAAGCTGAGGAGGTAACAAACGAGTCGCAAAGATTTATGTTTCCTCACGAAATTTGTAGTGACACTGTACTTAGAAAACATGTGCCTCTATATTGAAGTGTAGTGCGGCAGCTACCAAAAGAAACAGAACAGAGAGAAAATGGAAATGTTAAGAGGCTAGTGCATTTGCAGTAAAATTAGCTTTCAGTCAATTCTTCATGACGTATGTAATTTACAGACCATGAACACTTCAAATTGCCTGACAAGTATAGTGGAATGAGAGTAATGAGAGATTGACAAAATTGCCTGACATGCAGTGCTTACTCTGATTAAACATCTAATGGTGAAAGGTCTTCTGTTTTCTGGAGATGACAACGACGCGCCTTTTTTTTATTTTTCTTTCTATGTTCGTTATAGTCCCTTCACAGATTCTACTGCTTCAAACCTGGCAGTGCCAATATCTTTGGATGTGGTGTTGCAGGAGAGTGCCAAGAATATTGTTTCACATCCCATTTTTGGCCTGTTCCACTTGGATGTCCGTCTTAATTGCATCGGAAACAATCAGTTTCTGCCTATCATTGTGCTCTAAGCTTTATCCTCAGAGTTCACTGCGTTTTTAATACTCGAGATTTCTTGTCATGCTCAGACACAAAGCTGTTTTAGTTAGTTTCGTTTTGGCTGTGCATTATTATTATAGATTTGGAATTCTTTTTTTATCACAGAGACATATGGGTGTCTAGCATCAAAACGATATTCAAAGACGCCATACTTTTGTATCTCTAAGCTCTCAGAATTGGAGAAGTGCTTCTATTGTGTAACAGTTAAAGACCTAAAATGGGCTGAAGCCGATAGATGCCCTCCCACTCTCCTTCATCATCACAAATTGACAACGAGAGAGAGTTCCAGGAACTTGGACAGATTTCACATGAGATTATATTCCATACCGTTTAGCACTGAATCCTACTCTAAACTTATACAAATTGGCCATACTGAAACTAATACACTTCTAAATCCAGAATACTAATCGTTTGAATGCGGCCCCTCCATTGTCACAAAAACCCATTCACTTTATTTGGCCAGTTTTGAGGATTGTACAACTAAATTTTACACTGTGACACTAACAGAGAATTGTGATGTCACCTTCTCTGGAAGTTCAAGTGCCCTATACAGTATGCAAAAAGAGTTGCTAGAACAAAAGGAAAGGCGACGAGGACGATGGCCACAACATGCAATTGATCATGGTGAAATCCGAAATAATCCTTCAAGAAGGCCGCTACAGTTTTGGTTTCTCCAAATGCCTCTATTTCCTTATCAATATCTCCATACTGCGAACTTAGCATACCATTAAGTGCCCACGATGTTGGACACACATAGTACAACCAGATCCACCACTTTGGGATTCTCTGCAACGGTGATAATAAAGCACTATTAATAACCCAAGCACTAAGTTTTGAGATGTAGGGAATAGCTTTAATTAGTAGTTGCTGATACATGCATAAGATATCTACACCCTGTAAGATTCATAAACTTCATAATTTGGTAGTCTGCATATACAACGAAAAGAACACGGACAAAATGTATGTGGAAAGAGTTAAGAACATAAATAATTTAGATCAAACTATGGTAAATGACACAGGTAGCTTACCGGTTTTGGGATCAAAAACCCAGCAAAAAGATTAAAATTTGCATAGAAGGCAGATTGTAGAATTGCAGCCACCATGAAATTTGGTGTCAGGGACACGAGCAGCAGTCCGAGGTAATTGTATGACAGCAATGAGCAGAACATGACATGGAAGTACCAGAAAATCTTGTCTGCTGACCCGAAATAACCAATCATCGGATAGGTGATGATCACAAATGGAATTGCTTGAGCTAGTATATACGGTATCTCAACAACAACCTGTGAAATCAGCATAGCACTATAATCTGATTGAATTGTTTTACTTGTTCTTATGTGTCTTTAAATATGTTAAGAACTTTGATCATTCAATTGAACTAGATTTGCACATTTGTTTATAAGGTTGAACCTCAATTAACTACTATGGTAACCAACTCAATTAGCTTCCAAGATTTCCATACCTGTGCTAGTGCAAAAGCCCATGAAGAGTACATCCCTGCAAATCTCTCACGATACATGACAGTCCTTTCCATAGCAATATACTGTAGTACTGATGAGCAGTTGTTTATGCCCAAGAAGAGCACGGCTACATACATCGAACCAAATACGCTGAACAAGTTCTGCTGGTTGTTTCTAGCAATGAGAGGATATGGAGTCAGGAGATATGCCAGTCTCTTAATCATAACAGATCATAAAAAGATATATGATCTTATATGACTGCTAGCTAATTGTGCCAACCATTGCAATTTTTTATAATTGAAAAACCCAGCCAAACATTTGACATGGTATGCACTTTGTTTTTAGTTCTTCTTACTTGTTGAAGATTAGACGCTAACAAGATTGGAGAAGTGTCAGTTCAGTTAGCCAGATGGAGACCTTAGATCTCTCAATAAGCTTGTGCTCCAAAACTCCAGCAGACTCAAGTCTCAAATTAACCGAGAGGGATAGTTACTCACAGTTTCTTCCCTTGATTCCAGAACAGTAGCCCAAAGAAAAAAGACGCAGCAATTGTGTAGAGGATACGCATCAAGTTGTAATGAGGACTTCTCCAATAGGACAAGCACTGCTTCCAGAGACATGACTTGAATTGTCCCCACCTATTCTGTGAGAATCGGGAGGAGAAGTGCAAGTCACTAGTTCCGTGAAGTGGAGTGCTCAACTGCTTTACAAGCTCTTTGTTGGTCCTGGAAGCAAAAACAGCATGAGGTTGATCAAAATGGATTTTGTCAATGGATCGATCAAACTGCACATCTGTCAACTAAGGAGATCAGAGCAGGAACACCGGTTAAGTCTGAAGACAACCAGAAACACTGGAAAGTAAGGTCAAGATACAGGAGTTAAAACTGTGGGTTATCATATATATAGCATATCGGCTTCCTCAATCTAAAATCTTGGACTCCAGGAGCTTATACAGTCTGAAGGAAAAGACTAAAGAAATCATTGCTGTATCTTGATTATGATAGAATATGGCAGAATATCTTCAAAGTATACTAATAATGGACCATCTCAGACAATTATCAAGCAAGCACACTGTTATTGGGCACTCAATAGTAGCAGAGGATGAACTTACTCATATATTGTTGAGTCTCTATATATTAGAGCAAAATCAATGCCAAGTTCAGCTTCAGCTGAGGTAGAAGTCACCTCTAGCATCCATGTAGCCGGATTGTAGTTGCTCTTAATCTTTGGCACCCCTGGAATACTCTGTCCAACAGAAGTTGGTTATTGGAGGTATTAATTATTAGCAGTTATTTTAATGACAAGCATGTAGTAAAATCACAAGAAATGGAAGCAATTTTCAGAACATTGTGTTCGTGCATCAAACTGACCTCAAAGTATTCTATAATTTTGCTTGAGTTATGTCCCAAGGGTCCTGAGTAAATCAGCTGTCCACCGATTTTTAATAAAACTAACTGCTCAGAGAGAAAGAGAGCGAGAGAGATTAGGCCTTCCAATATCTAACCAGAAGTACTAAAATATTTTGCACAAGAAATTACAAGCTAGCATGTGGCTTTTTTTTTAAGATTTTATTCAATCAAAGTGAAATAAAAATATGATTCTGCTCATAGTGATTCAACAGCTATCATTATTTAATGAAATTAAAATAAGATTCTGCTCTAGTGATTCAATACCGTTATCTTCACTTGTGATCCATATGTAACCTATTCATCTAACCGTTTTAGCATGCTGGAAGAAAGCCAACTGATGGACATAGTATATATATAGGTTAATACGCTTTACCTCATCAAAAGCCTCAAATATGTCAATGCTGGGTTGGTGAATGGTGCAAACTATTGTTCTTCCTGTATCAACAACATTCTTCACTGCTCGCATGACGATCGCAGCGGCTCTAGCATCAAGTCCTGTTGTGGGTTCATCCATAAAGATTATGGAAGGATTTGCAACAAGCTCTACAGCGATTGTGAGTCGTTTTCGTTGCTCTGTGGATAGACCACTAACACCAGGTATGCCCACTAAAGAATCTTTTATTCCATCAAGCTCGATGGTCTCCAGGACTTCATTGACAAATTCCTACACAGGCAATTCATGATTGTTCTGATAATAGCTGAACAGAGCAAATTATCAGAAGCCTGCCAGGACTGTATTCTTACCGTTTTACATTTTAAGTCAATCTGAGGATCTAAACGAAGCCAAGCAGAAAAAATAACAGACTCTTCCACAGTGATTTGTGGGGTATGTATGTCCGTTTGCTCACAGTAACCAGAGATTCTTGCAAATGTTTCTTGAACCTTGGGATAACCACCAACTTTTATTTCTCCTTCAATATAGCCGGTAGTTTTTCTCCCACAAAGGACATCCATAAGAGTAGTTTTCCCAGCTCCGCTCACACCCATCAATGCAGTAAGAATACCAGGTCTGAATGCGCCTGTGATATCAGAGAGAAGTTGCAGTCTTTTCTGTGCAAATCCTCGTTCTCTCATTTCCTGAGAAACCCAAAAAGGGAGAATGTAGTGAGAAGAGACATCATTTATTGTATCTGAAAGGTTCAATCTTGCAACTTCAGGAGGAAAGAGGAGTTTTGACGGTTACCACAGGGGTGTCTATGTAGTATTGCACATTGTTAAATGCAAGCGTCAATGGTGTGAAAGGTAAAACCATCCTGCCTGTTTGAAATAAAGAAGCCAGTTTAATAATTTAAAGGAACATAAAAAATAATAAATGTGTGACTATAATTGGTCAAGGAAGAATTTCGGACTCAACCATTTTTTGTTTGCATAGGTTCACCAGATATTTTCTTTGTCTCTTCATGCTTTGTGCTGTCATGAGAATATTCAGTTTCAAGACTATGCAAGTACTTCTCACGTGAAACGATAGCACGTGATGATCCCGGAGCTGTAAGTTTTAAAGTGATTCGTGAACATCCTTGGCAATACTGCTCCAAAAGTGAAGTCGAGATGCAGAAATGACAAACTTACGCTTCAAGAAACTTAAGGCCAAAGTGAAACCAATGTTGAACAGTAAGGTAAATCCCAATAAGGCACCAATTGATACCCAAAAGAGATACCCATCAAAGTTTAGTCCTCGGCTTTCAAGGGTTGCACTCCCTACTGTAGTGTTTGACGACAATATCTGTGAGTATACGTTTAAAGTAAGAAGTAGTCCAATTGCATAAAAAGATGAAGAGGAAGTTAAGTTAAATCGATGAGTTATGTAAACAAAAACAAGTTCAATTGCATTGAGAAATGCAGAGGAAGTTAGTTCTGCCTATGGGTTACAAAATTGTACCCACTTTTGACGATATTTTGTTTCCTGAAAGAATACGAGTACCCAGTACTTATTAAGTGGTTGTTATCATTAATCCAGTAATTGAGTCGCATCAAAGTCAAGTAACTGGATAAGATAACATCACCGAGACACTCTGATTTTAGGCAAAAAGTTAGCACAGAGAAATTACAAGAATGAAATCATACGATGTAAAGATTGTCAACATCTATTTGTTAACTGATGCCCTCAGATTTATAAACAGCTGGACTTGTTTCTTGTCCTCACACTCAGAGCACCACAAATAAAAGAACATTTAGTAGCCAATCTGGTTTAGCTAACCAAGAGAGCTAGCATGTCAAAATACAATTAGTAGCAACTAAAGTGACTCCTGTATTTTGGAGCTACAGGAGCCAATACTTGTTCTCACTTCTGTAAGGCCCTCACCTTTTGCCATCGTGGAGCATGAAATTCATTAACAGAAAGTCCAATTTCTCCATATGTTAGTGGAGAGACCCAGAAACCCCACTTCAACCAAGCAGGCATAGAGGCTGCAGCGACAAAGCGAAATATTAAGCCACACTTATTCACCCAAAATCAAACCAAGTGGAAATTCTAACAGCCTTACGTTTTGGGATGATGAAACCGCCAAATAGCATCAAAATCAGTAATACAACACTACCAGCTGTGATGGAAGCAACCACAGTTTGAAAGATTGACGCAAGAAAACGGAACAAGGATATTGAGGACAAGTGCACAGAGAAAAGAAGTAATAATTGGCGGAAGAACCTGCGTAAATAAGCAGAAAATAACAGAAGTGTTGACTTATGAGTAAAATGGTAGTAAAACTTACAGTTGATATTGAAATGTAAAAGAAGATTATGGAGGCGAGGTAATGAAAGGTTCTAAAATGACGAACTCTCATGTTAATACTTACCTGCCTACCTCAGGACTGTATCCAATCACATAATATGTAAGAGATGTCCAAACCACAGATTCCAGCAGTGAAAGAGGAAGTTTAAGCATAGATGCTGGAATTGCATAAGCCCAAGCAGGGTAAAAGTACAGCTCCTTTTGTTTATAGAAGGCTTCTAGCCTAAAAACAGTCATTGCCAATTCTGGAAATCCATCAGCGAGGAGTATGACCAGCGCATAAAACAGAGAGCCCATATAGTAGTTGGCATGAAGAACATCTATTCCCATCCGAGTCCGCAAGAATACCGTCATCGTGATAAATGCAACAAAAATAAGCTGTATGATAAAATGGCAATAATCAACTTCTATAATCCTTCATAATTATGGAATCAGAAAGATAGATTAGAAATTAGATTATAATAGGCACGGATGTTCAAAGTGATATACATCATAAAAGCTGCTAGAGATGCATGAGAGCTCAGTTTGACCTGTACTGATTTGAAAACATAGATGAAAGAATTTCTCCTCATGAGAAGAAGTTCCCTCGCCATGCATGCTCTCAGAAGTTCCCATCTGGACAGAGAGTATACGTTGAAAGAAAGAGCATTTTTGTGGATTTTGGACCTATCAAATGTGTCTGAAAGCTCCTGATCTAGCTTCATCCCACAATAAAATTCTTTGAACTTTTTACAGAACATATTGACTGATATATAACTGTACGGTAGCTCAGGATGCTGCCAATATTGTGCTTGGTCTTTTCTAGATATAACCTGCATATCAATAGGCAACGTAATAAATGGTCGATTAAGGAAGCTAACTTGCAGTGCACAATCTGCTTAGTGTTTACTACCTCTTGGAGGAAATCAGCAACCCCTTTTCTTTCAGGACACCTGAATCCACAATCCTCAAAAAACTTCAGAGCTTGATCACGAGGGCCTTGGTACACAATTTTCCCTTCAGCCATCAGAATAAGGTCATCAAAAAGATCAAATGTTTCTGGTGCAGGCTGAAGAAGCGAAACCAGTATAGTGGCATCTGTCAAATGTGCTAGTTGCTGAAGACAAGAAACAATCTGAAAGGCCGTTGAACTGTCCAAGCCATTCGTTATTTCGTCCATGAATAGAGCTTTATTTGGGCCAACAATCATCTCCGCTGGACAATTTTTACCAGAAAGTTGACTTGTCAGATAAGATTTTGGATTTTCAAGTAGCCAAGCTTGGAAATGATAGTGATACATTGTTTCACTTTGGTCATATAGAAGTTTATTCTCAATGAGATTTTCTGCATTTTGTCTTTCTACTACCTGTAGTCAATCTCTTCTTTTCACCACCTGATATTCCTATTCTCATGGGATCTCCAACCACTGTGTCTGCACAGATATCCAGCCCTAGGATCTGCGAAGATGTTGAAGAAATAAAGACAAGTTTCTGCTTAAACATTTGATGTACAGCAAACTAATTAACTGTTAACTAAGTTAAAAGAGCTTACTTTTAAAATATAGTCTGTCTGAAGGGTTCTTTTAAGTCCTTTGAGAGCAATTGCCTGGTAAACAAGACATGATTATTGTTGACAAAAGTTCTAGAAGTGGCAAATAGTTGAAAGAAATTAGGCAGTTCATTGGATGTATTGGTGTCGAGCCAATAAGTCATAAAAGAAATAAAATACTAGCATATTTCCTTTTTTTAAGACAAGCTCACATTGGATTGGTAAACCTAAGCACATTAAATACCCCCATCAATCTAATGGTTCAAGTGAGACACAAGCCTAAGACCGGTTGGGTGGGCCCAGCATGGTATCGTTTGAACTAGTTGTGGGGGACTCAGACCTCTGTTTTTCGCCTATGCCACACACACTGTTCCATTCCTTAAGCCAATGTCATGGTCTTAATGATTTATGTTTCAATAGAATCTGTAACTATTAACCACACAGGTTGCACCACGCTCAAAGTAGAACTTCTAGTAACCTAGGTAAGAAACAATCTAATGCCGATGTTACATCCCAGCCATCCCAGTTATCAAACATTTTTTCCCTGACACAGAAAGAATAGAAGAGCACAGAAACTCACTGTTATTCACTGCTCAACAGTTGAAAATATACCTTTTTGTGCAGAAAAATCACTTTATATCACCTTTTATATGATACGGTGCAAAAGTCACAAACTTGACTTCCAGAAAAACAACCAAACTATGATTTACAACTCCTCAGCTTGTAGGAATAATTCAATACTGAGATTGAAATTGGCTTTCTTCCAGTGACAAAGCAGGAGACTCAAATTGTGCCTTAAAATGGGTAGAGAGAAAAAAGTTGGAGATTGTCACTGAAGGTACCTTCATGTAAGTATCTATATCAGGATCTGGAACAATTCCTGCTTCCTTCTCCCTTCTGCTGATCTCCATCATGATATCTTAGCAACCAGAAAAACCAAAAGGACTGTCATTTAACACAGTTTACAAGTGACAGATCTAAAATCACTTTGAATGATATTCACCTTCTCTGCTTCCAACACCTTGACAACGGGCAGAGAAGTCCAGTGTTTCCCTCACAGTCATTTCTGGAATGTGCAGATCATATTGGCTTATGTAAGCAGACGTTTTTGGGGGGATGAACTCGTCAAACTTGTGGCCATTATATGATATTTCTCCAGTGATCTATCAGATAAGAAAGGGAAGAGAAGAGTATCAAACTCAAAGACAGAAGAATAAGAGCTCATGCATGTTTTGACTGTACTTAATTAGCTTACTTTGAACTTCAAGTTCTGTGCCATTAACCATAGACTAGAAAATAGTTTTGTTCCAATTAGTTACAAAATGCAAATAAAATCAATGGGCACAATATTATCTCTCACTTCTCGGCACGTTCAAGCACTTTCATCAAATAGAATAGCACAATGTGCTTCAGTGTTGACTTTATGAAAACTCGCTGAGTCTGCAAGGATGCTGATGTTGATTGTCAAGAGGAACTTGGATGAGCATGTGTTCTCTTGAGCATGATTCTGTCTCAGTTTACACGTTATTTGTAAGCCACACATGTGGTATGTTGGTATTGCCAATTAGTCTAGTGCAGTTTGACATAGAAGTTCTTAAGCATAGAGCAGGCGAAAAACCTCGAGTGATTTGCTCAGAATCCCTGAAAGAGCCTTTAGAAAGGAAGTTTTCCCACATCCAGGCGGTCCAAGCAGTAGAGTCATTCTGTGGCAAGAAAAGGCATAATGAATGTTATGTAGTCTCCCATCATCAAGCTTGTGCTTCTCTCTGTTATAGAACTGTTAGGACAATAGTTTTCTTGAATTACAGGTGTGATAACGAGATTGGCAATGTCAGATAAAACATGAGTTTTGTTAGGCTGAATTCACCATCATGGGAAACATGGACAATAACCAATCCCTTTAAAAAATAGGTTATGAATGACTACAGTTTCCTAGCAAGCTTCTCAAACTTCATAAAACTTTTCACTGTGGGCAGTATCATTAGGCCGAGTTCTACAATATAAGGAGTCAGCCAATGCTCATGAAACATCACTTGCTACAAAGTGGGTCATGAGGTTTTGCTAACGTTTGGATAGGTTCATTGTAAAAGCTAATTACTTAGACTTTTACAACCTACATCGAGTCTGGATATTAAATTGAGTGTAGGTGATGCAAACAATTGCAGCTAGAAGTGAGATAGTTGAAGACACTAGGACTGCCTAAAGACGAAGGGTGAGACACGATTTTCCAGAGATGATCCAGAGGGATTGGAAGAGCTGAAACAGGACAACAAACCTTCCAGGCTTTATAATTCCACGGACATCCTTAATGATGCTTATTTTGGCCTTACGTAACTTTGAACCTGGCATTGCAGGAATACCCTGTACAAAAAAAATTCCAATTTACTTGAATTAGTGAATTGTTAGGAAGCGGCAACCATTTAAGGTAAATTGACATAATGCCAAAAACATCTGTTGAGTGTCAAAAAATATTATACACAGAATGGATAGGAGAAGTTCAGTCTTATAACCGACTAAAGTATTACATGATGACTGTTACAGCAGCGGAAGGATGAAAGAACGGGCGTGGGAACAAAAAACCAGTGTTGGCAAATGAGAACATGGAGATATACATGGTTTTGCCACACTTAACAACATACAGTCTCTTATTAGCAATAGTATATTTGAACAAAGGTGTGAGAAATGATCGGCAACACTTCCGTAACTTAAACTCTTCAAGAAGGACAAGCTCCTTCTTAGCCTGATTTTTTTCAAAAAATAAAAGAAAGTACAGGCATCTGTACCCAAAGAAAAACCACATTCAAGATGACAGGAGTTAAAGAACTTGGAAATATATATTTGCTGATGGTATGGAAATACATGTTCGAAAGCAGTTCACATAAAATGGATTCCATCTTTAATATTTAGCTGCTTGTTCATTAATAGTGAATATCAAGAAATCAAAAGGATTTAGCAAGAATTCCTACACTCTACTCCACAAGAAAGGTACTTACAGGAAGCATGCTCTTTAGAGAATTCCAGAGAGTGGGCAGGGGCTTTCCTTGAGCTATCTCACAGTCTGCTTCAATACATAAATTCAGATATCTAACTTCTATGGTGGGCAATTTGACACCAACCCTGTGGAAAACAGTTTGACAGCAAATTTAGTCCTTACTACGTGATAAATAAAACCCATGGGATGAGTTTGAGGAAGTAAAAGAGGAAAGAAAGGCAAGAAGAAAGCAAATCCTCATACAAATATGTTGGCCAACATGAGATAGGCACAGTGTGGCCTCTTACCAAGGTCAAATGCAAGCATGTACATGGGAACGCATTTTATGAACAGAAGTGTTTCCATCTGTTAATAAACTTTTGGCGTCTCATGCTGCTTAGGTCTGTACAAATCTTTTATGCTCACACAGGCTTAATGTATCTAGGTAACTCTATAGCCATTCAATTTTCTGAATATATATGCACCTCCCATTATCAAGTGGAGAAGAATAAGCTTACTTTTCTGTTCTGTCTCTAATCTTGCGCAACAAATGAAGGTTGTCATTCTCGATATGCCTGATGAGCTTCTGTACGAAAAAATGACGTTCCAATGTACCAAGCTTGGTAACGTCAACCACTTTCTTTCCTTTATCATCAACCGCCCTTCCATTGATCTCACTATCAAACAGTGACGACCTCAATCGCTCAAAAGTTGGTAACCTCTCAATGGCAGCCCATTGGAGATCATATTCATCGTTAGTATCATCTTTTGTTGTGCTCACAGCCGAAGTGCTTCGAAAACTCAAAGCATGAAGCCGAAATGATGATCTGAGGCTCCTCCCTAGCTCTGATAACTCGTTTCTAATGGACTCTATACCATCTGATTCCGCTCCAATTAGCTCAGCCATATGTCAGAGTGTAGGCATAAACGTTAACTCTGAAGACAAACTGGAATGCTATATGCTTATGCATATATATAGACCCACGGTACTGGTATCAAATGAGGATGAAGTATTCAAATACATCATTCATATGCTTGCTGCATAGGGAACGTGGAACTGATAAATTAACTCGTGTTTTGTGGGCGGCAGGGGAAGTTTTAATTAGCACGCAAACACCTGATTTGGTACATAGTATTTTGCCTTCTCAGGTAACCAAAATTAGGGAGTTGACTTCTATATTCTAGCAACTTGCATTCTCTCTCTTCCAATTCAAAGTATGAGACCACTAAGGGTGCGTTTGGCAACTTGCCAAATAGTGTTTGATTTTGTTTTTTTTTGTTCCCAAAATCAGTTTAGAAATAGAAATCCATTTGTTTAATTTTTTGTTCCTGGGCACAGTTTTGTCAAAAATTGTTCCTAGGTTGTTATATGGTGCATGCTTCTCCGTCACCTCTTACTTCTCTTCCCTCTGTCAAATAGGCAATCCTACCCAATTAATCGACTGAGCTCAAGATAACTAAGACAATCCCTCTTGTGGAATGAATTAGTAACTTTAACTTGATCATAAAGCTTCTTGCAAGAAAGTGAATATAGATATAAAATGACTTTGGTTATCAACGCTGTTCAATCGGTGTGATCAATTCATTAAACTGCATATAGAATTAGCCCTGTTCCACGTTGATTAGGAAGCTGCACCTCTACGCCCCTATCAGGTTAAGTGTGGCCGTGCCTCTGCGCCACAGATTCATTTCACAAATATTAAACTCACACCCTTATTTTCACCGGCACCAATTTAACGTGGGTCACTGATTCGATCCACAACGTAACAGAGTCATGTAGAGACTTTAAGGCTAAGGCAATGGCATTAGATAGTAGAAAGCATCTAAGAATAGCAAGGCACAACCACATGTTACGTTGAGAGAGTAGGGAAAAAAAATTGATTCGAAAACATGGTGCATACATCAGCAGATTGTGGCATATCAAATAAAATACCAGAAGAAAAGGCAACAACATTCAAAATCAGGGTCTTATCTTGCGAATCATGGTATATAAGAATGCCAATCACTAATGGCTTTTACATTCTGTGAGCCCAAATACCAATTCTATGTACTTCATTGTCAAACCGTGACAGATCAATATGCTCATCTGAAAAGCAGGGTATGTCCAAGAAGCTTCATACTCAAATCAGTTGATTTGGAGGAATGATAATATTAATAACAGCATAACCGAGAGCACGATCCTCTCTCAGACTCAAAGCATCAAACACAAGAGCTGCATTATTGGGTAAATGAGTACATGGGGACAGAAAATTAATTTTTTTAGATTAACTCAGATATAACATGAATCCATAAAATAAATAACTTAAAGTGCCGCGATTGCAAATCAATACATTTTGACTGATTTTTTAAATAGAAATTAAATTTTTTAATTCAATACTTTCAGCTATAAATTAGAAATTCGTTAGTTTGTCCCACGACGGTGGCCACTAAATTTTGTTCGTGGCTAAAATACAATTGCAAATTGAATGATACTAGAGACGCTAAAACAGGTACATGAAATTTGGTTTACGAAATTATGTAGGGTGCTCTTCTTTGGCTTTTGAATATGATTCGTCATGCATAAAAGATCAGGAAAGTTGAAACCATAAGTCCTGGACTTTATGTATGAAATGCAATCGAGTACTAAACCTTTCAATTAGTTTAATCAAGTCTTAGACATTATGGAAAATGTTTTTTAGATCATTCATTTTCCACAAATATGTTTAGGCAGAAATTGTTGTCAATAATGAAGTATCTTTCATTGACTAATCATTTTAAGCGATACAAATGATTACTTTTAGTAAAATATTTTCCAAATTATTCATTTCTACAAAACAAACGGAGCCTTAATCGAAACACTTGAAAAGTTGAGGACTTGATTGCATTCGGAGCATAAGATTTAGGGCTTTCGATGCAATTTTTCCCAAAAAGATTACCTCTTTACTTTGCATGAAACCTTTGTTGCAGCTATCAACATTTGACGTTCTGATAAGATCTCATTAGACAATTCACCAAGTCGCGAGATGGCTTCAAAGTTCGTTTGTGCTATTTCTCGATCCCGGCCTAATAGTGTCTGTGTCTACAGCGCTTCGTTTATTTGGAAAAAAATAAATGATTTGAAAAATATTTTCCTACAAATGATCACTTGTATCGCTTACAAAAACGAATAAACGTAGCATTTAATAATATCAAGTCGAGACTTCAAGGCTAAGGCAATGGCATCAGATGGCAGAACGCAGCATTGAACAATAGCAAGGCGCGACCACAGCTTATCTTGAGAGGGTAGGGAAAAAAATTGATTTGAATAAAATAACATGGTGCAGACATCAGCAGATTGTGGCATATAAAATGAAATACCAGAAGAAAATCAACGGTATTCAAAACCTAGGTCTGATCTTGCGAATCACGGCATATACGAATGCCAATCACTAATGATTTCGAATTCTATGAGCCGTGACAGATTCAATATGGTCATCTGATAAGCAGGGTATGTCCAAGAAGCTTCATAGTCAACCCAAATGATGCGGAGGAACAATAATGATGATAACAATAGGCTTGCCCTATTTTCACCTATATTGACTCTTGACACCCCTATCACGTTGAATTGACTACATTATTCATGGCGGGTCTCACTCTTGACTTAAGATTATTTATTACATTTTTCTTCTTCTTTTTTGTTTTAATTTTGCTAGAGACGAAACTACCCTTGCTTCTCTCAAACAACCTTTATTAAGATTAAATGTGGGGTCCATTCACGATTTAAGATTATTTCTTACCCTCCTTCTTGGTTTTTTCCTTCTCTTTCTCCATTGGGACAAAATTGGCGTCTGTATTTTTTACAAAAAATAGTATATTTGGTAGATAATTAACTTATTATTATGTTAATGAGTTGTATATTTTTCTTTTTTTTTGGTAAGGTCGGAATTGAGTTGTATATTTTTCTTTTTGTATACTAGAAAACTATTATTCAGAATATAACGTAAACACAAGTAAGAGCGAAAAGAATCATCTACCAATTTTAGTACGCATTACGTTGTAGTCCGTGTATTTTAACCGATCAACTTTCATTTTATCCGGTAAATCTAATGGTCCAATTTTTATTTATTTTTCATGCCTTCATTACATGATGTTTTAAAAGATACTCTAAAATAATTTTAAAAAAAATGACAAAGTTAAGTACTTAGAAATTCTAAACATTCATTATTATTGTGCCATTGCAATAGACATGGCCACGGGCCGGTTTTGGCCCGGAACCGGCCCGGGACCGGCTTATTGACCAGGCCCACGGTTCTAAACCGGAACCGGCCCGTGGCCTACGGGCCTAGTTCCGGTTCAAAAAAAAAAACTGCTACTACAGTGCAGCCCCACATTCCCACGGTCCCACCCCCACCCATGCCCACCTCCTCCAGTCCTCCTCCTCCAAATCCCTCCTTCCCCTATCTCCCCTGCGCCTCCTCCGGTCCTCCCCTTTTCTCCTTCGCCCGCCCCTCGTCTTCCCAAATCTGACCCCTGCCGCCATCGCCCCCGCCCAAGACCGCAACCACTGACGCCGACACCCCCTCCTCCCTCCTCGCTACCTTGCTCCTCCTCCCCTTTTCTCCTCCGCCCGCCCCCCATCTTCCCAGATCTGACCCCCACCGCCGCCACCCATAGCCACAGCTGCCGACGCCGATGCCCCCTTCTCCTCCCCTCCTCCCGACCCTGCCCAGCCCCTGAAGGAGGAATACCCCCTGCTCCTCCTCCCCGTCCCCGTCCCCGTCCCCCTCCCGGCCCCCTCCTTCTCCCCTTCGCCGCCGCCCCCATCTCCCGCTTCATTTCCTCGCCGCCTTGAACCTCGCCTCCGCCACCGTGGCCAAGGCCGTGAAGCCCAAGCGACGACCAATGGAGGACTAGGCCTACAATTTTTATTTTATAATTTATTTTATTAATTTTTAAATTACGAATCGGAACCGGCCCGGAACGGCCGGTTCCAAACCGGAATCGGAACCGCCCCTTGCAGTTCCGATTCTGGTTCATACATGGCCACGAACCCGAACCGTCGGTTCCTGAACGGTGGCCATGTATGCATTGCAAAAGAAAATGCTCCGTAAAACATTATTGCATAGAAATAATATAATTAGCTATTGACAAGAAATTATGACAATTGTAATCGCACTACACGACAACCCATTCAAACCATTTGCAAACCCATATTTTTTGTCAATTCTAAATGCATCGGAATTTCATAGAACCATCAATGAAAAGAAAATTATCCTCAAAGTATAAATGTATAACAATAATAACAAGTTGCATACGCAACTTAACAAAAGATATTGTCCATTCAGCTTCTAGGCTCCCTAAAAAAGGCTACTCCCTTGAAAAGAATATTTCACCTAAATCAGACGATAAAAGATTTCCATTACATAAAAAAGAAAGACATTCTTTACTTAAAAAGAATATATATATATATATATATATATATGAAAGAATAATTTTTAATGTCATTGCAAGAAGGTCCACCCTTAGAATACATCTTTCGGGTTGACTTGTTGCATCCTTGAGTCCTCTGTGCCTATTCTATTTTACCACCATGAATGCCAATGATCTTTGAATGTGAGTTTGATTCGAGATCTTTGCCTTTCGATTTACATGGCCGACTATTATGGCCATAAACCTTACAAGTACCGCATCTCTTCCCCTTTTCAACAATCTCAAATGCATAAGAATCACAACATGTAGAAGTTGCTTCTACTTTAGTTTTTAAACTGGAAGGATGACCTTTATGAGTATAGCTAGGGGCATATAAGAAAGGATCACTTATTCGTATTAACTGTTCAATTTGCTTTCAAATAACTTCCTTTTTGGAAAGTGAGAATTCTTGATACCTCCTTTCCAACTCATGAAGTAGTTGTGGAAATGAATCTTCTTCATTATTTTGTGTAATAACGATCCAAAAAGGACCTTATATGAAGCCTATATTGTCGATTCATTATATCTAGAGGTAAATCATTTGATAACCTAAACCTTATTTCATGCACACACGGAAGGCCCATGCATAGCATAAAATGACCGGTACAGTAGGTAGCTCAACTCCACTTAGCAATCTCATATTGCTTGTAGAGCTTATCTAAAGCAAATACTAACACCCGTGTGATCAAGATCCTGGAAAGAGGAATATGAAAATGACGAGAAACTCTTATCTTTTCACTTGACAATTTGGTTTTGATTTCTTGTAAGTGGTTCGTAATTGCAAGGCATATTTTCCTTTTCACCTCGACTAATTTCCCTTGAAACTTGTAGATAATGCTTGCAAAGCCGAATGTGCCCCTTTACCTCTTGAAGTAACACACTTACCAAAATACATGTGCGAGCCTATCCAAGCAGGTAAAAAAGCTCTTTGAAAGGAAGTCATATATATTTTAATGTAATTAACAACCAATAGCTTTTCCTTACAACAATCTTCAAATTCTCGTCATATTTCGCTTCACTATTAGAGTTCAAAACCTTGGACTAATCAAACATAAAAGCATCCCAATCAGTACCTTCTTCAAATTGAGATTTACATCTTACCACAATATCCTTCTCAATATGCCAAACATGCAACAAGTTTGCATTTCTTAGAAAAATGAATCAACCTACATTCATCAATACCAACACTCTATCAGAGACGATAACTAAAGGTTGACAATCAACACTTAATATGTTACTAAACATCGTCAAAACCCAAACATAATCTTCCTCTTCTTCCTATTTTCAAAAATTCAAAGCATGAGTAGAAAGAAGCATTAAAGTTGGGAACTTCAATAATATCCAACAAAGGCATTTTGTATCTATTGCTCTTGCAGGTACAATCCACTACAAAGACACTTGAGAAGCTCTTCGGTAGTGCCATGGAGATAGGAAGAGAAAAAAATAAATATGTTAGTTGACCCTCGACATCATGTTTAAAATTGTAGAAGAATCCACCTTGTGACATCCTAAAACGTCACACACGACACATATCCTTTCTGATTATAACTCATAATTACAATTACGCATGCAGAAGCACAATAAAACATTCTCAACATTTCTTATAAGAAAATCATACTAGTTTAATTAAAATACACATGCTTCTTTATATTAACGCCACTAGTTATCGACTTGATATAATATTCAAACAAAATACAATACATTACAAAAATCCTGGGAAGAAGGTCGGGTCCACTAGCGTCACTACTCCTATACTAAATCAAAAGCGAGCCTAAACATTAACCAAGCTACCATCCAACTAGGGTTGATGGCCTCAAGCATCATCTCATTCCGTCTATCAATATATTCGAGAACCATCCTACAAATCTAAAAAATAAAGGGTGAGCCGAAGCCCAGTAAATAAAACCTGTAAGTCTAAAGTAGGAGATCATCTTATCATTCAACTTGGTACCAACAAACAATACAAAATGATCATGAATAAATTATCTTTCTTATCATGATATGCCGATGTAAAGTGATAACAACATTACATGAGATTATTCACTCAAATGCAAGCAGATGGCGTAATATATTGAGATGCATACACGGCTACCACCAATTAGACATGTGTGAGTATATGCAATTATACATACACATAGTCATGTATCATATTCATTATTAGCATTTCAATCTCATCCTGACTCTCAGAGCATCTCGACATACAGGGCACTTCCATTTCGAGGCATCCTGAAATACTCCCCAGCATACCATGAGCATCACATGGCAAGCTTATCATCGGCCAACCGACGTAGCCGAGGCCAGCATCACCGTGAATTGCTGGCCACATCGCATCCATGTCGAGCTACCACTACCGGTCATCATTTAAGTGTTGTCCATCGAGTTCAAATTTTGAAAATCAATCTTTGAATTAGGTAACGCGCCATATCAATTTGAATATTTCGTTATTTAATTTAATTGATTTTCATTATCTTCAAGTGATATTGCATATCTCCATGATTTTTAGGATAACACAAATTAGGAAATTTTCCTAATTCGACATCGCATATAAGCTGGCAATTCGATCTTTAATCCCGAGATATGATTCCCAACCGCACGGAAAATCGATCAATCCTATCCATAATCCTTCGGATATGATCATCGGTTTTATTTGTTATCAAGTTTGAATGGATTGGATATGTTTTGGTGACTCGATGTTATCTCTTGCTATCTTTGTTTGATTTGATTTGATTGATTCTTATTTTAAGAAAATATAAAAAAAAAAGATTTGATAAAAGTAGAATAGATAGTGAATAGAATTTAAGCAGATTTTTTATATAATGTTGCATATTTAAACTAGATTGCATGTTTATTTGAATCTAAAAAAAAATCAAATAAGATATTGTTTGGATAGCTTTTCTAGATGAGTTAATACCATAAAAAACCTCAAATTGGTACACATACAACAAATATACCCCAAACTAATTTTTTGACTACCAAAAATCCCAAACTCATACATCTGTGACAATTTTACCCTCCATTAGTTTTTGTTAAATTTTACCATCAAATTTCTGAGTTGAATAACATGTGGCAATTGATGGGTATACTGATTTAGGGTTTTACTCTCCATTTGTCACAAGTGTACCGATTTGTGATTTTTCGTTGTATTAATTCAATTTAACAGAGGGTAAATTCGTCATAAATATACTAGTTTGGGGGTTTTTATTGTCAAAAAATTAGTTTGGGGTAAATTTATCATAAATGTACCAGTTTGAGGTTTTTCATGGTATTAATCCTTTCTAGATAGATTGCATGCTAGGATAGGTTTTATCTAATCAAGATAAGATTCCAATTTAAAGTAAGATTTGGCCTAGTTTAATTCTAAAATGAGTTGTATAATATTTTAATCTAGGTAATTTATTTTCATTATTTTCTAATTTCAAATTTTACTGAAAATACCAAATATATTGTCACGCCCCGACTCGGAATCGTGATCAGCGGGGGTTATTTTGCAACGTTTCGCTCATTATCTTTCTTTACGAGCAAGTGGGAGCATGTACTTGAGACAATCATAACAACATCAATTAAACAACGGGGTTAGGAAAAGCACACCATAAGCAAATCTTATGTATACATGATAGTTTATATTTTACAAGCTAACCATATTTACATATCCTTTTTTTCCTACGGGCCGATACTCGTACACGTATCCACTATAACATGCATGGTCGGGTTACTCCTATCTTTGCTACCGTAAGCGTCCACCAAAACTCCAAAAAGGTTTGCCAAAAACAGGTCTGGCTCCTTCCAAGCCAGGTTGGCCGCCTAGGCTTCATTCGCGGCGTTCCCTGGTACAGGTCTGTTAGCTCCTCCAAACAGTCCATTGAACCCACAAAGGGGACCGAACAATCCTCCTTCCGTCCACATGTACCAGGCTTCATATATGTGAGGAACGAGGTTGTCTAAAGCCTCGTCCACCATAATTTGGGAGATAACCTTGCGATAGGCTCATCCCTTATCCGCGTCTATGACGTCTAGCACATCCACTGTCATTTACACTAGCGTCCCAAAACAAACGGGTGGCGTCACCATCCTACAAATCTGAAGAAAATCACATGGAGTGAGTCAAGGACTCAATAAGTAAATCCATTAATGTCAAGTTAGGAGGAAGCAATCGTCGGCGAATAAGCACCCAAACCTTTACCGCCCCATGTGTCGATGGCAAATCAATAGCAAAGACGTGTCTTACCTCGGCTACATACTATTCAGGGCTCAAGCATTAACCAAGAGAACATCAAACATGGTACATAAATAGCACAAGTATCAACACTTGGTATCTTGATCACACGAGAACAAATACACGAGATTCATTTGTTATTAATCGAAATCCATCGGTTTTTTTGAAATCCATCGAGCATCCAAAATCCATTGGCAGCCAGAATTCACCAGGCATCGAAATCCATTGGTCAACGTCTCGAAATCCACCGTAGACGGCTTTAGTCCCTCATGTGTCCATGCACCAAAACATCAAGCAATCCAGTTTCTTATCTTTCTTTCTTAGTCCATGCAAACAAAAGTGCCCGAAGGTGTGTGTGCAAGTGTAATTCATGGACAATAAACCGTAATCAACTAATATGTCGGCCACGGTCCAGGGCCCGTGACTTGATCCGACGCGTCAAACATTGAACGAAACCATACTCAGCTTGAATCTAATACGCCTCAATATCGAACCTTTTCCAAGAGAGTCTCGGTCCAAATGCCATAGCGTACGTACAAGACATACGTTCCCTCTTTCACGATCAATTTATTCTTTGACTCTTGACTATGTTTTGCAATCAACAAAACATGCAAGCAAATAACAAGCAAATCTCTAGCATAGATCGGGTAAAGACACAAGTCATCAATGCATCACAACATCCTATCCCGAGATTAGGGAATCTACTTACTACAACTGAACAAAGGCAAGATTTTGTGGGGACCAAAGAGAAAGTGGCATGAGGAAGAAGTGGCGTGAGAGAGAGATGGTGGAGGTGTCACGCCCCGAACCCCATCGAGCACGCGACACACCTCTCTGGTCGAATAGTGCGACGTCCCAGGGTATCGCCGACCCAATGAAACTTATCAGAGATTTATACCTGTCAGTGAAAGCCATAAATTCCAGAACAATAATTGACTAGGGGTAGCAAGGGAGTAAAACACATTCATTATTGATTCAAACTTATATATTATCCATAATTCACAGAACCACAATTTATACAAGCACACCGAACATCTATACTATAAACCACCGATATCAAAAAGATCGATAGCCTGGATACCCTATCTGCCAAAACTGGAACATCTCAAAAGATCGATTCTCAACCCCTACTCTAGCCTTTACGCCCTTGACTTGGCGTCCACTTGGAGTCTGATTCCTCATCACCCGAATATGAAATCCCTTGAATTGTTGGCTCCTCTGAGGACTTCGGTTCGGCCTCGATCTGGATCGGGTTGTTTATATTACCTGACTCCGCTGGAACCTCGATTCGCTCCTCTTCAACTGGCTCCTCGTCCAACTCATCCTCGGGCATGAACTCGGGATCGTACCATGGCTCGTACTCGGGTACATCCTCTGATTCCTCTTCAGGCTCATCTTCCGGGGCCTCTTTAGGTTCTGCTTTGGGGTCTTCTTCTTCTTCTTCTGGATTTTTCTCTAGAATTATCTCAAGGTCCACATCCATGGAGTCGTACCCTGCCTGGGACTTCTCCGGCTCCGGATCAAGCTCGGCTACGGGAGGTTTAAGTGCTGCAGACGCAGGTTGAAGTTCGGACTGTGCCAGGCTAGTCTCTAGGCTCGTCATCTCACCATCGGGTGGAGGTATGGCTGACGGGTCCCAATCCCCAACGCCATCAAAGGGTGCGTCAAATCCTCAGATGGGACCAAACTGTTCTACCCTGTCTCTGAACATCCAAGTTGTATATGTGTGGGCCTGCCAGAGAGGTAGTCCTATGTCTGTAACAGCCCGAATTTCGATGTAATTCCGGAATCAATAAAACTGATATTAATTCACATTTCATTTTAGTAAGTCTCGTCTAGAGCTGATCACTCTCGGGATACTAATCAATGGGGTATGGCTAACTAGAAAATGGTACGTGGACTGGGGACCCTATCGTGAAATGGACATCGATCACGAGAGACACTAAGGGAATATTCTGGATCAACGTGGGCCGATCTTAGGAAAGAGTAATGGATTGGGTTTGGCCAAGGCTAATGATGTATAATAGGGACACAGGTGATTCTACAAGACCGAAAGTACACGTGGCCAATCAGTCCTGAACTTGAACCGAACGATCGTGACCTCTGGAACTAGTGATAATTTCTCATTCTCTCAATGATCGAGACCGTTACGATACGGGTAGCCCTAGGTCGATACGCGTAATCTCTAAACTGCCGCCCGTTAGTGAGAGACCCTGAAATTGAAAGTTTAGCGAGTTTTGTTCACGAAATTGGGCCCGGATTTCGATGTCGATTTTCGAAGGCTAAAGAGACTATTTTTAGGAATCTAACGTCATATCACGTTGGCCACTCACGTTTGGAGTTAGTATGAGTAAAAATTGAAATTTCGATTCGGGGGTGAAAAATAACGATTTTGCCCCTTGGGATGCCAGCGTTGCTTTTCGAGGCCAAATGATGTTATTTTTCGAGGCCGACGCCATTTTTGGGTGGCCACGCATACCAGGAGTCGTTATGGACAAAAATTGAAATTTCGACAAAAATTGGAAAAATAATATTATTTTATTCTCGAAACTTCGCAGTCTATTTTCGAGGGCTTAGAAAGTGAATTTCGCGAATCCGGTGTCATATTATGTTGGCCATGCATATATGGAACACGTATGTGTAAAAATTGAAATTTCGCCCCGAGACCGGAAAAATGATGGTTTTGCCCTTGGGCTAATTTTTGGTCCGAATTTTTGGGAAATTTTTGGGATAATTAAGTGTGCTTATCAGCTGCATTATTGGCACCAAAGACCTAATTGCCCCTCAATTATTTAAGCCTATCTCTTTAGAATCGTTAGATTAGGGGCGTTTTGGTCAAATCGCGCGGATCAGCGACACGTGGCGGCCCTAGGCTGTTTTTTTTAACCAGGTCTGACCTTTCTCTCTCTCCTCACTCACCCTCATGCCCAGATCAGCCCAGAACAGCAGCCCCTCTCCAGAATTTCACTCTCTTTCTCTCATTTTCTCTCTCGGCCGAGCTTCGTTGGAGCAAGTCGCCGGTCACCGGAGCGCCGCCGCCGGCGGTCGTGCCCCGCCGTGGACCACCTCATTCTCCAGCCTCAGCCCCGCCTCTGTCCGACCTCTCTCTCTCTCTCTCTCTCTCCCTTTCCCTCTCTTTTTCTCTCTTTTTCTCTCCCGGGTTAGCACCGCCGCGGCGTCGGGGCCTCGCCGGAGCTCGGATCGCCGTTCCGTCGCAACCCAGCCGTCCAGCCTCGCCATACGATGCCGACCGTCATCGTCCATACGGTGTCCGTACGGTCGATACCGTAGCAGTCCGTACACTGCCTCCGTACGACCATCGCGGCCGTCACCGTCGTCTCGCCGACCACCGTTTTTCGCCAGTCTATACAGGTCCGTACCGCGGTGAACAATACCGCCGTGAATAGTACCACGTGAACAATGCGCGCGTCAGAATTCCGCTGCCGGTTCCACTGTTCATCAGTAATCGGCCGTCGTTTCCCGTCGTCGTGGTCCAGAAATTAAGTGAGTATATCTCCTAAACCTGGATTAGGACTGATAGTGCGTTTTTCTGGACTGGCCTAGATGTTATCAGTGCATTTTGTACTGGCTTAGGTGGTATCGGTATATAATTCGTACTGGATTGAGGACCAATTGGTGGAATAAATCCAAGGAATTTAGTGGGTTTGTTAGAAATAATTATTGGGATAGTTCGGATTAGTTGGTGATTATGTGATTGGACAGCCGGATGTGCCCGAACTGAATGACTGGTTGATTGTGGTGCCCACTTATGGGAAATTGTACAATGCCATGTCGTGTGACTGAGTAACCGACAAATGCGGAGTGTGATTGGCCAATTGATGGCATGAATTTGACTGGGTGCCTAAACTGGTTGTTGCTCATGGTGCATTATACCGCATCGTATGGTCACGCATTGTGAATGCCGAGAATGAGACGTGTAATGAATTGTGCGAGAATGCATGCCTGCCATGTGCATGTGACCACCTGATTAAATTATGCCCAAATGCATTACGTGGGGGCTCAGATAAAATTGGCAGTATGCCGTGTGATCACTTAAGGCCTTCGGGTCGTGGCCTTCGGGTCGTGCCGTCCTGAGGCGTTTTACAAGGGACGATGCCCAGTTTGTCCGGAAGACGACCAATCTGATGCGTTTTACGTGGGCTCTGGTTCATGAGGAGATCGGTGCTGCGCCTGATGCGTTTTACGCGGGCTAGAGACATCGGGCCATGAGAGCTTTGGCGCAGGCCGTGAAGTGTTGTTGGCCTTCGGGTAGTGGCCTATGGGTCGATTAATAATGTCTAAAAATGAGCATTGTGCCAGCGTGCATCGTCTGAGCTGAATCCTGAGCATGGCAATTGTGTACCGGTGTATGTGGCTAACGCGCATACCGGTGATTGAGTACGAGGCATACACTAAAAATGAGCATGAGCATGCGTATGGCGCACGTATGATTGAGTATGTCTGCGCCTGTGCCGTGATTATCGTAGTGATATAAAATGCCTAACCTGCAGGGTCAGTGTGATGAACAGTTTGGGCCGAGGGCTTAGATCATTAATTGTGTATTGTACTATCTGTCGGTAAGGAGATTGCATGTTAGCCTAACCTAAGTTTAGGGGGTTATACTCGCTGAGATTCGTGTCACGGTTGTATCAACCCATATTTCAGACCCCCAGCCGTAGGATGCCGAGGAGGGCGCCTCTTTTTGGGATACCGCATCATATTCAGCGGTCATCGAGTATACATCCTTGTGGAGACAGAGCAGCATATGTGAGATATTACTCTGTCTTGTTTGTGAACGTGGGAGAGGACTATTATCATACCCAAGAGTACGTGGCCTGGTGTTACAGAGGAGCTGACGGAGTAATCGAGCCCCCACTTAGAACCTTCGATATCCCGGTAGATGTGAATGATGTCATGATCCTGCAAATGGCAAGTGGTGAGATTTCTGATCCTCCAACTCAGCCTGATTGGAGTAGTCAGGGCGAGACCGTGGACAGACCTGCAGCCATGGTCGAGGAAGCTGAAGAGCCCGAAGTGCTATACGCTGACCCGGAACACTTAGACCATCACGAAGAGGAAGAGCTAGTAGCCATTGAGGTCGATCGGGAGCAGGACGGAGAGGTTTCAGAGTTGGGATCCGATCAAGAGATAGGAGCAAAGGACATGGATTCTGAGGAGTCCAAATCTCAGGGTACTTCGTCAAGTGGATCATCTGAGTCCGATCCGGACTGGACTCCTTAGGTTGCCATTAGTCTTAGATAGAGCGGGTCATACCTTTTTGACCGAAGCCTGCCTTGACCCTATCAAGTAAACCTTGCCACTTACCCCTTTTGACCGAGTAGTAGCTGCTAGTGTGTACGCTTTCCACTATCTCTGTATAGACGAACATTGTAAAAAAAAAGTTTTCTTTATCAATATCAATATATATATATATATATATATATGTTTTTAAATGTGTTGTTTGATGGTTGTGCTACTTTGGTCTCATGTATTTTATTGTACGGGTGTATATATATATTTATATACGTGCTTCCGTGTGTGTTTGATCTCTGAGTTGGGCGTTGGGTCGGCAACGCTTCCTCGGAGCGTTGCACCATAATCGATCATGACGGAATGATTGCGTTCCGGTGGGGTACGGGGCGTGACAATGTCTACCCAAACTACAGAGGTATGCTTCACCTAGGTCATGTTGTCGTCTGTATGGTATTCTATAACGTCATGGTCGGTATGCATAGGAATCCCAAAACGCTGCGGCGGTCGTGGCGGAAGATTCATGTCTCAGGCCGTGATTCTGAAATTATTAGTTGAAACAATCATGAGATCACATCTTAATAAGTACATACCATAAACCCCACCTAGGCAATCACGTACCTCTAGACAAATCAAACATAACATCATCCAGTAAACACACCATTCACACAATCATACTTACCTGGGCTTTTCATGCGTGCAACCTATGCGTTAGCCACAATAACATGATCGTTAACCACATGTACATTCCCAATACATTTCATACACGAATTTCACTCGACTAGCTAGTGACCCGCGTAATGGTACCGCCTCAGGTTCACTGCGACCATCTTACATGCACAACACTTCTGGGCCCACGTAATGGTACCGCCTCAGGCTATGTATCTTGCCAGCGTAGTCGTACCGCCTCAGACTCAACATCCATCTTCTAGTGCACAACCTGCGTAATGGTACCGCCTCAAGTTGGCCATATTCACAACACTTCTCGGCCCGCGTAATGGTACCGCCTTAGGCCATGTATCTTGCCCGCGTAGTCGTACCGCCTCAGGCTCAACACCTACCATTTGCTGCACAACCCGCATAATGGTACCGCCTCAGGTTGACAGTCTTCCGGTAATACCGGGCATCGTCCCGCATAATCTACCGCCTCAGGACAAATCAATTCCCTGTGTAATGGTACCACCTCAGGGATTTCTGTAACCACACACCACATCACACATGATTTCTCACTCGTTCATTTACTCGACACCCACATGCCAATAAATTGACCAATCACACTTGGCCCGTGTACGCACCAAATCACACACATTTTTTATGCTTAAAAATCATCAATCACGGCCAATTGATCCTCAAATTCAATTCAGCCAAAGCGTACATATAATAGCCTACATTTCAATCAACTAAAACACGATTCAACAAACATACACGGCTATCAATGGGCCTATAAACACGGCCACACTCATGGCATAAAATTCAACATTTCCACGCATATTTCAAGCCATAACAAGCACCACAACACGACCACATCACAGCACATCAAACACGCACAAATCATCTCCGAATCGGGCCACATACTCGTCATTTCATTTCCCGATTTTCTAGCATCTAACTCAACACCAAATCAGTCCCGACACGTCACCATTTCACCCACAATTCAGCTAATTCAAGTCTCCCAAGTCGGTCTACCCATATAACCCCTAAACGGCCTCAAATAACCCATAAACCAACACTAACTAACTCAATTTGGTCCTAATTTCGTCCGTCAATACCCGAAATCCCAAATAAAGTTTAGGGGCGGCGGTCGGCAATGAGCAGCGAGCAGCTCGGCGGCTTGGGCGGACGGCGAGCGGCGGCGCGGCTTCCCTTGGCCGCGGTTCACGGCCATGAGAGAGGAGAGAGAGGGAGAGAGAGTGATGGTGTGAGGGTGGTGGTGCGGCTCGGTGGCGAGACGGCGGCGATCGGGCGAACGGTGGCCGAACGGTGGCACAGCAAGGAGGAGGGGCGGTCAGTCGGGAGAGAGGGAGAGAGAGAGGGAGCCAAGAGTGATAGATAGAGAGAGTGAGGAGAGAGAGAGGACATTGGCTTAAATAATCCAAGCTAATAATTGGGGTCCCAAAATGACGATCTTGCCCCTCTCTCACAATTTCAATCGACGGCCGAGATTCGATCTTATTTTGAGATCAACAGTCCGGATCGAATCTTTTCCAAATATATCCAAGGGCAATTTGGGTATTTCATAAAAATTCAAGCGCAAAATTGTCATTTTCCAAAGCTAAGGAAAAATGACCAAAATGCCCTTCCCCAATTGCATTGGCCTTAACAAATTTCTTGGGGTAAAATAGTCATTTTCCATTTCTCGTCGAAATTCAGTTTTTCTAAAGGATTCGGACAAATCCAAGACTACCCGAGCAAATGACAACATCGTCCAAATGATCCGTCGTAACTTTCAAATTTTCCAATGCCCAACTCGATCTCTAATTTAATGACTAAGTCTAAATAACGCAACTCGAGCAAATCTCAAACTAACGGGTGGCTTTTGGGGAAATTTGCATTTTTGACCCGTGGCCGATACTAAATCAAGCCACATTCAAGTTTACTCGGGTCGTGATGATCTCGGTTGTCACTTAATCGCGAGGATCGATCGCTAGTTCCGACGGGCACAATCGTTTGGTATAGGTTTAGAATCATTCGTTAATTCATTTCGTGGTCAAGATCCACTAATGTGACAGCGGCGAACTGATCCTTGACTATCCTTGGATCAGCCTACAATGGCTCAAAATGTCACCTCGATAATTTTCATGATTGAAAGTCGGTTCACGATCAAGTTCTTTGGTTGCGCGAATTTAAATCCCTAATTAGCCTTTCCCCAACGGTTAGTATTCCCGAAGTGATTAATTCCAGACGAGATCTAACTACAAGCACATCTATAAACTATTCATTGCATAAATTCCACGTGGGTCGGATTCCAGAATGTCGCAACTCTTCCCCTCTTATAAAAATTTCGTTCTTGAAATTTACAAGTCAAACTAATTACTCAAATAAATGGGGGTATTGATGTTGCATTTGCTCTTCGCTTTCCCACATCGCGCCTTCCGTCCCATGATGTTTCCAAATAACCTTGACCATCGATATCATCTTATTTCTTAGAACCCGTTCTTTTCGATCTTTGATCCCTATTGGTCTCTTGACATATAATACCCCGTCATTAACTTCTATCTCCTCACAATTCAACACATGAGTTGGGTCCGACTCATATTTTCTTAATATTGATACGTGGAACACATTATGCACTTGCAACAAACTTGGTGGTAATGCAAGGCGATAAGTTAAATCTCCAATCCTTTCTAAAACCTCAAAAGGTCCTATGTACCTCGGACTCAACTTCCCTTTCTTACCAAATCTGGATAGTCCTCTCATGGGCGATATCTTAAGGAATACATGATCCCCTACTTAAAACTCTAAAGATCTTCGCCTTCTTTTTGCATAACTCTTTTGACGGCTTTGAGCTATTTTCAGCCTTTCGCGAATCACCTTAACAGCCTCAATTGACTGTTGAACTAATTCTGGCCTGATTATACTCCTTTCTTCCATTTCGTCCCAGCATATGAGCGTCCTACATACTCTATCATACAGTGCTTCAAAGGACATTATTCCGATGCTCTGCTGAAAACTATTATTATATGCAAAATTCTGCTAAGGGCAATTGCTCTTTCTACTTACCTTGAAAATCCAACACACATGCCCGAAGCATATCCTCAAAAGTCTGAATTGTCCTTTCAGATTGGCCATCCATTTGTAAATGGTAAGCTGTACTAAACTGCAGCTTTGATCCTAACGCCGTCTGCAGACTTTTCCAAAAATTGGCGGTAAATCTAGGATCACGACCTGAGGTAATCGTTACTGGTACCCCATGCAATCGAATTATTTGTTGCATATACAACTCAGCATATCGATCTAATGCGAAGTCCTTTCGCACAACCAAAAAATGTGCCGACTTTGTCAATCTGTCGACAATCACCCAAATAGTATCATGGCCTCTTTGACTCTTTGGTAATCCCATTACAAAATCCATAGTAATATGTTCCCATTTCCATTCTAGGATTTTCAGAGGTCGCAATAGCCCTCCGGACTTACAATGTTGTGCCTTCACTTGTTGGCACGTCAAGCACTTGGCCACGTACTTAGCGATGTCTACCTTCATACCATTCTACTAGTAGTATTGCCTCAGATTCTGATACATTTTCGTACTACCGGGGTGGATGCTATAACTACTACGATGCGCTTCTAATAAAATCTCTTCCTTAAGTTCTGCATCGTCAGGCACGCACAATCGTCCTCAGAACTTCAAGATCTCGTCCTTGGAACTTCAAGATCCCATCCTCGGATACTTGGAAGTCCGATTTCCTCTTAGTAGCATCCGTCTCCAGAATCTTTTGAGTTTCTGAGTCTGTAGACTGCAAAGCCTTAATCTTAACTTGGATTTCCAGTTCAATCATTAGCGTAGCTAGCAAGCTTGAGACTTGACTCATTTCGAATCTAAATTCTGAGTCTCGCACTTTTTTTCCAACAGAGTCCATTCCTTGACCATCAAGTGCGCGATGCTTGACTTCTAACTTAATGCATTGGCTACCCGATTTGCCTTTCCGGGTTGATATAAAATATCACAGTCGTAATTCTTTAGTAATTCCATCCACCGACATTGTCTCATATTTAACTCTTTTTGAGAAAACAGATATTTAAGGCTCTAGTGATCCATATATATCTGAAATTTCTCTCTGCAGATATAATGTCACCAAATCTTAAGGGCAAATACTATAGCAGCTAATTCTAAATCATGCGTCGGGTAATTCAGCTCATGTGGTCTCAACTGCCTTGACACGTAGGCCACTACTTGTCCATTTTGCATGAGTACACACTCCAATCCTTTCAACGACGCATCACTATAAATCTCGTATCCTCCGGGTCCTGATGGAATAGTCAACACCGATGCCGTCGTCAATCTATGTTTCAATTCCTGAAAACTCCTTTCACATTTATCGGTCCATTCAAACCCCATTTTCTTTTTCAATAAATGTGTCAACGGTGTCGCTATTGCCAAAAACCCTTCCACGAAACGTCGGTAATATCTTGCCAAACCCAAAAAGCTCCGAATCTCTATCACCGTTATCGGTCTAGACCATTTCATTACCACCTCAATATTTGCTAGATCTACTGAGATTCCTTCTCCATAGATCACGTGTCCGAGAAATGCTACTCGATTGAACCAAAACTCACACTTGCTAAACTTAGCATATAGTGCGCTCTCTCTTAAAGTCCGCAAAACTTTACTCAAATGAAACTCATACTCCTCTAGGTTTTTCGAGTATACTAGTATGTCGTCTATAAAGACTATCACAAATTGATCCAAGAATTCCTTAAACACCTGATTCATTAAGTCCATAAAGGCAGCAGGGGCATTCGTTAATCCGAACGGCATCACTGTAAATTCATAATGTCCATATCTCGTCCTAAATGCCGTCTTCAGTATATCCTCTTTCCTAATCCTCAACTGATGATATCCCGTTCTCAGATCAATCTTAGAAAATACTGAAGCCCTTGTAATTAATCAAACAAATCATCAATTCTCGGCAAGGGATATTTATTTTTGATCGTCACCTGATTTAGTTGCCTATAGTCAATACACAACCTCAAAGATCCATCTTTTTTCCTCACAAATAAAACTGGTGCTCCCCACGGGGACGCACTCGGACGGATAAATCCTTTGTCTAATAACTCTTGCATTTGCACCTTTAACTCCTTTAACTCCAACAACGACATTCTATAAGGTGCCTTCGAGATTGGCTCGGTTCCAGGGGCCAACTCGATTACAAACTCTACTTTTCTTTCTGGTGACAATCCCGGGAATTCCTGAGGAAAGACATCGGGATAATCGCACGCCATGGCTATGTCCTCTAGCCTCGGCTCTTCAGCCGTCGAATCAAGTATTGCCGCTAGAAATCCTTGACACCCCTCGTTCAACAACTTAGTCATTTCTAACGATAAGATCTATAGGATCGAGGGTCCCCCTCGATTTCCCACAAACTTAAATTCCAGATGTTCAATAGGATTAAATTGGATCACTCTGCTACTACAATCCATTACGGCCCTCTGCTTAGACAGCCAGTCCATTCCCACTATCATATCAAAATCGTACATGGCTAGAACCGCTAAATCAATCATTTCCTCCCTATCACCAATCACAATCTTACAATTCGGACACCTCAATGAGACTAACATCTTATCATTCAAGGGAGTTATAACACACAACACAACGTCAAGTGACTGCGGTTCAATATCAATCAACTCAACAAATTGCTCAGAGATAAATGAATAGGACGCCCCAGGGTCAAATAAAGCGTACGCAGCATGATTGCATAGAGAAATCGTACCTGTGACAACCCCTGGCGCGTTCTCAATCTCTCTCCTGGCCATGGCGTACACCCGTCCTTGGGCCTGTGGCCTAGTCTGATTAGCTGGTTGAGCAACTCTAGTTTGGTTCCCGTTCCGGGGTGGGGGCAACGCAGGCGATCTATTTTACCTGAGGTTGGGGCAAAACCTTATATGATGACCAAATCCACCATAACCGAAACATGCTCGGCCCCTGGTAGGACAGGGTCCATTTCCATGTTTTTCTCCACACACTCGACATGGACTTTTCTGAAAACGGGCTAGTTTCCCTATATTCCTTCTAGCAAGAGGAACAAAGCGTCGATTACCCGTCATTGGCCTCTTTCCTAACTGATGGTTGTCCCTATCTTGGGCAAATCTCGACCCAGAAGCGGCAGCCCTATCCGCCAAGTCTCGCTCAATCGCTTGAGTCCTATCATAGATCTTGTTATATTCTATCAAATTCAATGAAATCATTTGGCTGCGAAGGTCCGATTTCAAACCGTCTCGAAACCTCCGAGCCCTATCTAACGGGTCCTTAACCATCTTCGGGGCGAACTTAGACAATCGAGCAAATTCAGCCTCGACTGATCTACTGTTCTCTGCCCCTGACGTAGCCTCATAAACTCATATAATTTCTATTCTCGGGCACTCTCAGAAAAATATTTACCATTAAAGGTTTCAATAAACATCGCCTAAGTCTGAGCAGTACCGGCCGAGAATATCCTTCCTCTGGTGGCTTTCCACCAATCATTTGCATTTCCTTGCAATTGATATACCGCTAATGTCACTTTCTCTTCATCGGTGCAACCTAATACCTCAAAGACTTTTTCCAACTCCTCTATCCACAGCGATGCACCCTCAAGATTGCCTCTACGATCAAACTTAGGGGGCTTTAATTTCAGAAACTGCTCGACTAATTAGTGCATCTGTCTATTCACATTCACCTGCCCCTGTCCTTGATTTCCATTATTATTATGGGCAGCAGCGGCCACAACGGCCTCGGCAGCTTGGGCACTAGTGGCAGCTCGTTCTTGAGTCTGCCGTTCCATCATATTACCAATACCCTCTAAGGTCCTCATGACTGCATCCATCCTCGGATTTCCTATAGGCCGGGCTCGCGAACTGGATGCACCCTTGGTTCCTCTACCTCGCGAACTCATCCTCACGATTATCTACCACTCGACTACCTGCTATAATTCCATACAGGAATTAGAAACCTAGGCCACTATGTCAGTCTAGTCCTAGGCAGCGAATTAATGCAATAATTCACTCAGTAAGTAATCAACCACCATAGCACAAGGCCATAATCAATAGGGTCTGTGCACTTACCTCAGGTCCAGACGCACCTGCGTTTCAATCGTTATAACAATCAATTCACCCAACAATCACAACAAACAATCTGGAGACACGTATAGCTCATTCCACCCTATGACTCACTAAGGTCTCCCTAGATTACTATCTTAGGGTCTCTGCTCCTTATCACTCCAGACTTCGACCAACTTAGATCGAGCTATCCTCGCTCTGATACCAAACCAAAATGTGATGTCACGCCCCGAACCCCATCGAGCATGCGACACACCTCTCTGGTCGAATAGTGCGACGTCTCAGGGTATCGTCGACCCAATGAAACTTATCAGAGATTTATACCTGTCAGCGAAAGCCATAAATTCCCGAACAATAATTGACTAGGGGTAGCAAAGGAGTAAAACACATCTATTATCGATTCAAACTTATATAATATCTACAATTCATAGAACAACAATTTATACAAGCACACCGAACATCTACACTACAAACCACCAATATAAAAAAGATTGATAGCTTGGGTACCCTATCTGCCAAAAATGAAACATCTCAAAAGACCGATTCCCAACCCCTATTCTAGCCCCTACGCCCTCGACTTGGCATCCACTTGGAGTCTAATTCCTCATCACCCGAATCTGAACTCCCCTGAACTGTCGGCTCCTCTAAAGATTCCGATTCGGCCTCGATCTCGATCGGGATGTTTATATTACCCGACTCCGCTGGAACCTTGATTCGCTCCTCTTCAACTGGCTCCTCGTCCTACTTGTGCTCGGGCACGAACTTGGGATCATACCATGGCTCGTACTCGGGTACGTCCTCTGGCTCTTCTTCAGGCTCATCTTCTGGGGCCTCTTCAGGTTCTGCTTCGGGGTCTTCTTCTTCTTCTATATTCTCCTCTGGAATTATCTCAAGGTCCACATCATGGGGTCGTACCCTGCCTAGGACTCCTCCGGCTCTGGATTAGGCTCCGCTATGGGAGGTTCAGGTGCTGCAGGCACAGGTTGAAGTCCGGACTGTGCCAAGCTAGTCTTTAAGCTCGTCAATCTTACCATCGGGTGGGGGTATAGTTGACGGGTCCCAATCCCCAATGCCATCAAAGGATGCGTCGAAGCCTCAGATGGGACCAAACTTGTCTACCCCGTCTCTGAACATCCAAGCTGTATATGTGTGGGCCTGCCAGAGCGGTAGTCCTATGTCTGCCCAAACTATAGAGGTATTGTTCACCCAAGTCATGTTGTCGTCTATAGGGTATTCTATAACATCATGGTCGGTGTGCATAGGACTCCCAAAACGCTGCGGCAGCAGTGGCGGAAGATTCATGGCTCAGGCGGGGGGTTCTGAAATTGTTGGTTGAAACAACCATGAGATCACATCTTAATAAGTACACACCCTAAACCCCACCTAGGCTATCACGTACCTCCAAGCAAATCAAACATAACATCATCCAGTAAACACATCATTCACACAATCGTACTTACTTGGGCTTTTTCATGCGTGTAACCTACACGTTAGCCACAATAACATAATTGTCAACCACATGCACATTCTCAATACGTTTCATACATGAATTTCACTCGACTTGCCAGTGATCCACGTAATGGTACCGCCTCAGGTTCACTGCGACCAACTCATACTTTCCACCCAACTCGCCAGTGACCCGCATAATGGTACCGCCTCAGGTTCACTGCGACCATCTCACATGCACAACACTTTTGGGCTCACGTAATGGTGCCGCCTCAGGCTATATATCTTACCCGCGTAGTCGTATTGCATCAGGCTCAACATCCATCTCTTAGTGCATAACCCGCGTAATGGTACCGCCTCATATTGGCCATATTCACAACACTTCTCAGCCCGCATAATGGTACCGCCTTAGGCTATGTATCTTGCTCGCGTAGTCGTACCGCCTCAGGCTCAACACCTACCACCCTGCACAACCCGCGTAATGGTACCGCCTCAAGTTGACAGTCTTCCGGTAATACCGGGCATCGTCCCGCATAATCGTACCGCCTCAGGATGGATCAATTCCCCGCGTAATAGTACCGCCTTAGGGATTTCCGTAACCACACACCACATCACACACACGATTTCTCTCTCGTTCATTTACTCAACACCCACATGCCGATAAACTGACCAATCACGCTTGGCTCATGCACGCACCAAATCACACACATTTCTCATGCTTAAAAATCATCAATCACGGCCAATTGACCCTCAAATTCAATTCAGCCAAAGCATGCATATAATAGCCCACATTTCAATCAACCAAAACACGATTCAACAAACATACACGGTCACCAACGGGCCTATAAACACAGCCACACTCATGGCATAAAATTCAACATTTCCACGCATATTTCGAGCCATAACAAGCACCACAACACGGCCACATCACAGCACATCAAACCGGCACAAATCGTCTCCGAATCGGACCACATACTCATCATTTCATTTCCCGATTTTCCAGCATCTAACTCAGCACCAAATCAGTCTCGACACGTCACCATTTCACCCACAATTCAGCCAATTCAAGTCTCCCAAGTTGGTCTACCCATATAACCCCTAAACAGCCTCAAATAACCACTAAACCGACACTAACTAACTTGATTCGGTCCTATTTTCGTCCATCGATACCTGAAATTCAAAATAAAGTTTAGGGCATGACTTACCTGAACTCTAGACTGGCTCGGCTAGAGTGGAAAGGAGGGGCGGCGGTCGGTGGCGAGTGGCTCCGCGGCTTGGACGGACGGCAAGTGGTGGTGTGGCTTCCCTTGGCCACAGTTCACGGCCACGAGAGGGGAGAGAGTGGGAGAGAGTGACGGTGCGAGGGTACGGCTCGGTGGCAGGACGGTGGTGATCGAGCGAACGGTGGTCGGACGGTGGCGTGGCAAGGAGGGGCGGTCGGCTGGGGGAGAGGGAGAGAGAGAGGGAGCCGAGAGTGATAGTGAAAGAGAGAGAGAGAGAGAGAGAGAGAGGAGAGAGGGAGAAAATTGGCTTAAGTAATCTAAGCCAATAATTAAGGTCCCAAAATGACCATCTAGCCCCTCTCTCACAATTCCAATCAATGACCGAGATTCGATTTTATCTTGATATCAACGGTCCGGATCGAATCTTTTCCAAATATATCCAAAGGCAATTTTGGAATTTCATAAAACTTCAAGGGCAAAATTGTCATTTTCCAAAGTTAAGAAAAAATGACCAAATGCCCTTCCCTAATTGCATTGGCCTTAACAAATTTCCTGGGGTAAAATGGTCATTTTCCATTTCTCGTCGAAATTCAGTTTTTCTAAAGGATTCGGACAAATCCAAGGCTACCCGAGCAAATGACAACATCGTCCAAATGATCCATCGTAACTTTCAAATTTTCCAATGCCCAACTCGATCTCTAATTTAATGACTAAGTCTAAATAACGCAACTCGAGCAAATCTCAAACTAACGGGTGGCTTTTGGGGAAATTCGCATTTTTGACCCGTGGCCGATACTAAATCAAGCCACGTTCAAGTTCACTCGGGTCGTGACGACCTCGGTGGTCACTTAATCGCGAGGATCGATCGCTAGTTCCGACGGGCACAATCGTTTGGTATAAGTTTAGGATCATTCGTTAATTTATTTCGTGGCTAAGCGGAATCACTCGCGATCCACTAATGCGACATTGACGAACTGATCCCTGACTATCCTTGGATCGGCCTACAGTAGCTCAAAATGTCACCTGTACAATTTTCATGGTCGAAAGTCGGTTCATGATCGAGTTCTTTGATCGCGCGAATTTAAATCCTTAATTAGCCTTTCCCTAACGGTTAGTATTCCCGAAGTGATCAATTCCGGGTGAGATCTAACTACGAGCACGTCTATAAACTATTCATTGTATAAATCCCAAGTGAGTCGGATTCCAAAATGTCACAGGAGGCGTGAGGTATGGTTGGCCGAATGGTGGGGTTGACGCGGGGAAGAAGGGGCAAAGTGTTACTATTTATAGTATGGCCGATCAATCTTATTATGAATAAGAGGCCAAAGTCCAGCTAATGATGAAGGGATCTTGAAAGTCATTGCCATCATTTAAGCTTCTTCCTCAAGCTTTCAATTTGGGCTATATGTTCCTAACCTGGCTTCCAAGTTGTTAGTCTAGGGTCATGATACCCTATTAGGTCATTTAAGACCAAGATAGCCTCTCTTTATCCTTGGCTTCTTAATTTAGGCATGAAACACTCTCTCCCCCCTTATCTTCACATTTAAGACTCCTCAATTGTTGATTCGTGATCTCCATTATTGGTGTTGGCTTCTATTATTGAGTCTTGAAAGAGAAGTTCTATTATTGGTGTTGGTCTCTATTATTAGGTCTTGTAAGACAAGCTTCATTATTGGCCAACTTGCTAAAGAAGTTGCCAATAATGCAATTGACTAGCTAAGTCAACTTATCTTCTTTTTCATGAAGTCCTTTGGGGCGTGGATCATGTGTTCTTCTCAAGAATACTCAATAATTGGTGCCTCTCATTAATTCCCAATAACTCATCTTCCTTTGGGAACTAAACTTCACTAAGCTTAACTTAAGAGTTAATACCACGAAAAACCCTAAACTGGTACACTTGTGACAATTTTACCCCAAACTATTTTTTTGACCACAAAAAATCCTAAACTGATACACCTATAATAATTTTATCCCGAACTATTTTTTTGACCATAAAAAACCCCCCACACTAGTATACATGTGATAATTTTACCCCCGAACTAATTTTTTTACCACCAAAAATCCCAAACTAGTATACCTGCAATAAATTTACCCTAAGTTAGTTTCCGTTAAATTTCACTGTCAAATTACTAAGTTTAATGACACGTGATAATTGACATGTGTACCGGTTTTGGGTTTTATCACTCTGTTTGTCACAAGTTTACAAATTTGTGATTTTTCGTGGTATTAATATAATTTAACAGACACTAACAGAAGGTAAATTTGTCACAAATGTACCAGTTTGGGATTTTTAGTGGTTAGAAAATTAGTTCGAGGGTAAAATTGTCACAGGTGTACCAGTTTGAGGTTTTTGGTGATCAAAAAAATATTTTAGGGTAAAATTGTCACAAATGTACCAGTTTGGAGTTTTTGGTGATAAAAAAAATAGTTCGAGGTAAATTTGTCACAGATGTACTAGTTTAAGATTTTTTGTGATCAAAAAAATAGTTCGGAGTAAAATTATTACAGGTGTACCAGTTTAGGATTTTTTGTGTTATTAACCCTTAACTTAATAAACAACGGGTTAATACCATAAAAAACCCTAAACTGGTACACTTGTGACACATTTACCCCAAACTGGTATACATGTGACAATTTTACCTCGAACTAATTTTTAATATTATTTTTTTATTTTTTATTTTATTTTATTTTCTTTTTTTTCTTCACCTTCAACCTTTGGCCGGTCGCCGGTCCGGCGACCCGCCAAAGGCGGAAGCCGACTTGGGCGGCCCTTGCTCTACGCAAGTGAGGGTCACCCTCGCCGGACGCAGGCGAGGCTTGCCCTCGTCGGATCCGACGAGGGCCACCCTTGCCTGAGTCAGGCAAGGACAGCCCTCGCCCGACGTCGGCGAGGGCGACCCTCGCCGGATCGGGCAAGGGAGGCCCTTGCTGGCTTTTGCCTCTGGCCAATCGCCGAACCGGCGACCGACCAGAAGTTGAAGATGAAAAATAAATAAAAAATAAATAAAATTAAAAAAAAATATTATTATTATTAAAATTTTAATTCAGGGTAAAATTGTCACATATGTGCCAGTTTGAGATTTTTTATGATAAGTTCAGGATAAAATTATCACAGGTGTACCAGTTTAGGGTTTTTAGTAGTCAAAAAAATAGTTCAAGGTAAAATTATCACAGATGTACCAGTTTGGGGTTTTTTATGATCAAAAAAATAGTTTGGGGTAAATGTGTCACAAGTGTTCCAGTTTATGATTTTTCGTGGTATTAACCCAATAAATAACTAAGGTAATTTGGGAGTTTTATGTGCCATACACAATTGACCATCTTATTTGGAACCAAGGTTTAGTGTAAAAATATGTTCGAGTATAACTAAACACAATCAAGCCAAAGACCGGGCTCTGAACAGCGCAAGGCCGGACTAGCCAAACTGACCAGGTACAATGCCTGTTCAATTGGGCCTGCCTGAGCGTAGGCCTTGGCACACGACCAAGATGCACGGGCACAGAGCCAGGTACACAGTCAAATCATACGGGCACAGGGCCGGCTGCACGGGCGAGGTGCCAAGTTGCACGAGTGCGGTACCAAGCACCCGGACAGGACGCACAAGCGAGGGACTGACACATGGGCCAAACACATGCATTGGCACACGAACAAGCACAATGCCTAGTTCGTGGCCAAGCCTGATCAGCACTAGACCTAGTATATGCTGGAGCTGATGGGCACAAGGCTTGGCACAAGTATCAGGCACGATGACTAGCACACAGCCAGACACGGGGCCAGCTCATGGCCTAACTAACTGGCACATGAGTAGTCCATGGCAGGGCATAAGGCTTGGCTTGCACGGTCGGCATAAAGCCTGGTCCGCGTCCAAGCAACAAAGCTCTTGGCCTAGTACATGGCCCGTCCATGGCCTACCTGACTTAACGTATGATTCATGGCCGATTCGCGATCAGTCCATATTCGACCTTCGACGATCCATGGTCGACCCTCGGTTGTCATGTAGCCACGTGGAATCGAACACAATGAAATTGGTCCATGGACACTCGCGACCGATGCATGGCCAAGTGAAATCATCCGCGATTGACACATGCCCATGTAGCGTCGATCCATGACCGTTTGGGATCGTCCCATTGCCGACCCTTATAGTCGAGTGATCGATCCATGATTGAATCACTTTAATCGACTTACGTGATTAGAGAGTCATTTTAGTACTGATCCCTTGGCCGATCCATAGATGATCCTCCGTTTGAACTGTGACATCCCCAATTTGGATCCAAATAGACCGAGGGAAAATGGCCATGAAATTGGCAAGCAAATCGATCTGAGGGTCGATCATGGATCAATTGGTGTGGTCGGAACAAGTATCTACAGGATTGGTCGTGGTTCGATCGAAAGATCGTCCATGATAGGTCAAGGAATCTACAGTGAAATGACTCCCGAATCACGCAAGTTGATTAGAGTGATTTGATCATGGATTGATTGCTCGACCATAAGGGTCGGCAGCGGAACGATCCCGGACGGCCATGGATCGATATCGCTTGGGTATGTGTCAGTCACGTGTGATTCTGCACAGCTATGCACAGGTCGTAGGCGTCCGTGGACTAATTCTGTTGTGTTCGATTTCACGTGGCTATATGACAACCGAGGATTGACCATGGATCGTTGATGCTCAAACATGGACTGGCCTGATTTTGAAAATTCATTTCAAACAAATCGTAAATCCAAATTGAGTTCTGTAAATTCTTACAGCTCCTCAAAACCCTAAACTATCAATCCTGCATCATTTCTCAGCTTAACCACTCATAAATCGGACTTCACAACTCAAATTTTCACTTAATTACAAATTTGTGTCATAATTCCAAAAACTACTCTAATTAGACGAACAAATGGCTTAAATCCTTACTAGTTCCTCTTTCCATTAGCCATGTTGAGGTCTTTTATCGATCTCTAGTGAGCATGAAATAGTATAGTTTAGTCAAATCGTAAGTTAAAATAGTGTTTTAATTGGTTTTGATATGGATTCTCGTTTAATTTTTAAAAAAATTACGAGATCGTTAACTCATATGATTGTGTTGTTTGGTTTGGGCATTGCTAGGTGTAATATATGGGCCTCAATTAGCCCATTTCTCTTTAAGTCAAGCCCTCATCCCATCTTCTCTATTCTCTTCTTTGGATATTCACACGGTAAATGTGACATCCTCATTTTTTTTGTGTCGTCCCATAATGGCGTAGAGAAAATCTTTGTTGCTTTAGCCAAGATTTTTTTTCTTTAAAGATTTTAAGTAAGATAACAGGTGATTTGGGACCTAAAAAAAAATTTGTCCAAATATTCAGGGATTATTTTGTCCGAAAATTCCCTCTTTATATCAAAAGCTCCTCTCTCTCCTTCATCTCTTCTTCTTCTCCTTTTCTTCTTCATCTTTACTTCTTATTCTCCTTCATCTTTGGATGCTTTGTGGCCGCGCAAGAGGAAAACCGGCTCGACTTCCTGCGATTTTTCGACACGATCATCCTCGAGGCAAGTAGATTCTGATCCCTCGACTTTGCATTCATCTTTTTGCACGAGATTGATGGTTTTTGATCTTTTATGATGGATTTTAGGTTTTATGTTGAAA
Organism: Syzygium jambos; assembly: GCA_031216235.1. Classification (NCBI taxonomy): domain Eukaryota; kingdom Viridiplantae; phylum Streptophyta; class Magnoliopsida; order Myrtales; family Myrtaceae; genus Syzygium; species Syzygium jambos. The sequence goes on along the minus strand of CM062221.1, from coordinate 21,584,590 downwards.
AGTTCATAAAGTTTTCGACTTGTTGGTTTCCCGAGGACGTACGGGTGTCAGGACATCACGTGATAGTGACGGATCGTTGAAAACGAGCTTGGATGGCTCGAATGAGACGTGCTAAGATTGTGCGCAAGTTGGATGATTCAACTTTTCGTATGTTCGTTTGATTTTCTGGTTGCTTTTTGGTGTTATTCGGATGTCGAGATGACATATGGTGAGGTTGGATGGTTGTACAGGTTGACGAGGGTGGCCATGGCTCGAGCTAAGCAGAGTCGCTGACCAGCAGTGGTGACTCCGAAACAGAACAGCTATGCGGGGGCGACCTTGCGGTGGGATGATGCTGAAGGTGGTTGGGCTCTAAACTGGTGGCGGCGGGAGCTCGTGTAGAAGTAGTTGTGTGATGAGGATGGCTAATTAATCCTTTAACTTTCTTTTATTATTTGTGAGCTAATTGTTCTCGCTTGAATTATTGACTAGTGTCGAATTGTGTTATTAGTGACATTGAAAGATTAAGGTGAGTGATAGACCATATGGTATGGTGATAAACGAGCATGCTGTGGCTATGGGTTTGGTACCTTGATATGTTGTTCGTGCCTTGGGTAGTTGATACGTACTATATGAGGTTTTTATTGACTTCGTCTTTTTTTTGTGATTCATTCACACTTATCGTATCATCATCATATACACAATGCGAACTTCACTTAGGTGCATTGTATTCGATGGACCAATATGTATTTGCATCATATCATTATCATGGGATAATGGATGGTAGGAATCATCAGATGGGGGATCCCTGACAATGTCTTATATGCATTTGCTTCAAGTGCACCATGTGATAATGAATGGTGAGGACCCTCGGTCTGCGCGCCGATGATGCCCCGTGGGAGTATCGAGATGCCTAAGTATAGAAGGCTTGAATGTCGTTGGTCTGTGCACCGACAATGCCTCGGAGTGAGATGCCTGTGGTCGGTATACTACGGAAGTCCGACCTGCACGCTAGAAGTTACCCGCACAGGTCAGTCTGTGCACCGATGGAATTGTGATACAGGGGTGGATATTTAGTGAGAGAACTGGATTAATAACTAGCATGCGACATGCATTACACCCATTCATTGCATTTGCATCATTTCCCTCATTAATTATGTTTGCGTCTTGTGGTGATTTGATGATTCATATTGTTGATGTTTTAAATATCGGCAAAAGGACACTATAAGTGTCATAACTTGTGTACGGCGCTCACTTTGATGCCATAACTTTTTTTCGGATCACTTTGGTGCCAAGTCGGAGGAAAAACGATCACTTAAGTGTCATAACTTTTTTTTGGATCACTTTAGTGCTAAAATTTTTGAAAAACGATCACTTAAGTGCTAAAATTTTTTAAAAACGATCATTTAAGTGCTAAAATTTTTGAAAAACGATCACTTAAGTGCCAATCTCCGGCGAGACTCCGGCGAGCCACGTCAGCTTCAGAAATTAATAAAAAAAATGCCACGTCAGATTTCCGGCGAAAATTATGTACGGCGCCGGAATTAGCACTTAAGTGATCATTTTTCAAAAATTTTAGCACTTAAGTGATCGTTTTTCAAAAATTTTAGCACTAAAGTGATCCAAAAAAAAGTTATGGCACTAAAGTGAGCGCCGTACACAAGTTATGGCACTTGTAGTGTACTTTTGCCTTTAAATATCTATTTGCTAAGCCTTGTGCTTACTCCCATTATTATTTGTCTTTTCAGATTAGTAGGTATGACATCCGTTCCTCCCGCTACTTTTAGCACTTGATATGGAGCACCTGTAGATTTTACATACTATTGAGAGGATGTGACCTTTCCTGAGTTTTCGAATATTATTTTTGTAAAGTTCGTGTCCACACTGTGGGTTGATGTAGGCATGGTACCAGGGTTAGTTTCATACCTTTTCGTTGCTTTGTATATCCACTGCCAGGGACGGCTATTGGGACCGCTTCTGTTCTTGGATATTGACTCAGGGTCGAATAGCGATCCTGATATGGAGGAGTAGATGGATGACTTTTTAAGGTAGCACAGCCCGAGTGACAAACCTTTTTGTTAGGGTCATTTAAGTATTGGAGCAGGGAAGCGTTTGGGGGTTGATATGTAGATGGAGTAGTGTACATTTAACCTCCCATGGGCGACTTTTTTTTTAATTGTATATTTATATAGTTAGTTTGCCTGTACCCTGACTTTAAACTTTGTACTTATGTATATAAGTGTCTATATCTGCGTGCGCTTATGCGTCGTTCTCGTTACGAGTTACCTTGTCATATCTGTCTAGTTAATTATATTAACTTTCGCATGTGTATATGGGTTAATAGACCCTTTTGTTGTTGGTAATGACAGTCTGGAACGTCACAGTAAAGGAGTGTTAAGATGACAATAAGGGAAAATGAAGACAAGACTTGTGGCAGGTATGCTATCCAACACAAACGGCTCTTTAGACCTTTAAAAAAGGGATTGCCTTTTAGCCACCAAGCCCCTCTTCGAATTTTGATTACCAACTTAGAACTGCTTTATAGTAACAGAATTCTGATACACAGGTTCCATATCATGACAAGTGCAGAGCATATTATCTGGACTAATTAGCACACATATGTTTTGTAACGCCCCCACCTCGGGGTTATTAACGTAACATTCCGTTCATTGTTATCTTTCTTTATACGCAAGCGGTAGCATAGTTTCAGGACAATCACGTTCAGAACAACATCGGAATTTAGACAGGCATCATGAGCAAACCTTATGTTTACAATGCATGTAAATATATTTTAGGGATAAGTGCATTCAAAGTCCTAAAACTTGTCATGAAGATGCAATTGAGTCCTAAAACTTTAAAAAAGTGCAAACAAGTCCTAAAACTTATCACGAAAGTGCACTTGAGTCCTAAAACTTTAAAAAAGTGCAAATAAGTCCTAAAACTTGTCGCGAAAGTATAAATAAGTCCTAAAACTTGTCAAATTGGTTCAATCAAGTCCTTCTATTGACTATACTTTTTGAAAGTTTTAGGACTTGTTTGCACTTTTGTGATAAGTTTTAAGACTTGTTTGCACTTTCATGACAAGTTTTAAGACTTGTTTGCACTTTTTTAAAGTTTTAGGACTCAAGTGCACTTTCGTGACAAGTTTTAGGACTTGTTTGCATTTTTTGAAAGTTTTAGGACTCAATTGCATTTTTGTAATAAGTTTTAGGACTTCTAGTGCACATATCCCTATATTTTAACAAGCCCTTCTTTTGGGCCATGGCAAACATTACACATACTTATATTTGCCCATTTCAAGGGCGATTCCAAAACAAGCCAACTATTAAACAAACAAAATTTGGGCTTGGGATTCCTATCTCCACTACGGCATCCCGCTACTTGCTCCTCACTCCTTCCACTCACGCTCCCCATCCGCTAGCCGTGCTACACCTCGCCCGCGGCCTGCCTCGGGGCCAACCCGCCCATGCCATTAAAGGGTTCATTGAACTCACGGAGGGTCCAACCCTATCACCGTTTGCTAGATGATACCATGCCACGTACGTATGAGGAACTAACTCCGTTAGGCCCTCATCTATCATTACGTATGTCGTGATTCGACGGTAGGCACGGTCTTCTCGAGCATCTATCACGGTGAGCATTTCGGCTCTCATTTCCACAAGGTTGCCGAACCAGATCGGGGGAGACACCAAACAACGAGGGATGAGTCGGAGACTCAGCAAGTAAACCTACTAATATCAAGCAAGGATAAAGGGATCGCCGTTAACATAAGTCGGCTCTTACTGCACCCGCATCAACGGTAAATCAATAGCAAAGTTCATACAAGAGAACACCAAGCATGGCTATAACATGTGCAATTTACCAGTCAAATCTCGGTTCTATCTCAAGACAAACATCAAACATGAAACATGATCAAATCAAGGGAATGAACCAACTATGACCAACCAAACGACCGAGAAACGGTTCAAGCAATCCGTGTCACAGCGCATCATAACTTCCTTTCCCGATATTAAGAAGTTTACTTACACAACGGAATAAACAAGAACTACAGAAAACGGGTGACATGTGATGGACACAAAAGTCTTGGCGAGTCTCGGGCAGTTCTTGGGCTTGAACACGAACACACGGGCCTTCGATGTGGCTTCCTATTGACCGAACAACAAGGAGAGACACGGGCTAGTCGGTGAGCTCTCTCTCTCTTTTTCTCTTCCTCGTCATGAACAAGAAGCAAGGAAGCAAGAGAGAAGGTTGGGGGGGCCTCTTTGGGCGTGAACTAGGAAGCAAGAAGAAGATGATGGCATGAGGTGTGTGAGGCGCGAGAATGAGGAGAGTGGTGTGAGAGTTCTCTCCCTATTTATAATGACCCAAACTTGGTCCTCACTCAAGACTATTAAGAGGAAGGGACAAAAGTCATCATAGAGGGGCCCTAAAGTCTAAGAGCATTTAATGATTGCCATCATAATAGGGCCTCCAAAGTCTAAGCCAATTAATATGGTTTATGATGAATATGATAAGAATGAATCCAAGCCATAATTGCCCCAAATCTCTCTCTCTTTCTCTCAGTCCTTCCCCCTCTCTCTTGGCTATTCTCTCCTCTTGGCCGACTCTCCTCTCTCTCTCGGCTATTCTCTCTCTTCATGGCCGACTTTCCCTCTAGGCCTTCTAAGTTTGCTGGTCTCTCACACAAATGACTCGAGTTAACCAGGTTGCACAAAATTGACTAATCGATACCAAAACTGTAACCCCGCATCATGCTAAACCCCACGATTTCCGAGGGTTTTCCCATGATAAAACATCCCAATTAATCCTATTCAATCCGAAGTTTGGTATATGAAACCCTCCAAAAGTAACCAAGTATAACCACACAAGGACCTAAGTTAAACTATGCCAATTCGAGTCTATTGGGTTGCCTGGGCACGTAGCCGAGCCTAACCCGGCATAGGGCCCAGCAGTGTGCTGGGCCTCATGGGCACATGGCTGAGCGCAGGGCCGAGCCGTACAGGCGCTACGCCGGGCTACACAAACCCCGTGTCGGGCTGCACGAGCAATACGTCGAGCACAATATCGGGCCTCACGAGCGAGGGGCCGGTCCTTGGGCCTAACACATGCCTTGGCACATGTATGGGCACAATGCATGGCTCATGACCAAGTTTCTAGGCACGGGACTAGATCGGAGTCGAATCTGACGGGCACAACACTTGGTACAAAGGTCAGGCATAATGACTGGCACACGGCCAGGTGCGTAGTCGGTCCGTGGCCTAGTTGACGGGCACGGTGGCCGATCATGACCGGGCACATGGCCTTGGCCGGCGCGACTGGTGTCATGTCTCGACTCGGAATCTCGATCAATACTTAGTGGCCGAACATGACCTGAATGGACCCATGACTCGCGGAAATATATTAGTTCGTCCCGTTTATTTTAAACAATCAAATACGTATGCGGAAGCAAATAGACGATAAACGAGACAAATAGGAGTGAGATAAACAAACCATGCACGTTATATTTACACGATACGTGCTTATTTCATCGAGCCCTTCTTTACGGGCCCCTTACAAGCCACTTACATATTTTACATGCCCGTTCCAAGGGCGTTTCCGACACAAGCCACTATCAAACAAACAAAACTTGGCTTAGGTTCCTAGCTTCGCTATAGCTTCTCGTTCCTCGCTCCTCGCTCCTCCATCTTCTCGCTCCTACTCCCCCGTACAGAGGCCGAACTACGCCCCGCCCATGGCTTGCCCCGGAGCCGACCCACCCGTGCCACCGAATGGCCCCTCGAACCCACGAAGGGGCCCAACTCAGTCGTCGTTGGCTAGTCAATACCAAGCCACATACGGGTGGAGGGCCAGTTCCGTTCGGCCCTCATCCACCATAACATATGTCATAATGCGATGGTACGCGCGGTTTTCTCGGGCATAAATGACGGTGAGTAATTCCGCTCTCATCTCGACGGGGTTTCCAAAACAGGTCGGGAGAGTTGCCATTTACGGACCTGAAAAGAGAAAAAACAACGGGAGTGAGTCAAAGGACTCAGTAAGTAAAAACTCTAATATCAAGCGAGGATGAGGCAATCGTTGTTCACACAAGTCGACTCTTACTGTACCAACATCAATGGTAATTCAAATAGCATAGTCACGCTACGAAACCAACAAAAACAAACATTAAACGTGAGTATCACATGTGAACATCGTTAGTTGAGAAAGAACGAACAACCATGAAACCAAGAAACGGGCCAAGTAACCCATGTTACAACGTATCGCAACTTCCTTTCCCGATATTAGGAAATTCACTTACTCAACAACTAACAAAACTAAAGAACGGGCTAGAGACGGGTGAGCTCGAGAAATCTTCGGGCTTCCTCCTTGCTTGGCCAAGTAAACCTAAGCCAACATAGGTCAAACCGTGGGCTCTTGGATGGAAACGAGAAGAAACACGAGCGGAGTCGCGACTTTTTTGGGCGTGAGCTTCTTGAGCCAAAAGGGTAAGAAAAACAAGAAAAAGGGAGAGGAAGATGATGGTGAAGTTGGCGTGAGAAGAGAGAAGGGAGTGTCTTGCTATTTATAAAAGACTTGGAAGACACTAGAAAACCCTAGAATTAAGCTAATAAGAGGAGTGCTCTAAGTCAAAATTCATGATGGCATGCATTAAATGTCATAAATGACTAAGGCCAAAGGAAAATGATGAAGGGACAAGCTTATCTTCACCTCATTAGCCTCTCTCTCTCTCTCTCTCTCTCTCTCTCTCTCTCTCTCTCTCTCTCTCTCCCCTTGGTCGAATGGCCTTCTTTGGCCCTTCCTTGGCTTGGCCAATTATTGGCCTTGCCTTGGGCTCTATTATTGGTGCCTCTTGAGTCACCAAGGAGCCTTAAATGAGTCATAATGGAGGGGGCACAACTCAACTTGCCACAATGATGGAGGGGGACACCTCATGGGGGTCTAATAATGAAGGCTTAAGGGTAATAATTGCACCTTTGACCATGTCAGCCCTTTTTGTCTCTTTTCTTCAATCAAAATTTGAACCGTGGGAGGTCTACAAGCTGGTTGGTTCCACTCAAAAACCTCTCGGGCCAATCGATTTACCCAAAATCGGCTAAACGGCACTATAATCGCAACCTTGCATCATATTAAATCTCAATATTTTCGAAGATTTTCCCATGATAAATAATTCTAATAATCCTATTTAAAATGAGATTTAGTATGAAAAAGCCCTCACAAGTGACCAAATAGAACCACACAAAAATCTAAGCCCAACTAGGCTAATTTAGGCTTCTCGGGTAGCCTGGGTGCGTGGCTGGGTCACCAGGCACATGGCTGGACTTGACCGGGCAAATGGCCGGGCCTGACCGGGCAAATGGCCGGGCCTGACTCGGCAAATGGCTGAGTACATCACCGGGCCACACGGGCACATGGCCGAGCGCGAGACCGGGCCTCACGGGTGCTGCGCTGGGTCGCACGGGCAACGTGCCGAGCGGCTTGCCTTGCCGCACAAGCGACGTGCCTAGTGCCTTGCCGACCACATAGACAACGTGCCAAGTGCCACGTCTGGTCACACGAGCGAGGGGTTGGTTCACGGCCAAACACGCGCAACGGTCCGCGAATGGCACGTTGCACGACTCATGGCCATATTTCTTGGGCACGGGGCGAGATTGGAACCAAATTTTATGGGTACAATGCCTGGCACAAGGGTCGGGCATAATGGCGGTCACAAGACCGGGCATGTAGCCAGTTCGTGGCCTGGCTGACGGGCACGATGGCCAGTCTTGACCGGACACATGGCCTTGGCCAGCGTGACTGGCAATTTTGCCCGGGCTACGATCAAGCCACTAGGCACATGATCTAGCACATGTCTCGTCCATGGCCTACCCAGCTCAACGCAATAATCCGTGGTCGATTCGTGATCGTATCACGTTCGAGTATCAACGACCCATGATCAACCCTCGGTTGTCATGTAGCCTCGTGGAATCTAGTACCCTGGAATTAACTCATGGTCATCGAGGACTAATGCATGGCCACGCGGTATCACCCACGACCGACACATGTCGACGACGGACTGATCCACAGTTATCCCGGACCGTTCCACTAACGGCCCTTATAGTTGAAAGGTCACTCTACGGTCATATTACTATAATCATTTGCGTAGTCAAGGGGTTATTCCGCTATCGATCCCTAGTCCAATTCATGGATAATCTTTCAATCAAGCCACGACCAATCCTCAGTACACTCATTTTGATCATGCTGTCTATTCCACTACCGACCCTCGACTCGACTTACCCGCTCATCCACTTATTACTAGCCCTTGGCTTCCTAAGCCCAAAATCGGGGATGTCACAACTGGCAATTTTGCCCGGGCCACGACCAAGCCACTAGGCACATGGCCTAGCACATGGCTCATCCATGGCCTACCCGACTCAACGCAATGATCCGTGGTCGATTCGTGACCGGTCCATGTTCGAGTATCACGACTCATGGTCGACTCTTAGTTGTCATGTAGTCTCGTGGAAATCAGTATCTCCGAATTAACTCATGGGCACCTATGACTTATGCATAGATGTGCGGCATAACCCGCGACTGACACATGTCGACACGGTACTAATCCATAGTTTTCCCGGATTGTACCACTAACGGCCCTTATGGTCGAAAGGACAATCCATAGCCATATCGCTCTAATCAACTTCCGTAATTGGGGAGTCATTCCACTATCGATCCCGAGGCCATATCATGAACAATCTTTCGATTGAACCATGACCAACCCTCAGTATGCTCATTCCGACCATATTGTCTGTTCCAATACTGACCTTCGGCTCGGACTAGCCACTCAGTCGATCATCACTTACCTCGGCTTTCTAGGCCCGAATTCGAGGATATCACATGTTTGTTTGAAGAATTATACCAGGTGAAGGTTTAGGGACTCATAATGCACACAAGTTTTATTTCTCAAGGTTTTTTTGGGGAGTAGATCCTACCTCCGAATATTGCAAGCATTGCCTTATATAGGTACACACGACTACACAAATGATTAATTATTGGTGAAGTTCTAGAAATTACCAATAATTATTAACAAGCGGGTTATACAGTCAAAAGACTATGATAGACTCATTACTGACGGATTCTAACAGATTACTAACAGGCTTATTAAGACTCTGACCGATGGTTTTTCAATTTGCTACAGTACTGCTATAGTGATGAACAGTAACTAACAGTAACTACTATGGTACTTTTTTGACAATGGACCATTTTTTCCAATACCCTTTCCTACACCTTCAGAGATCGTAGTTATGGATGGGTTTTTTAGTATTGTCGTCATCAAAACTGTCCGAACTACCTTCGTCCTTTTGTCTCCTCTATTCTCTAAGGATCCGTTCAACTTCTGCAATTTCTAGAGCCACATCTTCATGAAGTTATGTTTTTTGTATTTTTTGTGGAGACAGATAATTGGATGGAACGTTTGCATAACTCGAGACAACATCAGCAGAACATGATGGAATACCTAGCTGGGGAAAGTTCCCTAATTGCAATGACGGATTGTTTTTGTCAAGACCTAGACTAAGTGCAAGCTGTAGCTCACTGTAATCATATGGGTCTTGCGATAATAGTCCTCCCCATGGATCTTGTAACTGGGGGGCTTGAGATGAGGACAATGCCTCTTGAGATGAGGATGAGGCAGCAGAATCCATATCAACTTGCATATTTATGCCATAATATTGTCCCAACACTATATCAATCGTTGTTTGATACCTGTGATCAGCTAGATGATCCCAAGATACATTGGTAAAACTTGTTGGCCATACCTTTGGTGGTATCACTTCAGCAGACAAAAACAAGAAGTGTTAACACAACCAAAAACACCAAACTAGTACATATGTGATAAATTTACACCAAACTAATTGTTTGACCACGGAAAATCCAAACTGGTACACCTGTGATAAATTTACCCTAAACTAATTTTTTTACTATCAAAAACCTCAAATTGGTACTTTTTGACAAATTTACCTTCCGTTAAATTGGATTAATACAACAAAAAATCACAAACTGGCACATCTATGACAAACAAAAGGTAAAACCCCAAACCGGTACACCCGTCAGCTACCATGTGTCATCCAACTCAAAAATTTGATAATAAAATTTAATCGAAACTAACATAGGGTAAAATTATCACAGGTATTCCAGTTTGGGAGTTTTTAGTGATAAAAAAATTAGTTTTTGTTAAATTTGTCATAAGTGTACCAGTTTAGAGTTTTTCATAGTATTAGCCCAAGCAAAAAATATTAGAGAGATAGAGAGAGCACATCCGCGAGAAGGAAATGGGAGAGAAAAGAGGGAAAAAGGGGAAAATCCTTGGTGCGCTCACAATTTGAAGCCAATTAAATGCCGTTTTGCAACATCGAGTAAGTGTTCAAATCTATTATTTGTCAATAGGAGGAATCGTTGAAGTTAGGGCTTAAAATTTGAAATTATTTCGATTTTGTGCTGCTGCATCTGATTGGGGGGTTGTCGGGTTACGTGTATATATATATAAATTAAATTTTAGGGTGTTGTGAAGTTATAGCATTTTACATATCTCGATTTGAGCTTGTGGTTTGCCCGGAATGAAATTTTAAAATTGTTGTGTGTACTTGACATATTGCAAATAGTAACTTAGGGGCCAAATTTCTTCGATTTTCGACTAGTTTTTGGATCGGCCAAATTAGGGGTTCTATAGTACATTAAAAGGGCATTCTTTCAACTATAAGTTTGCTTGAAATGGAATTTTATATAGGAAGTTATGGCTCGAGCAAGTTCGTCGCGTGAGCTGTGCATAGCGAATAGCAATGATTATCTGCTATAGGCAAGCTTGCCATTGACGCATATGTCTCGTTTTATTGACAAAAAAGTGTAGTTTTGTCAAGTTATTCACTGAAATATTGGTTTACTGAGTTTTTAATTGTGACATCCGAAATTTTCTTCGTAGTTTATGATATTTAAGATATTAAGTAGTGAGAGTTATTAAGGTAATAAAATTAGTTTAGTAATTGTCAACAAGGACCGATACGCTCCAAAATACGTGTCAAATGATTTTCAAACATTAAAATTTTTATTGAGTTAAGGTGACACTTTTATTCTATACTTTCATTAATGGTTTTAGCGGTTTCAAAATAATTTTCTGATTTACTGACATTTCAAACGAATACCAATTTCTCCATTTATTTAGCACAATGTATTGTATCTACCCAAAATTACCTAATATCTCCCTCTTTTCAATTGAACCATGCCATTTGTCACTATATTATCATGGACAAATGTCTTAATTCTCACCCTATTTTTGCCACATGCCTAATTGAAATGCTTTGACCCTAAGTCTATGACATCATGCATGACATATTACATTTTTAACTCTAGTAAGTTATTATCTAAATGTAACTATAGTTATTTATTATTGTTGTTTTTAACCCAAGTCATTTAATTTGACCCCAAAATACTCTTCATTGTGGTGAAATTTTGGAAGACAAGAGACTAGAAAGCATCTCTTCTTCTTCTTCTTATTGGTGTGGACATCACTCCTTTCTTCTTCTTCAAGTTGCAAATTTTTCTTTTTCCACTCTGTCATCAAAAATAAATAAATAAATAAATCAAAGTTCAAGCTCACTTTCAATCTAGTTTCTTGACAAGGTATATTGTTAGACTTCCCTTTCCTTTTTCTTTATCAAATAAGCTTTGTTGTTTTCTAAAGAATAAGATTTGTTAATTTTTTTAGTATCTATTTTGATTTCGAGATGGTTAGAGGCTTGCATTGTTGAAGATTTCACTTTGGATAAGTGAAAACTCTAAGAACTAAGCTAGAATGATTTATTTAGTACTCTTGATCTTGGTTGATTGATTGTTTGTTATTTAGTTTGAATCTTATTCCATGTGTGAGCAAGTTTCAATAGTTGTATGTTAAGCTATGGTGATTGTTGAGTTTGAAGTAAAAAGCTTTTCACATATTTATGTGGTTCTTGAGAGATTATTAAAAGGTTTTGTTGGATTCTAAGTAGAAAAAGTGTGAAAATGGTAAAACTAGGCATAAAAAGAGTATTTTGATAATTTTCTTGTCAGGTAAGGGACAATTTCGAATTTACAGAATTGAATAGGGGCAATTAACAGTGTTATTTTATGATTTTTAGTGTTAATTAGAGAGTTATTAACTAATATTAATTAAAGGAAATCAAACCAGTTGAAAAAAAAATGAGTTTATAAGCTTTAATTGGTAATTTCACCATTGAGGGGCGAATCTGTAAAAAATGGAAGTTCTGAGGACTAGTCCTAGCATGTAGAACCTCATTTTGATATGTGGTTAAGTTAGTTTTTAGAGTTAATTGCTTAATAAGGTCATATGTCTAACTATGCAAATTGGAGCAATTTGTAATAATTAATTAAAAGTGGGCAGTTTGAAAATTTTGTAAAATATGTGGTGTCTATAGTGTAAATAAAATGTTTGTGCGTTTTAAAGAACAATAATAATATCCTTTAGTTTTTTATTTAATTTTTATGGCTTGGTTGCTTGAAAATCATTAGTTAGGGGTAAAATTACAAAATAAATTTTACTAGGATAATTTTCTATTTCTAAGAATTAGGAATTATAGAAATAATTTCTTTTATATGTGATAAAAATGAGCTTAATCAAGGGTGTTTAAAATAAATAAATAAATGAAAATTAGATGAGATACTAAATTATGGAGTAGTAGTGTTTAAATGTTATAGAACTTCTTCTATTTGATATTGGCTTGGTGAAAAGAGAAGGAAAGTTCTCATGTTGAAAGGTACATAATTAATTGATTGTCTTGTACATTATGTGAAATGTCAATAGATTGACATGTCGTTGTTTGCGATTGTAATTATGAAAATACATGACATGTTTTGCGTTGTAATTAATTGTATATGTCTTTGATGTTAAGTGATTAATACCTTTGCCATGGCCTACTTGCCACCGAGCAAATTCCTTTGTATGAGTATATGAATGAGACTTTGGAGTTAGCTAGATATTATACCGTATGAAACGGTTCTCTGCAAGGTTGAAATGATATGAAACCCTATGATGACATGACTCGTATAGTCATGGTATGACATGGCTTTCTCATGGTATGATGTTAAGAAATGACCATAATCACATAAATGTACGATGGTGTATTTATCTTCACTAATGAAGATGACACATGTGATGAATGGGCCGAGGTGTGGTAAAGGGTATAAATGTTTCCATTCCCTATGAGTTGGTAGTCACGATGCCTCATTAGTCGAGATGTCTCGTGAATCGATATGCCCTAGCCAGTAACGAATATGAACTCATATGTGTAAATAGATGAGATGTTATGTGATATTTGTGATATATAATATACTATCCGCTTGCACATGAGTGATTTAATTTATGTAATGTTATTGTTAATTCAATGACACATCATGATTGGAAGGATAGTACCTTTATTCATGTTTTTTGTACTGCCTTGGACTCATAATTATTATTGATACCAAGTTAAGTGGTGAGTAAATCTTCTATCTTAGACTTAGATATTTCAATTACTGGGCCTCGGCTTACTCCTTAGATATGTAGAATGGATCCCTCGCCACCTCCACGTTTTGGAGCTCCAATGTTTTTTTATTAATGAGGATATTGTTGTACCTGGATCACCAGTAATTTATACTAGATATACTTTCATTATTTGGATCGATGCAGGGTTACCAGAGTATGTACTCCATCGTTAGGTCGCTTGGTATGTCAATATTGAGGTCGAGTTAATTGGACCGCTTAGAGGCTTTGTTGGTCCTCCAAGTTTTGGTGATGTTGGCTCGTCGTCAAGTGAAGTTATCGACTCTTAGTTGATGGTCCGATAGTGTATAGGCAGGCTTTTGGCCGTAGAAGTACAATGATGAAGTTAGGAGACCCTGACCCTTCCTAGGAATGTTTTTTGGCTAAATGTTGTATTGTACAATTGGTGATAATGTATATATAAAGATGCATATGTATTTTATCAAACTTGTTTGGGAATTTTGTGAATGCTTTGATACGCTTCCGCGTGTGTTTAGTAATTATAAGTAATAATTGAAAAAGATACGTGTCGCATGTGACGTATGGGGCATCACATTAATACCGTTTTTTGATTAATTATTAGGTATTCAACTGCGTCAACTCGAGTAACCATCATAGGTTGGTTTTTCGGCTTTTCCAGGTGAGTGGTACTATTTCTTCTTTGAATTTGTAATCATGAGATAAGAAATGGCATTTTGATTGCATAAAAATGGATCGAGCATTTACTGCCTTTTTGTCTATTTAAAATCAAAAATTTATCTTTGATTTCGGTTTGAGCTGATTGTACGAAATGGGTATGTGAAACCTTTTGGGAAAGACTTATGAGGAGTGCTTAACTTTAAAAATGGTTTATGAAATGGATTCTGAACTGGGTTTATATGAAATGGTTTTTGGATTTGGCTTTGTAGATTGTGGAGGATATTGTTGTGAGTAAGTATTGATGCTTGCTATCTCTATGAACCCATTGAAGAGTTGTGGGAATATGCATACTAATATATGATATCCTTATGGGCCAAGCCACCGACAATATAGGACCTAGCCAATGGGGGAAACTTGGTTACCTTATTACGAGACGTTATCCGTGATCATGGTTAGACATATGAGCACGAGATTGGCCAATAAAATGGATTAGTCGCATGTGTTTTCAACAAGATTGGCTAACAGAATAGACCATTGGCGTGTGTTTTCAATGAGATTGATCAATAGACTCGACCATTAATACTTGTTTTGATATTATTGATTAAAATGAGTATTTATGCTGTGAAAATGTTATATTTCAAGTAGTAGATAACGTATTTTGATGCTGAAGTTTGTTATATGCTAGAGTTAGGTTAAATGAGCTTTGGTTTGGTTTTGTAGCTGTGCATAGTGGATACTCGATCTATTTAGAAGAAATGTATTACTCATTAACTCGTGGCAGCTCATTCCTCTCATCTTACTTATTTTTCAGGTTCTTCAGCGAGCCACAAATAAGGCATGGGCATTTCGATTTTGATGAGGAATTTTTTATAGTGGGGACTTTGTAGTATGAGTTGTGTTTAGTTGTAGAGCTTTTGAGTTAGTTTTTGTTGGAGATGTGCATATATATATAGCTTTTAATGGTTATGTTGAGGCTGCGTCCTCTGGTGAAAGGACGGTTGTGTCATGCCCTCGTTGTTGTTAAGTTAGGGGTGAGACACTAGTTAAGTGGTTTTATCTCTTCTTCGAGTTTGTAAACTTATGTTTCAAAAGCCATATGGATTATATACGGTATGAGTTATGAAATTGCGTTTTTGTTATATAGAAGTCTGGATCAGACATTTACAACATTTCGGTTGTTTATGAATGGTTTGAGAAGCATTTTATGAAAGGCATTATGAAACATTATACATATCGATTTGTGAAATTGGTTTACGAGAATTCTAAAGTGGTTTGAGAAATGCCTTGTGAAATTTATTTTGTTTGATGAACGGAGCTAAGAAAGAGTATATGTTTTGGTTTGTAAAACCGATTTGTGATATAGATAATGGATTTTACTTTGTGGATTTTGTAGGAGGCTATTATAGATTTGTGTTCATGCTCAATGTCTCTATGAGTCCATTGAAGGATTTGTGGGTATGCATACTAGTTTCATAATATACTTGAGGGCTAGCCACCGGTAATATAAGTGGAGACCTAACCAAGTGATCTTGGTCACCTTGGCACGGGGCTTGATGTGTGATCATAGTTGGATATCTACGTACGAGATTGATCAATGGAATAGATCATTGACAATAGATTTGAGATTAGTCAATAGAATAGACCATTGACATATGATTTGATGGAGATTGATTAATGGACTCGACCATTAATGTTGCCAGAGAGTGCCGAGAATGTTGTTTCACATCCCATTTTTGGTCTATTCCACTTTGATGGAGATTGATGAATGGAAACAACCAGTTTATGCATGTGATTGTGCTCTAAGCTTTATCCTGACAGTATCTTGTAATTCACTGAATTAAATTTTCGGCCTTTGAATGCCAGTTATTTATAACCAAATGTTACTTAAACACTAAAAGTAATTACGCGAAAGATAGCCTTTTCTTTTTACTCGAGAATTTGTTGTCATTCTCGGACAAGTAGTTGCTTTAGTTAGTTTTGATTTGTCTGTGCATTATTGTGATATATTCGTACCTTTTTTATCATCACAAAGACATATGGGTGCTTAGCATGAAAATAATATTTGAAGATGAAGTACTTTTGTTTCTCTAAGCTTGAGAATGGGAGAACTGCATCTATTGTACGACAGTTAGAAACCTAAAATGGGCTGAAGCCAAGAGATGCGCTCCCACTCTCCATCATCATCACAAATTGGCGAGAAGTAGGAGTTCCAGGAACTTGGAGAAATTTCATATGAGATTGTCCTCCATACTGTCTAGCACAGAATCCTCCTCTAAACTTATACAAGTTGGCCAACTGAAACTAGTACACTTGTAAATCCAGAATACTAATCATTTGAACACGGCTACTTCATATTCACAGAAACCGATTCACTTTATTTGGTAAGTTATGAAGATTGTACAAATAAAGTTTACAATGTGATAATAACAGAGAATTATGATGTCACCTTCTCTGGAAGTTCAAGTGCCCTATACAGTATGCAAAAAGAGTTGCTAGAACGAAAGGAAAGGCGACGAGGACAATGCCCACAACATACAATTGATCATGGTGATATCCAAAATAATCCTTCAAGAAGGCCGCCACGGTTTTGGTTTCTCCAAAAACCTCAATTTCCTTATCAATATCTCCATACTGTGAAGTTAGCATACCGTTAAGTGCCCATGATGTTGGACATACATAGTACAACCAGATCCACCATTTTGGAATTTCCTGCAACAAGGACAATGAAGCACTATGAATTCCCCAGGCAGTTAGTTTTGAGATGTAAGGAATAGTTTTAAGTAATAGTTGCTGATACATGCATAAGATATCTAAATCTCCGAAGATTCATAAACTTCATATTTAGGTGCTCTGCAAATACAAAGAAAAGAAGATGGACGAAATGTTTGTGGAAAGAGTCGAGAACATAAAAAATTTAGATCAAACTGTGGTAAATGACATGGGTAGCTTACCGGTTTTGGGATCAAAAACCCAGCAAAAAGATTAAAATTTGCGTAGAAGGCAGATTGTAGAATTGCAGCCACCATGAAATTTGGTGTCAGGGACACGAGCAGCATTCCGAGGTAATTGAATGACAGCAATGAGCAGAACATGACATAGAAGTACCAGAAAATCTTGTCTGCTGACCGGAAATAACCAATCATCGGATAGGTGATGATCACAAATGAAATTGCTTGAACTAGTATATATGGTATCTCAACAACTACCTGCGAAATCAGCATAGCACTATAATCTGATTAAGTTGTTTTACTTGTATATGTCTTAAAACATGTCAAGAACTTGGATCATTCAATTGAACTAGACTTGCGCATCTGCTAAGAAGGTTGAAGTTTAAATAACTACTATGGGAATCAACTCAATCAGCTTCTAAGAGTTCTATACCTGTGCTAGTGAGAAAGCCAATGAAGAGTACATCCCTGCAAATCTCTCACGATACATGACGGTCCGTTCCGTAGCAACATAGTGTAGTACTGATGAGCAGTTGTTTATGCCCAAGAAGATCACAGCTATATACATCGAACCAAACACGTTGAATAAGTTCTGCTGGTTGTTTCTAGCAATGAGAATATATGGGGTCAGGAGACGCACCAGTTCTTTCATCATAGCAGGTCATAAAAAGTCATACGATCTTATATGACTGAATATGTGGTAGGTAATTGTGCCAACCATTGCAAAGTTTGATAATTGGAAAACCCATCCAAAAATTCAAAATCTAGAAGTAATTCACTTTGTTTTCAGTTCTTCTTCCTTGTTGAAGATTAGATGCTAACAAGATTGAGAAGCGTTCGTTCAGTTAGCCGGATGCAGACTTTAGATCATCTCAATAAGCTTATTCTCCAAAACTTGAACAGACTCAAGTACCAAATTGACCGAGAGACGTAGTTACTCACAGTTTCTTCCCTTGATTCCATAATAGTAACCCGAACAGAAAAGACGCAGCAATTGTGTGGAGGGTACGCGTCAAGTTGTAAGGGGGACTTCTCCAATAGGACAAGTACTGCTTCCATAGACATGACTTGAATTGTCCCCACCACTTCTGGGAGAATCGGGAGGAAAAGTGCAAGTCACTAGTACCTGGAGGTGGAGTGCTCAGCTGCTTTACAAACTCATTGTTGGTCCTGGAAGCACAAAAAATGCAAAGCTGTATAACAATGGATATTGTTGACAGATCAATCAAACTGCAAATCTATTAACTAAGAGGAGATTGAGCAGGAACACCAGTCAGCTGTGAAGACAACCAGAAACACTGGAAAGTAAGGTCAAGATACAGTAGCTAAAGTTGCGGGTATATAATAAATATGGCATATTGACTCCCACATTTGAAATCTTAGACTCCAGGGGCTTATACAGTATGAAGGACAAGATTAAGGAAACCATTGCTGTATCTTGATTACGATAGAAAATGGCAGGATATCTTCAAAGTACCCTAATAATTGACCATCTCAGAAAATTATAGCACGCACACTGTTATAGGGCACTCAAGGGTCGCAGAGGATGAACTTACTCATACAATGTTGAGTCTCTATATATTAGAGCAAAATCAATGCCAAGTTCAGCTTCTGTTGAGGTAGAAGTCACCTCTAGCATCCATGTAGCCGGATTGCAGTTGCTCTTAATCTTTGGTACCCCAGGAATACTCTGTCCAACAGAAGTTGGTTATTGGAGATATTACTAATTAGCAGTAAAACATAATACGAATTATGTAGTAAAATTACGACGAATGGAAGAAATTTTCAAATCTTCATTGTTGTCCATCAAACTGACCTCAAAGTATTCTATAATTTTGCTTGAGTTATCTCCCAAGGGTCCCGAGTAAATCAGCCGTCCACCAGTTTTTAATAAAACCAACTGCTCAGAGAGAGAGAGAGAGAGAGAGAGAGAGAGAGATTTAGGCCTTCCAAAATCAATCCAGAAGTACTAAAAAGTTTTGCACAAGACATTACCAGGTAACATGTTATTTAATCAGAATAAAATAAAAATACGATTCTGCTCATAGTGATTCACTAGTTACCATTATCTAATGAGATAAAAATAAGACCTTGCTCATAGGGCTTCAATAGTTATCATTATCTTCTCTTGTGATCCATATGTACCCTATTCATCTAACCGTTTAGCACACTTTACCTCATCAAAAGCCTCAAATATGTCAATGCTGGGTTGGTGGATGGTGCAAACTATTGTTCTTCCTGTAGCAACTATATTCTTTACTGCTCGCATGACAATCGCAGCAGCTCTAGCGTCAAGTCCTGTTGTAGGCTCATCCATGAAAATTATGGAAGGATTTGCAACAAGTTCTACAGCGATTGTGAGTCTTTTCCGTTGCTCTGTGGATAGACCACTAACACCAGGTACACCCACTAAAGAATCTTTTATTCCATCAAGCTCGATTGTCTCCAGGACTTCATTAACAAATTCCTACACAGGCAATTATTGATTGTCTGATAATAGCTGAACAAAAGTAAATTATCAGAAACCAGGAGCGGAATCTTACTGTTTTACGTTTTGAGTCAATCTGAGGATCTAAACGAAGCCAAGCAGAAAATATAACAGACTCTTCCACAGTGATTTGTGGGGAATGTATGTCCGTTTGCTCACAGTAACCAGAGATTCTTGCAAATGTTTCTTGGACCTTGGGATAACCACCAACTTTTATTTCTCCTTCAATATAGCCGGTAGTTTTTCTCCCACAAAGGACATCCATAAGAGTAGTTTTCCCAGCTCCGCTCACACCCATCAATGCAGTAAGAATACCAGGTCTGAATGTGCCTGTGATATCAGAGAGAAGTTGCAATCTCTTCTGTGCAAAGCCTCGTTGTCTCATTTCCTGAGAAATCCGAAAAGGGAGAATGTAGTGAGAAGAGACAAAATCATTTATTGTATCTGAAAGGCTCGATCTTGCAACTTCAGGAGGAAAGAAAGGAATGGTTACCACAGGGGCGTCTATGTAGTATTGCACATCTTTAAACACGAGCGTCAATGGTGTGAAAGGTAACACCATCCTGCCTATTTTTGAAGTAAAGAACCCACTTTAATAATTATTAAAGGAAAAACACAAATAATTATTGTGCGACTATAATTGGGCAAGGAAGAATTTAGGACTCAAAACCATTTTTCGTTTGCATGGGTTCGGCAGAAACTTTCTTTGGCTCTTCATGCTTTATGCTGTCATGAGAATCTTCAGTTTCACTTCTATGCAAGTATTTCTCACGCGAAATGATAGCACGTGATGATCCGGGAGCTGTAAGTTTTAAAGTGATTTCATGAACATCCTTGGCAGTAATGCCCCAAAAGTGAAGTCCAGTTGCAGAAATGACAAACTTACGCTTCAAGAAAGTTAAGGCCAAAGTGAAACCGATGTTGAACAGTAAGGTAAATCCCAATAAGGCACCAACTGATATCCAAAAATAATACCCATCAAAGTTTAGTCCTCGGCTATCCAGGATTGTACGCCCTATTGTAGTGTTGGATGACGATATCTGTGAGTATGCATTAAAGCAAGAAAAAGTCCAAATGCATTAATAGATGAAAGAGGAGTTAGTTACATCTTTGGGTTATGTAAGCAAAAACAAGTTAAAATGCATTGTTTTTGCTTACATACATTTCTTACCAAAAAAAAAAAAACAAGTTAAAATGCATTGAGAAATGCAGAGGAAGTTAGTTCTGCCTAAAAATTACAAAATTGAACCCACTCTCAAGCAAAGGGTTTTTTCATTTACTGAAAGAATATGAGTGCCCAAATAATTATAGAGCGGATATCATCATTGGTCCAGTAATTGCATTGTATCAAAGTCAAGGAACTGGATGAGATAATAATCATCAATGAGACACTCTGATATAAGGCAAGAAGTTAGCACAAAGAAATTACAAGAATGAGATCATAGGATTTAAAATTGTCGACATCTATTTGTTAACTGAGGCCCCGAGATCCATTAAATAGCTCAGTTAATGTCTTGTCCTCATTGCTAGAGCACCACAAACAAAAGAATGTTTAGTAGCGAGGCTGGTTTCGCAAACCAACAACATTAGCATGTTAAAATACTTCTCTAGAATAAAATGGGTTAAGTGATTCTGCAACTAAAGTGGCTTCTTGTATTTGGAGCTACAGGAGCCAAAAAGTTGTTCTCACTTCTACTAAGGCCCTCACCTTTTGCCATCGTGGGGCATGAAATTCATTAACAGAAACTCCGATTTCTCCATATGTTAGTGGAGAGACCCAGAAACCCCACTTTAACCAAGCAGGCATAGAGGCTGCAGCAACAAAGCAAAATATTAAATGTACTTATTCATCCAAAATCAAACTGAATAGAGATTCTAACATCCTTACGTTTTGGGATGATGAAACCGCCAAATAGCATCAAAATCAGTAATGCAACGGTACCGGCTAGGTTGGAACCAACCGCAGTTTGAAAGACTGAGGCCAGAAAACGGTACATGGATATTGAGGACAAGTGCACAGAGAAAAGAAGTAATAATTGGCGGAAGAACCTGCATAAACAAGAAGAAAATGATAGAAGTGTTGACTTATGATTAAAATGGTAGTAAAACTTACAGATGACATAGAATGTAAAAGAAGATTATGGATTCAAGATAATGAAAGGTCTTAAAATGAAGAACTCTCATGTTAAAACTTGCCTGCCTGCCTCAGGACTGTATCCAATCACATAATATGTAAGAGATGTCCAAACCACAGATTCCAGCAGTGAAAGAGGAATTTTCAGTATAGATGCTGGAATTGCATAAGCCCAAGCAGGGTAAAAGTAGAGCTCCTTTTGTTTATAGAAGGCTGCAAGTCTAGAAACGGTCATTGCCAATTCCGGAAATCCATCAACAAGGAGTATGATTAGCGCGTAAAACAGAGAGCCCATATAGTAGTTGGCATGATATACATCTATTCCCATCCGAGTCCGCAAGAATACAGTCATTGTGATAAATGCAACGAAAATAAGCTGCATGATGAAACAACAATGATCACCTTTTAAAGTTCCTTTATATATGTGGAATCCGGGGGATAATTAGAAATTAGACTATAATAGGCACTAATGTTGAAAGAGATATATATGATAATAGCTGCTAGAGATTTAGGAGAGCTTATTTTGACCTGTACTGATTTGAAAACATAGATAAAAGAATTTCTCCTCATGAGAAGAAGTTCCCTCGCCATGCATCCTCTAAGAAGTTCCCATCTGGACAGAGAGTACACATTAAAGGAAAGAGCATTTTTGTGGCTTTTGGACCTATCAAATATGTCTGAAAGCTCCTGATCTAGCTTCACCCCCCAATAAGATTCCTTTAACTTTTTAACGAACATCTCGACTGATATATAACTGTACGGTAGCTCAGGATGCTGCCAATATTGTGCTTGGTCGTTTGTAGATATAACCTGCATATCAATAGGCAACATAATCAATGGTCAAGGAAGCTAACTTGCCGTTGACAATCTGTTTAGTGTTTACTACCTCTTGGAGGAAATCGGCAACCCCTTTTCTTTCAGGACACCTGAATCCACAGTCCTCAAAAAACTTCAGAGCTTGGTCACGAGGGCCTTGGTACACAATTTTCCCTTCAGCCATCAGAATAAGGTCATCAAAAAGATCAAATGTTTCTGGCGCAGGCTGAAGAAGTGAAACCAGTATAGTGGCATCTGTCAAATGTGCTAGTTGCTGAAGACAAGAAACAATCTGAAAGGCTGTCGAACTGTCCAAGCCATTCGTTATTTCATCCATAAATAGAGCTTTGTTTGGGCCAACAATCATCTCCGCTGTATAATTTTTAATAGAAAGTTGACTTGTCAGATAAGCTTTGGAATTTCAAGGAGCCAAGCTCTGAAAGGACAATGAAACATTGTTTAAATCCAATCATAGTTTATTCTTTATGAGATTTGCTGCATCTGTCGGCATTTTGTCTCTGTACTACCTGTAGTCAATCTCTTCTTTTGACCACCTGATATGCCTCTTCTCATGGGATCTCCAACCAATGTGTCTGCACAGATATCCAGCCCTAGGATCTGTGAAGAAGTTGAACAGATAGAGACAGAAGTTTCTGCATAAACGTTTGAGGCACAGCAAACTAATTAACTATCAACTCAGTGGAAAGAACTTACTTTTAAAATATAGTCTGTCTGAAGAGTTCTTTTAAGTCCTTTGAGAGCAGTTGCCTGGTAAACAAGGCAGGATTATTGTCGATACAAGTTTTAGAAGTGGCAAATAGTTGTAAGAGATTACACAGGCCAGAGAATGTAATATAAGTTCAGTGATAACTCATAAATGAAATGTACTACACACGAAGCATATTTTCACGCATTGGATTGGTAAACCTGTGAACACTAAATTACCCCATTAATCCCGTGGATCAAGTGACACGTAAGCATAAGATCGAGTGAGTGGCCCAAACCTGGGATCGTTGAACTAATTGCTGGGGAATCAATCCTGTGTTTACGCCTATGCCAGACGAATTATTTCGTTCCTTAACCAGTAAGCAATGCCATGGTTTTAATATTTCATGTTTCAACAGAATTTGTAATAATTAACCCACACTGGTGGCACCATGCTCAAAGTAGAACTTCTAGTAACTAGGCTAAAATGCAATTAATGCAGACTCAAATTGTACCTTGAAATGGGTAGAGAGAAGAAAGTTGAAGAATGTCACTAAAGGTACCTTCATGTAAGTATCTATATCAGGATCTGGAAAGATTCCTCCCTCCTTCTCCCTTCTGCTGATCTCCATCGTGATATCTTTGCACCCAGAAAAACCAAAAGATCATCATTTAACACAGTTTCCAAGTGACAGATCTACAATCACTTAGAAGAATATTCACCTTCTCTGCTTCCAACACCTTGACAACGGGTAGAGAAGTCAAGTGTTTCCCTCACAGTCATGTCTGGAATGTGCAGATCATATTGGCTTATGTAAGCAGACGTTTTTTGGGGGATGAACTCGTCAAGATTGTGGCCATTATATGAAATTTCTCCAGCGACCTATCGGATAATGGAGGGAACAGGAGATGATATCAAACTCAAAGACAGATTAATGAGAGCTAATGGATATTTTGGCTGTACCTAATTAGCTTACTCTGAACTTCAAGTTCTATGCCTTTAGCTGACCATAGACCACAAAATAATTCTGTCCCAGTTAGCTATAAAATGCAAAAAGAATCTATGTACTAATATTATGTCTCACTTCTCAGCACCCTTCCAGCACCTTTGTCAAGTAGAATGGCACAATGTGCTTCAGTGGTGACTTAATGAAAACTCGCTTAGTCTGCGTCTGCAAGGATACTCATGTTAAAGTGCTCATGTGAAGAGGAATTTGGATGAACATGTGTTCTCTTGAGCTTCATTCTGTCTCAGTTTATATATTATTTGTAAGCCATACGTGTGGTATATTGGTATTGCTGTTAAGCCTAGTGCAGTTTGACATAGAAGTTCTTTAGCATAGAACAAGCATGAAACCTCGAGAGATTTGCTTAGAGTCCCTGAAAGAGCCTTTAGAAAGGAAGTTTTCCCACATCCTGGAGGTCCAAGCAGTAGAGTCATTCTGTGGCAAGAAAAGGCACAATGAATATCATGTACTCTTATATCATCAAGCTTGTGCTTCTCTCTATAATAGAATTTTAGGACAATGGTTTTCCTGAATTACAGGTGTGATGATGAGATTGGCTATACATGTAAGATAAAACATGAGTTTCTTTAGGCTGAATTCACCCACATGCGAAACATGGAAAAAACTTCTCAAAGAACGCAACACTTTAGACAGTGGGCAAGTCTGGTGCGAATTGCCAAAAATTGACGCTGCTCTCAAATATAAAGAATCAGCCAATGCTCATGAAGTATTTTGCTAGCTAATAAGTGGATTGTGAGGTTATGCTCACATTCGATACATTCATTGTGAAAGCTAAGTACTTAGCCTTTTACAGCCTACATCAAGTCTGGATATTAAACTGTGTGTAGGTGATGAAAACAACTGCAGTTAGAAGTGCATGAAATAGTTGACGACACTAGGACTGCCTAAAGGATGAAGTGTAAGGCATGATTTTCTAGAGGTCATCCAGAGAGATGGGAGGAGCTGAACCAGTATAACAAACCTTCCAGGCTTTATAATTCCACTGACATCCTTAATGATGCTTATTTTGGCCTTACGTAACTTCAAACCTGGCATTGCAGGAATACCCTGGATAAAAGTTCCAATTTACTTGAATTAGCGAATAATTAGGAAGCGGCAACCCTTTGTGATAAATTGACATAAGTCACATAATGCCAAAGACATCTATTGAGATTTCTCCACAGCACATAGAATGGTTAGGAGTAGTTCAGTCTTATTACAGAAAAAAGCATATTACATGATGAGTATTACAGCAATGGACGGATGAAAGAACGGGTGTGGGAACAAAAAAACAGTGTTGGCAAATGAGAACGTGGAGAAATACATGGTTTTGCTGCACTTACCTACATATAGCCTCTAATTCACTAGTATATTTGAAAAAACGTGTGAGAAATGATCAACACCACTCTGTAACCTTCTTCAAGAAGGAAAAGTGCCTTCTTAACCTGATTTGTTGGAAACATATAAGAAAGTACATGCATTTGTAACCCAAAGGAAAACTGCATGCAAGATGGAGTTAAGAACTTGCAACCATATTTGCTGAGGGTATATACATATATGTGGGAAAGCAGTGCCCATAATTGGATTCAATCTTCAATATGTAGCAGCTTGTTCTTTAATGGGGAATAGAAATGAATCAAATGGATTCAGCCTGAATTCCTGCAATCTAGTCCACATGAAAGGTACTTACAGGGAGCATGCTTTTTAGAGAATTCCAGAGAGTGGGCAGGGGCTTTCCTTCAACTATCTCACAGTCTGCTTCAATGCATAAATTCATATATCTAACTTCTATGGTGGGCAATTTGACACCAACCCTGTGGAAAAGAGTTCAACAGTAATTATTTCCTTGATTCATGAAAAGAAAACTTCGTAGCATGAGTTGAGGAAGAAAAGAGGAAACAAAAACAAGAAGAAAGCAAATCCTCTTTCAAATAAATTTGCCAACACGGTTCAGGCACAATGTGGCCTCTTTCCAAGATAAATGCAAGTGTCACGGCCCAGAGAATTGGATCGTTCAAGAGGTTTCCTGGACGATGGACCGTGACCGGACCCTGAACGAGAAAGCAAGTCCCGAGTGTTCTATGTACTAGGGTTTACTTGATATGTTCTAGAATACTCCTGGGGCGGGCGATACTGTAATTGTAAACCTCTGTAATTAATGAGGTAGTTGGGTAGTTGGGGAGATACGATCTCCACCGTTAGATCGAGGAGAGATCTACGGATACGGTCAGGCCGGTACTTGTATAAGAAGGGGTCTCCTCCCCCTCATTGTATCACCTCATTCTTTCAAGAAGCAATAGAAATCCAGAGCTTCTCTCTCTAGAGTTTCTCTCTCTAAAAGAGTTCTTGTGAGTTGAGTGTGGGGAAGGCTGACTTGGGAAGAAATTCCTAAGGCCGCACGGGTTAGGGAACGCGAGAGCGATCGGCCCGTGACAAGTGGTATCAGAGCTAAGATGGCCAAGGGCGCTGCAAAGCCACGATCCGATGTATCGTCACTAACCGAGAAGGGCATGGGCGATGATCGTGGGAAGGCCACCGAGAGGCAAGGTGCCGAGGCACGGGAAGACCGTGATTGTTCAAGTTCGAGGGATATGGTTGGTGACTTGGAGACCCGCATGGCGAAGGTAGAGATCGCCATGGCTGACGTCCAAGGAATGGTTGAGGATATGGCCGTACGCATCGAAGGAGGCGAGACCGGAACAGGGGAGCTAGAGGCCGAAGTGCTGGAGCTCAAGTCCGGGCTCGAAGAACTCCGAGGGGAGATGCTGGGCAACCTGACCGACACCACCAATGAACTTCAACAACGGGACGATGCCTTGGAGGCCTTGGTGGAGGCCATGCGCGTAGAGATGGCCGAACTAAAGGCGAAGGTCGCCGAGATGGAAGGAGCACGTGTGAACGGGGTAGTCGCCGTGCAAACCGCTCCACGAATGGATGCCCTGAAGCCAAAAGAGTTTAAAGGCTCGCGGACGCCCAAAGACGTGGACAACTTCCTATGGTACATGGAGCAATACTTCCTAGCGATGGGAATCACCGATGGTGCGATCCGGGTAAGTACCGCAGCCATGTACTTGACTGATAATGCGCTATTATGGTGGCGTCGTAGGAGTGATGATCGGAGTGGTGCACCGATCACTACATGGGAATTGTTCGTCGAGGAATTTCGACGACAATACTATCCCGCTTATGCGGAAGAAGAAGCTCGAGATGAACTCCGGCGCCTTGATCAAAAGGGGGGAGCTCGCGAGTATGTTCGGAAGTTCTCGGAGTTGCTACTCCAAATTCCGTCCATGAATGACACGGAGGCCTACTACCAATTCATGGGTGGTCTAAAACCATATGTGAAGCAAGAGCTAAAGCGGTGCAATGCCAGAGATCTTTCGACGGCCATGTCCGTAGCTGAAGCCATGGTGGAGTATAAACCTACTTCCGTAAGCAAGCCGGATGCCCGACCAAGGGACAAGGGCGTTGGTGGGGGAGACCGTAACAAATTCCACCGTCCAAGTGGAAGCAAACCACCAACGGCCCATCCAAGGGCGAAGGCGGAGTCGAGCAGAGGAGAACACAAGAAGGGACGTACCTTCAAGTGCTTTTTGTGCGACGGTGCACACATGGCTCGTGATTGTCCAACTCGAGGCAAACTAGCCGCGATGGTCAAGGCACACGAGGAGGAACGAGAGGAGGCGCGACTCGGTACGTTGCGAATCCTAAGTTCCATAAAGTCCAAAAGGGCGAACAAGCCCAAGGGATTGATGTTCGCAGACGTGACGATCGGGAAAACCAAGATGAGTGCGCTCATCGACACGGGAGCATCCGATCTGTTTATCTCGGAAGAGGCTGCGAAGAAACTCAATCTTCGGGTTGAGAAAGGAGCCGGTTGGCTCAAGACGGTGAACTCCAAGGAAATCCCTACCAACGGCTTGGCTAAGGATGTGGAGTTTCAACTCGGACAATGGAAGAGTAAAGAGACGATCGAGGTAATTCCACTTGACGATTATGACTGTGTCATTGGCTTGGGATTCCTTGATAGAATAGATGCTCTTATTGTCCCATTTGCCGATTGTATTTGTATCTTGGACGCACGTTGTCAATGTGTGGTCCCGGTCACCCGAGAGTCAGGTCGTGACCAGAAGATAATATCGGCAATGCAAGTTACTAGGGGAGCGAGGAAAGGGGAGGCTACTTTTCTAGCAACCTTGAAAGTCGAGGATCCAAAGGGTGAAGGGAGTGATGTCCCAACGGAGGTAACCCGAGTCCTCGATTCCTTCAAGGATGTGATGCCCCCCGAACTCCCGAAAAAGCTTCCGCCTCAAAGGGAGGTGGATCATAAGATCGAGCTCGTATCTGACGCTCGACCACCCGCCATGGCACCCTATCGCATGGCGCCTCCCGAGTTGGAGGAACTAAGGAGACAACTCAAGGAGTTGCTCGATGCGGGGTACATTCAACCATCGAAGGCTCCGTTTGGCGCCCCGGTCCTATTTCAGAAGAAGCATGATGGATCACTCCGGATGTGCATCGACTATCGGGCGTTGAACAAGCTGACGATCAAGAACAAGTACCCAATCCCTCTTATTGCCGACTTGTTCGATCAACTTGGAGGAGCACAATGGTTCACCAAGCTTGATCTTCGATCGGGATATTATCAAGTGCGGATTGCAAAAGGGGATGAACCAAAGACCGCTTGTGTGACGCGGTATGGATCGTACGAGTTCCTCGTCATGCCATTCGGCTTGACAAATGCCCCGGCCACATTTTGCACACTCATGAACAAGGTACTCCACCCGTTCCTAGATCAATTTGTAGTGGTTTACCTTGATGATATCGTGGTGTATAGCCGGACGCTCGAGGAACACATCGAGCATCTCAAACAAGTCTTCCAAGTTCTACGGGAGAACGACTTGTATGTCAAGCGGGAGAAATGTGCCTTCGCACAGCCGGAAGTTCCATTCCTGGGACACATCGTCGGGGGTGGACGTGTGCGGATGGACTCGGCCAAGATCAAGGCCATTGTGGATTGGAAGCCGCCGACCAAGGTAACGGATCTAAGGTCATTCCTTGGCCTCACCAACTATTATCGACGGTTCGTCCGAGGATATTCGAGCATCACCGTGCCACTCACGGATATGTTGAAGAAGGAGAAGCCGTGGGAGTGGACGACCCGATGCCAAAGGGCGTTTGATCGGTTGAAGCAAGCTATGACCGAAGAGCCGGTGCTCGTGCTACCCGATCACGCCAAACCCTACGAGGTAGAGACCGAAGCTTCTGATTTCGCTATTGGTGGTGTTCTCATGCAGGATGGTCACCCGGTAGCATTCGAGTCAAGGAAGCTGAATGATACCGAACGACGGTATACAGTCCAAGAGAAGGAAATGACCGCAGTGGTCCATTGCCTTCGTACCTGGAGGCATTATCTCTTGGGGTCCCGGTTCGTCGTAAGGACGGACAACGTGGCCACGAGCTACTTTCAAACCCAGAAGAAGTTGAGCCCGAAGCAAGCTCGTTGGCAAGATTTCCTGGCGGAGTTCGATTATGTGCTCGAGTACAAGCCGGGGAAGGCAAATTCTGTGGCCGATGCACTTAGCCGAAGGAGTGAGCTAGCATCGTCACTCGTAACTCGTCCCGAGAATCCATGGAACGAGCGGATCAAGGAGGGACTCCAACATGATCCAACGGCCAAGGCACTCATCGACCATGCTCGGGAAGGCAAGACCCGGCAATTTTGGTGTGAAGAAGACTTGCTTTACACCAAAGGAAGGCGATTGTACGTGCCTCTTCACGGGAAGCTAAGGAAGGAAATCCTACGGGAGTGCCATGATTCCAAGTGGGCGGGTCATCCGGGGATCCACCGCACTATGGCACTTGTGGAGGATCGATACTTTTGGCCTCACTTGCGCGACGACGTTGAGGCATATGTCCGGACTTGCCTTGTATGCCAACAAGACAAGCTTGAACAAAGGTCGTCGGCGGGGCTCTTGGAGCCACTTCCCATCCCGGAGCGTCCATGGGAGAGTGTCTCCATGAACTTCATTGTCAACTTGCCAAAGTCCGAAGGGTGTCGGACTCTCATGGTCGTGGTGGATCGATTTTCCAAGTACGCGACGTTCGTGCCCGCATCGAAGGATTGTCCGGCCGAGGAGGCGGCCAAACTATTCTTGAAGCACGTCGTCAAGTATTGGGGAGTGCCACAAACGATCGTGAGCGATCGCGACCCTCGATTCACGGGTAGGTTCTAAACTGAACTCTTTAAGTTATTGGGGTCGAACCTTAACTTCTCCACGAGCTTGCATCCTCAAACCGACGGACAAACGGAGCGAGTCAATGCACTCTTGGAGTTGTACCTTCGACACTATGTGAGTACAACGCAAGTGAATTGGGCGAAGTTGATCGACGTTGCCCAATTCTCCTACAATCTTCAAAAGAGTGAGTCCACGAACCAAAGTCCGTTCGAGATCGTGACGGGACAACAACCACTCACTCCGAGTACGGTTGCAACGGGTTACAAGGGGAGTAGCCCATCCGCTTTCAAGTTCGCCAAGGAGTGGCATGAGCAAGCGGACTTGGCACGAACATGCCTACACAAGGCCTCGAAGCGCATGAAGAAGTGGGCCGATAAGAAGCGACGGCACGTGGAGTTCCAAGCCGGGGACTTGGTGTTGGCCAAGCTACACCTAGTTCTCCGATACAAGGACGTGCATAAAGGGCTCATACGTCGCTACGAGGGGCCATTTCGAGTGTTGCATCGAGTCGGAAAAGTCGCATACAAGCTGGAACTGCCACCAAAACTCAAGGTACATCCGGTATTTCATGTGAGTATGCTTAAACCTTTCCGTGTAGACGAGGAGGACCCGGATCGAGGGGAGTCGCAACGGGCACCGCTTGGAGCAAAAACCTCCTATGATCGAGACGTCGACTTCATCATGGCGGATCGAGTCATACGGAAGAAATATCGTGCGCCGAAGCGAGAATACTTAATCCGATGGAAGGGTCTTCCGGAGAGTGAAGCAAGTTGGGAGCCTGAAGAAGCTCTTTGGCAATTCAAGAAACATATTGATGCTTTCCATGCCGAAGACGCGACGAGGGCGTCGCCCGAATAGGTGGGGGAGAATGTCACGGCCCAGAGAATTGGATCGTTCAAGAGGTTTCCTGGACGATGGACCGTGACCGGACCCTGAACGAGAAAGCAAGTCCCGAGTGTTCTATGTACTAGGGTTTACTTGATATGTTCTAGAATACTCCTGGGGCGGGCGATACTGTAATTGTAAACCTCTGTAATTAATGAGGTAGTTGGGTAGTTGGGGAGATACGATCTCCACCGTTAGATCGAGGAGAGATCTACGGATACGGTCAGCCCGGTACTTGTATAAGAAGGGGTCTCCTCCCCCTCATTGTATCACCTCATTCTTTCAAGAAGCAATAGAAATCCAGAGCTTCTCTCTCTAGAGTTTCTCTCTCTAAAAGAGTTCTTGTGAGTTGAGTGTGGGGAAGGCTGACTTGGGAAGAAATTCCTAAGGCCGCACGGGTTAGGGAACGCGAGAGCGATCGGCCCGTGACACAAGCATGTACATCGTAACACATTTTATGAAGAGAAGTGCTATTTTTTTATTCTGTTTATGAACTTTTGGGGTCTCATGCTATTTATGTCTGCACATATGTTTTATCCTCACACAGGTTTGTCATGTTTCTAGGTAATTCTATAGCCATCAGAATTTCTAAATATATATGCAACTCCCATTATCAAGAGGAGAAGAATAAGCTCACTTGTCAGTTCTGTCTCTAATCTTGCGCAACAAATTACGGTTGTCATTCTCGATATGTCTGATGAGCTTCTCTACAAAAAAATGACGTTCCAATGCACCAAGCTTGGTAATGTCAACCACCTTCTTTCCTTTATCATCGATCGCCCTTCCATCGATCTCACTATCAAATAGTGACGACCTCAACCGCTCAAAGGTTGGTAACCTCTCAATGGCAGCCCATTGGAGATCATATTCATCATTGGTATCATCTTTTGTTGTGCTCACAGCCGAAGTGCTTCGAAAACTCGAAGCATGAAGCTGAAATGATGATCTGAGGCTCCTTCCTAGCTCTGATAACTGGTTTCTAATCGACTCTATTCCATCTGATTCCGTTCCAATTAGCTCAGCCATATGTGAGACTGTAGGCACAAATATCAAATCTAAGAAAAACTGGAATGCTGTATATGCTTATGCTACCAACGGTAATGGTATCAAATGAAGATGATTAAGCATATATATAGACCAACGGTATTGGTATCAAATGAAGATGAAGTAATCAAATACATCATTCATACGTATGCTGCATAACGAACGTGGAACTGATGAGGTAACACGTTTTTTGTGGGCAGCAGGGGAAGAAAGAGAGCCATGTCAGTTATTCAAGTTTAAATAGACCTGGAAACATCTGATTTTTGGTACATAGTAGTTTGCCTTCTCAAGTAACCAAAATTAGGAAGTTGACTTCCATATTCTAGAAACTTGCATTCTCACTCTTCCAAATCAAAGCATGAGACCACTGAGTAGTTTAGGCTGGTCTATGGCGCATGCTTCTCTGTCACGTCTTACATCTCCTCTTCTTTCTGTCATATAGGCAATACTTCCCAAATAATAGACCAAGTTCAAGATAACTAAGGCAATCCCTCTTTTGGAATGAATTAGTAACTTTAACTTGTTCATTAGGCTTCTTGTGAGAAAGTGAAAATAGAAATAAGAAGAACTCGGGCATCAATGCGGTTCAATCGGCATGATCTATTCATATAACTGCATCACAAAGGAATGACATTATTTGCATACAGAATCAGCTTTGTTCCACATCGATGCGGGGGGCTGCACCTCTACGCCCCTTACCTAGTTAAGTGCAGTCATGTTTCCACACCACGGACTCATTTCACGAGTATTAAACTCGCACCCATAATTTCACCCGAGACCAATTAAACATGAGTCATTAATCCCCAACATAACAGAATCATGTAGAGACTTCAGGGTTAAGGCAATGGCATGAGATGGTAGAACGTAGCATCTAAGAAACGCAAGGCGCAACCACAGGTTATCCTGTAGGGAAATTTTTTTGATTTGAATCCAATAATATAGTGCATATACATCAGCAGATTATAGCATCAAGAATAAAATACCAAAACAAAGGCAACAATATTTGAAATCGACGTCTAATCTTGCGAATCCTGGAATGCAAGAATGCCAATCGCTAACGTGTTGGACAGCCCAAGAAGCATCGTAGTCAACCCAGTTGTTGTGTAGGAATGATCATATTAATAATAGCACAATCCACAGCATGATCTTCTCAGACTCAAAGCATCAAATTCGCGAGCTGCATTATTGCAAGATCCAAATACATCATCCCCCGAGAATGAGAGAGAGAAAAGTGAAAAATAGAACTGGTCAGACATCTGTCAGCACTCAGCACCAAAGACCTCATGCATGACGTTATTGTATATATGGAAAACAAAGAATAAAAGTAACTATAGGTTGAATAAACCTAATTAATCACCTTGGTTAATGGCTCGCAATCTCGCAAGGAAAAGTAGAAAATTTCCGTAAATGAGTACATGGCGACAGAAAAATTTCTTGGATTGACTCGGGCATAACATGAATTTAAAAGATAAAACAAAACCAAGAAAAAACTTACACAAGACAAAATTAACTTGTGATACATTTGTTTCGCGAAAAATGAATGATTTAGAAAATATTTTCCTAAAATAAACCCGTGTATTGCTTGAAATAATTAGTTAATAAAAAATATTTGTATTATTGACAACAATTTATGTTTAAATATTTTCGTGAATGATGAAATATTTTTCCTTTATTCCTTTTTATAAGCAGCATAAGTGATTATTTTTAGAAAAAATTATTTTCCAAAGAATTATCGGTTTTGAATAAAGGAAATCATTTCTACAAACACTTAATAGCTTCTTCCACCTGCTATCGTAAGATAGAGTTTTACTTGCTTTTTAGCATACTACCAAACAAATGAAACTAACTATTTTTCTTTGAAAATGATTTCCAGGAAAAATATTTTTCTTTAAATGGAAAATAAACACACTCTTAGAGTGTTTCAATCAGGAATAGATACATTTTGATTCCTTTTTAATGAGTCGATATGATTAAAAATCTTAAACTAATACCTATGACACATTTATCCTAACCTAATTTTCATTTCACAATAAAAAAAAAGTCAAACTTTACTCCATACTAATTTTCATTTCATAAAAGATCCCTTGGACACATTCACCCTAAACCGGTACCTCGACACATATCTATCATCTGTTAGTAGCTTGGGAGCTAATGTGGAAGGCTTAAGTGGGTCAAGGTACCATTTGGGATTTTTCATAAGACAAAATTAGTTTGGAGTAAATACGTCATCGGATACCTCTTTGAGAATTTTTATGAGACGAAAATTGATTTGTGGTAAATGTGTTATGGTACCGGTTTGGGATTTTTAATGATATTGACCCCTTTTTCGAAACTATTTTTTGTTTAGGAAATCAATACTTTCAGCTAGAATTTAGTAAGGTATCTGAGTCTCTAATCATGCAAAAGGGAAAAAAATGAACAAAATTATTAGGAATTTAAAACAACATTGACTATGGGTGCATGTATCACAAATGTATAATTATGGACACAAGAGGAGGCATTTCACTTTCGCACATAGCTTAAATGCGTTGCTGTGTCCCACAATGGTGGCTACAGAGTTCTTGCCGTGGCTAAAATACAATTGCGAATGTTACATTGTACTTTAAGTGGGGCTCGCGCGAAAAAAATTATATTTTTTGTTACCGTGTTTTCCTATTGACAAATTATTTCGACATCATCGCCTTTGTTTTCGAAAAAAAATTTGTTAAAATTTAATTATATATCATCAAAGTTAGAATTGGCTGTACTGTCTAAGTTTAATTGTTAAATTGGAATATGTCGTATTTCTCATCCTAAATTTGATTTTCATATGATAAAGGAAAGACTATGCTTTTTTGTCATTGTACTTTCATGTTTTTAAACCCTCTCTTTATACTTTTAATTTGTCTAATCAACTCCTTCTACTTTCACAAATTTTATGATCAAGTCTCTCCAACAACAAATCTTATCAAATTCAATTTGCATATTCATTGGACGACACCAAAGTATGACGTGGATAAAATATGCAAATGCTCACATGGACATGTGTGGACAAATTTGACCAATGAAGACAACGTCAATGTGTGATGGTAAATTAAATCGCCTGGAGTCCGATGCGTTAAGCTTAAATTAATAGATATTGACATATATGTTGATGGTGTAGAGTGACGGTAATTGATTTACTGCCATATGAGATGTAGAAAGGGACCGATGTGCTCTAAATTACATATTTGATTGTTTTCAAGTTTTAAATTTACTGAATTGAGAATTTCCTA
Source organism: Syzygium jambos (assembly GCA_031216235.1). Lineage (NCBI taxonomy): Eukaryota > Viridiplantae > Streptophyta > Magnoliopsida > Myrtales > Myrtaceae > Syzygium > Syzygium jambos. Next base: position 21,548,912 of record CM062221.1, on the reverse strand, counting down.
GCATTTGATATTGTGCCCTAAAAATTTTAGTGAGTTCAAAATATTTTTCTAATTTATCAGTACTTTAAATGGACACTGATTTACGTAATGAATAACTACATTCTTGGTAACTTATCAAAATATTTATTTTGGAACCATATGATTTTACCACTTCACCATTCTACTTGAATACCTCTTTAGCTCATTAATACTGCAAGAAAGGAGTCATCATTCATTGTGCCATATATTTCTCATTTTCAATCATAAGATTCACTTATAGAATTACATCATGCATGACCTCACCATGTTGCTTCAATGAATACAAATCAAATAATAATTTCATGTATCTACTTGGGCGATCTTATGATCTCTTCAATAATCTTTATGTTCATTTAGCTACTTAAATTATGCCACTATAACGTTTTAATTTGTACACTTCTCAAATAATAATTTCATGCATCTACTTGGGCGATCTTATGATCTCTTCAATAATCTTTATGTTCATTTAGCTACTTAAATTATGCCACTATAACGTTTTAATTTGTACACTTCTCTATCATTCTTCACCAAGTATTTTTAACCCCAATGTCATCATAGCTTTTAACTTTAGTTAACTAATATTTATCGTTTTTAACTCATGAAAAACAGAAGTCAAGGTCTTCTCTATCTCTCTCATCAATGATTATAATGATTACAACTCAAATAATATTTCCTCATTCATGTATTTTACTTGGCCAATATGCTCTCTCTCTCTCTCTCTCTCTCTCTCTCTCTCTCTCTCTCTCTCTCTCTCTCCAATCAAATACTTTTATATTTCCATTCAAAATCTTGCCATTTGTCAGTCAAATAATAACTCGCATGCTCTTAAATTGAAATATTGAACTTATCCTATCAAAATTACATCATGCATGACGTCATATTTTTCTAACTCTAGTTACTTTATAGCATACTTATAACCCTAGTTAATTAATATGAGTTGAAGCAATTCTTTAAAATAAGTAAAGGAGGAAGAATTCATTTTTCCTTCTCCTCCATGGTAAACCAACTTCATTTTCTTATCTTCAAGTGTGATATCTTTTTTCCTTCCAAAACGACAAGTAAAGCTCCCCATTAAATTTCATTCAAGCTCCAAATTATATTCAACTTGAATAGTTTGGGTTTTTGATCTCATCTTTCAAGTATTTACAAGGTAAAACTTCATTGTCACGCCCCGCACCTTACGAGCTCACAACATCCCGCTCGGTTGTTAAGTATGCGATTTCCCATGACTCATCGCCGACCCGATATAAACGAACTAAAGAGTAACACATGCAGAAGCAACTAGAACACTCCATTCAACATTCAATTAAACGGGATAGTAAAGAGACAATTGAACCATAACAACAAGCCACTTTATAAACATAATGTTACTTACAACGGCACCAAATACAAGCCTTACTAGAGGCCTCTACTACAAACCATACACACTCAAAAAGGATTGGGTGGTCAATCTACCTAACTTCTCTACTCAAAAGAGGGCATCCCAAAAGACAGGATCACCAACCCATCATTCGTCCCCAAGGTATCCCGGCGGCGTCCCTGGATCAAACATGTCACTATCCATCTCAGGACCCGACTCCAAAGGCTCCGATTCGGCGTCAGGCTCTATGGGCTCCGAATTGGCGTCTGAGTCTTTCAGTCCGGTATCCGGACCGGTAACAACTCCGTCAGGGGAAACGATATCCATAAGGTCCCACTCTCCCATCCCATCATCCAAAGGGCCATCAAATCCACGAAGTGGACCAAAGGACTGATCCTTATCTCTAAAGAACCATGCCAAAAAGATATGAGGCTTCCAATACGCCTCACCCTTATCCACCCAAACTGTACTAGCATGTCTAATATACACCATGTCTTCACCTATCGAAAACTCCATCAACATATAGTCCATATCTATCGGTACCCCAAAACGTTGCGGAGGGCCGTTCATATTCATGGTCGAGGGTCTGAAAGGTTTGAATTACAACAATGAGAATAAATCTCAATTAGTAAACTTCCTAAGCCTCACTTAGGGTAACACGTACCTCCAGATCACCCTAATCATGCAATCTTAACAATCATGATCACTTAATAGCAATAACCTTTCCTTGGCACAACCAACTTGCAATTCATAATAAATGTTCTAACGAACACCTAACGATATCACTATACCACATGTACTCACCAAACACAAACAAATCATGGCATTGCATAAACATGTATATCGACAGTTAATAATCTAGACATGCTCACATATCACTCTTGAACACACAGCATTCCCCAATGCAAATAACACTTGTAGTTGTCCATATTATTAACGACCCATCAGGCTACACCGAACCCCTGCCGGTCTTCCGTTCTAGCCAAGCATCACTTCGCTACTTCGGGCGTGGCAACATTTGGGATCGAACACCCCTTAGTACGCCGAATACCAAATGGCATTCCATTAAGGAGCATCGATCTGGCCTCCACCGTGATCGGCAACGTCTAGAATCCCTGCCTAGACGGCATCTGAACACCCACTAGGCATTGTCTAGAACTTCTACTTAGATGGAACTTGTCATGGACATGCATGCAAATAATTACTCATTGCCAATTTTCATCTTTCTTAATTAGCCAATGCAAAGTGGTTATGACATGCATTTTCCTACGAACGAACGTATCATGAATCGCACTCATAATCGTATCAAGCATCATTATCTAGTCACAATTCACCATGATTCACCGAAATTAGCCATGATTAACCACACGATCCATTGTCAAGCCACAAGATCAATGTTTAAACTCTAAGACCAACTTGATCGGCCATGATCAATCAACTTTGGCCACATGATTGTCATCACAACCACACGATCAAATATTAATCACATAATCAGCCATGATTAAACTAATTAGCCACATGATGAACAATCACAACCACACGATCAACTTTTATCACATAATCAGCCACATGATTAGCATTTGCACCACGTGATCAAACAATTAGGATAGATCAACCGTTGATTGAACTAATCAGCCACATGATTAACCTTAAAGACTTGATCAACCATTATAAGCCACAAAATTAACTATGATCACATGATCAACCAATCCAAACCACATGATTAACTTATTGAACCACATGATCAACAATCCAACACATGATCAGTCATGATCAAACCATTCTAGCCACATGATTATTTATTAGCACATGATCAATCAATTTAAGCCACACGATTACCCTAAACACATGATTAGCCACATAAGGCATATGATTAACATTAAACCACATGATTAACCACTAATCAGCCATACACTAATCAGCCCACAATTAATCATTAATCATCCCATAAACTAGTCCATTAATCACCTATCAACCTAATCAAGGTTTAAGAAGTTACTCACCACTAATCCTAAGCCTAAAGTGTCACTAAACCAGCAGCTAATGGTCCTGGCATGCAGCATCAACCTCGGCCATGGCGGATAGCAAATGGCGAACGGTTGTTGACACCTAAATTTTGCCCAAATCATTTAGGGTTTTATCGCATAAAAATTAGGGTTTAATTTTTAACCCCTAAATCAAAAAATTTTCATTAAAACTGCATGGCACGTAGTTATTAGGTGCATTTACATTAATGTAGCATATTAGAGCATATTTTCCATTTTTCATTTTTTAAAAAATAAAAAAAAAGAAAGAAAGAAAAAGAAAGAAAAGAAGAAGAAAAAAAATTATAAAAAAAATAAAATAAAAAGGGGGGAGGGCCAGCGTTTAAACGCTGGCCCACCGTTTCTCCTCTGCTTCACCCTTTGCGTGAAGCAGAGGAGAACGAAGCAGGGGGAAAGCGGGCGAAGCAGGCGCAGCGGCAGACGCAGAGGACGCCGGCGCGTTCCTCGCGTCGAGACCGGCCGCGATAGGCTGGCGGTGGCAGGCGCCATGCGCGCCTGCCGGCCATGCCGCGCGGGCCGGCCCCTTAAAGCCGAAGGGAGAAAGGCGAGAGAGGGGGGTTCGAGAGAGAAGGGAACCGAGAGACCCGGAGAGAGAGAGAGAGAGAGAGTACCGGAGAGAGTGTGAGAGGTTCTTCGCCGGCGACCACCGCGCCCAAGCCGCGGCCGAAGGTTCTCTGTCAAGGTAGGTCCCGATCCGGACACTCGCCGGATTTGGCTGTGATTTCGTTCGATCCGGGGTGTTTTCCCGAGGATCCCGGCTTGTAGGCGTGCGAGGCGAACGGACTTCGTCCGATCTATCTCGTTTGCACTCTATTCGCCGCCGCCGAGCCGGGTAGGGACTCCGGCCGCCTTCCCCTGTTTCCATTTCTTGCTCTGTTTTGGGGCGGGTCACTGGCCGGAGCTCGCGGCCTTCCGGCTTGCGCGAGTTCCGGTCAGCGACACCCCGGACTTGGTCTTGCTTGTCTGCACGTTGTTGGGTGTGAATCTCGGTCTGTTTCGAGTCTCGTTTATGCCTGAAATCCCCCGTTTTCATAGCGCACGCCAAGCTGTTCGTTGTTGTGCCCGAACCGGTCCTTCTCTGTCTCTGTTTTGTTGCGTTTCCTTGCCGGGGGGGCTGGAACGCCGGATAGTCCCGGCTGGGAGCTAGTCGCGGCGGCACACGCGCGGGCAGAAGAGGCCCGTGGGTCAGGCGGTGGTCCGGGCGCGACCGCGATAGCTTGAGGCAGCCGATCCCCCGTCGGGATCCGGCTATCTCTCGACCGAGCAGCCTACCGGCTTCTCGCCGAAGCTCAGCCGGTCGACCCCAGGCGGTCACCGCTCGCCGGCTGGTGGCTCGGCTGGGGGACGCTCACCGCCCCTCGTCGGGGCGGCGACGCAAGCCAAGGCGGAGCGCCGGCCGCGGAGGCCGATGCTCGGGGAAGCCCAGGTTCGTGTGCGTGGGGGCGGCCGCGAACCGGGTCAGCTAGTCGGGTCGGGCGCTAGGGTTTCGCGAACCGGGTCGGGCGAACGGGTCCAACCGGGTAGGGCTTCAATTTGGGTGTGTGGGCCAAAGTGGGCCAATTCCCTTTTTTATTTGTTTTTTTTTTTGCCGGGCTTTGGGGCCCTCGTCTATTTAAAACATATTTCGGGCTGGGCCCCTGCTCTTTATTTTTTATACAGTAATTTTGCGAAATTAGACCGGGCTCAACAAATGAGCCCGGTCCTTCCGCGACCCGGGCCGGCGTGCCCGGGTCAAACCCGGGTCAGTCCCGATCCGGGTCGGGAGCGGAGATCCAACCCGGATCCGTTTTTTTGTATTATTTTAATATTAAAAAATTTAAAAAAGAGAAAAATCCGAATTTCATCTTTTTACTTTATTTTATTTTATCTTATCTTATTTTTTTTTATTATTTTTTTTTTCTTTTTCGAAAAAAAAATTTGCAAAAAAATTTTCCAAAAAAAAAAATTCCAAAAAAAATTTCAACAAAAAAATTCAAAAAAAAAAATCAATCAAAAAAAATTCCAAAAAAATTTCAGAAATTCCAATTTTGTTTTTTTTTTTTTAAAAAAAATTTCAAAAAAAAAATCAGAAGTTTAATTTAGCTTATTTTGCCTTTTTCACATGTTTAGTGTTATGCTTAATCCCACGTCACTCGGTTCACACACTTTGAGTTGCACATTTAAATTAAACTCGCATGTAGTTGATTAGGCATGTTTAGGCCTAGATATTAATTGTTGCTTCCTTTAGTTTAGTTAGGAATGGAATTTTGAGGTCCCCAATTAGCGAGAACACGTTAGGTGATGAATTGAACAAGATTAGGTACCGAAAGGGCACTAGTTAATCGATTAGTGTAATCAAGTCCCCGTACCCGTTGAATCTCTGGTTCGTAGAAGTGAAGTTCTTCTCCCGTGCTTTGCTTAGGTGTCTAATCGACCTACCAAAAATCGATTAGTGGCGACTCCTAAATGAAATTGATTTGCATGTCAGTGATTTAAATTTAAGTCGCGAATTGGTATGGGCTTGGGAGGGCTCGAGCTAGGTTGAACTTAGTAATCCATTAGCCAAACCCCTCTAGGCCTCGGGGCCGGCTCGGGGAGGTCGCGACAACGGTGGTGACGGCAGTGGTCATGCCTTGAACGGTGGCTAGGAGCAGTGGTTCACGTGTGGTGAAGCTGGTGGTGGCATAAGGGTGGTGGATGGTCGGTGATGGTGGTGAATGGTGGCTTGACCAAACAAGAGGGAGAATGAGAGAGTAAGTGAGTGAATGAAGTAGCTGATCTGAAAATGATGGAGGAGAGAGAGAATGGGCTGAATAACATCATTCAAACCAAGGGCTAGGATCACTCCTTGGTCCCCAAGTCAAAATCCAAAGGCTAGGGTTGCTTCTTGAAAAGGTTTCTAGAAAGGGCAATTAAGAAAATAACCAAAGCAAGAAGGGCAATTTAGTCCAAGAAATTTTCAGCCATCTAGGGGGTACAAAGACCAACATGCCCTTCCACTCAACCAAGAAGTCCTAGAACACTAAGGGGTGAAAGGGTCTTTTCCAATTTCGGGCCAAATTTCACTTTTCCAAGAATTTCCAAGCAAACCGATAACTAAGCGAGCTTAATAAGGCAACGTCCGATATAATAGTTTTGATATCCTTGATAGTTCGATACCCAAGTTCAGATTCCAATTCATAGCCAAAATCGATCAATTGCAACTTTAGTGTATCTTAAGCTAACAGACAGCTTTTAGGAGTTACGCATATTCAACCCGTAATTGATCGAGATCAAGCCACGTTTAAGTTTACTCAAGCCATGGTGACATCAGTTGTCATGTAATTGTGAGGGTCAATCACTAGTTTCAAAGGACATAATCGTTAGAAATTAGTTTAGGAACGTTTGTAATTCATACAATGGTCAAACGGAATCACCCGTAATCCAATTGTATGATATTGGCAAATCATTCCATAACCATCCTTGGATCGGTCTATAATGGCCCAAGATACCCCCTCATCAATCCTTATGGTCGAAGTGTCAATCCAGAGTCGAGTTTTTAGGTCGTGCATACTTAATTTCTAACTAGCCATTCCCTAATGATTAGTCTTCTCATGAGTGATCAATTCAGAGTGAGATTTAATTGAAAGTGCATTGATGAGATATTCATTTTATAAATCCCGAAAATGGGTTGAAATTCAGAATGTCACATTCAAGGAATTCATTTTTTTTCTTATCATGCTAGTTTTGTTGTTTTCTTAATGATTGAGAGTTGTGATTGTTTGTTCTTGTTTATTTTGTTTTGAAGGTGATTAAGGTTTTGAGATGTCCAAGTCTTTGTTCAAGATAAGTGCAACTCTAGGGCTTAAATTAGATTGATCTACTTAATACTCTTGATTTGGTTGTTTGATGGTTATTAATTTTAGTTTGAATTTTGATGTTAAGGGTGAGAAAGTTTCGATGATTGCATGTTGAATCGTTGTATATGTTCGGTTTGAATCAATGAATCTCTACATGCCAAGGTTGTGATTAATTGATTTCCATAAGATTAGGTTGAATAAAAAGTGGGAATGATGAGATTGAACTAGAAAGTGATACTATTGTAATATTGATTAAGTGTTGGCTAACTCGTTATGTTATCGATTTCGTGTTGACTTGTAGATTGTGACCCAAGTCGTCGATGTCTAAGTTGTCGATTAATAAGTTATGGATTTTCTGTGTTATCGATTTCTAACTTGTCTTTTCTAAGGATAATATTGACAAAGTTATCATTGTTTGTACGAAAGCTACTAAAAGGTTGGCATGTTATCAATAGTGAATGTGATTATCAATTAAGTGGTAGTTGTATTTCAATTGATAGATGTTAATACTATTATCGATTTGGGAAAAAAGAAGCATCATGATTCTAGCATGACATCATTTGTGAACATTGATATTGAGTTATACATGACGATTGTTATATTGTTATGAAATGTATGAGAACGATCCCATGTGATGAAAACCTTTGCCATAGCTGGTTCCCTTGTATGCGTATGTGTGAAAAGCTCTGGAGTTAGCTAGATGTTCTACCATCTAGAGACGGGCCTATACAAGGTTGAAGGGACATAAAAGTCCTATAATTTACACATGATATGAGTTGGCTTGCTAAACTTAGTTGACTCGTGTAAACTTGTGTTAATTATTATCATGCGGTCGTATAGTGGCGTATTTATCCTTGCTTATCAGAGGACGCTCATGATGATTGGGCTATGTGGCATGGCAAAGAGATACTTATGATTTCATCCTTCAAGAGTTGGTGGTGACAATGCCCCGAGAGTGTTGGGGCTGCCTCATGAGTCGAGATGGGTCTTGGCCAGTGATCAATATAAACTTATCTATCATGACTAGTATGAACTCACTTGCGTGTGGGTTCATGAGCTTCATGACGAGTATTAGCTTACTTATGTATATCGGTGAGCTTTATGACGAGTAGGGAATAAATATTCCCTGTGTGTAGTGGTGAGCCAATATGTGCTAATTGTACATTATAAAATAATATGACATTTGCTTGCATTTAAGTGAATAATCTTATGTAATGTTATTGATGGTTTTCATCAGCATATCATGATAGGAAAGATAATGCACGTATTTTCTACATTTTTCATGCATGGTTCTTTTGTATTGTCTTGACCTCACGTTGTTTGATAGTACCAAGTTGAGTGTTAAGCAAATCTCCTACCTTAAACTTAGAGCTTTCATTTACTGAGTTTTGGCTCACCCATTATTTTTTTCAGTTTTGTAGGATGAATCACCCTCCACCACCGTGGTTTGGTGTTCCTCTGTATTTTGATTATGAATACCAATTTGTGCTTATACTTAAATCGATGATAGTATATACTAAAGGCAATTCCACTGTATGGGTCGACATGGGTCGACAGGGAGTTTGGTGGACCCCTTACGGATTTCGATGGTCCCCCTGGTTTCAATAGCGATAGCATGTCTAAGGGCAAGGCTACTAAATAACTTGACTTTTGTAGAGGCGAATTTTGGGGTGTAGGAGTGGTGATGCGTGATCCTAACCCTTCCTAGGACTTATGCATTGTATTTGTGTCTTGCTTGAACGCGGTATTAAGTTAGTAACTACTATGTTTGTTTAAAGAAGCATATGTATATTTTTTTAGCTCATATGATTTTTTGTAAGGGACGTTGTGAATATATTATTGTTCTTCCGCATGCTAATGTAATTACAATGTATGATTGGAAAGGAAACATGTCGCACGTGATGTTCTAGGGTGTCACAGCCTGTTTGCTATCAGGGTAGGTTTATCAATGGAGTGATAAAGTGCACTTAATGATTGGAGTAGTAAAGTGGACAGCACGAGTGTAAAATACTAAGTACATGTGTTTGCCCTTGATTGCATTTTAGGTATAAGTAACTTTTGTTACTAAGAACATAATATGTGTAGGCCTTGAAAGACAAAATGAGCTCTGGTGGCAATCCGAAGTAAGATTCTCAGATGGAAGGAATCCTTCTGGCACTTGCAAATGTCCGAAGTTTGATGGAATAACAGGCACTTCAGCAAGTTGCCTCTAATGCGGGAAATGGAGCGTCATTTGCAAGGTTTAATCAAACAATTCTTGAAGCGTAAACCACCAAGGTTTGCTAGAGTAGGAAATCCTGAAGAGGCAGAAGCATGGATCGACGGAGTGGAGGAGATATTTGTATTATTAGATTGCAATGACATTGACAAGATAGCTCCAGCTGAGTACCTCCAAGGAAACGCTAGTCATTGGTGGAGGGCATATGAAGGGACGGCGTTCCCAATTGGTACCACTATGACTCGGGGTGACTTTGTCAAGGATTCTTCGGGTAGTATTGTTCGAATTGTGCTCGAGATAAGAAAGTAATGGAATTCATAGAATTGAAGTAGAATGATCTGACAGTGGATTAATATGAAGCAAAATTTGCAAAGTTGTCAAGGTTTGCTCCTAGGTTGGTTGAAGACATGGTGGACAAAGTTAAGAGGTTTCGAGATAATTTGAGGCCAGATATTAGGAGTAGAGCAAGGCCTAATCATCAAGCCTTTCAACCCGACATTCACCATGACAAAAGGCCCATGCAAATTGAAAAACAACCATTTGTCCCGAATAAGTGTCACGCCCCGCACCCAACGTGAGCATGAACATCCGCCTAGGGTCGCTACAGAGTGCGACGCTCCCAGGATTGCGTCACAAAGACCCTAATGCCCAAATCAGAGAAAACACGCCACAAGCGGAAACGACGTATATATAATGTATATATATACACCCAGACAAATTATTAGCAACCATGAATAGCACGAGATATCAAATTACTATCGATTAAACCAAAAAGGTACAACAAAAAGGATCACGGCATCTGTCTGCTCTGGGTCGGAATCCATAATCTCCGGCTCAAAAACTACTCCACCTAATTCCTCATGCTCTACTTCATCTTCCACGATCTCATACTCAACCTCCGAGTCCTGGAAATTCATGGCCGGGGATCTGAAATTTCGGTTTTACCACAACCGTGAGATAAACTCAGCAAGTAATAATTTCTAATCCTAAACTAGGCTAAAGTGTACCTCCAGAGGGTAAATAAAATACATAATTAAATGAACCAGTGCAACAATAAATGTCAATTCACCCGGGCCCAAGGCCCAATTCACTATAACATCCTGCAGGTTAGACTTTTGATAACAATATAAACAGAGTATGCAGTTATATCGACGCCACGACCCTAAGGCCAATAATCTATCCTGACCCGTAGGCCCGACCTGTAGGCCCGACCCGTAGGCCACAATCTGCACCGACCCGAAGGCCCGGTCCGAAGACCACAACTGTCTCGACCCGAAGGCCCGGTCCGAAGACCACAACTGTCTCGACCCGAAGGCCCGGTCCGAAGACCACAACTGTCTCGACCCGAAGGCCCGATCCGAAGACCACAACTGTCTCGACCCGAAGGCCCGATCCGAAGACCACAACCGTTTCGACCCGAAGGCCACAGGTTGTCCCGACCCGTAGGCCCGACCCGAAGGTCACAAGTTGTTCCGACCCGTAGGCCCGACCCGAAGGCCACAGTTGTAACGACCCGAAGGCCCGACCCGAAGGCCACAGTTGTAACGACCCGAAGGCCCGACCCGAAGGCCACAGTTGTAACGACCCGAAGGCCCGACCCGAAGGCCACAGTTGTAACGACCCGAAGGCCCGACCCGAAGGCCACAGTTGTAACGACCCGAAGGCCCGACCCGAAGGCCACAGTTGTAACGACCCGAAGGCCCACAATTAATTAAAACGACCCGTAGGCCCGGCCCGAAGGCCAACAGTGTGATCACATCAGACACATGCATCTTTTAGCACTTGCAATTTCAATCATATTGAAACGCTAATAACGATATCACGAGAAATGGGGTTCGAGCAAATTATCAATGTCAATATGCCAAGCACACTTATCCATAAACTCGATGAATTCAATGCATTATCGGCACTCACGATCCATTTCATTTTAGTCCACTTAACCCCAACACTAATTTCACGTGATTTAAAACAATGCATCTCAACGCGTTTAAGGCCCGCCGTAGACGAATCAATTTCAGTCACTAGTCCCCCAATTATGGCCTCAACAGTTTAATCCAAAACAGACATGTACATGACTGTAATCTATCTCAACCGATTCAAGCAAAATGTGTAAATTCACATAATATGGAATTCAATTCAATTGCTATACCCCGATGTGCCCAGATCAATGAATCGCAATTCCCACTCAGTCGGCACATTACCGGTACGCCTAACTCATTTCATTTTAGTCCATTTTCACCTGGCATTCAAGCCCAACTTAGCAATACACAATCCCAATCCGTTTAGGACTCAATATAGCCAACCAAACTCAACCATTGAAACCTCGAAAATAGTATCATTCCTTAGGATTCCAACGAGTCATAATTAACCAATACATTGTCCAAAATCAACCCACCGCCGATTGAACCGATTAATTCCCAACTTGAACCAATTAGTCCAATTTTCGGTTCTACTGTGAACAGTACCCGACCAGCCTTCAAATGGCCACCAAATCACACCTAAACATCCTCGTTAAGTCCCAATTAAGTCCTATAATTAGCCCACACACTTTTCCCCACAATTAAACCACAAATTAGCTTGATTACCCCTAAAATTCCACAAATAGGCTAATTTAGGGTTTAGAAATTTTTACTCGCCTAATAATGGTCTCGAGGCGACGGGAGCGTGCGGCCGATTACCGACTCGCGGTGAGAATCGGCGGCGGCGCTCCGGGAGCAAGCCGGCGGTCACACGGCGCCGGCGGGGTCGCGATCTCTCCGGCCCAAAACAGGGGAGTGGCTGGTCGGAGTTGAGCGGCGGCGGGCGGCGCGCGGCGACGGCGGCGGGCGGCGCGGCACCGGCGAGGCGAGCCGGCGACGCTGCTCTCTCTCCTTCCGCCTGGACTGAACAGCGACTGAGGGCGGCGGAAATCGAGGGAGAAAGCTGGGCGACGGGGCTGGGGCGGCGCTAGGGGGCGGCGTGCGGCGGCTCGGAGTCCCCAGCTCCGGCGCAGGCGGCGGCTCCGGCGAGAACAGAACCGGTGGGCAGCGGGGTGAGCTGGAACGAGGGAGAGAGAGAGACAGAGAAGCTGAGGAGAGGCAGCAGGCCGGCGGCGAGGCGGTACGCGGCGACGCGACGGCACGGCGCGGCGAGGCGGCACGCGGCGACGCGACGGCACGGCGCGGCGGGGCGGAGGCGGCGGCCGGACGACGCACCGGCGGACTGGGCCGGCTTCGGGCTCGACCTGCAGCGGTGGCGAGCTCGCTGTGCTGCTGCGCGCGTCTCACGGGGGAGGTCGGTGAGGAGCGGTCAAGGCGGCTGGCGGAGGCGCGACGGCGGCAGAGCTCGCCAGCGACGGCGTCAGGGCGGCGCGACGCGACGGTGGCTTGCGCGGCGTCGACCGAGCAGAACGAAGCGGAGCAGAAACGAAGCAGATCCAGAGGCGTCGGGCCGGTGGAGAAGGAGAGAAGAAAGAGGGAGAGAGAGGAGAGAGAGAGAAGGACAGAGGGGATGGGGGTGATGGGTCTGCATGGAGGGGACGTGATGCGCATGGGGAAGGCGCGCCCGGCAGAGGAAAAGAAGAAAAAAGAGAAAAAGGAAGAGAGAGGGAAGAAGAGGAGAGAGAGTGGGGGTTTTCGTGCGCGGAAAAAGGGGGAGGGGTCTGCCGAGAGAGAGAGGAGAGAGAAAGAGAGGAGAAAAGTTTGAATTTCAAACTTCAAGCGCGAAACAAAGGACCCGGTCCAAACTAAAAATCGGTTTATCGGTGCCGATCTAAATTCGGAAAAAGGCCTAATAACCCACGATAAACCCCAACAATCCTCTAGGGCATACGACCAAAATAAAATACTCCGAACCACACTACGAGGGAGGTCTACCAGTCCAAATTCGCACCCGATTCAAGAATCCACTTTTCCACAATTTCTGATAATGCCGACGCGGGCCACAATAATTTCAACACCGTCCAATTTATTTCGTCCCGAAACTCCCGGAAATCGACAGCCAAGTTCAGGGTATAAATAACGGTCAAATTCGATCGAGTGCGATTCTAGCAAAACTTCTAATTTTAAAATAAGAACCCGAGAGTGATCAGTTCCCGGGCGAAATTCTATTATAAGCGCACTGACGAATTACACGTTTTATAAATCCCAAAAATGGGCCAAAATCCGGACTGTTACAATAAGAGAAAGAGGACAATTTGGGTCTACACAGAATAGTTAACCAGCGATGCGAACGCAGTATCAATGTCATATTTGTTGTACTTGTGGGAGGCTACACGGGAAGGCACCATGTTGGGCTTTAAATGGAGTTTGTCTTGGATGCAAACAAGAAGGCACATACTGAGGGAGTGTCCTATGGTGGTGCAGCAGCAGTGTGTAGTGCCACCGCAACAAAACAGAGCCCCACAGCAAGGAGATTTTTCAAAGACCACATGCTTAAGGCCGAATTTATGCAGTCACACAAGAGTTGTGAAGTAGAAAGGGAAAGAGCTGTGACATCCGAAATTTTCTATGTTCGATAGTAATATATAAGATATAAAGTTAAGTAGCTTGGAGTTTTGGATGGCTCATATGGAATCTCAAGTGGGTCATTAATTTTGTGAGGTGTGAGAAGTGTGACGGATTATTTTTCCGTGACAATAATCATCCGGAGTTCGATGTGTTAAGCTTAAATTGATAGATGTCGACATGTATGTTGATGGTGTAAAGCAACAGTAATTGATTTACCGCCATATGAGTTATAGAAAGGTACCGTTATACTCTAAATTACTACATATTTGAAAATTTTCAAGTTTTAAATTTACTGAATTGAGAATTTCCTAGCTTTGAATCACACTACAACTAGGTCTGATGGTCACGTCAGTTAGATTTGGCCGAATTTGGTGTTGGAGAGACTTGATTAGCAAAATTTGGTAAAGTATGATTGCATTAGACAAAAAAAGCAAGTACGGATACTTGATCTGAAAAGATTGAAGGTACAAGAGCGAAAAGTAGATTTCTTCCTATAATAAACAAAAACGAAGAGAGAGAGAGACCGGCGTTAGAAGTTGGGATTCAAATTCTCAACATAGTGCTTTGTAATTTCCCGCCAACACTGCTGGGCTACTAATGTTTCATCTATCAACACAGTTAGGCTGAACCGTCAACCACGGCATTTTAAAATAGGCCTCATTGGTTTCTCTCTTGGTATCCCGCATTAATGTATCGGAAGGCGTTACAGAGCGACAAATGTTGTGTGGTGCATCCAAAATTGAGTCTTTCGCCTCTCACGTTTTCTAAGCCTACTTAGCCCAAGTAACCTCATGATCGAATTTGCTGTGAACCCTGCTCGGTTTCATTCTGATTTTTATTCTGGGTGTCAAGACGGCACATTCTCTTGTTGGAACGAATCTCATTTTAAAAGAACATCGCTATTTCGAGTATGTTTTCCAGACATGCTTCTTCTACATTAGTACAATACATACATGGTGCGCGATGCTATAGTTTCAAAGCACACTTCTACACATATCAGATCGCTGCAGTGCAGATACGAAGGCATCAAAGTCGAATTGCCCCAAAACACTATTAAGATGGTTTTCTTAAAATCTGGGTATTATCGAGTTGAACCGAGGCAATCTTCTCTGTGTTGCACTACAGATGATCACAATATCAGAAGAGAGAATGTCAAAAGTCAACTCTTTTTATATTCTCCAACTCTAGAATTATAAACTAGGATGAGTTCAGGAGCCGCAGGTACGAGACATTAATTTGTAATCGATATGTATTATGAGGTCTTTATGCAATTACATTTCTATTTGTATCCTGAGTATAATTAGTCACTTTTATAAATACATATCCCGCACCCCTAATCACTTTCGCCTCTTGCTTCCGCTGGGTAGGATGTGAATTCAATTTTCATCCTCTATGTGCCCAAAGACCAAGTCTTGTCTGGAAAAAGCCAGATGCGTGCAGTGCATTGTATCGTTGACTTCTACCATTGTCCTGAGGGCAACTTCAACCTTCACCGCAATTGCATTCACTTACCACAAACTATAAAAAGTAAGCACCACATCGATCTGTTAACCCTCTATTAAGTCCTCCACTGAAGATGATTCGAGCAAATACTAATGTGTCATTTATGAACTGAAAAGAAACCCGGACTTGTGGGTCTACTATTGTCGAGAATGCCAGTTAGTTTCTCACGTCTAATGTGCTGTATCTCAGGTAAGCACCATCATATATATAGCTACTTTCTTTCTAAGACAACCACGGTTGAGCTTTTAACACGAGTTCGGAAGAATGAGTTATAAAGAGACAAGATGAAAGTAATAACCAACTGCAAATAAGTTCAAATCTAGAGAGAGAGACAACGTTCTTCGTATGAACAAAAATTCAGATTCAAGGGTACTGCGAGTTTCAAGAAAATGAATCTTTTCAGGGCACCAATGATCATAACCAATTTAGCAAACATGGTAGATGTCATCTTCAACACAAAGGTCAAAAGCGTAAGCACATGAAACTATCTATAAAGTTAATTTCCGCACTTTGGAAAATCCTTGAAAATTATTGACGGAAACTGCAGCTAACGGAGAGGGCCCCTTTTACAAAACTACTGGAAGAAACTGAACATTTAAGGGAAGAAGTAGACTCAATGAATGCAGATTTAAT
Organism: Syzygium jambos; assembly: GCA_031216235.1. Taxonomy (NCBI): domain Eukaryota; kingdom Viridiplantae; phylum Streptophyta; class Magnoliopsida; order Myrtales; family Myrtaceae; genus Syzygium; species Syzygium jambos. The sequence goes on along the minus strand of CM062221.1, from coordinate 21,532,830 downwards.
GGCGGAGGAAAAACTAGAGGCATTGGAGAGATAATATCCAACATCCTTTAAAAAGCTGAGGTAACAAATGAGTCACATATGTAATATGTTTCCTCATGAAATTTGTAGTGATACTGTAGTGCCTCTATAATGAAGTGTAGTGCAGCAGCTACCAAAAGAAACAGAACAGATAGAAAATGTAAATGTTAAGAGGCTAGTGCATTTGCAGTAAAATTAGCTTTCGGCCAATTCTTCATGACGTATGTAATTACATACCATGAACACTCCAAATTGCTCGATAAGTATAGCGGAATGAGAGCAATGAGAGATTGACACAATTGCCTGACAGGCAGTGCTTATTCTGATTAAAAATGGGTTAATACCACAAAAAACCCTAAACTGGTACACCTGTGATAATTTTAACCCAAATTATTTTTTTTATCACAAAAAATTCCAAACTGGTACACCTGTGATAAATTTACCCCGAACTATTTTTTTGACTACCAAAAACCCCAAACTGGTGCACTTGTGACAATTTTACCCCGAACTATTTCTTTGACCACCAAAAATCCCACACTGGTACACCTGTAACAATTTTACCCCCGAACTAATTTTTTGATCACTAAAAACCCCAAACTGGTTTATTTGTGATAAATTTACCCTCTATTAGTGTCCGTTAAATTATATTAATATCACAAAAAATCACAAATTGGTAAACTTGTGACAAACAGAGGGGTAAAACCCAAAATCGATACACATGATAATTACCACGTGTCATTAAACTTAGCAATTTGATAGTAAAATTTAACGAAAACTAATGGAGGGTAAATTTGTCGCAGGTGTACCAGTTTGGAGTTTTTGGTGGCCAAAAAATTAGTTCGGGGGTAAAATTGTCACAGGTATACCAGTGTGGGGTTTTTGATGGTCAAAAAAATAGTTCGAGGTAAAATTGTCACGGGTGTGCCAGTTTAGGGTTTTTTGTGGTCAAAAAAATAGTTTGGGGTAAATTTGTCACAAGTGTACCAGTTTGGGGTTTTTCGTGGTATTAACCCGATTAAAAATCTAATGGTGAAGGGTCTTCTGTTTTCTGGAGATGACAACAATGCGCCTTTTCTTATTTTGCTTTCTATGTTCATTACCGTCCCTTCGCAGATTCTACTGCTTCAAACCTGGTAACTTTTGTGCCAATATCTGTGGAAGGTGTTGCAAGAGAGTGCCAAGAATGCTGTTTCACATCCCATTTTGGCCTGTTCCACTTGGATGTCTGTCTTAATTGCATCGGAAACAACCAGTTACTGCATACCATTGTGCTCTAAGCTTTATCCTTAGAGTTCACTGCCTTTTCTTTACTTGAGATTTTCTTGTAATGCTCAGACACATAGCTGCTTTAGTTAGTTTCACTTTGTCTGTGAATTATTATTATAGATTCGGACTTCTTCTTTATCAGAGACATATGGGTGTTTAGCATCAAAACAATATTGAAAGTCGCCATACTTTTGTTTCTCTAAGCTTTCAGAATTAGAGAAGTGCTTCTATTGTGTAACAGTTAGAGACGTAAAATTAGCTGAAGCTGAGAGATCCTCTCCGACTCTGCTTCATCATCACAAATTGACGACAAGAGAGAGTTCCAGGAAATTGGAGAGATTTCACATGAGATTATATTCATTACTGTCTAGCACTGAATCCTCCTCTAAACTTGTACAAATTGGCCATGCTGAAACTAATACACTTCCAAATCCAGAATACTAATCGTTTGAATGCAGCCAATCCATTGTCACAAAAACCTATTCACTTTATTTGGCTAGTTTTGAGGATTGTACAACTACAATTTACACTGATACTAACGGAGAATTATGATGTCACCTTTTCTGGAAGTTCAAGTGTCCTATACACAATGCGAAAAGAGTTGCTAGAGCAAAAGGAAAGGCGACGAGGACGATGGCCACGACATACAATTGATCATGGTGAAATCCAAAATAATCCTCCAAGAAGGCCGCCACAGTTTTGGTTTCTCCAAATGCCTCTATTCTCTTATTGATATCTCCATACTGCGAACTTAGCATACCATTAAGTGCCCACGATGTTGGACACATATAGTACAACCAGATCCACCACTTTGGAATTCTCTGCAACATTGATAATAAAGCACTATTAATTCCCCAAGCACTAAGTTTTGAGATGTAGGGAATAGTTTTAATTAGTAGTTGCCGATACATGCATAAGACATCCAAATCTTGTAAGATTCATGAACTTCATAATTTGGTACTCTACATATACAACGAAAAGAACGAGGAAAAATGTTTGTGGAAAGAGTGAGGAACATAAAAAATTTGGATCAAACTACGGTAAATGACACTGATAGCTTACCGGTTTTGGGATCAAAAACCCAGCAAAAAGATTAAAATTTGCGTAGAAGGCAGATTGTAGAGTTGCAGCCACCATGAAATTTGGTGTCAGGGACACGAGCAGCATTCCGAGGTAATTGAATGACAGCAATGAGCAGAACATGGCATAGAAGTACCAGAAAATCTTGTCTGCTGACCGGAAATAACCAATCATCCGATAGGTGATGGTCACAAATAAAATTGCTTGGGCTAGTATATATGGTATCTCAACAACAACCTGTAAAATCAGCATAGCACAATAATCTGATTAAATTGTTTTACTTGTTCTTATATGTCTTAAAACATTATAAGAATTTGGAATATTCAATTGAAGGTTGAATCCCAACTAACTACTTCATTAACCAACTCAATCAACTTCCAAGAGTTCTATACCTGTGCTAGTGAAAAAGCCCATGAAGAGTACATCCCTGCAAATCTCTCACGATACATGACGGTCCGTTCCATAGCAATATACTGTAGTACTGATGAGCAATTGTTTATGCCCAAGAAGATCACGGCTATATACATTGACCCAAATACGTTGAATAAGTTCTGCTGGTTGTTTCTAGCAATGAGAGGATATGGAGTCAGGAGATATGCGAGTCTCTTAATCATAACAGATCATAAAAAGATATACGATCTTATATGACTGCTAGCTAATTGTGCCAACCATTATAATTGAAAAACACAACCAAACATTTGACACCCTAGAAGGTGGGCACTTTGTAGTTCTTCTTACTTGTTGAAGATTAGATGCTAACAAGATCAGAGAATTGTAAGTTCAGTTAGCCAGATGGAGACCTTGGATCATCTCAGCAAGCTTGTGCCCAAAACTTCAGCAGACTCAAGTCTCAAATGTACCAAGAGGGATAGTTACTCACAGTTTCTTCCCTTGCTTCCAGAACAGTAGCCCAAAGAGAAAAGACGCAGCAACATTGTAGAGGATACGCGTCAAGTTGTAAGAAGGACTTCTCCAATAGGACAAGCACTGCTTCCAGAGACATGCCTTGAATTGTCCCCACCTGTTCTGTGAGAATTGGGAGGAGAAGTGCAAGTCACTCGTACCGGGAGATGGAGTGCTCAACTGCTTTACAAGCTCTTCATTGGTCCTGGAAGCAAAAACAACACGAGGTTGATCAAAATGGATTTTGTCAATGGATCAATCAAACTGCGCATCTGTTAATTAAGGTGATCAGAGCAGGAACACCAGTTAAAGCTGTGGGTTATCATATATATGGCATATCGGGTCCCTCAATCTACAATCTTAGACTCCAGGAGCTTATACAGTCTGAAGGAAAAGACTAAAGAAACCATTGCTGTATCTTGATTATGATAGAATGGCAGGATATCTTCAAAGTATCCTAATATAATGGACCATCTTTCACAATTATCAAGCAAGCACACTGTTATTGGGCACTCAATAGTTGCAGAGGATGAACTTACTCATAAATTGTCGAGTCTCTATATATTAGAGCAAAATCAATGCCAAGTTCAGCTTCAGCTGAGGTAGAAGTCACCTCTAGCATCCATGTAGCCGGATTGTAGTTGCTCTTAATCTTTGGCACCCCTGGAATACTCTGTCCAACAGAAGTTGGTTATTGGAGGTATTAATTATTAGCAGTTATTTTAATAAGAATTATGTAGTAAAATTACAAGAAATGGAAGCAATTGTCATATTTTTGTGTTCATGCATCAAACTGACCTCGAAGTATTCTACGATTTTGCTTGAGTTATGTCCCAAGGGTCCTGAGTAAATCAGCCTTCCACCAGTTTTTAATAAAACCAACTGCTCAGAGAGAGAGAGACAGAGAGACAAAGAGATTAGGCTTTCCAATATCAAACCAGAAGTACAAAAATATTTTGCACAAGAAATTACCAGCTAACATGTGGTTTTTTTTTAAGATTTTATTCAATTGAAATGATATAAAATTACAATCCTGCTCATAGTGATTCAACAGCTACAATTATTTAATGAAATTAAAATAAGATTCTGCTCTAGTGATTCAATACCGTATCTTCACTTGTGATCCTTATGTAACCTATTCATCTAACCGTTTTAGCATGCTGGAAGAAAGCCAACTGATGGACATAGTATGTGTGTGTGTAGATTAACCCGCTTTACCTCGTCAAAAGCCTCAAATATGTCAATGCTGGGTTGGTGGATGGTGCAAACTATTGTTCGTCCTGTGTCAACTACATTCTTCACAGCTCGCATGACAATCGCAGCGGCTCTAGCATCAAGTCCAGTTGTAGGCTCGTCCATAAAGATTATGGAAGGATTTGCAACAAGCTCTACAGCAATTGTGAGTCGTTTTCGTTGCTCTGTGGATAGACCATTAACACCAGGTATGCCCACTAAAGAATCTTTTATTCCATCAAGCTCGATCGTCTCCAGGACTTCATTGACAAATTCCTACACAGGCAATTCATGATCGTTCTTATAGTAGCTGAACAAGGCAAATTATCAGAAGCCAGGACTGTAATCTCACCATTTTACGTTTTGAGTCAATCTGAGGATCTAAACGAAGCCAAGCGGAAAAAATAACAGACTCCTCCACAGTGATTTGCGGGGTATGTATGTCCGTTTGCTCACAGTAACCAGAGATTCTTGCAAATGTTTCTTGAACCTTAGGATAACCACCAACTTTGATTTCTCCTTCAATATAGCCAGTAGTTTTTCTCCCACAAAGGACATCCATAAGAGTAGTTTTCCCAGCTCCGCTCACACCCATCAATGCCGTAAGAATACCAGGTCTGAATGCGCCAGTGACATCAGAGAGAAGTTGTAGTCTTTTCTGTGTAAATCCTCGTTCTCTCATTTCCTGAGAAACCCGAAAAGGGAGAATGTAGTGAGAAGAGACAACATCATTCATTGGATCTGAAAGGTTCAATCTGGCAACTTCAGGAGGAAGGGGAGTTCCAAAGGTTACCACAGGGGTGTCTATGTAGTATTGCACATTGTTAAAAACGAGCGTCAATGGTGTGAAAGGTAAAACCATCCTGCCTGTTTGAAATAAAGAAGCCAGTTTAATAATTTTAAAGGAACATAAAAAATAATAATTGTGTGACTATAATTGGGCAAGGAAGAATTTAGGACTCAACCATTTTTTGTTTCTATAGGTTCAGCAGAAACTTTCTTTGGCTCTTCATGCTTTATGCTGTCATGAGAATCTTCAGTTTCACGACTATGCAAGTACTTCTCACGTGAAATGATAGCACGTGATGATCCCGGAGCTGTAAGTTTTAAAGTAATTTATGAACATCCTTGGCACTACTGCTCCAAAAGTGAAGTCCAGATGCAGAAATGACAAACTTACGCTTCAAGAAAGTTAAGGCCAAAGTGAAACCAATGTTGAACAGTAAGGTAAATCCCAATAAGGCACCAATTGATACCCAAAAGAAGTACCCATCAAAGTTTAGTCCTCGGCTTTCAAGGGTTGCACTCCCTACTGTAGTATCTGATGACAATATCTGTGAATATACGTTTAAAGTAAGAACTCGTCCAATTGCATAAAAAAATGAAGAGGAAGTTAGTTAAATCAATGAGTTATGTAAGAAAAACAAGTTAAAAATGCATTGAGAAATGCAGAGGAAATTAGTTCTGCCTATGGATTACAAAATTGTACCCACTTTTTAGGATAAATTGTTTCCTGAAAGAAAACGACTACCCAAATACTTATTGAGCGGATATTATCATTTATCCAGTAATTGTGTTGTATCAAAGTCAAGTAACTGGATGAGATAACATCAATGAGGCACTCTGATTTTAGGCAAGAAGTTAGCACAGAGAAATTACAAGAATGAGATCATAGGATGTAAAGATTGTCAACATCTATTTGTTAACTGAGGCCCTCAGATTTAATACAGCTGGACTTGTGTCTTGTCCTCATACTCAGAGCACCACAAATAAAAGTACATTTTAGTAGCCAAGCTGGTTTAGCTAACCAAGAGGGTAGCATGTTAAAATACTATTCTAGATAAAAGTGGTTAAAGAATTCTGCAACTAGAGTGGCTTCTTGTATTGGAGCTTTAGGAGCCAAATACTTGTTCTCACTTCTACAAGGCCCTCACCTTTTGCCATCGTGGAGCATCAAATTCATTAACAGAAAGTCCAATTTCTCCATATGTTAGTGGAGAGACCCAGAAACCCCACTTCAACCAAGCAGGCATAGAGGCTGCAGCGACAATGTGAAATATTAAGGCACAGCTATTCATCCAAGATCAAACCAAAAAGAAATTCTAACATCCTTACGTTTTGGGATGATGAAACCACCAAAAAGCATCAAAATCAGTAATGCAACACTACCAGCTGTAGTGGAAGCAACAACAGTTTGAAAGATTGAGGCAAGAAAACGGAACAAGGATATTGAGGACAAGTGCACAGAGAAAAGAAGTAATAATTGGCGGAAGAACCTGCATAAATAAGCAGAAAACGACAGAAGTATTGACTTATGATTAAAATGGTAGTAAAACTTACAGATGATATTGAAATGTAAAAGAAGATTATGGAGGCGAGATAATGAAAGGTCCTAAAATGAAGAACTCTCATGTTAAAACTTACCTGCCTGCCTCAGGACTGTATCCAATCACATAATATGTAAGAGATGTCCAAACCACAGATTCCAGCAATGAAAGAGGAATTTTCAGTATAGATGCTGGAATTGCATAAGCCCAAGCAGGGTAAAAGTACAGCTCCTTTTGTTTATAGAAGGCTGCTAGCCTCCAAACGGTCATTGCCAATTCCGGAAATCCATCAACGAGGAGTATGACTAGCGCATAAAACAGAGAGCCCATATAGTAGTTGGCATGAAAAACATCTAATCCCATCTGAGTCCGCAAGAATACCGTCATCGTGATAAATGCAACGAAAATAAGCTGTATGATGAAATGGCAATAATCAACTTCCAAGGTCCTTTATTAATATGGAATCAGGGAGATAGATTAGGAATTAGATTATTATAGGCACGGACATTGAAAGCGATATACATCATAATAGCAGCTAGAAATGTATGAGAGCTTAGTTTGACCTGTACTGATTTGAAAACATAGATAAAAGAATTTCTCCTCATGAGAAGAAGTTCCCTCGCCATGCATGCTCTCAGAAGTTCCCATCTGGACATAGGGTATACGTTGAAAGAAAGTGCATTTTTGTGGATTTTGGACCTATCAAATGTGTCTGAAAGCTCCTGATCTAGCTTCATCCCATAATAAGATTCCTTGAACTTTTTACAGAACATATTGACCGATATATAACTGTACGGTAGCTCAGGATGCTGCCAATATTGTGCTTGGTCTTTTCTAGATATAACCTGCATATCAATAGGCAATGTAATAAATGGTCGATAAAGGTAGCTAACTTGCAGTGCACAATCTGCTTAGTGTTTACTACCTCTTGGAGGAAATCAGCAACCCCTTTTCTTTCAGGACACCTGAATCCACAATCCTCAAAAAACTTCAGAGCTTGATCACGAGGGCCTTGGTACACAATTTTCCCTTCAGCCAACAGAATAAGGTCATCAAAAAGATCAAATGTTTCTGGCGCAGGCTGAAGAAGTGAAACCAGTATAGTCGCATCTGTCAGATGTGCCAGTTGCTGAAGACAAGAAACAATCTGAAAGGCCGTCGAACTGTCCAAGCCGTTTGTTATTTCATCCATGAATAGAGCTTTATTAGGGCCAACAATCATCTCCGCTGTACAATTTTTACCAGAAAGTTGACTTGTCAGATAAGATTTTGGAGTTTCAAGTAGCCAAGCTCAAAAATGATAGTGAAACATTGTTCAAATCCATCACGTAGAAGTTTATTCTCAATGAGATTTGCTGAATTTTGTCTTTCTACTACCTGTAGTCAATCTCTTCTTTTGACCACCTGATATTCCTCTTCTCATGGGATCTCCAACCAATGTGTCTGCACAGATATCCAGCCCTAGGATCTGCGAAGAAGTTGAAGAAATAAAGACAGAAGTTTCTGCTTAATCATTTCGTGTACAGCAAACTAATTAACTGTTGACTCAGTGAAAAGAGCTTACTTTTAAAATATAGTCTGTCTGAACGGTTCTTTTAAGTCCTTTGAGAGCAATTGCCTGGTAAACAGGACATGATTATTGTCGACAAAAGTTCTAGAAGTGGCAAATAGTTGAAAGAAATTAAGCAATTCAGTGAATGTTTTAACATCGAACCGATAGGTCATAAAAGAGAAGGAATACTAGCAAAGCATATTTCCTTTTTTCATAATGAGCTCAAATTTGAGCCACACTCGTTGCACCACGGTCAAAGTAGAACTTCTAGTAGCCTGGCTAAGAAGCAATCTAATGCTGATATTAAATCCCAGCCATCCCATTTATCAAAGATTGTTTCCCTAACAAAGAAAGAATATAGAAGAGCGCAGAAACTCAATGTCACCCACCGCTCAACAGTTGAAATTATACCTTTTCATGCAGAAAAATCAGTTTATATCCCCTTTCATATGATATGGCACAAAAGTCACAAACTTGTCTTCCAGAAAAACAACCAAACTACAATTTACAACTCCTCTGCTTCTAGGAATAATTAGTACTGAGATTGAAATTGGCTTTTTTCCAGTGACAAAACAGGAGACTCGAATTTGTACTTTAAAATGGGTAGAGAGAAAAAAGTTGGAGATTGTCATTAAAGGTACCTTCATGTAAGTATCTATATCAGGATCTGGAACAATTCCTGCTTCCTTCTCCCTTCGGCTGATCTCCATCATGATATCTTAGCAACCAGAAAAACCAGAAAGACCGTCATTTAACACAGTTTCCGAGTGACAGATCTAAAATCACTTTGAAGAATATTCACCTTCTCTGCTTCCAACACCTTGACAACGGGCAGAGAAGTCCAGTGTTTCCCTCACAGTCATTTCTGGAATGTGCAGATCATACTGGCTTATGTAAGCAGAAGTTTTTTGGGGGATGAACTCATCAAGCTTGTGGCCATTATATGATATTTCTCCAGTGACCTATCAGATAAGAGAGGGAACAGGAGAGAATATCAAACTCGAGGACAGATTAATAAGAGCTCATGGATGTTTTGACTGTACTTAATTAGCTTACTTTGAACTTCAAGTTCTTTGCCATTAACCATAGACTAGAAAATAGTTCTGTTCCGAATTAGCTATGAAATGCAGAGAAAATCAATGCACACTACATGATCTCTCACTTCTCATCACCCTTCAAGCACTTTCATCAAATTAAATAGCACAATGTGCAGCAGTGTTGACTTTATGAAAACTCGCTGAGTCCATGTCTGCGAGGATGCTGCTGTTGATTGTTCATATAAAGAGGAACTTGGGTGAGCATGTGTTCTCTTGAGCATGATTCTGTCTCAGTTTACATGTTATTTGTTAGCTATACATGTGGGATGTTGGTATTGCCGTTAAGCCTAGTGCAGTTTGACATAGAAGTTCTTAAGCATAGAGCAAGCATAAAACCTCTAGCGATTTGCTTAGAATCCCTGACAGAGCCTTTAGAAAGGAAGTTTTCCCACATCCAGGCGGTCCAAGCAGTAGAGTCATTCTGTGGCAAGAAAAGACAATGAATTTTATGTACTCTCTCCTATCATCAAGCTTGTGCTTCTCTCTGTAATAGAACAGTTAGGACAATAGTTTTCTTGAATTACAGGCGTGATAATGAGATTGGCAATATGTCAGATAAAACAAAAGTTTCTTTAGGCTGAATTTTCCCTAATGGGAAACATGGACGAAAGCCCATCCCTGTAAAAAGTAGGTTATGAATATGACTACAGTTTCCTAGCAAGCTTCTCAAACTTCATAACATTTTTCACTGTGGGCAAGTGTGGTGCGAATTGCCAAAGATTGGCGCTGCTGTCAAATATAAAGAATCAGCCAATGCTCACGAAATTCATCACTTCTACTAAGTGCGTCATGAGTTTATGCTCACGTTTGGATAGGTTCATTGTAAAAGCTAAGTACTTAGCCTTTTAAAACCTACATCGAGTCGAGTCTGGATATTAATTTGAGTGTAGGTGATGCAAACAATTGTAGCTAGAAGTGAATGAAATAGTTGAAGACACTAGGACTGCCTAAACACGAAGGGCAAGGCACAATTTTCCAGAGATGATCCAGAGGGATTGGAAGAGGTGAAATGGGATAACAAACCTTCCGGGCTTTATATTTCCACTGACATCCTTAATGATGCTCATTTTAGCCTTCCGTAACTTTGAACCTGGCATTGCAGGGATACCCTGGACAAAAAGTTCAATTTACTTGAATTAGTGAATTGTTAGGAAGCAGCTACCATTTAAGGTAAATTGACATGATGCCAAAAACATCAGTTGAAATTTTTCTGCAACACAAGAATGGTTAGCATTATTTATGTCTTATAACAGACTAAAGTTACATGATGAGTGTTACAGCAGCGAAAGGATGTAAGAACAGGCGTGGAACAAAAAAACAGTGTTGGCAAATGAGTATGGTATAGCCTCTAATTGGCACTAGAATATTTTAACAAACGTGTGGAAATGACCAGCAACACTTCCTTAACTTAACCTCTTCAAGACGGACAAAAACCTTATTAGCCCAATATTTTTCAAAAAATAAAAGAAAATACATGCATCTGTACCCTTAGAAAACTACATTCAAGATGACAGGAGTTAAAGAACTTGCAAATATATTTGCTGATGGTGTAGAAATGCATGTTGGAAAGCAGTTCACATAAGAAGGATTCGATCTTTAAAATTTGGCTGCTTGTTCATTAATGGCGAATAGCAAGAAATCAAAAGGATTTAGCAAGAATTCCTACAATCTAATCCACAAGAAAGGTACTTACAGGAAGCATGCTCTTTAGAGAATTCCAGAGAGTGGGCAGGGGCTTTCCTTGAACTATCTCACAGTCTGCTTCAATGCATAAATTCAGATATCTGACTTCTATGGTGGGCAATTTGACACCAACCCTGTGGAAAACAGTTTGACAGAAATTTTTTTCCTTACTACATGAAAAATAAAACCCATGGGATGAGTTTGAGGAAGTAAAAGAGGAAAGTAAAAAGCAAGAAGAAAGCAAATCCTCATTCAAATAAGTTGGCCAACATGGGACAGGCAGAGTGTGGCCACATACCAAGGTCAAATACAAGCATGTGCATTGGAACGCATTTTATGAACAGAAATGTTTTCTTCTGTTAATGAACTTTTGGGGTCCCATGCTCCCTAGGTCTGCACAAATCTGTCATGCTCACACAGGTTTAATGTATATAGGTAACTCTATTGCCTTTCGACTTTCTGAATATATATGCTACTCCCATTATCAAGAGAAGAAGTATAAGCTTACTTTTCTGTTCTGTCTCTAATCTTGCGCAACAAATTAAGGTTGTCATTCTCAATATGCCTGATGAGCTTCTGTACAAAAAAATGACGCTCCAATGCACCAAGCTTGGTAACATCAACCACTTTCTTTCCTTTATCATCAACCGCCTTTCCATCGATCTCACTATCAAACAGTGACGACCTCAACCGCTCAAAAGTTGGTAACCTCTCAATGGCAGCCCATTGGAGATCATATTCATTGTTGGTATCATCTCCTGTTGTGCTCACAGCCGAAGTGCTTCGAAAACTCGAAGCATGAAGCCGAAATGATGATCTGAGGCTCCTTCCGAGCTCTGATATCTCGTTTCTAATGGATTCTATACCATCTGATTCCGTTCCAATTAGCTCAGCCATATGGGAGAGTGCAGGCACAAATGTCAACTCTGAAGAAAAACTGGAATGCTATATGCTTATGCATATATATAGACCAACGGCACTGGTATCAAATGAAGATGAAGTAATCAATTACGTCATTCATACGCTTGCTGCATAAGGAACGTGGAACTGATAAATTAAATTTTCCTTTGGGGGCGGCAGGGGCAGTAAGAGAGTCATGTCAGTTAATCAAGTATTAATAAGCCCGCAAACATCTGAGTTGGTACATAGTATTTTGCCTTCTCAAGTAACCAAACTCAGGAAGTTGACTTCCATATTCTAGCAACTTGCAAGTAGTTTAGGCTGGTATCACCTCTTACTTCTCTTCCCTCCGTCAAATAGGCAATCCTTCCCCAAAAAAAAAACCAAGCTCAAGATAACTAAGGTAATTCCTCTTCTGGAATGAATTAGTAACTTTACTTCGTTTGTTAAGCTTCTTGCAAGAAAGTGAATATAGAATTAAAAAGAACTCGCTTATCAATTTGGTTCAATCGGTGTGATCAATTCATTAAACTGCATCACAAAGGAATAACATTATATCCATACGGAATCAGCCTTCTTCCACATCGATGCAGGGGCTGCGCCTCTATGCCCCTATAAAGTTTAGTTTGGCCGTGCCTCTGCTCCAAAGATTCATTTCACAAGTATCAAACTCGCACCCTTATTTTCCCCCGGCAGCAATTAAACTTGAGCCACTGATTCGATCCACGACATAACAGAATCATGAAGAGACTTCGAGGCCAAGGCAATGGCATTAGATGGTAGAACTTAGCAACTAAGAATTGTAAGGCGCAACCACAGGTTACGTTAAGAGGGTAGGGAACAAATATTTATTAGAATCCAAAAACATGGTGGGGACATCAGCAGATTGCGGCAAATAAAGTACAATACCAGAAGAAAGGCAAATATACTTAACATCGAGGTCTAATCCTGCGAATCACGGAATATAAGAATGCCAATCAGTAATGACTTTGACAATCTTTGAACCCAAACACCAAATACTATATACTTCATTCTCAAACCGTGACAGATCAAATATGCTTATCTGAAAAGCAGGGTATGTCCAAGAACCTTCATAGTCAAACCAGTTAATTTGAAGGAATGACAATATTAATAATAGCATAGGCGAGAGCCTAATCTGTCAGCACCATAGACCTCAGGCATGACGTATTTGTATGTATGAAAAAAAAAGAAGAAATAAAAGTAACTATAGGTTGAATAAAACTTATAAATCAGCTAGGTTAATAGGTGATTAATGTTCGACCAAAAAAAAATAAGTGATTGATGGTTCGTAATCTAGAAAAAACTGGGCAGATGAGTACATGGGGACAGAAAATTAATTTTTTTAGATTAACTCAGATATAACATGAATCCACAAAATAAATAACTTAAAGTGCTGCAATCGCAAATCGATACATTTTGACTCAATTTTTTAATCGAAAACTAAATTTTTTTTTAAAAATCGATACGTTTGGCTATCAATTAGTAATGCGTTATTGTGTACCATGACGGTGGCCACTATATTTTGTTTGCAGCTAAAATGCAATTGCAAATTGAATGATGCTAGAGATGCTAAAACCGGTACATGAAATTTGGTTTACGTCATTATTTAGTGCCCTCTTCTTCGGCCTTTTTAATGTGGCGCATCATGCATAAACGATTAGAAAAGTTGAAACCATAAGTCCTAGATCTTATGTACAAAAGGCAATTAAGTCTTACACCTTTCAATTGGTTCAATCAAGTCTTAGACCTTTAACGAAAAGTGCATGAAGTCCCTAAATCTTTTAACTGGTCAGTTACCTCCTAAACATTTATTGAAAGATGCAATGAAGCCCCAAAATGTGTACTGAAGAGTGCAATTTAAGGATGTCCCATATGCAATTTTCAAGTGGCACGTAGATAATTTCAAGTACTATTTACCGAATGACTTGATTGCACTTTTTTGAAAAAGATGTAGGGTATGTTTATTTCGCAGAATATAAATGATTTAGAAAACATTTTCCTAAAAAAATCGTTTGTGTCGTTTACAAAAATGAACGAACAGAAAAAATATTCCATCATCCACAAAAATATTCAGATATAAATTATTGTGATAATTAAATATTTTTCATTGACCAATTATTTTAAGCAATATAAACGATTATTTTTAGGAAAGCTTTTTCTTTTTTGGTCGGAAGGAAAAATGTTTTCCAAATAATTCAATTTCTGCGAAACAAACGGAACCTTAATCGAACAACTTGAAAGGTTGAGGACTTGATTGCATTCGGCGCACAAGATTTAGGACTTCCGGTGCAATTTTTCCCGAAAAGATTACCTCTTTACTTTGCATGAAACCTTTATTGCAGTTACCAACATTTGACGTTCTCCTTTCTACTTGGTGGGTATATAGCAATTCGTGTAAGTTTATGGGATGACCAAGATTTCATTAGACAATTCACCAAGTCACAAAAACCAGGAAGGCTTGAGATGGCTTTAAAGTTCATTTGTGCCGTTTCTCGAACCCGGCCTAATAGTGTTTTTGTTACTAAAGCTTCGTTTGTTTCGCGGAAAATGAACGATTCAGAAAATATTTTCCTAAAAATGATCACTTATATCGCTTACAAAAACGGATGAATGTAGCATTTAATAATAGCAAGTGGAGTTCAAGGCTAAGGCAATGGCATCGGACGGCAAAACGTAGTACGTAGTTAATAGTAGCAAGGCACAGCCACTGGTTATCTTAAGAGGGTAGGGTAAAAAAATTGATTTGAATACAATAACATGGTGCAGACATCAGTAGATTGTTTGTGACATATAAAATAAAATACCAGAAGAAAAGCAACCATTATTAAATCCAAGGTCTGATCTTGCGAGTCACGGAATATAAGAATGCCAATCGCTAATGACTTTGACATTCTATGAGCCCAAATACCAATAGCATACACTTCATTTTATAAGAATGCCAACCGCGACAGATCGAATATGTTCATCTGGTAAGCAGGGTATGTCCAACAAGCTTCATTGTCAACCCAGGTGAGGTGGGGGAAGGATAGTAACGACCATAATAACAGGATAAAATAATACAAATGATCCTTGGACTTTAATTTAATGTGCAATGTGATCCATAAATTTTAAATTTGTTCAATATAGTCCATAAACTTAGCCCAATATGCAATATCGTCCTTAAACTTTTAGTTTGTTCAATGTGATTCATTAACTTTTGGTACACGTTCAATTTAGTTCTTACATTATATGAAAATGTTCAATGTTGTCCCTGAATATAAATTAATGGAAGGATAATATTTAACATTTTCATATAATTTAGGAACTAAATTACAAATGTACCAAAAATTCATGAACCACATTGAACAAATTAAAAGTTCATAAACGATATTACATATTAGATTAAAGTTCAGGAATCACGTTAAGTAAATTTAAAGTTACAAGGACCGCATTGCATATAAAATTTATGAATTATTTGCGATATTGTCCCATGATAATAATAATAACATTACTATAACCGTAGCACAATCCTCTATCAGAAGCAAAAGCATCGAACACACGAGCTCCATTATTGCGAAATCTATGCATTCCCTAAGAATGAATGAGATAGAAGCCAAAGGTGGAAGTGGTCAGACATATGTCAGCACGATAAACGTCATGCATGACGTAATTGCACAAATGTTAAAAAGACATAGAAGTAATTATTGGTTGAAGAAACCTTATTAGTCAGCTAGGTTAATAAGTAATTAATGGCTCTACAATCGTGAAAAAATTGGGTAAATGAGTAAATGGGGACAGAAAATTGTTTTAGATTAACTCAGATATTACATGAATAAAAAATATGTACAGGAAAAGATTGTAGAAGAGAAAATTAATTTAATGTGCCGGGGTCACACATCGATACTTTAAACTATGATCTAGTAAGGTATATGAGGCGCTGACCATGCAAAAGGGGACAAAAATGAACAAAAAGTTAGGAATTTAATACAACATTGACTTTGGGATGGCATGACATGGCAAATGAGGTACCAATCATGAAAATGAGATGGCGTGTTAATAATCGCATGGCTTCGTTTGGTCAGCAAAAAATTAAGGATATGATAAAATTTATTTTATATATGGTGTTTGATTTTTACCTAAGATAGGATAAAGTCGGATAGAAAAGAAATATAGCCTAGATAAAAATATCCCATGATCCATAGTACAAAATCTATATTTCTCGAATGGCAAACTTCTTTATTTAATAAAATTGAAATAATAATCAAATATAAATAATATTTGAATTCTAATGTAAATTTCAAAATAACATATAAAAATAACAACAAATTTTGTTTTTATTGTTCCTATTTTTATTTATATATTTGAATCTCTTTCTAACCTATAATATATTTTCAATATATTTAGTATTTATATTTATTACATATTTTAGGTATTTTAGAATTTTAGGTATATTAGTATAGTTTATTATTTAATAGAAAAAACTATTAAGGAATGATGCAATTAAATAAGTAAATAAAGAAAGAGAAAAAAATAAAAATAAAAAAGTTAATATAAATGCGGTAGGTGAGAGTATCGAAGCACCTCGTCGATGTTGATGTAACTTGTTTACATCTCTTGTTATAGTTGAACTTGTGGCTATGGAATGCTACGACGAGCTCATTTGCTATTTAACATTTAGATCGTACAACAATCATGGATTTATCGATGGAAGTTATCTCCGTTTGTGCACTTATGGCTTCTTTAGTAGTGGATTGTTAGAATTTCTTAACATATCCGTTTGTGCATTTTTAGGTTCATTTACATTGATATGTCTCATACCAAACAAGGCACATGATAGTATGTGAAAATATATAATTTTATTACTACGATATAACAATCCATGAATTTCATATCATATCTTCTCTAGTCATATACTAGTTAGAAATCCAAATGACCAAACACAATCATATATTATTACATGGAAAATTAGGTGAAAGACATGACATCAATAATCACATGTAACACGTCGTGGTAAATTAGATGCAAAATATGACAATGAGATAACATGACATGATGATAATCATATTCCGTATAACATGGCAAATTAGATGCAAGACATAGCAATGAGATGACATGACTAGACAATGAGTACGATTATGGACAAATGAGGAGGCAGTTTCGGCTTTTGGGTATATTACTATAAGAAAATTCCATGGCGTGCCAAGTAAATGCATTGTGTCCCGCGATGGCCACCAAATCATGTTCGTGGCTAAATTACAATCACGAATTGAATGATGCTAGAGATACAAAGACCAGTCCATGAAATTTGGTTTACGAAACTATGTAGCGTACTCTTCTTCGGCTTTTGAATATGATAAGATCTTATTAGACAATTCACCAAGTCACGAAAACCTCGAAGGTTTGATATGGCTTCAAGTTCGTTCTTGCTATTTCTTGAACCTGGCCTAATAGTGTTTTTATTACTAAATTCTCTACATTTACTGATTTCAATTGCTAAACTCGCTATGTACAACATTGTATTTTAAATAGAACGGCGCCCGTGCCCCGTGACAACGCGAAAATAGCTAAATATTATATGCTAACATATTTTCCAGCTAAAAGGTTATTTCAATGTCATTGTTTTTTTTAGAGGGAGTTTTTGGTCAAAAATATAGTTATATATCATCAAGTTAGGAATAGCCACACCGTTTGACAATAACATCACGATACTCCAATTTTCAGCCAAAATTTGACTTTCATATAATAAAGGAAAAATCCTACATTTTTCGTCCATGTACTTTCAATTTTTTTAATCAAGTCTTTGTAATTTTCAAATTTTCTAATCAAATCATTCTACTTTTACAAGTTCCATAATCAAATCTCACCAACATCAAATCCAACCAAATTCAGTTGACGTGCAGATCAGACAACACCAAAATATAACACGGTTAAGATATGTGGATGCCCCCATAGACGTGTGTGAACAATTTTAGCTAATCAGACGATGTCAAAGTATGTTGCGTACAAAATTAAACTAATGCGGACGCCCCCGTGAAATGTCCAATCGAAACAATATTATCCACGTCACGTTATCCCATCCTTCAATACTCAAATCAAGTATAAGAATGCCAATCACTGATGAGTTTTGACAGCCTTGAGCCCCAAGCACAGATAGAATATACTTCATTCTTAGACCGTGACTGATCAGATATGCTCATCTGGTAAAGCAAGGTAAAGTCAACCCTGATGACAGCACTTAAAACCAAAACGGCAGGATGATCTTCTCAGAGTCAAAGCATCGAACGGGAGCTGCATCATTGCAGATGCCAATGTGTGTACGCTAGAGGAATGAGAGAGTTGAAAAACACAAAGTGGTAAGACATCTGTCAGCATCATTGATGTCGTGCATAACGTGATTTCGAATTATGGAAAAAAGAAATAGAAGTTAGTCATGGGTCGAAGCAACCGTATTGCTTAGCTCGATTGAAAAGTAAATTAATGGCTCCCAATCTTCATAAAAGAAAAAAATCTCATAAATAAGAAAGTAGAAATTTCGGGTGGCAAACAAAACACGACATGATGCGACATGACCTAAAAAAATGCCGACGAGAGCTTGTGCAGGACGCGACGCGAACGGGTATAATTCAAAGTGGCGAAACTAAAATATACGGCTCTTGTTTTCAAGTCGAAACTAGGTTTTTGTAACACCGGCTGGAATTTGAGTTTCTACGGGAATAGCATTGGACGATTGAGATTACTGCAACGGGCTCGTTGTCGCAACATGAATTGCCATCCCCGTACCCAAACCCAAGTATCCAATACAATCAAAAATCCAAAACCGACACTAACAACGCATTTATCCCGAACTAATTTTTGTCTCCCAATAAATTCCAAATTAGTACCCCAATCCAAATCTGCCCTTTATGTCATATCCAAATGGCTAATGGAGTGGAGGCTTGCGTCGGGGTACTAATTTGGGATTTCGCCTCGTAAATGTGTCGTGGGGCACCACTTTGGAATTTTTTGTGAGACAAAAAAATTTAATTTGGGATATATTTGTCGTGGGTACTGGTTTGAAATTTTTATACTATCCAAATTGTGTTTCTTTATATTCTCGAAATATCCTGCAAAGTTCATAAACATACTTTTTCCCTCAGGCCAAAAAACAGGAAGAAATGCAAATAGATTCACAAACTTATGATTATAGACACAAAGAGGACAAATTTCAAGTTGCACAATAGACGTGCCAAAATAAATGCGTCAGCGCATCCCACGACGGTGGTGGCCTCCGACTTCTTTTTACACGGCCGTGTGATTGCACATGGATTCGCATTTGCTTGCCATTGACGTACGCGGCTAAAGTACGTATACAAATTGTTGAATAATACTAGGAATGCAAAGCCCGAATTACAAAATTGATTTGCGAACTCATGTAGGATACACTTTTTGGGATTTTGAAATACGACCCGTCTCTTTGAATATATTCAAGCGTATTCTGTCATTATATTTTATGTTTAGTAATTGAATTTGTATCTTTAATCTTATACGTACGTGTATAAGTATACATACATAGGTAGGTACATACATGTAATGTCAATAATGTTACATCAATGAATACCAGGTCAAAGGATTCGGCTGTACTCCAGATTAGCGCATGGCTTGATCGTGATTTCGATGAAATTGTATATTTTGCGATATCTCCGAAAATCAAGGATTTTCTCTATAACATTTGCACCGACAAGGAAGTTAGAAAATGACATTTGCACAGGCAAGGAAGTTAGTGGCATGACTCGATTAAATAAGTTTCGTTATTTTGCACGGTTCTCGTGGGTCCAATTTCCAAAACACAAGCCATGCTAAATCGCCAATTTATGAGGATACCCTCGCTCCATTTTTAGCGCTATTTTTTTTCATAAGTAAAAAGGCCGAGACGAGATGATCGGCTCTAGCAATTCACTCTGGGCGTTACCATAAAGGTCTCATAATGTTCGATTTGAGTCATAGCGTCGCCCCTTCAACCCACACGAGGCAAAGGGATGACTTGGTTGTCCATAAAGGGAAGGACATGACAGAAGGCCAAGAACGGCCGGTTACAAAGTTTGAGTACAAAACCTACACAAAAAGTATGTCCTCAAACCAGCCATCTCCGAGAAAACCCATCGTACAATTGGCCAACAAACTCGTACCGAAAGAATACGGTCCAAAAATCACCGCGTCGAAGCGCTTTTTCGCTCCTCCTAAGGGTCCTTGCCACGGGTTAAGGAACTTAGAAATGGTAAAGAAATGGAGTGAGCAAACCGCTAGTCAGCAAGCGGTACCTAGTTCCAAGTGGTATTGAACACCCACTGTGCACCAACATTTGCTTTCCCTAAACCCTCCAACAAAGAGAGCGAAGACAAAACATTTGTAACAATAAACTAAAATTTGTGCTCACAACATAGCCAGGAAAGCTTCACATCCTATGAGAGAAGCATTAATTGAGCGCCAAACTTACATGCTGGCTAATCTCGACTGAAACTCTAGCGAGCGAGACTCCATTTTTCGTGCCAAAACGTCCATTATGGATCGAGTGAAAGGTCACGCAAGCACCAAATTTGCCGCTATGAACAGAGCAACAAAGACAGTTCGCTTTGCAAACTTTGGCTAATCACATCTTTCTACTGAACTCCGTTTCAAACCAGTTTTACATCCAAAGAAGGGTCTTTCAAAATACTTAAAAGATCCAAAGCCCCTTCAACCCAAAATCCGGCTGGTGGCTGACGAACTCGGGGCACGGGAGCCATTTCTGCAAACTTCGATGATCACAAAATCTCACATTTGCCACGGGAACAATGTTCTCTTTGTACAAAACGCCCCAACATCACATCCCGAGCAAGTTTCGGGCCAGCCCGCTAGAGGGACGGGCGGGCCGAGGCCCGGCCCATTGTGAGGCCCATTACGGGCTGGTCTGCTCGGAATGCCCGGCCCGGCCCATTTTACAACCTTTCTGATCTCGAGGAAGTCATCGATCGCACTCTCCCGCTCAACATCACAGCACATTCAAACCTCCCTCCATCTCTCTCTCTCTCTGCGGTCGGTGCTGATGAGTTCCGGAGCAGCAGGTCGGAGCAGCGCCGATCTCTGGTCGGAGATCGCGGCCGTCGACGGAGGAGAAGAGCAGGAGCGGTTGAGGCAGCAGCAGCAGCAGCAGCAGCAGCAGCAGCAGCAGCAGGGGCGCGGGGAACAGGCGGTTTACCGGAGGAGGAAGCAGGAGAGAGTCGGTAAGCAGAATGTGGCGACCGGGTAAGCCGAAATTTTTCATTTTTTTGTTCGGGCTTCTTTCGTCCGTTTGTCTCTGATGGAGTTGGTAACATGGGTTTCTGCTATTTTTTGCTTTTCTCTCTTGTGTATCTTCCTTGTGCGTGCTGCAGCAAGAACGTGGTCAATGTGGCCCGGGTGAGTTTCGCGGGGAATGGCAAGCGGGTCAGTTGGAACCGTTCACTTTCCACCAGGTTGGCTTCGTTTCCGTGGTCCCCGTGTTAAAATTTTTTACTCGCTTTTGGGTTCATGTGCTTCTTGTGGTCGATTGATGTTTTAGTGGGTGGGCGCGAAATGGGTGAAGTCCACATTCTTGTAAAACATTGCTGTCTGACTTCTTATCGGCTTAGCTTCCGTGGTTATATGGTCATCCATTCATATGTTGCATAATCTCAAGACTTTGAATTTCCTTTGATGGAAGTTTTTTGACCAATGATGTGGCGCATTGTGATTCTGACCCACAAGAAAAGATGAGTGCATTATGAAGATCTAGCAGCAGACTTCTTTCCACCATCTGTCCCACGTTGAAGTACAAAATGCAATTGTCTCCGTGATTATCTTGTATTGAAATTTTGGTCATCTTGCTTAAATTCTAATTTTGTGTTTGCAAGAGGGAGAACGAGTATAGCTGTCACCGCTTGTGTAGATCATCGTCCTGAACAGAAGCATGCCAGAAGGAAAGCAAAACCTCCTCTTCCAAAAGTATGATTTCAATGTTGTCTTATTCTCAAGGTTTCTTTCAAAGCAATATTTGTCTGTTCTTCGTATTCTGGCCTCCAAAATTTTGTGTATCAGATAGCTTGTCAACCTAAGGTCCTTCATTCTGGTAATTTGCATGTCATGATCTTTGCAGGCAAAGGTCGTGCATAGTTTCGAAAAGGAAAGGTCATACTTTCAAGAGGTTGATGCATTCGAGTTGTTAGAGGAGAGCCCCTCTCCCAAGAAGTCTGCTACGTGGGTTGTTGGCAATCAAACTGAAAGTTTTGTCATACCCCACTTGTCATCTAGGCTAGAGAAATGGTTGATATCGAAGAAACTGAATCATGGTTGTGGACCTTCAAGCACACTCTCAAAGATATTAGAAACCCCAGCCATGTTCTCGGGGGCAACGTTGGAGACGCCTAGTGGATCTTTATTGCAGATCAATTCCAGTATGTGCCCAAGTTTGATTTGTAAGAATGATCATGAAAGGCATGGTCATTCTCAGCTTGGCAAACAGGAATTGAAGGATGTCACTGATGAAAGTTGTAAAGATTTAGAAGCTGCTGTTAGGAAGCTGTCTCTGACTTCAACTTGTGATACATCCGATGGCGATAACTGGAACCCATTTGCTGCACTGCTTGCCATTTGTGGGCAGACAGCTCCTTCAAATCTTGTGGATGTGTTCTCTAAATTTTGGTGAGTCTTTGACTGGAAACTTAATTCATATTGCAGTGCACAGATGTTTTCACTCTCTCTTAAAGATGTATTTAAAAAGCTAGTGTGATGGGATGAAATAAAGGACCAAAAGTAAGACTTCAATTTTATATAAATGCAAGAGGTTGAGTTTAAAGCTTGTTGCATCAAGTTGCCATGAAATTGCAGATCGATCTAGTTTGGTTATATGATACAAATAATACTGGCCACTTTGGATAAAATGGTACTAAATGAGACTATGTTGAGGGACTTTCTCGACAGTGAATTAATTTACCTTTCCAGCTATAATTCTTTATTTGTTTGTGCCCGTCTTTGAACTTTGCACCGGGTTTGTTCAGCCTACTGACAGATCACTTCCTCTATACAGTGCCCCCAATAATATTATCAAAATTGGTGAGGGTACATTTGGGGAAGCCTTCAAGGCTGGTAATTATGTGTGCAAGGTGGTTCCCATAGATGGCGACTTGCGAGTTAATGGTGAAGTCCAGAAGGTAATTATTGTAATCAACCCTCATGTTTGTATGAGCTCATTGGAAAGTCACTTCCATCAGCTTTCCTATTTTCATGCTATTTATGAATCAAGCTAAAATTAGTAGACTGATTCTTAGGGTTAGAAGAATATATGACCTATCGTTGCATATTAAATCCTTTTGTACAGCATTTACTAATCACTAATGAGTTTGTCTCTTCTTAACCTCCTATCTTTCCATTTCTGATCTAATATCTGTGCTTTCATGGGTACAATGGAGTGTTTTGAGTGACAGACGTCGATAACTCAATTTTGGTGTTCACCAGAGATCAGAAGAATTGCTTGAGGAGGCTGTACTTTCTCAAACTCTCAACAGATTAAGAGAATGCAAGGATGATGCTTATAATGCATGCACAACATTCATACGGACAATAGAGTATGTCATCCATCTGATAGCTTTCAGTTCTGTCATTTTGCTTGTAAGCCAGTCTTATAGATGGAAATAACAAGACGCAAGTAATTCTTTTTTGTTTTCAATATGGTGCTGATGCTGAGAGATAATGTGCTCGCTAGTCCTCGCAAAGGTCCTCCTTGTGTGATTTAAGCATGTTGCTGATCTAAGTTATGTTAAGTCCTGTGATAGTGACTGCCTGACCTAGTTTATAGGAGAGCATTTGGTGGCTATAACTATAAAAATGCTTTCAGGTAGATTGGCCTGTATTGAATTCTTGCTTGCTTTTCAATACTTTGAGAGATTGTATTATTAGCTATGTTTCATGATCTTCCTTTCACAGTCTGAGGCTTTGCCAAGGTCCATATGATGTGGAATTGATCCGAGCATGGGAAGATTGGGATGAAAAAAATGGTTCAGAAAATGATCATCCCAAGGCATTTCCAGAGAAACAGGTTTTGTGCTTTTATTCTGCTTCTGTTTCTGTTAAAAGATGACATTATTTTCTCGCTTATTACTCAGCACCCTTGGTGATTTTCTTTGACTTGCTTTCCATAGTTGTGCTCTACAGTTATGATCATGAGCATAGATATTTATTCGACACCACAATTAATTTCTGATTAAAAGTTTGTATTAATGCTGACACCTGTTGTGATTGTGCTCCCATTTCTCCTGACATGTGCTTACAAATTACCTTTAGTGCTACATGGTGTTTGTCCTTGAACATGGGGGCAAGGATCTTGAGAGCTTTGTGCTATTGAACTTTGATGAAGCACGAAGTCTACTTGTTCAGGTAAATCATGAAGCACTTGCACTTTTTAGTGGTTGGTATGGTTAATTCAATAAGTGATCCTTTTTCCACCAAAAAATTGTAGGTTACTGCTGCCCTGGCTGTGGCTGAAGCTGCATACGAATTTGAGCACCGTGATTTACACTGGTTCATCTATAATGTGATTTATAACTTTTATTGCATATTTCTGTTTATCTTTAATTGCTGATTAAATATGTGAATTTGTGATAGGGGGAATATCCTATTAAGCCTGAATGATTCTAGGATGCTGAAGTTCACGCTTGAAGGAAGGCATATTAATGTCAAGACTTTTGGATTGTGCATATCCATAATTGATTTCACGCTTTCTAGAATTAATACTGGTTGGCGTCTTATCTATTACCTAATTTATGTCAATTCTATGATGGTTTTATATACATCTAACCCAGCACACTGATAATAGCATTCCGTATCCACAGGCCAAGATATACTCTTTCTGGATCTATCCTCAGATCCTTATCTCTTTAAAGGTCCAAAAGGAGATAAACAAGTAAGATAACATATGGCTTCCCTTGCGATACTAAATATTTATGCCTCCTAACTTTTGTGCTTGTACAGTCTGAAACCTATCGAAAGATGAAAGAAGTGACAGAAGATTACTGGGAAGGAAGGTACTACTTCTGTTGCCTGCACTGAGAAGTAATTGATCCTACATATGATTAGCAAACAACATGTGTGATTGGTCCTGGAAAATTATGAGATTTATGGCTCCATATTCTAAACTAATCTGGACATTACTCAATGAATTATGCAGTCTAGAACTGCTAAATGGATTTGAGAAATACTTTCTAATTCTTCTAGCTGAAAACAAGAATGTATGATTTCTCAAGTTGACTAATGGAAACCCAACGTGACTTATTTGTACAAAGAGTGTGGACTTTTAAGATTTGAATATGCCTGACTTATGAAGCATTTATTTTGTCAACAGTAAACCTTCATATTTTGACACATTTGGCAGAGAGCTTGGTTTGTGCTTCTCAGCTTTTCGGTAGTGAAGTAATCTTATGTTTATTTTGAGCTGTTACATCTTGATTTTCCTTTTTATTTTTAAGTCTTAAAAGATAGTCATAGGCTCATAGCTACTTCATTGGTTCGTTTACATATATAAGCACGTATTGATTTACGCACATAAATGTATTTCTCTCTTGCACTTGCTTATCCAGTGTTCACTACTTGTTTCTCATACTCTAGATCCATATTGTTGAAGTGGCTTGTCTATTATAGCTGGAGGTTCATTTTGATGATTGAGTCATTTCTCTTTACAGCTTCCCAAAAACGAACGTGCTATGGTTGGTGTATTTGATTGATATATTACTACTGAAGAAATCATTTGTAAGTGCTTGCTCCCTTTTATGAAACCATTTCTAAGTGCTCCACAAAAATTCTCTATATATGCATATCCATGTCTTGAAATAAAAGTTATATGTCTTTTAGTCTTTTGATTTCCCTAGATGATAATGGTGTTACGTTGTTCCGATTTTTGCTCTCCATAGCCAAATCTGATATTGCTCCTCTGGAGTTTTGAGAGGATAATTTGAACATGGGCTATATGTTAACTGGATTTCTTTTTCTCTTTTCAATGTTTACAGATTACAAATGACTGTTTAGATAGATTTATCCTTCTATGAAGGCTCATGACACTCTGGCTTTAATGATCGTCTTAGCTTCTACCTTCTTCATTGTAATGGCGGCTCTTGGGAGTGTTTATAGTTCTGCATGCTTATTATGTCTATACAAATTTTTATTGATTATCAAATATTTCCCAGGAACGTTCTTCAAAGGACGAAAGAGAGCTGCGATCCTTGAAGAAGCATTTAGACAAGTATGGTTCAGCCAAAGAAGCAATTTCTGATCCATTTTTTGCCGATCTGTTCGTTGACAGTGTAGTGTGAATGCAGAATTTGCCAGCAGTTTATTTGTGAAATGGGTATTTATTACGTGTATAAATCCATAGAAAATGCCTGTAATTGCTCATATAGAAACGCAGAGTGGTATATTACGGGGTCTTCGTGTAACTTTTATAAGAACCGGGTTGAGTTTAGGTGGGTTTTTGAGTAGTGTATGCTATGTTATCTAATGTATGCTCATACTTTTGCCAAAAAGTGTGGATCGTTTCAGAGTTGTCACCGAATTGATAGTCATTTGACATTTGCTGCGTGATCATGTCGTTGCTTTGGCACTTGAAAAAGGGTCATACGAATGGGTACAAAGATTGGAAAGAGGAAGTTATGGCATAAGTGAGTAGTATGGTCGTCGGGTTACTTCTTTTATATTGCAGTATTGGCTTGTAACAAGATTGAAAAAAAAAGCATTGCCCTCTTTTAGGACTTCTCATGTTGTGGCAATCTCCAACCATTGCCCTTCTATATGAATTCGCCTGCTGCCTCTTCTGTTTATTCGTTGCAATTGATCAGCATTGCTCGGAAAAATGAACTTTGGCTTATCTAAATCCGTCCCCCTATCTTGGACGGAAAATTTATGGGGAAAATTGTTCAAGAAGTCTTAAATTTATTGTATCAAGTCTAATTTAATTCTAAACTTTTCAATTGTGTCAATTTAATCATAAATCTTTTGATGATTTGCCAATTTAGTTTTAAACTTTTCAATTGTGTCAATTTAATTGTAAACCTTTTAATAATTTGTCAATTTAGTTTTAAATTTTTTGACGATTTGCTAATGTAGTCCTTTCGGTCAAATATTTAAATAATAGGTTTTGAACTGAATCAGCAAATCTTTAAAAGATTTAGCACTAAATTGACACAAAAAAATATATAGGACTAAATTGGCAAATCGTCAAAAGATTTATAATCCAATTAGCACAATTAAAAAGTTTAGGGTTGAATTGGCTACCGAATAACATGTTCAAGACTTTTCCCTTTTCTCCAAGCCTCGACAATTTTCCAAATGAAGAAGAAGCTTGGGTCTCCCAATCACAGGGGGTTCTTAAGTAACACGCTGCTCAATGCTTATTAGGCCAAGCACCATATACATTTCGATGTTCAAATTCTATTGACAAAATTCCAATCCATTTACAAGTCATAAGAATCATGAAGAATATGCATATGTACACAAATCCTTGGCAAGAAACAATGAGGACACAAGACGCACTTGGCCAATGTGGGAATGAATATATACAACAAAACTTGTCAAAGCACTCCAAGACAACCTAGGCCTTGGACGCAAACACAAGAAGTATGGATTGAGTTTTAGTTACTTTTGCTGGGTTTGGGCCTCTTCACTACCAGCACAGGACACTTGACATTATGAGCACAGTGATGGCTCACACTCCCCAGAAAGGCCCTGCCACATTTCACCAATCTCAATTGAGTATCCATTCAAATAATACAATCTGGCCACATATAGAAGTAGAACAATTACAATGAAAACCAAACCTTATTACTTCCTATCATTCTATTAATACCAATAAATCATTGAATAGTCAACCAAACACTCAGACACTTATCGACTACCCACGTATGGGTAAGGTCCACCTTCAACTGGGGTGAGCAACCGGACTGATTTTCATCTAATTTATTTTTAGTCTTAAAAACCAAGCCAGACATCGGGAATTAGAAAAAAAAATAGATATGTTAGAGATGGGTTTCAAATCCAAGAGTTTAGGAAATTCATTAATACAACCAAAAATCTCAAACTAATACACATATAACAAATTTACCCAAAAAAACTCAAAACTAGTACATTTGTGACAATTTTACCCTCTATTAGTTTTTGTTAAATTTTACTATCAAATTTTCGAGTCGGATGACACGCGACAGTTGACTGGCATAACGGTTTGGGGTTTTAACCTCCATTTGTCACAGGTGTATAAGTTTGTGATTTTTCGTGGTATTATTCAAAATTAACAGAGGGTAAATTTGTCACAAATGTACCAATTTGAGATTTTTGGTGGTCAAAAAATTAGTTTAGAGTAAATTTGTTACATGTGTACTAGTTTGAAAATTTTTATGGTCAAAAAATTAGTTTTTGGTAAATTTGTTATATGTGTATTAGTTTGAGGTTTTTCATGGTATTAACCCGTCGTCGTATTAACCCATCAATATACCACACATTGTTTAAGTGACACCTTTTTTTTCAAACATAAGTCAACTTCGGCTTGGCTATCGAATGCTAGCATAGTAGGTTCTTGATTCTTGGTGTGGAACCGATTCATCATAGAACCGTTCGCCCATATTTTCAATGCTAGCATTATCTCGAGCTAAGGCTACATATTACATGTCTTCCCTCCAAATTGATTAATTATTAGAGTCGATATTAGGAATTTTGAGTAACTAAACAAGATGAGCATTTGAAGTACCTCTTGATAAGGCCATAACCATGGCTTCCCATGACCAGAACATCAGGCACCAACTCCTGTGCCACATGGCAGATCACGTCTCTCGCATCCCCGTTCTCAACTCGCGTCTCCACCGCAACCTGTCCCTCAACAACAGCAACCACACCCAGGTCAACCATCTGCGGTATATCCCTAGATACATCGCTTCTTGAAATTTAGAAATATATGCTTCCATAAGAACTCACCTCACCAAAATCATGGCAGATCTTCTTAGCTCTAGCCATAACGCAGTCGGCGATTTCGTTGTTGTACCTCTCTATGGCGGCCACCGTGTCTGAAGAAAGCATGTACCCTGAAAACAGAACACGAAAGAGATATAGAATTTTCAAGCCGCTCCATATCTTCAAGAGATGGTCTCGACAGCAAAAGAAGAAGACCCATCTTGACCTTTGTTTTTACCTGTGCCATCGAGGGCTATGTAGGCAGAACGAAGGGGCTTTGCGTGGAGGAGGACGAGGGTGTCTTTGGAGTTCTCAGAGACGACGTTCTGGAGACACCATGACAAGGCGTGCATGCTCTCCTCGCTCTCGTCCACAGCCACCAGTATCTTCCTCTCTTTCCCTACCGTCTCAGCCATCCCCCCTCTCAAGAAAGACAGACAGACCAAGAAAACAAGAAAACGTTCTCTCTGTTGGGTACGATGTAGGAACAAAACGACGAATATGATGATATATATTGGCTTGGTGTTCTGAAGGGGCTTTTTCTGTTTCGACTGTCAATGGTTTTCATTTCTGAAGACAGTGGGCTCTTCTGTTTTCAATTTGAAGACTGCGAATGAGCAAAGAATGATAATTCAGAAGCTGGTTATTTTGTTTTTTATTCTTTTCTTGCTAGGAAATTATGATGGATAAGCTCCACTGACTTGTCTTGAGGACGTTGACCTTCCGTGCCGGCTAACCTGATGACACCAGAATTTGGATTTATTGGACCAATCTGTTTTGTCTTATCTCTTTTCCTGTGGGAACCCATTCAAGATTGGATGGCATTATGATTTGTTCTGGTTGGGTAGTCTTTGCGTGGCTGGTGGAAACTACCGAAGTAAGGCAAAATGGTGTGCTGCACGTCGAACTTAGTCTAAATCTTGCTACACAAGATTTAGACTAAGTATTTCTAGCAAAAATAAAAAAAAAAGAAGATTTAGACTAAGTAAAAATCAAAAGGAAAGAGTCAATTCAGATACCATCTTATCCAAATGAGTGAATCTTCTTTTTTTTTTCTTTTTTTTCCCTTGATTATTATGATATGTGTCATAACCCCTTTAGGAGAAAGACACCATAAATGTCAAAAATTGTGTATGGCATTTATTTTAGTGTAAAAAGTTTTCGCCCAATCACTTAAATGCCTCCGGTGAGAAATTCCGTCCAAAATAAGTACGTGTCATTTATAATTAAAAGTTTAATATGATGTGACATTTTTTTAAAAATAAAGTTCACGTGGATAATCCTACGTGGCTCAGTGAAGTAAAACAACGTCACACACCTATGAGGAAAATGACGTCGCACCATTAGGAACAAAATAGGGCTCAGGGTCACTATTGTTCAAGCAATTCGAAGAAGCAATTCCTCCGTCGTCATTCACTCGCCATCGTTGTTGTCGCTCATTGTTGCTCGTTCAATCGTTGTCTTCACTTGCCGTTGCTCACGTGCCGTCTCTGTCACTCTCACTTCGTCAGGTTTGTCGTCTTCTCTCGCTGGCTCAATTGGCTGGAAAAATTAGGGCTCTTGGGCAAAATTAGGGCTCGCAATATTGAAGTTACAATTGTGGGGAGCTCAATTTGTTTAATCAATTCGGTACTAACTTTGTTGTTTTCTGCCTACTAAATTGCACAAGTTGCTCAAGTTGTTGAATGTGAGGCACCATATTGAACAAGAGGGGCTCTTGGCAAAAGGATCATGCAATATGGATATGGACTTTATACAGACTTCAATATTGGAATAACTATTTTGAATATAAGTTTTGTAGGTCTTGTGAATTTTGTTTATGGTATTTGACTCTGTTGACAATATAGTTATGTTGTTGTAACCTTAGAGAAGTTCGAATGTTTGCTAGACGAGGCCCTTTGCCTCTAGCTGGTTGCCAAGGTCTAGCGATTGGCTGGAGGAAGAAGGAAAGGAAGAAAAAATAAATTCAAAAAATATATAAAAAATTGTTTATGTCACATCAGACAGCCGGCGTCCACATCAGCGCTAACAGGCCATAATTGACCGTATGGATTGAATCGGCATAAATGCAAAATTTTTAGGACTCAATTGGCCAAAAAAAAAGTTTGGGACTGAATTAACATAATTGCAATATGTTTATGACTTTTTTGATAATTTTTCCTCTATTTATCCATTGCGATTGATCACCACTGCTGGGAAAAATGAACTTTCTTGGCTAATCTAAATCCTGTCGCCCTTTCGAGGACGGAAAATCTATGTCATATCAAATATATCCACGGCTGTGTTAGTTCTCCGCTAAGGTGCCAATTAAAACTAATGTGGCCGTCTTGTAAGGCTGATGTGGCTCCACCTCAGCTCTAAATTTCAAAAGCATTTAACGATTGAAAAATCATCAGAGATGAGAGAGAGCGAGAGAGAGAGAGAGAGAGTCCGGGGTGAAGGTCTGCACGAACCTCATCCAAAGAGGTGATCAACGTGGTCCTTCATTTGAAAAGCTGGTAACTTGCATGCCATGATCTTTACAGGCGAAGGCCGTGTAATCTTTAAGCTAATTCGCGTGTCATGATCTTTGCAGGTGAAGGTCGTGTATGCTTTAGGCTTCGAATAGGCGAGGTGACGCGTTCAAGATGTTAGAGGAGAGCTGCTTGCCAAAGAAGCCCGATACCCGGGTTTCTGGCAATCAAACCGACAGTTTTACCTCACGCTAGAGAATATCAAAGAAACTAAAATCTTGGTTGTGGACCTTCAAGCACACTCTCAAAGATATTAGAAACTCCAGCCACGCCCTCGAGGTTGAGGTTGGAGACGCCCGATGGTTCTTTATTGCAGATTAATTCAAGCATGTGAGTGTCCAAATTTGATTTGTAAGAATAGCCTTTCATGGTCCTTCTCAGCTTAGCAAACTGGAACTGAAGGATGTCACTGATGAGAGCTGTAAAGATCCAGAAGCTGCTGTTAGGAAGCTGTCTCTGACTTCGACCTGTGATACATCCGATCCGATGGTGATCGCCGGCACCCCATTTGCTGCGCTACTTGCAGTTTGCAGGCAGACGGCTCCTTCCAATCTTGCGAACGTGTTCTCTAAATTCTGGTGAGTCTTTTGACTAGAAATATAATTCATACCGCTGTTCACAAATCCTTCACTTTCACTTGACGAAGCATTTAAAAAGCTAGTGTGATCGGATGAAACAATGGGCCAAAAGGAAAACTTCAATTTCAGATAACAGCAAGAGGTTGAGTTCAAAATGTTTTGCATCAACTTGCTATGACATTGCAGATCGATCTGGTTTTATTAAGTGTAGAAATGAAACTATGTTGATGGCAACTTTGGATAAAAATAATACAGAATGAGACAATTTTGAGGAGCATTTTATAGCATTAGCTGAATAAGTTCACCATTCCTGTTTTAATTATATTGCATTTGTGTCTGGAGTTTGAACTTGGCTATTTCTTTGTGAAATGGAAATTAATTGCGTGTATAAACTTATATAGATGTAATTTAGTCATGTAGAAAGTGGTCTATTACAGTGTCTTCTTGTAACTGGTATAAGGACCTGCTTGGATAGTAATTATGTGTATGAATATTTAGAAAATGCAGGCTATGTTATTAAAGTTTTTTTTTTTGGCCAGAAAGCATGGATCGTTTGATTAAATAGGCCGAACGCAAACGGAAACCTACTATGTAAGTTTTTTAATAAAATTCTTAAGAAATTAGTAATTTGGCATTCAAAGTTACTAGAATTTGATTTTATGAAAATTACATCTAGTGTTCATAAATTACTTAATATTTAGAGACTTTAGTATTAACTAAATTACTTTTATAAAAAGTTATTGACTAAATGTAAAATTATTGATCATAAAAAGAAAAAAAAAACTCATGTTTGTAATTGAGAACTTAGAAATCAACATGGTAAAAATTAGGGTTGATACCACGAAAAATCCAAAGCCGGTACATCTGTGACAATTTTACCCTCCGTTAGTTTTTGTTAAATTTTACCTTCAAATTTCTGAGCTGGATGACATGTGGCAATTGGATGGTGTACTAATTTGGGGTTTCACCCTCCATTTGTAATAGGTGTATCAATTTGTGATTTTTCGTAGTTTGGATTTTTTAGTGATAAAAAAATTAATTTTGGGTAAATTTTTCACAAATGTACTAGTTTTGGATTTTTCGTGGTATTAACCCAAATAAAAATTATTTGTGAATATATACCGCAATTTATTTGAGATGTTCAAAGGTTATCTAATTTCGGGTGGATTTTAACTTTTTTTAACTTTTGAAATCACTGTAAAAATCTAGTAAATTATTAATCTTTTGTGAGAGCAAGCTTATTTTCTTAATCAAGAAAATTACAAACAAATGTGGAAGATTACATGAGCTAGGACGTTCTCTGGATGCTAGATGCTAAGCGTTGTCCACTGGAAGAGAAGGGAAAAAGCAAGCCATCCATTGATGAGAAACCCCACACAATGCATGAGCTCTTTCCATCTGCATATCTCAGCAAACCATCAAGGGGGAGTGCATGGAAAAGAAGAAAGAAAGGGTCAGGAAGCTAGTCACTGGAAAACTTGCAGTTTCTTGACAAGTTGAAGTGGCAGGAGAAGAGTCGAACTTGAAGGCAGCCACTTGTGATTTGAATTGGGGCGGTGCAGTTTCCATGGCAACCTTTTATATTTTCATAGCAGGCGCATTATATTAAGATTGCCCGCAGCCGCCGGCTCTTCTGTTTAGCTTTTGCAATTGATCAGCACTGCTTGGGAAAATATGAGAGATACAGAGAGTATACGTCTGGACCGGACAAGCCTTAACCATTAGCACAACCAAATTTGCAATTCGTCTGTGTGTGGATCGCTCGCACGAGCCAAAGAGATGATCGGCGTCCTATAATACTTGATGTGAACTACAAAAAAATGCATTGGCCAGTGCCGCAAGCAAATAAGCAAACTAGCATCTGTTATATCCTTTTCCAACTTTTGATTTTGCCTTTCTACAAGTGTACTCTTGTTGTGACAATTTCTACCGCTTTGAGAAAACTACCAGGATCAACATGGACATGGAAACCACTATCTTGAAGCTAGGGGACTCCCAGAAGTTCTGTTTGCCCTTACCGCTTGGACCGCTCTTTTGGTGCAGCTCCACTGTTAATTGCTCCTTGAGTTCTTTGAGAGCTTTGTCTCTCCGATCTCCCATCTGTTGCTAGTACAAAAAATGAATAAACACGCAGCTAAATCCAAATGGTGGCGGTGAGAGATTGAAAAATGTCCCTAAATCGATCATATGCGATGAACAAGAAAAGGTCGCTGAGTAAGAAGTTTGTACAAATTTTTTGGCTAGTCGAGTTGGGCAAATCTGCATAAAAATGTAACATGGCATGGCAACCGGACCAAGATGTCTTAAATAAATGATGCATTAGATGGACAACGACATGGATTTACTCTAAGAGTGTCGCAGACAAGAATTTAACAAATTCGTGAAAGCCAAAAAGGCCATTGCCGATGACTCAAACTACCTAGCATAAAAGGGTTTGGGCAAATTACCCGTTGAAGTTTCCGCGTCTGGGAACGGGATTCCTGGAGACAGAATTCCAGCTTCACCACCCGCTTCTTCAGTTCCTGATCCACTCTCTGCTGCTTCTCCAACTATTTCACAATCACATCAAGTACACAAATAAAACCTCCATTATGTACTGAACAGGCAAACTCCATTCTAGCACGTTTGCCTTGGACAAACTAGAGTTCAGCCAAACAATGCTCTATCTCATGTTACTAACCTAGCATTTCCTGTACCGACTTTTAAGGACTAAATAGAATCTTTCTTGAATCTTTAATAACATATGCCAACCACGATAACAGCAAAAGAGTAAACAAATGGAGAAACGTAAGCAAGTGAATACGATGCAACACCTGTGATTCCAACTCCTTCGCCTTGAGCTTCCAATGAGCGGACATGATCCTGATCTCATCCCTGAGCTTTACAATTTCTTCATCCTTAACCACCAAAAGTTTGTTAATATTCTCGATATTCTTTGGGGATACCACATCTAGTATTTTTCCCAGTTCAGAGTCCTTGCTTAAGCCTGATTTAGCAAGAGCTTCCATAATATCACACTCAGTCTTCATAACTTCCTCTCTCAGTTGCTTTTGTGAGTACTCCCTCGCTTGAAGATCCTTCTGCAGGTTATTTAATCGCTCGCCTAACCTATTAACACGATCATCATTCTCCTTTAAAGAACAGTTCTTCTCATCTAATTCTTTTAAGAGGGCGAGGCACTGAAGCTGTGCTGATTGAGCTGATGCGGCACTAGCATCTGCAGTGGCTTGAGTGATCACGATCTGTGATTTAAGAGCATCCATTTCCTGGAGACACTACATTTCAAGAAAACGTCAGATCAAGGACGATGCTGTCAATAAATTAAACCACAGGTAAAGAGTCTACTGTGTATACTTCAAACAACACTGTTCTGTAGAAGTGGAAAAGTCAGATCCATCCAATAGTCTAAAGGAAAAAAAAAAGGATCATCCAACGCAATTAAATCGACATCGAAACTTCTGAGGTTGATGAAGCACAATCAACTTTTTTGGCTTCCTTCGAAATCGGGGAACCTTTTTTTTTTCTACAACATATGAGCACTTCTTCTTAGATGCATGTAAATATTCAGGGCATGCATTAGTTCACAAATAGCAGTTACGTCACCAGTTCTACAGTAGAAAGTAAGGCATATCGACTCATGCCAAGGTCTTTAGAATTAGAAGTTACAACCATGATATGAAGTCATCATATAAGCTCTTGTTCTGTTTGTTCAGGCACATCTAAGCTAGCTTCCACAATCCGCCAGAATCTCTCTCTCTCTCTCTCTCTCTCTCTCTCTCTCTCTCTCTCTCTCTCTCTCTAAATCAAGAAGAAAGGCAAGCCCAGCTGGTACATGGAGCTTTAAGCTATGATTACTCGATGCAATACAAACCTTAGTTCAGGCCGTTGTGGCTGTCCACAGCTGAACATACTTACAATCCATTCAGAAAAATTCACAGCATAAACTCATTTAAGATGGTGATGAATATTCAGCAGATATTTATATGCCAGAAAATTTCCAAGCACAGCAGGCTTTCTGTACTAAGCAATATGAAATGAAACCTCACCAAGAAAACAGGCTGTCACTACTCTAGAAATATCATATGAAATGTGACTTCATTTAAAAATTGTGCACCCTCCTTAGCCTTTTCAGCTCAATGATGTCGATGCAAATAAATGTTTCATGAACAACTACCACGAGCAATCCAAAATGGCCATTTTTCCTTCATTGGGTTCCTCCAGAAATCAAAAGGTACCGTGCAAATGACCGTGAGATCGCAGACCGCAAACAGCATGACAGACAAATAAGCCATAATAACGAAAAAAAATTGCATCACTTGCAATGACATAAGGGAGACATGCCTTCATTACCTTCTAAGAACATTAACCAGTAGTTAACAACAGATGTAATATCATGAGCAAGAATCCATCCACAAGCTAAATAACAACAGAAAGTAAAAATCAAAATAGGAGCTGTAATTACAGGGACCTTCTCAGAAGCAGAAGTCGAAGCCTGAAGTTCCCCATCCTTCTCCTCCAATGTTCTTTGTAATCCAATCACTTCCTCCTCCAGCTCCCTCACCCTGCTCTCTGCTTCCTGCCAAAATATAATTAGAAATCCAAAATTCAGAGAACACCCATCAATTCCAAATTCCCAATAAGCAGAACGAACACAAAACTTCACAAAAACAAAGAAATCATTTCGAGATCAGAGCTCCAGAGAAAATGATACTCGCCTGTCTTGAAAGGCCTTCCCTTGCAAATGATTGCTCTTGAAATGCGAGACGGCTTCGCACCTCTTGCAGCTCCGATGCCAAACAGAGGACGTTGCGCCTGAAACTCTGCTTCTTCTCATTCAAATCGCTCAAAAGTGGGTCAAATCCAACACTCGAAACTTGGGATTCCTCGAACGTTGACATGAGAACCGAAACCTAGTCAAATCCTTCTCTTCTTCTCGGTGTTGGGTGCTGCAGAGCGTAGGTTAAGATTGGCATGTGATGAGTTTGAGTTTGACCATGCAAAGAATAAAATATAGTAGACAAATATAAAGCTTCTCTCTCCTCTCCTCTTCCCTCTCTGTCTCTCTTTCTCTCCATAAGTTGCATGTGAACGTGAACGGTAGTTGGGCGTGCATTATTTTCTCAGTTGCTTCCACGAAGCTCGAAGGATGAAACAAAATTATACAGTGACAAAGACTAGGTACCAACTCGAGCCAAAAAATCACAGCACCGAAGGGAGTTTCACGTGATTTATCCTCGTATTAGCCATTTCCGTCTCCAAGAACCATTGATGCCGCCGAGTTTACCAGCAAAACAGATTCCTATTCCCTCAAATCAAGAAACTGAAGCACGAACGCTCGTTTTCAACTCTCACTTGAACTGCACGATGCACCGAATGCATGTGCAGACCCTACCAAGCTCTCTCCAGAGCTATCGAATACGATTTCGAACACCCATCATAAGATCACAAGACGGGAGAAAACCAGAAGTTCCCTCCCAATGATGAAATCTCTTCTTCTTGTTTTCTTTCTGGGTTCTGGCTCAGCACAAATAGCCAAAGCTTCATGATCAATCGAACACGAAAGCGAGGGAACTGAAACAGAAAGAAAGGGAGAGAGAGAGAGAGAGAGAGAGAGAGAGAGAGAGAGAGGGACCTGCCTGTGTTTGATCCGAACCGGGTGTCTGTGAGAATGAGATCAAGCACAAAAGAGACCAAAAAAAGCTCTGCTTCATGGCAAAGCAGTTTGCATAAAGTTGAAGACAGAGAGAGAATATCCCCAGCTTGCCATTTAAGCTCATTTTCTTATATGAGAGACAATTATTATGTTACCTTTGATTATGAATTCATGGGGAATTCTGTCTTTTCTTGGTGTTTGTGAGGTTTGCTTGCCTATGTTTCGGCGACCTGTCTCGGCCTCTTGACCTTAGAAGAGACAGAGAGAGGGAGAGAATCTTAGTATGCTCTAGATTAATCTTATTTGAGTTGAAATATCCTATCATGTACATGATTACCTATGGACTTTTGGTAATTTGGCCTTCAAATTTCACATCAAATGTGTATGCTCATGTGGAGGAAATTATTAGACTTTAACCATAAATGAAGTTGATGCGGGCTAGCATAGGTTCGACCGAGTCATATGACGTCAGATTGCCTCGGCACTACTTCAACTAGCGTTTTATTGAGAACAACTCTTATGGCTCAAACCAAACATTTTATCACGAGTGCAGTGTTCCTATGATAATGTCGAGGGATTGCAGATGTTGGTTGGCTCTTTTCACCATTTTGATTTTTCCGTTCATTTCGCCGAAAATAACTTCTAGGAATATATGTTTCGAATTTTCTAGCGTTCGGTTCACAGAAAATAAACCAATCAAGAAAAAAATTTTCCATCATCGGAAAAAACACCTTCAAATTGAGGAAGATGATTTTGAAATCATTTTCGCTCCTCTTTCTTTCACCATTCATTTTAATTATTTTAATTATTTTTCTTTTTCTTTTTTAAATTCTAATTTTTAATTATTATTTTCTTTTTTAATTTTTCTTTTTTCTTCTTTTGGCAACCGACCATAAGCAAGCTCGTCCCTTGCCTGTGGCCGGTTGAGAAAAAGAAAGAAATAAAAAAAAAGAAAATAAGAAAACAAAGAACAAAAAGAATAAGAATAAAAAAATGATCAAAAGGAGTGCATGGAGGAAAATCAAACCGAATTTTCCCTACCAAATGACAAAATATTTTTCATTTCATTTTCAAGCTTCAATCAAACACAGAACATATTGTCATTTTTCTGGAAAAGTTATTTTCCAGCAACGTCATATTTTCCAGCGAAATGAACGGAGCCTTGTTTATCAAACATGACCCCTCATAAAATTGAAAAAATATTGTAACTTCACCATATCAC
Source organism: Syzygium jambos (assembly GCA_031216235.1). Lineage (NCBI taxonomy): Eukaryota > Viridiplantae > Streptophyta > Magnoliopsida > Myrtales > Myrtaceae > Syzygium > Syzygium jambos. The sequence continues at coordinate 21,493,849 of CM062221.1, read as the reverse complement.
ATGAATGGTTATCCAAGACAATCATGTTACCCACATTTAGATTCTTCCTTTGACGCAATAGAAATGAGTTAATTTCGAATGCAAAGTTGATCAGGATGTATACTAATAAGGTTGATACATCGTGTCATAACCATACAAATTGACATATAAGATAAGTTTTTCGATTCTTAAGCGATGGTAATATCAAATGCGTTAAGTGCACTCAGAACCTCCAGTTCGGGCAAATGTCAATATCCAGATCAATAGCTTTGGCATTTTGAGGTTCTATTGGAGCCCGAATGATGGCGGATCCATACATCGGTTCCCTTATCGTTTCCAATTGAATGATCGATTAATCCGATTATAGTCGCCCAATCTAAGATGGGCTTGATGGATCGAATCGAATTTTTCGGCCTTTTCAATCCAGGCAAACAAGAGTTCTCAATTCGCAATCCGACCCAAAAAAAAAAAAGTGATGTTGCCCCGAAAACTTGATTCTTTTTTGTCATTGGAAGGGCAGGTTCATCAAATTCATCATATAAAAATTGAAACCATGCGAACAAAACTAGTTTTTTAATTACATGTCATGCTTTTCTCTTCTCCAAGAAGCAACATAGAAAGCACATTAGCAAAGCACTCGTACCCAACTTTTCCTTTTCACCATCACCCACTAAAAGACTTCTCTTTTCATCAATTCACCACCATAGAAATAATCTATAAATGTCAACACCTTTTCAACACCTTTTTGATTTAGGCCTATAAGACATCCCATCCCTATCAGAAACACTCAACTAGGCACTAAAATCTATAAGCCCCAGTTAATTATGAACTAATCAGAGTTAATCAGGATCTGTCCACAGTGACTTTTACCCTCTTAACTTACACAGTTTGCCTCTATGGAATATGTAAACCAGGAAACTTCCTGTGATGATGCTTGACAGAAACCAGAGAACATCTCTGCCTCTTCTAAACGGATTGAATATCGAATCTCGCAGCAATACAGCTGAACAACAGCACACTCCAATGTTGAAATTAGTAACGGCAGCCAATTTTTGCCACATCTCAGAGTGGCAGCATCATAATAATCTCAGATTATTATGGATTTCAACATGGACACAATCCCAGGGGCCGGCACAAATGTAAAAAAGCTGGTTTCTGCTTTGACAATAGAACTTGCTTGGAAAGCAGCAATCATCAGCGCAGGCAAAGGATGATCCTACCAAAAATAACAAGCTGTGCAGAATCAATACAGTAATAAACAAAAGCTTCAATCCACAGACTTTGTAGGCAGCTCCTGCCGACATGAGAACAGGTTCGTTTTTATTTATTTACACAAAGGAGGATCGACAAAGCATTAAACAACCGAAGAAATTAGAAGAGGCCGTCATCAGGATCTCTCAACCTAACTGAGCCCACAGTCAAGACCTTTCCTAAAATCTAATTACAAAGGCGACGCATGTCCTTTCAGTTCCTGATTCACGCAGACTTCTTGGAGTCCCATGGTAACTAAACCATGACTGCTGCTGACGGCATGCAAGCTGAGCTGAAAACTGCAGCTTTTATTATCAGAACACATTAAGGCTACAAGAAAACAAAAACAGATCGGTCAAACTTTGGATCACCAGAGGTAACACGAGATACTTTAATTGCTAAATCTACCGTATATGCCGAACCCAATGCACAAATACCACACCCACTTTATCGCCCTTCTCACCTCGCCCAGAGGCCTTTTCTGTTTTGTTTACTTCTACAGCGCATAACTACCTTATAGTTGGAGAATGTTCCTCGGTAAAATCTCTCTATCCATTAAATAGTAAACAAACAACACTGTTGTTCAGCCACTAGAGTCCATAAAGCCACCTTGCTTAGGGCATGACAAATATGAAAACCAATGTATGACCATTGACAAAGTGTAAGAACTGATAATGCCAATAGGGAAAAAAGGGAGCTTTCTTTACCCTACCTCACCAATTACGCTAGACAGAATTAAAACAGAATGCTTCTACCACCTGAACTGTACTTCCTACTGGCCATCAGAAGCGTAACTAGAACATAAGCCTAAAAGAAATACATCTGAAGCATGTCCTATATGCCACTAAATTAGAATTTTCTGCAGGCCGAGGTCTCAAAAATCAAACCAGTTCCTATTACCTTTTCTGCACTGTTTGCTAGTTAATTTGTCATTTATTCTACTTCTAGAGCTGGAGTTCTCAAATACCAACCAAGATTATAAGCATGCATCTCCATTTGGCATCAAGCCAACTCAGAAAGGTATAGCAAGTTCTTATCCCATCCCACAATTCCATTTGCAGATACTTCTCATTAATATTAGATTTTAATGTGTAGTGAGGAGTTCTGTATTGGATGCAGTGCTCTGATTATTTATCATCAAAGTCTTCTGCAAGGGATCACCTCAACAAATGTTTCCCAATCACAATGGTCCAGACAGAAGACAAGATCCAACACTTTAAGAAAGGGCCACCGACTGTTGTCCATAGTTTCATGGCGAAAACTAACTTACTGTTTGCTAAACCAGGAAAAGAACAACAATAGCAAATGTAAGTTTATCGTTGATGAATTCAACGAGTTTACCTTATTAATCATGAAGAAGCTTGCAAGTGAACATATTGCCCACAAGTTTGTTAATCACATCTCTAAACTTGTGATAATCCTCTTCCTTATTGTAAACCTGATGCGAGATTCTAGCATACCCTGTAATTGGACCAACCTCTCCCTCTTTTGGAGATCGGTAATAAATCGGCACTTCAATACCAAAACTATCCCTCAAATGGGCCCTCAACTTCAGAGTGTCTTCATAGGTCGATATCTCCAAACAAGCAGGCAACCCTACCATGATCATACTCCCACACATATCCGGTGGACAGCCGAGGTTTGTCCCCCACGCCTCCGCCAGCATCTCCCCCATTCTTACAACAGCTTCATGATTTCTCTTCTTAATCCCGTCAATACCGCCTTCGAACCTATTAACAAATTCCAAGACCGAAGGCACCACCAACTGAGCACTATAATCCCTCGTCCCGATCCAAGCACTTTCTATAGCCAACCCTTTACCATACTCATCGGACACAACCGGGTGATGCAAGTCCAACGATCTGGAAGACTTCCTACAGTACAAAAACGCGACCCCAGGCGGGCAGAAAAACCACTTGTGCAGATTGCTGGTGTAAAAGTCAGCCCCAATTTCCTTCATATCCAGGTCAACACACCCAATCCCATGTGCTGCATCTACGAAAACATGGTCAACCCCCTCCTGTCTACAAATCTTGACCAATTCCTTGACAGGTATCACCACACTCGGCATCGACGTGACGTGATCGATAACAGCCAACCTCACTTTGCTACCATCCGCCTTCCCCCTCTCCAAGGCCGCCCTGAACTCAGACACAATCTCTTCCTTAGAGCTCACCGGGAACGGCAGCTGAACCTCGATCACCCGCCCGCCGGCGCGCGTCACGTACGCCTCCACCGACTTCTTGACCGCGCCGTACGCGTAGTGGAGCATGACCGCGACGTCGCCCTTCGCGAACCTCCCCTCCGCGAAACCCCAGGCGATCTGCTGGAGCACTATGGCGACCGCGGTCGTCGCGTTGTCGACGATCGAGATCTCGTCGACGTCCTCGGCATTGACGAGGTTCTTGATCACGCCCCTGGACTCCAGGATCCCCTGCTTGAGCACGTTGAAGTAGAAGTGGTCGGGCTGCCTCAGGAACTGGAGCTGCCACCGCTGCTGGGCGGCGACGACGGAGGCGGGGCAGGAGCCGAAGCTGCCGTTGTTGATGCGGGCGACGGACGGGTCGTGGTGGGCGAACTCGGACTGGACCTCGGAATCCGTGATGAGGGCGGCGGCGGCGAGTTTCGGCTTCTTGGGGACATGGGTCTTGTGGTCGCCGTTGGGGTGGAGGTGGTGGCGGTGGTTCTTGGGAGAGGCCATTGGTGGGTCGCCGAGGGTTCGGGGTTCTTGGTCCGGATCAAGAACAAGAACAGGAACAGGAGGAGGAGAGAGAAACCATGGAAGGAGGGGATTGTCTTATGTTGGTGTTGCTGTTGTTGTTGCGTTGGGGGCTTTGTTCGGTTTATGTTATTGGGATGAGAGAGAGAGAGAGAGAGAGAGGTGACAACCGACGAGTAAGAGGGGATGGGGAGATTCCATAACCGAATAAGCAGAGTCAGCAGGCGCTATATCAGGCTTTTCTTCCTTTATACTCTCTTTCTCTCTCTCTCTATTCGATGGTTTACTATCACCACGTCGTCATCGGCATACATGCGTGGCATACATAATCCTATTCACTCTTTCTCTCCCTTGAGCCATCACCATCTGTGCCCTGGGGTAAGATGAAATTGCCATGGATTTGAATGTGACCGAGTCGAGTCGAGTCGAGTCGAGTTTGGAACAAGTTTTTGCTGTTTCCAGTTGGGCTCGACCAAACTTTAATGTGTTTGAATACTCAACGGGTCGAGATCCACCCAACATAGAGTGCTTGACAAGCTTGAGTTCGACTAGATTATCCGAGGATTAATTTGGGGCTCGTTGCGAGTTATAGGAATGGAACTGGACGAAGGAAATATATGTTGTGAGATTTGATCACTCGATCAGACTTGCAAGCTACTCGAGATCAAGCATTCTTCCAAGTTCATGCTTGAAGCGGGCTCGGTACTCATGGTGCTCGAACTTGAAAAAACACCAAGTCTAGTTCGACTAGTATTTTTTAGCAAGCTCGAGTAGTTCACTAAAGCTTTGAATCGTTCACGCCCTTATTACGAATTCATAAGAAGAAGCAACGAGTGTCGGATACTAATAAATCATTGCTTAGACTAATTTCAACAAAACAAGTTTTCAATTGGGGAATCAGCGCTATTTCCTGTTCTTTTCATATCTACTCTCCGATTTGAACTTTGCATGAGTTTTCTATATTGCAATTGATTACGTCCGTAACATCGTTTATGAGATGAATCTATACATATTTATATATATCCATATTCTTATATGTTCACAAACTTTTAAGCTTATTCGATATAATTAGCTCTGAACAATCCGTGAGTATTCATGGAGTCACCTCGAGATAGGGAAGAGAACTTGAGAGATTTTGGTGTTCATACCAAGTTTTCCTCACATTTACATCGCAACTCCATTTAGAGGAAAGGGGAAAAATTATCTAAAAGGTAATAAATCTATTATATGATAGTCAATTCAGTTATAAACATTTTAATTGTGTCAATTTAGTCCTAAATCTTTTGACGAGTTGTCAATTACTAAACTTTTTATTTGTGCCAATATAGTTATAAATCTTTTGATGATTTGCCAATTTAGTCCTTAACCTTTTGACGATTTGTCAATGTAGTTATCCCGGCTAATTATTCAAATAATAGATTTAGGACTAAATTAGCAAATTTTCAAAAGGTTTATGACTAAATTTATACAATTGAAAATTTAGAACTAAATTGACAAATCATCAAAATTTTTGAGACTGAATTGATATAATTGAAAGGTTTAAGATTGAATTGATCTCTGTATAATAGGTTTATAATTTTTTGAACAATTATCCTAGAGAAAAGGCGAATCATTTGGCTGAGTGTCAGCTTGTCAAAGGTGTGCTTGGACCTGAGCAGGTCCTTAAACTACTCCATTTTGATAATGAAGGGAATAATCCTATGGTGAGGTTATCCAGCTGAGTCAAAATGTATCTATATTGGGGCTATCCCAGTCCCAATAGGGATTTAAAACACGAATGGAGGGTAGACACAGCTCCCACGGCTCAAAAAAGATTGTGACCGAAGATTCTTCTCTTTCGTAAAATTAGGATATGAGTATGTCCTTAAAAGGTTCCATCCGGACCTCCGGACGAGAAAATAAGAGGAAGGAAAAAAACACAGGGAAGAGAAAGTGTTGTTAAGGTAGATCGGCCGAGTGGTCATAAAATGAAGGCGCTGTAGCCTTTACAGGTGGAAACGCCCTTCCTTGATGAGGTGACGGGGATACGAATTACAATCCTATTTGCCAATAGTGAATTGGTGAGACGTGCACCCGGTAAACGTCACTATCTCTTTGTCCTTTCTTCCTTAGCCTTTTCTCATCCATCATCATTGAATATAACACGGAGCGCTCCGCGCAAGTCCTCACGAATTCCATCATCTTTCCTCATGGCATCATTTACTTTAATAATCCAATAGAGATTTCAGCCTTTCTGCGCCTCGGCAGGTGGGGGGGAACCATATGACCCCTGGAGACTGATAAGGGACATGGGAAACGACCAAGTCCTTCCTTGCTCCCTCGGTTTTCTCAGGCCCGAAGTCTCGACAGGCGCATCGATTCTCAGGAAAACCTCGAGACATGTCCACGTCGTGGGCTCAATCATCCTGCAATTCTTGGCATCTTTACTCGGGAGCTTATGATCTGCCGATGGATTAATCCGTTCTAACGTATCGTATCCAAGTACATATTGTCGTAATTCCTATGGAAAATCCCGCAAACACCGACACTCAGAAAGGTTTCTTAAAGAGCAGCTTAGATCGATTCATTCGCGACTCAATGGCTACCAAATCCCCCAACAAGCTGTCCCTTGAGAGATTATAGAAACCACTTTCTTCGCATGGAAAAAGAATGATATGCAGACTCTGGTTCATTTAAACTAACCAAGAAACATATCAAGAAAACAATGGGATCTTCAATAATGTCACAAAACACGCATGTTGTCACATATCTTTTACACTGGGAGACAACGTACCTACCATATAAATTGTAGAATGAACCTTTGCCAAAAAAAAAAAAAAAATTTCCGACCGCTGATACCAATCTGGCGATTTTCTGTCAGTTTTAGCATTTTCTACGTTCGTCTACTGAAGGGCGTCATCAACTAAAAAGGGAGCAAAAGCAATCCAGGGGCATTAACCACAGTTAAAGCAGCGGAAGAATAGCTTGGCTCTTAGTTTCTGCAGAAACTGTTAGCGCCAACGAAGGCAAAAGCACTGTCCAAGCTGTTGCCCATATATCAATTAGTCACAGCCAAGAGCCAACTCGATTGCATGTTGTTAAATTTGACACTGAATCACAGCTTAGCATTCTGTAATATTTATCTAGGACTAGGATGCAAAAGAAGTGCATGTATGACATAAAAACCAACTCCAAGTGGAAAATGATAAAAGCACCAACAGATGCAACCCGAAAATGATATGTGACTCAGCCAAATGGAAAAGCCTTTTAGTTGGTTAAAAGTACAGCTGTGCCATTGTGCCTTAGTTGGAGCATTTTTGGAATGCTTTGTCCAACTAGGTACCATGCCTGATTCCAAATCCATTTGGATCTATCACAGTTCTAGCCCGAGATGGATCCACTATAAAAGACAACTAGTTATGTGCCTATCTTGGAAACCCTGACGTTAGTGTGTAATATACTTAGGCTGTTTATTAACCCAAACATATGCCAATCTTAGCACTAGAGGAACATTCATCATGCAGAATCAATAAATACAGACTTGAAGATTAACATCACTCCACTAGAATCTCAGTCCAGCAAGAAAGTATATAGCTAGAAGATGGGCTCATGAGTCACTATATGAAAGAAGAAAGACAGCTCTACTTGAATACCACTACTATCTTCCTTTGTCATAAGCAGCAATATTTTGCGGTTCACATTCTGGACTGAACAGGCGGACCAGCAATGCCAAACTTGAGCTCACTGATAGAGCTCCGCAAGCTGCCCACCGGAGACTTCTGGGTACTGTTATCCTTGCGCCTGACAGGGAAAGAGCAACTTAACATGTACTGTTCAGAAGCACAGTAAAACCTATTATTCTATCATCTTGAGGGAGGAAGAGTTCTCAAAGCCAATTATCTCTGCCTACAACAACTGCCGACAACCCAAAAAAGTGCGGGATTATTCTAAACTCTAGAGGATAAGTGTCTTTTATGCTATATGCCTTATGGTTTCCCTCCAGTGAAACTCAAAATTCAGGGCCAACAATTTGGTCCATAGTACACAGAGATGAGATGAAAATCTAACAGAGAACTGAAGATAAGCAAGACAAAGAATTCGAAAATTTGATCAAGTACAACCAAATGCAGATTCTGCTAAAATACTTCAGTCAGCAATAGAAATGGGATCCTGCTGGGGAATAAGCTCATGTGTTAGGTGAGGGGGAAATTATTCATGTCACAACAACATCAATTGGAATGAAACACACCACTATCAATTGCCTCCTTCTTTGTGTTTTCATTAGCTAGAGAAAGCCCAAAAATTTCCTGTATATATACATGCCACAGACATCTGAGCACCACTTCAACTTATGCAGGATCAGGCAATAGAAGCATGTGTAATTAACTAGTAGAACATACCATAGTGCATTCTACAGAGAACCCAGAACCCCAAGCCTCCGCCCACCGTGAAAATGGCGGCCGTTTGTCTCATCAATCGCGAACAAGGCTTCGAATCTGATCTCATCAGCTCACCATCAGACCACCCCAAAAGCCGCCTCAATGCCATCTAAACAGCTCCACATCAGTCAAATTCATTAACTTTCCACATGTAGCTCAGTTTCGTTTCTAAGAACCGGCATATGCTCAATCAAGTACTCCCTTACAGACAACATCACGTCGAGCTTCAATATTTGACGAATCCAGAAAAGCACCCACAAAAGATCAATGAAGAAGTGCACAAAGGATCAAATTCACAGCTTTAACTTCCGCTATAATGTCTTCATAAAAAAAAAAAAATAGACACTTCCACTGTAACACTTCCACTATATTGTTATCATATCACGACCCATCATGCAGTTAACCGTCAAAATGATCAAAAACTCACAGAACCGCAAGTTCATTAAGCAAAATCCCAGTGGGTAATTTCCTCGAACGGTTGGCGTGGACAACCCAGAAAAGCCCGAGAACTAGCTCTGCGGACCCTTTTTCTCAAGTCGTATGCACGGTAGTGAAAGCTGAAGCACGTGAAGTATAAAGGGTTGAGCAGTGGCTGATACCCGAGTCGATCGAAGGAGGAGGGATTCGTCTCTCTTCGCTTCAAAGTCTGCAACTTTTCCACTCCCCAAGAAGACCGGAGCAGCGATCAGTGAGTCTCTTGTTTTTCAGCTTCTTTCTTCATACAAAGAAAATGCATTCGGTTCAGTGCTTACCGGGCTAAATATATCATAGTTGAACTCGGCCCAGGTTCAATTTCACTTGGGAGGCATCTAGGGGTGATGGGTTCCCGGGTTGGGCCGGTTCCACTCTGGAATCCATAACCGGACTGGTGAGGCCGGTCGGTACTTATCCGATTCCCAGGTTGGACCAGTCCGGTTTAGGGTTTAGGGAATCGCCCAGAATCGACTGGTTCGGTCCCGTCCAATTTCCAAGGTGGTCTGGTTTCTGTGCACACCCCCAATGGCTACTTAGGAAGATTTATAACTAGGATCAATTTGAAAATGCCTCGAGCCGAGGGGTCAGGCTATAGTTCTCGCGGTGCACGATGCCCTCACAATCTTTTACTATTCGGAATTGAAATGAAACGATTCTCGACCATTCGATAGATTTCAACCTGATTGGTCGTGATTTTTTGTTTCTCGATTCAGTGTTGAAAAATATGTGGAGACAACGTCACCTAGATAGGTACCATAAACTCATCGCCTGTTTAGGTATTTAACAACCATCCGCTATTGAAGCTTGATCAAGGTCGATTGTTGCATCTTTCTCACCCTCAATCTTAAGAAAGTAAAATGCTTTGTGTGCTAAATATTTACTCGACCCGACTTGATTATCCAAAAAGCAAATTCCGATTTGACTCTATATTGCACTTGACGAATGAGTATGCAAAAAAAACAATAAAAGCAAAAAAAAAATCAGATGATAAATCTATATTCTTTCATTTATCAGAAATTTATTTAATGAAATGTTCTTCAGACACCCCGTATTTCAACTAAGCACAAATTAATATTCTAAAACCATCCTTTTGTGTATTTTTTGGACAAGACAAAAAACTCTCACAAAACAAAGTATATTGCCAAAAAATCAATTTCGACTTTATAATTATAAGAAAATAGAAGGGAAATTGTCCAAAAAATTCTAAATTTATTCTACGGCGGCCAATTCATTCTCAAACCTTTTTTTTGTACCAATTTTGTCCTGAAGCTTTTGATAACTTGCCAATCTAATTCTAAACATTTCAATCATGCCAATTTAGTTCTAAATATTTTTAATAATTTATCAATTTAGTCATAAATTTTTTAATGATTTGTCAACTTAGTCATTTCGGCTAGAAATTGCTGACGTGACGATCTAGTCAGTGCCGGTTGTCCTACGTGGCATGGCGGACGCTGACATAGACAATTTATATATATATATTTTAAACTTTTCTAATTTTTTGATAATTTTTTTCTTTTTTACTTTTCCTTCTTCCTCTGGCCAGTCGCCAAGCCTCGGTATAGGCCGATGAGGTTGGGGAAGGCTCTTCCTCATCAGTCACTGGCGAGTCTTGCCCTCACCAAATTTGGCGAGGGCAACCATCTCGCCAATGGTAGGGCGAGGTCAACGAGGTTGGCCTTGCTAGAGCCTGGCAAGGCCAACCTTTCCTCTGGCCAATTGTCAGCCACCTTTGAGGCCTGGTGATTAGAAGATAAGACAAAAAATAAAGAAAAGAAAAGAAAAGAAAAGAAAAGAAAGAAATTCAAAAAATTTATAAAAAATCAAAAAAATCTTAAAATAAGTAAAAAAATTATCCACGTTAGCGCTAACCTAGCCACGTTCGACGGTTGGTGTTGACTATGCTGTCACATCAGCGATTTTCGGTCAAAAATAGGCCAGAATGATTGAATTGGCAAAACATTAAAAATTTTAGAACTAAATTGATAAATCAGCAAAAATGTTTATGACTAAATTGACACAATTGATATGTTTATAATTAAATCGGCTCCCGTACCATAGGTTTAAGACTTTTTGAATAATTAACAAAAAAAGACATTAGGGTTAGTACATGCACGAAAAAAGACAAAAACTTTTAAAAAAAGGTGGAGGAAATGTGTATGCAAAGATGTTGGATGCTTCCTTTTTTTTTTCCAGTGTTGGGTTGCACGGACAAGTTCGCGTCCAGGGCACCGTCGTCTCCAGCACTTTCCTACGTTGGCCATGTTAAAGAAACTTCCAAGCAATTTCCATGCTCAAACAATTTTTTGGAATCATCGTCATGGCCCTACATATGAATTTCAATGTCATCGAGGCATCGTGAAGGGAGCGAGGTTGGAGTGATCTTAATTAATGTGGTTAATTGCAGGGTTTCGAGATCGTACCAAATAGAGCAGCTTGATCGGTATGTTTCAGCTCGACACATGACTTTTTGATGGGCTTTTTCATTGGCTCATTTGGATATCGAGCACCCATCTAATTTGATTTCTGGTATAATTTCTTATCGCTACGAGAATGAATTAAGGCACTGAAGTTAATAATGAAATTTCATCAAAATTGTATGTCTGTCGATGTCCGAGGACGGACCTACATATATGCAAGAGTCAAGGCAACTTAGTTCTACCAAAATTCGAAAAAATTCAAAAAAAAAATTAAATTATAACAGATTTTTCTACCTAAAAAATAAAGCTTTGTCCCTATCAATTTCTTGTAATGTATATAGCTAAGTCGATATTCAATATTTTCATTTTGATTTGCCCTCACGAACTGAAAAAACTTAATTAACAATTCCAAAACTTATGAAAATGTAGGTGCCGTACGCATAAGAAAACTACTTTAATCACCAAAACAATTGCGCTTGGTATGAAAAAATTTTCTAGTCCCTATCGATATTATTTATGATATTATATATGTAATATAAATGTACACATATATTATAGATATACATTATTTCAGTTGGAACCTGATATTGTTATTTTTGGTTAATACCACGAAAAATCACAAATCAATACATATGTGATAAATAGAGGGTAAAATCCCAAACTGACACATCCATCGACTGCCACATGTGATTCAACTCAGTAATTTAATAGTAAAATTTAACAGAAACTAACAGAGGGTAAATTTGTCATAAGTATACTAGTTTGTGATTTTTGATAGTCAAAAAATTAATTTGCAGTAAATTTATCATATGTATATCTGTTTCAGATTTTTTTATGGTATTAATCCCTGCTATTTTATATGTTAGCGCAAATAATATCTTTTCCTAGAAATATCACGAGTGACCGAGGCTCGTCAGCAACAAAAACATGGGATTCGCTTAGCAAATATTAATGTGTTTGCGGACAAAAGGTAACTATTGTACTTGGAAAAAGAGAGGATAAAGGAAAATCAAAGCGAGTCCTTCCTCATCTTTCTGCAAGCTACTGAAGCGTTCCAGCAAAGCTCATCAGCATCGCTTCCTCAGCTCTCTCTCTTCAAGCTCATAGGCAAGGTTTGATCCCTGTGTCTGATGATGTCGAATGACATCACTCAAGTCACCGTGATCACAGAGCTTATACCAGACTCTGTTGCTTTCAAGATTTAAGCTTCTTGAATTGCACTCTCTGGGCATGAGGGTTAATGGTTTCTTTCTTGCTGAGATCATGATGTCATGCATGGACTAGTAGTTTACTGGCTTTGCTTTGATTTGCTTGTGTGTCCCATTCGCATGCTCTAAAGCTTGAATGTTTCTGTTGGTGTGATTAGTGCTCCTAAAGGAAGTCATAAATTGTCAAAAGCGTGTTTTTTTGGTCCGATGATGTTAAAAGCATTTGTTACTGTGGCTTTGAGGGAAGGAAAGTGAACTTAAGTTGACTAAATGGTTTCATTCACATGTGATCTTTGTGCAGTTTGTGGTAAGTAGGATGCTCATATTTCACTCTTGGGAATGATTTGTTTCAGCTGAAGTAGAATTCTTTCTTGATTAATTTCTAAGTTGATGGTCTTTAACCTACTTTATCAGTTAAAAGAGTGCAATGAACCAAATCCATGTTAAGCAGCACTCTTCTGAACTTTTGTATTTCTTTTGAAATATTTTCGTCAAAATCATTGGTGATCCAAGTTGTTTTCCCCGTCACTTCTGGGCTGATTCAAGAATTTCCTACTTTGTTTTCACTTGTCCTGACAGGCTAACGGGATTTTGCATACAACATGGGCTACAAATATCTTTTAGCAGCATTTTGTTTGTGTGCTGTAACTGTGCCTCTTCTTCCTACTTCATCCCATGGCCTGGTGAGAATTGGGCTGAAGAAGCGGCGCCTCGATGTTCTGAGCATCAATGCTGCCAGAACCGCCAGGAAAGAGGGAATTTCGAAATACGGTTCAAAGGGCCTATATTATGATATGCGCACTGGAGGAGAAGACATAGTACCCCTGAAGAACTATTTGGATGCACAATATTATGGAGAGATCGGCATCGGCTCTCCCCCACAGCAATTTACCGTTATATTTGATACCGGCAGTTCAAATCTCTGGGTTCCATCGGCGAAATGTTACTTCTCGGTGAGTCGTGCTTATTGCTATGTTTCATGACACGTGTATTGCTGTGGGAATGCTGACTGGGTTGGTTATTATGTGCAGGTTGCTTGCTATTTCCATTCCAAATACAAGGCCAGCCGTTCTAGTACATACACAAAAAATGGTATGACCTTGATATTCAAATTCTTGAACACCAGATCAGATGATCCATGTGGAAGGTTCTTATCTTTTTCATCAAATTTGGTGGTGTACTTAAGGTACTTTTCTTTGTCGGTGATTCAGGAAAAACTTGTGACATAAACTATGGATCTGGATCGGTTTCTGGTTTTCTGAGTCAGGATAATGTTGAAGTCGGCAATCTCATTGTAAAAGATCAAGTGGGCTCTCTCTCTCTCTCTCTCTCAAAGAAAGAAATCTTGTTCTTGAAGAGGACTATAAACCTTCATGTTCACTTATTTGACTTGCAGGTTTTCATTGAGGCCACCCGAGAAGGAAGTCTTACATTTGTTTTGGCAAAGTTCGATGGAATCCTTGGGCTTGGCTTCCAGGAGATCTCTGTCGCAAATGTCACCCCTGTCTGGTATGGTCCCATAGCTTTAGCCGTTGGTATCGCAGCAATCATGGAGTCATCCTGCTTTTGTTGGAGCTTGAAACCTATTTTTCGTCATTCTTTTGTCTATCTCTGTTGTCTATGGCTGCTGATTTTAGAAACTACAGGTACAATATGGTGCAGCAAGGTATGTTGGACGATGAAATATTCTCCTTCTGGTTGAACCGTAATCCAGATGCAAAAGAGGGAGGCGAGATTGTGTTTGGTGGGGTCGACGAAAGACACTTCAAGGGGAAGCATGTATATGTTCCAGTTACACAAAAAGGTTACTGGCAGGTAAGATATCGATGATGATTCATTCTTTGTACATTCATCACTCTCTCTAGAATAGGCATTGACTTTGAACTTGTTGTCCTTTCAGTTCAATATGGGCGATATTCTCATTGCCAACCAGTCGACAGGTAATCTTGCAGCTGCCACACTAAGTTCCTTTTTCTTAGAGCTTAATTGTGTCTCTAATTGAAAATAAATTGTTCTAACAGAATGATATCATTGGACGTTAGCTTCTAGACACTTCCGATGAGCTGATTATGACATCATTTTCTTTTTCTGTTCTCACTGAGGATGTCTCAAAGTTAAGATAAAAGCTGTACATATACCAGTAGTCTGTGTTGTCTATTTTAGTTTCAGTTGCTTCACATTTTCCTATTTAATGACCTTCTCTCATGGTTGCTTTCAAAAAAACTTTCCAACACTCCTTGAATTCTGTACGAATGCCCTGTAGATTTGTGCCTTTGAATTTACCATTAATCACATGACTCACGTCAACTTCTTTTCAGGTGTATGCAAGGGTGGATGTGCAGCTATTGTAGATTCGGGAACTTCCTTGCTTGCTGGTCCAACAGTATGTGTTACCCCTTAAGAATAATCTATGTTGACGAAAGTTTTTCTGCCTGTTATGTCTGTCCTGTGTCTACTTGCCTGTCATTATTGTATTCCTAAGTTCACCTGTTGGGAATGTTTACCAGTCTGTGGTCACTGAAATCAACCATGCTATTGGGGCCGAAGGAGTTGTGAGCACTGAATGCAAGGAGGTTGTGTCTCAGTATGGAGATTTGATATGGGATCTCTTGATTGCCGGTGTATGTCACTGACCATTTCTTTTTGTCCGCCACTTGTATTCATTCATTTGGATGAATTTAGTAGAATTTATCATTATGGTTTGCAGGTGAAACCCGACAAAGTCTGTTCCCAGATCGGTTTATGCATTTTCAATGGGACAAAGCATGTGAGGTGAGGAAGTTCTTGCATTATAATTGTTAAATGACTGCTTAACTTCAATATTTCTGGTTCACCTTTAAGGAAAGCAACGCTTCTTACTCTAGCAATAAGCATTAGTCATATTGAAAACACGAGTTCTACTAATTTCCCAGTGAAATATTTGCCATCATATGCCGTTACCATTTGGACCTTTGTCCAGCTGACATTGAAAAAGCCTTGATGTATGGAAAGCTAGAAAAAAAAATGTGCGTAATACACTGCGGTGACCTCCCCGAGCATGGCCTAAGGCCGTGGGGAATTGGGCAAAAATATAGTTGTCAACATACACCACGATTGTTAACCGACTTTTTTACTTGTTTTGCAGCCCGGGAATCAAAACCGTGGTCGAGAAGGCAAACGAGAAATTAGGTGATGGCTTCTCTTTGAACTGCTTGTGAGATTGTTAGGAGAATAGAACTAGAGATCTAATATGCACTGAAATGTGGACTGTCAGGCGATGATGTTGTTTGCACTGCCTGCGAGCTGACTGTCATATGGGTCCAGACTCAACTAAAGCAGAAGAGAACAAAAGAGAGAGTACTCAGCTACGTGACACAGGTAATCAATTCAAAGCACATAAATATGCAATGCCAACATATTGATACTAGATTTTAGTTCTTCTGACTCTTAGCCTTTTTACAGCTTTGTGAAAGCATACCGAGTCCAATGGGTGAATCGGTGGTCGACTGCAATAACATCGCGGGCATGCCAAACTTGACTTTCACTATCGGGGAGAAACCTTTCACGCTCACCCCTGAGCAGGTTAAAGTTTGCAAAATGGCAAATTAACTTATTTTTAGTTGGCTATTGTCTGGTACCGTGTGATGAACTGTCTCTGCATGATGGAGCATTTGATAAAATTCCTGTTTTCGTCATGTTTTCCCATTTCAGTATGTTCTGAAAACTGGGGATGGAATTAATACGATCTGCGTCAGCGGCTTCATTGCTTTCGATGTGCCGCCTCCTCGAGGTCCTCTTTGGTATGTCCATCTCCTTTTCTTCTCATATGCATGCTCTATAATTTGCTTCCAAGACGATCTTTATCCACTTTTTTGTTCCCCCACCTCGCATTGGATCTCGGTGCAGGATTCTCGGCGACGTGTTTATGGGGGTCTATCACACAGTGTTTGATTTTGGCAATCTCGAGCTGGGTTTTGCTGAAGCTGCCTAACAAGCCTCTCTTGTCTCCGGAATCATGCGCTTGAAAATCTTGTTCAGCACCTTGTCTGGTTGAGTATTGTAAAGATTATTGGACCCTATTATCCCTAATCAAGACATTCCTAGAATCATGAGATAGTTTGACTGTACTCGTGCTTTTGTAATATCTGCAGTGTAATCATAGCTGTGTGGTTTTAATATGTTTATGTGAAGAAGTGAAATGAAATGTGTGAGCTCTCCTATTTATGTCTGATTACTGAAAATTTCTCTATCCTAATTGCTGAGATTGATATTTCTAGAGAACAGCTAGTATCAAAGAATGGGGAAATTAAAAAGGAGGCTAATTGGCCATTGGAAGCATCCAAACTAATATTTTAGTGCTAGATCACTATTAAGACCAAGACGACGTGTCCGACACGTAATCGCGACGACCCAATTGCAAAACTAGAGCTCTACTGACCGAGCAATATTCCTCGAGGCCAAGAGGAGCAATCGGCCGCTTTTTCGATTCTTTTCTTTTCCTTACCTCGCCCGCGAAGTAAATCATCATAACTACGGTCCGACCAAGTGAGAGAGAATCAATAGACGCAAATATTGTTCAAAATAATAATTTAAACAAACTATTGTAATTTATTTGATTCTTTGATTTTTGAAATTTTTACAGTTTGGTTCGAGTTTGCTGCAAGACTGCTGTAGTGTCACGGCTTATAAAGATGGAGGTTAGCATCCATGGATATAAGAAGACAGCATGTACCCTTTTGATGTAGAAGGACTGCTCTTTGTCCTAGTATTATGAGAGTTCCTTCCCCATTGATTCACAGCAAAAGCCACACAGCAATCCATTCATCCTCCTCTGCATTCCCCAAGTTCTTGCACACCCCACATCCCAAGAAGACCCCGTCACCACCCGCCCCAACTCAGCTCAATGACCTCCTCAACACCGCTCCACACACCAGGAACGTCAGACACGTCACCCAAATACACGCCCAGATCATCACCAGCAACTGCACCTCCCTCCCTTCCCTCCTCAACAAGCTCCTCAGCTTGTATGCCAAGTGTGGTCGGGTTGACCAAAGCGTGCTGTTGTTCTCACGGGCCAGTGATGGGTCCAAAAATGTGGTCACCTGGACTTCCCTCATCACCCAACAATCCCATGCCGGCAAGCCCTTCCAGGCACTGACCCTGTTTAACCAGATGAGGGGCACTGGTGTTTACCCCAACCATTTCACCTTCTCTGCTGTTTTACCCGCCTGTGCAGGGACCATGGTGCCGTCTCACGGTGAACAGACTCATTGCTTGGTGATCAAACATGGGTTTGAATGTGACATCTTCGTGGGAAGTGCTTTGGTGGACATGTACGCCAAATGTTCCCATATGGATGCGGCGGAGAAGGTGTTTGACGAAATGCCTGACAGAAACCTTGTCACCTGGAATTCTATGGTTGTGGGGCTTTTGCAAAACAAGTTTTTTGACCGTGCGGTTTTAGTTTTCAGGGAGGTTCTTAAGCGAGATTCTATCGCGCCGGATGAAGTGACTTTCTCTAGCGCTTTGAGTGCTTGTGGCAATAATGGCAGCTCAGAATTCGGAAGGCAGGTACATGGTTTGGTTGTTAAGAGGAATTTGATGAGTTCATCATACGTGAAGAATTCGCTGCTGGACATGTACTGTAAATGTGGGTCGTTAGATGATGCTCTTAGGCAATTCCAGACTAGTGGAGTTCAAGATGTTGTTACATGGAATGTGATGATGATGGGGTTTGTCAATAATGATGAGTTTGAAGAGGCTTGCCATTACTTTACTTTCATGAGAAGCAAAGGTGTAATTCCCGATGAGGTCTCGTTCTCTACTGTGCTTCATGCTACTGCTTCTATCTCAGCATTGAGCCAGGGCACCTCGATTCATGATCAGATATTAAAAAGTGGATCTGTTAACAGCAGCTGCGTTGGAGGTGCTTTAATTATGATGTATGCGAAATGTGGCAGTTTAGCTGATGCTACTCGGGCGTTTGAAGAGATCGAGGGCCGAACCGTGGTATGTTGGAGTGCGATGATTACTGCATTCCAGCAACATGGGTGTGCTGATCAAGCAATCGAATTGTTCGAGGATATGCTAGGGCAAGGAACTAAACCTGATTATGTTACCCTTGTTAGTCTTCTTGCGGCGTGCAGCCATGCTGGGCGTGTTGACGAAGGCTACTTGTATTTCAATTCCATGAGTAAGATTTTTGGTATAAACCCTGGACATGAACACTATGCTTGTATGGTTGACTTACTTGGTCGTGCTGGCCGGCTAGACGAAGCAAAGAAGTTCATAGAATTGATGCCTATCAAAGCTGACGCAACAGCATGGGGAGCTTTGCTTGGTGCTTGCTCAAATCACGGAAATCTTGAAATGGGCAGAGAAGTCGCAGATAGGCTTTTTGAGTTGCAACCTGATAATCCAGGAAACTATGTGCTGCTTTCAAACATGTACTCGCATGAGGGAAGATTGAAGGAAGCGGATGAAGTTAGAAGACTGATGTCTGTCAATGGACTAAAGAAGGAACCAGGGTGTAGCTGGGTTGATATAAAAAACAGGACCTTTGTGTTCACCGTGCACGATAGGTCGCACGCCATGACACGTGAGATTTATGAGATGCTTGGTCAGTTGGAGGAGTTGGTGAGAAAGAGAGGACACGTTCCTCAAGTCCAATTCTCAGTCAATAGCATAGGAGAGTACAAAGAGCGTAACTTATGGTATCATAGCGAGAGATTGGCTCTTGCTTTTGCACTTCTTACGCTCCCGAATGGAGTTCCCGTTAGGATAAAGAAGAACCTGAGGACTTGTGGGGACTGCCACACGGTGATGAAATTCGCTTCTGATATTTACAAAAGAGAAATTGTTGTCAGGGATGTCAATCGGTTTCATCGGTTCACTGATGGTCAATGTTCATGCGGGGATTACTGGTAACTCGAGATATGACAGCATTCTTAAGGTTCTTGTCAAGTATTATTGTTTGACTTATTAACAATCTTACCCTCAAAACATTTTACTTCTGGGGTTTGCAGAGATAGAAACTGGCTTGTGAGTTTCTTCCTCCTTTTCTTGCCATGTGTTTCCGCTTGAACCTCTTCAAAGCTCATAAAGCTATTCTTGCTACCGAACACATCACATCAAATTGAATTTGAGTTTTCTGCACACCTCATTTGATTGCATTTTATACTATCAACTTCCCTCCCGCTCAAGTCCTTTATTTGGTGAAATGCAGATTCACTGCTGATTTGTGCATAGATGCAAAATCAGCCCTGATGAAGGGCCAGTGTCTTCAGCTGAACAATCAGCTGTCATTCAAAAATACGCGAATAACATCATTAATTATTCCAAGAAATTTCAACCAACATGTTTCTTGACATTAGAGATACAAGGGGTCTAAAAGAGATGCCATTGGGTATCGGTAATTTGAAAAATCTTACGATCTTGTCCAAGTTTGTGGTAGGACTAGAGAAGGGGTCACAGATAAATGAGTTAAAGAACTTGCCACATCTTCAAGGAGAACTATTCATATATTAATTGAAGAAGGTGGTAGAAGTTAGAGATGCAGTTGATGCTAATTTGTTTGGAAAGCAAGGCCTTAGCAACTAATTCTTGCGTGGGGGTGAAAATTTTGGGAACCTCCGGAATGTTGACCGCGAAGCTCGGGTGCTTCACTCTCTACGACCTCACATTAGTACCGTAATACTTCCCTCATGGTTAAATGGTCCATCCCATTCTATGTGTCTTTGTGCTTACGGGCTTGTCTTAATGCTGCATCAATGCCTTCACTTGGACAACTACTTTCACTTAGAGAATTATCTCTTGAAGAAGCATGTTAGGCTCTGAATTTTACGGAAGTAAAAAGCCTTTTTCATCCTTAACTTTGAAGTTTGAAAAAATGTTGGCATGGAAGGATTGGTCCCATTATGTTGGGGGCCAAGAAAAAGAAGTCCCATTCTCCAATCTTCAACATCTTGTTGTCCAGAGATGCCCTTCATTGGTCAAGACATTGCCTCATCAACTTGATCGTCTCATAAAGCTCAAAATTCGTTCATGCCCATATTTGAATGTATCAACCAATGCGGTTTGTCTTCCATCTCTCCACCAGTTATATTTTGAGGATTGTAACAAGGAGATCTCGAAGAGTTTCATCAACAACTTCTCTAACCATAATGAAAGTTGAAAATCTTGCGGAGCTTGTTTGCTTTGATTATGGGTTTATGAGCTTGTTGGTTAAGCTAAAGGAGCTTCATATAAGAAGCTGCGAAAAGCTAACATATTTGTGACAAGATGGAAATGAAATGTGAAATCTTTTGAGGCGGGAGAAGGAGAGATAGAGCTACCCTACAACCTTGAAAGGATGGAATTGAGGGATTGCACGAGTTAAGAAAAACTTCCAATGAACACGCTCAAACATTTGAACATTCAGAATTGTCCAAAAATCATGGGACCAACCATTCCTGTATGTGACCCCAGCAGCAATAACTGGATGTTTCAATTGGAATATCTATGTCTAGCTAAATGTGTATCTTTGACATCTTTTACGTTTGCGAAGGGTAGACTAGCTGCTTTGAGGGAACTTACTATTTGGGAGTGCGAGGGGGTGGAGTCGTTGGAAGAGATCACCGTAAAATCGCTGAATTCTTTGACAACTGAAAGCCGTGATAATCTTGGAAGCCTACCACAATGCCTTACACATGCTCTCCCACCTCACCAAAATGGAAATTAGGCACTGTCCAGCATTAGAGATAGACAACTTCCCTCCCCTTCGCATCACCCTGTCATCTTTCGCTCTTATTAATTGTCCGAAGATAAAGTCCTCTTTCACTCCTTTGGTAATAGTGGGCTGTCCAACATTAGAGATAGAGGACTTTTCCCTCCCCATCCCATCTCTCTGTTGAGTCTTACACTTTCGAATAGTCCGAAGATAAAGTCTTTACCAAATCAGTGGCATCATCTCACAACCCTCCAGGGGCTATATATATGATTGCCAAAATATCAAATGATTTATCAGAGAAACAAAAGTAAGGATGTGATGAAAATCAAAAGGAGTCCGAATAATTTTCGAAAATGATTTATCGAAGCCGAAAAGAGAATGCGACATACCGAGTAAATTGAGTGGGAGAGAGAAATTGATTTTGCTCAAATTAGAAAGATTGTCCCCAACTATAATACAATCGCATGAGGGTGCTAAGGATCCCATGTTTTTTCAGAATATCTGACCTTCGTCTCCCACTCTGCTTGTGTTGTTTTATTTTTCGTTAGTATTAACTTTTCTTTTATTTTTTTTATTCAATTGTAAACTTGCAATGCACCCACTTTGAATTTTTGTACTCCTCAACTCTTGAAACTTTCACTGTATGCAACATTGACACGTAAATATACACTTGTTTTTCATTGTCTTTGAAATTTAGATTTTGACCCCCAAAAAAAAAGAAAAAAAGTATTCCTTTACTTAAATTTAACTCTAAACAACCAAGTCCCGATTTGTAGGAGCAATTTAGTGGAAAAATCTCTTGGGAAGGATCAAGTGCGAATATTGCTGCTGAGGTCGGACTAATGTAGTAAATTATACGTGTAGATTTTTTTCCAATTTAACAAAAGGCAGAAAAAAACAAGCTTTTAATCTTTGTATGGTGCGCTTATATGTTCTGAATTATCTTCTGTGATATTTCTAAATAAGAATAATCTATTTCCACATTTTCAGATCAATATTCAAAATAAGAAGCTTTCTTTCTTCCAATAACGGTTGCTGTATAGATATTTGACGTGTTACCCTCTGTGGCAGATTGTTTGCTGTTGGGGATGACATCTTCTGTTTGTTCCAAAGGGCACACAGAGGATGCTGCTCTTCTTAAGCAGCAATATGGATTGAACAGGAACGCCAATGGGGCCATTATTGTCATAGAAGCTTATAGAACTCTGAGCGATAGGAGGCCTTGCCCTGCTGAACATATTGTGCGAGATGTCACCGGAAAGTTTGTGCTTGTGCTCTTCGATGGCCCTCCGGATACCGCTTTTCTGGCCTCTCTCAGTAATAATGACTCATGGTTTCATTCTGGGATGTCGCTCTCGATCTCTCCCTCCACCTGTGATCTATCTAATCCTTTCTATTCTCTTAGTCATGCAGGATGTCGATGGAAGCATTCCTTTCTTCTGGGGAAGTGATTCCGAAGGCATTCTTGTTCCTCTCGGATGATGCTGCAGTCATGAAGAAGGGCTGTGGGAAACTGTTGCGCCATTACTTAAGGTAATTATTTTTACGGATTGTTGATGCGGCTTCACTGGAGTTTCCTCCATGCATCGGAATGTGAAAAGTAGGGATGGATGAGCTCTGCTGATATTAAGCAGAGTTCACGGGAGAATGTCATAATTTTGGGTAACAACATATGGGAAGTTGGAGGAGTCGGTGAAAAAGAAAGGATACGTTCCTCAGGTCCGGTTTCCAGTCAATAGAATCAGAGATTACAAAGAGCGCAACTTGTGGTATCATAGCGAGAGATTAGCTCTTGCTTTCGCGCTCCTTACGCTCCCAAATGGAGCTCCTGTCAGGATAATGAAGAACCTGAGGACTTGCGGCGACTGTCACACGGTTATGGTCATTGTTCATGCGGAGATTACTGGTAACTTTACATTTAACAGCACTTTCAAAGACATTTACTAACTTGACCGTTGGGTTTACTGCATCATTTAAATTTCAATGTACCGCATACTTCACTTTAATTACATTCTAATGGCTAGCATCCCTCCAACTCAAGCTCTGATTCTTTGTTTTGGTTAGACGCGGATTGAGTATTGAGTACTGATCTCAGAATAGATGCCAAATCGACTGTTATAGTCAGTGGTAATTACCTGCACTCGTGAGCAATGGTCACTATTCAAAATTATGCAGATAACATTATTAACCAGCGTAAGAATTCCAATCAAACTACACATGCTATCCCATCATGGTTAGCACTTACCACATCAATATTGAGCAAATATGAAGTTTGAGACTAGCCAGGATAAAGAGTAGGGGTACTTTTGATCACCTCATTCACCTCATCCTCCAAAATTTGCCAAATTGCGGGCTTTGGTGAAGCTATCGAGAGACTCAGTTATCGCATGCATGTTTACAGAGTTAAGGTTAAGTTCTGATGCACAACTCCATTGAACCATTTAAACGGCGTAAAGGCAATAATATCATCTGACCTCAACAAATCTCAAACGGTGCCCTTCGATTGAATGAATATTAATAACTTCTTTGGATGCAAATATCAGTAAACGGGCATGTTCCAATTTGTCCTTAAGCGCTAAAACGATACAAAGTTACAGACCACAAGAGCACAATAAAATGGGTTATCCTTCCTCAGCAAAAGCCTTTTTGCCCAAAGTAAAAGGAATTACTCAGCTTTAAGCATCGACTAATGCTACTCCTCATCGCTGTCATTGCCAAAAACTGAAGCAACTGCTTTCGGCTTCTTTGGGGCACTACCGACTGAGTTCTGCATGGTGACAAAAAGGACATGCCAACCAGTTAAAAGCAACAATAATTTCATCATATCTTAAATGAGGATTTTTGTCCTAATTAAACATACCTTGGAGGTTCCGGTTTTCGAAGAAAACCCAAATTTTAACACTTTCCGCTGATCCTGATCAGCAAGTGCAGTAGCACTTCTTGTTGGAGCTGGAATTGGAGATGGCCCTGGTTCCTCCTGTTGTTGTTTCTGCTTACGAGCATCTGCACTACTTGGCATTCAAGGAACAAGCTTTACTACAGCAATTGGATGTCACTGTTTAGCAATCTATTGACTCAAAACAATGGTGGAAACAAAAGAAAATTGTCGGATACATTTTTGCCAACTCCCTCTCCTGACGCTGCTGTTCTCTTTTTTGACGATCATCACGACTGCTAGCACCATGCATTTCTCTCATTTCTTTAAATCTCTGCAAAATGGCAAGGTATTGAAAAAATTGAGGAAGTTCTGCTATTCTAGAAGCAAGTGAGCAAAACGGATCAGTAGGAGAAAGCTCAATAACCTTTCTATGGTTGTGATCATATGAACTTAGATGAGCTTCAAATTCCATCGCCAATTTGTATTGCTTGTTGCAAAGATCACAATAGAAAACCTTGCGTATTTCTTTGACCTCACTCTGGATTTTGTGCTCACGTTCCGCCATGACCTGGATGTTCATAAGGTGCACGAAGGAGGCAGTAGAAGCCACCAGGTAATAAAAACTGCAGGAAATTCTCAACATCTTCCAATGTTGATGCTCCCTTATGATATATCATTCCCTCAAAAGGCATGCACATGTGCTATATGCTGCCTTCTGTTATTGAATTTGGGTTCACAAAAAGTAATGCATCAACTTCTCTAATATCTACAATTCAAAAATTGAAGTGCTTACTAATATCTAAATGCTACGAGAACATTGATTTCAGTTGCATACCTCCCGCTTCTTCAATTGCTCCTCAGTTTCCTCAATCTCAATCTCAAGTTTTCTCCGCTGAATATTTTCTTCAGAAGTATAGTAATCATCTTCTTCTTGCTTTCCAATGCCTAATTTTGGGTCTCTCATTCCCGACTTAATCGGTTCAGTTATTCCTGCTTATGACACCGACAAACATGCCATACGCATTAAAAGAGCATAGCCCAAAAGCAGCAAAGAAAGAGCAATATCATATGATCCCTGTTCCCCACTCTCAGGACAGAACACAAGTTTACAATGAAAAATACACGCGACTTATGAAAAACATAACAATTCCAAGGTCCAATGTCGAGTTCAGAGAAAGGAACTTTTTCACTCGCCGGGACTATGATTATTGACACAACGCAAACGGAAAATCGGATCTGCAACCCCAGATAAAATTACTCGGATTAGAAATTACACCAACCACACCCTAGTGGAACTCCAGATATGGACAATTCGACAGAACTATAGTCTGAACATTATGGACAAAGAAAAGCTGAATAACTATATTTCACACACAGCATGTACCTTGCTCATCCTTCCCAAGGCCTTTCCCACTCCACCCCATTTTCTGGAGAAGCCTAAAACCAATATTAGATGATGTGATATGCGTGTCCAGGGACGCTTGTTCCACATCATCTAAATTGACATTTTCAGTTGGCCGGTGGTTGATCGGCAGTCGAAAGTCTTCTCTAAAATCATTGTCCATAGCATCCTGGCAAGTAACTCACATGTCAGCACGCCCAAGACACGAACTGCATACACATTATCATGCCGCTGCAGTCTCGGCCATGCACCATGCTAAAACACACACTAAAGAAATCAAATGTTTCGCATTCATAATAAAGCGATCTCTTGAATTCCTTTAAGAACATGCGGCACAAATTGGAACCACCCATTTCTTCCTCAACAGGCATAAATCGCCGAAACCATCTCACTTACTTTCTCCCTCTCCTCCGGCCGCGCGTCCTGAACGCTCGAATTGCGCCATCTATAGTTCATTATGCAGTAGTCACCTGACCCAAGTCGCAAGGCGAAAGATTCAGCAACGAAATATCGCGAAACTTCAAACGAAACAACGCCCCGGAAAATCCCGAGGCGCCCAAGCACGTCCCTAGCACAGCAATGGAACGAACACCCATTCGACCTAACCTAGGTCACGGACCGAAACGAAAGGCTTCGCGCACTTGAACAGAGCAGCCTAAAGGAACAGATAGAGCGACAAGACGAGAGCAAGGTTACCGGTACCGGTCGTCGGCCTGCGATTGCCGGCGATCTGGGTGGCCGAAGATGCGTACGTCCGGGACGAGAGGAACCCTTTCGAAACCCTAGAGAGCTGAAGGAAGAAGAAGACCAGCTGGTGTGATTGGGCTCCTCTCTTGATTTTGAGATTGGACTTTTGGGGGCAATGTGATAATTTGGAATCTCTAATCTTTTCTTTTTTAAAAAAATTAAAATGTCTTTGTGAAACAAATAGCCAAGTACAGGAAATTTTCTATCAAATTGTGGCCCAATGACTTTGCATCTAGACAATGTTTTTATTATTGAAGGTGCTTTCGGAAAAAGGCAAGTAGCATTTAAGTAAGGGATAACGATACGTAAGATTAAGTATGGTTATAGAGTAGAATCTGAAACCTAAGAACTTGATCGATGAAAAACTGTAGGTTCTAAGTTCCAAGCTATGCAGAGTAGGTGTGAAATAATACAAAATGAGAGATCACAATATGAGCCAATTCAATTTCTTGTATTCTAAATGTACATATTTATACACCATTTACAATTATATTTCCTAAATCTACTCCTATATATAGATGATAAGTACAACCGAGAAATTGAATAAAACAATTCATAGGATAAGAATGCCATGGTGGCATATGATCACGCTAAGGATACAATCACGTTAAGACTCCCTCTCAAGTTGGTGCGTGTAGCTCATGAATGCCCAACTTGGAAAGGAGCCACATGTATTGATCTCGGCTTAATGGTTTGGTAAACACGTCAGCTAGTTATGACTCTGTATCAATCTTCAATGGTGCAATGCAGGCGGTTTGTATATTTTCACGAACGAGATGCCAATCAATTTCAATGTGTTTCATTCGCTCGTGAAAAACTGGATTGGCAACAATGTGAAGCGCAGCCTCGTTATCACAGTGTAAGAAAACTGTGGATTGAAGAGGCATGCCAATGTCTCGTAAGAGGTACGATAACCAAGTAATTTCGCATGTAGTTACTGCCATTGTACGATATTCCGCTTAGCAGATGAGCATGAGACTGTACTTTGTATTTTGGTTTTCCAAGAAGTTGGGCTATCGCCCAATAAAATGCAATATCCAGTTGTTAAACGTTAAGTCATGGGGCAACTAGCTCAATCTAAGTCACGATAAGTCGTGAGTTGGAGTTCATTTTTAGCTGGGTAAAGTAGCCCTTCGCCTATAGTAGCCTTCATATATCGTAGGAGATGGTGTATTGCATCCAAATGTGGCCGGCATGGTGCATGCATAAATTGATTGAGGATGTTAACGTTATGAGCAATGTCTAGCCTAGTAACTGTCAAATAAATGAATTGTCCAATTAAGCGTCGATGGAGAGACGGATCCTCCAATAAAGTGCATGTATCAATGCTCAATTTTATATTCTGTTCCATAAGAGAACCACAATCTTTTAGAATATCCATGATATATTTTTGTTGGCATAAATAAAGACCAGAATGGGATCGAGCCACCTCGATACATAAAAAATATTTTAGAGGCCCGAGATTCTTAATGTGGAACGATTGTGCAACATAGTCTTTCACTGAATCAATCAAAGAAGCATTAGTACAAATAATGACTACATCATCAACATATAGAACCACAAAAACATAGTCATTGCCATTGGGTAAGACAAAGAGGGAATGATCGGCCTAAGAATGTGTGAAACCGAAGGTAGTAGACAACTTGGAATATCATTGACGGGATGCTTGCTTCAAGTCAGATAGAGATTTGTGAAGTCGGTACACAGGGTTCTCCCCCTTACGCCTAAACTAGAGGGAGGTTTCATATAGACTTCTTCATCTAAGTTGCCATGTAAGAAGGCATTGTTAACGTCTATTTGTTCAAAAGGCCATCCCTTAATTGTGCCAATGGTCAAGAGTACACAAACTGTAACCAATTTTGGTAACAGGTGCAAAGATCTCATGATAATCGTTCCCTTCAACCTAGGTATAGCCTTTGGCGACTAAGTGGGCCTTATACTGTTCAATATTGCCATCAGATTTTTGTTTAATTTTATAGGCCCATTTGGAGCCTATGGCCTTCTTGCCAGGTGGAAGTGGTACGAGGGACCATGTATCATTTTGAGAAACAGCTTTGATCTTAGTCCGCATGGCGTCTCTCCATTCCTGATGCCGCATTGCCTTAGTGAAAGTGGATGGCTCAGTGGTAGTAGACAAAGAAGTAAGAAATGCTAAATGGGGTTGTTTAAAATGAGAATATTGGAGAAAATTAGACATAAAAGATACCTAGAACATTTTCTTTAATGGAACTTCGCGTTTGGGTAAGTGAACAACAAAAGTCCTAGAGGTAAAGGGGAGGTTGACGTATCCGTTGGGGTCTAGTGGATTGTTCAGGCGTTGGGGTAAGGGTGTCTGTGGTGGTGTGAGGATTGATTGTGAGGGGTTTGTTGGTGAGGGTTGAGTTAACTCATCACATTATGTGACAGGTAATGGTAATACAAGCAACCCTAGCAAGGTAGGTTTGGGAAGTATCGAGTAAGGAAAAATTGTTTCGTGAAACACAACTTCTCAACTCGCATATATCTTTTTGGCGAGAAGATAAAAAATGCGATACCCATTTTGACCATTGGGACATCCCAAAAAAAAACCCTCGAAGTAGCATGTGCATTAAATTTATTTTGAATGGAGGTGTTGCGCCCAAAACATAAGCAACCGAAGACTCGAAGATGAGTGAGATCCGGTGACTGATCATGTAAAACCTCATATGTAAAACCTCATATGAAGTTTTCCCTTTCAAGACATCAGTGAGAAGTCGGTTTATGATGTAGGTGGCAGTGAGAATGCATGCACCCCAAAACTTAATGGGGAGGTTGGATTGGAAGCGTAAGGCACATACAATATTTAGAATGTGCCGATGCTTGCGCTCCTCTACTCCATTCTGTTGAGGAGTGGACACGCAACTTGATTGATGAATAACACCCATGGAGTCTAGAAAAGAAATGGTAAGTTGATTGAAAAATTCTTTTTCATTGTCAGAACGGATCCAACGAATTTGTTTAGTAAATTTAGTTTTTACCATGGAGAAGCAATTAATGATAAAATGATTTACATTAGCTTTCGAAGACTTTAAATAAAGCCACATGCTACAAGAATAATCATCAACCACAGTTAGAAAAAAGCGTGCCCCTGATAAAGAGGTTGTCCGATATGGGCCCCAAACATCCAAATGAATTAAATCAAAACATGAAATAGTAGAAATTGTACTAGAAGGAAATGGCAAACAAGATTGTTTCGCAAGTGGGCACACAGTGCAAGGAAAATTATTAGAAAATGATATGTTATTATCTAAGGATTGCAAATGATGAAGATAAGATGAACCCGGATGTCCCAACTGCTAGTGTCAGAGGTCAAAGTGTGCGCTTGGTATGGTGGTGCATGTCAAAGAACTAGGTTGGGGTATGGTAGTATAGACCACCGTGCCGCTTACCCGTTGCTAAAGTCCTCATCGAGATTGGGTCTTGAAAAAGGCAAGCATAAGAGGAAAATTTAATATTGAGAGAAGTAGCAGTAGTAAGTTTACTAATTGAAAGTAGATTAAATCGAAATTGGGGAATGAATAAAACATAATCAAGTGTTACATCTGGCATTAGAGAAATCTGCACAAGTTGTTGAGCAAGAACCATAGTCCCATCAAGAAGAGACACATGGTTGGAAGTTATATTATCATAAAATTCAGAAACTATAGCTGCATCACAAGATATATAATCCATCGCACTAAAGTCTAGGATCTGGGATGAAGTGGAATTTAAACAAATGGAAGTACCTGCTAAATTCACCAGAGGGTGAGAAGAAGGTGCGGTATTACCAGCTGGAAGTAAATGAAGGAGTTGTTCTATTTGTGCAGCAGTAAGGGTCGGTGGAGAGGGGGAAATCAATAGTGGCAACTCCAGCAACAGTCGGAGAACCAGTTAGGTGTGAACATCGTTGGCAGCCAAAATTATTGGTGGGGCGCTTGTTACGGTCATTGCACCATTCCGAATATCACTGTTTCTTAAAACATTTGCCTTCAAGATCCATCCCTTCCACAATGAGTACAATGTAAAATGGGTTTGGAAGAACCCGTAGGCAGAGAAGTGCGAGCATCATCAAGACGAAGCGCGGCCATGGCAGCAAGAT
Organism: Syzygium jambos; assembly: GCA_031216235.1. Taxonomy (NCBI): domain Eukaryota; kingdom Viridiplantae; phylum Streptophyta; class Magnoliopsida; order Myrtales; family Myrtaceae; genus Syzygium; species Syzygium jambos. The sequence goes on along the minus strand of CM062221.1, from coordinate 21,463,571 downwards.
CGGGAATAACAATGTGACTGTCCTGAACAATGTGTTGTCGTTCCTCTTGTAATAGTAAGGCATATGCTCCGTTGACAATAGGTAGTGGATCCATAAGGATGATCTGACTCCGAATCGCTGCATAAGATTCATTAAGGCTTTGGAGAAAATCTAAATCAGTTTCAAAAAATTGTAGCAAGGTCAACATTGCTCCACAATTGCAAGTTGGCAAGGCTTGGTACGACAACTGTTCATCTCGATAGGCTTTAATTACAGTGTAATAGGCAAATAACAAGCTGTACCTTGTTGGTGTGTAGATAAAGCCCTACAGATCTCAAAAATCCGAGGAGCGTTGTGAGGGGAAAAGCACTCGCGAAGATCATTCCAGGCATCATTTGCCAAGAAATGCCAAAGAATGCTATGTAAGATCGTTGGTACAGTAGAATGAATTAACCAAGACCTCACCATGCTATTGCAACGTATCCATAAGGGATAAGCCGAAGAGGTTGAAGCAGGACGCGGCAAGGACCCATCAACAAAGCACAGTATATTATTTGCCACAAGGGCCATGAGCATGGCATGATGCCATGTTAAATAATTGTCACCATCTAAAGGAGGAGAGACTAAAGGGGAATTCGGATGATCACTTGAGTGAAGAAAATATGAAGAAGTTACATTGATCTTGGAAGAAACAATGGAAGTGTTTTGATCGGCCATGAATAAGAAATTACACTGGGATCGATATTTGCTCTGATACCATGAAAAAGGACACAAAATGAAAGATCCCCCAATATGAACCAATTCAATTTCTTGTATTCTTTTTTTTTTTTGGTCAAAATAGAGATATCATTTCATTAAACCCAAGTCGACCTACAAGATGCAGGATTTCTTGAAGAGGAGACGGGGGGTTAGAAACCTAGTTTAGGGGAAGGTCTTACACCTTGACGCGTTTACAACCCAATCTACTAGTCTATTTGAGTCACGAGTGCAAAGGACCAATTCTAGACTCTAAAACAAAAAAACCAAGAGGCCAATTCAATCGGTGATAAGTGGCTCAACATCCCAAGAACAGAGGAAAGAATCTTTCAGACAGCTTATCAAAGTTGAACAGCCAGACTCCAGCGTTAATTTTAGATGAGGCCGATAAGCAAATTGTTGGAGAGCATAGAGACTGGTAAGGGCCTTGGCTTAAAGGGTGGAAGATGCTCGAACTAGTCGCGCGAGGCCTTCCATCAATCTTCCTTCTGAATCACGGCATACGGATGCAATTGCCCCTTCCGTGATCCCTAAGAGGTGAGATCCATCGATATTTACCTTCAGCAAACTAAGGTCTGGTGGTCTCCATCTCGACTATAAGTTCAGCGATACTGCTTCGCGCTTTAAGTTGCTTCTATTCCACTTTACGTAATTACAAGCATGTCTAGAGCGGAGTCGATTATGATGATTGGGTCCGGCTGCTCGTGATAATTATGTGCTAGCCAGATTTTCCAGAGGGTAAATGCAATGATCTTGAATGGTATGTTCTTTTGGGTCATACTATTGTAGTTTAGCAACCACTCCTCAAATCTAATGACTTGTTTGTGAGAAAGTGGATGTTGAATTTAGGATTTGACCAAACTTGCTTTGTCTTGTCACATAGGAGGAATAGATGCATGACTGTCACAGGCTTCTTTCCACACAAGGAGCAAAATGGCTCAAATAATACCCTTCTCTTGAACAAGTTTACCCTTATAGGTAATGCATCTTGGCAGACGCTCCATAGGAAAAGTCTGACTTTTGGAAGTGTTTTAGGCTCCAAATTTTGCTCCAGAGAGCATTAGGGGTTTGGTAGGAAGAAGAGGGCTGCCCAAAGCCATGTATGGTCTCATTCTTTCGTAGCTCATTGTATCCGCTTTTGACAAAATAACAACTGAACTGATTTGGTGACCACACTAGTGAGTCTTCCTTCGGGGTAGATGGTAGTGGAGTATCTAAGATTTCATTCACAACTTCTTCATCGAACTAGTTGTGTCAAAGTTGCTCATTCCATAGAGGTTCCATTGGGGCGATCAATTCTGCTACCATGTTGGGTTCATGTTGTTTTTTTGGTCCTCCTAATTCGCCCCTTTCTAGCCATCTATCTTCCCCAATTCTAATATGCTGCCCATTACCCACTTTCCACCTCACCTCCTTTGAAATGGCATCTCTTCCCATAAGAATGCTCTGCCAGCCCCACGATGGACAAGAACCCTTAGCTGCATGCTAGAAATCGATATTTGGAAAGTAACATCCTTTTAGAACTTTGCACCATAATGCATCTGAAGTTTGAGAGACTCTCTAAGTTTGTTTTCCTAGCATCGCTTTGTTAAACATGATGAGGTCTTTGAAGCCCAAACCTATTTCTTATATTCTAAATGCACATATACATACATCATTTACAATTATATTTCCTAAATCTACTCATATTGATATATAAGTACAACCGATAAATTGAATAAAACAACTCATGGGATAGGAATGCCATGGTAGCATATGATCATGCTAAGGATATGATCACGCTAAGAGTAGGGTCAAGGTTCTAAAAATTAAGGAACCTATTTTGATGGGTAGGTTTAAGATTATAGGTAGAACCTGGAACCTAGAATGTGAAACCTTAAACAAGTTTTTTGTATTTTTTCTTGGTCTATGTCTTCATTTGATTATGTAGTGTTCCATGGTGTTAGATGATGAGTGTATAATCTGGAACTACTAATTTGAGCTTTCATTTTATGACTTTTTAATGTTTCAAATTCTTCATGTATCTAAATATAAATTATGGTCAATGGATTGTAGCAGCAAGTGGTGCTCATTAAATATGATGATTCACTTCAATTGGTCAATTAATAATACAAGTGGAACTTGGGCAAACTTTGTAATCGATCTTAGAACCTGTGACAAGGTAAGTTCCAGATTTCAAGGCACGTAAGGTAAATTCTAGGTTCTAAAAAATAAGGAACCCGTTCCCATAAATAGGTTCTAGGTAGAACCTATACGGAACTTGGAACCATTCATCCTTAATGACACAAATAGTCCTTGAACTTTGGTCCGATGTGTAACGTGATATATGAATTTTTAATTTGTTCAATGTGGTTCTTGAACTTTATCTCGATGTGCATTGTGGTCCTTGAATTTTTAATTTGTTTAATATAGTTCGTAGACTTTTGTTACATATTAATGTTGTTCGTAAACTATATGAAAATGTTTAACGCTATCTTTCAATTAATTCAAGTTCAGGGACAACATTGAACGTTTTGATATAGTCCATTGAACATGTACCAAAAATCCAGAAAACATATTGATCAAATTAAAAGTTCATGAATGACATAGCATATTAGGTTAAAATTCTAGAATAATATAAAATAAATTAAAAGTTTAGGGACCACATTATACATTGAGTCAAAGTTCATGAACAATTTTGTCATTTTGCCTTTAAGTAATTCGCTTTTGATACATTTTCATAAAATAGTTTTAATATGAACTAACATTTGAAATGAAAAAAAAACGATGAAAAAAGAAAGGCTGCAAGTGTTGCTAGAGCCGTTTGGAGTTGCGCGACCCTAGCCAAGGAGACACCGAGGTAGCTCGATCCAAGGTAAGATAGATCTTGCAAGGACAAAGCTTGCCATTGTTGAGTGACCCTCGGCAAAGAGACCCTCGGCAAAGTAGATACGAAGCCTGGTGATGTCGGCCAGAGGCCGCGAGACCACGACAAGGCTCGTCAAGGTGGAGCGACTCCAGCTGAAGCGGCGTAAGGTTGCTCGACCCCACAGGGAGACAAATCTCGTGCGGGGCGAAGCTTGCCAACGTCAAATGACCCTCGACAAAGCATTGCCTGCGCGGGGTGAGTGTCGACTGAGCTTTGCCAATGTCTGCTGTCCCTCAGCGAAGCTATATCGGCGAGTCCCTTTACCTCCTTCACGAAGCCTCTCACCCAAACTTTTTCCAAGCAGCAGCGATAAAACAAGAATTACAATACATTAGCAAGGGTAAGATTGGAAGGAAAAAAAAAATCATTAAACTCACGAAAATGGCATTCTGAAAATGCTGAAAAGACAAAGTCGGGGAAGCTTGCCTTGAGCTTTGAGTATTTTCAAAATTCAACTTTTCGCCAAAGGCTTTTGAAATTGTATTACCGAATACAAAAATCTTGGCTCTAAGGGCTTTAAAGGGCCAAAGCTACTCGGAAATGCTGCGCCAAATGCAGCCAGACAAACAAACTTCACTCGAGAGTGGTGAACTCTTTGCCAATGTTGATGTCATCTTAGGACAAATCATTCCAATAACAAAATGGGCACGAGCTCTTTTTGCTATGGCCTCACTTCTGAGTTATGACTACGAATTTATAGTTACATAAATTTTTATCCATTATTCACTTTCCACCTTCAACTTCTTTGATAATTAAAAATTGTGACTGCAGCTCTCTCTATTAAACGTCCCTCGTCTTCTTATGAGTTCGAATTTGATTCATATCTGAATTTCGTCTGATTTATGCATAATAATGATGTATTTGTTTTGCTAAAAATTTCATGATAAATGAAAATATTTTCCTTGAAAATCATTTCAAGGAAAATGGTTAGTTTTTATTTATTTAATGATTCAGGAAAAGTATTTTTTTTTACCCAAATTGTAAGTCATTTTTCCCCAATTTAAGCTTGCTGTTTTCAACTCATGAAAGACGTTTTCCGTAAATTGATTAGTTTTCAATTATCAAAATACCACAAAATTCGAAAAACGATTTCTTGAAAATAGTTTTTCTTTAAACAAATAGACTATAAAGTAGCATGTGCATTTCATGGGTTATTATCTAATAGAGCAGCTAATTTTGGTGTGAAAATAGCGGGAGCCATATTCTACGTCTTTCATCTTCGTCTGGGCTATACTTGCTTAGACCCAATCCATATCCACCATGAATGGATCAAATTATAATTATTTGATTGGGTGACCCACAAAGCATTTTCTAAATTAATTCATATATCAGTATTTATAAATACAATTTCATGGTGGAATCTAATCAGACAACCTTTACAGCCACGAGGAGATGGACAAGTACGAGATAATCATGTTCTATTATTTTTCTTTTGTGTTAACTTTTGCCATAAGATATTATGAGAGGTCAAGTAACACGGCACACATGTTTCAAATACGTGTGAAAACATTTGTACTTTTATGCACATTAAATAATCAAGATCTTTCAAGGGCATGTTCTTGCCAACAATTCCAGGAGCATCTCATACAACCTCTACTCAATCCTTGCTTAACCCTCCTCTAATGCCAACTAAATTATTGCAAGATTACTTGATTAGGAACTAAACAACGTGCCACAACGAACGAAACCCTAACCATTAATCAGACCCGCATCGGAAATAATCAAAAGCTATTAGACTTTTTTCGGGTAATGCTCCATTAAAGAGTAGTGGGAATCATTCCTCTTCTCTGCTTAAATAAAGAAAAAGAATTGATTTGATTAATCGATGTGATTACAGCAAGAAATCATTAACTTAATTGATGTGAAAAACACATGTATAAATGTAGCCAAAGATTTCCATCTTCTGATTTTCAAAGAACGCATTGAACTTTCGCATATCTTATGGAATGCTGAAGAAGACTGTAAAATATTTCAGAAGAAAAAGAAGTGTGTCCCTGAAGACAGGTAGAACATCACTTTCTCTTGAAAGAAAATAATAGTATGGATTAAAGTTACTCTATAGATTAGTATATAGAGCGATATGGTCGATTATGAGTGGGTCTTTTAATAGGTAGACGATATGCAATATCCAATAAAAATTCTACCAGAGACTTATTTAAAAAAAATTAGTTAATTAGTTTTAATATATCTAAAATTTAGGAAAATTAAGAACATTATGTGTGTGTCTATATATATATATTATGAAAAAAGCCTCCTATATAAGAGGTTAAACTGCTTCGTCTAGGACTCCATACGGACCTCGGCATCTCTTGGACGTAAAACACATAGAGGACATTCCCTTTTTCTGGGAAAGACAAAAATACATGGGGAATTAGGAAGAGCAAAGTGTGCAATTGTCGATATGTTAAAATAAAGAACGCAATCTAGTTGTCCATCACATTAATGGACAGGCGCAAACAACTCCTTTTGGTTGAAAACAACCCATGATTTGATGAGGTTGCCAGTGTAACCACCAACCAAGATCCAAATCAGGCCCCCGGTCACATTTGTAACCTTGGCCAACTTCTTTGGACTGCTCTTCTTCTAACTTTATCGATTTATGTCTTATCATTTTTCCCTTGATCTCCCTGTCTTCTCATGATTATTCCATTATTTTGGAATATTGCAAAGCTCAGAACTTTCGAAAGACAGTGAAAAGGGGGGCTTCATTTACTGCATTTTTTGTTAGCGCTTTACTAACGAGGAATATTATGTCACTCTTACCAAAGTATTCAATTTTTGAATCACCTACGTCTAATTAATTTTTCTAATAATGTTTTTGGCCTCTACTTACTATCACCCCGGTAGAGGAAAATATTCCGGCAGAAAGAAAATAGAACTAGCTAGTATCAAACACTCGTGATCAATCGATGAAATGACCACGAAAAAAATGAAAATAGAGATTTAAAAAAGGTTAAAATATAGGTTTGATCAAAAGAAAGGGCAGTCCATTCCTGATAATTATGTTGCTAAAATAATTAATATTATAGTATTTTGCATGTGAAATCAATCGAGTCCAATACGGAATCTAAGGGGCAGGGATGAAAAGTAAAGCACCCAGAAGAAATGTGCTTTTTCGCAGGTGTATTTTACCAAGTGATTGTGGTGCTTTTCATGAAAGACAATTCCAGAATATGTATTATTCTATTGTTGGAATAATAGAGGAAACATACCAATATACATGTATAAGCCATGTGGAGCAAATATCAATTTCTAGAAGCATATAAGTCAGAGGAAAGAAAATAAATTTGCTGATCTAAACTAGGCTCTTACATTACTTTTTGCAAAATGTTAAATTCGTTCCATCGAATAACTATGGCCCTGAATTTGTACTCCAAATTTCGCGAAATTCTCAAGAATGAAAACGATTCTAAATAAGTTACATTGTCTGTAAGCTCTAAATATCATGATTGCTAAACTTTCGTAAACCGACTATGGACCTAATGTAAATGCAATTAACCCCCTGCAATTTTTTTCATTTTTTGATTGTCCCTTTTATTGCTTTATTCCAGTTGGTACCTGGACCTAAATATCCTCATCGATGGCTTGAGCTGTCTCAAGTTCTCCTACCCTCTACTTAAGCCAAAAAGATTCTCCCATAGCCACTATAAATACAGGAACCCCACTTCCCACATTGAACCCAAGAAAAACTTCACCAAAGAGAGACACTCCCTAGAATCACCAAATTCTCACTTTCAAGAAGAGAGTGCATAGTGATCAAAACCCATCTTCAGTGAAGCCTCATACATATGGCAGGCTACAACAAGCAGAGCAAGAACTACAACACCAATATTTCATCCCAGATCAAGAACAGCAACACCAAAAATTCTTCATCTTCATCTTCATTCTCTTTCTCAAACTTGTTCAGGCCGAGAAGATCGACGGCGAGAAGAGTGGATAACACCCACAATGATGCTCCACCTCCGAGAAAGATATGGGCGAGCGACTATGACAAAGGCAAGTACGTGGCCGAGCCTGGGATTGACCGAAAAGCTAGCGCTTTCATTGAGAAATTCCACAAGAATCGTTTCGTGGAGTACGAGCGACCTGCAATTGCCGCTGTTTAGATGAAGCGACGGCTTGTTCCGTTGATCTAAGCTTCTTTCTACGTTTGTTAACTATTCTTGTGTGCTTATTTTTGTATTGTATTTGTATGGATAGACAGATGAGAAATTGTAGTTCGATGTCGATATAAATGAATTATAATGTTTACTTACTTGTCACTGTGAGATATGGAGTTAGTTTACCATATTCTTCTTACTCAATTCTCTTCTTAGTTGATTCTACAATTTGTTGCAAACTATTCAAGACCATAACATGAAATTTGAGTACTCTAGAGAGTCATGCAAGATTTTATTCTAATCGGTATCACAAGTAAGATTGAAACGGGCCGGATAACATGAGAGTCTAAGCTGCATCATCCCGACTCCATGAAGGACTGTAATTATTTTATGGACCAGGTAAGACACAAGTAACAAATCTAGGTGGGTGGCGCAAAGTGTGTTTTTTCACAGAGAACATTCGAATTTCTTTACTGCTTTACTTGCACTACAATTTCTCTAACCCATTCAGGTGCAGTTTATACTAACGTTAGAATGTGAAATTGAAAAATCCTGAGAATAACTCCCAATTCCATAAACTCAGAGACGAATCCTGAAATGGCTTGGTGTGGTTGGTGTAATCCTTTTGCCCTTTTTGCAAAGTATGTGGTATAGCTGTTCACAACCGTGACCATTGAAATCACTATCGCTTCTACTTTTCTCTTGGTCCTCTATATATTTAATTGGTGCCATTTGATGATTTTCCCCTTCCAATCTTTGCATAGACAACAAGGGCTGTTATCTAGGGTTGAATTAATTTAGTTTCAATACATCAACGAAATTATTCTTCGAGAAACCCTTGGGAATAATCATAATATCTTATCCTTCCATTAATTCAAGTTCAGGAATTTGAACATTTTCATATAATTCAGAGACTAAGTTCAACATATACCAAAAGTCTAGGGATCACATTAAACAAATTGAAAGTTCATTGACTATATTGCATATGGGGCCAAAGTTTAGGAACCATTTGAGTCATTTTTCCTAAAAAATTTAGTTAATTAGTTTTAATATATCTAAAATATAGGAAAATTAAGTGATTATATATATATATATGGACCTAAGCAAGTCCTTAAACTGCTCCATTTGGGGTTATCCAGTTGAGTCAAATGAATCTCATGGAGGGATTCCCCTCTAACCTCCATGGGATTTAAAACGTGAATGGAGGCGTAGAGGCGGCTCCCATGCCTTGAAAAATATTAGGGCTGGAGGGCCTTTTAAAATTTTGTCCGAACTCTGGGACGTTAAACTTGAGAGTATTCCCTGAAGTGAGGTAAGAAAAAACTATTCCCTAATTAGGGTTACAAGGCATGCAAGCACCAACGCGTCAAAATAAGGAATGCATGTGTGGAGCCTGTCTTACCTGTAATGCAAACGGATAGGTCGCGAAGACTCTTGTAGGGAGGCTTGCTTCCCCTCTTTTTGGTGAGGTATCCTCGGTAACCACCACTAAGAATTCAAGAAAAGCCCCGGATTACCGAGGTACCCATTAAGAACGATTTATGTGTGTGTATATACGTACACATATATAATATATTATGAAAAAGAAACCTTGGCCGACTCTTTTTGACTACTTCCTTCTGGCTTTATCTATTTACGTCTTATCATTTTTACCTTGGTCTCCCTGGGTTCTGATGATTATTCCATTATTTTGGAATCTTGCAAGCTAAAAACTTTTGAAAGACAGTGAAAAGGGAGACGTCATTTACGGCATTTTTTTTTGTTAGTGCTTTAGCATAAGGAAGATATATTTATATCACTCTCACCAAAGTACTCATTTTTGAAGTGACTATATTTAATTAATTTTTCTAATAATGCTTTTGGCCTCTAATTATTTATTACGCCGGTAGAGGAAAATCTTCTGGCAGAAAGAAAAATAGAACTAGCTAGTATCGAACACTCGGGATCGATCGATGAGTAAACAAAGAAAAAGAACGAAAAAGTAGATTTAAAAGAACGTCAAAATAGGCTTATCAAAAGAAAGGGCAGCTATTCCAGATAATTTATGTTGCTAAAAATAATTAATATAATAGTATATTATGGAGCCTTTTCCGAAAGATATTTGCACAAATTATATTATTCCAATGTTAGCATAATAGACGGAAACAAACCAGTAAATATAAGCAATGTGGAGCAGATATCAACTTCTAGAAGAGTACCGAATTTTCCATAGGCTTCTTTAAACTTGAGATAAAAAATTATATCTTCAAATTTCGACCGAAATATCATAAAGATAAAAATAGAGTAAAGAAAAATAATAGATAGATGATCTAAACAAGGCTTAATTTTAAAGCTCGAAAAAACAAAGGGTTAACTTTTCGCACCATGTCGATATGCTTCCACTGAGTAACTGTGGTCTCCATTCGTACCCTAAAAGTTATTCTTTTAGAATAAAAAAATGAGCACAAACATGCATAAATCACATTATTGCAAAAGCTCTTAATGGCCCCATGGTAGCCAAACTTTCACAGACCGATTATGTACCGAATTTATATGGGCCTAATTTCAAAAAAAAAAAAACGCACCAACTCTACCTTGAGTGGCAATTCTGGCTCAAATTTTTTGTCTCGTAAAAAATCACCAATTTTCGTTTAACCAAAACAATTTAAAAATTTCACTTCACAGGAGCCGATCTGGGACTCGAATAAAAGTTAGTGTTTTCTATTGAGACAAGAAAAAGTTCGGATTAGAATTATCAATCAAAGTAAAGTTGGTGCTTTTTTTTGAAATTAGCACAATGTAAGTGCAATTAAAGGCCTCCCAATTTTTCTTCTATGATCGTCTTCTTTATTACCTTATTCCGGTTGGTACATGGACCTAAATATCCTCATTATTGGCTTCAGCTGTCTCAAATTCTCCTACTCTCTCCTTAGCCAAGAAGATTCTCCCTTAGCCACTATAAATACAAGAACCCCACTTCCCACATTAAACCCAAGAGAAACTTCACCAATGTGTGTTTATTTTCTCGTGAATTGCATGGATATGCAGATGAGAAATTGTAGTTCAATTTGTGGATATACATGAAAATAATTTTGAACATCACTTGTCAATGTGAGATATGAAGTTAGTTTGCCATATTCTTAAGAGTTGATGCTACAATTTGTTGCAAACTATTCAAGACCATAACACCATCAATTTGGAAACACGGAACTCAGAGTATTCTAGAGAATCATGCGAGACTTACCTTAGTGGGGCATCACGAGCAAGACTGCACGGGCCGATTAACACAAAAGTCTAAACTGCGCCGTCCCAAATCCATGAAGTACTATACCAATTTTATGGATCGGGTAAGACACAAGTAACAAAATCTAGGCATATCGCGCAAAGCTTTTTTCACCAAAAAACACATGAATAATTTCGTCACTTTCTTTCATGCATGGTGATTTCATCTAACAGGTTCAAGTGCGCGGTTATATTAACGTTATCATGTTAAATTGAAAAATATTGAGAACAACTCCCAATTCCATAAAACTCATAGACGAATCCTGAAACGGCTTAGTGGGGTTGGTGGTATTGTTTTCCCCCTTTCGCAAAGGAATATGACAGCTGTTGACAACCCTGACCCATTTGAAGTCACTATCGCTTCTACTTTTCTCGTGCTCCTCTCTATACGTTTGATTGGTGCCATTTGATGGTTTTTCCCCTTCCAATCTTTGCGTAGACAACAAGGGAAGTTATCTAGAGTCCAATTAATTTGGTTTTATTACGTCAACGAAATTATTCTTCGAGAAACCCTTGGGTTGATTACATCTAGCAGCAGGCGAGACTCACTTGAAATTGAGTGAATAATTATATACTCAAGTAAAATCGAAATGGAGCGAAAGGAGGGTATTGATTTGAACTTGAGATCCTAAACTTTGAAATTTAAATTGAAATTGAGTGAGGAACTGTTTACTTCCAAAGTTAAAGCTATTAGAGAGTACAATGCTATATATATATAACAATAGTCTCCACATGAGCTTTCCACCAAGAAAGGAATCTCTATTTAGCAATGTCGGACGGAGAAATTGTGTAATCTATATGATAATAAACCCCATATTGGATAGAGTTTAAATGAGTAGTTAGCACGCTTCATTTAAGCTTTAGAGCTGCCATTATCCCTTAAGCTTTTGCATTATTGAACTAATGTATGATGCTAGATCGCTGAGAAAAATGTCCAAAAAAATCATAAACCTATTGCACTTTGCCAATTCAATCATAAACCTTTCAAGTTTACTAATTAAATCCTAAACATTTTCACTTTTTGCCAATTGAATCCATCCGGCCAATTTTTGCCGGAAAATACTAACGTAGATGCCGGCTATCCTACGTGGTATGGCTGGCGCTGACGTAGACATTTTTTAAATAATATTTTAAAACTTTATGGATTTTTTCTTTGTTTTTTTTGGGGTTTTGGAGTTAGGGCCAGCGAGGGTGGCCAGCCAACCCTTGTTGGCTCTGGGTGAGGGTTGCCAACCCTAACTTGAAAAACGAAAAAAAAAAAGCAAACAAAAGGGAAAAAAAGAGAAAATCCATAAAAATTTTAAAATATTATTTAAAAATATCTACGTTGACTCTAGCTGTGCCACAGTAATTTCCGTCCAAAATTGACCGGATGGACTTAATTGGAAAGAAGTGGAAAGGTTTATGACTCAATTAGCAAAATTGAAATGTTTAGGATTAAATTGAGAAAAGTGCATTAGGTTTAGGACTTTTTGGATAATTTTTCCCTAAATCGCTTCAAAACAAAATAAATGTTAATTACCAACAACGAGCAAGCGCCAATGTGAAGAACTTTGAAAGGGTTCAAAGATCTAATTGAATGGAAAAAAAAGGTTTCAGACACGACATCAAATATCGGGCCAAAGTTCGGGATTATCGACATGATCGCCCTAAAAAAGGCACTTGTAATAATACTCTATGCTTGAAATGACCTATATATATCTTCTAGAATCCTCTCTTTTAACTCCACCAAGCATCTCATCTCACTTGAATCTGTGAGGTAGAAGCAACATTCTTAAAGATCCAATTTTGTAGTTATCAGCTTGATATATATCACGACAAATTTTAAATTGTTCATTCACCAAATCTTATCCACAGGTCCCACCAAACAAAACAGAAATCTTGCTAGGGATGTTGCCAGGCACTTGATGAAAAGCAGTTCTTGGTGAGGAACAAATTTTCAGATTCGTAGGTTCCAAAGTGGGTTCTAAAGTGAACAGAGATCAACACAAATATCTGGAACCCTTACCAAAAAAAAAACGCAAATATCTGGAATTATTTAAAGTTTCTTTTGGTTAGTACTTCGATTGCGAGAGATCTTTGGTGAAATGGTAGAAATTATTCTCTTTAGCTTCTACACCGCACCTGTTTATTATACTGTTTCTGCCTGGATCTGATTGAACGAATTGATCAATATCTACAAGTATCAAAACATAGAATAAGAAAAAGCTAGACACGAGCTAAGTGGGTAGGGTAAAGCTAAGGGCATCTTGAGTTCGAGTGAGGAGTCGCTTGATCATGTAGACCGCACTACGTAACGAGGACTAAGCTCGAGAACTAGTAGAAAAATAGGGTAATCATAGACATACCAAGAAATCATGCTAAATCTCGATTATAAATTGGGTTGATACCATAAAAAACGCTAAACTGACACTTCAGTAATAAATTTAACCCGAACTAATTTTTTAACTTTGAAAAACCTCAAATTAATACACCAGTGATAAATTTACCCGTATTAATTATTTGACCACCACAAACCCTAAACTAGTACACTTGTGACAAATTTACCTTCCGTTAAATTGGATTAATATCATGAAAAATCATAAATTGAAAAACATGTCACAAATAGAAGGGTAAGACCTCAAATTGTTACATTCGTCAACTGGAAAAAAGTACCAAAAAATTCCTAAACATTTTAATTGGACTAATTTAGTCCTAAACATTTTCATATTGATACTAATTCGGTCCATCCGGCCAATTTCGCTTGGAAATCACTGACATGGACGCTTGCGGTCCTATGTGGCACGATCGGCGCTGACGTGGACAAAATTTATAATACTTTTTTAGATTTTTAAAATATTTTTTTTGCTTTTTTTCTCTTTTCTTTTCTTTGTTTTTTTCTTTTATGGTACACTATTGGTCGACGAGGTCGCCGGCTATAAGTTGGTCTGGGTAAGGGCCTCCATGCAATTGCCTAGACCACGAGCGAGGGCCTTCGCACCCTCCCTTGTGGCTGATGAGGGCATGGAGGCCCTCACCGGACAACAGGTGCCTAGATCTAGGCACGGTACCCTGCCTAGACTAACGACCCTTGCTTGTGGCCGGCGATGGTCGGCTGGTGACCTCGCCAACCAACAGTGTACGGTAAAAGAAAAAAACAAAGAAAAGAAAATAGTAAAAAAGAAAAAAATTATTTAAAAAATTTGAAAAATATTATGAAATTATAAAATTTATCCACGTCAGCACCAGTCATGCCACAGGACTGTCGGCATCCACATTAACGATTTTCGGCCTAAATTGACCCAATAGACTGAGTTGGTACTAATATAAAAATGTTTAGGACTAAATTGATCAAATTAAAAAGTTTAAAACTGAATTGATATCAATGCAATAGGTTTATGACTTTTTTGGTACTTTTCCCCCGTCAACTGTCACTTGTCATCAAACTCATCAATTTAACAATAAAATTCAATGGAAACTAACAGAATGTAAATTTAACACAAGTGTATCAATTCGGGATTTTTGGTGGTCAAAAAATTAGTTTGAGGTAAATTTATTATATGTGTACCAATTTTGGGTTATTTCATGATGATAAGCCTTATAATTAAGCGACAGCAATTTAAATGTTTGAACGTTTTTAAAATGACAACAAGCAGCACCAAATCTATGAATTCCCAATTATTGAAACCCCAAATCAAAAATTTCCAAATCATATACATGTTTTGTTGAATATTCTTCTTGTTTAGGGAAAATTTCTACATTTGGATGGAGTTCGAATAAAAAAAGGGATTAATTCCGCCAAAGAGACCAAAAAAAAAATCCTAAGTCCAATCAAATCAAATCAACTCCCTCCCGCCGTACATTAATTTCCTTCCCAAGTTGTCGAGAACAAGATGTCATAAGATGCTTTATTCTACCATATCAACAAGCCAATTACAAATTACGTAACTACATGTTGGGTTCCATCATGGAAACACTCACTTCCTATCCACACTGCCCATCAATGTTGTGAATGGAATGAATCCAGATGAATATTTTTCTTTCTTGCCCAAAATTGCACAAATCTTTTCATCTTGACCCTTTTAACTTACTTCTATCATGTTGAACTCTTACTGTTTTCCTTAGCCCCAACCATAAATTTTGAAGATGGAGAAGGAGAGTGTCACTTAGCAGGTTTCATATTTATTATATGAAAAAGCTACAAGATGAGAACGATTTTCTTATTTTATTTAAAGAAACAAATCGAAGTAATAACATCCAAACAATAAGTAATATATGAAGAACTCATTTGCAAATTTTAAAATAGTGGATATTATTCTCAGGCCAAAGAAAAATATATAAAAGAAACTTAATGACTCAAAATATTTGGAAGGTAACTAGTATGCTTGTTGCAACCTTCCTTGAAATGAACTATCAAGGGAAAGCTAATGAAATACTAAGCCAAACAGTTAGTGTGGATTCTCTTAAGTCCATACTAATCGCAACTTTCGGGTTTTGATTTAATCAACTTAACATGCAATTTAATTCAATTGAGAGTCGCAACTAATCAATTATGGGTTGATTAAATATCCAAGTAAAAAGTGACAGAACATTTTACTTCCACAAAGCAAAGATTCATGGATACGGAGTTGTTTGGCAACAAAATCAATGTCATATGGTCCTAAGTTTTACATATTTACATTTTGAACCCAAGAGACATCTCGGCTTGTTTAAAAACTTGGTAAGGCCAAATTTGCTAACCAATCCGCGCATGTTTATCCTTTTCATTAAATAATATGAATGAGCGCAATAATTGCTTGTGGATTCACCTCGAGCGACGGCTAAAATATAGGACCGCATTAGATTATGATTCAAAGATCATCATCCTTGAGCCGAAAAAACACGTATGGTTTTTCATTCTTTTACATTTGTTCATCGAATTATCGGTTTTTTGTACCCCGCTCCCAAATTTACCCGGTTCTTCCATTTTTGAAACGCTTTTACCTTTGTACTGAATAATTTGTTGTTGGACGAATCAACAGAAGATCAAATCCTCTGAAATCTCTCTATTAAGAAATCATTATTCGATGTGCTTCCTTTTGCCGCAGCAGTAAGAAACTGTAACTACTCCATAAGGACTGAGAAATTCATGAAAGCTTGCAAGACATATATCATTTAAACAAACCCGAATAACAATGCAATTGGATCACTCAAGGGAGTACAGAAACAAGCTAAACGATGAACAGAAAAAGATAACCATGCAGTAATGCTTGAAAATACATAAAATATTCATAAACTATAGATGTCCAAATTATCCCTTGAGCAATCCAAGAACAAAAAACCCTATCCCCCTCTCCTCTTAAGGAAAAAAGGGATTGTTGTTTGGCCAAACCACATTCTGGGGATTGTTGATGTTGTTGATTGGCCAGACAACATTTTGGGGATTGTTGTTATTGATGATGCTGCCACCAAATGGAAGCAGCATCAGCTCATTCCCTGCGAATGGTACGTTGGGCTCTTGGGGATTCCCCAACTCCACGAACCATGGTGGCCTTTGCATGCCAGCGTTCGCTTGCACTCGCCCCCCTCCTTCAGTCTCAGCTAATCCCTCTACTGGCACATCTGGCGGTGGTGGTGGTGGTGCTGCAACTTCGCTGCCGCCACCGATCCCCAAGGCCTCTTTGAGGGTGTCGGACCTTTTGATGACGTCCTTAGCATATTGGTCGACCACCCATGAAAGGTCATGGAGATCCATCACCCTCATGCTTGGCCAAACAGGGGTGGTGCCGGTGAACGTGCTAGTCAAGACATTGAACATGATTTTGGTCACCTCCCTCTCACGGTTTTCCTTGCTATGCTTCTTGAGCTGGTCATTCGCCCTTGAGATCCGCTGCCTCAGGTAAGCCTCCTGGCTCACCATCTTCTTGCTCTGCTCCATGTCCGGCATCTCCTTGAACCTCGAGATGATGCGCTGGACGGCCATGCGGGAAGGCGGCCAGAGATCAGGCTGACGGTCGTAGGGACCGTAGACGATGGCGCATGCGTTGATGCCGCACAGGGTGCTCAGCTCGCTCACCTTCTTCATGAGGCCCTTCTTTCTCTTCTTAAATGCTGCCCTTCTCGAGGAGTCATTGGTTATGTACTCAAGCTTCACCTTCCTTCTCGTCATGGCTGAAAAAACAGAAGAGTACAAAACACAAGATGATTAGGGAAAAAAATCAAGGGAAGCACAGAAGGGAAGAATGTATAGGAAACATGGAAACCTTAGGTTGAGATTGTGGGTGTTGCTCAAAAGGGCTAGGGTCATTTAAATAGCAGTGGAGAATGTCACAGAACTAGTGATCTGGTCTGGCCATTGGCTAGGCATTAATTGCCCTTGGTCTAAAAATGGGTATGGCCAATTAAGTTGCCTTGATTGAGCTATCGCATGATTGGCTCCGCTTGCCTGGACATTCTCTGGACTTCAATGAAATGGCAGGCAAATTGGGGTGAAGGGGCTGGATTTCATGCAGATTATGAAGATTTGAGAGTGGGTAAGGTCAGGCAATTAATGGTGAGGATATAGTCAAATCTGGGGCTGGTGATGTAATTTGGGTTAGGAAGTAATGAGATTTAGGGTCCGTTTGTTTGGACGAAAACTTTCCGAAATATTACTTTCCGACTTTTCGGTGTTTGGATGACAGAAAACTAATTCATCTACGGAATATGCTTTCCATGGATTGAAAACAAGAAGCATGGATTGAGGGAAAACAAATCCTCTTTTTAGAAAAAAGGAAATCACTTTCCCTAAATATTAAATAAAAGAAAACCAACTATCTTTCTTTAAAAAGATTTTCATGAAAAATATTTTTCTAAGTTTTTAATGAAGCAAACGCACCATTAATTTGATGGTTTGTATCTAGGTTGGGCAGATTTGGATCATTGACATTGGTACAGCCCATTCTCGTTTGATAAAACTCTGCTTGGCTTTGGACTCTTTAAGTGTTACTGACTATGGGTGTGCTGGAATGTAGATGTCTCAGGGATACTGTGGTTGATCACACAATGTGTGATCATTTTTTAACTGGGTCAAAGTGTTTTATTTTTACAATCCAAAGTACGGATATAAAAACCGGATTAACTAGAAGTCTATAGAGACTCCACTAGGTTTAAATACTTTCCTTCTCCATTGTGAGTAGGAGTACAGATATTTGTCGCTGGTACACTTACTCTAGAATCTGCTACTGCGCGATTAGTGATTTCCAAGGAGACATGTCGATGCTGACATGTAGCGTAGTTGTTAATAATCATGTATATTATTGATGAGGACCTTAGCAGTAGATTGTGCGACCATGACTGCATTCACGTGACAGTTAAGATCGTGCCTGTTTTGTGTATTGTTTGATCACAAATGTTACTAAATATGCAATCATAATACCCAAAAGTATGAGTTATTAATTGAAGATTTGCAGTTACCGTTTACTAGATCTTATCGAACTCATCCATCGTCATGTATATATGCAGGTGCAGCTTTAACGGTAGATCGCATGACATTTAAGTAATATCCACGCCTCCGTTTGTCGCACACAATGGTTATAATTGTATATATTTTGTCTCATTGAGATGGCAATTATCCCTCGTATGCCAACAAATGATAAGAAGTTACTATCGGTTTACTAAATTCAAGAAATCTAGTAAGGTTGCTACAGAAAATGACAAATGATAGCTCGGTCGGAACCATTAATTATGTTAGTAAAAAAGGAAAAATCTGTCGGAATAAGGGGGATGAGAATTGTCACGTGCCGACTGATGCAAATACAGGGGAATGACATGGTTGGTCCTCTTACCATAAGGACGCGGCCTCATACACAAACCTACATAAACCTGCCATCAAAATATAAATAAATCTATAAATCTGATAAAAAAAATAAGTTGATTACAGAATTATAGTTTCTAGAATCAACAAAAAAACGTATACATATCTCATAATTCAGTTAACAACAACTATCATCAGACATATATTCAACTGTCTCATATCATACCCAAAATCTAACTGCCAAAATTCTCGTTGATACCGCTCTTGTCCTATTTATGCTAAAAAGACGAAAGATGAATGATATGAGCAATCACAACTCAATGAGTAATGCATATCTCTCTTAAGTAAATCAAACGTCCATTATGCACATTTATAAAATAATATCAAAACTCACTTATCCCAAATTTAGTATATAGTACACGTATGAGATCAGAGTGAGATTGTTGGGAAATCTCTTATGATATTCTAAAGATGACTAAATAATCAAAGGTTACTAATTGTTTAATGGTTGAGTAAACTAGGTGAAAGATGCACAAGCCGTTATGCAGATGATGTCCTAATAGGACGTTTAAAGGTTACGAGTTTTCAATCAATGGTAAACAAGGCATTGGGCGTAAATGTGTTTACAAGTTGGAAGGACCTAAGTAAAATATGACTAGGCCTAGAATGGGGAGTTCGGTTTCACGCCCTACGCCCTGATCAACCCGAGACTCGAGCGCGGAACACCCCTTTTAGAGGTCATTGTATTGCAACATCCCAGGAGGCGCCACCAACCCATTCATTTTATCTTTCAATTAAGTACATGAGGAAGCGTACTTAAACATCCAAATCACCCCAAACAACATCAACAGTATGGTAGCACGGAAAACACATACACAAAAGCACACTTGAAATATATGCATTGATAACAATCGGACGCTAGCAAAATACAAACCCGCTACTACAGGCCTTTTTCCGATTTAATCAAAAGGGTCGAGGTTAAACCTATCTCCTCTATCTACAAGGGCTATCTCAAAAAGAACACCTCGTCGACCCAAATAGTCGTCGTGTACTCCTTGTACACGATGTTGGTCCCCGGTGCTACGTACTCGACCACCTCCACGTCTTGGTCCACGGGGACATCAAAACACATTGTCCAAGTATCACACAGATGAGTATAACTCAATAAATAGAACCTCCAAACCTTGAGTAGGATGAAACATTGCCTCGGAAACATGAAGAGTAAACTCATCATTCTAGTATGCCAAAACGCAATTAAATAATCACATGCGAATACTTACCTCCCGTTGGCACATACAATTCATGCAAATAATCACATGCGAAGCCTCGCTTCCAATTGACATGCGACAGTTGCACATAGTAATCAAGAACACTTCATATCACATACCATGCACAATGCATCCACACGTGTTCCGATTATTATGACCACTCAATGCCACGACTAACACTCGCGTTGGTGGTCATTCGACATAATCGAGTATCGTCCCGCCCCATCGGGCACAGCAACGTCTCGACCTCACTTGAAGACGGCATTCAATTAAGAGCATCGTTTCGACCTTTATCGCAAATGGCAACCAAAATCCATTGGGCATTGTCCTCCGCAGTCATATGGATACGGAACCATTTATGTGATTAAGCAAGCATATCAATCACTCAAGCCAATCATTAACTTCCACTTAGGCTAATGCAAGAGTGTTTTATACTTACGCACTTAGAAAATCTAAATTCGACACACATAAAGATGTGCTAAAATAATCACACGTAAAGAAAATAGTGTATCTTTGAAATTGGGTAAATCTGGGCGGCTTTGCACAGTAACCGAAATCCCTTCAATATAAATAGTAAATGAACTCCAAAAATTCTGAATTCTGGATATGTCAGAGGAAACACATTGATAAACATTTCTTATGAATAGCTCAAAATCCAGTTCAATATGTAATTATGTGGTTTTGTCACTCAAAGTCAAATCCGAAATCTGCTCGGTAGAACAAACTACTCGATCCTTAAAATATATCTCTTTCAGTACCCAAATCACCTTAAAAAGCCTCGACATTTTTATATATCATAAACGGAAAAGTACTTAACAAATTTTATGAGCGAAGCTTGTGGAAAACAGATTTGGAAAAATTTATAAAAATTTGAAAAGACTAGAAAATCAGAGAAACAAAATTTCAAGGCAGTTTAAACATGGTTTGAAGATGAGCTTTCGTGCAACCCAAATGACCTCCAAAAATTCCAGATTTAAAATATGTTAAACTTCAAGATGTGAAGAACAACTTTTGTGAAGAACATAACTTCAGATTCGGCCACAAGAGTCTCTACAAAAATAGTAAAATGAAGAGGTACAGTAACAACAAATATGAGTTTCAAAACCAAACTTCAAAAATTCAAGCTCTAATTGATACCCATGAAACTTCAACCCACAAAACTCACTTCAAAAGGTCTAAACCAACATGTAATAGCCACTTGAACATCAAAAACACCTATGATGGAACAAGCTCAAACAAGACTAATCCAAGTTCGATGCGCATAGAATAGCGCCCAAGCCAAGGTATAGAGGAACCACTTACTAAACCATTCAAATTATGAGCGTCAACACGGCACGGATGACATGGCGGCGAGCAGTGAATGGCACAGACAGCATGGCAGTGACGGTGAGGATGGCGGCTCGGTGGCACACACAGCTTGGCGGCATGCGGTGGTGGACGGACGGCAGTGATAGTGGCTGGTGATGGTGGTGGCATGAGAGAGAGAGAGAGAGAGAGAGAGAGAGAGAGAGAGAGAGAGAGAGAGAGAGAGAAGGGAGGGAGACGAAGAGAGCAATGAGAGAATTGAGAGTGAGTGAGAATGGTAGAAATGAGAGAGTTAACCATTTAAGTGTTCTTGCAACGGAGAGAGAGAGAGAGACTAATAATTCACTTACATTCATGGCTCTAAGCTTAAGCTAGCCTAGCCTTCTTAAAATATCTCCATCAATTCTTATTAATGCAAGACAAGAGCAGATGCTAGAAGCTTAGGGGAAATCAATTCTAGAAGCTAACCAAGTGGGCCCTCTTCTCCCCTCTCGTCCAAAAGTGGCACTCAAGCTTCCCCTAACAAGACCAAATTTTGTCTCATCTCCATCAAGGCTTCCAGAACTTGCATTTAAATGGAAACTATAGGTTAATCAATCTTAGGACACCAGTCCTGCATATATTGTCTTCATGCGCAATATACTAAAAATCAATCAAGATTCAATGTGGTATGATGGGCCTTATCCCTTGATTGGCGCCTAAACGAGACTGAATAATTCCAATAATGCATAATTAATCGGTGTCGGATTGAGGACGTCACAACTCTTATCCCTTTAACAAAATTTCGTCCTTGAAATTTGCATAATTACTTAATTCCTCAAATAGATGGGGGTGTTGGCGCTTTATCATCTCTTTACTTTCCCAGGTCGCTCCCTCTGTTCCATGATATTGCCAGATAACCTTGACTAAGGGAATGACCTTATTGCATAGCACTTACTCCTTTCTATCCACGATCCGCACTAGCTTTTCCACGTACGACACTCTGTTGTCTATATTGATCTCTTTAAAACTAAGCACGTATGCTGGATCGGGCTCATACTTCCTCAGCATGGACACGTGAAACACATTATAAACCTGAGCAAGTCTAGGCGACAATGCTAATTAATAGGCCAAAATCCTTATTCGTTCCAAAATCTCGAAAAGTCCAACATACGTGGGGCTCAACTTTCCTTTCTTGCCAAAGTGTGACATTCCTCTCATAGGTGGCACTATAAGGAAGACGTAATCACCTACCTCAAATTCTAAGGATCTACACCGTTTATCCGCATAACTTTTATGACGGCTCTGTGTAGTCTTAAGTCTTTCTTTGATAATCTTGATTGCGTCTACTGACCATTGGACTAGCTCAGGACCAGTAATTCTTCTTTCTTTCACCTCATCCCAATAGACCGGAGTTCTGTAGGCACAACTGTACAATGTCTCAAATAGTGCCATTCCGATGCTATGTTGATAGCTATTGTTGTGGGCAAACTCGACAAGATGTAATTGCTCTTCCCATCCTCCTTTAAAATCCAAAACACAAGCTTGCAACATATCCTCGAGTGTCTGAGTGGTCCTCTTGGATTGACCATCTGTCTGCGAGTGATAAGTTATGCTATACTGAAGCTTCGTCCCTATGGTAGTTTGAAGACTTTTCCAAAACATTGCTATAAATTTGGGATCTCTATTTGAAGTGATAGTCACTGGTACTCCATGGAGACGAATTATTTGTTGCACATATAGCTCAGATTATATGTCCATTGCGAAATCCTTTCACACAATGATAAAATGTGTTGATTTGGTTAGTCTGTCGACTATGACCCGAATAGAATCATTATCTTATTGGTTCCTCGGTAATCCCATCACAAAGTCCATCATAATGTGCTCCCACTTCCATTCGGGGATCTCTAGCGTTCGCAGAAGTCCAACTAGTTTGCAGTGTTGACTTTAACTTGCTGGCACGTCAAGCATTTGGTTACATGTTTGGCCACATCTGTCTTCATGTCATTCCACCAGTAATATTGCCGAAGGTTCTGATACATTTTCGTGCTATCAGGGTGCATGTTGTAGTTGCTTTTATGAGCTTTTGATAGAATCTCTTCTTTGAGTTTTGCATTATTGGGTACACATAATTTCCCTTAGAATTTTAGTATTCCGTCTTCTGCCACTTGAAAATCTGGTTTCCTCTTTGCCGCACTCTCTTGCAAAATCCTTTGGATTGATGGATCTGTTGGTTGCAATGCTTTAATCTTTGTTTGCACTTTTGGTTCAATTCTGAGGGCAGCTAGAAGACTAGAAAGATGGTTTACCTCAAATTTGTAATTCGAATCTCGTACTTCTTCGAGAAGAATCTATTCTTGAACCATCAATTGTGCAATGGTTGACTTCTGACTGAACGCATCTGCTATCTTGTTGGCCTTTCTCAGATGATAATGAATGTCGCAGTCATAGTCTTTGAGAAGTTCCATTCAGCATCGTCACCTCATGTTTAACTTTTTTTGAGAAAATAAATACTTCAGATTTTGGTGGTCTGTGTATATTGTGAACCTTTCTTCTCACAAGTAATGCATCTAAATCTTCGAAGCGAAGATAATCACAGCCAATTTTAAGTTGTGAGTCGAATAATTCAGCTCGTGGGGCCTCAGCTGTCTAGACGCATAAGCCACCACTCTTCTATGTTGCTTTAATTCCTAAAAAAACAAAACATTTTAATGTTAATTGCATTTCATTTAGATATTAGGCATATTAAATTTCAATGGCACCAATTCAAGTTTTTCTAATAAAAAAATATAAAAAATTCGAAAACCGGTTGGGTTGACCCAACCCTTTCTTTTCTTCTCTTCCTTTTCTTCTCTTCTTTTCCTTTCGCATGAGCTGGCCCAGCCTAGCTCACTCCTTCTGTCCCTCCACGACCTGACCTCTCTCCCCCTCTCCTCCTTCCTCCCTTATAGTTGTCATTGGCTATCGCCTGGAACTGATGTGGAGAAAGCGCTCCACCGTGCAAAGTTAGATACTAAAGTCAATGAAGTAGAGAGCAGTTGAGAGCACTTAATAGAGAGGATAAGGGGGGAGAGGGCTAGTGGCCGGCGGCCGCTATATAAGCTGGTGAAGAGGAGAGAGAAATGATCAACCAAAGAAAGCAAAAATAGAGTAGGAGATTTTGAAAGATCAAAAGAGAAATTGAGGGTTAAAAAAGGAGTTTTGAGCGTTTGCTGGTTCTGAAGAGAAGCCAACAAACCTTGCTGTCGCCAGTAAGCCGACCGATAACACCCCCGGTCACGTCCTTGTTGACACCTAAATTTTGCCCAAATCATTTAGGGTTTTATCGCATAAAAATTAGGGTTCAATATTTTAATCCCCTAACAAAAAATATTTTCATTAAATTGCATGGCATGTAGACATTAGGCACATTTGCATTAATAGGGCCTAGTAAAAAAAAAATTCCCGAGCTTGGTTTGTCGGCCTATTCCTTTTTTCCTTTTTTTTCCTTCTTCTTTTTATTTTTGCGCGGCCCAATCCCCTTTTATTTTTCCACGAGGGCCGGCCCTCTTTCCCTCGACCCGGCCCGCGTCTGTCCATCTTCCCCCCAGTCAACCTTCTGTACGGGGAGAGGACTGGGAACAGTGGCAGACACCACACCCGCAGACCGCAGAAGCCAGAGGGGTGCGGGGGAACGCCGGCGCGATCCTCGGGTCGGGTGCAGGCCGGCCACGGCAGGCTGGCGGTGGCAGGAGCCATGCGCGCCTGCTGGCTTGCTCCGCGCCACTGGTCGCGCTTAAAAACAGAGAAAGCAAGAGAGAAAGGGGGAAGCACCGAGTGAGAGAGAGCGAGAGAGACCCGGAGAGAAAGAGAGACCCAGAGAGAGCGAGAGAGACCCGGAGAGAAAGAGAGACCCGGAGAGAGAGAGAGCGCCGGAGAGAGGGTGAGAGGTTCTTCGCCTGCGACCACCGCGCCCAAGCCGCGGCCGAAGATCCTCTGTCACGGTAGGTCCCGATCCGGGCACTCGCCGGATTTTGCTTTGATTTCGTTCGATTTGGGGTCGGTCTCCCGAGGATCTCAACTCGTGGGTGTGCGAGGTGCGCTGGTATAACCCGATCTACCGCGTTCACCCTCCATACGCCACCGCCGAGTCGGGTAGGGATTGTAGCTGTCGCCCCCGTTTCTATTTGCACTCTGTTTTGGAGGGGGGATCACTGGCCGGAGCTCGCGGCCGTCCGGCTCGCGCGAGTTCCGGCCCGTGACACCTCAAACCGAGTCCTGTCTATGCTTCTTCGTGTGTAATTTTCCGGCGAGTTTGGGCCTCGATCTAGTTGGAGAACTCTCGTTTTCGTTGTGCCCACCAACTGTGTGATGGTTTGTCTGAACCGAGCCTCTCAGGTTTGTCTGTTTTGTTGTGGGTTTTTCTTGGGGACCGGAACGCCGGGTGGTCCCGGCTGGGGGTTGGTCGCCATGGCGGCGACGCGGACATGAGCCGAGCGGCGGCCGAGCAAGGGCTCGGTCGCATGGTCGAAAGCCCCGACCGCGGAGGTCGGGGCATGTTGTCCGACGGCCGAGCACGGGCTCGGTCGCCGGACCGGAAATCCCAGCCGTGAAGGCTGGGGCTCGAGGAAACCGGTGTCCACGCCAGCCGGCGCGTGGCGTTGGCCGGACGCACGCTCCACGTCGGAGCGGCGGCCGGCGTACAGGCAAATCCCGGGGGGCGGTGTGGCGGCCGTGAACCGGGTCAGGTGAGTCGGGTCGGGCGCTAGGGTTTTCGTGAGTCGGGTCGGTGAGTCGGGTCGGCGAGTCGGATTCGCAGGTCTGACTCGGTTTTGGGCCTTTCGCGTTTGGACCGGAATTTTGGGACTTGGGCTGAAGTGTTATTAGTTTTTTTATATATATAGCGGGCTGGGCCTTTCTTTAAAAACACTGATTTTAAAAAATTTTAACCGGGCTCAACAAATGAGCCCGGTCCGTTTACGGACCCGGGCCGGCGTGCCCGGGTCAGTCCCGGTCCGGGTCGGATGTGGAGATCCGACCCGGATCCGTTTTCTTTTATTTTAATATTGTATTATTTTAATATTTTAAAAAATTGTAAAAAAAATATATTTTTTTAAAAAAAAGAAAGAAAAAAACCCGAATTTCATTTTATTTTAATTTTTCAAAAAAAATTCAAAAAAATTCAAAAAAATTCAAAAAAATTCCAAAAAAAATTTCAAAAAAAAACTTTTAATTTTTTTTTAAAAAAATCAAAAAATCAGAAGCTTTATTTGGGTTTTGGAATTGGGTTTTCTTGCCTTACTATATGATTAGTGCCACGTTCGATCGCGCGTCGTTCGGTTCACACACTTTGAATTGCACATTTAATTTAACCTCGCATGTAGTTGATTATGCATGTCTAGGTTTGGATATTAATTGTCGTTCCCCTTAGCTTAGTTAGGAACGAAATTTTGAGACTCCCGATTAGCGAGAACATGTTAGGTGGTGAATTGAGCAAGATCAGGTACCGAAAGGGCACTAGTTTGTCAATTAGTGTAATCAAGTCCCCGTACCCACTGAATCTCTGGTTCGTGGAAGTGAGGCATTTCTCCCGTGCTTTACTTAGGTGTCTAATCGACCTATCAGAAACTGATTAGTGGCGACTCCTAGATGAAATCGATTTGTATGTTAATAACTTAAATTTAAGTCGCGAATTGGTATGGGTTTGGGAGAGCTCGAGCTAAGTTTAACTTAGTAATCCATTAGCCTAACCCCTTAGGCGGCGATGCCAATTCGGGGAGGTTGCGACAGTCCTGGCTCGAGATTGTGACTCGCTGGGGTTATTTTCGCGACGTCCCAAGCACGTTGCCGTCCCGTTCATTTTTATCTTTCGTTACGTCCATGCGGAAGCATATTCCATCCCCGTACAAACAGAACAACTTTGGGATTAGGCAAAACATCACACAACACACTTATATTTACATGATAGCTTCATTTTACATGGTTGCCATATTTACAAGCCTTTCCTATATATGGGCCATTATTCGCACGCATATCTGTTACTACCTATTTTGATCGCACAGCCGGAGTACACCTAACTCCGCTATTGTGGACATCCACAAAAAGCTCCAAAAAGGGTCCTCAAAAAGGTGTTGCTCCTTCCATGCTAGGCCAGCCGCCTAGGCATCGTTCGTGGCATCCCCGGGTGCAGGACTGTCAACTCCCCCGAAAAGCCCGTTGAATTGATGAAGGGGGCCAAACAAGCCACCCTTGATTCATATGTACCATGCCACATAAATGTGAGGAATGAGATTGTCTAGGCCCTCATCTACCATAACACTAGAGGAGACTTTATGCTAGGCTCGATCCTCTTCCACATTGACGACGTCGATCACATCAACTACTAGCTCGATTGGGGTGCCGAAACGAACCAGTGGGGACGCCATCCTACAAATCTGAAGAAAACAATGGGGAGTGAGTCATGAACTCAATAAGTAAATTCACTAATTTCAAGTTAGGAGGAAGTAATCGCTGTCGAGCATGCATGCAACCTTTACCACCCGAGTGTCAATGACACATTAATAGCAAAGTCGTGCCTTACCTTAACTTTGTACAATATGTAGTTCACAATTACTATATTCATGTTCAACACATATTTCAAATATGGTGCATGCGTAAACAAGCATTAACACACGTTATCTCGATCATGTGAGAACAAGCAAACAGGATCTTATTTATTCTTAATCAAAATCTATCGATTCTTCCAAAATCCATCGGGCATCCGGAATTCACAAGGCATCCGAAATCCATTGGGCAACGTCCCGAAATCCATCGGTGACGGCTTTGGTTCCTCATGTGTCCATGCAACAAACATCAAGCAATCCGGTTTCTGATCTTATTATCATTAGTCCATGCAAACAAAAGGACCCGAAGGCGCGAGTGCTAGAGTAACTCATGGACAATATTCCGTAATTCTCTAGTATTTCGGCCACGGTCTAGGGCCCATGACTTGATTCGACGCGCCAAGCGTCGAACAAAACCATACTTGGCTCGAATCCTATACGCCTCAATATCTAACATTTACCAAGCAAGGTCCGGTCCATAACTCCATAACGTGCGTACAAGACATATATTCCCTTTTTTGTAGCCGAATCATGTTTCGAATCATGATTATATTTTACAAACGACAAAACCATCAAACAAACATCAAGCAAGTCTCTATAACATATCAGGTAAAAACACAAGTCAACAACGAATCTTAACATCATATCTTGAGATTAGGGAATATACTTACTACAACTAGATAAAAGGGCAAGAACTTAGAGGGGCCGAATGAGAAAAAGTGGATGTGAGGAAGCGGTTGGCTGAAGGAGGTGTGAACGTAAGAGAGTGGAGTAGGCGTGAAGGAAAAGAAGGTCAAGTGGGGTCATACTTCTATTATAGCAAGACCTACTAAAGTTAATAATAGAGAGGGGTCAAAAGTCTTAAGTAATGATTGTGGTGGCCTTAGAAGTCTTGGCAATGATTAAGCTTCTTTCACAAGCCTTCAATTTGGACAAAGTGTTCTCAAACTTGGTTTCCAAGTTTCTAAGTAGGGTAATCATGCCTATTAGGCTAAGACTTTCAAGACAAATCTCCATTATTGATTTCATATTAGCTTGACTCCATTGGCCCTTGTTTTCCACGTAAAAGGCTCCTTGGGCGTGTAATCTTTGTCTTCACCTTGAAGACACTCCATATTGTGGTGGTGAGTCATGTCTTCCATTATTGGTCAAGGGGGCACCTAAGCTTGATCTCTATTATTGGCCATCTTGTAAGATAAGCCTTCATCATTGGCCATCTTGCAAGATAAGTTGCTAACAAAGCTATTGACTTGACTAATTCAACTTGTCTTCTTACACAACAAACTGTAGGCGTGTGGCTTGTTTCTCACTATCTAAGAACATTAAATCATTAGCACAAATTACCTATGCCAATGACATACCCTCTTATTGGACACTAAATTTTAAAAATCCTTATTACATCATTTAAGAGGCGAATCAAGGCAAACGAGAGTTTACGTGTCCATTCGCGATCGACTATCCCATTCTGACTGAGGTTCGGGGTTGAAGGATGCCTGAGCATGACCGGGTGTAGCCAAATCAAAGATTGGGCTAGATGGCACATGGCCGAATCAACCGGGCTGACCAGGTGTAAGGCATGTTCGACTAAGCCTGATCGAGCACAAGGCCGGGTATATGGCTGGGCTATACGGGCATAAGGCAGAGCTGCACAGATGCAGGGTCGGGCATATGGTCGGGCATATGTGTCGCGCGTAGGAACTGGCAAACGGCCGAGCGAAGGGCTTAACTTGTGGCCAAGCTTGATTGGCACTGGACAACACACTGTCGAGTACAGGGCCTAGCTCGTGGCTGGTATTGATCGGTCACAAGAACTGAGCACACGGCAAAGCACAGTGGCTTGCACATGGTTGGGCACGGGGCCGGGTTGATTGGCACAGGACTGGTCTACAACTAGCACAAGGCCTGGCCTGCGTCCAAGTGGCAAGGCTCCTAACCTGGTCCATGACCCATCCATGGCCTATCTTGACTCATCACAACAATCCATGATCAATTCATAAACGGTTCATGCTTGATCATCAACGATCCATGGTCGATCCTCAGTTGTTATGTAGTCACGTGGAATCGATTCGTGACCAACGCACTGTCGCGCGAAATCAGTCCATGGTTGCTCGCGATCGATGCATAGCCAAGCAGAATCACTCACGATTGACGCATGCCCATGCGGCATCGATCCATGACCGTTCGTCAATCGACTTAGTGTGTGATCGTTCCACTGCCGACCCTTATGATCGAGCGGTCAACCCATGGTTAAGTCACTCTAATCGACTTGCATGATTGGGGACTTGTTTCACTACCGATCCCTTGGTTGATCCATGCACGATACTTCGATCGGATCAAGATTGATCCCTTAGTTACCCATTTGACCAAACTGATTGGTCCATGCCGACTCTTAGATCGGTCCGCATACCGATTCCTTAGCCATTTCCCTTGATCGATTCGGGTCCGAACCGTGGATGTCACATTTCTCTCCCTTTAAGAAAATTTCGTCCTCGAAATTTAAATACATACATGATTTCTCAAATAAATGTGGGTATTGACGCTTCATTATTTCCTCACTTTCTTACATCGCTTCCTCTATTTCATGGTGTTGCCATAGGACCTTTACTAAAGGAATAGCCCGATTCCTTAACACTTGCTCTTTCTTGTCCACAATCCACATCAGCTCTTTCGTATAAGATACTTTACTGTCTATTTCGACCTCTTCAAAATTTAGCATGTGTGCTAGATCGGACCTATATTTTCTCAACATTGATACATGAAATACATGATGTACCTAAGCAAGTTTCGATGGCAACGCTAGTCGATAGGCCAAGTTTCGAAGTTTCGGTGGCAATGTTAGCCAATCATGTCGTGGCGTGGGTCCGCCGGCCAAGCTCCGACCGACGTTTGGGCTTAAAAAACCTCGATCGGAGCTCGACCGATGGCCACTATGGTTGGCCAGACGAGAGCCACCTCAGCCCCAGGTGCCGAGGTAGCCGAGGCTAATGGCCGGGCGAGATGGCCAGCCAATTGCTTGATCTTGACCATTCGACATTCTCACGTGCTTGTGCATACGAGAGCTAGCCCAAACCCGGCCTATAGACCCAATCGAACTGATATGCACGCCATTTAGGACGGGTTTAATCCAGTCGAATCGACCCTATTTTGTCTTGTTTCACCAGACTGGGCCCTAACCGGGTCCGATTCTGTTTAGGACTCGAGTTGACCCCCAACTTGGTTCGTATCTAGAGATCTGACCCAGGTCAACGCATTCGAGTAAGGTTCGTTGACCTTACCAATGAACAGTCAAGATAAACATGCATCCTAGGGTTCTAATCCTAACTAGAGTGACGGAATTCAACACATGACAATTTATGCAATTATATACTAATTAGAAAGAACATGCATAATAATAATAATAATACAACAATAGTAAAAATAACATCCAAAATCCTACTATATAGCCCTATAGGCTTATTCGATTTAGACATAATTATTGATCAAATAATTTACATAATTTAGAAAATTATTCAAAAATACTAATTTCTAAACTATTTCCTAATTATATAAAAAAGTTTAATATTTTATTTTTAAAATTTTTTAAAAAAATAATTAGTATTATTTAACCCTATACGGAAGGTCCATTGACCTTTCGTATAATTAGCCCCATAGGCCACTTGACGCCATCGCCGGCGTCGAGCAGCGCTCACCGGCTTTTGGCAACCCTCGCCAGCCCTTGCTCTTGCCTTCTCCCACCCAGCCTAGGCGAGGCCATCCTCACCTGACTCCGGCGAGAGCCACCATCGCCCTCGTCGGAATTGGCGAGAGTTGCCCTCGCTGGATTTGGCGAGGGCGGCTCTCGTCCATCTAGGTGAGGGCGACCCTCGTCAGACGCCGGCAAGGGTGGCCCTTACCTAAGGCTGACAACTTCCGTCGGCTAGGTCGCCGGCCAGACGCAGTGATGGCTGGGGAGGGAGAAGAAAAAAGATAAAAGATAAAAGAAAAAAGAAAAGAAAAGTAATATATATATGTATATATATACACTCAAAATTTTTTTGACTAAAATACCTCTTCTCCGATGCCGGAATAGTCACCAGGTGGCCAAAGCTATGGCTACTTCAGGCCCTTATTTGAGACGATTTGACCATTTCATGCCCTTATTAAAGATAATGTTCACTTCATGTCCTTATTTGAGAAAATGACTCCACTTCGGGCTCATTTTTGGAATTTCCCCTATTTTTTGAATTGAATAGGATGAAAGGTGTGGCATCCACGATTTGGACTCCGAATTGACCAAGGAATTGGTGTGCGGACCGAACCGAGGGTCGATCACAGATTAGTGGGCATGGTCAAAATGACTAATTGAAGGATTAGCCAAGTGATCAGCCGTGAAACAACTCCCCAATCACGCAAGTTGATTATAGTGATTCAACCATGGATTGATCACTCGACCATAAGAGTGGTCAGCAGTGAGATGATCCCAGACAGCCATGGATTGATCCCGCGTGGACATGAGTCGATCGCGGGTGATTCCACTAGGCTATGCATCGGTCACGGGCAACCATTGACCGATCCTATCATGTTTGATTCCACGTGACTACATGACAATCAAGGATCGATCATGGATCTTTGATGCTCGAACATAGACCGATCGCAAATCGGCCATGGATTGTTGCGTTGAGTTGGGTAGGTCATGCGCTAGGCCAAAAGCCTTGTGGCTTGGTCGCGGACCAGGCTTTGTGCCAGCCATGCAAGCTAAGTTTTGTGCCCGGCCATGGATCGGCCATGGATCAGCCAAGCCACAAGCCGACCCCGTGCCCAGCCGTGTGCCAGTTAGCATGCCTGGTGCTTATGGCAGGTCATGTGCCCATTAATTCTAGCCTAGACCTAGCCTTGTGTCGATCAGACTTAGCCACGGACCATGCATTATGCCCGATTGTGTACCGACGCAAGTGTTGGCCCATGTATCGGCTCCTCGCTCGTGTGGCTCAGCCATGTGCTCGACACACCAACTGTTTGGCTCGGCATTATGCCTATTCAGCTGGCCTTGTACCGTCCATTAGGCTTAGTGCTCGTGCGACCTGGCTTTGTACCCAGCACTGCGCCCGTGCGGCCCGGCCATGTGCCAAGCCCTATGCCCGGTCAAGCCCAATTGAACAGGCTGTGTGCCTAGTCAGTCCGGCTGGTCCGGCGTTGCACTGTTCAACCCGAACTTTGGTTTGGTTATGTTAGGTCATGCTTGGATATATTTCTACACCAAATCTCGATTCGAATAGAATGATCAATCGTTTTTGGACACATTAAATTCCCATTTACTTAGCTCACTTTTGCTAATATCATAATAAGTTTTGAATGATGTGCTTAATGAAAAATGTGAGTCATGAGTTAGTTGTCCTTAGTGAATTATTAAGTATTCTTGAAGGGCAAGAAGTATCACACGCCCAAACTTAGGAAACGAGAAGCCAAATAGACCAAGTTAACCTTAAGTCAATAATTGGAGGCTAATCATTTGTGAAGATATTATCTTCTAAGTTGTCTCTAGCAAATTATTGAGGTGTTCTTGAGAATTCTAGAGGGACAAGATAAGCCACACGCCCAAGGAACTTAGAGAACAATACAAAGAGGAGACCAAGTCAGTAAAAATTATTGGAGGGCCATCATTAGAAGCTTAGGTGTCCTCTTGGCAATTAATGCATGAGATGATTCACATACTCTAAACTTAGGGTATAATGATCCTAATAAGAGACTTGGAAAACAAGTAGGATACTTGTTAGACAATTGAGTCAACAATGATTAAACCTAGGATTTTGCAAGATTTCCCCTTCATTATTAGGTGCCAACTTGATGTAAATAATTGGTCAATTTAGCAAGATCATCATTAGAGCTTGGGCTATGAATAGAAGGGTCGTCATTCCATTCTCTTCTTTCTTTCAACCTTACATGCCCTTTCTCGCCTTATCACTTTCTCGGCCACTCTCTAATCCGCCCCTTCACCATCACCGAACACCCCCTTTAGAATCACTTCTTGACATTAGTAGTAAGTGAATTCCCTACTCCTTGGTTAGGATGTTGTGTTGCGTAGTTGGGCTTGAGTAATGACCTTGTCTATAGTGATTTATGCTTATATGAGTGTTGTTTGTTCTTGCATCGTGGCCGTGAGTCAAAGCACAACCAAGTCACGAAAAAGGGTATCGTATGGTCTTGTACCCATGTTATTGCGTGACGAATCGAGTTTGGTTTAGTTGCGGGTATATGTTAAGGCACATAAACCTAGGCCAAGCTCGACTCCAAACCGACATTCGGCATGGTGGAACGAGCCACGAGCCTCAAACCGCACTCGGCATGTTAGGTATATGTCTTATAGGTCATAAAGTATATGAGCACGCCACATCTTCGGGCCTTGAATGCATGGAATAACATTAATAAGATAGGAACCAGATTGTTTGATGCTTGTTGCATAATCACACAAAGGACTAAAAATCGTCATCAATGGATTTCGGGACGTTGCCTGATGGATTTTGGATGTCCAATGAATTTCGGATGCCCGGTGGATTCCGGATGCCCGATGGATTTTGAATGCTCAGTAAATTTTGAAAGAACCAATGGATTTCGATTAAGAAACAATGAATCCTATGTGCTAATCTTTATATGCAACGTTGAAATACCCTATTTGATATTCTCTTAATTGATGTGTGTGATATGATTAGTACATAGGCAAGGTAAAATGTACTCTTGCTGTTGATCTACCATCGACAAGTGAAACGGTAACAATTGATCTCTTGTTCAATGGCAAGGCTTCCTCTTAACAGAAGTTTAGTGAATTTACTTACTGATTTGTGACTCACTCATTATTATTTTCAGATTTGTAGGTATGGCTACACCACCCCCTGTTCGCCATGGACTTCCGATAGAAATGCATATGTTCATAATTGACATAATTGATGTAGGGTCTAAAGTCATGTATCGTAAATGTACTTCCACGGTTTGGGTGCCAGAGGATGCCAACAACTTAGTCCTCCACCATTATATAGCTTAGTTCATTTGGTTTGACGGAGATTTGCTTGGACCCTTTTTTGACTTTGGCGGACTACCTGGGGTCACAAATGACGACGCACCTAAGGGGACTACGGGTGGGCCGTAGGTAGCTGATCAAGCACGAGGAAGACTAACTTTTGTTTTTTGAGGAAGGAACCGCAGTAGAGGAGCTAGGACTACCCTGACCGCGCGAGTAGTATATAGGAGATGAGATAAAATCGAAATGTAAATGAACAAGGCCCGTAGTGGAATGGCTTGTAAAATATGCACGTATCATGTAAATTAAAGGTGTACTTGTAAAATATGTTTCCTATCCCACTTCGAATGTTTGTTGTTTGTTGTTGGATGTCAAGTGTAAATATTTCCGCTTTTTTTTTATCAAAAGATAAGAAGCAATGGGACGGCAATGTGCATGGGACATCACATCAATAACCTGAGCGAGGATGATCACGAATTTAGACTAAGGACGAGACCAAGAGTCACGGTCTTGGTTCGGGTCGTGACAAAAGGTACCAAAAGGGCACTAGTTATTCAACTAGTGTAATCAAGTCTCCAAATTTATTTAATCTTTGGTTCGCAGAAGTAAGACAATTCACCTATTGCCTTACTTGGATATCTAATCAATTCACTATAAACTGATTAGTAGCGACTCTTAGATAACAATCACTTACAGGTCAAAAACCTAAACCACAAATCGCAATATGGTATGGGCTTGAGAGAGCCCGAGTTTAGTCCCAGACCTAGACTTAGCGCAACCAGATTGACACCATTTTCCATTTTTTCGCGAAAAGGGCGATCGCAACAACAGCTAGTCACAACTTTCTCTTTAAAAAAATATCTAACGGTAAGTTTGGAGATTAAAAACTAGATAAGAAGATCAACTTACACCTAAGAAGATTGAATTACGAAATAGAGGAAGTTTTATATTTTGCTACATACTATAAGCGAGTTAAAGAGTGTGTTTACATTGATTGAAATCTCTTTTGAGAGGAGTACGAGCATTGTAGTAGTGCCTAAGATTGGTGATGTATCTACCATGCTTCGAATAGAAGCAAAATCAGGTTACTATTGTATCTACTCAAGGATTATTAGTGGAATCTAACCTATTGGTGGCTGTTAGTCTAGGAGGGGGGATATAGGCTTGATCTAACTCGAACTACTCTAAAGATCTGCATGTATCTATCTCTTTCCCTATGCTTATTAATTTAACTATTTGATAGAAACACTACACTTGATCGTAGTAGCTTATTCTTGCACTTATTAAACTATTTTTGAATATATCGACTTGATTCTATTTATTCCGCGAAAGTTTATCAAGTCTTATTATATAAACCTATTCACCCCCTCTAGGTTATATCTTTAGCCGTAATATACATTACTTCAACATAACCATATACGTATAAGTCATATTCCATTTATTAGTAATATCATAACAAACATCAATGGACCAATCCATTGATCAATCCCATGCTCAATATTCAACTACGATCACACTTAACACTCTATGATAAATGTGGATAAGATTTCCTCCTTAACTAGGTCTCTACCTATATTGGTCGTTGGCTCGACTCACAAAGATATTTTGAAAATAGTATGCATACTCAACCCTACCATGGGTTCAAATCCTAGCGACATGAGCTTAATCCATAAACATCATCATCTAATAATCCACAAACCTAATCCAAAATCCATTCATAAATCAAAATACAATTCACAAACCATTTTACAATTTATTTCATAAATCACATTCACAAATCAATACAAACACACATACTCTTTTGTAACACATCTTATAAATGGTTAATATAACAAAAAATCATAAACTGGTACACTTGTAACAAATTTACCTTCTATTAATTTTCGTTAAATTGTTGAGTTAGATGGTAAATAGAAGTTGACCGGTGTATCAGTTTAGGTTTTTACACTTTATTTGTCATAGGTGTACCAGTTTGTGATTTTTCGTGGTAATAATCCAATAAACAGAGAGTAAATTTATCACAAATATGCCAAATTGGAGTTTTTGGAGGTTAAAAAATTGATTTGGAATACATTTTATCGCAGGTGTACTAGTTTAGAGTTTTTGTGGCAAAAATATTAATTTGAGGGTAAATTTGTCCTAAGTGTACAGTTTGGGGTTTTTTGTGGTATTAACCCTTTTCTAATACGTTTTTTAAACTATTCGTAATTTTTTTAAAAAAATTAGTAAATGCCTTATCCAAATTTTGTGCAATAAATATGCTCTTTTGTAACTCATAATATATTGAATTCCTATCATTTTCAAAATATGAGTTTATAAATTCATAGAAGAGATAAGTACCACTTACCTAGAAATGATAAAACTAAACAATGAAGGTTAATCAAACCACTGAACATGTAATTCTATCAATTAATCGAAAAACTAAATTAAAATCAAGTCAAACACAACCTTAACTACAACTCAACTGAACTTAGCTTATTCATCAATAAATGACTTTTACGCACCATCGAAAAAGTTTGCCCAAAGTAGCTACTCATAGTTGTCTGCTACGTGTAGCTCGCCCATTGAAACTTTAGAAATTCGTTTTGATTAAACCGTAACTTGGAATCAATTTCTATCAAATCCCACGGCTCCATAACACTCTAAGCTATCATTTTATATAATATGACAGTTTAATCTATGATGATAATCTATTCTCACCTTACTAAGAAATGCCCTTTTGAATCCATTTTTATACACGCCTCTCTCGCTTGAAAGAGTTCTGTCTACCTATGGTGTAGCAATGTCTGTCTTCAAAAAACCTAGATCGATTCCCATTGCAAAACCCTACCTCTTTCCTTGTTTCCTTTTCGTAAAATCCACTACTAAGCCCTAGTTCTGTCTCTGTACTCACCCTGTGGAATCCACATTCAAACTTTAACCCCTTTCATTGCGTTTGAACCTTTCGTATACCAAAACCCACTCTTCTCGTATACCAATCTCCCTCATTTTCTCCCTAAATACCACCTGCTATCTATACTGTCTACCAACGACCCACCTGGTTCTACAGACACCAAATCTTGATATTGCCCTTAGTTTCTGTGACTCAAAGTCTTGAACACTAAGGCTCACTGTTGCCCTCATTTCTCTCTGCTTTAATTTTGATGCACCAAGGCTTGTTGCTGCCTCCATCTTCTCTGCGTTGATTTCGGGTTAAAGTGCCCATATGGAAGACTCGGAAGCTGACCCACGATTGGCCTTTCTCTGCAACAAACTGGGCAACCTTTGGTCAGTCAATGAGTTCTTCTTGGTAATACATGAAATACCCATTGCATAAGATATTTTCTCCTAAGTGTAGGGTACTTATGATCAAAGTAATCTTCCTTGGATATCATTTTTCTAGAATCCCATTAATATGGATATACTAGGCTGTAAATATCTCAATTTGTTTTTGGCAAATTCACACATTGAAAAAATAATAATTTCTTGTCATTACCAAGAAAGAACTGTTTTTTTCTTTGCTTAGTGGACAGATGTTTTGCACCTTAATTGCATTCAGAAAATGATCACTAATTAATAGATCAAATTACAATCATCAACGATCAACACACAATCAAGATGTGCAATTTCGAAATTGATCAAATAATCATGAATTTATTGACGAAAGTCCACTCGACTAAGTAGATTCGAACACTTTATAAAAAAAGACAATAGCAAGAGATTGGCAATCTTGTTTTTTGACGACTTTTAATCTAATTAGTGACATCAGAATAACTGAAATCGTCATATCAATGTGATTATTGCCTCTTGACGATCAAATCTTTCCAAACTGCCTCTTAAGATTCAGTCAACTCCATTTTGTCCAAATTTGGGTCTGTTTGTCTAAATTAAGAAAGATATAACTCTTTTCCCACTCATTTCGTTCAAAACTTTGAAAAATGGGAATCAAATCTCTTAAATTAAAAAAATTATGAAAATAAGTACATGTTTCTCTACATATTTTTGTTGGAAGAATTACCCAATTAATTTTAAATCTATTGTGCGAATGCCAATTTAGTCCTAGACTTTTCAATGTTGCTATCCTAAACTTTTGTGCGAAATTCCAATCTAATCTTTCCGACCGAACTTTGCCGAAAATTGCTGATATCGCCATTGGCATCCTTACAATATAAGTTCAGGATTGATTAGACAATTTTCCCATTTTTTATTTGTATCATAAAATTTGACATGTTTTCCTGTGTTTTGGATTAAGATGAATTTCGTAGGCTTCCTTTTCAAAAGAATTTTGCAATTGAAGGAGCGAAGTGATTTCTGATTGAAAGCATAGGGCCCATTCTAATTACCGGCACATGGATCGAAAATAGCAAAGTACAATGATTTGGGCCCAATATGAAAGCACCATCACACCACACTTACAGAGTTATTATTGCATACAACAAGCTCATGTGAGCTCAGTTTTAAGTGAGCTAACGCATCATGTGGACCCCCATCATATCTAACGTCTCACATGAACTGAATGCTTGCGATGGTAACACTACTCAGAGGCAAAAGTACAAACGAATAAGCATTGACCAATTTACAAATTACATATGGGAAAATAATTGAGTTAAATAAATGGATGTGATTCAAATAAGGAGCAAAGATCTTATTATCATAGTTTATAATTCATTTCGCGAGCAACGTCGACATCTAAACGGGAAAGAATTCCGTGTTTAGTGAAGCATTGACTTTTATTGCGTTTTGTGTAATTGATATTTTAAAGTAGATCTTATTAACAAGTGCCTCAAGAGCACTAACTAAAGCTACTAAAAAAATAGTACTCGATAGACTCGATACACTTTGGAAATTGAGCAATAATACAATTCGAAAAACTTACATGCTTCAAGTAGAGATATTTATGTTTTCAAGGTGCAACTTACGGCCCTTACAACACCCTTTAACACGTTCGTTTGATCCGAATTACGCTAAATTAAATATACTTAATAAGTACCGAAAAAAATTCTCGTAACAATAGGACATTTTGATTAATTGAGAATAATGCCAGGAAGTTGGAGAAATAGATGCTCCCCATTTACAAATCAGTTGTGTCAGCCATCAGACTTATTAAACATATTATCTTAGCTTTCAACTTTCAAAGTCACAAGACCATTAAATACTAATTGATGAGCACGAATGCAACTAGTTTTGTATAAAACACTTCCATCATCCTCATCATTGTCGTCGCCGTTGCCGCCCTTTGAGTAAGAGAGTAAAAAAATGGCATTTCAAGCTATAACAGCTAAACCCTAATCAACTTATAGATGAGAGTCCCGGTTAAAACCAATTTATTAACTTGTACTCGTCTCTATTCATACATCGTCACACGACTTAAGGATGTGTTTTAGATGCCTTCTCCATTAAACTTGTCCAATGTTTGTGATGCTGCTTGCCCATAGTAAAGAAGAAAGAAGAAAAGTGGATCAATAGACAAACCAGACACATCCTAGATATTGGCAAATTGGCACACGATGAACAAAAACAGATAAAATAGTTTAATGTGCGGGGGCAATCTGACATACCAAAATTGACGATGCGTTTGTTAACAATATCTGGTGGTGTCTGGAGTGTAAGGACATGTGCAGGTTGCAGGGAAGCAGAAAAGCATAGTCTGCAGGTACTGTGAAATTGAACAAACGAAATCAAATGGGTTCGTACTCGCTTCCATGCATCCCTAATTTGATTTTATTTTGCATCGCATCTACGTACATATCGAGTACATACACACTATGTGTATAAATAGCATATTTGATAGACTTCGAGCGAGATTTAACAGAACTATTTTTATATTTTCATCATACAAAGTGTTAAAATAGTAAGTTCAGTGTTGTTACGAAGACCCTATTTCCCACTATCTTAAGCCGCATCGAGAACAAGCGCGCATATATAATATCAAATCGGGACTTACCTATGAACAAGAGTTTAATAAGCGTGCTTAATATATGTTAAGAATGCGGGTGGCTCATGTAATAAGGCTCCGTTTGTTTTGCGAAAATTTGATGATTTAGAAAATGTTTTCCTAAAAATTATTGCTTACAAAAACAAACGACTGAAAAATAAAATTCATCGTCCACAAAAATATTCAGGCATAAATTGTTATTGATAGAGATATAATTTTTATTGGCTAATTATTTCAAGTGGCGCAAACGATTTTTCTTAAGAAAATATTTTTCAAATTATTCATTTTTCGTAAAAATACATAATGTATTGGAAAGACGGTGGATGTATCATGTATGTACATATATACAAATCCGTCTATTAATATGTTTTGAATTTAGCATTAATTAATTAATTTGATTTTGCATTAAACTACGTGAGTACACATAGCCTATCCCCCACCTCTCTATCGCATTTATTTATGTTATCCTCTTTTTTGTCTGTTTTTTCCTCATTTATAGCTTTCGATATAGACTTCTCTGAAACGTTGCACTGAACTTGCATGGATTCCTTATCCTTCCAGGTGTCGTCGTGCGTTGTTTTGGACTTGCAAGCCCACAGACGAATGTTTTCAGTCACGCCAGCCAGTGACTAGTAGATATTGTAAACGCTATGGACATGGTTTGAATAGATTAGTCTCTGGAGTGAGAGACCAGTTGTGCACGGGTTTCAAAGCTCTACTCACGCGGAGCAACCCCCAAGTAGTCGGAGACTAGCCGTTTGACAAACCTTTTGATTGTAGATGAAATTAGGTAGAGCCGAGCGACCGGCTTTATATAATGGCGACGTGCTGAAGGTTAACCCGGCCCGCTCGTTGGCGACACTATTACCAAAACCAACCGTATCATAGTGTGATTTCCTTTCTTGTAGAGAGATATATATAGTTGTATTGTGTTCTCGCAAGGTGTCGATAGTACACTGTGATTTTGTGAAACTACTGTCATTTTAATGATTTGCGAATGTCACATCATTAATTGATTTGGTGTACATTTATTCACTATGAGCCAATTATAAATTGGCATGTATGTATTGACGTGGAATTAGGAAAAAAAAAAGAATCTCTATTCATCTGTCTCTTCCTCCTTCATCTGCAATGGCAACCACCTTGAGCCCGCAATGGTGGAGTCGCCATGGCTTGCCGTTAAGACTCATGGTCATGGACGAGCTCCAAATCTGGAAGTTCGCAGTCTTCATGCTCAACTCCGTCAAGGGTCTTCGCTAGATCTAGAAATTCTCCATCGTGCTTGATGGTCCATGGCCGGTGCCTCTAGATGTAGCTTAAATGTGACCATGCTCCAGATCTGTCACGACCAAGGCTCCAGATTCGACCGCGGCCATGGCTCCAAGGTTTGCCACAACCATGGCTCAAGATTGATCACGACCGCGCTACATGAAAGGGAACTCGCTAGCGGAGTCAGAAGAGGGAACTCACTAGAGGGAACTCGAAGGCAGTACATTGGAAGGGGGCACCGG
This sequence comes from Syzygium jambos, assembly GCA_031216235.1. Lineage (NCBI taxonomy): Eukaryota > Viridiplantae > Streptophyta > Magnoliopsida > Myrtales > Myrtaceae > Syzygium > Syzygium jambos. The sequence goes on along the minus strand of CM062221.1, from coordinate 21,421,265 downwards.
GGAGAAAGATTTCATGACTGATGGAGGCGGAGGGAGTGAATTCGCTACGATGGCTGTGGTGAGATCATAGGTGTCGAAGATGGAGATTACATAACCTTGAGCGGTGGATGGAGACAGTGGACACGGCCGAGTAGGGTGGTTGATTTTCAAGTGGACGGAGAGGTGGCGGCTGTGATGGAAATGAAAGAGAGAAAATCCGCATTTTCAATTTTTCTATTCAAGATATATGTCAATTTTTAATTGCATCAATTCGCATTAACGCTTGCTATGTCAACTGCTTGCATGGTAATCTCTAACAACTGAATATTTTCTCGTAGGCTGGACTTTGGACTCAAACTAAAGCATGAAAATATGTAATAGGGGAAGCAAATAGAAGCCTCGAAAAATTCAAACTCAAAATTTCTATTCAGATATCATGTGAAGTTTTGAATAATCACATCTAAATGTTCTAAAAACATAACTATTAGGCGAATGCGTGGTTCAATATTTAAATATTCTAACACACATCAGATCCTCTATTAACGAAAATCTCATCCTTGCCTATATTTCGACTTGTGCTTCACTCGATCGACAAGAATCCTTTTGTCTCATTGCATCCTTAGCTATTTCAAGTTTAAATGCGTGAGAGGCTTAATATGCTTTTTTTCATCTCAATCTTTGATACATAAGATGAGCTAAACTTATTCGAAATTTCATTTATTGAATTAATCATCGAAGAGGGTATTTTCACTATGAAATGTGTGAGATCATGCTGCTTTCTTGGATGGGCAAGAGCAAGTTGGAGGGTCTCGTTTGATGCGACAATCGGGGAGCAGGTTGACGCCACCTCGTTGTGCCTCTCTCATCTCTCTCTCTCCTCTCGATATTATCTTCTTTTCAGTCACGTGGGATGCTGAGATTGAGGCCACACAAAAGATCGCTTCAAATCCTTTCCTCTAATGGCAACATCCCACGTTGTGAGAGAGAGAGAGAGAGAGAGAGTCCAAGTGGTTGAAATGCTTATCTGGGCAATAGCTAACTAATCAACTTGGCATATATTATTGTCTAGGGATTGGAAATTTGGTGTGTTTCCTAGAATATGTGTCCAGTGCCCTCGTCCCCTCTCTCCTCTCCCGCTCCACACCTGAATTAGATGTAGGGTGGCCTCGGCTTAGAAGGCTACATTCGATTCAAAATAGATTTGTGAAAGGTTAAATCTACCATACTTTCACAATTTTGAGAGAAATCGACAGATTCATTGATATAGATAAAATAATGATTGACGGTGAGGCTTCTTTCGTAAGGTAGGCATGGCTCTTCCTTTCTCTTCCTAATTCCATAAACAAAGGAAGAGAGTGTACTCTCATCAAGGTTTATTTAATAAATAAGTTATTCCTCGCTCCTGGCGGACTAGTACGTGTGTGTTTATCTTGCACTTTGTGGAATAGCCAACTCGAGACGATGGACAATTTGGGTGGGGGCCCTAACCCGACACACATATATTATGGATTTACTCGTAGGCCATAGAGGGTCATATTCCTCCACCACGCCTCCGATTGATGGATCCTAAACATGAACATCACATTGAGTTAAGTTTGTGTGCAGCAATATCTGTATTTATAACTTGCCATTTGATATGTGGTGGGGGGAATTTTCCTTTAATCAGGATGGGAGAAAAGCACACCGCAAACATAAGATTTGAAGATAATCATTGGTTACAAAAGATAAGAAGGTTAACTAGAAAATAGGTAGTACGTAACAACATCACAAAGATAATAAAATCTGAACTTCTTCGTAAACCATGTATCATAAGACATGCTCTACGTGGAGACAAATATTTAAGATAGACATGCCTTGCTAATATAGTTTCCATAATGACTTGATGTTGAGATAAACATGCCAAGTAGGTAAGAGATACTTACATGAACATGTAAGAGTTTGGATTACCAATTTTTTTTAATTGGATTGACTTTAAAAGTAGTGCTACCATTATAGAAAATAGAAAATTTGACTATAGAAAATCCTTTTTCTAACCCTTCCCCTGTATAATAGTGGAGCAAGAGAGACAAAACATCCTCTTCTTCTTAATTAAGTTTAATGACTTAATCATCATCTCTAAACTTCTTTCTCTTCTCTTTAATTATTGCTCCTATCGGCCGCCGTCCTGCTTTATGTGACACCATCTTTCCTGGGTCCTCCCAATATCAAAACGAGGGATTTGGGTGTCTGCTAGCTATCCATGAAAAGTCAAGGATGGCCTTGGGTTTAGTGCCTGAGCCGGAGCCGGAGGGGCAGTGATGAGAATTCTGCAGCCTTAATCAAGGGGGAGAGCAAAATCTCTAAAGATTATGAGATTAAATATGATTTAGTATAGATTGTGATCAATTGAAACTTGAAAGTGATCATGAATTCTTGGAAAGTGCAGGGGACGGTTGACCCATGATTGGTCCTGCTAGCCATTTTATGACTTCTTGACCAATATCCAATCCCCCTTCTCTCTTTATATTATATTATATTATATTATATTTATTCATTTTATACATTTACACTTTCTCCCTTTACATGTCCAAGAAGATCAAAGAACTGGCCTTTTTAAAGAAAAATCTAAACCCTACGAGAATGAAGGAAAAAGTATACTAACTTCCGGGCCGATATTTACAATAAGATTATAACTTCTAGACATAGAAAAAGGTAATTGAAACAATGATAAGTTTCACTTGTTTCAAACAATGTATAGATATTGAAAAGATTAACTTTTCCCGTTCCCAAAGCATGTATATCAAATTAAAAAATATATATTTTCGGGAACGAAAATATTAACAAAATATTATAAGGACTACTTTTAACAAAAATGCAAATCCTCTCTAAAATCCTGTGATGCTGAGCAAGTCAAGGACTCCCATTATAATGATTCAAAAGTCAAGCATATGAAGTTAGATAGAAAGAAAGGGGCTACCCCACACATTATGAGTAAAGTAAAGCGGATGGAAGAAAGATATGATTCCCCCTGTTTTCCATTATGAGACCAATGAAATCCCGAGCCCCAAGATAACATTATCATGTACAGTGATTACATCACGTGACATGTTGATTAAGCATCCATGAACATTTTTATTCATTGTGATCTTCAAACATGTATCCGACCAGTCAAAAACAACATGTATCCAAAACAATTACACTCTATTACTTTAAGTGACACCACATCAATATATAAGGCGATAAATATAAGAGTTGCAAATACAGTCTCTTGAGCGAATATGATGTCCAGATCACACACTTAAGAAAAGGGGCGGCTTTCAACCAGCCTCAAAGAAAAAAACAAAAAAAAAGAGAGAAAAAACCATGAAATACTTTTTAAACTTAGTTAAGCAATCATATCGTCCTATGAGCTGATATTAAATTTTTTTCCAGGGTAATAGAGGGGTATGAATTTTGGTTTTATTGAGTAATGCATCAAAAGTTGATATTACATCAATCCAAACATACTAATAACCGAGCTGGTGTGGCTCTTATGTTATATTGTGAAGTGCCATGCTTACAAAAGCAAAAATGTCATTTTTCAAAACATCGATTATATGTGTCATAGGAATAATTAATATACTGAAAATTATATTTAACAAGTATAGTAAGGAGGCTGCCCAACAAATTCCTTTTGCAAAATATATATATTTTTTCTATAATTATTTATTCTATGTATTTTTCCCTTGAAATTTAGATCAAAAAATCCTTATGCTGCAGCAGCTGCCGCAGTAGCAGCAGCAAGTCACTGTTGACCGAAGTTAAACGCCAAAAAGGCACGAACTTTAGTGTTTTCTCGGCAATCTCTCCTCTTCTTGCAGCTCTGCAAATATTTCGCCGTCTTCCACGTCCACTTGGCCCGTTCATGATCTCCAAACCTCTCCGATTCTCTCCCTTCGTCTTCGACGGTCCTTTCAGTGCATGTGGATCAGTGTTGCTTGTGCTTCGACTACTTCGAGGGGGGGCTTCAAAGTTCGTTCCCTTGCAATCATATGCATGCGATTCTGGTGTTCTCACCTTGCTCATTTGTGGAAGAATGGGATTTTTTTGCGGTTTTCTATGAGCTGCGTGATCCTCCATAATCTATGAAGATTTATTTCTTCTGGGTAATCTGAGTTTTGGTACAATAAAGTGCAAAGGATCTCACTTTCCTCCAAGAAAGTACTCAACGCCGAGTCGGTTTTTTTTTTTTGGAGGGCGTCCTTTGGAAGCATTAAAGAATTGTTTTGACCAAAAACTTTATATTTCTTTGATTGTGCTTATTAAACTACATTAAACATTGTAACGTATTGATAACGACTTCACTGCAATTTTTGTGACTATAAAAAGAGGGCTCTTTGTTTATTTGCGAATTTCTCTCCTCCTGGAGTTGCCTTGAAGTGGGGTTTTGCTCAAGCAGAGAAAAAGTTTGAGCACTTGTGGACTTTGTGTTTCCGGGTTCTTCAGGATTGGCCTCTTTATGTTTGTTCCTTGATGCATTTTTGAGGACATAGCAGTGGTTCCAGCTCTTGAAAAATGCCGTTGTTTGAGCTATATAGGAGGGCTCAAGAGAAGCTCAAAGCAAGCCAAGACAAGGGCCAATCATGTTCAGCAGATCTGTCATTCATGTAAGTTATATTTATCCCCTACTTTATTGGAAAATTCAGCTTGTGTGAATTATTGTTCCGAGTTCATCTATTAATGATGAATCCGACTATGGCGCAATTTGTGTGTTATATGCAGACCAGAGGATGAGTTTGTTGAGCTTATATGGGAAAATGGTCAGGTCGTGATGCAAGCACAGTCCAGTAGACCCAAAAAGAGCCAATCTAGTTTTGGTTTACCGTCTGAACTCAGTTCTCATAGTCCTTGGATTAGCGATAAAGATGTGGGGAATGGCGCTGCTTCAAATTCTAAAAAAATTGAGGCAGAGCTGGACTCTGGGTTGAGTGAATTCCCAATGTCCTCACCGCCCAGCGAAATGTGTTTGACCCATGATGAGGATATTGTGCCTTGGTTTAGTTGTCCCATCAATGAGCCTTTACGAAATGATTACAGCTGTGATTTCCTTCCGGAATTGTCGGGTGTCCCAGTAAATGAGCTTTCCAATCTGTATGGTTTTGATTCAACCCAAAAGAGTAACAATAAAGAGGTTGATCCAGAGCGTGTGAACAGTGCCAAGGTTCCTTCTGCTGCAGACGTTGAGATAACCGGAACGGGAATGAATACAGCATTGCCATCTCTTCAGCAAGGAGTCATGGATACTATCGGCTCTAGTAAATGCGGTATCACCTACAATTCTACTTTTGGAGACTTTAGTCGGTTACCGAGGTTAGCAGTTGGATCTACAAGTGAAAAAGGTCAAGCTAAGGACGCAACACTGTCTGCCAAAAATTCTAATTTTATCCACTTCTCTCATTTCGCAAGAGTAGCCGCTCCTTCCCACGCCAATATAGAGAACAATGCCAGAGCCAGTAGCTCGGGTTCATCGATCTTGGAGAGAGCTGACTGCAAAGAAAAGTGTTTTTCAGCTAATGAAAGCATTGCTGCTGATAATCTGGCGAGCAACTTGAGTGTTTGTCCAAGGACGGAAGCAAGTTCAAATTGCCAAGTCCAAAGGGAGCAACTGATGGTTACCTCGAAGCCCTTGATTTGCCAAGAAGATGCTTTGAAAAATGATAAAAGTGCTGATCAAAGTTGTTGTGCGAGTTCAAGTAAAGGATCACCAGATAATGAGACGATGACAGAGCTTGCTGCTGCTTCTTCCTCTGTTTGTTCAGGAAACAGTGCGGAGAGAGCTTCAGATGCTCCACCATGCAGTTTAAAGAGGACATGTCCTAGCACCAACAATTCTGAGGCCCTTGCTGAAGTTAGTCTAATGTTTCTACCTATTTTCATTCTGAGGTGTCTTCATGAATCTAATCTTCCATTTTCTAACAAAAATTGTAATTACATGCAGGATGTTGATGAAGATTCCGTTGGCATGAAAAAAGCAGCAGCAGCAGCTGCTCGCAGTACAAGTTCCAAGAGAAGCCGAGCAGCTGAAGTACATAATTTATCTGAAAGGGTATGGATGTACCTTGCATTCAACAATTGTATCATATATATATGGTTTCTCCTTTTTGTCATTATATTATCAGTTCTTGTCGTATGAAGTTGCTTTTCACCCTATCATAGTCTGATGGAAATTCATTTGCCCCATCATAAACAGAGAAGGAGGGACAGGATCAATGAGAAGATGCGTGCATTGCAAGAACTTATACCAAATTGCAATAAGGTTGATAATTTGTGCTTGATTGTCTTGCTTCATGACTTCTCCTCTCCTCCCCCCCTCCCCAGCAACACACCCCACCCCCCCCCCCCTGCCAAAAAAAAAAAAAGCTTTGCACTTTGTTTCATGACCTTTCAAGATAAGTTTCACTATTTGACATGAAACTTTAATTGAAGCTGTTTGGCATTGTATAAGTAGAATTTGTAACTAAATGTTGTTTTTGATGTCAAGTTGAACATCAAGCATAAACCGTCAATCAAAATCTGCCACTCCTTGCTTGGAGTGTCGATATTCATTATGCAACACTCAATCCTCCGTGCATGAGCTAGGTGCAATTCAAACATTTAGACTTCTGTTAAGGGAATCATTTACTACTTGACAGTCTAACACATTTATTTTGCTGATTCTGTTAATTTGCTATTGCAAGGTGGACAAAGCATCAATGCTTGATGAGGCCATTGAGTATCTGAAGACGCTTCAACTCCAAGTTCAGGTACACCAACCTCCTCTCTTTTTCTCTGTAAAATAAGGAACGATAAAAATGATTGTTTGACCTTTTTGTAGACAAACTAGACCTTTCCTAAGGTGCATTTGCTGTCCATTTCCCCTCTTTCACCAGATGATGTCAATGGCAAATGGCTTGTACATGCCGCCAATGATGTTTCCGACAGGAATTCAGCGAATACATCCACCACAGATGGCTCAATTTTCGCCGATGGCTATTGGGATGGGTTTGGGTATGGGCATGGGCATGGTTGGCATAAATTGTGGAACACATGTCCCTGTGCCTCATGTGTCTGCCTCGACCGCTTTGCACAGTACGGCTGCGCCAAACTTTCCATTGATGGGTCTTCCCGGTCAAGGACTTCCTATGTCGATGCCATGTCTGTCGTCCTTAGTTCCATTCCCAGGAGTGCCTCCTCTAAAGCCAGGAACAGGGCCAAATACCTCTGCCTTTGTAGGGCCTGGTACTATGGAAAATACGGATGCAGCCATCACTTCTAGTCTAAAGGAATCGATGCAGAATGTCAATAGTGCCAGTTCAGTGACAAATCATACGTCCACTCAGGTTCGTTGGTGTCTACTTACTTGGGGTGTTCAATAGGATGCTGAGTTTATGCGTTATAGGGATGTGGGTGTACCATTGATGAGGTTCACTAATTGCCATGTTCATTGATGGGGTTACACCATAAACAGTAATGTTTTGTAAGGGGACGCTAGTAGAATAGTCTTGAAATTAGCAAAATGCAAAAAGCTTACCTCTTATTGATTCCCAAGTGCATGAAGTAGTATGATACACAATTATTAGCCTGTAAAAGTTTCTTCCTTATTCTAGTTCCAAGCAAGAAATGGCGATTTTCAAAAGTCTGCATCAGTGCAAAATACTTGTCCAGACTCTGATATCAATGTAGGCGGGGTTGCTGATTCTGTTAACCGAAACAGCACTGGACTGGTTAGAGAAGATTGTGGGTAAGTATCAGGTGATATTTTTAACTTCGAAGAATTATCATCTTTGTTTATGGGCTGAAGCGAGAAATAATTGAACTTGATGTTTTGTATGCAGTTCATGATTGGACCTTGACGGGGAGGTATTTGTTTGCTTGAGTACCACCATCAGAGATTCCCTCTTTTGCCTTCTCTGCAACTTCTGTTACGCATCTGGAAATCCTCGTCTGAGTCGACAAGGTTAAAATTTTACAATGACCGGTTGAATTAGGTGTTGTTCAACTAGCCATAGCACAGATTTTGGTTGGCGGAGGAAGCTTAGTTTACTGTTGACTCTTAGATTTGTCTTACATAACAAATTAAGCATGATTTGTTAATCTGATGTGAGAATAGAATAAAGAAATGTTTTCTCAATCACCGTAAATGAAATGTGTTTTGCAAGTGCAAGTCTCCTCTCTTACGCTATACTTAATAAATAGCAAATCTTGACGACTTGATCTTGTATGTAAAGTACTAAGATACTTGGGCAAAAGGACACCATTGGTGCCATAACTTGTGTACGGAGATCACTTTGGTGCCATAATTTTTTTTCGGATCACTTTGGTGCCAAAATCGGAGAAAAAAGATCACTTTAGTGACTCTCGCCAAAATTCCGGACAAAAAAAGAGCCACGTCAGATTTCTGGCGAGCCATGTCAGCATCAGAAATTAATAAAAAAAGAGCCACGTCAGATTTTCGGCGGCCATGTCAGCATTGGCACTAAAGTGATCGTTTTTCAAAAAAGTTGGCACTAAAGTGATCCAAAAAAAAGTTATGGCACCAAAGTGATCTCCGTACACAAGTTATGGCACTTGTGGTGTACTTTTGCCAAGATACTTGGCTGCTTCTGCAATGACTGATTATGACTTGCCCTTGGAGCATCGTCGTTCTGGCATTTTAGCATCTCAATGAGAGTTAGTGAGCTAATTTAGTGTTACCTGAGTCTTAAGTTCTTGTTCACGCATGGTGCTCTTTGGCTTGAACTCTCGATAAATTTGAATCAATACTATTTGCATTGGCTTCCTAGTGTTTCCAAAGAGTTATTTTGCGATTTTGCCTATACACAGAGTAGATCTGTTCTCCTGCTGATGATGATATCCTCAGCAGTTGGCACTTGACAATTTCAACAACGTGGAAGTAAATGTCAGAAATCTTAGCTCCTGAGTCCTAACATACGGAGTTGTACGGTTAAGCAAGCAAAGCTCGTCCAACAGATGTTGTGTCTGATCATTTTGATCATGCATGGTTATCATGGTGCCTTGAATCATAAAATCTCGAGGCATTTTGGTTTCCATTGTCCTAATTTCGGAAAACCATAGCATGGACACATTTCAAGTTGCGGAAATCTTACTGGACTAGCAAAATGCCCAGAAAGCTCTTTACGGGTTTTTGACTCTTTGTGCGGTCTAGGTGAGCAAGAATACCTCGTGGACTAGTCCCTACTATTTTAAAGCAAGTGAGAATATCTAGTTGATGCTGCATGATGGAGCTAATATGTTTGTTATGGCCTGTGATGCTCTCTTCTTCTCTGTGACTGCTACCACTCTGAAATAAACGTCTTAAGAAGACATCAAATGCAGGAAATGGCTTTCATCCACATCAAATATGTCAGGATTGAGCAAAATACTGTCATATCTAGAATTGAAAAGGAACTAGATGATTGCTCTATTCATCATCTTGAAATTCGGTTATGTTGCCTTCAAGAGAGGTTTAAGCGCAGCGATTCATACTGCGGTGTCAGAAGTACATAAATAAACAACTACAACAAAGTCCTAGATACAGTCATAAACATCATGGTAAAGCAAAGAAAAAGTGTGAATGATAAATTTATTATATAAACTAAGCGAGAACTAGAGGTCTCCATGGTGTTTAGAGATATGTATTGAGACGAAGAAGAGTTGGCATTACTTACTTGTCCCAAAGAATTTCTCATCTGAATTTGCTCAATGTCTTTTAACTTTTAGTGTGTTAATCGAGCCATTCTCCAATAAGAGCAGGACACAAGGCTCATAAGAAAAGTGGCTTTGCTTTTCCAAGGGGTCACTCTAGAGCTTCATTTGGGCATCTGAAACAGTGAAATTAAGGGCAAACGCTTCCTGCCAAGACCTAAGAAAAAGCAATTACTTAAGTGTTGCAGGAAAAGTTGACCGTCACTTCCCACTACAAACCAAAAGTGAGGTGGTAATTATGTAAAGATAGGGGGACAAGGGAGCACTTCAGCCAGGCAAAGCTTGTTGATAATTGATGTGATTTGAAAAAGGATGGAAAGACTTCTTATCATGTTGCCTTCTTAATAAAGTCAATTTGTACTGTGATTTGGGGCCTTCCTTGTCCTTTGCCACTTGACAAGAACCAAAACCACCCATTTAAAGCCCTCCTTCTTTGAATAAGATCACTGCTGTTAAAACTCATAGAATGCCCAATACAGGAATTAAGTGGAGATTGAACAGCAGTTTTTATCTAAACATCATTGCTCTGGAGATCTTAAGCTTCTATAAATGGTAAGAAAAGTCACGATAACGATGGCCATGCTGCCATCATTATTGCTCTTTGGTCTTGACAAGACAAAACGATTAACAATTTTCTTGTGATTTTGAATAGCAAAGCATCCATGTGCTTATGTTTCCAAATACTGTTAAATGGGCCAATTAAGAAGGATGACTCAGCATTCAGGACCATCATCTCGAACGTGACCCTCATTTATTTTGAAAATGCCTAGTACACCAATGCTGTCCATCTTCTTAGCCAAATAATGATTGTTGAAAGGGATAAAAAGGCACCATAGACCTATATTTAGCAATTAACTTCTTATCTGCACTATGTATATTGTATAGGGTGAAGTATCTGATTCATATGTAAATAATATTAAATACTGGATGTGATTCTACTAGGGATAGTGATATCTGCTCTATGTAAGAATGGCGATGTGCTGCCTACAATGCCACTGTCGTAAGCTTTCTTGTCGATTAGTTGTCTCGATGTGCACTCGAGAAGTGTTAGGAAATTGATGACCCGTAAGGGTAGGAAATTTTTGTTCAAAGACATGTAGATTATGTCCCCCTCTTATTCAAATGACAATTTGATTGTGAAGCAGGTTCTAGTCTTTCCTTTCATTGATATCAAAAGCATGGGTTTATTCCCATCATAACTAACCATCACAACTGGCCTCTAATTTGCTACACCAAGATCGTATCCATTACACTTTCGCGAAAAAGTATGATGGATGGCCCAAAAAGATATCGGAATACACATCTCTGTGGTTCTTTGTGCATAAGAGCATATTGCAAAGTAACACCAAAAAAATGCCTCTAAAGTTCATCTTTATATCTCAAGATAGCAGTCAGCAGCGGTGACAGCGGGACCCACAAGTTGTAAAAATAGTCTGCATAAGTGACTGAACCCAGAGTTGGAAATGGAAGTAACAAAAGCAACATGTATTGGTGCGTGCAGGTGATGAGATCAGAAGATGGTTGCCGAGTTCTGACAATGAATATCTACGCTTATTCCAAGCATTAAAGCTGTAAAACACTTCACCTTTCAGAGAATTCCGCATCGACTTAACTAAGTGAATTGACAGATTAACCATCAATAAAGTTGACTTATTATTCAAATTATTAACCTAGATTGGAAGGGGAGCGACAAGGTCACAGCAGTTAACTTTTTTGCAACAGCAACTACTCTTCTCATAAGCACGATGGATATCTGGACTTACTTTCATTTTTAAATGTAAGTCAAATTGTTCAAGCGTTTGTCTCAATTGGGAAATTAGCAAAGGTCAAGGAAGCTTCATGTCTGGAAGTACAATGAACAAACTGACAGGCCCGTGATTAATGCAATTGGTACTAGTATTTCAATGTATATAATAATAAAGGTGTGAAACTTCTCACCAAACTCCACCCCGTTTTAACGATTTCTTGGCTTGTTCTCTTCTCTGGCCGTGGAGTGTATTCTCATCCATGATGGTAATGTCAGTAGTGATTTTGTACAGCTTCAATCCCAGAAGATACAGTTAAACATAACATAGCAGCTGTTGCTTCTCATTTATTTCCTAGAACTGCCGCGCCTTTGAACACATTGTGTGCAATGTTTAAGATAAACTCTGTAGAGAAGGTAAAAATTTGTACTAAATGTCATAACCAGTTCTTACCGCGATCATGATGTCAAGACAAGCAAAGAGGTAAAAAGTAGTTAGTGCAAAGTTACAGTTACGGAATTTGATTTATTTCTCCTTGCTTTTGAGAACATGCAAAAGGGAATAATGTATTTGCCTTTCATAGTTATGACATTAGGTAGATGACTTCAGTTCTTAAACTGCACATACGGTTAACTTCATTTTATAGTTGCACTTGTCACGTACAGTACAACATGTTCTGGATCTGCTAAACAAGTTTCTTCTCGAATACTTTGATAAATGAGCTGTTTTAGCCTAGTCTTGCTGAATCACCCAACCTCTCAGGCCTAAGCAGAATATAAAATCAGAGTTCTCTGAAAATACTCTTAACTTGAGGAAATTTGCCAGAGAGAAACCAAAAGAGGCTATTTCTGGTTTTTGTGTTTTTCTATCCCTCAAAGTTTATTCGAGTCATTATTTTTGGAATGAAAATCAATCTGTAACTTCACTGTTTCATCTCTTGTTATCATTATTATCAAAACAGTTACAATTGACCCTTGCATTTCTTGAATGGACAATTCTATATCAGGCTATCACTGTGCATTCTTTAAACTCTTGCAACTCTATGAGAGAGTAAGATATGTCCCAATTCTCCTATTCTACCATGTCTCTAACATGTTGAGAGTACTTCTGCTTTTGGACCTATTATGGAACTTCAGGAAGTGTTCACGATATTCGTAAATTTTCTGAAAGAGCCACAAGGAATGAGGTTTAGTCGTATTTGACTGGTATCTGGTTCAGAAATAGGTCCTAAAAGAAGGGGTCTATTCATTGTTTCCGTTTTGTCCTTCAAAAGAGACACAGAATGCTTCAAGCATCTGCTGATACAATTAGATAACTTGCTTGTTAATACGCCATACATGTTTCCCTAATTAGAATTCACCGAGCGAATGGATTTCACAATTACCAGTTACCATCGCATTCCGATTTGCAGCATTTCTTTAGCAAGGCTACAAGCAATCTTTGTGATTACACCTATCCTTAGGCAAATGATAATATCTATCCAGTAGGCCCGCTAAGTTGACACATTCGTTGAGACTAAAACCTCTGATGGGACTCATGCAGGTTATATAATACCTGCATCTGGACCGTCCATCGACGATGCTGTCTGCCCCATGATGCTGATGTGGAGCTCACACGCATCTTCATCAGGCAACAAATGCCCGCAAAGCTGATTTGTAATTTGTTGAAATCTTAGCCCCTAAAAAAAGATGAAAGAAAGAAAGAAAGAAAGAAGAAAAAAACAATTATTATTTCCAGTAAGCTATTTATAAATTTGACTAGTTTATGACGTTCACACTTCATTTCTGCGACATCTATCGCTGTCTCTACCGACAATATTCCTTTCGCGCATTCTCCACTTCATTTGCCTGACATCGAAAAAAACCTAGGCATTTTGCATGGGAAGACACTCTTGCTGTCACAAACAGAAGCTGAGGAAGGGTCTGTGGTCGCCTGAGGAAGATGAGAAACTTTTGAACTGCATCACCAAATATGGACATGGGTGTTGGAGCTCAGTCCCCAAGCTTGCAGGTAAATCAAACAAGTCAGTCCATTCACTTTTGTAGTAATGAAAAAGTGGAGAATGATTTTCTTTCTTCTTTGGCCAGCTTCATATGTCATAATTAATTTATGTAGGCTTGCAAAGATGTGGGAAGAGTTGCCGGTTAAGGTGGACAAACTATCTGAGGCCTGACTTGAAGAGAGGTGCATTCTCCCAGCAGGAAGAGAGTTTGATAATTGAACTCCATGCAGTTCTAGGCAACCGGTAGCATTTGCACTTCAGGACTTTTGTTGGAAGAAGATTTGAAATACTATTTTATTCACTTGTTCTTCTTCTTCTTCTTCAAAATATTACAAGACGCATATATATATAGGATTAACACATGACTCTACGCTTACTCTAGTCATAGACACGTCTAGATTCATAACATTAAATGCTATCTTAAAAGACATGACAACTTAAACATTAAGCAACAATAAATAACCATTAATGTACTTAATAACAACTTTCTAGATTCCAAGTATCTAGATGAACTTGGATTACGACGAGTCTCCTTGAGATCTGAAAAATCCTTTGCGATTTCCAACAGCCTCCCTTAAGCCGAGTTCATCTTGATCATGCCGATCATTCTCTTAAGTTTAAGGAAGGAATCTATCTTCAATGGCTTAGTGAACATATCAGCCACTTGGTCTACCGACTTGCAATACTGCAGCACAATCTCCTCGGACTTCACCAAATCTCGAATGAAATGGTATTTTATATCAATGTGCTTGCTTCTTCCATGGAAGACTGGATTCTTTGCAAGGGCAATTGCTGACTTGTTATCACAATAAATCACCGTCGAATGCTCCTGCTTATGCTGTAACTCAGCGAGCATCGAACGCAGCCAAACTGCTTGAGTAGCACAATAAGCTGCTGCTATATATTCCGCTTCTGCACTGGACAAAGCAACCACCTGTTGCTTCTTCGAGGACCAAGAAAAAATTCCATTTCCCAAAGAGAAAACATAACCGGAAGTACTCTTCCTTTCTCCAATATCACCATTAGGCTTGTACTTGGTCTTATAGACCCATTTCACACCGATGGACTTTTTGCCTTCCGGGAGAGATGTGAGCTCCCACGTATCATTTTTCTCAATCGCGTGGATCTCATCATTCATCGCGCGAACCCAACCATTATCTTGGGAAGCCTCCTGAAACTTTGTTGGATCACAATCTGCAAAGAGAGCAAAATTGATAATTTCTTCATCAGAGGGATCATCATCATTGGACAAAACACAGTCCTTCAAACGAGCCGGTAAAACTCGTTCTCGCCGTGGACGTGAAGAACTTTCAGCAAGATTTCTGATAGGATTTTCAACAGAATTCGATGAGGTAACTACTGTCGAAGTCTCTACTATCGAATCTGCTATCGAACTTGGTTCCACCGAAGCCGCTACTGGTTCAGATTGATTGTATGAATCGGGCTGAACCGTCTCCTCCTCATCTAGGACAAAGCGAAACTGCTTCTTTTCTTCTGTGTTCCAAGTCCACTCACCTTCCTCGTTGAAGGTAACATCTCGGCTAATTACCACCTTTTTCGTTACCGGATTATACAACCGATAACCCTTGGTTTCATTGCTGTAACCGAGGAAGATGCACTTCTCGCTCTTCTCATCAAGCTTCTTACGAAGCTCATTTGGCACATGGGCATAAGCAATACACCCAAACACACGAAGATGTTGAACTGAAGGGATTCGACCACTCCACACCTCCGTCGGTGTCTTGAACTCAAGACCTTTAGTGGGACATCTGTTCAACAAGTAAACAGCACAAGCAACCGCCTCCGCCCAAAATTGCTTCGGCAAATGTTTAGAACAAAGCATAGTACGTACCATTTCGACAATAGTGCGGTTTTTTCTCTCCGCTACTCCGTTCTGTTGAGGAGTATATCGTGCTGTCAATTGATGCTTGATGCCGCATTGCTTGAAGAAGCCGTCACCAACCAAATATTCTGTGCCACGATCAGTTCGGAGAATCCGAATTTTGTGCCCACTTTGGTTTTCGACATAGGCTTTGAACTCCTTGAAAGTATCGATGGTGTCGGATTTCTGCTTCAAGAAATAAACCCATGTTTTTCTGCTAAAGTCGTCGATAAAGGTAACAAAATACTTGTACCCGCGATTCGACGATTCACCAAGTGGTCCGCAGAGATCAGAGTGAACTAACTCCAATGGCTTCGACGCTCTCCATGATTTTCCTGAAAGGAAGCTTTCTCTGGACTTCTTCCCAATGACGCATGGTTCACATATCTCCTTTGGAGAAGAAATTTCGGGCAAACCTCGCACCATCTTCTTTTGACACAACAGCTTCAAGCTGTCGAAATTCACATGTCCGAACCGCTTGTGCCAAAGCCATGAAGAATCTTGCACTGAGGTACTAAAACATGACGTAGCGTAATTAATATACAAAGGAAAAAGGCGATTTCGGGCCATTTTTACCTTCGCAATCAATCTTCCTTTGCCATCATGAATCGTGCAAACCTCATCCTTGATGATCGTGCGATAGCCTCGCTCGGACAACTGTCCAATGCTCAAGAGATTCTCTCGAAGACCGGGAACATAATGAACGTCGGAAATGTTTTGAACCGACCCATCCTTCGCCTTGATTTTAATTGTCCCCTTTCCCATGATAGGAACTTTGGCATTATTCCCGAACCTCACCTCCGAACGAAAGGTGTCATCAAAAATCGAGAATAACTCCTTCTCGCCACACATGTGATTACTGCATCCGGTGTCTAAGAACCAAACATTCTTCTGGTTCTCCACTGAAGCATCACACGTGAATAAAAGAGCATTACCATGCTCACCATTGCTTTCAACAAATCTATCGACAGAACTTGCTACTTTAGCATGAAACTTTTGACCACCAATCCTTTTGCTTCGACACTCAGATTTATAATGCCCATACTTTTTACAATTAAAACACTGAATATGGGACTTATCTGTTTGTTGTCGAGGTTGCTTCTCTTGTCGCCTTTTATCTTTCTTTTGAGTAGAAAGATTTTTCTTTTCATCGGGTAACACCCACTGGCTTTGTAGAGCCTCCTCCACCGTCTTGGACTTCTCCTTGAGTCGTTGCTCGTGCATTTGTAGAGAGCCAATCAACTCATCCACGGTCAAAACTGAGAGATCACGGGATTCTTCAATGGAAGTCACAATATATTCGAACTGCAACGTTAGCGTTCGAAGAATCTTCTCGACGATCTGTTGATCACCAAAAGTCTCACCATTGGCCTTCATTTGATTGACAAGAGCCAATACGCGTGAGAAATAGTCAGAAATGGACTCCGACTTTTCCATCTGAAGGAGCTCGTATTGACGACGAAGAGTCTGAAGCCGAACCTTCTGGACCTTCTCAATGCCTTTGTAAATTTTGATGAGAGTATCCCATGCTTCCTTCGCCGTCTTCGAATTCGCCACTTTTTCAAAGATTGACGAATCTATCGCTTGAAAGATGTAAAAGAGAGCCTTACGATCTTTCTTACGATTTTCTTTTATCGTCCTCTGCTCCTCCGTTGTCAAATCTGCTACTTCTTCTGGCTCGACGAATCCTTCTTCGATAATCTCGGTCAGCTCCTGGAATCCGAACAGCACCTCCATCTGGATCTTCCAATGCTCAAAATTCTTCCCATCAAACCTTGGGAGTTGAGGTTGGACATTCCCGGCACTACTCACAGAAGCCATCTGACTCGAGATCTTTTAAAATTTAGCCAACTGGCTCTGATACCAAATGTTGGAAGAAGATTTGAAATACTATTTTATTCACTTGTTCTTCTTCTTCTTCTTCAAAATATTACAAGACGCACATATATATAGGATTAACACATGACTCTACGCTTACTCTAGTCATAGACACGTCTAGATTCATAACATTAAATGCTATCTTAAAAGACATGACAACTTAAACATTAAGCAACAATAAATAACCATTAATGTACTTAATAACAACTTTCTAGATTCCAAGTATCTAGATGAACTTGGATTACGACGAGTCTCCTTGAGATCTGAAAAATCCTTTGCGATTTCCAACAACTTTGATTCTTAAAACAGTTATCGTTCATTTTCATGGGGACGAAACTGAAAACTAAGAAGAGTTTTCTTAAAACGTACATTTAATATGTTTCTTTTCAATCACCGAAAAAATATCTCCAAAATGAAGGAGTCTAATGGGTGTTTCTTTCTTTCAGATGGTCACAGATTGCAGCACATTTGCCTGGAAGGACCGACAACGAGATAAAGAACTTATGGAACTCCCGCATAAAGAAGAAGCTCAGGCAAAATGGGATTGACCCCAATAACCATGAGGCCCTCTCTAAGGTTGAAAACAATGACCAAGTAAAGTTTCATGCAATCGGTGAAAGCAATGATGTAGCATCTGTTGCATCCACCGCACCGAACCTTTCCCAGGCCAGTTCTACATGTAGCAGCCAGAGTCTGAGAGTGACTTCATTTCCAGAGCTCTCATTCAGGAGGCCCGGTATTGCTGATGATGGAAGCTTCATCACCTGTTTTCAGCCTACAGATATGGCAGGCGACCTATGCTTTCAGAAGTTAAAATGTTCAACTCCCATGGGTCTATCAGCAAGTTCAAATACTGCTCTACATCACAATTGGAGTTGGAGCTCCTCAGATATCAGTCCAAAACAGGTCCATTCAGCTCTGAAGCCCAATAGACCCGCTGACAACTTTTATTGCAATATCGATGGCGATAATAGTAGCCACTGGAGCACCATTGTTAACTTGCAGAATGATCTAATCTTTGAAAACTCTCCAATCTCATGGTTATTGGCCGACTGTGGGAGAGTTGACAAAGAAACCGAGATTCACCCATCGGCGTGTGATGCAGAAGTCGCGAAATGGTTCGAATATCTCCACCACGCTCCATTTGTGTTAAACCTCTCACAAAGTGAAGCTTCTCAACTGGAGCACAGTGACGTGACACCATCAGCAGGCACGTGCTCAGGGACTGGTGGTGGCTTGATCAGCAATTGCCCACAAAATCAGATTCTGCAAGCGTCACCAGGTTCTGACACGTATGGCAAGACTCTTCAAGTAATTGCTGTTTCTTCAGAGCAAACTCCGTCGTCTTCTTTGGAGCCTGTGAAGAACAAGTTTCAAGACAAGGAAGTATGAACAAGAAATCTCCAAACAACCCTCTTCTTCTTCCTTTTCCCCTTTTTTGCAGGTGTGTGCATTGTAAATGGTAATGATGCAATTCTTACCCTCTGTTTTTTTATTGCCTTCTGTTTTACTTAGCATATGAGATTGATCCCTAGGGCTTAAATGTGTTCACCCATTTGTGCATCAATTATGTGTTAAAGTTGCGTCATGATTATAAATACCATTCTCGTGCAACTCTGTCTCTTGGTGTCTCGTTGTGGACTCATTTTTTATTCTTCTTCTTTTTTTTTTAAATTTCGGATGTTGACGACACCCGTGACACAACAGTTTAAGAGGGTATTGATTTTCATAAGGTTTAGTCAGTAATATGACCTGCATGTGCTGAGATGGTGACTTCATTCGTAGAAAATCCATGTCTCGTTTTGGTTATCCTGGGACAACTTTTTGTCCGCACGATTAAGATTAGACCTCAAACTTCACTTTTGGTTCCATCCGTCTCTGTGGATGCAAGATTAGATGGCTAACACACATCATAAGCTTGGTTTCATCAGCATCTTCCAAAAGATAAAAGCTACAGTTTTTTTGCACTGATTTTCATAGATTGATTTGGTTCATCTTTTTTCAGTGGATATGACTCAGCAGAAAGATTGGAAAGTAAATTTTCCATTGACAAGTTGATAAAATGGTAGTTGAGAAACTTTAATAATCATCTCCTTGGAAAATCATCGTAAATTTCTCCAGCTCTTTTCATACTAAAATTGAAAATTTTCTCTAGTTATCTGCTAGACAATTTTCCAAGCGACCCACAATACGGAATATTTTTTCATATTTCATTAAAATTAATGCTCCCGACATTCCAATAAGCATTTTCGTTTCAGACAAATCTAATTTTCTAGGCTTACATCTCAAAGAAAAAGCTACTAGTTTAATACGTGACACGTTCATTTTAGCTTCTCATCGATTACATGGATAGAATAATCATCGTGAATATGACTAGATATTCACATTTCATTCCACTCACGAGCGATCCGTGCTCCCACTCATCTCGATAGAGTGCTATGACAAGAAACTAGGAAGCAACTTGCCATTCACTTTAAAAGGAAAAGTGGAGCTGAAAGGGAAGATGTGCATGTACTAACACTGAGTCACTGAAACATGTTAAGAGAATTGCTATACAAATAGAGGAAATCACTGTCGAGGGATACAATCCCACAAACACGGCGTTTTTGATGTACCTGATGAACAATATTGGATTGGCTAGTGCAGACACAACTGAGATACTTTGGAGAACAACTTTGACAAGTGAGCAAAATTGTAGCTTCTTTGTACTACTAAAGCAAGCAACCCCCACAGGAATGAAAAGAGACTAGCTGACTTTAATTTTTGCACTTCTCAGCAGCCTTCAGCCTTTATTGTCTGTTATCAACTGTCTATGAACTGCAAATTCCTATGCTGACCAAGTATGCGTATATCACTTCCCTAGAGCTGTCCTGTGAATGGGTTAACTCCGATGAATCGTCCCGTCATTTAAAGATAAGGTTGTGGCAGGTGTGGTCGCAAGGGTAAGCACAATCGATGGCCTTCACCACTGCTCGATCAAAGTACCAATTCCCAACAGCAATCGCAATTGGCTGCACATCAATGTTGTGAATTAATAACATGAATAATGTGTTGTTCTCTGTTTAACTTGGATCATGCACGAGTGTTTAGTATATTCATGAAGTGAGGATGATGCTAGAATTGGATACAACAATTATACCTGGCTTCCGATAAGTGGGGAATCGTCGGCGAACCAAGTGTCCTGCCTCTCGGACTGGCAGTGGGCGAAACACGAATTGATAAACAAACCATTTTGGTTAGACTGAGAGAAATCTTTGATGGCATTCAGCATTTGACTCCTGAACCCTATTTGAGATATGCAGAAACAAATAAGCATAATTAATAGGTCCACTGTGGATGCATATTTTATTACTTCTTGACATAAGCCAAAGCAGAACTCACCTTGCAGAAACTGAACCTGCGACGAAGTGCATTTGCCATGGTTCAAAGTACATTCATGCCAATATCCCTGAGGATCAGCCGTTGGTGGAGCTAGACTGGCCTGAATCTGATTTATAAAAAGATAAATGATGTTAAAATCTTCACGGGTAGCTCAATTCATTGCCCTATGCGTTGCATGATGTTGCTTTCTGTAGAAGGGAGTTGTTACCTGCCATGAATCATACGCTGCATTGAGCAGAAATAGCGGGGTCTTGATGCTGGCAATCAAGTATTGCGGGAAAAAACACTGGGAAGAATAAACATTAGGAGAGAAGAAAATCAATTTGGGAATGAGTAACTGCATTTACTGTGCCCATGATTAAACTCATGAGAGCAAGATATGTATGTATGGAAACTCAAAGGACTCAAGTTGACAGCAAAGGAATACCAGTGTAGGGTCAAGGCGATCGGTGCACGTACGTGGAAGGTTCTGTTGCACCCCCTGAAATCAAAGAAAATGTGAAGACATAAACTATTGCCAATAGCAAAAAAGCTACTTGCTAATTCTACACATCACATATCATCATATGCGACATACTACTCTCAAATGGCTTAACAATTCTAAAGCAGATTTGACATACAGTATGTGACCCTATTCTTCAAGCAACCTAGATTTATGGCATAAATTTAACTGAAAAAGTTGGCTGACCGGAGCTTGAAACTGAAACGTGTAGGAGAAATAAAATGTGCTCGTACCTGCAAATCCACTACACCGCTGTAGAAGTTTCTGAGGCTACGCCCACCAGATACATCAAACCTAGAATACAGGGAAAAAAAGCCACCAGAGACATTTTATGAGATGCTTCATTGAGTGAAGTGTGAGAAATAAGGACAAAATCAAGGCATATCAATACATACACATCAAGAAATAATCCCCCATCACTCAAGCACTTCACTCTTGTTGTTTTAGGGAATAGATCATGAAACTCGTCACAGTGAAGAATTGATGCCAGGCCACCAGCAGAGCACCCAGAAAGAAGGGCCTAGAAGCCCAAAAATTTCAGACAAAAAGAGTAAGATGACTATAGAGACAGCAACATTCAGAGGTTCAATGATCAAGACGATTACACAGCAGTAGAAGAAGAGACTTGTGTTCAACCTGTTCGGCTGATGACATTCCCTTTGACATCAGATCATCCATCGCAGCTGACCATATGCGCTGTCCTCTGAACTCTAGTTGTGCATCCTTCAGTTAAAGTAGTTTATACTTTAAAATCAACATGCTAAATGAAATCTAAGCTAACATTAGATGAAAGTCTTTTCCTAATTCACTTATTAGCCAATTCAAATGATGCTATATCAATTTAATTGAAAATTGGTCATGCGGTTAGGCAATTGACATCTAGCAGACAGACACCAACAAAAGAAACACAAGATGGTCAACCAATCAAACAAGCTCTACTGCAAAAGGAAAACTTTCTTGGTCCACAAAATAACAACATATGACTGCATGATGTGATATCTCTATCAAAGGACCTCTATATATCAAACATAGAATCACGAGACTGAGAAGTTCGACAAAAAATGAACCTTATCTTGAGTGTCTCCAATAAAAGAGGCACCATCACAGTAGCGAAGCTTCACTCTGTTCCAGTTGAAAAAATCTGCACATCGGAAGTCCTTTAAAGCTAAGCCTTTAGAAGCAAAGGAAAATTCAAAGACTAGAACCAAAGTTGGGAATAAATTTTAGGCAAAGCATGAAGAGAACCAGGATTGTCTTCAGGGCTGCTGCTCAGTATTCCGGTGAAGGGTATCTCTTTTTCCATGTATGTAGAGGATCCATGTCGAGTGTTTTTCCGATAAACACAAGATCTCACATTGTTGCACCATCCTCCCCCCTGCCATAAGGTACCTCAGAAAGTAAAGTTTCAATCATATAATCAGCTATCTTTCCGACTCCTGGGAAAAGCAAAATCATGTGTTGTTCTTTTTGCAAGTAATTTGTTGAGACAAGACTAACAATGTTTTCTTCGAGATAGATCACATGAGGATCTCTGATGAATGAGACTGCATATTTTGCATTTACTGCCATTTTTGTTGTGTCTTAGGAATGTGGAGAAAAGCACTCATCAGACATCTCCGAAGAGAAAGGCTTGATATGTCTTGTAAACTTCAATTATACAAAAGGAAGCTTAAGACAAGTGTCCACATGCTTCCTGTACGTGGGCTAATAAGGACTGTCTACTATGAAATCGCAATGACATATTGAACTTTGAAGTCTGTACATTCACAAAAAGTAGCACCAGTAACAATAGCATGTTATGGGATGCATGCAGCCATTATGATTATTAAGCTGTCAATTCATCGGACAAATTAGAGACCACAAGTTCCTTCAACTCACCTCCAACTGAATGAGCCAACTGTTAGCTCCTGAACTGAATCCACGATGCAAGTGATACCCGGGTAATGTTCCGTCCAAACAGACTGAAAGCACAAGAAATGCAGATTAAGACAGAATATGACAACACATGCAAATCTACAACTTTAATTGCTCAAACTCAGCGAAGATTGAATCTTAGGTACAGAAGAGCAAAATTAGACATATGGAAATGAGCAAGCTGCAGGATTTTGAATGAATTTCGTTAAAACTCCTGCTCGCGCATAGACTGGCGCATCTAATCAGGACTAAAGATGAAATAAGTTCAGTTTCTGGATACTATGGGGCCTAGAGAACTCGAACTCAGAAGTCAGAAGCTCTTGCTGTAACAATATTTGCTAATACTTAAGCACTTCAAGAATGAATCACAATAGACATGAGCCCCAGAAAAAATAACAGTCCTGTACAAATTCACAGGGAATGACAAAAAAAGCCAGCAAAGGCACTCTAACATCACATGATCTCTGAAGCAATGAGGTGTTACCAGCTCCTTTTGCTGCAGCACTTTGGATGAGAGTGAGGCCAACCATGAGAGGTTCATTTGCATTAGCAAGGGAAGCTCCATGAGCTTCAAAATGGGACAGCTCTGTCGCATTGAAACCAACCAGCTCATTCCCACTCACCATCTCCCCGAGACAGAGTCCCACAACAATCCCAACCCACAACAGCTTCATTTTGTCGAG
This sequence comes from Syzygium jambos, assembly GCA_031216235.1. NCBI lineage: Eukaryota > Viridiplantae > Streptophyta > Magnoliopsida > Myrtales > Myrtaceae > Syzygium > Syzygium jambos. The sequence goes on along the minus strand of CM062221.1, from coordinate 21,397,597 downwards.
GGCGTCTCTCGCTCAAATCTCTCTGGCACAACACAAAAGCACAAAGGCCAGAAATTTCCCCTGCTAATGCATTGGAGCTAGCCAAGGTATGAGCACAAGCTGCTTCTGAAAGAGCCTGCAGCGAGAGAGAGAGAGAGAGAGAGAGAGGAAAGATTATGCTTGCAGGGAGAGCGTTGTGCTGCCGGGCTTTTTAAAGCGGCACGTTTCGAATCTCGCACTAGTGCGAGTCTCCCTGGTCTCCTCATCAACAAGCAACTGACTTCTCAACTAAATCTTGCAGGCCCAACTAGTTAGCAGCAGTCAGCATTTCTGGCAATGCTTCTGTCATCCGGGTCTTCATGAATATTTTTTTTTTACGCATTCACCGTTCGATGCGCAGAATGCGTGAATCTTTCCTTGTTGTTATGACAAATACATGTAAGAACTCGGTCCCAAAAGCATACTCATCACGCATAGAAGGGGGAATTGGACATGCGATCGCTAAACTTTCGATCGATTTCAATCGGGCAATGGACTTTCGCTTCAGTTTAGTAACGCAGCCGGCGCATCAACCTTCCACGCGGAAATCAATCGACTATCGGTCAAAGCAAATCGACGAAAAACAAATCGAAACTTTAGTAACCCGATCCCCCTCGGGCAAAATTTACGCGCACAAATCAAGGTGACGCATACCATAGCTCGCGTTTCGTTATATTGTTGTGCTACAATGCAGAACTACAGTATACTCCATCCCTCACACTATCTCACGGAAATCACCTGAGCCTATTCACACGACACGGGTGAAAGTATACTCCAAAAAATACTCTCAAACGTATGAAAAGAATGAGAAAAAGACAGATTCCATTCGAATTCGGATTCGTTTGTTTCTCGAAAAAAAATGGACGATTCTTAAAATATCTTCTTAAATATAATTTGTTATATCGATCGGAATAATCGGCCAACAAAAAATAATTTCATTATCGACGACAACTTATGTCTATATACTTTCGTGGACGATAAGAATAGTTTCCATCCATTCATTTCTGCAAGCAGCACGGAGGGTCGTTTTTAGGAAATTGATTTTCGGAAGGTGGATTTTTCGCGAAATAGCGTATCTCAGACTATACTTTATCGATGATTTGAATTTGCTGGACTTTAGTGGGTGACCCTATGTGGCCATTGAATATTGTGCGGTCCAACGTCTCCACCACCGCAAACGCGTGCTTTGAGGGGGGCGCAGATCTGGAGGTGCCTCCACATCGGTGTCTGCATTCGCTTCGTTTTACTTCGTCCGAAAAGGACGTTCGATTCACGCAATTCCCGGGCCCTCACGAAATTTCCTTGGCTCGGTACTTTTCCTTTACGATTTTATTAATATGGCTCGGGCAATTTCCGTGTCATAAATCTCGAAGATCCCCGCGCTCGGTGCCCGTCGCTCCTCTCGGTGCCTCCATAAATCTCGGCCGTCGGTATCGAACCCCGTTTTCGCGAATCAGCGGTGGAGATCTGTTGAGACGCCGACGGAAGTACCCACCGTGCAGCGTGCGGTGCGGAGTATCCACATCCCGAATGACAATAACGATCGGGACAAAAGACGCCGAGGATGATGTAGTAGGACTTGAGAAGATGGTCGCGGCGAGATTCGAACCCTCCATCTCAAGGTGAAGTCGGAAAAAAAAAATTATATATAGCCGAGGTACATTCGCTTCGACTCGCCTCTCACCTCCCGGTAATTCAATTAAATCGATTCTGTGCTTTTACCCTGTATGCGAACTATTAAATCAGGCGGGGCCTCAAATTGCAAAAGTGCCATATGCATATTAACAGTTCAACATTTATACATACGAGATAAATTTAAATGTTTCGTATCAAACAAAAGTCGATGGGCCCAAATCGCAAGATTTAAAGATGATAAACAAGAGAAACTACAAGAGTAACTCTAAACAGAGAATGCCACACTCTCCTTCTGTGAAAACCTGACCAAGATTAATCTAAGGATTAGATTAGATTAGATTAGATTTGCAGCATTTAATTCGCTTTTGCATTGGAAAATTTATTTAAAGGCGATCTACATGCGGCGAATCTAATCTGAAAAATGGAAATTATTTTATAATGGGCATCGAGCACCAAGCCAAATTCTTTTGCTTATAAAATGGGAAACGCTTTAAGGTTCTTCACGAGCCTTTGGTTGGAAGCAAGGGAGGGAGCGGCCGCGACAAATTCATGGGAGGAGAGCGTAGGAAGTTTCGGCTCCAACTCTATTAAAGATTTAGGCTGTCATGTCCAAAGATCTCGATCGCCTAAGTTCGTTTCTCCCTTGGGACCAAGGTTTTACGTTGCTTCTGGTATCTCTCGTTTCGTTACCGAGACGACTTCCGTGGGACGTACGGGTCAATTAAGTTGGGATAGCGTCGTTGGAGTTGGATGGTTTGACGTAGTGGTCCATTAAGAGAAGGACGGAGCCTCAGCGTAAACGTGCGTAAGGTGTTGGGCTAGGTCTGCCTCTTATGGGGCCCAACTCATCATCCTAAGGAAAAAAAACAGAGAGAGAAAAAAGAAAATGTGTTGAAACGTTCTTGATAGAGAGAGAGAGAGAAGAGGTTCGCTGAAGCAGAGAAAAGAGGCAGAGAGCAAGCTTCGAGGAGGAGAAGAGACGGTCCAGATTCGACGGTAAAACTGTCAGAATAGACTAAATTTTTAGTGTGTTGTTCGTGAGATCAAAACCTATAAATTGATTAGTTTTGTTCATCAAAATCCTTCTCCAAATTGTCTTTGAATTTCTCTAGCAATGGTTAATAATTTTTTGCTTCTTTGTGTTAATCTGTCTTTGTAATGATGATATATTGATGTTTTGCTGATGTTAAGAGCTTCTAGCTATGTAACTAGAGATGAATTATTGTGTATTATGCTATTATTGGTGATTAGTGAAAGTTTTTTGAGCGGCCTATGGTTTTTTCCACGTTGGATATTTCATGTAAAATTTGTGGGTGTTGTTTTTCTACTTCGTCTTTTTTGTAGCACTAAACTTACTGGTTAGGGGTTGATATTGCTGAAATATTGTGACTGCTTCTGCTGGAGTTAATTTGATATTAGTTGGTTGAGTTTTGGGGAAGATATTGATCCTAATCAGGTTTGAGTAGTAAATTGTTATCTTTTCTCTCCAATAAAGTGATATCAAAGCTAGCGTGATGGATAAAACTAGCTGCACCATGTTTAAGTTAAATGCCACAAATTACTCTTTTGGAAAACTCAGATGGAATATATATTATACCGAAAGGATTTACATGATCCGATTGATAGTGATGCGTCTAAAAAAGACAAAGAAGATAAAGAATGGAAGTGCACGAATCAGAAAACGGTTGGATTTATTTGACAATGGATTGATGATAATGTTTTTCATCTTGCTACTCAGGAAACTAAGGCTAGAATATTGTGGAAGAAATTACAAAATATCAATGAGAGGAGAAACTCGAAAAGTAAGCATTTTGAGTTAAAAAAAAAAGACTTGTAAACTTGTGATACAAGGAGCAGCATAAATTGACCTATTTAATCCGTTTTAACCCATTTCTATGCAATATAGATTTTGCGACCCATACTCGAACTGACCAGTACCCAACCTGACTAGTCCCAACCCATACCCAATTTGACCATACTACTAAAATACATTAATATTTATCAAATCTAGAAAAATCCATACTCACTCATTTAATCCACTTTAAGCTCTTCATATGTATGTATTATTTGGATAAAACTTCACATCATTTAAAAAAGTAATTAACACAATAAAAATGTTAGTAAACAAAGTAAAAAACGTAAAAAAAATCTATAAATTGAATTACTTATAAAGAACTAGAAATGTGTACACGTGTTGCGATGACACATGCTCTGAATGCATGCTTTATTGATCCAAGTCAATTTAATCATTTTTTTTGTCTTTAAAGTCAATTTTATCGCTAAACATTTAATGAGTGGAAGATTCATAGCAACTTGTTAATTTAATTTGTGGGAGAAAAGACCTCGACTATTATTTTTTTTTCTAGACTGTTAATAATTTCAACTTTAGCTCTAGTTTCAATTCTACCAAAAACTTTTTTTCTTATAAAAAAATCCCCAACTTTAAGTCTAGTCTCAATTCTACCATAAACTTTTTTGAGTTTCATAAAAAACCTCTAGCTTTAGGTCATATTCTAATTCTACCCTAATTTTTTTTTATCTCTTTAAAAATCATAAACTTTTACCGAAATCTGCCACTATTAACCCTCCATCTAAAATCATCCTTAGTAATCCTACATGGCATTTCCACATCATTACTCTAGTTTTTCCCCAAATTTTAGATCAAAGAAGAAGTCTTTTGGAGATGGAATTATCACATCAGCCCAAACAATGTCTTCTTGGATCTGAAATTAGGGTAAAAACTAGAGCAATTAGGGTTGGCTTTCTTCAATTGCTCTTATTCTTAAGAGAGTATACTTTCCATCTTGGTAAGAAATCTTCAATTTTGTGCTTGGCCTTCAATCTATCGTGCTCGTGAGCGTTCCATCTCTCGCTATCAGAGAGTTTGCACTTGGGACACTCAGCTCGGGACGTTTGAACAACTCGTGCTTGGAAGTTTTCCATCTCTTGATTGTCAACAAGAAATTTTGAACGGAGGGTTAACGAGGGCAGATTTATGACTCAAGTAAAAGTTTGTGTTTTTATGATATTAAAAAATTAATCAAAAAAATGATGTTTTTTATAAGACTAAAATAATTTCATGTTAAAATTGGGACTGGATAGTCGAATTGGACATAGCCTAAAGTTTGAGGATTTTCATGGGACAAAAAAAAAAGTTTTGGATAGAATTGTGACTTGAATATAAGTTGAGGGTTTTCAGGAACTCAAAAAAGTTTATGTAGAATTGGGACTAGACCTAAACTTGGGGTTTTTTTTAGTGTATTAGGCCATTTTTTTCCCCAAATTAATTGATTGGCTTATATTTAAATGCAATTGGTATTCATTTCCACTACTTGTATTGTTTTTTACCTTGTCAAGAAAACATAAACATTGTCTAATAAGATGAAGAGTTCCTTTTTTTTTTAATGAAAATTGGGTCGAAACTCGTCTAAATTCTGTCACTTTCAAGTTATTAACCTTCAGGAGTGTCATAATCAAGTTTGATATTTTGTTCTAAATTCTAGACGTAAACCAAATGTCGAAAACATTACATATTTTTACGTTAACGAAACATCACAATACTGTATTTGACATACATTTACACATTTTAGAATTTGACAACATCGGTGTACAACACTCCTACAAAAAACAACACCAAAATAGACAACACTATTATCATAGAAGGCAATGCTTCTCAAGTCCTCAAGAAAATGGAGTGACGGTGCGAATGAATAGGGGCACCGGAAAAGGCAGTCTTCTTTGAGCAAAACCAAAGTTCAAAGTTCAAACCTTGGCCACGGCACTCATGGTCAGAACGTTGCCAAGGGTTCAGGTTAGGGAAGATAATCCGAGAGGAGAGACAATATGATCGGCTAACCATTGACATGAAAATAATATATGCTTATAAGAACTCTTCTAATATGCGACAATAATGTTCTCGACATATTCAGGTGCATTGGAGCATGTATTACATTGAAATAGCATTGACATTTAAGACTCGTGATATCAAAAACTTCCCAACTTCCGACAAATTTTAAGGCTCGTTTTATATCTAGTACCTTTTCCTAGAGAGAGGAGTGTTCGCTGAAGTAGAGAAAAGAGGCAGAAGCGTAGCTTCGAAGAGGAGAAAAGGCAGTCTAGATTTGATGGTGAAACTTTATCGGAATTGACTGAAATTTTAGTATATTGTTTGTGAGATCAAAATCTACAAGTTGATCGATTTTGTTTGTTGAAATGCTTATCCAAATTTTTCTGGCAGCGGTTAGATCTTTATCGCTTCTTTGTATGAATCCACTTTTGTGGCGATGATATATTGATGTGTGACTAATGTGAAGAGCCTTTGGCCATGTGATTAGAGATTAATTATTGTATATCTTGCTATTCTTGGTGATTAGTGAAAGATTTTTTTAGTAGCCTCATGATTTTTCCCGCATTGGGTTTTCCACATCAAATTTGTGGGTGCTGTTGTTCTGCTTCGCCTTTTTCTTCTAGTCCTATATTTGCTGGTTTGAGGTTGATATTGCTAGAATATTATACTAGTTATTGTTGGGGCTAATTTGAGATTAGTTGGTTGAGTTTTGAAAAGATATTGATCCTTAACAAGTTAAAACATATAATTGTTGTCTTTTTTTTTTTTTTGATAACCCAGGGAATCCCTGCACGGCCGATAGCCGGGGAGTAAACCCTGAGGGCGACACATGCTAGCCACCACACACGTGCCACCGGTTAAGTCACCCTGCGGCGCTCGGGATTCAAACCGTTCTCCCCAACATACAGAAAGGCCAACAAAAACTGGTTACAAATAACAAAACCTTCACATCGAAACACTCCCGGTAAGCGTCACGAGGCATGAAACTTGATATGTTGAAGGAAAGGAGTGAGCAAACCAAAAGCTTAGTGAGTGATAGTTATTTTGCCATGAGACTGACCACCAACCATGCACGTTTTATAAACATTGCTCATTCTAAGAACATTAACAAATCCTATAAAACCATGACAAACAAAAATTTGGGAAAATTATCCAAAAAGTACTAAACTTATTGTATGGCGATCAATTTAGTTCTAAACATTTTAATTTCGTCAATTCAATCCTAAACTTTTTGACAACTTGTCCGCCCTCACCGTAGCCGTCCCACAAAAACCCTAAACCCGAACCCCACCCAAAAGATCCTCTCTGGAGCTCTCGCAGCAACCATGGCATTTGGCCGTGGTTGGTCTTATTTTCCTGGGTTTTCTCGTTCGAAATCAATCCTGTTTATTGAGTTATAATGTTTTATCTTTAATTTGTGGTTGGGCCGGCTGTGTTTTGCCAGTTTGGGTGGTGCTTGGAGATCGGGTTTTGTGCCAAAACCTTGGGCTTGTCGTGGCTTTCCAAGCGTTCTGTTTAATCTCGGCTGCACAAGTGTTGTGCTTGCTTTTGGCTTTCCAGTTAGAAGGTTTCAGGAAATTCATTTTTGTAGGATAAAAGTATTGGAATTATCTATACTTCAAAATGGGGATAATTATCAAAAAAGTCATAGACCTATTGTACAGAGGTTAATTTAGTCCTAAACATTTCAATTGTGTCAATTTAGTCCTTAACCTTTTTACAATTTGTCAATTTAGTCCTTAAACCTATTATTGAATATTTGGACGAAAAGATTATATTGGCAAATTTTCAAAAGGTTTAGGACTAAATTGACAAATCTTCAAAAAGTTTATAACTAAATTGGCACAATTGTAAGGTTTGGGACTGAATTCACCGCTGTGTAATAGATTTTATGACTTTTTTGATGATTTTACCCTTAAAAATGTGAGAGAATAAAATCACTACAAAAAAATAAGGATTTAGCCACGAAAATTCGCGACGAAAAATTATTCGTTGCAAATTAGCCACGAAAAATTATTCGTGGCTAATTTGCAACGAAAATTTATTCGTGGCTACTTTGCGACGAAATTTTCGACGACAAATTATTTGTGGCTAATTTTCCATGAAATTTGCGACAAAAAATTATTCGTGGCTAATTTGCCACAAAATTAGCGACGAATTTTTTATTCATGGCTACTTTTGCAATAGATTTTCCGATGAAAATAAATTCGTCGCTAATTTACGACGAAAAAAAATGTCGTTGCTAATTTGCCATGGAATTTGTGACGGAAGAAAAATTCGAAGGCATTTTCGGGTTTTGGATTTTAATTAACCACGAATTTTGCCACAAAAATCCAAAACCCTGAAAAATACCTTCGGACTCCCTTTTCGTGGAAAAATTCGTGGCTAATTAGCCACGAATTTTGCCACGAAAATCCAAAACCCTGAAAATGCATTCGGACTTCATTTTCGTGGCAAAATTCGTGGCTAATTAGCCATGAATTTTGCCACGAAAATCCAAAAACCCGAAAAATATATTGGGACTCTATTTTCGTCGCAAAATTCATGGCTACTTAGCCACAAATTTTGCCATAGCCACGAATTTTGTGACAAAAATCCAAAACCCCGAAAATCCCTTGGGACTTCTTTTTCGTGGCAAATTCGTGGCTAATTAGCCACAAATTTTGCCACGAAAATCCAAAACCCCGAAAATGCATTTGGACTTCATTTTCTAGCCACGAATTTTGCCACGAAAAAAATACCTTGTGACTTCGTTTTGCCACGAAAATCTAAAACCTCCTCCGGCCGCTGCTCCTTTCGGAGTCCGTCCTCGTTTCTTGCCTCTTCTTTCCCCTTGGTCTGGACCGCGATTCTGGGGTGAATTTCGAGCCGGCATCAGCTCAGGTTAGTTGGCTTGTACCTGCTGTCTGCGCATCTTCCCGCGTTGCGTTGGTTGTGACGGTTGGGATATGTGACCCGCCCCCAATTGGCTTCGACCTCAGTGATCATCGATCAGCCTTGTTCTTCGTTTCTTGCTAGTTGAGCTCGATGCGGCGGTCGTATCATCGAAATGGGGCTACTTTAGCTTAAAAAATGAGCAAGTCTGGAACATGTGCCGCTTTCTTATTATCTTCATCCTTCTCTTCCAGCTCAAGCTGCTCGGTTAGTTCTCTTATATTCACAGCTTGGTGAGGTGCTTGATTCCTGATGGCATAGTCTTCAACTATTTGCAATGCTGGGTGATCAATTTCTCCAGCTTAGACATCGCTTCCTCCTCTATCTGTACAAATGTCAGCTTCTCGAAATGATCGAGACCTAATATCTTGAGCTTTTGAAACCCTTTAGCCTTGAAGCATAGTGTTTTCCAATCATAAAGCTTTTGAACAGATTGTTGGTTCTGTCATCATCCGCATCTATGTAGTATAGCTTTTGTGCAGATTGAAGAGCTCCGGTTTGCGCTGGGGTGCTGAAGCCGTATTTGTAGTGCGTATAGGATAGTGACGAGTTCTGTTGTCCAATTTGAACCTCATTGTGGATTGAGCACCGACGAATTCTATCTGGCCACACTGAGTTTTGTTAGTCAACTATGGCTGCAAAGTTCTGAAAAATGAGCAAGTCTCTAAACTGGAAGCTGCCCTAGTTTCCCTGTTGTGTAGTTAAGAAGGTACAAGGTTGCCTCGAGTTTGGATGTTGTGGCTAGTGCTTCATTAATGAATTCAATAATGTGATTTATCTGTTGCCAATTGTTTGAGAAGCGATTCCTTGGCAAATTTCACTGGTCATTTGAGAGCTATGGTGAACGGCCCTTGCAATTGTGTTAAAAAAATTTGTTGCATATCTTCTCATCATGTTGCAATGTCCTACTGAAGAAGTATTACTCATATCACATCCAGTAAAAATCCAAGTTGTTGATTATTTTTTTTTAATATATGAATTATTGTAAGTTGCATACATGCTCGTTCAAGTACTGTCCATTCCATTATGCTCCCTTTGCTTCTGATCTCAAGGATTTAGCTGTTCTGGAGATCACATTCTTCTTTGGAGAGCCTTTTAAGCCATTTGATCAGCTCATGGGAACCTTACTATCTGCAAGGTTTCTTTTTGTTTTATTATGCTTTTGATAATATTGAGGACCGTTATGCGAGTCCTTTTTGTAGTTCAGATTTTCTGCTTAGACAGTTCATATCTAGTGTTGCAGCGCAAGTGCTCTGCCAGAACAGTACAGGAGATTGATGACGGATCCTTCCTCACCAATCCTTGACTTTTATCCTTTAGGTATACTAACCAGGATCAGGTGATGCTTATCAATGCAACTCTCTCTCTCTCTCTCTCAAAAACTTTTCCTTATTATTATGTTGACAGATTTCGAGATTGACATGAATGGAAAGAAATCCGCATGGCAGGTATGGGTCTAACTTGTCCTGACATTGTTCTTGTTGTGGCTATCTTGTGTGAATAATGGAAAGTATGTCTTTCTTGAATAAGGGTGTTGCCAAATTGCCGTTCATTGACGAGAAGAAATTGCTCACTGAAACGAGGAAACTGGAAGTCTCTTTAACAGTGAGAAAGTTCTTATCTTGAATTTTATTTTCCTTCATCTGACTGGACTGTCATAGCTAATTTCTATCTTTCTTTAACGTTGACATTTTCTATTGTGTATTAACATTTAATCAAGATGCTCTTTTGCAAGACTCATATTGGATAAATGAGTTTTTTTAATGAGTGCGCATTCTGAGTTTTTGGTCCAGGGATACTAAACATTTGTAGTCAAATGAAAATGTTTTGATAAAGCCTTTTAATAGCACTTCCGTGCTTCACCGTTTGTTAATATTGTGGCAAGAATATTTTCCTGCTTATTTGGAGACCATTACTTGATCAATTCTAAGCTTAGCTTAGGGTTGTGGCAAGGAGTGTCATGTTCTATGGAGGTGGAATTTTGTAGGCTGGCCTTGTTGAGCTCCAAGAGTCATCGATGCTGTTTCTGCCTTTTGACTTTCTTTTTTTCAAACATCAGCTCATGATTTTCTTAGGTGGCATTGTTATTTGCAACTCCTATGTAATTCAATTTTCTTTCTCATGATGCTCGAGAATGCTCACAGTTTGACCTGGTTTATATAGAAGGAGGAGCAACTTTGAATTGGTGTGATGTTCGATTTGCTCTATGTTCATCCGGTTCATCCTTTGTCACTACAAGTTCATATGTACTACCAATTAAGCTATCAATTAGGGCCATATGAAAGATATCCTGTACCAATTGACACAAATGTTAGGACAGTATGCCTTTTTCTTGCATAGAATTTTGTGTGAAAATTTTGAAGAGGCTGTCATTGGGTAACTTTATATTATGCTGCATTCATTTTTTGCGAATCTTTTACAGCGGTGGAATGAACGGATTCCTCTGGCTAAGTGAGAGGAATGTACTGACCAATGTAATTCCTTCGCCTATCCATGGATTGGAGGATATTGTCAACAATCAAGTATAGTAAGTTTCTTATTTGCTTTTGTAATTCTTGGGCGACAAACTTGAATCATTCACAATCCCTGTTGCTTTACAGTAATGTTACTTATCTCAATCCTGCAAAGCACAAGCACATCCCCAGACCACCTGCTGGTGTTGTCATTCCTCCAAAGGTACATGATGCTCTTACTGGTTCATATATGTTAATCTAAAAGAAAATATTTGTATTTTGTTCTTAATGTATACAATATAATTGGAAAAACGTTATATGCATTATGTAGGGCTTTGTGTTTGATGTTACATGAGGCCTTTTCCCTCTCAACATTTCTATGAAATATCAATACGGTTGAAAAGCGCGGATTATTTCATATAGGAGAACCTTTTTCAAATTACTGTTTAGGTCTCTTTATGTTGGATGTCATGACAAGAAAATAGATGGCTCACTTGTTCACTTTTATAGGTTTTAGGACCTTTGGATATCAAGCCATGCCCTGTGCTATGGCATGAAGATAACAGTGGTAGGCGCCAGAATGGAAGAGAAAGGTGAGAATGAATTCTGATGGTCTTGCTGTCTCGGTTGATGTCTCTGTCCGTTTGTTTTGTATTTCTGCTGCTGCATTGGTGGTTTGTATCAATTTAGAGGCTTGTGGTGCAATAGATTTTGCAATTGAGAATGAACTTGAAACCAGGGACATTTGGAATAAAATTTTGGTTACTCCTGCAGGCTATTGAGTGTGTTTGTGGAATCTTCGGAGATCGTTTTCCCCTATTGTTTCTGTTTAGAGACGCTTCTTTCTTTTCTCTCCCCATCTAAATGCAGTGCTTGTAATCTTGCAGGCCATCAGTACCTGGAGCAATGGTTGGTCCAATGCTGGGAGAAGCAGCTCATCGTCTTGTCAAGAGTACACTAAATATCAAGTTGAACAACAATCAATCCTCTGGCATCTTGGAACCACCACGCAATCGAAACTTTCCAGTATATTATGCAGTTAATAGACCAAGACCAGCTGCTCCCTCTGGGTACGAAAGGGGCTTCAGTGAAGTACCCACTAGTACCATGGGAATCACAACTACACTATCCTTTGAAGTCAGTTTAGATTAGGGGAGGGATTGTTTATATTGAAACTCCATTATTCTCTTTGGAGCTGCAATGTTAAATATATATTTTAGCAATTAATTTTGTTGCTAATTAGATTTAAAATCGAAATCGTCCCTAAACAATATCCGTCGCAAACTTACTGACTAAAAAAAATAATAATTTTTCGCAAATTAGCGATGAATTTTGCCACGAATAGATTTCGTTGCAATTTAACGATGCAAAAAAAAAAATTTCTTGGCAAATTAGCGATGAATTTTGCCATGAATATAGACTTCGTCGCTAACAAAAAAAAAGTTCTTGTTAAATTAGCGACAAATTTTGCCACGAAAAAAATTCGTGGCAAATTAGCAACGAATTTTGCCATGAATATTTAGCGACGAATTTTGCTAAGAATAATTAGCCACAAATTTTGTCATGAATTATTTTTCGTGGCTAATTAGCAACGAAAGTTTAAATTTTTCGTGGCTAAATTTTGCGACGTCGAATTATTTTAGCCACGAATACAGTTCGTGGCAAATTAGCGATGAATTTTGGCACTAATATTTAGCGACGCATTTTGCCAAGAATAATTAGCCACTAGTTTTTTTTGTGCAATTTAGCCACGAAAGTTGTCACGAATAATTAGCGACGAATTTTGTCATGAATTTTTTTTTTCGTGGCTATTTAGCAACGAAAATTGAAATTTTTCGTGGCTAAATTTTGCAATGCCAAATTAGCTACGAAATTTTTTTCGTCCCAAATTCTTTTAGCCATGAATTTTGCCAAATTTTTCGTGGCAAAATTCGTGGCTAAAACCTTGTTTTTTTGTAGTGAATCATGAATTTACGCATATGTCAGTGGACACCATTTTTTTAAAAGGGCTATATCATAAGCAAGTGAGGACACTTGGAGGAGAAAAGACGGATTGAGATCCCTTAGAAGTGGGAGGCTCCCTTTACATTATCGGAGAGTACCAATCGAAGTTCAATGAAATGGATGTAAGCAAAGAAACAACTGAGATAAAAATTTTCAGAATTGTAGATGGACTGTGAAAGTGGAAAGACAGTGTAAAATACCGGAGAAATGAATGAAAATTATGTAAAATTAAGGATTACAAAGTTGCCAAAGACACGTCCTTTCACATTTTCGAAGGGCATTATAGAAATATGAAAAGTGAAGAAAGACCGCAAAGACTTTGTAAAAGCGGCTTTATATTGTATAGAAACCGAAAACAATATCAGAATTAACTTCAGAATCCAAGCCAAGTGTGTGCCAATAGGATGCAATCGATTGATCAACAGCACACCGTGCGCAACATAAGCACGACCGAATGTAAAGGCAAAGTAGAGAACAATCTCTTGTTCTCAAATCTTGCAGTTAATTGTGCTTTGCACCTAGTTCACTTGATCTCCTTCAACAGCAGCTCCTGTCTTTTCCGCAGTATTATAATCTTTAGCGATAGGCTCGGCAGCAGAGGAAACGGGATCAATCACCATGGACCGGTCGTTCTGAGTGGTTAGGTCGGTCGTCGCTTTATTGCTCGTAACCAGAGGCATGCCATCCGAGGCCCCCGCTTTCGTCTCTGATTCGTCAGGGTCGTCCATCTTGTACTTGTACCAATAGGCAGCGATCAGGTATACTCCGAAGTTGAGCGTGCTCAGGATGGCCAAGAACCAGTAGAACAGATTGACTTTATTCTTGTTGATGTCCTGCCCATGTAGCCATCCTTGCTTGCTGGGACTGATCTTCTCGGTGACCGAATTGATGATGTTCACAAAGATGGTGCTCAAGAAGTAGCCAAAGGACAGAGAGAGCCAAGTGAACGACGTTGAGAGTGACCTCATCCCGACCGGCGCCTCTCTGTAGAAGAATTCCATCAGCCCAATGAGCGTGAACATGTCAGCGATCCCAAAGATGCCATACTGCAGAGAGAGCCAGAAGAGGCTGATGAGGTGGGGAGGGCTCTTGTTGGCCTCGTGTCGTCGCTTGACCTCAACGATCCCAGCGACAGTCATGGAGATCACGGACAGGACGAGGCCGATCCCAACACGCTGGAGCTGCGTGATGCCTGACGGGTGGCCTGTGAGCTTGCGGGCGAAGGGGATGAATATGAACTCGTAGATTGGGATGAGGATGGACATGAAGAGGAGGGGAATGACCGGGATGGACGGCGTTGGGACGTTGAGGGACCCGAGGTGCGGATCCATGAGCCGACCCTGTTGGACAGAAAAGGTCTGGAGTTGGGCCATGCATGTGTTCATGATGATGGTGCTGGCCAAGATTGGAAGCATCCTGGTCAGGACTTTCACCTCTTCAACTTGGGTCACTGTGCACACTTTCTGTGGCTCAGGCATTGATTCTTTTGGTAGGATTGCTGCTTTGTCCAGGAACCTGCTCCCAAACATAGGATCGACATTAAAAACTGTGGATCGACATTCCGAGCCTTTGGCTCGATAATTATTTATAAAGTGATGAGGCAAACACTAAAAGGGCGTTCGAATAAATCTAACATTCGTCAATCGATGTTGTATTAACACGTTTACCTGAATTGGTCAGTGTGAGCGATTTTGGCCACGGCTAAGACACTGCTCTCCTTGTCACTGATCTCATACAAGTCAGCTGAATTCTCCGGTAGGGGCAACTTCCTGTTCTTGATGGCCAGAAGCACAACCTGTCCGATTTTGACAGCAACAAACTTACATACTGAATTCCGTCCGATAATCTGCCTTTCCATAGGACTAGATATACAGAGATTGATTTACAAGAACGACGGGACAAAATTTTATTGTAGGCTTGAATTCGACTTATTTGGATATCTATCTATGACAAACATTTAGCTGGACCAAGCAGAAGTGTCCCACTGGATCTCGCTCGATCTGACGGTGTCCAAAGTGGCAGATGCACCTAGTTTTTTCCTCGTGATTAGAGACCTTATCGCGGTTTGCTACGTCGTAAAAACCCATCTTATATACTAACCTTTCGTATTCCAAAAATGTTGCACATGCACCCGGTTCCGGTAACTTTAAATCATCAGATCAAATCCCATGTGGATCTCAACAGATAGGTTGATCAGTCGAGATTAATGGGTGCACATGCATCCCGTTCGTGCCAAAATTTCTCCCCTAGCACCAATCTTTCACTTTGTAAAGATTTCTTGAATTCAAAGAAGGAACCCAATAACTTTACCTGCCAAATTCGGAGGAGTGGGCTATCTCCGGGTCGCTGCAGGCGATAAAACGGCTTTCCCATAGCCAAAACGACAAAGCCAACAAAGCTAGCGATTGTCGCAATAAGGAAACCCCAGTGCCAACCTTTGTTCATGCTGACCCACACAATGGCCGTGACCCCAATGGTGGCACCGGCCGTAATACTGAGGATGAGATAGTTGAAGAAGGTGGCGAGAGCACTGGCCCCGGTCGGGTCCCTGTGGTCAAATTGGTCTGCCCCGAGGGCGGGGAATGCGCCACGGACGCCACCATAGCCAAGGGCCAAGAGGCAGAGGGTGGCATAGAAGTAAGTGGCTGTCCCCCCGTGGATGCAGCTTGATTTCCCACATGAGTCTGGGTGCAAATGCTTGGAGCGGGCCTCAATGGTTAACATTGCCAAACCCTGCATGCAATTTAGCGCAAATCACAAGGCATTGAGGCATTAAGCTAGACTAATCATGAATCAAAGTCAATCCTAGAGTTATAGCTGAAATCAAAAGTCACGGTCATCCCAAATGAAGAATATAAGAATATACCAAAACTTCGAGGCTTCCGAAAATAAGACAGGTCGAGAATCTGCTCAAGTAGGTATCGGAGATGAAGCCACCAACAATCGTGAGCAAGAAGGTTGAACCCAAGAAGTTGGTCAGAGTGTTAGAAGCGGGCGCCGGATAAAAGTGCATCACCAGGCAGAAGTATAGTACCAAGGTCACCAGGTTCGCGATGAACCCCATGTTGTCGAGCCCCGCCTGCACTGTCGAGTGAAAAAAAAGAACGTGACCACGTCAAGTCCAGTACACGATGACGACTCACAACGATGAAAAGCTGAAGATGTTTACTGCATCTGCTGATATCGACATAAAAAGATGGTTGATACTTGGCTGCACTTGTATCAATAACATAGCAGGTCTAATAAAATCTCAGATTTTTTACTAGGGATATTATGAACGGAGTTAAATGCACCGATTGTAATTACCGAAAATGAATCCGCATGCTCGGAATCCTCCTTTTCCTTTCTTCCATGAGCCTGGAGAGTCGTAGCTCGTCTTGGTTATAGCTTTCCCCTCCTCCTGCATGCAGGCATTGAAAGATCATCATACAAGATCGAGCGAGCAAGAGAGAGAGAGAGAGCGCGAGCAAGAGAGGGTTGACAGGAGAAGTGTAGCTAACCATGGTGGAGACTTCAGGGCTTTGAAGCTTAGCTAGGGAGAGAAAGCTTGAGAGAGAGGGGTGATGCCATTAGCAAGTTGGTGGGCAAAGAACATATAGTGGATCAAAGGCTTAGTATATAACGTTAACGCTTTAAATTGATCGCCAATCTGTCCTCATTTTTGTTCTCTCTCTCTCTCTCTCTCTCTCTCTCTCTCTCTCTCTCTCTCTCTCTCTCTCTCTCTCTCTCTCTAACTTGTATATGGCAAAAGACCCTTTTTTCCCCCTCAGTTAATTTCATTGGACCATTGGTCGTGTGAGAATGGGGAGTCCATCATATGTATACAATATAGTCGACAAGATTGTGACAATTTTATTGAATGGAATGACTTAGATTTGGCTGGCGGGCGATGGATTAAGAATTTTGATGGCCGTATGCATGCATGCTTATAGCTGCCACAGATATGCTTCGCATGCTAATTGATGAAGATAGTTTCATGAAATACAAAAGGTCTCCTCAAATTGAGTGAGGGTCAGATTCCTTAGCTTTCTAAACGGCGCAGTCCAGTTAATATGTGGTAATTCACATTCGAAAAGCAGAAGATTTCCAGATTGATTAATTTTGAATGATTGAAATGATTCGATAAAATAGGCTATCATTCAGATATCGAGAAGAAAAATAATTATAGAGTAATTTATGTAACACTAAATCTTCATTCGCGTGGTTCATTCACTGTTGCACTGGTCATAAGTTTCTTATAGAAATGATATAAAATGACTAAAATAGAAACCCTAGCTTACACCTCATCATTTGTATCTCCTCGAAACAAAGCGATGAGACGAAACAGTTCGTAGATCCCATCAGCATATCGCCAAGGATGCTTTGATGCATCCAGATGCTATTGTGATTCTCGAACTCGACAATAAATTGGATAGCCATAACTTAGCAGTGGATCTTTGGATTCTTTCTCATTGTTCTCTCCACTAATTACATGTCACTTATTGCCAATGAGCTATAATTTATCATCCATGTATGGTTATATATATATGAGAGAGAGAGAGAGAGCAGCCTAGGACAATGGCTTTGAAACAATCGATGGAGGTTATGAGTCCACTCAATGATTTGCCATTTATCAAGTGTATTTTAAGATCAACAGATGATGTTGAGTAATCGTCTTGTTTCATGATCACATGTATGATGCAAAAAACGTGAAATTACACTGGTTTGGTCTGAATGATAGCCTGCGAGCTTGTACCTGAGTGATCTTATCCAATTCTCTCCCTGTTGGGATATAAAAGTCGTGGATTTGTAGCTTGTAAAGGGGCTTGAAGGGGGGCCATGGAGATAAGAAAGTGTTAGGTTATGTAGTGTTAATGTCGGAAAAATGTTACATGCATGTGCAACATGCATCTATGTTCTATATAGGACCTATTTGCTAAAAACCTCCACGCTTGGCCTCTTTGGTAAAGTATAAAGTTTGCAAAGACACGTAATAGTTGTGCAAACCTAGCTCCAATACATGCCAGAATGGAGCGGCCAATAACCTGTTTTGAATTTCGAGCTGCTTGGTTTCCAAGAAGTCAGTTGCAGTAACATTTAACCCCATGCATGAAAAGAAGTCGGGAGATTATTGTATCTTGTGTCCCTGAAGGGATGTATCGAGAACCGAAACAAAACGATTATGCAAAAGACAGAGAAAATAAACGATGCACAAATTTACTCAGGTTCACCCTCGAATAAGGCTATGTCTTGCAAAGAGATTTCACTATATTTTCGATTTACAATCACTCAACTCGTTATAATGATAAGAAAAATGAGAAAAATATATATGTGCCCCAAACGGGCCCAAAACCTAAACCTATATGAAATTTCTTAATCTCACACCATACAGGCAAGCTTAAATAAAAGCCCAAACCTGTTGAGATTTCGAGGGTACTGCCCCCGAGCCCCCGCCCGCTCATCGGCGAGCGGGGCAGCTGTTCGCTAACCAAGCAGTGGAACCCCTATCAGGGGGCGTCGCCCCCGAACCCTCGCCCGCTGACCGGGCAATGGGGCACCCATGTCAGTGGCGCTACCCCCGAACCCCCGCATTCCGCACTCAAAGATCACATGTCGTCGGATAACACTTCAGTTTTCCTAAACTCACGTGGGCATACCCGGTGTGAGAAATAAAGGCCCCGCAAGTATTCGCTAACTCCAACAGTCCCATCCATTAGAAATTAAATTTTAAGGGGGGATGTGTCAAGATCTTTCTCATTCAACATGGATCGGAATGTAATAAAAGAGATACCCGCGCAATACCTGCTAAACTTATAAAGGACTATGATCACTCGGCTTTAGGGTTTAATTAGTTAAGCTAGTGAGATAAAAATTTAAAAGTTTGTGCTTAAGAAATGCGAGATCTCAAGTTCTGATTCAATCTGTAGTGAATTCTTCGAGTTAGGTTGAGAGGAAGTAATTTTGGATGGTCTGCCTACTTCGATCGGGGAAACAGACCCAATCTGACGTTGAAAGTATTGTAAAACGCTCTTGAGAAGTTCAATGGAACGATTGTCATCGTTGTCAACTTTATTAGGCCTAAAACAACCTTTCATTTTTCCTTATAGAGAAAGATGATTAGGAGATCATGTCAATCTCCATATCCAAGGGAAGCACATCAAACGCATGAGCCCCATGGCTCTCAGCTTTGAAAGGGATGGGCCTGGGTATCTTTCGATCTCAACTATTTTTAGTCACATCATAGTAAATGAAGAACTGAAATGTACATGGCGTCTTTAACTTCATGCTACGAGGAGATAGCTTCTAGATTTCAATAGCTTATTAGAGCGATCCTTGCTTGAAAAGAAAGTGAATGCATGCTATGGATATGGATATAAAGAGTAGTGACTTACCGATTGATTCGAAGTGATGCGACAAATTCTTGTTAGACGTTAACTACGTTTCGAAAACACTCGGGAGAGGACAATGTAGAGAAGATGCCCATTATTTTAAAATCTTTCAGTCATTTTCCACCCAAGTTTTCATTCCCCTCGTTCTTCCCAATGTCCCAAATAGAGTTAGCGTTTCTTGCATCTCATTTCTCAAGCAATTATCCAAGTCGATATTTCGGGATATTCCTATACCGTTTTTACTCAAAGAAAGCACGATTTGTTCCAACTTCTATATCTGATTGAATTAGGCTCTTGAAATTACGACACCTTATTTGACACAACGAATCAGGGGTTGCAATGCACTTTTAGATAATTTGTTTGATCTCAAAGGATGAAATTGATTTAACTGAAATTTTTTTGAGACTTTCCTTTTGGTCTTCTTTTTCCTACTTGGATTTGGCTGGATAGAAATGAAATTTGTTGGCAACTGTTATCTTTATTCTATGGTGCATCCCTACTTCGTGTTCTTTGCCTTGACCCATCATTTTTCAATTAAATCCAATAATGTTGGGACCTTCCCACGCATGGTAACATGCATGGAACCCCACCTTCCATTCCTTTTATCAACTTTTAGCTTTACTTTGTGGATCAATCCCCCCGCTCCCCCAACCTTTTTGTCCTCCAAAGAAGAATGCTCTATAACTTTTGTCGAACCCTAAAGAGAATCGCTTTAGGGTCGGGATTGAGTTCCCCCCATTCCTCGCTTTTTCCACATGCGCAATCTCTTTGTTCGTCGAAGAGTTTCGTTCTTTGTTCCAACAAAAGAATAATAAGAGGCAACGACTTGGAACAGTGCCTTTTCGTATGTTAGCATGAAAGTTTCATACCCTTATACAGTATTCCGTTTGAATCATGACTACAACTTAAATGAAGTCTCTTGATCCTTGGGAAAAATTATCCAAAAAGTCATAAACTCGTTGTATTTTTGTCAATTTAATCCTAAACCTTTCAATTTTGCTAATTGAGTCTTAAATATTTTTATGTGTTGCCAATTGAGTCTATCCGGTCAATTTTACCTGGGAATCGCTGACGTGGACGATGGCGTCTTACGTGGCACAGCTAGTGCAGACATGGACAATTTTAATATATTTTGAATCTTTTTATTATGTTTCTTCTTTTCCTTTCTTTTTGCTTTTTCTTTCTTTTAATTATTTTACATTGCACGGCCGGCCGCGAGTGAGGGCTTTGCAACTCTTGCCAGATCTAGGTGAGGGCCGGGACCCTCGCCTACAACCGGCGAGGGTTGTTCAGCGACCCTTGCTAGACTTGATAAAAAAAATAAAAATAAAAAAAGAAAGAAGAAAGAAGAAAAGAAAATAATGAAAAGTTATAAAAATATTATAAAAAATTGTCCAAGTTAGCATCGACTGTTCTACGTGATAATACTGGCATCCACATCAGCAATATGCAGTTAAAATTGGCCAAATAAACTCAATTAGCAAAATATAGAAAGGTTTAGGATTCAATTAACAAAATTGAAAAGTTTGAAACTAAATTGGCAAAAGTGCAATAGGTTTAAGATTTTTTGGACAATTTTTTCTTCTTGTATGTTAACATGAGAGTTTCACACCGTTGTAGGGTATTTAGTTTGAATCATGACTACTACTTAAATGAAGTCCCTCAATCCTAGAGAGGTCTCTAGAGTCGAGACTTTGGGAGGAGCGAGTCGGTCATAGCAGCTCTAATGACATTCCGGCATGAAGAGCACTCCTGTGACTTCGCAAATAAATAGGCAGTGCCTTCACGATTAGGCTACTATGCTATGAATTCGAATTGTTTTTAGGTACACTTTGCATGGTTTAAACGCACCACGACTTTTGAACAAGCATAGTTAACAAGCCGACGCTACGCTTCGTAAAGTACATGGTCATGAACCAAAAGGAAGTTTCTTGACTTTTACTAGTTGCATCAACACAATCAAAATTTAAGCTCGATTTTCGCAGAAGTTGGAGAGAAATGCAACGTGTACTAAGATTTTACCAAGAGCTTTTCCATTCTATTTTTCTTTCTGTATTGAGTTGTACAATAAAGCATTCTAACTCTTCATTAAGTGAAGTCCTCTATCCCTCCTTTGCTATCCTTCTTCCTAATAGTCCTTCCCACTTCATCAACCAACAGTGTCAAACCCACACGCTCTCTATTAAATCAAAATTCTAGATGGAAAACTCTCCTTTGTTCTTAGCCAGGAATCCTTCTAAAAAATGTGCATGGAACATTCACGACACGTACACGGCACGTGCATGGTATGTACGCCAATGCACGATACACTTAAGACATACACGACATAAGGAATTTTGACGAGAGTGTGGCCCAACTACGTAGTAGGGCCGGCTAAAATGGGAGAATTTTAAGGTGAGTTAAGAGCCCAATTTGAAAGAAATTCACGAAATTATCTCTAATTTCTAAATATAGAAGAATGCAGTGAAGAATGAAAATGCAACATTGATGTTATTATTAAGGGGTCTGACTCTTTGAATATCGACGAGTTTCATCTCTAATTTTCTTATGAGATGAATAAGAAGCCTTTAAAGGAAAATTTAGGTGTCAACTAAAGAGAGAGAAATGCACATGGCCACTGCCCTACATGAGCTTCGGGTGGCTGTGATCGATGATAGTGAGGCACGTTTCGAGGGAGGCGAGCGAGAATAGGGAAACATATCAGAAAAGTCCTTAACATATTGTATTGATATCAATTTAGTTCTAAACTTTTTTTTTGTGTCAATTTAGTCATAAATCTTTTTGATATAGTGCCAATTCAATTCTTCTAACTAATTTTGACCGGATATTACCAACGTAGACGTTGTCTGGCCTACACAGCACTGCTGGCGTTGATGTGGACAATCTTTAATAATATTTTAATACTTTTAGATTTTTTAATATTTTTTAGATTTTTTTTTTCTTTCTTCATCCTTTTGCTAGTGATCGGCCACTAGCCATGGAAGGGCAAGTTACCCTCGCCTGGTTGAGGGACACCGTCACCCGACCAAGCGAGGCTCGGCATGGCCTAGGCAAGGGCGAGGGCGAGGGCGAGGGCGAGGGCGAGGGCGAGGGCTCCCCTCTTCGGATCTAGTGAAGCTAGCCCTTGCCTTAGCCACAATGGCCTCGCTGGATCTGGTGACGGGAGCCCTCGTTGGGGCTCACCCTCACCTAGGCCAGATGGCTAGGACACTCTAGCTTGGGCGAGGGTTGGCCTCGCCAGATCTTCCTAGGTGAGGCTGACCCTCGCCGGGCCTTACCTGGCTAGGGCTTGCCCAGGCCTCGCCTGCCTGTGGCCAATCACCGGCAATAGGAGAAAGAAAGAAATAAAGAAAAAATTATCAGAAAAAATAATTAAAAATAGAATAAATATTAAAATATTATTAAAAATTATTTATGTCAGCGATGGTGGTGCCACATAAGTCGGCTGACATATATGTTAACAATATCTAGCCAGAATTAGCTAAACTGTATCAAAAGGTTCATGATTAAATTGACATAAAAGAAATGTTTAGGACTAAATTGGCACAAATGCAATAGCTTTGGGATTTTTTTGACACTTTTCTCACGAGAATATCATCCCATCGACGTTGCTCATAATATCGATAGCCACCTGACCCGATCGAGAAGGAAGGTGGCAACGAGGATGAACATTGTTTTAACAAAGTCGACTACAATGGTCGAAAATGTGAGGGCCGTAGAGGACAACAACAGCAATGTAAGAGGCTTGTTGGAAGAAGGGGATCCCAACTGTTCATATGAGTATGTGGTGAACAGACATGGTCAGGTGGAGGAGGAGAGATCCCACCACTTGCCCTCCCCAATGCTCCGCTTGGTGACATTGACAACATCATCGTTGCACTCCTTAAGGATAGAGGCAGCCTCCTTGATGTCAGCAAGCCGGAACGCGGCCTCCTCGGAGTCGGAGGTCTTGGTGAGGACGCGCTATGCATCGCCTAGGTAGCCATGCATGATGAGCCATTAGGAAATTTCGGCATTGCAAGGACAAAGAAGGCAAGCAGGATTGAGGGGATTGCTCCCGTGTCGAGTATGAAATGCCACCTGAGGTTGAGGTGGAGCTTGGAGAAGACATAGTTGAAGATGTAGCCGAGAAGGATGTTGCAGTTAACAAACACTTGAACCACTGAAACAACGTCAATTTCTATCGGTAGGCTCCACATTTGCAGCCCTAACAACAAAAAAATTATTTACCAAGTTATTTTCCAAATGAGAAAAATAAGCCCCTCTATACCTACTATGACATATAAAAAAAGCAATCACCTTTTTAATTTCAATTTTTTGGTAACAAGAAGAATGCACGTTCAACATGAAAAAGACAAAAACTGATGAAATATAAAAAAAATGAAAAGTTGCCACAAAATTAATAAATAAAATAAAATAAAATGAGTGAGTAGCTTAGGGAAGGAGGTGAGAAAACCACGAGAGGAGGCAGGGAAGACTAGGTGGTGTAGACAAGGGAGATCGTGAGAGTGGAGCCATAGAGTACTCGGATCTACATCAATGATGAGTTATTCCAATAATGAAAGGTTTGAATTCACCCTAGAGATTTGGCTTTCGGCGCCAGAATTTAATGATGACATGCGTAAACTTCTCAGTTGGGATAAACATCCAATTTAAATAGGTAAAGAGATGTTTTCCTGTGCGTTGGATGTCTAGCAGCTCTAGATGCACTAGTTCCTCTAAGCTTGAAGGGAGTTTTGTTGAACACGTGCAAAAGTTCAAGTGAAGTGCTCTAAGACTGGGCCGAATGATAATCATTCTGTTCCAGAAATAATTCCTGAAATAGAAATAGATTTTCTATTTCTGTTTCTAGGATGAGTTTCTGATAAAAGAAACCCGTTTAACAACGACCAAAAATTTTTATTTCTAGAATAGAAACCCGTTTGATAACAGTATAAAATTTCTATTTCCTGAAACAAAAACCCGTTTGATAACAACACAATTTCTATTTCTCGGAGCAGAAATCCATTTTTTTAGAAATGGAATAAAAAAATTAGAAAATCTGGAAAATTCCTAAAAATCTCAAAACAATTTTCAAAAAATCCATAAAAATTGAAAAATTTCCAGAAAAATTCATAAAAATTTCCAGAAAATAAAAACAGTCAGATAAATCAATCAAAGTGGGTGGTCATAGGTATTCTAAGCCATTCTATGAAGTTTTCAAAATTTTTATTCTTTTATTTTTTTTTGAGGACCTCAAAAAATTTAAATTTCACTCAAAGTAGGTGGCCAAAGGCATTCTACACCATTTTGTGAAGTTTTAAAATTTTTGATTTTTTTATTTTTTGGGTGCCTCAAAAAATTTAAATTTCACTCAAAGTGGGTGGTCAAAGGTATTCTAACCCATCCTGTGAAGTTTTGAAATTTTTTTAAATTTTTTTGGCACCTCAAAAAATTTTAATTTCACTCAAAGTGGGTGGCCACATGTATTCTAACCCATTCTGTGACGTTTTGAATTTTTTTTTATTTTTTTGGTACCTCAAAAAATTTAAATTTCATTCAAAGTGGGTGGCCACAGGCATTTTAAGCCATTTTGTGAAGTTTTGAAATTTTTGAATTTTTGATTTTTTTTGAAAAAATTGACCAACTTTCCTATTTTCCCGAAATCTGACCTTTTTTTATTTTCTGGAAATCTTTACGAATTTTTCTGGAATTTTTAAATTTTTATGGATTTTTTGAAAAAAAAATTTGAGATTTTTAGGAATTTTCCGGATTTTATAATTTTTTTATGACTTTTATGGAATTTTTTTTTATCTTTTTCTGAATTTTCTAATTTTATTTATTTTCCCGCCGGAAATGAACCGGACCAAACCAGTTCGGACCAATCTAACCAGGTCAGACAAGGGCAAAATTTAGGAAGAGATATTTTTTAAAGAGAGAAATAGGTTATTTTAGAAATGGTTCTGATTTTTGGTTCAAAAACAGAAAACCTAATTTTTTTAGGTTCTGATTTCTGGTCCAAAACTAGTTCAAGAATAAAAAGTTGTTCGAAAATAAAAAAATGAAATTACATTATCAAAAGGGTTTCTGTTCTAAACCTACTTATGGGAACAGAAAACTAGTTCTGGATAGAAATAAAATAGTTATCATTCGCGCTCCTAGCAACTCTAGGTGCACTAGTTCCTCTATGCTTGAAGGGAGTTTTGTTAAACGCGTGCAGAAGTGCCCTAAGACTGGTCAAACGAGACAAAAAAGGGGAACAGATGCAGGTATCATGAGGTGGTGTTTGTTTGTAAAACAAGCAAATAATGCATTTTTTTTGTCCAACATAGAAAATAAAGGAAAGTTTTAATCTCTTTATAAGTTAAAGTGTTATCTACTATTGTAAATGGAGAAAACGGGTGAATGGGCTAGACCCCACAATATTCTCGCATGGGTGCGCGATTTTGGCGCACTAAGCATGCTTGAGCAGTGTGAACCAAAATAAACCTTAATCAATAATTATTTATTTATTTTTGACTTATGACTATTCGGATAAAACTATCCGTTTTAGGACATGACAGTTTTGAGTTGTATCCGAATTGTGAATTTTCGGACATGAAGGGTTGTGTCCGAATGGCGATTTTCACACACGAAGAGTTGTGTCCAAATTGCAATTTTTTTAACATGAAGGGTTGTATCTGAATGGTAATTTAGACACCAAGAGGTTTGTTTTATTTGTATTATATATTTGACAATTCTGTTAAGTTTTTTTAAGAACTTAACTTCCTTCAATTTCATCTTCCTTAAAAGGAAAAGGAGACAGCCATTTTTTTCAATTGTTTCGCGGAGAGTTTTAAGAGATTTACTAGAATTGCTATTTAGTATTCTCATTGTAACTTTGTTGTATCCTGAAAGGAAATTGTCAGCAATTTCATGGGTTAAATTGATCTTAAAAGAGAACGATTACATGCCTCAAAATCTGACTATGTTTTGGTTCCATTTCCTTCAACCATTTTTCCAACACCATGTGAGTCCCTAGACTCAAGAGACTTTGCACAGACAAGTACAACCTCTCTGGGAGCATCACCTAATTGTAATTTCTTTGCAGGAGTAAAGTCGAATGCCTACTTTTGGAACAGTGTCTGTTTAATTGATATTTTTTCTATCTAATAATCATGCATTGATTTCCTATCTCAAATATTAATGACCTTCCAACACACAAAAAATTACAAATATGTGATCGTAAATACGTGGTCAATTCGTAGTTGGAAATTTCAAATTTAAATTAATATTGTTTTCAATAAGAATTTAATGAAAATCTATATTAGTAATTACAAATTTATTTTTAAGACATGTGATTATCTATATAATTTATTATATAAATAACGACTCTAACATTTGTGCGATGGTTAATTTTGAATTTAGAGTCATTATACTCCTCTTCTATGATTAGCTAAGTATTAGTTCAATAAGCTTTTGTACATGAGCATTTGTTATGCGGAAGATCACCAATTTGTTTTTCTAGAAATTGATTGTTTCTATCATTTACAAAAATAAATTAATGAAATATATCTTCATCATTAACGAAAATATTCAGACGTAGTATGTGGTTGATAATGAAAATATTTTTAGTGCACTAATTTTTTGAAGCGATACAAATAAGGGTTAATACCACGAAAAACTCCAAACTAGTATACCTGTGACAAATATACCAAAAACTAATATTTTAACCATAAAAAATCCCAACCTGATAAATATGTGACAAATTTATCCTCTGTTAGTTTCCGTTATAATTTTACCATCAAATTGTTATGTTGGATGACATGTGGTAGTTGACGAGTGTACTAGTTTGGAGTTTTATCTCTTTTTGTCACAGATGTATCAGTTTGTGATTTTTCATGGTATTAATTCAATTTAACGGAAACTAACAAATGATTTTTGGTGATCAATAAATTAGTTTAGGATAAATTTGTCATAGGTGTACAAATTTGAGGTTTTTGGTGGTTAAAAAATTAGTTTTGGATAAATTTTTCATAGGTTTCGTGGTATTAACCCCTACAAATAAATATACAAATATTTTCCAACCACTAATTTTTCGCGAAATAAACATACTCCTAGTTGGAACCCGCGAAGTGTACAAACACTTCAGTATCGATTTGTGAAATTGAATTGATAGATCTTTTCGATATTATTACAAATTGAATCCGTTTGTTTTCCAAAAGTAGATCAAATTTGACTATTAACAAAATTTGTTTACTCATTTGAATATATTTGCACTATGTTGGTGCTATTTCGCTGGTTTGTTTTAAGCAAGAAATGGATTTTGGAAACAAATCGTTTCCTCTTAGCTTCTAGTAAAATCAATTCTTATCTCTACTATATTTACTATAATTCTCTTACTTTTCTTGTAGCAATGTAATTCATAATTCTTTACCGAGATAGAGAATAGGCATGGAAGAATAGTGAAAAAAAAAATTAATTTAGTAAAGAATAATATGTGTCAAGATTTGAATTATTTTGGGAATGTGAGCTTAAATTGTTATAAAATCGAAGAGATCATTCGTGAAATACTAGAGAATTATCTTGCAATCTAATTCGGAAAGTGAAATATTCATGGATTGCTCGATAATATATATCGATCGTAAGTTACGATTTTATCAATATTTAAGTACATACATCTATAGATGATGGTATATTCACACATGTGCTTTTCAAGAAATCTTTTCTTTTATGAAAATTTAAGGTCAAAATTGCTGTCGAGTTTGCTTTAGTAATAGTAGAAATAAGTTTAAATAAACATTCTCTTGAAAATGAAAGAATTCGTAGGAAAATGCATCTAATTAGAAATATACACTTACCATTTTCTAGTCGATAATTAATATATGTTTGTCGACCGTCTGTTATTATTCATACTCTGTCTTGGCTAGGGTTTGTTACGCACCAAAGAATGAAGAGATCAGTGAAGTTGTAAGACTTCTTCAACCCTGGGACGCCCCCGAAGACGATACTCATTGGAGATTATCAGCAGCCTGCTCAATCAAACAGAGAGAGCAGACGAGACCTCCATCGACGGTGCGCGAGCATGCGCGAATCCAAGGCTGTTTCGTCGCTCGATATCTCGAGCTCGAGCTCAATGAATAACTCTAACTGGCTGTCCTTAGGTGAAGATCGCTGTCTCTCCACGCAAAGTCATGCGTTGCAAAACAATGTCTGTCCCGTCGATGAAGACTTCCATGGTGACCCTTTTAGTTTCTGGATAATGGTGGTGATGTTGCAGGTAACAGAAGGTATTCATCTCATCAGCAGTCTGGATGGAGCAGTTCGAAACCTCACTTGGAGGGGAAGAGCAAGAGCAAGAGCATGACTAAGGCTTCTGTTCGTAACATGAACGTTTCGACCGCGAGCTCGAACAGCTCGGTAGGCTCTAATTGATTGTCTCTCTCCTCGTGAGAATCGTACTAAAGAAAGAGACAAATATTTATCAGATGCGAGAGAAGTTATGTTCTCGTTGTCGATTATTCAGATCGCATGTCCCACTTGTTTTTACAATCAATACGAAACCATCACGTCATGGCTTCGGTAAGATATTTTAGTATGCCTAGGGTTACTCGTTGATTAAAGCGTAGCAACGATATTGATACAAATAAGAGAGAAAATGTAACGTCTCAAGAACTTTGAACAAGCATGCCATCGTCATGTCCAATGTATTTCCGATGAATACATCGCCGCCGCCATCGTCTTGGCCATTATTCAATTTGGGTCGTTTCGGTCGAACATCTAGAATTCAATATGGGTTGATCCATCGAATATCTCAATTAAAACATGAAGAATTACCGTTGTCCATTTTCTCTTCCCTACAAACATGTGGGTAGAATAGTGCACCTAAGTTGAATTATGAAAGGCCTTTCAAATACTCGAATGCCTGTCAATCAATTCATTGATTTCGACCTCTGTGTGAATTCAACATTTCCATCCACTCAATTACAAGGAATGAGAAGTTATTAGTATCAGCCGTTGATTTAAGTTCGACAATTTGGAAATCTCGAGAGATCATAAGAGTATGATTATGCATATCACACAAATCATACATCCAATATGTACATATTACCCGGTGCTCTCACAATGTGTCGTAGCGGTTGCTAATTCAGTCGGACCTACAACACATATAGAAAGAACCTATTCAATATCTTCCTCTTGAATTATTATATTTGTCGGAAATTCGGATATTAAACACATTGATAAAGCGAGATACATGTTATCAATATCGCACTAGATTATGTGCAGCTAATGAAATCGGTCACATCATAGTTGACACGAGTGATTGATTAACTGGATCACGATAGTAAAGTAACCAATACATGAAATACTTCGTCACATGAATCGTAGCACGATAAAGCACAAAAGGGGCAACATAATAAGAATTCATTAGAAATAATATCAAGTACAAGTTTATTCAACCTCAGGCCTGTAAAATTAGTCTCCCCAATATTTTGAAATTTTATGTCCAAAAGTTCATCACTAGTACTAAAGAAATAACCAAAGTCTAGTAATGTGCCACACGAAGGTTGAAGGAATATCGAAATGAAAATGGAACAAATGATTCATGAACTTTGGCCTCATACACAATGTTGTTCATGGACTTTTAAATTATTTAATATGGTCTCCAAACTATTAGTGAACATAGTCCTTCCAGTTTGCTCAAACGACAAATCAGACATAATTTTGTAACGTGTATTATTATATGTTGAGTTGGATCTCTAATAGTGAGAAGTCAATATTCCATCCTCCTATCCAATTGCTTAAAACAAGGAAAAAAATTTAGGCGTCACATGCCCATCATTTTTTGATGAACATGGATTATTATTTATAACTTGATGTGAATATTCTATGTGGATAATCTACCTTTAACTTTTTGTCCCACCGTTCAAATTGAACGTACTAGAAACTACATTAGTAAATTTCGAATTCTTGAATTAACGGAAGACTATCATTGAACATTTTCATATAACTTATAAACTGGATTGAACATTCATCAATAGTTTAAAAATCAAATCGAACAAATTAAAAATTTAAACGTCACATTAGACATTAAATCAAAATATTCATGAACCTTTGGGTAATTCCTCCCAATTCGAAAGCACCCACAAATACTCCCACTCGCGACACCTGCGCGTGACACCTCCACTCTTTCCAAATTAGGCGGGAATCGGAACAGCTCGAACCCTAGAATTCAATTTCATCCCCAATTTCCACTGCAATTTCCTCTCTCTCCCGAAATGGGCATCAAGGTAGGCTCGACCTCCGTCTTCTTCAATCCCATCATTTTCATATGTCTGTTAATTGAGTCGTCCGTTGATTTCGATAGGGGCTGACGAAGCTACTGGCGGGCAATGCTCCCAAGGCGATGAAGGAAGAGAAGCTGGAGAGCTACTTCGGCCAGAGGATCGCCGTCGATGCCAGCATGAGCATCTATCAGTTCCTCGTTAAGTGCTTTGCTTTTTATGGATTGATGCCTGTGATTGATTGCGCGTTTCGGTGTTGGTGGAGATTGGATTTTGAGTGTTGGTGGTTTTTTTGGGTCTTTGATTGGCGGATCAGGTTGTGGTTGGGAGGAAGGGGACTCACATGCTCACCAATGAGGCCGGTGAAGTCACCAGGTACCACTACTGGCATCGGAAAACTCCATGGAAATGAAAATCCACTTTGCTCAAGTTTCTGTTTTAATGCTTCAGATGTTATTGCTTGGACTCGGGTTTATGTATATGTGATGTTTGTGATTAGAAAGTGATGATGCTTGGTGGTTTGTTTTCCCATGTAGTCATCTGCAAGGCATGTTTTACCGGACGATTAGGCTGTTGGAAGCGGGGATACAGCCAGTGTAAAATACTCTTCTTTACCTCCTCTGTTTTCGTTGGGATAGAATGCTAAGAAGAGTGAAGCTTATCTTTCTCCGAATTATGCTTTACTGTCTGTTACAATAGCTACGTATTTGATGGTAAACCTCCTGATTTGAAGATGCAAGAGCTTGCAAAACGGTGCTTTATTATCATCTAGCCTTCTCTTTTCTTGTTTCTTTGAACTATCTATGAATACGTTTAGTTACCTTTAATGAGTCTCTGAGCAGTTGTTCGAAGAGGGCAGATGCCTCTGAGGACTTGGCTGTAGCCATTGTGGTATAAGCATCTCTCTCTCTCTCTCTCTCTCTCTCTCTCTCTCTCTCTCTCTCTCTCGCACACATAAGCGTGCAGAAACACAGACTACGAAAGGGCTTAGCGAGCTCTGTATTAATTGCCTGTAGTCGCAGAACAAGGAAGACATAGAGAAATTCAGTAAAAGAACTGTGAAGGTTTGTCTTTGTTTTGATCACTTTCTTACGGTGCGATGTTTTGTCCCGTTCGATGTGAAGTTTGATTTTGTCTTTGTTTTCCAGAAAAACCTATCTATGTAGCTAACTGGATGTGTGTGGACTTGTGGTACATGGCTTTGATACCCTTGCAGGTGACACAACAGCACAATGAAGATTGCAAAAGACTACTAAGACTTAGGGGTGTCCCACTAGTTGAGGTTACTATTCTGTCTGAAAAGTTTGTTCTTTTTTTTATTTCTAACAAAAAGTTTAGATATCAAATTCAGTTTTTGTATGTTAGGCTCCTTCAGAAGCAGAGGCACAATGTGCTGCACTTTGCAAAACTGGAAAGGCAAGTATCTTCCTGTTTGATCGTCTTCTGATTTAGGATATATTTCATTGTTTTCAAATGATAACCAATCGTTTAACTCTATGTAAATTACCATCATACTTCCATCATTTAATTTCCTTGTTCACTGAACTTATGCTTGTTCACTTGTCTGATGTCTTCTTCTGCGTAGTCACTTATTTCCTCGAAAGAAGTTTTTATGGGATCCACTGAACTTATACTTGTTCACTTGTCTAATGT
The DNA here is from genome assembly GCA_031216235.1 of Syzygium jambos. Classification (NCBI taxonomy): domain Eukaryota; kingdom Viridiplantae; phylum Streptophyta; class Magnoliopsida; order Myrtales; family Myrtaceae; genus Syzygium; species Syzygium jambos. The sequence goes on along the minus strand of CM062221.1, from coordinate 21,365,442 downwards.
CTTCTTTTGCGTAGTCATTTACATTTGGTACGCTCTTTACTAAATCATCTTTGTCCAAGGAATTTTCGCTGACTTCGAATTCCTATCATTGCTTAATTGTTGTGCGGTAACCACAATTCATCTATCATGAATGGTGCTTTAGCTGTAATTTTTGTTTTTCAGGTTCATGCAGTTACTTCTGAAGATATGGATTCCCTTACTTTAGGAGCTCCTAGATTTCTTCGCCATTTTATGGATCCCAGCTCAAGAAAAGTTCCAGTCATGGAATTTGAAATTTCCAGGGTACTTAGAAAAGTTTATTCATTGCAATTGCTTAAAAAAAAATTTTCTCAATTTCATGACTTTTAGATCTTGGAGGAGATGAATTTGGATATGGATCGATTCATTGACCTGTGCATTCTCTCTGGATGTGATTATTGTGAAAGCATTTGAGGTAGATGTGATATTATTGCAGTACTCTGTTAACTGTTTTATGCTATCGTATATCATTCTGCCCTCTCAAATGCTTTAGATTGATGATTTCAGTGGCTTTACTTTGGAATGAATTTATCAGGTATTGGAGGGCTGACTGCTCTTAAGCTCATCCGTCAACATGGTTCCATAGAAAGCATACTAGAGAACATAAACAAGCAAAGGTGCTTCTTATTTTCTTATCTTGTCCCCTGCCTTGTAAGCAAAATAAGGCACCAAAGTTTCTCACTGTAATAGTCTTGGCTGCTGATTCGTTGACTTAAAAGAATTATCTCTCAACTCAGCTGGAGCGGAAATATTTGATCTACAATTTGAAACTGAAAGATCATTTGCCACCAATAGATTTGGGCTGGCAATCAGTGCATCAACCATGCTACTTCATGTGTTGATTTACTTTAATACTTTTATCTATTCTGATGTCTGCTTTGTCTGTTGTTTCACTCTCACTTGAACAAAATCGTATCGTTTCTCTATCCTTAAGACCCAGAGGTTCTTTGCACTACTTGGAAGTCTATTCAGTTCAGTTATCCTTCTTAAGGAAATGTTTGCTTGTTTTTTGAATAGGTATCAGATACCAGATAATTGGCCCTATGGCAAAGCTCGACTGCTTTTTAAGGAACCAATAGTTTCTACGGAAGAACAACCTGAGATAAAATGGACTGCTCCAAATGAGGAGGTGGGCCATTTTCATGTTGGGATTTACTTGCAACATTTCACTTTTGAATTCTTCACTCATTCCTAACCGATTGTTCTTTCCCTTTCAAGGGCTTAATTTCCTTTCTAGTGAATGAGAATGGGTTCAACATTGGCATAGTGACAAAGGTATGGCTTCTATCTTCAGTAATGTGTTGGTCAGTTGCCTACTCAAGGAAGTTGCTTCTTTTCCTCTGGAAGAGAGAGCATACATGTTTTCAATGTTGTTTTACCTTGTGTAGCAGACGATAAAGAAGATTAAGGCAGCTAAGGATGAGTCATCACAAGGCCAGTAACTAAAGTGTGAATAAATGAAAGTGACTGCCAAAATGCACTTTCTTTCATCCAATGATTCCTCATTTATTTTCTACAGATTAGAATCCTTCTTTAAGCCAGCTAAGAATCTATCTGTACCTGCTAAGACGAAGGTATGTCATCTTGATATCTTTGAGTACTAAGCACCCAGAATTTACCTTCTTTTAATGTATGTGAAGGTGTAATGTCGCACATTGCTCTAGCAAAGAGATGTCTTCGGATACTACTTTTTATGGATTAATAGTACTCCCTTTAACTTGCTGCGTAAGCCATTGATTTCCCTAACGATGCACAAATTTTTAGATCTTGGTGATCATTTTTAAACTGTTGGTAGTAGTGTTGTAAATCAACGGTAGTGTGTTGCCATGCCACTGCTGCTTATGCCTGATTAGTCTCATATAACTTTACGTATGTGCTAATGGTGTTACATCATCCTATTCATGAAATCAATTAGATAAACAAAAGCGCCAGCGTGCTTATACGGATCTGTTAAGAATTTCGGCCTGATTAACTACCATAATTGCACTGGATGACAGGAAAGCAAATGCACTCTTCAATCCCCCAATCTGGCATTCAAGCCTAAGAAATTCTCTACACAAGTCTCTGTAAATCTCCAGCACAGGTTCCTTGGCAGCTTTAAAATGCCAACCATGGTCCTGGGTTTGAGAAACTTCGAACAGCCGTTGAGAGTTGTCTGCCTCCCGACATGGAGCTAAATGATGGTGGATGTAAGAACCCTATTTATTGAGCGAGTCCCGACTTGTAGATGCTATTTTTGCCCATTGTTGGAAGCAAGTTGATGCTTTCCTTCCCTAAAAAACGGGTCATGTCTTATGGCACTGCAATTTTGGAAGAGAGTTGTATAAATTTTTATTAGATGGATGAAGTGTGCTCTCTATGCTAGAACGAGAGGGGTACTTCTTGTCGGGCAGATTGCATTTTAGTGTTCATTTTACGATACGTATATGTCACTTATACAATGTGTATATTATTGTCATCCATGCAACAGGAAACCCCTCAATATATTGCCAAAGCAGCAACTAACAAGAGTTCCAGGCTGGTGGTGGTAACAAATAGTTTAGTTGGCACATAACAGATCATGGAACAGCAAAACCATCAACATCTATGTCAGGTACTTGTGAGTTTCCCAATGGCGATTCTTCACAATTCTTGATTTCGATTTCTCTCTTAAATCGCACCGCTTGGAATTGTGACATATGCATCGTTATGTTTCTTGCCTTATCCAGGAGGTTTGCATGCAAATTACGAGTGGAAACTTGATGTCAGTTTGTAGTCTCATGTAGTCTTTGCTGGATACCATCATATCATGGAAGGTTTCTGGGTGCAAACTGCTGATTTAACTTTCTTTCATGACTACTTGTTTATCTTGTTGGACTACTATCGTGTGTTTCACGTGTAAGTTTCTCACTGCGCGTACATTTGATGGGTTGACTGATAACTCGGAAGATGGAGATACGAAACTAAACCAGCTCGATATCGAATAGTTGGTAGATGACTTTGATTTGTTGCCACTTATGCTACTAACAAATCATATCGAAACTCCATGTCGGGAGTTAACTTGTTTATTGTCTCTTACATCGAGTCATATCCAAATTAACAAATTACATAACATAATTTAGGAGGATTATTTCGAAACACCATAAGAACATTATCATGTTAGGAACTGAAAATTGGAGGCTAGAAAGAGCCAGCAATCATACAATAAATTTGCATGGAGAAGCAGAGGAGTTACCAAGAAACAGGAATTAGCTAATGCATGCAAAATTTAAATGGACGCTTATAATGTATATAAGTAAATTGTAATTCAATCTTTAATCAAATCATATATTTTATTTATTTGCATAGTATAAATCCTATCATCTATTGGATCATTTACCAATGTGTATAATACATTAAGGTAAATGAAAATTCAACCATTGATTTGGTCCACCTATATTTGTTGATAGAGTATATGCCACAGTGAAAATGGTTAACTCACACGGTAGGTGTAAGAGCCTAGTTACATTGTGCATATTTTGCAAATGATCAAGTCCTAACTGCATTATCTTTAGGTCACATGTAAATCAAAATCTATATGTAGTTCATTTGCATTGACCGTCTCAGTTTCCGCCTGAATTGATCTCTCAAATCACATTGTATGTCATAATCTTACATTTGTAAGCAGAAGCTAAAGGTAACTGCCAAGAGGAGTAGCGATCGATCCTCGAATAGCTTAACCATTCTTCGCCTAACCATTCTTCGATACAAACCCTGAACCCATGTGGTCCACCTACTAGAAGCCATTCCTATTGCCATTTTCTTTGCTGAAGTTGCATCATCCGCCCACTTGGCGGCGCCAAGTGAGGAACTATATATTTTTGCATCTCGGCGAGAGAGATCTGGAGATGGTTCCTAGAGACAATGATGAATTTGACTTTCCCAGCTTCATCGAAGGTCTTAATCCAATCCAATCCTTGGTGTAAAGCTCAGTCTGCAGGAAATGCATCGATTAGATACATTCCCTTTTTTTTTTTTCAATCCAATCCAGTCCTAATGGTAAAAGGATGCAAATTGTAGCAGAGTAAGGGTAAAAGCATGTTATGACAAGCTTACACCACAGCGACAACACAATATCACAATATGTTCGTTTGCCCATTCTGTTCTGTCCATTTTTCTCATGTAAATGCAATTTTCCTTCGATTATCGACTTATCAATAGTTAATGCTCAATGATGAAATGAAAATCATAAATCACTACCAAAAGTAATTCCAAACCATGTCATGGATATACATCTCCTATACCCTAAGATTGTAGAGGAAGAGCTCGGTAAGGATAATGCTTTCACAATCCTCAGTATTACTTTCAACATGGTTAATCATTCATATCTAAGGCTTAGAAAATGTTTCGGCTTGTTCTCTGTTACATTTCTTGGTTGACTGTGCAAAGTGCAATAAAAAAAGTTGATTCCAAGTCAATATCAATGTTACCAGAGATTTTATATATTCTAGACCTCTGGTTTTTCATATATTTACATGTGTGCAAGTCCTCAAAATGCATGCTTTCTGAACCACAAGGAGATTCCAACCTCATCCACCATAAATACTTTACCACTGCCTTTCAACGACCATCGGTATCACCCAAAAATTACCATGATTCAATGGCACTGATAAAGACACTGATAACTGCATTTCAAGGTAATGCAGCAATTACCTCTTGGGTAGGCAAAATAGTATCAAAAGTTCCATCTAGATAGTATCTAAACCAGGATGTTTCCTTTGGTATCAACACAGTACCTTGCTCAAACTAGAGGGAAATAAAGAGAGTTAGCATCACGAAGCTGCGAAAGACAAGGATCCAAAATCAACAACATATACAAAACTAACCATAATAAGGACTAGGTTCTACAAGTTAGCAAATCTTTCCTTGTAGGTTGAGTTTCTGTCATCCGCAAGATCATTGTTTACTTTTGGGAGAAACCTGCAGCCTTTTAGACAATTAGCAAGGTCCTGCAGAAACGAAAGGCAATTCACGCATTGCTTAATTGAAAGAACATTTACTTTGTGACACAATAGCGAGTGAAATGAGATTTTGCATTGAGAAATAACATCAAACATACAAAACTAAAAACAGGGAATCAACGAAAATATGCATTGGTCCTATGTTATACAAAGAGTATTGTCAGCCACGCCTATTTTTGAATGGTTATAAAAAAATTTTGACAGGATAATATCGTAAGATGTACAAAATTAGGACCATCGAGAAGATATAAATAAAAAGTCATCCTATCGAAATATTTTCTCTATTAACACATAATCATAATCATGGTTGTATCTTCACATAACCAGCGGGTGCCAAGTGCTCCTGTGATTGTATGAAGGTTTCCGAACAAAACAAGAAGATGCGGCTAGCAAAGTATGAAAGAAGAGAGAAAATTAGGTTGGCGCAATATTTCAACAGTGGACATGTAAAGAAGCTACTTGTTGATGGTGCAGAAAAAGTAGCCTGGATAAGACTTTGAGCAACACTTCTTCGGGTGTCGTTACAGTAAAAGGGTAATGTGAATCAGGAAATGGCGAGTAAGACCAAGCCAAACCTGGACATAGTCAGAGTAGACCCCTATTAGCTCAATCAAATAGTCCACAAGAACGCAGAAGATACCGAACTGTAAAAGAAGGAAAAAAAAAATCAAACTGCGGTGATATGAGCAAACTTCAACCCCCATGAGACCTCAACCAAGAGAACACTAGAGAATGGCGTATCCTAATGCCAAATCAATCTAAAACCACGCCAGAAATCGCATGTCATGTACAAAAATATTTGCAAATAATTACAGGAAAGACTTTAAAAAACGATTTTTTTTTGCCCTTGTCATGTACAATTCTACCGGAGAGAACTGCTCTCAAATAGCCAAACAGATTCTCAAAGGCTTCTGTTCATGAGTCACGATAACCAATTTCGGCGGGCCTCGTCAAGTATATGTTCAAATGAAGTCGATCCTCAGCAGCTCTTTATTAACAGAAGAGAAGAAACATGAGAAACAATCCAAACGAGTCCTATTTTGAAAGCATAACAATATCTACGTAAACATAACCATAGCCTCCGCTTTGCCTATAGTAATATTACATATTCAAATGATCGCTAAAGTTCCACATTCTCTGCAAAACGTGTCCCGTCAAAGTAAATTTGAATTCTGAGGAGAACGTGCGTGCAATGCCTTTCTCACTTGGCACTTTTGATAACTCCTACTCCCCTGGAACAAAAAAAGAAATATTGTTAGCACCTGGCATTACCACAAGCAAAGTCACGAAAATGACAAAAGAATCTTCAATTGACACCTCTATGGTAACCAATCACGGATAAGTTGATCTCATGTGACGACGATAATGATGTTCGTAGATAAAACGGTCATCTAATTAATTCCCCTCAAAAAGAACAAAACTCGGAGAAGTTATTTGATAAGGATGCATTTTGTACGTGATCCTTCTGCACCAAGCAATCTCAAAGGCAGACATGGACTGTATACACTCCCATGGGTACATCTTCGAGTTTCAAGCCCTCAACAAGAATAATTTCTTGCCGCTTTACCGTAGTGTCAATTTCTCGAGCCTAGACTTCATACGAGAATGCAACGATGTGAAATCCGGGCAAAATCACCAACACTAGCTTAGGTCTAAGATAGCAATTCATCAATGAAACATCGTCATTCTTAACTTTGATGGGGAAGTTTATCATACGTCAAATCAATTTCTTACCCAGCTTTCGAGGAAGATAAGATGGGATGGAATCAAATGATCATATGAGGTAAAAGGAAAGGTAATCAATTCACGCATTGAATAGCACAGACTGCGTCATGCAAGATTGCATCTCAATCTCAGACATGTAATAATCTACAAGTTGCAGAAGAAGAAAGAAAATAGATGATCAAGTTACACTATTTCTCAAGAGGTAGGTTTAGTGAAAATTGAACCTGCGTAGTGCTCAAAAAGCCTGATAGCAACATATGCTTCAGCGTTTTCTTACACACCCATGTGTTTAGAGATCAACCGAATATCATGTGTTCATGTTGATAGTTATTACAGCACCATACTGCGACTCATGTCGTCAAGGAGAAAATCAAAAAAGATGAAAGTATGCATTTGTTGCTATGCCTAAGAAAAATAACATTTGCTTGTAGTGAAGCTGCAAGTAAAAATTGGTGGTAATAGAAAAGGTAGCTACCTAACAGAGAAATATATCCTTACATGGTTTCTGAGTAATGATAAGGAAACATCATGAAGTACACTATAAATCAGTGAGTCTTGGTAAAAGGTGAATATAAGATGAGGAGGAAGCAAACCCCCAAACACACACAAACAAAAAAGAAAAAAAACAGAGCTTTCTCACTAAGATTGCATCAGAATAGTATAGAGGGACGAATCCTACCAAGTTTAATTTCTGTGTTCTCTACCAACCATTTTGCTCCATCTCTGATGAATCCCACACGGCTCATGTTGAACTCTTTTTCGTGCATGAGCTGTCTGAGAAGGAAACAGAGCACAAATCAAATTTGTCCTTCTGATCATAGGACTCACTAATACCACAATTTACTAAAATACTCAGATGAGTGCTCCAATAGCACCTACATGGGCAACATGATTTCCAACAATTTGGAAATCCCACATTAGTTCAGCTGACCATGACCCACAAAAGGATGCTTAGGAACAGAAGTTTACCTGGCAGTATGTAGGGTTCTGAACAACACCCGTCTCACACCCTTGGGAATATGTAAAGACTCCATTACTTCAGCTGCAGGAAGCAGTCTATGTCATTCGTACAGAATTGGTTGGACATATCAATATGTTTTAATCTCAAAGCTGTCGGATCAAATATTAGTAAGTGCCTAACTATATTCTTGAAAATAAAAAGGAAAAATCCAAGGGCTTGTTCTCACATCAAGACGAGTATGCTACTTGGTCCACTGCAAAATTGACCATATTAGAATCTAGCTAGAGGAACTAGTGTATTGCCAGCAATGGTCACTACTGGACAACTAAATTGTGCAAGAATTTTACTTCTGGAAGGAATAAATACTCATAATATTCTCAAATAGCTCATATTTCACCAGAAAACAAAATATGTGATATCCATAGACAATAAAAAAATAAAAGTTGGCAAATATGACATGCCAAGCCCTAACACACAAATGACTAACTAAAATGGACATGGAAAATGCAGCCACTACTGTGAAGCACCCAAGTTTCCAGCAAATCGGTCAAGCAATCAAGCCTACTAATGATGATGATGACGACGATGACAACAACAATAATTTGGCAGTCAGCATGTAATTTTGAAAGCAAAGTTAGAACCTAGCATTATTATTGCAAATGAGTGAATTAGAGAAACCACACCTCTGTTCTTACACAAAGGTCATCTTATGTATTCTGACATTTTTTTTTGTATTTTCTTTTGAACCTTATGCATAATAGTACATGCATAAGAAAAGAGGAATAGATTCAATGTCGGGTTTTTACCACCGTCTACACACCAAATCAAATCAAATCAAAACTAAGATGTCCATTCGCACAGTTTTCCCATTTAGCTCAACACCAGAAACTTCACCCATCAAACCACTGTAACAAAACTTCATATCCAGATTCGAACAGGGAAAGAGGCAATTGAGCAAGCATTTGGTGTGCAATTTTAGAATTACCAGTTGCAAGTTCTGTTGCGAAATTTGATGCTGCCATATTCCAACCAGCAGCCGCCAAGGGGCTCCTAGAGGCGATGATGGCGGAGGCGGAAGCAAAGGGTTGAGGCAGCGGCGACCCGCCAAAGAATTCTTTGTATGACGGCGGACGCGGCGGCAGCGTTTGAGGTATCACCCCCGAAACTCTCCATTACCATAGATGCTCCGCTGCTTTAAAGGCCCCAAGCGGTTTAGACCTTGCACTCTTTTTAGATTTTGACAATAGTGTACCTCGAGCTTCTGTAGCTTTTTCAATTTCGATAGGTCTGACATCCTCTCCATGGAAGAGCAACCGTGGACTGATAGGGAGCCAAGGGATCCCAATTCTTCAAGGCCACGAATCTCGACCAATGAATAGCAATATCTCAGACTTACGTCGCGTAGATTCTTCATGCGTGACAGATCAAGTACTTTTGGTGGAAGGAACTCACAACTATTCATCACTAATAAACTCAATCTTTTCATTTCCGGCTGCGACGGTGAGTCCAGTTTTCTAAGCCGACAGTGCTCCACATGGAGTTCCTCCGACTCCGCATCAAATACACTCGAGAGTTTTAGCGAACATCCATAGAATTCCAAGAATGACAAGTTTTTCAAATTGGAAAAATCCGGTGATCGTGTGGTCGCTAGATCTCGAAGTCGTAACTCTGTTAAACTAGACGGGAGCCGGGGGAGGAATTGCACGTATTTGCAGGATAATGTTAGTGTATTAAGCTGAGATAGGGTACTGATGCTAGTGGGAAGAGCGGTGACAAGTGTTCTAGTGGGATCGGGGAGGCCTATCCTGGGGGAATGCCAGAAATAAAAAGGGCTCCATATCAGCCAAGTCAAACTTGGGGGAAGCTCCGGCAATTGTTTCAGCTCGGGACATTCTTCTAGCTTAAGTATTTGGAGATTAGAGAGGTGACTCACCATGCTGGGTAATCCGGATATACATGTGCTTGACAAGTCTAGGATCCTCAAATGGGACAGTCTCCCAATTTCTTCTGGGATTTCGCCGGTCAAGTTGCAACATCCGTAAGCATCCAACTCTTCGAGCTTCTCCACCAGCCCAATCGCACTTGGCAATTTTGTTAACCCTCTTATGCCTCCCATCCTTAGTACTTTCAGTCGCTTTAGATTGCCGATTGAATCGGGTAGGTGACAAATTCTCGTACTTGACAAATCCAACTCGACTAATGATTGTAATTTCCCAACGGAATCCGGAAGTTCCTCTATGTATCTACACCCAAATAAATTCAATCGCCTAATGTTCACCAGCCCTCCAATCGAGTATGGCAATTTGTTGATCAGCCTATGTGATACATCAAGGGTCAACAGTGACTGCAAATTACCAAACGTCTCCGGAAGTTCATGTAGCATATTAGGCATGACAATCTCTGTCAAAGCTTGTAGACATCCTATTTCTTTAGGCAACTCTCGAAGAGACTCACATCCCCCCAAGTTCAAAGAAGTTAGGAGCTTTAATTTACCAATGGATGGGTTAATTTCAATTAAGTTGGAACAGCCTTCAAAAACTAATGTTTCCAAGGATACCCACGTAGATAAGTCAGGTGTTCTCTGTAAGAATTTGCAATAGCTGAGATCTAGTACTTTTAGTTTTCTGGCCTCCTGCAAGACAATTTAATAGAATATGTATCAAGAAACAACCTGTAGGAAAAAAAAAATTAGACAAAAGAAACGATATGCTTATGCAGGGAGTGGGACTCATATCATACTTTGATTTGGTCCCAGCCAATCCATTCCTCCGAAATACCGCTCGATGAAAGGTTAAGAACGACTAAATTAGTCGGATGAAAGTTTGTCGTCTCAAACTTGGAATTGCCGCAATGCCAAGAAAGCCATCTTAAATTGGAGAGAAGATTATTGAAGTCTCCAACAATGGACACGTAATCCCCTCGAAAGAACCTCAAGTTTTGTAAATTAGCAAATCCATCATGCGTCAAAATCTCAATGGACACGTCATCCCTCCAAAAGAGCCTATCCCTCCCAAAGAACCTCAAGTTTTGTAAATCAGCAAATCGATCATGCGTCAAAATCTCTCTACCAAAGGAATATGAGCCACGAATTTCTACCGACAATGCTTCTATGTTCCTGCTTCCCTGATAATGGGAACACCAAGAAGTCCACATGTGAAGGTGAAAAACAAACAATTTCAAGTGTTAATAGCAATTAATTTTTCCTTTTGCAAGAACAGTATAAAAAAAATTTGCAGAAAAATAAATTGTTGCTCCCTTTTTTACCTCTTTCCGCTTCAGAATGCTCAGCGCTTCCTCCCGTTTCCACACTCTGCTACGCTCGCTAAGATGTTTGACATTCTCTTGATGAACGATTTCCCTTCCGAGGTCCCGCACTTGGTCATGCATCCAGAAAGTATTGTTGTCTTTGATTTTTATCAAAGACATGAGAATGAGGACATCAATGGCAATATGTGGGTGGTATTGACAGTCATCCCACATATAGAAAGGGTATGTTTTATCCTCATTAACAAAAAAACAAGCTATATCCAGAAATACTTGCTTTTGTGCATGATCTAACCTTTCATAAGATACCATCAATTTTTTTTGGACTCCCATGGGAGGAGCTTCTTCTAGCTTCTTCAATGTGTCTAACCATATATCTTTGGATTTACCATTAAGGGATGAACCTGTAATCTCAAGAGCCAAAGGAAGCTTTCCCAAAGTAGAGACAACTGCTTTTGAAAGGGAGACATAATGGTCTGGTGGAGAGTCTCTTCTAAAAGCATGCCTACTAAAAAGCTTAAGAGCATGATCAAATTCCATTGCATGTACTTCATAAGTCCAAACGTTTGCAAACTTTCTTATAGGGCCTTCATCTGTTGCTTCTCCCTCAATCATCAGGACACTTTGGTCCCTAGTAGTTATGATAATCCTACTACCGGAACCGAACCAATTGCCCTTTCCTGCTAAACTTTTGAGTTGCTCTTTCTCATCGATGTCGTCAAGAACAATGAGAACTTTTTTATTGCAAAGTACTCTCTTAATCATGTTGATCCCATCATCCACGTCGTGAATTTGGTTGAGGTTAGAATGAGAATCGAGGAGCTTGGATAGTAACTGTTTTTGCAAATGTTCTAGACCATGGAGTCGTGATGACTCTCCGATGTCGGAAAGGAAATTGCAGCCTCGGAAGTGAGAAGATAGTTGGTTGAACATGACCTTGGCAAGTGTTGTTTTGCCAATCCCGCCCATTCCGTGGATTCCGAGGAATTGTATGCTATCGGATTCCACATGCAACATTTTGATTATAGCTTCTACATGATCATCAAGTCCAACCAGATGTTCAGTCAAATTTTTTTTAAATCCGATGTTCAGCTTAGTCAATACAGCTTGCTTAATAGATTGTATGAAGTCTACTTGGCTGCCACGATATAACAACCATGTTAGGGATAAATTTTATGTTGTAAAACTACTCCTAAGTGACTTAATTGCCCCTACAATTTGCAGAAAGTACGCAAAATAATCTAGACACCAAAACAATCCAGATTTTTCCCAATGTATCTCCGCTCCCCCAAATTTCAGTCACCACACCGTTGACGTCGCTCGCCTCCCTGGGCCGTCACCGTCACGTTCTTGTGCCATTGCCCATCTCAGCCTTGCGTCAATCCTCCACATCATGTGGGTTGTGGCCTTGTGACTGCTGGGGATGGTGTCATCGGCCTTGGGCGACGGTCGCCCAAGGCCAAGCTTGGTGATATCAGACCCAACATCCAAATCCCGGATCTGACTCGCCTCAGTGAATGAGAGAGCGAAAGGTGCGAGGACCGGATGGCTCGGAGGAGGCTTCTTGCGGCTTGGTGTTAGGCTGGCGACAAGGAAGTGGAGGTGACTGACAGACAAGCTGCTGTGGTGGCTGGTCGGCAGCTTGGTGGAGCTGCTCGGAGAATTGTTTATTGATCGTGGCTACTATGTCAAAGACCGAGAGTAAGAGGAGAGAGAATCAGGATGAGTAGCGTGCACAACCACCGCAATAGTGCCATTGACCAGAGCTACTGTAGCAATACAACCGATAGCGGCCACTATGGGCCACTAATGGTGAGAATTCCGTTCTCGCCACCATAGTGGCCGGTAGCAGTAGCGGCAGTGGCCGTGACCGCTATTTGAACTAAACAGAATCGAATAGACTATAATTTCACCAACAATACCACAATTATACTGAATAGAGAGGAAAACGAAATCTATGTATGACAGTTGAAAAGTATAAGATATTTACCCTTGATCTTTTTGCCAGTTCCATCCCTTTTTCTTGCCCACCTCAACGAGAGCCTTTTCCCATGACTCTGCTTCAGCGCACCCTGTCTTCTTACGCTTTGAAAGTGGTTGTTTGTACAAGTCTGTTTTCAGCTTGACATCAGCAGGTTCCACATTCAAGAAAATCGGCAGGATCTCTTTGTTTCCATTTGATTTCGAGGTGCACTCGACCATGTATGCGAGCTCTCGGAGGCACCAGTCACTCGAAGCATAATTCTCTGAGAATATGGGAATGTAAATCTTGGAGTTCTTAATTGCTTGTAGAAGTTCACCACCAATTTCCTTACCGACATGGAGGGATTCATCGTCCCTAAAGACGATGATCCCGGCGTCAACCATGCCATGGTAAAGATGATCGGTGAATTCATAACGGGTGTCTGCTCCTCTAAAACTCAGAAAAACCTCATATGAAGGTCCGGATGATGCTTGTGAATTCATCCCTTTCTCCATTGTTGGTTCTGTAAACACCAAAGATATCAAATCCTTTCTATCTCTCGGGGAAGTTTGCTTTGGGTGTGCTTGGATCTGAGCGAGGGCTGTCAATATGATAAGCTCTCTCCGTCTCTGGTATCATGGCGTAGGGGAAAACTTTCCAAGAGTCATCCGAGAAGTTTCCGAGAAGTTTCCTAAAAGTTTTCGTGGATCGATCAATGGGTTGTCATCCTAGAAGTTTCGGGTCCCATTCATTTAATAACAAATTTAAAATTAAAAATATCATATATGTGTCATAATATTAACATTACTTTATGAAGTGCCGGTGTTATCAATAAAAGCAGTTAAATAGTATAAGAGGCTGAAAACAATCATTCACGTTATTACTTAGTTATAAAATAACGTGACAAACTTTGAATGTTTGATTATGCCCTACCTTTTCAAATAATACTTTATAGTATATAGAGCTAGATCCCAAACAAATATGATGATCTTTTATATGGATCTAAATGGCAAACAAATATGGAAAGACATATGATATCACAAATTTAAACATAATCATATAAAAGATGACGACAATGTTCCGAATATATGGAGATTTGACAAATCGAGGAACGTATCAACTAAGATTACACAAAATCAACTCAAATATATCTAGTGTCCCATTCAAAATGAAACCAACTTGAGTTTAGAAATTAAGCCGTGAAACAGCCTCGATAATCAGATTTAGTAACAGAGTGAATGTAGAGTGCTATGAACAATATGTTTTTGATTTGCAAAATTCTCCGTACAAACTATTTTATTAATTATGATCTAATAGCAACTTAATATATTTTTTCCAAATTTTAAAATAGCCACTCTCTTATCTTAAATTTTAAATTAAAATTTCAAAAGAATATAATGAGAGGAGACGATGAATTATCAAAATTAAATTAATCCTGATTGGCTAATTGTCCGGAAAGTACACAAGTTCCAAGTCAAAGTCTTCTACTATCTTGCTTGCTTCGTTGCATTTTCCTGTTCTTATCTTCCAACCAAAGAAGGGGATAAAGGCAAAAGCCTACAAAAAGTACTCCATGTCCCACTCATTTAATAGCAAAATTTAAATAAGAGATTCATTATCCGCGTTCGACTTAAATAATTTGAATTGGAGTCGTCCATCTTGCATTGAGAGACGAGGAGGGACCCTCATTGAAAAGTCTCCCCCAGACGCGGTTTCCAAACTCGTTCAAGAAATTCTTGCCCACTAGTCACGTTCAAAGGACATGCCGAAAAGTAGACCACGGTTTGCGAGTCATCCCGGAAGTTTCCTAGAAATTTCATTGATCAATCAATGTGTTGTCGTCCTAGGAGTTTCCATGTCCCATTCATCTAATAAAATATTTTAAATCAGAGATTCAAAGCCATAAAAATAGAGGATATAAAGTGAAATCAGGATACAAAGTGAAAGTAATATTATGCGTCGATCACATGACGGATGAAGTGTAATCGGTCAATCCATGTTGCCCATGCAATGTCCAAGTCATTCTAATGGGCACTGAAATGTTAAAAATATATACTTTACATTGATTTATCACATCATGTAATACAATTGTCACGTGAAATATCCTTTATTTTACCATATCATTTCTCTCTCTCTCTCCCCCCACCATACTACCAATCAACATCGCCATCCTTGTCCCCAATCATCTGTCACATGAAATATGGAAAGATAGATGATACCACACCTTAAACATAAAGATAGCTACATTAAAGACGCTGACAATATTCGAATATTTGTGAGATTCAACAAATCGTGGATCATATCAATAAAGATTACACAAAATCGAATCAAATATATCTAGCATCCTACTCAAAATAAGATCATTGCATTGAAAATAGCTTGACTTAGATAATCAATTTTTGTAATGGAGTGAATGTAGATTGCCCCAAATAGTATGTTTTCGAATTACAAAATGGATTGATTTGCAAAGTTCCCAATACGAATTATTTTATTAATTATGATCTAATCGCTTGATATATTTTATTCCAAAACTTAAAATTGCAACTCACTTATCTCAAATTTTAAATTAAAATTTTAAAAGAAGGTAATGAGAGGAGGCGGCGAATTATCAAGTTTAAATTAATCGTGATTAGGTAATTGTCTGGACAGCACACAAGTCCCAAGTCAACGTCTTCTACTTTCTTGCTTGCTTCGTTGCATTTTCCTATTCTTTTCTTCCGACCAAAGAAGGGGAAAAGGCCAGAGCCTACAAAACTTTCTCAATAGAAAGGAAGAGACTCTGGCATGGGAAAGCAAGTCAAAAGTCTTCCACCATCCTTGCTTAGTTGCAAAGAAAGCGATATGGCAAAAGCTGGCAAAACCTACTCAAAGGAAAAGGCATCATGCAAGGAAGACTCCGGCGATTGAAAGCAAGTCTAAGTCTTCCATCATCTTGCTTGCTTAGTTGCATTGTGAGATGAGAGACCATTTTATTTATCTTGAAAACGGCAAAAGTACACCACAAGTACCATAACTTGTGTACGGCGATCACTTTGATGCCATAACTTTTTTTCGGATCACTTTGGTACTAAGTCGGAGGAAAAGGGATCACTTTAGTGCCAATTTGGCCGGAAATCCGACGTGGCATTTTTTATTAATTTTTGTCGCCGACGTCGCTCGCCGGAGGCTGAGTCAGCGTGTACAGTCAGCATTTTTTATTTTAATAATTTTTTTCAGCGTGTACAGTTAGCATTTTTTATTTTAAATATTTTTTTCTTTTTTTTATTCTTTCCTTTTTCTTTTCTTTTCTTTTCTTTTTTTTTTCTCCCCTCACCGGCCGGTTGCCGGTGGTCGGCCGGCCACCGGCGAAGCCTGGGAAGGGTTGGGCGAGGGCGGCCTTGCCCATGGTCGACAAGGGGCAGCCGACCCTCGCCGGCGACGGGCGAGGCCGGCCCTCGCTGGCCCAGGCGAGGGTTGCCCTTGCCAGATCCGGCGAGGGCGACCCTCGTCGACGTTGGGCGAGGATCGCCCACGCCCGACTCAGGCGAGGGCGACCCTCGCCGGCCCAGGCGAGGACTGCCCTCGCCCGATGCCGGCGAGGGTCGCCCTCGCCAGATCCGACGTCGGGCGACCCTCGCCGGCGTCGGGTGAGGGTCGCTCGAGCCGGATCTGGCGAGGGCGACCCTCGCCGGCGTCGGGCGAGGGCAGCCCTCGCCTGGGCCGGCGAGGGGCGGCCTCGCCCGTCACCGGCAAGGGTCGGCCGACCCTCGCCTAGCCCTTCCCGGGCTTCACCGGTGGCCGGCTGGCCACCGGCAACCAGCCGGTGAGGGGAGAAAAAAAAAAGAAAAGAAAAGAAAAAGGAAAGAATAAAAAAAAGAAAAAAATTATTTAAAATTAAAAATGCTGACTGTACAAGCTGAAAAAAATTATTTAAAATAAAAAAATGCTGATTGTACACGCTAACTCAGCCTCCGGCGAGCCACGTCGGAGTTCCGGCCAAATTGGCACTAAAGTGATCCATTTTCCTCCGACTTGGCACCAAAGTGATCCGAAAAAAAGTTATGGCACCAAAGTGATCGCCGTACACAAGTTATGGCACTTGTGGTGTACTTTTGCCTCTTGAAAACATTATATAAAATTAATTTATTAGTGATGTGATGGAGAAAATTAATCACAATATAGTAATTGTACTAAAACTTGTGTTTTACATGGGACTCGATATGTCCGACAATACTGAATTAAGGACGCAAATGATAACCATTCTTTTTTTGTCCAGAATTAATTTTTTGTTCCCATAAACAAGTTTAGAACAGAAAACCCGTTTGGTAATGCAATTTTACGTTTTTATTTCTGGAACAACTTTTTATTCCAAAACTTGTTCTAGACCAAAAATCAACACAAAAAAAAGTAAGTTTTCTGTTTTTGGACGAGAAATGAAAACCATTTTTAAAAGAACCCGTCTTCTCTCTTCAAAACAAATCTCTTCCTAAATTTGGCCCCATTCTGACCTGGTGAGACCGATTCGAACCGGTTCGATTCGGTTCATTCCTGGCTGGAAAATAAAAAAAATCTAAAAAAATTAGAAAATTCAGAAAAATAAAAAAAAATCAAAAAATTCATAAATTTCATAAAAATTAGAAAATCCTGAAAATTTCTAAAAATCTCAAAAAAAATTCAGAAAATCAAAAAATTTGAAAAATACCAGAAAATAAAAAAAAAAGTCAAATTTCGGGAAAATAAGAAATTTGGTGATTTTTTTCAAAAAAATCAAAAAATCAAAAATTTCAAAACTTCATAGGATGGCTTAGAATATCTGTGGTCACTCACTTTGAGTGAAATTTAAATTTTTTGAGGTGCCCAAATGATATTTTTGAAGACTCCTTAGTTTACGGATTTAAAGGGGTTTTAACCCCTAAAAAATCCTAAAAGGGGTTTAACCCCCAAAAGGGGTTCTAAAAAAATGGATTTCTATTTCAGGAAATAGAAATTTGTATTGTTATCAAACGGGATTTTGTTCCAGAAAATAGGAATTTTATGCTGTTATCAAACGAGCTTCTGTTCTAGAAATAGAGTTTTTTTGTTGTTATCAAACGGGTTTCTTTTCTCAGAAACACGTCCTAGGAACAAAAATAGAAAAATCTATTTCTATTCCAGGAATTGTTTCTGGAACAAAATGGTTATCATTCGCGTCCTAAGTCGGTATACGTGAAGCTCTTCAATTTGTCTATTGACTCTAAACAGCTCATATGGATCTAATAGCATACGTGGTAATATTATTATTTTATAATTATATTTTTTCTATAAATCGAACACAGTGAGCCAGCCAATACAAGCCACTATCCATAAATGTGAAGCCGCAAGTATACTATGCATGTAATCCTAACGTTAGTCTCATCAAGGGTTGGAGGAGAGTTGAAATTGATACGTGGAAGCCATTTGTTACTTAGAATATACATCAACATAGCCAAGATCCATTTTCTTCTCCCCTACTTCCTCTGAGGATCGAACTTGCAATTGTAAGATGGAAACCACACAAATCAAAGGCACCTTGGTGCTCTCCAAGTGTATTCCAGAGCAATATTAAGATACATGGAATATCTATGGTACATTGGCTCTTTGATTCTTCCTTCTTTCATCCATTGGATGAGACATCAATGGCCCAAAACGGAACAAATTCATTCCCACCTATCTTCTTAGTACCACCAAAACTTAAGCTTCTGAAATAGGGTTAAAAATCATGGGCTCTGCTGCGCAACAAACAAAAGCAAACCATCAAGCACATAAAGAGAGAAAAAAGACACCACAAATGTCATAACTTTCGCATAACGCTCAGTTAAGTGCAATGACCTTTTTTTGATCACTTGAGTATCATAACTTTCGTACAGCGTTCACTTAAGTCTCATGCAACTTTTTAATCAATCACTTGAGTGTCATAATTTTTAAAAAACTTTCGACACAAGTGCCATGCCACATCGGATTTTCGACACTTGAGTGAACATTCTTTAAAAGTTATGGTACTCAAGTGCACATTTTTTAGAAATCATAGCACTCAAGTTATCAAAAAGAAAAAGTTATGACATTCAAATAAGTGCCGTACGAAAGTTATGGTACTCTTGGCATCTTTTTCCCTATGAAGAGAATAAAGAGAATTGTTTATTTTCACCGGCCAAAAGATTGCAAGGTCAACAACAAATGCACGAAAAAATTCCATAAGAAAACATACGGTACCATTCATTAATTACAAGCATATAACATCCTGAAAACAATGAGTGCCATTAACACAAAGGGGTGAAAGATTGTTTTCAATACAAACTGTAGTCATATGTCATCATTATAACATTTTACATAAAAATAAAGATTTCACCTTGCAAAATTTGCCACATATATTACCTAGAGCGTGGCATCATCAAATTGGAGAATTTCAAGCTAACGAAGAAATTTAAAGGATATCACTACCTTCATCCACTAATCGTCCACGAGAGACTGTTAGATATCATGAAATATAGCAACAACTGATCTTATGAAGCAGTAATAACATTTTAGCATTCATTGTTCACATGAAGAACACCGGGAATTATAATGAAACGAGAGAAAGAAGTGTATGATGATACTCTTCAGCCCGTCATATCTATCAAACAGAACCATTGAAGGCTCTGCTGCTGTCAAGATCAGATCAAACACACTTTGAACAGTATCTTCAAGCACACTTTGAACGGTAGTTGTAGCCCATTTCCTTTAAGAACAATACCGGGGAAACCAAACAAGTGAACATCCAAAGGATCAAGCATCCCTTGTGACAATACATCCAATGACCCGGTCGCCCGATTTGGACAAATTAGGTGTCATTGGAAAGCTCTTACAATGCACAACCCAATTGTACCCTTTGATCATAATCTTAACAAGGTTAACTTTTGATCAAAATCTAGTCGAACCTCGGTAAAAAATAAAGTGTTTACAAGGTCAACAGTCTTCAACGAAGTAATATATTTGATTCACGTGGAATATGTGTTTGGATTGAGGGAAGTGAAGGGAAATGGGTAGAAATAATAGCCTAGGTATTTTTTCCCTTATTTGGCCGTCTAAATTAGAGAGGAAGTGGATGGAAATGATTTTAAAATGAGGAGACACACTACCCTTAAGCAGGCGTATTTTTTTTTTCCAAAAGTGAAGAAAATAGAAAGAAATGTAAATGCCTCCCCCCCCCCCCCCTTTTTTTTGCAAGATTGCCCTTAGTTTCTTTTTAAGTGTTAATTAAACAAGAGATAACCAACTTCATTCACGAAACTTCCCTACATATCATTTACACTCGACATGCATCTAAACACATGAGCGATCTTTTTGGTGCTAATTGGCATATTTAATATATATCATGAATTTCGTTGTAGATTTTCCATCTTTATCGATCCGGTGGTTCAATGGGTGGTTCGACCAGTTGACTCACAAACCGCAACCTAAATCAGTTTTTTTACAGGTCCGCGTTTGGAAAAATTGCTTGACACGATTACAAAACCCGATTATGATACATGGGCATAAATTTCCAGCTCTAATAGTGATGATGTTGTGCTGATGTGGAGGTGTGAATGGCACTAATGATTTGGTAGTTCCTTGATGCTGACGTCATATTCTGGAGCATAGAGAAAGGCCAAATAGTGGCACGAAGCAAAATAAGACTAGTAACACATGACTAGGTGAAGTCTGTGGTTTCCAGTGTTCAACTCGGAGAACAATTACTTGTCTGATGAAGGAAAAGATTGGGATGAGTTGTCTCATCCCGGCACATGAGGTTTTTGTCCATGGTGGAGTTGAGTCGCAGTTGGCGTCGACTCAACAACGTGATTCTAGGGTTCAAAGTCTTTTGTAGTAGATCGTGGTGCAAACTATCTAAGTGGTTGGTGATGAGTTTCGATTGAAGGGTTATGTTAGTAAGAGACAAATAAACTAAAGGCCTTCTGTAAATCAGTGGAATGCATTATATAAGTAATTGTGATCATTTATAGAGAACCTAAACTAATATAGAGTAGATATATGATATCATGATTCTAGACATAATCTGACCATATATAACATGCACGCAATATTTTGGAAAGATTTGGTCATTTGTGAATGATGTGCACTTCAAATATATCTAACAAGTTGTAACATTCTTTTCATAAATTAATGTTTTAATCCGATATTACTGTTAAAAGGTCGTAGTCCAAAAGACATAAAATAGATATTAGGTGTTAATTTGAAGGGAGGTTTTTGGCTAGTAATTTTGTCAGATATACGGCTCTTTACTTTAACTTTAGGCTTTTTCTCTTTTTTGACTTTTTAAAGTTTGAAATCAGGTCTTGATTTAACGTAAAACATCTCGAATTTTTAAAACTAGGATAGGGAAATTCAAATATTGCGTTTTAATTTGGTTTGTAGCAAGAAAAATTGATTGCAAATATCTTCGGTTGTTGTGTGTGTGAAAATGAGAAAACTGTGGTCTTCATCTTCTGCAGTATGGTTAGGTACGTGGATTTGATGGATGAATGTGAAAACAAAGAAGAGTCAAATAAACAATGGCACGCAGTTAGGAAATTGTCTAGGAAATTCTTGTCCATTTCTCACATTTGAAAGATATGCCAAAAAGCAGAGGGCAATTTGCGAGTATATGCTAATTCTAGAAATGACAGTCAGTTGCCAAGTGATTCTGGTCCATCAAATATGCGAATATTCTTGAGACCCGATGGACAGAGATTCAATTTTTCAATATTTTTGATTCCTTAGAATTTGTTTTTCCTGTACCTAGAGGTATGAAGTATTGGGACATCTTATCTATCTCACTAGGAAAATGTATATCTCTAGAAAAGATTTTCAGTTCAATCCTTTTTTTTTCTCTCCACTCGGACTAATCCACCCACTCGGCTTCTTGTATTTAAAGGGATTCGTGTATCTACTCCAATCAAACTATTATTTCATACCATTATTGAAGAAGATTCAAGTAAAATATGCATTTCCTCGGGAATGAAAAAAAATTGATCTAATTTCATTTGGTATTTTTTGCTTAAATTCTTTGGGAAAGTGAGTTTCCTCCGAAGAGGGTGGCCACTTGCAAAGTCCCCATGCTGGTCACCTTTACACAACCTTTTCTTCAAGATAAAATGGTTTTTTTCTCACTTTGGTTCTAACTTGAACCAAAGTCGTTCATCTTCAAAAACAGTGCTGAACTTGATTTGGTTTTTGGGTTTGAAATGAAATGATGGAGAAATTTAAGTCCGAGGAGTAAGATTCTTCGAAATTAAAGTGCAAAGGAAAAGTGAATTTTAAGGGAATGTAAGATGCTACGAAAGTAAACTAAACGAACTTATCGGTGAAATTGCATCTTTTGGTCTCCGTCGCTTCCTCACGCATGCCCCGACAGCACTCTCTCTGTCTTTTCCTGTTATTTTCTTTTCACCTGCTCCACGACAATCTGCCTCCTCTGTTCTACTTTTTCTCTCTTTTCTTTTTGGCCGTGAATTCCGCTCCCTGAATGTCGGGATTACTCCCTTCGGTCAAGATGGAAACTGCAACGCCCCCCCCCCCCCCCCTTCCCTTCTTTTGACTCTCCCTTGCCTTTTCTTCTAATTTCGACGCGTGCAACTAAGCAAGAAGGCCTTCCTTCCATCTAATATGTGTTCAGACTGGAATTGGCTTCGAAAATGGGTGTTGACCAAATGGAATTTCCCTTATTCCTTTCCCTTCATGGGGGCGAGTTTGATTAGCTAAGGGCCGGGCTCGCGCGGGCTCGGTTTTGTAACCTCAAGTGAGTTCATGACTCATTTCGCATAGTGGGCCCATCTATTGGGCCAATACCGAAGAAACTCGTAGCCGGATGCATACTTTGGTCAATGCGAATGCTTTATGCCTGTATTTAAATGTCCCTAACAACTAAATGAGAAGAAATAAAGTACCAGCTGCAAATGCAAGACCGTGCAAGTTCGATATTTTTGTTTAGGATCAAACTCTGTCGAATTCGATCCTAGTTTTCTTATCAAATGAATGAGAAGTCTTCAAATGAAAATTTAGGTGTGAGGAATCGAATCGACATCAGGAGCAAAAGTCAAGAAAGTGACACTACATGGATTCCATCCTTGTAATAACTAAAATGAAGCTGATATTGAGCATTTTAAAATAGTTTAGGAACATAATCAATTAAAAGATAAGGAATCGCGGCGTACATTAGACAAATTTAGGGATTTAATTGAACCAATTGTTCGATTAGATATGACATAGACACATTTACACAAGAGTTCAAGGACTGGAGGTTTCATTAAAAGATAAATCTCGAGACCAACTTTACTTGTTTTCAAATAAAATGTGGAAAGTAAATTTCCTTGTACTCAGTTGAATCTATATGTAATAAAATGATTGGATGGTGAATAGTAAAATGACGACATGGCATGCTTGGGAATTTAGTTCGATTAAGTTAGTTAGCGTTGTTAGGTAGTGAAAATTCAACTTTTTGTATCAATTTTATGTATTTGTTCAATATCAAAAAGTCACTTCTCACTCGTGTTTCTTCGTTTGTGAATTTCGAAAGCAAATTTCAATATTTAACCTTGAAGTTCATTGTGAAAAAGTCAATTCTCACCACCATAATTCATTCATTTGGAAAGGGACTATAATTCGGTATGCAAGACCAAATTCTTTTAAATATTATTATTATCATACTACTGTAATAGATGAAAACCATTCGCGACACCTGGCGCGTGACTCCCACATGCTCCACCCCCACATGCGCTGGTCTCCAAATTAGGCGGGAAGGCGGAAGAGCTCGAACCCTAGAATTCAATTTCCACTGCAATCCTCTTCTCTCTCGGGAAATGAGCATCAAGGTAGCTCGACCTCCGTCTTCTTCAATCCCATCATGTCCATATGTGAAATTGAACCGCCCCGTTGATTTCGATAGGGGCTGACGAAGCTACTGGAGGACAATGCCCCCAGGGCGATGAAGGAGCGGAAGCTGGAGAGCTACTCGGGCCGGAGGATCGCAGTCGATGCCAGCATGAGCATCTATCAGTTCCTCGTTAAGTGCTTTGCTCTTTATGGATTGATGCCTGTGATTGATTGCGCGTTTCGGTGTCGGTGGGGATTTGGCTTTTGAGTGGTTGGTGGTTGTTTTTGGTCTTTGATTGGTGGATCAGGTTGTGGTTGGGAGGAAGGGGACTCAGATGCTCGCCAATGAGGCCGGTGAAGTCACCAGGTACTACTTCTGGCATCGGAATACTCCACGGAAATGAAAATCCACTTTGCTCGAGTTTCTGTTTTGATGCTTCAGATGTTATTGCTTGGACTCGGGTTTCATGTGTATGAGATCGATGCGTGTCGCATTATTTTGTACTTGCGATGTGGTCTTTGTGATTGGAAAGTGATGATGCTTTGTGATTTGTCTTCTCGTGTAGTCATCTGCAAGGCATGCTTTACCGGACGATTAGGCTGTTGGATGCGGGGATATAGCCGGTGTAAACTTTTTTCATTACCTCCTCCGTTTTCATTGGGATTAAAATGCTGGAAGAATGAAGCTCCTGCTTATCTAAATTATGCTTTACTGTCTGTTACGATAGCTACATATTTGATGGTAAACCTCCAGATTTGAAGAAGCAAGAGCTTGCACAGCGGTACTTTATTATTATGTAGCCTTTTCTTTCTTGTTTTTGGAATTATCTATCAACATGTTTGCTTACGTAAAATGAGTCTCTGATCAGTTTTTCAAAGAGGGCAGATGCCTCTGAGGAGTTGGCAGTAGCCATTGCGGTATAAGCATCTCTCTCTCTCCCTCTCTCGCGCACACACATAAGCACGCAGAAACACAGAGTACAAAAGAACTCTGTAATTATTGCCTGCAGTCTCAGAACAAGGAAGACATAGAGAAATTCAGTAAAAGAACTGTGAAGGTTTGTCTTTGTTTTGATTACTTCCTTACAGTGCAATAGTTTAGTTCTATTCGATGAGAAGTTTGATGTTGTCTCTGTTTTCCAGAAAAAAAAAAACCTATCTATGTAGCTAACCAAATATGTGTGCATTTGTGATACATGGGCTTTGATACCATTGCAGCTGGCACAACAGCTCAATGAAGACTGCAAAAGACTATTGAGACTTATGGGTGTCCCAGTAGTTGAGGTTACTATTCTGTCTAAAAAGTTTGTTCTTTTTTATTTCTAACAAAAAGTTTAGATATCAAATTCAGTTTTTGTATGTTAGGCTCCTTCAGAAGCAGAGGCACAATGTGCCGCACTTTGCAAAGCTGGAACGGCAAGTATCTTCCTGTTTGATCGTCTTCTGATTTAGGATAGTTCATTGTTTTCCCATGATAACCAATCGTTTAACTCTATGTAAATTACCATATTATTTCCATGATTTAATTTCGTTTTTCACTCACACATATGCTTGTTCACTTGTCTAATGTCTTCTTCTGCATAGTCATTTACATTTGGTACGTTCTTTACTAAGTCATCTTTGTCCAAGGAATTTTCACTGACTTCAAATTCGTATCATTGATTAATTGTTCTGTGGTAACTAGAATTCATCTATCGTGAATGGTGCTTTAGCTGTAATTTTTGTTTTTCAGGTTTATGCAGTTGCTTCTGAAGATATGGATTCCCATACTTTTGGAGCTCCTATATTTCTTCGCCATTTGATGGATCCCAGCTCAAGAAAAGTTCCAGTCATGGAATTTGAAATTTCCAAGGTTCTTAGAAAAGAATATTCATTGCGATTGCTTGAATTTTTTTCTCACTTTCTTGATTTTTAGATCTTGGAGGAGATGAATTTGGATATGGATCAATTCATTGACCTGTGCATTCTCTCTGGATGTGATTATTGTGAAAGCATTCAAGGTAGATGTGATATTATTGCAGTGCCAACTATTAACTGTTTTATGCTATCGTATATCATTCTACCCTCTCATATGTTTTAGCTTGATGATCTCAATGGCTTTACTTTAGAATGAATTTATCAGGTATTGGAGGGCTCACTGCTCTTAAGCTCATCCGTCAACATGGTTCTGTAGAAAACATGCTATAGAACAAAAACAAGCAAAGGTGCTTCTTATTCTCTTATCTTGTCTCCCGACTTGTAAGCAAAATAAGGCAGCAAAGCTTCTCACCGTAATAGTCGTGGCTGCTGGATTCCTTGACCTAAAAGAATTATGTCTCAAAGTCAACTGGGGCGGAAATATTTGATCAACAAGTTGAAACTGAAAGATCATTTGCCAACAATAGATTTGGGCTGGCCATCAGTGCGTCAACCATGCTACTTCGTGTGTTAATTTACTATGTAATTTTTATCTATTCTGTTGTTTGCTTTGTTTGTTCCTTTACTCTCACTTGAACAAAATTGTATCATATCTCTATCCTTAAGACACAGAGTTCTTGTATTACTTGAAAGACTTTATTCATTTTGGCTATCCATCTTGAGGAAATTTTTCCTTGTTTTTTGAATAGGTATCGGGTACCAGATAATTGGCCCTATAGAGAGGTTCGACTGCTTTTCAAGGAACCAATAGTATCCACTGAAGAATTACCTGAGATAAAATGGACTGCTCTAAACGAGGAGGTGGGCCATTTTCATGTTGGGATTTACTTGCAACATTTCACCTTTTGAGTTCTTGACTTGTTTCCTAACTGATTGTTCTTTCCCTATCAAGGGCTTAATTTCCTTTCTCGTGAATGAGAAGGGGTTCAACATTGACAGAGTGACAAAGGTATGGCTTCTATCTTCAGTAATGTGTTGGTCAGTTGCCTACTCGAGGAAGTTGTCTTTTTCTCTGAAGGAGAGCGCATACATTTTTTCAATGTTGTTTTACCATGTGTATCAGGCGATAGAGAAGATTAAGGTAGCTAAGGATAAGTCATCACAAGGCCGGTCACTGAAGCTTGAACAAATGAAAGTGACTTCCATAATGCACTTTCTTTTATCCAATGATTCCTTTCATTTATTTTCTACAGATTAGAATCCTTCTTTAAGCCAGCTAAGAATCTATCTGTACCTGCTAAGAGGAAGGTATGTCATCTTGATATCTTTGAGTACCGAGCACATGGAATTTTCCTTCTGTTAATGTATGCGAAGGTGTAACGTCACACATTGGTCTAGCGAAGAGACGTCTTCAGTTTCTACTTTTGATGGATGAATAGTATTCCCTTTAACTCACTTTGTAAGCCATTGATTGCCCTAACGATGCACAAATGTTTAGATCTTCATGATTAATTTCTAACTTTTGGTGATAGTGTTGTAAATCAACGGTAGTATGTTGCCATGCCACTGCTGCTTATGCCCAATTACTCTCATATAACTTTATGGATGGGCTAAAGGTGTTGCATCATCCTATTTATGAAATCAATTAGATAAACAAAAGCACCAGTGTGCTTATACGGATCTGTTAAGAGTTTTGGCGTGATTAACTACCATAATTGCACAGGATGACAGGGAAGCAGATGCACGTTTCAATCCCCCAATCTGCCATTCAAGCCTAAGACATTCTCTACCCAAGTCTCTGTAAATCTCCAGCCCAGGTTCCTTGGCAGCTTTAAAATGCCAACCATGGTCCTGGGTTTGAGGAACTTCAAACAGCCGTTGAGAGTTGTCTGCCTCCTGACATGGAGCTAAATGATGGTAAATGTAAGGACCCTTTTTATTGAGCAAGTCCTGACTTGTAGATGCTGTGTTTGCCTGTTGTTGGAAGCAAGTTGATGCTTTCCTATTCTAAAAAATGGTTCATGTCTTATGGTACTGCAATTTTGGAAGAGAGTTACATAAATTTTTATTGGAAGGATGAAGTTTGCCCTTTATGCTAGAACGGGAGGGGTACTCCTTGTCGGGCAGAGTGCATATTAGCGTTCTTTTTAGAGTGTTTGTGTATTTGCTGTTCTAAGGATTCCTTTTCTTCCATGTATTTTACATTTTACGATACGTATGTCACTTATACAAATTGTATATTATTGTCATCCATGCAACAGGAAACCCCTGAGAATATTGCCAAAGAAGCAACTAACAAGAATTCCAGGGTTGTTGGTGGTAAGATGAAATTAGTTTAGTCGGCACATAACAGATCATGGAACAGCAAAACTATCGACATCTAGGTGAGGAATTTATGAGTTTTTAGATGGCAATTCTTCACAATTCTTGATTTCGATGTCTTCCTTAAATCTCCCCGCTTGGTATTGTGATATACATGTCATTATGTTTCTTGCCCTATCCAGGAGGTTTGCTTGCAAATTACGAGTGGGAACTTGATGTCAGTTTGTAGTCTCATGTAGTCTTTGCTGGATACTATCATATCATAGAAGGTTTCTGAGTGCTGACTACTGATTTAACTTTCTTTCGAGACTAGCTGTTTATCTTGTTGGGCTACTATCATGTGTTAGTTTCTCAGTGAGCATACATTTGATGGGTTGACTGATAACTAGAAAGATGGGGATACGAAACTACACCATTTCGATACCAAATAATTAGTAGATGACTTTGATTTGTTGCCACTTATGTTGCTGACAAATCGCATCAAAACACCAAATACAAATTTAACATGTTTATTATCTCTTATATCGAGTCATATTTCCAAATTAACAAATTGCATAAAATAATTTAGAAGGATTATATCAAAACACCATAAGAGCATTATAATGTTAGGAAATGAAAATTGGAGGCTAGAAAGAGCAAGCAATCATAAAATAAATTTGCATGGAGAAGCAGAGGAGTTATCGAGAAACTGGAATTAGCTAATGCATGCGAAATTTAAACGGACATATATTATACTGTAGCTTATAATGTATACAAGTAAACTGTAATCCGATCATTAATCAGATCATTTATTTTATTTATCTGTGTACTATAAATCCTACAATCTGTTGGGTCATTTACCTATGTGTATAGTACATAAAGGTAAATGAAAATTCAACCATTGATTTGGTCCACCTATGTTTGTTGATAGAGCATATGCCACAGTAAAAATGGTTAACTCACACGATAGGCGTGGGAGACCAGTTACATTGTGCATATATAGCAAATGATCAAGTCCTACCTACTTAATCTTTAGGTCACATGTAAATCAAAATCTATCTAGCAATTCATTTGCATTGACCGCCTCAGTTTCTGCCTGAATTGATATCTCAAATCACGTTGTATGTCATATCTTACATTTTTAAGCAGAAGCTAAAGGTAACTGTCAAGAGGAATAGCAGCCGATCCTTGAATAGCCTAACCATTCTTCGATACAAACCCTGAACCCATGGGGTCCAACTACAAGAAGCCATTCTTGTTGCCATGTTCTTTGCTATAGTTGCATCATCCACCAAGTAAGGTACTATATATTTTTGCATGTAGGCGAGAGAGATCTGGAGATGGTTTCCAGGGATTTTGATGAGTTTGACTTTCCCTACTTCATCCAAGGTCTTCAATCCAATCCAATACAATCCAATCGTTGGTGTAAAGCTCAGTCTGCAGGAAATGCATCGATTAGATACATTCCTCTATTTTTTTTTTCAATCCAATCCAGTCCTAATGGTAAAAGGATGCAAATTGTAGCATCGAGTAAGGGCAAAAGCATGTTATGACAAGCTTACACCACAGCGACAACACAGTATCACAATATGTTCCTTTGCCCATTCTGTTCCGTCCATTTTTCTCATGTAAATGCAATTTTCCTTTGATTATCGACTTTTCAAAGTTAATGCTCAATGATGAAATGAAAATCATAAACCACTACCAAAAGTAATTCCAGACCATGTCATGGATATACACCTCCTACACCATAAGGTTGGAGAGGAAGAGCTCGGTAAAGATAATGCTTTCACAATCCTCAGTATCACTTTCAACATGGTTAATCATTCATATCTAAGGCTAAGAAAATGTTTCAGCTTGTTCTCTGTTACCTTTCTTGGTTGACTGCGCAAAGTGCAATAGAAAAAGTTGATTCCAAATCAATATCAATGTTACTAGAGATTTTATATATTCCAAACCCCTAGTTTTTCATATATTTATGTGCGTGCAAGTCCTCGAGCAAAATCTTAATTGTGGAATTGGTCTTAATTGTGGAATCGGTTTGAGGACAGGAAATAATCTCAAAAGAATCGAACCTTTCAAAATGCATGCTTTCAGAACCAAAGAAGATTCCACCCTCATCCACAATTAGACCTGTCAAAATGGGTCATAAACCCATTTCTTAACCCATTTATTAGTAAATGGGTCATAAATGGGTTAGTTATATTTAGTAAATGGGTCATAAATGGGTAGAAGTCTTATATTAGTGTTAAATGGGTCATAAATGGGTCGCAAATGGGTCATAAATGAGTTTACAACTTATTTAAACTCAACGCATTTCTCTCACCCCCACTCAATCTTGCACTCAGTCATTCTGCACTCTCATTTCAGTTTGGGTATGAATTTTCCTATATTTAATTAAAAAATGGAAGTATTTTAACAATATGGGTCTAATTGGGTATGGGTCGGGTCGGGTATGGGTCAACAAAATTGCATTGCGCATAAATGGGTCATAAACGGGTTAATGGGTCAATTTGGGTCGGACCATTTATGACCCGACCCAAACCCAACCCGACCCACCCATTTGACAGGTCTATCCACAATAAATACTTTGCCACTACTTTTCAGAGACCATCAGTATCACCCAAAAATTACCACGATTCAATGGCACTAAAAAAGACACTGATAACTGCATTTCAAGGCAAACCAGCAATTACCTCCTGGGCAGGCAAAATAGTATCAAAAGTTCCATCGGGATAGTATCCAAACTAGGATGTTTCCTTTGGTATCAACACAGTGTCTTGCTCAAACTAGAGGGAAATAAAAAGAGTTAGCATCACAAAGCTGCAAAAGACAAGAGTCCAAAATCAACAACATATACAAAACTAACCATAATAAGAACTAGGTTATGCAAGCTAGCAAATCTTTCCTTATAGGTTGAGTTTCTGTCATCCACAAGTTCATTGTTTAATTTTGGGAGAAATCTGCAACCTTTCAGATAGTTGGCAAGGTCCTGCAGAAACGAAAGGCAATTCACACATTGCTTAATTGAAAGAACATTTACTTTGTGACACAATAGCAAGTGAAATGAGATTTTGCATTGAGAAATAACAACAAACATATGAAACTAAAAACAGGGAATCAAAGAAAATATGCATTGCTCCTATGTTATATGAAGAGTATTGTCAGCCATGCCTATTTTGAAATGGTTATAAAATTTTTGACTGGATAATATAGTAAGATGTACAAAATTAGGACCATCAAGAAGACAAACAAAAAGTCATACTATCTAAATATTTTCTCTCTTAACATAGAATCATACTCACGGTTGTATCTTCACATAACCAGCGGGTGCCAAGTGCTCCTGTGATTGTATGAAGATTTCCAAACAAAACAAGAAGATGTGGTTAGTGAAGTATGAAAGAAGAGAAAATTAGCCTGGATAAGACTTTGAGCAACACTATCCTCGAGGATCGTTATAGTAAAAGGGTAATGTGAATCGGGAAATGACTAGTAAAACCAAGCCAAACCTGGACATAGTCAGAGTAGACCCCTATTAGCTACATCAAATAGTCAACAAGAGCGCAGAAGATACCAGACTGTAAAAGAAGGAAAAAAAAATGAAACTGCAGTGATATAAGCAAACTTCAACCCCCATGAGACCTCAACCAAGAGAACACTAGAGAATGGCGTATCCTAATGCCAAATCAATCTAAAACCACGACAGAAACGCATGTCATGTACAAAATATTCGCAAATATATATGGGAAAGATTTGAAAAAACGATTTTTTCATGCCCCTGTCATGTACAATTCTACCGGAGAGCACTACTCTCAAATAGCCAAACAGATTCTCAAAGGGTTCTGTTCATGAGTCACTATAACCAATTTTGGTGGGCCTTGTCAAGTATATGTTCAAATGAATTCAATCCTCAGAAGCTCTTTATTAACAGAAAAGAAGAAACATGAGAAACAATCCAGACGAGTCTTATTTTTAAAGTGTAACATTACCTATGTAAACATAACCATAGCCTCTGCTTTGCCTATAGTAATATTACATATTCAAATGATCGCTAAAGTTCTACATTCTCTGCAAAATGTGTCCCGTCAAAATAAATTTGAATTATGAGGAGAATGTGCGTGTGATGCATTTCTCGCTTGGCACTTTTGATAACTCCTACTCCTCTGGAACAAAAAAAATATATCTTGTTAGCACCTGGCATTATCACATGCAAAGTCACAAAAAACAACCAAAGAAACTTCAATTGACACCTCTATGATAACCAATCAGGGACAAGTAGATCTCGTGTGATGCCGATAATGATGATCGTAGATAAAACAGTCGTCAAATTAATTCCCCTCAAAAAGAACAGAACTCACTTGGAGAAGTTATTTGATAAGGATGCATCTTAAAGGTGATCCTTCTGCACCAAGCAAGCTCAAAGGCAGACATGGACTATATACACTCCTGCGGGTAAATCTTCGAGTTTCAAGCCCTCGACAAGAATAATTTCCTACAGCTTTACCATAGTGTCAATTTCTTGAGCCTAGATTTCATATGAGAATGCAACGATGTGAAATCCAGGCAAAATCACCAACACTAGTTTAGGTCTAAGATGGCAATTCAGCAATGAAACATCGTCGGACTGCTCTACAAGAAGGGAGAAAACTCAAGCTTGATGGGCTTCACTGATAGTGATTATGCTGGAGATCAAGATGATAGAAAGAGCACTTCCAGATATGTATTTATGTTGGGTTCGGGAGCTATTTCATGGTCATCAAAGAAGCAGCCGATTGTCACTTTATCAACCACTGAAGCTGAATTTGTTGCTGCAACTTCATGTGCTTGTCAAGCTATTTGGTTGAGGAAAATTCTTGAAGAACTTCATTTCAAGAGTCAAGGACCTACTGCAATTTATTGTGACAATAGTTCAGCAATAAAGCTCTCCAAAAATCTTGTTTTACATGGAAGAAGCAAACATATAGAAATTCTTAACTTTGATGGGGAAGTTTGTCATACGTCAAACTAATTTCTCACCCAGCTTTCGAGGAAGATAAGACGGGATGGAATCAAATCATCATATGCGGTAACAGACAGGTAATCAATTCATACATTGAATAGCACAGACTACGTCATGCACGATTGCATCTCAATCTCAGACATGTAATAATCTACAAGTTGCAGAAGAAGAAAGAAAATAGATGATCAAGTTGCACTATTTCTCAAGAGGTAGGTTTAGTAAAAAATGAACCTGCGTAGTGCTCAAAAAGCCTGATAGCAACATATGATTGAGCGTTTTCTTACACACCCATGTCTTTAGAGATCAACCGAATATCATGTGTTCATGTTGACAGTTATTACAGCACCATACTGCGACTCATGTGTCGTCAAGGAGAAAATCAAATAAGATGAAAGTATACATTTGTTGCCATGCCTAAGAAAAATAACATTTGCTTGTAGTGAAGCTGCAAGTAAAAATTGGTGGTAATAGAAAAGGTAGCTACCTCAGAGAAATATATCCTAACATGGTTTCTGGGTAACGATAAGGAAACGTCATGAAGTACACTATAAATCAGTGAGTCCTGGTAAAAGGTGAAGATAAGATGACAATGAAGCAAACCACCAGACACACACATAAGAAAAAAAAAGAAAAAGAAAAAAAGAAGAAGCTTTCTCACTAAGATTGCATCATAATAGTAAAAGGGAACGAATCCTACCAAGTTTAATTTCTGTGTTTTCTACCAACCATTTTGCTCCATCTCTCAGGAATCCCACATGGCTCATGTCAAACTCTTTTTTGTACATAAGCTTTCTGAGAACGAAATAGAGCACAAATCAAATTTGTCCTTCTCATCATATCACTCACTAATACCGCAGTATATTAAGATACTCAGATGAGTGTTCCAATAGCACATGCATGGGCGACATGATTTCCAACAATTTGGAAATCCCACATTAGTTTAGCAGACCATGACCCACAAAAGGATGCTTAGGAACAGAAGTTTACCTGGCAGTATTTAGAGTTCTGAACAACACCCGTCTCACAACCTTGGGAATATGTAAAGACTCAGTACTTCAGCTGTAGGAAGTAGTCTATGTCATTCTTACAGAAGTGGTTGGACATATCGCTATGTTTGAATCTCAAAAGCTATTGTATCAAATATTAAAAAGTGCCTAACGATATTCTTGAAAATAAAAAGGAAAAATCCAAGGCCTTGTTCTCACTACCAAGACAGGTATTCTACTTGATGCATTGCAAACTTAACAATATTAGAATCTAGCTAGAAGAACTGGTGTATTTCCAGCAATGGTTTACTGGGACAACTAAATTGTGCAAGATTTTTACTACTGGAAGGAATAAATACTCCCAATAGTAGCAAATAGCTCATATTTCACCAGTAAACAAAATATATAATATCCATAGACAACAAGACAATACAAGTTGGCATATATGACATGCCAAGCCCCAACACATAAATGACTAACTAAAATGGATATGGAAAATGCAGCCACTCCTATGAAGCACCCAAGTTTCCAGCAAATTGTTCAAGCAATTAAACCTGCTTAACAATAATGATGATGATGACAACACCACCCATAATTCAGTAGCCGAAGAAAAGAGGAATAGATTCAACGAATCGTACCTGCCAATTTTTTAGTCTGAAGAGGGTAGGCCATATTATCGAAGCTCTGAGAAAGAACCTTGCGGAGCCAAACCCTTGAGACCATGGAAAACACAACTAAGATAAGAACACTAGCCACTCAAGGACCAAAATCCAAAACAACTCAACAACCGTTTTGTTAGCAGAATGGATTCAAGGTAGGAAGTAATTACTTTCCACTGCTGATGAAGTCATCTAAAGTGAGGATATTGCTGTTCCACACCGCAAGATTCAACTCCCTAATCCCTTCAACGAGCGTGAACACAAATTTCTCTTGAAATGTGGGGCTTTTACCACCATCTGAACACCAAAATCAAATCAAATCGAAACTAAGATGTCCATCTTCACAGTTAACACCAGGAACTTCACCCATCAAACTCCTGTGACAAAACTCCCTATCCAGATTCGAACAGGGAAAGAGGCAATTGCGCAAGCATTTGGTGTGCAATTTTAGAATTACCAGTAGCAAGTTGTGGTGCGAAACTTGGTGTTGCCATATTCCAACCAGCACCGATGGGGCTCCTAGAGGTGATGACGGCAGAGGCGGAAGCAGGGGTGGAGGCAGCGGCGACCCGCCGAAGAATGCAGCAGATCTAGGAATTAGAGCCGCCAATGGGAATTTTGCGTATGACGGCAGACGCGGCGGCAGCATTTGAGGTATCACCCCCGAAACTCTCCATTACCAGAGATGGTCCGCTCCTTTAAAGGCCCCAAGTGGTCTAGACCTTGCACTCTTTTTAGATTACGACAATATGTTACCTCAAGCTTCCGTAGCTTTCTCAATTTCGATAGGTCTGACATCCTCTCCAGGGAAGGGCAATCGTCGACTGATAGGGAGCCAAGGGATCCCAATTCTTCAAGGCCACGAATCTCGACTAATGAATGGCAACGCGTCAGACTAACCTCGCATAGATTCTTCATGCGCGACAGATCAAGTACTTCTGGAAGGAACTCACAACCATACATCTTTAATAATCTCAATCTTTTCATTTCGGGCTGCGACGGTGAGTCCAGTTTTCCAAGCTTACAGAGCATCACATGGAGTTCCTCCGACTCCGCATCAAATATACTCGAGAATTCTAGCGAACATCCATAGAATGCCAAGATTGACAAGTCTTTCAAATTGGAAAAATCCGGTAATTGTGTGGTCGCCAGATCTCGAAGCCGTAACTCGTTTAAACTAGACGGGAGCCGGGGGAGGAACTGCACGTATTGGCAGGACAATGATAGTGTTTTAAGCTGAGATAGGGTACTGATGCTAGTGGGAAGAGCGGTGACAAGCGTTGCCTGTTGAGATAGGGCACCAATTCTCGACGGGGGAAACAGGCTATAAAAAGGGATCCATATCAGCCAAGTCAAACTTGGGGGAAGCTCCGGCAATTGTGTCAGCTTGCGACATTTTTCTAGCTTAAGTATTTGGAGATTAGAGAGGTGACTCAGAGTAGTGGGTAATCCGGATATACGGGCGTATGACAAGTCTAGGATCCTCAAACGGGACAATCTCCCAATTTCTTCGGGGATTTCACCGGTCATATTGTAGCAGCCACTTGCATCTAACTCTTCGAGCTTCTCCGCCAGCCCAATCGCACTTGGCAATTTTGTTATCCCTCTTATGCCGCTCATCCTTAGTACTTTCAGTCGCTTTAGATTGCCGATTGAATCGGGTAGGTGACAAATTCTCGTCCATGACAAATCCAACTCGACTAATGATTGTAATTTCCCAATGGAATCCGGAAGTTCCTCTATGAATATACACCCAGATAAATTCAATTGCCTAATTTTCACCAACCCTCCAATCGAGTATGGCAATTTGTTGATCAGCCTCTGTGATACATCGAGGGTCAACAGTGACTGCAAATTACCAAACGTCTCCGGAAGTTCATGTAGCATATTAGGCATGACAATCTCTGTCAAAGCTTGTAGACATCCTATTTCTTTAGGCAACTCTCGAAGAGACTCACATTCCCCCAAGTTCAAAGAAGTTAGGAGCTTTAATTTACCAATGGATGGGTTAATTTCAATTAAGTTGGAACAGCCTTCAAAAACTAATGTCTCCAAGGATACCCACGTAGATAAGTTAGGTGTTCTCTGTAAGGATTTGCAATAGCTGAGATTTAGTACTTTTAGTTTTCTGGCCTCCTGCAAAACAATTTAATAGAATATGTATCAAGAAACAACCTGTAGGAAAAAAAAATTAGACAAAAGAAACGATATGCTTATGCAGGGAGTGGGACTCATATCATACTTTGATTTGGTCCCAGCCAATCCATTCCTCTGAAATACTGCTGTGTGAAAGGTTAAGAACGACTAAATTAGTCGGATGAAAGTTTGTCGTCTCAAACTTGGAATTGCCGCAATGCCAAGAAAGCCATCTTAAATTGGAGAGAAGATTATTGAAGTCTCCAACAATGGACACGTAATCCGCCCAAAAGAACCTCAAGTTTTGTAAATTAGCAAATCCATCATGCGTCAAAATCTCTCGACCAAAGGAATATGATCCACGAAATCCTGCTGACAATGCTTCTATGTTCCTACTTCCCTGACAATGGGAACACCAAGAAGTCCACATGTGAAGGTGAAAAAAAAACAATTTCAAGTGTTAATAGCAATTAATTTTTCCTTTTGCAAGAATAGTATACAAAAAATTCGCGGAAAAATAAATTGTTGCTCCCTTTCTTACCTCTTTCTGCTTCAGAATGCTCAGTGCTTCCTCCCGTTTCCACACTCTGCTACGCTCGCTAAGATGTTTGAAATTCTCTTGATGAACGATTTCCCTTCCGAGGTCCCGCACTTGGTCATGCATCCAGAAAGTATTATTGTCTTTGATTTTTATCAAGGACATGAGAACGAGGACATCAATGGCAATGTGTGGGTGGTATCCACAGTCATCCCACATATAGAAAGGGTATGTTTTATCCTCATTAACAAAAAAACAAGCTATATCCAAAAATACTTGCTTTTGTGCATGATCTAACCTTTCATAAGATACCATCAATTTTTTTTGGACTCCCATGGGAGGAGCTTCTTCTAGCTTCTTCAATGTTTCTACCCATATATCTTCGGATTTACCACTAAGGGATGAACCTGTAATCTCAAGAGCCAATGGAAGCTTTCCCAAAGTAGAGACAACTGCTTTTGAAAGGGAGACATAATGGTATGGTGGAGAGTCTCTTCTAAAAGCATGCCTACTAAAAAGCTTAAGAGCATGATCAAATTCCATTGCATCTGCTTCGTAAGTCCAAACATTTGCAAACTTTTTTACAGGGCCTTCATCTGTTGCTTCTCCCTCAATCATTAGGACACTTTGGTCCCTAGTTGTTATGATAATCCTACTACCAGAACCGAACCAATTGCCCTTTTCTGCTAATATTTTGAGTTGCTCTTTCTCATCCACATCATCAAGAACAATGAGAACTTTTTTATTGCAAAGTACTCTCTTAATCATGTTGATCCCATCATCCATGTCGTGAATTTGGTCGAGGTCAGAATGAGAATCGAGGAACTTGGATAGTAACTGTTTTTGTAAATGTACCAGACCATGACGTCGTGATGACTCTCCGATATCGGAAAGGAAATTGCAGCCTTGGAAGTGAGAAGACAGTCGGTTGAAGATGACCTTGGCAAGTGTTGTTTTGCCAATCCCGCCCATTCCGTGGATTCCGAGGAATTGTACGCTATCGGATTCCACATGCAACATTTTTATTATAGCTTCTACACGATCATCAACTCCAACTAGATGTTCAGTCACATTTTTTTTAAATCCGACGTTCAGCTTATTCGACACAAATTGAATTATAGATTGTGTCAAATCTACTTGGCTGCCACAACAGAACAACTATGTTAGGGATAAATTTTATGTTGTAAAACTACTCCCTAAGTGACAAAATTGCCCTTACAATTGGCAGAAATTACGCAAAGAAATATAGAAGCCAAAACAATCCGGATTTTTCCCAATCTATCTGCGTTCCCCCAATTTTAGTCACCACACCGTCGGCCCCTGCCACTGCCACACCGCCATTGACATCACTCACCTCCCTGGGCCATCACCGTGGCATTCTAGTGCCGTTGCCCATCGCACCCCATCGACCCGCTCATCTTGGCCTTGCCTCAATACTCCACATCACGTGGGTCGTGGCCTTGCGACAGCCAGGGATGGCGTAACCGGCCTTGGGCAATACCAGATTTGGCGTCACCCAAGGTCGGTGAGGCCGGATCTAGGCTTGGTGACGTCAGAACTTGCGTCCCGAGCCCAGATCCGACTCATCACCGTGAGTGAGAAGGAGAAATGGTGGGGGCCGGATGGCTGAGCGGCGGCTTCTGGTGGCTTGATGCTAGATGGTGACGAAGAAGTGGCAGGGACTAACCGTCGAGTTCCTGTGGTGGCTGGCGGTGGCTTGGTGGAACGGCTAGGAGATCTGTTACTGTTCATGGCTACTATGTCAAAGACTGAGTGTGAGAGGAGAAACAGAATCAGGATGAGTAGGGTGTGCTACCACCGCGCGCAAGAGCACCATCAACCGAAGCTATCGCTGCGATAGAGCAGATATCGGCCACTATGGTCAATAGAAGTAGCAGCAATGGCCACAACCACAATTTACACTATATAGGATCGACCAGATGAATATTTTCACCAACAATACGACAAGTAAACTGACTAGGGAGAGGAAAATGATATCTACATACGACAGTTGAAAAGTTTGAGACATTTACCTTTCATCTTTCTTCCAGTTCCATCCCTTTATCTCGTCCACCTCTATAAGAGCCTTTTTCCATGACTCAACTTCAGTGCAAAACTTTTTCTCGTGCTTCGATAGAGCTTTGCTGTATAATTTTGTTTTGAGCTTGACATCATCAGGCTCCACATCCAAGAAAATGGGCAAAATCTCTTTAGTGTCATTCGATTTGGAGGTGCACTCAACCATGTATGCAAGCTCTCGGAGGCACCAGTGACTCGAAGCATAATTCTTGGAGAATATGGGAATGTAGATCTTGGAGTTCTCGATTGCTTGTAGAAGTTCATCGCCAATTCTTTGACCGACATGGAGGGATTCATTGTCCCTAAAGACGAGGATCCCGGCCTTAACCATGCCATGGTAAAGAAAATCAGTGAATTCATGACGAGTGTCTAGTCCTCGAAAACTTAGAAATACCTCGTAGGAAGGGCTGGACGATGCCCGCGAATTCGTCTCTTTCACTAGTGTTTTGCATGTCTTCGAGGTCCGGCTGAGGCGGACGCAGAGGTATATGAGGAGAGCGATGGACAGCGCAGAGACGCTGAGGATTC
Source organism: Syzygium jambos (assembly GCA_031216235.1). Classification (NCBI taxonomy): domain Eukaryota; kingdom Viridiplantae; phylum Streptophyta; class Magnoliopsida; order Myrtales; family Myrtaceae; genus Syzygium; species Syzygium jambos. The sequence goes on along the minus strand of CM062221.1, from coordinate 21,325,625 downwards.
CGATGAGGAGGTAGAGCTTGAGGCTGGGGAAGGGAGTCTTGGAGGTGAGCTCGTGAGGAAGAGAGCCATAGAGAGGTCGGTGTTCGCTGGAAACCGCCATGTTTCGAGCGGAGCCAAGAGCGAGAGAGTAGAAAAGGCGAAGGGAGTACGTGGATGCGTGAGAATTGAAGAATGAGAGCTCTGCGCAGAGAGAGAGAGAGAGAGAGAGAGAGAGAGAGAGAGAGAGAGAAGTGCCGTAGCTTATAATGGGGACAAAAGGAAAAGGAAAGAGAGAGAGAGCGCAGGATCTTCGATGCCATTGTTAACAGTCTCGTTTAGCAATATTATTACGAAAGTGCCATTGTGTTGGATGAGTGACTTTTGTTTCTGTCGCATGGGATGGTGCTAGATAAATTGATAATGGGTGCTGAGGGCATTTTTGACATTTGGAGACGGGTTTGTGGGTGAATGGGGACGAGTCTGTTTGAGCGCCACTTGACTAAACAAAGAGAAGGAGACAGGAAGAAGGTGAGATTCACTGTTTTTATTATACGGTGTTTGGGATGAAACTGTATATCATCAGAAAGTTTGGTCTTTGAGAGAGTAGGTTCAATAATTGAATTGGTCAATTAACAAGTGGACTGTGTCAAAGCTAAGGAATCTACGGTAGAGGGAAAATTTTTAGAAATAAAAATAGGCAGAAAACAAATCCATATCTGAGATGATAAAAGCACAATAGAGAATATAATCCTTTCCCAAACGCATTTTAATAGATTTCAGTCAACCACAAACTTTTTAAGAATAAGTCAAGCAAAACAATCATAATTCTTTATGATGTATATCTTGCTTCATTTCACCGAGAGATGGATCACGCAATTAATTAAGGAACCTATTCTAAATCAAGCTGATACCTATTCTAGCATTAATTAAGGAACCCATGAGATTTCAACCCCATCCATTCAACAATAAAAACGCAACTAGTATTATATATAAACCCTAGAACCTAACAATGTGAAAGGCCTACTAAGTATTAACTGGTTCAGGCATGAGTCGACAGTGCAATCTTCGAATCCTAGCTAGGCTCCTATTTTGGTTTTCTTAATTTACATAGACAAACAAGATAGAAGTGAGTATTGTCATAATACCATACAAGATGAACTTAATTAGCTGATAAGGCGGTTCCAAGATCTTAACTCTAAATGATCAATAAATGTTTAGTATATAGCTCTACTTGGTTTTAAAATGTCATGATATCATAGTGGTGCCATTTGTTATATAGCAAGAGAATTTTCGTTTACAGCAAGAAGAATTAATTGTCAATATCTTTGGTTTTTGTACAAGTGAAAATGAAGGTTTAAATAAAAAAAAAAAATGTGGCACGCGGTGTAGGACATTGCTCAGAAAACTCTTGTCCGTAGGCCTCATTCAAAAGATGTGTTGAAAAATAAAACGCGTTTTACGAGTCATCTTAGAAACTTCGTAGAAGTTTCCATTGGTCAATCATTGGGTTGTCATCCTAGGAGTTTTCATGTCCCATGCATTTAATAACAAATTTAAAATCGGAGATTCATAGCCTTGAAAATAGATGATATAAAGTGAAATCGGGATTCAAAATGAAGATGGCTTTTGAGCTTTTCTTTATTTTAATTTTATTAGAAAAAATATTAAAAATCCAATCAGACTTTGCATTCCCATCAAATATGACTCTGAGTTTTTGACATTTGTGGCAATGTTCAGCTTTAGAAAAATCCTTACTGGATGCTAAACTACCCCTCTATCCAGCAATCACATGGTTCCCGTGGTGTAATCAGTTAATTCACGTCATTCATTCTAACAAAAAAATCTATAAATACTGCATCCCGTTTAATTATTACACGTGTTAGCATCTAAGCATGCCTCGATCTGTGCCTCAATCGCCGGATTGCCCACTCTAACTCCTCCCGCTCCTAATACAATCATCCTCAGCCATCCGGTCCCGATACCTGCTTTCAAATCAAACCACGTCGCACGATGTGTGTCCCCATCATTGAGGACCACTCAACAACGAGAGAAAGCATTATCGTGAAAATATCATATAGACCTGATTTAAATTTGATGTGATGGATAAAAACACTCACAATACAACAGCTATAGTACGGAACTTTGTATTTTATTTTTTTTGGACACGCAACATCGGATATTTCACAATTTTTCTTAGATGTTCTTAGAAATTTAGATGCCAGACAGCACAATCTAAACTCGATATACATCGAACTCTTTAATTTAGTAAACACCGTTCTTTTTTTCTTCCTTGATGTATCTTCATCCTTTCATTGATTTGTTTGGTGTTCAATGTTCATGTATATCTTATCTGTTTTGCATCAGTTTGGCCACAGAATTTCCCAAATTAAATTTTGAGATGCGAATTCTAGTTAAAAACACAATTACTATTAGGAAAAACACATGAATAGCTTTTAACTGAAGAGACTTATCTATCATTGGAATTAATGTAATTACTAAGTCAAACTATTATATACATGTGTCAGCATCTTAACCTTACTTGAAATTTATTTATTTACTTAAATTAAAATTATCTTATATGTATCGTAATCTTAATCTCACTTTAAGAAGTACTACGTGGCTGGTGTTACCAATAAAAGCAGTTAAAATAATATAAGAGATTGAAAAGAGTTATTCACATTATTACTTAGTTACAAAATAATGTGAAAAATTTTGAATGCTTGATGCCCTACCTTTTCAAATGATCATTCATAGAATATAGATCTAGATCCCAAACAAATATGAAAAGATATATGTTACCACACATTAAACATAAAGTCGACTATATAAAAGACACTGACAATATTCCAAATACTAGTGAGTATCAATAAATAGCGGATTATATCAATAAAGATTGCACAAAATCAAATCAAATATATCTAGCATCCCACTCAAAATTTAAATTAATCCTGATTGGTTAATTTGTCTGGAAAACACACTAAGTCCCAAATCATCGTTGTTAGCTAATCTACTGCACAGCGGGTAACACAGGAAAGCAAGCCAAAGTCTTGTAATATCTTTGCTTGCTTCGTTGCATTTTCCTGTTCTTTTCTTCCGGCCAAAGAAGTCAAAAGTCTTCCACCGTCTTCCCTGCTTATTGCAAAGAAAGCGACAAGGCAATGGCCGCGACAAAAGGGTAGTTTCAGGGATCCTTATTGAAAAGTCTTCCTCAGACGCGGTTTATGTGTCATCCCAGAAGTTTCCTAAAAGTTTCCATTGATCATTCAATGGGTTGTCAACCTAGGAATTTCGATGTCCCATACATTTAATAACAAATTTTAAATCAGAGAATCATGGTTTTAAAAATAGAGGATATAAAGTGAAATCAGGATGCAAAGTGAAGGTGATTTTTTAGCTTTTCTTTATTTTAACCATGATATAACAGAAAATTTTGAAAAATCCAACAAACTTTGTATCTATATGTATACGACTCTCAATTTCTTGACATGTGCGACAATGTTCATCTTCAGATAAAAATCCTTAACTAGAAGATTAAACTATCCCTCTACTAAGGAAATTTCTATTATGTGCCGATCACATAAGTGACGTGGTGTAATCGGTCAATCCATGTGGCCCATGCAATGTGCAAGTCATTATGATGGGCGTTGAAATGTTAAAACTTGAAAATACTCACTTTGCATTGATTTATCACACCACGTGATCTGACATAAAGTGAAGGTAGGGTAAAAGGAACTGGACTTCCAATACCACTTGAGTCAATATAGCCAACACCTTTTTTTTCCCTTAATGCACCCCCGTCTTTTTGATTTATTTATTTCGTTTATGTATATCATGTCTATTTTGCATCGGATTTGGCCACAGAATTTCCCAAACAAATATGAAAATGAGAGTTAAAAGCACCAATACTGTAAAAAAAATACATAAATAGCTTTTAAGTGAAGAGACTTTTCAGTCATTGAAATTTATGTAATTACTACAATAAAAACTATTATATACGTATCAGAATCTTAACCTCATTGAAAATTAGTTTAATTACTAAAACTTAAATAATTATATGAGTATCATTATCTTAATCTTAATTTATGAAGTAATATGTCGCCGTTGTTACCAATAAAAGCAGTTAAAAAATAAAATAAGAGATAGCAAATAGTCATTCGAAGTTTTACATAGTTATAAAAATAATGTGACAATTTTGAGTGCTTGAGTATGCCCTACCATTTCGGATAATCATTTATAGTTGTGTTAAACAGAGACAATTATAGATCTTGATCCCAAATAAATATGACGATCTTTCCTATAAATCTTGATTTTAATCAAATATGGGAAGATATAAGAAATCACAAATTCAAAAATAATGACTATATAAAAGACGTTGACAATATTTCTAGCATTTGTCAGATTCGATAAATCGTGGAACATATCAATCAAGATTACACAAAGTCAAATCAAAATGTATCTAGCATCCCACTCAATATAAGATGATTGTAGTGAAACCAACTTGAGTTTAGAAATTAAGCTGTGAAATCGTCTATATAATCAGATTTAGTAATAGAGTAAATGTAGAGTGCCACGAACATTCGGTAGTTGATTTGCAAAAAGGGTTGATTTGCACAATTCGTAGTAGGAACTAATTTATTTAATTATGATGATGCCGGGAGCAACTTAATATCTTTTATTCCAAATTTCAGATTTGTATATCTTGTCTGTTTTGCATCAGTTTGGCCACCGAATTTCCCAAATTAAATATGAAGATGTGATTTCTATCTAAAACACCATTACTATTAAGAAAAAAACTAGAATAACTTTTAAGTGAAGAGACTCATCTGTCATTGGAATTAATTTCAAAATTATTATATATATATCATAATCTTAACATTACTTGGAATTAATTTATTTACTTAATTTAAAATGATTATACATGTATCATAATCTTAACCTCAACTTTACCAAGTATTACGTGGCCGGTGCTACAAATAAAAGCAGTTAGAATAATATAAGAGATTGAAAAGAGTCATTCACATTATTACTTCGTTACAAAATAATGTGACAAATTTTCAATGCTTGACTATGCCCTACCTTATCCCCTCTCTAAATTGCCCTCAAAATTTGCAAATAAAAAGTACGGAAAAAGAACCCTGAAAAAATACCTTAATTCAAATGACACGGGTGTACCATGGTTGTGCAAAGCTTTTGATTGGGATATTCGAGTTGGTTTGATTCATGAATTTGATTGTGATACTTGTAGATACCGATTCTCACCCGTGCCACAGTCCGTGATATTCGATGAACAAGCTCTCATTTCTTGAGTTCAAAATTTACCTTGTTTCATTTTGATTATAAAAAATCTACTTTGTTCTTCATACAAATTTGAGATAAACGTTTTCGTTTTTCATAATTCTCACCGTAACATCCGTTGGCCGGCCCATTATGTGTCGTCACAGGGTGTTCCCAATAGGATTAAGCTGAAATCTGTTTTAGAGGACTAGTCTGTTGATTTCTTAATTTACAATGAGTAGTCTGTTCAGACGATCTTTGTTCTAGTGCGAGCCCTAGGTCTAATCCTGACCATGATTCTACCTCAAACCAAGATATTTTCAATTTAGAAGGAATAACTATAGCACAAATTGAACAAGATCTTCGAAATTGGTCAATTCCTAGGACAGACTTTATGAGTATTTGTAAAGTAGGATCGATTAAGACGATATTCTCCAAAATTTGACACTAGTGAATCACTACGTAGATACACTTTAGCTAGAATATATACACTCCAATCTATACATGGAAAAAGGGAAAAATTAAGACGATATGCTGCAAAATTTGAAAAAAAGAAAATGCTCGCTTGCGATGGACATGTAGTTTACACCAAGTGCATTGAACATATAAAATGTACATGAAATATGTTTAGAATTTAGGGTTCATACCATGGAAAATCCCAAACCGGTACACCTGTGATAAATTTACCAAAAACTAATTTTTTGACCATTAAAAACCTCCAACTGGTACATCCGTAACAAATTTACCCTCCGTTAAATTGGATTTATATTATGAAAAATCACAAATTGATAAATAAGTGACAAACGGAAGGGTAAAACTCCAAACTAGTACACCCGTCAACTGCCATGTGTCATCCAACTTAGCAATTTAATGGTAAAATTTAACAAAAACTAAAGGAAAGTAAATTTGTCACGGGTGTACTAGTTTGGGATTTTTTTATGGTTAAAAAATTAATTTTGAGTAAATTTATCAAAAGTGTACCAATTTTGAGTTTTTGGTGATATTAACCCTAGAATTTAATTGTACCAATTGCGACTATTTTAGCGTATCTGCATAGTGATTCACTAGCAGCTTTGAGAAAGGAGCGATAATGAGTAATTTATGGCCACGGACATTCATCGTCATGCTTGTTTTCCTTGAGGGGAATCTTTTGACTAAAATCTTGCCGGCAGCACTTTGTCCTTTTATGTTTGGTTTTATTTCTTTTCATTGCTTCTGTGGGCGGGAAGTGCCTTGGTTTCTTCTGCGCATTGAATTTTCCACCGCAAGAAGACGACGACTTTGAGCACGTGGTTGACGAGTTTGAATTATTGGTGCGATAGGGTTCCAACACTCGCCAGACTTTTAATGGAAGCATAATTCAATCTTGTAACAAAAAATTAGAAGTAAAGTCACAATTGATGATCTTAAAATATAAAGATAAACTCAATATGTTTGTAATAAAAGTACTTTTTAGAATCATAGTACTCCAAAAGATTAATTATGCTATAAACGGTACTATATAAATAAGGAATTAGCTTTTGCAAAATTTGTGGAATTTAGAGTTCTTAAATTTCTATGGTTGAAAAAAGTTTAATTGAAGTGCTAAATGTTCTCTATTTATACTAAAATAAAGCCAAAAACTTGACTTCGGTGCTCTCCTTCGAAATATTAAGAGCTTACTACTAACTACCAATTACCTGCAAAAACAAAAACGATTCAGATTCCTTAATGAGATGCATATGCGCTACAAAATCAAAAATCCGATTTCAAAATTTTGCAACAATACTTTTGGACTTTTGATTGGTAAAACAAAAGTCTCGTTAATCAAAGCTAAAGCTATTGAAAACGAATTCGATCTTTCATTGGTCTCAATTCAAGGAATTCGATACTTCTCAAGAAGCATTTCATCTGCTCTTTGAGTCATCATGAATAATAAATTTAATCTTTGAAAAAAATTTCGATGTACTCGGATCTACTTTTGAAAAGATTTATGAATTTATGAGGTACGTTATTTAATGCAACATTTGTACACCTTCGGATCTAGTGAGATTTGTTTTTCCCTACTTAGGTCCCACGCCATGTGCTTCCTCCATTTCGTCCTTCCTTGTCAAGTACTGACACGTTCAGGATCAACCAACATCTTTGCTTATCGGAATCTGAAGGTTTCGTTCGCCGGTGTCGGCGCATTTGTTTCTCATGCACTCGCCAACGACTTTGAGTGAGAAGGCCCATGCCCATGTTTTCTACAAGGCAGAGCTCAACCCACAGCAGGAGAGAGAGAGAGAGAGAGAGAAGTGTTCGTCCAAAGCAGGGAGAGGCTTTAAAGCCAAAAAAACGCAAAACCATCGAAACACATTCACAACTCACTCCTTGTCAATTAGTAAGTATACAGCCAAATAAAAAAAAAACCCACTGCCTTTTGAACCTGGGACAAAAATAACGCAACCTTAAAAAAATCCTAAAGAGAAGCCCAAAACTCTTTGCATGCGGAATGAAAATAATGCAACTTTTCAAACTTCCCAAGAGAAAAGCTCAACATTTCACTCATAGGATAAATATAAAAACTGTTGCGAATTCTATCTATTCCCACCTTAAATCGCCACGCGTCATCCTACACAGCTCATTATGCTAACATGCCCAAAGAACCACATTAATCATGACCATAGACAATTTTTTTTTTGTACAAAATGCTAGAAATTTGGTAACACAGATTATACACTGAGATTTTGTGTTGGTTGATGTGGCTCACTATGTAGGGTATACTTGGCGATTTAACAAAGATGATGGACGGAATATGTAATGGGGTGTCAGTTCCGTTCCGTGGGTAAAAAGGTTAGGCTTTTTATGGCATGTTCAAAAGTTTGTGTTACTATCATCCTCAATACAAAAGGTCAACAAGGGTCACCGGGCCCCGGCCCTTCCCAGCAATGGTGGGGCGGCTCACCTGCTTCTTCCTCCTTTTTTTACTTCTATTTTTTCTTATGGTTTTTTAAAATTTTCTTATTTTATTAAAAAAATCAGATTTTGACCAAAACGATGTCTCTTTAGCATTATATTTCATGTTTTAAACATGTCGTCGCCATGTAGGATAGATAAAATAATAATAAAAAGCCACGTCGGCATTTTCCGTTAGCCAAATTGGACAAAATAAACGGAAGGACTTGATTGCATCAATTTGATAAGGTTTAGAATTTGATAGCGCTTTTTGTAGGTACTAGGACTCAATTTCACTTTTATGAATTATAATAATAATAAAGCTCTAATTAAGCCCAATACTTTCTAACCCAAACCCATTAGGTTTTTAATCCATCTATCAAGTTCAATTCACATCACTCACTCAGGTCCATTAATTTCGGAGCCTAGTCAATCCCCTGGCCCATTCAAATGTAAAAATCCAATCTGGAATATAAAAGGCCCAGAAGAGGGCCCCCTACGGAAACAGGCCCACAAGAATCAGATCCCACGAAAGGAAGAGGGGAAGGGAACGCGCGCGAGTTGTGGCAGGAGCGACGGAAGCAAAGCTTTCTTTTCGGGCTGATCCGGCTATTTTTCTGAACGTGGTCTCTCGTGTTGCTTGCTTTCTATCGTTGTCGATCGCCAGAGTATCGAGACTTATGAACCCAGAGCACTAAAGACAGAGAGAGGTCACCGAAAAGGCAGATTTGGTCCTAAACATTTTAATTTGACCAATTATGTCCTAAAACATTTACAGGAAATTCCAATGTAGTCCTTTCAGTCAATTTTGACAGTCAAATCATTGATGGGGCATCCTACGTGGCATAACGCAACGTCACCAATTTCCGACGAAAATTGGCTAGAATAACTACAGTGGAATTTCGAGTAAATGTTTAAAACTAAATTAGCAAAATTTGAAATTTCAGAACCGACTCGACATCCGCACAACAAGGTTAGGACTGATTGGACGATTTCCCCATTGAGATTCAATGCCTAGTTTTGGATCAACGTCCGTTTAATTGATATTTTTTCTTTTTATAAAAAACATACATTGATTTCCTATCTCAAATATTAGTGATCTTCCAACACAAAAAATGACAAAGTATGTTATTGTTAATACGCGGTCAATTCGTATATGGACATCTCAAGTTTAAATCAATATCGTTTTCAATAAAAATTTAATGAAGCTCTATATTAACAAATACAGAATTATTTCTAAGACACGTGATTAGCAACATAATTTATTATATAAATAACGACTCTAAAACTTGTGCCGCGATTAATTTTGAATTTAGAATCATTATTATTCCTCTTCTATGTTTAGCCAACTACTAGTTTAATAAGTTTTTACACGTGAGCATTTGTATCAAGGAAAATCAACAATTTGAAAAATTTTCTTCAGAAATTGATTTCATGTATCGCTTACAAAAAATAAATAAACGAAATATATTTTCATTGTCAACCAAAATATTTAGACATAGAATGTTGTGGATAATGAATATATCTTTTATTAACTAATTTGTCACGGCCATAAAAATAATCATTTTTGGGAAAACCTCGAGGGGGATTTCAAGCTCAAACTTAAGATACTTCGTCGCATGAATCATAGCACGATAAACCACAAAAGGTGGAGCATAAAAAAAATTCATAAGAATAAATTTCGCTTCCCTGATAATTTTCAAGTTTCATGTCCAAAAGTTTATCATTGGTACTAACAAAAATAAAAATTAAACACTCGCGACACCTGGCGCGTGACCCCCACGCTCTCCACCCCGCACGCGCTGGTCTCCAAGTTAGGCGGGAAGGCGGGAGAGATCGAACCCTAGAATTCAATTGCATCCTCAATTTCCATCCCAATTTCATCTCTCTCCGAAAATGGGCATCAACGTAGTTTCGACCTCCTTCTTCTTCAATCCCATCATTTCCCATACGATTGTTGATTGAATCGCCCCGTTGATTTCGATAGGGGCTGACGAAGCTACTGGCGGACAATGCCCCCAAGGCGATGAAGGAGCAGAAGCTGGAGAGCTACTTCGGCCGGAGGATCGCCGTCCATGCCAGCATGAGCATCTATCAGTTCCTCGTTAAGTGCTTTGCTGTTGTGGATCGATGCATGTGATTGATTATGCGTTTCGATGTCGGTTGGGATTTGGATTTTGGTCTTTGATTGGTGGATCAGGTTGTGGTTGGGAGGAAAGGGACCCAGATGCTCACCAATGAGGCTGGTCAAGTCACCAGGTACTGCTACTGGCATCGGAATACTCCATGGAAATGACAATCCACTTTGCTCAAATTTCTGTTTTGATGCTTCAGATGTTATTACTTGGACTCGGTTTTCATGTGTATGAGATCGACGAGTGTCGCATTATTTTGTACTTGCCATGTGATCTTTGTGCTTGGGAAGTGATGATGCTTTGTGATTTGTTTTCCCATGTAGTCATCTGCAAGGCATGTTTTACCGGATGATGGGGCTATTGGAGGCGGGGATACAGCCAATGCAAGTCTTTTTCTTTACCTCCTCTGTTGTCATTGGGATAGAATGCTAAGAAGAATGAAGCTCATCCTTCTCTGAATTATGCTTTACTCTTGTTGCGATAGCTACGTATTTGATGGTAAGCCTCTTGATTTGAAGAAGCAAGAGCTTGCAAAACGGTACTTTATTATTATTATGTAGCCTTCTATTTTCTCGTTGTTTTTGAATTATATACGAACACGTTTAGTTACCTTAAATTAGTCTCTGAGCAGTTTTTTGAAGATGGCAGATGCCTTTGAGGACTTGGCAGTAGCCACTGCTGTATAAACTCTCTCTCTCTCTCACACACACACACACACACACACACACACACACACACACACACACACACACACATAAGCATGCAGAAACACAGAGTACAAAGAAGGCTTAGTGAGCTTTGTATTTATTGCCTGCAGTCTCAGAACAAGGAAGACATAGAGAAATTCAGCAAGAGAACTGTGAAGGTTTGTCTTTGTTTCGATCACTTCCTTACAGTGCGATATTTTCGTTCTATCCAATGAGAAGTTTGATGTTGTCTCTGTTTTACAGAAAAACCTATCTATGTAGCTAACTGGATGTGTGTGTGTTTGTGGTACATGGCTTTGATACCATTGTAGGTGACACACCAGCATAATGAAGATTGCAAAAAACTACAAAGACTTATGGGTGTCCCAGTAGTTGAGGTTGCTATTCTGTCTGAGAAGTTCATTCCTCTTATTCCTAACAAAAATGTTAGATACCAGATTCAGTTTCTGTATGTTAGGCCCCTTTAGAATTAGAGGCACAATGTGCTGCACTTTGCAAAGCTGGTAAGGCACGTATCTTCCTATTTATAGTCTTCTGATTTAGAATGTTTATTGTTTCCCCATGATAACTGGTCTTTTAACTCTGTAAATGACCATTTTATTTCCATGATTTGATTTCCTTATTCACTCACACATAATCATGCTCACTTGTCTACTGTCTTCTTCTAAGTACTTATTTACATTTGGTACGTTCTTCACTAAGTTATCTTTGTCCAATTTTCTCTGATTGCAATCGTGAATGATCCTTTAGCTGTAATTCTATTTTTCAGGTTTTTGCAGTTGCTTCTGAGGATATGGATTCCCTTACTTTTGGGGCTCCTATATTTCTTCGCCATTTGATGGATCCCAGCTCAAGAAAAGTTCCGGTCATGGAATTTGAAATTTCAAAGGTACTTAGAAAAGTTTATTTATTCGAAATGCTCAAACTTTTTTCTCACTTTCATGACTTTTAGATCTTGGAAGAGATGGATTTGGATACGAATCAATTCATTGACCTGTGCATTCTCTCTGGATGTGATTATTGTGAAAGCATTTGAGGTAGACGTGATATTATTGCAGTGTTTTCTTCATCTGTTTTATGCTATCGTCCATCATTCTGCCCTCTTATATGTTTTGGCTTGATAATTTATATGGCTTGTCTCTGTGGCTTGTCTCTGGAATGAATTTATCAGGTATTGGAGGGCTGACCACTCTTAAGCTCATCTGTCAACATGGTTCCATAGAAAATATACTAGGAAACATAAACAAGCAAAGGTGCTTCTTATTCTCTTATCTTGTCCCCTGACTTGTAAGCAAAATAAGGCACCAAAGTTTCTCACTGCAATAGTCTTGGCTACTGGATTTCTTGACTTAAATTATATCTCGAACTCAACTGGCGTGAAATATTTGATCAACAAATTGAAACTGAAAGATCATGTCCCACCAGTAGATTTGGGCTGCCAATCAGTGTATCAACCATGCTACTTCGTATGTTGATTTACTATGTAATTTTTATCTATTCTGTTGTCTGCTTTGTTTGTTCCTTTACTCTTACTTGAACAAAATCGTATTGTATCTCTATCATTGACACACACAGGTTCATTGCATTACTTGAAAGACTTTATTCATTTTTGCTTTACATAAGGAAATTTTTGCTTGTTTATTGAATAGGTATCAGATATCAGATAATTGGCCCTATAGAGAGGTTCGACTGTTTTTCGAGGAACCAATAGTTTCTACTGAAGAATTACCTGAGATAAAATGGACTGCTCCAAGCGAGGAGGTGGGCCATCTCCATGTTGGGATTTATTTGCAACATTTCAGTTTTTGAATTCTTGAATTGTTTTCCAACTGATTGTGTCTTCCCCTTGCGAGGGCTTAATTTCCTTTCTTGTGAATGAGAATGGGTTCAACATTGACAGAGTGATGAAGGTATGGCTTCTATGTTCTGTAATGTGTTGGTCAGTTGCCTACTCGCGCAAGTCTGCTTCTTTTCCTCTGAAGGAGACAGCATACATGTTTTCATTGTTGTTTTACTATGTGTACCAGGCAATAGAAAATATTAAAGCAGCTAAGGATAAGTCATCACAAGGCCGGTAACTAAAGCTTGAATAATTAAAAGTGACTTCAAAAATGCAATTTTTTACATCCTATGATTCTGTTAATTTATTTTCTACAGATTAGATTCCTTCCCTAAGCCAACTAGGCACCTATCTGTACCTGCTAAGAGGAAGGTATGTCACCTTGATATCTTTGAGAACTGAGCATCTGGAATATTTTCTTTTTTAAATGTGTGCAAAGGAGTAACATCACACATTGCTCTAGCGTAGAGATATCTTCAAATGCTACTTTTTATGGATGAATAGTACTCCCTTTTAGTCACTTCGTAAGCCATCGATTGCCCTAGCGATGGACAATTTTTTAGATCTTTGTGATCATTTTAAACTTTTGGTAATAGTTTTGTGAGTCTATGGTAGTATGTTGCCATGCCCCACCTGCTTATGCCCAATTATTCTCATATTACTTTACTGATGCGCTAATGGTGTTGCATCACCGTATTCATGAACTCAATTAGACAAAAAAAGTACCTGTGTGCTTGTACAGATCTGTTAAAGAGTTTCAGCGTGATTGGCTATCGTAATTGCACTGGATGACAGGGAAGCAAGTGCAGACTTCAATCCCAAAATCTGGAGTTCAAGCCTGTGGCAGTATCTCTACAAGTCTCCATAAATTTCCAGCCCCGTTTTCTTAGCAGCATTAAAGTGCCAACCATGGTCCTGGGTTTGAAGAATCTCAAACAACCGTCGAGAGTTGTCTGCCTCCCGACATGGAGCTAAAAGATGGTGAGTCTAACAACCCTATAAACTGATGTCTGAAAAATTTACAGAACAATGGCCAACCTCTCTTTTGCATTTATATAATGCAACATCAAATTGTAAAATGTCCTCTTTTTAACCAAGTGCAATTCTTTACTCATCTAACTGTGTTATGTCATTCCTACTAAAAACTCAATAGTACCCACTTCAATCGATTCTAAAATATTTGTTTTTTTTTGTCAAGAACGCTATTACAAACAAGTATGAAGTAAGTATGTGGATCACTTGAATCATTCACAGGTGCATAGCCTAACAAAAGGATGGCTTGGTTCCCAAACGCAATGTGGAGTTCCGTAGTATCGAAAAAAACGAGAAGAGGACGTCAACAAAATCTATAAGACGTCCAATGTTCCTCTAGCCCACAAGCCCATGTCAGCACCTACGCTACCTGAAAATCAGTATTCGATGCCTAGCAATCTGGTGCTTGATATCAAGTGACGAAATCTTCACCCTAGCCTTTGAAATGGTGCAATCTTCTCATGCCCGTTCGAATTGAGGATTTCTACTGATCACGAGTCTATGCATGGGGTATTCAATGATGATTCTGAATGGAGACGACGAAGATCAGGTATCAATCTTCTGTTCTTGTTTGGGTTGGAGCAAAAATTTGATTTTTATTCAATTCTAAATCCTTCCCTATGCACATAGGTTCATACTCCTAAGTTCAGAATTACATTGTCTCGGCTAGAAGCCTTGGGTAAAGAAGATTAACACGCTTATCAATCGAAGAAATTCTTGAGGTTGTAATTCCAAATAATATGTTGAAATAGGAAAAATTGTCAAATCAGTCTTAGACCTATTGTACGGATATCAATACAGTTTTAAAATTTTCAATTTTAGCAATTTAATCTTAAACCTTTTCGCGAAATTTTATTGTAATCCTTTTGGTCAATTTTCATCGAAAATTGTTGATATGATTGATAATGTTTGAACTGTCACGTCAGTGATTTCTTATGAATTTGATTGGAACGACTACATTAGATTTTTGTGTAATAATTTAGGATTAAATTGGTAAAATTGAAAACGTTAAGATTGAATTGACATACGTACATTAGATTTAGGATTGATTAGGTAATTTTCCTGGTGAAACATATGGATAGGAAATGAAAATTTGAGGCTAGAAAGTGCAAGCAATCACAAAATCAATTTGCATGGAGAGGTAGAGAAGTTACCAAGAAACCGGAATTCGCTAATGCATGGGAATTATAAATGGACATATGTTATGCCAGAGCTTATAATGTATAAAAGTAAAGTGCAATCCAAACATTAATTAGAACATTGGCTTTATTTTTACATGTCATGTATATAAGTAACCTCAAATCCGATCATTAATCACTTGTATCATTTCATTTGAATGTATGGTACGTATATAAGTTAGCCGAAATCTTATATTGTTGGGTGATTTGTATTAATTATGTGTATAGTACATTAAAGGTAAATAAAAATTCAATCATCAATTTGGTACATTTATTTTTTGTTTATAAGGTACATGTGTACACATAACGGAATGCTTTCATCAATTAATTTGGGAAAATTATCCAATTAGTCTTAAATCAATTGTACAAATGTAAATTCAGCGCTAAATTTTTTAGTTTTGCCAATTTAGTCTTAAAACAAATGACCCTTAAAGATATGATTCCAATTTACTTATTTGTATATATTTTATAAATACGGATAAAATAAATTACCTAACTAATGATAGGATTTTAGTTTACTTACATATACTATACATACAAATAATAATACAGAACTAATTAATGATAGGGTTTGAGTTTTCTTTTATACAATGCATGTACTAATAAAATAAATGACCTAATTAATGATAGGATTACACTTTACTTATATACATTACAAGTTATAGTATGTATGAACCTATACAAATGAGTTGGTATTTAAGTTCACATATCATTCTTTCAATGCCCAGCATTAACTAAATCCCCTTTCTCCTTAGCTCCTAAGCTTGTGTATGCATATCAATGTCGCACTTGTTTCATCTTTCCATCCTCTGATTTTCACATCCTAATGGTGGTTCCATGTATTATTATGGGATGACTTCGGCTTTGGGTGCTCTTCCCGTCACTTTCCTCTTTGAGATAGAAGTCGTTGAGCTCTGCATCGGCTGGGTCGAAGAGAAAGCTGCGGCGAAGAGCTTCTAAGGTCATCATGAAATCCAAATATTGTCTTGTGTTGTAATCCCGTGGAAAGTTTCTTCACAGACCACAATCAAACAACCTGCACATCATCATGCAAACAAGTTGACTGTGCCAAGACCACCTCAGCATCATTCAAACAATTCAACCCTCAAAAACCAACTCAGCAACATCAAAGTAAACCGCAACAAAGGTAGCAATACAATTCAACTCCTCAAACACCAACCCCCATTCGACACTGCTTACTTTGATGTTGTTGACTTGGTGTCTGAGGGTTGAATCGTTGGAACGGCGCTGAGGTGGTTTTGGTGCGGCTAAGTTGTTTGGATGATACTGTGCAGTTTTTTGATTGTTGTCTCTGAAGAAATCCTTCACGGGATTTCAACACAAGACAACCATCGGATTTTGCGACGACATTAGTTGGGCTGATTGTCTAATTGCCCTTTCTATTACTATTTTTTTAAATTGTATCAGCGAGTGGGTCCCATCGAGACAGATCTGCAAATTCTCTCTAATATTTCGAAATGTTGGGTCTCCCTCTCGTCAAGAACGAGGAAGACGCTCTCTCTCTTCTTCTTTTCAAAATTCTCTCTCTCGCCTTTGCTCCCGATCCGCTGCATTCTGCTGCGCGTCGACGCTGCCTCTGCCTCCGCCGTCGCCTCCAGAGCCCCATTGGCGGCTGGAAAATGGCAGCACCAAGTTTCGCACCAGAACCTGCACTGGTAATTCTAAATTGCACGCCGAATGTTTGCGCAATTACCTCTTTCCCTGTTCAGATCTGGATATAGAGTTTTGTTACAAGGGTTTGATGGGTGAAGTTTCTGGTGTTGAGCTAATTGGGCAAACTGTGTGGATGGGCATCTTAGTTTTTATTTGATTTGATTTGGTGTGCGGTAAAAACCCCCCATTTCAAGAGAAGTTTGTGTTCACACTGTTGAAGGGCTTAGGGAGTTGAATCTTGTGGTGTGGAACAGCCATATCCTCACTTTCGACAAATTCATCAGCAGCGGAAAGTAATTACTTCCGACCTTGAATCCATTTTGCTAACAAAATTGAAGTTGTTTTGGATTTTGGTCCTTGAGCGGTTAGTGTTCTTATCTTAGTTGTGTTTTCATGGCCTCAAGGGTTCGGCTCCATAAGGTTCTTTCTCAAAGCTTCAATAATACGCCCTGGCCTCTTCAGACTAAAAACCGTGCAGGTACGATCCATTGAATCCATTCCTCTTTTCTTATGCATGTAGCATTATGTATCAGGTTCAAAAGCAAAATATAAAAAAAAATGTCAAAAGACGGAGTAGATAGGATGAGCTTTGTGTAAGAATAGTGGCGTGATTTCTCTAATTCACTCAGGTTCTTGCAATATAATGTGAGTTATTGGTAGTATTGTTCACACGTTTTGTTTCATAGAACGATATAGGCAACCGATCACTTAGCCTCCCACTTAGGCAGAGGGCGTGTGGTATGGTGTGACTCGGTACATAAATAAAAAATGCTGATCTGAGTAACTTCCTCTCCTAGATAAACATAAAGGGGGGAGGGGGGTTTCTTCTATCTAATTCTTTCTTCCACACGAGTTGTGATGCGGATGATGGATTTTCTAGCAGATTCTCCTCTCCTTCGCTATTCCTTTATACGTGTGCAATAAAGGTGAGCTTGGTCTGGGCAGGCGGCTCCCAACATGAAACCGGGAACTGCCCACTAAGGACCGGTTCCGAGAAATTGGAATCGGGAACCGCCCGTTGGTTCCATGGATCCACCCGAGAACCGGACCGCCGGTCCGGTTCCCAAGTGGGTCCATGAAACTGGTCCCATAAAGTTTCACACAAATAGAGGTGACTGAGAGTGAAAGAGAAAGGCGATGAACGGCTATAGGCGCTATCGTGAGTTGATGGGAGTTGAGAGTCGAGCTTCAAATTAGGGATTTTATGATTTTTAATTTTCTAAAAATGTTTTCTTTTTTCTTTTAGTTGAAATTTTTCTTAAAAGTTATATATATATATATATATATATTACCGGTCCAGTCCGGATGGGCGGATGGGCAGTTTGTGTCACGCCCCGTACCCCACGAAGGCTGAACATCTGCGCGTAGGTCGACTTTAAGTGCGACGCAGGATTTTGCGTCACCGACCCGAAAACCTAATTCAGAGAAATAACACGCCACATGCGGAAACAACGTGTGTGTATATATATATATATATATATATATATATATATACACACACACCCAGACATAACATCAAACTTAACCATGAGCAGCAATAGACATCTACATGCTAAAGATAATATTAACATATATGCACTCCTATTAAAAATTTATACAAATTATTTATTTACAATCAAAAGGAATACACCAAAGAGGCCACTAAACAAAAAGGATCGGTGGCCTAGGGTTATCAGCTTACTACCTGGGAGAGGGTTACAATTCAAAAAGAGGGTTAGATTTGACTCCTAACACGGGAATCTACTCTAAGGCTCCCAGCCTGGATCAGACGGTGCTGCAGATTCCTCAGAAAAGTCTTCCTCCGATCTCACTTCCTCATCCGATCCAACTTCTTCCACTTCCCCAGCTGCCTCAGCATTCTCTCCTACCACTTCCAGATTTAACTCTTCATCTTCCTCGAGGTTCGCATCGACAGCTATCACTTGCTGTCCTCCTTGCTCCTCGTCCATGGCTATTGGTCCATCCACTGTATCGCCTACGTTACTCACACTAAGGGAGGCTGGAGGATCAGAGATTTCTCCACTCACCATCTGGGGAATCATAACGCCATTTATGTCTATCGGAACATCAAAAGTCCTGATCGGAGGTCCAGTTACGCCATCAGCTCCCCTATAACACCAGGCTACGTACTCCTGGGTTTCGCCGTAGGCCTCTCCCACATTCACATGCACCACAGAGAGATATCTAACGTAAGCTGATCCATCTCCACAGGGATGAACACTAACATCTCGTTGAATCCGCTGCGGAAATCCAAAAAGAGGGGCTTTCCTCGGCATTCTATGGACGGGGGTCTGAAAATCGGTTTTACCACAACCGTGAGATAAACTCAGCAAGTAAAACTCCTATTCCTAAACTAGGCTAAAGTGCACCTCCAGAAGTAAATAAAATGCATGAATTACTGAACCAGTAAATGAATCACATTAAAATCACTCGGGCCCTCAGCCCTAATTCTTTTGCTACACCAGCCCTGCAGGTTAGGCTTTCAATATCAATATAACTCGTAAGCAGTTAAATCGACCCGGAGGCCATGACTCAATGGTCATCAACAGTTAACTCGACCCGAAGGCCATGACTCAATGGTCATAAATCATTCGACCCGGAGGCCCGACCCGAAGGCCCACAGTTGTATAAATCGACCCGAAGGCCATGACCCAATGGTCATCACATTTAAATCGACCCGAAGGCCCGACCCGAAGGCCCACAGTTGTATAAATCGACCCGAAGGCCATGACCCAATGGTCATCACATTTAAATAGACCCGAAGGCCCGACCCGAAGGCCCACAGTTGTATAAATCGACCCGAAGGCCATGACCCAATGGTCATATTTTAATTCCAAATCATATAAAAATCAATGTGGAAATTCATGCCAATGGAATTCACATTAATCGCCATATCACAATGTATCAAGCACGTTGGACTATAATTTTTCATTCAATCAACGTATTATCGGCAATTAATCCATAACTCAATATTTCTGTGTTCCAGTCCATTTGAGACTCAACATGCCCAACTAGTCTCAATTATTAAATCCATAGACACGGCTTCATTCCACACTGTCTCCACAAGTCCCAATTGGCCTCTAATAAGTCTAATTTCAAGCCTATGCTCATTAACTCATTTAATGGCCACATTAGACAATTAAACCCAAATTCGGTTCTATAGAGGACCACCCCTAAACAGCCACCAATTGCTCTCCAAACCACCATTAGACCATCACATATAGTCCCAATTAGGTCCCTTAATTATTCCATGCATAATTATACATCATTAGGCTCTAATCTAGCCTAATTACATTAATTAAACCCCTAATTGCACAAATTAGACTAATTCAAGGATTAGGTGTTTTACTCGCCTATTAACGACGCGAGACGACGGAAGCGAGCGGCCGATGACCGGCGAGCGGTACAATCGACGGCGGCGCTCCACGGCAAGCCGGCGGCTCACGGCAGCTCCGGCAAGCTCACGGCTACTATCCGGCCAAAACAGGGGATGCGCCGGTGGGGGAAGGCTGAGGATGAAGGAGAGAGAGAGGGTGAGGGTGAGGCCGATCGGAGGGGTGGCGCACGGCGGCGCGGTCAGGCGGGACGATCCCGGCGACGGCGACGGCGTCCTTACACGTCTCGGCTGGGACGGTGGCTGCGGGCGACGGCTCAAGGTGAAATTTGGTCGACGAGGCTGGGACGGCACCAGGAGGCAGTACACGGCGGGACAGCACCAGCAGCTCCGGCGACCAGCTGCTTCCGGCGTGTACAGCAGCTCCGGCGACAAAGGAACGGCGAAGGGGAAGCGGCCGAGAGAGAATCGGGAGGAGAGAGAGAGACGCGGGGAGAGAGAGTGAACTGAGGAGAGAGAAGGGTCAAGGGTAGTCAACAAAATGGTGGGTGGGGTCCACTTGTCACAATCCTAGCCCATATGACCAAAATACCCTTCATCCAAGGGCTAAAAATGCTTCCAAACCAATAATTCAAGGGCAAAATGATCAATTGCCCCTAACCATGGTTAACCCATCCTAGTTAACCTTAACCAACCTTGGTTAAATCCCAAAATTGCCCCCAAAATTCGGAATAATCAAAAATGGCCTAGGGGCAATTCCGTCATTTTTCCATCCCGAACCGAAATTCCAATTTTCGCTCATACCGGTCCTAAATATTCATGTGAGACCGAATCTAGAGTCGAAATCCCGAAATTCACTTTCTAAGCCCTCGAAAATCGACCGCGAAGTTTCCGGGAATAAAATAATATTATTTTTCAATTTTTGTCGAAATTCCACTTTTTGTCCAGAATCACTCCAAATGAGCTTGGCTACCCCAAAATGACCTTGGCCGCGAAAAATAATATGAAACGGCCTTCGAATTCGGCCTCGGTGTCCACAGGGGCAAAATTGTCCTTTTCTCAAATTCTGTCAGAACTTCAGTTTCCAGCCGTTTTAATTCCGAACATGAATGGCCATTCCAAATTGACGTCCGTCTTACAAGATAGTCGTAATTACCCTTGAAATTTTGATATCGAAGTTCGGTCCAATATCGTGATCTAATTTACTCGATTTGTCGTTTTAGGGTCTCTCACTAACAGGCGGCAGTTTAGGTGTTACGCGTATCGACCTAAGATTGTCCGAGTCATGATAGTCTCAATTCAAAGAGAACGAGAGGAATTATCACTAGCACCTGAGGTCACGATCGTTTGGAATAAAATCGGGTTTCCTTTGTCAGGCGCACTTTCGGTCATGCGAAATCACTCGCGATCCGATCGTGCATCGCTGACAATATCAACCTGTCATTTTCCTAAGATCGACCTATATTGGTTCAAAATATTTCCTCAACGCTTATTGAAATCGGCGCTTCATCATGATTGGGTTCTCGGTCCACGTACCTGATCCTATTTAGCCTTTCCCATTTGGTTAGTATCCCGTGATTGATCAATTCCGGGCGAGACTTACTAAAATTACATGAGAATCAATATACACTTTATTGGTCCCGATAACGGGTCAAAATTCAGGATGTTACAGTTTGCTTCTTCTCCTGCTGCATCTTCTTTTGTTTTTCCATTTCGCGGATACGATTTCAAAGTGTAACAATATCACTCTGACCTTTAGACGCAGCGTGCTATATCCAGAACATCCTTTTCATTCATCCTAACAAATTTGTCACAGGTGTTTATTTGTCACATATGTACTAATTTAGGATTTTTCATGATCAAAAAATTAGTTTTGGGTCAATTTGTCATAGTTATATTAGTTTGGGGTTTTTCGTGGTCAAAAAATTAATTTTGGGTAAATTTATCACAAATGTACTAGTTTGAGGTTTTTCGTAGTATTAACCCTTTTCCTTAAGATAAAATGGTTTTTTTACGGTTTGGTTCTTAACTTGAACAAACATTGTTCAACTTCAAAACACTGCTGAACTTGATTTCGTTTTTCGCTTTTTCCAAGTGCAAGGTGCGCCGGGCTTTGAAATAAAATGAAATGATGGACAAATTTAACTGTGAGGAGTAAAATTCTTGGAAGTTAAAGTCCACGGGAAAAGTGAACTTTGAGGGAATGTAGATGCAACGAAAGTAAATTAAACAAACTTACGGTGAAATTGCATCTTTTGGTCTCTAACGTTTCCTCTCGCATGCCCTGACAGCTCTCTCTCTCTCTTTTCCTTATTTTCTTTTTACATGCTCCCCGACAATCTGCCTCCTCTGTTCTTCTTTTTCTCCCTTTTTTTCTGCTGAGCACTTCCCTTTTTTTCTCTTCTTTTTATTAAAGTCTTCTCTCTTTTGCCAACCATAACCCTCTCTTTGTATTTCTCTTTCTTGGCCGTGGAGAAAAGCTCTGTCCTTTTCATTTTCGAGCTCTCTTTGGCGATGATTATATGCTGAGAATCCTCTGATTGTTCTATGCCCAGATTTTCTTGTTTTCTTTTGGCCGTGAATTCCGGTCCCTAAATGCCAAGATTGCTCCCTTTGTCAAGATGGAAACTGCATGCTCCTTTCCCTCTTTGATTCTCCTTTGCCTTTTCTTCCAAGTGCAGCTGAACAAGAGCTTCCTTCCATCTTATGTGTCCAGATTGGGATTGGCTTGGAAAATGGGTGTTGGCTAATTGGAATTTCCCTCATTCCTTTCCCTTCAATAGGCCGAGTTTGATTAGCTTAGGGCTGGGCTCGCGTGGGCTCAGTTTTGGAACCTCAAGTGAGTTCAGGACTCATTTTGCCTAGTAAGCCATCTATTGTGCCAATCCCAAAGAAACCCGTAGCCGGATCCATGCTTTGTCCGAGGCGAATGCTTTGTGTGCAAAATTTAAATGTCCCTAACATCTAAATGCAAAGAAATAGAGTAACAATTGCAAATGCAAGACTATGCAAGATTGATATTTTTGTTTAGGATCAAACTCTATCGAATTCGATCCTAGTTTTCTCCTTAATGAACGGGAAGTCTTTCCATGAAAAATTAGATGTCAAGATTCAGATCAAAATTAGTAGCTAAAGCTTGGAGAAAAGTAAAGAACAACCAATTGTTCTTAACAAGCGAAAGACGAGAAAGTGACATTACACAGATTCCATCCTTGCAATAACTAAAATGAAGATGATATCGAACATTTTAAAATAGTTTAGGAACGTAATCAATTAAAAGATAAGGAATCACGGCGTACATTAGACAAATTTAGGGATTTAATTGAATCAATTGTTCAATTAGATATGACATGGACGATGCATTTATACAAAAGCTCAAGGACCAGAGGTTTCATTAAAAGATAAATCTTGAGACCAACTTTACTTGTTTTCATATAAAATGTGGAGAGTAAATTTCATTGTACTCGTTGAATCTATATGTACTAAAATGATTGGATGGTGAATAGTGAAATGATGATATGGCATGATTGGGAATTTAGTTCGATTAAGTTAGTCAGCATTGTTAGGTAGTAAAAATTCATTTTTTTGTATCAATTTTCTATAGTTATTCAACATTAAAAAGGCGACTTCTCAGTTCTCACTCATTTCTTCGTTTGTGAATTTCGAAAGCAAATCTAAATATTTAACCTTGAAAGTTCATTGTGAAAAAGTCAATTCTCACCACCATAATTCATTTATTTAAAAAAGGACTATAATTTGGTATGCAATACCAAATTCTTTTAAATATGATTATTATTGTACTACAGCAATTGATGAAATGTTCATTTTGCTTGAGTTCTAGCATTTGTCTCACTGATAATACCACACAACCATTTCCTGATTTGTAGTGTTCACAGTTAGTGCATGCACACGTCTTAAATTTTTTTTTTTTGGTAAGTACACGTCTTAAAATTTATTCATTGATTTCTCAAGTATTGCTAATGACGTCGAGTTGACGAAAATATGCAAGACCAATTCCTTTTCGAGGTTTTTTCTCCCACATTTTTCAGACTAGTTAATTCTTGTGAATTCACAGTAACAATCACTAATATGATGTATTAGAGATGTTTACGCAATAATAAGATTTTTCACGTTTATTATTGTTGTTTCGAAGGTGATTGAAAATCACATAAAATGCTAATAGTAACTCTCAAGTGATGGTTGTCTTGACACATTGAAGAAAGCTTAAGGAAGTGAGTTGTGTTTGTTCTTCTGGAGGGATCCTTCCCGAGAGCTTTATTGCTTGAAACATCAAGAGCTTCCAATTCATTGATAAGAGAGAAAAGCCCGCGATGAATACCTACTCAAAAGATAAGACTGGCAAAGTCCGAAGTCTTCCTCAATCTAGCATTGTGGCATGATGGACCCTTATTTACTGTGAAAATGTCGTATAGACTTATTATAAGTGACGCGACTAGATAAAATTAATCACAATTATGCTAAAACTTGTGTTTAATAGTGGGACTCGGTTTGAAATTCGCACAATTCATGTAATCTGGATGTCCAACAATATTATGTAAATTTTTTATACATCAAACTCTTCGGTTTTTTCTTTTAAATCTTCTCTGATATGGTTAAAATAAAGAAAAGCTCAAAAATCACCTTCTCTATGTATCCTGATTTCTCTTTATATCCTTCATTTTTGGCAAAAGAACACTACAACTGCCATAACTTGTGTACGGGGCTCACCTTGGTGCCATAAGTTTTTTTTTATCACTTTAGTGCTAAAATTTTTGAAAAACGATCACTTAAGTGCTAAAATTTTTTAAAAACGATCACTTGAGTGCCAACTATGGTGCCGTACACAATTTTTTGCCGGAAAGCCGACGTGGCATTTTTTTTTATTAATTTCTGAAGCTGACGTAGCTCGCCGGAGATTGGTACTTAAGTGATTGTTTTTCAAAAAATTTAGCACTTAAGTGATCGTTTTTCACAAATTTTAGCACTGTAGTGATCCAAAAAAAAACTTTTGGCACTTAAGTGATCGTTTTTTCTCCGATTTGGCACTTAAGTGAGCCGGCGAAAACTTTTGGCATTAAAGTGAGCGCCGTACACAAGTTATGACACTTATAATGTCCTTCTGCCCTTCATTTTTAAAGCAGTGGATCTCTGATTTAAAATTTATTATTTAATGAATGGGACGTTGGAAACTCCTAGGATGACGACCCATTGTTTAATATGTACATATCGCAGTGTGCTTTCATGACATGTCATAACGGTTGCTAATCCAAATAGGCCAAGAGCACCTATAAAGAGAATCGATTCCAAATCTCCCTCTTAAATTATTATTTATTGTGAAAATTCGGACATCAACAGTGTTCCCACTCGCGACTCCCACACTCTCCACCCACATGCGCCGATCTCCAAATTAGGCGGGAAGACAGAAGAGCTCGAACCTAGAATTCTATTTCATCCTCAATTTCAACTGCAATTTGATCTCTCTCCGAAAATGGGCATCAAGGTAGTTCCACCTCCCTCTTCTTCAATCTGATCATTTCCATATGATTGTTAATTGAATCGTCCGTTGATTTCGATAGGGACTGATGAAGCTACTGGCGGACAATGCCCCGAAGGCGATGAGGCAGCAAAAGCTGGAGAGCTACTCCGGCCGGAGGATCGCCATCGATGCCAGCATGAGCATCTATCAGTTCCTCGTTAAGTGCTTTTCTTTTTATGGATGGATGCCTGTGATTGATTGTGCGTTTCGGTGTCGGTGGAGATTGGATTTTGAGTGTTGGTGGTTTTTCGGTCTTTGATTGGTGGCTCAGATTATGGTTGGGAGGAAGGGGACTCAGATGCTCACCAATGAGGCTGGTCAAGTCACCAGGTACTGCTACTAGCATCGCAATACTTCGTGGAAATGAAAATCCACTTTGCTCAAGTTTCTGTTTTGATGCTTCAGATGTTATTGCTTGGACTCGGTTTTATGTATGTGATCTTTATGCTTGGGAAGTGTTGACTTTGAGCTGCTTTTTCATTTGTCTTCTCGTGTAGTCATCTGCAAGGCATGCTTTGCCGGACGATTAGGCTGTTGGAAGCGGGGATACAGGCAGTGTAAGTCTTTTTGTTTACCTCCTCTGTTTTCATTGGGATAGAATGCTAAGAAGAATGAAGCTCATCTTTCTCTGAATTATGCTTTGCTGTTGTTACGACAGCTACGTATTTGATGGTCAACCTCCTGATTTGAAGAAGCAAGAGCTTGTAAAACGGTACTTTATTATTATGTAGCCTTCTATTCTCTCGTTTTTTTAAAGTATCTATGAATACGTTTAGTTACTTTTAATGAGTCTCTTAGCAGTTTTTTGAAGAGGGCAGATGCCTCTGAGGAGTTGGCATTAGCCATTGTGGTACGTGCATCTCTCTCTCTCTCTCTCTCTCTCTCTCTCTCTCTCTCTCTCTCTCTCTCTCTCTCACGCACAGAGTACAAAAAGGCTTAGTGAACTCTGTATTTATTGCCTGCAGTCTCAGAACAAGCAAGACATAGAGAAATTCAGTAAAAGAACAGTGAAGGTTTGTCTTTGTTTGGATCACTTCCTTACAGTGCGATCTTTTTGTCCTGTTCGATGTGAAGTTTGATTTTGTCTTTGTTTTCTAGAAAAACCTATGTACGTAGCTAACTGGGTGTGTGTGGACTTGTGGTACATGGCTTTGATACCCTTGTAGGTGACACAACACCACAATGAAGATTGCAAAAGACTACTAAGACTTATGGGTGTCCCACTAGTTGAGGTTACTATTCTGTCTGAAAAGTTTGTTCTTTTTTTTATTTCTAACAAAAAGTTTAGATATCAAATTCAGTTTTTGTATGTTAGGCTCCTTCAGAAGCAGAGGCACAATGTGCTGCACTTTGCAAAGCTGGAAAGGCAAGTATCTTCCTGTTTGATCGTCTTCTGATTTAGGATAGTTCATTGTTTCCCATGATAACCAATCGTTTAACTCTATTTAAATTACCATCTTGTTTCCATGATTTAATTTCCTTGTTCAGTGAACTTATGCTTGTTCACTTGTCCAATGTCTTCTTCGGCATAGTCACTTGTTTCCTCGAAAGAAGTTTTTACGGGATCCAGTGAACTTATGCTTTTTCACTTGTCTAATGTCTTCTTCTGCGTAGTCATTTACATTTGGTACGTTCTTTACTAAATCATCTTTGTCCAAGGATTTTTCGCTGACTTTGAATTCCTATCATTGCTTAATTGTTGTGCAGTAACCAGAATTCATCTATCACAAATGGTGTTTTAGATGTAATTTTTGTTTTTCAGGTTTATGCAGTTGCTTCTGAAGATATGGATTCCCTTACTTTTGGAGCTCCTAGATTTCTTCGCCATGTTTATGGATCCCAGCTCAAGAAAAGTTCCAGTCATGGAATTTGAAATTTCCAGGGTACTTAGAAAAGTTTATTCGTTGCGATTGTTTAAATTTTTTTTTCTCACTTTCTTGACTTTTAGATCTTGGAGGAGATGAATCTGGATATGGATCAATTCATTGACCTTTGCATTCTCTCTGGATGTGACTATTGTGAAAGCATTCGAGGTAGACGTCATATTATTGCAGTACTCTGTTAACTGTTTTATGCTATCGTATATCATTCTGCCCTCTCATATGTTTTAGATTGATGATTTCAGTGGCTTTACTTTGGAATGAATTTATCAGGTATTGGAGGGCTGATTGCTCTTAAGCTCATCCGTCAACATGGTTCCATAGAAAACATACTCGAGAACATAAACAAGCAAAGGTGCTTCTTATTCTCTTATCTTGTCCCCCGACTTGTAAGCAAAATAAGGCAGCAAAGTTTCTCACTGTAATTGTCTTGGCTGCTGATTCCTTCACTTAAAAGAATTATCTCTCAAACTCAGCTGGAGCCGAAATATTTGATCAACACTTTGAATCTGAAAGATCATTTGCCACCAATAGATTTGGGCTGGCAATCAGTGCATCAACCATGCTACTTCATGTGTTGATTTACTATAATACTTTTATCTATTATGATGTCTGCTTCGTCTATTCTTTCACTCTCACTTGAACAAAATTCGTTTCTCTATCCTTAAGACCCGGAGGTTCTTTGCATTACTTGGAAGTCTTTATTCAGTTCAGTTATCCTTCTTAAGGAAATGTTTGCTTGTTTTTTGAATAGGTATCAGATATCCAATAATTGGCCCTATGGCGAAGCTCGACAGCTTTTTAAGGAACCAATAGTTTCTACGGAAGAACAACCTGAGACAAAATGGACTGCTCCAAATGACGAAGTGGGCCATTTTCTTGCAACATTTCCAACAGTCGAGCTTGTAGCATGGTTGCGTTTGAGGAACTTCAAACAGCCGTTGAGAGTTGTCTGCCTCCCGACATGGAGCTAAATGATGGTGGATGTAAGAACCCTATTTATTGAGCAAGTCCTGACTTGTATATGCTGTTTTTGCCCATTGTTGGAAGCAAGTTGATGCTTTCCTTTCCTAAAAAACGGGTCATGTCTTATGGTACTGCAATTTTGGAAGAGATTTGTATAAATTTTTATTAGATGGATGAAGTTTGCTCTCTATGCTAGAACGAGATTGGTACTTGTCGGGCAAATTGCATTTTAGTGTTCATTTTACGATACGTATGTCACTTATACAATGTGTATATTATTGTCATCCATGCAACAGGAAACACCCCTGAATATATTGCCAAAGCAGCAACTAACAAGAGTTCCAGGCTGGTGGTGGTAACAAATAGTTTAGTTGGCACATAACAGATCATGGAACAGCAAAACCATCGACATCTATGTCAGGTACTTGTGAGTTTCCCAATGGCGATTCTTCACAATTCTTGATTTCTATTTCTCTCTTCAATCTCCCCGCTTGGAATTGGGATATATGTGTCGTTATGTTTCTTGCCTTATCCAGGAGGTTTGCATGCAAATTACGAGTGGAAACTTGATGTCAGTTTGTAGTCTCATGCAGTCTTTGCTGGATACCATCATATCATGGAAGGTTTATGGGTGCTGAATGCTGATTTAACTTTCATTCATGACTACTTGTTTATCTTGTTGGACTACTATTGTGTGTTTCATGTGTAAGTTTCTCAGTGGGCATGCATTTGATGGGTTGACTGATAACTCGGAAGATGGAGATACATAACTACACCAGCTTGATATCGAATAGTTAGTAGATGACTTCGATTTGTTGCCACTTATGTTACTAACAAATCATATCAAAACTCCAATTACAAATTTAACTTGTTTATTGTCTCTTACATCGAGTCATATCCAAATTAACAAATTACATAACATAATTTAGGAGGATTATTTCAAAACACCATAAGAACATTATCATGTTAGGAACTGAAAATTGGATGCTAGAAAGAGCCAGCAATCATAAAATAAATTTGCATGGAGAAGTAGAGGAGTTACCAAGAAACTGGAATTAGCTAATGCATGCAAAATTTAAATGGACATATAGTATACTATAGCTTATAATGTATATAAGTAAATTGTAATATGATCTTTAATCAGATCATATATTTTATTTGTTTGTGTAGTATAAATCCTATCATCTGTTGGGTCATTTACCTATGTGTATAGTACATTAAGGTAAATGAAAATTCAACCATTGATTTGGTCCACCTATATTTGTTGATAGAGTATATGCCACAATGAACATGGTTAACTCACACCGTAGGTGTAAGAGCACAGTTACATTGTGCATAGTTTGCAAATGATCAAGTCCTAACTGCTTTATCTTTAGGTCACATGTAAATCAAAATCTAAACGGAGTTCATTTGCATTGACCGTCTCAGTTTCTGCCTGAATTGATCTCTCAAATCACATTGTATGTCATAATCTTACATTTTTAAGCAGAAGCTAAAGGTATCT
Source organism: Syzygium jambos (assembly GCA_031216235.1). Classification (NCBI taxonomy): domain Eukaryota; kingdom Viridiplantae; phylum Streptophyta; class Magnoliopsida; order Myrtales; family Myrtaceae; genus Syzygium; species Syzygium jambos. Next base: position 21,295,670 of record CM062221.1, on the reverse strand, counting down.
GCCAAGAGGAGTAGTGGCCGATCCTCAAACGGCCTAACCAATCTTCGCCTCAACATTCTTTGATACAAACCCTGAACCCATGGGGTCCAACTACTAGAAGCCATTCTAGTTGCCATTTTCTTTGCTCAAGCTGCATCATCCACCAAGTAAGGTACTATATATTTTTGCATGTCAGCGAGAGAGATCTGGAGATGATTCCTAGAGACATTGATGAATTTGACTTTCCCAGCTTCATCCAAGGTCTTCAATCCAATCCAATCCTTGGTGTAAAGCTCGGTCTGCAGGAAATGCATCGATTAGATACATTTCTATTTTTTTTTCAATCCAATCTAGTCCTAATGGTAAAAGGATGCAAATTGTAGCAAAGTAAGGGTAAAAGCATGTTACGACGAGCTTACACCACAGCGACAACACAATATCACAATATGTTCGTTTGCCTATTCTCTTTTGTCCATTTTTCTCATGTAAATGCAATTTTCCTTAGATTATCGACTTGTCAATAGTTAATGCTCAATGATGAAATGAAAATCATAAATCACTACCAAAAGTAATTCCAGACCATGTCATGGATATACACCTCCTACGCCCTAAGATTGTAGAGTAAGAGCTCGGTAAAGATAATACTTTCACAATCCTCAATATTACTTTCAACATGGTTAATCATTCATATCTAGAGCTTAGAAAATGTTTCAGCTTGTTCTCTATTACATTTCTTGGTTGACTGCGCAAAGTGCAATAAAACAAGTTGATTCCAAGTCAATATCAATGTTACCAGAGATTTTATATATTCTACACCCTTGATTTTTCACATATTTATGTGCGTGCAAGTCCTCGAGCAAATTCTTAATTATGGAATCGATTTGAGGACAGGAAATAATCTCAAAAGAATGGAACCTTTCAAAATGCATGCTTTCTGAACCACAAGGAGATTCCACCCTCGTCCACCATTAATACTTTACTGCTGCTTTTCAGCGACCATTAGTATCACCCAAAATTACCATGATTCAATGGCACCGATAAAGACATTGATAACTGCATTTCAAGGTAATGCGGCGGTTACCTCTTGAGTAGGCAAAACAGTATCAAAAGTTTCATCTAGATAGTATACGAACTAGGTTGTTTCCTTTGGTATCAACACAGTGTCTTGCTCAAACTAGAGGGAAATAAAAAGAGTTAGCATCACAAAGCTGCAAAAGACGAGTGCAAAATCAACAACATATACAAAACTAACCATAATAAGGACTAAGTTCTGCAAGTTAGCAAATCTTTCCTTGTAGGTTGAGTTTATGTAATCCATGAGATCAATGTTTACTTTTGGGAGAAACCTGCAGCCTTTTAGATAGTTAGCAAGGTCCTGCAGAAACGAAAGGCAATTCATGCATTGCTTAATTGAAATAACATTTACTTTGTGACACAATAGCGAGTGAAATGAGATTTTGCATTGAGAAATAACATCAAACATATGAAACTAAAAACAGAGAATCTATGAAAGTATGCATTGCTCCTATGTTATACAAAGAGTATTGTCGGCCACGCCTATTTTGGAATGGTTATAAAATTTTTTGACAGGATAATATAGTAAGATGTACAAAATTAGGACCATCGAGAAGATATAAACAAAAAGTCATCCTGTGTAAATATTTTCTCTATTAACACAAAATCATAGTCATAGTTGTATCTTCACATAACGAGCAGGTCCCAAGTGCCCCTGTGATTGTATGAAGGTTTCCGAACAAAACAAGAAGATGCAGTTAGTGAAGTATAAAAGAAGAGAGAAAATGAGGTTGGCGCAATATTTCAACAGTGGACATGTAAAGGAGCTACTTGTTGAAGGTGCAGAAAAAGTAGCCTGAATAAGACTTTGAGCAACACTATCTTCGGGTATCGTTATAGTAAAAAGGTAATGTGAATCAGGAAATGACTAGTAAGACCAAGCCAAACTTGGACATAGTCAAAGTAGACCCCTATTAGCTCAATCAAATAGTTCACAAGAACGCAGAAGATACCGGACTGTAAAAGAAGGAAAAAAAAATCAAACTGCAGTTATATAAGCAAACTTCAGCCCCCATAAGATCTCAACCAGGAGAACACTAGAGAATGGCGTATCCTAATGCCAAATCAATCTAAAGCCACACCAGAAACGCCTGTCATGTACAAAAATATTTGCAAATAAATATAGGAAAGACTTGAAAAAATGATTTTTTTTTGCCCTTGTTATGTACAATTCTACCGGAGAGAACTGCTCTCAAATAGCCAAACAGATTCTCAAAGGCTTCTATTCATGAGTCACTATAACCAATTTCGGTGGGCCTCCTCAAGTATATGTTCAAATGAAGTCAATCGTCAGCAGCTCTTTATTAACAGAAAAGAAAAAACATGAGAAACAATCCAAATGAGTCTTATTTTGAAAGAATAACATTATCTATGTTAACATAACCATAGCCTCTGCTTTGCCTATAGTAATATTACATATTCAAATGATCGCTAAATGTCACGCCCCGTACCTCACAAAGCATGCTCATCCGCGTAGGTCGAAATAAAATGTGACGCTCCCAGGATTGCGTCAACGACCCAAAACCCAAATCAGAGAAAAACGCATGTCACATGCGGAAACCACGTATATATATACACCCAGACATGCAATTATAACTATGAATAGCAATAGACACTAATATACTAAAGAAATACTAACATATATGCACCCTTTTAAAACTTATACAAACTAGTTATTTACAACCAAAAAGAATACAACAAAAGGCCACTAAACAAAAAGGATCGGTGGCCTATAGGTGTCAGCTTACTATCTAGGAGAGGTTACATCAAAAGAGGGTTAGTCTAAACGCCTAACACTGAAACCAGCTCTACGGCTCCCGGTTTGGATCGGATGGTGCTGCAGATTCCTCAGAAGAATCCTCCTCCGATAGTATTTCTTCGTCCGATCCAACTTCTGCTACTTCTCCAGCTGCTTCAGCGTTCTCTCCTACCACTTCCACATTTAATTCTTCGTCTTCCTCCTCGATTATATCGTCAGCTATGACTTGCTTACCACCTTGCACCTCATCCATGGGTATCGGTCCATCCACGGTATCACCCACGCTACTCACGCTAAGAGAGGCTGGAGGATCAGAAACTTCTCCACTCACCATCTGGGGAATCATAACGCCGTTAACATCTATTGGAACATCAAAAGTCCTCATCGGGGGTCCTATTACGCCGTCTGCACCCCTACGGCACCAAGCCACATAATCTTGAGTATGATTAAAATCCTCTCCCACGTCTACTAACACCACCGAATGAAACCTGACATAAGCTGTTCCATCCCCACACGGGTGTACACTGGACGATCTTTGAATGCGGTGCGGGTATCCAAAAAGAGGGCCGTCCCTCGGCATGCTATGGACGGGGGTCTGAAAATCGGTTTTACCACAACCGTGAGATAAACTCAGCAAGTAAACTCTCTAATCCTAAACTAGGCTAACGTGCACCTCCAGAAATAAATAAAACACATAATTCACTGAACCAGTAAATAAATCATTATAAGTTCACATGGGCTCACGGCCCGATTTCAATACTCCAGCCCTGCAGGTTAGGCTTTCGATATCAATATAACTCATAGACAATTAAATCGACCCGAAGGCCATGACCCAATGGTCATCACAGTTTAACTCGACCCGAAGGCCATGACCCAATGGTCATCAATCATTCGACCCGAAGGCCCGACCCGTCGGTCACAGTTATAAATCGACCCGAAGGCCTGACCCGTCGGTCACAATAATACTCGACCCGTAGGCCTGACCCGTCGGTCACAATTATATATCGACCCGTAGGCCTGACCCGTCGGTCACAATTATACTCAAATCATATCAAAACCAACGTGGAATTTCACAATCAAAGGCCCATTTAATTTCCAATTGGGCTTCAAACAAATTCAATTCAATCTACAACAAAGGCCCAATTAATTCCCAAATGGGCTTGCACAATTCAAGTCAACTCACTTCAAGGCCCATTCCATTTTCCAATTGGGCTTCAAACAATTTCAATTTAATTCCAACTTCATGGGCCCATTTCATTTCTAATTCCAAGGCCCATTTAAATTTCCAATTGGGCTATTTGCACAAAATTCGGAGCCCATGAAGCCCATCCCAATTCAGCCTTCATTTCTTCACTAAATTACCACTAAACCATTGTAATTAGTCCTAATTAAGTCCACTAATCATCCATTACACAAAACACACTCAATTAGGTCCTAATTACCATAATTAAGCTCCTAATCTAGCACAACTTAGACTAATTTAGGGATTAGTGGATTTACTCGCCTATTAGCGATGCGAGACGACGGGGACGAGCGGCCGATCACCGGCAAGCGGTTCAATCGACGGCGGCGTCCCAAGGCAAGCCGGCGGCTCACGGCGGTCCGGCGAGGCTCACGGCCAAGTTCGGCCAAGGACAGGGGAGGAGCCGGCTAGGGTGGGCTGAGGTTGACTGAAAGGGAGGCGGTGAGGCGAGGCTGATCGGCTGGGGTGGTGCACGGCGGCACGGCCAGGCGGACGAGTCCGGCGACGGCGATGGCGTCCTTGCACGCCCGGCTGGAGCGGCTGCGAACGGGCGGCTGTGGACGGCGGAGACGGGGAGAAATGCTGCGACTAGGCTGGGAGTGATGGCTGGGGATGAGACACGGCGGCTGGTGGCCAGCAGCTCCGGCAAGGCCCACTTTCCGGCGTGAACAGTGGGCTGGGCGCTGATCGGCGTGAGAGAGAGAGGGCGGCCGAGAGAGAATTTCGGGAGGAGAGAGAGAGAGACGCCGGAGGAGAGAGAGTTGAGGAGAGAGAGAGGGTCAAAGAGGTCAACATTATCCATGGGTGGGTTCCACATGTCAACAATCTAGCCCATATGCCCAAAATACCCTTAATCCTAGGGCTCAAATTCATTCTAATCTAATAATGCAAGGGTAAAATGGTCATTTGCCCCTAACCATGGTTAATCAACTCTAGTCAACCTTAACCAACCTTGGTTAATCTCCAAAATTAATCCAAAATTCGAAATAAATCAAAATGGCCTAGGGGCAATTCCGTCATTTTTCCGCCCGGAACCGAAATTCCAATTTTCGCTCATACCGGTCCTAAATATTCATGTGATACCTAATCCAGAGTCGGAATCGCGAAATTCACTTTCTAAGCCCTCGAAAATCGTCTGCGAAGTTTCCGGGAATAAAATAATATTATTTTCCAATTTTTGTCAAAAATCCACTTTTTGTCCAGAATCACTCCAAACACACTTGGCTACCCCAAAATGACGTTGGCCGCGAAAAATAACCTCAAACGGCCTCCGAATTCGGCCTCGGCGTTCCCAGGGGCAAAATGGTCTTTTTCTCATTTTCTGTCGAATTTTCAGTTTTCAACTGTTTTAATCCCAAACATGAATGACCATTCCAAATTGACGTCCGTCTTGCAAAATAGTCATAATTACCCTTGAAATTTTAATATCGCAACTCGGTCCAATATTGTAATCTCAATATGCTCGTTTTGCAGTTTTAGGGTCTCTCACTAACGAGCGGCTGTTTAGGCGTTACGCGTATCGACCTAAGATTGTCCGAATCGTGATGGTCTAAATTTCGAGAGAATGAGAGGAATTATCACTAGTACCAGGGTCGCGATCGTTTGGATTATAATCAAGTTTCATTCGCCAGGTGTACTTTCGGTCATGCGAAATCACTCGCGATCCGATCGTACGTTACTGACAAAATCAACCAGTCATTTTCCTAAGATCGGCCTATATTGGCTCAAAATATTTCCTCAACGTTCTTCGAAATCAGCGTTCAGTCGCGATCGGGTTCTCGGTCCACGTACATGTTCCTATTTAGCCTTTCTCATATGGTTAGTGTCCCGAGACTGATCAGGTTCAGGCGAGACTCACTAAAATTACACGAGAATGAATATACACTTTATTGGTCCCGATAACGGGTCAAAATTCAGGATGTTACACTAAAGTTCCACAATCTCTGCAAAACGTGTCCCGTCAAAGTAAATTTGAATTCTGAGGAGAACGCGCGTGCAATGCCTTTCTCACTTGGCACTTGTGATAACTCCTACTCCCCTGGAACAACAAAACGAAATATTGTTAGCACCTGGCATTATCACATTCAAAGTCACGAAAACAACAAAAGAATCTTCAATTGACACCTCTATGGTAACCAATTAGGGATAAGTTGATCTCGTGTGATGACGATAATGATGATCGTAGATGAAACAGTCGTCTAATTAATTCCCCTCAAAAAGAACAAAACTCAGAGAAGTTATTTAATAAGGATGCATCTTATACGTGATCCTCCTGCACCAAGTAATCTCAAAGGCAGACATGGACTGTATACACTCCTATGGGTACATCTTCGAGTTTCAAGCCCTCAACAAGAATAATTTCTTGCAGCTTTACCGTAGTGTCAATTTCTTGAACCTAGACTTCATATGAGAATGCAACGATGTGAAATCCGGGCAAAATCACCAACACTAGTTTAGGTCTAAGATGGCAATTCAGCAATGAAACATGGTCATCCTTAACTTTGATGGGGAAGTTTGTCATACGTCAAATCAATTTCTTACCCAGCTTTCGAGGAAGATAAGATGGGATGGGATCAAATGATTATATGAGGTAACAGGCAGGTAAACAATTCATGCATCGAATAGCACAGACTGTGTCATGCAAGATTGCATCTCAATCTTAGACATGTAATAATCTACAAGTTGCAGAAGAAGAAAGAAAATAGATGATCAAGTTGCCCTATTTCTCAAGAGGGAGGTTTAGTGAAAATTGAACCTGTGTAGTGATCAAAAAGCCTGATAGCAACATATGCTTGAGCGTTTTCTTACACAACCATGTCTTTAGAGATCAACCGAATATCATGTGTTCATGTTGACAGTTATTACAGCACCATAGTGCGACTCATGTGTCGGCAAGGAGAAAATCAAATAACATGAAAGTATGCATTTGTTGCCATGCCTAAGAAAAATAACATTTGCTTGTAGTGAAGCTGCAAGTAAAAATTGTTGGCAATAGAAAAGGTGGCTACCTAACAGAGAAATATATCCTAATATGGTTTCTGGGTAACGATTAGGAAACATCATGAAGTACACTATAAATCAGTGAGTCTTGGTAAAAGGTAAAGATAAGATGAAAATGAAGCAAACCACCAAACACACACAAACAAAAAAGAAAAAAAGAAAAGAGAAAAAGCGCTTTCTCACTAAGATTGCATCAGAATAATAAAAGGGGACGAATCCTACCAAGTTTAATTTCTATGTTCTCTACCAACCCTTTTGCTCCAGCTCTCGCGAATTCCACATGGCTCGTGTCGAACTCTTTTTTGTACATAAGCCATCTGAGAACAAAACATAGCACAAATCTAATTTGTCCTTCTAATCATAGTACTCACTAGTACCACAGTATACTAAAATACTCAGATGAGTGCTCCAATAGCACATGCATGGGTGACATGATTTCCAACAATTTGGAAATCCCACATTAGTTCAGCTTACCATGACCCACAAAAGGATGCTTAGGAACCGAAGTTTACCTGGCAGTATGTAGGATTCTGAACAACACCCGTCCCACACCCTTGGGAATATGCAAAGACTCCATTACTTCAGCTGCAGGAAATAGTCCATGGCATTCTTACAGAATTGGTTGGACATATCAATATGTTTCAATCTCAAAGCTGTCGGATCAAATATTAGTAAGTGCCCAACTATATTCTTGAAAATAAAAAGGAAAAATCCAAGGGCTTGTTCTCACACCAAGACAAGTATGCTACTTGGTCCATTGCAAAATTGACCATATTAGAATCTAGCTAGAAGAACTAGTGTATTGCCAGCAATGGTCACTACTGGGACAACTAAATTGTGCAAGAATTTTACTTCTGAAAGGAATAAATACTCTCAATATTCTCAAATAGCTCGTATTTCACTTGACAACAAAATATAGTATATCCATAGACAATAAAACAATAAAAGTTGGCAAATATGACATGCCAAGCCCTAACACACAAATGACTAACTAAAATGGACATGGAAAATGCAGCCACTACTATGAAGCACCCAAGTTTCCAGCAAATTGGTCAAGCGATCAAACCTACTAATGATGATGATGACGATTACAGCAACAATAATTTGGCAGTCGGCATGTAATTTCGAAAGCAAAGTTCGAACCCAGCATTATTATTGCAAATGAAGTGAATTAGAGAATTCACACCACTGTTCTTAAACAAAGGTCATCTTATGTACTCTTATCTTCTGACCTTTTTTTTTCTGTATTTTGCTTTTGAACCTTATGCATAATTCTACATGCATAAGAAAAGAGGACTATATTCAACGGATCGTACATGCCCAAAGTGAGGATATTGCCGTTCCACACCGCAAGATTCAACTCCCTATGCCCTTCAACGAGCGTGAACACAAACTTCTCTTGAAGACTTGAACTGTGGGGTTTTTACCACCCTCTGCACACCAAATCAAATCAAATCAAAACTAAGATGTCCATTCGCGCAGTTTTCCCATTTAGCTCAACACCAGAAACTTCACCCATCAAACCACCGTAACGAAACTTCATATCCAGATTCGAAAAGGGAAAGAGGCAATTGCGCAAGCATTTGGTGTGCAATTTTAGAATTACCAGTTGCAAGTTCTGATGAGAAATTTGATGCTGCCATATTCCAACCAGCAGCCGCCAAGGGGCTCCTAGAGGCGATGCGGAGGCGGAAGTAGGGGTGGAGGCCGCAGCGACCTGCCGAAGAATGCAGCGGATCTAGGAATTGAATCCATTATCAGAGATTATCCGCTGCTCTAAAGGTCCCAAGTGGTTTAGACCTTGCACGCTTTTTAGGTTCCGACAAAATGTTACCACGAGCTTCCGTAGCTCTTTCAATTTCGATAGGTCTGACATCCTCTCCATGGAACAGCAAAAGGCCACTGATAGGGAGTGAAGGGATCCCAATTCTTCAAGGCCACGAATCTCGACTAATGAATCGCAATGTGCCAGACGTACCTTGCATAGATTCTTCATGCGCGACAGATCAAGTACTTCTGGAAGGAACTCACAACCAGCCATCACTAATAATCTCAATCTTTTCATTTCCGACTGCGACAGTGAGTCCAGTTTTCTAAGCTTACAGTCCACCACATGGAGTTCCTCTGACTCCGCATCAAATATACTCGAGAATTCTAGCGAACATTGATAGAATTCCAAGATTGACAAGTTTTGCAAATTGGAAAAATCCGGCGATCGTGTGGTGACCAGATGTCGAAGTCGTAACTCTCTTAAACTAGACGGGAGCCGGGGGAGGAATCGCACGTATTTGCAGGACAATGATAGTGTTTTAAGCTGAGATAGGGTACCGATGCTAGGGGGAAGAGTGGTGACAAGTGTTCCCTGTTGAGATTGGGCACCAATTCTCGAGGGGATCCATATCAGCCAAGTCAAACTTGGGGGAAGCTCCGGCAATTGTTTCAGCTTGCGACATTTTTCTAGCTTAAGTATTTGGAGATTAGAGAGGTGACTCACAGTAGTGGGTAATCCGGATATACATGTGTTTGACAAGTCTAGGATCCTCAAACGGGACAATCTCCCAATTTCTTCGGGGATTTCACTGGTCAAATTGTAACAGCCACTTGCATCTAACTCTTCGAGCTTCTCCACCAGCCAAATCGCACTTGGCAATTTTGTTATCCCTCTTATGTCCCTCATCCTTAGTACCTTCAGTTGCTTGAGATTGCCGATTGAATCGGGTAGGTGACAAATTCTCGTCCGTGACAAATCCAACTCGACTAATGATTGTAATTTCCCAATCGAATCTGGAAGTTCCTCTATGTATATGCCAAATAAATCCAACTGCGTAAGTTTCACCAGCCCTCCAATCGAGTATGGCAATTTGTTGATCTCCTCATTTAATTCATTGAGGTACAATAGTGATTGCAAATTATCAAATGTCTTCCGACATTTACGAAACTCATTAGGCATAACAATCTCTGTCAAACCTTGTAGACTTCCTATTTCTTCAGGCAACTCTCGAAGAGACGGACATCCGTTCAAGTTCAAAGAAGTTAGGAGCTTTAATTTACCAATGGATGGGTTAATTTCAATTAAGTTGGAACAGCCTTCAAAAACCAATCTCTCCAAGGATACCCACATAGATAAATCAGGTGTTCCCATTAAGTGGAAGCAGTAGCTGAGATCTAGTACTTTTAGTTTTCTGGCCTCCTGCAAAACAATTGGATCGATATATAATGAGAAACGACTTGTAAGAAAAAAAATGGCAAAAGAAACGATATGCGTATGCAAGGAGTATAACTCAAATCATACTTTGATTTGGTTCCAGCCAATCCATTCCTCAGAAATATGGCTCTGTGAGAGGTCAAGAACGACTAAATTAATCGGATGAAAGTTTGTTGCCCCAAACTTGGGAGGGCAACTTTGCCAAGAAATCCATCTTAAATTGAAGAGAAGATTATTGAAGTCTCCAACAAATAACAAACTATCCCCTCGAAAGAACCTCAGGTTCCGCAGATTAGCAAATTCATCAGGCTTTAGAATAACGCCTTCATTTCCATCATATCCTGCAAACAGTGCTTCTATTTTCCGACTTCCCTGACAATGGAAACACCAAGAAGTCCACATGTGAAGGTCAAAAGCAAACAATTTTAAGCGCTAATAGCGATTAATTTTTCCTTTTGCAAGAATAGTATGTAACAATTCATAGGAAAATAAATTGCTATTCCCTTATTGTACCTCTTTCAACTGCAGAATGCTCAGGGCTTCCTTATGATTCCACACTCTGCTACGCTCGCAAGGATCGTTGAAATTCTCTTGACGGACAATCTCCCTTCCGAGGTCCCGCACTTGATCATGCATCCAGAAAGTATTGTTGTCTTTGATTTTTATCAAGGACATGAGAGAGAGGACTTCAAGGGAATCGTGTGGGTGATATCCACATTCATCCCACATGTATAGAGGGTATGTTTTGTCCCAATCAACAAAAAAACAAGCTATATCCAGAAATACTTGCTTTTGTGCATGATCTAACCTTTCATAAGATATCATCAATTTTTTTTGGACTTCCATGGGAGGAGCTTCTTCTAGCTTCTTCAATGTGTCTACCCATATTTTTTCAGATTTACTGCTAAGGGATGAACCTGTAATCTCAAGAGCCAATGGAAGCTTTCCCAAAGTAGAGACAATTGCTTTTGAAAGGGAGACATAAGGATCTGGTGGAGAGTCTCTTCTGAAAGCATGCCTACTAAAAAGCTTAAGAGCATGATCAAATTCCATTGCTTGTGCTTCGTGAGTCCAAACATTTGCAAACTTTTTTACAGGGCCTTCATCTGTTGCTTCTCCCTCAATCATTAGGACACTTTGGTCCCTAGTAGTTATGATAATCCTACTACCGGAACCGAACCAATTGCCCTTTTCTGCTAATATTTTGAGTTGCTCTTTCTCATCCACGTCGTCAAGAACAATGAGAACTTTTTTATTGCAAAGTACTCTCTTAATCATGTTGATCCCATCATCCACGTCGTGAATTTGGTCAAGGTTAGAATGAGAATCGAGGAACTTGGATAGTAACTGTTTTTGCAAATGTACCAGACCATGACGTCGTGATGACTCTCCGATGTCGGAAAGGAAATTGCAGCCTCGGAAGTGAGAAGATAGTTGGTTAAAAATGACCTTGGCAAGTGTTGTTTTGCCAATCCCGCCCATTCCGTGGATTCCGAGGAATTGTATGCTATCGGATTCCACATGCAACATTTTGATTATAGCTTCTACACGATCATCAACTCCAACCAGATGTTCAGTCACATTTTTTTTAAATCCGATGTTCAGCTTAGTCAATACAGCTTGCTTAATAGATTGTATCAAATCTACTTGGCTGCCACGACATAACAACCATGTTAGGGATAAATTTTATGTTGTAAAACTACTCCTAAGTGACTTAATTGCCCCTACAATTTGCAGATAGTATGCAAAATAATCTAGACGCCAAAAAAATCCAGATTTTTCCCAATCTATCTCCGCTCCCCCAAATTTCAGTCACCACACCGTTGACGTCGCTCGCCTCCCTGGGCCGTCACCGTCACATTCTTGTGCCATTGCCCATCTCAGCCCTGCGTCAATCCTCCACATCACGTGGGTTGTGGCCTTGTGACTGCTGGGGATGGTGTCATTGGCCTTGGGCGAATGTCGCCCAAGGCCGAGCTCAGTGGTATCAGACCCGACATCCAAATCCCGGATCCGACTCGCCTCGGTGAGTGAGACAGGGAAAGGGCGAGGATCGAATGGCTCGAAGGAGACTTCTTGCGGCTTGGTGTTGGGCTGGCGACAAGAAAGTGGCGGTGACTAACAGACAAGCTGCTGTGGTGGCTGGTCGGCAGCTTGGTGGAGCTGCTCGGAGAATTGTTTATTGATCGTGGCTACTATGTCAAAGACCGAGAGTAAGAGGAGAGAGAGAATCAGGATGAGTAGCGTGCACTACCACCGCAATACTGCCATTGACCAGAGCTATTGCAGCAATACAACCGATAGCGGCCACTATTGGCCACTGCTGGTGAGAATTCCGTTCTCGCCGCCATAGTGGCCGGTAGCAGTAGCGGCAGTGGCCGCGACCGCTATTTGAACTAAACAGAATCGAATAGACTATAATTTCACCAACAATACCACAATTATACTGAATAGAGAAGAAAACGAAATTTATGTACGACACTTGAAAAGTTTAAGACATTTACCCTTGATCTTTTCGCCAGTTCCATCCCTTTGTCTTGCCCACCTCAATGAGAGCCTTTTCCCATGACTCTGCTTCAGTGCACCCCGTCTTCTTACACTTTGAAAGAGTTTGTGTGTACAGTTTTGTTTTCAGCTTGACATCAGCAGGTTCCACATCCAAGAAAATCGGCAGAATCTCTTTCTTCCCATTCGATTTCGAGGTGCACTCCACCATATATGCGAGCTCTCGGAGGCACCAATGACTCGACGCATAATTCTCGGAGAATATGGGAATGTAGATCTTGGAGTTCTCAATTGCTTGTAGAAGTTCACCACCAATTTCCTTACCGACATGGAGGGATTCACTGTCCCTAAAGACGATGATCCCGGCCTCAACCATGCCATGGTAAAGATGATCGGTGAATTCATAACGGGTGTCCGCTCCTCGAAAACTCAGAAAAACCTCGTATGAAGATCCGGATGATGCTCGTGAATGCGTCCCTTTCTCCATTGTAGGATCTCTAAACACCAAAGATATCAAATCTTTTCTATCTCTCAGGGAAGTTTGCTTTGGGTGTGCTTGGATCTGAGCGAGGGCTGTCAATATAATAAGCTCTCTCGGTCTCTGGCGTCATGGGGTAGGGGAAAACTTTCCATGAGTCATCCGAGAAGTTTCCGTGATCCATGAATGGGTTGTCATCGTAGAAGTTTGCGGGTCCCATTCATTTAATAACAAATTTAAAATTAAAATTATCATATATGTTTCATAATATTAACATCACTTTATGAAGTGCCGGTGTTACCAATAAAAACCGTTAAATAGTATAAGAGACTAAAAACAAGCATTCACATTATTACTTAGTTATAAAATAACGTGACAAACTTTGAATGCTTGATTATGCCCTACCTTTTCAAATAATACTTTATAGTATATAGAGCTAGATTCCAAACAAATATGATGATCTTTTATATGGATCTAAATCCCAAACAAATATGGAAAGATATATGATATCACAAATTTAAACATAATCATATAAAAGACACCGACAATGTTCCGGATGGAGATTCGACAAATCGAGGAACGTATCAACCAAGATTACACAAAATCAACTCAAATATATCTAGTATCCCATTCAAAATAAAACCAACTTGAGTTTAGAAATTAAGCTGTGCAACAGCCTAGATAATTAGATTTAGTAACGGAGTGAATGTAGAGTGCTATGAACAATATGTTTTTGATTTGCAAAATTCTCAATACAAACTATTTTATTAATTATGATCTAACCATGAGTAGCTTAATATATTTTATTCCAAATTTTAAAATTGCAACTCTTTAATCTTAAATTTTAAATTAAAATTTCAAAAGAATATAATGAGAGGAGGCGATGAATTATCAAATTTAAATTAATCCTGATTGATTAATTGTCTGGAAAGCACACTAAGTCCCAAATCATCGTTGTTAGCAAACCTACTTCACAGCGGGTAACACGAGAAAGCAAGCAAACCAAAGTCTTCTACTATCGCTTCGTTGCATTTTCCTGTCCTTTTCATCCGACCAAAGAAGGGGAGAATGCAAAAAGCCTACAAAACCCACTCAATAGAGAGAGAGAGAGAGAGAGAGAGAGAGAGAGAGAGAGAGAGAGAGAGAGAGAGAAACTCCGGCGAGGAATTAAGGATGCATAGAGAAGAGACAAACTAGAGGTAGGAGACGGAACCAACATGACTGACTGATTTGCATATGAGAGCCATTCATGGATGCAGGATGCAGTAATAAAGAACCATAAAGAATGACCCAGAGGGACAGAAAAGGCTATAGATTGACCCAACACTTCCGCTTTTTCCCACGTTTTCTGGTCTGAAATGAGGTCTCGATATAATTGCAAACATCTCGAATTTTTAAAACTGGGATTACCGAGGTCGGGTGATGGGCTGGCCTCTCATCTATTTATTTATTCATTTTGGCTCTGTTGCCTTTTGACGAAAACATGACCATGTGCCGAGCAACACGAAGCGAGAACCCCGAGATACTTCACAATTCACATGACAGTACGGTCATACATTTCTGACTAATGTAATTAGTGACATTACATCGATCCTCCATTTGAAATGAACTTTATGATGCATCTTGTTTATCAAAAACTTCATAAATGAGCCCCTCTCTTTCGACCATCACCATGGATAAGAAAAATGTTGCATTATTGGGATATAACACTCGAGAGATTAATAGAATAGATATTTAGAAAGCATGAATTGACTCAATTTACCTCCTTGAGATATGACATGTTATCTATAAATAAAAAGATAATGATGCGTCGGGGTTTTTGATTAACTAGGTCATGTCAATTAATCGAGCAAATTTCAATTCTAAATTATGTTAAACAAATGATCATGTTGTTATTTTCATTGTGATATGAGATTTTCGAGTTTTAAGGTCGAGATCCATGATTCAGTCGAGGCGGCTATCCATCGATTTGTCTTCTTTATCAACAAATTCTTGAAATTTTGTCATCCAATGATTTCTTGGGAGAAAAACATAGCAATAGACGTGTTCTTTACCCTTTTTATTAGTCTCCCCCCTCCCTCACCCTAAGGCAAACGACATGACAAGGTTGATGAACGAAGCAAACCTAAGTAGCACTGACACGCGACGAGACACGACATGATACACCGACACGTCATTTCTCAAAAAATAGAGAAATCCGACACATTGGGATATGTTGTATACTAAATGTATATTTTCATAATAAGTTATCATTTTTATTATTATTTCAATTAAATTAATTTGGTTCAAATCTACAAATAAATAAATAATAATAAAAAGAGTGTCGGACGAGTGTCAATGTCCGACGCATCCGACATGACACGAAGGCCCCTGGAGAGTGTCCATGCTTCCTAGAAGCAAACGCAAAATAGTTGCGCTTACAATGCATATCTATTCGTGTGAGTTTTGAGTCGTCGATATTTTCATTAAAACAAGTCAAATAATCTTAATAGAACAAGAACCTAAAATTCATATCAATATGTGAATTGAACGTGTAGTTGTGTATATTCAATTTTGCAACATCAAATCCTTTTTTATGGATCACAATCTCTTTTTTAAATCAAGTCACATCTTTGGTTCTAGATGTTTCCTCATCCCGTTCATTTAATAACGAATTAAAATTTGAAGCCTAATAACAAAGCTACAAAATCAAGGCACAAAATAAAAAATTTCATTGCTTTAAAAGCAGTGGATATAAAAGTGAAATCGGAATAGAACACCAGATGGTTTTTGAGCTTCTCTTAATTTTAATCATATTAGAGAAAATTCAGAATCTCCTCTAATTTTGTAACTGTATCTAATACATTTCGCATTTTATGACATTTGAAGCAATATTTGTCTTTAGAAAAAAATTCTTAAAGTAAAAGATTAAACTACCACTCTGCTACAGACGATTGATGTGTTGTAATCGGTCAATCCACATGGCCCGTGTACTATGCATGTCATTGTAATTGGCACGTAAAATATTTCAATGCACTTTGTCCATTCATGAAAAACATCAATATAAGAAACCAATAGAGTGTTAACAAATGTATTTCTAGCAAAAAAAAAAGTGTTTACAAATGTAAGTCGAGCAATTGGTTCAAAATTGTCCTAATGGTCAATGTCATTATCTTGGTTAAAACCGTTGACTACCAAGCAAGCCTAATACTGCTCCATGGAATCACTAGAGTGAGTCTTTACTTAATAAACCCACTCACTAATTTTCCCAGGTGGAAGATCAATCAAATCTCCTTTCTAAAGCTTGCAGCTCCTCAAGCATTAGCTTCTGCCAATGAGTGTTGGATTGAGCCTCTCAATAGGATCGATGTTCATGAAGACTAGCAAAATAACAATGATAATCAAGAAGACGGTATTGGAGGTAGTCCTATTTGCATATAAGGTCCATATTTAGGAAGTGGTAAGATCCATATACGAGCAGATTCTCTAGGGAGAGCAAATCTGGGGAATTTAAAGAATTTAAGTGTGCATCAAGTATAGACAAACTAGAGGTAGAGAAGCAACCAAACGACTGGACTTGCATGTGAGAGCCATTTGCAGCCACATGGATGCAGAATGCAGTGTTAAAGAACCATAAAGAATTTACCCAGAGGGACAGAAATGGCAATAGATTGACCAGATCTAGTCAACACTTTTCTCTTTTTCCAACTTTTTCTGGTCCGAAATGAGGTCTCGATTTATTGGCGGGCCTCTCATCTATTTATTTCTTTATTTTGAATTCGTTGCTTTCTGACAAAAACATGACCAAGTGCCAAGTAACACGAAGCGAGAACCCCAAAATTACTTCACGCGACAATACGGTAATACATTTTTTACTAAAGTAATTAGTGACATTACATCGATCCTCCATTTGAAATTAACTATACGATGCTTCTTGTTCATCAAAAACTTCACAAATGAGCCTCTCTCTTTGGAACATCACCATGGCTAAGAAAACTTGTTATACTAATGGGATATAACA
This sequence comes from Syzygium jambos, assembly GCA_031216235.1. Lineage (NCBI taxonomy): Eukaryota > Viridiplantae > Streptophyta > Magnoliopsida > Myrtales > Myrtaceae > Syzygium > Syzygium jambos. The sequence goes on along the minus strand of CM062221.1, from coordinate 21,278,427 downwards.
AGCGAGACATTACATGAATAGATATTTAGAAAACATGAATCGATTCAATTTACCTCCTTAAGAAATGACATGTTATCTATTTATAAAAAGATAATGATGCATCACGGTTTTTGATTAAGTAAGTCCTATCAATTAATCAAGCAAATTTCAATTCTAAATTCTGTTAAACTGATGACCCTGTCGTTATTTTCATTGTGATCTGAGGAGCTTCTTGGGTCTTAAGGTCGAGATCCATGATTTAATCAAGGTGGCCATCCCTCGATTTGTCTTATTTATCAACAAATTCTTGAAATTATGTCATCAGATTAATTCTTGGGAGAAAAATACAGTGATAGACATGTTCTTTACACTTTTTATTAGTCCCTCCCCACCCTCGCCCTCAGGTAGACGACATGATAAGGTTGACAATTGAAGCGAACGCTAAATAGTTGCTCTTATAATACATATCTATTCGTGTTAGTTTTGAAACATCGTTATTTTCATTAAAACAAGTCAAATAATCTGAATAGAACAAGAACCTATAATTCATATCACTATGTGAATTGAACGCATAGTTCGTATATTCAGTTTTGCAACATCAAATCCTTTTTTATGGGTCGAGTCACATGTTTGGTTCTAGATATTTCCTCATCTCATTCATTAAATAATAAATTTAAATTTGAAGCCTAATAACAAGGCTACAAAAGTCACGGCACACGATAAAAATTTCATAGCTTTAAAAGCAGAGGATATAAAGTGAAATCGGGATAGTACACCAAGATGGTTTTTTTAGCTTTTCTTAATTTTAATCACATTAGAGAAAATTTCAAAAATCTCCTCAAACTTTGTATCTATATCAAATACTTTTTTCAGTTTTTGACATTTGCAGCAATGTTTGTCTTTAGACGAAAATCCTTAAAGTAAAAGATTAAACTATCACTCTACTACGCACAATTGATGTGATGTAATAAGTCAATCCATATAATTTGTGTAGTGTGCATGTCATCCTAATTGGCACTTAAAAAATTTCAATGTCCTTTGTCCATTCATGCAAAACATCGATATAAGCAACCAATAAGAGTGTTAACAAAAGTACGTCTAGCAATTGGTTCGCAATTGTCCTAATATTCAATGTCATACTCCTGCTTAAAACCTTTGGCGACTAGGCAAGCCTAGTATTGCTTTATGGAATCATCAAAGTGAGCCTTAACTTAATAAACCCACATGCTAACCTCTGGTAATTTTTCCCGGGTTGGAAGATCAAGTAAATCCTGCGTACGAGTCCTTTCTAAAGCTTGTAGTTCCTCAAGCATTAGCTTTTGCCGACGAGTATTGGAACGAGCCTCTCAATAAGACTAAGGTTTCATAAAGAGTAGCAAAATAACAATGATATCAAGAAGACGTATTGAAGGTAGTCTTATCAGAGTGCCCGTATAAGGTTCAACATCGGAAGTAGCGAGATCCACACACGAACAGATTCTGCAGGGAGAGCAAAACGGAGAAATTAAGTGTGCATCAAGAAGAGACAAACTAGAGGTAGAGACGCATCCAACGAGACTGACTTGCATGTGAGAGCCATCACATGGATGCAGAATGCCGGAATAAAGAACAATAAAGAATTACCTAGGGGGACAGAAAAGGCAATAGATTGAAACGATCTAGGCAACACTTTTCAATTTTTTTAACTTCTTAGGGTCTGAAATGAGGTTTTGATTTAATGTCAAACATCTCGAATTATTAAAACTAAGAGAGGAAAATTCAAAGCTGGCGTCTTAACTTGGTTTATAGCTGGAAAAATTGATTGTAAACATCTTTGGTTGTGTTGACATCAGAAAATGACCAAATCTTTGCAATCAACGTGATGTCGATTTAAGTGAACATAGAGACTACTGATAACGGATGTGGCTATCGGTAAGTTGATGACCATGACATACAGCTACCGTTGTACAATGGTGAATGGTCGACAAAATGAAAAAAATCATTACATGGCCAATGTCATAGTAAATTTGGCTAAGTGTTCAATGCAATGAGATAGAGAAGGTAAAATGAGGATGTTGATCAAAGACGAAGATATCGATGGACGGTTGAGCTCAATGGCACTTAAGGAGTTGTAACCGCCTGTGGATAAGGTTGACGAGCAATCGTTGGGCCCAAAGTTTTGGAAATACGGCAATAACTGTCACTAGAATAGAACAGCTTATGAGTAGTTATGTTGTGTAGACTATAAAAGTTAGTACGTGTTTGTTGTAAAAATAAAAAAAAATCACAGTCATCCATACAAACCTATGTACTTTTTTTCAGTTTCAGGTTATCAATATATTTTCAATTTCTAGCAGTCACTTTTCTGATTTTATTGTTCATAATCCTTGTTAATTTAATTTATGTCTGAATTGCTACCGAACCCGTTTAATAAAAACCAAATTTCAACTTCTGGTGAAAGGTATTTCACCACTCGAGTCAATATTCAATTTCCAGTGAAACAGGTTGTGTGTAAGTGTGAAAATGAGAAAACATGGTCATCGCCTTCTGCAGTATTGCTAGGCAATTGGATTCGGCGGTTGAACGTGGAAACGAAGAAGATTTGAATAAAAAAATCGCACACAGTCTACGAAATTGTTCACGAAAGTTCTTGTCCATTAGTCACATTAACAAAAAATGCCAAAAAAAGAAGAAGAAAGAATGCTGTTTACGAGTAGATGCTAATTCAGAAAACGACGAGTAGATGCTCCATTTGGATGAGTCGGACCATCACATGAACACCTATTTCTTCGTCGCAATTTCTGCTTCCCAATGGATCTGCTTATTATAATATATCTTGTTTATCGAGTCTCTTATGTAGAAATATTATACATAATCAGTCTTGAATTAGTCAAAGTTTGGACAAGTTTCTCAATTCTCACGCCAACTCATTCAAATTGCGAGATTCTCACGTTAAACGTAATCAACATTTGGTTCAGTCATTAGGGATTAAATTACCATTCTCGGGTGATGGGCTAGCCTCTCTCCCATCTATTTGTTTGTTTATTTTGGCTTTGTTGCTTTTTAACGAAAACATGATCACGTGCCGAGTAAAGAGGAAGCGAGAACCCCAAGATACTTCACATGACAATTTCTAACTGAAGTAATTAGTGACTTTTTTTTTGTCAGAAAAAGCAGTATTATATTGCTAATTTGCTAGCAAGGTCAGTAAAAACCTTTCGACCAAAGAAAAAAAAAAAACAAAAGGTCTGTAACTACCCAAACCGGGAAAGTCTAGACTAAGGATGGCCGGGCCTGTGGAGGGACAAAGAGCAAGTTGGACTCTCTTGGGCAAAGGGCTATGCGGATGGATGGATGGGCCTGGATAAGCTTTAGACAATCCGTGCCAAGAACACGCTCCTCCCAGTTGAAGTAATCTGCTCTAAAGTAAAAAGGAAAACGACACAAATAATTCCTGAATTTTGACCAAATATGTAATGTGATCCATGAAATTTTAATTTGTTCAATATAATCCCCGAACTTTAACCCAATATGTAATGCGGTCCCTGAACTTTTAATTTGTTCGTCCCTAAACTTTTTGTACATGTTCAATACATTGAATATTTTCATATAGTTCAGGATTATATTGAACATATACCAAAACTCTAGGAATTATATTGAACATTGAGCTAAAATTCAAGGACTACATTAAATAAATTGAAAATCCATGAACCACATTGCACATTGGACCAAAGTTGAAGGACCGTTTATGTAATTATCCCTAAAGTAAAAGATTGAACTACCACTCTACTAAATGTTTAAGATTGCCCTTAATCTTTTCACATTTGTCATTGATGATACATAAATTGGCTAATCAATTAGATTAACTAAGTTATCGTAAAAGCACAACAAGTATGCTATTATTGTAATTTAAAAATCAGAATTAGGTAGGAAGACAACTTCAGTGTATGGATGTACTGACACAATACCGTCATCAGATTATTATTATTAGTTGTAATTTTGCCAAGCCAATTCAATGTTTCTCGACGTTTCATGAATTTCTTCCGGAATACAGCCAACACTCAAAAGACCATGGAAACTTCTTGAAATTGTGACAGAACGGGCAAACGAGAAGGATAAGTAACTATTTACCATCTCGAAGACAATATATGGTTGACGACTTTAACTTTTCAATGTTCGTCCTGGCAAGAAAAAGAAAAGTAGATGCTAATTCCTGGAATAGCCAAATGATTCTTGTCCATCTTCTTCGAAGTTATAATAAAAAACTTCATCAAATACGCGAATTTTCTTCGTGAAGTTGAAAAGTGAGTTTCGTCTTAAGACGAATAGATCATCTTGATTCATGCAGTTTTCTCGATGTCATCGATCAATCAATCGGTTGTCATCGTAAAAGTTTCGTTTCCCCATTCATTTGATAAAAAATTTAGAATAAAAAATCTAATAGCAAAGCTACCAAAGCCACAGGACAAAATCACAGATTCATAGCTTAAAAAGTAAAGGATATAAAGATAAATCTGGGTAGAACATGAAGACGTTTTTTGAGCCTTTCTTGGATAAATCACATTAAAGAAAAATCTAAATTATGCTCATTTTTTTTTTGGTAACCCATGAACCCCCCGCACGGCCGACAGCCGGAGAGGTAAACCTGGGGTGACGCTAGCGTAGGACCCACCACCACTAAATTATGCTCATTGTGACGCATTTACTCCAAATTTTTTCTTATGACATAACAAATCTCAAACGTGTGCCTATGTAACACATTAATCCTTTATCAAGGTTCCGTAAGATATTTTTCAGTCAAAATGTCGTTCTTATTTTATGTAAGCTACGTGAGTGCTACGTCAATAATGTTTGCTTTTCGGAATCAATGTAGGCATATTATTAATGATCCTCATTGATAGAACTTTGATGGAGGATAAATGTATCACATAGGTACAAGTTTCAGATGTTTGGTGTCACGGAAAAAAACTTAGGGTAAATATGTCATAATTGACATAATTTTGGGTTTTTGGTAACTTTTGCCTTTTTAATTTTATATGTTTCGAAGAAGGGGGTGTAAATGAAACGATTTCTAATTTTATGACCGCACAAAATATTATGTATAGAAACTTCTGGATTAATCAAGTCAAAGTAATCTCAGTCTTCAAAGATTTTATGTCGCAAAACATGCTGATCGATTGGTTTGTAGATCTTATAAATGGAAAACGCATAAATCATCTAAAAAGAGGAGAGCTATAAACAAGTGCTTTAATTTATTTAAGGGGCAATCATCAAACCACAACTATCATGAAATCACATAGGGCCCAACAAAATCAGTCCAATCCAATAAGCCCAACAAGAACAGATAATTATGCCCCTAATCCTGCTACTTGGTACATACCATATGCCATCCCACAAAACATGTCGCTTGCTAAAGGAAGCATCGCTTCCAACTTTGACCTCGACTTCTTTCTTAACAGTGACCTTCTCTTCGATCTTGGCAATCTCCATCGCATTCTCTTCACCTCGTAATACTTTGACACGTCGCTTTAATCGACACCGCTCATGGACCATTGTCATTATAAGCCATCGATATGTGGGTAGTCATTTTTGAATCGTTAACCCTTTTTCGAAGGGCATAAAGGCTTGGCAAGATTTGATTTTTATTTCCACTGCACCTCCATCTTCAACCTTGAGTCAAAATCGTCCCATTCTGATTTCTATCGACCTTGAAACTTCGTGGCGGTGTGCCGCGCAAGATGACCAACGATGGCTGGACTGTCGTATCAGCAATTTCCGTAAAAAATCGACCAGAATGACTACATTGGAATTTCGCACAAAGGCCTAGGACTAAATTGACAAATTGAAAAGTTTAAAACCGAATTAACATTTGTACAAGAGATTTAGGATTAATTGGGCAACTTTTACTATTGAAACATTTAGATAGGAAATGGAAATTCGAGGCTAGAAAGAGCAAGCAATCATAAAATGAATTTGCATGGAGAGGCAAAAGAGTTACCGAGAAATTAAACCGGAATTAGCTAATGCATGGGAATTATAAATGGACATCTGTTATGCTATAGCTTATTATGTATAAAAGTAAAGTGCAAATCCAAACATTAATTTGAACATTCATTCATTTTTTAATGTGATGTATATAAGTAATCTCGAATCCTATCATTAATTACTTGTATTATTTCATTTGAACGTACGGTCGTATAAGGAAACCGAAATCCATTGTTGGGCTATTTGTATTAATTATGTGCATTGTACATAAAGGTAAATGAAGATTCAATCATCAATTTGGTCCGTTTAATTTTTGTTAACAGAGTACATGTATACATATACCGGAATACTTTTATAAATTAATTCAGGAAAATTACCCAATCGGTCCTAAATTTTATTCTATAGATGTCAATTCAGTCATAAACTTTTCAGTTTTACCAATTTGTCTTAAAACATATGGCCCTTAATGGGGATAATTACCAAAAAATTATTTAATATATTGTACAGATAACAATTTAATCATAAGCCTTTCAATTAAGCCAATTTACTCCTAAACCTTTTGACGTTTTGCCAATAGTCCTTCCTGCAAAAATTGGTCGGAAATCAGTGATGTGAACGCCGACCTCCCTACGTTGCATGGCCGACGACAATCGGCATTGACGTGGACTTTCAATTTTTCTGAATTATTTATTTTCTTTTTCCTTTTCTTTTTTCTTCTCTTTTATTTTTCTTTTTCTTGATTTTTTCCATTGTGACCGACAAGAGTTGCCGAGGATCGCCAACCACTAGGCCATGAAGCCCTCACCAACCACAAGTGAGGCCATCGCAAACACGAGCGAGGGCTTCATAGCCCTCGCCCGTTGACCAACAAGCTCCGGCGACCCTTGCTGGCCACAATGAAAAAAAAAATGAAAAGAAACAAAAAAATAAAAGTAAAAATAATTTAAAAAATAAAAATTTATCCACGTCAGCTCCGACCATGCCTCGTATGACGATCTGCGTTCACGTCATTGATTTCTGGTTAAAATTGACCGAAAAGACTACACTACTAAAACATCAAAAGGTTTAAGACTAAAATGGCTAAATTGAAAAGTTCATGACTAAATTGGCATCGTACAATAGGCTTAGGACTTTTTTGATAATTTTCCTGTCCTTAATTATATGATTTCAATTTACTTATCTATTTATATACTATAAATACAGATAAAATAATTAGCTAACTAATGATACGATTTTAGTTTACATACTTATACTCTACACAAAGAATGTATCAAAACTAATTAATGATAGGATTTGAGTTTTCTTATATACAACGTATATAGTAATAAAATAAATGACCTAATTAATGATAGGATTTTAGCTTTCTTATATACAATGTACATAGTAATAAAATAAATGACCTAATTAATGATAGGATTACACTTTACTTATACACAACATAAGTTTAACAGTATATATGAATCTATACACATGTTGTTGGTATGTAGGTTCACATAACCTTCTTTCAATTCCCAGCATTAGCTGTATCCCTTTTCTCCATTGCTCCTAGACTTTTTAGGCTGCTTTCATCTGTCCAACCTCTCATTCTCACATCCTAATTTCGCCATTCTGTCTCCTAACGGTGGTTCTATGTGTTATTATGGGATGGCTTCGGCATTGGGTGCTCTTCCCATCACTTTCGTCTTGAGATGGTGGTCGACGAGTTCTGCATCGGTTGGTTCGAAGAGAAAGAATGAACCAGGGGTGGAAGCTAGCAATGCCCCAGTCTCATACGGACAAAACTTGTATTCATTCCTTCCTTGCATGAATTGTCCGCGTGCAGGAAAACATGGCAAGAGATTGGTGGCGAAGAGCTTCTAAGGTCGTTGGGAAACCCGAATGTTGTCTTGCGTTGTAAATCCCGCGAAGAGTTTCTTCAGAGACTACAAAAAAAAGATCTGCACAGCATTGTTTGAATTGTTTGAATGACGCTGATGTAGTCCTGGCGAGCCTAAGCTGTCTGAACGATGCTGTGCAGAGTTTCGATTGTTGTCTCTGAAGAGACTCTTCTCGGGATTACCAAACAAGACAACATTTGGATTTCGCAAAGACATTGGAAACCCTTCACTTCCGGTTTCTTGCCATGTTTTCATGCTCGACTGTGACTTTGCAAGCTCCCACCCCAGATTAATTCTTTATTAGTGGGGCTGATTGTCTAGATGCCCTCGTTATTCTTTGTTGTATTATCACCGTCTCTTTTATTTCGGAATTGTATCTTTCATAGCTTTATTTGCAGAAATCACAGCAGTGCGTGTATTAACTGCTTTCTTTCAAAGGATTCTCTAGACGCCATTGCAAAATCCGAGTGTCACCACATCATATACCGCCAAGGGTTTCAAGCAGATAATCCTAATTGTTTAGGAAAATCCAATTTGGAAAGTGAAAATCAAACCAGAAACCATGTCGAAGCGTTATTGCATGAAACACACGAAGTTAGTGCAAAATCAGACTCAAATTAGGAAAGTAACTAAATTGGACTTCGGTTCCAACAAGACCAGCGGCAGAGGGACGAGCACGGCGACTGGCACGGCGACTGGCAACAGCAGAACTCTCGGAGGCTGCTGCGGGCTCGCTAGGAAATCTGCTGATGGTAGTACAGCTTGATGGATGCCTTGGCTTGGCTCGTGGAAGAGGGGTGTCAATGAGCTCGTGAATCGTCCTTCCTCTGATGACTTTTGCTTCCCTTCAAGATCACCACTCGTGTTGTGCAGGCCCACTATCTCCAAGCCTGACTAAACCGTGAGTTCTTTACCTTCTTTTCACTCAGAATTCGATATCTGACCAAGCAATCTCCGTCTTCCAACAATCCACCCCAATTCCTATTTTCTTCTTTCCAATTCACTCCGCCATTCTTGAACATGTCTTGGGTTCGTCTCTCGTTGTGCGAACGAAGAAGGTGAGACGATCGCCCAAGAGAGAGATGGCGTGCGTCCTTGAGTTGGGCACCTCACCACGAACCGTCGAAGGATGAGGCTCGGTCACGGACGAAGCATTGCGCGGACGGTTGGTTACATCGAGAACGTCTTGGGACAGACACAAACGACGCAATTGGAGGACGTGACCGAGAGGACTGACAACAAAGTAAAATAGTATCCGGGATGTGGAGCCCGCCAGTAGTTGCTCATGAATCGATGAGACCGAGAGAGAGCTCGAATACACCGAGATGGCTCGGTGAAACGCCAATAGACCTCGGCGATCGGTGAGCCAAGAACACCAAAGCAAATAGTGGACAGTGAGTGGCGACACCGCGGATGCCAATGTGATCTTGAACGCTAGAGAATTGCCCATGGATTGTCGAGAATCACAGTGGAGGGTAAGTGTTGATGTCTCTCGCCAAAATATGGTATGTGTTGGGTAGCCTTGTAAATAATTCGAACCCTTCAAACATTAGATGAGGATCGCCATAATTTAAGTGTCAATAATATATATGTGTGTGTCGGTAATTCAATTCGCAATCCAATTTAAACAAAGAGAGGCTAAAGTTTGTGTGTTGGGTAGCATTGTAACATTTTATATGGTGCCATGGGGAGGTTGCATTCCGACATTGATCACTTGCATCGTTGCTAAACACCAAAAAAGGGAGTAGGAAATAATCGATCGGATAAGAATGATCGAAAGTCAACGACGACCAGCATGCCAGGAGCAAGTGGAGGAGATGGATGAATTCTATAATGATCGGCCTGCCGTAACCCTAAATTGTTGGGGTTATGTTTTAGTTCATATAGATATGCCAAAGGAAAATAATATATGATTATCTTTTTTTACTATAAAAACTCTAACGTCCTGAATCTTTTGAAATTTAAGGTGCATTTGTTTCGCATAAAATGAATTATTTAAAAAATATCTTCTTTAAAAATAATCACTTATATCGCTTTAAAAAATGAATGAATGAAAAATATTTTTTATCGTCCACAAAAATATTTAGGAAAATATTTTTCGAATCATTCATTTTCCAAGAAACAGATGGAGTTGTTAGGCCTTTGAAAATCCGAGTATTGTAATTACCCATTAATTTCACATTTATTTACGTTAATTTACAAATAGTAAAATCATTTTAAATAATGTTAGTTTATTTAAACATTTCTTGATCGAAAATTATATTTGGTTAGGCCAAATAATAAATGTTTATTCGTTATCATTTTCATTAAACAACGTTTGTCATATCTAAATGTCAATCATGCTTTTTATTTATTTTACAACATGATATCTTTCATTGATAAACTACATAGTCAGAATAAATATCAATTAGTTAGAATTTACAAAGTAGCACATTTGTTTCTTTACAACATTAAAAGAGCTACTCTCGCAATTCAGACGTAAGAAGTTTTAATTGTTGAGAGACGAATAAAAATTCAAAAGATGATAATAGCTCTTATAACTTATATGAGAGGGGTCGCTATCGATGCGTAATATGATATGCAGTTTCTGTTGAATTTCTGATCTCATCTCTCACACTAAAAGCTAGCTCTCATTGATTTCTGGCAAAGAAGAAGATACATTAATTGTCAAATAGAAGAGATGTATGTGCAGTCGTTTTCCTCTATTAATTTAAAATTAGAGATAACTGAATCAAATTTCTGATTATATAAAATAAAATTATTTTGCTTTCAGGATAATATATTACGTCGGTTTTTATTTTTGAAATTTTTTCTTGTATTTTCATGTGAATTTTTTTTGTTCTTTTAAGAACAGAAAAATGATTATGTAAATGTAACCAAACGCCTTTTAATAAGTGCAAATGATCTGTATTCCATCAAACGGCTACAAAGCATATGCCATATGCCCAAGTAGGTTCCATATGCAGAAGCCTTATTTTTAGGTCACTACATGCCAAACTAAAATGTGCATTTTTTCTATAATTAATAAAGTTAGAGATGCACACAAGAAATAAACATGATTTTGATGCAACTCAAAAGCATATCTGGAGTCAGAATTGAATATTGATATATGTCTATATAGGCAAAGAGTGGCGATAGTGATAGCAAATGGCATGTGGAATTGAATTCCTAAATGATATATTAATGTGTAAGTGGGCATTCGAGATGAGTATGCTTATATTCAAAAACCATGAAAAATCTACAAAATCACTCTGTAATTGTAAACTTACCTTGCATAGGTTTAGTATGTCAAGTATTGTTTCATAGCAAAAAAAGACGGTTTCGAAGAAGAGCACGAAATAAAGTCTGGATAGCAATAACGGATTCATAAAAGAATCAGCTATCGAGGGCACTCTGTCGACCTTATTGAGAAAATTTCTGACTTGTAAAACATGAGAGGTGGTTGTTCAAAATTGTTGAAAATATGGGATAAATTGATGGGTGAATGAATGAGAAATTGATGCTCAAAGAACACCCTTGAGTTGGAAGTGGGAAGTGGAAAAACACTAGTCCCACATCGGAAAAGAAAGAAGGCTATGGAGTGCTTTATATACAGTTACACTTATTTGAAGTGGTAACTATCATAGCACAAACTCTCTGCCTCGCGCGCAGGCGCAGGGGGGGTGCAAATTCGATGCCCGACGAGCTGAAACTTGGGCACGTGCGGCAGATCGTCCGTTATTCGTATTGAGAACAGCTCTCCCTCTGTTCTATATTTTTTTCTCTCTGAATTTGCATTGTTTTCGATAGTGTTCATTTCGAGTTTGTTCGAGTTCGCCGGAAGCTTGGAAGTGCCGCGATCTCTTCTTCGCTGTCAGCCGTTGTATCCTGGGAGACAGACGTTCGCGAAACCTCAATCGCGTGCTGGAGGGAACGAATCTGTTTTAAGGAAACTGTGTCGAACACAGGCCTCGGTATTCGTTTGTATCGATTCCAACTTTGTTATTGCAATTTCGTTTCTTTGTAATTCCGTATTGTTTGTTATATTTAAGCTTATGCCGATTTGAATTTTTAACAATTTAATCAACAAAAATTTCAAGATGAATGAACAAGGTCGCTAGAGTCTAGTGATGCGCTTTCGAGATTGTGCTCTATTTGAGATATTGAAGCTCGAAACAAAGGATCAGCTCTCGTGAACATGCGATTTTGGAATACAATTGACAATCTTCGTGTGCTCAGACTGCTTATCTTCCCAGTTGCACTTTGTATCAGTTTAGGTAGGTGCACTTACTGTTCTTGGACTTTTCTTGACCTGTCTTGATTCGACGAGCTGCCCATGTTCTCCTTCTCTTTTTGTCCCCCTTGAAATGTTATTTGTCGAAATTGCAGCCGAGCCGCCCAAGGCCGATGAATTTGACCCTTGAATCTGTCCTTGGTGATCGACCTTTTTCATATGGGCCTTACCTGCTCTTATACCCAGAATGGAAATACTTAGTCTAGCTCAGGGTATGTTCTTCAGATTCAGAATTTCCTTGTTCTTTTTTTTTTTTATTTACTTGATGAAAAACTCACGGTACTGAGCATATAGGAGGATATGGATGGCTACATTTGATAACCAATTGAAATTTTACGGCATTTCATGTTTTCTTTTAAAGCTTCTTTGTCAGATTATTTCTCCCACTATGTGCAAGGGAAAAATACCAATCTCCGAGAGTGATTGCCTAACTACAAAATCAATTTTGACCAATATGATCTCGAGAGATCAATTTGATACCTGATGCATAAGGAAGGTGGCCCAATTCGGACACAAGCAGACACAACACTTCGGTACTACAACTGCGCGCTCTAATACATGCAACTGGCCAGTTAAGAGGTTCAACTAAGGGTAAAAGCCACCAAAAACCCTAAAATATGCCCACCGTAATATATTTATCTCAATTTTTTTTGTAATACCAAAAACCTCAAACTTGTACCTATACAACACATTTACCTCAAACTTATACAATGTGACCCATTTACCCAAATTTTTTTCTTGCGACATAAAAAATCCCAAACTTGTATCCATGAAACACATTTGCCCTAATAATTTGGTGTCCCAAAACAAATTGGGATTTTTGGTGTCACAAAAAAAAAGTTTGGGATGAATATGTCACACATGCATAAGTTTAAGGTTTTTTGTGTCACAGAAAAAATTTAGAGTAAATGTGTCATAGTGGGCAAAATTTGAGATTTTTTGTGGCTTTTTCCCTTGAACTAATAGTATAGTCCAAACTTTAGGAAATCATTTTTATTTCTGAGTCTATACTATAGTACTTCACTAGCTACAAAGTATTAATTTCGGTTATTGTTCAAAAATAAAGGAAACTACTAAAATTGCACTAAATCTTTTGCAAATTATTTTAGTAATTTGTTAGATAAGAAAATATTTGTGGGATGAATTTGTTAGATTTACGACTTAGTAAATGATACATTTTTCTAATATTCATATAATAGTTGACAAACCATAAGCCACTGGTAAGTTAGGTAAATAAAAGGTGTAAACAATACTTGTCAGAGATAAGAGAAGTTGGTCATTCAGAAAGAATTATAATATAAAATGGTAACTAAACAAGAGTTTGTAACATAATTGTAGAAAAGTTGGTAATCATTCTAATTGAGGTTGGTAATTTCCGAAAAAAGTCAGTTAGTAAGACAAATGACAGTGGCACCTCAATAGAAAAGTTGGTAAGTTAAAAATAATATAAATATTGGAAATCAATTCAAATGAGAGTTGATGACCCAAAATTAGGGGAAAAGTATCAAAAAAGACCTAAACTTATTGCATTTGTACCCATTCAATCATAAACCTTTCAATTAAACAAATTTAGTCCTAAACCTTTTCACATTGGTACCAATTCAGTCCATCCAGCCAATTTAGGCCGGAAATCATTGACATGAACGTCAAAAATCCTACGTGGTACTGGCGCTGACGTGGACAAATTTTGTAATTTTTAATAATTTTTTTTAAATTTTTGCAATGTTTTTTTTCTTTTTTCTCTCTTTTTTTTCTTTTCCCATAACTAGGTTGGCTGGCAAGGTCACCGGCCGACCACCCTTGCCACATGCTGGTCTAGGCGAGGGCCACTGCGCCCTCGTCAGCCACGGGCGAGGGTCACTGCGCCCTCGCCGGCCATAGATGAGGGCATCGAACCTTCACCCAGATCTAGGCGAGGGCAGTGAAGCCCTTGCTCGTGGCTGGCGAGAGCCATAATGCCCTTGCCTGGTTTAGGCGAGGGTGCGGTGGCCCTCGCCCAGGCCAGCATGTAGCTAGCGATGGTTAGCCGGTAACTAAAGCTTGAATAATTAAAAGTGACTTTAAAAATGAAATTTTTTACATCCTATGATTCCGTTAATTTATTTTCTACAGATTAGATTCCTTCCCTAAGCCAGCTAAGCACCTATCTGTACCTGCTAAGAGGAAGGTATGTCAACTTGATATCTTTGAGAACTGAGCATCTGGAATATTTTCTTTTTTAAATGTGTGCAAAGGAGTAACATCACACATTGCTCTAGCGTAGAGATATCTTCAAATGCTACTTTTTATGGATGAATAGTACTCCTTTTTACTCATTTCGTAAGCCATTGATCGCCCTGGCGATGGACAATTTTTTAGATCTTTGCGATCATTTTAAACTTTTGGTAATGGTTTTGCGAGTCTATGGTAGTATTTTGCCTTGCCCCACCTGCTTATGCCCAATTATTCTCATATTACTTTACTGATGCGCTAATGGTGTTGCATCATCCTATTCATGAACTCAATTAGGCAAACAAAAGCACCAGTGTGCTTGTACAGATCTGTCGAGAGTTTCAGCCTGATTGGCTACCATAATTGCACAGGATGACAGGGAAGCAAGTGCACGCTTCAATCCCCAAATCTGGTGTTCAATCCTGTGGCAGTCTCTCTGCAAGTCTCTGTAAATTTCCAGCCCCATTTTCTTAGCAGCATTAAAGTGCCAACCATGGTCCTGGGTTTGAAGAATCTCAAACAACCGTCGAGAGTTGTTTGCCTCCCCACATGGAGCTAAAAGATGGTGAGTCTAACAACCCTATAAACTGATGTCTGAAAAATTTACAGAACAATGGCCAACCTCTCTTTTGCATTTATATAATGCGACATCAAATTGTAAAATGTCCTCTTTCTAACTAAGTGCAATTCTTAGTTAAACAATCGCATCATGACCTTCAAGAAAAGTCACGAGTTTATCGTTAACTCTTAGAACTAAACATTTAGCTTATCTTTAACGCAAGAGGACAAGAAATACCTGGAATACAGTTTTCAGAAGAGGCTTGCTGGCAGCTTTTTCACGGCCAATATCTTGACACCACCTACGAAAAAGATGTGTAAAACGGTATCTCACTAGAGCAAAGCAAAAGCCTCACATGTTTATGAGCACTATATCGGAGACAGCCAAAGCAAAAAGAGCACTCTGCTTTTCAAAAGCAGTATTGTCCTGAAAAAAAATGACACTGGTTAAGAAGCTGTGAGGATGCTAATTGCTGCTTACTCAAACCAAGTGTGAATCAGGTGAGTTTCAATGAGCATCAGCCACACAATAAATCAATCTTCTGGGTTGGTAAGATGAGCAAAGACGTACAAAAGTGGAAAAGCAAGTTAAAGATAATACAGCAGCTACCCGATGCACAAATTATCTTTCAACATGTACAAAAAATAGAATTTGCAATTACTTATGGATAAAAATAAGTAGTAAACATAGACAAAATAAGCTATTATATATCAATGTAAAATCATCTACTAAATATACCTCTCCTTCTCCAGTTCCCTCCAAGTCCATAACCAGGGTACACGGTTCCATGCCGGCAGCTGTTGCCATCCATATACCTTTGGTGGTTTGGGACCTGGAAAAATACCAAACTGGTTTAGCACTTTCCGAATCCAAATACTTCATAAGAGTGAGCTAAACAGTTGGTTTGTAGACATGCCTCCCTTTAAAATGATCCATCTCGCTAAAGTTGGTGCTAAATAGATGATTTAACAGCGTACTCTTCCATGTTTGATATTATACTCAACAATAGAATAAGTTTGGATCTCTTATGAAGGCAAAAGAAAAGATTCATGAACATGAAACAAAATAAAAGAATTAAACTGAATTTGAGCAACTTGAAATCATTGCACAGCCCTTACAAGAACCCTTAGAAAAAGTTTTGATCTAATCCATTTCTAGCAAGAGAAGCAAAATCCAAAGCTAAGTTATTGGGAGTAAATACACACCACTAATATGAGGACCCATGGTGGGGACTACGGCGTATGAATGGCCACACCACATTCCCTCAATTTGACCTCCTCGATGAAATTTTCCAGTCCGTCGACATTAAATGTGCCATCTCCATCAATTAGCCGAGTAGAAGAACATTCACCAGAATTACCTGTTCAGATTAGCAAGTCAAAAAGGGAGTGACTTGATAAGCCTGTACACTGTGTCCAGAGTAGACAAGACTACTATAAAAACTCGTAATCGAGAATGAAAACCTAGGATCCTATCTAAATGACGAGAAGTACCAAGAGGTTGATTTCATTATTTCAACAATTTTATCGATAACATAATTCTCCTAATGATGAAGGAAGTGAATTAATCCCTGTCAATCTCTCGAAACACGTCTGTCAACAATAATCTAGAAATAATCTTTACAGTGCTTGGGACATGATTATATTGATATCCTGTTACACTAACACCATGATTATTGTCATCAGCTACCCTTTGCAACACAAATAAAAGGGTACTAGCGAAGAAACTTCTTAATCTCTTCAGAGTCACTCTTATAGCTTCAAATGACTAAAGCTCTCTTCCACGGGATTTCGAGAGCCAAAATTATCATTGAGGAAAATAAAGCCTTAAAACTTTTCAGCCCTTGCAATTGCCTTCCCAGAGACCGAGCTAACACAGCAACAAACACGATCCGAAATTGGGAGGAAACAATTATGCCATGTTAGAATATTAAATAATAAACATTCAACTAACAGCTTTTAGAACAGATTTAGGACAGTTGGCATTGATCCCACAAAATCTCACATTATATCAGACCTAGAGGTCCTGCGTTCCCCATCTGCCTTTCTAATTATTTATGTGCACGCTTATTATTAGGCAAAATGACTAGACTAAACTACGCGTAAGGAGTGCTAAAATATTAAATAATAAATTACGTCTTCATCTAACTGATTGCATAAAAACCAGCGGATGCATTAATTCGACATTACGAGCAAAGAACCTAAAGACCAAGCAACAGTTACGAGGATACCTAATTATACGCAAACCAACGGCAATTTAGAGATTCCAAAAGCGATAAAAAGATGTTGCACCAGAGACTGCAATCATGATAAAGAATATGGATCATGACATACTACAAACTCAATTGTACCCACCTCAATCGATTCTAAAATATTGTTTTTTTGTCAAGAACGCTATTACAAACAAGTACGAAATAAATATTGAAAGCAAGGCAAAGTCTTCCATCATCTTGCTTGCTTAGCTGCATTGCGAGATGAGAGACCATTATTTATGTTGAAAACATTGTATAAAATTAATTTATCAGTGATGTGATAGAGAAAATTATTCACAATATAGTAATTGTACTAAAACTTGTGTTTAACATGGGACTCGGTATGTCCGACAATGCTGCGTTAAGTCGGTACACGTTAGGCTCTTCAATTTGTCTATTGACTCTAAATAGCTCATATGGATCTGATAGCATACGTAGTAATGTTATTGTTTTATAATTATATTTTTTCTATAAATCAAACACAGTAAGCTAGCCAATACAAGCCATTGTCCATCAATGTGAACCCGCAAGTATACTATGCATGTAATCCTAACGTTAGTCTCATCAAGGGTTAGAGGAGAGTTGAAATTGATACGTGGAAGCCATTTGTTACTTGGAATGTACATCAACATAGCCAAGATCCATTTTCTTCTCCCCTGCTTCCTCTGAGGATCAAACTTATAATTATAAGATGGAAACCACACAAATCAAAGGCACCTTGTGTCACGCCCTAAACCCCTTGAAACGCAATCATCCCACGTATCGGTCTAATCTGCTGCGACGTCCCAGGCCGCGTCGCCGACCCAACTCCCAACACAGAGCATAAGGCACATGCGGAAACAACAATTAAAACGCCCGTACAAAACAATATATGACCAAGGGTAGCAGGAACGTCGAACAATTCAAAGCTTAATAATCAAGACTTGCATTGAACTTCAAAACATATACAATGTCCACTATACACCAATACAAATCACCAAACAAAAGTGGATCGACGGCCACTACTAACAAAATCCCTAAGTGGCCAAGGGGGCAGTCTAAGATGGGGCTATAATCAAAAGGGTTACTGGCCCGACCTAAGGGAGGCTAAGGCTGATCTTAGGAAACTTAATCGGGATTAGATCCTGGGGACCCGGACTCAGCCTCGATTATCTCATCCTCCGAATCCATCTGCTTGACCTCGCCAACCTGTTCGGGATCCTGCTCTATGGGCTCCGAATTTTTATATGGATCGGGTACACCAGGCAACCTCTATCAGGAGTCTGAAAAACGGGATTTAAACAACTATGAGACGAATCTCAGTGAGCAGGCCTCCTAAACCGAAACTAGGCTAACATGCACCTCCCGACAAGCAAATCAACACAACAACGGACAATAATGTCAATCAAATGATCTAGGCCCTTGAGCTCGGATCGTTTACCTTGCTGACCCTGCAGGTTAACCAGTTCGATATAATAATCACGGCACGTACGTGGTACACATTTTCACACGTACGTCATACGCATGCTCATACTCAAAGTGTTCATCTCGTACGTCATTCACCGAGTTTTGCACACTCGCACTTTTGCACACTCGTACATTGGACCATGCATTCTTATGCATGCAAATGTCATCATCATGCCATGTTTCATTCTGGCTCACACTGCACACTGGCTCAATGCTCAATTATTATTACGACCCGCGTAAAACGCATAAGGTCCAGTGTCTCTAGCCTGCTACAAAGTACATGAGGCGCAACACTGTTCTTTCTTAATCACAACACTTCGTGGCCCACATAAAGCGCATCTCTGGCCCAGTATCTCTAACCTGCTACAGAGTGCATGAGGCGTAACACCGATCTCCTCACGAACTAGAGCCTGCGTAAAACGCATCAGGTTAGTCATCTTCCGGACGTACCGGGCATCGTCCCGCGTAAAACGCATCAGGACGACATACCTCGCGTAACACGCATCAGGGCGAATTGTGATCACACATACACACAGCCAGTTATTATCTGAACCCCGCGTAACACGCATCAGGGCAATTAGGTTATTACATGCTCATGTCAGGCACGCATTCTTGCACAATCTCATCTCATGCCCCATTCTCGGCATACACAATGCCTGACCATGCAATGTCATACAATGCAACATGAGCATTCAATTTCAGCACGGCATTTCAACAAATATGCCAAACCAACGTGCTCAAATAGCCAATCAATTGTCCATACTTATTCGCATAACATGCGCACTTGGTCAACTAGTACCATGTGGCCCAAAACATAATTTACGCACTTGAGCAATAAACATTCACACCAATTATTGACCAATCACACCCCGCATTGCTCGAACACGAAATCAGGCGGCATGGCATTAAACAATTGAGCACGACAAAGTACCATTCAACCACCGAGTCGCTCAAACGAGGCACCACAAAATTTAACACAATCAAGCACAATTTGTATCCAAATCAGCCACTACATGGCCTAACTATTCTCACATGGAAATTCACGAGCAAACCACACATTAGCCGTACAAGGCCCAATTAAATCTCAATGAACAGCCACTAATCAGCCCAAGAGAGAGAAAAACCGGGAATATACAAAATCGGGTCCAAACTAGGCAGTTGCACAATAACAGAAATCCATTTAAAATAAATGGTAAATCAATTCCAAAAATTATGAAATTTGGATATGTTGTACAAAACATCTCGATGAACATTTTCCATGAAGAACTAGAAATCCAGTTCTAACCGTAACCACCTCGTTTTGACACTCAAAATCGGACAAAATCCGATTCGCTCGAACGGCCCCTTAGGCCATCAAAATACAACTCATTCAGTACTCAAATCATTTTGGAAAGCCTTGAAAGTTTTATATGTTATAGCCACAAATGTTCCCGACAATTTTTGTGAAGGAAGTATTTTGAAAATAGGCTTGGAAAAATTTATAAAAATTCGAACAGACCAGAAAGTCGGGTGAACAGTAAATCGGGCAGTTTTGTTTTGGTCCAAAGATGGACTTCTGAATGGCCTCAAATGATTTCCAAAAATTCCCAAATTAAAGTATGTTATACTTAAAGATGTTCAGAACAACTTTCATGAAGAACACTTCTTCAAATTCGGCCCACAATAATTAAAAAAAAATAACAAAGTGCAGAGGTACAGTAAAATCAGTAATCCGAGAATCAATAAACTTGCACCATTAAGCAAATCCAGCTCGTACAACCTCTAAACCAAGTCTCCACAACCTTAAAACCATCCCTAAATCATCACCTTAAGCACTTAAAATCACCACAATATCAGCCTAAATCAGTCCCCACTAATCAACCCCTAAAACTTGTCCAAAGTGCACATAATCCTAATTAAGGGTTAGGATTTCCACTCACTAGGTTTAAGCTTCAAAAGTGGGTTGAACAAGGAGAGAAAAGGGCTGAACAACAGCTGGATCAAACCGGTTTGGCAGCGGTGCTCCGGCATCCTCACGGCGACGGACGGCGGTGGCGACAGCTGCTCCGGTGGTGGCTGCTCCTCACGGCCAAGGGAAAAGAGAAGAGAGATGGTTGGGGGAGGAAGATGTCCGGCATGAAAATGAAGATGGGGGAGAGAGAAATGGGTCAAAGTGAACCTATGGTTAAAAAGGTAGTGCCATGTGTCGCGATCCTAGCCCTTGGACTATTTTGCCCTTTCATCCAATGGCCATTAATCACTCCCATCCAATAATTGAGGGGCCTTCTTGGTAATTCGATAATTCTGATAATTATCCACAATGAAGTCCCCAAAAATCCTTAAAATTCGGAACTCCAAAAATAGGGCATAGGGGCATTTTAATAATTTTCCGGTCCCGGGTCGAAATTCCATTTTTCGACCGTGCCGACCCCAAATATGATTGGCCACTCAAAAATGACGTCGACCTCGCATAATAGTCGCAAATACCCATAGAATTTTGACATTGAAGTTCGGGTCCAATTTGGCGATCAAAATTGCTCAATTCAGAATTTTAGAGCCTCTCACTGACGGATGGCTGTTTAGGGGTTACGCGTATCGACCTAGGGTCACTTGAGTCATGACAATTTCGATTATCGGGAAAACACAATGAATTATTTGTTATTCCAGGGGTCACGATCGTTCGGTTCAAGTTCGGGATTTGTTTACCACTCGTACTCTCGATCGAGCGGAATCACCCGCGATCCGATCGTATGTCATTAGCCAAACCAAATCCATCACTTTCCTAAGATCAGCCCACACTGGCCCAAAATACTTCCCTGTCGTTTCTCGGAATCAGTGCCCGATTCGCGATCGGATCTCCGGTCCACGTACCGTTTTCCTAGTTATCCTTTCCCATTGGTCAGTATCCCGCAAGGGGCCAGCTCCAGGCGAGACGTACTAAAATCAGATAAGAAATAATATCCACTTCGTTGAATCCCGGAAATGGGTCGAAATTTAGGATGTTACACCTTGGTGCTCTCCAAGTGTATATTCTAGAGCAATATTAAGATAAATGGAATATATATGGTACATTAGCTCTTTGATTCTTCCTTCTTTCATCCATTGACTGAGATGAGACATCAATGGCCCAAAATGGAACAAATTCATTCCCACCTATCTTCTTAGTACCACCAAAACTTAAGCTTCTGAAACGAGGTTAAAAATCATGGGCTTTGCTGCGCAATAAACAAAAGCAAACCATCAAATACATGAAGAGAAAAAAAGGACACCACAAGTATCATAACTTTTGCATAGCACTCAATTTAGTGTCATAGCTTTTTTTGATCACTTGAGTATCATAACTTTTATATGGCGCTCACTTAAGTCTCATGTAACTTTTTAATCGATCACTTGAGTGTCATAATTTTTAAAAAACTTTCAACACAAATGCCATGCCACATAGGATTTTTGACACTTGGGTGAACATTCTTTAAAAGTTATGGCACTTAAGTAATCGACTGAAGTTATGGCACTCAAGTACACATTTTTTAGAAATCACAACACTCAAGTTATCAAAAAGAAAAAGTTATGACACTCAAGTAAGTGCTATACGAAAGTTATGTCACTTGTGGCATCCCTATCCCTGTGAAGAGAATAAAGAGGATCGTTTATTTTCACTGGCCAAAAGATTGCAAGGTCAACAACAAATGCACGAAAAAATTCCATAAGAAAACACACAGTACCATTCATTAATTACAAGCATATAACATCCTGAAAACAATATGAGTGCCATTAACACAAAGGGGTGAAAGATTGTTTTCAGTACAAACTATAGTCATATGTCATCATTATAATATTTTACATAAAAATAAAGATTTCACCTGGCAAATTTTGCCACATATATTACGTAGAGCATGGTATCATCAAATTGGAGAATTTCAAGCTAACAAAGAAATTTAAGGGATAACACTACCTTCATCTACTAATCATCCAAGAGAGACTGTTAGATATCATGAGATATAGCTTCAACTAATCTTATGAGGTACTAGTAACATTTCAGCTTTCATTGTTCACTTGAAGAACACTGAGAATTATAATGAAACGAGAAAAAGAAGTGTATCATGATATACTCTTCAGTCAGTCATCATATATGTCAAACAAAACCATTGAAGGCTCTGTTGCCTTCAAGATTAGATCAAACACACTTTGAACAATATCTTCAAGCACACTTTGAATGGTAGTTGCGGCTCATTTCCTGCGGCTCATTTCCTTTAAGAACAATATCAAGGAAACCAAACAAGTGAACATCCAAAGGATCAAGCATCCCTTGCGACAATATATCCAGCGACCCGGTCATGATTTGGACAAATTAGGCATCATTGGAAAGCTCTTGCAATGCACAACCCAATTGTACCCTTGATCATAATCTTAACATGGTTAACTTTCAATCAAAATCTAGTCGAACCTCGATAAAAAATAAAGTGTTGATAGGTCAACAGTCTTAAACGAAGTAATAGATTTGATTCACGTGGAATATGTGCTTGGATTGAGGGAAGTGAAGGGAAATGGTAGAAATAATAACCCAAGTATTTTTTTTCCCTTATTTGGCCATCTACATTAGAGAGGAAGTGGATGGAAATGATTTTAAACAGAGGGGACATACTACCCATAAGCAGGCACATTTTTATTTTTTTCCAAAAGTGAAGAAAATAGAAAGAAATGCAAATGCCCCTCCCCCGGTCTCTCTCTCTTTTTTTTTTGTGCAGGATTGCCCTTAGTTTCTTTTTAGGTGTTAATTAAACAAGAGATAACCAACTTCATTCACTAAACTTCCCTCCATATCATTTACACTCAACATGCATCTATACACACGAGCGATCTTTTTGCTGCTAATTGGCATACTTTAATATATATCATGAATTTCTTTATAGATTTTCCATCTTTATGGATTCGGTGGTTTAATGGGTGGTTCAACCGGTTGACTCACAAACCGTAACCTCAACCAGTTTTTTGACAAGTCTGCATTTGAAAAAATTGCTTGACACGATTACAAAATCTGATTGTGATACATGAACATAAATTTCCAGCTCTAATAGCGATGATGTTGTGATGATGCGGAGGTGTGAGTGGCACTAATGATTTGGTAGTTCCTTGATGCTGACGTCATATTCTGGAGCATAGAGTAAGGCCAAATAGTGGCATGAAGCAAAAGAAAACTAGTGACACATGACTAGGTGAAGTTCGTGGTTTCCAGTTTTCAACTCGGAGGACAATTACTTGTCTGATGAAGGAAAAGATCGGGACGAGTTGTCTTGTCCCGGCACGTGAGGATTTTGTCCATGGTAGAGTTGAGTCACAGTTGGCGTTGACTCAACAACGTGATTCTAGGGTTCAAAGTCTTTCATAGTGAATCGTGGTGGAGACTGTCTAAGTGACTGGTGGTGAGTTTTGAATGAAGGGTTATGTTAGCGAGAGACACATAAACTAAAGGCCTTTTGTAAATCAGCGGAATGCATTATAGAAGTAATTGCGATCATTGATATAGAAACTAATATAGAGTAGATATGTGATATCATGATTCTAGACATAATCTGACCATGTATAACATACATGCGATATTCGGGAAAGATTTGGTAATTTGTGAATGATGTGCATTACAAATATATCTAACAAGCTGTAACATTCTTTCATAAATTAATGTTTTTAATCTGATATTACTGTTAAAAGGTCATAGTCCAAAGGACATAAACTAGATATCAGGTGTTAATTTGAAGAGAGGTTTTCGGCTAGTAATTTTGTCAGATGTACGGATGTCTCTTTACTTTAACTTTAGGCTTTTTCTCTTTTTCAACCTTTTAGAGTTTGAAATCAGGTCTTGATTTAACGTCAACGTCTCAAATTTTTAAAACTAGGATAGGGAAATTCAAAGATGGCGTTTTAATTTGGTTTGTAGCAAGAAAAATTGATTGCAAATATCTTCGGTTGTTGTGTGTGTGAAAATGAGAAAACTATGGTCTTCATCTTCTGCAGTATGGTTAGGTACTTGGATTTGATGGATGAATGTGAAAACAAAGAAGAGTCAAATAAAGAATGGCACGCGGCTAGGAAATTGTCTAGGAAATTCTTGTCCATTTCTCACATTTGAAAGATATGCCAAAAAGCAGAAGGCGATTTATGGGTAGATGCTAATTCTGGAAATGACAATCAGTTGCCAAGTGATTCTAGTCCATCAAATATGCGAATATTCTTGAGATCCGATGGACAGAGATTCAATTTTTCAATTTTTTGGATTCCTTAGAATTTGTTTTTCCTGTTCCTAGAGGTATGAAGATGCCATTGTATTGGGATATTTTATCTATATCTCTAGGAAAATGTATATCTCTAGAAAAGATTTTCAGTTCAATCCTTTTTTTTTCTCTCCACTCGGACTAATCCACCCACTCGGCTTCTTGTATTTTAAAGTGATTCGTGTATCTACTCCAATCAAATTATTATTTCGTATCATTATTGAAGAAGATTCAGGTAAAATATGCACTTCCTCGGGAATGAAAAAAAAAATTGATCTAATTTCATTTGGTATTTTTGCTTAAATTCTTTGGTAAAGTGAGTTTCCTCCGAAGAGGGTGGCCACTCGCAAAGTCCCCATGCTGGTCACCTTTACACAACCTTTTCTTCAAGATAAAATGGTTTTTTTCTCACTTTGGTTCTAACTTGAACCAAAGTCGTTCATCTTCAAAAACAGTGTTGAACTTGATTTGGTTTTTGGGTTTGAAATGAAATGATGGAGAAATTTAAGTCTGAGGAGTAAAATTCTTGGAAATTACAGTGCAAAGGAAAGGTGAACTTAGAGGGAATGTAGATGCTACGAAAGTAAACTAAACGAACTTACGGTGAAATTGCATCTCTCCGTCGCTTCCTCACGCATGTCCCGACAGCGCTCTCCCTCTCTGTCTTTTCCTGTTATTTTCTTTTCACCTGCTCCACGACAATCTGCCTCCTCTGTTCTACTTTTTCTCTCTTTTCTTTTTGGCCGTGAATTCCGGTCCCTGAATTGCCAAGATTCCTCCCTTCGGTCGAGATGGAAACTGCACAACATCCACAAACCCCCCCCCCCCCCCCAACCCTTCCCTTCTTTTGATTCTCCCTTGCCTTTTCTTCCAATTTCGACGCGTGCAGCTGAGCAAGAAGACCTTCCATCTTGTATGTGTTCAGACTGGATTTGGCTTCGAAAATGAGTGTTGGCCAATTGGAATTTCCCTTTTCCCTTTCCCTTCATGAGGCCAAGTTTGATTAGCTTAGGGCCGAGCTCGTGCGACACGGGCTCAGTTTGGGAACCTCGTATATGAGGCCATCTATCGAGCGATGCGAGTTCAAGACTCATTTTGCATATGAGGCCATCTATCGAGCCAATTCCAAATTAACTCATAGCCAGATCCATGCTTTGTTCGAGGCGAATGCTTTATGCCTAAAATATAAATGTCCCTAATATCTAAATGCGAAGAAATAGAGTAACAATTGCAAATGCAAGACTATGCAAGATCGATATTTTTGTTTAGGATCAAGCTCTTATCAAATTCGATCCTATTTTTCTCCTTAAATGAACGAGAAGTCTTTGAATGAAAATTTAGGTGTCAAGATTCATATCAAAATTAGTAGCTAAAGCTTGGAGAAACTAAAGAACAACCCATTCTTCTTAACGAGCAAAAGACGAGAAAGTGAAATTACATAGATTCCATCCTTGCAATAATTAAAATGAAGATGATATTGAGCATCTTTAAAATAGTTTAGGAACGTAATCAATTAAAAGATAAGGAACCATGGCGTACATCAAACAAATTAGGGGTTTAATTGAATCAATTGTTTGATTAGATATGACATGAACACATTTACACAAAAGTTCAAGGATCAGCAATTTTATTAAAAGATAAATCTCGAGACCAACTTTATTTGTTTTCAAGTAAAATGTGGAAAGTAAATTTCCTTGTACTTGCATGAATCTACATGTACTAAAATGCTTGGATGGTGAATAGTAAAATGATGATGTGACATTCTTGGGAATTTAGTTCTATTAAGTTAGTTGGCATTGGTAGGTACTAAGGCTCCGTTCGTTTGGCGGAAAATATTTTCTCGAAAATCATTTTCCTGAAAAATGTTTTCCTGGAGCATAATTTTCTGGTGTTCAGCTAAAATCTGAAAAAGTCTCGGAAAATATTTTCTGTTGTTCGGTATAGAAATGATTTTCCTTCTTACAATACTTTTAATATTTTTAATATTTTCTTTTTCTTTTTCTTTTGCTTCTTCTCCTGCAAGTCACCGGCAACGGCTGCGGCCAGCGACCGGCCCGAGGCGAGCTCGAGCATCGCCCCAGGCCGGTGAGGCTCGAGCTCGCCAGATTCCGGCGAGGTCGAGCCTCGTCGGCCTGTGGCGATGCTCCGCCTCGCTTGATCCGGCGAGGCCAACAAGCCCAACCTCGCCAGATCCGACGATCTGGGCGAGGCTCGAGCCTCGCCCGAGGTTGCCGTAGCCTAGTTGTAACATCCTAAATTTTGACTTATTATCGGGACCAATAAAGTGTACAGTAATTCTCGTTTGATTTTAGTAAGTCTCGCCCGGACTTGATCAATCACGGGATACTAACCAAATGGGAAAGGCTAAATAGGAACGGGTACGTGGACCGAGGACCCGATTGCAATTGAGCGCCGATTTCGACGAACGTCGAGGGAATATTTTGAACCAATATGGGCCGATCTTAGGAAAATGACGGAATGATATAGTCAGTAACGTACGATCGGATCGCGGGTGATTCCGCACGATCAAAAGTACGCCTGACCAATGAATCCCGATTTTAATCCAAACGATCGCGACCCCCGGTGCTAGTGATAATTCCTCTCGTTCTCTCGAAATTCGAGGCAATCACGACTCGGACAATCCTAGATCGATACGCGTAACACCTAAATAGCCGCCCATTAGTGAGAGACCATAATACTTCAAAACGAGCTATTTTGATCGCGATATTAGACCCGAACTTCGATATCAAAATTTCAAGGGTAATTACGACTATTTTGCAAGACGGACGTCATTTTATAGTGGCCAAATGAGTTTGGGAGTAATACGGCTGAAAATAGAAATATCGACAGAAATTGGGGAAAATTACAATTTTGCCCCTGGGGACCTCAATGTCCGTTTCCGAGGCCATACGAAATTATTTTTTGGAATCGATGTCATTTTGGGGTGGCCACGCAAGTCTGGAGTGCCTACAGTCAAAAATTGGAATTTCGATCCCGGAACGAAAAATTACGGTTTTGCCCCTCCAAACTTTAGGACTGGTTTTCGAGGACTTAAAGGATGAATTTTAAGGATCCGACACCATATTATGTCTACTGTGAATATATAGGACCGGTATGGACAAAAATTGAAATTTCGGTTCGGGATCGAAAAATTACGAAAATGCCCCTAGGGCTAATTTGGCTAATTCTGAAATTTGGTTAATTTTTGGGGGTTAACCAAGGTTAGTTAGGCTTAACTCAGATCTGGTCAACCATGGTTAAGGACAAATGACCATTTTACCCCTAAATTATTGGATATGGATTAATCTTGGCCATTGGATCAAGGGCAAAATTGTCCAAATGGCCAAGATTTTGACATTTGGATTCCACCCACACTTTGTTGACCTATTTGACCAGACCCTCTCTCTCTCCTCTTAGCTTATTCGATCATTTCCCCCGAAGAACTTCTTCTTTCTTCTCTGTTTCAATTCTGCCGTGAACCATTCTGCTGGGTCTGGTACTGTTCACGCCGGAACAGTACCAGTCGGAGCTGCCCTCGCCGAGCCAACACCACCAGCAGCTAGTTTCGCCCAAGAGTAGCATCCATCAGCCCCGGTTTCAGCCTAAACAGAAGAAAAACAGCAGCAAATCGCCATTCCCATCGTCGCCGTGACCGCCGGCTCGCACCCGGAATGCCGTCGTCGATCCTTACCGCGCGTCGGTGATCGACCGCCCGTTCCCATCGTCCCGAGTCGCTAATAGGCGAGTATAAACCCTTAAACCCCTAATTAGTCTAATCGTGCATTTTTAGGGGTTAATTAGGCCTAATTGAGGGTTAATTAGGCTTAATTGTGTGTGTGATGTTTTGTATGGGTCATTAGGACCTAATGAGATGATTTAATGGTGGATTAAGGCCCAAAACAGCCCATGTTCTGGTACTGTTCACAAAGTACCGAAAATGTGCATATTTGCCTAAGTTTTGCACTAATTGAATTCAATGATTCAAGGCTTGGAATTGGACAATTCAAGTGTTAATTAGGCTCATTTGAGGCTTAATTTTGTGTATATGGTGGTTGGATGATTAGGGTAAGTGATTAGGCCCTAATGAAATGGTTTAAAGTTGGTTTAGTGCTTAAATGCAAATATGGTCTGGTACTGTTCATGGGGCACCGAATTTGTGTAATTTTGTCTAAGTGTTTCACTAATTAAGTTCAAGTGCTAATGACTTGGAAGTGGATATTTTGGGGACTAATTAGGCTTATTTGAAGCTTAATTAGGTGTATTTGGTTGTTGGGTGTTTAGGATATATGATTAGGGCCTAATGAGGTTGTTTAAGAATGATTTAGTGGGCAAAATGGGTTCTGCCCTGGTACTGTTCATACAGTACCGAAATTGTGAAATTTATCCAAGTTGAGCATTGAATGGTTTATTGATTGAGGGCTGGAAATTTAGTCATGTTATGGATTGATTGGGACTTATCTAAAGCCTATTAAGTGGCCCCGTGTTGATAAGAACAACTATTGAGATGGATTTTGCCCAGAGCGGGCCTTTAGCGCATTGAACTACCTTGGAATGAACGCGCGAATGAATGTGGGATTTGTTGAACCAAAGTGGAAATATATTGAATGTGCCAAGGATGCGTTGAATTCATTGATTTGGTGAATGATTGTGTTCGGCATGTTGGCTTAGGTAATTGGCTGGAATTTCCGGGCCTACGGGTCGATTTATTAACTGTTGGCCTTCGGGTCGATTTATTAACTGTTGGCCTTCGGGTCGGGCCTACGGGTCGATTTATTAACTGTTGGCCTTCGGGTCAGGCCTACGGTCGATTTATCAAACTGTTGGCCTTCGGGTCGGGCCTACGGGTCATTATAATCACTTGTGACCTTCGGGTTGGGCCTACGGGTCGATTTATCAAACTGTTGACCTTCGGATCGGGCCTACGGGTCGTTTTATCAATTGTGGCCTTCGGGTCGAGCCTATGGGTCGTTATATTTAATCGTGGGCCTTCGGGTCGGTATAATTGCACACGAATTGCATTGATGTGGATGCCTAACCTGCAGGGATGTGAAATAGTTTATTGGGCTGTGAGTTCGGAGTGAAAATTTATGTTGATTTACTGGTTCGTTATTCGATGTGTTTTATTTACCCTCTGGAGGTGCACATTAGCCTAGTTTAGGATTAGTGGTTTGTACTTGCTGAGTTTTCTCAAGGTTGTGATAAAACCGACATTTCAGATCCCCGGCCATGAATTTTGAGGCTGAGCCCGAGATAGAGTTTGAGGCTATGAGTTTAGAGGAGGAGCCAGAGCAGTCCGAGGGTTCTTCCGAGACGTCTGGATTTGACCCCGACTGGATACCCTAAGGCAGACCTCAGTTTTATGAGTGAGGGTCGATACTTTTTGGCTGTAGCCCTTTGGTTGTTAGTCCGATCCCCCTAGGCTACCGATCCCTTTTTGTATGAGTGGCCATTTTGTTGTATCTCTGGTTTTTAAATGAATATTGTATATAAGTGTTATAATGAACGTATATGTTATTTTTTTATCGTTTGTTAATGGTTAGTCATTGCTATTCATGGTTGCTTTTAAATTGTCTGGGTGTATATATCTATTATATATACGTCGTTTCCGCATATGGCGTATTTTCTCTTATTTGGGTTTTCGGGTCGGTGACGTAATCTGGGAGCGTCGCACCTTATTTCGACCTATACGCGGATGTTCATGCTTTGTGGGATACGGGGCGTGACACTAGCCGATGTCTAGCGACCTCGGGCAAGGCTCGAGGTCGCCGGATCTAGCGAGGCCCAAGTTGCTCGAGGTCGCCGAAGAAGAAGAAGAATCCACGATTCCCCTCTCTCTCTCTCTCTCTCTCTCTCTCTCTCTCTCTCTCTCTCTCTCTCTCTCTCTCTCTCTCTCTCTCTCTCCCCCCCCCCCCACGAACAGCAACACCAGAAAACAAACGAATCAAAGCATCAGCAGATCCGGCGACCTCGAGCCTCGCCCGAGGTCGCCGGAGCCTCGCCGATGTCTGGCGAGGTTGGAGCTCGCCGACCTCAGGCGAGCTCGGCCTCGCTGGATCTGCCGACCTGGGCGAGGCTCGAGACTCGTCCAACGTCGCCAGACGGCGGCGAGGCTGAGGTCGCTTGAGGCCGGCGAGCTCGGGCCTCGCCACTGGCCGGTCGCCGGCCACAACGTTGAGGAAAGAGAAGAACGAAAAAAATGAAAAAAAAATAGTGAAGAAGAAGAAGAAGCAGCTCCGGAAAAATGACTTTCGGGATTTGAGAAGCGGAAGTCATTTTTCACAGACTTAGGCTATTTTGTGAGGGGGGTAAGGAAAATATTTTCCCACGGAAAACGTTTTCCGCCCCCCGAACACTGAAAAATATTTTCCGGAAGAATATTTTCCGCCAAACGAACGAAGCCTAAGAGTTCATCTTTTTGCATCAATTTTTGAATATTTATTCAATATCAAAAAGCTACCTCTTACTCTTTTCTTCATTTGTGAATTTCAAAAGCAAATTTAAATATTTAACCTACCATAATTCATTCATTTGAAAAGGACTATAATTTGGTGTGAAACACCAAATTCTTTTAGGGTTAATGCCACAAAAAATCCAAACTGGTATATTTATGATAAATTTACCCAAAGCTAATTTTTTTTACCATAAAAAATTCCAAACTAATACACTTATGATAATTTTACCCTCTGATGGATGACTCGTGGCAGATGACAAGTGCACTAGTTTCGTGTTTTATCCTCCGTTTGTCACAAGTTTTATTAGTTTGTGATTTTTCGTGATATTAATTCAATTTAACGGAAACTAATGGATGGTCAATTTAGTTTGGGATTTTTTGTGGTTAAAAAATTAATTTTTGATAAATTTATCACAGGTATACCAGTTTGAAGTTTTTAGCAGGTTGAGGTAAATTTGTCATAGGCGTACTAATTTAGAATTTTTCGTTATATTAACCCTTCTTTTAAATATTATTATTATACTACGACAATGGATGAAATGTCCATTTCGTTTGAGTTCTAGCATTTTTCTCATTCATTTATTTCTCAAATATTGCTAATGACGCCTACGTGGATATGCAAAACCAATTCCTTTTCAAGTTTTTTTTTCTCCCGCATTTTTCCGGAACAATCAATTTATGCGGATTCATAATACCAGTTACGTAACTAACGATTTGCATCCTCAAGGCCTCAGCTTTCCATTGAATATATACTTAGAGAGTTACGCTAATATGATTTATTAGAGATGTTTAGGCAATAATAATATTTTCAGCTTATTATTGTTTGAAGTTGATTAAATAATAACTCTCATTAATAATTTTTAAGTTTTATGTCCAAAACCTTATAACTAGTACTTACAAAAACCACTCGCGACACCTGCGCGTGAGTTGCTCGCTCGCTTCGCCCAGACGCTCTAGTCTCCAGCTCGAACCCTAGAATTCAATCTCATCCCAAAGGACTGAGCTTCAATTGCATCCTCGATTTCCACTGCAATTTCCTCTCTCTCCGAAAATGGGAATCAAGGCAGTTCAGCCTCCGTCGTCTTCTTCAATCCCATCATTTCCACATGTGAAATTGAATCGCCCCCGTTGATTTCGGTAGGGGCTGACGAAGCTACTGGCGGACAACGCACCGAAGGCGATAAAGGAGCGGAAGCTGGATAGCTACTCGGGCCGGAGGATCGCCGTGGATGCCAGCATGAGCATCTATCAGTTCCTCGTTAAGTGCTTTGCTCTTTATGGATCGATGCCTGTGATTGATTGCGCGTTTCGGTGTCGGTTGGGATTTTGGATTTTGAGTGTTGGTGGTTGTTTTTGGGTCGTTGATTGGTGGATCGGGTTGTGGTTGGGAGGAAGGGGACTCAGATGCTCACCAATGAGGCCGGTGAAGTCACCAGGTACTACTACTGGCATCGCAATACTTCGTGGGAATGAAAATCCGCTTTGCTCGAGTTTCTGTTTTGATGCTTCAGATGTTATTGCTTGGACTCGGGTTTCATGTGTATGAGATCGATGCGTGTCGCGTTATTTTGTACTTGCGATGTGGTCTTTTTGATTGGAAAGTGATGATGCTTTGTGATTTGTCTTCTCGTGTAGTCATCTGCAAGGCGTGCATTACCGGACGATTAGGCTGTTGGATGCGGGGATATAGCCAGTGTAAACCTTTTTCATTACCTCCTCTGTTTTCATTGGGATTAAAATGCTGGAAGAATGAAGCTCCTGCTTCTCTAAATTATGCTTTACTGTTTGTTACGATAGCTACGAATTTGATGGTAAACCTCCAGATTTGAAGAAGCAAGAGCTTGCACAGCGGTACTTTATTATTATGTAGCCTTTTCTTTTCTTGTTTTTGGAATTATCTATGAACATGTTTGCTTATGTAAAATGAGTCTCTGAGCAGTTTTTCAAAGAGGGCAGATGCCTCTGAGGAGTTGGCAGTAGCCATTGCGGTATAAGCATCTCTCTCTCTCTCCCTCTCTCGCGCACACACATAAGCACGCAGAAACACAGAGTACAAAAGAACTCTGTAATTATTGCCTGCAGTCTCAGAACAAGGAAGACATAGAGAAATTCAGTAAAAGAACTGTGAAGGTTTGTCTTTGTTTTGATTACTTCCTTACAGTGCAATAGTTTAGTTCTATTCGATGAGAAGTTTGATGTTGTCTCTGTTTTCCAGAAAAAAAAGACCTATCTATGTAGC
The DNA here is from genome assembly GCA_031216235.1 of Syzygium jambos. Classification (NCBI taxonomy): domain Eukaryota; kingdom Viridiplantae; phylum Streptophyta; class Magnoliopsida; order Myrtales; family Myrtaceae; genus Syzygium; species Syzygium jambos. The sequence goes on along the minus strand of CM062221.1, from coordinate 21,244,932 downwards.
TAACCGAATATGTCTGCATTTGTGATACATGGGCTTTGATACCATTGCAGGTGACACAACAGCACAATGAAGGCTGCAAAAGACTATTGAGACTTATGGGTGTCCCAGTAGTTGAGGTTACTATTCTGTCTGAAAAGTTTTTTTTTTTTTTTTTTTTTTTATTTCTAACAAAAAGTTTAGATATCAAATTCAGTTTTTGTATGTTAGGCTCCTTCAGAAGCAGAGGCACGATGTGCTGCACTTTGCAAAGCTGGAAAGGCAAGTATCTTCCTGTTTGATCATCTTCTGATTTAGGATAGTTCATTGTTTTCCCATGATAACCAATCGTTTAACTCTATGTAAATTACCATCTTATTTCCATGGTTTAATTTCCTTGTTCACTGAACTTGTGCTTGTTCACTTGTCTAATGTCTTCTTCTGTGTAGTCACTTGTTTCCTCAAAAGAAGTTTTTATGGGATCCGCTGAACTTATGCTTGTTCACTTGTCTAATGTCTTCTTCTGCGTAGTCATTTACATTTGGTACGTTCTTTTCTAAATCATCTTTGTCCAAGGAATTTTCGCTGACTTTGAATTCCTATCATTGCTTAATTGTTGTGTGGTAAGCAGAATTCATCTATCAAGAATGGTGCTTTAGCTGTATTTTTTTGTCTTTCAGGTTTATGCAGTTGCTTCTGAAGATATGGATACCCTTACTTTTGGAGCTCCTAGATTTCTTCGTCATTTGATGGATCCCAGCTCAAGAAAAGTTCCGGTCATCGAACTTGAAATTTCCAAGGTACTTAGAAAAGTACATTCATTGCGATTGCTTAATTTTTTTTTTCTCACTTTCATGACTTTTAGATCTTGGAGGAGATGAATCTGGATATGGATCAATTCATTGACCTGTGCATTCTCTCTGGATGTGATTATTGTGAAAGCATTCGAGGTAGACGTGATATTATCGCAGTGCCTACTGTTAACTGTTTTATGCTATCGTATATCATTCTGCACTCTCATATGTTTTAGCTTGATGATTTCAGTGGCTTTACTTTGGAATGAATTTATCAGGTATTGGAGGGCTGATTGCTCTTAAGTTCATCCGTCAACATGGTTCCATAGAAAACATACTAGAGAACATAAACAAGCAAAGGTGCTTCTTATTTTCTTATCTTGTCCCCCGACTTGTAAGCAAAATAAGGCAGCGAAGTTTCTCTCTGTAATAGTCTTGGCTGCTGGATTCCTTGACTTAAAAGAATTATCTCTCATACTCAGCTGGCAAGCATATATTTGATCAACAATTTGAAACTGAGAGATCATTTGCCACCAGCAGATTTGGGCTGGCAATCAGTGCATCAACCATGCTACTTCATGTGCTGATTTACTATAATACTTTTATCTATTCCGATGTCTGCTTTGTCTGTTATTTCTCTCTCACTTGAACAAAATCATATCATTTCTCTATTCTTAAACCCAGATGTTTTTTTCATTACTTGGAAGTCTTTATTGAGTTCGGTTATCCTTCTTAAGGAAATGTTTGCTTGTTTTTGAATAGGTATCAGATACCAGATAATTGGCCCTATATCGAAGCTCACTTGCTTTTCAAGGAACTAATAGTTTCTACAGAAGAACAACATGAGATAAAATGGACTGCTCCAAATGGGGAGGTGGGCCGTTTTCATGTTGGGATTTACTTGCAACATTTCACTTTTTGAATTCTCAACTCGTTTCCTAACTGATTGTTCTTTCCCTTTCAAGGACTTAATTTCCTTTCTTGTGAATGAGAATGGGTTCAATATTGACAGATTTAAAGGATTCCATTTCTTCCATGTATTGTACATTTTACAATACGTGTATGTCACTTATGCAAATTGTATATTATTGTCATCCATGCAATTGGAAACCCCTGAGAATATTGCCAAAGCAGCAACTAACAAGAATTCCGGGCTGGTGGTGATAAGAAGAACAAATAGTTTAGTCAGCAAATAACAGATCATGGAACGGCAAAACTATCGACATCTATGTCAGGTATTTATGAGTTTCCCAACGGCGATTCTTCACAATTCTTGATTTCGATGTCTTTCTTAAATCTCCCTGCTTGGAATTGTGATACACGTGTCGTTATGTTTCTTGCTTTATTCAGGAGGTTTGCATGCAAATTACGGGTGGGAACTTGATGTCAGTTTGTAATCTCATGTAGTCTTTGCTGGATACTATCACATCATGGAAGGTTTCTGGGTCCTGACTGCTGATTTAACTGTCTTTCATGACTACTTGTTTATCTCGTTGGACTACTATCGTGTGTAAGTTTTTCTGCACTCATACATTTGATGGGTTGACTGGTAACTCCAAAGATGGAGATATGAAACTACACCATTTCGCTATCAAATAATTAGTAGATAAAACAATCGTTGTCAAATTAATTCCCTTAAAAAAGAATGAAACTCTCTTGGAGAAGTTATTTGATAAGGATCCGTCTTATAGGTGATGATCCTTCTGCACCAAGCAATCTCAAAGGCAGACAAAAACTTTATACGTTTCTGTGGGTACATTTTCAAGTTTCAAGCCCTCAACAAGAATAATTTCCTGCAGCTTTACCATAGTGTCAGTTTCTTGAGCCTAGACTTCATATGAAAATGCAACGATGTGAAATCCGGGCAAAATCACCATCACTAGTTTAGGTCTGAGATGGCAATTCAACAATGAAACATGGTAATTCTTAACTTTGATTGGGAAATTTGTCATAGTCAAATGAATTTCTTACCCGGCTTCTGAGAGAGATAAGATGGGATGGAATCAAATCATCATATGCAGCAGCAGACAGGTAATCAATTCATGAATCGAATTGCACAGACTCTGTCACGCAATATTGCATCTCAAACTCAGACATGTAATAATCTACAAGTTGCTGAACAAGAAAGAAAATAGATGATCATGTTGCACTATTTCTCAAGAGTTTGGTTTAGAAAGAAATGAACCTCCGTAGTGATCAAAAACCCGATAGCAACAAATGCTTGAGCATTTTCTTACACGTCTTTAGAGATCAACCAAATATCATGTGTTCATGTTGATAGTTATTAAAGCACCATATTGCGAGAAAATCAAATAAGATGAAAGTATGCATTTCTTGCCATGCCTAAGAAAAATAACATTTGCTTGTAGTATAACTGCAAGTAAAAATTGGTGGTAATTGAAAAGGTAGCTACTTAACAGAAAAATAAATCCTTACATAGTTTGTGGGTAATGATTTGGAAACATCATGAAGTAAACTATAAATCAGTCAGTCTTGGTAAAAGGTGAAGATAAGATGACAATGAAGCAAACCACCGTACACAAAAACAAATAGAAAAAAAGAAAAAGAAAAGAACTTTCTCACTAAGATTGCATCAGAAGAGTAAAGAGGGACGAATCATTGTATCTCTTTCAAGGGCCCCTAACATTTATTACTCATAACACAAGGAAGAACAATGCATCCCAAAACTACAATATTTCTTTATTTACAAAGTTTTACAGCATATTAAAAAAAACACATTCGGGTAATTCAAGAGATAAAAAACAGTTTGAAGATACGATCCCCGTCGGTGGTCTCTACAAACTAGATAATTATTAAAAAGGTTCTAAACCTATTGTCGTTATGAGAAGCAACCACTTTCAAGGTTAATGATGCAAGGAGAAAGGAAAGAAGAGATGAACTAAAAGGTATCCAGTCATGGGCAAATACTTTCTAGTTATGCCATTGGATTTCATTTACAGGTCTCATTCTTGAGATTGGAGATCCTCTATAGTAAAACTGCATTTGCATATACACCACCACATCATTCAATACTTATCCTGAATAAAGTTAACGAACTTATGAAATTGAAATTTCGTTATGTGCAGACTGAGTAAGCAGGAATCAATAATTTAGCTAAACTGAACTAGTAATATACGTACTCTAAAAAACTGATCAACAATGCAATTTATGACGTATGATTTATGAGATTGCTCAATTTTAATTATATGCTGCGGGGTAATTGACAGGTTTTCAGGAATTCGACTAACTTCGGAAGACTTGGTACGTTCAATGGGGCAGAAAGAACTTCAGCAATAGCCGCCTCCATATCTTTACCCCGTCAGATGGATCATCTGATACTGAATTAAGATCCCATGCTTCTTGCAGGGCTTCCAGGTACCGTGGCGTTTGCGTTCTTACTTGGTGTCCCTTCTTGCCACTAAGAATGTGATTAGGTACTAAAAGCGATGACTCCTTCGGCAACAAGGTCTAGGATATCAAACTGGAAGGGTGGAGGGAAGTTTAACAACTGAAACTGTTAATGGCATAGAAATCAATTCATGCAATGCATTTATTACATGACCAGAAAATCCTTTTGCAGCAAACAACGTACTTTGTAGCCCAAAATGGAAAGATTGTGGTTGAGAGCTCCCTTTGAGACTTTGAAGCTCTCTCCCATGCAAAACCGGTGTCTGTTCATCTCTGTACATTCCAAAGCTGTTTGACAGAGACGGCCAATTCTAAAGCCAATTTTGAAAGCAAAGTTAGAATCGAGTACGAGTTATTATTGCAAATGAGTGAATTAGAGAAATCACACCACTACTCTTACACAAAAGTCATCTTATGTACTCCATCTTCTGACTTTTTTTTTTCTATTATTCTTTTGAACCTGATACATAATTTTTCTTGCATAAGAAAAGAGGAATAGATTCCAATGGATCGTACCTGCCCGTTTTTTAGTCTGAGGAGGCCAGGCCATATTATCAAAGCTCTGAGACAGAACCTTATGGAGCCTTGAGACCTTTGAGACCATGGAAAACATAACTAAGATAAGAACACTAGCCACTCAAGGACCAAAATCCAAAACAACTCAACAACAGTTTTGTTAGCAAAATGGAGGCAATGTAGGAAGTAATTACTTTCCACTGCAGATGAAGTCATCGAGAGTGAGGACACTGCTGTTCCACACCACAAGTTTTGGCATTATTTGAGCGTGCCTTCAGCTTCATTTTGGTCTTTGTAAGCCTAATCCGCACCAGAAGACAAACAGTTTGGCTCCGCCTCCACGTCCTTGCAGTGCTCTTCATGGTCTCTCGTCCGTTCCAGGACGAAGTCATTGTTGGTCAAGTTCATGTGCCGAGCTTTGCAACATACTGCTCTCTATATACCTTATCTTCAAATGGCCTCTCAATCTTTGTCCAGAGAAGGGCCGTTTTTGTCATCAATATTTGTCGTTGGAACTCCTTGCCCAACAAACAAGTCCTGTTCAGACTTCCTCACATACACAACATCATAATTGCCGGACAATCCGAGAATGTGCGGATCTGCTGAACTTATAAAACATGCCCTCATGACATCAACAAAGCCTGAGAGGTGTCACCTAATACAAGAATATTCTAAATTCAAATTTGAGGTGTCACCCCCAAACTCTCCAGCATTAATAATCGTCAGCCTCTTTAAAGATTCCAAGTGGTTTAGACCTTCCACGCTTCTTAGCTTTGGACAGTTTCCTATTCTGAGTTTCGTTAGCTTTTTCAATTTCGATAGGTCCGACATCCTCTCCATGGAACTGCAATCCTCGACCCATAGGGAGCAAAGGGATCCCAGTTCTTCAAGGCCACTAATCTCAATTAACAACTTGCAATCTAGCAGAATTACGTCTTGCAGATTCTTCATGCGCGACAGATCAAATACTTCTGGGAGGAACTCACACCACAACATGGTTAAAGATCTCAATCTTTCCATTTCCAACTGAATCAATGCGTCCAATTTTCTAAATGTGCAGTTGTCAATACGGAGGACCTCCAACTTTGCATCAAATATACCAGAAAATTCCGACATGGAACAACCATAGAATGTCAAGATTGACAAATTTTTCAAATTGGAAAAATCAGGGGATTGTGTGGTCGCCAGATATTGAAGTTGTAACTTTCTTAAACTAGAAGGAAGCTGGGGGAGGAATTGCACATTTTTGCAGGACAATGTTAGTGTTTCCAACTGACATAGGGTACTGATGCTAGTGGGAAGAGCAGTGACAAGTGTTTTGAGCTGAGATATGGTACCAAATCTAATGGGAAGAGCAGGAGCTCTTGTTAGCTCATCTCGTCTCGAGCCTCCGAAGGATTCCCATCCACAATTGGGCACCCATCTCAGGCAAGTCAAACTTTGGGGAAGCTCCGGCAACTGTTTAAGCACAGGACATGGTTCTAGATTAAGTATTTGGAAATTAGAGAGGCAACTCATTGTCGTGGGTAATCCGGAAATACCTGTGAATGACAAGTCTAGTATCCTCAAACTGGACAATCTCTCAATTTCTTTTGAGATGTCACCGGTCAAGTTGAAACATTGACTAGCGTCTAACTCTTCAAGCTTCTCTAGCAGCCCAATCGCACCTGGTAATTTTGTTATCCCACTTACATTCCTCATCCTAAATACTTTCAGTTGCTTTAGATTGCCGATTGAATCAGGTAGGCAACCAATACTTGTTGATGACAAATCCAACTCAACTAATGATTGTAATTCCCCAATTGAGTTTGGAAGTTCCTTTATCATCACGCACTCAGATAAATCCAACCGCGTAATTTTCACCAACCCTCCAATCGAGTATGGCAGTCTTCTAATCTGACGATTTGGTACATCAAAGGTCAACAATGACTGCAAATTACCAAATGTCTTCGGAAGTTTATATAGCGTATTAGGCATGCCAATCTTTGTCAAAGCTCGTAGACATCCTATTTCTTCGGGCAACACTCGAAGAGACTGACATCCCTCCAAGTTCAAAGCAATTAAGAGTTTTAATTTACCAATGGATGGGTCAATTTTAGTTAAGTTGCGACAGCTTTTAACAATCAATCTCTCCAAGGACACCCATGTAGATAAATCAGGTGTTTTCCTTAACTCGATGCAGTAGCTGAGATCTAGTACTTTTACTTTACTTGCCTGCAAAAAAATTTGATAAAATATATATTAAAAAATGACCTGTAGGAAAAAAATGACAAAAGAAATGATATGCATATGCAAGGAGGGGGACTTGTATCATACTCTGATTTGGTTCCAGCCAACCCATTCCTCCGAAATATTGCTCCGTGAAAGGTCAAGAACGACTAAATTAGTCAAATGAAAGTTTGTTGTCTCAAACTTGGAAGGCCACCATCGCCAAGAAAGCCATCTTAAATTAGAGAGGAGATCTTTGAAGTCTCCTACAAGGGACCCCTCCCCCCCTTGAATGAACCTTAAGTTTGGTAAATCAGCAATTTCATCATGCTTTAGAATAATAAGTCCACGTAAGAATCCACGAAATCCCAGTGACAGTGCTTCTATTTTCCTACTTCCCTAACAATGGAAACACAAAGAAGTCGACATGTGAAGGTCAAAATCAAACAATTGCAAGCTCTAATTGCGACAATTCACAGGAAACCTTTTTATACCTCTTTCCGCTTCAGAATGCTTAGCGTTTCCTCATGATTCCACACTCTACTACGGCCACAGGGATCATTGCAATTCTCTTGACGGACGATTTCCCTTCCGAGGTCCCGTACTTGGTCATGCATCCAGAAAGTATTGTCATCTTTGATTTTTATGAAGGACATGAAAGTGAGAACATCAAGGGCATTGTGTGGGCAATATCCACAGGCATTCCACATGTAGATAGGGTATGTTTTGTCCTGATTAACAAAGAAACAAGCTATATCGAGAAATACTTGTCTTTGGGCATGATCTAACCTTTCGTAAGTTATCAATAATTTTTTTTGGACTCCAGCAGAAGGAGCTTCTTTTAGCTTCTTCAATGTGTCTTCCCATAACGTTTCAGCTTTACCATTAAGGGATGAACCTGTAATCTCAAGAGCTAAAGGAAGGTTTCCCAAAATATGGACAATTTTTTCGGAAATGGAGGCACAATGATCTGGTGGAGAGTCTCTTCTGAAGGCATGTCTACTGAAAAGCTTAAGAGCATGACCAAATTCCATTTCCTGTACATCGTAAGTCAAAACGTTTGCAGACTCTTTTACAGGACCTTCACCTATTACTTCTCCCTCAATCATTAGGACACTTTGGTCCCTAGTGGTTATGATAATCCTACTACCAAAACCGAACCAACTACCTTTTGCTGCTAGACCTTTCAGGTGCTCTTTCTCATCCACATCATCAAGAACAATTAGAACTTTTTTATGTCCAAGTACTCCTTTGTTAAGCATCTTGATCCCATCATTCACGTGATAAATTTGGTCTGTAGAATAATAACCAACGAGCTTGGAGAACAGTTGTTTTTGCAAATTTAGCAGACCATTATTACCTTTTGATGATTCCCGAACATCTGCAAGGAAACAACATCGGTCAAAGCTAGAAGATAGTGTGTTGAAGATGACCTTAGCAAGGGTTGTTTTGCCAACACCGCCCATTCCATGGATTCCAAGAAATCGTATACTATCATATCCCACATCCAACATTTTGATTATCGTTTGTACACGATCATCAACTCCGACTAGATGTTCAGTCACATTTTCATGTGCAACCTTCAGCTTCACTGAAACGGTTCGAATTACCGAACGTATAAGATCTGCTTGGCTGCCATAAGGAAACAACCATGTTAGGGATAACTTTTATATTGTAAAACTACTCCCAAAGTGACTAAATTGCCCTCACATGTTGAGGAAATTATGCAAAGAAAAAAATGTAGACACCAAAGCCATTCTGATTTTAAGCAATCTCTCTCCGCTCCCCAACTTCAATCACCATCACAGTCGGCCCCTGCCACTGCCATGCCGCCGTTGATGTCGCTTGCCTCCCTGCACGGTCACCATCGCATTCCAGTGCCATTCCAGTCGCGCCCCGTCGACCCGCCATCTCGGCCTTGCCTCAATTCTCCACGTGATGTGGGTCATGGCCTTGCGACTGCCGGGTGGCATCATTGGCCTTGGGCAACACCAGATTTGGGGTAGCCCACGGTCAGTGACGCCGGATATGGACTCGGCAGCATCAGGCCCGACGCCCAGATCATGGATCCTGGATCCGACTTGCCACAGTGAGTGAGACAGAGAAAGTGTGGGGGCCGAATGGCTCAGAGGCTTCTGGCAGCTTGCTGTTGGGCTGGCGACAAAGAAGTGACAGCAACTTATGGACAAGCTGCTGCGGTGGCTGGCCGGCAGCTTGGTGGAGCTGCTCGGAGATCTATTACTGTTCGTGACTATCATATCAGAGACGGAGAGTGAGAGGAGAGTGAGAGGAGAGTGAGAATCAGGATGAGTAGGGTGCGCTACCACCGCAATGGAGCCATGGTGCCATTGACGAGGACTATTGCAGCGATACCGCCGCTAGCGGCGGCTATTGGCCACTACCAGTGAGAATTCCGTTCTCGCAGCTATAGTGGCCGATAGCAGTAGTGGTAGTGGCCACCGACGGCTATTTAAACTACATAGAATCGTCCAGATGAATAAACTATATTTTCACCTGGAAAACAAAATCTACTGATGAAAATTGAAAAGTTTAAGTTTAAGACTCTTACCCCTCATCTTTCTTCCGGTTCCATCCCTTTATCTTGCCCACCTCAATGAGAGCCTTTTTCCATGATTCTACTTCAGTGCACAACGTCTTCTTGCGCTTTGAAAAAGTTTGTCTGTACAAATTTGTTTTGAGCTTGACATCTTCAGGTTCTACGTCCAAGAAAATCGGCAGAATCTCTTTGTTCCCATTCAATTTCGAGGTGCACTCAACCATATATGCAAGCTCTCGAAGGCACCAGTGACTCGAAGCATAATTCTCAGAGAATATAGGAATGTAGATCTTGGAGTTCTCAATTGCTTGTAGAAGTTCACGACCAATTTCCTTACCGACATGGAGGGATTCATTGTCCCTAAAGACGATGATCCCAGCGTCAACCATGCCATGGTAAAGACAATCGGTGAATCCATAACGGGTGTCTGCTCCTCGAAAACTCAGAAAAACCTCATATGAAGGTCCAGACGATGCTTGTGAATTCGTCCCTTTCTCCATTGTAGGATCTCTAGGCACCAAAGATATCAAATCCTTTCTATCTCTCAGGGAAGTTTGCTTTGTGTGCTTGGATCTGAGCGAGGGCTGTCAATATGATAAGCTTTCTCAATCTCTAGCATAATGGTGTAGGGGAAAACTTTGCAAGAGTCATCTGAGAAGTTTCCGAGAAGTTTCCTAAAAGTTTCCGTGGATCAATCAATGGGTTGTCATCCTAGAAGTTTCCGGGTCCCATTCATTTAATAACAAAATTAAAATTAAAATTATCATATATGTGTCATAATATTAACATCACTTTATGAAGTGCCGGGGTTACCAATAAAAACAGTTAAATAGTATAAGAGACCGAAAACAATCATTCACATTATTACTTAGTTATAGAATAACGTGACAAACTTCGAATGCTTGCCCTACCTTTTCAAATAATACTTTATAGTATATAGAGCTAGATCCCAAACAAATATGATGATCTTTTATATGGATCTAAATCCCAAACAAATATGCAAAGATGTATGATATCACAAATTTAAACATAATCATATAAAAGACGATGAAAATGTTATGAATATATGGAGATTCGACAAATCGAGGCACGTATCAACCAAAATTACACAAAATCAACTCAAATTTATCTAGTGTCCCATTCAAAATGAAACCAACTTGAGTTTAGAAATCAAGCTGTGAAACAGCCTAGATAATCAGATTTAGTAACGGAATAAATGTAGAGTGCTATGAACAATATGTTTTTGATTTGCAAAATTCTCAGTACAAACTATTTTATTAATTATGATCTAATTATGAGCACCTTAATATATTTTTTCCAAATTTTAAAATTGCCACTCTCTTATCTTAAATTTTAAATTAAAATTTCAAAAGAATCTAATGAGAGGAGGCGATGAATTATCAAATTGGCTAATTGTCCGGAAAGTACACGAGTCCCAAATCAAAGTCTTCTACTTTCTTGCTTGCTTCATTGCATTTTCCTACTCTTTTCTCCGACTAAAGAAGGGGAAAAGGCAAAAGCGTACAAAACCTACTCGATTGAAAGAAAGAAAGAAAGAGACTCTCGTGTGGGAAAGTAAGTCAAAAGTCTTCCACCATCTCACTTGCTTAATTGCAAAGAAAGTGATACGGCAAAAGCTGACATAACCTACTCAAAAGAAAAGGGAACATGCAAGGAAGACTCCGGCGATTGAAAGCAAGTCAAAGACTTTGACTGTCAAAGCCTTCCATCATCTTGTTTGCTTAGCTATATTGCGAGACGAGAGACCATTATTTATCTTGAAAACATTGTATAAAATTAATTTATTAGTGATGCGATAGAGAAAATTAATCACAATATAGTAATTGTACTAAAACTTGTGTTTTACGTGGGACTCGGTATGTTCGACAATGCTGCGTTAAGTCAGTATACATCAGGCTCCTCAATTTGTCTATTGACTCTAAATAGGTAATATGAATCTGATAGCATATGTGGTAATATTATTGTTTTATAATTATATTTTTTCTATAAATCAAACACAATGAGCTAGCCAACACAAGCCACTGTCCATAAATGTGAACCCGCAAGTATATTATGCATGTAATCCTAACATTAGTCTCATCAAGGGTTGGAGGAGAGTTGAAATTGATACGTGGAAGCCATTTGCTACTTGGAATATACATCAACATAGCCAAGATCCATTTTCTTCTCCCGTGCTTCCTCTGAGGATCGAACTTGTAATTATAAGATGGAAACCACACAAATCAAAGGCACCTTGGTGCTCTCCAAGTGTATATTCTAGAGCAATATTAAGATAAATGGAATATCTATGGTACATTGGCTCTTTGATTCTTCCTTCTTTCATCCATTGACTGAGATGAGACATCAATGGCCCAAAATGGAACAAATTCATTCCCACCTATCTTCTTAGTACCACCAAAACTTAAGCTTCTGAAACGGGGTTAAAAATCATGGGCTCTACTGTGCAATAAACAAAAGCAAACCATCAAGCACATGAAGAGAGAAAAAGGACATCACAAGTGTTATAACTTTCATATAGCGCTCAGTTAAGTGCCATAACTTTTTTTTGATCACTTGAGTACCATAACTTTCGTACAGTGCTCACTTAAATCTCATGTAACTTTTGAATCGATCACTTAAGTGCCATAATATTTAAAAAACTTTCAACACAAGTGCCACGCCACATTGGATTTTCGACACTGGGTAAACGTTCTTTAAAAGTTATGACACTCAAGTACACATTTTTTAGAAATCATAGCACTCAAGTTATCAAAAAGAAAAAGTTATGACACTAAAGTAAATGCCGTACGAAAGTTATGGCACTTGTGGCATCATTATCCCTATGAAGAGCATAAAGAGGATTGTTTATTTTCACCGGCCAAAAGATTGCAAGGTCAACAACAAATGCACGAAAAAATTCCATAAGAAAACATACAGTACCATTCATTAATTACAAGCATATAACATCCTCAAAACAACATGAGTGCCATTAACACAAAAGGGTGAAAGATTGATTTCAGTACAAAGTGTAGTCATATGTCATCATTATAACATTTTACATAAAAATAAAGATTTCACCTGGCAAAATTTGCCACATATATTACGTTGAGTGTGGCATCATCAAATTGGAGAATTTCAAGCTAACGAAGAAATTCAAAGGATAACACTACCTTCATCCACTAATCATTCATGAGAGATAGAGACAACTGATCTTATGAGTTAGTAGTAACATTTCAGCATTCATTATTCACATGAAGAACACTAAGAATTATAATGAAACGAGTGAAAGAAGTGTATCATGATATACTCTTAAGCCAGTCATCATATATGTCAAACAGAACCATTGAAGGCTATGTTGCCTTCAAACGCACTTTGAACAGTATCTTCAAGCACACTTTGAACGGTAGTTGCAGCTCATTTCCTTTAAGAACAATATTGAGGAAACCAAACAAGTGAACATCCAAAGGATCAAGCATCAATTGCGACAATACATCCAGCGACCCGGTCGCCTGATTTGGACAAATCAGGTGTCATTGGAAAGCTCTTACAATGCACAACCCAATTGTACCCTTTGATCATAATCTTAACAAGGTTGACTTTCGATCAAAATCTAGTCGAACCTCGGTAAAAAATAAAGTGTTTGCAGGCTGGTCAACAATCTTCAACGAAGTAATATATTCGATTCATGTGGAATATGTGTTTGGATTGAGGGAAGTGAAGGGAAATGGGTAGAAATAATAACCTAGGTATTTTTTCCCTTATTTGGCCATCTAAATTGGAGAGGAAGTGGATGGAAATGATTTTAAACAGAGGAGACATACTACCCTTAAGCAGGCGTATTTTTATTTTTTTCCAAACGTGAAGAAAATAGAAAGAAATGTAAATGCCTCCACCGCCCCTTGCCCCTTCCCCCCCCCCCCCCACACATTTTTTTTTTGCAAGATTGCCCTTTGTTTCTTTTTAAGTGTTAATTAAACAAGAGATAACCAACTTCGTTCACGAAACTTCCCTACATATCATTAACACTCAACATGCATCTAAACACATGAGCGATCTTTTTGGTGCTAATTGGCATACTTTAGTATACATATATATATGTATACATATGTATATCATGAATTTCTTTGTAGATTTTCCATCTTTGTCAATCCGGTGGTTCAACCGGTTGACTCACAAACCGTAACCTAAACCAGTTTTTTGATAGGTTCGCATTTGGAAAAATTGCTTGACACGATTACAAAACCCGATTATGATACATGAGCATAAATTTCCAGCTCTAATAGCGATGATGTTGTGATGATGTGGATGTGTGAGTGGCACTAATGATTTGGTAGTTCATTGATGCTGAGATCATATTCTGGAGCATAGAGCAAGGCCCAATAGTGGCACGAAGCAAAAGAAGACTAGTAACACATGACTAGGTGAAGTCAGTGGTTTCCAGTGTTCAACTCGGAGAACAATTACTTGTCTGATGAAGGAAAAGATTGGGACGAGTTGTCTCGTCCCGACACATGAGGTTTTTGTCCATGGTGGAGTTGAGTCGCAGTTGGCGTTGACTCAACAACGTGATTCTAGGGTTCAAAGTCTTTCGGAGTGGATCGTGGCGGAGACTATCTAAGTGGTTGGTGGTGAGTTTCGATTGAAGGGTTATGTTAGCGAGAGACAAATGAACTAAAGGCCTTATGTAAATGTGGAATGCAATATACAAGTAATTGCGATCATTTATAGAGAACCTAAACTAATATAGAGTAGATATATGATATCATGATTCTAGACATAATCTGACCATATATAACATACACGCGATATTTTGGAAAGATTTGGTAATTTGTGAATGATGTGCATTACAAATATATCTAACAAGTTGTAACGTTCTTTCATAAATTAATGCTTTTAATCCGATATTACTGTTTAAAGGTCATAGTCCAAAGGACATAAAATAGATATTAGGTGTTAATTTGAAGGGAGGTTTTCGGCTAGTAATTTTGTCAGATATACGGATGTCTCTTTACTTTAACTTTAGGTTTTTTCTCTTTTTCGACTTTTTAGAGTTTGAAATCAGGTCTTGATTTAACGTCAAACATCTCAAATTTTTAAAACTAGGATAGGGAAATTCAAAGATGGCGTTTTAATTTGGTTTATAGCAAGAAAAATTGATTGTAAATATCTTTGGTTGTTTTTTTTTTGGTAAGGTATCTTTGGTTGTTGTGCGTGTGAAAATGAGAAAACGCGGTCTTCATCTTCTGCAGTATTGCTAGGTACTTGGATTTGATGGTTGAATGTGGAAACAAAGAAAAGTCGAATAAACAATGGCACGCGATTATGAAATTGTCACGGAAATTCTTGTCCATTTCTCACATTTGAAAGATAGGACAAAAAGTAGGTGGTGATTTACGAGCAGATGCTAATTCTAGAAATGACAGTCAGATGCCAAGCGATTCTTGTCCATTAAATGCGCGAGTATTCTTGAGACCAGTTGGAAAGTAAGTTTCCTTCGAAAAAGGTGACCACTTGCAAAGTCCGCAATGCTGGTCACCTTTACACCCACCTTTTCTTAAGATATAATGGTTTTTTCTCACTCATTCAACTTCAAAAACAGTGCTAAACTTTAACTGTGAGGAGTAAAATTCTTGGAAATTACGGTGCAAAGGAAAAGTGAACTTTGAGGGAATCCAGCTGCCAAGAAAGTGAATTAAATGAACTTACGGTGAAATTGCATCTTTTGGTCTCTGTCGCTTCCTCTCGCATTTCTCAACAGTTCTTTTTCTCCCTTTTCTTTTGCCGGCCACTCTCCTTTTTTGTTCTTCTTTTTATCAATTTTTTCTCTCTTTTGCTGACCATAGGTCCCTCTCTCTCTCTCTCTCTCTCTCTCTCTAATTCTCGCCCCACTTGGCCGAGAATCCTCTGCTTTTTCATGCCTAGATTTTCTTGTTTCCTTTTGACCGTGAATTCCGGTCCCTGAATGCCGAGATTCCTCCCTTCGTCAAGATGGAAACTGCACGCCTCTTTCCTTCTTCGATTCTCCTTCGCCCTTTCTTCCAATTTCGACGCGCACAGCTGAACATGACCTTCCTCCCATCTTATGTGTTCAGACTGTCCTGAATGGCCGCGCCTCCTTTCCCTTCAATAGGCCGAGTTATGATTAGCTTAGGGCCGGGCTCGCACAAGGCTCGGTCTGGGAACCTCGAGTGAGTTCGGGACTCATTTTGCATATCGGGCTATCTATCGGGCCAATCCTAAAGAAACCCATAGCCGGATCCATGCTTTGTTCGGTGCTAATGCTCTGTGCCCAATGCGAAGAAATACAGTAACAATTGCAAATGCAAGAGTATGCAAGATCGATATTTTTGTTTAGGATCAAACTCTATCGAATTCGATCTTAGTTTTCTTATTAAATGAAGGAGAAGACTTCGGATTAAAATTTAGGCATCAAATGGCAGAAACTAATTTAGTAGTAGCATAGCATATCCAACACTCACACCACCAGATGCAATATGTCCATCCACGACATAAAAATCTTACATACTCTCGCCAATAAGATTACAGACATAAGTTGATGTATATAGAGTCTAGAGAAATTACTTTGAACATTGAGATTTACTAACAATAGATGGGCAGAAACGTTACTTTTTCATATTCCATAATTATTTATCGCATAGAAAAATTACTAATTACTAATAGGTAGATACTTTTTCGGTAATAAAGGAGTTACTAATCATGCTAATTTTGTATAATTACTTTATTGCTTTTTTATACCAAAAAATAACTTGGATGAAAGCATAGTGGTGTATGGACCAGTATACTGTTCCTCTAGATAACTGTCCAAAGCTTCACCCTCGGAACTGAAAATGTGAGCTACAAAATATAACCATCGTTTCTCACATATTAGAAGTGTGAGGAATCAGATCAACATTAGTAGCTAAAGCTCGGAGAAAGTAAAGAACAACCAATTGTCCTTAACAAGCAGAAGACGAGAAAGTGATATTACACGGATGTTGTCCCTCTAATAACTAAAATGAAGATGATATTGAACATTTTTAAAATAGTTTAGGAACATGATCAATTAAAAGATAAGGAATCACAGCATACACTAGACAACTTTAGTGATTTAATTGAATCAATTGTTTGATTAGATAGGACATGGACGACACATTAACACAAAAGTTCGAGGACCAGAGGTTTCATTTAAAGATAAATCTCGAGACCAACTTTACTTGTTTTTGTATAAAATGTGGAAAGTAAATTTCATCGTGCTCGTTGAATCTATATGTACTAAAATGATTGGATGGTGAATAGTGAAATGATGATGTGGCATGATTGAGAATTTAGTTCGATTAAGTTAGTCAACATTGTTAAGTAGTAAAAATTCATTTTTTGTATCAATTTTCTATAGTTATTCAATATTAAAAAGGCAACTTCTCACTCATTTCTTCGTTTGTGAATTTCGAAAGTAAATCTAAATATTTAGCCTTGAAAGTTCATTGTGAAAAAATCAATACTCACCCCCATAATTCATTCATTTGAAAAGGGACTATAATTTGGTATGCAAGACCAAATTCTTTTAGATTATTATTATTTTACTATGACGATTGATGAAATGTTCATTTTGCTTGAGTTCTAACGTTTGTTTCACTAATAATACCACACCACCATTTCCTGATTTGTAGTGTTCACAGTTAGTGCATGCACACGTCTTAAAATTTATTCATTGATTTCTCAAGTATTACTAATGACATCGAGTCGACGAAGATATGCAAGACCAATTTCCTTTCGAGGTTTTTTCTCCTACATTTTTCGGAATAGTTAATTCATGTGAATTCATAATAACAATCACTAATATGATGTATTAGAGATGTTTACGCAATAATAATAATTTTCACGTTTATTATTATTGTTTCGAAGGTGATTGAAAATCATGTAAAATGCTAATAGTAACTCTCAAGAGATGGTTGTTTTGACACATTAAAGAAAGCTTAGGAAAGTGAGTTGTGTTTATTCTTCCGGAGGGATCTTTCCCCAGAGCTTTATTGCTTGAAACATCAAGAGCTTCCAATTCATTGATAAGGGAGACAAGCCCTCATTGATAAGGGAGACAAGCCCGCGATGAAAACCTACTCAAAAGAAGAGGGACAAAAGAAAAGACTGTCGAAGTCCAAAGTCTTCCGCAATCTAGCATTGCGGGATGATGGACCCTTATTTACCGAGAAAATGTCGTATAGACTTATTATAAGTGACGCGACTAGATAAAATCAATCACAATTATGCTAAAACTTGTGTTTAACAGTGGGACTCGGTATGATATTCGCACAATTCATGTAATCTAGATGTCCAACGATATTACGTAAATTTTGTATACATCAAACTCAAAGTGAACTTTGAGGGAATGTAGACGCAACGAAAGTAAATTAAACAAACTTACGGTGAAATTGCATCTTTTGGTCTCTATCGCTTCCTCTCGCATGCCCTGACAGCTCTCTCTCTCTCTTTTCCATATTTTCTTTTTACATGCTCCTCGACAATCTGCCTCCTCTGTTCTTCTTTTTCTCCCTTTTTTTCTGCTGAGCACTTCCCTTTTTTTCTCTTCTTTTTATTAAAGTCTTCTCTCTTTTGCCGACCATAACCTACTCTTTGTATTTCTCTTTCTTGGCCGTGGAGAAAAGCTCCGTCCTTTTCATTTTCGAGCTCTCTTTGGCGATGATTATATGCTGAGAATCCTCTGCTTTTTCTGTGCCCAGATTTTCTTGTTTTCTTTTGGCCGTGAATTCCGGTCCCTAAATGCCGAGATTGCTCCCTTTGTCAAGATGGAAACTGCACGCTCCTTTCCCTCTTTGATTCTCCTTTGCCTTTTCTTCCAAGTGCAGCTGAACAAGAGCTTCCTTCCATCTTATGTGTCCAGATTGGGATTGGCTTGGAAAATGGGTGTTGGCTAATTGGAATTTCCCTCATTCCTTTCCCTTCCCTTCAATAGGCCGAGTTTGATTAGCTTAGGGCTGGGCTCGCGTGGGCTCAGTTTTGGAACCTCAAGTGAGTTCAGGACTCATTTTGCCTAGTAAGCCATCTATTGGGCCAATCCCAAAGAAACCCGTAGCCGGATCCATGCTTTGTCCGAGGCGAATGCTTTGTGTGCAAAATTTAAATGTCCCTAACATCTAAATGCAAAGAAATAGAGTAACAATTTCAAATGCAAGACTATGCAAGATTGATATTTTTGTTTAAGGTCAAACTCTATCGAATTCGATCCTAGTTTTCTCCTTAATGAACGGGAAGTCTTTGCATGAAAAATTAGATGTCAAGATTCAGATCAAAATTAGTAGCTAAAGCTTGGAGAAAAGTAAAGAACAACCAATTGTTCTTAACAAGCGAAAGACGAGAAAGTGACATTACACAGATTCCATCCTTGCAATAACTAAAATGAAGATGATATTGAACATTTTAAAATAGTTTAGGAACGTAATCAATTAAAAGATAAGGAATCACGGCGTACATTAGACAAATTTAGGGATTTAATTGAATCAATTGTTCAATTAGATATGACATGGACGATGCATTTATACAGAAGCTCAAGGACCAGAGGTTTCATTAAAAGATAAATCTCGAGACCAACTTTACTTGTTTTCATATAAAATGTGGAGAGTAAATTTCATTGTACTCGTTGAATCTATATGTACTAAAATGATTGGATGGTGAATAGTGAAATGATGATATGGCATGATTGGGAATTTAGTTCGATTAAGTTAGTCAGCACTGTTAGGTAGTAAAAATTCATTTTTTTGTATCAATTTTCTATAGTTATTCAACATTAAAAAGGCGACTTCTCACTCATTTCTTCGTTTGTGAATTTCGAAAGCAAATCTAAATATTTAACCTTGAAAGTTCATTGTGAAAAAGTCAATTCTCACCACCATAATTCATTTATTTAAAAAAGGACAATAATTTGGTATGCAATACCAAATTCTTTTAAATATTATTATTATTGTACTCCGGCAATTGATGAAATGTTCATTTTGCTTGAGTTCTAACATTTGTCTCACTGATAATACCACACAACCATTTCCTGATTTGTAGTGTTCACAGTTAGTGCATGCACACGTCTTAAATTTTTTTTTTTTGGTAAGTACACGTCTTAAAAATTTATTCATTGATTTCTCAAGTATTGCTAATGACGTCGAGTCGACGAAAATATGCAAGACCAATTCCTTTTCGAGGTTTTTTCTCCCACTTTTTTCAGACTAGTTAATTCCTGTGAATTCACAGTAACAATCACTAATATGATGTATTAGAGATGTTTACGCAATAATAAGATTGTTCATGTTTATTATTGTTGTTTCGAAGGTGATTGAAAATCACGTAAAATGCTAATAGTAACTCTCGAGAGATGATTGTCTTGACACATTGAAGAAAGTTTAGGGAAGTGAGTTGTGTTTGTTCTTCTGGAGGGATCCTTCCCGAGAGCTTTATTGCTTGAAACATCAAGAGCTTCCAATTCATTGATAAGAGAGAAAAGCCCGCGATGAATACCTACTCAAAAGAAAAGACTGGCAAAGTCCGAAGTCTTCCTCAATCTAGCATTGTGGGATGATGGACCCTTATTTACCGTGAAAATGTCGTATAGACTTATTATAAGTGACGCGACTAGATAAAATTAATCACAATTATGCTAAAACTTGTGTTTAATAGTGGGACTCGGTTTGAAATTCGCACAATTCATGTAATCTGGATATCCAACAATATTATGTAAATTTTTTATACATCAAAGTCTTCGGTTTTTTCTTTTAAATCTTCTCTGATATGGTTAAAATAAAGAAAAGCTCAAAAATCACCTTCTCTATGTATCCTGATTTCTCTTTATATCCTTCATTTTTGGCAAAAGAGCGCTACAACTGCCATAACTTGTGTACGGGGCTCACTTTGGTGCCATAAGTTTTTTTTTTATCACTTTAGTGCTAAAATTTTTGAAAAACGATCACTTAAGTGCGAACTCCAGTACCGTACACAATTTTTTGCTGGAAATCCGACGTGACATTTTTTTAATTAATTTATGAAGCTGACGTGGCTCACCGGAGATTGGCACTTAGGTGATCGTTTTTCAAAAAATTTAGCACTTAAGTGATCGTTTTTCAAAAATTTTAGCACTGAAGTGACCCCAAAAAAACTTTTGGCACTTAAGTGATCGTTTTTTTTTCCGATTTGGTACTTAAGTGAGCCGGCGAAAACTTTTGGCACTAAAGTGAGCGCCGTACACAAGTTATAGCACTTATAGTGTCCTTTTGCCCTTCATTTTTAAAGCAGTGGATCTCCGATTTAAAATTTATTATTAAATGAATGGGACGTTGGAAACTCCTAGGATGACGACCCATTGTTTAATATGTACATATCGCGGTGTGCTTTCATGACGTGTCATAACGGTTGCTAATCCAAAGAGGCCAAGAGCACCTATAAAGAGAATCGATTCCAAATCTCCCTCTTAAATTATTATTTATCGTCAAAATTCGGACATCAACAGCGTTCCCACTCGCGACTCCCACGCTCTCCACCCAAACGCGCCGGTCTCCAAATTAGGCGGGAAGATGGAAGAGCTCGAGCCCTAGAATTCTATTTCATCCTCAATTTCAACTGCAATTTGATCTCTCTCCGAAAATGGGCATCAAGGTAGTTCCACCTCCCTCTTCTTCAATCCGATCATTTCCATATGATTGTTAATTGAATCGCCCGTTGATTTCGGTAGGGACTGACGAAGCTACTGGCGGACAATGCCCCCAAGGCGATGAGGGAGGAAAAGCTGGAGAGCTACTCCGGCCGGAGGATCGCCATCGATGCCAGCATGAGCATCTATCAGTTCCTCGTTAAGTGCTTTTCTTTTTATGGATTGATGCCTGTGATTGATTGCGCGTTTCGGTGTCGGTGGAGATTGGATTTTGAGTGTTGGTGGTTTTTCGGTCTTTGATTGGTGGATTAGATTGTGGTTGGGAGGAAGGGGACTCAGATGCTCACCAATGAGGCTGGTCAAGTCACCAGGTACTGCTACTGGCATCGCAATACTTCATGGAAATGAAAATCCACTTTGCTCAAGTTTCTGTTTTGATGCTTCAGATGTTATTGCTTGGACTCGGTTTTATGTATGTGATCTTTATGCTTGGGAAGTGTTGACTTGGAGCTGCTTTTTCATTTGTCTTCTCGTGTAGTCATCTGCAAGGCATGCTTTACCGGACGATTAGGCTGTTGGAAGCGGGGATACAGCCAGTGTAAGTCTTTTTCTTTACCTCCTCTGTTTTCATTGGGATAGAATGCTAAGAAGAATGAAGCTCATCTTTCTCTGAATTATGCTTTGCTGTTGTTACAACAGCTACGTATTTGATGGTCAACCTCCTGATTTGAAGAAGCAAGAGCTTGCAAAACGGTACTTTATTATTATGTAGCCTTCTATTCTCTCGTTTTTTTAAAGTATCTATGAATACGTTTAGTTACTTTTAATGAGTCTCTTAGCAGTTTTTTAAAGAGGGCAGATGCCTCTGAGGAGTTGGCATTAGCCATTGTGGTACGTGCATCTCTCTCTCTCTCTCTCTCTCACGCACAGAGTACAAAAAGGCTTAGTGAACTCTGTATTTATTGCCTGCAGTCTCAGAACAAGCAAGACATAGAGAAATTCAGTAAAAGAACGGTGAAGGTTTGTCTTTGTTTGGATCACTTCCTTACAGTGCGATCTTTTTGTCCTGTTCGATGTGAAGTTTGATTTTGTCTTTGTTTTCCAGAAAAACCTATGTACGTAGCTAACTGGGTGTGTGTGGACTTGTGGTACATGGCTTTGATACCCTTGCAGGTGACACAACAGCACAATGAAGATTGCAAAAGACTGCTAAGACTTATGGGTGTCCCACTAGTTGAGGTTACTATTCTGTCTGAAAAGTTTGTTCTTTTTTTTTTTATTTCTAACAAAAAGTTTAGATATCAAATTCAGTTTTTGTATGTTAGGCTCCTTCAGAAGCAGAGGCACAATGTGCTGCACTTTGCAAAGCTGGAAAGGCAAGTATCTTCCTGTTTGATCGTCTTCTGATTTAGGATAGTTCATTGTTTCCCATGATAACCAATCGTTTAACTCTATGTAAATTACCATCTTGTTTCCATGATTTAATTTCCTTGTTCACTGAACTTATGCTTGTTCACTTGTCTAATGTCTTCTTCGGCATAGTCACTTGTTTCCTGGAAAGAAGTTTTTATGGGATCCACTGAACTTATGCTTTTTCACTTGTCTAATGTCTTCTTCTGCGTAGTCATTTACATTTGGTACGTTCTTTACTAAATCATCTTTGTCCAAGGAATTTTCGCTGACTTTGAATTCCTATCATTGCTTAATTGTTGTGCGGTAACCAGAATTCATCTATCACGAATGGTGTTTTAGATGTAATTTTTGTTTTTCAGGTTTATGCAGTTGCTTCTGAAGATATGGATTCCCTTACTTTTGGAGCTCCTAGATTTCTTCGCCATTTTATGGATCCCAGCTCAAGAAAAGTTCCAGTCATGGAATTTGAAATTTCCAGGGTACTTAGAAAAGTTTTTTTTTTTTTTGGTAAGGTGGTACTTAGAAAAGTTTATTCATTGCGATTGCTTAAATTTTTATTTTCTCACTTTCATGACTTTTAGATCTTGGAGGAGATGAATCTGGATATGGATCAATTCATTGACCTTTGCATTCTCTCTGGATGTGACTATTGTGAAAGCATTCGAGGTAGACGTGATATTATTGCAGTGCTCTGTTAATTGTTTTATGCTATCGTATATCATTCTGCCCTCTCATATGTTTTAGATTGATAATTTCAGTGGCTTTACTTTGGAATGAATTTATCAGGTATTGGAGGGCTGACTGCTCTTAAGCTCATCCGTCAACATGGTTCCATAGAAAACATACTAGAGAACATAAACAAGCAAAGGTGCTTCTTATTCTCTTATCTTGTCCCCCGACTTGTAAGCAAAATAAGGCAGCAAAGTTTCTCACTGTATTTGTCTTGGCTGCTGATTCCTTCACTTAAAAGAATTATCTCTCAAACTCAGCTGGAGCGGAAATATTTGATCAACACTTTGAAACTGAAAGATCATTTGCCACCAATAGATTTGGGCTGGCAATCAGTGCATCAACCATGCTACTTCATGTGTTGATTTACTATAATACTTTTATCTATTATGATGTCTGCTTTGTCTGTTCTTTCACTCTCACTTGAACAAAATTCGTTTCTGTATCCTTAAGACCCGGAGGTTCTTTGCGTTACTTGGAAGTCTTTATTCAGTTCAGTTCTCCTTCTTAAGGAAATGTTTGCTTGTTTTTTGAATAGGTATCAGATACCCGATAATTGGCCCTATGGCAAAGCTCGACTGCTTTTTAAGGAACCAATAGTTTCTACGGAAGAACAACCTGAGATAAAATGGACTGCTCCAAATGACGAAGTGGGCCATTTTCATGTTGGGATTTACTTGCAACATTTCACTTTTGAATTCTTGACTCATTTCCTAATTGATTGTTCTTTCCCTTTCAAGGGCTTAATGTCCTTTCTAGTGAATGAGAATGGGTTCAACATTGACAGAGTGACAAAGGTATGGCTTCTATCTTCAGTAATGTGTTGGTCAGTTGCCTACTCGAGGAAGTGGCTTCTTTTCCTCTGGAGGAGAGAGCATACATGTTTTCAATGTTGTTTTACCATGTGTAGCAGATGATAGAGAAGATTAAGGCAGCTAAGGATGAGTCATCACAAGGCCGGTAACTAAAGCGTGAATAAATGAAAGTGACTTCCAAAATGCACTTTCTTTCATCCGATGATTCCTCATTTATTTTCTACAGATTAGAATCCTTCTTTAAGCCAGCTAAGAATCTATCTATACCTGCTAAGAGGAAGGTATGTCATCTTGATATATTTGAGTACTGAGCACCTAGAATTTACCTTCTTTTAATGTATGTGAAGGTGTAATGTCACACAGTGCTCTAGCAAGGAGATGTCTTCAGATGCAACTTTTGATGGATGAATAGCACTCCCTTTAACTCACTTCATAAGCCATTGATTTCCCTAAGGATGCACAAATTTTTAGATCTTTGTGATCATTTTTAAACTGTTGGTGGTAGTGTTGTAAATCAACAGTAGTGTGTTGCCATGCCCCTGCTGCTTATGCCCGATTAGTCTCATATATCGTTACAAATGTGCTAATGGTGTTGCATCATCCTATTCATGAAATCAATTAGATAAACAAAAGCACCAGCGTGCTTATACGGATCTGTTAAGAATTTCGGCCTGATTAACAACCATAATTGCAATGGATGACAGGAAAGCAAATGCACACTTCAATCCCCCAATCTGGCGTTCAAGCCTAAGACATGCTCTACACAAGTCTCTGTAAATCTCCAGCACAGGTTCCTTGGCAACTTT
The DNA here is from genome assembly GCA_031216235.1 of Syzygium jambos. Lineage (NCBI taxonomy): Eukaryota > Viridiplantae > Streptophyta > Magnoliopsida > Myrtales > Myrtaceae > Syzygium > Syzygium jambos. Next base: position 21,220,066 of record CM062221.1, on the reverse strand, counting down.
AAAATGCCAACCATGGTCCTGGGTTTGAGGAACTTCAAACAGCCGTTGAGAGTTGTCTGCCTCCCGACATGGAGCTAAATGATGGTGGATGTAAGAACCCTATTTATTGAGCAAGTCCTGACTTGTAGATGCTGTTTTTGCCCATTGTTGGAAGCAAGTTGATGCTTTCCTTTCCTAAAAAACAGGTCATGTCTTATGGTACTGCAATTTTGGAAGAGATTTGTGTAAATTTTTATTAGATGGATGAAGTTTGCTCTCTATGCTAGAACGAGATTGGTACTTCTTGTCGGGCAAATTGCATTTTAGTGTTCATTTTACGATACGTATATGTCACTTATACAATGTGTATATTATTGTCATCCATGCAACAGGAACTAGGAAGCCCCTGACTATATTGCCAAAGCAGCAACTAACAAGAGTTCCAGGCTGGTGGTGGTAAGAAATAGTTTAGTTGGCACATAACAGATCATGGAACAGCAAAACCATCGACATCTATGTCAGGTACTTGTGAGTTTCCCAATGGCGATTCTTCACAATTCTTGATTTCGATTTCTCTCTTAAATCTCCCCGCTTGGAATTGTGCTATATGCGTCGTTATGTTTCTTGCCTTATCCAGGAGGTTTGCATGCAAATTACGAGTGGAAACTTGATGTCAGTTTGTAGTCTCATGCAGTCTTTGCTGGATACCATCATATCATGGAAGGTTTATGGGTGCTGAATGCTGATTTAACTTTCATTCATGACTACTTGTTTATCTTGTTGGACTACTATCGTGTGTTTCATGTGTAAGTTTCTCAGTGCGCATACATTTGATGGGTTGACTGATAACTCGGAAGATGGAGATACGAAACTACACCAGCTTGCTATCGAATAGTTAGGAGATCGACTTCGATTTGCTGCCACTTATGTTACTAACAAATCATATCAAAACTCCAATTACAAATTTAACTTGTTTATTGTCTCTTACATCGAGTCATATCCAAATTAACAAATTACATAACATAATTTAGGAGGATTATTTCGAAACACCATAAGAACATTATCATATTAGGAACTAAAAATTGGATGCTAGAAAGAGCCGGCAATCATAAAATGAATTTGCATGGAGAAGCAGAGGAGTTACCAAGAAACTGGAATTAGCTAATGCATGCAAAATTTAAATGGACATATAGTATACTATAGCTTATAATGTATATAAGTAAATTGTAATATGATCTTTAATCAAATCATATATTTTATTTATTTGTGTAGTATAAATCCTATCATCTGTTGGGTCATTTACCTAAGTGTATAGTACATTAAGGTAAATGAAAATTCAACCATTGAATTGGTCCACCTATATTTGTTGATAGAGTATATGCCACAGTGAAAATGTGTAGAAAATGGTTAACTCACACGATAGGTGTAAGAGCCCAGTTACATTGTGCATATTTTGCAAGTGATCAAGTCCTAACTGCTTTATCTTTAGGTCACATGTAAATCAAAATCTATATGGAGTTCATTTGCATTGGCTGTCTCAGTTTCTGCCTCAATTGATCTCTCAAATCACATTGTATATCATAATCTTACATTTTTAAGCAGAAGCTAAAGGTAACTGCCAAGAGGAGTAGTGGCCGATCCTCAAATAGCCTAACCAATCTTCGCCTCAACATTCTTCGATACAAACCCTGAACCCATGGGGTCCAACTACTAGAAGCCATTCTTGTTGCCATTTTCTTTGCTAAAGCTGCATCATCCACCAAGTAAGGTACTATATATTTTTGCATGCCAGTGAGAGAGATCTGGAGATGGTTCCTAGAGACATTGATGAATTTGACTTTCCCAGCTTCATCCAAGGTCTTCCATCCAATCCAATCCTTGGTGTAAAGCTCGGTCTGCAGGAAATGCATCAATTAGATACATTTCTGTTTTTTTTTTTTTCAATCCAATCCAGTCCTAATGGTAAAAGGATGCAAATTGTAGCAGAGTAAGGGTAAAAGCATGTTATGACGAGCTTACACCACAACGACAACACAATATCACAATATGTTCATTCGCCCATTCTCTTTTGTCCATTTTTCTCATGTAAATGCAATTTTCCTTTGATTATCGACTTGTCAATAGTTAATGCTCAATGATGAAACGAAAATCATAAATCACTACCAAAAGTAATTCCAGACCATGTCATGGATATACACCTCCTACACCCTCAGATTGTAGAGTAAGAGCTCGGTAAAGATAATGCTTTCACAATCCTCAGTATTACTTTCAACTTGGTTAATCATTCATATCTAGGGCTTAGAAAATGTTTCAGCTTGTTCTCTGTTACATTTCTTGGTTGACTGTAATAAAACAAGTTGATTCCAAGTCAATATCAATGTTACCAGAGATTTTATATACTCTACACCCTTGATTTTTCACATATTTATGTGCGTGCAAGTCCTCGAGCAAATTCTTAATTATGGAATCGGTTTGAGGACAGCAAATAATCTCAAAAGAATGGAACCTTTTCAAAATGCATGCTTTCTGAACCACAAGGAGATTCCACCCTCATCCACCATAAATACTTTACCACTGCTTTTCAGCGACCATCAGTATCACCCAAAATTACCATGATTCAATGGCATCGATAAAGACACTAATAACTGCATTTCAAGGTAATGTAGCAATTACCTCCTGGGTAGGCAAACAGTATCAAAAGTTTCATCTAGATAGTATATGAACTAGGATGTTTCCTTTGGTATCAACACAGTGTCTTGCTCAAACTAGAGGGAAATAAAAAGAGTTAGCATCACAAAGCTGCAAAAGACAAGGATCCAAAATCAACGACATATTCAAAACTAACCATAATAAGGACTAGGTTCTGCAAGTTAGCAAATCTTTCCTTGTAGGTTGAGTTTCTGTAATCCACGAGATCAATGTTTACTTTTGGGAGAAACCTGCAGCCTTTTAGCCAGTTAGCAAGGTCCTGCAGAAACGAAAGGCAATTCACGCATTGCTTAATTGAAATAACATTTACTTTGTGACACAATAGCGAGTGAAATGAGATTTTGCATTGAGAAATAACATCAAACATATGAAACTAAAAACAGGGAATCTATGAAAATATGCATTGCTCCTATGTTATACAAAGAGTATTGTCCGCCACGCCTATTTTGGAATGGTTATAAAATTTTTTGACAGGATAATATAGTAAGATGTACAAAATTAGGACCATCGAGAAGATATCAACAAAAAGTCATCCTATTTAAATATTTTCTCCATTAACACAGAATCATAGTCATGGTTGTGTCTTCACATAACCAGCGGGTGCCAAGTGCTCCTGTGATTGTATGAAGGTTTCCAAACAAAACAAGAAGATGTAGTTAATGAAGTATAAAAGAAGAGAGAAAATTAGGTTGGCGCAATATTTCAACAGCGGACATGTAAAGAAGCTACTTGTTGAAGGTGCAGAAAAAGTAGCCTGGATAAGACTTTGAGCAACACTATCTTCGGGTATCGTTATAGTAAAAGGGTAATGTGAATCAGGAAATGACTAGTAAGACCAAGCCAAACTTGGACATAGTCAGAGTAGACCCCTATTAGCTCAATCAAATAGTTTACAAGAACGCAGAACATACCAGACTGTAAAAGAAGGAAAAAAAAATCAAACTGCAGTGATATAAGCAAACTTCAGCCCCCATAAGACCTCAACCAAGAGAACACTAGAGAATGGCGTATCCTAATGCCAAATGAATCTAAAACCACACCAGAAACGCCTGTCATGTACAAAAATATTTGCAAATAAATATAGGAAAGACTTGAAAAAATGATTTTTTTTTGCCCTTGTCATGTACAATTCTACCGGAGACAACTGCTCTCAAATAGCCAAACAGATTCTCAAAGGCTTCTGTTCATGAGTCACTATAACCAATTTCGGCAGGCCTCATCAAGTATATGTTCAAATGAAGTCGATCCTCAGCAGCTCTTTATTAACAGAAAAGAAGGAACATGAGAAACAATCCAAATGAGTCTTATTTTGAAAGCATAACATTATCTATGTAAACATAACCGTAGCCTCTGCTTTGCCTATAGTAATATTACATATTCAAATGATCGCTAAAGTTCCACAATCTCTGCAAAACGTGTCCCATCAAAGTATTTTGAATTCTGAGGAGAATGTGCGTGCAATGCCTTTCTCACTTGGCACTTTTGATAACTCCTACTCCCCTGGAACAACAAAAAGAAATATTGTTAGCACCTGGCATTATCACATGCAAAGTCACGAAAACAACAAAAGAATCTTCAATTGACACCTCTATGGTAACCAATCAAGGATAAGTTGATCTCGTGTGATGACGATAATGATGATCGTAGATAAAACAGTCGTCTAATTAATTCCCCTCAAAAAGAACAAAACTCGGAGAAGTTATTTGATAAGGATGCATCTTATACGTGATCCTTCTGCACCAAGTAATCTCAAAGGTAGACATGGACTGTATACACTCTTATGGGTACATCTTCGAGTTTCAAGCCCTCAACAAGAATAATTTCTTGCAGCTTTACTGTAGTGTCAATTTCTTGAACCTAGACTTCATATGAGAATGCAACAATGTGAAATCCGGGCAAAATCACCAACACTAGTTTAGGTCTAAGATGGCAATTCAGCAATGAAACATGGTCATCCTTAACTTTAATGGGGAAGTTTGTCATACGTCAAATCAATTTCTTACCCAGCTTTCGAGGAAGATAAGATGGGATGGGATCAAATGATCATATGAGGTAACAAACAGGTAATCAATCCATGCATCGAATAGCACAGACTATGTCATGCAATATTGCATCTCAATCTCAGACATGTAATAATCTACAAGTTGCAGAAGAAGAAAGAAAATAGATGATCAAGTTGCACTATTTCTCAAGAGGAAGGTTTAGTGAAAATTGAACCTGTGTAGTGCTCAAAAAGCCTGATAGCAACATATGCTTGAGTGTTTTCTTACACAACCATGTCTTTAGAGATCAACCGAATATCATGTGTTCATGTTGACAGTTATTACAGCACCATACTTCGACTCATGTGTCGGCAAGGAGAAAATCAAATAAGATGAATGTATGCATTTGTTGCCATCCCTAAGAAAAATAACATTTGCTTGTAGTGAAGCTGCAAGTAAAAATTGGTGGTAATAGAAAAGGTAGCTACCTAACAGAGAAATATATCCTAACATGGTTTCTGGGTAACGATTAGGAAACATCATGAAGTACACTATAAATCAGTGAGTCTTGGTAAAAGGTGAAGATAAGATGAAAATGAAGCAAACCACCAAACACACACAAACAAAAAAGAAAAAAAGAAAAGAGAAAAAGAGCTTTCTCACTAAGATTGCACCAGAATAATAAAAAGGGACGAATCCTACCAAGTTTAATTTCTATGTTCTCTACCAACCATTTTGCTCCATCTCTCACGAATTCCACATGGCTCGTGTCGAACTCTCTTTTGTACATAAGCCATCTGAGAACAAAACATAGCACAAATCTAATTTGTCCTTCTAATCATAGTACTCACTAGTACCACAGTATACTAAAATACTCAGATGAGTGCTCCAATAGCACATGCATGGGTGACATGATTTCCAACAATTTGGAAATCCCACATTAGTTCAGCTTACCATGACCAACAAAAGGATGCTTAGGAACCGAAGTTTACCTGGCAGTATGTAGGATTCTGAACAACACCCGTCCCACACCTTTGGGAATATGTAAAGACTCCATTACTTCAGCTGCAGGAAATAGTCCATGTCATTCTTACAGGATTGGTTAGACATATCAATATGTTTCAATCTCATAGTTGTCGGATCAAATATTAGTAAGTGCCCAACTATATTCTTGAAAATAAAAAGGAAAAATCCAAGGGCTTGTTCTCACACCAAGACGAGTATTCTCCTTGGTCCATTGCAAAATTGACCATATTAGAATCTAGCTAGAAGAACTAGTGTATTGCCAGCAATGGTCACTACTGGGACAACTAAATTGTGCAAGAATTTTACTTTTGGAAGGAATAAATACTCCCTATATTCTCAAATAGCTCATATTTCACCAGAAAACAAAATATATTATATCCATAGACAATAAAACAATAAAAGTTGGCAAATATGACATGCCAAGCCCTAACACACAAACGACTAACTAAAATGGATATGGAAAATGCAGCCACTATTATGAAGCACCCAAGTTTCCAGCAAATTGGTCAAGCGATCAAACCTGCTAATGATGATGACGACGATGACAACAACAATAATTTGGCAGTCAGCATGTAATTTTGAAAGCAAAGTTAGAACCTAGCATTGTTAGTGCAAATGAGTGAATTAGAGAAATCACACCGCTGTTCTTACACAAAGGTCATCTCATGTACTCTATCTTCTGACATTTTTTTTTTTTGTATTTTGCTTTTGAACCTTATCCGTAGTTCTACATGCATAAGAAAAGAGGAATAGATTCAACAGATCGTACATGCCCAAAGTGAGGACATTGCCGTTCCACACCGCAAGATTCAACTACCTATGCCCTTCAACGAGCGTGAACACAAACTTCTCTTGAAATGTGGGGTTTTTACCACCCTCTGCACACCAAATAAAATCAAATCAAAACTAAGAAGTCCATTCGCACAGTTTTCCCATTTAGCTCAACACCAGAAACTTCACCCATCAAGCCACCGTAACAAAACTTCATATCCAGATTCGAACAGGGAAAGAGGCAATTGCACAAGCATTTGGCGTGCAATTGTAGAATTACCAGTTGCAAGTTATGGTGCGAAACTTGGTGCTACCATATTCCAACCAGCAGCCGCCAAGGGTGGATGGCGGCCACGGCGACCCGCCAAAGAATGCAGCGGATCTAGGAATCGGAGATGCCAATGGGAATTCTTTGTATGACGGCGGACGCAGCGGCAGCGTTTCAGGCACCACCCCCGAAACTCTCCATTACCATAGATTATCCGCTGCTCTAAAGGCCCCAAGCGGTTTAGACCTTGCACTCTTTTTAGATTACGACAATCTATTACCATGAGCTCCCGTAGCTTTCTCAATTTCGATAGGTCTGACATCCTCTCCATGGAAGGGCAATCGTCGACTGATAGGGAGCCAAGGGATCCCAATTCTTCAAAGCCACGAATCTCGACTAATGAATGGCAACGTGTCAGACTAACCTCGCATAGATTCTTCATGCGCGACAGATCAAGTACTTCTGGAAGGAACTCACAACCAGCCATCTTTAATAATCTCAATCTTTTCATTTCCGGCTGCAACGGTGAGTCCAGTTTTCCAAGCTTACAGAGCTCCACATGGAGTTCCTCCGACTCCGCATCAAATATACTCGAGAACTCTAGCGAACATCCATAGAATGCCAAGAATGACAAGTCATTCAAATTGGAAAAATCCGGTAATTGTGTGGTCGCCAGATCTCGAAGCCGTAACTCTCTTAAACTAGACGGGAGCCGGGGGAGGAATTGCACGTATTGGCAGGACAATGATAGTGTTTTAAGCTGAGATAGGGTACTGATGCTAGTGGGAAGAGCGGTGACAAGCGTTGCCTGTTGAGATTGGGCACCAATTCTCGACGGGGGAAACAGGCTATAAAAAGGGATCCATATCAGCCAAGTCAAACTTGGGGGAAGCTCCGGCAATTGTGTCAGCTTGCGACATTTTTCTAGCTTAAGTATTTGGAGATTAGAGAGGTGACTCAGAGTAGTGGGTAATCCGGATATACGGGCGTATGACAAGTCTAGGATCCTCAAACGGGACAATCTCCCAATTTCTTCGGGGATTTCACCGGTCATATTGTAGCAGCCACTTGCATCTAACTCTTCGAGCTTCTCCGCCAGCCCAATCGCACTTGGCAATTTTGTTATCCCTCCTATGCCTCTCATCCTTAGTACCTTCAGTTGCTTGAGATTGCTGATTGAATCGGGTAGGAAACAAATTCTCGTCCCTGACAAATCCAACTCAACTAATGATTGTAATTTCCCAACTGAATCTGGAAGTTTCTCTATGTATACGCTAGATAAATCCAACCGCGTAAGTTTCACCAGCCCTCCAATTGAGTATGGCAATTTTTTGATCGGCCCATATGACACTTCTATCAAAGCAATTTGATACGTCTTCCAAGGTTCATGTGGCATATTAGGCATGACAATTTCTATCAAAGCTTGTAGACTTCCTATTTCTTCAGGCAACTCTTGAAGAGACAGACATCCCTTCAAGTTCAAAGAAGTTAGGAGCTTCAATTTACCAATAGATGGGTCAATTTCAATTAAGTTGGAACAGCCTTCAAAAACCAATCTCTCCAAGGATACCCACGTAGATAAATCAGGTGTTCTCCTTAAGGGGTAGCAGAAGCTGAGATCTAGTACTTTTAGTTTTCTGGCCTCCTGCAAAACAATTTAATAGAATATGTATCAAGAAACAACCTGTAGGAAAAAAAAATTAGACAAAAGAAATGACATGCTTATGCAAGGAGTGTGACTCGTATCATACTTTGATTTGGTTCCAACCAATCCATTCCTCCGAAATACCGTTGTATGACAGGTTAAGAACCACTAAATTAGTCGGATGAAAGTTTGTGGTCTCAAACTTGGAATAGCTACAATGCCAAGAAAGCCATCTCAAATTGGAGAGAAGATTATTGAAGTCTCCAACAAGGGACACGTTAGCCCCGTGAAAGAACCTCAAGTTTCGTAAATTAGCGAATCCATCACGCATCAGATTTTCATCATGATCCTGAAGAAAAAATCCGAGATTTGCAACTGACAGTGCTTCTATTTTCCTACTTCCCTGACAATGGAAACACCAAGAAGTCCACACGTGAAGGTCAAAACCAAACAATTGCAAGCTCTAATAGCCATTAATTTTCTTTTGTAACAGAAGTCTACAACAATTCACATAAAAATATATTGTTGTTCCCTTTTTATACCTCTTTCCGCTTCATGATGCTTAGGGCTTCCTTACGATTCCACACTCTACTACGCTCAAGAGGATCGTTGAAATTCTCTTGATGAACGATTTCCCTTCCGAGGTCCCGCACTTGGTCATGCATCCAGAAAGTATTGTTGTCTTTGATTTTTATCAAAGACATGAGAATGAGGACATCAATGGCAATATGTGGGTGGTATTGACAGTCATCCCACATATAGAAAGGGTATGTTTTATCCTCATTAACAAAAAAACAAGCTATATCCAGAAATACTTGCTTTTGTGCATGATCTAATCTTTCATAAGATACCATCAATTTTTTTTGGACTCCCATGGGAGGAGCTTCTTCTAGCTTCTTCAATGTGTCTAACCATATATCTTTGGATTTACCGTTAAGGGATGAACCTGTAATCTCAAGAGCCAAAGGAAGCTTTCCCAAAGTAGAGACAACTGCTTTTGAAAGGGAGACATAATGGTCTGGTGGAGAGTCTCTTCTAAAAGCATGCCTACTAAAAAGCTTAAGAGCATGATCAAATTCCATTGCATGTACTTCATAAGTCCAAACGTTTGCAAACTTTCTTACAGGGCCTTCATCTATTGCTTCTCCCTCAATCATCAGGACACTTTGGTCCCTAGTAGTTATGATAATCCTACTACCGGAACCGAACCAATTGCCCTTTCCTGCTAAACTTTTGAGTTGCTCTTTCTCATCGATGTCGTCAAGAACAATGAGAACTTTTTTATTGCAAAGTACTCTCTTAATCATGTCGATCCCATCATCCACGTCGTGAATTTGGTCGAGGTTAGAATGAGAATCGAGGAACTTGGATAGTAACTGTTTTTGCAAATGTACCGGACCATGGCGTCGTGATGACTCTCCGATATCAGAAAGGAAGTTGCAGCCTCGGAAGTGAGAAGATAGCTGGTTGAAGATGACCTTGGCAAGTGTTGTTTTGCCAATCCCGCCCATTCCGTGGATTCCGAGGAATTGTATGCTATCGGATTGCACATACAACATTTTGATTATAGCTTCTACATGATCATCAACTCCAACCAGATGTTCAGTCACATTTTTTTTAAATCCGATGTTCAGCTTAGTCAATACAGCTTGCTTAATAGATTGTATGAAGTCTACTTGGCTGCCACGACATAACAACCATGTTAGGGATAAATTTTATGTTGTAAAACTACTCCTAAGCGACTTAATTGCCCCTACAATTTGCAGAAAGTACGCAAAATAATCTAAACACCAAAACAATCCAGATTTTTCCCAATATATCTCCGCTCCCCCAAATTTCAGTCACCACACCGTTGACGTCGCTCGCCTCCCTGGGCCGTCACCGTCACGTTCTTGTGCCAATGCCCATCTCAGCCTTGCGTCAATCCTCCACATCACGTGGGTTGTGGCCTTGTGACTGCTGGGGATGGTGTCATCGGCCTTAGGCGACATTCGCCCAAGGCCGAGCTCAGTGGTATCAGACCCGACATCCAAATCACGGATCCGACTCGCCTCGGTGAGTGAGACAGGGAAAGGGCGAGGATCGGATGGCTCGAAGAAGGCTTCTTGCGGCTTGGTGTTGGGCTGGCGACAAGGAAGTGGAGGTGACTGACAGACAAGCTGCTGTGGTGGCTGGTCGGCAGCTTGGTGGAGCTGCTGGGAGAATTGTTTATTGATCGTGGCTACTATGTCAAAGACCAAGAGTAAGAGGAGAGAAAATCAGGATGAGTAGCGTGCACTACCACCGCAATAGTGCCATTGACCAGAGCTATTACGGCAATACAACCGATAGCGACCACTATTGGCCACTCCTGGTGAGAATTCCGTTCTTGCCGCCATAGTGGCCGGTAGCAGTAGCGGCAGTGGCCGCGACTGCTATTTGAACTAAACAGAATCGAATAGACTATAATTTCACCAACAATACCACAATTATACTGAATAGGGAGGAAAACGAAATCTACATGACAGTTGAAAAGTTTTAAGACATTTACCCTTGATCTTTTTGCCAGTTCCATCCCTTTATCTTGCCCACCTCAACGAGAGCCTTTTCCCATGACTCCGCTTCAGCGCACCACGTCTTCTGGCGCTTTGAAAGAGTTTGTCTGTACAGGTTTGTTTTTAGCTTGACATCGGCAGGTTCCACATCCAAGAAAATTGGCAGAATCTCTTTCTTCCCATTCGATTTCGAGGTGCACTCCACCATATATGCGAGCTCTCGGAGGCACCAATGACTCGACGCATAATTCTCGGAGAATATGGGAATGTAGATCTTGGAGTTCTCAATTGCTTGCAGAAGTTCACCACCAATTTCCTTACCGACATGGAGGGATTCACTATCCCTAAAGACGATGATCCCGGCCTCAACCATGCCATGGTAAAGATGATCGGTGAATTCATAACGGGTGTCCGCTCCTCGAAAACTCAGAAAAACCTCATACGAAGATCCGGATGATGCCCGTGAATGCGTCCCTTTCTCCATTGTAGGATCTCTAAACACCAAAGATATCAAATCTTTTCTATCTCTCGGGGAAGTTTGCTTTGGGTGTGCTTGGATCTGAGCGAGGGCTGTCAATATAATAAGCTCTCTCGGTCTCTGGCGTCATGGGGTAGGGGAAAACTTTCCAAGAGTCATCCGAGAAGTTTCCGAGAAGTTTTCTAAAAGTTTCCGTGGATCAATCAATGGGTTGTCATCCTAGAAGTTTCCCGGTCCCATTCATTTAATAACAAATTTAAAATTAAAATTATCATATACGTGTCTAATATTAACATCACTTTATGAAATGCCGGTGTTACCAATAAAAACAGCTAAATAGTATAAGAGACTGAAAACAATCATTCGCATTATTACTTAGTTATAAAATAACGTGACAAACTTTGAATGCTTGACTATGCCTTACCTTTTCAAATAATACTTTATAGTATATAGAGCTAGATTCCAAACAAATATGATGATCTTTTGTATGGATCTAAATCCCAAACAAATATAGAAAGTATATGATATCACAAATTTAAACATAATCATATAAAAGACACCGACAATGTTCCGGATATATGGAGATTCGACAAATCGAGGAACGTATCAACCAAGATTACACAAAATCAACTCAAATATATCTAGTATCCCATTCAAAATAAAACCAACTTGAGTTTAGAAATTAAGCTGTGAAACAGCCTAGATAATCAGATTTAGTAACGGAGTGAATGTAGAGTGCTATGAATAATATGTTTTTGATTTGCAAAATGAGTTGATTTGTAAAATTCTCAATACAAACTATTTTATTAATTAAGATCTAAACATGAGTAGCTTAATATATTTTATTCCAAATTTTAAAATTGTAACTCTTTTATCTTAAATTTTAAATTAAAATTTCAAAGGAATATAATGAGAGGAGGCGATGAATTATCAAATCAAATTAATCCCGATTGGTTAATTGTCTGGAAAGCACACTAAGTCCCAAATCATCGTTGTTAGCTAACCTACTTCACAACGGGTAACACGAGAAAGCAAGCAAACCAAAGTCTTCTACTATCGCTTCGTTGCATTTTCCTGTCCTTTTCTTCCTACCAAAGAAGGGAAGAAGGCAAAAGCCTACAAAACCCACTCAATAGAAAGAAAGAGAGAAAGAGATAGAGATAGAGAGAGAGACTCCGGCGAGGAATTAAGGATGCATAGAGAAGAGACAAACTAGAGGTAGAGACGGAACCAACATGACTGACTGACTTGCATGTGAGAGCCATTCATGGATGCCGGATGCAGTAATAAAGAAACATAAAGAATGACCCAGAGGGACAGAAAAGGCTATAGATTGACCCAACACTCTCTTTTTCCAACTTTTTCTGGTCTGAAATGAGGTCTCGACATAATTGCAAACATCTCGAATTTTTAAAACTAGGATTACCGAGGTCGGGTGATGGGCTGGCCTCTCATCTATTTATTTATTCATTTTGGCTTTGTTGCCTTTTGACGAAAACATGACCATGTGCCGAGTAACACGAAGCGAGAACCCCGAGATACTTCACACGACAATACGGTCATACATTTCTGACTAATGTAATTAGTGACATTACATCGATCCTCCATTTGAAATGAACTTTATGATGCATCTTGTTTATCAAAAACTTCATAAATGGGCCTCTCTCTTTCGACCATCACCATGGATAAGAAAAATGTTACATTATTGGGATATAATACTCAAGAGATTAATAAAATAGATATTTAGAAAGCATGAATTGATTCAATTTACCTCCTTGAGATATGACATGTTATCTATATATAAAAAGATAATGATGCGTCACGGTTTTTGATTAAGTAAGTCATGTAAATTAATCGAGCAAATTTCAATTATAAATTCTGTTAAACAGATGATCCTGTTGTTATTTTCATTGTGATATGAGATTTTCGAGTTTTAAGGTCGAGATCCATGAGTCAATCAAGGCGGCCATCCATCGATTTGTCTTCTTTATCAACAAATTCTTGAAATTTTGTCATCCAATGATTTCTTGGGAGAAAAACATAGCAATAGACGTGTTCTTTACCCTTTTTATTAGTCTCCCCCCTTTCTCACCCTAAGGCAGACGACATGACAAGGTTGACGATCGAAGCAAACCTAAGTAGCACCGACACACGACAAAACACGATACACCGACACGTCATTTCTCAAAAAATAGAGAAATCCGACACATTGGGATATGTTATATATTAAATGTATATTTTCATAATAAATTATCATTTTTATTATTATTTCAATTAAATTAATTTGGTTCAAATATACAAATAAATAAATAATAATAAAAAGAGTGTCGGACGAGTGTCAATGTCCGACGCATCCGACATGACATGAAGGCCCCCGGAGAGTGTCCATGTTTCCTAGAATCAAACGCAAAATAGTTGCGCTTATAATGCATATCTATTCGTGTGAGTTTTGAGTCGTTGATATTTTCATTAAAACAAGTCAAATAATCTTAATAGAACAAGAACCTAAAATTCATATCAATATGTGAATTGAACGTGTAGTTGTGTATATTCAATTTTGCAACATCAAATCCTTTTTTATGGGTCACAATCTCTTCTTTAAATCAAGTCACATCTTTGGTTCTAGATGTTTCCTCGTCCCGTTCATTTAATAACGAATTTAAAATTTGAAGCCTAATAACAAAGCTACAAAATCAAGGCAGAAAATAAAAAATTTCATAGCTTTAAAAGCGGTGGATATAAAAGTGAAATCGGAATAGAACACCTTGATGGTTTTTGAGCTTCTCTTAATTTTGATCATATTAGAGAAAATTTAGAATCTCCTCTAATTTTGTAACTGTATCTAATACATTTTGCATTTTATGACATTTGAAGCAATATTTGTCTTTAGACAAAAATTCTTAAAGTAAAAGATTAAACTACCACTCTGCTACAGACGATTGATGTGTTGTAATCGGTCAATCCACATGGGCCGTGTACTATGCATGTCATTGTAATTGGCACGTAAAATATTTCAATGCACTTTGTCCATTCATGAAAAACATCAATATAAGAAACCAATAGAGTGTTAACAAATATATTTCTAGCAAAAAAAAAAAGTGTTTACAAATGTAAGTCGAGCAATTGGTTCAAAATTGTCCTAATGGTCAATGTCATTATCTTGGTTAAAACCGCTGGCTACCAAGCAAGCCTAATACTGCTCCATGGAATCACTAGAGTGAGTCTTTACTTAATAAACCCACTCACTAATTTTCCCAGGTGGAAGATCAATCAAATCATACGTAAGAGTCCTTTCTAAAGCTTGCAGCTCCTCAAGCATTAGCTTCTGCCAATGAGTGTTGGATTGAGCCTCTCAATAGGATCGATGTTCATGAAGACTAGCAAAATAACAATGATAATCAAGAAGACGGTATTGAAGGTAGTCCTATTTGCATATAAGGTCCATATTTAGGAAGTAGTAAGATCCATATACGAGCAGATTCTGTAGGGAGAGTAAATCTGGGGAATTTAAAGAATTTAAGTGTGCATCAAGAATAGACAAACTAGAGGTAGAGAAGCAACCAAACGACTGACTTGCATGTGAGAGCCATTTGCAGCCACATGGATGCAGATTGCAGTGTTAAAGAACCATAAAGAATTTACCCAGAGGGATAGAAATGGCAATAGATTGACCAGATCTAGTCAACACTTTTCTCTTTTTCCAACTTTTTCTGGTCCGAAATGAGGTCTCGATTTATTGGCGGGCCTCTCATCTATTTATTTATTTATTTTGAATTCGTTGCTTTTTGACAAAAACATGACCAAGTGCCAAGTAACACGAAGCGAGAACCCCGAAATTACTTCACACGACAATACGGTAATACATTTTTTACTAAAGTAATTAGTGACATTATATCGATCCTCCATTTGAAATTAACTTTACGATGCTTCTTGTTCATCAAAAACTTCACAAATGAGCCTCTCTCTTTGGAACATCACCATGGCTAAGAAAACTTGTTATACTAATGGGATATAACAAGCGAGACATTACATGAATAGATATTTAGAAAACATGAATTGATTCAATTTACCTCCTTAAGAAATGACATGTTATCTATTTATAAAAAGATAATGATGCATCACGGTTTTTGATTAAGTAAGTCCTATCAATTAATCAAGCAAATTTCAATTCTAAATTCTGTTAAACAGATGACCCTGTCGTTATTTTCATTGTGATCTGAGGAGATTCTTGGGTCTTAAGGTCAAGATCCATGATTTAATCGAGGTGGCCATCCCTCGATTTGTCTTATTTATCAACAAATTCTTGAAATTATGTCATCAAATTAATTCTTGGGAGAAAAATACAGCGATAGACGTGTTCTTTACACTTTTTATTAGTCGCTCCCCTCCCTCGCCCTCAGGTAGACGACATAATAAGGTTGACAATCGAAACAAAAGCTAAATAGTTGCTCTTATAATACATATCTATTCGTGTTAGTTTTGAAACGTCGTTATTTTCATTAAAACAAGTCAAATAATCTGAATAGAACAAGAACCTATAATTCATATCACTATGTGAATTGAATGCATAGTTCGTATATTCAGTTTTGCAACATCAAATCCTTTTTTATGGGTCAAGTCACATGTTTGGTTCTAGATATTTCCTCATCTCATTCATTTAATAATAAATTTAAATTTGAAGCCTAATAACAAGGCTACAAAAGTCACGGCACACAATAAAAATTTCATAGCTTTAAAAGCAGAGAATATAAAGTGAAATCGGGATAGTACACCAAGATGGTTTTTTAGGTTTTTTTAATTTTAATCACATTAGAGAAAATTTCAAAAATCTCCTCAAACTTTGTATCTATATCAAATACTTTTCTCAGTTTTTGACATTTGCAGCAATGTTTGTTTTTAGACGAAAATCCTTAAAGTAAAAGATTAAACTATCACTCTACTAGGCACGATTGATGTGATGTAATAAGTCAATCCACATAATTTGTGTATTGTGCATGTCATCCTAATTGGCACTTAAAAAATTTCAATGTCCTTTGTCCATTCATGCAAAACATCGATATAAGCAACCAATAAGAGTGTTAACAAAAGTACGTCTAGCAATTGGTTCGCAATTGTCCTAATAGTCAATGTCATACTCCTGCTTAAAACCTTTGGCTACTAAGCAAGCCTAGTATTGCTTTATGGAATCATCACCGTGAGCCTTAACTTAATAAACCCACATGCTAACCTCTGGTAATTTTTCCCGGGTTGGAAGATCAAGTAAATCCTACGTACGAGTCCTTTCTAAAGCTTGTAGTTCCTCAAGCATTAGCTTTTGCCAACGAGTATTGGAACGAGCCTCTCAATTAGACTAAGGTTTCATAAAGAGTAGCAAAATAACAATGATATCAAGAAGACGTATCGAAGGTATTCCTATCAGAGTGCCCGTATAAGGTTCAACATCGGAAGTAGCGAGATCCATACACGAGCAGATTCTGCAGGGAGAGCAAAACGGAGAAATTAAGTGTGCATCAAGAAGAGACAAACTAGACGTAGAGACGCATCCAACGAGACTGACTTGCATGTGAGAGCCATCACGTAGTGCAGAATGCCGTAATAAAGAACAATAAAGAATTACCTAGGGGGACAGAAAAGGCAATAGATTGAAAAGATCTAGGCAACACTTTCCTATTTTTTTAACTTCTTAGGGTCTGAAATGAGGTTTTGATTTAATGTCAAACATCTCGAATTATTAAAACTAGGAGAGGGAAATTCAAAGCTGGCGTCTTAACTTGGTTTATAGCTGGAAAAATTGAGACCAAATCTTTGCAATCAACGTGATGTCGATTTAAGTGAACATAGAGACTACTGATAACGGATGTGGCTATTGGTAAGTTGATGACCATGACATACAGCTACCGTTGTGCAATGGTGAATGGTCGACAAAATGAAAAAAATCATTACATGGCCAATGTCATAGTAAATTTGGCTAAGTGTTCAATGCAATGAGATAGAGAAGGTAAAAATGAGGATGTT
This sequence comes from Syzygium jambos, assembly GCA_031216235.1. Taxonomy (NCBI): domain Eukaryota; kingdom Viridiplantae; phylum Streptophyta; class Magnoliopsida; order Myrtales; family Myrtaceae; genus Syzygium; species Syzygium jambos. Next base: position 21,202,659 of record CM062221.1, on the reverse strand, counting down.
GATCAAAGACGAAGATATCGATAGACGGTTGAGCTCAGTGGCACTTAAGGAGTTGTAACCGCCTGTGGATAAGGTCGACGAGCAATCGTTGGGCCCAAAGTTTTGGAAATACGGCAATAACTGTCACTAGAATAGAACAGCTTATGAGTAGTTATGTTGTGTAGACTATAAAAGTTAGTACGTGCTTATTGTAAAAAAAAAAATCACAGTCATCCATACAAACCTATGTACTTTTTTCAGTTTCAGGTTATCAATATATTTTCAATTTCTAGCATTCACTTTCCTGATTTTATTGTTCATAATCCTTGTTAATTGAATTTATGACTGAATTGCTACCGAACTTGTTTAATAAAAACCAAATTTCAACTTCTGGTGAAAGGTATTTCACCACTCGAGTCAATATTCAATTTCCAGTGAAATAGGTTATGTGTACGTGTGAAAATGAGAAAACATGGTCATCGCCTTCTGCAGTATTGCTAGGTAATTGGATTCGGTGGTTGAACGTGGAAACGAAGAAGATTTGAATAAAAAAATCGCACACAGTCTACGAAATTGTTCACGAAAGTTCTTGTCCATTAGTCACATTAACAAAAAATGCCAAAAAAAGAAGAAGAAAGAATGCTGTTTACGAGTAGATGCTAATTCAGAAAACGACGAGTAAATGCTCCATTTGGATGAGTCGGACCATCACATGAACACTTATTTCTTCGTCGCAATTTCTGCTTCCCAATGGATCTGCTTATTATAATATCTCTGGTTTGTCGGGTCTCTTACATAGAAATATTATAAATAATCAGTCTTGAATTAGTCAAAGTTTGGACAAGTTTCTCAATTCTCACGCCAACTCATTCAAATTGCGAGATTCTCACGTTAAACGTAATGGACTTTTGGTTCAGTCATTGAGATTCTCGGGTGATGGGCTGGCCTCTCACCCATCTATTTGTTTGTTTATTTTGGCTTTGTTGCTTTTTAACAAAAACACGATCACGTGCCGACTAAGAGGAAGCGAGAATCCCAAAATACTTCACATGACAATTTCTAACTAAAGTAATTAGTGACTTTTTTTTGGTCAGAAAAAGCAGTATTATATTGCTAATTTGTTAGCAATGCCAGTAACAACCTTTCGACCAAAAAAAAAAGGCCTGTAACTACCCAAACCGGGAAAGTCTAGACTAAGGATGGCCGGGCCTGTGGAGGGGACAAAGAGCAAGTTGGACTCCCTTGGGCAATGGGCTATGCGGATGGATGGATAGGCCTGGATAAGCTTTAGACAATCGGTGCTAAGAAGACGCTTCTCCCGGTTGAAGTAATCTGCTCTAAAGTAAAAGGAAAAGTAACACAAACAGTCCATGAATTTTGACTTAATATGTAATGTGATCCCTGAAATTTTAATTTGTTCAATATAATCCATGAACTGTAACTCAATATGTAATGTGGTCCCTGAACTTTTAATTTATTCGCCTTTAAACTTTTTGTATATGCTCAATACATTGAATACTTTCATATAATTCAGGATTACATTGAACATATACCAAAACTCCAGGGACCACATTGAACATTAAGCTAAAATTCAGGAGCTATATTAAATAAATTAAAAATCCATGAATCACATTGCATATTGGACCAAAGTTAAAGGACCGTTTATGTCATTATCCCTAAAGTAAAAGATTGAACTACCACTCTACTAAATGTTTAACATTGCCCTTAATCTTTTCACATTTGTCGGTGATGATACATAACTTGGCTAATCAATTAGATTAATTAAGTTATCGTAAAAGCACAACAAGTATGCTACCATTGTACTTTAAAAATCAGAATTAGATAGGAAGACAACTTTATTGTATGGATGTACTGACGCAATACCATCATCAGATTATTATTAGTTGTAATTTTGCTGAGCCGATTCAATTTTTCTCGACGTTTCACGTATTTCTTTCGGAATAGAGCCAACACTCAAAAGACCATGGAAACTTCTTGCAATTGTGACGGAACGGGCAAACGAGAAGGAACTATTTACCATCTCGAAGACGATATATGGTTGACAACTTTAACTTTTCAACTGTCACGCCCCGTACCCCACGAAGCATGAACATCCGCGTATAGATCGAGAAGAGTGCAACGCTCCCAGGAATGCATCACCGACCCGTATCAAAACCAATCAGAGAGAATGTATCGCATGCGAAAACGACGTATATAAGATATATATACACCCAGACAAAATATTTAGTAACCATGAATAGTAAGAGATAACAAATTACGATAGATTATACCAAAATATACATTCGATTACCAACTTATATACAATATCCCTTTGACAACAAAAAGGTACGCCAAAAGGGCCACGGCAACTGCCTGCTATAGAATAGGATCCACAATCTCCGGCTCAAAAACTACCCCACCTAGTTCCTCATGCTCTACCTCATCCTCCACGATCTCATACTCAAAATCCGAGTCCTTGAACTTCATGGGCGGGGATCTGAAAATTCGGTTTTACCACAACCGTGAGATAAACTCAGCAAGTAATAACCCATAATCCTAAACTAGACTAACGTGCACCTCCAGAAGTAAATAAAATGCATGAATTGCTGAACCAGTAATTAAATCACATTAAAATCGCTCGGGCCCTCAGCCCCAATTTCTCTACTCCAGCCCTGCAGGTTAGGCTTTCAATAGCAGTATAATCCATAAACAGTTTAATCGACCCGAAGGCCATGACCCAATGATCATAAATCATTCGACCCAAAGGCCCGACCCGAAGGCCCACAGTGGTATAAATCGACCCGAAGGCCCGACCCGTCGGTCACAATTATATTCGACCCGTAGGCCTGACCCGTCGGTCCTCACAAATAAATCGACCCGAAGGCCTGACCCGTCGGTCACAATTATATTCGACCCGTAGGCCTGACCCGTCGGTCCTCACAAATAAATCGACCCGAAGGCCTGACCCGTCGGTCACAATTATATTCGACCCGTAGGCCTGACCCGTCGGTCCTCACAAATAAATCGACCCGAAGGCCTGACCCGTCGGTCACAATTATATTCGACCCGTAGGCCTGACCCGTCGGTCCTCACAAATAAATCAACCCGAAGGCCATGACCCAATGGTCATCCACAATTAAATCGACCCGAAGGCCATGACCCAATGGTCATCACAAATAAATCGTAATATGTAAATTCGCGTGTCATAGGATTCAAGCCCAATGCCTTGCCACGATGTGCCAAATATAATAAATCACAATTTCAACTCATACAGTGCATTGTTGGCACATCTAATTCACTTCATTTTAGTCTATTTACCTTCGGCACTTAATGCACAACTTAGTATTATAGGAATTCAATCCACTTAGAACTCAACATGACCAACCAGTCTTCACCATTAAATTCTCAAATAAGACATCATATCCCCAATGTCCCGACAAGGCCTAAATGACCTCCAAAGGCCTAATTTCAAGTTGTTAATTAGCAACTCATTTAATGATCACACTAGGCAAATTAATGCAAATTCGGATTCAAGATGGACCATACTCCAACAGCCATCAAATGGTCTCCAAATCACCATTAAACCTTCACAAATAGTCCCAATTAGTTCCCCTAATCATTCCCCACATAAAACACACTTAATTAGGCCATAATTTACATAATCAACTCTTAATTAACCCTAAATTGCACAATTAGGCTAATTTTGGGATTAAGAATTTTTACTCGCCTAATTAAGCTAGAGGCGACGGGAGCGAGCGGCCGACTACCGACGAGCGGTACAAATCGACGGCGGCGCTCCGGCGGCAAGCCGGCGGTCACGGCGGCGCTCCGGCGAGCTCAAAGCTAATTCGGCCAAAAACAGGGGACGGCTGAGGTGAGGGGCTGAGGACGGGAAGAGAGGGACTGAGGGGGCAAGGCTGGTCGGCGGTGGTGGCGCTCGGCGGCGGACGGCGGCGCGGCACCGGCGGGGCGAGACCGGCGACGCTGTTCTCCTCCTTCCGCCTGGAACAGAGCAGCAGCTGGGGCGGCGAAACAGAGGGGAAACGGTGGTCGACGGAGCTGGGGCGGCGCCAGAAGGCCGGCGGGCGGCGGACGAGCCCAGCAGCTCCGGCGTCGCGGCCGTCTCCGGCGTGAACAGCAGCCCGGCGAGCAGAAACGGCGAGGAAGGAGCGGCCGAAGAAGACGATCGGGAGGGGCTGCTCGGGGAGAGAGAACGTGAGCAGAGAGAGAGAGTCTGAAGAGAGAGAGGGTTAGGTCAAAAGTGGTCAAAAAAAGAGTTAGTGGGATCCACTTGTCACTCATCTAAGGGCTAGGACAAATTGCCCTTCAATCCAAGGGCTAAAATTTAAACCTATCCAAAAAAATAAGGGCAAAGTGGTCAAAAGCCCTCTAACCAAGGCTGACCAGGTCTGGTTGGCTTCACTTAACCCTAGTTAAACCCCAAAAATTCGGAATTAAAATAAAACACTATAGGGGCATTTTCGTAATTTTCCGCCCCCGGACCGAAATTTCAATTTTCGCTCCCACCGGTCCTAAATATTCATGTGATACCTAATCCAGAGTCGGAATCGCGAAATTCACTTTCTAAGCCCTCGAAAATCGACTGCGAAGTTTCCGGGAATAAAATAATATTATTTTCCAATTTTTGTCGAAATTCCACTTTTTGTCCAAAACCACTCTAAACGCACTTGGCTACCCCAAAATGACCTTGGCCGCGAAAAATAACCTCAAACGGCCTCCGAATTCGGCCTCGGTGTCCACAGGGGCAAAATCGTCCTTTTCTCAATTTCTGCCGAATTTTCAGTTTTCAACCGTACTAGTCCCAAACATGAATGGCCACTCAAAAATGACGTCCGTCCTACAAAATAGTCGTGAATACCCTTGAAATTTTGATATCGAAGTTCGGGTCCAATATCGCGATCTAATTTACTCGTTTTGCAGTTTTAGGGTCTCTCACTAACAGGCGGCTGTTTAGGCGTTACGCGTATCGACCTAAGATTGCCCGAGTCGTGAGGGTCTCAATTTCGAGAGAACGAGAGGAATTATCACTAGCACATGAGGTCACGATCGTTTGGATTAAAATCGGGTTTCCTTTGTCAGGCGCACTTTCGGTCGTGCGAAATCACTCGCGATCCGATCGTGCATCATTGACAATATCAACCTGTCATTTTCCTAAGATCGGCCTATATTGGCTCAAAATACTTCCTCGACGTTCGTCGAAATCGGCGCTCCATCACAATCGGGTTCTCGGTCCACGTACCTTATCCTACTTAGCCTTTCCCATTTGGTTAGTATCCCGAGACTGATCAGGTCCAGGCGAGACTTACTAAAATTACACGAGAATTAATATACACTTTATAGGTCCCGATCACGGGTCAAAAATTCAGGATGTTACAACTCTTCCCCCCTTACAAAAATTTCGTCCTCGAAATTTGTACTTCAAACTTGATCCTCGAACAACTGGGGGTGTTGACGTCGCATGGCTTCCTCGCTTTCCCACGTAGCGCCTTTTGTTCCGTGATGTTCCCAAACCACCTTGACCATCGGGATTGTCTTATTCCGCAATACACGATCCTTCCGATCTTCAATCCTGACTGGTCTTTCCACGTACGACACTCTGTCGTCCACGTCTATTTCTTCGTATCTTAGAACGTGTGTCGGATCTGGTTCATACTTTCTCAACATCGACACGTGGAAGACATTATGTATCTGGGATAAATTCGGTGGCAGGGCCAGTCTGTATGCCATATCGCCAATCTTTTCCAAAATCTCAAACGGCCCAACAAACCTCGGACTCAGCTTTTCTTTCTTGCCAAATCGAGATAACCCTTTCATAGGTGACACCTTTAAAAATACATGGTCCCCAACTTGAAATTCTAGATGTCGTCGTCTCCGATCGGCATAACTTTTCTGTCGACTCTGTGCTGTCTTTAATCTTTCTCGAATGATCTCAACAGCTTCCACTGTTTGTTGTACCAACTCTGGGCCCGTAATGCTCCGTTCTCCCACTTCATCCCAGCACACGGGAGTCCTACACGCTCTGCCATACAATGCTTCAAATGGGGCCATCTGGATACTCTGCTGATAACTGTTATTATATACAAACTCTACCAGATGCAACTGTTCTTCCCATTTCCCCTGAAAATCCACTACACAAGCCCTCAACATATCCTCAAGAGTCTGAATTGTTCTCTCTGATTGCCCATCTGTCTGCGGATGGTAAGCTGTACTGAACTGCACCTTTGTTCCCAAGGCTGTCTACAGACTTTTCCAGAAATTCGCTGTAAACCTCGGATCACGATCTGATGTAATCGTCACTGGCACTCCGTGCAGTCTAACAATCTGCCTTACGTACAATTCTGCATACTTTTCTAACTCCAAATCCTTGCGCACCGCCAGAAAATGCGCTGACTTAGTCAGTCTATCCACTATCACCCAAATGGAATCGTGCCCTCTCTGACTCCTTGGTAGTCCCGTTACAAAGTCCATGGTGATATGTTCCCATTTCCACTCGGGGATTTCCAATGGTCGCAGTAATCCTCCAGGTTTACAGTGTTGTGCCTTTACCTGCTGACACGTCAAACACTTAGCCACATACCTGGCTACATCTGCTTTCATTCCGTTCCACCAATGATGTTGCCTTAAATTCTGATACATTTTCGTGCTGCCAGGGTGGATACTGTAATTGCTGCGATGAGCTTCTCTTAATATTTCTTCCTTAAGCTCAATATCATCCGGCACACACCATCGTCCTCTATACTTCAGGACTCCATCTTCTAATACTTGGAAATCTGGCTTCCTTGCCGAGGCATCCATTCCTACCATTTTCTGAATCTCTTGATCCGTAGATTGCAGAGCCTTAATCTTAGTTTGAATCTCCGGCTCGATCCTCAAAGTAGCCAACAGATTCGACACATGGCTTAATTCCAATTTAAATTCTGAATCTCGAAGCTTTTCCAATAACGTCCATTCCTTGATCATCAAATGCGCCATGCTGGACTTGCGACTCAGTGCATCTGCCACTCTATTCGCTTTTCCAGGGTGATACAGGATGTCGCAATCATAATCCTTTAGAAGTTCCATCCATCTACGCTGCCTCATATTCAATTCTTTCTGCAAGAACAAGTATTTGAGGCTCTGATGATCCGTATAGATCTGAAACTTTTCCCCACATAAATAGTGTCTCCAGATTTTGAGTGCAAAGACGATGGCATCCAACTCTAAGTCATGCGTCGGATAATTCACTTCATGACGTCTCAACTGACGTGACGCATACGCAACTACTTTTCCATGTTGCATTAACACACAACCAAGTCCTTTGAACGAAGCATCGCTATAAACCTCAAATCCACCAGGTCCAGAGGGGATAGTCAAAACTGGAGCTGTCGTCAGTCTGTGCTTAAGTTCCTGAAAACTTCGTTCGCACTTATCGTCCCATTCAAACTTAGTTTCCTTTTTCAGTAATCGCGTCAAGGGCGTGGCTATCGACGAGAATCCTTCCACAAAACGTCGATAATAGCCAGCCAGTCCTAAGAAACTTCTGATCTCTGTCACTGACGTCGGCCTGGGCCACTTAAGCACTGCTTCAATCTTAGTCGGATCCACAGATATTCCTTCTCCCGACACGATATGTCCAAGGAATGCTACCCTGCTAAGCCAGAACTCACATTTACTGAACTTCGCATAAAGCGCATGTTCCCTTAACGTCCGTAGAACTTTAGTCAAATGCACTTCATGTTCTTCTGAACTCTTCGAATACACCAGAATATCGTCAATGAACACGATGACGAACTGATCCAGAAATTCCTTAAAAACTCTGATCATCAGATCCATAAAAGCTGCAGGGGCATTCGTCAAACCAAAGGGCATGACTGTAAACTCATAATGCCCGTACCTCGTTCTGAATGCAGTCTTGGGTATATCCTCCTTCCGAATTCTTAACTGATGATACCCTGTCCGTAGATCAATCTTGGAAAACACTGATGCCCCTTGCAATTGATCGAACAAGTCGTCGATCCTTGGCAGTGGATACTTATTCTTTATAGTCACCTGATTCAACTGCCGGTAATCTATACATAATCTCAACGTCCCGTCCTTTTCCCTCACAAACAGGACTGGCGCTCCCCATGGAGACGCACTAGGACGAATAAATCCCTTGTCTAGTAACTCCTGCATCTGGACTTTCAGCTCCTTCAGTTCCGACAAAGACATCCGATACGGGGCTTTAGAAATTGGCTCAGTTCCTGGGGCCAACTCTATTACAAATTCCACTTCTCGTTCTGGTGGCAAACCCGACAACTCTTGAGGAAAAACCTCGGGGAAATTACATACTACAGAGATTTCTTCCAATTTAGGCTCCACCAATGTCGGATCCTTAACGTTAACCAAATACCCCTCACAACCTTTCTCAAGCATCTCTGTTGCCTCCACTGAGGAAATCCAAAGGATCGAGGTTCCTCCTCGATTTCCCTGAAATTCAAACCTAGGACGACCAATTGGATTGAATTGGATCGTCCTACTGCCGCAATCCATAACGGCTTTCTGCTTAGTCAGCCAATCCATACCAATAATCACATCCAAGTCATACATGGCTAACACGGCTAAATCAATCCTTTCCTCAACATTTCCAATCACAATTTTACAGTCCAAGCACCCCAATGATACTAACACCCTATCATGCAATGGGGTTGTCACACATAACGTGATTTCAAGTAAAACAGGCTCCAGACCAACCAATCTAACAAACTGTTCGGAAATAAACGAATGGGTTGCTCCGGGATCAAATAACGCATATGCCGAATGATTGCAAAGAGAAACGGTACCTGTGACCACGCCCGGCGCGTCCTCAGCATCCTTTCGCGCCAACGCGTATACTCGTCCTTGCGCAGGCGGTCTGCCCTGAATAGCCGGTGGGGGATTTCCGGCCTGATTTCCAATTCTAAGCGGCTGCTGTGGTTGACCTGGGGGTCCCAAAAGTCGTTGCTGGGGGCAATTCTTGATCTGGTGTCCCATACTCCCACAACGGAAACAAGCTCCAATCCTATGTGGTGTCTGACTGGGCTTCCCTATAATCCTCCTCGGGGGCGGAACAAACCGTCTATTACTAACCATTGGTCTCTTTCCAAAGCGACGATTGTCCCGATTCGGAATAAACCTCGAACCCGATGCTGCTGTCTTTTCCATCTGGTCTCGCTCCATGGTTTGGGCTCGCTCATACAGCTCTCGATAATCTCTGATATTCAGCAAAAGCATCTGGGTGCGAAGATCCGGCTTCAGTCTATCCCGGAATCTTCGAGCCTTATCCAGGGGATTCTCAACCATCCTTGGGGCAAATCTGGATAATCTGGTGAACTCTGCCTCATACTGTACCACTGTCATCGATCCCTGACGGAGCCTCATAAACTCTGCCATTTTCTTCTCCTGGGCACTCTCAAAGAAAAACTGCCCATAGAAATGCTCAACAAATATCGCCCAGGTCGGTTCCATAAATTCCGGAAATACTCTATCCTTAACCGCCTTCCACCAATCATGGGCATTATCCTGCAATTGATACGATGCCAAAGAGATCTTCTCCCTCTCAGTACACTCTAACAGATCAAACGCTTTTTCCAACTCCTCCACCCAACGCGGGGCGGCTTCTGGATCACTTCTGCCCGTGAACTTGGGCGGTTTCAGCTTAAGGAAATGCTCCACCAACTGGTGCATTGGTCTCGGTGCCACCATTGGTTGAGCTTGCACTGGCTGGGCTTGGGCTTGATTCTCATGGACGGCAGCAACTGCTGCGGCCTCAGCAGCCTGAGCTGTAGCGTTCTCTCTTTCCTGTGCTTGCCTATCCATCACATTACCAATCCTTTCTAACGCTCTGAGGACTCCTTCCATACGCGGATCTTCCGCATGTCTAACATCAGCTCTGGGGTCCACTGCAGCCCCAATATCAACTCTAGGATTCCCTACCACTCTAGCACCCGTACCAAGGTTTTCTACAGCTCTGACTCGAGCACGACCTCCACCTCTAGATCCTCTTCCTGTGCCCCTCCTAGGGATTCTTCCCACACTTCCTCTTTCACTGCTCATCCTAATAATTAGAGTGCTCAACTACCTGATATAATTCCATCCAGGAATTAGAGACCTAAACCAACTAACCGGTCTAAGTCCTAGGCAGGTATAAACACAGAAACAATTAAGCACTTAGCATGCGGCTAACACAACAGCACATGATTTTCACCCAAGGACTTGCAAACTTACCTTGGGTCCTGCCGCACCTGCACAATACTGGTTCAATCAATCACCACAACAGTCAAACACAAACATTCTGGAGGTACACTTAGCACACTAAGTCACCCTATAGCTACCCATGGTCATTTCTCCTTATCACTCCAAGGCTCAACTAGGTCAAACAGAGCTAACCTTGCTCTGATACCAATTCAAACGGGGATGTCACGCCCCGTACCCCACGAAGCATGAACATCCGCGTATAGATCGAGAAGAGTGCAACGCTCCCAGGAATGCGTCACCGACCCGTATCAAAACCAATCAGAGAGAATGTATCGCATGCGAAAACGACGTATATAAGATATATATACACCCAGACAAAATATTTAGTAACCATGAATAGTAAGAGATAACAAATTACGATAGATTATACCAAAATATACATTCGATTACCAACTTATATACAATATCCCTTTGACAACAAAAAGGTACGCCAAAAGGGCCACGGCAACTGCCTGCTATAGAATAGGATCCACAATCTCCGGCTCAAAAACTACCCCACCTAGTTCCTCATGCTCTACCTCATCCTCCACGATCTCATACTCAAAATCCGAGTCCTTGAACTTCATGGGCGGGGATCTAAAAATTCGGTTTTACCACAACCGTGAGATAAACTCAGCAAGTAATAACCCATAATCCTAAACTAGACTAACGTGCACCTCCAGAAGTAAATAAAATGCATGAATTGCTGAACCAGTAATTAAATCACATTAAAATCGCTCGGGCCCTCAGTCCCAATTTCTCTACTCCAGCCCTGCAGGTTAGGCTTTCAATAGCAGTATAATCCATAAACAGTTTAATCGACCCGAAGGCCATGACCCAATGATCATAAATCATTCGACCCAAAGGCCCGACCCGAAGGCCCACAGTGGTATAAATCGACCCGAAGGCCCGACCCGTCGGTCACAATTATATTCGACCCGTAGGCCTGACCCGTCGGTCCTCACAAATAAATCGACCCGAAGGCCTGACCCGTCGGTCACAATTATATTCGACCCGTAGGCCTGACCCGTCGGTCCTCACAAATAAATCGACCCGAAGGCCTGACCCGTCGGTCACAATTATATTCGACCCGTAGGCCTGACCCGTCGGTCCTCACAAATAAATCGACCCGAAGGCCTGACCCGTCGGTCACAATTATATTCGACCCGTAGGCCTGACCCGTCGGTCCTCACAAATAAATCGACCCGAAGGCCTGACCCGTCGGTCACAATTATATTCGACCCGTAGGCCTGACCCGTCGGTCCTCACAAATAAATCGACCCGAAGGCCATGACCCAATGGTCATCCACAATTAAATCGACCCGAAGGCCATGACCCAATGGTCATCACAAATAAATCGTAATATGTAAATTCGCGTGTCATAGGATTCAAGCCCAATGCCTTGCCACGATGTGCCAAATATAATAAATCACAATTTCAACTCATACAGTGCATTGTTGGCACATCTAATTCACTTCATTTTAGTCTATTTACCTTCGGCACTTAATGCACAACTTAGTATTATAGGAATTCAATCCACTTAGAACTCAACATGACCAACCAGTCTTCACCATTAAATTCTCAAATAAGACATCATATCCCCAATGTCCCGACAAGGCCTAAATGACCTCCAAAGGCCTAATTTCAAGTTGTTAATTAGCAACTCATTTAATGATCACACTAGGCAAATTAATGCAAATTCGGATTCAAGATGGACCATACTCCAACAGCCATCAAATGGTCTCCAAATCACCATTAAACCTTCACAAATAGTCCCAATTAGTTCCCCTAATCATTCCCCACATAAAACACACTTAATTAGGCCATAATTTACATAATCAACTCTTAATTAACCCTAAATTGCACAATTAGGCTAATTTTGGGATTAAGAATTTTTACTCGCCTAATTAAGCTAGAGGCGACGGGAGCGAGCGGCCGACTACCGACGAGCGGTACAAATCGACGGCGGCGCTCCGGCGGCAAGCCGGCGGTCACGGCGGCGCTCCGGCGAGCTCAAAGCTAATTCGGCCAAAAACAGGGGACGGCTGAGGTGAGGGGCTGAGGACGGGAAGAGAGGGACTGAGGGGGCAAGGCTGGTCGGCGGTGGTGGCGCTCGGCGGCGGACGGCGGCGCGGCACCGGCGGGGCGAGACCGGCGACGCTGTTCTCCTCCTTCCGCCTGGAACAGAGCAGCAGCTGGGGCGGCGGAACAGAGGGGAAACGGTGGTCGACGGAGCTGGGGCGGCGCCAGAAGGCCGGCGGGCGGCGGACGAGCCCAGCAGCTCCGGCGTCGCGGCCGTCTCCGGCGTGAACAGCAGCCCGGCGAGCAGAAACGGCGAGGAAGGAGCGGCCGAAGAAGACGATCGGGAGGGGCTGCTCGGGGAGAGAGAACGTGAGCAGAGAGAGAGAGTCTGAAGAGAGAGAGGGTTAGGTCAAAAGTGGTCAAAAAAAGAGTTAGTGGGATCCACTTGTCACTCATCTAAGGGCTAGGACAAATTGCCCTTCAATCCAAGGGCTAAAATTTAAACCTATCCAAAAAAATAAGGGCAAAGTGGTCAAAAGCCCTCTAACCAAGGCTGACCAGGTCTGGTTGGCTTCACTTAACCCTAGTTAAACCCCAAAAATTCGGAATTAAAATAAAACACTATAGGGGCATTTTCGTAATTTTCCGCCCCCGGACCGAAATTTCAATTTTCGCTCCCACCGGTCCTAAATATTCATGTGATACCTAATCCAGAGTCGGAATCGCGAAATTCACTTTCTAAGCCCTCGAAAATCGACTGCGAAGTTTCCGGGAATAAAATAATATTATTTTCCAATTTTTGTCGAAATTCCACTTTTTGTCCAAAACCACTCTAAACGCACTTGGCTACCCCAAAATGACCTTGGCCGCGAAAAATAACCTCAAACGGCCTCCGAATTCGGCCTCGGTGTCCACAGGGGCAAAATCGTCCTTTTCTCAATTTCTGCCGAATTTTCAGTTTTCAACCGTACTAGTCCCAAACATGAATGGCCACTCAAAAATGACGTCCGTCCTACAAAATAGTCGTGAATACCCTTGAAATTTTGATATCGAAGTTCGGGTCCAATATCGCGATCTAATTTACTCGTTTTGCAGTTTTAGGGTCTCTCACTAACAGGCGGCTGTTTAGGCGTTACGCGTATCGACCTAAGATTGCCCGAGTCGTGAGGGTCTCAATTTCGAGAGAACGAGAGGAATTATCACTAGCACATGAGGTCACGATCGTTTGGATTAAAATCGGGTTTCCTTTGTCAGGCGCACTTTCGGTCGTGCGAAATCACTCGCGATCCGATCGTGCATCATTGACAATATCAACCTGTCATTTTCCTAAGATCGGCCTATATTGGCTCAAAATACTTCCTCGACGTTCGTCGAAATCGGCGCTCCATCACAATCGGGTTCTCGGTCCACGTACCTTATCCTACTTAGCCTTTCCCATTTGGTTAGTATCCCGAGACTGATCAGGTCCAGGCGAGACTTACTAAAATTACACGAGAATTAATATACACTTTATAGGTCCCGATCACGGGTCAAAAATTCAGGATGTTACAACTCTTCCCCCCTTACAAAAATTTCGTCCTCGAAATTTGTACTTCAAACTTGATCCTCGAACAACTGGGGGTGTTGACGTCGCATGGCTTCCTCGCTTTCCCACGTAGCGCCTTTTGTTCCGTGATGTTCCCAAACCACCTTGACCATCGGGATTGTCTTATTCCGCAATACACGATCCTTCCGATCTTCAATCCTGACTGGTCTTTCCACGTACGACACTCTGTCGTCCACGTCTATTTCTTCGTATCTTAGAACGTGTGTCGGATCTGGTTCATACTTTCTCAACATCGACACGTGGAAGACATTATGTATCTGGGATAAATTCGGTGGCAGGGCCAGTCTGTATGCCATATCGCCAATCTTTTCCAAAATCTCAAACGGCCCAACAAACCTCGGACTCAGCTTTCCTTTCTTGCCAAATCGAGATAACCCTTTCATAGGTGACACCTTTAAAAATACATGGTCCCCAACTTGAAATTCTAGATGTCGTCGTCTCCGATCGGCATAACTTTTCTGTCGACTCTGTGCTGTCTTTAATCTTTCTCGAATGATCTCAACAGCTTCCACTGTTTGTTGTACCAACTCTGGGCCCGTAATGCTCCGTTCTCCCACTTCATCCCAGCACACGGGAGTCCTACACGCTCTGCCATACAATGCTTCAAATGGGGCCATCTGGATACTCTGCTGATAACTGTTATTATATACAAACTCTACCAGATGCAACTGTTCTTCCCATTTCCCCTGAAAATCCACTACACAAGCCCTCAACATATCCTCAAGAGTCTGAATTGTTCTCTCTGATTGCCCATCTGTCTGCGGATGGTAAGCTGTACTGAACTGCACCTTTGTTCCCAAGGCTGTCTACAGACTTTTCCAGAAATTCGCTGTAAACCTCGGATCACGATCTGATGTAATCGTCACTGGCACTCCGTGCAGTCTAACAATCTGCCTTACGTACAATTCTGCATACTTTTCTAACTCCAAATCCTTGCGCACCGCCAGAAAATGCGCTGACTTAGTCAGTCTATCCACTATCACCCAAATGGAATCGTGCCCTCTCTGACTCCTTGGTAGTCCCGTTACAAAGTCCATGGTGATATGTTCCCATTTCCACTCGGGGATTTCCAATGGTCGCAGTAATCCTCCAGGTTTACAGTGTTGTGCCTTTACCTGCTGACACGTCAAACACTTAGCCACATACCTGGCTACATCTGCTTTCATTCCGTTCCACCAATGATGTTGCCTTAAATTCTGATACATTTTCGTGCTGCCAGGGTGGATACTGTAATTGCTGCGATGAGCTTCTCTTAATATTTCTTCCTTAAGCTCAATATCATCCGGCACACACCATCGTCCTCTATACTTCAGGACTCCATCTTCTAATACTTGGAAATCTGGCTTCCTTGCCGAGGCATCCATTCCTACCATTTTCTGAATCTCTTGATCCGTAGATTGCAGAGCCTTAATCTTAGTTTGAATCTCCGGCTCGATCCTCAAAGTAGCCAACAGATTCGACACATGGCTTAATTCCAATTTAAATTCTGAATCTCGAAGCTTTTCCAATAACGTCCATTCCTTGATCATCAAATGCGCCATGCTGGACTTGCGACTCAGTGCATCTGCCACTCTATTCGCTTTTCCAGGGTGATACAGGATGTCGCAATCATAATCCTTTAGAAGTTCCATCCATCTACGCTGCCTCATATTCAATTCTTTCTGCAAGAACAAGTATTTGAGGCTCTGATGATCCGTATAGATCTGAAACTTTTCCCCACATAAATAGTGTCTCCAGATTTTGAGTGCAAAGACGATGGCATCCAACTCTAAGTCATGCGTCGGATAATTCACTTCATGAGGTCTCAACTGACGTGACGCATACGCAACTACTTTTCCATGTTGCATTAACACACAACCAAGTCCTTTGAACGAAGCATCGCTATAAACCTCAAATCCACCAGGTCCAGAGGGGATAGTCAAAACTGGAGCTGTCGTCAGTCTGTGCTTAAGTTCCTGAAAACTTCGTTCGCACTTATCGTCCCATTCAAACTTAGTTTCCTTTTTCAGTAATCGCGTCAAGGGCGTGGCTATCGACGAGAATCCTTCCACAAAACGTCGATAATAGCCAGCCAGTCCTAAGAAACTTCTGATCTCTGTCACTGACGTCGGCCTGGGCCACTTAAGCACTGCTTCAATCTTAGTCGGATCCACAGATATTCCTTCTCCCGACACGATATGTCCAAGGAATGCTACCCTGCTAAGCCAGAACTCACATTTACTGAACTTCGCATAAAGCGCATGTTCCCTTAACGTCCGTAGAACTTTAGTCAAATGCACTTCATGTTCTTCTGAACTCTTCGAATACACCAGAATATCGTCAATGAACACGATGACGAACTGATCCAGAAATTCCTTAAAAACTCTGTTCATCAGATCCATAAAAGCTGCAGGGGCATTCGTCAAACCAAAGGGCATGACTGTAAACTCATAATGCCCGTACCTCGTTCTGAATGCAGTCTTGGGTATATCCTCCTTCCGAATTCTTAACTGATGATACCCTGTCCGTAGATCAATCTTGGAAAACACTGATGCCCCTTGCAATTGATCGAACAAGTCGTCGATCCTTGGCAGTGGATACTTATTCTTTATAGTCACCTGATTCAACTGCCGGTAATCTATACATAATCTCAACGTCCCGTCCTTTTTCCTCACAAACAGGACTGGCGCTCCCCATGGAGACGCACTAGGACGAATAAATCCCTTGTCTAGTAACTCCTGCATCTGGACTTTCAGCTCCTTCAGTTCCGACAAAGACATCCGATACGGGGCTTTAGAAATTGGCTCAGTTCCTAGGGCCAACTCTATTACAAATTCCACTTCTCGTTCTGGTGGCAAACCCGACAACTCTTGAGGAAAAACCTCGGGGAAATTACATACTACAGAGATTTCTTCCAATTTAGGCTCCACCAATGTCGGATCCTTAACGTTAACCAAATACCCCTCACAACCTTTCTCAAGCATCTCTGTTGCCTCCACTGAGGAAATCCAAAGGATCGAGGTTCCTCCTCGATTTCCCTGAAATTCAAACCTAGGACGACCAATTGGATTGAATTGGATCGTCCTACTGCCGCAATCCATAACGGCTTTCTGCTTAGTCAGCCAATCCATACCAATAATCACATCCAAGTCATACATGGCTAACACGGCTAAATCAATCCTTTCCTCAACATTTCCAATCACAATTTTACAGTCCAAGCACCCCAATGATACTAACACCCTATCATGCAATGGGGTTGTCACACATAACGTGATTTCAAGTAAAACAGGCTCCAGACCAACCAATCTAACAAACTGTTCGGAAATAAACGAATGGGTTGCTCCGGGATCAAATAACGCATATGCCGAATGATTGCAAAGAGAAACGGTACCTGTGACCACGCCCGGCGCGTCCTCAGCATCCTTTCGCGCCAACGCGTATACTCGTCCTTGCGCAGGCGGTCTGCCCTGAATAGCCGGTGGGGGATTTCCGGCCTGATTTCCAATTCTAAGCGGCTGCTGTGGTTGACCTGGGGGTCCCAAAAGTCGTTGCTGGGGGCAATTCTTGATCTGGTGTCCCATACTCCCACAACGGAAACAAGCTCCAATCCTATGTGGTGTCTGACTGGGCTTCCCTATAATCCTCCTCGGGGGCGGAACAAACCGTCTATTACTAACCATTGGTCTCTTTCCAAAGCGACGATTGTCCCGATTCGGAATAAACCTCGAACCCGATGCTGCTGTCTTTTCCATCTGGTCTCGCTCCATGGTTTGGGCTCGCTCATACAGCTCTCGATAATCTCTGATATTCAGCAAAAGCATCTGGGTGCGAAGATCCGGCTTCAGTCTATCCCGGAATCTTCGAGCCTTATCCAGGGGATTCTCAACCATCCTTGGGGCAAATCTGGATAATCTGGTGAACTCTGCCTCATACTGTACCACTGTCATCGATCCCTGACGGAGCCTCATAAACTCTGCCATTTTCTTCTCCTGGGCACTCTCAAAGAAAAACTGCCCATAGAAATGCTCAACAAATATCGCCCAGGTCGGTTCCATAAATTCCGGAAATACTCTATCCTTAACCGCCTTCCACCAATCATGGGCATTATCCTGCAATTGATACGATGCCAAAGAGATCTTCTCCCTCTCAGTACACTCTAACAGATCAAACGCTTTTTCCAACTCCTCCACCCAACGCGGGGCGGCTTCTGGATCACTTCTGCCCGTGAACTTGGGCGGTTTCAGCTTAAGGAAATGCTCCACCAACTGGTGCATTGGTCTCGGTGCCACCATTGGTTGAGCTTGCACTGGCTGGGCTTGGGCTTGATTCTCATGGACGGCAGCAACTGCTGCGGCCTCAGCAGCCTGAGCTGTAGCGTTCTCTCTTTCCTGTGCTTGCCTATCCATCACATTACCAATCCTTTCTAACGCTCTGAGGACTCCTTCCATACGCGGATCTTCCGCATGTCTAACATCAGCTCTGGGGTCCACTGCAGCCCCAATATCAACTCTAGGATTCCCTACCACTCTAGCACCCGTACCAAGGTTTTCTACAGCTCTGACTCGAGCACGACCTCCACCTCTAGATCCTCTTCCTGTGCCCCTCCTAGGGATTCTTCCCACACTTCCTCTTTCACTGCTCATCCTAATAATTAGAGTGCTCAACTACCTGATATAATTCCATCCAGGAATTAGAGACCTAAACCAACTAACCGGTCTAAGTCCTAGGCAGGTATAAACACAGAAACAATTAAGCACTTAGCATGCGGCTAACACAACAGCACATGATTTTCACCCAAGGACTTGCAAACTTACCTTGGGTCCTGCCGCACCTGCACAATACTGGTTCAATCAATCACCACAACAGTCAAACACAAACATTCTGGAGGTACACTTAGCACACTAAGTCACCCTATAGCTACCCATGGTCATTTCTCCTTATCACTCCAAGGCTCAACTAGGTCAAACAGAGCTAACCTTGCTCTGATACCAATTCAAACGGGGATGTCACGCCCCGTACCCCACGAAGCATGAACATCCGCGTATAGATCGAGAAGAGTGCAACGCTCCCAGGAATGCGTCACCGACCCGTATCAAAACCAATCAGAGAGAATGTATCGCATGCGAAAACGACGTATATAAGATATATATACACCCAGACAAAATATTTAGTAACCATGAATAGTAAGAGATAACAAATTACGATAGATTATACCAAAATATACATTCGATTACCAACTTATATACAATATCCCTTTGACAACAAAAAGGTACGCCAAAAGGGCCACGGCAACTGCCTGCTATAGAATAGGATCCACAATCTCCGGCTCAAAAACTACCCCACCTAGTTCCTCATGCTCTACCTCATCCTCCACGATCTCATACTCAAAATCCGAGTCCTTGAACTTCATGGGCGGGGATCTAAAAATTCGGTTTTACCACAACCGTGAGATAAACTCAGCAAGTAATAACCCATAATCCTAAACTAGACTAACGTGCACCTCCAGAAGTAAATAAAATGCATGAATTGCTGAACCAGTAATTAAATCACATTAAAATCGCTCGGGCCCTCAGCCCCAATTTCTCTACTCCAGCCCTGCAGGTTAGGCTTTCAATAGCAGTATAATCCATAAACAGTTTAATCGACCCGAAGGCCATGACCCAATGATCATAAATCATTCGACCCAAAGGCCCGACCCGAAGGCCCACAGTGGTATAAATCGACCCGAAGGCCCGACCCGTCGGTCACAATTATATTCGACCCGTAGGCCTGACCCGTCGGTCCTCACAAATAAATCGACCCGAAGGCCTGACCCGTCGGTCACAATTATATTCGACCCGTAGGCCTGACCCGTCGGTCCTCACAAATAAATCGACCCGAAGGCCTGACCCGTCGGTCACAATTATATTCGACCCGTAGGCCTGACCCGTCGGTCCTCACAAATAAATCGACCCGAAGGCCTGACCCGTCGGTCACAATTATATTCGACCCGTAGGCCTGACCCGTCGGTCCTCACAAATAAATCGACCCGAAGGCCTGACCCGTCGGTCACAATTATATTCGACCCGTAGGCCTGACCCGTCGGTCCTCACAAATAAATCGACCCGAAGGCCATGACCCAATGGTCATCCACAATTAAATCGACCCGAAGGCCATGACCCAATGGTCATCACAAATAAATCGTAATATGTAAATTCGCGTGTCATAGGATTCAAGCCCAATGCCTTGCCACGATGTGCCAAATATAATAAATCACAATTTCAACTCATACAGTGCATTGTTGGCACATCTAATTCACTTCATTTTAGTCTATTTACCTTCGGCACTTAATGCACAACTTAGTATTATAGGAATTCAATCCACTTAGAACTCAACATGACCAACCAGTCTTCACCATTAAATTCTCAAATAAGACATCATATCCCCAATGTCCCGACAAGGCCTAAATGACCTCCAAAGGCCTAATTTCAAGTTGTTAATTAGCAACTCATTTAATGATCACACTAGGCAAATTAATGCAAATTCGGATTCAAGATGGACCATACTCCAACAGCCATCAAATGGTCTCCAAATCACCATTAAACCTTCACAAATAGTCCCAATTAGTTCCCCTAATCATTCCCCACATAAAACACACTTAATTAGGCCATAATTTACATAATCAACTCTTAATTAACCCTAAATTGCACAATTAGGCTAATTTTGGGATTAAGAATTTTTACTCGCCTAATTAAGCTAGAGGCGACGGGAGCGAGCGGCCGACTACCGACGAGCGGTACAAATCGACGGCGGCGCTCCGGCGGCAAGCCGGCGGTCACGGCGGCGCTCCGGCGAGCTCAAAGCTAATTCGGCCAAAAACAGGGGACGGCTGAGGTGAGGGGCTGAGGACGGGAAGAGAGGGACTGAGGGGGCAAGGCTGGTCGGCGGTGGTGGCGCTCGGCGGCGGACGGCGGCGCGGCACCGGCGGGGCGAGACCGGCGACGCTGTTCTCCTCCTTCCGCCTGGAACAGAGCAGCAGCTGGGGCGGCGGAACAGAGGGGAAACGGTGGTCGACGGAGCTGGGGCGGCGCCAGAAGGCCGGCGGGCGGCGGACGAGCCCAGCAGCTCCGGCGTCGCGGCCGTCTCCGGCGTGAACAGCAGCCCGGCGAGCAGAAACGGCGAGGAAGGAGCGGCCGAAGAAGACGATCGGGAGGGGCTGCTCGGGGAGAGAGAACGTGAGCAGAGAGAGAGAGTCTGAAGAGAGAGAGGGTTAGGTCAAAAGTGGTCAAAAAAAGAGTTAGTGGGATCCACTTGTCACTCATCTAAGGGCTAGGACAAATTGCCCTTCAATCCAAGGGCTAAAATTTAAACCTATCCAAAAAAATAAGGGCAAAGTGGTCAAAAGCCCTCTAACCAAGGCTGACCAGGTCTGGTTGGCTTCACTTAACCCTAGTTAAACCCCAAAAATTCGGAATTAAAATAAAACACTATAGGGGCATTTTCGTAATTTTCCGCCCCCGGACCGAAATTTCAATTTTCGCTCCCACCGGTCCTAAATATTCATGTGATACCTAATCCAGAGTCGGAATCGCGAAATTCACTTTCTAAGCCCTCGAAAATCGACTGCGAAGTTTCCGGGAATAAAATAATATTATTTTCCAATTTTTGTCGAAATTCCACTTTTTGTCCAAAACCACTCTAAACGCACTTGGCTACCCCAAAATGACCTTGGCCGCGAAAAATAACCTCAAACGGCCTCCGAATTCGGCCTCGGTGTCCACAGGGGCAAAATCGTCCTTTTCTCAATTTCTGCCGAATTTTCAGTTTTCAACCGTACTAGTCCCAAACATGAATGGCCACTCAAAAATGACGTCCGTCCTACAAAATAGTCGTGAATACCCTTGAAATTTTGATATCGAAGTTCGGGTCCAATATCGCGATCTAATTTACTCGTTTTGCAGTTTTAGGGTCTCTCACTAACAGGCGGCTGTTTAGGCGTTACGCGTATCGACCTAAGATTGCCCGAGTCGTGAGGGTCTCAATTTCGAGAGAACGAGAGGAATTATCACTAGCACATGAGGTCACGATCGTTTGGATTAAAATCGGGTTTCCTTTGTCAGGCGCACTTTCGGTCGTGCGAAATCACTCGCGATCCGATCGTGCATCATTGACAATATCAACCTGTCATTTTCCTAAGATCGGCCTATATTGGCTCAAAATACTTCCTCGACGTTCGTCGAAATCGGCGCTCCATCACAATCGGGTTCTCGGTCCACGTACCTTATCCTACTTAGCCTTTCCCATTTGGTTAGTATCCCGAGACTGATCAGGTCCAGGCGAGACTTACTAAAATTACACGAGAATTAATATACACTTTATAGGTCCCGATCACGGGTCAAAAATTCAGGATGTTACAACTCTTCCCCCCTTACAAAAATTTCGTCCTCGAAATTTGTACTTCAAACTTGATCCTCGAACAACTGGGGGTGTTGACGTCGCATGGCTTCCTCGCTTTCCCACGTAGCGCCTTTTGTTCCGTGATGTTCCCAAACCACCTTGACCATCGGGATTGTCTTATTCCGCAATACACGATCCTTCCGATCTTCAATCCTGACTGGTCTTTCTACGTACGACACTCTGTCGTCCACGTCTATTTCTTCGTATCTTAGAACGTGTGTCGGATCTGGTTCATACTTTCTCAACATCGACACGTGGAAGACATTATGTATCTGGGATAAATTCGGTGGCAGGGCCAGTCTGTATGCCATATCGCCAATCTTTTCCAAAATCTCAAACGGCCCAACAAACCTCGGACTCAGCTTTCCTTTCTTGCCAAATCGAGATAACCCTTTCATAGGTGACACCTTTAAAAATACATGGTCCCCAACTTGAAATTCTAGATGTCGTCGTCTCCGATCGGCATAACTTTTCTGTCGACTCTGTGCTGTCTTTAATCTTTCTCGAATGATCTCAACAGCTTCCACTATTTGTTGTACCAACTCTGGGCCCGTAATGCTCCGTTCTCCCACTTCATCCCAGCACACGGGAGTCCTACACGCTCTGCCATACAATGCTTCAAATGGGGCCATCTGGATACTCTGCTGATAACTGTTATTATATACAAACTCTACCAGATGCAACTGTTCTTCCCATTTCCCCTGAAAATCCACTACACAAGCCCTCAACATATCCTCAAGAGTCTGAATTGTTCTCTCTGATTGCCCATCTGTCTGCGGATGGTAAGCTGTACTGAACTGCACCTTTGTTCCCAAGGCTGTCTACAGACTTTTCCAGAAATTCGCTGTAAACCTCGGATCACGATCTGATGTAATCGTCACTGGCACTCCGTGCAGTCTAACAATCTGCCTTACGTACAATTCTGCATACTTTTCTAACTCCAAATCCTTGCGCACCGCCAGAAAATGCGCTGACTTAGTCAGTCTATCCACTATCACCCAAATGGAATCGTGCCCTCTCTGACTCCTTGGTAGTCCCGTTACAAAGTCCATGGTGATATGTTCCCATTTCCACTCGGGGATTTCCAATGGTCGCAGTAATCCTCCAGGTTTACAGTGTTGTGCCTTTACCTGCTGACACGTCAAACACTTAGCCACATACCTGGCTACATCTGCTTTCATTCCGTTCCACCAATGATGTTGCCTTAAATTCTGATACATTTTCGTGCTGCCAGGGTGGATACTGTAATTGCTGCGATGAGCTTCTCTTAATATTTCTTCCTTAAGCTCAATATCATCCGGCACACACCATCGTCCTCTATACTTCAGGACTCCATCTTCTAATACTTGGAAATCTGGCTTCTTTGCCGAGGCATCCATTCCTACCATTTTCTGAATCTCTTGATCCGTAGATTGCAGAGCCTTAATCTTAGTTTGAATCTCCGGCTCGATCCTCAAAGTAGCCAACAGATTCGACACATGGCTTAATTCCAATTTAAATTCTGAATCTCGAAGCTTTTCCAATAACGTCCATTCCTTGATCATCAAATGCGCCATGCTGGACTTGCGACTCAGTGCATCTGCCACTCTATTCGCTTTTCCAGGGTGATACAGGATGTCGCAATCATAATCCTTTAGAAGTTCCATCCATCTACGCTGCCTCATATTCAATTCTTTCTGCAAGAACAAGTATTTGAGGCTCTGATGATCCGTATAGATCTGAAACTTTTCCCCACATAAATAGTGTCTCCAGATTTTGAGTGCAAAGACGATGGCATCCAACTCTAAGTCATGCGTCGGATAATTCACTTCATGACGTCTCAACTGACGTGACGCATACGCAACTACTTTTCCATGTTGCATTAACACACAACCAAGTCCTTTGAACGAAGCATCGCTATAAACCTCAAATCCACCAGGTCCAGAGGGGATAGTCAAAACTGGAGCTGTCGTCAGTCTGTGCTTAAGTTCCTGAAAACTTCGTTCGCACTTATCGTCCCATTCAAACTTAGTTTCCTTTTTCAGTAATCGCGTCAAGGGCGTGGCTATCGACGAGAATCCTTCCACAAAACGTCGATAATAGCCAGCCAGTCCTAAGAAACTTCTGATCTCTGTCACTGACGTCGGCCTGGGCCACTTAAGCACTGCTTCAATCTTAGTCGGATCCACAGATATTCCTTCTCCCGACACGATATGTCCAAGGAATGCTACCCTGCTAAGCCAGAACTCACATTTACTGAACTTCGCATAAAGCGCATGTTCCCTTAACGTCCGTAGAACTTCAGTCAAATGCACTTCATGTTCTTCTGAACTCTTCGAATACACCAGAATATCGTCAATGAACACGATGACGAACTGATCCAGAAATTCCTTAAAAACTCTGTTCATCAGATCCATAAAAGCTGCAGGGGCATTCGTCAAACCAAAGGGCATGACTGTAAACTCATAATGCCCGTACCTCGTTCTGAATGCAGTCTTGGGTATATCCTCCTTCCGAATTCTTAACTGATGATACCCTGTCCGTAGATCAATCTTGGAAAACACTGATGCCCCTTGCAATTGATCGAACAAGTCGTCGATCCTTGGCAGTGGATACTTATTCTTTATAGTCACCTGATTCAACTGCCGGTAATCTATACATAATCTCAACGTCCCGTCCTTTTTCCTCACAAACAGGACTGGCGCTCCCCATGGAGACGCACTAGGACGAATAAATCCCTTGTCTAGTAACTCCTGCATCTGGACTTTCAGCTCCTTCAGTTCCGAGAAAGACATCCGATACGGGGCTTTAGAAATTGGCTCAGTTCCTGGGGCCAACTCTATTACAAATTCCACTTCTCGTTCTGGTGGCAAACCCGACAACTCTTGAGGAAAAACCTCGGGGAAATTACATACTACAGAGATTTCTTCCAATTTAGGCTCCACCAATGTCGGATCCTTAACGTTAACCAAATACCCCTCACAACCTTTCTCAAGCATCTCTGTTGCCTCCACTGAGGAAATCCAAAGGATCGAGGTTCCTCCTCGATTTCCCTGAAATTCAAACCTAGGACGACCAATTGGATTGAATTGGATCGTCCTACTGCCGCAATCCATAACGGCTTTCTGCTTAGTCAGCCAATCCATACCAATAATCACATCCAAGTCATACATGGCTAACACGGCTAAATCAATCCTTTCCTCAACATTTCCAATCACAATTTTACAGTCCAAGCACCCCAATGATACTAACACCCTATCATGCAATGGGGTTGTCACACATAACGTGATTTCAAGTAAAACAGGCTCCAGACCAACCAATCTAACAAACTGTTCGGAAATAAACGAATGGGTTGCTCCGGGATCAAATAACGCATATGCCGAATGATTGCAAAGAGAAACGGTACCTGTGACCACGCCCGGCGCGTCCTCAGCATCCTTTCGCGCCAACGCGTATACTCGTCCTTGCGCAGGCGGTCTGCCCTGAATAGCCGGTGGGGGATTTCCGGCCTGATTTCCAATTCTAAGCGGCTGCTGTGGTTGACCTGGGGGTCCCAAAAGTCGTTGCTGGGGGCAATTCTTGATCTGGTGTCCCATACTCCCACAACGGAAACAAGCTCCAATCCTATGTGGTGTCTGACTGGGCTTCCCTATAATCCTCCTCGGGGGCGGAACAAACCGTCTATTACTAACCATTGGTCTCTTTCCAAAGCGACGATTGTCCCGATTCGGAATAAACCTCGAACCCGATGCTGCTGTCTTTTCCATCTGGTCTCGCTCCATGGTTTGGGCTCGCTCATACAGCTCTCGATAATCTCTGATATTCAGCAAAAGCATCTGGGTGCGAAGATCCGGCTTCAGTCTATCCCGGAATCTTCGAGCCTTATCCAGGGGATTCTCAACCATCCTTGGGGCAAATCTGGATAATCTGGTGAACTCTGCCTCATACTGTACCACTGTCATCGATCCATGACGGAGCCTCATAAACTCTGCCATTTTCTTCTCCTGGGCACTCTCAAAGAAAAACTGCCCATAGAAATGCTCAACAAATATCGCCCAGGTCGGTTCCATAAATTCCGGAAATACTCTATCCTTAACCGCCTTCCACCAATCATGGGCATTATCCTGCAATTGATACGATGCCAAAGAGATCTTCTCCCTCTCAGTACACTCTAACAGATCAAACGCTTTTTCCAACTCCTCCACCCAACGCGGGGCGGCTTCTGGATCACTTCTGCCCGTGAACTTGGGCGGTTTCAGCTTAAGGAAATGCTCCACCAACTGGTGCATTGGTCTCGGTGCCACCATTGGTTGAGCTTGCACTGGCTGGGCTTGGGCTTGATTCTCATGGACGGCAGCAACTGCTGCGGCCTCAGCAGCCTGAGCTGTAGCGTTCTCTCTTTCCTGTGCTTGCCTATCCATCACATTACCAATCCTTTCTAACGCTCTGAGGACTCCTTCCATACGCGGATCTTCCGCATGTCTAACATCAGCTCTGGGGTCCACTGCAGCCCCAATATCAACTCTAGGATTCCCTACCACTCTAGCACCCGTACCAAGGTTTTCTACAGCTCTGACTCGAGCACGACCTCCACCTCTAGATCCTCTTCCTGTGCCCCTCCTAGGGATTCTTCCCACACTTCCTCTTTCACTGCTCATCCTAATAATTAGAGTGCTCAACTACCTGATATAATTCCATCCAGGAATTAGAGACCTAAACCAACTAACCGGTCTAAGTCCTAGGCAGGTATAAACACAGAAACAATTAAGCACTTAGCATGCGGCTAACACAACAGCACATGATTTTCACCCAAGGACTTGCAAACTTACCTTGGGTCCTGCCGCACCTGCACAATACTGGTTCAATCAATCACCACAACAGTCAAACACAAACATTCTGGAGGTACACTTAGCACACTAAGTCACCCTATAGCTACCCATGGTCATTTCTCCTTATCACTCCAAGGCTCAACTAGGTCAAACAGAGCTAACCTTGCTCTGATACCAATTCAAACGGGGATGTCACGCCCCGTACCCCACGAAGCATGAACATCCGCGTATAGATCGAGAAGAGTGCAACGCTCCCAGGAATGCGTCACCGACCCGTATCAAAACCAATCAGAGAGAATGTATCGCATGCGAAAACGACGTATATAAGATATATATACACCCAGACAAAATATTTAGTAACCATGAATAGTAAGAGATAACAAATTACGATAGATTATACCAAAATATACATTCGATTACCAACTTATATACAATATCCCTTTGACAACAAAAAGGTACGCCAAAAGGGCCACGGCAACTGCCTGCTATAGAATAGGATCCACAATCTCCGGCTCAAAAACTACCCCACCTAGTTCCTCATGCTCTACCTCATCCTCCACGATCTCATACTCAAAATCCGAGTCCTTGAACTTCATGGGCGGGGATCTAAAAATTCGGTTTTACCACAACCGTGAGATAAACTCAGCAAGTAATAACCCATAATCCTAAACTAGACTAACGTGCACCTCCAGAAGTAAATAAAATGCATGAATTGCTGAACCAGTAATTAAATCACATTAAAATCGCTCGGGCCCTCAGCCCCAATTTCTCTACTCCAGCCCTGCAGGTTAGGCTTTCAATAGCAGTATAATCCATAAACAGTTTAATCGACCCGAAGGCCATGACCCAATGATCATAAATCATTCGACCCAAAGGCCCGACCCGAAGGCCCACAGTGGTATAAATCGACCCGAAGGCCCGACCCGTCGGTCACAATTATATTCGACCCGTAGGCCTGACCCGTCGGTCCTCACAAATAAATCGACCCGAAGGCCTGACCCGTCGGTCACAATTATATTCGACCCGTAGGCCTGACCCGTCGGTCCTCACAAATAAATCGACCCGAAGGCCTGACCCGTCGGTCACAATTATATTCGACCCGTAGGCCTGACCCGTCGGTCCTCACAAATAAATCGACCCGAAGGCCTGACCCGTCGGTCACAATTATATTCGACCCGTAGGCCTGACCCGTCGGTCCTCACAAATAAATCGACCCGAAGGCCTGACCCGTCGGTCACAATTATATTCGACCCGTAGGCCTGACCCGTCGGTCCTCACAAATAAATCGACCCGAAGGCCATGACCCAATGGTCATCCACAATTAAATCGACCCGAAGGCCATGACCCAATGGTCATCACAAATAAATCGTAATATGTAAATTCGCGTGTCATAGGATTCAAGCCCAATGCCTTGCCACGATGTGCCAAATATAATAAATCACAATTTCAACTCATACAGTGCATTGTTGGCACATCTAATTCACTTCATTTTAGTCTATTTACCTTCGGCACTTAATGCACAACTTAGTATTATAGGAATTCAATCCACTTAGAACTCAACATGACCAACCAGTCTTCACCATTAAATTCTCAAATAAGACATCATATCCCCAATGTCCCGACAAGGCCTAAATGACCTCCAAAGGCCTAATTTCAAGTTGTTAATTAGCAACTCATTTAATGATCACACTAGGCAAATTAATGCAAATTCGGATTCAAGATGGACCATACTCCAACAGCCATCAAATGGTCTCCAAATCACCATTAAACCTTCACAAATAGTCCCAATTAGTTCCCCTAATCATTCCCCACATAAAACACACTTAATTAGGCCATAATTTACATAATCAACTCTTAATTAACCCTAAATTGCACAATTAGGCTAATTTTGGGATTAAGAATTTTTACTCGCCTAATTAAGCTAGAGGCGACGGGAGCGAGCGGCCGACTACCGACGAGCGGTACAAATCGACGGCGGCGCTCCGGCGGCAAGCCGGCGGTCACGGCGGCGCTCCGGCGAGCTCAAAGCTAATTCGGCCAAAAACAGGGGACGGCTGAGGTGAGGGGCTGAGGACGGGAAGAGAGGGACTGAGGGGGCAAGGCTGGTCGGCGGTGGTGGCGCTCGGCGGCGGACGGCGGCGCAGCACCGGCGGGGCGAGACCGGCGACGCTGTTCTCCTCCTTCCGCCTGGAACAGAGCAGCAGCTGGGGCGGCGGAACAGAGGGGAAACGGTGGTCGACGGAGCTGGGGCGGCGCCAGAAGGCCGGCGGGCGGCGGACGAGCCCAGCAGCTCCGGCGTCGCGGCCGTCTCCGGCGTGAACAGCAGCCCGGCGAGCAGAAACGGCGAGGAAGGAGCGGCCGAAGAAGACGATCGGGAGGGGCTGCTCGGGGAGAGAGAACGTGAGCAGAGAGAGAGAGTCTGAAGAGAGAGAGGGTTAGGTCAAAAGTGGTCAAAAAAAGAGTTAGTGGGATCCACTTGTCACTCATCTAAGGGCTAGGACAAATTGCCCTTCAATCCAAGGGCTAAAATTTAAACCTATCCAAAAAAATAAGGGCAAAGTGGTCAAAAGCCCTCTAACCAAGGCTGACCAGGTCTGGTTGGCTTCACTTAACCCTAGTTAAACCCCAAAAATTCGGAATTAAAATAAAACACTATAGGGGCATTTTCGTAATTTTCCGCCCCCGGACCGAAATTTCAATTTTCGCTCCCACCGGTCCTAAATATTCATGTGATACCTAATCCAGAGTCGGAATCGCGAAATTCACTTTCTAAGCCCTCGAAAATCGACTGCGAAGTTTCCGGGAATAAAATAATATTATTTTCCAATTTTTGTCGAAATTCCACTTTTTGTCCAAAACCACTCTAAACGCACTTGGCTACCCCAAAATGACCTTGGCCGCGAAAAATAACCTCAAACGGCCTCCGAATTCGGCCTCGGTGTCCACAGGGGCAAAATCGTCCTTTTCTCAATTTCTGCCGAATTTTCAGTTTTCAACCGTACTAGTCCCAAACATGAATGGCCACTCAAAAATGACGTCCGTCCTACAAAATAGTCGTGAATACCCTTGAAATTTTGATATCGAAGTTCGGGTCCAATATCGCGATCTAATTTACTCGTTTTGCAGTTTTAGGGTCTCTCACTAACAGGCGGCTGTTTAGGCGTTACGCGTATCGACCTAAGATTGCCCGAGTCGTGAGGGTCTCAATTTCGAGAGAACGAGAGGAATTATCACTAGCACATGAGGTCACGATCGTTTGGATTAAAATCGGGTTTCCTTTGTCAGGCGCACTTTCGGTCGTACGAAATCACTCGCGATCCGATCGTGCATCATTGACAATATCAACCTGTCATTTTCCTAAGATCGGCCTATATTGGCTCAAAATACTTCCTCGACGTTCGTCGAAATCGGCGCTCCATCACAATCGGGTTCTCGGTCCACGTACCTTATCCTACTTAGCCTTTCCCATTTGGTTAGTATCCCGAGACTGATCAGGTCCAGGCGAGACTTACTAAAATTACACGAGAATTAATATACACTTTATAGGTCCCGATCACGGGTCAAAAATTCAGGATGTTACATCAACGTTGGTCTTGGGAAGAAAAAGAGAAGTAGATGCTAATCCCCGGAATAGCCAAATGATTCTTGTCCATCTTCTTCAAAGCTGTAATAAAAAACTTCATCAAATACGCGAGTTTTCTTAGGTGAAGTTGAAAAGTGAGTTTCCTCTTAAGACGAATAGATCATCTTGATTCATGTAGTTTTCTCGACGTCATTGATCAATCAATAGGTTGTCATCGTAGAAGTTTCCTTTTCCCATTCATTTGATAAAAAATTTAGAATAAAAAATCTAATAATAAAGCTACAAAAGCCACAGCACAAAATCACAGATTCACAGCTTTAAAAGTAAAGGATATAAAGAAAAATCCGGGTAGAACATGAAGACGTTTTTTGAGCTTTTCTTGGGTTAATCACATTAAAGAAAAATCCAAATTATGCTTATTGTGATGCATTTACACCAAATTTTTTCTTGTGACATAACAAATCTTAAACGTGTGCCTATGTAACACATTAATCCTTTATCAAGGTTCCGACAAATATTTTTCAGTCAAAATATCGTTCTTATTTCATGTAAGCCACATGAGTGCTATATCAATAACGTTTGCTTTTCGGAGTCAATGTAGACAAATTATTAATGATCTTCATTGATAGAACTTTGATGGAGGATAAATGTATGACATAGATACAAGTTTGGAATTTTTTGTGTCACGAAAAAAAGCTTAGGGTAAATATGTCATAATGGACATAGTTTGGGGTTTTTGGTAATTTTTGCCCTGTTAATTTTTATGTTTCGAAGAAGGGGGTGTAAATGAAACGATTTCTAATTTTATGACCGCACAAAATATTATGTATAGAAACTTCTAGATTAATCAAGTCAAAGAAATCTCAGTCTTCAAAGATTTTATGTCGCAAAACATGCTGATCGATTGGTTTATAGGTCTTATAAATGGAAAACGCATAAATCATCTAAAAAGAGGAGAGCTATAAATAAACAAGTACTTTAATTTATTTAAGGGGCAATCATCAAACCACAATTATCATGAAATCACATAGGGCCCAACAAAATCAGTCCAATCCAATGAGCCCAACAAGAACAGATAATTATGCCCCTAGTCCTGCCACTTGGTACATACCATATGCCATCCCGCAAAACATGTCGCTCGCTAAAGGAAGCATCACTTCCAACTTTGACCTCGACTTCTTTCTTAACAGTGACCTTCTCTTCGATCTTAGCAATCTCCATCGCAATCTCTTCACCTCGTAATACTTTGCCACGTCCCTTTAATCGACACACCGCTCACGGACCATTGTCATTATAAGCCATTGATGTGTGGGTAGTCATTTTTGAATCGTTAACCCTTTTTCGAAGGGCATAAAGGCTTGGTAAGATTTGATTTTTATTTCCACTGCACCTCCATCTTCAACCTTGAGTCAAAATCGTCCCATTCTGATTTCTATCAACCTTGAAACTTCGTGGCGGTGTGCCGCGCAAGATGACCAATGATGGCTGGACTGTCGTATCAGCAATTTCCGTAAAAAATCGACCGGAATGACTACATTGGAATTTCGCACAAAGGCCTAGGACTAAATTGACAAATTGAAAAGTTTAAAACTAAATTAACATTCGTACAAGAGATTTAGGATTAATTGGGCAACTTTTACTATTGAAACATTTAGATAGGAAATGGAAATTCGAGGCTAGAAAGAGCAAGCAATCATAAAATGAATTTGCATGGAGAGGCAAAAGAGTCACCGAGAAACCGGAATTAGCTAATGCATGGGAATTATAAATGGACATCTGTTATGCTATAGCTTATTATGTATAAAAGTAAAGTGCAAATCCAAACATTAATTTGAACACTCATTCATTTTTTAATGTGATGTATATAAGTAATCTCGAATCCTATCATTAATTACTTGTATTATTTCATTTGAACGTACGGTCGTATAAGGAAACGGAAATCCATTGTTGGGCTATTTGTATTAATTATGTGCATTGTACATAAAGGTAAATGAAGATTCAAACGTCAATTTGGTCCGTTTAATTTTTGCTAACAGAGTACATGTATACATATACCGGAATACTTTTATAAATTAATTCAGGAAAATTACCCAATCGGTCCTAAATTTTATTCTATAGATGTCAATTCAGTCATAAACTTTTCAGTTTTACCAATTTTATCTTAAAACATATGGCCCTTAATGGGGATAATTACCAAAAAATTATTTAATATATTATACAGATAACAATTTAATCATAAGCCTTTCAATTAAGCCAATTTACTCCTAAACCTTTTGACGTTTTGCCAATAGTCCTTCCAGCAAAAATTGGTCGGAAATCAATGATGTGAACACCGACCTCCCTACGTTGCATGGTCGACGACAATCAGCATTGATGCGGACTTTCAATTTTTCTGAATTATTTATTTATTTATTTATTTTCTTTTTCCTTTTCTTTTTTCTTCTCTTTTATTTTTCTTTTTCTTGATTTTTTCCATTGTGACCGACAAGAGTTGCCGAGGATCGCCAACCACTAGGCCATGAAGCCCTGACCAACCACAAGTGAGGCCATCGCAAAAGCAAGCGAGGGCTTCATAGCCCTCGCCCGTTGACCAACAAGCTTCGGCGACCCTTGCTGGCTACAATGAGAAAAAAAAGAAAAGAAACAAAAAAATAAAAGTAAAAATAATTTAAAAAATAAAAATTTATCCACGTCAGCTTCGACCATGCCTCATATGACGATCTGCGTCCACGTCATCAATTTCTGGTCAAAATTGACTGAAAAGACTACACTACTAAAACATCAAAAGGTTTAAGGCTAAAATGACTAAATTGGCATCGTACAGTAGGCTTAAGACTTTTTTGATAATTTTCCTGTCCTTAATTATATGATTTCAATTTACTTATCTGTTTATATACTATAAATACAGTTAAAATAATTAGCTAACTAATGATATGATTTTAGTTTACATACTTATACTCTACACAAAGAATGTATCAAAACTAATTAATGATAGGATTTGAGTTTTCTTATATACAACGTATATAGTAATAAAATAAATGACCTAATTAATGATAGGATTTTAGCTTTCTTATATACAATGTACATAGTAATAAAATAAATGACCTAATTAATGATAGGATTACACTTTACTTATACACAACATAAGTTTAACAGTATATATGAATCTATACACATGTTGTTGGTATGTAGGTTCACATAACCTTCTTTCAATTCCCAGCATTAGCTGTATCCCTTTTCTCCATTGCTCCTAGACTTTTTAGGCTGCTTTCATCTGTCCAACCTCTCATTTTCACATCCTAATTTCGCCATTCTGTCTCCTAACGGTGGTTCTATGTGTTATTATGGGATGGCTTCGGCATTGGGTGCTCTTCCCATCACTTTCGTCTTGAGATGGTGGTCGACGAGTTCTGCATCGGTTGGTTCGAAGAGAAAGAATGAACCAGGGGTGGAAGCTAGCAATGCCCCAGTCTCATACGGACATAACTTGTATTCATTCCTTCCTTGCATGAATTGTCCGCGTGCAGGAAAACATGGCAAGAGATCGGTGGCGAAGAGCTTCTAAGGTCGTTGGGAAACCCGAATGTTGTCTTGCGTTGTAAATCCCGCGAAGAGTTTCTTCAGAGACAACAAAAAAAAGATCTGCACAGCATTGTTTGAATTGTTTGAATGACGCTGATGTGGTCCTGGCGAGCCTAAGCTGTTTGAACGATGCTGTGCAGAGTTTCGATTGTTGTCTCTGAAGAGACTCTTCTCGGGATTACCAAACAAGACAACATTTGGATTTCGCAAAGACATTGGAAACCCTTCACTTCCGGTTTCTTGCCATGTTTTCATGCTCGACTGTGACTTTGCAAGCTCCCACCCCAGATTAATTCTTTATTAGTGGGGCTGATTGTCTAGATGGCCTCGTTATTCTTTGTTGTATTATCACCGTCTCTTTTATTTCGGAATTGTATCTTTCATAGCTTTATTTGCAGAAATCACAGCAGTGCGTGTATTAACTGCTTTCTTTCAAAGGATTCTCTAGACGCCATTGCAAAATCCGAGTGTCACCACATCATATACCGCCAAGAGTTTCAAGCAGATAATCCTAATTGTTTAGGAAAATCCAATTTGGAAAGTGAAAATCAAACCAGAAACCATGTTGAAGCGTTATTGCATGAAACACACGAAGTTAGTGCAAAATCAGACTCAAATTAGGAAAGTAACTAAATTGGACTTCGGTTCCAACTAGACCAGCGGCAGAGGGAGGAGCACGGCGACTGGCATGGCGACTGGCAACAGCAGAACTCTCGGAGGCTGCTGCGGGCTCGCTAGGAAATCTGCTGGTGGTAGTACAGCTTGATGGATGCCTTGGCTTGGCTCGTGGAAGAGGGGTGTCAATGAGCTCGTGAATCGTCCTTCCTCTGATGACTTTTGCTTCCCTTCAAGATCACCACTCGTGTTGTGCAGGCCCACTATCTCCAAGCCTGACTAACCCGTGAGTTCTTTACATTCTTTTCACTCAGAATTCGATATCTGACCAAGCAATCTCCGTTCTTCCAACAATCCACCCCAATTCCTATTTTCTTCTTTCCAATTCACTTCGCCATTCTTGAACATGTCTTGGGTTCGTCTCTCGTTGTGCGAAAGAAGAAGGTGAGACGATCGCCCAAGAGAGAGATGGCGTGCGTCCTTGAGTTGGGCACCTCACCACGAACCGTCGAAGGATGAGGCTCGGTCACGGACGAAGTACTGCGCGGACGGTTGATTACATCGAGAACGTCTTGGGACAGACACAAGCGACGCAATTGGAGGACATGACCGAGAGGACTGACAACAAAGTAAAATAGTATCCGGGATGTGGAGCCCGCCAGTAGTTGCTCGTGAATCGACGAGACCGAGAGAGAGCTCGAATACACCGAGATGGCTCAGTGAAACGCCAATAGACCTCGGCGACCGGTGAGCCAAGAACACCAAAGCGAATAGTGGACAGTGAGTGGCGACGCCGCGGATGCCAAAGTGATCTTGAACGCTAGAGAATTGCCCATGGATTGTCGAGAATCACAGTGGAGGGTAAGTGTTGATGTCTCTTGCCAAAATATGGTATGTGTTGGGTAGCCTTGTAAATAATTCGAACCCCTCAAACATTAGGTGAGGATCGCCAAAATTTAAGTGTCAATAATATATATGTGTGTGTCGGCAATTCAATTCGCAATCCAATTTAAACAAAGAGAGGCTAAAGTTTGTGTGTTGGGTAGCATTGTAACATTTTATATGGTGCCATGGGGAGGTTGCATTCCGACATCGATCACTTGCATCGTTTCTAAACACCGAAAAAAGGTGTAGAAAATAATCGGTCGGATAACAATGATCGCAAGTCAACGACGACCAGCATGCCAGGAGCAAGTGGAGGAGATGGATGAATTCTATAATGATTGACCTGCCATAACCCTAAATTGTTGGGGTTATGTTTTAGTTCATATAGACATGCCAAAGGAAAATAATATATGATTATCTTTTTTAACTATAAAAACTCTAACGTCCTGAGAATCTCTTCAAATTTAAGGTGCCTTTGTTTCGCACAAAACGAATTATTTAAAAAATATCTTCCTTAAAAATGACAGCTTATATCGCTTTAAAAAATGAATGAATGAAAAATATTTTCTATCGTCCACGAAAATATTTAGGAAAATATTTTTCGAATCATTCATTTTCCAAGAAACAGATGGAGTCATTAGGCCTTTGAAAATCCGAGTACTGTAATTACCCATTAATTTCACATTTATTTACGTTAATTTACAAATAGTAAAATCATTTTAAATAATGTTAGTTTATTTAAACATTTCTTGATGGAAAATTATATTTGGTTAGGCCAAATAATAGATGTTTATTCGTTATCATTTTCATTAAACAATGTTTGTCATATCTAAATGTCAATCACGCTTTTTATTTATTTTACAACATGATATCTTTCATTGATAAACTACATAGTCAGAATAAATATCAATTAGTTAGAATTTACAAATTAGCACATTTATTTCTTTACATCATTAAAAGAACTACTCTCACAATTCAGACGTAAGAAGTTTCAATTGTTGAGAGACGAATAAGAATTCAAAAGATGATAATAGCTCTTATAACTTATATGAGAGGGGTCGCTATCGATGGGTAATATGATATGCGGTTTCTGTTGAATTTCTGATCTCATCTCTCACACTAAAAGCTCTCATTGATTTCTGGCAAAGAAGAAGATACATTAGTTCTCAAATAGAAGAGATGTATGTGCAGTCCTTTTCCTCTATTAATTTAAAATTAGAGATAACTGAATCAAATTTCTGATTATATAAAATAAAATTATTTTGCTTTCGGGATAATAAATTACGTCGGTTTTTATTTTTGAAATTTTTTCTTGTATTTTCATGTGAATTTTTTTTGTACTTTTAAGAACAGAAAAATGATTATGTAAATGTAACCAAACGCCTTTTAATAAGTGCAAATGATGTGTATTCCATCAAGCGGCTACAAAGCATATGCCATATGCCCAAGTAGGTTCCATATGCAGAAGCCTTTTTTTTAGGTCACTACATGCCAAACTAAAATGTGCATTTTTTCTATAATTAATAAAGTTAGAGATGCACACAAGAAATAAACATGATTTTGATGCAACTCAAAAGCATATCTGGAGTCAGAATTGAATATTGATATGTGTCTATATAGGCAAAGAGTGGCGATAGTGATAGCAAATGGTATGTGGAATTGATTTCCTAAATGATATATTAATGTGTAAGTGGGCATTCGAGATGAGTATGCTTATATTCAAAAGCCATGAAAAATCTACAAAATCACTCTGTAATTGTAAACTTACTTTGCATAGGTTTAGTATGTCAAGTATTGTTTCATAGCAAGAAAAAGACGGTTTCAAAGAATAGCACGAAATAAAGTCTG
The DNA here is from genome assembly GCA_031216235.1 of Syzygium jambos. Classification (NCBI taxonomy): domain Eukaryota; kingdom Viridiplantae; phylum Streptophyta; class Magnoliopsida; order Myrtales; family Myrtaceae; genus Syzygium; species Syzygium jambos. The sequence goes on along the minus strand of CM062221.1, from coordinate 21,165,062 downwards.
GATAGCAAAAACGGATTCATAAAAGAATCAGCTATCGAGGGCACTCTGTCGACCTTATTGAGAAAATTTCTGACTTGTAAAACATGAGAGGTGGTTGCTCAAAATTTCAAGATGAAGAACAATGTCGCTAGAGTCTAGTGATGCGCTTTCGAGATTGTGCTCTATTTGAGATATTGAAGCTCGAAATTCCCTGGGTTATCAAAAAAAAAAAAAAACAAAGGATCAGCTCTCGTGAACATGCGATTTTGGAATACAATTGACAATCTTCGTGTGCTCAGACTGCTTATCTTCCCAGTTGCACTCTGTATCAGTTTAGCTTGGTGCACTTGCTGTTCTTGGACTTTTCTTCACCTGTCTTGATTCGACGACCTGCCCATGTTCTCCTTCTCTTTTTTCCCCTTGAAATGTTATTTGTCGAAATTGCAGCCGAGCCGCCCGAGGTCGATGAATTTGAACCTTGAATCTGTCCTGGGTGATCTGCCTTTTTCATATGGGCCTTACCTGCTCTTATACCCAGAATGGAAATACTTAGTCTAGCTCAGGGTATGTTCTTCAGATTCAGAATTTCCTTGTTCTTTTTTTTATTTACTTGATGAAAAACTCACGGTACTGAGCATATAGGAGGATATGGATGGCTACATTTGATAACCAATTGAAATTTTACGGCATTTCATGTTTTCTTTTAAGGCTTCTTTGTCAGATTATTTCTCCCACTATGTGCAAGGGAAAAATAGCAGTCTCCGAGAGTGATTGCCTAACTACAAAATCAATTTTGACCAATATGATCTCGAGAGATCAATTTGATACCCGATGCATAAGGAAGGTGGCCCAATTCGGACACAAGCAGACACAACACTTCGGTACTACAACTGCACGCTCTAATACATGCAACTGGCCAGTTAGGAGGTTCAACTAAGGGTAAAAGCCACCAAAAACTTTAAAATACGCCCACCGTAATATATTTATCTCAATTTTTTTTGTAATACCCAAAGTCCCAAACTTGTACCTATATGACACATTTACCCCAAACTTATATAATGCGACACATTTACCCAAATTTTTTTCTTGTGACATAAAAAACCTCAAACTTGTATCCATGAAACACATTTGCCCTAATAATTTGGTGTCCCAAAACAAATTGGGATTTTTGGTGTCACAAAAAAAAGTTTGGGGTAAATATGTCACACATGCATAAGTTTAAGGTTTTTTGTGTCACAAAAAAAATTTAGAGTAAATGTGTCAGAGTGGGCAAAGTTTGGGATTTTTTGTGGCTTTTTCCCTTGAACTAATAGTATAGTCCAAACTTTAGGAAATCATTTTTATTTCTGAGTCTATACTATATTACTTCACTAGCTACAAAGTATTAATTTCGGTTATTTGTTCAAAAAATAAAGGAAACTACTAAAACTGCACTAAATCTTTTGCAAATTATTTTAGTAATTTGTTAGATAAGAAAATATTTGTGGGATGAATTTGTCAGATTTACGACTTAGTAAATGATACATTTTTCTAATATTCATATAACAGTTGACAAACCATAAGCCATTGGTAAGTTACGTAAATAAAAGGTCTAAACAATACTTGTCAGAGATAAGAGAAGTTCGTAATTCAGAAAGAATTCTAATATAAAATGGTAACTAAACAAGAGTTTGTAACATAATTGTAGAAAAGTTGGTAATCATTCTAATTGGGGTTGGTAATTTCCAAAAAAAGTCGGTAAGTAAGACAAATAACAGTGGCACCCCAATAGAAAAGTTGGTAAGTTAAAAATAATATACATATTGGAAATCAATTCAAATGAGAGTTAGTGACCAAACAAAATTCAAATGAGAGTTGATGACCCAAAATTAGGGGAAAAGTACCAAAAAAGTTTTAAACATATTACATTTGTACCAATTCAGTCATATCCTAAACCTGTTCACATTGGTACCAATTCAGTCCATCTGGCCAATTTAGATCGGAAATCACTGACGTGGACACCAGCAATCCTATGTGGCACCGCCGGCGTTGACGTGGACAAATTTTATAATTTTTTAATAATTTTTTCAAATTTTTGCAATGTGTTTTTTTCTTTTTTTTTTTCTTTTCCCATAACTGGGTTGGCTAGCAAGGTCACTGGCCGACCACCCCTACCACATGCTGGTATGGGCGAGGGCCACCGCACCCTCGTCGACCATGGGCGAGGGCTGCTGCACCCTCGCTGGCCATAGACAAGGGCATCGAACCCTCACCCGGATCCAGACGAGGGTAGCGAAGCCCTTGCTCGTGGCTGGCGGGGTCGTAATGCCCTTGCCTGGTTTAGGCAAGGGCGTGGTGGCCTTCGCCCAGACCAGCATGTAGCCAACGATGGTCAGCCGGTAACTAAAGCTTGAATAATTAAAAGTGACTTTAAAAATGCAATTTTTTACATCCTATGATTCCGTTAATTTATTTTCTACAGATTAGATTCCTTCCCTAAGCCAGCTAAGCACCTATCTATACCTGCCAAGAGGAAGGTATGTCACCTTGATATCTTTGAGAACTGAGCATATAGAATACTTTCTTTTTTAAATGTGTGCAAAGGAGTAACATCACACATTGCTCTAGCGTAGAGATATCTTCAAACGCTACTTTTTATGGATGAATAGTACTCCTTTTTACTCATTTCGTAAGCCATTGATCGCCCTATCGATGGACAATTTTTTAGATCTTTGTGATCATTTTAAACTTTTGGTAATGGTTTTGCGAGTCTATGGTAGTATTTTGCCTTGCCCCACCTGCTTATGCCCAATTATTCTCATATTACTTTACTGATGCGCTAATGGTGTTGCATCACCCTATTCATGAACTCAATTAGGCAAACAAAAGCACCAGTGTGCTTGTACAGATCTGTCAAGAGTTTCAGCCTGATTGGCTACCATAATTGCACTGGATGACAGGGAAGCAAGTGCACGCTTCAATCCCCAAATCTGGCGTTCAAGCCTGTGGCAGTCTCTCTGCAAGTCTCTGTAAATTTCCAGCCCCATTTTCTTTAGCAGCATTAAAGTGCCAGCCATGGTCCTGGGTTCGAAGAATCTCAAACAACCGTCGAGAGTTGTCTGCCCCCCCACGTGGAGTTAAAAGATGGTGAGTCTAACAACCCTATAAACTGATGTCTGAAAAATTTACAGAACAATGGCCAACCTCTCTTTTGCATTTATATAATGCAACATCAAATTGTAAAATGTCCTCTTTTTAACTAAGTGCAATTCTTAGTTAAACAATCGCATCATGACCTTCAAGAAAAGTCACAAGTTTATCATTAGCTCTTAGAACTAAACATTTAGCTTATCTTAACGAGAGGACAAGAAATACCTGGAATACAGTTTTCAGAAGAGGCTTGCTGGCAGCTTTTTCACGGCCAATATCTTGACACAACCTACGAAAAAGATGTGTAAAAAGGGCACTAGGAAAATAGTAAAACAACAACCTCGTAGATAAAATTGCAGCAACAGAAACGGTATCTCACTAGAGCAAAGCAAAAGCCTCACATGTTGATGAGCACTATATCGGAGACGGCCAAAGCGAAAAGAGCACTCTGCTTTTCAAAAGCAGTATTGTCCTGCATAAAAATGACACTGGTTAAGAAGCTGTGAGGATGCTAATTGCTGCTTACTCAAACCAAGTGTGAATCAGGTGAGTTTCAATGAGCATCAGCCACCCAATAAATCAATCTTCTGGGTTGGTAAGATGAGCAAAGACATACAAAAGTGGAAAAGCAAGTTAAAGATGATACAGCAGTTACCCGATGCACAAATTATCTTTCAACATGTACAAAAAATAGAATTTGCAATTACTTATGGATAAAAATAAGTAGTTAAACATAGACAAAATAAGCTATTATATATCAATGTAAAATCATCTAGTAAATATACCTCTCCTTCTCCAGTTCCCTCCAAGTCCGTAACCAGGGTACACGGTTCCATGCCGGCAGCTGTTGCCATCCATATACCTTTGGTGGTTTGGGACCTGGAAAAATACCAAACTGGTTTTGCACTTTCCGAATCCAAATACTTCATAAGAGCAAGCTAAACAGTTGGTTTGTAGACATGCCTCCCTTTAAAATGATCCATCTCGCTAAAGTTGTTGCCAAATAGATGATTTAACAGCGTACTCTTCCATGTTTGATATTATACAGAACAATAGAATAAGTTTGAATCTCTTATGAAGGCAAAAGAAAAGATTCATGAACATGAAACAAAATAAAAGAATTAAACTGAATTTGAGCAACTTGAAATCATTTCACAGCCCTTACAAGAACCTTACAAAAAGTTTTGATCTAATCCATTTCTAGCAAGAGCAGCAAAATCCAAAGCTAAGTTATTGGGAGTAAATACACACCACTAATATGAGGACCCATGGTGGAGACTACGGCGTATGAATGGCCACATTCCCTCAATTTGACCTCCTTGATGAAATTTTCCAGTCCGTCGACATTAAATGTGCCATCTCCATCAATTAGCTGAGTAGAAGAACATTCCCCAGAATTACCTGTTCAGATTAACAAGTCAAAAAGAGAGTGACTTGATAAGCCTGCACACTGTGTCTAGAGTAGACAAGACTACTATAAAAACTCGTAATCGAGAATGAAAACCTACGATCCTATCGAAATGACGAGAAGTACCAAGAGGTTGATTTCATTATTTCAACAATTTTATCGACAACATATTTCTCCTAATGATGAAGGAAGTGAATTAATCCCTGTCAATCTCTCGAAACACGTCTGTCAACAATAATCTAGAAATAATCTTTATAGTGCTTGGGACATGATTATATTGATATCCTGTTACACTAACACCATGATTATTGTCATCAGCTACCCTTTGCAACACAAATAAAAGGGTACTAGCGAAGAAACTCCTTAATCTTCAGAGTCACTCTTATAGCTTCAAATGACTAAAGCTCTCTTCCACGGGTTTTCGAGAGCCGAAATTATCATTGAGGAAAATAAAGCCTTAAAACTTTTCAGCCCTTGCAATTGCCTTCCCAGAGACCGAGCTAACACAGCAACAAACACGATCCGAAATTGGGAGGAAACAGTTATGCCGTGTTAGAATATTAAATAATAAACATTCAACTAACGGCTTTTAGAACAGATTTAGGACAGTTGGGGGTAATCCCACAAAATCTCACATTGTATCAAACCTAGAGGTCCTGAGTTCCCATTTGCCTTTCTAATTATTTATTTACATGCTTATTATTAGGCAAAATGACTAGACTAAACTACGCATGAGGAGTGTTAGAATATTAAATAATAAATTATGTCTTCATCTAATTGATTGCATAAAAACCAGCAGATGCATTAATTCGACATTACGAGCGAAGAACTTGAAGACCAAGCAACAGTTACGAAGATACGTAATTATACGCAAACCAACGGCAATTCAGAGATTCCAAAAGCGATAAAAAGATGTTGCAACCAGAGACTTCAATCATGATAAAGAATATGGATCATGACATACTACAAACTCAATTGTACCCACCTCAATCGATTCTAAAATATTGTTTTTTGTCAAGAACGCTATTACAAACAAGTACGAAATAAGTATACGGATCACTTGAATCATTCATAGGTGCATAGCCTAACAAAAGGATGGCTTAGTTCCCAAACGCAACGTGGAGTTCTGTAGTATCGAAAAAAATGAGAAGACGACGTCAACAAAATCTATAAGACGTCCGATGTTCCTCAGTCCACAAGCCCATGTCAGCATCTACGCTACCTGAAAATCAGTACTCGATGCCTAGTAATCTGGTGCTTGAGATCAAGTGGCAAAATCGTCACCCGAGCCTTTGAAATGGTGCAATCTTCTCATGCCGGCTCTCGAATTGAGGATTTCTACTGATCACGAGTCTATGCATGGGGTATTCAATGATGATATTGAATGGAGACAACGAAGATCGGGTATCAATCTTCTGTTCTTGTTTGGGTTGGAGCAAAAATTTGATTTGTATTCAATACTAAATCCTTCCCTATGCACATAGGTTCATACTCCTAAGTTTAGAATTACATCGTCTCGGCTAGAAGCCTTGGGTAAAGAAGATTAACACGCTTATCAATCAAAGAAATTCTTGAGTTAATAAGTCCAAATAATATGTTGAAATAGGGAAAATTGTCAAATCAGTCCTAAACCTATTGTACGAATGTCAATATAATTTTTTAAACTTTTCAATTTTAGTAATTTAATGTTAAACCTTTTCGCGAAATATCATTGTAATCATTTTGATCAATTTTCATCGAAAATCGCTGATATGGCCGATAATATTTGAATTGTCACGTTAGCGATTTATTATGAATTTGATTGGAACGACTACATTAGATTTTTGCGTAATGATTTAGAATTAAATTGACAAAATTGAAAAGCTTAAGGTTGAATTGACATACGTACATTAGATTTAGGATTGATTAGGTAATTTTCCTGGTGAAACATATGGATAGGAAATGAAAATTTGAGGCTAGAAAGAGCAAGCAATCACAAAATCAATTTGCATGGAGAGATAGAGAAGTTACCAAGAAACCGGAATTCACTAATGCATGGGAATTGCAATATGGACATATGTTATGCCAGACCTTATAATGTATAAAAGTAAAGTGCAATCCAAACATTAATTAGAACATTGGTTTTATTTTTTCATGTCATGTATATAAGTAATCTCAAATCCTATCATTAATCACTTGTATTATTTCATTTGAACGTATGGTATGTATATAAGTAAGTCGAAATCTTATATTGTTGGGTGATTTGTATTAATCATGTGTATAGTACATTAAAGGTAAATAAAAATTCAATCATCAATTTGGTACGTTTATTTTTTGTTTATAAGGTACATGTGTACACGTGACGGAATACTTTCATCAATTAATTCGGGAAAATTATCCAATTAGTCCTAAATCAATTGTACAGATGCAAATTCAGCTCTAAATTTTTCAGTTTTGCCAATTTAGTCTTAGCACAAATGACCCTTAATTATACGATTCCAATTTACTTATTTGTATCTATACTATAAATACGAATAAAATAAATTACCTAACAAATGATAGGATTTTAGTTTACTTACATATACTATATATACAAATAATATAACATAACAAATTAATGATATGATTTAAGTTTCTTATATACATTTCATATACTTCTAAAATAAATGACCTAATCAATGATAGGATTACACTTTACTTATATACATTACTAGTTATGGTATATATATAAACTGTTACGCCCCGGACCCTCGAGCGCGGACATCCTTCATTGGTCGTGGAATTGCGACATCCCAGGATGTGTCGCCGACCCATTCATTTTAACTTTCAATTAAACGCAAGCGGAAGCAATCATAATCCACCAAATCACAACAACAGAAACAATCATCCTTCTTTGGCTTTGGGTGCTCTTCCCATCACTTTCCTCTTGAGATAGAAGTCGATGAGCTCTGCATCGGCTGGGTTGAAGAGAAAGCTGTGGCGAAGAGCTTCTAAGGTCACCCTGAAATCCAAATGTTGTCTTGTTTTGTAATCCTGTGGAAAGTTTCTTCACAGACCACAATCAAACAACCTGCACATCATCATGCAAACAACTCGACCGTGCCAAGACCACCTCAGCATCATTCAAACAATTCAACCCCTCAAAAACCAACTCAGCAACATCAAAGTAAACTGCAACAAAGGTAGCAATACAATTCAACTCCTCAAACACCAACCCCCATTCGACGATGCTTACTTTGATGTTGTTGACTTGATGTCTGAGGGTTGAATCGTTGGAACGTCGCTGAGGTGGTTTTGGTGCGGCTAAGTTGTTTGGATGATACTGTGCAGTTTTTTGATTGTTGTCTCTGAAGAAATCCTTCGCCGGATTTCAACACAAGACAACCATCGGATTTTGCGACGACATTAGTTGGGCTGATTGTCTAGTTGCCCTTTCTATTATTATTCTTTTGAATTGTATCAGCGAGTGGGTCCCGTCGAGACAGATCTGCAAATTCTCTCTAATATTTCGAAATGTTGGGTCTCCCTCTCGTCAAGAACGAGGAAGACGCTCTCTCTCTTCGTCTTTTCAAAATTCTCTCTCTCGCCTTTGCTCCCGATCCGCTGCATTCTGCTGCGCGTCGACGCTGCCTCTGCCTCCGCCGTCGCCTCCAGAGCCCCATTGGCAGCTGGAAAATGGCAGCACCAAGTTTCGCACCAGAACTTGCACTGGTAATTCTAAATTGCACGCCAAATGTTTGCGCAATTACCTCTTTCCCTGTTCAGATCTGGATATGGAGTTTTGTTACAAGGGTTTGATGGGTGAAGTTTCTGGTGTTGAGCTAATTGGGCAAACTGTGTGGATGGGCATCTTAGTTTTTATATGATTTGATTTGGTGTGCGGTAAAAACCCCCCATTTCAAGAGAAGTTTGTGTTCACACTGTTGAAGGGCTTAGGGAGTTGAATCTTGTGGTGTGGAACAGCCATATCCTCACTTTTGACAAATTCATCGGCAGCGGAAAGTAATTACTTCCTACCTTGAATCCATTTTGCTAACAAAATTGAAGTTGTTTTGGATTTTGGTCCTTGAGTGGTTAGTGTTCTTATCTTAGTTGTGTTTTCATGGCCTCAAGGGTTCGGCTCCATAAGGTTCTCTCTCAAAGCTTCAATAATACGCCCTGGCCTCTTCAGACTAAAAACCGAGCAGGTACGATCCATTGAATCCATTCCTCTTTTCTTATGCATGTAGAATTATGTATCAGGTTCAAAAGCAAAATATAAAAAAAAATGTCAAAAGATGGAGTAGATAAGATGAGCTTTGTGTAAGAATAGTGACGTGATTTCTCTAATTCACTCAGGTTCTTGCAATATAATGTGAGTTATTGGTAGTATTGTTCACACGTTTTGTTTCATAGAACGATATAGGCAACCGATCACTTAGCCTCCCACTTAGGCACGGGGCGTGTGGTATGGTATGACTCCGTACGTAAATAAAAATGCTGATCTGAGTAACTTCCTCTCCTAGATAAACATAAAGGGGGAGGGGGGTTTCTTCTATCTAATTCTTTCTTCCATACGAGTTGTGATGCGGATGATGGATTTTATAGTAGATTCTCCTAGATTCTCCTCTCCTCCACTATTCCTTTATACGTGTGCAATAGAGGTGAGCTTGGTCCGGGCAGGCGGCTCCCAACATGAAATCGGAAACCGCCCACTAAGGATCGATTCCGAGAAATTGGAACCGGGAACCGCCCGTTGGTTCCATGGATCCACCCGAGAACCGGACCGGTGGTCCGGTTCCCAGGTGGGTCCACAGAACTAGTCCCATAAAGTTTCACGCAAATAGAGGTGACCGAGAGTGAAAGAGGAAGGCGATGAACGGCTATAGGCGCTATCGTGAGTTGATGGGAGTTGAGAGTCGAACTTCAAATTAGGGATTTTATGATTTTCAATTTTCTAAAAATGTTTTCTTTTTTCTTTTAGTTGAAATTTTTCTTAAAAGTTATATATATATATATATATATATATATATATATATTACCGGTCCAGTCCGGATGGGCGGATGGGCAGTTTGCTTCTTCTCCTGCTGCATCTTCTTTTGTTTTTCCATTTTGCGGATACGATTTCAAAGTGTAACAATATCACTCTGACCTTTAGACGCAGCACGCTGTATCCAGAACATCCTTTTCATTCATCCTAACAAATTTGTCACAGGTGTTTATTTGTCACATATGTACTAATTTAAGATTTTTCGTGATCAAAAAATTAGTTTTGGGTCACTTTGTCATAGTTATATTAGTTTGGGGTTTTTCGTGATCAAAAAATTAATTTTTGGTAAATTTATCACATATGTACTAGTTTGAGGTTTTTCGTAGTATTAACCCTTTTCCTTAAGATAAAATGGTTTTTTTACGGTTTGGTTCTTAACTTGAACAAACGTTGTTCAACTTCAAAACACTGCTGAACTTGATTTCGTTTTTCGCTTTTTCCAAGTGCAAGGTGCGCCGGGCTTTGAAATAAAATGAAATGATGGACAAATTTAACTGTGAGGAGTAAAATTCTTGGAAGTTAAAGTCCACGGGAAAAGTGAACTTTGAGGGAATGTAGATGCAACGAAAGTAAATTAAACAAACTTACGGTGAAATCGCATCTTTTGGTCTCTATCGCTTCCTCTCGCATGCCCTGACAGCTCTCTCTCTCTCTTTTCCTTACTTTCTTTTTACATGCTCCCCGACAATCTGCCTCCTCTGTTCTTCTTTTTCTCCCTTTTTTTCTGCCGAGCACTTCCCTTTTTTTCTCTTCTTTTTATTAAAGTCTTCTCTCTTTTGCCGACCATAACCCTCTCTCTGTATTTCTCTTTCTTGGCCGTGGAGAAAAGCTCTGTCCTTTTCATTTTCGAGCTCTCTTTGGCGATGATTATATGCTGAGAATCCTCTGCTTTTTCTATGCCCAGATTTTCTTGTTTTCTTTTGGCCGTGAATTCCGGTCCCTAAATGCCGAGATTGCTCCCTTTGTCACGATGGAAACTGCACGCTCCTTTCGCTCTTTGATTCTCCTTTGCCTTTTCTTCCAAGTGCAGCTGAACAAGAGCTTCCTTCCATCTTACGTGTTCAGATTGGGATTGGCTTCGAAAATGGGTGTTGGCTAATTGGAATTTCCCTCATTCCTTTCCCTTCATTAGGCCGAGTTTGATTAGCTTAGGGCTGGGCTCGTGTGGGCTCAGTTTTGGAACCTCAAGTGAGTTCAGGACTCATTTTGCCTAGTAAGCCATCTATTGGGCCAATCCCAAAGAAACCCGTAGCCGGATCCATGCTTTGTCCGAGGCGAATGCTTTGTGTGCAAAATTTAAATGTCCCTAACATCTAAATGCAAAGAAATAGAGTAACAATTGCAAATGCAAGACTATGCAAGATTGATATTTTTGTTTAGGATCAAACTCTATCGAATTCGATCCTAGTTTTCTCCTTAATGAACGGGAAGTCTTTGCATGAAAAATTAGATATCAAGATTCAGATCAAAATTAGTAGCTAAAGCTTGGAGAAAAGTAAAGAACAACCAATTGTTCTTAACAAGCGAAAGACGAGAAAGTGACATTACACAGATTCCATCCTTGCAATAACTAAAATGAAGATGATATCGAACATTTTAAAATAGTTTAGGAACGTAATCAATTAAAAGATAAGGAATCACGGTGTACATTAGACAAATTTAGGGATTTAATTGAATCAATTGTTCAATTAGATATGAAATGGACGATGCATTTATACAAAAGCTCAAGGACCAGAGGTTTCATTAAAAGATAAATCTCGAGACCAACTTTACTTGTTTTCATATAAAATGTGGAGAGTAAATTTCATGGTACTTGTTGAATCTGTATGTACTAAAATGATTGGATGGTAAATAGTGAAATGATGATGTGGCATGATTGGGAATTTAGTTCGATTAAGTTAGTCAGCATTGTTAGGTAGTAAAAATTCATTTTTTTGTATCAATTTTCTATAGTTATTCAATATTAAAAAGGCAACTTCTGACTCATTTCTTCATTTGTGAATTTCGAAAGCAAATCTAAATATTTAACCGCGAAAGTTCATTGTGAAAAAGTCAATTCTCACCACCATAATTCTTTTATTTAAAAAGGGACTATAATTTGATATGCAATACCAAATTCTTTTAAATATTATTATTATTATTATTATTATTATTATACTGCGGCAATTGATGAAATGTTCATTTTGCTTGAGTTCTAGCATTTGTCTCATTGATAATACCACACAACCATTTCCTGATTTGTAGCATTCACAGTTTTTTTTTGGTAAGGATTTGTAGCATTCACAGTTAGTGCATGCACACGTCTTAAAATTTATTCATTGATTTCTCAAGTATTGCTAATGACGTAGACTCAACGAAGATATGCAAGACCAATTCCTTTTTGAGGTTTTTTCTCCCACATTTTTTGGAATAGTTAATTCATGTGAATTCATAGTAACAATCACTAATATGATGTATTAGAGATGTTTACGCAATAATAAGATTTTTCACGTTTATTATTTTTGTTTCGCAGGTGATTGAAAATCACGTAAAATGCTAATAGTAACTCTCGAGAGATGGTTGTCTTGACACATTGAAGAAAGCTTAGGGAAGTGAGTCGTGTTTGTTCTTCCGGAGGGATCCTTCCCGAGAGCTTTATTGCTTGAAACATCAAGAGCTTCCAATTCATTGATAAGAGAGAAAAGCCCGCGACGAATACCTACTCAAAAGAAGAGGGACAAAAGAAAAGACTGGCGAAGTCCGAAGTCTTCCTCAATCTAGCATTATGGGATGATGGACCTTTATTTACTGTGAAAATGTTGTATAGACTTATTACAAGTGACGCGACTAGATAAAATTAATCACAATTATGCTAAAACTTGTGTTTAATAGTTGGACTCGGTATGAAATTCACACAATTCATGTAATCTGGATGTCCAACAATATTACGTAAATTTTATATACATCAAACTCTTCGGTTTTTTCTTTTAAATCTCTCTGATATGGTTAAAATAAAGAAAAGCTCAAAAATTACCTTCATTATGTATCTTGATTTCTCTTTACATCCTTCATTTTTGGCAAAAAAACACTACAAGTACCATAACTTGTGTACGGCGCTCACTTTGGTGCCATAAGTTTTTTTTGATCACTTTAGTGCTAAAATTTTGAAAAACGATCATTGAAGTGCTAAAATTTTTGAAAAATGATCACTTAAGTGCCAACTCCGGTGCCGTACATAATTTTTCCCCCGAAATTCGACGTGGAATTTTTTTTATTAATTTCTAAAGCTAACGTGGCTCGTCGAAGATTGGCACTTAAGTGATCATTTTTCAAAAAATTTAGTACTTAAGTGATCGTTTTAAAAAAAAATTAGCACTAAAATGATAAAAAAAAACTTTTGGCACCTAAGTGATCGTTTTTTCTCTAATTTGACATTTAAGTAAGCCGGCGAAAACTTTTAACACTAAAGTGAGCGCCGTACACAAGTTATATCATTTATAGTGTCCTTTTGCCTTTCATTTTTAAAGCAGTGGGTCTCCGATTTAAAATTTATTATTAAATGAATGGGACGTTGGAAACTCTTAGGATTACGACCCATTATTTAATATGTGCATATCGCCGTGTGCTTTCATGACGTGTCATAACGGTTGCTAATCTAAATAGGCCGAGAGCACCTATAAAGAGAATTGATTCCAAGTTTCCATCTTAAATTATTATTTATCGTGAAAATTCGGACATTAACAGCGTTCCCACTCGCGACTCCCACGCTCTCCACCCACACGCGCCGGTCTCCAAATTAGGCGGGAAGACGGAAGAGCTCGAACCCTAGAATTCTATTTCGTCCTCAATTTCAACTGCAGTTTCATCTCTCTCCGGAAATGGGCATCAAGGTAGTTCCACCTCCCTCTTCTTCAATCCGATCATTTCCATATGATTGTTAATTGAATCGCCCGTTGATTTCGGTAGGGACTGACGAAGCTACTGGCGGACAATGCCCCCAAGGCGATGAGGGAGGAAAAGCTGGAGAGCTACTCCGGCCGGAGGATCGCCATCGATGCCAGCATGAGCATCTATCAGTTCCTCGTTAAGTGCTTTTCTTTTTATGGATTGATGCCTGTGATTGATTGCGCGTTTCGGTGTCGGTGGAGATTGGATTTTGAGTGTTGGTGATTTTTCGGTCTTTGATTGGTGGATTAGATTGTGGTTGGGAGGAAGGGGACTCAGATGCTCACCAATGAGGCTGGTCAAGTCACCAGGTACTGCTACTGGCATCGCAATACTTCATGGAAATGAAAATCCACTTTGCTCAAGTTTCTGTTTTGATGCTTCAGATGTTATTGCTTGGACTCGGTTTTATGTATGTGATCTTTATGCTTGGGAAGTGTTGACTTTGAACTGCTTTTTCATTTGTCTTCTCGTGTAGTCATCTGCAAGGCATGCTTTACCGGACGATTAGGCTGTTGGAAGCGGGGATACAGCCAGTGTAAGTCTTTTTCTTTACCTCCTCTGTTTTCATTGGGATAGAATGCTAAGAAGAATGAAGCTCATCTTTCTCTGAATTATGCTTTGCTGTTGTTACAACAGCTACGTATTTGATGGTCAACCTCCTGATTTGAAGAAGCAAGAGCTTGCAAAACGGTACTTTATTATTATGTAGCCTTCTATTCTCTCGTTTTTTTAAAGTATCTATGAATACGTTTAGTTACTTTTAATGAGTCTCTTAGCAGTTTTTTAAAGAGGGCAGATGCCTCTGAGGAGTTGGCATTAGCCATTGTGGTACGTGCATCTCTCTCTCTCTCTCTCTCTCTCTCTCTCTCTCTCTCTCTCTCTCACGCATAGAGTACAAAAAGGCTTAGTGAACTCTGTATTTATTGCCTGCAGTCTCAGAACAAGCAAGACATAGAGAAATTCAGTAAAAGAACGGTGAAGGTTTGTCTTTGTTTGGATCACTTCGTTACAGTGCGATCTTTTTGTCCTGTTCGATGTGAAGTTTGATTTTGTCTTTGTTTTCCAGAAAAACCTATGTACGTAGCTAACTGGGTGTGTGTGGACTTGTGGTACATGGCTTTGATACCCTTGCAGGTGACACAACAGCACAATGAAGATTGCAAAAGACTGCTAAGACTTATGGGTGTCCCACTAGTTGAGGTTACTATTCTGTCTGAAAAGTTTGTTCTTTTTTTTTTTATTTCTAACAAAAAGTTTAGATATCAAATTCAGTTTTTGTATGTTAGGCTCCTTCAGAAGCAGAGGCACAATGTGCTGCACTTTGCAAAGCTGGAAAGGCAAGTATCTTCCTGTTTGATCGTCTTCTGATTTAGGATAGTTCATTGTTTCCCATGATAACCAATCGTTTAACTCTATGTAAATTACCATCTTGTTTCCATGATTTAATTTCCTTGTTCACTGAACTTATGCTTGTTCACTTGTCTAATGTCTTCTTCGGCATAGTCACTTGTTTCCTGGAAAGAAGTTTTTATGGGATCCACTGAACTTATGCTTTTTCACTTGTCTAATGTCTTCTTCTGCGTAGTCATTTACATTTGGTACGTTCTTTACTAAATCATCTTTGTCCAAGGAATTTTCGCTGACTTTGAATTCCTATCATTGCTTAATTGTTGTGCGGTAACCAGAATTCATCTATCACGAATGGTGTTTTAGATGTAATTTTTGTTTTTCAGGTTTATGCAGTTGCTTCTGAAGATATGGATTCCCTTACTTTTGGAGCTCCTAGATTTCTTCGCCATTTTATGGATCCCAGCTCAAGAAAAGTTCCAGTCATGGAATTTGAAATTTCCACGGTACTTAGAAAAGTTTATTCATTGCGATTGCTTAAATTTTTTTTTTCTCACTTTCATAACTTTTAGATCTTGGAGGAGATGAATCTGGATATGGATCAATTCATTGACCTTTGCATTCTCTCTGGATGTGATTATGTGAAAGCATTCGAGGTAGACGTGATATTATTGCAGTGCTCTGTTAACTGTTTTATGCTATCGTATATCATTCTGCCCTCTCATATGTTTTAGATTGATGATTTCAGTGGCTTTACTCTGGAATGAATTTATCAGGTATTGGAGGGCTAATTGCTCTTAAGCTCATCCATCAACATGGTTTCATAGAAAACATACTAGAGAACATAAACAAGCAAAGGTGCTTATTATTCTCTTATCTTGTCCCCTGACTTGTAAGCAAAATAAGGCAGCAAAGTTTCTCACTGTAATTGTCTTGGCTGCTGATTCTTTCACTTAAAAGAATTATCTCTCAAACTCAGCTGGAGCGGAAATATTTGATCAACACTTTGAAACTGAAAGATCATTTGCCACCAATAGATTTGGGCTGGCATCAGTGCATCGACCATGCTACTTCACGTGTTGATTTACTATAATACTTTTATCTATTATGATGTCTGCTTTGTCTATTCTTTCACTCTCACTTGAACAAAATTCGTTTCTCTATCCTTAAGACCTGGAGGTTCTTTGCATTACTTGGAAGTCTTTATTCAGTTCAGTTATCCTTCTGAAGGAAATGTTTGCTTGTTTTTTGAATAGGTATCAGATACCCAATAAATGGCCTTATATGGCGAAGCTCGACTGCTTTTTAAGGAACCAATAGTTTCTACGGAAGAACAACCTGAGATAAAATGGATTGCTCCAAATGACGAAGTGGGCCATTTTCATGTTGGGATACTTTTGAATTCTTGACTCATTTCCTAATTGATTGTTCTTTCCCTTTCAAGGGCTTAATGTCCTTTCTTGTGAATAAGAATGGGTTCAACATTGACAGAGTGACAAAGGTATGGCTTCTATCTTCAGTAATGTGTTGGTCAGTTGCCTACTCGAGGAAGTTACTTCTTTTCCTCTGGAGGAGAGAGCATACATGTTTTCAATGTTGTTTTACCATGTGTAGCAGACGATAGAGAAGATTAAGGCAGCTAAGGATGAGTCATCACAAGGCCGGTAATTAAAGTGTGAATAAATGAAAGTGACTTCCAAAATGCACTTTCTTTCATCCGATGATTCCTCATTTATTTTCTACAGATTAGAATCCTTCTTTAAGCCAGCTAAGAATCTATCTATACCTGCTAAGAGGAAGGTATGTCATCTGGATATATTTGAGTACTGAGCACCTAGAATTTACCTTCTTTTAATGTATGTGAAGGTGTAATGTCACACATTGCTCTAGCAAAGAGATGTCTTCAGATGCAACTTTTGATGGATGAATAGTACTCCCTTTAACTCACTTCATAAGCCATTGATTGCCCTAGCGAACCACAAATTTTTAGATCTTTATGATCATTTTTAAACTGTTGGTGGTAGTGTTGTAAATCAACGGTAGTGTGTTGCCTTGCCCCTGCTACTTATGCCCGATTAGTCTCATATAACTTTACAGATGTGCTAATGGTGTTGCATCATCCTATTCATGAAATCAATTAGATAAACAAAAGCACCAGCGTGCTTATACGGATCTGTTAAGAATTTCGGCCTGATTAACAATCATAATTGCAATGGATGACAGGAAAGCAAATGCACACTTCAATCCCCCAATCTGGCCTTCAAGCCTATGACATGCTCTACACAAGTCTCTGTAAATCTCCAGCACAGGTTCCTTGGCAACTTTAAAATGCCAACCATGGTCCTGGGTTTGAGGAACTTCAAACAGCCGTTGAGAGTTGTCTGCCTCCCGACATGAAGCTAAATGATGGTGGATGTAAGAACCCTATTTATTGAGCAAGTCCTGACTTGTAGATGCTGTTTTTGCCCATTGTTGGAAGCAAGTTGATGCTTTCCTTTCCTAAAAAACGGGTCATGTCTTATGGTACTGCAATTTTGGAAGAGATTTGTATAAATTTTTATTAGATGGATGAAGTTTGCTCTCTATGCTAGAACGGGATTGGTACTTCTTGTCGGGAAAATTGCATTTTAGTGTTCATTTTACGATACGTATGTCACTTATACAATGTGTATATTATTGTCATCCATGCAACAGGAAACCCCTGAATATATTGCCAAAGCAGCAACTAACAAGAGTTCCAGGCTGGTGGTGGTAAGAAATAGTTTAGTTGGCACATAACAGATCATGGAACAGCAAAACCATCGACATCTATGTCAGGTACTTGTGAGTTTCCCAATGGTGATTCTTCACAATTCTTGATTTCGATTTCTCTCTTCAATCTCCCCGCTTGGAATTAGGATATATGCGTCGTTATCTTTCTTGCCTTATCCAGGAGGTTTGCATGCAAATTACGAGTGGAAACTTGATGTCAGTTTGTAGTCTCATGCAGTCTTTGCTGGATACCGTCATACCATGGAAGGTTTATGGGTGCTGAATGCTGACTTAACTTTCATTCATGACTACTTGTTTATCTTGTTGGACTACTATCGTGTGTTTCATGTGTAAGTTTCTCAGTGGGCATACATTTGATGGGTTGACTGATAACTCGGAAGATGGAGATACGTAACTACACCAGCTTGATACCAAATAGTTAGTAGATGACTTCGATTTGTTGCCACTTATGTTACTAACAAATCATATCAAAACTCCAATTACAAATTTAACTTGTTTATTGTCTCTTACATCGAGTCATATCCAAATTAACAAATTACATAACATAATTTAGGAGGATTATTTCGAAACACCATAAGAACATTTTCATGTTAGGAATTGAAAATTGGATGCTAGAAAGAGCCAGCAATCATAAAATAAATTTGCATGGAGAAGTAGAGGAGTTACCAAGAAACTGGAATTAGCTAATGCATGCAAAATTTAAATGGACATATAGTATACTATAGCTTATAATGTATATAAGTAAATTGTAATATGATCTTTAATCAGATCATATATTTTATTTATTTGTGTAGTATAAATCATATCATCTGTTGGGTCATTTACCTTGTGTATAGTACATTAAGGTAAATAAAAATTCAACCATTGATTTGGTCCACCTATATTTGTTGATAGAGTATATGCCACAGTGAAAATGGTTAACTCACACAGTAGGTGTAAGAGCCCAGTTACATTGTGCATATTTTGCAAATGATCAAGTCCTAATTGCTTTATCTTTAGGTCACATGTAAATCAAAATCTATAGGGAGCTCATTTGCATTGACCGTCTCAGTTTCTACCTGAATTGATTTCTCAAATCACATTGTATGTCATAATCTTACATTTTTAAGCAGAAGCTAAAGGTAACTGCCAAGAGGAGTAGTGGCCGATCCTCAAACAGCCTAACCAATCTTCGCCTCAACATTCTTTGATACGAACCCTGAACCCATGGGGTCCTACTACTAGAAGCCATTCTTGTTGCCATTTTCTTTGCTAAAGCTGCATCATCCACCAAGTAAGGTACTATATATTTTTGCATGTCAGCGAGAGAGATCTGGAGATGGTTCCTAGAGACATTGATGAATTTGACTTTCCCAGCTTCATCCAAGGTCTTCAATCCAATCCAATCCTTGGTGTAAAGCTCGGTTTGCAGGAAATGCATCGATTAGATACATTTCTATTTTTTTTTTCAATCCAATCCAGTCCTAATGGTAAAAGGATGCAAATTGTAGCAAAGTAAGGGTAAAAGCATGTTATGACGAGCTTACACCACAGCGACAACACAATATCACAATATGTTCATTCGCCCATTCTCTTTTGTCCATTTTTCTCATGTAAATGCAATTTTCCTTCGATTATCGACTTGTCAATAGTTAATGCTCAATGATGAAATGAAAATCATAAATCACTACCAAAAGTAATTCCAGACCATGTCATGGATATACACCTCCTACGCCCTAATATTGTAGAGTAAGAGCTCGGTAAGATAATGCTTTCACAATCCTCAATATTACTTTCAACATGGTTAATCATTCATATCTAGGGCTTAGAAAATGTTTCAGCTTGTTCTTTGTTACATTTCTTGGTTGACTGCGCAAAGTGCAATAAAACAAGTTGATTCCAAGTCAATATCAATTTTACTAGAGATTTTATATATTCTACACCCTTGATTTTTCGCAGGAAAAAGGACACTATAAGTGCCATAGCTTGTGTACGGCGTTCACTTTGGTGACATAACTTTTTTTCGGATCACTTTGGTGCCAAGTCGGAGGAAAAACGATCACTTAAGTGTCATAACTTTTTTTGGATCACTTTAGTGCTAAAATTTTTGAAAAACGATCACTTAAGTGCTAAAATTTTTTAAAAACAATCATTTAAGTACTAAAATTTTTGAAAAATGATCACTTAAGTGCCAATCTCCGGCGAGACTCCGGCGAGCCACGTCAGCTTCATAAATTAATAAAAAAAATGCCACGTCAGATTTCCGGCGAAAAATTATGTACGGCACCGGAGTTGGCACTTAAGTGATCGTTTTTCAAAAATTTTAGCACTTAAGTGATCGTTTTTCAAAAATTTTAGCACTAAAGTGATCCAAAAAAAAGTTATGGCACTAAACTGAGCGCCGTACACAAGTTATGGCACTTGTAGTGTACTTTTGCCATTTTTCGCATATTTATGTGTGTGCAAGTTCTCGAGCAA
Source organism: Syzygium jambos (assembly GCA_031216235.1). Taxonomy (NCBI): domain Eukaryota; kingdom Viridiplantae; phylum Streptophyta; class Magnoliopsida; order Myrtales; family Myrtaceae; genus Syzygium; species Syzygium jambos. The sequence goes on along the minus strand of CM062221.1, from coordinate 21,145,035 downwards.
ATTCTTAATTATGGAATCGGTTTGAGGACAGGAAATAATCTCAAAAGAATGGAACCTTTCAAAATGCATGCTTTCTAAACCACAAGGAGATTCCACCCTCATCCACCATAAATACCTTACCGCTGCTTTTCAGCAACGATCAGTATCGCTTAAAATTACCATGATTCAATGGCACCGATAAAGACACTGATAACTGCATTTCAAGGTAATGCAGCAATTACCTCTTGGGTAGGCAAAACAGTATCAAAAGTTTCATCTAGATAGTATACGAACTAGGTTGTTTCCTTTGATATCAACACAGTGTCTTGCTCAAACTAGAGGGAAATAAAAAGAGTTAGCATCACAAAGCTGCAAAAAACGAGTCCAAAATCAACAACATATACAAAACTAACCATAATAAGGACTAGGTTCTGCAAGTTAGCAAATCTTTCCTTGTAGGTTGAGTTTCCGTAATCCACAAGATCAATGTTTACTTTTGGGAGAAACATGCACCCTTTTAGATAGTTAGCAAGGTCCTGTAGAAACGAAAGGCAATTCATGCATTGCTTAATTGAAATAACATTTACTTTGTGACACAATAGCGAGTGAAATGAGATTTTGCATTGAGAAATAACATCAAACATATGAAACTAAAAACAGGGAATCTATGAAAATATGCATTGCTCCTATGTTATACAAAGAGTATTGTCGGCCACACCTATTTTGGAATGGTTATAAAATTTTTTGACTTGATAATATAGTAAGATGTACAAAATTAGGACCATCGAGAAGATATAAACAAAAAGTCATCCTGTTTCAATATTTTCTCTATTAACACAGAATCATAGTCATAGTTGTATCTTCACATAAGCAGTGGGTGCCAAGTGCTCCTGTGATTGTATGAAGGTTTCCGAACAAAACAAGAAGATGCGGTTAGTGAAGTATAAAAGAAGAGAGAAAATTAGGTTGGCACAATATTTCAACAGTGGACATGTAAAGGAGCTACTTGTTGAAGGTGCAGAAAAAGTAGCCTGGATAAGACTTTGAGCAACACTATCTTCGGGTATCGTTATAGTAAAAGGGTAATGTGAATTAGGAAATGACTAGTAAGACCAAGCCAAACTTGGACATAGTCAGAGCAGACCCCTATTAGCTCAATCAAATAGTTCACAAGAACGCAGAAGATACCGGATTGTAAAAGAAGGAAAAAAAATCAAACTGCAGTGATATAAGCAAATTTCAGCCCCCATAAGACCTCAACCAAGAGAGCACTAGAGAATGGGGTATCCTAATGCCAAATCAATCTAAAGCCACACCAGAAACGCCTGTCATGTACAAAAATATTTGCAAATAAATATAGGAAAGACTTGAAAAAATGAATTTTTTTTTGCCTTGTCATGTACAATTCTACCGGAGAGAACTGCTCTCAAATAGACAAACGGATTCTCAAAGGCTTCTGTTCATGAGTCACTATAACCAATTTCGGCGGGCCTCATCAAGTATATGTTCAAATGAAGTCAATCCTCAGCAGCTCTTTATTAACAGAAAAGAAGAAACATGAGAAACAATCCAAACGAGTCTTATTTTGAAAGCATAACATTATCTATGTAAACATAACCATAGCCTCTGCTTTGCCTATAGTAATATTACATATTCAAATGATTGCTAAAGTTCCACAATCTCTGCAAAACGTGTCCCGTCAAAGTAAATTTGAATTCTGAGGAGAACGTGCGTGCAATGCTTTCTCACTTGGCACTTTTGATAACTCCTACTCCCCTGGAACAACAAAAAGAAATATTGTTAGCACCTGGCATTATCACATGCAAAGTCACGAAAACAACAAAAGAATCTTCAATTGACACCTCTATGGTAACCAATTAGGGATAAGTTGATCTCGTGTGATGACGATAATGATGATCGTAGATAAAACAGTCGTCTAATTAATTCCCCTCAAAAAGAACAAAACTCGGAGAAGTTATTTGATAAGGATGCATCTTATACGTGATCCTTCTGCACCAAGTAATCTCAAAGGCAGACATGGACTGTATACACTTCTATGGGTACATCTTCGAGTTTCAAGCCCTCAACAAGAATAATTTCTTGCAGCTTTACCGTAGTGTCAATTTCTTGAACCTAGACTTCATATGAGAATGCAACGATGTGAAATCCGGGCAAAATCACCAACACTAGTTTAGGTCTAAGATGGCAATTCAGCAATGAAACATGGTCATCCTTAACTTTGATGGGGAAGTTTGTCATACGTCAAATCAATTTCTTACCCAGCTTTCGAGGAAGATAAGATGGGATGGGATCAAATGATCTTATGAGGTAACAGACAGGCAAACAATTCATGCATCGAATAGCACAGACTGTGTCATGCAAGATTGCATCTCAATCGCAGACATGTAATAATCTACAAGTTGCAAAAGAAGAAAGAAAATAGATGATCAAGTTGCACTATTTCTCAAGAGGGAGGTTTAGTGAAAATTGAACCTGTGTAGTGCTCAAAAAGCCTGATGGCAACATATGCTTGAGCGTTTTCTTACACAACCATGTCTTTAGAGATCAACCGAATATCATGTGTTCATGTTGACAGTTATTACAGCACCATACTGCGACTCATGTGTCGGCAAGGAGAAAATCAAATAAGATGAAAGTATGCATTTGTTGCCATGCCTAAGAAAAATAACATTTGCTTGTAGTGAAGCTGCAAGTAAAAATTGGCGGTAATAGAAAAGGCAGCTACCTAACAAAGAAATATATCCTAACATGGTTTCTGGGTAACGATTAGGAAACATCATGAAGTACACTATAAATCAGTGAGTCTTGGTAAGAGGTGAAGATAAGATGAAAATGAAGTAAACCACCAAACACACACAAACAAAAAAGAAAAAAAGAAAAGAGAAAAAGAGCTTTCTCACTAAGATTGCATCAGAATAATAAAAAGGGACGAATCCTACCTTTCTATGTTCTCTACCAACCATTTTGCTCCATCTCTCACGAATTCCACATGGCTCGTGTCGAACTCTTTTTTGTACATAAGCCATCTGAGAACGAAACATAGCACAAATCTAATTTGTCCTTCTAATCATAGTACTCACTAGTACCACAGTATACTAAAATACTCAGATGAGTGCTCCAATAGCACATGCATGGGTGACATGATTTCCAACAATTTGGAAATCCCACATTAGTTCAGCTTACCATGACCCACAAAAAGGATGCTTAGGAACCGAAGTTTACCTGGCATTATGTAGGATTCTGAACAACACCCGTCCCACCCTTGGGAATATGTAAAGACTCCATTACTTCAGCTGCAGGAAATAGTCCATGTCATTCTTACAGAATTGGTTGGACATATCAATATGTTTCAATCTCAAAGCTGTCGGATCAAATATTAGTAAGTGCCCAACTATATTCTTGAAAATAAAAAGGAAAAATCCAAGGGCTTGTTCTCACACCAAGACAAGTATTCTACTTGGTCCATTGCAAAATTGACCATATTAGAATCTAGCTAGAAGAACTAGTGTATTGCCAGCAATGGTCACTACTGGGAAAACTAAATTGTGCAAGAATTTTACTTCTGAAAGGAATAAATACTCCCAATATTCTCAAATAGCTCATATTTCACCTGAAAACAAAATTTATTATATTTATAGACGATAAAACAATAAAGTTGGCAAATATGACATGCCAAGCCCTAACACACAAATGACTAACTAAAATCGACATGGAAAATGCAGCCACTGCTATGAAGCACCCAAGTTTCCAGCAAATTGGTCAAGCGATCAAACCTACTAATGATGATGATGACGATTACAACAACAATAATTTGGCAGTCAGCATGTAATTTCGAAAGCAAAGTTAGAACCCAGCATTATTATTGCAAATGAAGTGAATTAGATAATTCACACCAATTTTCTTAAACAAAGGTCATCTTATGTACTCTTATCTTCTGACTTTTTTTTTTTTTTTTTTTTTTCGTATTTTGCTTTTGAACCTTCTGCATAATTCTGCATGCATAAGAAAAGAGGAATAAATTCAACGGATCGTACATGCCCAAAGTGAGGATATTGCCGTTCCACACCGCAAGATTCAACTCCCCATGCCCTTCAACGAGCGTGAACACAAACTTCTCTTGAAATGTGGGGTTTTTACCACCGTCTGCACACCAAATCAAATCAAATCAAAACTAAGATATCCATTCGCACAGTTTTCCCATTTAGCTCAACACCAGAAACTTCACCCATCAAACCACCGTAACAAAACTTCATATCCAGATTCGAACAGGGAAAGAGGCAATTGCGCAAGCATTTGGTGTGCAATTTTAGAATTACCGGTTGCAAGTTCTGATGCGAAATTTGATGCTGCCATATTCCAACCAGCAGTCGCCAAGGGGCTCCTAGAGGCGATGATGGCGGAGGCGGAAGCAGGGGTGGAGGCCGCGGTGACCCGCCGAAGAATGCAGCGGATCAACCAAAAGTAGTTTGACGGCGGACGCAGCAGCAGCGTTTGAGGTACCACCCCGAAACTCTCCATTACCTTCGATTCTCCGCTCCTCTAAAGGCCCCAAGCGGTTTAGACCTTGCACTCTTTTTAGATTAAGACAATTTGTTACCGCGAGCTCCCGTAGCTCTTTCAATTTCGATAGGTCTGACATCCTCTCCAGGGAAGGGCAATTGACGACTGATAGGGAGCGAAGGGATCCCAATTCTTCAAGGCCACGAATCTCGACTAATGATTCGCAATATCTCAGACTTACCCTGCGTAGATTCTTCATGCGCGACAGATCAAGTACTTCTGGAAGGAACTCACAATCATCCATCTTTAATAATCTCAATCTTTTCATTTCCGGCTGCGATGGTGAGTCCAGTTTTCTAAGCTTACAGAACTCCACATGGAGTTCCTCCGACTCCGCATCAAAAACACTAGAGAGTTTTAGCGAACATTTATAGAATGCCAAGATTGACAAGTTTTGCAAATTGGAAAAATCCGGTGATCGTGTGGTCGCCAGATCTCGAAGTCGTAACTCTCTTAAACTAGACGGGAGCCGGGGGAGGAATTGCACGTATTTGCAGGACAATGTTAGTGTTTTAAGCTGAGATAGGGTACCGATGCTAGTGGGAAGAGCGGTGGCGAGTGTTCCCTGTTGAGATAGGGCACCAATACCAGTGGGACCGAGGAGGGCTATCGAGGGGGAACACCAGAAATAAGAAGGGCTCCATGTCAGCCAAGTCAAACTTGGGGGAAGCTCCGGCAATTGATTCAGCTCGGGACATTCTTCTAGCTCAAGTATTTGGAGATTAGAGAGGTGACTCACCGTGGTGGGTAATCCGGATATACGTGTGCCAGACAAGTCTAGGATCCTTAAACGGGACAATCTCCCAATTTCTTCGGGGATTTCACCAGTCAATCTGCAACATCCTTGAGCATCCAACTCTTCAAGCTTCTCCACCAGCCCAATCGCACTTGGCAATTTTGTTATCTCTGCTATGCCTCTCATCCTTAGTACCTTAAGTTGCTTTAGATTGCCGATTGAATCGGGTAGGTGACAAATTCTCGTCCGTGACAAATCCAACTCAACTAATGATTGTAATTTCCCAACCGAGTCTGGAAGTTCCTCTATGTACATACAGAAAGATAAATCCAACCGCCTAATTTTCACCAGCCCTCCAATCGAGTATGGCAATTTGTTGATTTGCCTATTTGGTACATCAAAGGTCAACAATGACTGCAAATTACCAAACGTCTCCGGAAGTTTATGTACCGTATTAGGCATGGCAATCTCTGTCAAAGCTTGTAGACAACCTATTTCTTCCGGCAACTCTTGAAGAGACCAACATCCCTTCAAGTTCAAAGAAGTTAGGAGCTTTAATTTACCAATGGATGGGTCAATTTCAATTAATTGGCTACAGCCCAAAAGAATCAATCTCTCCAAGGACACCCACGCAGATAAATCAGGTGTTCTCCTTAAGTGGTAGCAGTAGCTGAGATCTAGTACTTTTAGTTTTCTGGCCTCCTGCAAAACAATTTAATAAAATATATATCAAGAAACAACCTGTAGGGAAAAAAATTAGACAAAAGAAATGACATGCTTATGCAAGGAGTAGGACTCGTATCATACTTTGATTTGGTTCCAACCAATCCATTCCTCCGAAATACCGTTGTGTGACAGGTTAAGAACCACTAAATTAGTCAGATGAAAGTTTGTGGTCTCAAACTTGGAATAGCTACAATGCCAAGAAAGCCATCTCAAATTGGAGAGAAGATTATTGAAGTCTCCAACAAGGGACACGTTAGCCCCGTGAAAGAACCTCATGTTTCGTAAATTAGCGAATCCATCACGCATCAGATTTTCATCATGATCATGAAGAAAAAATCCGAGATCTGCAACTGACAGTGCTTCTATTTTCCTACTTCCCTGACAATGGAAACACCAAGAAGTCCACACGTGAAGGTCAAAACCAAACAATTGCAAGCTCTAATAGCCATTAATTTTCTTTTGTAACAGAACTCTACAACAATTCACATAAAAATATATTGTTGTTCCCTTTTTATACCTCTTTCCGCTTCATGATGCTTAGGGCTTCTTTACGATTCCACACTCTGCTACGCTCAAGAGGATCGTTGAAATTCTCTTGACGGACAATTTCCCTTCCGAGATCCCGCACTTGGTCATGCATCCATAAAGTATTGTTGTCTTTGATTTTTATCAAGGACATGAGAGAGAGGACTTCAAGGGAATGGTGTGGGTGATATCCACATTCATCCCACATGTATAGAGGGTATGTTTTGTCCCAATCAACAAAAAAACAAGCTATATCCAGAAAAACTTGCTTTTGTGCATGATCTAACCTTTCATAAGATATCATCAATTTTTTTTGGACTTCTATGGGAGGAGCTTCTTCTAGCTTCTTCAATATGTCTACCCATATATTTTCGGATTTACCGCTAAGGAATGAACCTATAATCTCAAGAGCCAATGGAAGCTTTCCCAAAGTAGAGACAATTGCTTTTGAAAGGGAGACATAATGGTCTGGTGGAGAGTCCTTTCTAAAAGCATGCCTACTAAAAAGCTTAAGAGCATGATCAAATTCCATTGCATGCGCTTCGTAAGTCCAAACATTTGCAAACTTTTTTACAGGGCCTTCATCTGTTGCTTCTCCCTCAATCATTAGGACACTTTGGTCCCTAGTAGTTATGATAATTCTACTACCAGAACCAAACCAATTGCCCTTTTCTGCTAATCTTTTGAGTTGCTCTTTCTCATCCACGTCGTCAAGAACAATGAGAACTTTTTTATTGCAAAGTACTCTCTTAATCATGTCGATCCCAACATCCACGTCGTGAATTTGGTCGAGGTTAGAATGAGAATCGAGGAACTTGGATAGTAACTGTTTTTGCAAATGTACCAGACCATGACGTCGTGATGACTCTCCGATGTCAGAAAGGAAATTGCAGTCTCGGAAGTGAGAAGACAGTTGGTTGAAGATGATCTTGGCAAGTGTTGTTTTGCCAATCCCGCCCATTCCGTGGATTCCGAGGAATAGTATGCTATCGGATTCCACGTGCAACATTTTGATTATAGCTTCTACACGATCATCAACTCCAACTAGATGTTCGGTCACTTTTTTTTTAAATCCGATGTTCAGCTTAGTCAATACAGCTTGCTTAACAGATTGTATCAAATCTACTTGGCTGCCACGACATAACAACCATGTTAGGGATAAATTTTATGTTGTAAAACTATTCCTAAATGACTCAATTGCCCCTACAATTTGCAGAAAGTACGCAAAATAATCTAGACGCCAAAACAATCCAGATTTTTCCCAATCTATCTCCGCTCCCCCAAATTTCAGTCACCACACCGTTGACGTCGCTCACCTCCCTGGGCCGTCACCGTCACGTTCTTGTGGCATTGCCCATCTCGGCCTTGCCTCAATCCTCCACATCACGTGGGTTGTGGCCTTGCGACTGCTGGGGATGGTGTCATCGGCCTTGGGCGATGGTCGCCCAAGGCCGAGCTTGGTGATATCAGACCCGACATCCAAATCCCGGATCCGACTCGCCTCAATGACTGAGAGAGCGAAAGGGCAAGGACCGGATGGCTCGGAGGAGGCTTCTTGCGGCTTGCTGTTAGGCTGGCGACAAGGAAGTGGCGGTGACTGACAGACAAGCTGCTGTGGTGGCTGGTCGGCAGCTTGGTGGAGCTGCTCGGAGAATTGTTTATTGATCGTGGCTACTATGTCAAAGACCGAGAGTAAGAGGAGAGAGAATCAGGATGAGTAGCGTGCACAACCACCGCAATAGTGCCATTGACCAGAGCTATTGCAGCAATACAACCAATAGCGGCCACTATTGGCCACCGCTGGTGAGAATTCCGTTCTCGCCGCTATAGTGGCTGGTAACAGTAGCGGCAGTGGTCGTGTCGCGACCTCCCCGAAACGGCACCGCCCGCCTAAGGGGTTTGGCTAATGGATTACTAAGTTAAACCTAGCTCGAGCTCTCCCAAGCCCATACCAATTCGCGACTTAAGTTTAAGTTGTTAACATGTAAATCAATTTCATCTAGGAGTCGCCACTAATCAATTTCCGATAGGTCGATTAGACACCTAAGTAAAGCACGGGAGAAAAGCTTCACTTCTACGAACCAGAGATTCAACGGGTACGGGGACTTGATTACACTAATAGACTAATTAGTGCCCTTTCGGTACCTAATCTTGTTCAATTTACCACCTAACGTGTTCATCTTAATTGGGAGTCTAAAAAAATCATTCCTAACCAAGCTAGGGGAAGCAACAATCCCTACATTAACCTAACACGCATAATCAACCACATGCGAGGTTAAATTAAACGCGCAATTCAAAGTGTGTGAACCGGGTGACGTGCAATTAAATATGACATTAATCACACAATAGGGCAAGAAAACCCAATTTCAAAACCCAAATAAAACTTTTGATTTTTTTTATTTTTTTAAATAAAAAAATTAAATTAAAAAAATGATTTTTTTAAAATGTTTTTTTGGAGTTTTTTGAAGAAAAAAAAAATTTGAAACTTTTTTTGAAAATTTTTTTTGAAAATTTTTTCGAATTTTTTTTAGAAAAGAAATTGAAAATTTTTTTTGAATTTTTTTTCGAAAATTTTCTTTAATTTTTATAATAAAAAAAAGGGCCGGGTCGGATCTCCACATCCGACCCGGATCGAGACTGACCCGAGCACGCCGGTCCGGGTCCGAAGACGGACCGGGCTCTTTTGTTGAGCCCGGTTAAAATTTTTTGAAATTTCTGTTTTTGAAAGAAAAGCCCAACCCGAAATGTACATATTTTTTAACAATAACAATAAATAATAGCCCAGCCCACCAAATCCTCACTCCGGCCCAACCGCGAAGGCCCAACACCCAGTTAGACCCGCGAACCCGACCCGACTCGCCAGAAACCCTACCCGGTTCGCCAAGCCGTCTGACCCGGCCTGCGGCCGGCGCTCACGCCGGTGGCCGGCGCTCACGCCGGTGGCCGGCGCCACACCTGTCCGCGACGCCACCTCGACGAAGGGCGGCCGGCGTCCTCCCCCCCGAGTCACCGCCGTGGTGATCGGTGAGGGACCGACTCTGTCCAAGCCCCGGCGAAGGACTAGACAACCGCGGATCAACCAAGCCCCGACGAGGGACTGGCCGACCGCCTCCTCCCGCAGTCACGCCCGGACTGCCGTGGCCATCGGCGGCGCGCCGGGACCATCTGACACTCACAAAAACACGCCAGAACACGGGCCAGCCAAAGGAATAAGACTCGGGCAAAACATCGAACAGTCGGCGTGCGCGATGAATACGACAAGTTCTAGGCTCGAAGGAGGCTCAAACGCATCCGAAATTCACGCATGACCAACCCAGACAAGCAAGACCAAACCCGGGGTGTCACCGGCCGGAACTCGCGCAAGCCGGACGGCCACGAGCTCTGGCCAGTGAGCCCCTCAAAACAAGAGCACACCGAAAAAGAAAAAAAGAAAGAAACAGGGAGGGGGTACCGTTGCGGCGCTCCCTATCCGGCTTGGGGGGCGGCGAGCTTGACGGATCGGACAACGTCCGGTCGCCTTGCACGCCCCCAAGCCGGAATCCTCGGGAAATTACCCCGAATCAAACCAAACCAAAGCAAAATCCGGCGAGTGCCCGGACCGAGACCTACCGTGACAGAGGATCTTCGGCCGCGGCTTGGGCGCGGCGGTCGCCGGCGAAGGACCCCTCTGTCTCAAGCTCTCACCCTCTCTCCGGAACTCTGTCTGTTCCTCGCTCTCTCACTCCCTGGAACTCTCTCCCTCTCTCCGGAACTCTGTCTGTTCCTCGCTCTCTCACTCCCTGGAACTCTCTCCCTCTCTCTCTCTCTCTCTCTCTCTCTCTCTCTCTCTCTCTCCCTGTGTTCCTTTTAAAGCCGGCCAGCAGACAGGTGCGCATGGCGCCTGCCGCGGCTGGCCGATCGCCCGACCCGCGAATCGCGCCGACATCCCTCCGCGCCTCTCTGGTCTCTGCTCTGCTCCGGTTGTGGCCTTCTGCCACTGTTCCGGCCTCTGCTTTTGTTCCGGCTTCCGTCCTTCCTCCCCGTACGTTCACTGGGGAGGGGGGAAAGATGGAGAGACGTGGGCCGGGCCGAGAAGGAGGGCCGGCCCGCGTGGAAAAAGAAAGAAAACAAAAAAAGAGAGGAGGGAGAAAAAGAAAATAAAAAAGGGCCGCGCTAAAAATAAAAAGAAGAGAAAAAGCAAGAATGGGCCGACGAACCCGGCCTGGGATTTTTTTTTAATAGGCCCTATTAATGCAAATGTGCCTAATGTTTGCATGTCACGCAATTTAATGAAAATATTTTTTTTAGTGATTTAAAAATTAAACCCTAAAATTTTTATGCGATAAAACCCTAAGTAATCTGGGCAAAATTTAGGTGTCAACAGGCCGCGACCGCTATTTGAACTAAACAGAATCGAATAGACTATAATTTCACCAACAATACCACAATTATACTGAATAGAGAGGAAAACGAAATCTATGTATGACAGTTGAAAAGTTTAAGACATATACCCTTGATCTTTTTGCCAGTTCCATCCCTTTTTCTTGCCCACCTCAACGAGAGCCTTTTCCCATGACTCTGCTTCAGCGCACCCCGTCTTCTTACGTTTTGAAAGTGGTTGTTTGTACAAGTCTGTTTTCAGCTTGACATCAGCAGGTTCCACGTTCAAGAAAATCGGCAGAATCTCTTTGTTTCCATTTGATTTCGAGGTGCACTTGAGCATGTATGCGAGCTCTCGGAGGCACCAGTCACTCGAAGCATAATTCTCTGAGAATATGGGAATGTAGATCTTGGAGTTCTCAATTGCTTGTAGAAGTTCACCACCAATTTCCTTACCGACATGGAGGGATTCATTGTCCCTAAAGACGATGATCCCGGCCTCAACCATGCCATGGTAAAGATGATCGGTGAATTCATAACGGGTGTCCGCTCCTTGAAAACTCAGAAAAACCTCATATGAAGATCCCGATGATGCCCGTGAATGTGTCCGTTTCTCCATTGTAGGATCTCTAAACACCAAAGATATCAAATCTTTTCTATCTCTTAGGGAAGTTTGCTTTGGGTGTGCTTGGATCTGAGCGAGGGCTATCAATATAATAAGCTCTCTCGGTCTCTGGCGTCATGGAGTAGGGGAAAACTTTCCAAGAGTCATCCGAGAAGTTTCCAAGAAGTTTTCTAAAAGTTTCCGTGATCGATTAATGGGTTGTCATCCTAGAAATTTTCGGGTCCCATTCATTTAATAACAAATTTAAAATTAAAATTATCATATATGTGTCATAATATTAACATCACTTTATGAAGTGCCGGTGTTACCAATAAAAACAGCTAAATAGTATAAGAGACTGAAAACAATCATTCACATTATTACTTAGTTATAAAATAACGTGACAAACTTTGAATGCTTGACTATGCCCTACCTTTTCAAATAATACTTTATAGTATATAGAGCTAGATCCCAAACAAATATGATGATCTTTTATATGGAACTAAATCCCAAACAAATATGGAAAGATATATGATATCACAAATTTAAACATAATCATATAAAAGACGCCGACAATGTTCCGGATATATGGAGATTCAACAAATCGAGGAACGTATCAACCAAGATTACAAAAAATCAACTCAAATATATCTAGCGTCCAATTCAAAATGAAACCAACTTGAGTTTAGAAATTAAGCTGTGAAACAGCCTAGATAATCAGATTTAGTAACAGAGTGAATGTAGAGTGCTATGAACAATATGTTTTTGATTTGCAAAATGGATTGGTTTGCAAAATTCTCAATACAATGATCTAACCATGTGCAGCTTAATATATTTTATTTCAAATTTTAAAATTGCAACTCTTTTATCTTAAATTTTAAATTAAAATTCCAAAAGAATATAATGAGAGGAGGTGACGAATTATCAAATTTAAATTAATCCCGATTGGTTAATTGCCTGGAAAGCACACAAATCCCAAGTCAAAGTCTTCTACTATGTTGGTTGCTTCGTTGCACTTTCCTGTTCTTTTCTTCCGACCGAAGATGGGGACAAAGGCAAAAGCCTGCAAAACCTACTCAAAAGAAAGAAAGAAAGAAAGACTCTGGCGAGGGAAAGCAAGTCAAAAAGTCTTCCACTGTCTCACTTGTTGCAGAGAAAGGGATAAGGCAAAAGCCCACGAAGCCTTCTCAAAAGAAAAAAGGGAGAAAAAAGGAATGACTCTGGCGATTGAAAGCAAGTCAATGTCTTCCACCATCACGCTTGCTTAGTTGCATTGAGAGACAAGACACCTTTATATATCTTGAAAATATTGTATAAACATAATTTATTAATGTTGTAACGAAGAAAATTAATCACAATACTGAAACTTGTGTTTTACGGTGGGACTCAGTATGGGGTTTGGACAATTTCTCTTGGGTGTTTTAAGAAGTCTAGATGTCCAACAATGCTATGTTAAGTCGGTATACATCAAACTCTTCAATTTGTCTATTGACTTTATATAGATATGATAGAATACGTGGTAATGTTTTTCTTTAAATCGAAAAAGCATGTACTCCTAATGCTACTCTTATCAACAGTTTGAGGAGAGTAGAAATTTATATGGGGAAGCTCAGCATAGCCAAGCTTGGTCACCTAATAAAGTTTGTCAAATTTTCACATTTATTCTAATTCATAAAATCCGTTTTCCTCTCCCCTACTTGCCCTGCTTAAGCTGATCGTGAGTTTTTTGAGATTTCCATTAAATCCATCATTTTTTTATGGGTCTAGATTCAATTCAGCACAAATATTAGATTTACAAAATAATTCCTCCGTTTTACGGGAGTGCTATTAAAAGGAGTAACATGTTAACCTAGTAAGATTTATTGGATAGAAACCACACGAATCAAAGGCATCTCGGTGCTCTCCAAGTGTAACCCGGAGCAATATTAAGATAAATGGAATATCGTTGGCTCTTGGATTCTTGCTTCGTTCATTCGATGATTGGGATGGGGCACATCAGTGCCCCAAAAAGTATTAAGAACAAAACGGAACGAATTCATTCCCACTATTTTCTGAGTACCACCAAAACTTAAGACTTCGAAATGAGGTTAAAAATCTTGGGTTCCACTGCGCAATAAACAAAAGCAAACCATCGAGCACATGAAGAGAGGAAAAAGACATAACAAGTGTCATAACTTTCATACGAGTGAAAGTTATGAAAGGTTGTCTTCAATACAAAAATATCGTAGTCATAAGTCATCATTGTAACATTTTACATAAAAATAATGATTTCATCTGACAAAATTCATCATGAAGAGCATGGTATCATCAAATTGGAGAATTTCAAGCTAACGAAGATATTTTAAAGGACCGCCTTACCTTCATCCACTAATCATTTACGAGAGACAATTAGATATCATGAGATTTAGCGGCAATTGTCTCATGAGGCAGTAGTAACATTTCAGCTTTCATTGTTCACATGAAAAGCACTAAGAATTATAATGAAACGAGAGAAAAGCACTGAGCATGATATAATCTTTAGCCAGTCATCATATATGTCAAACAGAACCATTGAAGGCTATGTTGCCTTCAAGATTAGATCACTAAATTTTCTATCTCTAAGCGTACTTCGAACGGTAGTTGCAGCTCATTTCCTTTAAGAACAATATTGGGGAAATCGAACAAGTGAACATTCAAAAGGATCAAGCATCCCTTTCGACAATACTACATCCGGCAATCCAGCCGTCCGATTTGGACAAATTAGGCATCATTGGAAAGCTCTTACAATGCACGACCTAGTTGTACCCTTTGATCATAATCTTAACAAGGTTAACTTTCTATCAAATTATAGTCGAACCTCGGTAAAATATTAGGTGTATACGTGGTCAACAATCTTCAATGAAGTAATAGATTCAATTCATGTGGAATATGTGTTTGGATTGAGGGAAGTTAAAGGAAATGGGTAGAAAAAATGGTTAATACCACAAAAAACCCAAAACTAGTATAGCCGTGATAAATTTACTCCAAACTAATTTTTTGACCACTAAAAATCTCAAACTGGTATACCTATGACAAATTTACTCCAAACTAATTTTTTGATCATCAAAATCCCCAAACTGATATACCTGTGATAATGACACAAAAAATCTCTGAACTTTGACTCAATGAGCAATTTATTCCCTGAACTTTTAATTTGTTCAATGTAGTCAATGTAGTCCTTGAACTATAAAAATTTCAGGGACTACATTGAACAAATTAAAATTCAGGCAATACCAAAAAAAAAATTCAAGGAACAAATTGCTCATTGAGTCAAAGTTTAGGGATTGTTTGTGTCATTTTCCCATTGGATTAATACCACAAAAAATTACAAGCAGATACACTTGTCCAAACGGAGGGTAAAACCTAAAACCGGTACATTCGTTAACTGCCACGTGTCATTTAACAAAGCAATTTCACAATAAAATTTAACGAAAAATAATATAGTGTACCAGTTTAGGGTTTTTGGTGGTTAAAAAATTAGATTGGGGTAAATTTATCATAGGTATACCGGTTTGGAGTTTTTCGTGGTATTAATCCTTAAAAAAAAATAACCTAGGTAATTTTTCCCTTATTTGGCTGTCTATATTAGACAGGAAGTGCATGGAAATGATTTTAAACAGGAGAGACATACTTCCTTTAAGCAGCCATATATTTTTTTCCTTCCAGAATTGAAGAAAATAGAAAGAAATGCAAATGCTCCACCGCCCCCCCCCCCTCCTTTTTTATTTTTTGTTTTGCAGATTGCCCTTAGTTTCTTTTTAAGTGTTAATTAAACAAGACATTACCAAGGCTATTCACGAAACTTCCCTGCAAATCATTTACATTCAACATGCATCTAAACACATGAGCGCTCTTTTTGGTGCTAATTGGCATACTTTAATGTATATCATGAATTTCTTTGAGCTAATAGGCATGCAACCCTACTAGTAAAGGGATTGGGAGAGGGGTGAGGATACTAGTATCACAAATGTCGAGTTTGACTCCTGTGCTTTGCAAGAGGTAGAGCAAAAGTATAAGAGTGGGGAGAATGACAAAAAAAATGACTTTCCAACTTTTCAATGTGGTGGTTCAAGCGGTTGACTCACAAACCGGAATACAAACTAGTTCTTTGACAGGTTCGCGTTTGGAAAAATTGCTTGACACGATTACAAATTTTGATTGTGATACGTGACCACGAATTGCCAGCTCTAATAGCAATGGTGTGGAGGTGTGAGTGGCAATAATGATATGGTGGTCATTTGATGCTGATGTTATCATCCTGAGGATGGAGCAAGGCCAAACAGTATGGGATTTTCACAGTTTTTCTTAAATGTTCTAAGAAAGCTAGATGGCCAACATCGCAACCCAAACTCGATATACATCAAACTCGTTAATCTAGTAAACACCGTTCTTTTTTTCTTCCTTGATGCCCCTTCATCTTTTCATTAATTTATTTGGTGTTCCACGTTCATGTATATCTTGTATGTTTTGCATCAATTTGGCCACCGAATTTCCCAAATTAAATATTAAGATGTGAATTCTATTTAAAAACACCATCACTATTAGGAAAAACACATGATTAGCTTTTAATTGAAGAGACTTATCCGTCATTGGAATTAATGTAGTTAGTAAATCAAAAAATTATATAGGTGTCAGCATCTTAACCTTGCTTGAAATTAATTTAGTTACTTAAATTAAAATTGATTTATATGTATCATAATCTTAATCTCACTTTCAGAAGTATTACATGGCCGGTGTTACCAATAAAAGCAATTAAAATAATATAAGAAATTGAAAAGAGTTATTCACATTATTACTTAGTTACAAAATATCGTGACAACTTTTGAATGCTTGACTATGCCCTACCTTTCAAATGATCATCTATAGTATATAGATCTAGATTCTAAACAAATATGGAAAGATATATTATACCACACATTAAATAAAGACAGCTATATAAAAGACGATGACAGTATAATATTTGTAAGATTCGATAAATCATGGATCATATCAACGAAGATTACGCAAAATTAAATCAAATATATCTAGTATCCGACTCAATATAAGATGATTGCAATGAAAATATCTTGATTCTGAAAATTAAGCTATGAAACAACCTAGATAATCAGATTTAGCATTGAAGTGAATGTAGAATGCCACGAACAGTATGTTTTTGATCTACAAAATTCTCAATACGAACTATTTTGTTAAATATGATCTAACTGTGAGTAGCTTGATATATTTTAATCCAAATTTTAAAATTGTGACTCGCTTATCTTAAATTTTAAATTAAAATTTTAAAGAAAGTAAAGAGAGGACGCTATGAAATAAATCTTGATTGGTTAAGCATCTGGAAAGCACACAAGTCCCAAGTCAAAGTCTTCTACAATCTTGCTTGCTTCCTTCGTTGCATTTTCCTTTTCTTTTCTTCCGACCAAAGAAAGGGGAAAAGGCTAAAGCCTACAAGACCTACTCAATAGGAAGAAAGAAAGAAAGACCGGCAAGGGAAGGCAAAGCCAAAGTCTTCCACTATCTCACTTGCTTAGTCGCAAAGAAAGTGATAAGGCAAAATCCGACAAAACCTACTCAAAAGAAAAAGGAAACAAGAAAGAAAGACTCGCGATTGAAAGCGAGTCCAAAGTCTTCCACCACGTTGCTTGCTTAGTTGCATTGTGAGACGAGAGACTGTTATTTATCTCAAAAACATTGTATAAACTTAATTTATTAGTGATGTGATGGAGAAAATTAATCATAATATAGTAATTGTACTAAAACTTGTGTTTTACATGGGACTTGGTAGGGATTTGCACACTTTCACTCATGTGTTTTAAGAAATCTGTATGTCCGACAATGCTGCATTAAGTCGGTATACTTCAGACTCTTCAATTTGTCTATTGACTCTAAATAGATCATATGGATCTGATAGCATACGCGGTAATGTTATTATTTTATAATTATATTTTTTAAATAAATCGAAAAGAGTGTGTCACGCCCCGCACCCCACGAAGCGCGAGCATCCCACGAAGCGGTCGATACGATGCAACGTCCCGGGAACGTTGCCGACCCAACCCAAACATCAGAGCCACATACGGAAACGGATATTAAAAACCCCGGACAAATAGATGACGACAACGGGGTAGAACATCAGAACAATCAAACAACAACATGTCCATAAAACACCAAATATACAAATCTCATGTTACAGACATAATTAACAAATAAACATTCGCAGTCACCGACTTAACAAAAAGATCAGGGGTCTAGTTATCTTAACTTCACTATAGATCGACCTATTCTAACCAATCCCTAAAATACCCTGGGGAAAAACCTAAGGGTCGCCCTTCTCCATTCTGCTCCTAATTCATCTGGCTCAATCCTTCGGAAATCTCTTGGGCATCACCTGCGAATCCACCGGGCACCATGACAGCTCTTTGTACTTCAAAAAGAGGAGGCGGACCTCCCGGGTTTAAGGTTGGGGGTCTGAAATTATGGATTATACAACTATGAGACGAATCTCAATAAGTGTACAATCTCAAACCCCACATAGGCACTCACGTACCGTCAGACGAAAACACGCATAACACACCACAATCAACCAAACTAACAACCACACACGACCCTACCTGGAATTCATTATGCACGTTCCTGCACGTTAGACAACAACACAGGCACTATACAACACAACAATGAATCACAGTCGGGCACGTGTGTGACATCCCGGATTTTGACTCAATTTTGGGATTTAATAAACGTGTTATTTGTTAGTGTGCTTGTAGTAAAATCTCGCCCGGGAACTGATCACTCCCGGTTATTGTTTTTAAATTTTGAGATTTCGCTAGAATCGCACTCGATCGAATTTGGCCGTTATTCAGACTCCGAACTTGGCAGTCGATTTTCGGGAGTTTCGGGACGAAATAAATTGGACGGTATCGATATTATTGTGACCACCGTCGAGATTACCAGGAATAGTGTGAAAGTGAAATTTTGGACCGGGTACGAATTTGGACTAGTAGACCTCTCTCGGATTAGTTTGTTTTAATTTTCGTGGCCATTGTCTCTTATTATATTCCAGAAATTATTTGGACCGTTAGATCATCTTCGGATTTGAAATCGGACCGTCGGATCGCACTCGAGTGCCTTTCTCTCTCTCTCTCTCTCTCTCTCTCTCTCTCTCTCCTCCCTCCGCCGCGTCTGCGCACGTCTACCCATGCATGCAGACGTCCCCTCCCCTATTTCTCGCTCACGTCTCCTCCTTCTCTCTCTTCTTTTCTTTTCTTTCTTTTTTCTTTTCTCCCTCTTCCCTTCCTCTTCTTATTCGTCTCTTCTGCCCCCGACCCCTGCTTCTACTTCCCACGCCCGAGCCCCGTCCGTCCCGCGCCTCGCCCCTACCCGCGTCGCCGCCGCTCGTCGGGCCACCGCGAGCCACTTGGCCGCCGCCTCCGCCCTGTCGCCAACGCCATAGCAGTCCCTCTTTTTCTCTCTCCTCTCCTCCTCCGCAGCTCCTCCCCGCTCGTCGCCACTCCACGCCGTCGCGCCCGGCGCTGTCCAGCCGCGCCTAGCTGCCGCCGCTGTCGTCTCTACCGTACCGACCGTCGCCATCGCGGCTGCGAGCGAGCCCAGCCACTGCTTGAGCTCGCCACGTCCGGCCGCCGCAGTTCGCCAGCTCGCCGCCGCGGTTCGCCAGCTCGCCGCCCGCCGGCTCGGCCAGCGTGCCCGTCGCCGCCGCGAGGCCGCCGCGCCGCCCCGTCACCGCCGGTTCGCCCCTCTCCCTCAGCCCCAATCTCTCTCTCTCTCTCTCTCTCTCTCTCTCTCTCTCTCCCTCACCCCGGCTGACCTCTCCCCTCCAGCTTGCCGCCGCCGGGCCGCCGTCGCCGCCGCGCCGCCGCCGTTCGCGGCCCCGTCCGGCCAGCCGGCCCAGCCGTGCCCGGGCCTGCCCAAGCCGTGGCTGGCTCGTCGCCCGCGCGACCAAGCAGTGTGCCCGCGCCCGTGCCCGTGCCCGTGCCCGCGCCCGTGCCCGTGCCCGTGCCCGCGCCTGCACCCGCGCTTGAGCCCTTGGCCGAGCATTGTGCCCGTGGCCGAGCACCGTGGCCGAGCCCCGCGCCCGTCGCGCCCTCGCCCGCGCCTAGCCAGCACTGTTCACCCGGGCCATTTTAGGCCCGAGCCAATTTTCTCCGGGCCAAACTTAGGTAAGTGACTCCCTAAACCTTACCTAGTACATTGGGTATTATTAGACTTGTCTAGGGGATAATTAGTACCGGTTTAGGGGCTTAACGTGGATTGTGGGCAATTTCTGTACGTGCATAATTGATAGATTAAATTGTGAGTATTGTGGGGCTTAATTAATGACTAATTATGGTGGGCTAATTGATAATATTGTCGTGGCGTGTGTGGGAGAAAGTGACGTGTGATTGTGACTTGCTTGAATGTCGGAATTGTGAGCATGTGATTTGGAATTGGGATAGTTTTGGGTGCATATTACTGGCTAATGTAGGTGGGCCAATAATTGGCTTGTTGTGGCATTCGTGGGTGGGCTTGATGTTCGTATGTGGTAGGCGTGAATGAAGGATTTGTAGGCAAGTGTGATGGGCTGTGATGTGAATTGGATTTGTACTTGGGTATTTCATTGACTTGTCTTGGGTTTAGAACGGCTAGGGCGTGTTTGATTTAATTATATTATGATATAATTTGTGCTACTCGAATTTGATTAATTAATAAGCTTGATTTTGGGTGGTTGTGCATGGCTGACTTGAATGTCGGGTTTGTGGATTGAGGTGACGAATTGTGAATTGGACTGAGTTGTGAACATGGGTTGTTTGATGCATTTGGTGTGAAATTGATTGAACTGAATGGCGTGTGCTTGCCTATCGATTTTAAGCCCAGATCGATCAGAGGGCTACGGACTTGGGACGTGTTGACGGCGGTCCGTGTGAAGGCTTGACTGGCCGGTGTGCCAAATGGAAAGACGGACTTGGGACGTGTTGACGGCGGTCCGTGTGAAGGCATGAATGGCCCGTGTGCCAAATGGACGCGGGCTTGAAACGTGTTGATGGTGGCCCGTTAAAGGTGTGATTGGACTGGGACGTGTTTACGTCGGTCACTGGAATTGATTGAATAGTGTGGCTTGGGACGTGTTGACGGCGACCACTGGAATTGATTGAATGGTATGGCTTGGGACGTGTTGACGGCGGCCATTGGAATTGATTGAATTGTGTGGCTTGTGAGCCTGTGAGAATGGACTTGAGGCGCACTGGCGCGGGTCGTGAGAAAGATGTTCGGACACGCATGCAATTTGAGTGTGACTGAAATGCCTGATTGAGCGTGTGACTGATTTGGCTGGTTGAGCGTGTGATTGAATTGGCTGGTTGAATTAGTTGGGTTGATTGAGTGTAAGTGTGGTTGGTATTTGAGCGATTGTGATGTGTTATTAAATTACTATTATTGCATTGTCACGTTGTGACTAACGTGTAGAGCTGGCATGGGCTTGATGACGAGGTAAGTACTACGATGCAAATTTTATATGTTATGGGGTAGATTGCATGTACGACTTGTCTGGGTACGCATTGGCCTACGTGGGGTATAGGGGGTTACTTATTGAGACTCGTTCTCACGGTTATTATATAACCATTTTAGATCCTCGACCATGAGTGATTGGAGACGCTGCAAGAGTATCTCGGAGATCGAGGACGGGTCAAGTACTCGGTATTTGAGTCCCCCTTTGTAGAGGAGTTAAGTTTGCGAACATTTGTCCCTTTTGAGAAATATGGTTATGTTGTTGTGGCCTAGCTTAGGGATTGTCTTTTGTGGACGTCGTATGTATCTGCTAAGTGTAGGAATTACAGTTATTATTTTGTGCTATTGTTACCCCTTGTCATTATTAATTGTCCAGGTTGTTTCTATTTGTTTCCGCGCGTGCTTAATCTCTGATGTTTGGGTTGGGTCGGCGACGTATCTGGGACGTCGCATTCAATGTTCGACCATCAAGGGATGATCGCGTGCTCGTAGGGTGCGGGGCATGACAACGTGCCTCGATTATAAAGCAAAACCTACTTGGACACGTCCCATACCGTGCCTATTTTACCCCATAATCGAACACCACAGCACTCGATATAAACACACTCGCACACTGACTCACACCACGCATCACTTTCGCAAACATCGCATCTCAAACCAATTCCCGCTCATTCTCAACTTTTCCCTACTACCGCGCCCGCGTAAAACGCATCAGGCGAACGGTATTCTGACCCCTTCAGGCATCGACACCCCGTCTGGCCAGACATCGTTACCTCGTCAGGGACGGCATTGTCCCGCGTAAACGAACACGCCTCAGGACGGAATCCTACACACACTTTCCTTCTACCGCGCCCGCGTAAAACGCATCAGGCCAACGGTCTTCTAACCACGTCAGACATCGTCACCTCGTCGGGCCGGGCATCGTCACCTCGTCATAGACGGCATCGTCCCACGTAAACGAACACGCCTCAGGACGAATCCCTTCCAACCAATCCTACATTTCTGTATCCTCATTCCACTCAAACCACACATACACACGGTCAACCACACCCACGGTCATACACAACCTCACACCTCACACACACTCCACAAATGCACATACACTTCGCAAATATACATTCTCACCACACAAGCACACCACACGACCATACACATATAACACGCGATCGCAATGCACGATCACACCACCACCACATCTCACGACCACACACACCAGGCACACCACCACGCCACATTCAGCCCAAGCATAGTCCAGAACACATTCCCAATCAGCCCACAATCACAAACAGTACAAACATTCAGTTAAACCCAATCAAACCATAACAATTCCAATTAATCACACAATTAATCCCCGATCAATCCACAACATCACAGCCCTATCCGATCCTCCTAAACCTTGAACTTTCATCACCAAATCAGTCCATAACGACCCAAATATCCAGCCCTCATCTAAACACCAAAACAGCCCCCTAAAATGCCTAAATCGAGCCCTAAACAAGCCTAACAATACATGAGGTCCTAAGTGACGGTTGGGGAAGTCACTTACCTAAGAAAAACAGGGAAACTCGGCTGGACAGGGGCGGGGATAGCCGGACCAGCAGCGGCGTCGCCGGCGGCTAGGCGGGCGTGCGGCTGCTCCACCGTGGGCAGGTAGCTGGCGGGCGGCTGGGGGCGGTGTCCTGGTCGTATGGGGCAGGGGAGGGCGGCCAGGGGTGGCTCGGCGGTGGCTGGGCTGATCGGAACAGGAAAACAGGGAGAGAAAGAGGAGGCCGACGGTGGGGCTTGGCCGGAAGGAAGAAGCGGTGGCGGCGGCGCACGGCGGGAGGGCGGCGAGCATGCAGCGGCGTGCTGGTGGCCGGCCAAGGTGGGTCACGCACGAGGGAGAGGGAGAGAGAGGGAACCGATCAGTGGGGAGGGGTGAGGAGAGAGAAAAAGAGAGGAAAATGAGAAAGAGAGAGAGAGAGAAATAATTTTATAATCTAACCCCAATAATTGGTCTCCGAAAATTACTAAAATACCCTTCTCACTACCCTCCGATCTAATGGCCACGATTCAATCTCATCCAAAATCCGACTGCCCACGTTTGTTCTTGCCCAAAAAGTCAAAGGGCATTCTTGTAATTATCCAAAGAGGTGAGGGGCACTCTTGTCCTCCATAATTTCGGCCATACAAGATATTTCTCAGTCCCTCGACTTAATCCGGTCCTCAAAATTCGTTCGCGGTCCCAGAGGCAAAACAGTCATTTTTTCGACCCCGGACCGAAATCCATTTTTTTACAGAAATGGGTGGCCCCAAGGTTGGCCAAGCCAAAAACGTCATCGGCTGCTCGAAATTATCACTTTCAAAATTCTCAATTCCCCGGCCCAAATTTCAAGAAATGACTAAGATCAAACAATCGCGACTTTAGCTTATCTCTTGTTAACGGGTGGCTCGTTGGGATTACGCGCTCTCGACCCGTGACCAACACTAAGTCAAATCACGTTTAAGTTTACTCTACCCGGGACGACCTCGATTGTCATATAATTGCAAGGATCTGTCGCTAGTTCTCTTCGGACACAATCAATCAATTAGATCGGTCTCTGTTGGCCCAAAACATTCCCTCATCAATCCTTATGCTCGAAGGTCGAACCCAAGCCGAGTTCTTTGGTAGTGCGAACTCAATCCCATAATGGCCTTACCCCTACGGTTAGCATCCCGAGAATGCGCTGTTCCGGGCGAGATCTCACTATAGTGCATTGATCAATATTCATTTCCTAAATCCCGGGAAAATGATCGAAAATTCAGACTATTACAGAGTGAGCCAATGCAAGTCACTGTCCATAAATGTGAACTTGCAAGTATACTATGCATGTAATCCTATCGTTAGTCTCATCAAGGGTTGGAGGAGAGTTGAGATTGATACGTGGAAGCTATTTGTTGCTTTTGGAATATACATCGGCATAGCCAAGATCCATTTTCTTCTCCCCTGCTTGCTCTGCTTATGCTGATTGTGAGTTTTTTGAGATTTACATTAGATCCATAATTTTTTATGGATGTAGATTCAATTCAACACATATATTAGATTTGCGGAATAATTCATCTGCATTACGAGAGTGCTATTAAAAGGAGCAACTTGTAATTTTCTGGCTTAACAAATAATGGATTGGTATACTAATATGGAAATATCTGATTTTGCCAGCTTTTATTGGATAGAAACCACATGAATCAAAGGCACCTTGGTGCTCTCCAAGTGTATATTCCATAGCAATATTAAGATAAATGGAATATCATTGGTTCATTGGCTCTTTGATCCTTCCTTCTTTCATCCAATGACTGAGATGAGACATCAATGGCCCAAAATGGAACAAATTCATTCCCACCTATCATCTTAGTAGTAGCACCAAAACTTAAGCTTCTGAAACGGGGTTAAAAATCATGGGCTCTGCTGCGCAATAAACAAAAGCAAACCAGCAAGCACATGAAGAGAGGAAAAGGACACTACAAGTGTTATAACTTTCGCACGACGCTCAATTAAATGCCATAATTTTTTTTCGATCACTTGAGTACCATAACTTTCGTACGGCGCTCACTTAAGTCTCGTATAACTTTTTAATCCATCACTTGAGTGCCACAATTTTTAAAAAACTTTCATCACAAGTGCCATGCCACATTGGATTTTCGATACTTGGGTGAACGTTCTTTAAAAGTTATGGTACTTAAGTAATAGATTAAAAGTTATGACACTCAAGTGCATATTTTTTAGAAATCATAGCACTCAAGTTATCAAAAAAAAAAGTTATGACACTCAAGTTAGTACCGTACGAAAGTTATGGCACTTGTAGTATCCTTATCCTTATGAAGAGAATAAAGAGAATTGTTTGTTTTCACCAGCCAAAAGATTGCAAGGTCAACAGCAAATGCACAAAAAAATTCCATAAGAAAACATACAGTACCATTCATTAATTACATGCATATAACATCTTGAAAACAATATGAGTGCCATTAACATAGACGTGAAAGATCGTTTTCAGTACAAACTGCAGTCATACGTCATCATTATAACATCTTACATAAAAATAAATATTTCACCTGATATACTCTTCAGCCAGTCATCATATATATCAAATAGATCCATTGAAGGCTTTGTTGCCTTCAAGATCAGATCAAACACACTTTGAACAATATCTTCAAGCACACTTTGAACGGCAGTTGTTTTTTTTGGTAAGGGTACTTTGAACGGTAGTTGCAGCTCATTTTCTTTAAGAACAATATCGATGAAACCAAACAAGTGAACATCCAAAGGATCAAGCATCCCTTGCGACAATACATCCAGCAACCCGGTCACATGATTTGGACAAATTAGGCATCATTGGAAAGCTGTTACAATGCACAACCCAATTGTACCCTTGATCATAATCTTAACAAGGTTAACTTTCAATCAAAATCTAGTCGAACCTCGGTAAAAAATAAAGTGTTTACAGGTCAACAGTCTTCAATGAAGTAATAGATTCAATTCACGTGGAATATGTGCTTGGATTGAGGGGAGTGAAGGGAAATGGGTAGAAATAATAACCCAAGTATTTTTTTTCCCTTATTTAGCCATCTAAATTAGAGAGGAAGTGGATGGAAATGATTTTAAACAGAGGAGACATGTAACGACCCGGCCCAACGAGGGCGGGGAGTGGTCGCCGAGGCCAGAGGGCCTAGACAAGGAGCGGCTCCTGGCAGGCTTCTAGGATGGCAAGGGGGGCATGTCTCTGTCCCACATCGCTTGGGGGGGAGTCCTGGGATTGCTTATAAGGCTTGGCCCCTAACCTTTGTGTAACACATTTTAAAGCCGTGAGGACTTAGTGTCCAAAGCGGACAATATTACACAAGGAGTGGCGCAGTGGAAGCGTGGTGGGGCCGAGGTCCTTACAAATGGTATCAGAGCTGACTCCTGACCACGTGTGGGGCCACAGCGAGGACGTTGTGCTCGAAGGAGGGGAGAATGTAACGACCCGGTCCAACGAGGGCGGGGAGTGATCGCCGGGGCCAAAGGGCCTGGACAAGGAGCGGCTCCTGGCAGGCTTCTAGGATGGCAAGGGGGGCATGTCTCTGTCCCACATCGCTTAGGGGGGAGTCCTGGGATTGCTTATAAGGCTTGGCCCCTAACCTTTGTGTAACGCGTTTTAAAGCCGTGAGGACTTAGTGTCCAAAGCAGACAATATTACACAAGGAGTGGCGCAATGGAAGCGTGGTGGGGCCGAGGTCCTTACAAGACATACAACCCATAAGCAGACACATTTTTATTTTTTTTCCAAAAGTGAAGAAAATAGAAAGAAATGAGAATGCCCCCGCCCCCTTCTCTCTCTTTTTTTTTGTAAGATTGCCCTTAGTTTCTTTTTAGGTGTTAATTAAACAAGAGATAACCAACTTCATTCACTAAACTTCCCTACATATCATTTACGCTCAACATGCATCTATACACATGAGCGATCTTTTTGGTGCTAATTGGCATACTTTAATATATATATATATATATATATATATATATATATATATATATCGTGAATTTCTTTGTAGATTTTCCATCTTTATGGATTCGGTGGTTTAATGGGTGGTTCAACCGGTTGACTCACAAACCGCAACCTGAACCAGTGTGTTGACTGGTCCGTGTTTGGAAAAATTGTTTGACATGATTACAAAATCTGATTATGATACATGAACATAAATTTCCAGCTCTAATAGCGATGATGTTGTGATGATGCGGAGGTGTGAGTGGCACTAATGATTTGGTAGTTCGTTGATTCTGACGTCATATTCTGGAGCATAGAGTAAGGCCAAATAGTGGCACGAAGCAAAAGAAGACTAGTGACACATGACTAGGTGAAGTTCGTGGTTTCCAGTGTCAACTCAGAGGACAATTACTTGTCTGATGAAGGAAAAGATCGGGACGAGTTGTCTCGTCCCGGCACATGAGGTTTTTGTCCGTGGTGGAGTTGAGTTACAGTTGGTGTCGACTCAACAACGTGATTCTAGGGTTCAAAGTCTTTCGTAGTGAATCGTGGTGGAGACTGTCTAAGTGATTGGTGGTGAGTTTTGATTGAAGGGTTATGTTAGCGAGAGATAGATAAACTAAAGGCCTTCCGTAAATCAGCGGAATGCATTATAGAAGTAATTGCGATCATTAATATAGAAACTAATATAGAATAGATATATGATATCATGATTCTAGACATAATCCGACCATGTATAACATACATGCGATATTCTGGAAAGATTTGGTACTTTGTGAATGATGTGCATTACAAATATATCTAACAAGTTGTAAAATTCTTTCATAAATTAATGTTTTTAATCCGATATTACTGTTAAAAGGTCATAGTCCAAAGGACATAAAATAGATATTAGGTGTTAATTTGAAGGGAGGTTTTCGGCTAATAATTTTGTCAGATATACGGATGTCTCTCTACTTTAACTTTAGGCTTTTTCTCTTTTTTGACTTTTTAAAGTTTGAAATCAGGTCTTGATTTAACGTCAAACATCTCGAATTTTTAAAACTAGGACAGGGAAATTCAAAGATGGCGTTTTAATTTGGTTTGTAGCAAGAAAAATTGATTGCAAATATCTTCGGTTGTTGTGTGTAGGGGTGAGCATGGTCCGGGTTGGGCCGGTCCACCCCCTAACCCTAGGACCAACCCGCACAGTGTTGGTCCTTAATTTTGGGACCGAGGATCGCCCGTCGATTCCATGGACCCACCCGGGAATCGGACCTCCGGTCCGGCTCGGTTCCCGGGCGAGTCCATGGAACCGGTCCCACCAAATTTTCCTAGACAAATAAAAAAAAATATGTGGACCAACATTGGATCAACAGAACAAAAAAAAAAGAACATAACTTTCCATACAATTCCTATACTATAATTGGTTCTATTAACCACATCATACATAAATCAAGTGGGTACCCATCAAATAAGTGTCCAGAGATAAGAGAGCAGAGAGTTATGAGTGTCTAGTTACGTTTTTCTTTTTTTTTGGGTCAGATTTTTTAATTAAAATTTTTAAAAATAAATATATTATTATTATATTACCGGTCCAGTCCAGATGGGCGAGTGGGCGGTCCCACACCGGGAACCGGACCGATACCCACCGGTTCCAAAAAATTGGAACCGGGAACCGAACCGGTCCCCTTAGGAACCACCGGTTCCGGTCCGGTCCCGGGCGGTCCTGGGTGGTCCTGGGTTTTTTGCACACCCCTAGTTGTGTGTGTGAAAATGAGAAAACTGTGGTCTTCATCTTCTACAGTATGGTTAGGTACTTGGATTTGATGGATGAATGTGAAAACAAAGAAGAGTCAAATAAACAATGGCACGCAGTTAGGAAATTGTCTAGGAAATTCTTGTCCATTTCTCACATTTGAAGATATGCCAAAAAGCAGAAGCGATTAACGAGTAGATGCTAATTCTAGAAATGACAGTAATATGCCAAGTGATTCTTGTCCATCAAATATGCGAGTATTCATGAGACCAGTTGGAAAGTGAGTTTCCTCCAGAGAGGGTGGCCACTTGCAAAGTTCCCATGCTGGTCACCTTTACACAACCTTTTCTTCAAGATAAAATGGTTTTTTTCTCACTTTGTTCTAACTTGAACCAAAGCTGTTCATCTTCAAAAACAGTGCTGAACTTGATTTGGTTTTTGGGTTTGAAATGAAATGATGGAGAAATTTAAGTCCGAGGAGTAAAATTCTTGGAAATTAAAGTGCAAAGGAAAAGTGAACTTTGAGGGAACGTAGATTCTACAAAAGTAAACTAAACGAACTTACGGTGAAATTGCATCTTTTGATCTCTGTCGCTTCCTCATGCATGCCCCGACAGTGCTCTCTCTGTGTCTTTTCCTGTTATTTTCTTTTCACCTGCTCCACGACAATCTGCCTCCTCTGTTCTACTTTTTCTCTTTTTTCTTTTTGGCCGTGAATTGTTAGGATTTTGGAATCCAAAACCCTTAAAATTGAATGAAAAGTGTGTGGATGAAAAATGTCCCACATTGAATAGAAGAGGGATGGGAGATGGGTTCAAATAGTTGAGCCTCACAAATGGGTTTGGGCCCCAAGGGGTACCCCACTTTTGTGGAAGGGAGAGGACCTACGTCAAGCTAGGTCAATTCCCCCCCCCCCCCCGCGCGCGCCGTCGCTGCCATCTAGCCGACTCGGTTCGGGTCCTCTATCAGTTTTTCTAAACAGACACGATGTTTAGAATTTATTTATTTTGGACAAATAAACATGTCTCTGTTCATGAGGTTCGGTTCGCCCGAACGAAAACCGAAGCCCTTCGCGACTGTTCACGAACCAAACCGGTTCAAGTGAACCTTCGCTACTGTTTACGAAAACTTGCAACTCTTCATTTTTGCCACTTCAATATGACTGAACAGTTAGTTCGGAATAAGTGACACTTCGTGATATCGGCATTCCCGCGAGACATTTTCCCGACGCACTCTACACATATTCACTTCATCATTATCATTTTGTACGATTATTCTGCAAAATTGCGTTCGTAGGAGTCCTCCGAATATGTACCGCTTCGGAGGAACGAGATCCGTTCTATCCTGGAAGACGATTGTCCAATATCCTCGAGTACTGATTGAGGGGCCAAATTCGTCTTAAGGATGCGACGTTATTTCGTTGGGCTCGGATCAATATTCTGCTTATTTGGTTGTACTGCTTTCGGTTAGTTTTCCTAACGTTTGATTTTAATTTTTGGTATACGAATTTAGCCCAAAAAACAAATTAAGACGAATTTTCGTTGAATTGTTATTCTTTTTCAATTTGCTTCGATTCTGTTCGTATGCTTCCGAGTTAATACAAGTATTATGTATACTTCGTATGTTCCTTGTCATAGTCGTATTCTGCTTCGGTTCTGTTGTATTATGTATACAAATACTTGTTACAATTTTTCGTTTCTGTTCATATTAAAATTTTCAATTCTATTCGTGAACAAATTTTTCGTTTCTGTTCACATTAAAAAAAAATTTCAATTCTGTTCGTAGTCATATAATTCCGGTTCTGGTCATGAATATGTTCTGTTTTTATATTTCAGAAATGGCTTAGACTTCGACTCCGGTCAACCCTATTCCGAATCACGGAGAAAAGCCAGAAAAGTTCAATGGTACGGATTTCAAGAGATGGCAACAAAAGATGTTCTATCTCACGACCTTGAACTTGGCTAGATTCCTCAATAAGAATGGTCCTAAATTGGACGTTGGAGAGACAAATAAAGAAAAGGTTGCTGCTGTTGATGCATGGAATCATTCTGACTTCCTGTGTCGCAATTATGTCCTCAACGGTCTGGAAAATACTCTCTATAACGTCTATAGTCCGCTTAAAACGGCTAAGGAGTTATGGGATAGTTTGGATAAGAAATACAAAACCGAAGATGCTGGATTGAAGAAATTCATTGTCGGTAAATTTCTGGACTTTAAGAAAGGTTGATTCAAAGACCGTCTTAAGTCAGGTTCAAGAGCTTCAAGTGATTATGCATGATATTCATGCTGAAGGAATGACTCTAAGTGAGTCATTTCAAGTGGCTGCCTTCATCGAAAAATTGCCACCATCCTGGAGAGATTTCAAAAATTATACATAAGAGAAAGGAGTTGTCACTTGAAGACTTGATTGTTCGGTTGAGGATACAGGAAGACAATAGGAATTCCGAGAAGAAAGTTGGCAGCAATCTGGCGGTCTCAAGAGCCAATGTTGTTGAGGAAAGATCAAAACCCAACAAGAAGAGGAAAAACTATGGACAGAGATCCACCCAAGGCTTGAAAAAATTCATTGGCAAATGCTACAACTGTGGAAAGTCTGGACATCGTGTCAAAGACTGTAGAGCCAAGAAAAGGAAGGTGACTCAGGCGAATGTGGTGGAACAGATTTCCAATGTTGTTGATGATATCAATCTTACTGCTATGATATTCGAATGTAATATGGTGGGAAACTCCATGGAGTGGTGGATTGATATTGGAGTAATTCGTCATATCTGTGCAAACAGATTGATGTTCTCGTCCTACACAACTGTGGGGGGTGATGAAAAACTTTATATAGGTAATTCATCAATCTCTAAGGTTGAAGGTGTCGGAAAGATTGCTCTAAAGATGACATCTGGGAAAGTTGTGACACTAAATAATATGCTACATGTGCCAGACATACGCAAGAATTTAGTGTCCGAATCTCTTCTTAGCAAGAATGGTTTCAAGTTGGTGTTTGTGTCTGATAAGTTTGTACTCTCCAAGAATGAGATGTATGTAGGAAAGGGTTACCTTAGTGATGGTCTTTTCAAGTTGAATGTAATGACTGTTGTACCCAATGATGTTATGAATAAAGTTGTTTTTGCTTATGTGCTTGAGTCTCCTAATTTATGGCATGCTAGATTAGGACACGTTAACTATAAGTCGATAAAGAAATTAATGAACATGGGGTTATTGCCAAAATTCGATTGTTCAAGTGAGAAATGCCAAGTGTATGTTGAGTCTAAATTTTCTAAGCCTTCTTTTCATTCTGTTGACAATAGAATCTCAGAACCTTTAGATTTAATACACACAGATATATGCGATATGAAATCAATATCGTCAAGAGGTGGTAATAAGTATTTTATTACTTTTATAGATGACTGCTTGAGGTATTGTTATGTTTATTTGCTTAGTAGCAAAGATGAGGCTGTGAATGCTTTTAGAACTTATAAGTCCGAAGTTGAAACGCAGTTGAATAAGAAAATTAAAATCATAAGGAGTGACAGAGGAGGTGAATATGAATTTCCTTTTGAGGAAATTTGTACCGAGTTTGGTATCATTCACCAAATGACTGCTCCTTATACACCACAATCTAATGGAGTGGCGAAAAGGAAAAACCGGTCTTTAAAGGAAACAATGAATGCATTGTTGAATAGTTCTGGTTTACCACAGAATTTGTGGGGGGAAGCTGTTTTGACGGCGAAATTTATTTTAAATAGAGTGCCCCACTGAAAAACACAACAAACTCCCTATGAGAAATGAAAAGGCAGAATGCCTAACTTGAATTATCTCAAAGTGTGGGGGTGTTTGGCTAAGGTTGCGGTTCCTAAGCCTAAAAAGGTTAAGATAGGACCAAAGACTATTGACTGTGTTTTTATCGGATATATTCAGAATAGCAATGCATATCGTTTTCTTGTTCACAAGTCAGAGATCCCAGATATACATGTTAATACGATCATTAAATCAAGGGACGCTTCGTTCTTTGAAAATATATTTCCGTATAATATAGTATATAAGCCAATTGATAATAATAAGAGGTCTCGAGATACTATATCTAGAAGTGATCCAATGGAGGATGAGCCTAGACATAGTAAAAGACAAAGGACTTCCACGTCTTTTGGACCTGATTTCTTAACGTATCTGTTAGAGAATGAACCTCGGACATTCAAAGAATATGTTACTTCGCCAGATGTCCAACAATGCTACGTTAAGTCGGTATACATCAAACTCTTCAATTTGTCTGTTGACTCTAAATAGATTATATAAATATGATAGAATACGTGGTAATGTTTTTCTTTAAATCGAAAAAGCATGTACTGTGACATCCCGGATTTTGACTCAATTTTGGGATTTAATAAACGTGTAATTCGTCAATGTACTTGTAGTAAAATCTCGCCCGGGAACTGATCACTCCCGGTTATTGTTTTTAAATTAGAGATTTCGCTAGAATTGCATTCGATCGAATTTGACCGTTATTTAGAGCCTAAACTTTGGTGTCGAATTTCTCGAGTTTCGGGACGAAATAAATTGGACGGTGTCGAGATTATCGTGGCCAACATCGAGATTGTCAGGAATAGTGGAAAAGTGAATTTTCGACCGGGTACGAATTTGGACTAGTAGACCTCCCTCGTTATAGTTTGATTTAATTAATTTGGCCTTTGTCCCTTATTATATTCGAGGTTTAATTTGGACCGGTAGATCGCTTTCTATTTTGAATTTGGGCCGTCGGATCGCAATAATTATTGGATTGAATAATTATTTCTCTCTCTCTCTCCTCTGTCGCGCACGTTTCCCCCCCCCCCCCATGCAACGTCGCCTCAGCCCACGCCATACAGACCAACCCCCCTGACATTCTCTCTCTTCCTTTCTTCTTTTCTTTTCTTTCTTTCTTTTCTCTCTCTCTCTTCTTCTTTCTCTTCCTTCTTCCCCGACTGGTTCTGCTTCGTTTCTGCCCATGCCCGCCGGCTGCCGTTCGATCGCCCATCTACCTCCGCCCGACGCCGCCCAAGCAGCCGCCGACGTCGCCGTCCTCCCTCGCGCCGTTGCGGCGTGGCCGCGCCGCGCGGCAGCTCCGCCCGACGCTGCTTCCTCCCCTCCCGAGCGCACGAGCTCGGCTCGTCGCCACGTCCGGCGAGTCCCGGCCGCCGTCCAGCCAGTTCCCTAGCTCCATCCCAACACCTGGACGTCGCCGCCGTCGTCCCAGCTGTCGCCGTGCTGCTGCTCGCCGCCGCCGGTTCGCCCTCCCCTTCCTATGTTCTCTCTCTTGGTTCCTGCTCCGACCGTCGTCGTCGTGAGTCGCCGCCTGCCGTTGCCGGAGCTGCTGCTGTCCCGTCGACGTTGCTGCTTCTGTTCCGTCCAACTCGTCGCCGCCCGCCTTGCCATAACCCCGATGACGTTGCTGCTGCTTCCTTCCCCTGTTCTCTCCCTCACGCCCTCGCCGCCGCTCGCCGGAGGAGCTCCTCCGTCGCCGGGGCTGTTCCGCCACCACCACCACCTCGCCTAGCCCCGCCCTACCGCCCCACTCCTCTCTCTCTCTCTCCCCCTCAGCCACGCGACCAGTCGCTCCCCCGCCTAGGACGGCCGGTGCCCTCAACCGCCGTCGCGCGCGCCGGGGAGGTCGCCGTCGTCGCCACTTCCTCGCCGCTGCCCAGCCTCCCTCGACGCGTGTTCGGCTTCATTTCAAGCTTAGGACACTCGGTGAGTTTGCCCCTAAACCCTAATTAGGCTAAATTGCATTTTTAGACGGGTTTTAGTGGTTAATTAGGGTAATTTGGGGGTTTAATTGTGGAGGTGATTAGGGGCTGTTATTGTGGTTGATTTGGTGGTTTAGTGAGGCAATTTTGAGGAAATTTAGCGGCTGTGAATGCGTTGTGGATTGGCTGGAAATTGTCGGATCGGAACGACCTAAGTTCGGGAAAGTTCGGGTTTGAAATATGGGGTACATTGCGCGCCCTATTTAGCTTTGTGGTGGCTGATTAGAATGATGTTTGGAGAGCATAATGGAGCGTTTTGAAGATGATTATTGGCCTAGAAATTGCGGTATAGAGGCTGTCCATGACGGGATTTGATTTGGGCGAGGCGCGATCAATTTGGGGTTTAATCGTGCAATTATCGGGAATGATCGCTTTGTGCAATTGACTGGCTAATTGAGCCTTATTTGTGGTTAATTTGATGATGCCATGTCGCATGTCTAGCGGGACTAGGAATGGATTAGCTCGGCGGGCCTCGAATGCGCGAGTTCTTGTTGACCCGGTTATGTGAATTTGTGCATGGGTTATGTGTCAAGTTGATGTTATGGCTGATTTGAATTGATTGTCTGATTGGGCATGTTGATTTATGAAATTGAATATGCGCGGTGCAAGTTGAGCATGTTACATCGTAATTCGCGCATGTGGATGCCCAAGTGTGAACGTGATAGCCATGAGCGCACATCTCAAGCATTGGCACGGCATGTGCATGTACGAATGTGCCCGAATGACATGTGCATTGTGATCACTTAAAATGCCTTGATGCGTCTTACGCGGGGTTCAGATAAAAATTGGTGCTTGTGAATGTGTGATCACAATAAACCCTGATGCGTGTTACGTGGGGTAGTGAACCCGTCCTGAGGCGTGTTACGCGGGACGATACCCGATTTACCGGAAGATGACCAACCTGAGGCGTTTTACGCGGGTAGTGTGTCATGAGCCTGATGCGTTTTACGCGGGCTAGAGATCGATCTCAAAGTGATGGACCTGATGCGTTTAACGCGGGTCGGAGGAGAAGTGGATAAATGGCAAGAGTGCTAGCATGCAAGTGTGCGACAATGCATTGATGAGGCATGAGCATGAGTGCGGACATGAGCATATGCATGACATGCGTCGTGACGTCGTGATACGTGTTTATGTGCCGTGATTGAGTTCTGTAGCGTGATTGCGATTATTTATTAAATGCCTAACCTGCAGGGTCAAGTAACATTAGATTTAGGCCCGAAGGCCTGAGTCAGTTATGTTTTGAATTATACGTTATTTAATACTCATCAGGAGGTGCACGTTAGCCTAGTTTAGGTTTAGGGAACTACTCACTGAGATTATTCTCATCGTTGTTTAAAACCACCTTTTCAGACCCCCGGCTTTGAGGATGACAGGCGTACCGAAACATTTTGGGAGGAGCCCCGACTAGACATAGTGCTTGACTGCCGAGCCACGTACATGCTTTTGATTTTTTAGCATGGGCTGTATATGAATATTGTATATGGTTTCCAGTAGTAGTGCAAGCGTTTATTCCGTAGTCGTTGTTATTTGTTTCTGTGGCTATCCTTGGTTATGTGTATATTAGTGTACGGGTGATTTAAATACTTCCGCATGTGCTTTAAATCTCTGCGTTGGGTTTTGGGTCATCCTGGGACGTCGCACATGAATCGACCATGGCAGGGATGCTCGCGCGCCGTAGGGTTCGGGGCGTGACATGTACTCCTAATGCTACTCTCATCAACGGTTTGAAGAGAGTTGAAATTTATATGGGGAAGCTCAGCATAGCCAAGCTTGGTCATCTAATAAAGTTTGTGAAATTTTCACATTTATTCTTATTCATAAAATCCATTTTCCTCTCCCCTACTTGATCTGCTCAAGCTGATCGTGAGTTTTTTGAGATTTGCATTAAATCCATCATTTTTTATCGATCTAGATTCAATTCAACACAAATATTAGATTTACGAAATAATTCCACAGTATTACGAGAGTGCTATTAAAAGGAGTAACATGTAAAAACTAGTAAGATTTATTGGATAGAAACCACACGAATCAAAGGCATCTCGATAAGGAATCCATGTGTTGTAAATGGAAGGGGCCTGATCTCGGCATCGGGGGAGCAAAGGTAGACTAGAATAATGTATGTCTTCCAAAAGAGGAAGGTGGCCTTGGCATTCATCGTCTTCTAAAATATAATAGAGCCTTGACTCTAAAACACATATGGATCCTTTTCTCTGATAAGGAATCCATGTGGTGTAAATGGATTCATTCAACATTCTTAAAATCAAACTTTTGGGTGACTTCCAAACCAACATATTGTTCTTGGACCTGGAAGAAAATCCTCGATTTGCGCGCCTTAGCCCAGGGTCTATTTCGGTAAAAGATAGGCAATGGCCACTCCGTCTCATTATGGTTCAATTGGTGGCACGACAAAGGTCCTCTCTACCTTAGTTTTAGTAACCTCGACATATACCAATCGCGGATCCCCCGAGATACTTCAGTTCGGAAGTTTTATGATGGCACATGGCAACCCTCATCCGTTCTAGACACTTTTCAGAGTTGGATAGAGCCTCCTCCTATCTTTGAGGATAATATTTCGGACAAGATGATTTGGACTCCACATCTTCTTTCTCGGTTGCTTCAGCGTGGAACCATCTCAGAAGAAGAGGTCACCTCGTCCCTTGGCATACCTTCATTTGGGACCATCATATTGCTCCCCGACATGGATTCCTCCTGTGGCTAGTCTCCCTCAACCGGCTGCTCTCCCAGGTTTTTCTCCTTCAAAACCATAGAATTGACAATGCTTTATGTGCTTTCTGTGGTACCAGACCGGATTCGATCAACCACCTCTACTTTGAGTGCCCCTCTACGAATAGGTTGGCTTCCTTCTGGGCTACTAGATGCAACCTCCCTTGGCGTAACCGCCCGTGGCATGATCACATATTATGGGCTATGAAGGTCTGCGGTGGATCTTCCTTTGCAAATTGCCTCTCCCGATATTCCTTTGGAGCGCTAGTTCATATTATATGGACTGAGAGGAACAATGCTATATTCAGGAACAAGAGCATCTACATCCCGGGTATGCGCAAACATCTCATTAAGGTTGTGAAAGACAAAGCCTGCTCAATGGGGAAAATTCAAGATACTCCTAGAAATCGTCTCTTCCAAAGGAAATGGGGACTCCCGCTCTCAATCTTTGAAGTGGACCGGACTTCCTGTATTTTGGTAGTTTAGTTTCCTCTTTGTAACCTCTTGGCTTTTTGTATAGATCCTGCTGGACCTTTCTTGACCCCTTTTGGACAGCTTTGTTCTCTTTGGGTCGAGATTTGGTTTGTGCTTTAGGTTGTATTTGGTGCTTTGAAAAGTTATATATATACTTACTTTACCAAAAAAAAAAAAAATCAAAGGCATCTCGATGCTCTCCAAGTGTAACCCGGAGCAATATTAAGATAAATGGAATATCGTTGGCTCTTTGATTCTTGCTTCGTTCGTCCGGTGACTGGGATGGGGGACATCTGTGCCCCAAAATGTATGAAGAACAAAAAGGAACAAATTCATTCCCACCTATTTTCTTAGTACCACCAAAACTCAAGACTTCGAAATGAGGTTAAAAATCTCGGGTTCCGCTGCGCAATAAACAAAAGCAAACCATCAAGCACATGAAAAGAGGAAAAAGACATCATAAGTATCATAACTTTTATACAAGTGAAAGTTAAGAAAGGTTATCTTCAATACAAAAATATTGTAGTCATAAGTCGTCATTGTAACATTTTACATAAAGATAACAATTTCATCTGACAAAATTTGCCGCGTGCATCATGAAGTGCGTGATATCATCAAATTGGAGAATTTCAAGCTAACGAAGATATTTAAAGGATTGCCTCACCTTCATCCACAAATCATCTACGAGAGACGATTAGATATCATGAGATTTAGCAGCAATTGTCTTTTGAGGCAGTAGTAACATTTCAACTTTCATTGTTCACGTGAAAAGCACTGAGAATTATAATGAAATGAGAGAAAAGCACTGAGCATGATATAATCTTTAGCTATTCATCTTATATGTCAAACATAACCATTGAAGGCTCTGTTGCCCTCAATATCAGATCACTAAATTTTCTATCTCCAAGCGTACTTCGAACGGTAGTTGCGGCTCATTTCCTTTAAGAACAATATTGGGGAAATCGAACAAGTGAACATTCAAAAGGATCAAGCATCCCTTGTGACAATACTACATCCAGCAATCCGGCCATCCGATTTGGACAAATTAGGCATCATTGGAAGGCTCTTACAATGCACAACCTAGTTGTACCCTTTGATCATAATCTTAACAAGGTTAGCTTTCTATCAAATTATAGTCGAACCTCAGTAAAATATTAGGTGTATATAGGGTCAACAATCTTCAATGAAGTAATAGATTCGATTCATGTGGAATATGTGTTTGGATTGAGGGAAGTTAAAGGAAATGGGTAGAAAAAAGGGTTAATACCATGAAAAATCCAAAACTGATACACTCATGATAAATTTATCCCAAACTAATTTTTTAATAACTAAAAATCCCAAACTAGTATACCTGTGACAAATTTACCCCAAACTAATTTTTTGATCACCAAAATCCCCAAACTGATACACATGTGATAATGACACAAATAGTCCCCAAACTTTGGCTCAATGAACAATTTGATCCCTAAACTTTTAATTTATTCAATGTAGTCCCTGAACTTTTTATAAAGTGTAAGGACTAAATTGAATATGTACCAAAAGTTCAGGGATCACATTGAACAAATTGAAAGTTCAGAAACCACATTGAATATTGGGTTAAAGTTCAGGAACTACATGTAACATCCTGAATTTTGACCCATTATCGGGACCAATAAAGTGTATATTGATTCTCGTGTAATTTTAGTAAGTCTCGCCCGGAATTGATCAATCACGGGATACTAACCAAATGGGAAAGGCTAAATAGGATCAGGTACGTGGACCGAGAACCCGATCATGATGGAGCGTCGATTCCAATGAGCGTCGATTCCAATGAGCGTCGAGGAAATATTTTGAACCAATATAGGCCGATCTTAGGAAAATGACAGGTTGATATTGTCAGCGATGCACGATCGGATCGCGAGTGATTTCGCATGACCGAAAGTGCGCCTGACAAAGGAAACCTGATTTTAATCCAAAAGATCGTGACCTCAGGTGCTAGTGATAATTCCTCTCGTTTTCTCTAAATTGAGACTATCATGACTCTTAGGTCGATACGCGTAACACCTAAACTGCCGCATGTTAGTGAGAGACCCTAAAACGACAAATCGAGTAAATTAGATCGCAATATTGGACCCGAACTTCGATATCAAAATTTCAAGGGTAATTACGACTGCATTGCAAGACGGACGTCGTTTTGGAATAGCCATTTATGGTTGGGATGAATGCGGTTGGGAACTGAAGATTTGACAGAAATCGAGAAAAGGACGATTTTGCCCCTGTGAACACCGAGGCCGATTTCGGAGGCCGTTTCAGGTTATTTTTCGCGGCCAATGTCATTTTGGGGTAGCCACGCTCATTTAGAGTGATTTTGGGCAAAAAGTGGAATTTCGGCAAAAATGGGAAAATAATATTATTTTATTCCCGGAAACTTCGCAGACGATTTTCGAGGGCTTAGAAAGTGAATTTCGCGATTCCGACTCTGGATTATGTCTCAGATGAATATTTAGGACCGGTATGAGCGAAAATTGGAATTTCGGTTCGGGATGGAAAAATGACGGAAATGCCCCTAGGTCATTTTTGAATTATTCCGAATTTTTGGGGCAATTTTGGGATTTAATCAAGGTTGGTTAAGGTTAACTAGGCTTGGTTAACCATGGTTAAGGACAATTGACCATTTTGCCCTTGCATTATTGGATTAGAAGCATTTTTAGCCCTTGGATGAGGGGCATTTTGGTCCAAGTGGCTAGGATTTTGACATGTGGACCCCACCATGGATTGTGTTGACTACCCCTTGACCCTCTCTCTCTCCTCAGACCTGTCTCTCTCTCTCCCCACGCCTGATTCTCTCTCTTCTCTCCCGATCATCCCTCTCGGTCATCCCTCGCCGTTGTGCTCGCCGGCTGCTGGTCACGCCGGAAAGCAGTCCTCGCCGGAGTTGCTGGCCGCCAGCCGCCGTGTACTATCCCCTGGCATCACCCTCAGCCCTGTCGACCCACTTTCCCCCGCTCCCGTCGCCCGTGGCCGCCGTTCCAGCCGAGATGTAGAGGACGCCGCGTCCGCCGAGCCTGCTTCGCCGGTGTTGCGCCGCCATCCTCCGTCGTCCTCCGTCCCCCTCCGACCAGCCTAGCCTTCGCCGTTTCTTTTCCGTCACCCTCAGCCAGCCGTCCAGCCTCCCCTATTTTGGCCGAGTGGCCTCGAGTCTCGCCGGAGCCGCCGTGAGCCGCCGGCTTGCCGTTGGAGCGCCGCCGTCGATTGTACCGCTCGCCGGTAATCGGCCGCTCGCTTCCGTCGTCTCGCGTCGTTAATAGGCGAGTAAAACACCTAATCCTTGAATTAGTCTAATTTGTGCAATTAAGGGTTGAATTGAGGTAATTAGGCTAGATTAGGGCCTAATTGTGTGTATTTATGCATAGAATGATTAGGGGACCTAATTGGGATGATTTGTGATGGTTTAATGGTGAATTGGAGAACAAATGGAGGCTGTTTTGGCATGGTCCCTCATAGAACCGAATTTGTGTTAAATTGTCTAATGTGGCCCTTAATTGAATTAATGAGTATTGGCTTGAAATTAGACTTGTTAGAGGCCAATTGCGACTTGTTGGGACATTGTGGAATAATGCCTTGATTAAGGTTGATGGTTGAGGTTAATTGGTAGTGACAAGACTCAAGCGGACCCGGATTCTGAAATATTAAATTGAGTATTAAGTGCCGGGTATAAATTGGGATAAGTGAAACGAATTAAATGTGCCGATAGTACGTTGATTGAGTGAGAAATTGTGGTTCAATGTGCTTGGTACGTCGGGACATGGCGAGTGGTGTGAGTCCCTTGATATGTGAACTTCCATGCTGGTTTTGAAATGATTGAGAATGATTTATGACCATTGGGTCATGGCCTTCGGGTCGATTTAATTGTGATGACCATTGGGTCATGGCCTTCGGGTCGATTTAATTGTGATGACCATTGGGTCATGGCCTTCGGGTCGATTTAATTGTGATGACCATTGGGTCATGGCCTTCGGGTCGAGTTAACTGTTGATGACCATTGGGTCA
Source organism: Syzygium jambos (assembly GCA_031216235.1). Taxonomy (NCBI): domain Eukaryota; kingdom Viridiplantae; phylum Streptophyta; class Magnoliopsida; order Myrtales; family Myrtaceae; genus Syzygium; species Syzygium jambos. Next base: position 21,103,805 of record CM062221.1, on the reverse strand, counting down.
TGGCCTCCGGGTCGATTTAACTGCTTACGAGTTATAATGATATTGAAAGCCTAACCTGCAGGGCTGGAGTAGTAAAAGAATTAGGGCTGAGGGCCCGAATGATTTTAATGTGATTTATTTACTGGTTCAGTGATTCATGCATTTTATTTACCTCTGGAGGTGCACGTTAGCCTAGTTTAGGAATAGGAATTTTACTTGCTGAGTTTATCTCACGGTTGTGGTAAAAACCGATTTTCAGACCCCCGTCCATAAAATGCCGAGGAGAGCCCCTCTTTTTGGATTTCCGCAGCGGATTCAGCGAGATGTTAGTGTACATCTCTGTGGAGACGGATCAGCATACGTTAGATATCTCTCTGTTGTGCATGTAAATGTGGGAGAGGCTTACAGCGACACTCAGGAGTACGTAGCCTGGTGTTATAGGGGAGCGGATGGCGTAACTGGACCCCCGATTAGGACTTTTGACGTTCCGATAGACGTGAATGGAGTGATGATTCCCCAGATGGTGAGTGGTGAAATCTCTGATCCTTCAGCCTCCCTTAGTGTGAGTAGTGTGGGCGATACAGTGGATGGACCAATAGCCATGGACGAGGAGCAAGGAGAACAGCAAGTGATAGCTGTCGATGCAAACCAGGAGGAAGACGAAGAGTTAAATATGGAAGCGATAGATGAGAATGCGGAGCCAGCCGGAGAAGTGGAGGAAGTTGGATCGGACGAGGAAGTGAGATCTGAGGAGGACTCTTCTGAGGAGTCAGGAGTACCATCCAATCCAGCCGGGGAGCCCTAGACTAGGTCCTCACGTGAATAGTAGAGGCTAACCCCTTTTTGACCATAGCCTCGTCTCTCCTAGATAGTTAGCTGATACCCTAGGCCACCGATCCCTTTTTGTTTCGTGGCCCTTTGGTGTATTATTTTTGTTGTAAATAAATAGTGTGTATAAGTTTTTAAAGAATGTATATATATTAATATTGTCTATAGCATGTTGATGTCTATTGCTGCTCGTGGTTAAGTTATGTTTTTATGTCTGGGTGTATGTATATATATATATATATATATATATATATGTACGTCGTTTCCGTATGTGTTGCAATTTCTCTTATTTGGGTTTTCGGGTCGGTGACGCAAAATCCTAGGAGCGTCGCACCTCAAGTCGACCTACGCGCGGATGTTCAGCCTTCGTGGGGTACGGGGCGTGACACTACATTGAACAAATTAAAAGTTCAGGGATCAAATTGCACATTGAGTCAAAGTTCAGAGATTGTTTGTGTCATTTTCCTATTGGATTAATATCACAAAAAATTACAAGCAGATACACCTGTGACAAACAGAGGGTAAAACCTAAAATCAGTACATTTGTCAATTGCCATGTGTCATTTAACAAAACAATTTCACAGTAAAATTTAATGGAAACTAACAAAGTGTACCAGTTTAGGGTTTTTTGTGGTTAAAAAATTAGTTTTTTGTAAATTTGTTACAAATGTACCGCTTTGAGGTTTTTCGTGATATTAATCCTAAAAAAAAAACCTAGGTAATTTTTCCCTTATTTGGCTGTCTATATTAGACAGGAAGTGGATGGCAATGATTTTAAACAGGAGAGACATACTTCCTTTAAGCATCCATATATTTTTTTCCTTCCAAAATTGAAGAAAATAGAAAGACATGCAAATGCTCCCCCCCCTGCTCCCTTTTTTTTTTGCAGATTGCCCTTAGTTTCTTTTTAAGTGTTAATTAAACAAGACATTACCAAGGCTATTCAAGAAACTTCCCTACAAATCATTTACACTCAACATGCATCTAAACACATGAGCGCTCTTTTTGGTACTAATTGGCATACTTTAATATATATCACGAATTTCTTTGAGCCATTAAGCATGCGGCCCTACTAGTAAAGCGATTGAGAGGGGGGTTGGGGATACTAGCATCACAAATGCTGGATTCGACTCCTGTGTTTTGCAAGAGGCAAAGCAAAGTATAAGAGTGAGGAGAATGACAAAAAAAAAAGACTTTCCAACTTTTCAATGTGGTGGTTCAAGCGGTTGACTCACAAACCGGAATACAAACGAGTTCTTTGACAGGTTCACGTTTGAAAAAATTGCTCGACACGATTACAAATTTTGATTATGATACGTGACCACAAATTGCCAGCTCTAATAGCAATGGTGTGGAGGTGTGAGTGGCAATAATGATATGGTGGTTATTTGATGCTAATGTTATCATCCTGAGGATTGAGCAAGGCCAAACAGTATGGGATTTTCACAGTTTTTCTTAAATGTTCTAAGAAATCTAGATGGCCGACATCGCAACCCAAACTCGATATACATCGAACTCTTTAATCTAGTAAACACCGTTCTTTTTTTCTTCCTTGATGCCCCTTCATCTTTTCATTAATTTGTTTGGTGTTCCACGTTCATGCATATCTTGTATGTTTTGGATCGATTGGGCCACCGAATTTCCCAAATTAAATATTAAGATGCGAATTCTATTTAAAACACCATCACTATTAGCAAAAACACATGATTAGCTTTTAATTGAAGCGACTTATCTGTCATTGGAATTAATGTAATTACTAAATCAAAAAATTATGCAGGTGTCAGCATCTTAACCTTACTTGAAATTAATTTATTTACTTAAATTAAAATTGATTTATGTGTATCATAATCTTAATCTCACTTTAAGAAGTATTACGTGGCAGGTGTTACCAATAAAAGCAATTAAAATAATATAAGAGATTGAAAAGAGTCATTCACATTATTACTTAGTTACAAAATATCGTGACAACTTTTGAATGCTTGACTATGCCCTACCTTTCAAATGATCATCTATAGTATATAGATCTAGATTCTAAACAAATATGGAAAGATATATTATACCACACATTACACAAAGACAGCTATATAAAAGATGCTGACAATATTTTGAATATTTGTAAGATTCGATAAATCATGGATCATATCAATGAAGCTTACACAAAATCAAATCAAATATATCTAGTATCCGACTCAAAATAAGATGATTGCAATCAAAATATCTTGATTTTGAAAATTAAGCTATGAAATAGCCTAGATAATCAGATTTAGCATTGAAGTGAATGTAGAATGCCACGAACAGTATGTTTTTTATTTACAAAATTGATTGATTTGCAAAATTCTCAATAAGAACTATTTTGTTAAATATGATATAACCGTGACCAGCTTCCAAATTTTAAAATTGCGACTCGCTTATCTCAAATTTTAAGTTAAAATTTTAAAGAAGGTAAAGAGAGGAGGCTGCGAAATTAATCTTGATTGGTTAAATATCTGGAAAGCACACAAGTTCCAAGTCAAAGTCTTCTACAATCTTGCTTGCTTCCTTCGTTGCATTTTCCTTTTCTTTTCCTCCGACCAAAGAAGGGGAAAAGGCTAAAGCCTACAAAACCCACTCAATAGAAAGAAAGAAAGGAAGACTGGCGAGGGGAAGCAAAGTCAAAAGTCTTCCACTATCTCACTTGATTTGTTGCAAAGAAAGTGATAAAGCAGGAGCCGACTAAACCTACTCAAAAGAAAAAGGAAACAAGAAAGAAAGGCTCTTGGCGATTGAAAGCGAGTCCAAAGTCTTCCACCACCTTGTTTGCTTAGTTGCATTGCGAGATGAGAGACCGTTATTTATCTTGAAAACATTGCATAAACTTAATTTATTAGTAATGTGATGGAGAAAATTAATCACAATATAGTAATTGTACTAAAACTTTTGTTTTACATGGGACTCGGTAGGGATTTGCACATTGACTTGGTAAGGGTTTGCACACTTTCTCTCATGTGCTTTAAGAAATCTATATGTCCGACAATACTGCGTTAAGTCGGTATACTTCAGACTCTTCAATTTATCTATTGACTCTAAATAGATCATATGGATATGATAGCATACGTGGTAATGTTATTGTTTTGAATAGAGTGAGCCAATACAAGTCACTCTTTATAAATGTGAACCCGCAAGTATACTATGCATGTAATCCTAACGTTAGTCTCATCAAGAGTTGGAGGAGAGCTGAGATTGATATGTGGAAGCTATTTGTTGGTTTTGGAATATACATCAACATAGCCAAGATCCATTTTCTTCTCCCCTGCTTGCTCTGGTTATGCTGAACGTGAGTTTTTTGAGGTTTACATAAGATCCATAATATTTTTATGGGTGTAGATTCAATTCAACACATATAATAGATTTGTGGAATAATTCCACCGTGTTACGAGAGTGATATTAAAAGGAGTAACATGTAAAACTAGGAAGATTTTTGCCTTCCTCTGAGGATCGAACTTGTAATTTTCTGGCTTAACAAATAATGGACCGATATACTGATCTGGAAATATCTGATTTTGCGAGCTTTAATTGGATAGAAACCACACGAATCAAAGGAACCTTGGTGCTCTCCAAGTGTATATTCCAGAGCAATATCAAGATAAATGGAATATCATTGGTTCATTGGCTGTTTGATTCTTCCTTCTTTCATCCATCGACTGAGATGAGACATCAATGGCCCTAAATGGAACAAATTCATTCCCACCTATCATCTTAGTACCACCAAAACTCCAAGCTTTTGAAACGTGGTTAAAAATCATGGGCTCTACTGCTCAATAAACAAAAGCAAAGCAGCAAGCACATGAAGAGAGGAAAAGAACACCACAAGTATCATAATTTTCACACGGCGCTCAATTAAGTACCACAACTTTTTTTTTTCGATCACTTAAGTGTAATAACTTTCGTATAGCACTCAGTTAAGTCTCATGTAATTTTTTAATCCATCACTTGAGTGCCATAATTTTTAAAAAAACTTTCATCACAAGTGCCATGCCACATTGGATTTTCGACACTTGAGTGAACGTTCTTTAGAAGTTATGGCACCCAAGTGCATATTTTTTAAAAGTCATGGCACTCAAGTTATCAAAAAAAGAAGAAGTTATGACACTAAGTAAGCGCCATACGAAAGTTATGTCACTTATAACGTACTTATCCTTACGAAGAGAATAAAGAAGATTTTTATTTTTTTTTATCAAAAGAAGATTGTTCACTTTCACCTGCCAAAAGATTGCAAGGTCAACAGCAAATGCATGAAAAAATTCCCTAAGAAAACATACAATACCATTCATTAATTACAAGCATATAACATCCTGAAAACAATATGAGTGCCATTAACAAAAAGAGGTGAAAGATTGCTTTTAGTACAAACCATAGTGATATGTCGTCATTGTAACATTTTACGCAAAAATAAAGGCAAAAGTACACTATAAGTGCCATAACTTGTGTACGGCGCTCACTTTGGTGCCATAACTTTTTTTCGGATCACTTTGGTGCCAAGTCGGAGGAAAAACGATCACTTAAGTGTCATAACTTTTTTTTGGATCACTTTAGTGCTAAAATTTTTGAAAAACGATCACTTAAGTGCTAAAATTTTTTAAAAACAATCATTTAAGTGCTAAAATTTTTGAAAAACGATCACTTAAGTGCCAATCTCCGGCGAGACTCCGGCGAGCCACGTCAGCTTCAGAAATTAATAAAAAAAATGCCACGTCAGATTTCCGGCGAAAAATTGTGTACGGCACCGGAGTTGGCACTTAAGTGATCGTTTTTCAAAAATTTTAGCACTTAAGTGATCGTTTTTAAAAAATTTTAGCACTAAAGTGATCCAAAAAAAAGTTATGGCACTAAAGTGAGCGCCGTACACAAGTTATGGCACTTGTAGTGTACTTTTGCCCAAAAATAAAGATTTCACCTAACAAAATTTGCCACATATATAACGTTGAGCGTTGTATCATCAAATTGGAGAATTTCAAGCTAACGAAGAAATTTAAAGGATCACACTACCTTCATCCACTAATCATCCATAAGAGACTGTTAGATATCGTGAGATATAGCGACAACTGTCTTATGAGGCAATAGTAACATTTTAGCCTTCATTGTTCACATGAAGAGCACTGAGAATTATAATGAAACGAGAGAAAGATGTATATCATGATATACTCTTCACCTAGTCATCATATATGTCAAACAGAACCATTGAAAGCTTTGTTGCCTTCAAGATCATATCACCAAATTTTCTATCTTCAAGCACAATTTGAGTGGTAGTTGCAGCTCATTTCCTTTAAGAACAATATTGGGGAAACCAAACAAGTGAACATCCAAAGGATCAAGCAGCCCTTTTGACAATGCATCCAGTGACCCGATCGCCCAATTTGGACAAATTAGGCATCATTGGAAAGCTCTTACAATGCACAACCCAATTGTACCTTTTGATCATAGTCTTAACAAAGTTAACTTTTGATTAAAATCTAGTCGAACCTAAGTAAAAAATAAGGTGTTTACAAGGTCAAAGTCTTCGACGAAGTAATAGATTCGATTCACATGGAATATGTGTTTGGATTGAGGGAAGTGAAGGAAAATGGGTAGAAATAATAACCTAGATATTTTTTCCCTTATTTGGCCGTCTAAATTAGAGAGGAAGTAGATGAGAATGATTTTAAATAGAGGAGAAATATACTACCCATAAGCAGGCACATTTTTATTTTAGTTTCTTTTTAAGTGTTAATTAAACAAGGAAAAATACCATCAAAAACCTCAAACTATGTCACTTGTGACAAATTTACCCTGAACCTTTTTTTTGTGATACAAAAAATCCCAAACTATATCACTTGTGATAAATTTATCCTAAACTGTTTTTTGTGTTACGAAAAATCTCAAATTATGCCACTTGTGATAAATTTACTCCACATTATATTGGCCCATGAGCATTTTCATCTTTTTCCTTTTTTGTTTTTTTCCTTTTTTTTCTTCTCTCTTGTCACGCCCCGCACCTTCCGGCACGCAACATCCCTCTCAAAGGTCGATTCATGCGCGACGTCCCAGGACGCGTCGCCGACCCAACCCAACGAATAGAGCACAAAGCACATGCGGAAGCAAACTTAAACACCCGTACCAAACATTCACGAGACCAAGGGTAGTATAGCAACAGGGTTACAAAATATACACTTGCATTGATATGGCAAACATAAACAATATTCTTTTACAGCCCACGCTCAAAAGTCAAAAGCGGGTCAAAGGCCACCACCATCAAAAGGGGGTACATGGCTCGACAGTCAGACAGTATATTTAGCCGGGCTCCTCCCAGACGTATCGGTACGCCTACCATCCTCAAGGCTGGAGGTCTGAAAAAAATTGATTTTCAACAACAGTGAGAATAATCTCAGTGAGTAATTCCCTAAATCTAAACTAGGCTAACGTGCACCTCCTGACGAGTACTAATCAACACGCCAAGCAAATCATAATTGACTTAGGCCCTCGGGCCCAAATCCAATACTCACCTTGCCCTGCAGGTTAGGCACTTACGATTCAAGAATAAAACATAGGACCCAGTCGCAGCACATGTACACATCATTTGATCACAACGCATGTCATGCTTATGCTCGTGCTCATACGAGTGCTCACGCCTCATCAATGTATTTTGGCACGCTTGCACTCTAGCACACTGGCCATTTACCAATTTCTCCTCCGACCCGCGTTAAACGCATCAGGTTCGACCCGCGTAAAACGCATCAGGTCTATCACTTCGAGATCGATCTCTGGCCCGCGTAAAACGCATCAGGCTCATGACACATAACCCGCGTAACACTCATCAGGTTGGTCATCTTCCGGTAAACCAGGCATCGTCTCGCGTAACACGCCTCAGGACGGGTTCACTACCCCACGTAACACGCATCAGGGTTTATTGTGATCACACCTTCACAAGCACCAATTTTTATCTGAACCCCGCGTAAAACGCATCAGGGCATTTTAAGTGATCACATGCTCATGTCATTCGTGCACACTCATATATGCACATGCCATGCCAATGTTTGAGATGCACACCCATGGCCATGAAATTCACACTTGGGCACTCACAAATTTCACAATGAGCAATCAATTGCGCGACGCCATATATTCAATTTACCACACAATAAGCTCAATCCACATTTCAATATGCCCAACCAATATACTAGCATGACCATGAAAGCAATTCAAGGCACTCTTGCACGGCACATAAATCACACATATAATTCGCACAATTTGATCAACATGAATTCACGCACCCGAGGCCCGCCAAGCTCCTCCGTTTTTAGCCATACTAAACATGTCACGACATTACCGAATCACTTCCGATCGAGGACAATTTAATCTCTAACTCAATCTTTCCAACAATTCCGCCAATTACACCACTAAACCTCAAATCAATCGCGCCTCGCCCAACACGAGTCGGGCCATGGACAGCCACTAGTCCACTAATTCTAGGCCATCAATTATCCTCAAAATATTTCATTAGACTCTCCAAAATATCATCCAAATCCGCCACCACGAGGACCAAATTAGGCGCGCTCTATAATCCCCAATTGAACCCGAATTAACTCGAACTCGGGCCGATTCAATCCAAATCTGTCCAGCCCATATATCGCGCCTCTCGGGCCACTAATTCTCCATTAGTTCATCATACTAATCCACCAAATCGACCACAATCACAACCCCTAATCACCTCCACAATTTAACCCCCAAATTACCCTAATTAACCCCTAAAACCCGTCTAGAAATGCAATTTATCCTAATTAGGGTTTGGGGTCAAACTCACCGGGTGTCCTAAGCTTGAAACGGGGCCGAACACGCGACGAAAGGGGCTGGGCAGCGGCGGTCCCTCTCCGGAATAGTAACGGCGACAGCGGCTCCGGCGAACGGCGGGAGCGGCGGCGACGGTCTAAGCTATTCCACGGCCTAGAGAGGGAGAGAGGGACACGGTCAGAGAGAGAGAGAGAGAGAAATGGGACGGCTGGGTGAGGCGACGGATCCGCGCTAGAACAGTGACGGCGGCGGCGGAACTCCTCCGGTTCAAGGCCTCTCACGGCCAAACAGAGAGAGAGAGAGAGAGAGAGAGAGAGAGAGAGAAAGGGAGGAAAGGGGGCTTGCCGGCTGCTTGGGGTGGGACACGGCGGCAACTGGCGGCGGTCGTAGCGGTGGGGACGACGGCGGCGAGGCTGGGCCACGTCGGGCAGCGGCGATGGACTTGCCGTCGCGCGCACGTGAGGGAGAGGAAGGGAACGGTCGGGGCGGCGGCTGGTGGTCGGCGTGACGGCGATCGGGCTTGCTGGCGGCGAGGCGATCGGCTGGGCAACGCTGGGCCGGAATAGGCGCGACGGCTCGAGCAGCAAGCCGGGCGCGAGAGAGGAAGGGAGAGACCGATCGGTCGGGCGCGGCGGTCGAGCTGGCTGGCGACGGCGGCGGCGCGCGGCGTCGGGCGGAGGCGAAGGGCGGTCGTGCGGCGTTCGGTCGGGCGAGCAGACGCACGCACAGAACCAGTCGGGGAAGAAGGAGAGAGGAAGAAGAAGAAGAAAAAAGAAAAAGAAAAGAAAGAAAGAGGAGAGAGAGAGCAGCAACAGAGGGTAGGTCTGCAGGGCATGGGCGGATGGGACGCAGGCCGGGGGAAACGTGCGCGCATAGGGGAGAGAGAGAGAGAGAGAAAGAGAAAAAAAATAATTCAATCAAATAATAATTGCAATCCGACGGCCCAATTTCAAAATCGAAAGCGATCTACCAGTCCAAAATAAACCTCGAATATAAAAAGGGACAAAGGCCAAATTAATTAAATCAAACTATAGCGAGGGATGTCTACTAGTCCAAATTCGTACCCGGTCGAAAATTCACTTTTCCACTATTCCTGACAATCTCGATGTTGGCCACGACAATATCGACACCGTCCAATTTATTTCGTCCCGAAACTCCCAAAAATCGACTGCCAAGTTCGAGGTCTAAATAACGGCCAAATTCGATCGAGTGCGATTCTAGCGAAATCTCTATTTTAAAAATAATAACCGAGAGTGATCAGTTCCCGGGCGAGATTTTACTATAAGCACACTGACAAATTACGCGTTTTATAAATCCCAAAAATGGACCGAAATTCGGGATGTCACAACTCTTCCCCCTTACAAAAATTTCGTCCTCGAAATTTACAATCCAAACCCGACTACTCAAACAATTGGGGGTACTGGTGTCGCATCGCCTCCTCGCTTACCCATGTGGTACCTTCCGTCCCGTGATGTTCCCAGATAACTTTGACCAACGGAATCGTCTTGTTTCTCAACACTTGTTCCTTTCTGTCCTCGATTCGCACTGACATTTCCACGTACAACACTCTGTCGTCCACGTCTATTACTTCATGATTTAGCACGTGAGTCGGATCCGGTTAATATTTCCTCAACATTGACACGTGGAAGACGTTATGAACTTGTGACAAATTCGGCGGCAAAGCTAGGCGATAGGCCAACGTTCCAATCCTTTCCAAAATCTCAAACGGGCCTATGTACCTTGGACTCAGCTTTCCTTTCTTGCCAAACCGAGACAGTCCTCTCATTGGCGAGGTCTTAAGAAATACATGGTCATTAACTTGAAACTCCAACGGTCTACGCCTTCGGTCCACGTAACTTTTCTGACGGCTATGAGTTGTTCTCAACCTTTCCCGGATAATTTTTTACTGTTTCCACCGATTGCTGAACCAACTCTGGACTCGTTATACTTCTTTCCCCCACTTCATCCCAACACAATGGTGTTCTGCACGCCCTGCCATAAAGTACCTCAAACGGTGCCATCCCGATACTCTGCTGAAAACTGTTGTTGTAGGCAAATTCCACCAAATGTAACTGTTCTTCCCACTTGCCCTGAAAATCTAACACACGCTCTCAGCATATCCTCTAAAGTCTGAATAGTCCTCTCAGACTGGCCGTCCGTCTGAGGATGATAGGCCGTACTGAATTGCAACTTAGTCCCCATGCCCAATTGCAGACTTTTTCAAAAATTCGCAGTAAACCGGGGATCACGGTCCGATGTGATTGATACCGGTACTCCATGAAGACGAACTATCTGACGCACATATAATTCTGCCAACCTTTCTAGATCGAAATCCTTTCGCACCGCCAAGAAGTGCGCTGACTTGGTCAATCTATCTACTATCACCCAAATAGAGTCGTGTCCCCTCTGGCTTCTTGGTAATCCCGTTACAAAATCCATTGTAATGTGCTCCCATTTCCACTTTGGGATTTCCAACGGCTACAACATCCCACCAGACTTACAATGATGTGCCTTCACTTGTTGGCACGTCAAGCACTTAGCCACATGCCTGGCCACATCCGCTTTCATTCCGTTCCACCAATAATGTTGTCGGAGATTTTGGTACATTTTTGTGTTGTCCGAGTGAATACAGTAGTGGCTCCTATGAGCTTCCGACAAAATCTCTTCCTTGAGTTCCAAATCATCGAGCACGCATAATCGTCCTCGAAACTTGAGAATTCCATCCTCGGACACTTGAAAGTCCGATTTCCTCTTAGTATCATCCATACTCAAAATTTTCTGAATCTCATGGTCCGTAAACTGCAACGCCTTGATCTTGGCTTGCACTTCCGGTTCAATCCTTAACGTCGCCATCAGACTAGAGAGGTGTCCTACCTCGAACTTAAATTCTGAATCCCGCGCTCCTTCCAGTAAAATCCACTCTTTAACCAACAAATGCGCGATGCTCGATTTCCGACTTAAGGCATCCGCCACCTGATTGGCCTTTCCGGGGTGATATAATATGTCACAATTATAGTCCTTCAGCAATTCTATCCAACGCCTCTACCTCATGTTCAGTTCCTTCTGCAAAAACAAGTACTTAAGGCTCTAATGGTCCGTGTAAATCTGGAACCTTTCTCCACATAAATAATGCCTCCAATTTTAAGCGCGAAAATAATTGCTACCAGTTCCAAGTCGTGGGTCGGGTAGTTCATCTCATGAGGCCTTAACTGTCTCGATACATAAGCAACCACTCGTCCATGCTGCATTAGCACGCATCCCAATCCTCTAAGCGAAGCATCACTATAAATCTCATACCCGCCCGGTCCTGAAGGAATCGTCAACACTGGCGCCGTCGTCGACCTCTGCTTTAGCTCCTGAAAACTTTCTTCGTACTTTTCGGTCCATTCAAACTTAGTCTCCTTCTTAAGCAACCTCGTCAGTGGAGTGGCTATCGCTGAGAATCGTTCCACAAATCTCCGGTAATACCCTGCCAGTCCTAAGAAACTCCGAACCTCAGTAACTGTCGTCAGTCTCGGCCAATCCATTACTGCCTCAATCTTTGCTGGATCCACGGAGATTCCTTCTCCGGAAATTATATGCCCTAGAAGTGCAACTCGATTCAGCCAAAATTCGCACTTGCTAAATTTAGCATACAGTGCGTGCTCTCTTAACGTTCGTAGAACTCTTTCCAAATGTACCTCATGTTCCTCGAAACTCTTTGAATACACTAAAATATCATCAATAAAGACAATGACAAACTGGTCTAAGAACTCCTTGAATACCCGGTTCATTAAATCCATGAAAGCCGCAGGGGCGTCAGTTAGTCCAAACGGCATAACCGTGAATTCATAATGTCCATACCTCGTCCTGAATGCAGTTTTTGGGATATCCTCCTTTTGGATCCTTAACTGATGATACCCTGTCCTTAGGTCGATCTTAGAAAATACCGAGGCTCCCTGCAATTGGTCGAATGGGTTGAATGGGTCGTCAATCCTTGGGAGGGGATACTTATTCTTGATTGTCACTTGATTCAACTGACGGTAATCGATACACAGCCTCAACGATCCATCCTTCTTCCTAACGAACCGGACTGGCGCTCCCCATGGAGACGCACTCGGTCGGATAAAACCTTTGTCTAGTAATTCTTGCATCTGAACCTTAAGTTCTTTCAACTCTGACAGCGACATCCTATAGGGCGGCTTCGAGATTGGCTCAGTCCCTAGGGTTAATTCAACCACAAACTCTACTTCCCTTCCAAGTGGCAATCCTAGCAAACTCCTAAGGAAAGACATCGGGAAGATTACACACCTCGTTTATGTCCTTTAGCCTTGGTTCCTCAACCGACTAGTTAGCCACCAAATCATTATCTTTCTATACCTCAAAGACCAAGCTCAATCCATCCAATTTCAATCCAACAGTCTCCCAAAAACGAATCACATCGGTCCTTTACAAAATCTGAAATTTCAAAGCAACACTCATCCTTCCAAACCCGTCCAAGAATATCATCATAATCCATAAATCCTTAAACCGATTGCGCCTATTCACCATAAAATTAATTATAAGTCTTTCATGACCACTCAAGCGATAACTTCAAATTCATCTCCTTTTGCACCCAATGTCACCTCGTAATGCATACCGACTTTCACGGCGCATCCTTCGCTTCCTTCTCAGCCAAAACATATACTTTTTCTTAGGTCCTTAGCCGATTCTGATTAATCTTCAGGGTAGCTCTCGCTTAATGTCCTACCTGCGATCGCTGTGATTGCATCAGTGGTCTGATCTATCGGTTCAGCAATTTCTCACTCGGTGATCTTGCTGTCCACATCCACAACATGCTTCACTTATACCTTGGCAATGGCTATTTCTATGCCTTTTTCCACAAGACCTACATACGGCGTCGGAGTAGTAGTTCGGCTCTCCAAAGTTCTTCCTTACCGGAGGGACAAGTCTCATATTCTCTGTCCTAGACCTTTTTCCCAAGTTCTTATTGTCCCTAACCGGCGCGTACCGCGGTCCCGAAGCGGCAACCATTTCACTCGTATCCATTTCACCCAACGAGCCCTCTCACACAGCTCATTGTAATCCATTAAGACTCAAGAGTACTAACTGATTGCAAAGTTCCGATTTCAATCATCCCAAAACCTCTTTGTCCTATCCACATGGTCCTTGACCATCCTTGGTGCGTACTTAGATAGCCTTACAAACTTGACCTCGTACTGATCGACTGACATCCGATTTTTTTATTTTTATTTTTTTCGAAGCAGGAGAAACTCTGTCTTTTTCTGCTCTTGTGCACTCTCCGAAAATTACTTCCCATTAAAGCCCCCTACCAAAGTATCCCCCAATACTGCAAAGCCTTTTGCCAACTCTTATATATAAAGTGATGTAGCCTCGGGGTCACTTTTCCCATCGAACTGCGGAGGTTTCAATTTCGAAAATTGCTCAACTAGCTATTGCATCTGTCTGACTGCATTAACTTACTCTTAACCTTGGTTCCTATCATTCCCATTTAAAATTTCAACTTTTTCGAGTGCCCTCATAATTCCATCTACCCTGGGATCCTCTGCAACTCCAGCTTGTGGACCTATACGACCTCGATCTCGACCTCGACCTCAACTTCGACTACTTAAACTCACAAGGTCACACCACTCACTTACCTGCTATAATCCCATTCAGGAATTAGAGACCTAAACCAAGCTAAACCGGTCTAAGGTCCTAGGCAGGTATACCTAACAGCAGCCAAGCAACCAGCATGCGATCTTACACAATAGCACAACATCTCAACCAAGGAGGTTCGTGTACTTACCTCGGGTCCTGCCGCAACTGCACTTTACGGTCAGTTCGACAACCAATCAATCACTACACAAACAGTTAGGAGGTACACGTAGCATGCAAGGTCTCCCTACTGGCTACCCAAGGTCATCGCTCCTTATCACTCCAAGCTTCGACCAAATTGGATCGAGCTGACCTTGCTCTGATACCAAATCAAGCGGGGTTGTCACGCCCTGCACCCTCCGGCACGCAACATCCCTCTCAAAGGTCGATTCATGCGCGACATCCCAGGACGCGTCGCCGACCCAACCCAACGAACATAGCACAAAGCACATGCGGAAGCAAACTTAAACACCCGTACCAAACATTCACGAGACCAAGGGTAGTATAGCAACAGGGTTACAAAATATACACTTGCATTGATATGGCAAACATAAATAATATTCTTTTACAGCCCACGCTCAAAAGTCAAAAGCGGGTCAAAGGCCACCACCATCAAAAGGGGGTACATGGCTCGGCAGTCAGACACTATATTTAGCCGGGCTCCTCCCAGACGTATCGGTACGCCTACCATCCTCAAGGCTGGGGGGCTGAAAAAAATTGATTTTCAACAACAGTGAGAATAATCTCAGTGAGTAATTCCCTAAACCTAAACTAGGCTAACGTGCACCTCCTGACGAGTACTAATCAACACGCCAAGCAAATCATAATTGACTTAGGCCCTCGAGCCCAAATCCAATACTCACCTTGCCCTGCAGGTTAGGCACTTACGATTCAAGAATAAAACATAGGACCCAGTCGCAGCACATGTACACATCATTTGGTCACAACGCATGTCATGCTTATGCTCGTGCTCATACGCGTGCTCACGCCTCATCAATGTATTTTGGCACGCTTGCACTCTAGCACACTGGCCATTTACCAATTTCTCCTCCGACCCGCGTTAAACGCATCAGGTTCGACCCGCGTAAAACGCATCAGGCTCATGACACATAACCCGCGTAACACGCATCAGGTTGGTCATCTTCCGGTAAACCGGGCATCGTCCCGCATAACACGCCTCAGGACGGGTTCACTACCCCCCGTAACACGCATCAGGGTTTATTGTGATCACACCTTCACAAGCACCAATTTTTATCTGAACTCCGCGTAAGACGCATCAGGGCATTTTAAGTGATCACATGCTCATGTCATTCGTGCACACTCATATATGCACATGCCATGCCAATGTTTGAGATGCACACCCATGGCCATGAAATACACACTTGGGCACTCACAAATTTCACAATGAGCAATCAATTGCGCAACGCCACATATTCAATTTACCACGCAATAAGCTCAATCCACATTTCAATATGCCCAACCAATATACTAGCATGACCATTGTCGCGACCTCCCCGAAATGGCCCCGCCGCCTAAGGGGGTTTGGCTAATGGATTACTAAGTTAAACCTAGCTCGAGCTCTCCCAAGCACATACCAATTCGCGACTTATGTTTAAGTTGTTAACATGCAAATCGATTTCATCTAGGAGTCGCCACTAATCGATTTTTGGTGGGTCGATTAGACACCCAAGTGAAGCACGGGAGAAATGCTTTACTTCTACGAACCAGAGATTCAATGGGTACGGGGACTTGATTACACTAATTGACAAACTAGTGCCCTTTCGGTACCTGATCTTGTTCAATTCACCACCTAACATGTTCTCGCTAATCGGGAATCTCAAAATCCCCTTCCTAACCAAGGGAAGCAACGATTAATATCTAAACCTATACATGCATAATCAACTACAAGCGAGGTTAAATTAAATGTGCAATTCAAAGTGTGTGAACAGAGCAACGTGCGATCAAACATGACACTAATCATATAATAGGGCAAGAAAACCCAATTTCAAAACCCAAATAAAACTTATGATTTTTTTTAAAATTTTTAAATTTTTTTTTGGAAAAGATTTTTTTTTTGAAATTTTTTTTGAAATTTTTGGAATTTTCGGAAATTTTTTTGAATTTTTTTGAAAACTTTTTGAAAATTTTTTTCGGATTTTTTTTTGAAAAAATAAAAATAAATAAATAGATAAAATTCGAGCCTTTTTAAAAAAAATTTTAAAATTAATTTTTAAAATATTAAAATAATACAATATTAAATAAAAAAAAAAAAGGATCCGGGTCGGATCTCCACATCCGACCCGGACCGGGACTGACCCGGGCACGCCGGCCCGGGTCCGTAGACGGACCGGGCTCATTTGTTGAGCCCGGTTAACATTTTTTGAAATCAGTGTTTTTAAAGAAAGGCCCAGCCCGAAACATATTTTTTTAAAAAAAAACAAGGGCCCAAAGCCCGACAAGAAAACAAGTAAAAAAAAACAAATCGGCCCACTTCAGCCCAACCGCGAAACTGAAGCCCTACCCGGTTCGTGACCCGACTCGCCGACCCGGTTCGTGGCCGCCGAACCGACATGCGCAAACCCTAGCACCCAACCCGACTCGCCTGACCCGGTTCACGGCCGCCTCCGCACGCAAGGACTCCGGCCTCCCCGAGCTCCGGCCTCCACGACCGACGCTCCACCTTGATCCGCATCGCCGCCCCGCTGAGGGGCGGCGAGTGTCCTTCACCCAGGTCACCACCGCGGTGACCGGCGACTGCCTGGGATCGACCGACCGAGCCTCGGCGAGAGACTGGCAGGCTGCCCGGCCGAGAGACAGCCGGATCCCGACGGGGAATTGGCCGCCTCACCTCACCTCGCCGTCGTGCCCGGACCGCCGTCCTACCCGCGGGTCTTTGCCCGCGTTACTGCCGTCGCGACCAGCTCCCAGCCGGGACCATCCGGCGTTCCAGCCCCCCCAAAAGAAAACGCAACGAAACAGAGACAGAGAAGAATCGGCTCAGGCATAACAACGAACAGTTGGCGTGCGCTTATGAAAACGGGGGATTTCCGGCACAAACGAGACTCAAAATGGACCGGGATTCGCATACAATGACACAGAGGTGAGCAGGAACAAACTAGAGGCCTCATGGGCCGGAGCTCGCGTGAGCCGGACGGCCATGAGCTCCGGCCAGTGAGCCCCGTCGAACAGAGCACCAGAAACAGGGAAGGGGGCGTGGCCGTTGCGGCGTTCCCTATCCGGCTTGGGGGCGACGAACGACGGCGAATGGATCGGACTACGTCCAATCACCTCGCACGCCCCCAAACCGAAATCCTCGGGAAATCATCCCGAATCAGACCAAAATAGAAATGAAATCCGGCGAGCTTAGACCGGGACCTACCATGACAGACGTCGGAGCTTCGCCGGCCGCGGTCGTCGACGGGAGCCCGCGCGGCCTCGGGTCTCACTCGCCGCGGCGCTCTCGGCTTCACTCTCTCTCTCTCCCGGATCTCTGTCGCTCGGTCTCTCTCTCTTGGTGGGTCTTTCTGTCTCTCCGTCTCTCGGTCTCTCTCTCTGATCTCCCCCGAACCCAGATCTCTCGGAACTCAGCTTTAAGGGCCACGGCAAGCGCGCATGGCTTCCTGCCACCGCCAGCTGTCGTGGCCAGTCCGATCCCAACCCCCGAATCACATTGCACTCCCCTACGCCTCTGGCCTCTGCTCTGAGTGCTGCCTTCCTCCTCTGCTTTTGCTTCTCCCCCTTTTCAGAAGCATTGAACGTGCTGGGGAAAAGAAAGTGGGCCAGCCGGTCTCTCTTGTTTTTTGTTGTTTGTTTTTTTTTTGTTTTCTTTTTTTTTTCTTTTTAAATAATTAATTTTTTTGAAAATAAACAAGGAAAATATGTCTAATAGGCCATATTAATGCAAATGCACCTAATGTCTACATGCCATGCAATTTAAAGAAAATATTTTTGGTTTAGGGATTAAAAAATTAAACCCTAATTTTTATGCGATAAAACCCTAAATAATTTAGTAAAATTTAGGTGTCAACAGCTGCCCCTCTTTGAAAGGGGAGCTCGAAGGGGTTCCTTTCAAAGATAAGAGACACTTAAATTTTGCTCACAGAGGGCATGGGAAGATGCATGAGAGATGGTTTTTTTTTTTAGAAATAAACTCTGGGCTACGAAAGCTCGCCAGGGCGATGGGGTGTTCCGGGCTGCGAAAGCTCACCGGTTAAGAAAAAGACAGACTCTGGGCTGCGAAAGCTCGCCAGGTTGATGGGGTGCTTCGAGCTGCGAAAGCTCACCGGGCAAGGAAAGAGGAAGACTCTGGGCTGCGAAAGCTTGCCAGGTCGATGAGGTGCTCCGGGCTGCGAAAGCTCGCCGGGCAAGAAAAAAAGAGGACTCTGGGCTGCAAAAGCTCGCTAGGTCGATAAGGTGCTCCGAGCTACGAAAGCTCGCCGGGCAAGAAAAAAAGAGGACTCTGGGCTGCGAAAACTCGCCAGGTCGATAAGGTGCTCCGAGCTACGAAAGCTTGTCGGGCAAGGAAAGAGGAAGACTCCGGGCTGCGAAAGCTCGCCAGGTCGATAAGGTGCTTCGGGCTGCGAAAGCTCGCCGGGCAAGAAATAAAGGAAGACTCTGGGCTGCGAAAGCTCGCCAGGTCGATTGGATGCTCCGGGCTGCAAAAGCTCACCGTGCAAAGAAAAATGCTCTGTATTGACATTTTGGGACTAAAATCCTGTAAACATCGAAAATTCCACCTAGGGATTAAAACCCTATGAGCAGCTAAGATCCCGTCTAGGGACTAAAACTCTATGAAGGGCAATAGGAACAAGACCTTAAAGGAATGCCTAGGGACTAAAACCCTGAAAGTACGCCTAAGTACTAAAACCTTATGAACAGCAAATTGCACTCAAGATTTTGAGATACCTAGTGTTTTTCACTCAGGATTTTAAAGTGTTCAAGATTTCCACTTTGAAGATAGACTTGTGAACCTTTTGAAATCAGGGTTTCAGGAAAAAGACCCTGAACCTTTTAAAATCGGGGTTTCAGGAAAGACCCGGAACCTTTTAAAATTGGGGTTTAAGGATAGACCCGTAACCTTTTGAAATCAGGGTTTAAGGATAGACCCGGAACCTTTTGAAATCGGGGTTTAAGGAAAGACCCGGAACCTTTTGATATCGGGGTTTAAGAAAAGACCCGGAACCTTTTGAAATCTGGTTTAAGGATAGACCCGTAACCTTTTGAAATCAGGGTTTCAAGGAAAGACCCGGAACCTTTTGAAATCTAGGTTTAAGGATAGACCCGTAACCTTTTGAAATCGAGGTTTTAAGGAAAGACTCGGAACCTTTTAAAATCTAGATTTAAGGATAGACCCGTAACCTTTTGAAATTGGGATTTAAGGATAGACCCGGAACCTTTTGAAATCGGGGTTTAAGGAAAGACCCGAAACCTTTTGAAATCGGGGTTTAAGGAAAGACCCGGAACCTTTTGAAATCTGGGTTTAAGGATAGACTCGTAACCTTTTGAAATCAGGGTTTTAAGGAAAGACCCGGAACCTTTTGAAATCTGGGTTTAAGGATAGACCCGTAACCTTTTGAAATCGGGGTTTTAAGGAAAGATTCGGAACCTTTTGAAATCTGGGTTTAAGGATAGACCCGTAACCTTTTGAAATCGGGGTTTTAAGGAAAGACCCGAAACCTTTTGAAATCTGGGTTTAAGGATAGACCCGTAACCTTTTGAAATCAGGGTTTTAAGGAAAAATGCACAAACCTTCAGGAAGCACGATCTCCTATGGGGAAGACTTCTCATGTAAGAATGGTTTCGGGCTGTTAGAGCTCAACATATCTGTCAAATATTGAGGAAATTCCGAGGAGGCATCTGCACATCTAATAGGGCGTGTTATAACAAGTGCTCTGGTAGCGAATGCGTACCACGCAAGATAACATCACAAGAGGCCATATCAAAATGGTATCATCAATGAAAAAGCATTGATTGCACGAGCAATTTAGGATGGACTCAATTGTTCGGAAAGCATTCAACATCCTTCAATATTGCAAAATCGCCTTTATGCATGAAAGACGTCATTAATCATCAAATTCCCTTAGGAGAAAGTCTTTTATCAAAATGATGTTAACTCATGAAGAGAGCCCAGTAAGCATGCCAAACAAGAATTCCTTAGTCTGAAAGGACTTCTCACATACTTTCAAAAAGGTTGTTTGATCCCATCCATTGATGTGGGAAGTAAACATGATCTCTCTATATACCTCACACTACCAGTGTCGGAGGCTTCGAGAATCATTCGCAATAAATATACATTGACCGATCTAAGAGGTCTTTTAAAGGACCGCAATGTAGGTTTGGTCATGGTTTCAACAACAAATAAGCATTATCGGCTAAGGAATGAAATAATTTTCAATCAGTATCTCCATCAGGTGTACAAGTCAAGAAACCTTAAGATGAGATAAGACAACTTTGCCCCAACTTCTTCAAGCGATAACTTGTTTGGGAATCCAAATTTCTGCTTAGACGATCTCAATCCGAAGAGACTTTGGAGAAGGTTATAACATTGGTTTGGGTAAAGGCTCGAAAGGCTCAGAAATTTTCAAAAGGGGTTCAAAAGTTGGTGATCACCGTGGCATCATTACCGTATCAGTCAATCTTTTTGAAGGCACTTGACTTTTGAAGTCCAACCTGTCTCGAAAGCCCATTGACTAATCATTTTAATGTAAGAGCTTTGTTCTTTTCTCTAATGACTTTTGCATTTGCAATGATTTTTTCGTCGCAAGCATTTTGCTTCTGACATTCCCTTTTTTTTTCTTTTTTCTTCTCTTTTTTTTTCATGAGAATCTTTCCCTTGATGCAACCTTTTTTGGCTCTTTTTTTTTTAATAATGGGCATTGGCCTTGCTTTTACCAGGCACACTGCTTTTTCATGCCCCCTAGTTTTCACTTGACTTTTTCTCTTTTGACTATTTTGGGCTTCTAGGGCTTTCGAGATTTTTCCGCACGTTGTCCCACGAGCACCAGTTGCTTCGGTAAACCATGTTTCTTGCCCCAGTGTAGGGAGACAATCACCACTTGGATTTTAGAAATGAATGTTCAGGCTCAACTTGGCTGAACAAAGGGTATGAGTGTTTGGATAAAGAAAGAAATGCTCCTCTTTATCTTGGAATGTTTCAAGCCTCCATAAGGACTCACATGAAGTTATCACAAAAAGATTAATACAAGTAAGGGCAACGAAGTCTTTCTCATCTTTTCTTCTAAAGAACGTCAGCCAAAACCCCCAATCTTGTCCCATCGTGGGGCGGTTCTTGACAGGGGTATTTTGTAGAGATTCTTCACATGTAAAGGCTCAAAGGGGCTTGACTATGGTCACCTGTAGTGTGTAGGGTATATGAAAGAAATGCCTCTTTTCATTTTGGTTTGTATACTATTCGCGAATGAATCTCTTGTCCTTGAAAAACACAGGTTTTCTTTTCCGCTCAACTCTCAAAGTATTTACGGGACGTGTTTGGAAATGGCTTGCCTTTCCTCATCCTAAGTGTTTCTCACTTGGCATAATTAACATCTCCTCTCATTTTGTTGTGATCATTTGAGTAAATTAATCTCCATGGGGAATTTTGATTCAAAATGCATGATTCACCAAGCACAAAGACAATTTTTAATAAGGATGATATTCAAAATTTTTGTGAAGAGATTGCTTTTTCAGTCTCCACTTTAGTGCTTGTTTTTTTTTCTCAAAACCATCAAAGACTTTTTCTTTGTGATGAAAATTATCCATTTGATCTCCATTTGAATTTTGGGAGAAGGGTACTTACCTGCATCATGGCGACTTGGTAAACCTATAAAGAATGAAAAAGAATGTGTTAGTTAAGGACCCTTTAAGGATTGAAAAATTGGGAACGATACAACATTACCCCTCGTTTGCATTTGTCCCTCAAGTCTTTGATGCTTCCTATCAAAGGAAAAAATAATCATGTCAAACATTGTATTAAAATGGACAATTGGAAACGATACGATTTACCCTTCATTTGAATTTTCCTTCTTGGGTGTTTGGCAACTCCCTTCATTTGAATTCTTCACCTTGATTTTTCGGCATTATTTCGATATTTAAGGGCATTGTCCCTTGGATACCTTGCCCCATCTATTGCATGTTTCTTTGGTAGGAGGTGTCGCCTCCGTGGTCAATGTGTGCCTTTGTCTATAAGAGAGGAGACATGTTAGTTCAATCCCCAAATTGAATTGGACTAATTTAGGAACAATACACCCTTTTTGTGTTGAATCGAATGACTCATCTTTATCATGTATCATGGGTGAGAATTATTGCCCTTTAAGTGATCTGTCCTGTTTACCACCTTGCTGGTGAGAGGCCTTGTTCTATATATGTTGCCCCATCATGCTTGCTTGATGGGGGGAAAAGAAAGACTTTGCCCTTTGGTCAAATGCTTCACATCGAGTTAGATGGAGTTTGGCATCCGGTCCTTAATCCATCTCCATCGTCATTCCATCGTGCTTTGTTTGGGAATTTCTTGAAATATTGTGCCCCTCTAATCTCATCTCCGTTGTGACCACATTATCTCCCTAGTAAGCGCTCTCTTTTTTGTGGGGGTAAATTGGCATTGCAATGACTTATCATGTTTGCTTGCAGAACTCCGCTCATTTTTCATTATTCTTGCATATAGAAAGGAGAGTATCACATTTATCATGACTCCAATTATCATGAGGGACAAATTATGACGTGAACTAAAACGAGGAACGAGATACGCCCTTTTATAGTTGGGCGATCGTCTGTCGTTTCTGTTCTACTGGAGTGATACACCTTCTTGAAAGTCAGCTGCGCCGTTAGAGTCCTTCAATTGTCATCTCACTCTTCGGTATTACCCACTTTGCAATTATCTGTTTTGATAAAAATAGATGAACGAGTCAGTTGTTGCACAAAGAGTTCTTATTGGAACGATTTCAAAGTTACCATCGCACGATGTCCTTTTGCAAATCAACCTGCAAAATTGGCCAGGTGAAGAGATAAAATTTTATGCGAGTCGTTCTTGAAACTCAATTTCAAAACATTTTGAAGGTAAGGCATAAAAACCTAACTCGATGACTCAATTGGAAATACAGCAATTACTTTCAAAGGATAATGGTCTAAATTAGAACCTCATTACTCAAAGACGTGAGTTGCGTGATTTACAAAAATATTGATTGGTTTCACAATTAAAACCCAAATCAGAAAACAATGGTTCCTAAGGATAAAGTTTGAAAAACTCTTGAATAGAGGAGTGCAAACAAACAATCCCCATTCTAACTTTAAAGTACACTTCCATGCATGATTAAGCAAGAGAATTCCAAGGGATAACTATTACGCATAACCTGCGAAAGGAAGACAACGTTAGTATGTGAATGAAAAAGTGGTCTTTTACTGATGCCGCCTCTTATGACGAAAGCGAGGTAATAATACATGCCCGCACGGTTCCTATTTGTGGGCATTTAGTATTTCACCAAGATTTCATCGTAAGTGGAGACATCATTAAAAGATCAAATCGCGGCTATCAATCGAGCGCCCTTTTTATTCCAAAAGTTTCATCGCAAAATGCGGCATCAATTTTGAAAGACTGATTTGTGATTTTACTTTTGCAAAAATGAGGTGATTCCTATTTTTAAAAAATTAATACACAAAAAGTGATTTGAATTTTGATTCCGAAATGTGAACAAAAAAGAATTTTATTGAAAATGTGATTTCAATTTTATGCCCCAAGATGCAATCTTGACTTGAAAGAATTTCCGCGCAAAAAATGTGATTTTAAGCCTATAACTGAAAGTTTAGACAAAACCATTTATTTTGGTAGGGCTAAATCAAAGGTGTTTGAGGTTTATACTCAAGGTTCACTGTCAAGAGTGATTGCCTAAAATTTTCAATTATAAGCTTAGGTCACATAGGGCATTCGATTGATTTCCACGAATTTCAAAAATGAAAGCTCCAACCAAAAGTGAACAAGTAAAGAGAGAAACCATACCTACCGTGGATGACAGTGGATGACAAACTTTTAATCACACAAACATGCAAATGTAACGTGTGGCTGGTTCCTACTCTAGACAGCTTAACAAAGTGAAACTAAGAGGGTGATCTGACCGTCGCAGTCTCGCGTTGGTGTCAGGCCCTCTTAACTTCGGCTCAGT
The DNA here is from genome assembly GCA_031216235.1 of Syzygium jambos. Classification (NCBI taxonomy): domain Eukaryota; kingdom Viridiplantae; phylum Streptophyta; class Magnoliopsida; order Myrtales; family Myrtaceae; genus Syzygium; species Syzygium jambos. The sequence continues at coordinate 21,079,410 of CM062221.1, read as the reverse complement.
CGAAAGAGATATCCTATGGTCACGCGGTTTCGCGGACAAGGATAAACACTCACGACACCAAGAAAGAATTTTTCGGAGAGAAGAAAGGCAACCTCTACATCGCAGTCTCGCGTTCGAGGTTGTATCTTTCTTAACACCATCCTAAAGCGTCCTATTACGGCCCAGGTCCGGCAGCATGGTTGTGTGTGCAACAGTATAGTGCCAAACATCTAAAGCATGCACAACAGTTTATAAGCAAACACTGCTTCAAGCATCTGAGAAAATAAACATTCATTTCCCAAATCCCAAACCTGCAAAATAAGGGATCGATGGCAAGAACATTCACGTTAGGGATGTATATGAACAAGAAAAATGGCCTAAGTCCATAAAATATCCCCAGCGGAGTCGTCAAGCTGTCACGACCTCCCCGAAACGGCCCCGCCGCCTAAGGGGGTTTGGTTAATGGATTACTAAGTTAAACCTAGCTCGAGCTCTCCCAAGCACATACCAATTCGTGACTTATGTTTAAGTTGTTAACATGCAAATCGATTTCATCTAGGAGTCGCCACTAATCGATTTTTGGTGGGTCGATTAGACACCCAAGTGAAGCACGGGAGAAATGCTTCACTTCTACGAACCAGAGATTCAATAGGTACGGGGACTTGATTACACTAATTGACAAACTAGTGTCCTTTCGGTACCTGATCTTATTCAATTCACCACCTAACATGTTCTCGCTAATCGGGAGTCTCAAAATCCCCTTCCTAACCAAGGGAAGCAACGATTAATATCTAAACCTAGACATGCATAATCAACTACAAGCGAGGTTAAATTAAATATGCAATTCAAAGTGTGTGAACCGAGCAACGTGCGATCAAACATGACACTGATCATATAATAGGGCAAGAAAACCCAATTTCAAAACCCAAATAAAACTTCTGATTTTTTTAAAATTTTTAAATTTTTTTTGGGAAAAGATTTTTTTTTTGAAATTTTTTGGAATTTTCTGAAATTTTTTTGAATTTTTTGCTGAAAACTTTTTGAAATTTTTTTTCGGATTTTTTTTTGAAAAAATAAAAATAAATAAATAGATAAAATTCGAGCTTTTTAAAAAAAATTAAAATTAATTTTTAAAATATTAAAATAATACAATATTAAATAGAAAAACGGATCCGGGTCGGATCTCCACATCCGACCCGGACCGAGACTGACCCGAGCACGCCGGCCCTTGTCCGTAGACCGACCGGGTTCATTTGTTGAGCCCGGTTAACATTTTTTGAAATCAATGTTTTTAAAGAAAGGCCCAGCCCGAAACATATTTTTTTTAAAAAAAACAAGGGCCCAAAGCCCGACAAGAAAACAAGTAAAAAAAAACAAACCGGCCCACTTCAGCCCAACCGCGAAACTGAAGCCCTACCCGGTTCGTGACCCAACTCACCGACCCTGTTCGTGGCCGCCGACCCGACACGCGCAAACCCTAGCACCCTACCCGACTCGCCTGACCCGGTTCACAGCCGCCTCCACACGCACGGACTCCGGCCTCCCCAAGCTCCGGCTGACGCTCCACCTTGATCCGCATCGCCGCCCCGCCGAGGGGCGGCGAGCGTCCTTCACCCAGGTCACCGCCGCGGTGACCGGCGATCACCTGGGATCGACCGGTCGAGCCTCGGCGAGAGACTGGCAGGCTGCCCGGCCGAGAGACAGCCGGATCCCGACGGGGAATTGGCCTCCTCACCTCACCTCGCGATCGCGCCCGGACCGCCGTCCTACCCGCAGGTCTCTGCCCGCGTTACTGCCGCCGCGACTAGCTCCCAACCGAGACCATCCGGCGTTCCAGCCCCCCCAAAAGAAAACGCAACGAAACAGAGACAGAGAAGAATCGGTTCAGGCATAACAATGAACAGTTGGCGTGCGCTTATGAAAACGGGGGATTTCCGGCACAAACGAGACTCAAAATAGACCGGGATTCGCATACAATGACACAGAGGTGAGCAGGAACAAACCAGAGGCCTCACGGGCCGGAGCTCGCGCGAGCTGGAAGGCCATGAGCTCCGGCCAGTGAGCCCCGTCGAACAGAGCACCAGAAACAGGGAAGGGGGCGTGGCCGTTGCGGCGTTCCCTATCCGGTTTGGGGGCGACGAACGACGGCGAATGGATCGGACTACGTCCAATCGCCTCGCACGCCCCCAAATCGAAATCCTCGGGAAATCATCCCGAGTCAGACCAAAATAGAAACGAAATCCGGCGAGCTTAGACCGGGACCTACAGTGACAGACGTTGGAGCTTCGCCGACCGCGGTCGTTGACGGGAGCCCGCGCGGCCTCGGGTCTCACTCGTCGGCGCTCTCGGCTTCACTCTCTCTATCTCCTGGATCTCTATCGCTCGGTCTCTCTCTTGGTGGGTCTTTCTGTCTCTCCGTCTCTCGGTCTCTCTCTCTGATCTCCCCCGAACCCAGATCTCTCGGAACTCGGCTTTAAGGGCCACGGCAAGCGCGCATGGCTTCCTGCCACCGCCAGCTGCTGTGGCCAGTCCGATCCCAACCCCCGAATCACATTGCACTCCCCTGCGCCTCTGGCCTCTGCTCTGAGTTCTGCCTTCCTCGTCTGCTTTTGCTTCTCCCCCTTTTCAGAAGCATTGAACGCGCTGGGGAAAAGGAAGTGGGCCAGCCGGTCTCTCTTGTTTTTTGTTGTTTGTTTTTTGTTGTTTTCTTTTTGTTTTCTTTTTAAATAATTAATTTTTTTAAAATAAACAAGGAAAATATGTTCTAATAGGCCATATTAATGCAAATGCACCTAATGTCTACATGCCATGCAATTTAAAGAAAATATTTTTGGTTTAGGGATTAAAAAATTAAACCCTAATTTTTATGCGATAAAACCCTAAATAATTTAGTAAAATTTAGGTGTCAACAACCATGAAAGCAATTCAAGGCACTCTTGCACGGCACATAAATCACACATATAATTCGCACAATTTGATCAACATGAATTCACGCACCAGAGGCCCGCCAAGCTCCTCTGTTTTTAGCCATACTAAACATGTCACGACATTACCGAATCACTTCCGATCGAGGACAATTTAATCTCTAACTCAATCTTTCCAACAATTCCGCCAATTACACCACTAAACCTCAAATCAATCGCGCCTCGCCCAACACGAGTCGGGCCATGGACAGCCACTAGTCCACTAATTCTAGGCCATCAATTATCCTCAAAATATTTCATTAGACTCTCCAAAATATCATCCAAATCCGCCACCACGAGGACCAAATTAGGCGCGCTCTATAATCCCCAATTGAACCCGAATTAACTCGAACTCGGGCCGATTCAATCCAAATCTGTCCGGCCCATATATCGCGCCTCTCGAGCCACTAATTCTCCATTAGTTCATCATACTAATCCACCAAATCGACCACAATCACAACCCCTAATCATCTCCACAATTTAACCCCCAAATTACCCTAATTAACCCCTAAAACCCGTCTAGAAATGCAATTTATCCTAATTAGGGTTTAGGGTCAAACTCACCGGGTGTCATAAGCTTGAAACGGGGCCGAACACGCAACGAAAGGGGCTGGGCAGCGGCGGTCCCTCGCCGGAACAGTAACGGCGGCGGCGGCTCCGGCGAACGGCGCGAGCGGCAGCGACGGTCTAAGCTATTCCACGGCCTAGAGAGGGAGAGAGGGACACGGTCAGAGAGAGAGAGAGAGAAATGGGATGGTTGGGCGAGGCGACGGATCCACGTCGGAACAGTGACGGCGGCGGCGGAGCTCCTCCGGTTCAAGGCCTCTCACTGCCAAACAGAGAGAGAGAGAGAGAGAGAGAGAGAGAGAGAGAGAGAGAGAGAGAGAGAGAGAAAGGGAGGAAAGGGGGCTTGCCGGCTGCTTGGGGTGGGACACGGCGGCGACTGGCGGTGGTCGGAGCGGCGGGGACGACGGCGGCGACAGCCAGGCGCGGCTGGGCCACGTCTGGCGCGGAGGGCAGCAGCGATGGTCTTGCTGTCGCGCGCACGTGAGGGAGAGGAAGGGAACGGTCGAGGCAGCGGCTCGTGGTCGGCGCGACGGCGATCGGGCTTGCTGGCGGCGAGGCGATCGGCTGGGCAGCGCCGGCCAGAACAGGCGCGACGGCTCGAGCAGCAAGCCGGGCGCGAGAGAGGGAGGGAGAAACCGGTCGGTCGGGCGCGGCGCGGCGGTCGAGCTGACTGGCGACGGCGGCGGCGCGCAGCGTCGGGCGAAGGCGGAGGGCGGTCGTGCGGCGTTCGGTCGGGCGAGCAAACGCACGCACAGAACCAATCGGGGAAGAAGGAGAGAGGAAGAAGAAGAAGACAAAAGAAAAAGAAAAGAAAGAAAGAGGAGAGAGAGAGCAGCAGCAGAGGGTAGGTCTGCAGGGCATGGGCGAATGGGACGCAGGCCGGGGGAAACGTGCGCGCATAGGAGAGAGGAGAGAGAGAGAGAGAAAGAGAAAAAAAATAATTCAATCAAATAATAATTGCAATCCGACCGCCCAATTTCAAAATCGAAAGCGATCTACCAGTCCAAAATAAACCTCGAATATAAAAAGGGACAAAGGCCAAATTAATTAAATCAAACTATAGCGAGGGAGGTCTACTAGTCCAAATTCGTACCCGGTCGAAAATTCACTTTTCCACTATTCCTGACAATCTCGATGTTGGCCACGACAATATCGACACCGTCCAATTTATTTCGTCCCGAAACTCCCAAAAATCGACTGCCAAGTTCGAGGTCTAAATAACGGCCAAATTCGATCGAGTGCGATTCTAGCGAAATCTCTATTTTAAAAATAATAACCGAGAGTGATCAGTTCCCGGGCGAGATTTTACTATAAGCATACTGACAAATTACGCGTTTTACAAATCCCAAAAATGGACCGAAATTCGGGATGTCACATCTCTTCCCTCCACTGGCCATGGCAGAGGGAAGCCGGTGAGGGCGGCCCTCCCCTGCGTCAGGCGAGGGCTGCCCTCATCGGATCTGGCAAGGGCGACCCTTGCCGGCGTCAAGCAAGTGCAGCCCTCGCCCAACCCAATGCCGGTGAGGGCAGTCCTCGCCGGCTTCCCTCCGCCATGGCCGGCGGAGGGAAGAGAGAAGAAAGGAAAAAAAAAATAGAAAAAGGAAAAAGACGAAAATGCCCATGGGCCAAAATATTATGGGGTAAATGTGTCACAAGTGGCATAGTTTTGGGTTTTTCGTATCACAAAAAAAGTTCAGGGTAAATTTATCACAAGTGATATAATTTGAGATTTTTCGTGTCACCAAAAAAAGTTCATGGTAAATTTATCACAAGTAGCATAGTTTGTGATTTTTTTGTGGTATTTTCCCATTAAACAACACATAACCAAGTCTATTCACGAAATTTCCCTACAAATCATTTACACTCAACATGCATCTAAATACATGAGCGATCTTTTTGGTGCTAGTTGGCATACTTTAATATATATATATATATATATATATATATCATGAATATCTTTGTAGATTTTCCATCTTTATCGATTCGGTAGTTCAATGGGTGGTTCAACCGATTGACTCGCAAATCGTAACCTGAACTTTGACAGGTCCGCGTTTGGAAAAATTGTTGACTCGATTACAAAACCCGATTATGATACATGAATACAAATTGCTAGCTCTAATAGCGACGATGTTGTGATGATGTGGAGGTGTGAGTGGCACTAATGATTTGGTAGTTCCTTGATGCTGACATCATATTCCGGAGCATAGAGCAAGGCCAAATAGTGGCATGAAGCAAAAGAAGACTAGTAACACGTGACTAGGTGAAGTTCGTGGTTTCCAGTGTTCAACTCGGGGGACAATTACTTGTCTGATGAAGGAAAAAATTGGGATGAGTTGTCTCATCCCGGCACAAGGGGTTTTCGCTCCTTGGGGAGTTGAGCCGCAGTTGGCATCGACTCAACAACGTGATTCTGAGTTTAAAATCTTTCGTAATGGATCATGACAGAGACTGTCTAAGTGGGTGGTGGTGAGTTTCGATTGAAGGGTTATGTTAGCAAGAGATGAAAAAAACTAAAGGCCTTCTGTAAATCACCCGAATGCATTATACAAGCAATTGCAATCATTTATATAGAAACTAAACTAATATAGAGTAGATACATGATACCATGATTCTAGACATAATCTGACCATATACAACGCACACGCGATATTTGCATGTGTGAAAGATTTGGTAATTTGTGGATGATGTGCATTACGAATATATCTAACAAGTTGTAACATTGTTTCATAAATTATTGTTTTTAATCCGATATTACTATTAAATGGCCATAGTTCAAAGGACATAAAATAGATATTAGATGTTAATTTGAAGGGAGGTTTTTCGGCTAGTAAATTTGTCAAATATGTGAATGTCTCTTTACTTTAACTTTAGGCCTTTTCTCTTTTTTGACATTTTAGAGTTTGAAATCAGGTCTTGATTTAACATCAAACATCTCAAATTTTTAAAACTAGGATATGGAAATTCAAAGATGGCATTTTAATTTGGTTTGTAGAAGAAAAATTGATTGCAAATATCTTGGGTTGTTGAACGTGGTCTTCATCTTCTGCGGTATTGCTAGGTACTTGGATTTGATGGTTGAATGTTGGAACAAAGAAGAGTCAGACAAATAATGGCACGCGGTAACAAAGTTGTTCAGGAAATTCTTGTCCATTTGACCCATTTGAAAGATACGCCTTAAAGCATAAGGCGGTTTACGAGTAGATGTTAATTCTGGAAATGGCAGTTAGATAACAAATGATTGTTGTCAATCAAATGTGTGACTATTGTTGAGACCAAATGGAAAGTGAGTTTCCTCCTAAGAGGGTGGCCCGTGAGAATAATCTTGTCACCTCAATCTTGACTTTTGCAAAGTTCTCAACTTAAGATAAAATGGTTTTTTCACGGTTTGGTTCTTTAACTTAGACAAACGTTATTCAACTTCAAAACATTGCTGAACTTTATTTCATTTTTGGCTTTTTCCAGGTGCAAGGTGCGCCCGGCTCGGACATGAAATGAAATGAAATGATGGAGAAATTTAACTGTGAGGAGTAAAATTCTTGGAAATTAAAGTCTACAGAAAAAGTGAACTTTGAGGGGATGTAGATGCTACGAAACTAAATTAAACAAACTTAGAGTGAAATTACATCTTTTGGTCTCTGTTGCTTCCTCTTGCATGCCTCGACAGCTCTCTCTCTCTCTCTCTCTCTCTCTCTCTCTCTCTCTCTCTCTCTCTCTCTCTCTCTTCCTTACTTTCTTTTTACATGCTCCCCGACAATCTGCCTCCTCTGTTCTTCTTTTTCTCCCTTTTCTTTTGCCGAGCACTTCCCTTTTTTTCTCTTCTTTTTATTAAAGTTTTCTCTCTTTTGCCGACGATAACCCTCTCTCTGTATTTCTCTTTCTTGGCCGTGGAGAAAAGCTCCGTCCTTTTCATTTTCGAGCTCTCTTTGGCGATGATTATATGCTGAGAATCCTCTGCTTTTTCTATGCCCAGATTTTCTTGTTTTCTTTTGGCCGTGAATTCCAGTCCCTGAATGCCGAGATTGCTCCCTTTGTCAAGATGGAAATTGCACGCTCCTTTCCCTCTTTTATTCTCCTTGCCTTTTCTTCCAAGTGTAGCTGAACAAGAGCTTCCTTCCATCTTATGTGCTCAGATTCGGATTGGCTTGGAAAATGGGTGTTGGCTAATTGGAATTTCCCTCATTCCTTTCCCTTCATTAGGCCGAGTTTGATTAGCTTCGGGCCAAGCTCGCGCAGGCTCTGTTTTAGAACCTCAAGTGAGTTCAGGACTCATTTTGCCTGGTAAGCCATCTATTGAGCCAATCCCAAAGAAACCCATAGCTGGATCCATGCTTTGTTCGAGGCGAATGCTTTGTGTGCAAAATTTAAATGTCCCTAACATCTAAATGCAAAGAAATAGAGTAACAATTGCAAATGCAAGACTATGCAAGATCAATATTTTTGTTTAGGATCAAACTCATCGAATTCGATCCTAGTTTTCTCCTTAATGAATGGGAAGTCTTTGCATGAAAATTTAGATGTCAAGATTAAGATCAAAATTAGTAGCTAAAGCTTGGAGAAAAGTAAAGAGCAACCAATTGTTCTTAACAAGCAAAAGACGAGAAAGTGACATTACATGGATTCCATCCTTGCAATAACTAAAATGAAGATGCTATTGAACATTTTAAAATAGTTTAGGAACGTAATCAATTAAAAGATAAGGAATCACGGCATACATTAGACAAATTTAGGGATTTAATTGAATCAATTGTTCGATTAGATATGACATGGACGATGCATTTATACAAAAGCTCAAGGACCAGAGGTGTCGTTAAAAGATAAATCTCGAGACCAACTTTACTTGTTTTCATATAAAATGTGGAAAGTAAATTTCACTGCACTCGTTGAATCTATATGTACTAAAATTATTGGATGGTGAATAGTGAAATGATGATGTGGCATGATTGGGAATTTAGTTCAATTAAGTTAGTCAGCATTGTTAGGTAGTAAAGATTCATTTTTTTTGTATCAATTTTCTATAGTTATTGAATATTAAAAAGGCGACTTCTCACTCATTTCTTCGTTTTGTGAATTTCGAAAGCAAATCTAAATATTTAACCTTGAAAGTTCATTGTGAAAAAGTCAATTCTCACCACCATAATTCATTTATTTGAAAAGGACTATAATTTGGTATGCAAGACCAAATTCTTTTAGATATTATTATTTTACTACGACAATCGATGAAATGTTCATTTTGCTTGAGTTCTAACATTTGTCCCACTAATAGTACCACACAACCATTTCCTGATTTGTAGTGTTCACAGTTAGTGCATGCACACGTCTTAAAATTTATTCGTTGATTTCTCAAGTATTGCTAATGGCGTCGAGTCGACAAAGATATTCAAGACCAATTCCTTTTCGAGGTTTTTTCTCCTACATTTTTCGGAATAGTTAATTCATGTGAATTCATAGTAACAACACTAATATGATATATTAGAGATGTTTACGCAATAATAATATTTTTCATGTTTATTGTTATTGTTTCGAAGATGATCGAAAATCACATAAAATGCTAGTAGTAACTCTCGAGAGATGGTTGTCTTGACACATTGAAGAAAGCTTAGGGAAGTGAGTTGGGTTTGTTCTTCCGGAGGGATCCTTCCCGAGAGCTTTATTGCTTGAAACATCAAGAGCTTCCAATTCATTGATAACGGAGAAAAGCCCACGACAAAAACCCACTCAAAAGAAGAGGGAGAAAAGAAAAGACCGGTGAAGTCTGAAGTCTTCCTTAATCTAGCATTGCGAGACGGGGGACCCTTATTTATTGGGAAAATGTCGTATAGACTTATTATAAGTGACGCGACTAGAAAAAAATCAATCACAATACAATAATTATGCTAAAACTTGTGTTTAACAGTGGGACTCGGTATGAAATTCGTACAGTTCATATAATCTGGATGTCCGACGATATTACGTAAATTTTATATACATCAAACCCTTCGGTTTGTTTCTTTTAAATCTTCTCTGATATGGTTAAAATAAAGAAAAGCTCAAAAATCACATTCACTTTGTATCTCGATTTCTCTTTATATCCTCCATTTTCAAATCCGTAGATCTTCGATTTAACATTTATTATTAAATGATTGGGACATGGGAAATGCCAGGGATGGCAGCCCATTGTTTAATATGTACATATAGCGATGTGCTTTCGCGACCTGTCATAACGGTTACTAATCCAAATAGACCAAGAGCACCTACAAAGAGAATCGATTCCAGATCTCCCTCTTAAATTATTATTTATCGTGAAAATTCGGACATCAAGCACACTAGTAAAGGAGAATCTCCTTAGGAGATAGGTCAGGTGCAACTGATGAAATTGGTGACGTTGCGATTAATTATCGCTATTACTAGATTAACAGCGTTCCCACTGGCGACACCTGGCGCGTGGGTCACACGCTTCTCCCCCTCCACACGCGCTGGTCTCCAAGTTAGGCGGGAATCGGAACAGCTCGAACCCTAGAATTCAATTTCATCCCCAATTTCTACTGCAATCCTCGTCTCTCTCCGGAAATGGGCATCAAGGTAGTTTCGACCTCCTCCTTCTTCAATCCCATCATTTCCCATCATGATTGTTAATTGAATCGTCCGTTGATTTTGATAGGGGCTGACGAAGCTACTGGCGGACAATGCCCCCAAGGCGATGAAGGAGCAGACGCTAGAGAGCTACTTCGGCCGGAGTATCGCAGTCGATGCCAGCATGAGCATCTATCAGTTCCTTGTTAAGTGCTTTGCTTTTATGGATCGATGCCTGTGATTGACTGCGCGTTTCGGTGCCGGTGGGGATTTGGATTTTGAGTGGTTGGGGGTTTTTGGGTCTTTGATTGGTGGATCAGGTTGTGGTTGGGAGGAAGGGGACTCGGATGCTCACCAATGAGGCCGGTCAAGTCACCAGGTACTACTACTGGCATGGTAATATTTCGTGGAAATGAAAATCCGCTTTGCTCAAGTTTCTGTTTTGATGCTTCAGATGTTATTGCTTGGACTCGGTTTTATGTCTGTGATCTTTATGCTCGGGAAGTGTTGACTTGGAGCTGCTTTTTGATTTGTCTTCTCGTGTAGTCATCTGCAAGGCATGCTTTACCGGACGATTAGGCTGTTGGAAGCGGGGATACAGCCAGTGTAAAGTACTCTTCTTTACCTCCTTTGTTTTCGTTGGGATACAATGCTAAGAAGAGTGAAGCTCATCTTTCTCTGAATTATGCTTTACTGTTTGTTGCGATAGCTACGTATTTGACGGTCAACCTCCTGATTTGAAGAAGCAAGAGCTTGCAAAACGGTACTTTATTATCATGTAGCCTTCTCTTTTCTTGTTTCTTTGAATTATCTATGGATACGTTTAGTTACCTTAATTGAGGCTCTGAGCAGTTTTTTGAAGAGGGCAGATGCCTCTGAGGACTTGGCAGTAGCCATTGCGGTATAAACATCTCTCTCTCTCTCTCTCTCTCTCTCTCTCTCTCTCTCACGCACATTCATTTAAGCATGCAGAAACTCAGAGTACAAAAAGGCTTAGTGAGCTCTGTAATTATTGCCTGCAGTCTCAGAAGAAGGAAGACATAGAGAAATTCAGTAAAAGAACTGTGAAGGTTGGTCTTTGTTTTGATCACTTCCTTATAGCGCGATATTTTTGTCCTGTTCGATGTGAAGTTTGATTTTGTCTTTGTTTTCCAGAAAAACCTATCTACGTGGCTGACTGGATGTGTGTGGACTTGTGGTACATGGCTTTGATACCCTTGCAGGTGACACAACAGCACAATGAAGATTGCAAAAGACTACTAAGACTTATGGGTGTCCCACTAGTTGAGGTTACTATTCTGTCTGAAAAGTTTGTTCTTTTTTTTATTTCTAACAAAAAGTTCAGATATCAAATTCAGTTTTTGTATGTTAGGCTCCTTCAGAAGCAGAGGCACAATGTGCCACACTTTGCAAAGCTGGAAAGGCAAGTATCTTCCTGTTTGATCATCTTCTGATTTAGGACAGTTCATTGTTTTCCCATGATAACCAATCGTTTAACTCTATGTAAATTACTATCTTATTTCCATGATTTAATTTCATTGTTCACTGAACTTATGCTTGTTCACTTGTCTAATATCTTCTTCTGTGTAATCACATGTTTCCTTGAAAGAAGTTTTTATGGGATCCACTGAACTTATGCTTGTTCACTTGTCTAATGTCTTCTTCTACGTAGTCATTTACATTTGGTACGTTCTTTACTAAATCATCTTTGTCCAAGGAATTTTCGCTGACTTCGAATTCCTATCATTGCTTAATTGTTGTGTGGTAGCCAGAATTCATCTATCATGAATGGTGCTTTAGCTGTAATTTTTGTTTTTCAGGTTTATGCAGTTGCTTCTGAAGATATGGATTCCCTTACTTTTGGAGCTCCTAGATTTCTTCGCCATTTTATGGATCCCAGCTCAAGAAAAGTTCCAGTCATGGAATTTGAAATTTCTAGGGTACTTAGAAAAGTTTATTCATTGCAATTGCTTAAACAAAAATTTCTCACTTTCATGACTTTTAGATCTTGGAGGAGATGAATCTGGATATGGATCAATTCATTGACCTGTGCATTCTCTCTGGATGTGATTATTGTGAAAGCATTCGAGGTAGACGTGATATTATTGCAGTGCTCTGTTAATTGTTTTATGCTATGATATGTCATTCTGCCCTCTCATATGTTTTAGATTGATGATTTCAGTGGCTTTACTTTGGAAAGAATTTATCAGGTATTGGAGGGCTGACTGCTCTTAAGCTCATCCGTCAACATGGTTCCATATATAGAAAACATACTAGAGAACATAAACAAGCAAAGGTGCTTCTTATTTTCTTATCTTGTCCCCCGCCTTGTAAGCAAAATAAGGCAACAAATTTTCTCACTGTAATAGTCTTGGCTGCTGATTCGTTGACTTAAAAGAATTATCTCTCAACTCAGCTGGAGCGGAAATATTTGATCTCGAAACTGAAAGATCATTTGCCACCAATAGATTTCGGCTAGCAATCAGTGCATCAACCATGCTACTTCATGTGTTGATTTACTACAATACTTTTATCTATTCTGATGTCTGCTTTGTCTGTTTTTTCACTCTCACTTGAACAAAATTCGTTTCTCTATCCTTAAGACCCAGAGGCTCTTTGCATTACTTGGAAGTCTTTATTCAGTTCAGTTATCCTTCTTAAGGATCTGTTTGCTTGTTTTTTGAATAGGTATAAGATACCAGATCATTGGCCCTATGGCAAAGCTCGACTGCTTTCTAAGGAACCAATAGTTTCTATGGAAGAACAACCTGAGATAAAATGGACTGCTCCAAATGAGGAAGCGGGCCATTTTCATGTTGGGATTTACTTGCAACATTTCACTTTTGAATTCTTGACTCATTTCCTAACTGATTGTTCTTTCCCTTTCAAGGGCTTAATTTCCTTTCTAGTGAATGAGAATGGGTTCAACATTGACAAAGTGACAAAGGTATGGCTTCTATCTTCAGTAATGTGTTGGTCACTTGCCTACTCAAGGAAGTTGCTTTTTTTCCTCTGGAGGAGAGAGCATACATGTTTTCAATGTTGTTTTACCATGTGTAGCAGGCGATAGAGAAGATTAAGGCAGCTAAGGAGGAGTCATCACAAGGCCGGTAACTAAAGCGTGAATAAATGAAGTGACTTCCAAAATGCACTTTCTTTCTTCCGATGATTCCTCATTTATTTTCTACAGATTAGAATCCTTCTTTAAGCCAGCTAAGAATCTATCTATACCTGCTAAGAGGAAGGTATGTCATCTTGATATATTTGAGTACTGAGCACCCAGAATTTACCTTCTTTTAATGTATGTGAAGGTGTAATGTCGCACATTGCTCTAGCAAAGAGACGTCTTTAGATGCTACTTTTGATGAATGAATAGTACTCCCTTTAACTCACTTGGTAAGCCATTGATTGCCCTAGCGATGCACAAATTTTTAGATCTTTGTGATCACTTTTAAACTGTTGGTGGTAGTGTTGTGAATCAACGGTAGTGTGTTGCCATGCCCCTGCTGCTTATGCCCGATTAGTCTCATATAACTTTACGGATGTGCTAATGGTGTTGCATCATCCTATTCATGAAATCAATTAGATAAACAAAAGCACCAGCGTGCTTATACGAATCTGTTAAGAATTTTGGCCTGATTAACTACCGTAATTGCACTGGATGACAGGAAAGCAAATGCACTCTTCAATCCCCCAATCTGGCGTTCAAGCCTTAGACATTCTCTACACAAGTCTCTGTAAATCTCCAGCACAGGTTCCTTGGCAGCTTTAAAATGCCAACCATGGTCCTGGGTTTGAGGAACTTCAAACAGCCGTTGAGAGTTGTCTGCCTCCCGACATGGAGCTAAATGATGGTGGATGTAAGAACCCTATTTATTGAGCAAGTCCTGACTTGTAGATGCTGTTTTTGCCCATTGTTGGAAGCAAGTCAATGCTTTCCTTTCCTAAAAAACGGGTCATGTCTTATGGTACTGCAATTTTGGAAGAGAGTTGTATAAATTTTTATTAGATGGATGAATTGTGCTCTCTATGCTAGAACGAGTGGGGTACTTCTTGTCGGGCAGATTGCATTTTGGTGTTCATTTTACGATACGTATATGTCACTTATACAATGTGTATATTGTTGTCATCCACGCAACAAGAAACCCCTGAATATATTACCAAAGTAGCAACTAACAAGAATTCCAGGCTGGTGGTGGTAAGAAATAGTTTAGTTGGCACATAACAGATCATGGAACAACAAAACCATTGACATCTATGTCAGGTAGTTGTGAGTTTCCCAGTGGCGATTCTTCACAATTCTTGATTTCGATTTCTCTCTTAAATCTCCCCGCTTGGAATTGTGATATATGCGTCGTTATGTTTCTTGCCTTATCCAGGAGGTTTGCATGCAAATTACGAGTGGAAACTTGATGTCAGTTTGTAGTCTCATGTAGTCTTTGCTGGATACCATTATATCATGGATGGTTTCTGGGTGCTGACTGCTAACTTTCTTTCATGACTACTTGTTTATCTTGTTGGACTCCTATCATGTGTTTCATGTATAAGTTTCTCAGCGCTCATACGTTTGATGGGTTGACTTATAAGTCGGAAGATGGAGATACGAAACTACACTAGCTTGATATCGAATAGTTAGTAGATGACTTCGATTTGTTGCCACTTATGTTACTAACAAATCATATCAAAACTCCAATTACAAATTTAACTTGTTTATTGTCTCTTACATTGAGTCATATCCAAATTAACAAATTACATAACATAGTTTAGGAGGATTATTTCGAAACACCGTAAGAACATTATCATGTTAGGAATTGAAAATTGGAGGCTAGAAAGAGCCAGCAATCATAAAATAAATTTGCATGGAGAAGAAGGGGAGTTACCAAGAAACCGGAATTAGCTAATGCATGCAAAATTTAAATGGACGCTTATAATGTATATAAGTAAATTGTAATCCGATCTTTAATCAGATCATATATTTTACTTGTTTGTGTAGTATAAATCCTTTCATTTGTCGGGTCATTTACCTATGTGTATAGTACATTAAGGTAAATGAAAATTGAATCATTGATTTGGTCCACCTATATTTGTTGATATGCCACAGTGAAAATGGTTAACTCACACGGTAGGTGTAAGAGCCTAGTTACATTGTGCATATTTTGCAAATGATCAAGTTCTAACTGCTTTATCTTTAGGTCTCATGTAAATCAAAATCTATATGGAGTTTATTTGCATTGACCATCTCAGTTTCCGCTTGAATTGATCTCTCAAATCACATTGTATGTCATAATCTTACATTTTTAAGCAGAAGCTAAAGGTAACTGCCAAGAGGAGTAGCAGCCGATCCTCAAACAACCTAGCCTTTCTTCAATACAAACCCTGAACCCATGGGGTCCAACTACCAGAAGCCATTCCTGTTGCCATTTTCTTTGCTAAAGCTGCATCATTGACCAAGTAAGGTACTATATATTTTTGCATCTCTGCGAGAGAGATCTGGAGATGGTACCTAGAGACATTGATGAATTTGACTTTCCCAGCTTCATCCAAGGTCTTTAATCCAATCCAATCCTTGGTGTAAACCTCGGTCTGCAAGAAATGCATCGATTAGATACATTCCTATTTTTTTTTTTTCAATTTAATCCAATCCAAATGGTAAAAGGATGCAAATTGTAGCAGAGTAAGGGTAAAAGCATGTTATGACGAGCTTACACCACGGCGACAACACAATATCACAATATGTTCATTTGCCCATTCTGCTCTGTCCATTTTTCTCATGTAAATGCAATTTTCCTTTGATTATCAACTTGTCAATAGTTAATGCTCAATGATGAAATGAAAATCATAAATCACTACCAAAAGTAATTCCAGACCATGTCATGGACATACACTTCCTACACCCTAAGATTGTAGAGGAAGAGCTCGGTAAAGATAATGCTTTCACAATCCTCAGTATTACTTTCAACATGGTTAATCATTCATATCTAAGGCTTAGAAAATGTTTTAGCTTGTTCTCTGTTACATTTCTTGGTTGACTGCACAAAGTGCAATAAAAAAAGTTGATTCCAAGTCAATATCAATGTTACCAGAGATTTTATATATTCTAGACCCCTGGTTTCATATATTTTATGTGCGTGCAAGTCCTCGAGCAAATTCTTAATTATGAAATCGGTTTGAGGATAGGAAATAATCTCAAGAGAATGGAACCTTTCAAAATGCATGCTTTCTGAACCACCAGGAGATTCCACCCTCATCCGCCATAAATACTTTACCACTGCTTTTCAGCAACCATCAGCATCACCCAAAAATTACGATGATTCAATGCCATTGATAAAGACACTAATAACTGCATTTCAAGGTAATGCAGCAATTACCTCCTGGGTAGGCAAAATAGTATCAAAAGTTCCATCTAGATAGTGTCCGAACTAGGATGTTTCCTTTGGTATCAACACATTGCCTTGCTTAAACTAGAGGGAAATAAAAAGAGTTAGCATCACGAAGCTGCAACAGACAAGGATCCAAAATCAACAACATATACAAAACTAACCATAATAAGGACTGGGTTCTGCAAGTTAGCAAATCTGTCCTTGTAGGTTGAGTTTCTGTCATCCGCAAGATCATTGTTTACTCTTGGGAGAAACCTGCAGCCTTTTAGACGGTCAGCAAGGTCCTGCAGAAACGAAAGGCAATTCACGCATTGCTTAATTGAAAGAACATTCACTTTGTGACACAATAGCAAGTGAAATGAGATTTTGCATTGAGAAATAGCATCAAACATACGAAACTAAAAACAGGGAATCAATGAAAATATGCATTGCTCCTATGTTATACAAAGAGTATTGTCGGCCATGCCTATTTTTGAATGGTTATAAAAAATTTTGACAGGATAATATAGTAAGATGTACAAAATTAGAACCATCAAGAAGATATAAACAAAAATTCATCCTATCTAAATAGTTTCTCTATTAACACAAAATCATAGTCATGGTTGTATCTTCACATAACCAGCGGGTGCCAACTGCTCCTGTGATTGTATGAAGGTTTCCGAACAAAACAAGAAGATGCGGTTAGTGAAGTATGAAAGAAGAGAGAAAATTAGGTTGGCGCAATATTTCAACAGTGGACATGTAAAGAAGCTACATGTTGATGGTGTAGAAAAAGTAGCCTGGATAAGACTTTGAGCAACACTATCTTCAGGTATCGTTATGGTCAAAGGGTAATGTGAATCAGGAAATGACTAATAAGACCAAGCCAAACCTGGACATAGTCAGAGTAGACCCCCATTAGCTCAATCAAATAGTCCACAAAAACGCAGAAGATACCAAACTATAAAAGAAGGAAAAAAAAATCGAACTGCAGTGATATAAGCAAACTTCAACCCCCATGAGACCTCAACCAAGAGAACACTAGAGACTGGCATATCCTAATGCCAAATCAATCTAAAACCACGCCAGAAACGCATGTCATGTACAAAAATATTTGCAAATAAATATAGGAAAGACTTGAAAAAACGAATTTTTTTTTGCCCTTGTCATGTACAATTCTACCAGAGAAAATTTCTCTCAAATAGCCAAACAGATTCTCAAAGGCTTCTGTTCATGAGTCACTATAACCAATTTCGGCGGGCCTCGTCAAGTATATGTTCAAATGAAGTCAATCCTCAGCAGCTCTTTATTAACAGAAAAGAAGAAACATGAGAAACAATCCAAATGAGTCTTAGTTTGAAAGCATAACATTTTCTATGTAAACATAACCATAGCCTCTGCTTTGCCTATAGTAATATTACACATTCAAATGATCGCTAAAGTTCCACATTCTCTGCAAAACGTGTCCCGTCAAAGTAAATTTGAATTCTGAGGAGAATGTGCGTGCAATGCCTTTCTCACTTGGCACTTTTGATAACTCCTACTCCCCTGGAACAAAAAAAGAAATATTGTTAGCACCTTGCATTACCACATGCAAAGTCACGAAAACAACAAAAGAATCTTCAATTGACACCTCTATGGTAACCAATCAGGGATAAGTTGATCTCATGTGACGACGATAATGATGATCGTAGATAAAACAGTCGTCTAATTAATTCTCCTCAAAAAGAACAAAACTCGGAGAAGTTATTTGATAAGGATGCATCTTATACGTGATCCTTCTGCACCAAACAATCTCAAAGGCAGACATGGACTGTATACACTCCTATGGGTACATCTTCAAGTTTCAAGCCCTCAACAAGAATAATTTCTTGCCGCTTTACCGTAGTGTCAATTTCTTGAGCCTAGACTTCATATGAGAATGCAACGATGTGAAATCCGGGCAAAATCACCAATGCTAGTTTAGGTCTAAGATGGCAATTCATCAATGAAACATCGTCATTCTTAACCTTGATGGGGAAGTTTGTCATACGTCAAATCAATTTCTTACCCAGCTTTCGAGGAAGATAAGATGGGATGGAATCAAATAATCATATGAGGTAACAGACAGGTAATCAATTCATGCATCGAATAGCACAGATTGTGTCATGCAAGATTGCATCTCAATCTCAGACATGTAATAATCCACAAGTTGCAGAAGAATAAAGAAAATAGATGATCAAGTTGCACTATTTCTCAAGAGGTAGGTTTAGTGAAAATTGAACCTGCGTAGTGCTCAAAAAGCCTGATAGCAACATATGCTTGAATGTTTTTTACACAACCATGTCTTTAGAGATCAACGAATATCATGTGTTCATGTTAACAGTGATTACAGCACCATACTGCGACTCATGTGTTGTCAAGGAGAAAATCAAATAAGATGAAAGTATGCATTTGTTGCCATGCCTAAGAAAAAATAACATTCGCTTGAAGTGAAGCTGCAAGCAAAAATTGGTGGTAATAGAAAAGGTAGCTACCTAACAGAGAAATATATCCTAACATGGTTTCTGGGTAACGATAAGGAAACATCATGAAGTACACTATAAATCAGTGAGTCTTGGTAAAAGGTGAAGATAAGATGACAATGAAGCAAACCACCAAACACAAACAAACAAAAAAGAAAAGAAGAACAAAAAAAGAGCTTTCTCACTAAGATTGCATCAGAATAGTATAGAGGGACAAATCCTACCAAGTTTAATTTCTGTGTTCTCTACCAACCATTTTGCCCCATCTCTGATGAATCCCACATGGCTCGTGTCGAACTCTTTTTAGTACATAAGCCGTCTGAGAATGAAACAAAGCACAAATCAAATTTGGCCTTCTGATCATAGCACTCACTAATACCACAGTTTAGTGAAATACTCATATGAGTGCTCCAATAGCACATGCATGGGCAACAAGATTTCCAACAATTTGGAAATCCCACATTAGTTCAGCTGACCATGACCCACAAAAGGATGCTTAGGAACAGAAGTTTACCCGACAGTATGTAGGGTTCTGAACAACACCCGACTCACATCCTTGGGAATATGTAAAGAGTCCACTACTTCAGCTGCAGGAAGTAGTCTATGTCATTCTTACAGAATTGGTTGGACATATCAATATGTTTTAATCTCAAAGCTGTCCAATCAAATATTAGTAAGTGCCTAACTATATTCTTGAAAATAAAAAGGAAAAAACCAAGGGCTTGTTCTCACGCCAAGATGAGTATGCTACTTGGTCCATTGCAAAATTGACCATATTAGAATCCAGCTAGAAGAACTAGTGTATTGCCAGCAATGATCACTACTGGGACAACTAAATTGTGCAAGAATTTTACTTCTGGAGGGAATAAATACTCCCAATATTCTCAAATAGCTCATATTTCACCAGAAAACAAAATATATTTTATCCATAGACAATAAAACAATAAAAGTTGGTAAATATGACATGCCAAGGCCTAACACACAAACGACTAACTAAAATGGATACGGAAAATGCAGCCACTATTATGAAGCACCCAAGTTTCCAGCAAATTGGTCAAGCAATCAAACCTACTAATGATGATGATGATGATGATGATGACAACAACAATAATTTGGCAGTCAGCATGTAATTTTGAAAGCAAAGTTAGAACCTAGCATTATTATTGCAAATGAGTGAAATAGAGAAATCACACCACTGTTCTTACACAAAGGTCATCTTATGTACTCTATCTTCTGACATTTTTTTTTTGTATGTTGCTTTGGAACCTTATGCATAATTCTACATGCATAAAAAGAGGAATAGATTCAACGGATCGTACATGCCCAAAGTGAGGATATTGCTGTTCCACACTGCAAGATTCAACTCCCTATGGCCTTCGACGAGCGTGAACACAGACTTCTCTTGAAATGTGGGGTTTTTACTACCGTTTGCACACCAAATCAAATCAAATCAAAACTAAAATGTCCATTCGCACAGTTTTCCCATTTAGCTCAACACCAAAAAGTTCACCCATCAAACCACCGTAACGAAACTTCATATCCAGATTCGAACAGGGAAAGAGGCAATTGCGCAAGCATTTGGTGTGCAATTTTAGAATTACCAGTTGCAAGTTATGGCGCGAAACTAGGTGTTGCCATATTCCAACCAGCACCGATGGGGCTCCTAGAGGCGATGATGGCGGAGGCGGAAGGAGGGGTGGAGGCCGCGGCGACCCGAAGAAGAATGCAGCGGATCTAGGAATCGGAGCCGCCAATGGGAATTCTGTGTATGACGGCGGACGCGGCGGCAGCGTTTAGGCCTTGCACTCTTTTTAGATTACGACAATTTATTACCTCGAGCTTCCGTAGCTCTTTCAATTTCGATAGGTCTGACATCCTCTCCATGGAAGGGCAACGGGTGATTGATAGGGAGCCAAGGGATCCCAATTCTTCAAGGCCACGAATCTCGACTAATGAAAGGCAACGTGTCAGACTTACCTCGTATAGATTCTTCATGCGCGACAGATCAAGTACTTCTGGAAGGAACTCACAATTAACCATCTCTAATAATCTCAATCTTTTCATTTCCGGCTGCGACGGTGAGTCTAGTTTTCTAAGCTTACAGCGCTCCACATGGAGTACCTCCGACTCCGCATCAAATATACTTGAGAGTTTTAGCGAACATTGATAGAATGCCAAGAATGACAAGTTTTGCAAATTGGAAAAATCCGGTGATTGTGTGGTGGCCAGATCTCGAAGTCGTAACTCTCTTAAACTAGATGGAAGCCGGGGGAGGAATCGCATGTATTTGCAGGACAATTCTAGTGTTTTAAGCTGAGATAGGGTACCGATGCTACTGGGAAGAGTGGTGACAAGTGTTCTCCAGGGGAAAAACAGGCTATAAAAAGGGATCCATACCAGCCAAGTCAAACTTGGGGGAAGCTCCGGCAATTGTTTCAGCTCGGGACATTTTTCTAGCTTAAGTATTTGGAGATTAGAGAGGTGACTCACCGTGGTGGGTAATCTAGATATACGTGTGTTTGACAAATTTAGGATCCTCAAACGGGACAGTCTCCCAATTTCTTCGGGTATTTTGCCGATCAAGTTGTAACATCCTAGAGCATCCAACTCTTCGAGCTTCTCCACCAGCCCAATTGCACTTGGCAATTTTGTTATCCCTCTTGTGCTTCTCATCCTTAGTACCTTCAATTGCTTTAGATTGCCGATTGAATCGGGTAGGTGACCAATACTTGTTGATGACAAATCCAACTCGACTAATGATTGTAATTTCCCAACCGAATCTGGAAGTTCCTTTATGTCCGTACACCCAGATAAATTCAACCTTGTAAGTTTCACCAACCCTCCAATCAAGTATGGCAATTTGTTGATCCGCCTATGTGATACATTGAGGGTCAACAGTGATTGTAAATTACCAAACGTCTCCGGAAGTTCATGTAGCGTATGAGGCATGACAATCTCTATCAAAGCTTGTAAACTTCCTATTTCTTTAGGCAACTCTCGAAGAGACTGACATCCCCCCAAGTTCAAAGAAGTTAGGAGCTTCAATTTACCAATGGATGGGTCAATTTCAATTAACTTGGAACAGCCTTCAAAAACCAATCTCTCCAAGGATACCCACGTAGATAAATCAGGTGTTCTCTTTAAGGATTGGCAGTGGCTGAGATTTAGTACTTTTAGTTTTCTAGCCTCCTGCAAAACAATTGGATCAGTATATATTGAGAAACGACTTGTAGGGAAAAAAATGGCAGGAAACGATATGCGTATGAAAGGAGTGGGACTCAAATCATACTTTGATTTGGTTCCAGGCAATCCATTCCTCAGAAATATGGCTCCGTGAAAGGTCAAGAACGACTAAATTAGCCAGATGAAAGTTTGTTGCCTCAAACTGGGGAGGGCAACTTTGCCAAGAAATCCATCTTAAACTGAAGAGAAGATTATTGAAGTCTCCAACAAATAACACCCTATCCCCCCGAAAGAACCTCAGGTTCCGCAGATTAGCAAATTCATCGTTCTTTAGAATAACGTCTTCATTTCCATGATATCCTACAGACAGTGCTTCTATTTTCCGACTTCCCTGACAATGGAAACACCAAGAAGTCCACATGTGAAGGTCAAAAGCAAACAATTTTAAGCACTAATAGCGATTAATTTTTCCTTTTGCAAGAATAGTATGTAACAATTCATAGGAAAATAAATTGCTATTCCCTTATTGTACCTCTTTCAGCTGCAGAATGCTCAAGGCTTCCTTATGATTCCACACTCTGCTACGCTCGCAAGGATCGTTGAAATTCTCTTGACGGACAATCTCCCTTCCCAGGTCCCGCACTTGATCATGCATCCAGAAAGTATTGTTGTCTTTGATTTTTATCAAGGACATGAGAGAGAGGACTTCAAGGGAATCGTGTGGGTGATATCCACATTCATCCCACATGTACAGAGGGTATGTTTTGTCCCAACCAACAAAAAAACAAGCTATATCTAGAAATACTAGCTTTTGTGCATGATCTAACCTTTCATAAGATACCATCAATTTTTTTTGGACTCCCATGGGAGGAGCTTCTTCTAGCTTCTTCAATGTGTCTACCCATATTTTTTCGGATTTACCGCTAAGGGATGAACCTGTAATCTCAAGAGCCAATGGAAGCTTTCCCAAAGTAGAGACAATTGCTTTTGAAAGGGAGACATAATGGTATGGTGGAGAGTCTCTTCTAAAAGCATGCCTACTAAAAAGCTTAAGAGCATGATCAAATTCCATTGCATGTGCTTCGTAAGTCCAAACATTTGCAAACTTTTTTACAGGGCCTTCATCTGTTGCTTCTCCCTCAATCATTAGGACACTTTGGTCCCTAGTAGTTATGATAATTCTACTACCGGAACCAAACCAATTGCCCTTTTCTGCTAATATTTTGAGTTGCTCTTTCTCATCCACGTCGTCAAGAACAATGAGAACTTTTTTATTGCAAAGTACTCTCTTAATCATGTCGATCCCATCATCCACATCGTGAATTTGGTCGAGGTTAGAATGAGAATTGAGGAACTTGGATAGTAACTGTTTTTGCAAATGTACCAGACCATGACGTCGTGATGACTCTCCGATGTCGGAAAGGAAATTGCAGCCTTGGAAGTGAGAAGACAGTTGGTTGAAGATGATCTTGGCAAGTGTTGTTTTGCCAATCCCTCCCATTCCGTGGATTCCGAGGAATTGTATGCTATCGGATTCCACATGCAACATTTTGATTATAGTTTCTACACGATCATCAACTCCGACTAGATGTTCAGTCACTTTTTTTTTAAATCCGATGTTCAGCTTAGTCAACACAGCTTGCTTAACAGATTGTATCAAATCTACTTGGCTGCCACGACATAACAACCATGTTAGGGATAAATTTTATGCTGTAAAACTATTCCTAAGTGACTCAATTGCCCCCGCAATTTGCAGAAAGTACGCAAAATAATCTAGACGCCAAAACAATATATATTTTTCCCAATCTATCTCCGTTCCCCCAAATTTCAGTCACCACACCATCGGCCCCTGCCACTGCCACTGCCACGCCGCCGTTGACATCGCTCGCCTCCCTGGGCCATCACCGTCGCCTTCTAGTGCCATTGCCCATCACGCCCCATCGACCCGCCCATCTCGACCTTGCCTCAATCCTCCACATCTCATGGGTCATGGCCTTGCGACTACCAGGGATGATGTCATCGGCCTTGGGCGACACCAGATTTCGGGTCGCCCAAGGTCGGCAACGCTGGATATGGGCTCGGTGGCATTAGACCCGACGTCCAAAACCCGGATCCGACTCGCCTCAGTGAGTGAGAGAGCGAAAAGGTGGGGGCCGGATGGCTCAGAGGAGGCTTCTTGCAGCTTGGTGTCGGGCTGGCGATAAAGAAGTGGCAGCGACTAACGGACAAGCTTCTGCGGTGGCTGGCCAGCAGCTTGGTGGAGCTGCTCGGAGAACTATTACTGATCGTGGCTACTGTGTCGGGGACTAAGAGTAAGAGGAGAGACAGAATCTGAATAAATGGCGTGCGCTACCACTGCAATAGTGCAATTGACCAGAGCTATTGCAGTGATACCGCCACTGCCGGTAACAATTCCTTTCTCGCCGCCATAGCGGCCGGTAGCAGTAGCGGCAGCGGTCGCCACTGCTATTTGAACTAAATAGAATCGACCAGATTAATAGACTATAATTTCACCAACAATACCACAATTATACTGAATAGGGAGGAAAACGAAATCTACATATGACAGTTGAAAAGTTTTAAGACATTTACCCTTGATCTTTTTGCCAGTTCCATCCCTTTATCTTGCCCACCTCAATGAGAGCCTTTTCCCATGACTCTGCTTCAGTGCACCACGTCTTCTGGCGCTTTGAAAGAGTTTGTCTGTACAGGTTTGTTTTTAGCTTGACATCGGCAGGTTCCACATCCAAGAAAATCGGCAGAATCTCTTTCTTCCCATTTGATTTCGAGGTGCACTCGACCATGCATGCGAGCTCTCGGAGGCACCAGTCACTCGAAGCATAATTCTCTGAGAATATGGGAATGTAAATCTTGGAGTTCTCAATTGCTTGTAGAAGTTCACCACCAATTTCCTTACCGACATGGAGGGATTCATTGTCCCTAAAGACGATGATCCCGGCCTCAACCATGCCATGGTAAAGATGATCGGTGAATTCATAACGGGTGTCCGCTCCTCGAAAACTCAGAAAAACCTCATACGAAGATTTGGATGATGCCCGTGAATGCGTCCCTTTCTCCATTGTAGGATCTCTAAACACCAAAGATATCAAATCTTTTCTATCTCTCAGGAAAGTTTGCCTTGGGTGTGCTGGGATCTGAGCGAGGGCTGTCAATATAATAAGCTCTCTCGGTCTATGGCGTCATGGGGTAGGAGAAAACTTTCCAAGAGTCATCCGAGAAGTTGCCGAGAAGTTTCCTAAAAGTTTCCGTGGATCAATCAATGGGTTGTCATCCCAGAAGTTTCCCGGTCCCATTCGTTTAATAACAAATTTAAAATTAAAATTATCATATGCGTGTCTAATATTAACATCACTTTATGAAATGCCAGTGTTACCAATAAAAACAGCTAAATAGTATAAGAGACTGAAAACAATCATTCACATTATTACTTAGTTATAAAATAACGTGACAAACTTTGAATGCTTGAGTATGCCTTACCTTTTCAAATAATACTTTATAGTATATAGAGCTAGATTCCAAACAAATATGATGATCTTTTGTATGGATCTAAATCCCAAACAAATATGGAAAGATATATGATATTGCAAATTTAAACATAATCATATAAAAGACACCGACAGTGTTCCGGATATATGGAGATTCAACAAATCGAGGAACGTATCAACCAAGATTACACAAAATCAACTCAAATATATCTAGTATCCCATTCAAAATAAAACCAACTTGAGTTTAGAAATTAAGCTGTGAAACAGCCTAGATAATCAGATTTAGTAACGGAGTGAATGTAGAGTGCTATGAACAATATGTTTTTGATTTGCAAAATGGGTTGATTGCAAAATTCTCAATACAAACTATTTTATTAATTAAGACCTAACCATGAGTAGCTTAATATATTTTATTCCAAATTTTAAAATTGTAACTCTTTTATCTTAAATTTTAAATTAAAATTTCAAAAGAATATAACGAGAGGAGGCGATGAATTATCAAATTTAAATTAATCCCGATTGGTTAATTGTCTTGGAAAGCACACTAAGTCCCAAATCATCGTTGTTAGCTAACCTACTTCACAGCGGGTAACACGAGAAATATATTAAGCAAACCAAAGTCTTCTACTATCGCTTCGTTGCATTTTCCTGTCCTTTTCATCCTACCAAAGAAGGGAAGAAGGCAAAAGCCTACAAAACCCACTCAATAGAAAGAAAGAGAGAAAGAGATAGAGAGAGAGAGAGAGAGAGAGAGAGAGAGAGAGACTCCGGCGAGGAATTAAGGATGCATAGAGAAGAGACAAACTAGAGGTAGAAACGGAACCAACATGACTGACTGACTTGCATGTGAGAGCCATTCATGGATGCCGGATGCAGTAATAAAGAACCATAAAGAATGACCCAGAGGGACAGAAAAGGCTATAGATTGACCCAACACTCTCTTTTTCCAACTTTTTCTGGTCTGAAATGAGGTCTCGACATAATTGCAAACATCTCGAATTTTTAAAACTAGGATTACCGAGGTCGGGTGATGGGCTGGCCTCTCATCTATTTATTTATTCATTTTGGCTTTGTTGCCTTTTGACGAAAACATGACCATGTGCCGAGTAACACGAAGCGAGAACCCCGAGATACTTCACATGACAATACGGTCATACATTTCTGACTAATGTAATTAGTGACATTACATCGATCCTCCATTTGAAATGAACTTTATGATGCATCTTGTTTATCAAAAACTTCATAAATGGGCCTCTCTCTTTCAACCATCACCATGGATAAGAAAAATGTTACATTATTGGGATATAACACTCGAGAGATTAATAGAATAGATATTTAGAAAGCATGAATTGATTCAATTTACCTCCTTGAGATATGACATGTTATCTATATATAAAAAGATAATGATTCGTCGCAGTTTTTGATTAAGTAAGTCATGTCAATTAATCGAGCAAATTTCAATTATAAATTCTGTTAAACAGATGATCCTGTTGTTATTTTCATTGTGATATGAGATTTTCGAGTTTTAAGGTCGAGATCCATGATTCAATCGAGGCGGCCATCCATCGATTTGTCTTCTTTATCAACAAATTCTTGAAAATCTATCATCCAATGATTTCTTGGGAGAAAAACACAGCAATAGACGTGGTCTTTCCCCTTTTTATTAGTCCCCCCCTCCCTCACCCTTAGGCAGACGACATGACAAGGTTGACAATTGAAGCAAACCTAAGAAGTACTGACATGCGACACGTTACGACACGTCGACACGTCATTTCTCAAAAAATAGAGAAATCCGACACGTTGGGGCACGTTGTACATTAAATGTATATTTTCATAATAAATTATCGTTTTATTATTATTTCAATTAATTTAATTTGATTCAAATCTACAAATAAATAAATAAAAAAAAAAGAGCATCAAACGAGTGTCAATGTCCGACATGTCCGACACGACACGGAGGCCCCTAGAGAGTGTCCGTGCTTCCTAGAAGCAAATGTAAAATAGTTGCGCTTATAATGCATATCTATTCGTGTGAGTTTTGAGACGTCGATATTTTCATTAAAACAAGTCAAATAATCTTAATAGAACAAGAACCTAAAATCCATATTAATATGTGAATTGAACGTGTAGTTGTGTATATTCAATTTTGCAACATCAAATCCTTTTTTATGGGTCACAATCTCTTCTTTAAATCAAGTCACACCTTTGGTTCTAGATGTTTCCTGGTGCCGTTTATTTAATAACGAACTAAAAATTTGCAGCCTAGTAACAAAGCTACTAAATCACGGCACAAAATAAAAAATTTCACCGCTTTAAAAGCAGAGGATATAAAAGTGAAATCGGTATAGAATTCCAAGATGGTTTTTGAGCTTCTGTTAATTTTAATCATATTAGACAAAATTCAGAATCTCCTCTACTTTTGTATCTGTATATAATACATTTCACATTTTATGATATTTGAAGCAATGTTTGTCTATAGACAAACATTCTTAAAGTAAAAGATTAAACTACTACTCTACTACGGACGATTGATGTGTTGTGATCAACCAATCCACATGGTCCGTGTACTATGCATGCCATCGTAATTGGCACGTAAAATATTTCAATGCACTTTGTCCATTCACGAAAAACATCAATATAAGAAACCAATAGAGTGTTAACAAATGTATTTCTAGCCAAAAAAAAAAGTGTTTACAAATGTAAGTCGAGCAACTGGTTCAAAATTGTCCTAATGGTCAATGTCATAATCTTGCTTAAACCCGTTGGCTACCGAGCAAGCCTAATACTGCTCCATGGAATCATTAGAGTGAGTCTTAACTTAATAAACCCACTCGCTAATTTTCCCAGGTGGAAGATCAATCAAATCATACGTACGAGTCCTTTCTAAAGCTTGCAACTCCTCAAGCATTAGCTTCTGCCAATGAGTGTTGGATTGAGCCTCTCGATAGGATCGAGATTCATGAAGAGTAGCAAAATAACAATGAAAATCAAGAAGACAGTATTGAAGGTAGTCCTATTTGCATATAAGGTCCATATGTAGGAAGTAGCAAGATCCATATACGAGCAGATTCTGTAGGTAGAGCAAATCTGAGGAATTTAAGTGTGCATTAAGAATAGACAAACTAGATGTGGAGACGCACTCGACATGACTGACTTGCATGTGAGAACCATTCATGGATGCAGAATGCAGTATTAAAGAACCATAAAGAATGATCTAAGTGGGACAGAAAAGGCAATAGATTGACCAGATCTAGTCAACACTTATCTCTTTTTCCAACTTTTTCTGGTCCGAAATGTGGTCTCGATTTATTGGCGGGCCTCTCATCTATTTATTTATTTATTTTGGCTTTGTTGCTTTTTGACAAAAATATGACCAAGTGCCAAGTAACACGAAGCGAGAGCCCCGAAATTACTTCACACGACAATATGGTAATACATTTTTTACTAAAGTAATTAGTGACATTACATCAATCCTCCATTTGAAATTAACTTTACGACACTTCTTGTTCATCAAGAACTTCATAAATGAGCCTCTCTCTTTGGAACATCTCCATGGCTAAGAAAACTTGTTATACTAATTGGATATAACAAGCGAGACATTACATGAATAGATATTTAGAAAGCATGAATTGATTCAATTTACCTCCTTGAGATATGACTTGTTATCTATATATAAAAAGATAATGATGCGTCGCGGTTTTTGATTAAGTAAGTTATGTCAATTAATCGAGCAAATTTCAATTGTAAATTCTGTTAAACAGATGATCCCGTTGTTATTTTCATTGTGATCTGAGGAGCTTCTCGAGTCTTAAGGTCGAGATCCATGACTTGATCATGGCGGCCATCCCTCAATTTGTCTTCTTCATCAACAAATTCTTGAAATTATGTCATCAGATTAATTCTTGGGAGAAAAATACAGCGATAGACGTGTTCTTTACACTTTTTATTAGTCCCTCCCCTCCATCGCCCTCAGGTAGACGACATGATAAGGTTGACAATTGAAGCACATGCTAAACAGTTGCTCTTATAATACATATCTATTTGTGTTAGTTTTGAAACGTTGTTACTTTCATTAAAACAAGTCAAATAATCTGAATAGAACAAGAACCTATAATTCATATCACTATGTGAATTGAACGTGTAGTTTGTATATTCAGTTTTGCAACATCAAATCCTTTTTTTATGGGTCAAGTCCAATGTTTGTTTCCAGATATTTTCTTGTCTCATCCATTTAATAATAAATTTAAATCTGAAGCCTAATAACAAGGCTACAAAAGTCACGGCACACAATAAAAATTTTATAGCTTTAAAAGCAAAGGATACAAAGTGAAATCAGGATAGTACAACAAGATGGTTTTTTAGCTTTTCTTAATTTTAATCGCATTAGAGAAAATTTCAAAAATCTCCTCAAACTTTGTACCTATATTGAATACGCTTCTTGGTTTTTGACATGACATTTGCAGTAATGTTTGTCATTAGACGAAAATCCCTAAAGTAAAAGATTAAACTATCACTCTACTACGTGCAATTGATGTGATGTAATCAGTCAATCCACATGATTTGTGTACTGTGCATGTCATCCTAATTGGCACTTAAAAAATTTCAATGTCCTTTGTCCATTCTTGCAAAACATTGATATAAGCAACCAATAGAGTGTTAACAAATGTACGTCTAGCAATTGGTTCACAATTGTCCTAATAGTCAATGTCATTATTCTGCTTAAAACCTTTGGCTACTAAGCAAGCCTAGTATTCCTTTATGGAATCATCAGAGTGAGCCTTAACTTAATAAACCCACATGCGTTCTCTGGTAATTTTTCCCGGGTTGGAAGATCAACTAAATCCTACGTACGAGTCCTTTCTAAAGCCTGCAGTTCCTGAACCATTAGCTTTTGCCAACGAGTGTTGGAACGAGCCTCTCAATAAGATTAAGGTTTCATAAAGAGTAGCAAAATAACAATGATATCAAGAAGACGTATTGAAGGTAGTCTTATCAGAGTGCCCGTATAAGGTTCAACATCGGAAGTAGCGAGATCCATATAAGAGCAGATTCTGTAGGGAGAGCAAATCGGAGAAATTAAGTGTGCATCAAGAAGAGACAAACTAGAGGTAGAGACGCATCCAACGAGACTGACTTGCATGTGAGAGCCATCACATGGACGCAGAATGCCGTAATAAAGAACAATAAAGAATTACCTAGGGGGACAGAAAAGGCAATAGATTGAAAAGATCTAGGCAACACTTTTCTATTTTTTTAATTTCTTAGGGTCTGAAATGAGGTTTTGATTTAATGTCAAACATCTCGAATTATTAAAACTAGGATAGGAAAATTCAAAGCTGGCATCTTAACTTGGTTTATAGCTAGAAAAATTGATTGTAAACATCTTTGGTTGTGTTGACATTAGAAAATGACCAAATCTTTACAATCAACATGATGTCGATTTAAGTGAACATAGAGACTACTGATAATGGATGTGGCTATTGGTAAGTTGATGGCCATGACATACAGCTACCATTGTACGATGTTGAATGGTCGACGAATGAAAAAAATCAATACATGGCCAATGTCATAGTAAATTTGGCTAAGTGTTCAATGCAATGAGATAGAGAAAGTAAAATGAGGATGTTGATCAAAGACGAAGATATCGATGGACGATTGAGCTCAGTGGTACTTAAGGAGTTGTAACTGCCCGTGGATAAGGTCGACGAGCGATCGTTGGGCCCAAAGTTTTGGAAATATGGCGATAACCGTCATTAGAATAGAACAGCTTATGAGTAGTTATGTTGTGTAAACTATAAAAGTTAGTACTTGTTTATTGTAAAAAAAAAAATCACGATCATTCATACAAACCTATGTACTTTTTTCAGTTTCAGGTTATCAATATATTTTCAATTTCCAGCATTCACTTTCCTGATTTTATTGTTCATAATCCTTGTTAATTTAATTTATGTTCGAATCGCTATTGAACCTATTTAATAAAAACCAAATTTCAACTTCTGGTGATAGGTATTTCGCCACTCGAGTCAATATTCAATTTCTAGTGAAACAGGTTGTGTGTACCTGTGAAAATGAGAAAACATGGTCATCGCCTTCTGCAGTATTGCTAGGTAATTGGATTCGGTGGTTGATCGTGGAAACGAAGAAGATTTGAATAAAAAAATCGCACAGAGTCCACGAAATTGTTCACGAAAGTTCTTGTCCATTAGTCACATTAACAAAAAATGCCAAAAAAAGAAGAAAGAATGCTGTTTACGAGTAGATGCTAATTCAGAAAACGCCGAGTAGATGCTCCATTTGAATGAGTCGGACCATCACATGAACACCTATTTCTTCGTCGCAATTTCTGCTTCCCAATGGATCTGCTTATTATAATATCTCTTGTTTGCCGGGTCTCTTACGTAGAAATATTGTACATAATCAGTCTTGAATAAGTCAAAGTTTGGACAAGTTTCTCAATTCTCACGCCAACTCATTCAAATTGCGAGATTCTCACGTTAAACGTAATCAACATTTGGTTCAGTCATTAGGGATTAAATTACCATTCTCGGGTGATGGGCTAGCCTCTCTCCCATCTATTTGTTTTGTTTATTTTGGCTTTGTTGCTTTTTAACAAAAACACGATCACGTGCCGAGTAAGAGGAAGCGAGAACCCCAAGATACTTCACACGACAATTTCTAACTAAAGTAATTAGTGACTTTTGTTTTTTGTCAGAAAAAGCAGTATTATATTGCTAATTTGCTAGCACAGGTCAGTAACAACCGTTCGACCAAAAAAAAAAAAAAACAAAAGGTCTGTAACTACCCAAACCGGGAAAGTCTAGACTAAGGATGGCCGGGCCCGTGGAGGGACAAAGAGCAAGTTGTACTCCCTTGGGCAATGGGGTATGCGGATGGATGGATGGACCTTGATAAGCTTTAGACAATCCGTGCTAAGAAGACGCTCCTCCCAGTTGAAGTAATCTGCTCTAAAGTAAAAGGAAAACTGACACAAACAATTCATGAATTTTAATTTAATGTGTAATGTCGTCCCTGAACTTTTAATTTGTTAAATGTAATCCCTGAACTTTAACCCAATATGTAAAGTGTTCCTTAAACTTTTAATTTGTTCATCCTTGAACTTTTTGTACATGCTCAATGTATTGATTATTTTCATATAGTTCAGGATTACATTGAACATATACCAAAACTCCAGAGACTACATTAAACATTGAACTAATATTCAGGGACTATATTGAATAAAGTAAAAATCCATGGATCGCATTGCACACTGAACCAAAGTTGATGGATCATTTATGCCATTATCCCTAAAGTAAAAGATTGAACTACCACTCTACTAAATGTTTAAGATTGCCCCTAATCTTTTCACATTTGTCGATGATGATACAAAAATTGGCTAATCGATTAGATTAACTAAGTTATCGTAAAACCACAACAAGTATGCTATTATTGTAATTTAAAAATCAGAATTAGGTAGGAAGACAACTTTAATGTATGGATGTACTGACGCAATACCGTCATCAGATTATTATTATTAGTTGTAATTTTGCCAAGCCAATTCAATGTTTCTCGACGTTTCACTTATTTCTTCCAGAATACAGCCAACACTCAAAAGGCCATGGAAACTTCTTGCAATTGTGATAGAAAGGGCAAACGAGAAGGATAAGTAACTATTTAGCATCTCGAAGACAATATATGGTTGACGACTTTGACTTTTCAATGTTCGTCCTGGCAAGAAAAAGAGAAGTAGATGCTAATTCCTGGAATGGCCAAATGATTCTTGTCTATCTTCTTCGAAGTTATAATAAAAAACTTCATCAAATACGCGAGTTTTCTTTGGTGAAGTTGAAAAGTGAGTTTCCTCTTAAGACGAATAGATCATCTTGATTCATGCAATTTTCTCGACGTCATTGATCAATCAATCGATTGTCATCGTAGAAGTTTCGTTTCCCCATTCATTTGATAAAAAAATTAGAATAAAAAATCTAATAACAAAGCTACCAAAGCCACAGGACAAAATCACATATTCATAGCTTTAAAAGCAAAGGATATAAAGATAAATCTGGGTAGAACATGAAGACGTTTTTTGAGCCTTTCTTGGATAAATCAAATTAAAGAAAAATCTAAATTATGCTCATTGTGACACATTTACTCTAAATTTTTTCTTATGACATGACAAATCTCAAACGTGTGCCTATGTAACACATTAATCCTTTATCAAGGTTCCGTCAGATATTTTTTAGTCAAAATGTCGTTCTTATTTTATGTAATCTACGTGAGTGCTATGTCAATAATGTTTGCTTTTCGGAGTCAATGTAGGTAGATTATTAATGATCCTCATTGATAGAACTTTGATGGAGGATAAATGTATCACATAGGTACAAGTTTAGGATTTTTGGTGTCACGGAAAAAACTTAGGGTAAATATGTCACAATTGACATAATTTTGGGTTTTTGGTAACTTTTGCCTTTTTAATTTTATATGTTTCGAAGAAGGGGGTGTAAATGAAACGATTTCTAATTTTATGACCGCACAAAATATTATGTATATAAACTTCTAGACTAATCAAGTCAAAGTAATCTCAGTCTTCAAAGATTTTATGTCGCAAAACATGCTGATCGACTGGTTTATAGGTCTTATAAATCAAAAACGCATAAATCATCTAAAAAGAGGAGAGCTATAAATAAACAAGTACTTTAATTTATTTAAGGGGCAATCATCAAACCGCAATTATCATGAAATCACATAGGGCGCAACAAAATCAGTCCAATCCAATAAGCCCAACAAGAACAGATAATTATGCCCCTAATCCTGCTACTTGCTAAAGGAAGCATCACTTCCAACTTTGACCTCGACTTCTTTCTTAACAGTGACCTTCTCTTCGATCTTGGCAATCTCCATCGCATTCTCTTCACCTCGTAATACTTTGGCACGTCGCTTTAATCGACACCGCTCACGGACCATTGTCATTATAAGCCATCGATATGTGGGTAGTCATTTTTGAATCGTTAACCCTTTCTCGAAGGGTATAAAGGCTTGGCAAGATTTGATTTTTATTTCCACTGCACCTCCATTTTCAACCTTGAGTCAAAATCGTCCCATTCTGATTTCTATCAACCTTGAAACTTCGTGGCGGTGTGCCGCGCAAGATGACCAACGATGGCTGGACTGTCGTATCAGCAATTTTCGTCAAAAATTGACCAGAATGACTACATTGAAATTTCGCACAAAGGCATAGCACTAAATTGACAAATTGAAAAGTTTAAAATTAAATTAACATTCGTACAAGAGATTTAGGATTAATTGGGCAACTTTTACTATTGAAACATTTAGATAGGAAATGGAAATTCGAGGCTAGAAAGAGCAAGCAATCATAAAATGAATTTGCATGGAGAGGCAAAAGAGTTACCGAGAAACCGGAATTAGCTAATGCATGGGAATTATAAATGGACATCTGTTATGCTATAGCTTATTATGTATAAAAGTAAAGTGCAAATCCAAACATTAATTTGAACATTCATTCATTTTTTAATGTGATGTACATAAGTAATCTCGAATCCTATCATTAATTACTTGTATTATTTCATTTGAACGTACGGTCGTATAAGGAAACCGAAATCCATTGTTGGGCTACTTCTATTAATTATGTGCATTGTACATAAAGGTAAATGAAGATTCAATCATTAATTTTGTAACGGTCTGAATTTTCGATCCTTTTCCCAGAATTTAAGAAATGAAATTGATCAATGCACTATAGTGAGATCTCACCCGAGACCCGCGCATTCTCGGGATGCTAACCTTAAGGGTAAGGCCAGTACGAGATTGAGTTCGCACGACCAAAGAACTTGACCTTGGTTCGATCTTCGACCATATCGATTGACGAGGGAATGTTTTGAGCCAACCGAGACCGATCTATTTGATTGATCGTGCCCAAAGGGCACTAGTGACAGACCCTCGCAATTATATGACAATCGAGGTCGCCTTGGTTTGAGCAAACTTAAACCTGATTTGACTTAGTGTCGATCACGGGTCGAGAGCGCGTAATCCCAATGAGCCACCCGTTAGCAAGAGATAAGCTAAAGTCGCGATCGTTCGATTTTAGTCATTTCTTGGAATTCGGGCCCGGGAATCGAGAATTTTGAAAGTGACAATTTTGGGCGGCCGATGACGTTTTTGGCTTGGCCAACCTTGGGGCCACCCATTTCTACAAAAAAATGGATTTCGGTTCAGGACCGGAAAGATTACGGTTTTGCCCCTGTGGGCACCGAGGCTGGATTCGGAGGCCGTTTGAGGTTATTTTTCGCGGCCAAGGTCATTTTGGGGTGGCCACGCACATTTAGAGTGGTTTTGGACAAAAACGGGAATTTCGACAAAAATTGAAAAAATAATATTATTTTATTCCCGGAACTTTGCAGTCGATTTCCGAGGGCTTAAAAAGTGAATTTCGCGATTCCGACATCATATTATGTTGGCCACGCACATATGGAACCCGTATGTGCGAAAATTGGAATTTCGCCCCGGGACCGGAAAATTACCATTTTGCCCCTGGACCCTGTACTGGGAATTCCGAATTTTGGACAATTTTGGGCAATAATTGAGGACTAAAATAAGTGAAAAAGAAATTGAAATTATTGAATTACCAGATTGCCCTTGAATTATTGGATAAGGATTAATGTGGGCCAAGTGTTCAAGGGCATTTTGGGCATTTGGAAAGTTTGGTCCAACTTAGTCAAACCTCTCTCTCTCTCCTCCCTCTTCTGGCCAGAACCCCCCTTCCACGATCACTCTCCCTCTCTCTCTCTCTCTCTCTCTCTCTCTCTCTCTCTCTCTCTCTCTCTCTCTCTCTCTCTCTCTCTCTCTCTCTCTCTCTCTCTCATTCTCTTCATTTTTGTTTCCTCTCTTCACCGTTGCTGCTGCTGCTGCTGATCCGCCCGATCCAGCCTGTTCTTCTCGCCTTTCTTAGGTAAGTGACCTCCCCAAATGTCGCCTAGGACCTCGGGTATTGTTAGGCTCGTTTAGGGCTCGGTTTAGGGTGAATTTCGTGGCTGGATGTGCTCGGTGGTGTGTGTTGGCTGAGTTCCAGTTAGGTTGCTGCTGCGTCGCTGGTTTTTGTTATTTTTACTGTGACTTATGTGGCCCGAATTTGAGGAAGTATTCTTCATGAAAGTTGTTCCTAACTTCTTGAAGTATAACATAATTTAATTTGGGAATTTTTGGAAGTCATTTGATGCCATTCGGAAGTCCCTCTTTGGACCGAAATAAAACTGTCCGATTTACTGTTCACCCGACCTTCGGGTCTGTTCGAATTTTTATAAATTTTTCCAGGCCTATTTTCAAAATTATTCCTTCACAAAAGTTGTTGGGGACACTCGTGGCTATGACATGTAAAAATTTAAAAGCTTTTCAAGGGTATTTGGGTGTTGAAATAAATGTATTTTGAGGACAAAACGGTCTGTTTGAGCGAACTGATTTTGGTCTGATTTCAAGGGACAAAACGGCATGGTTTCAGATTGAACTGGATTTCGTGTTCTTCATAAGAAATGTTAATCAAGATTTTTTTTATGACATATCCAAAATTTAGAATTTTTGGAGTTCTTTTACTATTTATTTTATTTGGATTTCGGTCACTGTGTAAACTGTCCAGTTTTGACCCGAATTTACATATTCTCGGTTTTTCTCTCTCTCGAGAATTATTCGGTGTTATCGTGGCATTTGACGGGTAGTTTGATGCTTGAATGAACTCGTATGTGTGATTGTGTGGCTATAAGGTGTGGTAGTGTGATTTTGTAATGAGCACGTGCGCTGGAAATTGCTGTGGGCTAATTATGCGTAACTGTGTGTACTATGGGAGTGGCTGTGAATTGTGGTGGGGTGTCTTGTGTATGTGGCCGTGTAGTGTGGTGGTGTGGTTGTGTGATTGTGCGTTGAGTTCGCGTGCTAAGCATGGGTGTTCGTGTGATGTTCGTGTGACGAGGTTGTGTAAATGGGAAATGTGTGTGAAGTGTGTATGTTTAGCAGTGTGTTTGTGTGGTGATGTGGTACGTGTGGTATGAGTGGAACGAAGGTACGGATGTGTAGGATTGGTGTGAAAAGTAGATCCGTCCTGAGGCGTGTACGTTTACGCGGGACGATGCCGTCCCTGACGAGGTGACGATGCTCGGCCTGACGAGATGTCGATGCTTGATGTGGTCAGAAGACCGTTGGCCTGATGCGTTTTACGCGGGCACGGTAGAAGGAAAGTGTGTGTAGGATTCCGTCCTGAGGCGTGTTCGTTTACGCGGAACGATGCCGTCCCTGACGAGGTGACGATGCCCGGCCCGACGGGGTGACGATGCCTGACGAGGTCAGAAGACCGTTGGCCTGATGCGTTTTACGCGGGCGCGGTAGTGGTGGAAGAGTGAGGATGAGCGGGAATTGGCTTGAGGTGCGAGGTTTGAGAAAGTGACGCATGGTGTGAGTTGGTGTGCGAGTGTGTTTGTATCGCGTGGTGTGATACTCGATTATGGGGTAAAAACTGCTAGGCATGGTATGGGACGTGCACAAGTGGGTTTTGCTCTATAATCGAGGCACGCGCGCTGCTGTGATGTATTTTTGTGGTATACTGGCTGTGTGGTTGACTAACGTGCAGGGATGCGCATGACGAGTTCCAGGTAGGTTCGTATGTGTTTGTTAGCTTGGCTGATCGTTGTGTGTTATGTGTATTTTCGTCTGGCGGTACGTGAGTGCCTACGTGGGGTTTGGGGTTGTACACTTACTGAGATTCGTCTCGCGGTTGTATAACCGCCACTTTCAGACCCCCAGTCGTAAACCCGGGAAGTGCGCCTTTTCTTTTGGAAGTTCGAGGAAACGCTTTTGGTGCCCGGTGGAACTGCAGGCGAGTGTCCAAATATCCAAGCCAGGGAAACAGGAGCGGATTGGATAGGAGGCGACCAATAGGCTTTCCCTAGGGTATTTTAGGGGTTGTTTGTTTTGGGTTATCCGATAGTGAAGTTAAGATAACCAAACCCCTGAACTCTTGTTAAAACGGTGACGGAGAATGTTCGTCTGTATTTATGTCTGTAATACGATGTTTGTATATATTTGTTGCTGTGTGATTGTTGTGGTGTTCTACCCCGTTGTCGTCATCTTTCTGTCCGGGGTTTTTATATTCGCTTCCGCATGTGGCTCTGATGTTTGGGTTTGGTCGGCGATGTTCCTGGGACGTCGCATTAATTCGACCGGAGCAGGGGATGTCGCGAGCTCGATGGGGGTTCGGAGCGTGACATCCCCGTTTTGAATTGGTATCAGAGCAAGGTTAGCTCGATATCGGTAAGGTCGAGACCTGGAGTGATAAGGAGCGACGACTTCAGGGTAGCTAGTTAGGGAGCCGTTTGTAGACGCATGTTTATGTTGATTGTGCGCGTTTTGTGAGTACGCGCCTGTGATTGTTGAGTCATGATTGTGCATGTGATGTTGATTGAGACGAAGGTGCGGCAGGACTTGAGGTGAGTACGAGAACCCTGTTGAGTGCTTAGTAG
Source organism: Syzygium jambos (assembly GCA_031216235.1). NCBI lineage: Eukaryota > Viridiplantae > Streptophyta > Magnoliopsida > Myrtales > Myrtaceae > Syzygium > Syzygium jambos. The sequence continues at coordinate 21,040,286 of CM062221.1, read as the reverse complement.
TGTTGATTTGATGTTAGGTGATCGGTTTGATGGTGGGTTGTTGGTTGTTGAGTGCTGGTTGTCGAGATTGGTGCCTAGGGTTTAGACTAGTGTAGTTGGCCTAGACCTCTGATACCCGTGTGGACTTATAGCAGGTAGGAGAATAGTAGGAAGCTGACACAATGAGCAGCCAAGGAAGGGGTGCAGGAAGAGGAGTACGGGGTCGAGGTGGTGCTAGAGCTAGAGCTGTAGAGGATCTGGGTATGGATGCTAGGGTGGTATGAAACCCTGGAGTTGGTATTGGAGCTGCAGTGGACCCCAGAGCTAATGTTAGACATGTTGAAGATCCGCGTATGGAAGGAGTCCTCAGAGTATTAGAAAGGATTGGAAATATGATGGATAGACAAGCTCAAGAGAGAGATAATGCGACAGCCCAAGCTGCTAAGGCTGCAGCTGCTGTAGTTAATGAAAATGCTGGTGTTAGAGGAAATCAAGCCCAGCAAGGGCAAGTTCCACCAGCAGGGGTTAGGCAGATGTCCCAATTAGTGGAACAATTCATTAAGTTGAAGCCGCCTCAGTTTCATAGTCGTTGTGACCCCGAGACCGCACCAAGATGGGTGGAATCATTGGAGAAAACTTTTAAAGTTTTAGGGTGCACCGATGAGGAAAAGGTAACATTGGCGGTATATCAGTTACAGGAAAATGCTTATGATTGGTGGAAGGCCACTGAAGGTAGGGTATTCCCCGAAGGAACGGCTCAGACTTGGGCTGTGTTTGTTGAGAGTTTCTATGAGAAGTATTTTTCGGAGAACGCTCAGGAGAAGAAGTTGATGGAATTTATGCGATTACGTCAAGGACAGATGACAGTTGACCAATATGAAGCGGAGTTTGCGAGATTGGCAAAGTTTGCCCCGACAATGGTAGAAAATCCACGGGATAGAGCTCGAAGATTCCGAGATGGATTGAAGTCGGATCTTCGAAGTCAGATATTATCGCACGATCTTAAAGATTATGGAGAAATGTATAGGCGGGCTCAGATTATGGAGCAGGATATGATGGAAAGAGCTGTCGCGTCTAGATCACAACACATCTCAGCCGGGGACGATCGTCAGCAGGGGAAAAGGCCGATGATGGAAAACCGACGTTTTGTCCCTCCGGCAAGAAGGAATATTGGGAAGCCGGCATATCAATCTAATTCCGCCTGTAGACGATGTGGGAGATACCATGGGAATGGTCCCTGCCCAAGTGTGACTGGGGCATGTTTTGGGTGTGGTGGAATGGGCCATCACATAAGGAATTGCCCGAACCTTCAGGTTCGACCGCCTCCAGCATCGCAAACACCTCGGATTGGGAATCCGACTAGTGCAACCCCGCCGGCTAATTCGAGCAGACCACCGGCACAAGGACGTGTCTACGCCTTGACGCGAAAGGGAGTTGAGGATGCGCCAGGCGTAACCCCAGGTATGGGTTCTTTGCATAATTATGTGGCTTTTGTTTTATAGATTCGGGGGCATCGCACTCGTCTATGTCTGCTTGATTTGTTATATGGCTGGATTGAAATGGTTTTCAGAAGTATCAGCGTGTGTGATTATGCCATTGATGAATAAGATGTGCATGTTGTTGGGATGCTCAGACTGTGAAATGGTGTTTGGTGGTGTAGAAAGTGGAATAGATTTGGCTTTGTTGGTTATGTGTGATTTCGGCTTGATTGTAGGCTTGAATTGGTTAGTCGAACAGAATGCTGTAATGGAATGCAGCATCAGAGTGATTCAGTTTAGTCCGGCTGGACACATTAGATTTGAGGTTGTAAGGAGTGGAGAAGGAACCTCGATAGTTGCGCTGTTAACGGGATTTAAGTAAGAGATCTTATTGGATGACTAGTTTGGAAGGACTATACGGACTGTAGAGGATATGTTGGAAATATGTATATTGGATTTTAGAGGCAAATGGGAAGGAATCGATTTTAAGGATTAAGGCGGTCCCATTGGTCAAAGATATTTGAGATTATTACGGGACAGAAGGTACCATTAGGGAGTAAGGATATTGAGACGTCATCACCCTCATCTGTTTGGATAGCAGGTATAGTAGTAAATTTCGAGGACGAAATTTTTATTAGGGGGGAAGAATTGTAACAGTCTGAATTTTCGATCCTTTTCCCGGAATTTAAGAAATGAAATTGATCAATGCACTATAGTGAGATCTCACCCGAGACCCGCGCATTCTCGGGATGCTAACCTTAGGGGTAAGGACAGTACGGGATTGAGTTCACACGACCAAATAACTTGACCTTGGTTCGATCTTCGACCATATCGATTGACGAGGGAATGTTTTGAGCCAACCGAGACCGATCTATTTGATTGATCGTGTCCAAAGGGCACTAGTGACAGACCCTCGCAATTATATGACAATCGAGGTCGCCTTGGTTTGAGCAAACTTAAACCTGATTTGACTTAGTGTCGGTCACGGGTCGAGAGCGCGTAATCCCAATGAGCCACCCGTTAGCAAGAGATAAGCTAAAGTCGCGATTGTTCGATTTTAGTCATTTCTTGGAATTCGGGCCCGGGAATCGAGAATTTTGAAAGTGACAATTTTGGGCGGCCGATGACGTTTTTGGCTTGGCCAACCTTGGGGCCACCCATTTCTACAAAAAAATGGATTTCGGTTCAGGACCGGAAAGATTACGGTTTTGCCCCTGTGGGCACCGAGGCTGGATTCGGAGGCCGTTTGAGGTTATTTTTCGCGGCCAAGGTCATTTTGGGGTGGCCACGCACATTTAGAGTGGTTTTGGACAAAAACGGGAATTTCGACAAAAATTGAAAAAATAATATTATTTTATTCCCGGAACTTTGCAGTCGATTTCCGAGGGCTTAAAAAGTGAATTTCGCGATTCCGACATCATATTATGTTGGCCACGCACATATGGAACCCGTATGTGCGAAAATTGGAATTTCGCCCCGGGACCGGAAAATTACCATTTTGCCCCTGGACCCTGTATTGGGAATTCCGAATTTTGGACAATTTTGGGCAATAATTGAGGACTAAAATAAGTGAAAAAGAAATTGAAATTATTGAATTACTAGATTGCCCTTGAATTATTGGATAAGGATTAATGCGGGCCAAGTGTTCAAGGGCATTTTGGGCATTTGGAAAGTTTGGTCCAACTTAGTCAAACCTCTCTCTCTCTCTCCTCCCTCTTCTGGCCAGAACCCCCCCTTCCACGATCACTCTCCCTCTCTCTCTCTCTCTCTCTCTCATTCTCTTCATTTTTGTTTCCTCTCTTCACCGTTGCTGCTGCTGCTGCTGATCCGCCCGATCCAGCCTGTTCTTCTCGCCTTTCTTAGGTAAGTGACCTCCCCAAATATCGCCTAGGACCTCGGGTATTGTTAGGCTCGTTTAGGGCTCGGTTTAGGGTGAATTTCGTGGCTGGATGTGCTCGGTGGTGTGTGTTGGCTGAGTTCCAGTTAGGTTGCTGCTGCGTCGCTGGTTTTTGTTATTTTTACTGTGACTTATGTGGCCCGAATTTGAGGAAGTATTCTTCATGAAAGTTGTTCCTAACTTCTTAACATAATTTAATTTGGGAATTTTTGGAAGTCATTTGATGCCATTCGGAAGTCCCTCTTTGGACCGAAATAAAACTGCCCGATTTACTGTTCACCCGACCTTCGGGTCTGTTCGAATTTTTATAAATTTTTCCAGGCCTATTTTCAAAATTATTCCTTCACAAAAGTTGTTGGGGACACTCGTGGCTATGGCATGTAAAAATTTAAAAGCTTTTCAAGGGTATTTGGGTGTTGAAATAAATGTATTTTGAGGACAAAACGGTCTGTTTGAGCGAACTGATTTTGGTCTGATTTCAAGGGACAAAACGGCATGGTTGCAGATTGAACCGGATTTCATGTTCTTCATAAGAAATGTTAATCAAGATGTTTTTTATGACATATCCAAATTTAGAATTTTTGGAGTTCTTTTACTATTTATTTTATTTGGATTTCGGTCACTGTGTAAACTGTCCAGTTTTGACCCGAATTTACATATTCTCGGTTTTTCTCTCTCTCGAGAATTATTCGGTGTTATCGTGGCATTTGACGGGTAGTTTGATGCTTGAATGAACTCGTATGTGTGATTGTGTGGCTATAAGGTGTGGTAGTGTGATTTTGTAATGAGCACGTGCGCTGGAAATTGCTGTGGGCTGATTATGCGTAACTGTGTGTACTATGTGAGTGGCTGTGAATTGTGGTGGGGTGTCTTGTGTATGTGGCCGTGTAGTGTGGTGGTGTGGTAGTGTGATTGTGCGTTGAGTTCGCGTGCTAAGCATGGGTGTTCGTGTGGTGTTTGTGTGACGAGGTTGTGTAAATGGGAAATGTGTGTGAAGTGTGTATGTTTAGCAGTGTGTTTGTGTGGTGATGTGGTACGTGTGGTATGAGTGGAACGAAGGTACGGATGTGTAGGATTGGTTGGAAAAGTAGATCCGTCCTGAGGCGTGTACGTTTACGCGGGACGATGCCGTCCCTGACGAGGTGACGATGCTCGGCCTGACGAGATGTCGATGCTTGATGTGGTCAGAAGACCGTTGGCCTGATGCGTTTTACGCGGGCACGGTAGAAGGAAAGTGTGTGTAGGATTCCGTCCTGAGGCGTGTTCGTTTACACGGGACGATGCCGTCCCTGACGAGGTGACGATGCTCGGCCCGACGGGGTGACGATGCCTGACGAGGTCAGAAGACCGTTGGCCTGATGCGTTTTACGCGGGCGCGGTAGTGGTGGAAGAGTGAGGATGAGCGGGAATTGGCTTGAGGTGCGAGGTTTGAGAAAGTGACGCATGGTGTGAGTTGGTGTGCGAGTGTGTTTGTATCGCGTGGTGTGATACTCGATTATGGGGTAAAAACTGCTAGGCATGGTATGGGACGTGCACAAGTGGGTTTTGCTCTATAATCGAGGCACGCGCTGTCACGCCCCGTACCCCACGAAGGCTGAACATCCGCACATAGGTCGACTTGAGGTGCGACGCTCCCAGGATTGCGTCACCGACCCGAAACCCAAATCAGAGCAAATGCACTTCACATACGGAAGCAACGTATATATATATATATATATATACACCCAGACATGCAATTATAACCATGAATAGCAATAGACATTAATATGCTAAAGAAATACTAATATATAAACACTCTTTTTAAAACTTATACGAACTAGTTATTTACAACCAAAAAGAATACAACAAAAGGCCACTAAACAAAAAGGATCGGTGGCCTAGAGGGGTCAGCTTACTATTTGGGAGAGGATACAACAAAAGAGGGTTAGCCTAACTCCTAACACTGAAAACAGCTCTACGGCTCCCGGTTTGGATCGGATGGTGCTGCAGATTCCTCAGAAGAATCCTCCTCCGATAATATTTCTTCGTCCGATCCAACCTCTGTTATTTCTCCTGCTGCTTCAGCATTCTCTCCTACCACTTCCAAATTCTGTTCTTCGTCTTCCTCCTCGATCACATCATCGGCTATAACTTGCTCATCACCTTGCACCTCGTCCATGGGTATCGGTCCATCCACGGTATCACCTACACTGCTCACACTAAGGGAGGCTGGAGGATCAGAGACTTCACCACTCACCATCTGTGGAATCATAACTCCATTTACATCTATTGGTACATCAAAAGTCCTCATCGGGGGTCCTATTACACCGTCTGCACCCCTACGGCACCAAGCCACATACTCTTGAGTATGATTGAAATCTTCTCCCACGTCTACTAACACCACTGAATGAAACCTAACGTAAGCTGTTCCATCCCCACACGGGTGTACACTGGACGATCTCTGAATGCGGTGCGGGAATCCAAAAAGCGGGCCGTTCCTCGGCATGCTATGGACGGGGTTCTGAAATTCGGTTTTACCACAACCGTGAGATAAACTCAGCAAGTAAAATCTCTAATCCTAAACTAGGCTAACGTGCACCTCCAGAAGTAATTAAAATGCATGAATTGCCGAACCAGTAATTGAATCATATTAAAATCGTTCGGGCCCTCAGCCCCAATTTCTCTATTCCAACCCTGCAGGTTAGGCTCTCGGTAATAATATAACTCATGAGCAGTTTAATCGACCCGAAGGCCATGACTCAGTGGTCATCAACATTTAAATCGACCCGTAGGCCTGACCCGTCGGTCACAATTATAAATCGACCCGTAGGCCTGACCCGTCGGTCACAATTATAAATCGACCTGTAGGCCTGACCCGTCGGTCACAATTATAAATCGACCCGTAGGCCTGACCCGTCGGTCACAATTATATCCCAATGGGCTTCAACAATTTCAAGTCAATCCACATCAAGGCCCATTAAGTTTTCCAATTGGGCTTCAAACAATTTCAATTAAGTCCAACATCAAGGGCCCATTAAATTTCTAATTTCAAGGCCCATTTAATTTCCAATTTCAAGGCCCATTTAATCAAAATTCGGAGCCCATGAAGCCCACTCCAATTCAGCCTTCAAATTCTCTCCAATTTACCCTTAAACCACTAGAATTAGTCCTAATTAGGTTCACTAATCATACATTACACAAAACACACTCAATTAGGTCCTAATTACCATAATTAAGCCCCTAATCTAGCACAATTTAGACTAATTTAGGGATTAGTGGTTTTACTCGCCTATTAGCGACGCGAGACGACGGGAGCGAGCAGCCGATGACCGGCGAGCGGTACAATCGACGGCGGCGCTCCAAGGCAAGCCGGCGGCTCACGGCGGTCCGGTAAGCTCACGGCCAAGCTCGACCAAAAACAAGGGAGGAGTCGGTCGGATTGGTGGCTGGGGTGACGGAAGAGAGACGGCGGAGGCTAGGCTGGTCGGAGGGGTGGCGCACGGCGGCGCGGCCTGGCTGGACTCTCCCGGCAACGGTGACGGCGTCCTGCTCGTCTCCGGCTGGAGCGGCTGCCACGGGCGGCGGGAGCGGGGAAAAAGGTTGCGACAAGGCTGGGGGTGAGGCCTAGGGGTGGCACACGGTGGCTGGTGACCAGCAGCTCCGGCGAGGACCACTATTCCGGCGTGAACAGTGGCCGGCGGTGCTGATCGGCGAAGGAGAATGAAGCAGCCGAGAGAAAGAGAGAGAAACGGGAGGAGAGAGAGAGAAACGAGGGGAGTGAGGGAGCTGAGGAGAGAGAGAGAAGGTCAAAGATGGTCAAGAGAGAGAGTGAGTGGAGGACACTTGTCAAAATCCTAGCCTAAATGACCAAAATACCCTTGATCCAAGGGCTCAAATTAATTCTAATCCAATAATGCAAGGGTAAAATGGTCATTTGCCCTTAACCATGGTTAATCAACTCTAGTTAACCTTAACCAACCTTGGTCAATTTCCAAAATTGCCCCCAAAAATTCGGAATAAATAAAAATGACCTAGGGGCATTTTCGTCCTTTTTCCGTCCCGGACCAAAATTTCAATTTTTGCTCATACCGGCCCTAAATATTCATGTGATACCTAATCCAGAGTCGGAATCGCGAAATTCACTTTCTAAGCCCTCGAAAATCGTCTGTGAAGTTTCCGGGAATAAAATAATATTATTTTCTAATTTTTGTCGAAAATCCACTTTTTGTCCAGAATCACTCCAAACACACTTGGCTACCCCAAAATGACGTTGGCCGCGAAAAATAACCTCAAACGGCCTCCGAATTCGGCCTCGGCGTTCCCAGGGGCAAAATGGTCTTTTTCTCACTTTCTGACAGATTTTCAGTTTTCAACCGTTTTAATCCCAAACATGAATGGCCATTCCAAATTGACGTCCGTCTTGCAAAATAGTCGTAATTACCCTTGAGATTTTGATATCGAAACTCGGGTCCAATATTGTAATCTCAATATGCTCGTTTTGCAGTTTTAGGGTCTCTCACTAACGAGCGGCTGTTTAGGTGTTACGCGTATCGACCTAAGATTGTCCGAATCGTGATGGTCTAAATTTCGAGAGAACGAGAGGAATTATCACTAGCACCAGGGTCGCGATCGTTTGGATTAAAATCAGGTTTCATTCGCCAGGTGTACTTTCGGTCGTGCGAAATCACTCGCGATCCGATCGTACGTTACTGACAATATCAACCAGTCATTTTTCTAAGATCGACCTATATTGGCTCAAAATATTTCCTCAACGTTCTTCGAAATCAGCGTTCAGTCGCGATCGGGTTCTCGGTCCACGTACCTGTTCCTATTTAGCCTTTCTCATATGGTTAGTGTCCCGAGACTGATCAGGTTCAGGCGAGACTCACTAAAATTACACGAGAATGAATATACACTTTATTGGTCCCGATAACGAGTCAAAATTCAGGATGTTACACGCGCGCTGCTGTGATGTATTTTTGTGGTATACTGGCTGTGTGGTTGACTAACGTGCAGGGATGCGCATGACGAGTTCCAGGTAGGTTCGTATGTGTTTGTTAGCTTGGCTGATCGTTGTGTGTTATGTGTATTTTCATCTGGCGGTACGTGAGTGCCTACGTGGGGTTTGGGGTTGTACACTTACTGAGATTCGTCTCACAGTTGTATAACCGCCACTTTCAGACCCCCAGTCGTAAACCCGGGACGTGCGCCTTTTCTTTTGGAAGTTCGAGGAAACGCTTTTGGTGCCCAGTGGAACTGCAGACGAGTGTCCAAATATCCAAGCCAGGGAAACAGGAGCGGATTGGATAGGAGGCGACCAGTAGGCTTTCCCTAGGGTATTTTAGGGGTTGTTTGTTTTGGGTTATCCGATAGTGAAGTTAAGATAACCAAACCCCTGAACTCTTGTTAAAACGGTGACGGAGAATGTTCGTCTGTATTTATGTCTGTAATACGATGTTTGTTTATATTTGTTGCTGTGTGATTGTTGTGGTGTTCTACCCCGTTGTCGTCATCTTTCTGTCCGGGGTTTTTATATTCGCTTCCGCATGTGGCTCTGATGTTTGGGTTTGGTCGGCGATGTTCCTGGGACGTCGCATTAATTCGACCGGAGCAAGGGATGTCGCGAGCTCGATGGGAGTTCGGGGCGTGACAAATTTGGTCCGTTTAATTTTTGTTAACAGAGTACATGTATACATATACCGGAATACTTTTATAAATTAATTCAGGAAAATTACCCAATCGGTCCTAAATTTTATTCTATAGATGTCTATTCAGTCCTAAACTTTTCAGTTTTATCAATTTTGTCTTAAAACATATGGCCCTTAATGGGGATAATTACCAAAAAAATTTTAATATATTGTACAGATAACAATTTAATCATAAGCCTTTCAATTAAGCCAATTTACTCCTAAACCTTTTGACGTTTTGCCAATAGTCCTTCCGGCAAAAATTGGTCAGAAATCAGTGACGTGAACGCCGACCTTCCTACGTTGCATGGCCGACGACAATCGGCATTGACGCGGACTTTCAATTTTTCTGAATTTTTCTGAATTTTTTTATTTATTTTTGTTTTCTTTTTCCTTTTCTTTTTTCTTCTCTTTTATTTTTCTTTTTCTTGATTTTTTTCCATTGTGACCGACAAGAGTTGCCGAGGATCGCCAACCACTAGGCCATGAAGCCCTCACCAACCACAAGTGAGGCCATCGCAAACGCGAGCGAGGGCTTCATAGCCCTCGTCCGTTGACCAACAAGCTTCGGCAACCCTTGCTAGCCACAATGAAAAAAAAAAATAAAAGAAACAAAAAAATAAAAGTAAAAATAATTTTAAAAATAAAATTTTATCCACGTCAGCTCTGACCATGCCTCGTATGACGATCTGCGTCCACATCATCGATTTCTGGACAAAATTAACTGAAAAGACTACACTACTAAAACATCAAAAGGTTTAAGACTAAAATAGCTAAATTGAAAAGTTCATGACTAAATTGGCATCGTACAATAGGCTTAGGACTTTTTTGATAATTTTCCTGTCCTTAATTATATGATTTCAATTTACTTATCTGTTTATATACTATAAATACAGATAAAATAATTAGCTAACTAATGATACGATTTTAGTTTACATACTTATACTCTACACAAAGAATGTATCAAAACTAATTAATGATAGGATTTGAGTTTTCTTATATACAACGTATATAGTAATAAAATAAATGACCTAATTAATGATAGGATTTTAGCTTTCTTATATACAATGTACATAGTAATAAAATAAATGACCTAATTAATGATAGGATTACATTTTACTTATACACAACATAAGTTTAACAGAATATATGAATCTATACACATGTTGTTGGTATGTAGGTTCACATAACCTTCTTTCAATTCCCAGCATTAGCTGTATCCCTTTTCTCCATTGCTCCTAGACTTTTTAGGCTGCTTACATCTGTCCAACCTCTCATTTTCACATCCTAATTTCGCCATTCTGTCTCCTAACGGTGGTTCTATGTGTTATTATGGGATGGCTTCGGCATTGGGTGCTCTTCCCATCACTTTCGTCTTGAGATGGTGGTCGACGAGTTCTGCATCGGTTGGTTCGAAGAGAAAGAATGAACCAGGGGTGGAAGCTAGCAATGCCCCAGTCTCATACGGACATAACTTGTATTCATTCCTTCCTTGCATGAATTGTCCGCGTGCAGGAAAACATGGCAAGAGATCGGTGGCGAAGAGCTTCTAAGGTCGTTGGGAAACCCGAATGTTGTCTTGCGTTGTAAATCCCGCTAAGAGTTTCTTCAGAGACAACAAAAAAAAAGATCTGCACAGCATTGTTTGAATTGTTTGAATGACCCTGATGTGGTCCTGGCGAGCCTAAGCTGTTTGAACGATGCTGTGCAGAGTTTCGATTGTTGTCTCTGAAGAGACTCTTCTCGGGATTACCAAACAAGACAACATTTGGATTTCGCAAAGACATTGGAAACCCTTCACTTCCGGTTTCTTGCCATGTTTTCATGCTCAACTGTGACTTTGCAAGCTCCCACCCCAGATTAATTCTTTATTAGTGGGGCTGATTGTCTAGATGCCCTCGTTATTCTTTGTTGTATTACCACCGTCTCTTTTATTTCGGAATTGTATCTTTCATAGCTTTATTTGCAGAAATCACAGCAGTGCGTGTATTAACTGCTTTCTTTCAAAGGATTCTCTAGACGCCATTGCAAAATCCGAGTGTCACCACATCATATACCGCCAAGAGTTTCAAGCAGATAATCCTAATTGTTTAGGAAAATCCAATTTGGAAAGTGAAAATCAAACCAGAAACCATGTTGAAGCGTTATTGCATGAAACACACGAAGTTAGTGCAAAATCAGACTCAAATTAGGAAAGTAACTAAATTGGACTTCGGTTCCAACTAGACCAGCGGCAGAGGGAGGAGCACGGCGACTGGCACGGCGACTGGCAACAGCAGAACTCTCGGAGGCTGCTGCGGGCTCGCTAGGAAATCTGCTGATGGTAGTACAGCTTGATGGATGCCTTGGCTTGGCTCGTGGAAGAGGGGTGTCAATGAGCTCGTGAATAGTCCTTCCTCTGATGACTTTTGCTTCCCTTCAAGATCACCACTCGTGTTGTGCAGGCCCACTATCTCCAAGCCTGACTAACCCGTGAGTTCTTTACCTTCTTTTCACTCAGAATTCGATATCTGACCAAGCAATCTCCGTCTTCCAACAATCCACCCCACTTCCTATTGTCTTCTTTCCAATTCACTCCGCCATTCTTGAACATGTCTTGGGCTCGTCTCTCGTTGTGCGAACGAAGAAGGTGAGACGATCGCCCAAGAGAGAGATGGCGTGCGTCCTTGAGTTGGGCAGCTCACCACGAACCGTCGAAGGATGAGGCTCGGTCACGGACGAAGTATTGCGCGGACGGTTGATTACATCGAGAACGTCTTGGGACAGACACAAACGACGCAATTGGAGGACGTGACCGAGAGGACTGACAACAAAGTAAAATAGTATCCGGGATGTGGAGCCCGCCAGTAGTTGCTCGCGAATCGACGAGACCGAGAGAGAGCTCGAATACACCGAGATGTCTCAGTGAAACGCCAATAGACCTCGGCGATCGGTGAGCCAAGAACACCAAAGCGAATAGTGGACAGTGAGTGGCGACGCCGCGGATGCCAAAGTGATCTTGAACGCTAGAGAATTGTATGTGGATTGTCAAGAATTGCAGTGGAGGGTGAGTGTTGATGTCTCTTGCCAAAATATGGTATGTGTTGGGTAGCCTTGTAAATAATTCGAACCCCTCAAACATTAGATGAGGATCGCCAAAATTTAAGTGTCTATAATATATATGTGTATGTGTCGGCAATTAAATTTGCAATCCAATTTAAACAAAGAGAGGCTAGAGTTTGTGTGTTGGGTAGCCTTGTAACATTTTATAGTGCTATGGGGAGGTTGCATTCCGACATTGATCACTTGCATCGTTGCTAAACACCAAAAAAAGGACTAGAAAATAATCGATCGGATAAGAATGATCGAAAGTCAACGACGACCAGCATGCCAGGAGCAAGTGGAGGAGATGGATGAATTCTATAATGATTGGCCTGCAATAAACCTAAATTGTTGGGGTTATGTTTTAGTTCATATAGATATGCTAAAGGAAAATAATATATGATTTTCTTTTTTTACTATAAAAACTCTAACGTCCTAAGAATCTTTTCAAATTTAAGGTGTGTTTGTTTCGCACGAAATAAATTATTTAAAAAATATCTTCCTAAAAAATGATCGCTTATATCGCTTTAAAAAATAAATGAATGAAAAATATTTTCTATTGTCCGCAAAAATGTTGAGGAAACTATTTTTCGAATCATTCATTTTCCGAAAAAATAGATGGAGTCTTTAGGCCTTTGAAGATCCGAGTACTGTAATTACCCATTAATTTCACAATTATTTACGTTAATTTACAAATAGTAAAATCATTTTAAATAAGGGGAAAAGCCACCAAAAATCCCAAACTGTACCACCTGTGACACATTTACCCTGAACTTTTTTTGTGACACCAAAAACCCCAAACTATACTATTTGTGACACATTTACCCCAATGCACTTTAGTACATGGGCATTTTTGTCTTTTTTTGCTTTTTCTTTTTTTTCCCTTTTCTTTTCCTTTCCCTCGCCGGTGTCAGGTGAGGTCGCCTCGCTTGGGCGAGTGAGGGCAGCCCTCGCCCGACTCAGGCGAGGGCGACCCTCGCCGACGCCGGGCGAGGGTCGCCGGCGTCGGGCGAGGGCCCCCCTCGACGGAAAGGAAAAAAAAAGGAAAAAAAAAAGAAAAAGAAAAAAAGAAAAAAGTGCCCATGGACTAAAGTACATTGGAGTAAATGTGTCACAAATTGCATAGTTTGGGGTTTTTGGTGTCACAAAAAAAAATTCAGGGTAAATGTGTCACAGGTGGCAAAGTTTGGGGTTTTTGGTGGCTTTTTCCCTTTAAATAATGTTAGTTTATTTAAACATTTCTTGATCAAAAATTATATTTGGTTAGGCCAAATAATAAATGTTTATTCGTTATCATTTTCATTAAACAATGTTTGTCATATCTAAATGTCAATCACGCTTTTTATTTATTTTACAACATGATATCTTTCATTGATAAACTACATAGTCAAATAAATATCAATGAGTTAGAATTTACAAATTAGCACATATATTTCTTTACAACATTAAAAGAACTACTCTCGCAATTCAGTCGTAAAAAGTTTTAATTGTTGAGAGACGAATAAGAATTCAAAAGATGATAATAGCTCTTATAACTTATATGAGAGGGGTCGCTCTCGATGGTAATATGATATGCAGTTTCTGTTGAATTTCTGATCTCATCTCTCACACTAAAAGCTCTCATTGATTTCTGGCAAAGAAGAAGGTACATTAGTTCTCAAATAGAAGAGATGTATGTGCAGTCCTTTTCCTCTATTAATTTAAAATTAGAGATAACTGAATCAAATTTCTGATTATATAAAATAAAATTATTTTGCTTTCGGGATAATAAATTACATCGGTTTTTATTTTTGAAATTTTTTCTTGTATTTTCATGTTAATTTTTTTTGTTCTTTTAAGAACAGAAAAATGATTATGTAAATGTAACCAAACGCCTTTTAATAAGTGCAAATGATGTGTATTCCATCAAGCGGCTACAAAGCATATGCCATATGCCCAAGTAGGTTCCATATGCAGAAGCCTTTTTTTTAGGTCACTACATTCCAAACTAAAATGTGCATTTTTTCTATAATTAACAAATTTAGAGATGCACACAAGAAATAAACATGATTTTGATGCAACTCAAAAGCATATGTGGAGTCAGAATTGAATATTGATATATGTCTATATAGGCAAAGAGTGGCCATAGTGATAGCAAATGGTATGTGGAATTGGTTTCCTAAATGATATATTAATGTGTAAGTGGGCATTCGAGATGAGTATGCTTATATTCAAAAACCATGAAAAATCTACAAAATCACTTTGTAATTGTAAACTTACTTTGCATTGGTTTAGTATGTCAAGTATTGTTTCATAGCAAAAAAAGGCGGTTTCAAAGAAGAGCACGAAGCAAAGTCTGGATAGCAATAACGGATTCATAAAAGAATCAGCTATCGAGGGCACTCTGTCGACCTTATTGAGAAAATTCCTGACTTGTAAAACATGAGAGGTGGTTGTTCAAAATTTCAAGATGAATGAACAAGGTCGCTAGAGTCTAGTGATGCGCTTTCGAGATTGTGCTCTATTTGAGATATTGAAGCTCGAAACAAAGGATCAGCTCTCATGAACATGCGATTTTGGAATACAATTGACAATCTTCGTGTGCTCAGACTGCTTATCTTCCCAGTTGCACTCTGTATCAGTTTAGCTTGGTGCACTTACTGTTCTTGGACTTTTCTTGACCTGTCTTGATTCGACGAGCTGCCCATGTTCTCCTTCTCTTTTTTATACCCTTGAAATGTTATTTGTCGAAATTACAGCCGAGCCGCCCGAGGTCGATGAATTTGACCCTTGAATCTGCCCTTGGTGATCTACCTTTTTCATATGGGCCTTACCTGCTCTTATACCCAGAATGGAAATACTTAGTCTAGCTCAGGGTATGTTCTTCAGATTCAGAATTTCCTTGTTCTTTTTTTTATTTACTTGATGAAGAACTCACGGTACTGAGCATATAGGAGGGTATGGATGGCTACATTAATTTGATAACCAATTGAAATTTTACGGCATTTCATGTTTTCTTTTGAGGCTTCTTTGTCATATTATTTCTCCCACTATGTGCAAGGGAAAAATACCAGTCTCCGAGAGTGATTGCCTAACTACAAAATCTATTTTGACCAATATGATCTCGAGAGATCAATTTGATACCTGATGCATAAGGAAGGTGGCCCAATTCGGACACAAGCAGACACAACACTTCGGTACTACAACTGTGCGCTCTAATACATGTAACTGTCCACTTAGGAGGTTCAACTAAGGGTAAAAGCCACCAAAAACCCTAAAATATGCCCACCATAATATTTTTATCTCAATTTTTTTTGTAACACCAAAAACCCCAAACTTGTACCTATACGACACATTTACCCCAAACTTGTACAATGTGACACATTTACCCCAAATTTTTTCTTGTGATATTAAAAACCCCAAACTTATATCCATGTAATACATTTGCCCTAATAATTTGGTGTCCCAAAAAAATTTGGGATTTTTGGTGTCACAAAAAAAGTTTGGGGTAAATATGTCACACATGCATAAGTTTAAAGTTTTTTGTGTCACAGAAAAAATTTAGGGTAAATGTGTCGTAGCAGGCAAAGTTTAGGGTTTTTGTGGCTTTTTCCCTTGAACTAATAGTCTAGTCCAAACTTTAGGAAATCATTTTTATTTCTGAGTCTATAGTATAGTGCTTCACTAGCTACAAAGTATTAATTTCGGTTATTTGTTCAAAAAATAAAGGAAACTACTGAAACTACACTAAATCTTTTGCAAATTATTTTAGTAATTTGTTAGATAAGAAAATATTTGTAGGATGAATTGGTTAGATTTACAACTTAGTAAATGATACATTTTTCTAATATTCATATAATAGTTGACAAATCATAAGCCATTGGTAAGAAAGGTAAATAAAAGGTGTAAACAATACTTGTCATAGATAAGAGAAGTTGGTAATTCAGAAAGAATTCTAATATAAAATGGTAAGTAAACAAGAGTTTGTAACATAATTGTAGAAAAGTTGGTAATCATTCTAATTGACGTTGGTAATTTCCAAAAAAAGTTGGTAAGTAAGACAAATGAAAGTGGCACCTCAATAGAAAAGTTGGTAAGTTAAACATAATATAAATATTGGAAATCAATTCAAATGAGAGTTAGTGACCAAACAAAATTCAAATGAGAGTTGATGAACCAAAATTAGGGGAAAAGTACCAAAAAAGTCATGAAACTATTGCATTTGTATCAATTTAGTGATAAATATTTCAATTAAATCAATTTAGTCCTAAACTTTTTCACATTGGTACCAAATCAGTCCATCTGGCCAATTTAGGCCGAAAATCGCTAACGTAAATGCCAGCGATCCTTCATGGTACCACCGGCGCTGACGTAGATAAATTTTATAATATTTTAATAATTTTTTCGAATTTTTTCAATGTTTTTTCTTTTTTCTCTTTTTTTTTCTTTTTCCATAACGGGTTGGCTAGCGAGGTCACCGGCCGACCATTTCGACCACATGCTGGTCTGGGTGAGGGCCACTGTGCCCTCCCCGGCCACAGGCGAGGGCTGCCTTGCCCTCCTTAGCCATAGGCAAGGACCGCTGTGCCCTCCCTAGCCACGGGTGAGGGCCACTACGCCCTCACCTACCATAAACGAGGGCATCGGGCCCTCACCCAGATCCAAGCGAGGGCAGCAAAGCCCTCGCTCGTGGTGGCCAAGGGCCATAATGCCCTCGCCTGGTCTAGGCAAGGTCGTTGGGCCAGCGAGGGCACGGCGGCGCTTGGCCAGACCAACATGTAGCTAGCGATGGTCAGTCGGCGACTTCGTCGACCCACCAATTCTAGGTGAAGGAAAAAAAACATTAAAAAAATATGAAATTTTTGTTATAAAATTTGTCCACGTCAGTGCTAGTGTCACGTAGGACCGCCGGCGTCCACGTTAGCGATTTCCAACCTAAATTGGCCAAATGGACTGAATTGATACCAATGCAATAGGTTAGGACTGTTTTGGTACTTTCCCCCCAAAATTAGTTGATAACTTATTTGGAGAAAAGTTGGTAAGTCGTTCAAATAAATGTTGGCAATGTTGTATAATAGTCAATAAATTTAAAGCATCGCTATGAAAGATTAATAAAACTATGTAATAGATAAGAGAAAAAAAATTTGGTCTAAGATAAGAGAACATGGTAATACTAAAAACAGCTTATCGACTACTAACTCAAATAAGATTTGGTAATGCAAAATTAGTTGGTAATTTAATGAGAGAAAATTTGGTAATCACTCTAATTAAGTTGGTAATTTCTAACTGGTTGGTAAGTAAGACAAATAAAAGTTGAAAACTCCATAGAAAAGTTGGCAAATTTACAAAAAAAAAAGAACATAAACAAATATTGTGAGCAACTCAATGAGAGTTGGTAATCTAATGAAAAGTCAGTAAATCACATCGATAAAAGTTGGTAAATTCATATAAGAGTTGATAAGTTTAAGGCGTTTGTAAAAAAGACAACAAAATTTGGTAAATAACAAAAAAACTAAATAAATATTGGTAAGTAACTCGAATAAGAGTTGATTGGAGTCAGCATGGTTTCCAGGTAGAACTTGGAACTAGAAAATCAAACCGGTGAGAACTTGTCCGTTTCAAGGTTTCAAGATTTGCAAGGTAGGTTCTAGATTTCAAAAATTGATGAACCTATTTCGATAAATAGGTTCTAGGTTTCACCAACTTAGAACCTAAAACCTTGAATAAGTTTTTGTGTTTTTCTTGGTCTGTCTTCGCGCGATCCAGTGGTATTCTATAGCGTTCAACGATGAGTGTATAATCTAGAACCACTAGTCTAAACTTCCATTTTATGACTAAGACTTTCACTTTGTTAATATTTCATATTATTTGTGTACCTAAATATAAATTATGATCAGTGAATTGTAGCTGCAAGTAATGATCATTAAAGGTGATGATTCATTGTAATCGTTCAATTTATAATATAAGTGGAATTTATGTAGACCCCGGAACCTGTGATAGGATAGGTTCCAGGTTTCAAGATATATAGGTTAAGTTTCAAGTTCCAAAAAATGAGGAACCTCTTCCAATTGGTAGGTTCTAAGTTCCAAGTAGAACCTGTACGGAACCTGGTACCACTCATACCTAGTTGATACCCTAAAAATGAGTTAGTAATTTAATTGGAAGAAGGTTTTGTAAGTCTTAAATTAAAAAAGTAAATTCATATAATAGTTGGTAAATTTAACGAGTTACTAAGAAAGAGAAATAAAAATTAATAGAAAAATATATTAAAAAATTGGCAATTTGCAAACTGTCAGCGATTTTGACCAAAATTAATCAAATGACTAAATTGAAAAATTGTTAAAAGATTTAAAACTGAATTGGTAGAATTAAAAAATTTATGACTGGATTCGCCACCGTACAATAAGCTTAAAACCTTTTGGAAAATTATCCCAAAATATATCAGATGAGTTCATTATTGTAACAACGTAATTTCGCGATGGTACGAGTTTTGTATTGTACTGTCATATCCCACTTTTATGTGAATATAATAAATCTTGGTGGCTTTTCAACTTGTAGCACAATTTAAACAAGGGTTAATACTATGAAAAACTCTAAACTTGTACATTTATGACAAATTTAGCCCAAACTAATTTTTTTACTATAAAAAATCTCAACAGGTACATATGTGATAATTTTACCCTCCGTTAATTTCTATTAAAATTTTACCGTCAAATTTTGAGTTTGATGATACGTGGCAGTTGACGGATATACCAGTTTGGGATTTTACCCTCCGTTTATTACAAGTGTACTGGTTTGTATTTTTTCGTGATATTAATTCAATTTAATAGAGGGTAAATTTGTCATGAATGTACCAATTTAGAGTTTTTGGTGGTCAATAAATTAGTTTTGGATAAATTTATTACAAATGTACCAGTTTTGAATTTTTCACAATAAAAAAATTAGTTTAGACTAAATTTGTCTTAGATGTATCAGTTTAAAATTGTTCGTGGTATTAATCATTTAAACAAAGAGAGACCAAAGTTCATGTGTTTGGGTTGGCTAGCAAGGTCACCGGCCGACCATCCCTGCCACATGCTGGTCTGGGCGAGGGCCACCGCGCTCTCGCCGGCCACAGGCAAAGGCCTTCATGCCCTCGCCCAAATCCAAGTTAGGGCCGCCGCACCCTCACTGGCCACGAACGAAGGCATTGGGCCCTCACCCAGATCCAGGTGAGGGCGGCGAATCCCTCGCTCGTGGTGGGCGAGGGCCGCGACGCCCTCGACTAGTTTGGGCGAGGGTGTCGGGCGGACAAGGGCGCGACAGCCCTCGCCTAGACCAGCATGTAGCTAGTGATGGTCAACCGCTGACTTCACCGACCCACCAGTTATAGGAAAAGAAAAAAACACTAAAAAAATATGAAAAATTTATTAAAAAATTATAAAATTTGTCCCTGTCAGCACCGACGCCACGTAGGACCGCCGGCATCCACGTCAGTGATTTCCGACCTAAATTGGTCGGATGGACTGAATTGATACTAATGCAATTGGTTTATGACTTTTTTGGTACTTTTCTCCTAAAATTAGTTGATAACTTATTTGGAGAAAAGTTGGTAAGTCGTTCAAATAAATGTTGGCAATGGTGTATAATAGTCAATAAATTTAGAGCATTGCTAAGAAAGATTAATAAAACTATGTAATAGATTAGAGAAAAAAATTTGGTCTAAGGTAAGAGAACTTGGTAACACGAAAATCAACTTATTGACTACTAACTCAAATAAGATTTGGTAATGCAAAATTAGTTGGTAATTTAATGAGAGAAAATTTGGTAATCACTCTAATTAAGTTGGTAATTTCTAACTGGTTGGTAAGTAAGACAAATAAAAGTTGAAAACTCCATAGAAAAGTTGGCAAATTTACAAAAAAAAAAAGAACGTAACCAAATATTGTGAGCAACTCAATGAGAGTTGGTAATCTAATGAAAAGTCGATAAATCACATGGATAAAAGTTGGTAAATTCATATAACAGTTGATAAGTTTAAGGCATTTGTAAGAAAGACAACAAAAGTTGGTAAATAAAAAAAGTAAATAAATATTAATAAGTAACTCAAATGAGAGTCAATCGGAGTCATGATTTCCGGGTAGAACTTGGAACCAGAGAATCGGACCAATGAGAACTTGTTCATTTCGAGGTTTCAGGATATGTAAGGTAGGTTTTAGATTTCAAAAATTGAGGAACCTGTTTCTATAAATAGGTTCTAGGTAGGTGAAATCTAGAACCTAAAAGCTTGAATAAGTTTTTGTGTTTTTCTTGGTCCGCCTTCGTGCGATCCAGTGATATTCTATTGCGTTCAACAATGAGTGTATAATCTAGAATCACTAGTCTGAGCTTCCATTTTATGACTGAGACTTTCACTTTGTTAATATTTCATATGTTTCGTGTGCCTAAATATAAATTATGGTTAGTGGATTGTAGCAGCAAGTAATGATCATTAAATGTGATAATTCATTACAATCGTTCAATTTATAATACAGGTAAAATTTAGATAAACCCTGGAACCTGTGATAAGGTAGGTTATAGGTTCCAAGGTATATAAGTTAAATTCCAAAAAATGAGGAACCTCTTCCAATTGGTAAATTCTAAGTTCCAAGTAGAACCTCTACGGAACCTGATACCACTCACACTTAGTTGATACCCTAAAAATGAGTTAGTAATTTAATTGGAAGAAGGTTTGTAAGTCTTTCAAATTAAAAAAAGTAAATTCATATAATAGTTGGTAAACTTAAGGCGTTACTAAGAAAGAGAAATAAAAATTAATAGAAAAATATAAAAAAAATTGGCAATTTGCAAACTGTCAGCGATTTATGACCAAAATTAATGGGAATGACTAAATTGGAAAATCGTCAAAAGATTTAGAGCTGCATTGGCCGAATTGAAAAGTTTATGATCGGATTTGCCGCCGTACAATATGCTAAAAAATTTTTGGAATATTATTCCAAATCATATCAGATGAGTTCATTATTGTAACAACCTAATTTCGCAATGGTACGAGTTTTGCATTGTACCGTCACATCCCACTTTTATGTGAATATAATAAATCTTGGTGGCTTTTCAACTAGTAGCACAATTTAAACAAGGGTTAATACTATGAAAAACCCTAAACTGATACATTTATGATAAATTTATCCCAAATTAATTTTTTTTACCATTAAAAACCCCAACCGGTACACATGTGATAATTTTACCCTCCGTTAATTTCCTTTAAAATTTTACCGTCAAATTCTCAATTTGATGACACACGGCAGTTGACGAATGTACCAATTTGGGGTTTTACCCTCCGATTACCACAGGTGTACTGGTTTGTATTTTTTCGTGATATTAATTCAATTTAACAAAGGATAAATTTGTTACAAATGTACCAATTTAGAGTTTTTGGTGGGCAATAAATTAGTTTGGGGTAAGTTTATCACGAATGTACCAGTTTAGGGTTTTTCGCAATAAAAAAATTAGGTAGGGTTAAATTTGTCACAGATGTACCGGTTTAGAATTGTTTGTGTTATTAATCATTCAAACAAAGAGAGACCAAAGTTCATGTGTTTGGTGGCCTTGTAACATTTTTATATGGTGCAACAGGGGGGAGGTTGCATTCCGACATTGATCACTTGCATAGCTGTCAACTACCTAAAAATGGAGTAGAAAATGACCAATCGGATAAGGATATCGAAAGTCCACGACGACCAAAAACGCCTAGAATAAGTGGAGGAGATAGGTGATTTTACAAATAATTGACCTGCCAAAACCCTAAACATGCGGGGTTAATGTTCAAATTTCATTTACATATGCCATAAACAATTTATTATCGTTTTCTACAACTGTAAGATTCCAGAGCCGTCCTCAGATGCTTTCCCAAATTTCAGTAAAAGGCCTTTGAAAATTCCATAACTGTCTCCATCCCTTGTTTTCGCATCTTTTGGGTAACATAATGCTGCTTCCCTTTGGTTATATTTATGTTAGCTTTCATTTGTAAATAGTAAAATCATTTAAACTCGTTTTAGTTTATTCAAACGCTTCTCGATCGAAAACGATGTTTGGTTATGCTGAATAGTGAATGTTTTTGTCTATTATCGTTTCGCCAAACAATGTTCGTTGTGTCCGGATGTTATTGTACCTTTTATTTGGGTTACTCCACAATACCTTTCATTATGATGAAAATAAATCTCAACTAGCTAGAGCTAACAAAACAAAAGTAGCACATTTATTTCTTTATAACATTGGAAGAACTACTCTCGCAATTCAAAATGATAGTCTCAGTGTTTTTTTTTTTTTGTAAAGGTAAGATTGTATTACTTTTCAGATCACACCATATACAAAAAACACACTAAGACAAACCTCGACCCGAATAGGACAAAAAGAATTGTGCAATGAGGGTCAAGGGAGGCTTTACAAATAGTCTCAGTGTTTATCACCGGACGGGAGAAAGTTTCAATTATTATAGGAGGAATAAAAATTTCAAAGATGCGAGTAGCTCTTGTGCCTTTTAATAAGGGCAAATGATTTGTATAACATCAAACGGCTACAAAGGATATGCCATATGCCCTAGTAGGTTTCACATGCAGACGCCTTTTTTTTAGGCCACTACATGCCAAACTAAAACGTAAATTTTTCTATAAGCAATAAATTTGGAGATGCACACAGAAGTAAACATGATTTTGATGCAACTCACAAGCATCTCTGGAGTCAGAATTGAATATTGATGTGTGTATATATAGACAAAGAGCGGCGATAGCAACAGCAAATGGTTTGCAGAATTCATTTACTAAATGATATACTAATGTGTTAGTTGGCATTCGATCTAGATGCGCAGGGTTATATTCAAGTACCATGAGAATTCTACAAAATCACTCTGTAATTGTAGACTTATATTACATAGGTTTAATGTGTCAAGCATTGTTTCACAGGGAAATAAGGTCTTGATAGCAATAACGGATCCGTGAAAGAACCATCCATCAAGGGCACTCGATCTACCTTGTCGAGAATATTTTCGACTTGTGAAAAATAGCCTTTTAAAAGAAGTTTGGTATGTCATTCCACCTTCCAATACCTTTTTTAGCTACTTTAAAAGCAGCTTGCAAGTTTCGAGCATAAAAATTGACAGAGGCGCTAGGAATTATTAAAGAAGTTCGATCCGAAAGTTTTGCCGAGTTTAATCATTACAAAAATTTTAAGCTATTTTGCTCCTCTCCAATAGTCGGTAATGTATTATCTATTGTGTCTGAGAAGGCTTTTTCTTTGTGGCCAATAGGCATCTTTCACGCTCTGCAGTTTGAGCTTATAGCTGCATTCAAAAGTAAACGCCTGGTATGTCCTGTATCTCCCCTATAAATACTTCCCTCCAAGCTAAGAAGAAGATATCACTTGCCCATTGAAGCCTTCTTCTTCACTTCCCTCTTGCACGCCATTAGCAATGGAGATTGGTCCAAGAATGGTGGCTACTGTTGTTACAGTCATGAGCTTCGCCGTCTTCTTGGGCGTGGTTTCTGCTGATCCTGACATGCTCCAAGATGTCTGCGTCGCCGATCTCGCTTCCAGTAAGAGCATACATGCCTGTCTATGCGCGTTTCTTATAGTCTTCTTCTTAAACTGCCGACGACTGCAGACCAGTATCGATAAACCCTAGATGTTAATTCTAACATGTATATGACTTGTTTTCTCTTGTACTTCTCCATGACAGGAACTATGTAACGCTACTCTTTCTTTTCTCATTAGCCAAACTGTTTTTGAAGTTAGTATGGCGCTCATTATTTTATCTCATGGATCAAATAATATGCACGTTTAAGTCATTGTCTGATTCACACATTTGCGATGAACAGAAGTGAAGGTCAATGGATTCCCGTGCAAAGCGACTTTCAACGAAACGGACTTCTTCTTCGCCGGGCTGGCCAAACCCGGACTCACCAACAACACCTTAGGCTCTCTAGTGACCGCGGCCAATGTTCAGGAGATCCCAGGCCTCAACACCCTCGGCGTGTCCCTAGCCCGCATCGACTATGCTCCTTACGGCCTCAACCCGCCCCACACCCACCCACGAGCCACTGAGATGGTGTTCGTGCTCTATGGAGAGCTATACATCGGATTCATAACCACTGCTAACGTCCTCGTCGCTAAGACTATCAAGGCGGGCGAGATCTTTGTGTTCCCTAGGGGTTTGGTCCACTTCCAAAAGAACATCATGGACGCCCCCGCGGCCGTCATCGCAGCATTCAACAGCCAATTGCCAGGGGTTCAAGCCATCGCAACCACACTGTTTGCGGCCACGCCCCCAGTGCCCGACGACGTGTTGGCCATGGCATTCCAGATTGATGCTCAGCAGGTTGAGATGATCAAGGCTAAGCTTGCGCCCAAGAGCTAGTCTCCTCGTTAAACTCCAGACACGTCAATTCAAGTTTGATGTGGCCCTCAAATAAAATCAAGTTTGACATTGCAATTTCGATGCTGCTCCTCTGAAAATTGCTATCTTTGTTGGTTTCAATAACCCCACGTTTGTGATCTTTTTGTACCCTTTTTATTGAATAAAAGAGGTTTTGGGCCGCCTGAAAAAGGTTCAGGGCTTCCTTAGTAAATTTTTCTATTTGTATGATCTTATCTAATACGTATATAAAAAACATACCTGCTCCAACCTGTCTAACGAATCAAACAAATTATAACTTGGCTCTTTCCTCTCTATCTTGTCCTTGAACAGGGTCTGGTGAACTAGCTAAACTTAAATCAGCTTTGCATATGGAAAGATGCAACTTTGGTAAGGCATAAGTAGAGACAATCATAGTGGCAAATCGCGATCAAGCGACTCAAAATTTGAGATAATTAAATTGATCTAATTCTATCCAAATCTGTTCAATATCGATGTAAAATCTTACCGGACCGTTGAGTAGTTCGCGACATTATTTAATTAGTACCTCTAGATTTACGCGAAAATTGTGAAACCCATGAGTATATATGTGTGTGGGCTTTTAGGTAATTAAGTTAATTTAATCATTAACCAAAGTAGCTTAAGGAGCTGCATAGTTGCCAAATATCTTCGACCTCTCATTTTCAGATAAGCTGTAGCTAGCAGAAACTCAAGTAGGACCGGGGTAGCTTTAGTAAGTCAAACGCCATAGATGCTTGTGAAAATTAGAGAGAAGAAGCAAGAATTTTCGCCATTGAATTGACAGCTCCGGACATCATTTGATTAGATCCCGATCTCATGGGCTAATTCATATACCGTTCACACAATTCCAAGTCTAAGACTGTATTCGTTATATTCTTTTGAAAGCTGAAGTCGACGTGAATTTTCGCAAGAGAAGCATAATGCTAAACATAAAAAACAAAAATAAATATTCACATCAATCGATGCGACTGTGTCAACATCAAAATTTGCTTCCATTGCCCATTTTTGGTCAACGGCTGACAATTGAAGGTGGTTGATCAACAGGAAGCATTCAAATTAAGGTGTGCTATACTTATTACTAAATCTTCCCTTACATAATCGTGATTATCCGTGCATTGTTCGGTGAGATTGTAAAGATTGGTCCACATTAATCCCATGGCAAAAGTGCCAAGTGGGACATATTCCAACATCCCACAAAGCATTTCACACTTCCCTTTCTAACTTACTATTAAGACCCTCAAGAATATGTTTTTTTTTCTTTTTTTGCTAATTGCAATGTCAAGCTATTAATGGAAATGTAAGTTTATCTTCTGATTTCCAAAAGGAAAAGTGTTAAAAAAGTCATAAACCTTTTACATTGGTACCAATTTAGTCCTAAACCTTTTTTGTGGTGCTAATTTAGTCCTAAACCTTTTGCATTTGTGCCAATTTAGTCCTAAATCTTTTTTTGGTGCCAATTCAGTCTTAAACCTTTTAAATTGGTGCCAATTCAGTCCCCAACCTTTTGTTTTTGTGCCAATTTAGTCCTTCCGACCAATTTTGATCGGAATTTGC
The DNA here is from genome assembly GCA_031216235.1 of Syzygium jambos. Classification (NCBI taxonomy): domain Eukaryota; kingdom Viridiplantae; phylum Streptophyta; class Magnoliopsida; order Myrtales; family Myrtaceae; genus Syzygium; species Syzygium jambos. Next base: position 21,014,246 of record CM062221.1, on the reverse strand, counting down.
TGACGTGGACGCCTGCCGGCCGGCGACTGGTCACCGGCGCCGACAATTTTAAAAGTTAGGACTGAATTGGCACCAATTTAAAAGATTCATGACTGAATTGACACCAAAAAAAGGTTTAGGACTAAATTGACACTAATGCAAAAGGTTTAGGTTTTTTTGGGCACTTTTCCCTATTTCCAGACTAAATCTATCTTTCCGGTCTGATCAAGGTTAAAGAGTAATTGATCTTATGATTAATGGGTTTTCTCCTATCCAAACTGCTGTTCGATAATCAAATCTCAAGAGAATGATTAGACTAGAGAGATGACTGCGAGATTTATACTTATTGAATGTGAAAGTAGCGATTACGGACTTACTAAGTGCGTGTTTGTTTCACTAAAAGAGCTTTTCATAAATTAGCTTTCCGAACTTTCACGTGTTTTCGTTCGTTGATAATGATTAGTCAACCGAAAAACACTCACAATCAAAAGAAAACACCTGCACATATAATTAGGAAAATGAATTCCCCGTTCTTACTAGAAAAAAACCATTTTCCCAAGCGTAACTAGTCTCTTACCACAATGCTTAATAGATTCTTCTAGAATTTTAAATGATTTTCAACATATTACCAAATATAAAAAAAAAATCTAACCATTTTCCTCGAAAACTATTTTTATCTAAAATATTTTCCTTTACTATTCCCACATGCCTCTATCTATGCTTTGTTGATTTTGTCAATTGGCAGTTCAACGCCCAAATATGCTGTTGGGGGAATCAGAAGAAATTCACATTACATCACGAAACAGTAAACAGAATGTGACAGCAGCTCGTTCCAGCGTCTCAATCCTGCTTGTTTCTAAACTTGTTTTTCAGCATTGATTAAGAAACTACTAAATTAAGCCGCTCACGCATCATCCTCAATTAATGTCCACAAAAACAAGACTTAGCGATCATGGCGTAGGCATTGACTAATTATTGTATTCAACTTGATCAGGATAAGCTGGCAAATTAGATTCCACTCTCTTTCTTATGCAAATCATTTAGGACTGAACATCGTCCGTATTAAATTTGTTTTTCTTTTTAGTAAAGCAAAAACCCGATTAGATTATATTAAGTTAGGACATGCGAGGATCTTGCCCGACAAAACATGTGCAAAGCCCGCGAAAGGAGCGCTCGAGTGATCAACTTTAGGGATGAATATCAACTTAATGATACCAAAAAATCCCATGTCATGTCCATCGCCCCGGCCTCTCGACGCATAACCCAACACGTGCCTGTGTAATTGGAGAATGATTAATATCACGAAAAATCCCAAACCGATACATTTATGACAAATTTGCCCCAAACTAATTTTTTACCACAAAAAACCCCAAATCGATACACATGTGATAAATGTACCATAAACTAACTTTTTTACGACCAAATATCCCAAATCGGTACACTTAAAATAAATTTACTCTTCGTTAGCTTTCGTCAAAGTTTACCATTAAATTTGCTGACTTGTATGACATATGGTGATGTGGCAAGTTCACGTTGAAATCCATAGGGTAAATACAACGAGAAACCCCAAAGTTGTATACTTATGACAAATTGACTGTACTAGTTTGGGGATTTTTGTGGTATTAACCATATGGGTATGTCACCATACCATGTCATCATGTGTCATCCATGTCAACAAATTTAATGATAAAATTTGACGAAAACTAATAGATAATAAATTTGTCACAGGTGTATCAGTTTGGAGTTCTTTGAAGTCAAAAAATTAATTTTTGGTAAATTTGTCACAAGTATACCAATTTGTAATTTTTCGTGATATTAATCCCATTTGAAAAATTCTTATATGGACACAAGCCCGCTCCGGACATCCATTTTGTGGATCCCGAAAACTGGATGGCTGCGATGCACCTATCCAATCAAAAAACTCGGTTTATCATTGTGCACCCTTTTACAATCTGTATGTCGAGCTTTCTAGCCCGGGGCACGGCTCGACTGACTATACATCTCCATCAAATCGAACTCTTTTTATCCAATAATCATGTGGATTCGATTAATTCTCTAGCCGAACAGAACCAAGTTACTTATGTTATTGGCACTACACAAGATCAATATATGACCAAATACGATCAGTCCTTTTGAGTTTCCATGCACGCTCGGCTCAGCATCGTGTCGGACCATGTTGGCATGTCAACCGCGGACACGATCCTGGCCCTCCTGCAAGGATGCAACAGCCTCCGGAGGCTCAAGACCATCCACGCGCAGGTCTTCGTCCACGGCCTCCAGAGCAACCCCTCCATCTCGGGCAAGCTCCTCCGCTTCTGCGCGGTCTCCGTCTCCGGTTGCTTGGCCTATGCCCGGACTCTGTTCGACCGCATGGAATGCCCGCAGACCCACGATTGGAGCTCCATCATCAGGGGCTTTGCCGTCGGCCCATCTCCTCTGGAGGCCCTCCTTTACTACAACGGCATGCTTGGGTCGGCGTCCTTTTCTTGCCCCGACGGCTACTCTTTCTCGTTCGCCCTCAAGGCGTGCGAGAGGGTTGGGGATGAAAGGAAGTGCGGAGAGATTCATGGGACCGTGATTCGATCTGGGTATGAGATGGATGTCGTGGTGTGCACGAACCTGATGCGGTGTTACGCGGGGAGTGGTTTGGTTCAGGTCGCGCGGAAGGTGTTTGAAGGTATGTCCGAGAGGGACTTGGTTTCTTGGAATTGCATGATCTCCTGTTGCTCTCAGGCTGCTCTGCACCATGAGGCCCTGGGGTTGTACCGTCGGATGAGGAAAGAGAATGTGGATGTCGATGGCTTCACGTTGGTGGGATTGCTCTCGTGCTGCGCTCACGTGGGGGCGTTGAATGTGGGCGTTGAATTGCATAGGAGAGCTAGCCGAGAGGGATTTTTGGGGAACATTTATGTTGCAAATGCTCTTATCGACCTGTATGGGAAATGTGGTGACTTGACCGGGGCTCTTTCCGTCTTTAATGGGATGTCGAAACGGGATGTTTTCACGTGGAACTCCATGATCACCGCGTATGGAGTGAATGGGTGTGCGGATGAAGCCATCTTATTCTTCAGGCAGATGTTGAGAGAAGGTGCTTGGCCGAGCTCCATCACATTCCTAGGATTGTTGTCCGGCTGTAGCCACCAAGGCCTAGTGGACAAGGGTGTTGAGTTTTTCCATATGATGAGCTCTAAGTTCAACTTAAAGCCAGAAATTAAGCATTATGGATGCATGGTTGATTTGTATGGACGTGCTGGGAAGCTTGAAAAGGCGCTAGAAATCATAAAAACCTCTCCTTTTCTGGTTGATCCTGTCATTTGGCGAACTCTTCTAGGTTCTTGCAAGATCCACCAAAATGCACGCATAGGGGAGGTTTCCATTAAGAATCTGGTCCAGCTTGGAGCATGTAATGCAGGGGACTGTATACTTCTTGCTACAATATATGCCGAATGCAATGACAATCAAGGTGTTGCAAGAATGAGAAGGTTGATCAAAAGCCAAGGAATTAGGACGACTCCTGGTTGGAGCTGGATTGAAATTGGCAACCGGGTACATAGATTTTTTGTGGATGACCAGTCACATCCTGATCGAGACGAAATCTATCGTAAGTTAGAGGAAGTAATTTACAGGGCCAGTTTGGCTGGTTATGTGAATAGTAAGTTTCAAGTGACCATGCCTGACTTTAAATGTGAAGGGCATCTGGAGTCCTCCAGTAAAAATCACAGCGAGAAACTGGCAATTACTTTTGGATTGGCGAGAACTCCTGATGAAACTAACCTCCGGATAGTGAAGAATCTGAGGATATGCGGAGACTGCCACTCATTTGCGAAGTTTGTCTCACAAGCATTTAGTCGAGAAGTTATTGTGAGGGATCGAGTTAGATTTCATCATTTCAGGGGCGGAGTATGTTCCTGTAAGGAGTACTGGTGAAAACCGAGCATTGTGATTGATTACCTTTAACATTAAAAGGGAAAAAGATAACACGTATGGAAGAAGCTTAGGAGCAAGGACTACTCAAAATTGCAGCTACTTGCCCCACTCTTGGCTAAAAAGATTTTGCCAAGGAGACGCAGCTGAAGCTCAAGCTTCGTTACATTATCAAGGGTGTTGTCTGACATATATGATGCAGAACCATAATCAAGATGGAAATATGATGTCGTGAAAGTTTATATTCAAATACATATGGATCACTTCCATCAATTGGTCGCACTTTGGTTTTCAGTACTTCACATTGCAACTTCCAATGTGACAGAGATGTCAAATTATCATACGTCGAGGACAGTCCATGGGTCTGTGACTCCGTCCTCGTCTGTGACTTGCTATCTTCTAATGAGTTCCTGAATACAATAAAATGGGCGAAATCTAAATGCGCTTTACCAAAGAAAAAAGTAAACGCTTAAACTGATTGAGTTTATGTTATCCTGGCTAGCCTGCTCCCTGCTGCACCATTTTATTCAAGTATGACCACTGTACAAGCCCTAGACTTTATATCTCGGTGTAAGTCGCATATTGCCATCAGTTGCAGATGCTTTCCTCCAGCCTGGCACAGCTTATTATACCAGTTCTTCAACTAGACTGTCCAGCTCAATGAAACAATGAAATTTCTCGGGGAGCTTATGCAGAATGCATGCTCTAACTAGCTTTATATATGGTGGCTTATGAAGACATGGATTTCCCCACTGCTGGAGCTCCTGAATTTCTGGACCATTTCATAGATCCCATAATCCCAGCTCAAGAACAAACCAAGCTCAAAAGGCTCTCGTGAAATTAAATTGACCGATCACATTTGGGTCTTTTGCCTGCCTGTCTTGATTTTCATTGTAAACTCAGAGGAGATAATCTGAAAATAAATACGTACGAGCAGAGATGGGTGCTTCTTATATACATATTCAGCATGTTCTCCTGCGCCGTTTCATTAAGTTTGTGTGTCGCCGTTACATGCTGAGAAAATAACTTTGATACGTATGCTATTCAACGATATACCCATGACTTCTGAATTATTACAACAATCATGAATACATTGAAGATTGTATGTCAAAAAAAGTAAAAATAGCGCAAAACTGTGCATCAAGTTAAGTTTAGTCAGAACTTTTACAGGCATTTCTCAGTGGTATGCTTCTGGAGATGCGAGAGGAGGCCGAACTCACAGTTAGGTTCCGCCAACAGTTCTAAAAGTTGCCTAGACAGAATTGTTGAACTGGCATATTGGCTCTATAGGTGCAAGAGCCTGTATCGTGCATTTCATGTACAACTTGTTTACAGTTCTGAAAGTCATTTAGATCTTTGGAACTTACCTGTGGAGGTTTGTAAGTACGAAACATACATTAGGCGCGCATGAGAAATTTGAGTACCTATAACTCTGATTTCGCAAAAAGTCTTGTCATGCTTCTTTTGTTTCTTTGCAATTCACCAAAAAGCCACGGCCATCTTTTACAAGCAAACTTTAACAGCAACGAAAACAGAATGTTGTGCAATAGTCAACCCTTAGACATCCCCTTCTCTTCTTTCCTCACAGCAACAAAACCGGAAACCATAAACACAGGGTTTTCCTGATAAACCTTAAATAATCCTTAGAAGAAAAAAGGACATCAGAGTCAAAAGGAGTTCAATTCACTTGCAACAGGCTGGAGAAAACAAGAAAAATAAACCTTCACTAGAAGCACGGTACATGACATGACATGCAGTCTCATCGTTCAGCTGTACAGAACGATTGCACATCTTATTTTTTCCCTTCAAACTAGACCCGGCTTATTAGCTACAGCAAGTTCAACAGATATGATGAAGGTGGATTTTCCAGCTTCCCTCAGGTACTGCACATCTCCGTTCATTAGCTTCACCAACTTTCTGCTGATAAGCAGGCTGATGCCTTCCTCAGATATCTCTCCACCATTTTCAAACATCTGGTTCAACAACGTTTCCGGTACCCCACCACCAGCATAGGTCAATCTGATTCAAATTGAAGTATTAAATTGCAAAATTTGTTTGAAACAGGGTGCACAATTTCAATTTCTGGCCATCTATTGCCAACTAATATAAACAGAGAATTGCGTGTATAAACACAGGTGTACATGAGTTAACTTGAGAACAGAATGTCTCCAGTACCTTAGCTCCAGGTGCGCAAGTTGAACAGATTCTCCTAAGTGATCTTTGGTCAAACGAGCTGCAATAACAAGTTGGCTTCCTGTTGGGGTGTAGTTAACTGATATCGACAAGAAATCCGCCAAGACCTGTTGAAGCCTGAGACTATCCCCGTATAAAGTTTCGGTCATGGCTTCTTCCGTTGCATCATTGACAATTCGTACACCCTTTCCATTGCTTTTTATCATGACTTGACTCGTGGAAGCCACCAAGACTTGGTGGAGAGTAAACTCAACCATTTCCAATTCCAAGTATCTGTTGAGAAAGAAATAAGGAATTAGCTAACAGAAAAGGGGAAAAAGAATGACACACTAAAGCTATCAGCTCACCAAATGGAAATACAGAATTAGAAAACAGGACGGGACCAATCTTTTCATTCTTCCTTCATTGCATCAATTATGTATCTAACCTTCGCTACTTTTGAGAGACAGTATACTTGGTGATAAATACATCCCCACCCAATACCGGACACAGCAATATAAGCATATGGGAAAAACACATCTCAGCATATCAGAGCAGTCTAAGCTTCAGTAGGTTTGATTCAATCACCGCTACATATTTTCATTCAAAGAAGGAGAAAAGGCAAACTCATCAATGACCAGAGAAAGAACAAATCATTACACCACCAGAAGGTAAGGAAAAGACAACCACCAGATAGTGCTTCTGAAAGAAATTAGACTCAAGCCTTGTGTGTTTATCTTTATCTCCCCTGAAAAGTGAACATTTTGAAATCTATCCTTCCAAGCAAACAAGAACACAAGGTAAAGTAGAGATTTCGAAGCATGAAAACATTCTACACTGGATGAGCTATGAGATTGCAAAATGAAATGTGCTCAGACACTATTTATGTGTTTCGAGTGATCATACCCATCGATGATGCTATCCAGATCTGAGTCATCAAGGATCTTGCCCAGCTGGCTTTGGCATTGAGCACTAGTATGTAGCAACAGCTTCTGTTCTACTCCTAACTCAGTACCCTCCAGCATTTTGCGAGAAAACATTATCCCGGAGAGAGGGTTTCGAATCTGCCTTTTCATGTAAGCTAATTGTTTTAACCTTTTCAAGGCGGTTTGTTCAGTTAACCGTTGGAGATGAAGCGCCCGCTGCAGCTCTTGACTTGCGAGCTGCAAGAAGCAAAAAATTCCAGTCCCCGAACCCTCTCCGTCAAATTTCTTGCTCACGCATAGTAGGCAGTCCACAAACTTCCCACCCCGAGCAAAGAATCCAAACGGAACCTTCTCCGGCTCTTTGCCAGTCATAGCACCATTAAGCACTACGCCAAGATTAACAAAAGCTTCTTGATTCTTGAGACGACAGCATGCCATGTGCATGCCAAAAACCTCCCCCAGTAGCATTTTATCTATTATTTCTTCCCGTTTCCACCCGGTCAATTTTGCCATAGCTGGATTCCACTCAGAGCACCAGCCAAATTCATCTGTTCCGAAAATCGGGGGTATCAAGGGGTTCGGATTTTGCACAATCGCTTTGTAGTCACCTTCGATTCGAGTGAACTTGTCCATGACCATTTTCTGACCAGTAATGTCCTGAGCAACAAAACACACACCCACGACATTTTCTTGAATGTCCCTGCTAGCGCAGGCATTCGCAACTAAGCTGATCAGGCCAGAGTCAGCTCTAGAATCATGTGTTTTAATCTCAAACTGGATATTCTTCTCTTCCTTGCCTGCGATGAAAGAAGGTAGAACAATGCAATTAACCGCACTTACGAATATCCAAGCACAAAGAAAGAATTAATTTAAGATGACGTGCATCCCCCTTTGCCAAGGACACATGCTGATTCCACAAACAAGCACAATATCTTTGCATTAGAAATGCCATCGGCCATCAGCCCAAAGAAGTACACTACCAAAACATGCGCCCTGAAATCACAACATTTGATATTGAAACTCAGAGTTGGACATACCATGTAATGCCATGTGTAGCATTTTCTTTACTATATCAACAGAAGAATCGTCCACCAGTGTGAGCAAATGCTTCCCTAATGCTTTCTCAACAGACAGACCAGTTAGCTCAGCAATTTTTGTATTCCAACCATTAACCAGCCCATCAGCATTGACAGCCAGTATCGGTACTGTGGCTGTTTCAATCAGACGAACCATCTCACTTGTCACTGCTTCCAATTCTTGAATCCCTTCAATTTTAAGGTCATTAAGCCTTGTATGGATGGTTGAGGTGTTCATGTCAATCGCTTCATTTTCTTTTAAGGCGTTCCTCAAGATAAGCTGCAGCGAGTGGATGGCATCCATCTCAAAGTCTTTCCAAGGTAAACTCCTTGTCTTGACAACGTCAAGAAAAGCCTTGAAGGACGACCTTGGATGCATTTTCCTATTATCGTCCTTCTCGCCAGGGTCATGCTTCGCTCCACCCCAGCGAATTTCAGAGGCAGTTGGTGAGCGGAACCAGAAAATCATGTCCTTTGCACTTATTCTCACAGCAGCCATGCCACACACAATGTCACCAACGGCAAGTGCCCCTGGGAATCCCGCATCATACAAGCTATCTGTACTCAATCCCGTGGAATCCATATGGTACTCGGACAACCATAATGCGATGTCAAGCAATTGTGCATCATTCGGAGTTACTCCCAGCTTATATGTTTTGCTTTTATACAGAAGGGCAGCGCCATCACATTTAACAAGGTCCATCACATTTGGGGTCTGAGACACAATGCCTAGAGGTGCATCACGCATCAGCATATCGCACAAGAGCGTCTGGGTTCGCAAGATATTTTTCTCGATCATTTGATTTTCTAGCTCAAGCTCCTTGTTGACATGGATAGCAAACACCTGGGCAAGAAACTCACAGGCATACCGAAGAGGGAACGGAACAAACCTTGGAGTTGTGTTATGGCAAACTACTAGACCCCAAAGTCTCTTTCTCTTTTGAGGCTGCACAGAGTTGGGGTCATCGACTTCTTCGTCATCCTCATTGATGACAACTGCCATAACCAAAGAAGCGATAGAGTTCATGTTTTCCATGTACTGCAAATGACAAGTGTGCGGGGCCCTCAGGGTCGAACCGCACAAGGTGGGATCAAAGGGCAGATTCTCATCCTGAAGCACCTTCACATGTTTTGCCCGGCAATCAACAATCATACGGACCTTATTCTTCATGAACAGAAACCGTGCAGCTTGAGGAATATCCGTGGCAGGATAATGAAGACCCAGATACGGCTCCAGGCCTGGCTTTGTTATCTCTGAGACTACTTCGCCATGGTCATCATCATGGAACTTATATGCCATAACCCTGTCATACCCCGTTAGTTCAAAGACTTCCCGAACCATCGTGTCACAAAGCCTTTCCATACTCCCACTAGGCAAAGACTGCAAGCGCGCAATGGCTTTGGCCGCAAGCTTATATGACTGCAAGGCTCCAGCGGCTGTCATAGGGACTTCATAAGGCTTCACAGGTTCGAAATCAATGATTATGCTACCGGTCACTCTATGGACAATTCCATAGAAGGGCTTCCCAGTAGTTTTACAATGGACTAAGATGGGATTCAAGAGAGAAACATCTGCAAATCCAAAGACCTTATGGAGAGCAGAGGCGCTGGGCGCAGTAAATATGGTCCTGACGTCGGTCCCGATCCCAAGGACCGGCTGGTCCCCAACACTTGGAACTGCGTGGCTCACCATGGTCAGCATTTCCGGTGCATTCTCACTGTACGCAGTGACCTTGAAAGTTTTCTCATCCAAGGCCAAAAGGCAACCAAATGGCTGGATCGTCTTCCCTTTCTGTATCTGATGGAGGTAAGCTGTTGTTACTTTGTCGGATCTTGGTTGCTGATCTCCACTCAGGGCGCCCGTCACCCGTACTGAGCTTGAATAGTCAAAGGAACTACCAGACTCCTCGAAATCAGCGTGCAGCTTAGCATCTACAGTGGTTTGAGCAATTATCCTCACGCTATGCCTCGACCTCGCTGAGTTGCTGGATGATTGGCTGGGTCTTGAAGAAGACATCTTTGATCAAATCTGTTCGGAGCACAAAAATATAACTAACTCCAAGAACTGATGAATCCTGATTCAGGTAGCCGCATGAATTTGCTCTGCCCAAACTCCAGTCGGATTTGGCAAATGGATAATAAACACATGCCAATATGTTCTGAAAAGGCTCCATAAAGACATAGCAAAAGAGTACTTCAATACTGGATATGCAAAACTATGTGCAACATTTCATTTCCAGCTCTCTAGTCAGATAAACGGTTACCCCATATTTGATCTAAGTTCTATGGAGCGTATTTAACTGGAAACTGAAGCTTGAGACAGTTTAGAATTCCAGAGTAAACTAAATGCAGAGCAAGATGTCAGATATCCCACGGTTATGATAAAAATGTCTATATTATTGACAAACGCCCTATGCTTTCATTAAGCAAATTCTTACCGATCAAAGACCAACAGCTACAGCTAAATGAGCAAACTAGTTCCTAGATAAAATGAATTACCAACTGAAACAGAACAGCATAAAACCTACAAGTGCCTAAGTCACACAGACATGTAGAGACAATTACAACACAAACACAAGCCAATCCTCTAACTTAGCGAAGCTAGAAAAGAAAATGAAGTTCTTGCACCTTGGTAAGCTCTGAGAAGGGAGGCCAGTAAGAGCAGAAAGATTTTCTCCTCAATCTTTCATTCCCAATAGAACGGTAGCCAAAAGAAGAGCAACTTCAAGAAGAGCCTGGCAATTTGAAGAATCCCAGGAAGCGGAGGAAACACCTTTTTGAACGACAAGAACAAAACCCTCCAACACAATTTTATCAAACCAAGACCTCGATCACCGCCTTCTGTGTCCCCCTCCTCTCACAAGACTATACTTGAAGGGACCACTTAAATCGAACTCACCCATCTCTTTATTTTCCTTTCTTTCTTTTATTTTTCACCTCTCCCTTGATGAATCTCCCTCCAGCTCTATCCAATCAACACTCAGCAAGGCAGACGGAGGAGTGAAAAAGAAACTATATTTTAAAGAAAATGGGAGGACTGTAGTACAGTTCCAATGTTTGGATGATGAGAGAGAGAGAGAGAGAGAGACAGACAGACAGAAAGAGGGAGTCTGGATCCCAGCTATAATTAGCATGAACTCGTGATTTCATTAGCTGAGGCTCAGCCAGGCGCTCACCATAAAGTTTCTATTTTTAATCACTACCGATTCCTCCCCCCTATTAAAGAAAGGGGGGAAAAGCAGGGCAGAGAGGAGGGAGGAAAATGAAACCAAGAACACAGTACCCACTACGATTGCCCACTTGGTACAAGCGACAAAATCTCGTAGTGGGTTCCTCTATATCATTAAAATATAAAGGAGGGAGGATAAGAAAAGGGGATGCAAGCCCAGTAGCAGAAAGGCGGAGGAGAGAGACGAAAATGTGATGAGAGGGACGGAGATATCCCCCTCCCAGTTGCGGAAAGACGGAGGAGAGAGAGAGAGAGGAAACGTGACGACAGAGGGAGGCTGATGCTGCAAAGAAGGAAGGGCAGGGCTTCGGTTTTTTTAAGTATTAATTGTCATCGGAATTGATTCAGGTGCAGAACTGCAGATGGGCATGGCCTTCTTTGGCATTGGCATTGGCATAGGCACTGGCACTGTCCCCACGTACGGAGATTGAGGAATACCGGCAAGTTAATGGGGGGTTATGGCGCTCACGTGTGCCCCCTCCCCACCTTGTCAGGTCCCCTGCCAATCAACACCAGCTCGATCTTGAACTCGACCATCCCCATTTCGCAATTCTCTTCTTCTTCTTATTTTTTCTTCTCTCTCTTTCTTTCGTCTGCATTATAATATTTTTCTTAACCTGGGAGGAAACCCATCTGCACAAGTTTGCGAGTTGGATAGAGCTTCTGAGATTTCGATGGCGGTCGAAACTAGGGAAAAGCGTGAGCGTGCAGGGTCGAACTCCTGGTCTCATTGTCAAGTCGGTATCTCTACCGTTGGTTTCTTGCCCTGTTGAGATTGAAAGCAATACTTCGCGACGTTTTTCATGCACCGCAGGATCTTCTGCTTTAAGCATAGTGGCCTTTTTTTCTAGTCAAGCATAGCTCACATTGAAGTCCTATTAAACGTACACACGGACCTCGTATGATTCGCGTACCATGACCGTCAATTCAAGTGGTGTAAGACCACGAGCAAGAAATATTTCCATTTTCTCGGTATTTAGATGGACAGTGCGCATGAATTTGTCAAGGCTTTCCACGAATTATATTGTCGATGTAAGTGACCATGTTCGAGTAAAATATATCAGGGTTGGGACACATGATGATTGATCCTTGGATGCGTATTCATTTCCAAACTGCTGCTTGAGTGAGTTCCGAGAGCAGAATGCATGAAGTTCAGTGCATTTTCAGGCCTCACACGGCACTTTTCAGATGGCCATTGCACTGACCAGGCCGTGACTCGAGATGCCTGTTAAAGGGTCCAGTCTACAGCTAATATATTCACTTATCACTTGTTCTCTGTTCCCTTGTCCCCTATGAATCCACCGGATCACACGTGATGTAAAATGCAGGAGGTAACGAAGAAGCGGTTTTCGTTTTACAACATTGGAAACTGTTGGCTGCGTACTTCTTTTGGCTCTTGAAATATGGGTATGTGCAAGACACGATATTCGTTTGTGCTGAAAGTCGGAAAACACGTGCGGATGTCGATTGAAAAACTTAAACCACTGCGCCAACCTTCAGTATTGCAACGCTTACAACCATGTGTAACGATCAGGCGACGATTCTGAAATACCAACAGCAAGACACCGTTTTCTTATTGCTGGTACACAGCCCACTGGGGAAAATCTCATATCATTGTGCCCTTCCGTCTTGACCGATATATGTGGACAAGGTGACCCAAACACAAAAACACTTTGAGAGGTTTACCGACCTACAGATCTGTGCATGCCGAGCTTTGTTTTGGGTAAGCAGAAGCAACACCAAAACGTTTGGATCAAAAGTATCCCAGAATAACATCCAGTGGTTCCAGTATCTCTAGACACAAATTACGGTAGCCATTCATGGACAGATCTTTCTTGCTTGCAATCCTTCTTGTTTCGCATATGTTCAACAATGTCCGGTGCTCACTGCTAAATGTGAGGCAGCAAACATGTTGTACGTTCTGCAGAAAGTGTTCAATCTCATCAATAAGCATGGGAATCACTGACTCTGTGCTCCAATCTCAATTATTAAGTGTCTGAAGACGCTGAACTGATGAATCCATGGTTCAAGATTCTGCTAGGCAATCATTACATCACTCTCCCCTGCCTCCGCCAATCTGGGTTGACTTCTAGATTGAGAGAAGTCTTGATGTCCAGCAGTGATCACAATATAAGTTTTATTCTCAATCAACCGATTTCTCTGAGCAGCTGCTTCAACACTTTCCGGTTTCAGAATGTCATACACAAGGACAGCAGTTCTCAATGAAGTCGTCAACCAACTTTTTCCAGTCAATGAAAATTCATTATGTATGAATTTGAGATCCTCTACACCTCTGGACGTGAGGACCAAAATCAGATCATCTATGAAAAATCCACCGGAGCTCTAGGTGTAAGCTCTACATGTATCACAATCCCCAAGACAACTAGATGTTCTGATATTAACTATCCGTGGTTTACCAAACAAATGGCCGGATAGACTCATCATACAGAGCAGATTGTAAAAGAGTGGTGCCCCAGATGTAAGGAGAACAAATGTTATACCAACACATCTCATCGATTTTGCATTTCAGGGCATTTTCCCAACACCATAAAGCAGCAAATCTACTTCAACTTCCTGCTTTGTTGGTCCAGTTGAGCATGCTATAATTATATGGATATATAAGTAGGAAAGTTATGCAGTTGCGTCAGTCACGAGACAAATGAATGGACCAGGTACATGATAACCCATTCCTTAAGAACTGGACATACCACAAAAAATAACTCGTGCAAGGAAATATGGACAGCAATGATGATGAAGGCTAGATAAATAAAATGCACCACGATGCTTAGGTCCAAAAAGAAGATTATTATGTACACAATGGTTTACTCGTATATCGCGTTAAAGCATCTATTTCTGTTTCTTCTTTAGGGAAAGGAGGAAGAACAGCAGGCACTAAAAACAAATTTTTCCTCTCAGAAACACCCAGTCTCATGATACTTCAAGTGGTATCAACAGACTATCAAAGTCACACCACCAAACAAATAAAAAAATTCAGCATCGGTGAAGCTGGAGTGCACCCTTTTTCTTGAAGAAATCATCCGATTTCCCAGTAGTCCCCCCAACTGCATCTAACTTGTCCACTCCTTCAAACTGCTGAGAGACAAGCGGTTTTAATGAAGTTCGAAGAAATTAGGATGCCTCGTTGATTTCCATAGGCAATCGGATAAGTCTTAAGAGTCTTAACTTGACTTTCATTCCATCCGTACCAAATGTTTTGCCACGACTCCTATTTCCCATACTGCTGGCACTGAAATGTTCAAACCGGCCGACCCTTCATACTCGAATTTTCCACATTCACCTCTCCTAATGAACAATCAAGCCAAGTGACAATTTGGCACCGTACACAAAAACCATCTGAAAACTCAAAGCCACTCACTGAAAACCCAAACTCAGTGAGTTTTTAATCCATTGAACTGCCGAAAGAACTCGGTAAGTGCCCACTCCATTGAATTACAGAAAGACGAGCCGTCAAAATAAACTGTCGAAGAAACTACAAGTCATCATCGATTTGCAACACCACTGACGTCAATCCATGAGCTCAAAGTCACTGTACACATTATTGCATTCAAACCAAGTTTTTTCAATGAATTCCATACAAACTATGAGTCATCAATCCTTACCCAAAAAAAAACTATGAGTCATCAATCGATCCGCAACATCATCGATTAATACTGAATTCGATTCCATCCAAACCAAATCTTTTCCCCATTATTCCTAGTCCCATAATGCTGTCATTGAAATGTTCAAACAACCAACCCTCCGTAGTCATACTTTACACATTCAGCTTCCCTGTTGAACAATCAACCCGAAGTGACCATTTGACACCGTACACTAAAACCATCTCAAAAATTCAGAGCCTCTGTCTTCCTAATCATGCCGCATTGCCACCAACCACTCAAATCCATTCATCAATTACCCAAACACAGACGCAATTAATCTAAAACTCATCAGCCGTTACCCGCCGCCAAGGACCCCGAATAAAGAAGCGAACTCTTTTTCAGAACCTCATCAACTGAGACTCAAGCAAGACCGCCCCCCAACGTCAACGACTCGAGTGGGGATTGCACTCCTTGGAGTAGAAATCGTTCTTTTCCAACGAAGCCCTCATCATCTCCTGACTGAATGCGGGATCATTGGGGTCGCTTGAGCGGGACGCCACCGGCGCTTCCAGCGCCCTGGGCCTGCCGACACAGAAGGCGCGGCCAAGACAGCCGCCTCCGCCGACGACCCTCTTCTTCCCCGAGGATCCGGAGTCCATCCCAGCAGCGACGGGGCCGCCGCAAGAGTCGCACACCCCGCCGCCGTTCTTGCCGCGGGACCCCCTCCTGCGCGCGGAGGAGCAGAGGCTGGAGAACGACGGGACCTTTCCGGACACCGTGAAGTTGCGGCCATTGCCGCAGTCGCTCCTCCTCCGATCACGTGCGCCGGCGTCGGAAGCGGACATCGAACGAGCAGGGACGGCCTTCGGACGATCAAGAACGACGTGCTCATCGTTCGAGCGTCGATGTCGAAGCTTGCATCTTCTTCGGACAGAGACAGAGAGAGACAGGGAGGAAGCGTAGGTTCCCCCCAGAAAATGGAACGCTTTTTTCGTCTGACTTTGCCGACCCAAAAATTAAAATAAAAAAATTTAAAAAAAGATTTGATCTGACTTTTGAGAAAAAAAAATATTTGCAAATGAGTAAAACGTGAGTTAAAATTTTTCAGATTATTGATTTGTTAATTTAGGTTAAAGGTGGTAAGACGGATAAATTTGAGTTTGATTAGTTTAATTCCGGTTTTGCGTAGATAAATCAGCGTCGAACCCTTTTTTAGCGGTTCTTTTTTATTATTTTTGTATATAAGATAAGCACTCTAAAATGGAACGACTTGTACATAGTCTGTTCAGGCTTGAACCCTGAATAGATTTGTGGGTTAATATATATCGGCATCATGTGCGCGAGTTAGGCGCACGCCAAATTATGATAAAGAAAAGTAAAAAGCATTTTATGGTTGTGTCTCGAGAGGTTAATTTCTTTACTGGTTTTGTTTTGATAACAAAAAAGTACTCGCTCGATGTAAACCTGTTAGGAAATTTCGAATATATACCAATTCTTAGCTTTGTGATGTTGAAATTGGATAATAATAATAATATAGGATGTTTGGTGAATGAGGATGGACATTTGAAATTTGATTTTAAAAATGGAAGTATTTAGGTTTTGGTGAGAAAATTAGAGATTGGGTTTGAATCGGACGGTGTGCTTGGCAAACGTAAGTGTGAAAAGGATGGCCTTTCAAGAACGGACACTGAATTTTAAAAATTAACTGTATATATAACAGGGAAAATGACATAAATGATCCCTAAATTTTGATCTAATATGCAATGTGGTCCATAAATTTTTAATTTGTTTAATATGGTCCCTGAACTTTTAACTTAGTACGTATTGTGGTCCATAAACTTTTTTATTATTCAATGTGGTTCATGAATTTTCAACACATATTTAAACTAGCTCCTGAAATACATAAAAATGTTAAATATTGTCATTGAACTTAAATTAATGGAAAGATAATATTGAATATTTTCATATAAGTTAAGGACTAGTTTGAACTTGTATAAAAAATTCATAAATTATATTAAACAAATTAAAAGTTCAATGACGTCATTGCATATTGGGTTAAAATAAAGAGACTGCATTGAACAAATAAAAATTTCACGAACCACATTACATATTAGGCCAAAATTCAAGGACCATTGTGTCATTATCCTTATACAATGTTGGTTAATTAGGGCCAAATACAACCTTTTGGGAGTGGACACCGAATTTCAAAGTTGGCTTTATATATTATATAGAAAGTGAATTTTAGAAATAAGAAAGTGAGATAAATCCCCCAGTTTTCTTTGTTATATTTTGTTTTCGGGTCGGGTTAGCCCGCGATGTGCCGACCCGGTTCGGGTAACCCATTTGTGCTCGAGGCCCACCGAGCTGATCGGGCTGACGGCCATGAATGCTTGATTTTGGCGTGTATGCCTTTATTATCTTGATCTCATTTTGAATTGAAAACCTCCTAAATTGATTAAAAAATAATTAGTATAGTACAAAAGTGACCTAGATCTAGAGGAACTTATACTCCCGATAATATTTAATTCGAATTAAAAAGTCTCTATTTTTCCTTTTCTCATAATTTTTCATTAATTCAAGATAATCCTTTCATTTTTTTTACCAGGAAAAAAGATACAAAAATCCTTAAAAAATGACCGAATAGAATGACATGAAAAATATTGATTCACAGAAATTTTTGCTAATTTTTTCTAATTTAATAGAAGATAGAAAATTTGGTCCTCTACCAGCCTATATAATTTCACAAATTGTTGATTCCTCCATGTTTCCCGGGTGACTTGAGTCAAGTTATATATAGGGATAATAACACAAATAGTCCATGGATTTTAGCATAATATACTATGCGGTTCCTAAACTTTTAATTTATTCAATGTGATCATTGAACTTTAGCTTAATGTGCAAAGTGATATCCGAACTTTTAATTTATTCAATATAACATTGATATTTTCATATAATTCAAGGACTAGTTTGAACATGTACCAAAAATTCATGAATCATATCAAATAAATTAAAAGTTTATGGACCACATTTCACATAAGGTTAAAGTTCATGGACTATTTGTATCATTTTCCCTTATATTTAATTCAAACTTTGATCAGAGCCCCGACAATTTTTTATTATTATTATTATTTTAATTAGGTTGCATCATTCTTAGATCTTGAAGTTGATTGCCTTAGCTGGAGTTCGAATCCACGTGAACAAATTAAGCAATCAAAGTCAGGTTTTCAGCATGCTAAGCATGCCCTAATATCAAAAGAGGATTTCACGGATCATCCCGTTATTTTTTTTATAATATAGTTTGCGAATGCTTCCCAATGGAACAAAGAGTCACGAAAATCAAAGCATTAAATGGCATCTTCTATTCTGCTTGCTTAAAGTAGGCAGCACAGTGGTTGACTAATAAGTGTGCAGGAGTACATTCCAACTTTCTGTAGCTTTTATTTTTATTTTTTTCTTTTCTTTGCAATACCGCTTGAATGGGTTAAGGAAAAATGACACATGATTTTTAAATTTTGATCAAATGTGTAATGTCATCCTTAAACTTTTAGATTTTTTAATATAATTTAGGGGTTACATTAACTATTTATCAATAGTTCGGGGATTACATTGAACAAATTAAAAGCTCATGAACGATATTACACATTGGACCAAAATTCATAAACTATATCGAACAAATTAAAAGTTCAATGACGACATTATATACTGACATAAAGTTTTAGGGACCATTTGTGCTATGATCCTATAGGTGATCATATTATTATTACTATCATCCATAAAACTGAGTAACTATAGTCGACTATTTGCCCTTTTTTGAGAAAATGAACCAACTTCATGTCCTTATTTGAGATTCCCTCGTAAAACGGAGTTAAAATTTTTCAGATTATCTATTTTATTGATTTAGGTTAAAGATGGTAATACGGATAAATCTAAATTTAATTAATTTAATTCCGATTGGCGTAGATAAATCCACATTGAACCCTTTTTTCAACGGCTCTTTATATTTATATACTCTAAGCGAAAATAATCCATATATAATTTGTTCAGGCTCGAACCTATTAAATTCGTGGTCAATATATATCAGCATCACGAGGGCGAGTTAGGCGCGTGCCAAATTATGATAAAAGAAAAAGGAAAAAGGATTTTATGCTTAAGTTCGGAGACATTAATTTCTTTAGAGCTTTTGTTTTAATAAGAACAAAGTACTCGCGCATTGTAAACCAATTACTAAATTAACTATGGTCGAATGGGAGTGAATATCGAGTCTGAAAGCTGCAGGCTCTATATATATATGTGTGTGTGTATCATAAATGTGATGCAAGAACAATTTTAGAAATACAAAATTGAGATAAATGACACATTTCTCTTTGTTATTGATAATATGTAGTTACATTTACTTGTATATATATGTTTTCGGGTCCAGTTAGGCAGGCCAAGTTGGTTCGGGCCATCCATTTACGCTCGATGCCTAGCGATCCAAGCAAGTCTTGCGCCATATTGGGGTTTCGGTTTGAAGTGTTTGCCTATATTATCTTGATCTGATTTTTGATTTGAAAACTTCCTAAATTGATTAAAAAATATAAAAAGAAAACTTCGTGACCATAGTTAATTCAAGGTAATTCAAGTTTAACTGTCTATTTTTTATTGGGTCACGTTTTTTTTCACTCCCTCTTTAACTAATACACTCTCCATAGCAATGTTTTGACCATGTTATCCCTCGTGGGACCCATTTTTTAGCAGATTACCATTCAAGTTAAATTGTTATCCCCGCAGATGTCATTTGCTTCTAGATCCTGAAGCTCTCATCCTCACTCAGTCCAGATCTTTCCACGTTAGCTCTAGTCACATCGGTCCAGAATCTTGGGGCGTGTGAGGATGCTCGACAAGTGCTTGGGAGCTCACCAGAGCCACCAGATTCAGCGGGTGGTGCGGCACGGCAAGGTGACCATCCTATGACCGTCATCGTCCCTCGTGGCACCATCGGCGCCGAAAAGTTCGACATGCCGAACCAGCACTTTTGACGACCTCCGCCGCCACTTTTCTACTCGTGGAAGAGCTCGGAGCCCCCATCGCATCCTCGAGGAGGTCCTCACCGAGTCGCCCCAAATTGTCGGCTCAGTCTGAGTCGACTTAGTCGTCATCAAATAGCTTCGAAGACGTTCGACATATGGAAGATCCTTACTGAGGAAGGCGAAGACGAGAAACGGGATCCGAGCAAAGCCGTACAGTCTCTGCCCGAGGATATCTGATTGGGACAGGCAAAGAGCTGAGTGGCAGAGGAACACCCAAATTTTTCCTATATCATCGAGCCTAACAAGCCTAGCATTTTGCTCGTCATAGGTTCATCTCTGAAGCCGTGCAAGAACCCCGTTGGCGATCATTACTTGTTAAAATCGATTAAAAATAAGATTGATTGTTGTAGGTTTGCACGGTATTGAAATCTTTCACGATAGGGCACTCTTGGATGTTGTTGGAGATTGCTAGGTTTTGGGCTAAATTGCATTTGATTAGGAAACTGTTGTGGTCGCATCCGGAGATTGAGTTCTTGCGATGGATGGACAGTGATGCTACGTTCACTGCTATGGCATTTGAAGTTGCATGGGAGAGGTACGTATAAGGACTTTAACATTGTGATGAAGTTTTGAACCATTCTGACCAAGCAGACTAAGCTCAGCTCGAACTCAGCTGCTCCACCCCGTCTCTTCCATCCTCGTCGTACTGAGGAGGAGCTTCATCATCGGTCGCCTTCTCCAACAACGAAATTTTCGGGACGCCTAGGAACTGTCGGCGGAACAAGCAAAAGAGAGAATAGAGAGATAAGAAGAAAAAGAAAGAACCATATAGAAAGTGGGATACAAATGTGCTCCTTATTTAATTGGAATCTTCGCCTGAAGGTGGGACTCACGGGAGATAATATGGTCAAAACACTGTAATAGAAAGTGCATTAGCATGAGAGAGACCAAAAAAAGCGTGATCCTTTTTATTTTATTATATTTCGAGAAAATATCACTAAAAACTTTGAACTATATCCATTGTAACACCGACACCCAAAAAATTTTTTTTGCCGCCAAAACCCCCGAACTTGTACTAACAAAAATACTCCCTGTCTACCACAAAAAAACCATAAATTATGTCTGTCCCGATACCAATATCCCAAACTTTTTTTTGTGTCGCCAAAACCGAAGTATACCCACAATGACAAAATTTGGAGTATTAGCGTCACATTGGGCATAGTTTACGGGTTTTGGTGACACAAAAAAAGTTTGGAGTATTATGTTTCGTTTATTTGTAAAAAATGAATGATTTGGGAAACATTTTTATAAAAAAATCGTTTGTATTGCTTGAAATAATAGTCAATGGAAATTTTTTTATTATCAACAATAATTTATGTTTAAACATTTTCATAGATGAATAAAGTATTTTTCATTCATTCAAACCATCATTTTTAGGAAAATATTTTTCAAATCATTCATTTTTCACAAAACAAAGAGAGCATCGCGTGGGCATAATTTATAGTTTTTTGTGAAACAAAAAAATTTTAGGGAGTACCACCCGCCTGGGTGGCGCTGCTGGAGTGCGCACTCTTCCTCTCGTAAAAGGTTGAGTGTTCGAATCTCGGGCGTCGCAGGGTGACTTAACCGGTGGCGCGTGTGTGGTGGCTAGCATGTGTCGCCCCCAGGGTTTACTCCCCGGCTGTCGGCCGTGCGGGGGTTCCCTGGGTTACCAAAAAAAAAAAATTTAGGGAGTTGGTATTACAATGGAAATAGTTTAGAGTTTCTGGCGGTATTTACCCTTTTTTTCTTTTCTTATAAATTTTCAATAAATTCAAGATATTCCTATTATATCGAACCGGATAAAAAAATTACAGACATCCAAAAGGCACAAGCCAATCTAAGAGGAAAATTCGACCAAAAAAAAAAATCTAAGAGGAAATGATTGCAGGCTCTATTTCTATCCAGTAAGACCCCATAATTCCTCGATGTTTCTTGAGTGACTCAAGTTGACTTATACTTAATTCAAACTTTAATCAAAGCCCCAAGAATCCTTCTTTTATTATTATTATTATTATCGTTGTTGCTGTTGTTGATATTGTTTTATAAACGTTCCATCTTTTTTAGATCTTGGAGTTGATTGCCATAGCTGGAGTTTGGATCCACGTGAACAAAGTAAGCAATCAAGGTCAGGTTTTCACCATGCCCTAATATCAAAAGAGGATCTCACGGACCACCCCATTATTTTCTTTATAATATTGTCTTGCGAATGCTTCCTAATGAAACAAAAGGTCACCAAACCAAAGCAGTAAATGGCATCTTCTATTCTGCTTGCTTGAAGCGGGCAGCACAGGGGCTGACTTTCGTGAACAGAAATACCTTCCCGTAGCTTTTATTTTTATTTTTATTTTTTGAATCCTGCTTAAATAGGTAATGAGAAAATGACATAAATGGTACCTAAATTTTGTCAAATATGCAATGTCATCCCTGAACTTTTAGATATTTCCATATAGTAGAGGGACTACATTGAACATTTATGAATAGTTCATAGATCATATTAAATAAATTAAAAATTCGGAGACGACATTGTACATTGGACTAAAGTTTATGGATCGTTTATGCCATGATCGCATATGTAATTATATTATGACACTTCATCCATTGAACTGAGAAACTATGGTCGACTCTACGGCATGGTGACCCATGATCTTGAAGCCTAACGATAATAGAAAGTCAGGGTTGAGACGATAATAGACTTAGTTCCGACATAGATGTTTCTAAGAACTTTTGAAATGTTGATCTACTTATCTGATCAAAGTGATTCTGTTGCAGGCTTTCTTTCTCAAGATGTTTAGTATGATCTTCCATCCTTTCAAACTTTACAACTTCTTTCTTATTAGTGAAGGAATCACCTCTCGTGTGATGATGTCTTTGAATGAAATGAACCTTACATATGGAAAAAGAGATTCAAGGTTCTTTTCACTCTCTCATTTTTGGGTCTCGTGGGATGGGCCTAATTTGTCAAGATAGGTGGTACTTCACTCCCTCTCTCATGCATTGACTACCTTAATCATGTCATAGATATCATAGCTCATGACAGATCATAAGCTATCATTAAAGAAAAAAAGGTTGTAAAGATCCAAAATCTGGTGAGTGGGGGTGGGGTCATGGTCCTTCTGAATCATCTGATGATGCTGGGTACACACAAGAGCAATAGAGCCCAAAGAATCAAACAAAGGAGGAGTGAGACAAGCATCAGCTCAGATTGTAATTGCAGAGAGAGCCAAGACCAGTGTGACTTTCTTTGTGTAGTCTGACTGAGCAGAACAAATTGAAAATTTCGACTCGTTAGGACACGTTATATATTAAATATATATTTTTATATATACATAATAAATTATTATTTTTATGATTATTTTAATCAAATTAATTTGATTCAAATTTATAAATAAATAAATAATAAAAAAAGAGTGTTGAACGAGTATCAGCGTCCGATACATTCGACATGTGTCTAATATGATAAGAAGGCCCCCGGAGAGTATCCTTGCTTCCTAGTGTGCAAGTGCAAAAGAGTAGATGACACGCCACCCCCCCGTGGACTTTCCCTCTCTACCCTCTTCTCCCTTCTCTCTCTTGCTCTTTTCTTTACTAATTTTTTCTCTATTTTTTTTAGTACTCTGGCCACATCTCTCATCTGCAGTTTGACTCTACTGGAATGCCAGCTCCTCCTACCTAAAGTCTACTGTTTTTCCCCCTACCTTAAGCTAGCGACATGGAAGTCTGACTCTTGATTTGCTTCACCATTTTGAGCATTGCTTTCCTTTTCCTGTTTTTGCCTACCTTCGTGACAGATCAAGGGTTCCTAGCCATTTGAGGGATCACCATCGACACAGTAGTGAGATAACGAATCGAGTAAAATGTTGACGTTGACTAGAAGTTACGTTTATCATGCCGGCCTTCGCAAGCTTGGGTTGCTCGAAACCTACCCCAAATTTGCATCTTGAATTGTGTTAGATAACCTTTTGGCGATGTATCTGCAGCAGATATCTTTGGATCTTTTCTCGTCGCATATGCATTGAACCTTCCACTAAATTTCCGAATGTGAATATAATGGAAATTTATGGATAGATTAAATAAATAAATAAATAGCGGGTTAGTATCATTAAATATCCTAAGCGGGTATCCTATGACTTTACCCCCAAATTAATTTTTGTCTCACGTAATGACCCAAATCGGTACCTTTAACCCAAATCTACCCTCTGTGAACATCTTGTCCGATATCCCGTTAAAATGCAGACGTGTTAACACACGTGGCAAACAACAGCCAGAGACGAATCTGACATGGATAATGACAAATTCAACGTGAAAATTCTCATATGTTCACATATATACATTTCAACGGAGGGTAGATTTGAGTTCAGGTTGTCAGTCTTGGATTATTTGTGAGATAGGAATTAGTTTAGGGCAAATGAGTCACGGGGTACAAATCTGAGATTTTAGGTGTAATGAAAATTAGTTTTTTGGTAGATGTCTTATAAGGTGCCCGTTTAAAAAAATTTACGAGATGAATATGAGTTTGGGATAAATATGTCATGAATTACCATATTGGGATTTCGATGGTATTTATCCATAAATAATAGAAGTGTATTGGAATTGGATGTTTTACTTTAAAGCTTAGACTGTCATCACCAAGTTTCCACAAGAATTTACAGGTACATAGCATGTCTGGATAAGGTTAATGCCGTGACCGACAGAGAATATATTCCTATGGATTTTTTTTTTATTTTATTAACTACTTTGGACAATTATTATAGTTCATTGAGTTGCAGAAAAGCAAGATTTTGCCCCAGAATTCATTTCTTTCTATTTCTTTTTTCTCAAATGAAGAATTTGCAGCTGCAAAAACAAACGAGGGAGGTCCCCCCTCCATTGCCGAAAACTGAAAGCTGTCTCTGCTTTTCCAAGCAGTGAGAATCTACCCTCTATTCAATGCCTCCTTGCTGCTAAAATCAAAGAGAAGGCTGCAAAAAATAAAAACAGAACCATAAATTCACGACCTTAATGAAGTGGGTTCCATCCCATCTTCTCCTGTTACCCTCGTTCTTTAATTTTTTCATCATGTCCTGTTCTCTTTTTTGGCGCTTTCCCATGGCTTCGCCATAAACCCTGTTGACTAAAATATGAACCAGCGAAGAAACGGACACTGACACCAACGCCCACACACTCAGAGAGAGAGAGAGAGAGAGAGAGAGAGAGAATGGGCAATTCCATTCATTGATGCCTTTTCTGCTGAAGCTGCTTACTATGCAGAAGAGACAACAATGATGGTCTAAACACACTTGTTCTTTTACATTTGCATCTTGGAATCGATGGTTGCGGTTGTTCCTGCATAGCAAAGAGATTGAATCCTGGAGCAGCTGCTATTTGCTTTAATTTACTTGGAAATAAATTCTTTCTATCATTAGAAAGGAAGCAGAGCATATAAAGGGACAGACTAGAGAACTGCGACATCTGAACTGAACTAAGAGCAAATCATCACAT
This sequence comes from Syzygium jambos, assembly GCA_031216235.1. NCBI lineage: Eukaryota > Viridiplantae > Streptophyta > Magnoliopsida > Myrtales > Myrtaceae > Syzygium > Syzygium jambos. Next base: position 20,988,812 of record CM062221.1, on the reverse strand, counting down.
CCCTATCAATTATCACCAAGATTCAATCTTACATGCAAAGCGCCCATCTTTTCCCCTGATCACCATCACCGCAAAAGAAAGAGAAGACTAAAAATGAGAAAAAAAAAGGGAGGGCAAAGGAAAAAGGCAAAAAAAATGTCATCTTTCTGTTTTGGGTTGCACTACCAGAAGCAGGAGTCGGAGCTACTGTTGTGACTGCTGCTAGGATTGAGGAGGCGAAAGAAGTTCGACCTTCTTCTCCTTCCTCTGCTGCCGCTGCAGTAGTAGAGACAAGAACAGCCCCGACCGTGGACATGAGGCCGGACCGATCTGCAGAGCCTGGCCCAGACGAGCCTCCTGAACCGGCGAGCGGACCGGAGCCTGAACCAGACGACCCGCTTGACCCGCCGCAGCGACCTCCGAATCCGCTCGCTCAAGCTCCTCTTCCTGCTGAACTGGTAGCTCCTCAGGAACAGCTGCCGCTTCTCCATCATCCTGTGGCCGTAGCCGCCGCCCCCGCCGTAGCCGTAGCCGCCGCTCTCCATCGAGTCGGTCCTGAAAACCCCCGGACCCACCACCGCCGTGCCGGTGGAAATCATGGGTCGGCCTCTGTTTCCGGAGATGGGCGCGAGGGAGAGAGATTTCGGGCCAGGGAAGTGGCGACAAAGGTGAGATTTTTCTTCACGGGTGCTTCCTCAGAGAAGCGAGCGCTGTGTTTCTTGGTCTTCTTGCATTGTGGGGCGAGTGTGCGAGGGCGGCGGCGAAGCGTACGCCGCCACAGAAGATAGAGAGAGAGAGGACAGGGAGGTGGTGGTAGAAGTGGTGGTGGTGGGGGGATGCTTGCGGGGGGAACACACTGTTTTGCAAGCTCCATATTTATATATAATATGAATTTGGCTTTTATGATTAATTTATTTTTATTTTTATTTTGTATTTTCCAACCTTGTAATTTGATTTTTGGTAAGAAAAACAATGGGGGGCCGAGAGAGTCTTTATAGTTTTCAACTGTTACACATGAGCAACTTGGGTTGTGAAAGTTTTATATAAAGAGGGGAGAGGGGGCGATCACGTGCCTTTTGTGCTGCCCCCTTACCTTTTCTTCTTTTCTTCCTCCTCCTTTATTCCGCTCTTTTAACTTTTTCGGATAATCTCTTATCTCTCTTTTGTTTTTGTGATTATTAACAAAGCAAAGTGGTAATAACTTGCAGTGCCACGTGAACAATTTACTGTACGTTGATAAACAAGTCGCCCGAAGATGACGGGAGGAGGGGATTCGAGCCGTTACGAGTCTCTTCGGTCTTTTATTTCCTCCTTTTCGGAGACGTGCGCGGCATGGCATGATCTCGTTGTGCTGGACCGAATTATCGATAACCGTCTCGAGTGTATGACCATATTTAGCTCAGGTTTAACTAGCCCCTCTATGGGAATGAATCTTGGGTCTTGCCTGTGGCAAGTCATTCTATTCTTTCCTAACTCCCTAGTTTAATTGAAAGTGTTTGGGAATGGTAATTGCAGTAGGTTAGGTGGGGCATTGCATCACAGCCAGCAGATCATGAAAAATTCCAAATTCGTTTGGTCGGATCTTGACCGTCCACATCAGTAGACCCCCGTTAGGTTAAGTGAAAAGGGTGGCTCTGATCTGAGGCCCATTCATGTCTGATTGGCCGAAAAGAGGGCAAAAGGAAGAGGGTTTGGTTTGCTTGGAATGGATGATTACGTAATACGTAAGGACGGGAGGAGTGTGAATGAAAAGCTGAGTTGCATGATGCATGGGAGGCGATTGGCTCATGAGTTGAGAATGAGAAGGGATCGCAAGAAAGCTTTGGGGATCGATCCACCAGCTTTTCTTGTCGTGATCAGTAGGATGAGATGATAATCAATGACAGGTGTAACCGACCCTCCTCTTTTCTTCTTTAAGGGTTTGTAGCATTCGCCTTCGAGTTTGGCCCAAACAGGACATCCCCATTTGCTTTTGAGAGGAAAAGGTCTTCCCAAGTGTAGTCCTTTTCTCAACAGGTTTAAGCATACCGTATTCATGTCAACACACGAGAAAACCCCCGATAGAGAGAGAGAGAGAGAGAGAGAGAGAGAGAGAGAGAGAGAGAGAGAGTCCAAGCAGTTAAAGCAACCATGAAGATGCTTTCCACATAGAGAAAGTCATGACCAATGAGGGCTTCCTCTTCTTAGCTAATTGAAAACCAGGCAACATCAACAACCCCAAAATTTCCCCCCTAACCATGCAAGCAAGTCCAGGCTAACTCAGCAATTCCAAGAGCATAGAGTGACAAAATCTGAACATTGAGAAGTATTCAGAAAAAGAGAAGTCAAATATAGTTGCTGTAGCTTCTAAAGAATGCAAAAGACACCTGGGGTGGTGATCTAGATGCGCACGTCAAAAGATCATATCAGGGCAGGTGATTAGAGTCATTATTACATCATGGGCAAGCAAAAGATAGCCTCTGCAGGTTACTTTACCTATCCCTGAATACGTGGGGAAGAAGAGCAGAAAGTGCTCAAATAAAGGCGGGATTAATGGGACTTTTCAGTACACGTCTAAAGCTACAAACAGAAAAGATGGATAAAGTTTTCATCAAACAAGCAACAGTTACGTGTGCTTCTGTGCTTGCATGAGAAAATTACGGCTCAAGCTCATCGCCTTTAGCTAAAGGAGTAGCAGCAGATTTATATATTTGCATTCAATAAGATTTTCGCTAAGAGGTAGTACGGAGACTTTAATGGCTCAAGACATAGCACACAATGAAGAAATCATATACCAATAGAATTAACTGCAAATTCATGTACAAACCAATGCATACTCCAATTTAGACCATGGTAATCACATGTGCTGACTCCCACGCCAAAACTAGAACACATGGAAGAAAAGTATCTATTTCAGCACTGAATTACAGGTTCAGCACTGTGAGCTTGTAAAAGTGCGAGAAATCTTTACCTACAATGTACACTGGACAAGCCTGCCACTAAACAAGATCCCAACCGGAAGCCCCAAATTCAATGAGTACCTCCAAGGACACGATGACACAGGCATTGGTTTCCCAAAAAATGAAAGGCAATATCTGAATCTCCACTCGACCCGTGTTATTCTTTCGTATTTATCCCTTTATGTCAACAGCGCTTAAGTCCATTTAGTGAAGATGCGGCAATTTTTCTTGTCACCTTTTCTCCCCGTCATTAGCTGCAGGAACTTCAGCTGGATAGTTAGAAATGTCTAAATCGATAAGCGTCATGTCGTATGGTGTAGATGACGAGACTGAGAGGTCAACAAGAGGGGAAGATTGTGCATTCATGGCTTCGGAATTTGTTGAATCAGGCACAGAGGTATGATTCCTGGGAGTGCTTTCACCAGAAGAACTTGAGAGCTGCAGTTCATCCATCTTGTTTCCAAGCACATGTTTGTTTCTTCTTACAGTATCCATTTCCTGTCCTGTTGGCACAAAGGTGCGTGATCGATACTTCTTCGTGCCCTCTTCACCCTCGCTATGGTTATAAAGGACATATTCATGATAAGTTGGCGCAAACTGCAAAGAGAAAAAAAAAATAGTCTACTTGAGGCACCATCACCAGCAAGTCACAAGCATAAAGTACACAGAGCTCCCTATAAACCTGGTGGACGGTGTCATGGTAAAAATCATTTAACTTCAAAGCATGGCCGAGGCTCCCCATGAAACCATTGGAGCCACCAACATTGGCACCTGCATACTCTTTGTATGGAAAAGCATAGAGGTGACCAATAGCAGCAATCAGCATCTCAACACATATGATAAAATCCTGAAACCGAGCAGCTTCCTCTGCATTTTTTATGAGGCGTAACTTTGCAGCGAGAAAAACCAAGACACCCTGCAAAAAAGGTAAGGGAACTAAGTTGAATGAAGAAGGCAGAGCCCAGGAAACAATTCAAACAGCAGAAATATGCCACTTTGTACAATTATTATACTAAATAACATATCGCACTAGCCTCCTTGTACAATAACTCGATTTAAAGGCTGCTTTCCAGCAAAATAATCAGCCACACGTTACACTAGATAGATCTACAGTTATCCCACATCTTAACATAATTGCCAACTTGCTATCAAATTCTAGTTTGTGATTACTAGTTCAATATAAGATTTGCCAAATAGAACCATCATTCTTCCTATACTATAAAAATAAAGACAACACAACCTAGCTTGCGACCTTATGAAATCAATAGCAAGTGATTACTCAACATAAGCGAAAGCAAAACTCCTCTAAAGCATTCATGTTCTTTAAGACAAAGCCCTTTGCAATTCGTTAGGTTCATTCTCCCAATACTTCGATAAGGTACATGTTCATGAAAATCAGTATGGCAACTGCTCTTTTGCTTTCACTTGCGAGCATTCACGCATGCATGGCGATTTTATGGCTACAGCCGTTCTGTTCTCTGGGAAGTGCAGATGAAATTTAGTACATTTTTCTCAACTCTTATTTCTTTTCTCATTGGGTTTGGGGGTAAGGGGGGGGGGGGTGGGAATGGGTTAGGTATGTATGAAAACAACATAGCACACTACTTTTACCTGCCAATAAGTTAAGAAGACAACGGACTTGATGATGATAAACTTCGGAACAGGATTGAATGGCTGGAGCAGATCTCTACATGCCACATAAAACAGTGCCAAAGCATAAAGAGCCATCGTGTATGATGCAGTGTAAATGATAGTGAGATACAGGTACGATTGTCGAGGATCAAAATTTCCATCATGATATTTTCCTTGAGCATAAAGGACAAGAGTAACAACAACCAAAAAGGGCTTCAGTATCACAAACTGTAAGCATCCTTGCTTGCACCTACGTATGAAACGTCTGCAACAAAGGTATCAAAAATCACAATAAATTCGTGGAAAGTCTATTTCAGTTTGACAGATAAGAAAGTAATTTGTACAATCATAAGTTGTAACAAAGCTTTGAGATCTTGAATCTATATCCAATCCTCATATATGTTGAGGATAGCATCCAAATCTACTTGTTCGCCAGATAATAAGGAAGAAAAACAAGTGTAACAAGGAAAAGGACAACCACAATATGACAAATTTGGGCTAAGAGTAACCAACTAACTGTGCAGTTCTTTAAAAGTGTTTATTCAAGATGACTGCCAAGGACTCAATGACCCTGTTTTGAAGACATATATATCATCTAACTTCTCTAACTGTTGATTTCAAGACGACTCAATTATGCAATATTCCAAGGACCAAATTAACTCTTGTAGAATTTGCAAAAGTATAGATCAGGGACCAACCCATCCAGTGGCAAGGGAGGAAAACAGCATGTCATTAAAAACAAGGATGGTTTGAGAACACGACCACTTAAGCTCAGAACCACAGCTCCTGGCCCGCCAACCCATGCAAGGCACAGAGACAGAAAGTTGTAAATAACCCAGGCTTCATATCTGAAAACAGTTCAAAATCAGAAGGATGTCAGGGGAATGTAATTTAACAGGATGCAATGTACCATTAGTCTAAACTGCATAACCTTTACAAAATGTGCACTTTTATCGACTAGGAGAAAAAAAGTATACATGATCTGCTTCGTAGTAAGGGAAGATTCATTGTTCCATCTATTCTCAAACAAGTCATTCAGATTATGCGATAATGCTGCAACTCAAGCCAGTAGCATTTACAGGGGTACTTAAAAAGGCATTGTCCATCAAAATGTGAAAATGACCTTTTGAAAGCATCAAGTTTGGCTCTGCTTGTTCTAGCTTCTTTATATACTTTTTATTTTCCCTCCACAATGTTGAAAAAACAATATATACTTTTAACATTAAGAAATTATGAAGAAACTCCAAAATGACTGCACATGTCAATGTCTGTATGTTTCGAGAGGTTTCAGGTACTCAACATAAAATAAAAAGTTGACTCCAAAATGACCATAACCGATGAAGGGGAAAAGAAAAACAAGTGGAGAAGATTTGCACATGCATGCAGTTACATCAATGAGAGTGCACTTACACTTCCCGAAAGGAGTTGAAATATATTGAACTCCCAGGTAAAACCAGAGACAAGAAGGACATCAAAGCATATACCTGTCAAGTAATTCAGAGTAAATCATGTCATGATACGAGCTAGACTTGTAATAAGCATTACAATTGTTTCCCCTGATCCCAAGGCAACATGCCAATGCCAAATAATCCTCACGTCTATCATTTTTTAGCTATAAGTCAACGAGCATTTGACTGATCCACAATTGGATAAACACACATAAAAAAAGCTAAGTATTCCAAAATTCTCCTCTATCTTTAGTGCTGGCACATCCCAAGCATTCTTTGCCTCATTTAGTCAATTGAGTCGAGAATAGGCCCTCATTTACAAGTGCTCATAATCATCACAAGTGCCAATCTACAGCAATCCACCTAACGGCCTAATTTCACCATAATCAAATAACAAATTTCATTTACTAAACTCTATTTGTAATTTCCTAAACAAAGATGCGAACATAGATTGCTCAAACTGGGAAAAACTATGAAATATAAGAAAGACGAGCCACACAACTATGTGGAACAAATTAAATCAATCGAAAGGGAACTCCAATTGCAAAGGCAGCATTAAACTCAGCAAGAATGAAACACTCACAGGAACCATAAAGATGATCCGGACAATATATCTCTGGTAAATCGGCTCGGTATAGTTAATTAGGTGCCGGTAGATGTGACAAATGGCCAGAGCAATGGACCCCACCGTGCATAAGAATGCAATGATGCCGAAGTAAATCGGTACCGAATCGGCCATGGCAATGTTCTGATCCACCAATGCCTCCTGATGCCCAAAAAAATTAGCTAACAAGAACCAACTAGACATCGACATCACACACGGTTATTAGCCATTCAACTCTACATACCTCAAAGCGCAGTCAACCAATGCTACACAGCCTTATACTTCCAATTTCAGAGTTCTACGCTCAGTTCGCATGGCGACCCTTCTTCCTCCTCCAACTGAACTCGCGAACCACCCCGCGAACCCTAATCCAGAACCACAACCGGCCCTGCAAGCAAAATGCCGCGAGAACCACGTGAGAATCGCTACAACCATCTTCACTAGCAGAGCTCCATCAGTCCACTTCTCCCGCCAGTCCTCGAAAACAATGCAGCCAACGCAAAACGAAAACTTCACCACCCTCCCCCCCCCCCCACCCAAATACAAACAAGCACGCGAAACCCACCGCAGAATTCGCTTCACATCGAACAGCAAACCCGCACCCATCAGCGATAAACCCACAATTTGCTATCGGAAAAGCGAAGCTTCGAAAGACCCACAATTCAGAATCCGCTACCCGACGCAGCGGTTGGCGACGCACGATGGACCCGCTTTCGTTCACGAAATCGGGGAGGGAGCTAGGGTTTGCGGGGACTGACCTGGTTCGAGCTCGATGCCTGGGGGAGGATGAGGATGACGATGACGGTGGACCGAGGGAGGTGGGCGCAAGTCAAACTGGGAGGAGACGGGATCCGCTAGAGAGAGAAAGCGGCGACAGGGGGAGCAGGAGGAGGCGATGAGAGAGAAACGGCGGAGGAGGAGGAGGAGGAGGGGAAGTTTGCTTCGCTGGGGGAGGCAACAATGGCGGCTCTTCAGTCTTCTTCGCTGGAAAATCAGAAAAATAGGCCATCTTTTTTCCTTTTTTTTTGGCCGAATTAAAAAATTATTATTTTTTCTGTATTCGAGCAACGTCAAACCCCTGAATAAAAAATCGAAATACTCAAATTATTATTGTTTTGTCCTTTTATTTTTTTTTAATACTGCTGTACGAAAAATTTCTCTATTCGACTCTTGAATTATAATTATCGATACGATGATGACGCTAATGTAACAACTAAATGAGAATAAGATGAAGATTAAGCCAAATCGCGCTTTACGCTTCCGTGGATTACTCTTTTAATCGATATCCGGTTTTAGTTTGGAAAAATCATTACCTGTAGATTTATGAGGATATTTTGGACATTTCAACTTCAAGATGGAATGCTTTATTTTTAGTTTGCCATTTTGTTTTAGTAAAATGCGTGGGAATCAAAGCTAGTTTGACTTCGGTTTCGTTTGACTTGACTTGGAAGGAAATCTAAAGCTAAACAGATGAAAGGCAAGAATGTAGTAGAAGACACAAGGAAATACCTTAGTTCACGTCATTCTAACCCAAAACTAAATCAGACAAGACTGGATGTTGAAAATCACAACCCTTTTGGGGTTTTGTTGTCTCAAACTTGTAACCCCTTTGATTTTCAGCTTATGCGAAGAAACCTGCAATCGGATCCCATTTAGATAGGATTTCGGCACAATCCAACGTCTCAATGACGTAGTTTTGCGGAGTTCGGTGATCCATTCCAATGTAGACAAAGATATTTGTACGTTCGCCTTTGATTCAATCGATAAGATTTATCGCCAAGCACCCAGCCTGACAGCAAGGGAATCGAGGGCGGGGATGGGGAGCCCCGGTCCCATCCCCGGCACGACATGAGCACTGGACCAGTGGTTCATGGTCTACCTAGTACCTAGGAATATGCGAGGAAAGCATAGGCCATCATGCTTAGTCTGAGTTCCTCTCTTGATGAATTGTCAAAGGCAAACCACTTGACAAACCCCTCGACCAACAAGAACTTCAAGGAGGGCTAGCCTTCAATGGGGGGCTTCTTCATAATCCATCAATGACAAAATACCACCAAGCACCCAGACGGACAGCGAGGGAATCAAGGACAAGGACGACGCCGAGGCCCAGGATCACACCCCGGGACGACACGAGAGCCGGACCAATGGATCATTGTCTACTTAGTACCTAGGAATATGCAAGGAAAGCATAGTCCATGCTTAGTCTGAGTTCCTCCCATGATGTATTGTCGAAGGCAAACCACTTACTTAACAAAACCTTTGACCAACAAGAACTTCAAGGAGGAGGTTGTTAGCCTTCAATGGGGTGCTTCTTCTTCATCCATCAATGACAAAGATACATTACAGGAGTGACATGCCAACATTGCCAAGAATCACCACCCAAAACTCAGAAAGTCAAAAGTTACTTTTTCATTCTCATCAGCACACACGCACAGTCTCTACTTCCCAAAGAGAATGTTCATGACACTCCTGAAAACAGGACCTCTTTTGCTACCAATCACTTCTCTAACACCCTTCTCATCAGGCACAAACCCTTTGTCCTTCATCGCCTCCAGAAACTCCCTCGCTTCTTCCTCTTTCTGGTCCTTCGCGAATGCCTTGAACACCGCGGCGTAGGTTGCGGCGGTGGGCATCATCCCTTTGCTCATCATCTCCATGACGTACTTCTTCGCATCCGCCAACCTCCTGTCGCCCGCGAGTCCCTTCACGAGGACCGCGTAGGTGTACGCGTTGGGCGCGACCCCAGAAGCCAGCATCCGCATGAATACCTTGAGCGCCTCTTTGCTCTGTCCACCTGCAATGGGAAGATATGATTCAGAGGCCAATGCTTGACACGATGGAAAACCAATCACAGTGACGAAAACACGGGATTGGTTCGGTCTGAGTCCGATTTTATCCAAACAAGCACACGCTGGAACATAGAGTAAAAGACTCGACTTATTACACATGCTGCTTGAGCTTGATGGGCTCTTAACGAGTTCCGAGTAATTCGAGTATCGAAATCTAGTCCAGTTCAGACTCCATCATACTTAAAATTTGAGCATTTGAAGCCTACTCGTGTCATCTGCTTGACAACTTCATGCAAACCAAGCTCCAACTTCCACTGGATTTTCAAGCCAAGCTTGAGCATATTGAGTTTAGCAGTAAAGCGGCACTAGGTTCCGCACCTGCATTGCAGTATGCCTCGATGACGGCGGTGTGGGCGACGACGTCGGGCATGTGGCCCTTGTCCTTGATCTGGCCGAAGAGCTCGAGGGCCTCGTGGGTGCGACCGTCCTTGGACAAAGCGTCGAACATCTTGACCGCATAGTCGTTGAGCCCCTCGCTCCTCATCTTGTGGAAGATCTCCTGCAGGTTCTTGGGATCCTCGGGCTCTTCCACCGCCGGCTTCTTGCTGAACGGGTCGTACGGAGGCGGGAGCCTCGCCTCCTCCGCCGCTGCCGAAGAGGCGCCGCCGCCGCCGGCTTCTTCGTCTTCGGAGTCGGAGAGCGAGAAGTTGACTAATTTGGGGTTTCTGGGGGCGCGGGGCCCGTGGGCATCGCCGGAGCCGGTGGCGAACGGCCGCGAGGGAGCCGGGCTCGGCCGCCTGGGATGGAGGAGGGTGGCGGCGGCGAAAGGTGCGAACGCGGCCGTCCTGATGACGGCGGCGGAAGGGCGAAGATGGGTGTGGTGCCTGTGGAGAGAGAGAGCGAAGGCGGCGGCGGCGGCGAGGGAGCGGGAGACGGCGGCGGCGGCGGCGGCGGCCGCCATCGACGGCCACTTGCTGCTTCGGCTGAGAGAAAGAGAGTAGAAGTTGGCTGTGGAGAGCTCGTAATCTTCAATAAAAACGTTCGCCTTCCTCGTCACGTGCATGACGCGTGGGGATTTTTGTCCGAAAATGATGACGTGGAATTTTGAAAAGGAGGAGGAGAAATTAAAACGAAAAATCACAACCTACGTAGGGAGAGAGAGAGAGGGGAGGAGGGAGAGGGGCGGAGGGGAAGGCGGCGACGCGGCAGGGCGGGGCTGCGCGGCTGAAGAGGGTCCGGCTTCCCCCCCTGGTCAGGCTTAGACCGGTGGGTGGAGATCCGGTCCCTTAAAATCACAAACGCACACCAGCACCTCCGTCGGCCCCAATTGCAAGACAACTAATGCGAGATGGCTTAATTTAGTGTCGAAAGGACTCGTTAATCAGACGAGAGGTTGTAACCACAATACATAAAAGAGTGCAAAACATTGAACTAAGTGATCGTTTTGGCGATGAGATTTGTGGTCAAAGATAATTGGTGGCCAAAATAAAAGGTTAGGACAAGATGATATTTATCCTATAAGGTACTTGTAAGATCGGATAAAATAGGGACATGAGTAGTATATCTCATGCGATTAATTTTTTTTTGGTCAAAACTCATGTCATGAGTATGAAGGCATTTTTTTTCTTATATCAACAGATTTTCGAGACTTTTTAAGCACATGACTGATTTCTGCTTGATATGACAATTTCACGTCTTATATCCACCTGACAATTACCCTACCCCTACCCTCTTCTTCGAGCTCGACACTGTCACCCGTCATCTAATTATCATTGATAGCTGTGAAAAGTAATTATAAGATCCTTAATTCCTCAATATTACATAGATTATTATTGTTTGGCAAGTCCAAATGCATGTACCAAAATTACACATGCCAAAGTTCAAACATTTGGAGGAAGAAATGCGTCAAGCATTTTGGTAGCCGCAGTTTGCTTGAAAATACATAGGCTTCATAAGTTTTCCTATAGTCCAATCACCATAAACATAATGTCCATAGGTGCACCTCGGAGCCAAATCGAACTCTCCTCCGAGCTAATTCAAATCGATGGATCGAGGTCACAATACAAGTCTCGCAGCACATATATTCTCGGCAAAGTAATCGCTATCCAACGACATAGAATTATGCACAGAACGTCATTTACACGTCCGATACAAGTTCACGTATGAAGAAATACAACGGAGGATCATACCATTTCTTTTAAATACCAAAAGAGGCGAATACAAAGCTTAATAAATTCATCCTCGAAATGATTCGGGATATGACATATTTTTCGAACAATAGATATTTTAATTCTTCAATAATAAAAGTTTGTCATAATCTTAAAATAAATTTTCATAATTTTTTTTGTATGTTAATTAAAATGCGGATCAAGCAGCTATTAGAAACTAAAAATCAAAATTGCACCAAACCCTAGTTGGTCCCCCCGGTGGAGTTTCAACGGTCTGCCGTTTGCTTCCTCCTCTGCGGTTCTTCTTCTCCCTTCTTCTTCTTCTTCAGCCGAGACGAACCAGCTCTGCGTTCTTCATCTTCATCTTCATCTTCATCTTCATCTTCTCCACCCTCATCTCCATCTTCTTCATCGAGCTCAAAGGTCTCTGCTTTTGGCCATGGAAAGAGACCCGTCGTCGTTCCTGTTCGCCGGAATCCAATTCAACCGGAAGAAGTTCGCCGGCGATTTCGCCAGATTCCGGGTAACGCTCCACCCCTCCCAAGTTCTTTCCTTTCTTCCCTCCCCGTAAATGGGTCGATCGCTAATTGGTTCCTCTGGGTTCAGGACAAGAAGGAACGAGATGATGATGACCCGGTCGAGAGCTCGAGCCTGCCGGAGACCGGCGGCGCGGTCGAGCTTGGAGAGGCGGCGGCGGCGCCCGCGAAGAAGAGGAAGAGGAAGGCGGTGAGTGGTTCAGGTACTTGCTTGGTTGTCGAGTTGCTTTTGGGCTTGGGGGGCGTGTCTTGTTAGGTGCTGTTCACGGAGCCAAGTCGATATGCGCTCAAGCTCTGCTTCGTCTTTGCGCTTCGACAGGCGCGGTGGAGGGTTTCAGCGTCTTCAAGAGTTCGAAGTCGGCTCCTGATTCTGTGGTCGAACGGGAAGAGAGGGATGAAGATGGGCATTTGAAGGAAAGGAAAGAGATGTATAGACAAATGGAGGTTTAAATTTTTATGCTATTGTTGTGAAGTTTCATTTGTTTTTCGTTCCCGTGATTTTACCTGTTTGAGCTATGCCTTAAATTTGACACTTTGTTTCCGTTCTCTGGTTCAAGCGTGATGCAATTCTGCGGAAGAAGCATAGTATACATGTTTCGGGGAGTAATGTCCCTTCACCCCTTCAAGACTTTGCAGAATTGAGAACTAGGTATGATGCGGCATGTTTCTCTTTGTGGTTGTTTGCAATTTGAATATTGTTCTTATACATCTTTATGAAGCTTATGATTAGATTGACAAATTTTCTATCGGTAGCCATGAAAATAGTTAAGCGGGACTTTCCGATTCATGGTGGGGTTTGTAGGTTCTGATGGGTTAAACTGCATCATTTTCACTCATTTTATATTTTTGCTTTTCCTGCACTTTGAGTATATTCTTGACATTAATGTATGAAAGTTAAAGTACATTAACAATTTTGGGAAGTATTCTGTAACACGTTCAAAGAAACACATATTGAAAGGCAGTTCTCCCGATTGCTCATTTTCCGGATTTATTTCAGGCTAATGGTTGTGTGATCAAGTGACTTTGATTGCAGTACTCCGGACTGATAATTGGATGTTTTTCATTAGGTTTAAATGCAAATCTTATTTATTGCGGAACATAGTGGAGCTTGGATTTAAGGAGCCAACTCCTATTCAGAGGCAGGCTATTCCAGTTCTAGTATCTGTATGTCCTGGCATTGTTTTCAGATCCACGTCTCTCTTCTTCTTCTTCTTCTTCTTCTTCATGTTCATTGGAATAATGTCTGAAGGTCACTGGTTCCTATTCTGAAGTTTTTTTTTTTTTAAATTTTTTACATCACGTGGTCGTTGCCAGGGTCGGGAGTGTTTTGCTTGTGCGCCTACTGGTTCTGGGAAGACTCTGGCTTTTGTATGTCCCATGCTTATGAAGCTCAAGGTAGCATGTCATTCCCTCTACATCGTATTCCTTTGTTTTCCAGATAAACTGTTGAAATTTTAGTTTTATGCTTAGCGTGCATCCAAGGAAGGAATTCGTGCCGTTATCCTTTGTCCTACGAAGGAGTTAGCTGCCCAGACAACGAGGGAGTGCAGGAAATTGGCTAGAGGAAATAAATTTCGCATTAAATTGATGACTAAAGCTCTTGTGACAAATCCTGATTTATCCAAACTCCGGTGTGATATACTTATATCCACCCCCCTTCGCTTGCGGCTGGCCATCAAGAAAAAAAAAATGAACCTGAGCAGGTACACACTGCTGGAAACATCTCCATTATGTGCGACTGTTCAATTTGTCGAATACACCAAACATGTATTTTTGTTGCTAAACACGATAAGAAAAAATATATATATCTATATATATATTTGTAGCTAAATAATCAAATATTTTTTAGGAACATTTTATGGCCATATATCAAGGGCTTGACATATGTGTGTGGCAATTTTTCCAACAGCAGTGTGAATGATGTGTACATTTTCACCTATCAAAGTAGCTGAACATTCAATTTTCTTCTCTTGGTTGGGCATATATGGAGGAATTTAAGAGTCTGCAATAATCTTATTTGAAGCCATTAGAGTGTGTGTATCGAGGAAACAGTGTCGAATTGAGTGCCTTTTCTACTCGGTGGATATATTTTGGTAAAGATTGGTGTCAGATATCGATGGGGTTTAATTCTTGAAATATAAGTCTTTTACAACTTACACTGTCAAATTTTGGATGCAAGCCAAGTTCATAGGCATCTCTTATGACTCCACCTTTATAATCAAGTTAGGGAACCAAATACCATACCTTCACATTGTCACGTAATGACTGACAAAATACAAATACGAGAACGATGCCACTCTAAAGTAAGAACTTCTTGCATGATTTTGGAAATTCTGAATCAACAAACTGGTAAACAAATGGGGGGATAATGTGTTCAAATTGTGACTATCACCAATTTGTTTCCAGAGAAATTTACCATACATTGAATTGGATGCTCTTGTTTTATCTTTTTCTAAGGCCAGCTCTAGGACTTTGTCTTTTAAAGTATGCTAATTTCCTTGCACATGCTCCAATAATGTCGTTGATATTTATACCTGAGTGTGGATGTTATTACAGGGTCGAGTATCTTGTCTTAGATGAATCTGATAAGCTGTTCGAACTTGGTCTAGTAAAGGAGATTGATTTTGTGGTCAAGGCATGTTCCAATCCTTCAATAGTACGGTCTCTATTCAGTGCTACCTTACCTGATTATGTGGAAGAGCTCGCCCGAACGATTATGCACGATGCAGTTCGAGTTATCGTCGGTAGGAAGTAAGTAGGAAATGCTTTTTCGGGGAGTTGGAAGTGCTTGACATTTCCCATCTCTTGACATGTTCCAATATATTGTGTACAGGAATATGGCTTCTGAATCGATTAAACAAAAATTGGTGTTTGCTGGAAGTGAAGAAGGGAAGCTTCTTGCACTGCGTCAGAGTTTTGCTGAGGTAGGTGTTATTTGAATGATACATGGTAAAATCTCTGTTGTTAAATTAGTGATCAAGCATGTGAGCGAGTGCTAAAAATCAGGTTCATCTCATTTCTGTTGTGGAGAAGGAGCAAAATACTCTCTCACCATAATTATGATGCTTGATGCGGGAAATGGTACCTTAAAAGCATCCTCCTCAGTGAGGGTTTAGGAAACTGATATGCAATATTAGAGATATTAAGATATTACGTTCCCTTCCATCATCTTGCAAATTGTGGCTAGATCTGAAGCAGGTAATCATTAGAATCAACTATTTTTTAGGGGCTTTTGGTGGTGGGAACAAGCCAGTCAAATGTGGGTCATAATTGGATCAGAGAAAAGAAATAATCAAGGAGCTAAATTACAATGTGATCTCTTGTTTGTTTAGCCTGGTATTTTTTTTTAATTTATCACTATACCTTCTCAATGGTTCTTTTGTTTGATGTATTTGGTTTATATGTTTATGATATGTGTTTGCAGAGTTTGAATCCACCTGTTCTAATCTTCGTTCAAAGTAAGGAGAGGGCTAAAGAACTCTATGGGGAGCTAGCATTGGACAACATTCGAGCAAGTGTCATCCATTCTGATCTATCCCAAATACAGGTAATTTTATTCCATCTTCTCTTTTACTGATGATTATTCCACTATTTGTCACTCTATTGTTCAATTGTCCCTCATATCTTAAGCAAGGGAAATTTAATATGGGTAAATCATTCTTACCAGTTTATCAGAGTGCAACTTTTAGTCACTGATTCTGTGTTGCGACCCTCATATCTTAAGCAAGGGGAATTTAGTATGGATAAATCATTCTTGCCTGTTTGTCAGACTCCAAATTTAGAGTCACTTATTCTGCGTTGCGACTGGCAAAAGAAAAAAAGGAATCCCTGTTGAAAGGGATGTTGGCAGAAAAAGATGGGGAAACATAGGTACTATGGAAGTTTTTTTTTTTTGCGTACTGATTGCGATGATGAGATGTGGCAGATAACCTGTCACTTGAAACACTTTTTGCACTAGCTGAGTCAAATTCTTTTGGCAGTTGCATAATTGCTAGTGTATAAGCTGAAAATGGTAATGGGTGAATTGATCTTATACTTTGCTATTAATTGTCCAGGCATTGGATCTGTTTCCTCGCCATGTAAATTATATGGCAGCAAACCCCATGTTTTCGCATCTTCTGTTGATTTCAGAGCTAGAAGCGTTTTCAGAAATTTTGGTCTGCTTTATTTTTATTTTATTTTATCCCTGGGTTGCAGAGGGAAAATGCTGTTGATGATTTCAGAGCTGGAAAAACTTGGGTATTGATTGCCACAGATGTTATTGCAAGGGGTATGGATTTCAAAGGTGTCAATTGCGTCATCAATTATGATTTTCCTGATTCTGCAGCAGCATATATTCACAGGATAGGTATGCTTCTTCTATTGTATCTACTTCGTACTATTGACAGGTGCCATAGTAGCATGGTGGTTTGGAAAGTAGCTATCTTTTTTTTTGTACAGATATCTTGATGCGCTCCTTTTAGATCGACCAGCTGTATCTGATTTCATTGTTTCCATATTTTTTGCTTTGCTTTGCTTCACTGTTATATTCTTTATATGGCGGAACTAGTTGAGTTTTTAGAAAGACATGTGACTTGTGTTAAGACAACACACAGGCGCGGTGACCTATTTTACATATATTTTTTCTCTTGTTGGTGTTTAAAATAGGTCGATCGGGCAGGGCAGGAAGGAATGGAGAAGCCGTTACCTTTTACACTGAAGATGACATTCCGTATTTGCGGAACATTGCGAATGTAATGACTGCTTCAGGCTGTGAGGTACCTTCTTGGATAACGGCCTTGCCCAAAAAGAGGTGGAAGAAGCACAGGCCGAAAAGAGAATCGATTTCGACTAAACCAAAAGATGAGAGAGCATGAGAAACTCCATGGAGCTTCCATTTTTCTACAAGGCTCACTGGGTTTTTTGTTTTTTCCATTTATTTCTTTGGCCAGAGACCTTGTATTCTTCAATTTTGAAGCCGTGATACCATTTCCATTGAATTTGTGGTCGGCGGATCAAAGAAGGAATGCATTAAGCTGATCAGAAGTTTTGGGTTTTTCTGTCAACACATGAAATAGTCCGGAGCCATTCTTTGCAATTCTTGTGACCAAGACATATGCTACAGTTGCAGTTTTCAGGAACATTGTCTGAAAGATCTCTGACATGGTCCTACGAGTAACTGAGTTCCTCTTTTATAGTTGTAATTAGAGGTGTCAAAATGGGTCATAAATCCATATATGACCCATTTAAAAATAAATGGGTCATATATGGGTTACTTTAATTTTAAAGAGTCAAGCTTAAATGGGTTTTAAATTTTAAAGCTTAAAGATAAATGGGTCTAAATGGGTTGAGTTTGGAACCCATGTCCAACCCACCTACTAGACCCATCCACACACTCTCTCCCTCTTTACAAAAATGTTTTAAAAAAATCGAAATTTAATTATTTTTATTTTTTTCTCTTTTTCTTTTATTTTTTCTTTTCTCTTCTTTCTTTTTCTTTTTTTTTATTTCGGCCGGTGGTTGGCCACGGCGACCGGCCACCGGGGCGGAACAACCTCGCCGGAGGCCGGCGAAGCTCGAGCTCGCCGGCCTCGGGCGAGGCTCCACCTCGCCAGATCCGGCGAGCTCGAGTCTAGCCAGATCGGCGAGGCTGGAGCCTCGCCTGAGGCCGGCGAGGCCTCGGCCTCGGCCTCGCCAGATCGGCGAGAACGAGCTTCGCCGGCCTCCGGCGAGGTCGTTCCGCCCCGGTGGCCGGTCGCCGGCCACGGCGGCCGGCGATCGGCCAAAAATAAAGGAAAAAGAAAAAAAGAAAAAAAATAATTAAAAATTCGATTTTAAAAATAAAAAATATTAATTTTTTTTTATTTTTCTTGGATAATGACTTTATGGAAAATATTTTCTAGAAATGTCACATTTTTTCGTAAAACAAACAGAACCTCAATTTTAAAAAAATTTATAAAATTTTTCACTAGCTTTGTATTGCATAAAATGTTTTAGCAGTATAATTTAAAAAAAAATCATAAGAAACAATTATTCTTAGATTAGGTTAAATATAAAAGTGTTTTAGCAATACGGATCGGGTCGGGTATGGGTTGGGTTTGGGTCGGGTCGGGTATGGGTCGAGATATTTACACTATGAATAAATGGGTCATAAACGGGTTAATGGGTCAATTTGAATCGGACCATTTATGACCCGACCCAAACCCGACCCGACCCACCCGTTTAACGGGTCTAGTTGTAATACTATGTTTCAGAAATTTATCTAGCATAACAAGGAACATGTTGATCCACCGGATGTCTTTGTTATGTACATCACTACATTCCTGGCACGCAACTTTACTCATTCATAGGAAAATGGCACACTTCCTTCAGAGGGTATCTTTCAAAACTGCAACTGAACAACACGCGTCCTAGTCACTTCTCACAAGAATTGACAAGGTGAATGATGTTAGTGGATTGTGGCACAAGGAGTTTACAACGAAACTGAATCGGGAAAATTACCTAATCTGTTCTTAACTTATTGAACGGATCTCGATTCCTGTCTTAAACTTTTTGATTTGCTTTTCTAGTTCTAAACTTTATGATTTACTAATTTAGTTCTAAAAATGTTACGTGAAATTTTAATGTGGATTCTTTGGCCAAATTCGTTGGAAATGGCTAATGTGTGACGGTTTAGTCACCATCAATTGTCCTATGCAGAACGTCACAACATTAGCAATTTTAGGCGAAAATTAATTAAAAGGACTGTGCTAGAATTTGATACAAAGATTTATTACTAAATTGACAAATTTCAAAAATTTAGAATTGAATTGATATCCATGTGATTAGATAATTTTTTCAAACTAAACCATTATCGAGTATATCAATAAGGCTTTTACAATAAAGTTGAACCATTCCTGAGCACGTTATTTCTTCGAATCGAACCTTACATCAACAAATCTCAACAGAGACCATAGGAATCGCATACCATGAGACGAAAGAAATAAGACTGTCATATTTCTACAAGGTGATATTCCTATTGAAATTAGACGACATGACCACGCAACGTGCGACGCATGCAGTCTATACTAATAGTTAAAGGTTCTCAACCATCGTGACCTGTATGTTAAGGTTAAAACAGGTAAATATTGCCCTAACAGTCCAACATGGGAAGTAAGAATCAAATTGATTCCCACTACACTCGGGGAAATAAACCTTCGCAACCGACTTGGAATTGGGATTGTAAGAGACTCCCCAGACAGGAGAAACAAGATGAAAACAGACGACGACAACAAGAACAGCGATCTGATAAAAAAACGAATGCAAAATCACGGGAGGACCATCCAGTGAATACATATCATACAAAAAAAGCAATATACATATCATACAAAATGGTCGGTCCTCTCACAGATATACAAGAGCCGGCAGCTACATGCGGTGTATTGAACTCTGCTCTCGTATAAGGGTGAATAACCATGTTCCCTCCGACAGAAAACCAAAAACCTGCACAATCTAAGTGAAGATCAACTTAGTAAGCCATCTAAATCCGCACGCATCCAGCAATCTGAGCCTCTCAACATGCTAACGACTCATCAAAAGTTACTTCAGCTTCCTGATCCAGTGGCAATGGACACAGCAGCGGCTGTTTCATCACGAGCAATGGTAATTCGAGCTCTCCAGGAAAAAGATCTATACTGCTAGCTTTAGGAATCTATTGCAGATTGCTGCTTATATAAAAAAGTCCGGTAATGGTGTAGACGTCGAAACCCCAGACGCAACTGGTTCCTGAGTTTCTGGTGTCTTGGGGGCCACTTCCTTCTTTTCCTCCAACACTGCCGGCGGTTCTTGTTCCTCCACCTTCTGAGTATCTGACACAGGATCCGATGGCTCGGCCACCTTTTGTTCTGCTGCATCAGCATCAGAAGTTGTTGGGGCATGCTCACCTTCACCCTGAGCAAGTGGGCCCGGGTCGCTGGCTGATGAAGATAGAGGAGGAGCTCCAGTATCCGTGGCAGGTTCGCTTGCTTCTACTTGCGGTGGAGCACTCTCTGGTCTTGGGGGTGTCGCTGTAGGAGGTGCTTCTAATACCATTGGCTTGGCAGGATCCGGCTGTGGAATTTGCGCAGCAGGAGGGGGTTTCTTCTTCATTGCCATTGTAGCCGAAAGAGAAGGCATTCCTGGGGGTAAGATTTCAATTGGCGGTTTCTTGCCAGCTTCTGCCAAACTGGTAAGCTTTGGTTCCTCCAAAGAAGCAAGAAACGCAGCTGCAGCATCTGTTTTAGTGGAAGGCGCATGCTCAACTTCCTTCTGTAACATTTTGTTCCATGCCTCAACCAAGTTCTTTAGAGTGGGTCTTCCATGAGCCTACAAGTACATGCATTAGGAAAGTCAGGTCAGGATAAAATGAGAAACGATGAGGGAAGTGAAGTTGATTGACCCATACATGAGCATGAAGTACAGCCTCAGCAAGCATCCCAGTTTCCTGCCACGCCCTCTCCATGAGAGCATTGTCGCCCAAAACAGCTGCTGAAAAAGCTGCTTCACGTCCCGAGCCAACCGAGATCAAATTGTTAACCAGACCCTGTAATGATTGTTAGAGAGTTAGAAACTACTTGGGAGTTCACCAAACAACTTTTGGCAGTTGATTACTTCTGTGTGCTTAATGATATTTAAAGTCTCCAAATGATCCATTATTATTGGAATCCAAACTGAACAATATTGAAGGTGAAAAACTCTTCTAACATGGAACACATAGTAAATGTACTAGTGCTCATCACAGCTTAATTCGGTACTGGTGCTCAACACAGCATAAAAATTACCGAGCAATAGATGTATCCTTCTAAATAAATGCACAACCTGAGCAATTAGTATCAATGCATTTCATGACATAAGACATAAAGTCACAGGAAGATAGCTGCATACATTAAGCCGTGTCAGTTCTCCATGATTAGCAAGTCGCAAAGCCAGTCCCCTCAGTTCATGACCCTGTAAAGCTCCTTTTACTGAACCGGCAGCGGCTAACCTTTTAAGAGCTTCCCGAGCAATGTCAGCTTGTCCAGTAGCATCCGCAGCATCGATAAGATCCAAAAATTCCTTAGCAAATTTAACAACTCCTTGCACAGCCTCTACAAGATTTTCTTTTTTAGTTGTTACGGTGAGGATATCTTTCAAATCAAACCCTACACTATCTTGGCCCAGCTCCCTACTGTTGCTCATTGTAAGAAGGCACTGGAGAGCTCTTTTCAAATCACTGCTTTGCATAGCCAAATCAAACTCCAACCTGGATAGTGTAGAAACACCAAAATGCTTAATACCTCACATTACATCCTAAAACCCAAACAAAAGCCAAACACCTTGTCATATGCTTAGACTATTGGATGCATCGTCAAGGATTACTGGAACATCATCATCACTAGAACTTCCGTCCATAAATATTGTATAGAATATATGAGGACCTTCAAGCAGTGATGTAGCTGTAGATGCAAAATCATACCATTCTTTTGACTTTGGACAAATAAGTCTGTAGATTTGATAATCAGTCAAATAATATTGATTAAGTTTGGAAATTTTATATTTTGTGGTAACTCAGTAATGTCCCCCAACTTGTTTGTCCATGATTCAAATTGCTAGAAAATTTTCTACTTATAGGAATTGACATATAATCTGATCATTCATTGAGGCCAGTAGTTAGTGACTCCAAGAACTCTTCAATTAAAAAGTAATTTCAGAAATTAGTCTGGTTCAATTAGGTCAAATCTACGGCAAACCATTTTTTTTTCTTTTTTCCCTGGTAAATTCCATTCCAGGTTTCAAAAATACAAAGGAGCAACCTCGCCGTCCCTTGTCAGCTATAGTGCAAGTTTACCTCTTAGATATTCCAGGCAAATGAAGAGCTTCTGTAGCATAGCCCATTCCAAGCATAAACTGGGCCAAATCATCATGATGTTCTCTAGCAAGCCTACTTGCCCTGCAGTTCCATCAGCAAAAGAGACTGTTCACATGACAAAAGATTACACATAGGGACAAGGGGCACCAATTCATGTAGGAAAGGAGCAACTACCATTTCACTGCACTAACTGCATCCCCATAAGCAGCAAGACACCGGCAACGAATACCTGGGTGACTCAAAGATAAGGCATGTGCACACATATACCTAGAAAGATCAATCAGGTTACAAAAAGATTTGTAGTTAGCTGCAGTGAAATTCATAGACAAACAACCCAATTGTCATAAAATTCTAATTTATGAGCACATAACCAACAACAGAAAAGGGAAGAAGTATATAAGAGGCCAATCTCCGCTTCCTACTTCCAGCTTCACCAACTTCAGAAATGGCTGGGTAATTTAAACTTTCGTTATGGTCTTTTGGCTTTGGCTACTGTCTGTGACTTCGGTATTCAGTTTCCAGAAATGATCAGTTTGAAATTGCCCAATGATAACTTTCACTAAAGCTAGTACTTCAAGAGTGAAATAATGTATTTATGTTTCAACACATATAAAAATATGTCAGAAAATGTCATATATTTCATCCTACATTACATACAAGTCAAACATGGTAAACTCTCATACCTACACTACAAGTTATAAAAGCTTGACATTAGTTAAAAGAATTAAAACAGAACTTTGAGTAGCTCCTAATAGGAAATCTAATAATTGTACAAATGCTGACCAAGTTATTAATTCAGAACGACATTTTGTTTGTGCAAATTCGGATTGAGAGGATAGAAGTTCTTGAGCAAGATTTTTTTTTTTGGTCGAAAGTTCTTAAGCAAGATTGCACAGAGGAAAAAGTCCTTTGGTTCATTTTACTCTTAGTGTGAAGACATACGAGAGCATCAATAACCTTTCAGGAAGTAACTAAAAGATACATTTGAGAAAACCTCTAATTTATCTCATTTCAGAAGCATTGGAGGCCTGTTACCTATCAATTAGCCAAAGAACACCATCCCTAACACCAACCACTAATAAAGGTCCAATAGGTCGTTTTTGCTCCACTGGAAAACGAGTAACTGCTACTGAGACACCACCACCCCCAACAGCAACCTCATTAACTTTTCTTTCTTCAAACTCCTTCAGCACTGCTATGTCATCACCATCAACTTTGGATTGCTTCGGCAAACTCACAAATGGAGGAACAGAAGGAGCATGCTGGAAAGATGCTAGACGAACAACCTGAATATAGAAAGATGGACTGTTACTACACTTCAAAGAAAGGATGAGACAGTCTCAAAAAAATAAGGTTGATAATGACTAAGATTAAGATGGTAGATTCTCCTAATTGAGAGTCCAGTGCTAAAACAAGACAAAAGGACTGAGTTATTGAAGTGGCATTGGAATATCGCCACATAGGTCAGCAACTTCTATTTGGCTAAGGGTACTTCAAAATTCCTCCAACTCATTAACACATATTAAAGCAGAAAGCTGCTTCATGTGTGCAATCAATACTTAAAAACAAAGCCTTCACAATTCAATAGGCTGATCATAGGCCCAAAAAAACTTGACTATGGCACAAGAAAAAGAAATCTTAGCAAGTAACATTTCAGGTTATTATATTCTTTCTACCAGCTTATATCAGAATTGATGGCATTATTATAAGCACAATTAAATCCAGTAACATGATGTCAGCTCAAGGGACAGATTCTCCAGCCAACCAAAAGAAACTAAGTACTCACAAAGAATAGTGAAATGACATCATACAGAGTGCTGAAATTGCTTAACCTGCAGCATTGGCGGCCTTAGTTTGATTCTTTCTTGTGAGGACGCTTGCGGACCTTCGACTGTAATTAGAGCTAACTCTCCATGCTCTGCAACTGCCTGTGCTTGCACCTCTCTCAGTTTCATTTCTTCTTTCATCTTTCTTGTTTCTATATCTATTGGTGCCACTCCAGCATCGACAAAGACACATCTGGGGTGACACAAGCACAATATTAGATAATCTAGGAATCGAACAAAATTAGAAGCTTAGTATATTATCCTAGTAGCAAACCAAAGAGTACATGACAAAGAACCGAGATACAAAAATGAATTTTAAAGGTAACTAATTGTTTAGAGAAGGGAATTATCAAAAAAGAGACATTTAGTTGAGCGTACACACTTCTCAAGGTATACAACCAAGCAACCAAAGGAGAAAAAATAAATCAAGATAGATTATCAGACAACGAATGCATCTTACTCGATGGTAGTAGGCGTAACCACAAACAGCTGTCTTCGATGCCAAACAGCACCAGTAGCATAGGGAATTGCAACATCTCCTAAATATCTATACTGCGGTCGCAAAGAAGATATGACTATATAATGATGATATGCAAACGCACAGTACTCAACAGTTTGGTCCCAGGCAGTCCATTCTGGCTGAGGAAGAAGACCACCAACAGGTTCAAAACTTTCCCAGCTGCCATAAAAAAGGTTCAAATAAGCACTGACTATAAATGAAGAAAGAAGAATATTATCGGAAGATGAAACCAATGTCACCAGTAAATAAAGATGGAAACCAACTTATACCAACGAATTGCAGGAAGACAAAAGATAAAGCTATATTAACTACTGCAACTAGCACTGCAACTCCAATAAATTCGAGCAATTCTTACATCCACCCGAACCATGTGAACCCTGTGCATGTCAGTCATCAGATCATACGAGTTTTACTTGATCTGACGGTTCACATGCATTGGGTCACATGGAGTCAAACACATACAGCAATTTTTCCGAGACATATCCCAGGAGAATGAGAGGTAGAACCCAAAATGCTGTGATGTCTTCTTACTTCTCAGTTCATCCTAAATATATTTCGCATGTATTATGTTTCATAGTGTGTTGGATAAGGTTCGTAATTATCGTAAATAATAGTGAGCAAGCACTCTATGCTCACAATATCCAAATACTGATGATCCAAAATACTGGCAATTAAATGTCATTTTGGTAATACTAGGTAAGAAAATAATTGCTGCTGACCTATAGAGCTGAAAATTTGGTAGAGCTGCCTCAGCAGAAGATTTATGAGATAAATTATCATCCAAAGCAGTGAAGGAAGAAAGGCCACTATTGCCATATCCTGATAAGGGCATAGACTGAATTGTTGATATAGCAGTTGCAGCAACAGGGCTGATTCTTCGCGACATCCGATAAGCTACACCAAGAAGTGCTCCACCATGCAAGCTGATAACCTACAAGTGATGATTTTCAGTCGAAATTACCATGCAAAAGAAATGAAAATCCATAAAATACGAGGAATTTGCTAGGAGGACAATGAACAAGTGTAAACCACGTAAAAAAGCAAGTTCTTTTCTATACCACTCAACAATGAAGCCACATAACCCTCTTAATACATGAAAAAGAAAATTAGCTTAAGCAACAATCAGTTAATGATCTTTTTAAACAAAATCATCTCTTAATTATATCAAAATGTACGTTTCTTCACAATGAAGGCTTTTGCAGATGAAATGTACCGCAATAATTAGACCATTGGGTCGTCAAAGCATGATGAATAATAATGCTGATGGTCAGAATAACTGTACATTGTCCGACCAACTTGTGGCAATGGTAAAATGTGGGGGGCATCCCTAGAGTGAGACTTTCACTTGAATCTTTCCCAGCACTTCCTCACTTTGTGAACTTTGAACGAGTATTCTAGAGGTGTGTAATTCACAAGTTAATTTTGTATCTGTTGGTGATTAGGACTGCCTTAAATACAACACAGCGTACCCGTTTTCTGACATATTCTAATTATGTCATGAGAAGTACATCTACTAAAATTGCTCAGTTTAAAAGCAAACCAAGTCATTGACCCCTATTAATGCATGATCCCTGTTCGGTTGAGGCAAAGACTTGCAAAGAGTAAAAAGATTAAATGGCATGCACAAAAAAGCACACTAGATTGCTAAACAACTAAGTACCGGTTCACTGCGACTGCCTATGGATTTCATTAATATATTTGATGTTCCATCATCCAGCAGGATACGAACTTGAACACCGGCTGCAGAAGCAGCAGATGCAGCGGCTGCTGCAGCTTGTGCTGCTGCTGCAGCTGCCTCTTTTGCTTTCCTTGAGGAACCACCCTTAGGAACTACGGGAATTCTTGGGGCAGGTGCAGATTCTAATATTGCAAATCTATCACGACAAGTATCCCATGCCAAAAGTCTTGCTGTACCGGAGTCGACGATAGACCAGTCACCAACTTTACAAATAGAAAAATAAGGAATATCTGGCCACACAATAGCAAGATACCTGCACCCAAATCCAGTAGGAAGCGAGAAGCTACAGTCAGTCAAGTACACAGAAGAAACAATCACATGCAAGAATATTAAATAATCTGACAGTCCATGTTAATGAAAATTAACAATATACAGGCAAGTATCTGTTTGTAATTAGAGTTGCACTGTACATACTGAACAATGTATTCATTCACTTTGTGTGCAGTCGCCAGAAAAAAAAAATACAAAATAGGTTGCATGTCGCAATGCATCAATAACATAGGAAATTTAAAATTAGGCAAAACTTACTTCCCAGAACTGCTGACAGAAAGAATTGAATACGAATCATTTGGAACTGCAGTACTAATGTGCTTCTTAATCTGCTTGACATGTAACAACTCTGATGACTCTCCCTTCAACCTTCCCGCTTCAGATAACGAGGCATTGTTCCCAAGCGATGGATTTCCAGTGGGTGATAACTGGAAGTTTAGTAGCTTCAGCTCCCTCTCAACTATGTAGACTGCCGAATGCTCCCTGCTTTCCGAAGGAGTTGGAAGTGGAGCTATAGGTGGAAGGGCCTTGGCATCAAACTCACACATAATCACACCAACATTGGTTCCAGTAGCAACAAGGTGAGGTTGTAATGGATGTGCAACCATGCAATATACCTGCAATAGCAACTTCTAAGGATCAGAGCTATACAATCCAAAAGAAGATATCAACACCAAAAACTATGTGAAGCCCTAAAAAGAATTCCTTTCCAGAAATACCCATTATTCCTCCCCCTCTCTAAACAACCATCCTAAATCAGCACATAAATACATAAACCACTTTAAAGCCCTCATAGATTTTTCTTTCTAAGATCTTAGTAACAATTTGTGCATTATGATAAAGAAAAAGTAAAGTATATTTCAATGTTTCCTGGAAAACGTGCATTATGATAAAGAAAAAGTAAAGTATATTTCAATGTTTCCTGGAAAACTCTCCTTTCAACTTCAGGACAAGAGGTGACAGAACATAAAAATGAGCTAGGCTTCCCATAATTACAGAGTATGAGTCTAGACCGATGTTCTTAATTTTCACAAGGAAAATCATTACTCATTAAACATTTGATTTACGCCTCAGGCAAGTTAAATGGAAGTGTATAACAGATATTTAAATTAAGTGCATCTACTCCAAGAAATTATCGCACAAAGGTTGAGACATTTCCTCTTATGAGTTTACGCTTAACCCACAGATGGATTAAGTAGGTAGAGGGAAAGGATCGACTATTCAGTACGTACTCTAAGTTTCTTGTTCGGCGCAAGTATTTGTGGTGGAACAAGTGAGGAAAGCTCACACAAGGGCCTTGTTAGAGCTGAATATGTGGGGTGCTCAATGGCCCTGCAAAAGACGATAATGGAATTACTCTACCAAGTTAGTAGAACAAAGTATGTTTCATCTAATTATTTTCATTTACCAAGAAACCCATACACATAGAACAAACTCAGTTCTAGACATATTGTAATACTTATTTTGCAAAGGAAAAGCTCACAACACCATCTTGCCGAAAACCAACCAAAGTCACCAAGAAAAAGAGATATGCTTACCATATGTGGGAATCTTTTACGCAAGTCAATATATCAAGGTTTGGAGCCCGAGGATGGCACCAAGATGCAACACTGTGGCAAGCAAGTTTAGACACGGGTTTAATTCTTCGCAACTCCTAAAAAAGGGATGAGCTAAGAGTTGTCAATGTTATAAAGCACCAAACAAAGAAATTTACAACCATTACCGTAAATACAGAGATCAAATTCCACACCTTGAAAGACATTGTGTCCCATATAGCTAGTGTTTTGTCTGCACCAATTGTTATAAGCTGTGGAGGTGCTCCACACACTCTAGAAAGTTCAACAGCCACAACCCCACCATCATGTGCCTGAAAATGGAATCAATTAGTCTCTGATTCAACCTACCAATACCAGCATCGCAAAATTTAAATGGGCTTTCAATGAGGACTAAACTTCCATCGAGCATTAACAGGAGGAAAAAAGATGTGGAAAGCAAAGCTGACAATAGACAATAGACAATAGACAATAGACAATAGATACCATCAAGAGCAAACAAATGATCAAACAATACCAGTTTCGTTTTTTTTTTGCAACAAAATTGTCAAGAAAATAATATTCAGGTGGCAGTTTCGTGAAGTAAACTCAGAAACAGGATTTGCACCATCCATGACTTGTTCCCTCTAAAGTGTTGACAGTGTTGCATGTTCTTCGCTTAATCAGCAAAGTTCAGTAAATTAAATTAATGCATCAAAACTGGTAGTGGTTCATTTATAAGAAGAGGAACTGAAAGATCATAATAAGAATAAGGAGAGCATAGGGGAAAATAGTACTTTCAAGCTCAGCTTGGGTACTAGTTCACGAGAATCTTGACCATGGTCTGCACTCCAGAGAACAAGCAAACCATCACTGGCACCGGACACCAGAAGTGCCTACATAAATACATGAAGTAACCATTAGAAAGCATACAAGTTGGACAACAAGAAACCATGTATGAGCTAGTGCGGGTCAACTTGTTTGACTGCACCAGCAGTAACAGGCAAGATAAACAAAATTGCAACTAGAACCAGTTGCAGTAAAACAATGTCAGAAACTAATCATCCAGAGCACATGTTAAAATTGATAAGCAAGTTTCATTAGATAAACTGCTGAAAGTCTGCATACATTTTATGAATGCATATATCAAGCAGAACCAATAATCTAAGAGCAAGACAAGATTTGCAAATAGTTCAACAACTCAATGGATTAAGATGACTATAGGATAACAAGTATAACAAAAGGATATGTAATTAATAAAACAAAAAATGTAGATTTTGTAACTGAACCCTGTCCAATAAAATCGCACATCAGTTGCTTTTATAACAGAGGATAAACTTGAATTTGGATCACAGTCACCATTGCGAACCGCTTACAATAAAAGAATCAACAACCTCTACTAGTATTGAAGGAGTTGCATAAGTTGAAATCCAACAAAGAATTGACCACGTCAGAAGCTGTCACTTTTCTCCTTCAACAGCCTGCCTCGACAACTCATACCACCTTCACAACCAAGATTTTAGACATGCTGGTTCACTATACTGTTCCAGCAAAGGTAACAGTATCAAGTAGAGCATTTTAGGCCAGATACCCTAACCTTATAAGTTAGTACTCACACCTCACAATATCCATATGTTTAGAAGTAGAAACTCGTTCCATCAAATTGTGCATAACATAAGCATTCACAACCAAGTAAAAAACAATGAAAGCTAAATAAAACTGAGTTATGAATATATACCTCACCAGAAGAAGCCATGAAGGTCATTAGACAAGAAATTGATCCTTTATGCCCGCCTGTGTATCTCCTTACAAGCTGCAGATAATTTATTATCCTCAAAATGCATGTTCAGCACCAACATTCAGACCACAAAATTGACAAAGGCCAAACCTTCCATGTTATCATTGAAAGTACTCTAATGACACCATCAGATCCACCAAAAGCAACAAGTGGACCATCTCCAGCTGCAGATCTGGCCAGGAACTCCATACTGCATCAAGAAAAAAAAAGCAACAGAGATACCAGCACATACATATCAGCATTAAAAAGATGAAGAACAGCCACCAGACAGTAATCCATTAGTAAGAAAAGAAAGAAAAACAGTATAAGTAACTTGTGTTGTGAATGCAATTTCCAATGACCTATACAGACATTAATTCTTGCCCTCTGAGTATTAGAAGATATGAAACTGATTGGAGCCTAAAAACGAATGATAAAAATAAGGATATGAATAGATCACTGCAAACAAATGATGATTGACATCAGTATGAAGATGTCATCTGAGACTTCCGTAAGGAAATTTGACAAAACAAGTTGCCGCGACTAACAGCTCAACACCTACAATTATCTTTTGGAAACCTGACCGTTCACCAAATTAAGCAAACCCAAGCCTGGAAGGCCTCTATTTTCTGGCCAAACTCAATCATGAACAGGGTTATCTAAGCTGGATTGTCATTGATAACAAAAACAGTTGTATCTAAAGTACAAAATATGCACCTGCATGACCAATGAGTTGAGCCAAGGACCTTACAACAGAGAGAAAGTTCCTTGACTAACCAACTATAGAGCCTTGTGTAGTTACAATTCATCAACTATTATCCATGTTGGATTATCATTTCATCGAATTGAGTTCAAGAATAGAATTTACTAATCAACGTTTTATATTTAAAAATGGTTCTGTTCCTACCACAGTGACCTTACTCCTCAAGCTTGACAACTAGTTAATATACTAAAAAGAATCAGAATTAATTAACTAAGTTTATTATGCTGACTCAGTCTGAAAAGAAACATAACTTACTGAAAAGAAAGATTGGGGCACGTCCAGTAGTGTACATTTAAATGGTCAAATTCAAGGCACTCAAAATATTAGTTTACTCAAATACCAGAAAACAAAAACTAAAGAGTGGCTCTCAAACTATAATATTGTCACATTAAGCAACGAACTGTCATTAAATGGAAATTAGGCTATGTCCAAGAGTAAGGACTTGCCAGAGTAGTGATCTGTTGTCAAGTTCTTGCTTGGGTACATCTCTGCCTCGCATTGTCACCAAGTCCAGAAAAATAGCTTTGTTTTCACAACAAATGACAAGAAAATGGCGCCCTTTCGTTGATGGCGCTGGAGAAGTAAATGCCGCAGTGACATTGCTAACAGCTGACGGAGCCTCTGCAGCAGCAGATCGATTACGCCACAGCTGCCAATAGCGTACATCATCATCGTAAAAGTTCACCTGCTTAACACTTAAGTAACAATGTGCAGAATAGTTCAGTTCCTGAACTTTATGGATCGGAAACCAGCAAACAAAGGAAACATAAATTCATATACAAAGAGCAATTACCTTCCTCCCCGAATGGCCTCAGTTGGTTTACCCTTAGAATCTACAAGAACCCAACAAAAGGAAATCATTAATGCAGAAGTTCACTCACAAAAGAAACTCCGAAAGTGTCCGGATAATGAAAAAAGTTGCGCTTGCATGCTTTAAGTTAAGTTCTTCTCATGAGTACACGAGCCTTAGTCGTAATCAATGTTCAATGCTTCAAAGTTTCCATAGATGTGGCTACAAAAAATAATGGTCACGGACTTAAATCAATTCATCAAAATCAATTGCAGATTCATTCGATCAGACAATTCCCGCTGCCAATAAGCTGTGGCGATTTCGCGAGCAGCATCCAAATAAATTGCCTACACAACCAATGCCATCCGCCGCAAACTAAAACGGGCTTTCATCAACACTTACTTATACCTTCTTTTTTCATCAGAATCTAATCAAAGCTCTATGCGTACCCGATTCTCCTTCGGCGAGCTTCTCCAACTTCGCACCAACCAGGCGCCTCTCGTCGACCCCGCCCGCCTTCAGCTCGTAAATCACCTAAGCACCAGAAGAACCCCGCGATCACCATCGCATCGCACACGGCAAAACACGAGGGGGAGGAAACGCGCAGCCGAACTGCGACTACCTGACGGTGCTCCCAATTCCAAACGGAGACGAAGTCCGACGCGTCCGCGGTGACGAGCCAGGGATGCGTGGGGTGCAGCTGAATCTTCACTATCTTGTCGCCGCTCGGCCTAAACGCCCTCAGCCGCAGCATTTCCGGATCGGAGACGGAGCCGAAACGGGGGTTTCGATCCAGCAATGGGAACTGGAGACGAATCGGGAGCAAGAAAACGAGCGATCTAGATGCGAAATCGAGAGGTCGCCGGATCTGGCGTCGATGGCGATGGCTTCTTCTGTTCTTCTTGTTCTTCTTCTTCTTCGTTGAATGGGGAATGTTTATGCTCTGCGATTTGCGAAGCGACCTCTTCTGCGCTGCGACGATCACTTCGAATCCTCGAAGTCGTCTTCGTCGCTGCAACTTCTTCCGATCTGCAGCTCGAAGCTTTTGAAGATGAGCCCATTGGGCCTGCGGTTTCTGAGTTCTGGTTTTTCTCATGGATTGGGCTGGGGTGAGCGAATTAGATGGGCAGAAAGGTTTTTTTATTGTTTTTTGGGGTAACAGCCCCTGAACTTTGGGCCGATGTGCAATTTGGTTCATGAACTTTTAATCTGTTCAATGCAGTCCCTGAACTTTAACCCGATGTGCAATGTGGTCCCTGAAGTTTTAAGTTCTACATTGAATATTTTCATAAAGTTTAAGAACTGCATTGAACATGTACCAAAAGTTCAAAGACCAAATTGAACAGAATTAAAATTTCGGGGACTGCATTGAATATTACGTTAAAGTTCAGGGATTGCATTGAGCAGATTCCTCGAGATTCAAGTTTTAGATGGCTGTTACTCTATAAATGTTGAGATTAGCTTTAGAAATTGAAGTGACAAAAAAGGTCATAGAATACTTGATCTGTTTACTGACTCAAGCTTGAAGCCTCTGGAAGCCTCGAACAGAGCATTCTCGGTGCTTCCTAACATGTAGCTTGGTTCGTCAAAGTCGTTGCACAACCAGCACAATAGAAAGATCGATCTGATTTCCATACGAGGCAATCAGAGCAGCACCAACCGTATCAGCTCAGCCTTTCAATTCATTACTAGGACTAAGTTGAGGAAATCGACATAACGAAAACGTGAATAAGGGGGGGTGTTAAGGTGGCAAATTGGACAGAGCTCACGGTCCTTGACCATGAAGTCTCTTTGGCCCGAGTTCTTGCGCACCGCAAGCAAGGAATGGCTTAAGGAGTCCGGGTTTAAATTCCTCGTGTCAATACCTGCGCCTGTTGGCATCATGGGGGGGCTTGAAACTGGGAAATGATTCCTCTGGATAAAGTATGTGCCGCCTGCATAAGATGATGCCATTGGCAAGGGATCGGAGGATCGCGTCACATGTCCGGCAGCCGATGGCCGTCCATTATGGGTACAAACAGCACCAGTGACTACTGCCTTCTAAGGTCGAGCAGTGGAAGAACTCTGTTTTCTGAATCATGAAAATCAAAGACCTAATCTACAAGATGTTCTTTAAATGAGTGCTGAAAGTTCATTGGCAAGAATATGCATCATTAGTTTATACACAGAAAGGACATTTATTAATTGCTTATTCCTGGTATAGCATCACATTTCGAGGCTGAAGTATGCGCGCAGGGAAGCAATATGTCACAAACTTTAAAGTGAGAAAGAACCTCATTGATTAATGTTGGACAGTCACAAATGATCTAAAATAAGATGACCAAGTGACAGGAACTTATGATTATGAGTGGACATGCTCATCGCTCGATCGCTTGGAATGAATCGAATCGACATCGTCTAGGGATCCTTCACTTTTGTCTCGCTTTAAGGAGAGGGTATTGCCTCTTGATATACTGTAACTGTGGCTGTTGTGCTGCTGATAGAAGCTCCTCCCGTTGAACCCACCCCGTGTCATCGTCACCCACAGAAGCAGCATGAACTAGTGACCCTGTTTTGCTGTATCTGCTGCTTCCTTTTGGACTCGAAGAATCGAGTCTGTAGCTCCCCTCCTGTGAACCACTCATGTCATCGTCGCCCAAAGAGGCAGTATGATCTAGTGACCCTGTTTTATTGTATCTGCCGCTTGTTTTTGGACTCAAAAGTTTGACTTCGTCAAACAATCTCTCGCTGCTCTTATCGCTCAAGGAATATTTTCCGCTGTCTTTGCTCATCTCGTGGACCGAAGACATGCTTCCCATTAGACAAACTTGCGCTAATCTTGTGTGGATAATAAATGCTTCCATCATGCAAGAATCAACTGCTTCTGTCCCTCAAGGTAACACTTCCATCCCTCGACGTGCTACTCTTGCTTCTCGAACCCAG
The DNA here is from genome assembly GCA_031216235.1 of Syzygium jambos. NCBI lineage: Eukaryota > Viridiplantae > Streptophyta > Magnoliopsida > Myrtales > Myrtaceae > Syzygium > Syzygium jambos. Next base: position 20,954,735 of record CM062221.1, on the reverse strand, counting down.
ATCAGATCCCCTGTCGTTGCCTGTCTATCCTCATCATTCCCTCCTGTATCCCGGTCATGTTTGTGACCTTCATCGACCTCTATGTCCTGCTGATTTGTGCTGTCTTCATCACCGTGATTCTGATGTTCCCTAAAAGTTTCCTGTGTCATATTTTTCTTCATCACTTTCGCTTTTATTTGCTTCCTGGGAATGTTTGTTGGGCTCCGGAGGAGGAACAGCCACGATATCAGATGGAGCCACAAAAAGGAAGCTTGAAGTAGTAACAACGTCACTCATTAGTGGGCAGGCCGAGGGTTCTTCTTGCAGACACATGGCTGCTATTGCAACAGCTTGAGTAATGGATCAGCCTATTCTGGAAACGATCTCAGGTCCCTGAATTTAGGTTGAGCCTGTACGCAAATGCGATCCATGTACAAGTCAGCGAGGATGATGACTAAAACATAGATAACATCGACTATCATTGGACGCAAAATTACCCAAGCAACTAGATTTTGCTCATCAGTGGGTTTGTCATGTCAATTGCTCTCCGTCCGGTAGGAGTTCTAGGAGGATGACTCTTAAGCTAAACACGTCGGACTTCAGTGTAAGTTTGCCCGTTCTAGCATATTCTGGAGCACAGCAGCCATAAGTACCCAATCGCTGGATGAGACATGCATCTTGTCTCCGGCAGGCCCGAGCTTGGCCAGTCCAAAGTCTGATACTTTCGGACTGAAATACTCGTCCAGCAAGATGTTCGAGGACTTCAAATCATGATATATAACAGGTGGATTGGCCTTATCATGCAAATATTCGGGACCCTGTGCAGCACCAAATCCTATTTTTATTCTGGTAAGCCAATCCAGAGGTTTCTACTGCGGTCCAATGTCTGCAGTACAAACTCCGACGCAACTTGGTAATGATTTGTAGCATAGACGCTAGACGAAATGTCTCCTGATCTACGTTATCAGCACACTGATTAAGCGAAAAAATACTCCAAATCAAATTCAGACTGGTAGAGGTATCAAACAATTGATCTTCTTCAGAACCTCCGGGCATGTATTCAGACACGAGATGACTTTGATCTCCATCAGCACAATACCCCATGAGATTGACAAGATTTTCATGGTGCAAGAGACTCAACATGAGGACCTTGACAAGGAGCTCCTTGTTTCCTTGTAGTCCATGCCTGTCGAGTTGCTTGACGGCATCCACCTATCAAACACGGTTTCTTAAACCTCACATTTTTCCAAGACAAAGGAGAGGGAGAGCGATTCGAAGCCTCTCTGTCACCTGCCCGGTCCCCTGGAGGGTTCCTTTGTATACTCGACCAAATCCACCTTTTCCCAATAAGCACTCCTGTTGGATATTCTTTGTGGCAGAGCCTAACTCGCGAAAGTGAAATTCTAGGCCGTGATATTTTCACACTCTTCTTCCTCCTCATTGATTTGGCTTCCTCTCCGTGCTTTGGCTTCTTGATTCCAGCAACTAATACGACAAGGAGGAAAGTTTTATTTTCAAACAGTACCTCAAAGACACTGTTACATGGTCTTCACTTTATCAGCAAAGTTTAGTTAATGTAAATCAATGCATCAAACCCGGTATTGGTCATTTATAAGAAGAGGAACTGAAAGATCATAATAAGAATAAGGAGAGCATAGGGGAAAACAGTGCTTTCAAGCTCAGCTAGGGTACTAGTTCTCGAGAATCTTGACCATGGTCTGCACTCCAGAGAACAACCAAACCATCACTGGCACCGGCCACCAGAAGTGCCTACAATAAAACATGAAGTAACCATTAGGAAGCCTGCAAGTTGGACGACGAAGAAACCATGTACGAGCTACTGCGGATCAACTTGCTTGACTGCACCAGCAATAAAAGGCAAGACAAACAAACTTGACAACTAGAACCAGTTGCACTCAAACGATGTCAGAAACTGATCCTCCAGAGCACACGTTAAAATTGATAAAGCAAGTTTCATTAGGTAAACTGCTGGAAGTCAGTGTACATTTTAAGAATGCATATATCAAGGAGAACCAATAACCTAAGAGTAAGACAAGATTTGCAAATAGATCAACAACTCAATGGATTAAGATGACTATAGGATGACAAGTATAACAAAAGGATATGTATTTACTACAATAATGAAAGTAGATTTTGTAACTGAGCCCTTTCCAATAAAATTGCACAACAATTGCTTTGATAATGAAGAAAAACTTGAATTTGGAACACCATCACCATTGCTAACCGCTTACAGGGAAAGAATCAACAACCGCTGCTAGTGTCGAAGGAGTTGCCTAAGTTAAAATCCAACAACGAATTGACCACGTCAGAAGCTGTCACTTTTCTCCTTCAACAGCCAGCCTCAACAACTCATACCGCCTTTTCACTGAAAGTACGGAAGTCCACATAGTGACAACCTTTCCCATAAGTCCCACTTTCAGTTCCATCTTCAGTCTTATCATCTTCTTGAATTATGGTCGAAACACATTGCTCCACATCCTAAAATTTAGACTTGCTGGTTCACTATGCTGTTCCAGCTAAGGTCACAGGCACCAGAGAATTTTAGGCCAGATAAGCTGACATTATAAGTTTATGCTCACACCTAACAATATCCAAATGTTTAGATGTAGAAACTCATTCCGTCAATTTGTGCATAACAAATGCATTCACAACCAAATAACAAAACAATGAAAGCTAAATAAAACAATGAAAGTTATGAATATATACCTCACCAGAAGAAGCCACTGATCTGCCAAAAGCAACAAGTGGACCATCTCCAGCTGCAGATCTGGCCAGGAACTCCATACCGCGTCAAGAAAAAACAAGTAACAGAGATTCCAGCACATATTAGCATTAAAAGAACAGCCAGCAGAACGTAATCCATTAGTAAGAAAAGAAAGAAAAACAGTGTAAGAGATGATCGAGTAACTTGTGTTGTAAGCCGCATTGATCACTGCGAATCAAAAAGTAATCTTCGTCGCTGCAGCTCAAGTTTTGGAAATGACCCCATTGGCGAACGGGCCTACTACCTACAGTTTCTTAGTTTTGTTTTGCTCACCGATTCCATCTTCTTCTACTTCTTCATATTTCTAGCAGCGAAAGAACAGTGAACTGAACGAAAGGAATGTTCATATTCTCACACACAGAGAGACAGGAAGAAGAAGATGCAGAAGATCATCCACATTTACACAGTTCACCATAGAACAAAACATCGAATTTTTATTGAGTAATCCTATCTCAACTCAAGAATTGAACAATACCCTAATTTCTACCCTGTTCATCCTCACGTATACAAAAATCGAACAAAGATGGAGAATCCGAGACATAAAACGCTTGGGACACTGCTGTACAAAGAATGGAGAAAGACGTGTCTTTGAATTCACAGACGGACGTCCAACTCTTCAAGTGCCGCAAAATCATGGAGATCATATTCATTCACTCTCGAGCTTCCGCCACCGACTGCCGAGTCCTCCGGCGAAGTCAAGAAACCACTGCCGTGGCCAACGAAGTCCTCGAAGAGATTGAGAGAGTCCTCCGGATCAAACCCATAATCCCCAAGATCGGAGGGTGCGGGAGTGGGCTCCATTGCCAAACTTCCATGGCCGGCGGCTGAGTGCTCTAGCGAATTCAAGAAACCATCGGCGCGGCCATCGAATTCCTCGAAGAGATTGAGAAAGTCCTCCGGATCAAACCCATAATCCCCAAGATCGGAGGGCGCGGGAGTGGGCTCCACTGCCAAACTTCCATCGCCGGCGGCCAAGTCCTCCGGCGAAGTCAAGAATCCATCGCCGTGGCCGTCGAAGTCCTCCAAGAGATTGAGAAAGTCATCCGGATCAAACCCATAATCCCCAACATCAGAGGACGCAGGGGTGGGCTCCACCGCCAAACTTCCGTCGACGGCGGCCGGGTTCTCCGGCGAAGCCGAGAAACTGTCGCCTTCCGTCAAGAGAGCCGCGAGCGCTGGGTTTTGACCTTTGAGACTCTCGAATATCGAATCTATCTCGTCGCTCAATTCGTGCGAATCGGCCGCACCAACCATGACTCGCGAATCATCCTCCAGCGCCTTCAGCTTTTCGCGCGCACAGTCGCGGACGGCTTCGTACTTCAGAATCAGGGACTCGAGGTCCTCCTCGGTCGAGCAAGCGTCCCACTCCGTTTGGACCCATTCTGCCCACTGGTTCAGACCCATTGGCGGCATCACCTCGCCGTCGCCGTCGCCGTCGCCGCCGCCGCCGCCGCCTCGGAGGTAGTCGGATATAATTTCGTCTGCCGATGGGTCGCCGAAAGAGCAGGGTTTGCCGGCGGGGGAGAAGACGACCACCGCGGCGCGGGCGCCGCAGAGGCGGCAGAGTTGGGAGGCCTTATTGAAGAGCCCCTTGCGCCTCTTGGAGTAGGTGACGAGCCGGGCAGCCGGGTCGGCGATCCTGGCTATCTCGGTTCGCCGGCGCTTCGCCATCAAGGACGCCAACAACGACCGGAATTCGCAACTATCCGTCAAAGGGTCTCTTAGGTTTCTTGGAGAGAGGGAGGGGGAGCGAATGTGGGGGCGAACGAGCTCGCAGGCTTCTGGGTTTCTCGGCGAGACAGAGAAAGAATGAAGAAGAGGGTTTGCAGACGGAGGAGGGCAGAGAAGAGGGAGGAATATATCTTCTGGCCAATACGCGGTTCTTGCAATTTGAAAGGGAAGGGATGACGCGGCAAAGGGAAGCTCCGGGCCACCGGCTGCTCCGGCGAACGCCACCTCCGTCTCCGTTCAACGGCTATGTGCATCGTGAGAGAGAGAGAGAGAGAGAGAGAGAGGACGGAGGTGTCTCCGATCTGTGCCGTTCATTTAAGACAGGAACTTTGGTTTTAGCTTCCCTTCGGTCGTATTTTCCCATAAAAACATTTAAAATAAGGGTTAATACCACGAAAAACCCTAAACTGGTACACTTGTGACACATTTACCCCAAACTATTTTTTTGACCATAAAAAACCCCAAACTGGTACACCTGTGACAATTTTACCCCGAACATACCACAAAAAACCCCAAACTGGTACACATGTGATAATTTTACCCCGAACTAATTTTTAATATTATTTTTTTGAATTTTTTTGAATTTTTTTTTTCATTTTCAAACTCTGGTCGGTCGCCGCTCCGGCGACTGGCCAGAGGCGGAAGTCGGCGAGGACGTTGACGAGCTTTCCCTCCCCAGCATAGGAGTCGTCGCCATTGCTGGATTGACTCCAAACACAAGCTTCTGTGGCGGCGTAGAGACTGCGCCGTCGAACCCCCCACCTTCACAATCGCCGCCGTTTGGAGCTGCAAGAACCCCGTTCGCGTTCTTTTGAGCGTCGAGCGGGACCGGATCAGAGCTGGTGCGCCGGATATTGGAGGGGGGAAGGGAGGGGAGGGTGATATTGCTAAAGCCGCGGAGCATGTAGTCGATGTCCTACCGATCAAGGAGGGAGTAGCAGGGCCTCTTCTTGAGGTTCGAGGCCATCAGCGGATGATAAGAGAAGGGGAGTTTCCTCCGCTTCGTGGGGTTGGCGACGCTGCCGCCGCAGCAGAGGACACAGGATTGGGGCAACAGGTGCTCGGAGCACACCCTGTTGCGTTCTTCTTCTTCTTCTTCGGATCATTCTTGAACCTGGGCGCACTCTCCTTTCGGTGGTTCTTGAGGGTAGTCCGGATGAGCGAGGCGAGGATGCTCATCGTGTGCAATCGGCTGCTCTGTTTTTCTCTCGGTCGGACGAATATTGAAAATGGTCATTCACAGTTCACAAACTGATTCACTGTCCTCCTCCTCCTCCTCCTTCTCTCTCTCTCTCTCTCTCTCTCTCTCTCTCTCTCTTCTGTAATCTTGAAAATGGCCGACGCCTCGCCGGCTCACCCTTGCCCGAGCCGGCGAGGGCGGCCCTCGCTCGACGGCGACAGGCCAGAGTTTGAAAATGAAAAAAAAAAGAAAAGAATAAAAATAAAAAAAATTCGAAAAAAATAAAAAAAATATTAAAATTTTAATTCAGGGTAAAATTGTCACATATATACCAGTTTGGGGTTTTTTGTGGTAAGTTGAGGGTAAAATTGTCACAGGTGTACCAGTTTGGGGTTTTTGGTGGTCAAAAAAATAATTCAGGGTAAAATTGTCACAGGTGTACCAGTTTGGAGTTTTTTATGGTCAAAAAAATAGTTTGGGGTAAATGTGTCACAAATGTACCAGTTTAGGGTTTTTCGTGGTATTAACCCTTAAAATAATTCCCCCAATTTTTTTAGAAGGAAATGAAAGCTAGTTAAAAAAAAAGTAGAAAAGAATTATCTGTAACTTGAGGGTTCTTAAATAAAATATTAAAGTGTAGGGATGAAATTGCAATATATATATTGAAATATATTCAAATGGCTGGAAAAATAAATGATTTGAAAAATGTTTTCCTGAAATCAATATTGTGTCGCTGAAAAATTAGACAAATGCATAATATTTTCGTTATCAATGCTTTTTTTTTCCTCGTAGTTTTGTTGTTGTTAATGAAAACATATTTGTTGACCAATTTTTCTAAGCAATACAAAAGTTCAGATTTATTAATGTATTTTTTAAATTATTCATTTTTCATCGTAGAAACGCATGTTCAGTTTATAGTCCCAAACGAATGATGATATATAATAAAATATCCTTATATCCCATTACTCCACCTTATGGAAAAATTGCCGATTCATCGTCACGTTATAGCTTTGTTTCTTTCGCTAAGTATATATTGTTTTCCAAATGAAACGATTGAAACCCAAGAAGGATATTACTTGTAATTTACAAATTGCAAAAATCCTAATTGTCAAAAAATGAAAAATCCATATTTTCATGGCCTAATGGTTTTTATGCTCATAAATCTCTAGCTCTACCGGGCATTAATCTAGTGGTAAAGGAATCATCAATTTTCCATCACAGTATAACTTCGATTCTCATTTGTAAGCAGAAATTATGAAAGGCCCGTGTTGCTTTGTCCGTTCCTCTTGCAGTGATTTTATAGCTATTAGCATCTTGTTGGGGCTATAGCAACGACGTCACCAACCTCAGACATTCAAGTGACTATTAATGCAAATAACTACAACGCTTGTATGCTTTAAGTTACATAGATTTCTCATGAGTATACTAGCTTCGGGCCAGTAACCATATATTGGTTTCATTATTGGAATCAATGTTCAATGCTTCAAAGATTCAATAGATGTGGCTACAAAAAATAATTGACAGGACTTAGTCAATTCATTAGATCATTTGTGTATTCATTTGATCAAACAATTCTTGCTGCCACTAAGCTGCGACTAATTTCCTAATAGCATCCAAATCAATGCCTATTCAACACTCACTTATATCTCTTTTATTAGAATCCATAAAATTTGATGCTCGAATGGAGTTAAAAGGCTGGTAACATATCTATAGGAATCTTTTTTAAGAGCCTCGTGATGTGCTCCAGGAAACATCTATGCAAGTGCTCAAGCCTCAGTGTTGGCTCTACTAAATTATAGGAATCACTCACAATGAAATTATAAAGTGTGTATCTTTATTGCCACTCAAATTTAAGTAAGTTTACAGCCATGTATAAGTAAAGGAACTCGGATACTTCCATCAGAAGATAGAACATCATGAGAACTTATTGACAGGGCTTCTTAAAGTACTCGAGAGAGCATTTGAAGTTTCAAGCATAAGCATCGGGGTTTTGGAGGAGGTATGCTTCGGCAACCTTGTACATTCCGAAGGCTCGCTCTTTGCCAACCTTAACATCCTCTTCTTTAAGCTCAACATCTCCCTTCGTGTAGTATGTGCTCGTCATCTTGTTCTTGCTCCCGCCTTCCGGTGTTGGCTCGAATTTGACTTCATAAACAATAGATTCAAACTTCTCCTTAAGATCGATCATGGTGTACTTGTACGTGAATGTCTCTAAGTTCAGCTCATCCACGCGATTCTTCATGCTGCTAAGCTGACCACCTGTATACAATAGAAGGAGCTTATATCATAGTATACTTGTCTGCGCCCTAATATTTGTTAAAGCTAAAAAAGAAGCACATTCATACAACAAAAAAAAGCACGATTACCTTCAATGAAGTTGATCTGCTTAATGGTTCCAGCCCCTCCGTCGCCTTGGATGATGTCGATGCTCTTAATAGCTTGAGGCATGAGTTTGGGAATTAGGTTATGCGAGTCCACAACCATGGCCTTGAACAATTTTGCCGAAGGGATTGGGGAAGTGTATTCATTTGTGAAAGTGAACACGCCCATGATGTCTTTATGGTCGCTAGCTACAGAAATATGAACAATATGATCAAAGAGAGTGGAATTGAAGGATGTCTGTGAGCTTGGGATAGAAGAGATGAGAATGAGATGTACTTATAGGTGGGAGTGGAGGAGTCCTGGTTTTTCACGAGTGTATCCCATTGGCTGATAAATTCTAGGATTGCCAAACTCGCAAAGCACCAAACATTCTGCTTTTTGTCATGTTTTGCATGAAAGAAACTTCACTAGTAGATTGGGGCTCCATTTTCTAGGAGGGAGATTAAGAGAGACCACTAGGATCCAAAGGAGAGCATTTCTCATGTCCGTAGCTCTCCTTGTTCAAGTACTACAATGGCAACCAAACAAAACAATAAATCTTAATAACTAGACGAATATTTTTACTATAATTAAAATTCTCAACAAACCATGAGTTCGATTCACGAAACCATGAGTTCGATTCACGTTACGGACTGTTCAGTTTGAGTTGTAATTATTCCATACCACCCGCAACCCTAAAGATTTGATGTCGATGGCCCCATTAGCAAAGTCCTACCAAGATGCTAACGGTCAAGAATTTATGATGTTAATCGAACTTGTGAATTTGTAAAAGCCAGATGACTCCTTCATTGCCAATCACATAGGGGGATTCAATTGCACAGTTTAAAGGAACACAATCAGGTCGAATTGTTCCATGAAATGAACTTATTCCTTCAGCCATGCCAGGTTTAGCTTCCCTCATGGATATTATTCATAATGACTTGCTCAGATCCCCAAAACTGTTGAAATTAAGCTAACTTGATTTTTCTTAATAATATATCAAAATGTTTGAATAAAATTGTGATATGTTCAAATAACTCGAAAACTCCGGTCCCTTTTTTCTAGTCATACCCTTTTGAAGTTGAACACCCTTCCACCTTCCACAAATTTGGAATCCAGGCTTTAAAGCACCGATTATTTGATCCAATTCCATTAGATAAAGTGCTTTAAAGGAAGTAATTATATCACTTAACTATATATCCACACAAAGAACTTGAGTAACAAACTAATTTTTTTGTACTGAATAAAGGGGAGATAAAAGGTTTATTAATGGTGCATTTGTTTCGCGAAAAATGAACGATTTGAAAAATATTTTTTAAAAAATGATCTCTTATACCACTGACTAAATTAAATGAATACAATATATTTTTATCATCAATGGAATTCTTAAGGCATAGATTGTTGCTAATAATGATAATGAAAGCATGCCCCTTAGACTCAAAACCATGAGAAATGCCATTGACATCAATTCACTTCACTTTGTATTTCCTATTGATTCATGGTGTAAAGCATAAGTTTTCTTTGTATACATGAAAAAAGAAGACTTAAGTATGCTATGTATAAGCACAAAAAAGAGAGGCTTGTCTCCCACGACATCACGACTTCGATTCATGGCGTGAGCGATTCTCTGAACTGTTCATATTGTGTTGTCTAACTGCATCATATTTTGCGTGAGAAGATTTCTTGACTGTGGCAGGGCTGCAATAACGGGCTCGCCAATTTGGATATTCGAACTTAGGTAGTGCGACATTAACTGCTCGTGATGTGTTGCCTAACCGTGTCATTTCGCGTGGGGAGATTTCTTGAGGGAGTGGAGAAAATCTTAGCATATGAATACTTGTTGAACAAGAGCTTGGACACCTTTCGTTTTTGCAGGTTTTGTTCTCTAAAGAATTTGTATCCAATTTCTTATGGGGAAAACAAAATCTAGTACTCAAACTAGAATTTCTTTTTGTCGGCTGCCTTGCTTGGACTCAAGAAAGAAGGCAGAATTGAGCTGGGACATACGCTTCCACATCATCCAGGGGGTTGCTAGAGGACTCAGGAGCCTCCGTTGCGATTCATCGAGGCTTAAAAGGGAGCAAATTCCTCTTGAATGAAAAGATGATGCCGAAAATTTCTGATTTTGGGCTTGTAGGACGTTTGAAGGCACCCGAGTCTTGGTAAATACGCACAAAGTTGCCCGGACACTGTAAGTTTTCTTTCATACTAAGACCATGGCTCAATCAGGCAAAATTTTATCTAGCTGGGATATTATCAGTATAATCTGTTCACAGTTCATCTTTCTGACCCTTATCCTTTCTTAGTTAAGGATTTTCTGACTTTTGAAGTGCATTCCACAAATCTTCGGTTCAGGCCTTATAGTCTTATTACAATTATGACATTCTATTGAAGAGAATTTGAAATGTTTAAATTATGCAGTGACTACGTGTCTCCATGGGTAGAATATTTTCTGTGAAATCCGATGACTCCTCCTGGAGATTGTCAGCAGCAAGAAAAACACTAGCTTAGATTACCGCGGACAACAACTCAATCTATCTCCTCATTTATGTAAGCGCAGCATCTATCTCAGAACTAATATCTCTCCTTTTTGGATATTGGCAGTCCCTACCTACTCCTAGGAAAATCTAACAATCCTAGCACTCTTACAAGCTGAGGCGATGGTGGAGTGGAGGTAGAGAAGTGGAACTAATGGACGAGGTGATTGCGGATGCCTTTCCACCGTAAGAGGTGATTCGATGCATTCACGTGGGGCTTCTCCGCATGCCGGACTACGCTGTGGATAGGCCCGACATGTAACAGGTGGGTCTGATGCTAAGCGGAGAATCGGATCTTCCTCCGTCGAAACAACCTACATTTACCTTTCAAAGCTTAACAGTTCATGAAATCCAGTCATCACAACAAGAAAGCAATTGGTCCACACAAGCTATCACTAACACTGCCCTTGAAGGCATATCATCACGCTCCGTCTTCTGTAAAATTAGTCTCCATGTATAAATTAGACTGGCTTTCATTTGCATTTTGTGCCAAAGGATGAACGGATAGTTCGGTTTAGTGTGGAATTTGCCATTTAAATAGCTAAATGATTAAGGACCCGTTTGGTTCGACTTTGGGAGAATGCATTTGGGAGAATGCAAATACTCCAATGAAGCTTAACTACTGGCCACCGCCGCCGGCCAAATCTGATCGCCGGCCACCACCTCAACCCCGGCGACCGCCGCCTGGGGTCGCCGGATCTTGGGTGTCGCCGGGGTCACGTGACCTAGGCATCGCTTGGCCTGGGTCGCGTGACCCTGGCAACGCCCGAGGTCCAACTACGCACCAACCAGGCACCTCTCGTCGACACCGCCCGCCTTCAGCTCGTAAATCACCTAAAGAACCAGAAGAACCCCGCGATCACCATCGCATCGCACGCAGCAAAACACGAGGGGGGGAAACGCGCATCTGAACTGCGACTACCTGACGGTGCTCCCAATTCCAAACGGAGACGAAGTCCGACGCGTCCGCGGTGACGAGCCAGGGATGCGTGGGGTGCAGCTGAATCTTCACTATCTTGTCGCCGCTCGGCCGAAACGCCCTCAGCCGCAGCATTTCCGGATCGGAGACGGAGCCGAAACGGGGGTTTCGATCCAGCAATGGAAACTGGAGACGAATCGGGAGCAAGAAAACGAGAGATCTAGATGCGAAATCGAGAGGTCGCCAGATCTGGCGTCGATGGCGATTGCTTCTTCTTCTTCGTCAGGTGGAAATGTGAATGCTCTGCGATTTGCGAAGCGACCTCTTCTGCGCTGCGACCATCACTGCGAATCCTCGAAGTCGTCTTCGTCGCTGCAACTTCTTCCGATCCGCAGCTCGAAGCTTTTGAAGATGATTGGGCCTAAGGTTTCCTAGTTCTGGTTTTTCTCATGGATTGGGCTGAGGTGAGCGAATTAGATGGGCCGAAGAGTTTGTTGTTATTTTTTGGGAAACAGTCCATGAACTTTGGAACAATGTGCAATTTGATCTATGAACTTTTAATTTGTTCAACACAGTCCATGAACTTTAACCCGATGTGTAATGTGGTCCCTGAAATTTTAAGTTTTACACTGAATATTTTCATATAGTTTAGGGACTGCATTGAACTTGTACAAAAAATTCAGGGACCAAATGGAACAGAATTAAAATTTCAGGGACTGCATTGAACATTATGCTAAAGTTCAGGGACTACATTGAACAGATTCCTCGATATTCAAGTTTCAGATGGCTATTGCTCTATAAATGTTGAGATGAGCTTTAGAAATTAAAGTGACAAAAAAGGTTATAGAATACTTGATCTGTTTACTGACTCAAGCTTGAAGCCTCTTGAAGCCTCGAACAGAGCATTCTCAGTGCTTCGGTTCCTAACATGTAGCTTGGTTCGTCAAAGTCGTCGTACAACCAGCACAATAGAAAGATCGATCTGATTTCCATATGAGGCAATCAGAGCAGCACCAACTTTTCAATTCATTACTAGGTCTGAGTAGAGGAAATCGACGTAACGAAAACGTGAATAAGGGGCGGTGTTAAGGTGGCAAATTGGACAGAGCTCACGGTCCTTGACCATGAAGTCTCATTGGCCACAGTTCCTGCGCACCGCAAGCAAGGAACGGCAAGGCGTCCGGGTTTGAATTCCTCATGTCAATATCTGCGCCTGTTGGCATCATGGGGGGGCTTGAAACTAGGGGTGTGCAACCGGACCGGGTTTACCCGGAAACCGGACCAACCCACCCGAAAAATAGGTTCGGGAACCGGTTCTAACAAGAACCGGTCCGGGTACTGGTTTCATTTTTTGGGAACCGGTTAGAACCGGTTTGGTTTCTGGTTCCAAGTAAAAACCAACCCAAACCTGTTTTAGAACCGGTTTTGAGATAATGTACAAAAAAATAAAAAGCTTGTATCACGTTACCCTACTTCACCGGTTTTAGAACCGATTTCCAGTTTAATATTGGAATATGTTTCACAACTATGAGTGAAACAGCATGGCCCTTAAAGTTATTTAAATATTTTGTAATTCAGATGAGATATATAGACATTTTTCTAGTGAGAGCATATGCCTTACCGCTAAGTCTCTTGATTTTTCTTTCAAGATATTTCATTCGGAAATAGAAGTGAGGAGTTATCTCATCATGGCGCAAAATAAAGAGCTAAACATGTTGAATAAATTCCCTGGAAATGTGACTCTTAAAGATTTATGTGATTGGACTATGTCTTGCCACATAGTGCTTTTGGATTGTTAATTTTGATGGATTGTAATTTCAATTGCTCATTTTGGGAATTGTTACTTTTGGCGGATAGTGGTTTTTGTTATTCATTTTTTATTTTAAATTGTTTCATTGCTACCTATATTATTTTGCTAGAAAAAAATGAAACCGAAAAAATGAACAAAAAAAAATAGGTTCTCGGGTAGACCCTGAAACCGGACCGGAAAAACAGGGTTGGTTCCAAAACAGGGTCTAGAAAAAACAGGATTGATTTTAGGTTCCAAAAATTAGGAACCGGTTATAACAGGATTGGTTTCAGGTTCTAGGTCCAGACCCAACCCACCCTGGAACCGATCACCCCTACTTGAAACTGGGAAATGATTCCTCTGGATAAAAGTATGTGCCGCCTGCATGAGATGATGCCATTGGCAAGGGATCGGAGGATCGCGTCACATGTCCGGCAGCTGATTGCTGTCCATTATGGGTACAAACAGCACCAGTGACTACTGCCTTCTAAGGTCGAGCAGCGGAAGAACTCTGTTTTCTGAATCATGAAAATCAAAGACCTAATCTACAAGATGTTCTTTAAATGAGTGCTGAAAGTTTATTGGCAAGAATATGCATCATTAGTTTATACACAAAGTATATTTACTAATTGCTTATTCCTGGTATAGCATCACATTTCGAGGCTGAAGTATGCGTGCAGGGAAGCAATATGTCACATACTTTAAAGTGAGAAAGAACCTCATTGATTAATGTTGGACAGTCACAAATGATCTAAAATAAAGATGACCAAGTGACAGGAACTTATGATTATGAGTGGACATGCTCATCGCTCGATCGCTTGGAACAAATCGAATCGACATCGTCTAGGGATCCTTCACTGTTGTCTCGCTTTAAGGACAGGGTATTGCCTCTTGATATACTGTGGCTGCGGCTGTTGTGCTGCTGATAGAAGCTCCTCCCGTTGAACCCTCCCGGTGTCATCGTCACCCACAGAAGCAGCATGAACTAGTGACCTTGTTTTGCTGTATCTGCTGCTTCCTTTTGGACTCGAAAAATCGAGTCTGTAGCTCCCCTCCTGTGAACCACTCGTGTCATCGTCTCCCAAAGAGGTAGCATGATCTAGTGACCCTGTTTTGTTGTATCTGCCACTTCTTTTTGGACTCAAATGATTGACTCCGTCAAACAATCTCTCGCTGCTCTTATGGCTAAAGGAATACTTTCCGCTGTCTTTGCTCATCTCATGGACCGAAGACACGCTTCCCATTAGACAGACTTGCGCTCATCTTGTGTGACTAATAAATGCTTCCATCATGCAAGAACCAACTGCTTCTGTCCCTCAAGGTAACGCTTCCATCCCTCGACATGCTACTCTTGCTTCTCGAACCTGGATCAGATCCCTTATCGTTTCTTTCTATCCTCATCCTTCCCTCCTATATCCCAGTCGTGTTTGTGACCTTCATCGACCTCTATGTCCTGCTGATTTGTGCTGTCTTCATCACCGTGATTCTGATGTTCCCTAAAAGTATTCTGTTTCATATTTTTCTTCATCACTTTTGCTTTTATTTGCTTCCTGGGAATGTTTGTTGGGCTCCGGAGGAGGAACAGCCACGGTGTCAGATGGAGCCAGTAAAAGGAAGCTTGAAGTAGTAACAACGTTGCTCATTAGTGGGCAGACCGAGGGTTCTTCTTGCAGACACATGGCTGCTATTGCAACAGCTTGAGTAATGGATCAGCCACGTCTGGAAACGATCTCAGGTCCCTGAATTTAGGCTGAGCCTGTACGCAAATGCGATCCCTGTACAAGTCAGCAAGGATGATGACTAAAACATAGATGACATTGACTATCATTGGACGTAAAATTACCCAGGCAACTAGATTTTGCTCATCAGTGGGTTTGTCATGTCAATTGCTCTCCGTCCGGTATGAGTTCTAGGAGGACGACTCTGAAGTTAAACACGTCGAACTTCAGTGTAAGTTCGCCCGTTCTTGCATATTCTGGAGCACAGTAGCCATAAGTACCCAATCCCTGGATGAGACGTGCATCTTGTCTCCGGCAGGCCCGAGCTTGGCCAGTCCAAAGTCCGATACTTTCGGACTGAAATACTTGTCCAGCAAGATGTTCGAGGACTTGAAATCACAATATATAACAGGTGGATTGGCCTTATCATGCAAATATTCGAGACCCTGTGCAGCACCAAATCCTATTTTTATTCTGGTAAGCCAATCCAGAGGTTTCTACTGCGGTCCAATGTCTGCCGTACAAACTACGACGCAAGTTGGTAATGATTTGTAGCATAGAAGCTAGATGAAATGTCTCCTGTTCTACGTTATCAGCACACTGATTCATCGACTCCAAATCAAATTCAGACTGGCAGAGGTATCAAACAATTGATCTTCTTCAGAACCTCCGGGCATGCATTCAGATACGAGAAGTCTTTGATCTCCGTCAGCACAATACCCCATGAGATCAAAAAGATTTTCGTGGTGCGAGAGACTCAACATGAGGACTTTGACAAGGAGCTCCTTGTTTCCTTGCAGTCCATGCCTGTCGAGTTGCTTGATGGCAACCACCTAACGAACAAGGAGAGCACGGTTTCGTAAACCTCACATTTTTCCAAGACAAAGGAAAGGGAGAGCAAGTCAAAGCCTCTCTATCACCTGCCCCGTCCCCTGGAGGGTTCCTTTGTATACTCGACCAAATCCACCTTTTCCCAATAAGCACTCCTGTTGGATATTCTTTGTGGCAGAGGCTAACTCGTGGAAAGTGAAATTGTAGGCCGTGATATTTCCATGCTCTTCTTCCTCCTCATTGATTTGGCTTCCTCTCCGGGCTTTGGCTTCTTGATTCCAGCAACTAATACAACAAGGAAAAGGAGGAAAGTTTTATTTTCAAACAGTACCTCAAAGACACTGTTGCACGGTCTTTGTTTTATCAGCAGAGTTTAGTTATGTAAATCAATGCATCAAACCCCGGTAGTGGTCATTTATAAGAAGAGGAACTGAAAGATCATAGTAAGAATAAGGAGAGCATAGGGGAAAACAGAACTTTCAAGCTCAGCTTGGGTACTAGTTCTCGAGAATCTTGACCATGGTCTGCACTCCAGAGAACAAGCAAACCATCACTGGCAACGGACACCAGCAGTGCCTACAATAAATACATGAAGCCTACAAGTTGCTTGACTGCGCCAGGAATAAAAGGCAAGACAAACAAACTTGACAACTAGAACCAGTTGCACTGAAACGATGTCAGAAACTGGTCCTCCAGAGCACACGTTAAAATTGATAAAGCAAGTTTCATTAGGTAAACTGCTGGAAGTCAGCGTACATTTTATGAATGCATATATCAAGGAGAACCAATAACCTAAGAGTAAGACAAGATTTGCAAATAGATCAACAACTCAATGGATTAAGATGACTATAGGATGACAAGTATAAAAAAAGAATATGTATTTACTACAATAATGAAAGTAGATTTTGTAACTGAACCCTTTCCAATAAAATTGAACATCAGTCGCTTCGATAACGAAGAAAAACTTGAATTTGGATCACCACCACCACTGCTAACCGCTTACAGGAAAAGAATCAACAACAGCTGCTAGTGTCGAAGGAGTTGCCTAAGTTAAAATTCAACAACGAATTGACCACGTCAGAAGCTGTCACTTTTCTCCTTCAACAGCCAGCGTCAACAACTCATACCACCTTTTCACTGAATGTACAAAAGTTCACATAGTGACAACCTTTCCCATAAGTCCCACTTTTAGTTCCATCTTCAGTCTTATCATCTTCTTGAATTATGGTCGAAACACATCGTGCCACATCCTAAATTTTAGACTTGCTGGTTCACTATGCTGTTCCAGCGAAGGTCAGTCACAAGTAGAGAATTTTAGGCCAGATAAACTGACGTTATAAGTTTATACTCACACCTAACAATATCCAAATGTTTAGATGTAGAAACTCATTCCGTCAATTTGTGCATAACGAATGCATTCACAACCAAATAACAAAACAATGAAAGTTATGAATATATACCTCACCAGAAGAAGCCACTGATCTGCCAAGAGCAACAAGTGGACCATCTCCAGCTGCAGATCTGGCCAGGAACCCCATACCGCGTCCAGAAAAAACAAGTAACAGAGATTCCAGCACATATTAGCATTAAAAGAACAGCCAGCAGACGGTAATCCATTAGTAAGAAAAGAAAGAAAAACAGTGTAAGAGATGATCGAGTAACTTGTGTTGTAAACCGCATTGATCACTGAGAATCAAAAAGTTATCTTCGTCACTGCAGCTTAAGCTTTGGAAATGACCCCATTGGCGAACGGGCCTACTACCTACAGTTTCTTAGTTTTGTTTTGCTCACCGATTCCATCTTCTTCTACTTCTTCATATTTCTAGCAGCGAAAGAACAGTGAACTGAACGAAAGGAATGTTCATATTCTCACACACAGAGAGACAGGAAGAAGAAGATGCAGAAGATCATCCACATTTACACAATTCACCATAGAACAAAAAATCGAATTTTTATTGAGTAATCCTATCTCAACTCAAGAATTGAACAATACCCTAATTTCTACCCTGTTCATCCTCACGTATACAAAAATCGAACAAAGATGGAGAATCCGAGACATAAAACGCTCGGGACACTGCTGTACAAAGAATGGAGAAAGACGTGTCTTTGAATTCACAGACGGACGTCCAACTCTTCAAGTGCCGCAAAATCATGGAGATCATATTCATTCACTCTCGAGCTTCCGCCACCGACTGCCGAGTCCTCCGGCGAAGTCAAGAAACCACTGCCGTGGCCATTGAAGTCCTCGAAGAGATTGAGAGAGTCCTCCGGATCAAACCCATAATCCCCAAGATCGGAGGGTGCGGGAGTGGGCTCCATTGCCAAACTTCCATCGCCGGCGGCTGAGTCCTCTAGCGAATTCAAGAAACCATCGCCGCGGCCATCGAAGTCCTCGAAGAGATTGAGAAAGTCCTCCGGATCAAACCCATAATCCCCAAGATCGGAGGGCGCGGGAGTGGGCTCCACTGCCAAACTTCCATCGCCGGCGGCCAAGTCCTCCGGCGAAGTCAAGAATCCATCGCCGTGGCCGTCGAAGTCCTCCAAGAGATTGAGAAAGTCATCCGGATCAAACCCATATTCCCCAACATCAGAGGACGCAGGGGTGGGCTCCACCGCCAAACTTCCGTCGCCGGCGGCCGGGTTCTCCGGCGAAGCCGAGAAACTGTCGCCTTCCGTCAAGAGAGCCGCGAGCGCTGGGTTTTGACCTTTGAGACTCCCGAATATCGAATCTATCTCCTCGTCGCTCAATTCGTGCGAATCGGCCGCACCGACCACGACTCGCGAATCATCCTCCAGCGCCTTCAGCTTTTCGCGCGCACAGTCGCGGACGGCTTCGTACTTCAGAATCAGGGACTCGAGGTCCTCCTCCGTCGAGCAAGCGTCCCACTCCGTTTGGACCCATTCTGCCCACTGGGTCAGACCCATTGGCGGCATCACCTCGCCGTCGCCGCCGCCGCCGCCGCCGAGGAGGTAGTCGGATATAATTTGATCGGCCGATGGGTCGCCGAAAGAGCAGGGTTTGCCGGCGGGGGAGAAGACGACCACCGCGGCGCGGACGCCGCAGAGGCGGCAGAGTTGGGAGGCCTTATTGAAGAGCCCCTTGCGCCTCTTGGAGTAGGTGACGAGCCGGGCAGCCGGGTCGGCGATCCTGGCTATCTCGGTTCGCCGGCGCTTCACCATCAAGGACGCCGACAACGACCGGAATTCGCAACTATCCGTCAAAGGGTCTCTTGGGTTTCTCGGAGAGAGGGAGGGGGAGCGAATGTGGGGGCGAACGAGCTCGCAGGCTTCTGGGTTTCTCGGCGAGACAGAGAGAGAGAGAATGAAGAAGAGGGTTTGCAGAAGGAGGAGGGGTTCGGAGACGGAGGAGGGAGAATGAAGAAGAGGGTTTGCAGACGGAGGAGGGCAGAGAAGAGGAAGGAATATATCTTCTGGCCAATACGCGGTTCTTGCAATTTGAAAGGGAGGGACGAGGCGGCAAAGGGAAGCTCCGGGCAACCGGCTGCTCCGGCGAACGCCACCTCCGTCTCCGTTCAACGGCTATGTCCATCGTGGAAGAGAGAGAGAGAGAGAGAGAGAGAGAGATGACAGAGGTGTCTCCGATCTGTGCCGTTCATTTAAGACAGGAATTTTGGTTTAGCTTCCCTCGGTCGTATTTTCCCATAAAAAAAATTTAAAATAATTCCCCCAATTTTTTTAGAACGAAATGAAAGCTAGTTAAAAAAAATAGTATAAAAAAATTATCTGTAACTTGAGGGTTCTTAGATAAAATATTAAAGTGCAGAGATGAAATTGCAATATATATATTGAAATATATTCAAATGGTTGGAAAAATAAACGATCTGAGAAAGGTTTTCCTGAAATCGATATTGTGCCGTTGAAAAGTTAGACGAATATAGAATATTTTCATTATCAATGCTTTTTTTTTTCCGGTAGTTTTGTTGTTGTTAAGGAAAACATATTTGTTGACCAATTTTTCTAAGCAATACAAAAGTTCAGATTTATTAGTATATTTTTTAAATTATTTATTTTTCATCATAGAAACGCACGTTCAATTTATAGTCCCAAAAGAATGATGATATATAATAAAATATCCTTATATCCCATTGCTCCACCTCATGGAAAAATTGTCGATTCATTGTCACGTTATAGCTCTGTTTCTTTCTCTGAGTATTTATTGTTTTCCAAATGAAACGATTGAAACCCAAGAAGGATATTACTTGTAATTTACAAATTGAAAAAATACTAGTCGTCAAAAAATGAAAAATCCATATTTTTGCAGCCTAATGGTTTTTATGCTCATAAATCTCTAGCTCTACCGAGCATTAATCTAGTTGTAAAGGAATCATCAATTTTCCATTAAAGTATAAGTTCGATTCTCATTTGTAAGCAGAAACTATGAAAGGCCCGTGTTGCGTTGTCTGTTCCTCTTGCAGTGATTTTATAGCTATTAGCATCTTATTGGGGCTATAGCAACGACATCACCAACCTTAAACATTCAGGTGACTATTTATGCAAACAACTACGACGCTTGTATGCGTTAAGTTACATAGATTTCTCATGAGTATGCTAGCTTTAGGCCAGTAACCATAGATTGGTTTCATTATTGGAATCAATGTTCAATGCTTCAAAGTTTCAATAGATGTGACTAGAAAAAATAATTGATAGGACTTAATCAATTCATCAAATCATTTGCGGATTCATTTGATCAGACAATTCCAGCTGCGACTAATTTCCTAATAGCATCCAAATCAATGCCTATTCAACACTCACTTATATCTCTTTTATTAGAATCCATAAAATTTGATGCTCGGATGGAGTTAAAAGGCTAGTAACATATCTATGGAAAAGCTCTTTTAAGAGCCTCGTGATGTGCTCTAGGAAACATCTACGCAAGTGCTCAAGCCTTAATGTTGGCTCTACTAAATTATAGGAATTGCTCACAATGAAGTTATAAAAGTGCGTATCTTTATTGCCATTCAAATTTAAGTAAGTTTACAGCCATGTATAAGTAAAGGAACTCGGATACTTCCATCAGAAGATAGAACATCATGAGAACTTATTGACAGGGCATCTTAAAGTACTCGAGAGAGCATTTGAAGTTTCAAGCATAAGCATCGGGGTTTTGGAGGAGGTATGCTTCAGCAACCTTATACATTCCGAAGGCTCGCTCTCTGCCTACCTTAACATCCTCTTCTTTAAGCTCAACATCTCCCTTCGTGTAGTACGTACTCGTCATCTTGTTCTTGCTCCCGCCTTCCGGTGTTGGCTCGAATTTGACTTCATAAACAATAGATTCAAACTTCTCCTTAAGATCGATCATGGTGTACTTGTACGTGAATGTCTCTAAGTTCAGCTCATCCACGCGATTCTTCATGCTGCTAAGCTGACCACCTGTATACAATAGAAGGAGCTTATATCATAGTATACTTGTCTACGCCCTAATATTTATTAAAGCTAGAAAGGAAGCACATTTATACAACAACAAAAAAAAAGCACGATCACCTTCAATGAAGTTGATCTGCTTAACGGTTCCAGCCCCTCCGTCGCCTTGGATGATGTCGATGCTCTTAATAGCTTGAGGCATGAGTTTGGGAATTAGGTTATGCGAATCCACAACCATGGCCTTGAACAATTTTGCCGAAGGGATTGGGGAAGTGTATTCATTTGTGAAAGTGAACACACCCATGATGTCTTTATGGCCGCTAGCTACAGAAATATGAACAATATGATCAGAGAGAGTGGAATTGAAGGAGGTCTGTGAGCTTGGGATAGAAGAGATGAGAATGAGATATACTTATAGGTGGGAGTGGAGGAGTCCTGATTTTTCACGAGTGTATCCCATTGGCTGATAAATTCTAGGATTGCCAAACTCGCAAAGCACCAAACATTCTGCTTTTTGTCGTGTTTTGCATGAAAGAAACTTCACTAGTAGATTGGGGCTCCATTTTCTAGGAGGGAGATTAAGAGAGACCACTAGGATCCAAAGGAGAGCATTTCTCATGTCCGTAGCTCTCCTTGTTCAAGTACTACAATGGCAACCAAACAAAACAATAAATCTTAATAACTAGACGAATTAATGTTACTATAATTGAAATTCTCAACAGACCATGAGTTCGATTCACGTTACGGACTGTTTGGTTTGAGTTATAATTATTCCATACCACCCGCAATCCTAAAGATTTGATGTCGATGGCCCCGTTAGCAAAGTCCTACCAAGATGCTAACGGTCAAGAATTTATGATGTTAATCGAACTTGTGAATTTGTAAAAGCCAGATGACTCCTTCATTGCCAATCACATAGGGGGATTCAATTGCACAGTTTAAAGGAACACAATCAGGTCGAATTGTTCCATGGAATGAACTTATTCCTTCAGCCATGCCAGGTTTAGCTTCCTTCATGGATATTATTCATAATGACTTGCTCAGATCCCCAAAACTGTTGAAATTAAGCTAACTTGATTTTTCTTAATAATATATCAAAATGTTTGAATAAAATTGTGATATGTTCAAATAACTCGAAAACTCCGGTCCCTTTTTTTAGTCATACCCTTTTGAAGTTGAACACCCTTCCACGAATTTGGAATCCAGGCTTTAAAGCGCAAATTATTTGATCCAATTCCATCAGATAAAGTGCTTTAAAGGAAGTAATTATATCACTTAACTATATATCCACGCAAAAAACTTGAGTAACAGACTAATTTTTTTGTACTGAATAAAGGGGAGATAAAAGGTTTATTAACGGTGCATTTGTTTCGCGAAAAATGAACGATTTGAAGAATATTTTTTAAAAAATGATCTCTTATACCACTGACTAAATTAAATGAATACAATATATTTTTATCATCAATGGAATTCTTAAGGCATAGATTGTTGCTAATAATGATAATGAAAGCATGCCCCTTAGACTCAAAACCATGAGAAATGCCATTGATATCAATTCACTTCACTTTGTATTTCCTATTGATTCATGGTGTAAAGCGTAAGTTTTCTTTGTATACATGAAAAAAGAAGACTTAAGTATGCTATGTATAAGCACAAAAAAGAGAGGCTTGTCTCCCACAACTTCGATTCATGGCGTGAACGATTCTCTGAACGGTTCATGTTGTGTTGTCTAACTGCATCATATTTTGCGTGAGAAGATTTCTTGACTGTGGCAGTGCTGCAATAACGGGCTCGCCAATTTGGATATTCGAACTTAGGTAGTGCGACATTAACTGCTCGTGATGTGTTGCCTAACCGTGTCATTTCGTGTGGGGAGATTTCTTGAGGGAGTGGAGAAAATCTTAGCATATGAATACTTGTTGAACAAGAGCTTGGACACCTTTCGTTTTTGCAGGTTTTGTTCACCAAAGAATTTGTATCCAGTTTCTTATGGGGAAAACAAAATCTAGTACTCAAACTAGAATTTCTTTTTGTCGGCTGCCTTGCTTGGACTCAAGAAAGAAGGCAGAATTGAGCTGGGACATGCGCTTCCACATCATCCAGGGGGTTGCTAGAGGACTCAGGAGCCTCCGTTGCGATTCATCGAGGCTTAAAAGGGAGCAAATTCCTCTTGAATGAAAAGATGATGCCGAAAATTTCTGATTTTGGGCTTGTAGGACGTTTGAAGGCACCCGAGTCTTGGTAAATACGCACAAAGTTGCCCGGACACTGTAAGTTTTCTTTCATACTAAGACCATGGCTCAATCGGGCAAAATTTTATCTAGCTGGGATATTATCAGTATAATCTGTTCACAGTTCATCTTTCTGACCCTTATCCTTTCTTAGTTAAGGATTTTCTGACTTTTGAAGTGCATTCCACAAATCTTCGGTTCAGGCCTTATAGTCTTATTACAATTATGACATTCTATTGAAGAGAATTTGAAATGTTTAAATTATGCAGTGACTACGTGTCTCCATGGGTAGAATATTTTCTGTGAAATCCGATGACTCCTCCTGGAGATTGTCAGCAGCAAGAAAAACACTAGCTTAGATTACCGCGGAAAACAACTCAATCTATCTCCTCATTTATGTAAGAGCAGCATCTATCTCAGAACTAATATCTCTCCTTTTTGGATATTGGCAGTCCCTACCTACTCCTAGGAAAATCTAACAATCCTAGCACTCTTACAAGCTGAGGCGATGGTGGAGTGGAGGTAGAGAAGTGGAACTAATGGACGAGGTGATTGCGGATGCCTTTCCACCGTAAGAGGTGATTCGATGCATTCACGTGGGGCTTCTCCGCATGCCGGACTACGCTGTGGATAGGCCCGACATGTAACAGGTGGGTCTGATGCTAAGCGGAGAATCGGATCTTCCTCCGTCGAAACAACCTACATTTACCTTTCAAAGCTTAATAGTTCATGAAATCCAGTCATCACGACAAGAAAGCAATTGGTCCACACAAGCTATCACTAACACTGCCCTTGAAGGCATATCATCACGCTCCGTCTTCTGTAAAATTAGTCTCCATGTATAAATTAGACTGGCTTTCATTTGCATTTTGTGCCAAAGGATGAACGGATAGTTCGGTTTAGTGTGGAATTTGCCATTTAAATAGCTAAATGATTAAGGACCCGTTTGGTTCGACTTTGGGAGAATGCATTTTGGAGAATGCAAATACTCCAATGAAGCTTAACTACTGGCCACCGCCGCCGGCCAAATCTGATCGCCGGCCACCACCTCAACCCCGGCGACCGCCGCCTGGGGTCGCCGGATCTTGGGTGTCGCCGGGGTCACGTGACCTAGGCATCGCTTGGCCTGGGTCGCGTGACCCTGGCAACGCCCGAGGTCCAACTACGCACCAACCAGGCGCCTCTCGTCGACACCGCCCGCCTTCAGCTCGTAAATCACCTAAGCACCAGAAGAACCCCGCGATCACCATCGCATCGCACGCGGAAAAACACGAGGGGGAGGAAACGCGCAGCCGAACTGCGACTACCTGACGGTGCTCCCAATTCCAAACGGAGACGAAGTCCGACGCGTCCGCGGTGACGAGCCAGGGATGCGTGGGGTGCAGCTGAATCTTCACTATCTTGTCGCCGCTCGGCCGAAACGCCCTCAGCCGCAGCATTTCCGGATCGGAGACGGAGCCGAAACGGGGGTTTCGATCCAGCAATGGAAACTGGAGACGAATCGGGAGCAAGAAAACGAGAGATCTAGATGCGAAATCGAGAGGTCGCCAGATCTGGCGTCGATGGCGATTGCTTCTTCTTCTTCGTCAGGTGGAAATGTGTATGCTCTGCGATTTGCGAAGCGACCTCTTCTGCGCTGCGACCATCACTGCGAATCCTCGAAGTCGTCTTCGTCGCTGCAACTTCTTCCGATCCGCAGCTCGAAGCTTTTGAAGATGAGCCCATTGGGCCTACGGTTTCCTAGTTCTGGTTTTTCTCATGGATTGGGCTGAGGTGAGCGAATTAGATGGGCCGAAGAGTTTATTGTTATTTTTTGGGAAACAGTCCATGAACTTTGGAACAATGTGCAATTTGATCTATTAACTTTTAATTTGTTCAATACAGTCCATGAACTTTAACCCGATGTGTAATGTGGTCTCTGAAATTTTAAGTTCTACACTGAACATTTTCATATAGTTTAGGGACTGTATTGAACTTGTACAAAAAATTCAAGGACCAAATGGAACAGAATTAAAATTTCAGGGACTGCATTGAACATTATGCTAAAGTTCAGGGACTACATTGAACAGATTCCTCGATATTCAAGTTTCAGATGGCTATTGCTCTATAAATGTTGAGATGAGCTTTAGAAATTAAAGTGACAAAAAAGGTTATAGAATACTTGATCTGTTTACTGACTCAAGCTTGAAGCCTCTTGAAGCCTCGAACAGAGCATTCTCAGTGCTTCGGTTCCAAACATGTGGCTTGGTTCGTCAAAGTCGTTGCACAACCAGCACAATAGAAAGATCGATCTGATTTCCATATGAGGCTATCAGAGCAGCACCAACTTTTCAATTCATTACTAGGTCTAAGTAGAGGAAATCGACGTAACGAAAACGTGAATAAGGGGCGGTGTTAAGGTGGCAAATTGGACAGAGCTCACGGTCCTTGACCATGAAGTCTCATTGGCCACAGTTCCTGCGCACCGCAAGCAAGGAACGGCAAGGCGTCCGGGTTTGAATTCCTCATGTCAATATCTGCGCCTGTTGGCATCATGGGGGGGCTTGAAACTGGGAAATGATTCCTCTGGATAAAAGTATGTGCCGCCTGCATGAGATGATGCCATTGGCAAGGGATCGGAGGATCGCGTCACATGTCCGGCAGCTGATTGCTGTCCATTATGGGTACAAACAGCACCAGTGACTACTGCCTTCTAAGGTCGAGCAGCGGAAGAACTCTGTTTTCTGAATCATGAAAATCAAAGACCTAATCTACAAGATGTTCTTTAAATGAGTGCTGAAAGTTTATTGGCAAGAATATGCATCATTAGTTTATACACAGAAAGTATATTTACTAATTGCTTATTCCTGGTATAGCATCACATTTCGAGGCTGAAGTATGCGTGCAGGGAAGCAATATGTCACATACTTTAAAGTGAGAAAGAACCTCATTGATTAATGTTGGACAGTCACAAATGATCTAAAATAAAGATGACCAAGTGACAGGAACTTATGATTATGAGTGGACATGCTCATCGCTCGATCGCTTGGAACAAATCGAATCGACATCGTCTAGGGATCCTTCACTGTTGTCTCGCTTTAAGGACAGGGTATTGCCTCTTGATATACTGTGGCTGCGGCTGTTGTGCTGCTGATAGAAGCTCCTCCCGTTGAACCCACCCGGTGTCATCGTCACCCACAGAAGCAGCATGAACTAGTGACCTTGTTTTGCTGTATCTGCTGCTTCCTTTTGGACTCGAAAAATCGAGTCTGTAGCTCCCCTCCTGTGAACCACTCGTGTCATCGTCTCCCAAAGAGGTAGCATGATCTAGTGACCCTGTTTTGTTGTATCTGCCACTTCTTTTTGGACTCAAATGATTGACTCCGTCAAACAATCTCTCGCTGCTCTTATGGCTAAAGGAATACTTTCCGCTGTCTTTGCTCATCTCATGGACCGAAGACACGCTTCCCATTAGACAGACTTGCGCTCATCTTGTGTGACTAATAAATGCTTCCATCATGCAAGAACCAACTGCTTCTGTCCCTCAAGGTAACGCTTCCATCCCTCGACATGCTACTCTTGCTTCTCGAACCTGGATCAGATCCCTTATCGTTTCTTTCTATCCTCATCCTTCCCTCCTATATCCCAGTCGTGTTTGTGACCTTCATCGACCTCTATGTCCTGCTGATTTGTGCTGTCTTCATCACTGTGATTCTGATGTTCCCTAAAAGTATTCTGTTTCATATTTTTCTTCATCACTTTTGCTTTTATTTGCTTCCTGGGAATGTTTGTTGGGCTCCGGAGGAGGAACAGCCACGGTGTCAGATGGAGCCAGTAAAAGGAAGCTTGAAGTAGTAACAACGTCGCTCATTAGTGGGCGGACCGAGGGTTCTTCTTGCAGACACATGGCTGCTATTGCAACAGCTTGAGTAATGGATCAGCCACGTCTCGAAACGATCTCAGGTCCCTGAATTTAGGCTGAGCCTGTACGCAAATGCGATCCCTGTACAAGTCAGCAAGGATGATGACTAAAACATAGATGACATTGACTATCATTGGACGTAAAATTACCCAGGCAACTAGATTTTGCTCATCAGTGGGTTTGTCATGTCAATTGCTCTCCCTCCGGTATGAGTTCTAGGAGGACGACTCTGAAGTTAAACACGTCGAACTTCAGTGTAAGTTCGCCCGTTCTAGCATATTCTGGAGCACAGTAGCCATAAGTACCCAATCCCTGGATGAGACGTGCATCTTGTCTCCGGCAGGCCCGAGCTTGGCCAGTCCAAAGTCCGATACTTTCGGACTGAAATACTTGTCCAGCAAGATGTTCGAGGACTTGAAATCACAATATATAACAGGTGGATTGGCCTTATCATGCAAATATTCGAGACCCTGTGCAGCACCAAATCCTATTTTTATTCTGGTAAGCCAATCCAGAGGTTTCTGCTGCGGTCCAATGTCTGCCGTACAAACTACGACGCAAGTTGGTAATGATTTGTAGCATAGAAGCTAGATGAAATGTCTCCTGTTCTACGTTATCAGCACACTGATTCATCGACTCCAAATCAAATTCAGACTGGCAGAGGTATCAAACAATTGATCTTCTTCAGAACCTCCGGGCATGCATTCAGATACGAGAAGTCTTTGATCTCCGTCAGCACAATACCCCATGAGATCAAAAAGATTTTCGTGGTGCGAGAGACTCAACATGAGGACTTTGACAAGGAGCTCCTTGTTTCCTTGCAGTCCATGCCTGTCGAGTTGCTTGATGGCAACCACCTAACGAACAAGGAGAGCACGGTTTCGTAAACCTCACATTTTTCCAAGACAAAGGAAAGGGAGAGCAAGTCAAAGCCTCTCTATCACCTGCCCCGTCCCCTGGAGGGTTCCTTTGTATACTCGACCAAATCCACCTTTTCCCAATAAGCACTCCTGTTGGATATTCTTTGTGGCAGAGGCTAACTCGTGGAAAGTGAAATTGTAGGCCGTGATATTTCCATGCTCTTCTTCCTCCTCATTGATTTGGCTTCCTCTCCGGGCTTTGGCTTCTTGATTCCAGCAACTAATACAACAAGGAAAAGGAGGAAAGTTTTATTTTCAAACAGTACCTCAAAGACACTGTTGCACGGTCTTTGTTTTATCAGCAGAGTTTAGTTATGTAAATCAATGCATCAAACCCCGGTAGTGGTCATTTATAAGAAGAGGAACTGAAAGATCATAGTAAGAATAAGGAGAGCATAGGGGAAAACAGAACTTTCAAGCTCAGCTTGGGTACTAGTTCTCGAGAATCTTGACCATGGTCTGCACTCCAGAGAACAAGCAAACCATCACTGGCAACGGACACCAGCAGTGCCTACAATAAATACATGAAGCCTACAAGTTGCTTGACTGCGCCAGGAATAAAAGGCAAGACAAACAAACTTGACAACTAGAACCAGTTGCACTGAAACGATGTCAGAAACTGGTCCTCCAGAGCACACGTTAAAATTGATAAAGCAAGTTTCATTAGGTAAACTGCTGGAAGTCAGCGTACATTTTATGAATGCATATATCAAGGAGAACCAATAACCTAAGAGTAAGACAAGATTTGCAAATAGATCAACAACTCAATGGATTAAGATGACTATAGGATGACAAGTATAAAAAAAGAATATGTATTTACTACAATAATGAAAGTAGATTTTGTAACTGAACCCTTTCCAATAAAATTGAACATCAGTCGCTTCGATAACGAAGAAAAACTTGAATTTGGATCACCACCACCACTGCTAACCGCTTACAGGAAAAGAATCAACAACAGCTGCTAGTGTCGAAGGAGTTGCCTAAGTTAAAATTCAACAACGAATTGACCACGTCAGAAGCTGTCACTTTTCTCCTTCAACAGCCAGCGTCAACAACTCATACCACCTTTTCACTGAATGTACAAAAGTTCACATAGTGACAACCTTTCCCATAAGTCCCACTTTTAGTTCCATCTTCAGTCTTATCATCTTCTTGAATTATGGTCGAAACACATCGTGCCACATCCTAAATTTTAGACTTGCTGGTTCACTATGCTGTTCCAGCGAAGGTCAGTCACAAGTAGAGAATTTTAGGCCAGATAAACTGACGTTATAAGTTTATACTCACACCTAACAATATCCAAATGTTTAGATGTAGAAACTCATTCCGTCAATTTGTGCATAACGAATGCATTCACAACCAAATAACAAAACAATGAAAGTTATGAATATATACCTCACCAGAAGAAGCCACTGATCTGCCAAGAGCAACAAGTGGACCATCTCCAGCTGCAGATCTGGCCAGCAACTCCATACCGCGTCAAGGAAAAAAAGCAACAGAGATTCCAGCACATATTAGCATTAAAAGAACAGCCAGCAGACGGTAATCCATTAGTATGAAAAGAAAGAAAAACAGAGTAAGAGATGATCCAGTAACTTCTGTTGTAAACCGCATTGATCACTGCAAATCAAAAAGTTATCTTCGTCGCTGCAGCTTAAGCTTTGAAAATGAGCCCATTGGCGAACGTGCCTACTACCTACAGTTTCTTAGTTTTGTTTTGCTCACCGATTCCATCTTCTTCTACTTCTTCATATTTCTAGCAGCGAAAGAACAGTGAACTGAACGAAAGGAATGTTCATATTCTCACACACAGAGAGACAGGAAGAAGAAGATGCAGAAGATCATCCACATTTACACAGTTCACCATAGAACAAAAAATCGAATTTTTATTGATTAATCCTATCTCAACTCAAGAATTGAACAATACCCTAATTTCTACCCTGTTCATCCTCACGTATACAAAAATCGGACAAAGATGGAGAATCCGAGACATAAAACGCTCGGGACACTGCTGTACAAAGAATGGAGAAAGACGTGTCTTTGTATTCACAGACGGACGTCCAACTCTCCAAGTGCCGCAAAATCATGGAGATCATATCCATTCACTCTCGAGCTTCCGCCACCGACTGCCGAGTCCTCCGGCGAAGTCAAGAAACCACCACCGTGGCCATCGAAGTCCTCGAAGAGATCGAGAGAGTCCTCCGGATCAAACCCATAATCCCCAAGATCGGAGGGTGCGGGAGTGGGCTCCATTGCCAAACTTCCATCGCCGGCGGCTGAGTGCTCTAGCGAATTCAAGAAACCATCGCCGCGGCCATCAAAGTCCTCGAAGAGATTGAGAAAGTCCTCCGGATCAAACCCATAATCCCCAAGATCGGAGGGCGCGGGAGTGGGCTCCACTGCCAAACTTCCATCGCCGGCGGCCAAGTCCTCCTGCGAAGTCAAGAATCCATCGCCGTGGCCGTCGAAGTCCTCCAAGAGATTGAGAAAGTCATCCGGATCAAACCCATATTCCCCAACATCAGAGGACGCAGGGGTGGGCTCCACCGCCAAACTTCCGTCGCCGGCGGCCGGGTTCTCCGGCGAAGCCGAGAAACTGTCGCCTTCCGTCAAGAGAGCCGCAAGCGCTGGGTTTTGACCTTCGAGACTCTCGAATATCGAATCTATCTCCTCGTCGCTCAATTCGTGCGAATCGGCCGCACCGACCACGACTCGCGAATCATCCTCCAGCGCCTTCAGCTTTTCGCGCGCACAGTCGCGGACGGCTTCGTACTTCAGAATCAGGGACTCGAGGTCCTCCTCCGTCGAGCAAGCGTCCCACTCCGTTTGGACCCATTCTGCCCACTGGGTCAGACCCATTGGCGGCATCACCTCGCCGTCGCCGCCGCCGCCGCCGCCGAGGAGGTAGTCGGATATAATTTGATCGGCCGATGGGTCGCCGAAAGAGCAGGGTTTGCCGGCGGGGGAGAAGACGACCACCGCGGCGCGGGCGCCGCAGAGGCGGCAGAGTTGGGAGGCCTTATTGAAGAGCCCCTTGCGCCTCTTGGAGTAGGTGACGAGCCGGGCAGCCGGGTCGGCGATCCTGGCTATCTCGGTTCGCCGGCGCTTCGCCATCAAGGACGCCGACAGCGACCGGAATTCGAAACTATCCGTCAAAGGGTCTCTTGGGTTTCTCGGAGAGAGGGAGGGGGAGCGAATGTGGGGGCGAACGAGCTCGCAGGCTTCTGGGTTTCTCGGCGAGACACAGAGAGAGAATGAAGAAGAGGGTTTGCAGAAGGAGGAGGGGTTCGGAGACGGAGGAGGGAGGAATATATCTTCTGGCCAATACGCGGTTCTTGCAATTTGAAAGGGAGGGACGAGGCGGCAAAGGGAAGCTCCGGGCAACCGGCTGCTCCGGCGAACGCCACCTCCGTCTCCGTTCAACGGCTATGTGCATCGTGGAAGAGAGAGAGAGAGAGATGACGGAGGTGTCTCCGATCTGTGCCGTTCATTTAAGACAGGAATTTTGGTTTTAGCTTCCCCTCGGTCGTTTTTTCCCATAAAAAAAATTTAAAAAAATTCCCCCAATTTTTTAGGAAGGGAATGAAAGCTAGTTAAAAAAACGGAGGGTAGAAAAAAATTATCTGTAACTTGAGGGTTCTTAAATAAAATATTAAAGTGTAGGGATGAAATTGCAATATATATATTGAAATATATTCAAATTGCTGGAAAAATAAATGATTTGAAAAATATTTTCCTGAAATCAATATCGTGCCGCTGAAAAATTAGAAAATTGCATAATATTTTCGTTATCAATGCTTTTTTTTTCCTCGTAGTTTTGTTGTTGTTAATGAAAACATATTTGTTGACCAATTTTTCTAAGCAATACAAAAGTTCAGATTTATTAATGTATTTTTTTAAATTAGTCATTTTTCATCGTAGAAACGCGTGTTCAGTTTATAGTCCCAAACAAATGATGATATATAATAAAATATCCTTATATCCCATTGCTCCACCTCATGGAAAAATTGCTGATTCATCGTCACGTTATAGCTTTGTTTCTTTCGCTGAGCATATACTGTTTTCCAAATGAAACGATTGAAACGCAAGATGGATATTTCTTGTAATTTACAAATTGCAAAAATACTAATTGTCGAAAAATGAAAAATCCATATTTTCATGGCCTAATGGTTTTTATGCTCATAAATCTCTAGCTCTACCGGGCATTAATCTAGTGGTAAAGGAATCATCAATTTT
Source organism: Syzygium jambos (assembly GCA_031216235.1). Lineage (NCBI taxonomy): Eukaryota > Viridiplantae > Streptophyta > Magnoliopsida > Myrtales > Myrtaceae > Syzygium > Syzygium jambos. Next base: position 20,922,232 of record CM062221.1, on the reverse strand, counting down.
CCATCACAGTATAAGTTCGATTCTCATTTGTAAGCAGAAATTATGAAAGGCCCGTGTTGCTTTGTCCGTTCCTCTTGCAGTGATTTTATAGCTATTAGCATCTTGTTGGGGCTATAGCAACGACGTCACCAACCTCAAACATTCAAGTGACTATTAATGCAAATAACTACAACGCTTGTATGCTTTAAGTTACATAGATTTCTCATGAGTATACTAGCTTTGGGCCAGTAACCATATATTGGTTTCATTATTGGAATCAATGTTCAATGCTTCAAAGATTCAATAGATGTGGCTAGAAAAAATAATTGACAGGACTTAATCAATTCATTAGATCATTTGCATATTCATTTGATCAGACAATTCTTGCTATCACTAAACTGCGACTAATTTCCTAATAGCATCCAAATCAATGCCTATTCAACACTCACTTATATCTCTTTTATTAGAATCCATAAAATTTGATGCTCGAATGGAGTTAAAAGGCTGGTAACATATCTATAGGAATCTTTTTTAAGAGCCTCGTGATGTGCTCCAGGAAACATTTATGCAAGTGCTCAAGCCTCAATGTTGGCTCTACTAAATTATAGGAATCGCTCACAATGAAGTTATAAAATGCGTATCTTTATTGCCATTCAAATTTAAGTAAGTTTACAGCCATGTAGAGGTAAAGGAACTCGGATACTTCCATCAGAAGATAGAACATCATGAGAACTTATTGACAGGGCTTCTTAAAGTACTCGAGAGAGCATTTGAAGTTTCAAGCATAAGCATCGGGGTTTTGGAGGAGGTATGCTTCGGCAACCTTGTACATTCCGAAGGCTCGCTCTCTGCCAACCTTAACATCCTCTTCTTTAAGCTCAACATCTCCCTTCGTGTAGTACGTGCTCGTCATCTTGTTCTTGCTCCCGCCTTCCGGTGTTGGCTCGAATTTGACTTCATAAACAATAGATTCAAACTTCTCCTTAAGATCGATCATGGTGTACTTGTACGTGAATGTCTCTAAGTTCAGCTCATCCACGCGATTCTTCATGCTGCTAAGCTGACCACCTGTATACAATAGAAGGAGCTTATATCATAGTATACTTGTCTACGCCCTAATATTTGTTAAAGCTAAAAAAGAAGCACATTCATACAACAAAAAAAAGCACGATTACCTTCAATGAAGTTGATCTGCTTAATGGTTCCAGCCCCTCCGTCGCCTTGGATGATGTCAATGCTCTTAATAGCTTGAGGCATGAGTTTGGGAATAAGGTTATGCGAGTCCACAACCATGGCCTTGAACAATTTTGCCGAAGGGATTGGCGAAGTGTATTCATTTGTGAAAGTGAACACACCCATGATGTCTTTATGGTCGCTAGCTACAGAAATATGAACAATATGATCAGAGAGAGTGGAATTGAAGGAGGTCTGTGAGCTTGGGATAGAAGAGATGAGAATGAGATATACTTATAGGTGGGAGTGGAGGAGTCCTGATTTTTCACAATTGTATCCCATTGGCTGATAAATTCTAGGATTGCCAAACTTGCAAAGTACCAAACATTCTGCTTTTTGTCATGTTTTGCATGAAAGAAACTTCACTAGTAGATTGGGGCTCCATTTTCTAGGAGGGAGATTAAGAGAGAACACTAGGATCCAGAGGAGAGCATTTCTCATGTCCGTAGCTCTCCTTGTTCAAGTACTACAATGGCAACCAAACAAAACAATGAGTCTTAATAACTAGAATTAATGTACTATAATTGAAATTCTCAACAGACCATGAGTTCGATTCACGTTACAGACTGTTCGGTTTGAGTTATAATTATTTCATACCACCCGCAATCCTAAAGATTTGATGTCGATGGCCCCGTTAGCAAAGTCCTACCAAGATGCTAACGGTCAGTAATTTATGATGTTAATCGAACTTGTGAATTTGTAAAAGCCAGATGACTCCTTCATTGCCAATCACTTAGGGGGATTCAATTGCACAGATTAAATGAACACAATCAAGTCGAATTGTTCCATGGAATGAATTTATTCCTTCAGCCATGCCAGGTTTAGCTTCCCTCATGGATATTATTCATAATGACTTGCTCAGGTCCCCAAAACTGTTGAAATTAAGCTAACTTGATTTTTCTTAATAATATATCAAAATGTTTGAATCAAATTGTGATATGTTCAAATAACTCGAAAACTCTGGTCCTTTTTTCTAGTCATACCCTTTTGAAGTTGAACACTCTTCCAAAAATTTGGGATCCAGGCTTTGAAGCGCAGATTATTTGATCCAGTTCCATCAGATAAAGTGCTTTAAAGGAAGTAATTATATCACTTAACTGTATATCCACACAAAAAACTTGAGTAACAGACTAATTTTTTTGTACTGAATAAAGGGGAGATAAAAGGTTTATTAATGGTGCATTTGTTTCATGAAAAATAACGATTTGGAAAACATTTTTTTTAAAATGATTTCTGCTACCTTTGACTAAATTAAATGAATACAATATATTTTTATCATCAATGGAATTCTTAAGGCATAGATTGTTGCTAATAATGATAATGAAAGCATGTCCCTTAGACTCAAAACCATGAGAAATGCCATTGACATCAGTTTACTTCACTTTGTATTTCCTACTGATTCACGGTGTAAAGCGTAAGTTTTCTTTGTATACATGAAAAAAGAAGACTTAAGTATGCCATGTATAAGCACAAAAAAGAGAGGCTTGTCTCCCACGACATCACGACTTTGATTCATGGAGTGAGCAATTCTTTGAACGGTTCATGTTGTGTTGTCTAACTACGTCATATTTTGCATGAGAAGATTTCTTGAGTGTGGCGGGGCTGCAATAACGAGCTCGCCAATTTGGATATTCGAACGTAGGTAGTGCAACATTAACTGCTCGTGATGTGTTGTCTAACCGTGTCATTTCGTATGGGGAGATTTCTTGAGGGAGTGGAGAAAATCTTAGCATATGAATACTTGTTGAACAAGAGCTTGGACACTTTTCTTTTTCGTGGGTTTCGCTCTCTAAAGATTTTGTATGCAAAGATTTTGTATGCAATTTCTTATGGGGAAAACAAAATCTAGTACTCGAACTAGAATTTCTTTCTATCGGCTACCTTGCTTGGACTCAAGAAAGAAGGCAGAACTAAGCTGGGACATACGCTTCCACATCATCCAGGGGGTTGCTAGAGGACTCGTGAGCCTCCATCGCGATTCCTGTCTTAGGATTATTCATCGAGGCTTAAAAGTGAGCAAATTCATCTTGAATGAAAAGATGATGCCGAAATTTTCTGATTTTGGGCTTGCAGGACGTTTGAAGGCACCCGAGTCTTGGTAAATACACACAAAGTTGCCTGAACACGGTAAGTTTTCTTTCATACTAAGACCATGACTTAGTCAGGCAAAATTTTATCTAGCTGGGACATTATCAGTATAATCTTTTCACAGTTCACCTTTTTGGCCCTTATCCTTTCTTAGTTAAGGATTTTTTGACTTTTGAAGTGCATTCCACAAATCTTCGGTTCAGGCCTTATAGTCTTATTACAATTATGACATTCTATTGAAGAGAATTTGAAATGTTTAAATTATGCAGTGACTACATGTCTCCATGGGTAGAATATTTTCTGAGAAATCCGATGACTACTCCTAGAGATTGTCAGCAGCAAGAAAAACACTAGCTTAGATTGCTGCGGACAACATCTCAATCTATCTCCTCATTTATGCAAGAGCAACATCTATCTGACAACTAATATCTCTCCTTTTTGGATATTGGCAGTCCCTACCTACTCCTAGGAAAATCTAACAATCCTAGCATTCTTACAGGCTGAGGCGATTGTGGAGTGGAGGTAGAGAAGTGGAACTAATGGGCGAGGTGATTGCGGATGCCTTTCCACCATCAGAGGTGATTCAATGCATTCACGTGGGGCTTCTCCGCATACCGGACTACGCTGTGGATAGGCCCGACATGTAACAGGTGGGTCTGATGCTAAGCGGCGAATCAGATCTTCCTCCGTCGAAACAACCTACATTTACCTTTCAAAGCTTAATAGTTCATGAAATCCAATCATCACAACAAGAAAGCAATTGGTCCACACAAACTATCACTAACACTGCCCTTGAAGGCATATCATCACGCTCCGTCTTCTGTAAAATTAGCCTCCATGTATAAATTAGACTGGCTTTCATTTGCTTTTTGTGCCAAAGGATGAACGGATAGTTCGGTTTAGTGTGGAATTTGCCATTTAAATAGCTAAATGATTAAGGACCCGTTTGGTTCGATTTTGGGAGAATGCATTTGGGAGAATGCAAATACTCCAATGAAGCTTAACTACTGGCCACCGCCGCCGGCCAAATCTGATCGCCGGCCACCACCTCAACCCCGGCGACCGCCGCCTGGGGTCGCCGGATCTTGGGTGTCGCCGGGGTCACGTGACCTAGGCATCGCTTGGCCTGGGTCGCGTGACCCTGGCAACGCCCGAGGTCCAACTACGCACCAACCAGGCACCTCTCGTCGACACCGCCCGCCTTCAGCTCGTAAATCACCTAAAGAACCAGAAGAACCCCGCGATCACCATCGCATCGCACGCGGCAAAACACGAGGGGGAGGAAACGCGCAGCCGAACTGCGACTACCTGACGGTGCTCCCAATTCCAAACGGAGACGAAGTCCGACGCGTCCGCGGTGACGAGCCAGGGATGCGTGGGGTGCAGCTGAATCTTCACTATCTTGTCGCCGCTCGGCCGAAACGCCCTCAGCCGCAGCATTTCCGGATCGGAGACGGAGCCGAAACGGGGGTTTCGATCCAGCAATGGAAACTGGAGACGAATCTGGAGCAAGAAAACGAGAGATCTAGATGCGAAATCGAGAGGTCGCCAGATCTGGCGTCGATGGCGATTGCTTCTTCTTCTTCGTCAGGTGGAAATGTGTACGCTCTGCGATTTGCGAAGCGACCTCTTCTGCGCTGCGACCATCACTGCGAATCCTCGAAGTCGTCTTCGTCGCTGCAACTTCTTCCGATCCGCAGCTCGAAGCTTTTGAAGATGATTGGGCCTAAGGTTTCCTAGTTCTGGTTTTTCTCATGGATTGGGCTGAGGTGAGCGAATTAGATGGGCCGAAGAGTTTGTTGTTATTTTTTGGGAAACAGTTCATGAACTTTAGAACAATGTGCAATTTGATCTATGAACTTTTAATTTGTTCAACACAGTCCATGAACTTTAACCCGATGTGTAATGTGGTCCCTGAAATTTTAAGTTCTACACTGAACATTTTCATATAGTTTAGGGACTGTATTGAACTTGTACAAAAAATTCAGGGACCAAATGGAACAGAATTAAAATTTCAGGGACTGCATTGAACATTATGCTAAAGTTCAGGGACTACATTGAACAGATTCCTCGATATTCAAGTTTCAGATGGCTATTGCTCTATAAATGTTGAGATGAGCTTTAGAAATTAAAGTGACAAAAAAGGTTATAGAATACTTGATTTGTTTACTGACTCAAGCTTGAAGCCTCTTGAAGCCTCGAACAGAGCATTCTCAGTGCTTCGGTTCCTAACATGTAGCTTGGTTCGTCAAAGTCGTCGTACAACCAGCACAATAGAAAGATCGATCTGATTTCCATATGAGGCAATCAGAGCAGCACCAACTTTTCAATTCATTACTAGGTCTAAGTAGAGGAAATCGACGTAACGAAAACGTGAATAAGGGGCGGTGTTAAGGTGGCAAATTGGACAGAGCTCACGATCCTTGACCATGAAGTCTCATTGGCCACAGTTCCTGCGCACCGCAAGCAAGGAACGGCAAGGCGTCCGGGTTTGAATTCCTCATGTCAATATCTGCGCCTGTTGGCATCATGGGGGGGCTTGAAACTGGGAAATGATTCCTCTGGATAAAGTATGTGCCACCTGCACGAGATGATGCCATCGGCAAGGGATCGGAGGATCGTGTCACGTGTCCGGCAGCCGATTGCCGTCCATTATGTGTACAAACAGCACCAGTGACTACTGCCTCCTAGGTCGAGCAGTGGAAGAACTCTGTTTTCTGAATCATGAAAATCAAAGACCTAATCTACAAGATATTCTTTAAATGAGTGCTGAAAGTTCATTGGCAAGAATATGCATCATTAGTTTATACACAGAAAGTATATTTATTAATTGCTTATTCCTGGTATAGCATCACATTTCGAGGCTGAAGTATGCGCGCAGGGAAGCAATATGTTACATACTTTAAAGTGAGAAAGAACCTCATTGATTAATGTTGGACAGTCACAAATGATCTAAAATAAAGATGACCGAGTGAGAGGAACTTATGATTATGAGTGGACATGCTCATCGCTCGATCGCTTGGAACGAATCGAATCGACATCGTCTAGGGATCCTTCACTTTTGTCTCGCTTTAAGGAGAGGGTATTGCCTCTTGATATACTGTAACTGTGGCTGTTGTGCTGCTGATAGAAGCTCCTCCCGTTGAACCCACCCCGTGTCATCGTCACCCACAGAAGCAGCATGAACTAGTGACCCTGTTTTGCTGTATCTGCTGCTTCCTTTTGGACTCGAAAAATCGAGTCTGTAGCTCCCCTCCTGTGAACCACTCATGTCATCGTCGCCCAAAGAGGCAGTATGATCTAGTGACCCTGTTTTATTGTATCTGCCGCTTCTATTTGGACTCAAAAGTTTGACTTCGTCAAACAATCTCTCGCTGCTCTTATCGCTCAAGGAATATTTTCCGCTGTCTTTGCTCATCTCGTGGACCGAAGACATGCTTCCCATTAGACAAACTTGCGCTAATCTTGTGTGGATAATAAATGCTTCCATCATGCAAGAATCAACTGCTTCTGTCCCTCAAGGTAACACTTCCATCCCTCGACGTGCTACTCTTGCTTCTCGAACCCAGATCAGATCCCCTGTCGTTGCCTTTCTATCCTCATCATTCCCTCCTGTATCCCGGTCATGTTTGTGACCTTCATCGACCTCTATGTCCTGCTGATTTGTGCTGTCTTCATCACCGTGATTCTGATGTTCCCTAAAAGTTTCCTGTGTCATATTTTTCTTCATCACTTTCGCTTTTATTTGCTTCCTGGGAATGTTTGTTGGGCTCCGGAGGAGGAACAGCCACGATATCAGATGGAGCCACAAAAAGGAAGCTTGAAGTAGTAACAACGTCGCTCATTAGTGGGCAGACCGAGGGTTCTTCTTGCAGACACATGGCTGCTATTGCAACAGCTTGAGTAATGGATCAGCCTATTCTGGAAACGATCTCAGGTCCCTGAATTTAGGCTGAGCCTGTACGCAAATGCGATCCATGTACAAGTCAGCGAGGATGATGACTAAAACATAGATAACATTGACTATCATTGGACGCAAAATTACCCAAGCAACTAGATTTTGCTCATCAGTGGGTTTGTCATGTCAATTGCTCTCCGTCCGGTAGGAGTTCTAGGAGGATGACTCTTAAGCTAAACACGTCGGACTTCAGTGTAAGTTTGCCCGTTCTAGCATATTCTGGAGCACAGCAGCCATAAGTACCCAATCGCTGGATGAGACGTGCATCTTGTCTCCGGCAGGCCCGAGCTTAGCCAGTCCAAAGTCCGATACTTTCGGACTGAAATACTCGTCCAGCAAGATGTTCGAGGACTTCAAATCATGATATATAACAGGTGGATTGGCCTTATCATGCAAATATTCGGGACCCTGTGCAGCACCAAATCCTATTTTTATTCTGGTAAGCCAATCCAGAGGTTTCTACTGCAGTCCAATGTCTGCAGTACAAACTCCGACGCAACTTGGTAATGATTTGTAGCATAGAAGCTAGACGAAATGTCTCCTGATCTACGTTATCAGCACACTGATTAAGCGAAAAAATACTCCAAATCAAATTCAGACTGGTAGAGGTATCAAACAATTGATCTTCTTCAGAACCTCCGGGCATGTATTCAGACACGAGATGACTTTGATCTCCATCAGCACAATACCCCATGAGATTGACAAGATTTTCATGGTGCAAGAGACTCAACATGAGGACCTTGACAAGGATCTCCTTGTTTCCTTGTAGTCCATGCCTGTCGAGTTGCTTGACGGCAACCACCTATCAAACACGGTTTCTTAAACCTCACATTTTTCCAAGACAAAGGAGAGGGAGAGCGATTCGAAGCCTCTCTGTCACCTGCCCGGTCCCCTGGAGGGTTCCTTTGTATACTCGACCAAATCCACCTTTTCCCAATAAGCACTCCTGTTGGATATTCTTTGTGGCAGAGCCTAACTCGCGGAAAGTGAAATTCTAGGCCGTGATATTTTCACACTCTTCTTCCTCCTCATTGATTTGGCTTCCTCTCCGTGCTTTGGCTTCTTGATTCCAGCAACCAATACGACAAGGAGGAAAGTTTTATTTTCAAACAGTACCTCAAAGACACTGTTACATGGTCTTCACTTTATCAGCAAAGTTTAGTTAATGTAAATCAATGCATCAAACCCGGTATTGGTCATTTATAAGAAGAGGAACTGAAAGATCATAATAAGAATAAGGAGAGCATAGGGGAAAACAGTGCTTTCAAGCTCAGCTAGGGTACTAGTTCTCGAGAATCTTGACCATGGTCTGCACTCCAGAGAACAAGCAAACCATCACTGGCACCGGCCACCAGAAGTGCCTACAATAAAACATGAAGTAACCATTAGGAAGCCTGCAAGTTGGACGACGAAGAAACCATGTACGAGCTACTGCGGATCAACTTGCTTGACTGCACCAGCAATAAAAGGCAAGACAAACAAACTTGACAACTAGAACCAGTTGCACTGAAACGATGTCCGGCAGCTGATTGCTGTCCATTATGGGTACAAACAGCACCAGTGACTACTGCCTTCTAAGGTCGAGCAGCGGAAGAACTCTGTTTTCTGAATCATGAAAATCAAAGACCTAATCTACAAGATGTTCTTTAAATGAGTGCTGAAAGTTTATTGGCAAGAATATGCATCATTAGTTTATACACAAAGTATATTTACTAATTGCTTATTCCTGGTATAGCATCACATTTCGAGGCTGAAGTATGCGTGCAGGGAAGCAATATGTCACATACTTTAAAGTGAGAAAGAACCTCATTGATTAATGTTGGACAGTCACAAATGATCTAAAATAAAGATGACCAAGTGACAGGAACTTATGATTATGAGTGGACATGCTCATCGCTCGATCGCTTGGAACAAATCGAATCGACATCGTCTAGGGATCCTTCACTGTTGTCTCGCTTTAAGGACAGGGTATTGCCTCTTGATATACTGTGGCTGCGGCTGTTGTGCTGCTGATAGAAGCTCCTCCCGTTGAACCCTCCCGGTGTCATCGTCACCCACAGAAGCAGCATGAACTAGTGACCTTGTTTTGCTGTATCTGCTGCTTCCTTTTGGACTCGAAAAATCGAGTCTGTAGCTCCCCTCTTGTGAACCACTCGTGTCATCGTCTCCCAAAGAGGTAGCATGATCTAGTGACCCTGTTTTGTTGTATCTGCCACTTCTTTTTGGACTCAAATGATTGACTCCGTCAAACAATCTCTCGCTGCTCTTATGGCTAAAGGAATACTTTCCGCTGTCTTTGCTCATCTCATGGACCGAAGACACGCTTCCCATTAGACAGACTTGCGCTCATCTTGTGTGACTAATAAATGCTTCCATCATGCAAGAACTAACTGCTTCTGTCCCTCAAGGTAACGCTTCCATCCCTCGACATGCTACTCTTGCTTCTCGAACCTGGATCAGATCCCTTATCGTTTCTTTCTATCCTCATCCTTCCCTCCTATATCCCAGTCGTGTTTGTGACCTTCATCGACCTCTATGTCCTGCTGATTTGTGCTGTCTTCATCACTGTGATTCTGATGTTCCCTAAAAGTATTCTGTTTCATATTTTTCTTCATCACTTTTGCTTTTATTTGCTTCCTGGGAATGTTTGTTGGGCTCCGGAGGAGGAACAGCCACGGTGTCAGATGGAGCCAGTAAAAGGAAGCTTGAAGTAGTAACAACGTCGCTCATTAGTGGGCAGACCGAGGGTTCTTCTTGCAGACACATGGCTGCTATTGCAACAGCTTGAGTAATGGATCAGCCACGTCTCGAAACGATCTCAGGTCCCTGAATTTAGGCTGAGCCTGTACGCAAATGCGATCCCTGTACAAGTCAGCAAGGATGATGACTAAAACATAGATGACATTGACTATCATTGGACGTAAAATTACCCAGGCAACTAGATTTTGCTCATCAGTGGGTTTGTCATGTCAATTGCTCTCCGTCCGGTATGAGTTCTAGGAGGACGACTCTGAAGTTAAACACGTCGAACTTCAGTGTAAGTTCGCCCGTTCTTGCATATTCTGGAGCACAGTAGCCATAAGTACCCAATCCCTGGATGAGACGTGCATCTTGTCTCCGGCAGGCCCGAGCTTGGCCAGTCCAAAGTCCGATACTTTCGGACTGAAATACTTGTCCAGCAAGATGTTCGAGGACTTGAAATCACAATATATAACAGGTGGATTGGCCTTATCATGCAAATATTCGAGACCCTGTGCAGCACCAAATCCTATTTTTATTCTGGTAAGCCAATCCAGAGGTTTCTACTGCGGTCCAATGTCTGCCGTACAAACTACGACGCAAGTTGGTAATGATTTGTAGCATAGAAGCTAGATGAAATGTCTCCTGTTCTACGTTATCAGCACACTGATTCATCGACTCCAAATCAAATTCAGACTGGCAGAGGTATCAAACAATTGATCTTCTTCAGAACCTCCGGGCATGCATTCAGATACGAGAAGTCTTTGATCTCCGTCAGCACAATACCCCATGAGATCAAAAAGATTTTCGTGGTGCGAGAGACTCAACATGAGGACTTTGACAAGGAGCTCCTTGTTTCCTTGCAGTCCATGCCTGTCGAGTTGCTTGATGGCAACCACCTAACGAACAAGGAGAGCACGGTTTCGTAAACCTCACATTTTTCCAAGACAAAGGAAAGGGAGAGCAAGTCAAAGCCTCTCTATCACCTGCCCCGTCCCCTGGAGGGTTCCTTTGTATACTCGACCAAATCCACCTTTTCCCAATAAGCACTCCTGTTGGATATTCTTTGTGGCAGAGGCTAACTCGTGGAAAGTGAAATTGTAGGCCGTGATATTTCCATGCTCTTCTTCCTCCTCATTGATTTGGCTTCCTCTCCGGGCTTTGGCTTCTTGATTCCAGCAACTAATACAACAAGGAAAAGGAGGAAAGTTTTATTTTCAAACAGTACCTCAAAGACACTGTTGCACGGTCTTTGTTTTATCAGCAGAGTTTAGTTATGTAAATCAATGCATCAAACCCCGGTAGTGGTCATTTATAAGAAGAGGAACTGAAAGATCATAGTAAGAATAAGGAGAGCATAGGGGAAAACAGAACTTTCAAGCTCAGCTTGGGTACTAGTTCTCGAGAATCTTGACCATGGTCTGCACTCCAGAGAACAAGCAAACCATCACTGGCAACGGACACCAGCAGTGCCTACAATAAATACATGAAGCCTACAAGTTGCTTGACTGCGCCAGGAATAAAAGGCAAGACAAACAAACTTGACAACTAGAACCAGTTGCACTGAAACGATGTCAGAAACTGGTCCTCCAGAGCACACGTTAAAATTGATAAAGCAAGTTTCATTAGGTAAACTGCTGGAAGTCAGCGTACATTTTATGAATGCATATATCAAGGAGAACCAATAACCTAAGAGTAAGACAAGATTTGCAAATAGATCAACAACTCAATGGATTAAGATGACTATAGGATGACAAGTATAAAAAAAGAATATGTATTTACTACAATAATGAAAGTAGATTTTGTAACTTAACCCTTTCCAATAAAATTGAACATCAGTCGCTTCGATAACGAAGAAAAACTTGAATTTGGATCACCACCACCATTGCTAACCGCTTACACGAAAAGAATCAACAACCGCTGCTAGTGTCGAAGGAGTTGCCTAAGTTAAAATTCAACAACGAATTGACCACGTCAGAAGCTGTCACTTTTCTCCTTCAACAGCCAGCGTCAACAACTCATACCACCTTTTCACTGAATGTACAAAAGTTCACATAGTGACAACCTTTCCCATAAGTCCCACTTTTAGTTCCATCTTCAGTCTTATCATCTTCTTGAATTATGGTCGAAACACATCGTGCCACATCCTAAATTTTAGACTTGCTGGTTCACTATGCTGTTCCAGCGAAGGTCAGTCACAAGTAGAGAATTTTAGGCCAGATAAACTGACGTTATAAGTTTATACTCACACCTAACAATATCCAAATGTTTAGATGTAGAAACTCATTCCGTCAATTTGTGCATAACGAATGCATTCACAACCAAATAACAAAACAATGAAAGTTATGAATATATACCTCACCAGAAGAAGCCACTGATCTGCCAAGAGCAACAAGTGGACCATCTCCAGCTGCAGATCTGGCCAGGAACCCCATACCGCGTCCAGAAAAAACAAGTAACAGAGATTCCAGCACATATTAGCATTAAAAGAACAGCCAGCAGACGGTAATCCATTAGTAAGAAAAGAAAGAAAAACAGTATAAGAGATGATCGAGTAACTTGTGTTGTAAACCGCATTGATCACTGAGAATCAAAAAGTTATCTTCGTCACTGCAGCTTAAGCTTTGGAAATGACCCCATTGGCGAACGGGCCTACTACCTACAGTTTCTTAGTTTTGTTTTGCTCACCGATTCCATCTTCTTCTACTTCTTCATATTTCTAGCAGCGAAAGAACAGTGAACTGAACGAAAGGAATGTTCATATTCTCACACACAGAGAGACAGGAAGAAGAAGATGCAGAAGATCATCCACATTTACACAATTCACCATAGAACAAAAAATCGAATTTTTATTGAGTAATCCTATCTCAACTCAAGAATTGAACAATACCCTAATTTCTACCCTGTTCATCCTCACGTATACAAAAATCGAACAAAGATGGAGAATCCGAGACATAAAACGCTCGGGACACTGCTGTACAAAGAATGGAGAAAGACGTGTCTTTGTATTCACAGACGGACGTCCAACTCTTCAAGTGCCGCAAAATCATGGAGATCATATCCATTCACTCTCGAGCTTCCGCCACCGACTGCCGAGTCCTCCGGCGAAGTCAAGAAACCACCACCGTGGCCATCGAAGTCCTCGAAGAGATCGAGAGAGTCCTCCGGATCAAACCCATAATCCCCAAGATCGGAGGGTGCGGGAGTGGGCTCCATTGCCAAACTTCCATCGCCGGCGGCTGAGTGCTCTAGCGAATTCAAGAAACCATCGCCGCGGCCATCAAAGTCCTCGAAGAGATTGAGAAAGTCCTCCGGATCAAACCCATAATCCCCAAGATCGGAGGGCGCGGGAGTGGGCTCCACTGCCAAACTTCCATCGCCGGCGGCCAAGTCCTCCGGCGAAGTCAAGAATCCATCGCCGTGGCCGTCGAAGTCCTCCAAGAGATTGAGAAAGTCATCCGGATCAAACCCATAATCCCCAACATCAGAGGACGCAGGGGTGGGCTCCACCGCCAAACTTCCGTCGCCGGCGGCCGGGTTCTCCGGCGAAGCCGAGAAACTGTCGCCTTCCGTCAAGAGAGCCGCGAGCGCTGGGTTTTGACCTTTGAGACTCTCGAATATCGAATCTATCTCCTCGTCGCTCAATTCGTGCGAATCGGCCGCACCGACCACGACTCGCGAATCATCCTCCAGCGCCTTCAGCTTTTCGCGCGCACAGTCGCGGACGGCTTCGTACTTCAGAATCAGGGACTCGAGGTCCTCCTCCGTCGAGCAAGCGTCCCACTCCGTTTGGACCCATTCTGCCCACTGGGTCAGACCCATTGGCGGCATCACCTCGCCGTCGCCGCCGCCGCCGCCGCCGAGGAGGTAGTCGGATATAATTTGATCGGCCGATGGGTCGCCGAAAGAGCAGGGTTTGCCTGCGGGGGAGAAGACGACCACCGCGGCGCGGACGCCGCAGAGGCGGCAGAGTTGGGAGGCCTTATTGAAGAGCCCCTTGCGCCTCTTGGAGTAGGTGACGAGCCGGGCAGCCGGGTCGGCGATCCTGGCTATCTCGGTTCGCCGGCGCTTCACCATCAAGGACGCCGACAACGACCGGAATTCGCAACTATCCGTCAAAGGGTCTCTTGGGTTTCTCGGAGAGAGGGAGGGGGAGCGAATGTGGGGGCGAACGAGCTCGCAGGCTTCTGGGTTTCTCGGCGAGACAGAGAGAGAGAGAATGAAGAAGAGGGTTTGCAGAAGGAGGAGGGGTTCGGAGACGGAGGAGGGAGAATGAAGAAGAGGGTTTGCAGACGGAGGAGGGCAGAGAAGAGGAAGGAATATATCTTCTGACCAATACGCGGTTCTTGCAATTTGAAAGGGAGGGACGAGGCGGCAAAGGGAAGCTCCGGGCAACCGGCTGCTCCGGCGAACGCCACCTCCGTCTCCGTTCAACGGCTATGTCCATCGTGGAAGAGAGAGAGAGAGAGAGAGAGATGACAGAGGTGTCTCCGATCTGTGCCGTTCATTTAAGACAGGAATTTTGGTTTAGCTTCCCTCGGTCGTATTTTCCCATAAAAAAAATTTAAAATAATTCCCCCAATTTTTTTATAACGAAATGAAAGCTAGTTAAAAAAAATAGTATAAAAAAATTATCTGTAACTTGAGGGTTCTTAGATAAAATATTAAAGTGCAGAGATGAAATTGCAATATATATATTGAAATATATTCAAATGGTTGGAAAAATAAACAATTTGAGAAAGGTTTTCCTGAAATCGATATTGTGCAGTTGAAAAGTTAGACGAATATAGAATATTTTCATTATCAATGCTTTTTTTTTTCCGGTAGTTTTGTTGTTGTTAAGGAAAACATATTTGTTGACCAATTTTTCTAAGCAATACAAAAGTTCAGATTTATTAGTATATTTTTTAAATTATTTATTTTTCATCATAGAAACGCACGTTCAATTTATAGTCCCAAAAGAATGATGATATATAATAAAATATCCTTATATCCCATTGCTCCACCTCATGGAAAAATTGTCGATTCATTGTCACGTTATAGCTCTGTTTCTTTCTCTGAGTATTTATTGTTTTCCAAATGAAACGATTGAAACCCAAGAAGGATATTACTTGTAATTTACAAATTGAAAAAATACTAGTCGTCAAAAAATGAAAAATCCATATTTTTGCAGCCTAATGGTTTTTATGCTCATAAATCTCTAGCTCTACCGAGCATTAATCTAGTTGTAAAGGAATCATCAATTTTCCATTAAAGTATAAGTTCGATTCTCATTTGTAAGCAGAAACTATGAAAGGCCCGTGTTGCGTTGTCTGTTCCTCTTGCAGTGATTTTATAGCTATTAGCATCTTATTGGGGCTATAGCAACGACATCACCAACCTTAAACATTCAGGTGACTATTTATGCAAACAACTACGACGCTTGTATGCGTTAAGTTACATAGATTTCTCATGAGTATGCTAGCTTTAGGCCAGTAACCATAGATTGGTTTCATTATTGGAATCAATGTTCAATGCTTCAAAGTTTCAATAGATGTGACTAGAAAAAATAATTGATAGGACTTAATCAATTCATCAAATCATTTGCAGATTCATTTGATCAAACAATTCCAGCTGCGACTAATTTCCTAATAGCATCCAAATCAATGCCTATTCAACACTCACTTATATCTCTTTTATTAGAATCCATAAAATTTGATGCTCGGATGGAGTTAAAAGGCTAGTAACATATCTATGGAAAAGCTCTTTTAAGAGCCTCGTGATGTGCTCTAGGAAACATCTACGCAAGTGCTCAAGCCTTAATGTTGGCTCTACTAAATTATAGGAATTGCTCACAATGAAGTTATAAAGTGCGTATCTTTATTGCCATTCAAATTTAAGTAAGTTTACAGCCATGTATAAGTAAAGGAACTCGGATACTTCCATCAGAAGATAGAACATCATGAGAACTTATTGACAGGGCATCTTAAAGTACTCGAGAGAGCATTTGAAGTTTCAAGCATAAGCATCGGGGTTTTGGAGGAGGTATGCTTCAGCAACCTTATACATTCCGAAGGCTCGCTCTCTGCCTACCTTAACATCCTCTTCTTTAAGCTCAACATCTCCCTTCGTGTAGTACGTACTCGTCATCTTGTTCTTGCTCCCGCCTTCCGGTGTTGGCTCGAATTTGACTTCATAAACAATAGATTCAAACTTCTCCTTAAGATCGATCATGGTGTACTTGTACGTGAATGTCTCTAAGTTCAGCTCATCCACGCGATTCTTCATGCTGCTAAGCTGACCACCTGTATACAATAGAAGGAGCTTATATCATAGTATACTTGTCTACGCCCTAATATTTATTAAAGCTAGAAAGGAAGCACATTTATACAACAACAAAAAAAAAGGCACGATCACCTTCAATGAAGTTGATCTGCTTAACGGTTCCAGCCCCTCCGTCGCCTTGGATGATGTCAATGCTCTTAATAGCTTGAGGCATGAGTTTGGGAATTAGGTTATGCGAATCCACAACCATGGCCTTGAACAATTTTGCCGAAGGGATTGGGGAAGTGTATTCATTTGTGAAAGTGAACACACCCATGATGTCTTTACGGTCGCTAGCTACAGAAATATGAACAATATGATCAGAGAGAGTGGAATTGAAGGAGGTCTGTGAGCTTGGGATAGAAGAGATGAGAATGAGATATACTTATAGGTAGGAGTGGAGGAGTCCTGGTTTTTCACGAGTGTATCCCATTGGCTGATAAATTCTAGGATTGCCAAACTCGCAAAGCACCAAACATTCTGCTTTTTGTCGTGTTTTGCATGAAATAAACTTCACTAGTAGATTGGGGCTCCATTTTCTAGGGGGGAGATTAAGAGAGACCACTAGGATCCAAAGGAGAGCATTTCTCATGTCCGTAGCTCTCCTTGTTCAAGTACTACAATGGCAACCAAACAAAACAATGAATCTTAACAGCTAGACGAATTAATGTTACTATAATTGAAATTCTCAACAGACCATGAGTTCGATTCACGTTACGGACTATTTGGTTTGAGTTATAATTATTCCATACCACCCGCAATCCTAAAAATTTGATGTCGATGGCCCCATTAGCAAAGTCCTACCAAGATGCTAACGGTCAAGAATTTATGATGTTAATCGAACTTGTGAATTTGTAAAAGCCAGATGACTCCTTCATTGCCAATCACATAGGGGGATTCAATTGCACAGTTTAAAGGAACACAATCAGGTCGAATTGTTCCATGAAATGAACTTATTCCTTCATACATGCCAGGTTTAGCTTCCTTCATGGATATTATTCATAATGACTTGCTCAGATCCCCAAAACTGTTGAAATTAAGCTAACTTGATTTTTCTTAATAATATATCAAAATGTTTGAATAAAATTGTGATATGTTCAAATAACTCGAAAACTCCGGTCCCTTTTTTCTAGTCATACCCTTTTGAAGTTGAACACCCTTCCACGAATTTGGAATCCAGGCTTTAAAGCACAGATTATTTGATCCAATTCCATCAGATAAAGTGCTTTAAAGGAAGTAATTATATCACTTAACTATATATCCACGCAAAAAACTTGAGTAACAGACTAATTTTTTTGTACTGAATAAAGGGGAGATAAAAGGTTTATTAATGGTGCATTTGTTTCGCGAAAAATGAACGATTTGAAGAATATTTTTTAAAAAATGACCTCTTATACCACTGACTAAATTAAATGAATACAATATATTTTTATCATCAATGGAATTCTTAAGGCATAGATTGTTGCTAATAATGATAATGAAAGCATGCCCCTTAGACTCAAAACCATGAGAAATGCCATTGATATCAATTCACTTCACTTTGTATTTCCTATTGATTCATGGTGTAAAGCGTAAGTTTTCTTTGTATACATGAAAAAAGAAGACTTAAGTATGCTATGTATAAGCACAAAAAAGAGAGGCTTGTCTCCCACGACTTCGATTCATGGCGTGAACGATTCTCTGAACGGTTTATGTTGTGTTGTCTAACTGCATCATATTTTGCGTGAGAATATTTCTTGATTGTGGCAGGGCTGCAATAACGGGCTCGCCAATTTGGATATTCGAACTTAGGTAGTGCGACATTAACTGCTCGTGATGTGTTGCCTAACCGTGTCATTTCGTGTGGGGAGATTTCTTGAGGGAGTGGAGAAAATCTTAGCATATGAATACTTGTTGAACAAGAGCTTGGACACCTTTCGTTTTTGCAGGTTTTGTTCTCTAAAGAATTTGTATCCAATTTCTTATGGGGAAAACAAAATCTAGTACTCAAACTAGAATTTCTTTTTGTCGGCTGCCTTGCTTGGACTCAAGAAAGAAGGCAGAATTGAGCTGGGACATACGCTTCCACATCATCCAGGGGGTTCTCTTTATTGAGTAATCCTATCTCAACTCAAGAATTGAACAATACCCTAATTTCTACCCTGTTCATCCTCACGTATACAAAAATCGAACAAAGATGGAGAATCCGAGACATAAAACGCTCGGGACACTGCTGTACAAAGAATGGAGAAAGACGTGTCTTTGAATTCACAGACGGACGTCCAACTCTTCAAGTGCCGCAAAATCATGGAGATCATATTCATTCACTCTCGAGCTTCCGCCACCGACTGCCGAGTCCTCCGGCAAAGTCAAGAAACCACTGCCGTGGCCAACGAAGTCCTCGAAGAGATTGAGAGAGTCCTCCGGATCAAACCCATAATCCCCAAGATCGGAGGGTGCGGGAGTGGGCTCCATTGCCAAACTTCCATCGCCGGCGGCTGAGTCCTCTAGCGAATTCAAGAAACCATCGCCGCGGCCATCGAAGTCCTCGAAGAGATTGAGAAAGTCCTCCGGATCAAACCCATAATCCCCAAGATCGGAGGGCGCGGGAGTGGGCTCCACTGCCAAACTTCCATCGCCGGCGGCCAAGTCCTCCGGCGAAGTCAAGAATCCATCGCCGTGGCCGTCGAAGTCCTCCAAGAGATTGAGAAAGTCATCCGGATCAAACCCATATTCCCCAACATCAGAGGACGCAGGGGTGGGCTCCACCGCCAAACTTCCGTCGCCGGCGGCCGGGTTCTCCGGCGAAGCCGAGAAACTGTCGCCTTCCGTCAAGAGAGCCGCGAGCGCTGGGTTTTGACCTTTGAGACTCCCGAATATCGAATCTATCTCCTCGTCGCTCAATTCGTGCGAATCGGCCGCACCGACCATGACTCGCGAATCATCCTCCAGCGCCTTCAGCTTTTCGCGCGCACAGTCGCGGACGGCTTCGTACTTCAGAATCAGGGACTCGAGGTCCTCCTCCGTCGAGCAAGCGTCCCACTCCGTTTGGACCCATTCTGCCCACTGGGTCAGACCCATTGGCGGCATCACCTCGCCGTCGCCGCCGCCGCCGACGCCTCGGAGGTAGTCGGATATAATTTGATCGGCCGATGGGTCGCCGAAAGAGCAGGGTTTGCCGGCGGGGGAGAAGACGACCACCGCGGCGCGGGCGCCGCAGAGGCGGCAGAGTTGGGAGGCCTTATTGAAGAGCCCCTTGCGCCTCTTGGAGTAGGTGACGAGCCGGGCAGCCGGGTCGGCGATCCTGGCTATCTCGGTTCGCCGGCGCTTCACCATCAAGGACGCCGACAACGACCGGAATTCGCAACTATCCGTCAAAGGGTCTCTTGGGTTTCTCGGAGAGAGGGAGGGGGAGCGAATGTGGGGGCGAACGAGCTCGCAGGCTTCTGGGTTTCTCGGCGAGACAGAGAGAGAGAGAATGAAGAAGAGGGTTTGCAGAAGGAGGAGGGGTTCGGAGACGGAGGAGGGAGAATGAAGAAGAGGGTTTGCAGACGGAGGAGGGCAGAGAAGAGGAAGGAATATATCTTCTGGCCAATACGCGGTTCTTGCAATTTGAAAGGGAGGGACGAGGCGGCAAAGGGAAGCTCCGGGCAACCGGCTGCTCCGGCGAACGCCACCTCCGTCTCCGTTCAACGGCTATGTCCATCGTGGAAGAGAGAGAGAGAGAGAGAGATGACAGAGGTGTCTCCGATCTGTGCCGTTCATTTAAGACAGGAATTTTGGTTTAGCTTCCCTCGGTCGTATTTTCCCATAAAAAAAAATTTAAAATAATTCCCCCAATTTTTTTAGAACGAAATGAAAGCCAGTTAAAAAAAATAGTATAAAAAAATTATCTGTAACTTGAGGGTTCTTAAATAAAATATTAAAGTGCAGAGATGAAATTGCAATATATATATTGAAATATATTCAAATGGTTGGAAAAATAAACGATCTGAGAAAGGTTTTCCTGAAATCGATATTGTGCCGTTGAAAAGTTAGATGAATATAGAATATTTTCATTATCAATGCTTTTTTTTTCCCGTAGTTTTGTTGTTGTTAAGGAAAACATATTCGTTGACCAATTTTTCTAAGCAATACAAAAGTTCAGATTTATTAGTATATTTTTTAAATTATTCATTTTTCATCATAGAAACGTGCGTTCAATTTATAGTCCCAAAAGAATGATGATATATAATAAAATATCCTTATATCCCATTGCTCCACCTCATGGAAAAATTGTCGATTCATTGTCACGTTATAGCTTTGTTTCTTTCTCTGAGTATATATTGTTTTCCAAATGAAACGATTGAAACCCAAGAAGGATATTACTTGTAATTTACAAATTGAAAAAATACTAGTCGTCAAAAAATGAAAAATCCATATTTTTGCAGCCTAATGGTTTTTATGCTCATAAATCTCTAGCTCTACCTGGCATTAATCTAGTTGTAAAGGAATCATCAATTTTCCATCAGAGTATAAGTTCGATTCTCATTTGTAAGCAGAAACTATGAAAGGCCCGTGTTGCGTGGTCTGTTCCTCTTGCAGTGACTTTATAGCTATTAGCATCTTGTTGGGGCTATAGCAACGACGTCACCAACCTCAGACATTCAAGTGACTATTAATGCAAATAACTACAACGCTTGTATGCTTTAAGTTACATAGATTTCTCATGAGCATACTAGCTTCGAGCCAGTAACCATATATTGGTTTCATTATTGGAATCAATGTTCAATGCTTCAAAGATTCAATAGATGTGGCTAGAAAAAATAATTGACAGGACTTAGTCAATTCATTAGATCATTTGCGTATTCATTTGATCAGACAATTCTTGCTGCCACTAAGCTGTGACTAATTTCCTAATAGCATCCAAATCAATGCCTATTCAACACTCACTTATATCTCTTTTATTAGAATCCATAAAATTTGATGCTCGAATGGAGTTAAAAGGCTGGTAACATATCTATAGGAATCTTTTTTAAGAGCCTCGTGATGTGCTCCAGGAAACATCTATGCAAGTGCTCAAGCCTCAATGTTGGCTCTACTAAATTATAGGAATCGCTCACGATGAAATTACAAAGTGCGTATCTTTATTGCCATTCAAATTTAAGTAAGTTTACAGCCATGTAGAAGTAAAGGAACTCGGATACTTCCATCAGAAGATAGAACATCATGAGAACTTATTGACAGGGCTTCTTAAAGTACTCGAGAGAGCATTTGAAGTTTCAAGCATAAGCATCGGGGTTTTGGAGGAGGTATGCTTCGGCAACCTTGTACATTCCGAAGGCTCGCTCTCTGCCAACCTTAACGTCCTCTTCTTTAAGCTCAACATCTCCCTTCGTGTAGTACGTGCTCGTCATCTTGTTCTTGCTCCCGCCTTCCGGTGTTGGCTCGAATTTGACTTCATAAACAATAGATTCAAACTTCTCCTTAAGATCGATCATGGTGTACTTGTACGTGAATGTCTCTAAGTTCAGCTCATCCACGCGATTCTTCATGCTGCTAAGCTGACCACCTGTATACAATAGAAGGAGCTTATATCATAGTATACTTGTCTACGCCCTAATATTTATTAAAGCTAGAAAGGAAGCACATTTATACAACAACAAAAAAAAAGGCACGATCACCTTCAATGAAGTTGATCTGCTTAACGGTTCCAGCCCCTCCGTCGCCTTGGATGATGTCAATGCTCTTAATAGCTTGAGGCATGAGTTTGGGAATTAGGTTATGCGAGTCCACAACCATGGCCTTGAACAATTTTGCCGAAGGGATTGGGGAAGTGTATTCATTTGTGAAAGTGAACACACCCATGATGTCTTTACGGTCGCTAGCTACAGAAATATGAACAATATGATCAGAGAGAGTGGAATTGAAGGATGTCTGTGAGCTTGGGATAGAAGAGATGAGAATGAGATATACTTATAGGTAGGAGTGGAGGAGTCCTGGTTTTTCACGAGTGTATCCCATTGGCTGATAAATTCTAGGATTGCCAAACTCGCAAAGCACCAAACATTCTGCTTTTTGTCGTGTTTTGCATGAAATAAACTTCACTAGTAGATTGGGGCTCCATTTTCTAGGGGGGAGATTAAGAGAGACCACTAGGATCCAAAGGAGAGCATTTCTCATGTCCGTAGCTCTCCTTGTTCAAGTACTACAATGGCAACCAAACAAAACAATGAATCTTAACAGCTAGACGAATTAATGTTACTATAATTGAAATTCTCAACAGACCATGAGTTCGATTCACGTTACGGACTATTTGGTTTGAGTTATAATTATTCCATACCACCCGCAATCCTAAAAATTTGATGTCGATGGCCCCGTTAGCAAAGTCCTACCAAGATGCTAACGGTCAAGAATTTATGATGTTAATCGAACTTGTGAATTTGTAAAAGCCAGATGACTCCTTCATTGCCAATCACATAGGGGGATTCAATTGCACAGTTTAAAGGAACACAATCAGGTCGAATTGTTCCATGAAATGAACTTATTCCTTCAGCCATGCCAGGTTTAGCTTCCTTCGTGGATATTATTCATAATGACTTGTTCAGATCCCCAAAACTGTTGAAATTAAGCTAACTTGATTTTTCTTAATAATATATCAAAATGTTTGAATAAAATTGTGATATGTTCAAAATAACTCGAAAACTCCGGTCCCTTTTTTCTAGTCATACCCTTTTGAAGTTGAACACCCTTCCACGAATTTGGAATCCAAGCTTTAAAGCGCAAATTATTTGATCCAATTCCATCGGATAAAGTGCTTTAAAGGAAGTAATTATATCACTTAACTATATATCCATGCAAAGAACTTGAGTAACAGACTAATTTTTTTGTACTGAATAAAGGGGAGATAAAAGGTTTATTAATGGTGCATTTGTTTCGCGAAAAATGAACGATTTGAAGAATATTTTTTAAAAAACGATCTCTTATACCACTGACTAAATTAAATGAATACAATATATTTTTATCATCAATGGAATTCTTAAGGCATAGATTGTTGCTAATAATGATAATGAAAGCATGCCCCTTAGACTCAAAACCATGAGAAATGCCATTGATATCAATTCACTTCACTTTGTATTTCCTATTGATTCATGGTGTAAAGCGTAAGTTTTCTTTGTATACATGAAAAAAGAAGACTTAAGTATGCTATGTATAAGCACAAAAAAGAGAGGCTTGTCTCCCACAACTTCGATTCATGGCGTGAACGATTCTCTGAACGGTTCATGTTGTGTTGTCTAACTGCATCATATTTTGCGTGAGAAGATTTCTTGACTGTGGCAGGGCTGCAAAAAAAAAAATTTGGATATTCGAACTTAGGTAGTGCGACATTAACTGCTCGTGATGTGTTGCCTAACCGTGTCATTTCGTGTGGGGAGATTTCTTGAGGGAGTGGAGAAAATCTTAGCATATGAATACTTGTTGAACAAGAGCTTGGACACCTTTCGTTTTTGCAGGTTTTGTTCTCTAAAGAATTTGTATCCAATTTCTTATGGGGAAAACAAAATCTAGTACTCAAACTAGAATTTCTTTTTGTCGGCTGCCTTGCTTGGACTCAAGAAAGAAGGCAGAATTGAGCTGGGACATGCGCTTCCACATCATCCAGGGGGTTGCTAGAGGACTCAGGAGCCTCCGTTGCGATTCATCGATGCTTAAAAGGAAAGGGAGCAAATTCCTCTTGAATGAAAAGATGATGCCGAAAATATCTGATTTTGGGCTTGTAGGACGTTTGAAGGCACCCGAGTCTTGGTAAATACGCACAAAGTTGCCCGGACACTGTAAGTTTTCTTTCATACTAAGACCATGGCTCAATCAGGCAAAATTTTATCTAGCTGGGATATTATCAGTATAATCTGTTCACAGTTCATCTTTCTGACCCTTATCCTTTCTTAGTTAAGGATTTTCTAACTTTTGAAGTGCATTCCACAAATCTTCGGTTCAGGCCTTATAGTCTTATTACAATTATGACATTCTATTGAAGAGAATTTGAAATGTTCAAATTATGCAGTGACTACATGTCTCCATGGGTAGAATATTTTCTGAGAAATCCGATGACTCCTCCCGGAGATTGTCAGCAGCAAGAAAAACACTAGCTTAGATTACCGCGGAAAACAACTCAATCTATCTCCTCATTTATGTAAGAGTAGCATCTATCTCAGAACTAATATCTCTCCTTTTTGGATATTGGCAGTCCCTACCTACTCCTAGGAAAATCTAACAATCCTAGCATTCTTACAAGCTGAGGCGATGGTGGAGTGGAGGTAGAGAAGTGGAACTAATGGGCGAGGTGATTGCGGATGCCTTTCCACCGTAAGAGGTGATTCGATGCATTCACGCGGGGCTTCTCCGCATGCCGGACTACGCTGTGGATAGGCCCGACATGTAACAGGTTGGTCTGATGCTAAGCGGAGAATCGGATCTTCCTCCGCCGAAACAACCTACATTTACCTTTCAAAGCTTGACAGCTCATGAAATCCAGTCATCACAACAAGAAAGCAATTGGTCCACAAAAGCTATCACTAACACTGCCCTTGAAGGCATATCATCACGCTCCGTCTTCTGTAAAATTAGTCTCCATGTATAAATTAGACTGGCTTTCATTTGCATTTTGTACCAAAGGAAGAACGGACAGTTCGGTTTAGTGTGGAATTTGCCATTTAAATAGCTAATGGCTTTGGTTTGTAGCTGTCTAATAGACTGATGGAATAAACTATGTGAATCTAAAAACCCAACAGATGGGCGAGTTAGCACAAATTGTTCAAGTAGAACACTGTAAGCACCACTAGTCCACTTCATCGTGGAAACGAAAACACCTCTTAATCCTGTCAAGATCATCATCAGACAGTAACTACATTTACAAACTTCTCTTGAAGCATTTCGTGAAAAATCCAGCAAAGCAACAACCGTTGCTTCATTTCAATGTACCTTTGATGTGAAAGGGCCATCACTAGAATGCCGTGAATCGAACGAACCTCTGAAGACGCACCGGAGCAATTATTCGATTCCAAGACATCCAAACGACCCGATTTGTCGAATGGTTAGCTGCGTCGAAAGGTGTTTCCTTCGGCTGAACTTCATCTGGAGTTGAAGTCGCGGTGATCGTCATGGGAGACGATCGCCGATCTCTTGGCTAAACTGAGAAACAGAGGAGATCGATGAGAATGCTGAAGCGAAGGGGTCCTGGCTTCTGGGTGGGCAAATCATCGCATGAACCATCTCCAGCTGCAGATCTGCCAAAAGCAACAAGTGGACCATCTGCAGCTGCAGATCTGGCCAGGAACTCCATACCGTGTCAAGAAAAAAAAGCCACAGAGATTCCAGCACATATTAGCATTTTTAGAACAGCCAGAAGAAAAGAAAGAAAAACAGTGTAAGAGATGATTCAGTAACTTGTGTTGTAAACTGCATTGATCACTGCAAATCAAAGAGTTATCTTCGTCGCTGCAGCTTAAGCTTTGAAAATGAGCCCAATGGCGAACGTGCCTACTACCTACAGTTTCTTAGTTTTGCTTTGCTCACCGATTTTACGAATCCATCTTCTTCTACTTCTTCATATTTCTAACAGCGAAAGAACAGTGAACTGAACGAAAGGAATGTTCATATTCTCACACACAGAGAGACAGGAAGAAGAAGATGCAGAAGATCATCCACATTTACACAATTAACCATAGAACAAAAAAACGAATTTTTATTGATTAATCCTATCTCAACTCAAGAATTGAACAATACCCTAATTTCTACCCTGTTCATCCTCACGTATACAAAAATCGGACAAAGATGGAGAATCCGAGACATAAAACGCTCGGGACACTGCTGCACAAAGAATGGAGGAAGACGTGTCTTTGTATTCACAGACGGACGTCCAACTCTTCAAGTGCCGCAAAATCATGGAGATCATATCCATTCACTCTCGAGCTTCCGCCACCGATTGCCGAGTCCTCCGGCGAAGTCAAGAAACCACCGCCGTGGCCATCAAAGTCCTCGAAGAGATTGAGAAAGTCCTCCGGATCAAACCCATAATCCCCAAGATCGGAGGGCGCGGGAGTGGGCTCCACTGCCAAACTTCCATCGCCGGCGGCCAAGTCCTCCGGCGAAGTCAAGAATCCATCGCCGTGGCCGTCGAAGTCCTCCAAGAGATTGAGAAAGTCATCCGGATCAAACCCATAATCCCCAACATCAGAGGACGCAGGGGTGGGCTCCACCGCCAAACTTCCGTCGCCGGCGGCCGGGTCCTCCGGCGAAGCCAATAAACGGTCGCCTTCCGTCAAGAGAGCCGCGAGCGCTGGGTTTTGACCTTTGAGACTCTCGAAAATCGAATCTATCTCCTCGTCGCTCAATTCGTGCGAATCGGCCGCACCGACCATGACTCGCGAATCATCCTCCAGCGCCTTCAGCTTTTCGCGCGCACAGTCGCGGACGTCTTCGTACTTCAGAATCAGGGACTCGAGGTCCTCCTCCGTCGAGCAAGCGTCCCACTCCGTTTGGACCCATTCTGCCCACTGGGTCAGACCCATTGGCGGCATCACCTCGCCGTCGCCGTCGCCGCCGCCGCCGCCGCCGCCGCCGCCGCCGCCTCAGAGGTACTCCGATATAATTTCGTCTGCCGATGGGTCGCCGAAAGAGCAGGGTTTTCCGGCGGGTGAGAAGACGACCACCGCGGCGCGGGCGCCGCAGAGGCGGCAGAGCTCCGACGCCTTGTTGAAGAGCCCCTTGCGCCTCTTGGAGTAGGTGACGAGGCGGGCAGCCTGGTCGGCGATCCTGGCTATCTCGGTTCGCCGGCGCTTCTCCATGAAAGACGCCAAGAACGACCGGAATTCGCAGCTACCTGTCAAAGGGTCTCTTGGGTTTCTTGGAGAGAGGGAGGGGGAGAGAATGCGGGGGTGAACGAGCTCGCAGGCTTCTGGGTTTCTCGGAGAGACAGAGAGAGAATGGAGAAGAGGGTTTGCAGACGGAGGAAGGGTTCGCACACGGAGGAGGGCAGAGGCGAGGGAGGAATGTTACGCGGTTCTTGCAATTTGAAAGGGAGGGATGACGCGGCAAAGGGAAGCTCCGGGCCACCGGCTGTTCCGGCGGCCCGCGGAGGAGGGGAACGCCACCTCCGTCTCCGTTCAACGGTTATGTTCATCGTGGAAGAGAGAGAGAGAGAGAGAGAGAGATGACGGAGGTGTCTCCGATCTGTGCCGTTCATTTAACACAGGAATTTTGGTTTAGCTTCCCTCGGTCATATTTTTCCATAAAAAAATTTTAAAAAATTCCCCCATTAAAAAAAAAGGATGAAAAAATATCTGTAGCTCGAGTGTTCTTGAATATTAAAGTGTAGGGATAAAAAAAAAGCGTAGGGATGAAATTGTAATATATATATTGAAATATTTCAAAATGGCCAAAAAAATAGACGATCTGAAAAATGTTTTCTTGAAATCGATATTGTGGCGCTAAAAAATTAGGCGAATGGAAAATATATTCATTATCAATGCTTTTTTTTTCATGTGTTTTGTTGTTGTTAATGAAAACATATTTGTTGACTAATTTTTATTAAACAATACAAAAGACCAGATTTATGGGAATATTTTATAAATTATTCATTTTTCATCATGGAAACTCGCTTTCAATTTATAGTCCCAAAAGAATGATAATATATAATAAAATATCCTTATATCAATGATAATATATAATAAAATATCCTTATATCCCATTGCTCCACCTCACAGAAAAATTGCCGATTCATCGTCACGTTATAGTTATGTTTCTTTCACTGAGTATATACTGTTTTCCAAATGAAACGACCGAAACCCAAAGATGATATTACTTGTAATTTACAAATTGCGGAAATACTAATCATCGAAAAACGAAAAGTCCATATTTTCGCTGTCTAATATTTTTTTATGCTCATTGATCTCTAGCGCTGTCAAGGCATTGATCTAGTGGTAAAGGAATCATCAATTTTCCATCATAGTATAAGTTCGATTCTCATTTGTAAGCAGAAACTACGAAAGGCCCACGTTGCGTTGTCTGTTGCTCTGGCAGTGATTTTCTATAGCTATGAGCATCTCGTCGGGGCTTGCAGCAACGACATCGCCAACCTCAGACATTCAGGTGACAGTTAATGCGGATAACTATGATTCAATTCGTTCTCTACGAGCTCGACCTTCGGGTCGGGCTTGCAATAGTTTTAAGCGTTTTTCGAGGCCTGTAATCCCTTTCATGGGGAAGTTACTGGTTCGGCCCAATAAGGCTCTTCAGCCCATCGTCGTCTTCGACAGAGTACAAACCCCCGGTCAATTTCTCTTGCTCTCTATCCCACATGGTGGTCGCCGCAAATAGAACCACCGAGAAAATTCAAGCCCAGCCTCCACTGGTAAACAGAGAATACCGTCGCTCTCCAAATTTGACAAAAGAAAACGGAGCAACCCTTCTTTTTTGGGATGAAGAAAGGAGAGATCAAGCTCGAGCGACGCCGACGGCGACGCGTGCTCCGGAACTAATCCTAAATCTCATTGGAACGCTCTCCGTAGGTAGGACCGAACTTCCCCTTTGTTCTTCCACAAAGCTGTTCGTTCCCTAAGTTAAAAAAAAAAAAGAAGGAGAAAATTTAAGCCATCATCTGAATAAAAAAGAAAAAAAAGGAAGAGAGAGAAACAAGCTTTTCTAATCCCTCCGTGACAAATTTCACTTTTTCACCTTTTGTGATTTTGTTCGTTCTTCATTCATTTGCAAAATTATATCTCTTCCTTCTTTTTAAATCTCGGCAAACATAAGATTTTCTGCAATTTCTTTTGGTGTTCTTTTTCGTTTTTCTCTTTATTTTTCTTCTTTTTAGTCTTTTGTTTTTTCCCAACTTATTTTTTTTTGTACTAAATTCATCCACTTACAAATCTTCTGCACACAACAAAAGCACGCAGACCCCTTATACACTGCAGACTAAATACACAGTTTACAAACTGCTCACTCATCCCTAAGCCGCACATTGTACAGGCAAAAGCCAAAGCCCAAGCCCTAGCCCAAGCCCTAGTCGCCCAGGTACGACAGGAACACCGGCTGCGCCTCCGATGCAGTGGTGACATCCATCGTTGAACAGAGAGAGAGAGAGATATCAATTCTTCTGCTCTGCGATCTGCCCTTTATCTCCTATGACATGTGATAGCCTGAGAAGGAAATGCAGCATTATCGTACCAACTGTTGCCAAGTGAGTGGACAGTTGATTTCAACAAATGTCTCTCATTTTTTTACCCTTTTGCTAAGTCTATATTAATGATTGTGGGCTAGCATGTAGAAGTAAACTTTCATTTTGGGTGATCTTATCTAATATTGTTCGTTTTGGTTGTGTATCACCGGTATGGGTATGGTTTTGAAATGTGCCACCCTAATCCGAAATAGCATAAGACTTCTTTGTCATCGCAACGTCGATCCAGATATGAATATTGTTCCATCGTATACATATTTAGCATTTTACGTGTGTCTGGAGGGAAAATGAACCATAAATTATGGGATTGCTTATCGAGGTAGTTTGGTCCTAAAGGCAATAGCAATCCATAAAATTTGATGCTAAGATGGAGTTAAAGGCTGGTAACATATCCATGGGAAGCTTCTTTAAGAGCCTTGTGACGTGCTCAAGTAAACATCTAGGCAAGTGTTCAATGAGTTTTCATCGCAACACTTCCCTTAGTACTTATTTCAACCGATGGTGCATACCAAAGAAACCCTCGGCAATAGCTGTATGTGACTTCATGGACCATTTCGTGAAAGCACTTGTTAAAGGACAAGTTCACGCCCAATCCTCAGTAGTGAAAAAGCTCAAGCCTTAATGTTGGCTCTGCTCAAGCCTTAATGTTGGCTCTGCTCAATTATAGGAATCGCTCACAATGAAGTTATAAAGTGCATGTCTTTATTGCCATTCAAATGTAAGGAAGTTTACAGCCACAGATTACTAAAGAAAATCGGATACTTCCATCAGAAGATAAAACATCACGAGAAGTTATTGACAAGGCTTCTTAAATTACTCGAGAGCATTTAAAGTTTCAAGCATAAGTATCGGGGTTTTGAAGGAGGTATGCTTCGGCGACCTTGTACATTTCGAAGGCTCGCTCTTTGCCTGCCTTAACATCCTCTTCTTTAAGCTCAACATCTCCCTTTGTGTAATAAGTGCTCTTCATCTTGTTCTTGCTCCCGCCTTCCGGTGTTGGCTCGAATTTGACTTCGTAAACAATAGATTCAAACTTCTCCTTAAGATCGATCATGGTATACCTGTACGTGAATGTCTCTAAGTTTAGCTCATCCACGCGATTCTTCATGCTACTAAGCTGACCGCCTATATACAATAGAAGGAGATCGTATCATAGTATACTTGTCTACGCCCTAATATTTGTTAAAGCTAGAAAAGAAGCACATTTTTACAGCAGAAAAAAGCATGATTACCTTCAATGAAATTGATCTGCTTAATGGTCCCAGCCCCTCCATCGCCTTGGATGATGTCAATGCTCTTAATAGCTTGAGGCATGAGTTTGGGTATTAGATTATGTGAGTCCACAACCAGGGCCTTGAACAATTTTGAAGGAGGGATTGGTGAAGTGTATTCATTTGTGAAAGTGAACACACCCATGATGTCTTTAAGGTTGCTAGCTGCACAAATATGAACAATATGATCAAAGAGAGAAGAGTGGAAGGAGGTCTGTGAGCTTGGGATAGAAGAGATGAGAATGAGATATATTTATAGGATGGAATGGAGGGGTCCTGATTTTTCCAAAGTGTATGCCATTGGCTGATAAATTCTAGGATTGCCAAACTCCCAAAGCACCAAAGATTCTGCTTTTTGTCATGTTTTGCATGAAAGAAACTTCACTAGGTAGATTAGGGTTTCATTTTCTAGGAGAGAGATTAAGAAAGACCACTAGTATCCAAAATAGAGCATTTCTCATGTTCATAGCTGTCCTTGTTTAAGCAATACAATGGCAACCAAACAAAAGAATGAATCTTAATAACAAGACAAGTTAATGTACTATAATTGAAATTCTCAACAGACTGCGTATTTTCTTACCTGTATATATATATAGGCACACCCGTTACATGATTTTCGGTTTGAGTTATAATTACTCCACACCACCCGCAATCCTAAAGGTTCAATGTTAATGACCCCGTCATCAAAGTCCTACCAAGATGCTAAGGGTAAGAAATTTGTGACGTAAATTGAACCCATGAATTTGTGAAAGGCAGGTGACTCCTTCACGGCCAATTATTTAGTGGGAATCAATTCCCTAGTTCGAATGAATACAATCCGTTTGAATTGTTAAATGGAATGAACTTATTCCCCCAGCCATGCCAGATTTAGCTTCCCTCATGGATTTTTGTCATAATGGCTTACTCAATTCCCCAGCATTTTAAAAGGAAAGGAAAGTTAGAGAAACAAACTGTTGAATGACTTACTCAACTCCCCATAATTGTTGAAGTTAAGCTAGCTTGATTTTTCTTAAAATATATCAAAATTTTTTAATCAAATTGTGATATATTCAAATAACTCGAAAACTCTAGTCCCTTTTTTTAGTCATAACCTATTGAATATAGTAAAGAAAAACAGAGGTTGAACTCCCTTCCATGAATTTGGGATCCAGGATTTGAATCGCAGATTATTTGATCCAATTCCACAAGATTAAGTGCGGCAAAGGAAATAATTCTATCTTTTAACTATATATCCACACAAAAAATGTGAGTAACTGATTAATCTTTTTCTACTGAATAATGGGAAGATAGGAGTTTATTAACAGGAGTATTTATTTTGCGGAAAATGAAAGATTTGAAAATCAATTTTTAAAAAATAATCGCCACTTCTATAAAAAAATCACCACTTTCCTTCTCATGTCCTCATCCTGGGACTTCTTTTCTCCTGTTTCCCATAATTGGTTTTATGTGACTATATATAATCGTCGTACAAATGAAGACCAGACAAGTGTCCTCTGGGCTAGATTGTTAGTTCTACATTCTAGAATCACATAAAAAAACCAATCCTTTCATCTAGTGTGCCTTTATTTGCTCAATCTGTTATGAAACGAAGCATACTCACTCCGCTCACATGAAAATTGCAGGGAAGTTTAAGACGATGAAAACCCCAGCACCACTTTACTCAGAAGTGCAGAATGCATGGAAAGAGCATTGGAGGCAAGATGATGCTTTGGACTTGACATTTTTCAGTTTTGATTACTTGGGACATACAACTTCAACACAAGCAATTTACTCGGGCGGGGAGGTTTCGGCCCGTTTATGAGATAAAAGCCTTCTCTAAGTATAACATACAGGTCATTTGTCCAAGCCGAAGGTCTAACGATTCTGTTTAATTTAGAAACAGGGAAAGCTGAAGGATAGGTAGGAGATAGTCGTGAAAAGGCTTTCAAGCAGCCCAGCGCAAGGTGGGGTAGCGTTCGAGAATGAGATCCTACTAATATCTAAACTTCAACGCCGAAATCTGGGCAGACTCCTAGGTTGCTGCACTGAGGGAGAGGAGAAATCTTAGCATATGAATACTTGTCGAACAAGAGCTTGGACACCTTCTTTTTTCGCTCTCTAAAGAATTTACATCCATTTTCTTATGGCGAAAACAAAATCTAGTACTCAAACTAGAATTTCTTTCTGTCGGCTATCTGCTTAGATTCAAGAAAGAAGGCGGAACTCAGCTGGGACATACGCTTCCACATCATCCAGGGGGTTGCTATAGGACTCATGAGCCTCCATCGTGATTCCTATCTTAGGATTATTCATCGAAACTTAAAAGTGAGCAACATCCTCTTGAATGAAATGATGACGTCGAAAATTTCTGATTTTGGGCTTGCAGGATGTTTGAAGGTACCCAAGTCTTGGTAAAAACACACAAAGTTGTCGGGACACTATAAGTTATCTTTCATACTAAGACCATGACTCAGTCAAGCAAATTTTGATCTAGCTGGGACATTATCAGTATAATCTGTTCACAGTTCACCTCGTGCATGTCCACAAGATCAAGAGTAATATCTTAAACAGCTACATGATTAAATGGCTTTGGTTTGTAGCTGTCTAATAGACTGATGTAATAAACTATTTGAATCTAAAACCCAACAGATGGGTGAGTTAGCACAGTTGGTTCAAGCAGAACAACCCTGTAAGCACCACTAGTCCACTTCAAAGTGCATCGTGGAAACGAAAACACCTTATAATCCTGTTAAGATCATCATCAGCAACTGCATTTACAAACTTTTGTTGAAGCATTTCGCTAAGAGCTAGAAAAACAACGATCATTGCTTCATTTCAATGGACTATTGCTGCGAAAGCGCCATCGAATGCAGGAAATTGAAGGAACCTTTGTATATACAGTGGAGTGATTATTCGATTCCGAGACATCCAAACGACCCGGTTTGGCAAATGGTTAGCCACATCGAAAGGTGTTTCCTTCGACTGAACTTCATCTGGAGTTGAATTCGTGGTGATCGCCATGGGTGATGATCACCGATCTCTTGGCTAAACTGAGAAATAGAGGAGATCGATTAGAATGCTGAAGCGAAGGGGTGCCGGGTGGGCAAATCATCGCATGAACCCGGGCACACGTAAACGCATCTATCATGATCATGGATCACGTCGGCCTACACAATCATGGACCCGGGTTCGAGCAAGAGCTTCTCTCGCTGGCGTCACGGCCTGGTCAGCTCCCCATCGTCTCGTCGACGAAGAGGCGATTATCGTTCTCGCTCACGAGTAGCGCACATGAACTGACTCGAGCTTGCAGTGTTCGTTCAGAGTAAATTAACTGTTAAATCAGAGTAATGATGCAGCTCGCTGAACATATCGAGGCTAGATATACTAGGCTCGATCGATGGCATAGCCTAAATCACACAACAACAAAAAAATTGGCTCAATCAATTCAGTTCGGTCTAGGATGTTCTAGGTCAAAAAGCCGATTAAAAAGAGAAGGATTGTTCACTTACAAAGAATTTTGAAATTCATCAATTAATCAACATGAAGTCATATGTAAATGTCGCCTAAACCTCGATTTTAAGAGGACATAAGTTTTGATCAATATAGAGTTAGGACTCCCGCAAGCGCAATCAAATAAGTTTTCAAGCTAATACGGAAATTTGTTTAAGGTTCTATGATCGGAAGTAACTCCGACAATTTAAGTGGCTTAGATGTACTCAGTCTCCAAGTTTGGTTTGATAGAAATCCAAGCAATTGAAAATTTAGGGACATATTGCATATTAGACATTTCAATAATAACATTGCGCATTAAAGAAACATCAAACGACTGTTCGTGTCATTATCTCATGTAACGGAAGAAGTTTTTGGGGATCACTTACACTTACAATCACTTGAAACTATTCTAATCGAAATCGCACGGCCTTAAACAGTTGATTACGCAACACTTTGATCTCGTCCGTTGTATGGGTTAAACAGATAAGCAAGCTCGAATTTGTCACACCTCGAAACCTACCATAATTGGGGGATAACATGGCCATCTTTCCACCCGAAGAATGCAGCCTCAAACCATAACCAAAGAACAAATTACCAAAAATCCTCGTTGATATCGCTCTTGCTCTATTGACTACTAACCATGGAACCTAAAAAGATTTGGGAAATTGAGCAACCACAGCTAAGTGAGTAGTACATATATCTTCTAAACAAATCGAGTAGACACTATGCATAAATATAAAATACTACCAAAAGTACATACTTCAATCCAAATATATACGAGTTATTTCATTTCAACAAGGCATACAAATAAGAAATACTTGTTTAAACCACCATCTTAAATCAAAGATCAATGGTCAAGTCCATTGATCAATCTCTATTACAAATCACGTCAATGATCCATTCCATTGACTAATATCAAATCACACATCAATGGTTTATTCCATTAATAAATCTCATATTATATCACACATCGATGGTCCATTCTATCGATCAATCTATTGCTCAATACCAAACCATGGTCACGACATAAAGTTTTGTGATA
The DNA here is from genome assembly GCA_031216235.1 of Syzygium jambos. Taxonomy (NCBI): domain Eukaryota; kingdom Viridiplantae; phylum Streptophyta; class Magnoliopsida; order Myrtales; family Myrtaceae; genus Syzygium; species Syzygium jambos. The sequence continues at coordinate 20,886,953 of CM062221.1, read as the reverse complement.
AGACGATCAAGATTCCCCTTTTGGCAATGTCTCCACTTACAAAGCCGATGGCTCGGTCCAAAAGGATATCTAAACCCGTATGCATACCCCGAAACCCTATCCGAGTTCACAGCCATATTTAGCATCAAACAATCATCCTCCAATAATCCACAATTCCAAATCAATAAATCATTTCATAGATCATAATATGTTTCCCAAACTATTTCGTAATCCATTTCATAAATCACAATATGTTCTCATAATCCATTTCATATATCACGTTCACCAGGTAAAATATATACGTGAACTATCACGGCACATTTCATAATATATTTTTCAAACCATTCTCAAATCATTTTCAAATATTAAAAGGTAGTAATTGCCCAATTCGAACTTATGCAACAAACATACTTTAATAACTTGTACGATACTCAAATCATTATCATTTTTAAAATATGAGTTTACAGATCCATAGAAGAGATAGTATCACCTCCCTAGAAATGCCTACAATCAAACAATAAATATTCCTCGAACCGTTGAACTCGCAATCCTATCAAGTAAGCGAGAAATAATGTTAAAATCGAGTAAACTACTACCTTAACTACGACTCGGCTAAACTACGGTTAGACACTAACATAATGATTAAAAGGTGTCCACAAATCACTCATCCAAAGCAATTATTCAAAACAATCGCAACGCGAAGCTTGAGCGCGAAACTTGGTTGCGCCATAACTTTATCCACTGAACTCTAATCCAAGCGAGCTTACAGTAAAAAAAAAAAAAACTTTTAAAGCACTAGAAGACCCACAACTTGGCCATCCTAAAATCGAGCAAAAACCGACGAAATTCAGTCCAAAAGCTGCTGGTCGTGCACGTCAACTTCAAAATTTTGTTTCGGGCAAACCGTAAGTCCAAATCGAGATTCGTTAAGGGCCCGTTTGGTTCAGCATTCCCAATGCTCATTTGGAGAATGCAAATATCTTTAAGTGAAAGTCACTTTGGGAAAATGTAAATGGCGTTTGGTAAAAAATCATTTAAAAGTCATTTGAGAAAATGCAATTGTGTTTGGTTATTTTTTTACAAATGAGCTTTGAGAGGGTTTTTTTTTCAAAAAAAAAAATACTCTTTGGATGAACAGTTCCGGCGAAGGGCTACAGCCGCCGGCGAGCCAAATCCGGTGCCGCCGGCCGTCACCCAACCTCAGGCGACTGTCGCCTGAGGTCGCGCGACCCCGGGCGGCGGCCGCCGGGGTCGCGCGACCCCAGGCGACGCTGCCGATGCCTGAGGTCGAGCGACCCAGGCGGTGGTCGCCGGGGTCGCGCGACCCCAGGCGACGGCCGCCTGGGTCGCTCGACCTCAGGCATCGGCGGCGTCGCCTGGGGTCGCGCGACCTTAGGCATCGCTTGAGGTCAAGCGACCCAGGCGACGCCCGAGGTCCGGCAACCCCAGGCGGCAGTCGCCGGTGTCGCGTGACCCCCAGGCGGTGGTCGCCGGAGTCGGGCTAGCCCTCAGGCAGCGGTCGCCGGCCGCTGTAGGGAGAAGATGAACAGTTCAAATGAACAGTACCAGTTGCATTCCGAAAATGAGCATTCTCAATGAACCTTTCAAGGTGCTTTGGCCAAATGAGCATTGAAAATGCAATTGCATCTCCCCAAAGTGAGTAAAAAAATTTGCCAAATACCATTTGCATTTGACCAAGGGCCTTTAGGGCCCAAATGAGCATTGGAAATGCTTAACCAAACGGGGTCTAAATCTTACGGCTCCACAACACCCTAAATTATCATTTCTATATATATACGCAGATCATTAATTCCTTAATTGAATCTCGTAGTTCAAAATCCACAAATTCCCAAATTTGGGCTCTAATTTAAATATTACTCTGATTAGATAAACGAGAGTTGCGAACACTTAGCGGACGTTGCTAATCAATGGCGAGCGGTCGATGACAGAGTGCTCCGCTTCTTTCCTCCTCTTTCCCTCTTTCCTTTTCTTTTCTTTCTCGGCGAGCGTCTCTTTCTTTTCCCGTTACTGTGCGTGCTCTCGGTCTTAAAATGAGCCGAGCATCCAGTGTTGCTTTCTTTGACTTTTCAAGCCCTTTCTTTTTTTTTCTTGCTTGGTCAAAATATCCAAATGGTACAGAATTTGCGGAGGAGGATGATTCGGGTGTGTACTCAGAGTCTGAGTAGAATTTGAACAATCCCGACGTTTAATAGTCAAAGAAAATGTGCTCCAGCGAAGACAACGGTTCTTGGTCAAAAGGAGGTTGAACTCAACAGAAAATCTTGTTCATCTGTTCTTGATCCGCCGAAAGTGCAGAATCAACCGACCCGCCGAGCTCGTATGGCTCATTCAGTCATTCTTATTATGCGACTTATGATGGCATGGTGCTCTTGCTTGGTCTTCTTCTTCCTACTTCCGGCAAGACATATAGCCAGCGGCGTGGTTCACAATATTACTACATCGGAGCCGCTCTTTCAGAACCAAACTCTCGTGTCCTCAGGCCAAATCTTCGAACTTGGGTTCTTCACGCCGGATGGGTCAAAAAATCAGTATGTTGGCATATGGTTCAAGAACTTGACGCCTACTAAAATCGTGTGGGTTGCTAATCGGGATTCGCCGCTTGCGTCGGCAGATCGGTCTGCGAAATTATCGATAGGCAGTGATGGGAATTTGAAGCTCGTGGATGGACAACAGAACATAGTTTGGTCCACCAATGTTTCTGTCCAGTCAAATTATACAGCAGCAATGCTTTCAGATGGTGGAAACTTCGTTCTACAAGACAGAAATTCTACTGGAATATGGGGAAGCTTTGATGATCCAACTGATACAATTCTACTAAACATGAAGATAGGACTAAACGCTAGAACCGGAGAGAGACGGTATTTAGTTTCCTGGAAAAACAAAAACGATCCATCGTCTGGAAATTTCACCGCTGGGATTACGTCGGAGACTCCGCCGCAACTTTTCGCTTGGAATGGCTCGACCTCTTATTGGAGAAGTGGACCATGGGATAAATCAACATTCGGCGGCATACCAGAAATGACATCCTCATACTTTAGCACGTACGATCTCAAGCAAGATCCTCAGCAGGGAACCACTTATTACTCTCTCGATTCTAATAACAACTCTTTTCTTACTTATGGCTTCATTTCACACGAAGGAATTCTAGCACTAATGATATGGGATTATGGATCCGAGAGTTGGTTGAAAAATTGGGCAGCACCAAGCAACAGTTGCGGAGTTTATGGAACTTGCGGTCCTTTTGGTGTCTGCAACTCACTAAACTCTCCCATCTGCCGTTGTGTAAAGGGGTTTATGCCGAGAGTGAAAGAAGAATGGAGCAAAAGGAATTGGACCAGGGGGTGCATTAGAGAAACAGATTTGGACTGTCAGAACACAAGCAGGTTGGCTTCGACGCAGGTGAAGAAAGCTGTCTTTGTACCCATGAACCAGATGAAAGTGCCTGATTCTGCCGAATATTTATCAAAGATTAAAGATGTACGGGGATGCCAAAGCTGGTGCATGAATAATTGTTCTTGCTTGGCTTATTCTTATATCCACCCAATAGGGTGTTTGGTCTGGGCTAAAGATCTCATCGATCTTCAGGAGTTTTCAACAGATGGGCAGGATGTATATATTCGGGTCGCACATTACAATACAGGTATAAGAAGTTTCATTACGAGTTTCATTTGAACTTTATCACACATCTTCAATTCTTTTCTCGTGTCAGGCATGTCAACACAGGCAAAACTTATCATCAGCATAAGTACCATGCTTGGCATCGTGTTTGTAGGAACTGCTATTTTTGGTCTCTGGAAGTGGAGAGCCAGTAAAAGAGGTACGAGTAGCTCATGTCCAATGCTTAATTTTACATTAAATGTAATCTACAAAATTTGCCAAAATCCTTAAGGCTCTTGACTCGCCAGATATAACTGATAAAACAGAAGAAATGTCTCTTGGAAATGCATGGAAAGAACAGCTGAAGCAAGACGATGCATCCGAATTTAGGCTGTTCAGTTTTAGTAGCTTACTTCTTGCAACTAACAACTTTGATGCAACAAATAAACTTGGCCAAGGAGGGTTTGGACCCGTTTATAAGGTAAAAGCCTTCTCTAAAATGTTTGTTTAAGGAAATTTTATGGCATTATCCAAGGTCTGACAGGTCTCTGAGATCGGAAACAGGGAATGCTGAATGATGGAAAGAAGATAGCTGTCAAAAGACTTTCCAGTAGCTCAGGCCAAGGCATGGAGGAGTTTAAGAATGAGATCGTTCTAATATCGAAACTTCAGCATAGAAATCTGGTCAGACTCATGGGTTGCTGCATCGAAGGAGAAGAGAAGATTTTAGTATACGAATACTTGCCGAACAAAAGCTTAGATTCCTTTCTATTTGGTTGGTCTCACTCTTTTCAAGTCATACTTGTGCTGATGGAAAAAATATATGTATATATATATATATATGTAGTAGTGAGTTACGGTCACGAATTTTTTTCTTTTTCTTCCTTTGCTTAGATTCAAAAAGGAAAGCAGAACTCAACTGGGATACACGTTTCCGCATCATTCAAGGGATCGCGAGTGGGCTTCTGTATCTGCATCGCGATTCTTGCCTTCGCGTTATCCATCGAGATTTGAAGGCAAGCAATATTCTCATGGATGAGAAAATGAACCCAAAAATTTCGGACTTTGGGCTGGCACGTATCTTTGAAGGCACTCAAGTTTTGCTAAATACTCACAAAGTTGTAGGAACACTGTTAGTTTTCAAGCCTTCTTGCTGGAATTATCAAGTCAATTAGGAAACTCTACAACACAATTACGAAACTCTATAACTTGATTGATTAACATGAAAATCAATTGCAGAGGATATATGTCTCCTGAGTACGCCATGGGAGGGATATTTTCTGAGAAATCCGATGTCTATAGCTTTGGGGTGTTGCTACTTGAGATCATCGTTGGCAAAAAGAACACAAGCTTTTACTACCGTGGCCAGCATTTCAATCTTCTTTCCTATGTAAGTGCGAGGAACACAGTCTCGAGTGATCTTCTATAATCTTTTCGGCTATTTATGCGCTCTATGTTCTCTAATTCTTACAGGCATGGCAATTGTGGAGCGAAGATAGAGGACCAGACCTAAGGGATGAAGCTATTGTTAATACTTGTCCGCCATCAGAAGCAACGAGATGCATTCAGGTAGGGCTTCTCTGTGTGCAGGACCACATGACGGACCGACCCAACATGCTATCCGTAGTTCTGATGCTAAGCGGTGAATCAGATCTTCCTCAGCCGAGACCACCTACATTCACCTTCCAAAGTGGAACTCCAAGTCATGATAACAAGTCGCAAGGGGCGAGTATCTTCTCCGCGAACACCATCACGACTTCTGTGGTCGAAGGAAGATGATGATCGAAATGCTGCATTTTTTTTTCTCACATAGATTTTGCAATAAAATTGAAGTAGCAAGTGTACGCTATTACTCTGGTTAATTCAAATTAATGTAAGTCGTGTGCAGAGTTGATAAGCTCATAAGATGAAAGTATTCAAGTGAACATCTGAGAATCCCCCCTGACCTGTATTTCCCCGTGACATGGACTTGATGACCACCGGAGGAAGATTGTACTAAGAAATAATTAGTTATCTTTTGAATGATAGAAGACTAAGCAGCTTCTGGATTGAGCCTGCGCCAGATTTGAATAGGGGCTCACTGTGTCAGCTTCTGTGTTGAGCCTGTTGAAGGATCTAACCTTTCGAAAAGGATGGTTCTCATTAAAAGGGTTTACCTCCAAGACTTTCGGCCATTTCATATTCTAAGCTTGACAAAGATTACAAAATGAATTCTAAAGTTGGCTGGAGTTCAAGGTTTCCAGCAAAACAGTATCAGCTCCAAGCCTTTTAAGCCATTTCATGATCTAAACTTGACTATGATTGCCACGCGTTGTTTGACTGGACTAGGATGTTGCAAATCAAGTTGGGATAAAAAGCTCACAAAATAATTGAGACACTATAAAAGCTTTCTGGCTTTCGGTCTAAATGGTGGATTCTGTTGGCTAATTTTTGAAGTAGATGGGGTATAATTGGTCTATTTTTGGCAACCTTTGACGGCTCATGTCTTCAATACTTTGATCCCTCAGTACAATAAGGAAAAGTCTAATTGTGGTCAATCCTATGATCTTTTTAAAAGGTCAATCGCATGTTTGGTATGATGAAATGAAGAGCAGACTGAACCGATAGAGAAAAAGAAAATAAGAAAATAAAGATTGTTGATTGAAATGATTTTAAGATTATCTAGGGGTAAGCAACTATTCTGATTCAATCGGGGAACCGTCAAGAATCAACCTTGCCGGTCCGGTGTAAGGCCAGGTTCCAGGGAGCATCGGGTAGGTTTACAGGTTCAAAACCTGGGAACCCATCATGTTCAGTTTAGTCCCTAAGGTTGAGCCTTGAACCCATTTGTTCTACCCAAGAACCAAATGGACCAAAGCTAATTTCCCGGAAGAACTGATTTTGAACTGGCTTGAGCTAGTGAGCAAAACAGTCTCCACTGCACTACAGATGAGGCAACTAGTGTGTTGTTTTGTTAGCTATAAATAGGCAATATGATCTGACCGTGATTGGTACACTGGCATAACTAGCAAGTTTCAAATCTTGTTGGGACCAATAATATGGCCGACAACTTATTTGCCTGGTAATTCGTAGGTCAGTTGACAACAAATTAAGTAACGTGTTTACCAATGCGAAACTAATTGTTGGTTTTTGAAATTTAGCATCTGAGACAAAGTTCTACCAATCAATTCTTGGAAAAGACATTCCAATGGAAAATTGCATAAGATCATTTGCTGAAGACCAGCTACCGATTGGTCTGCAGAAAAACATAAGCTGTGAAAGTGTCAGGATAATGAATAAAAATTTCGCTCGTTGGCTTTAAGTCAAGTTGTTCTAATGAGTATACTAGCTTTCGGCCAGTAACATAGATCTGTTTCGTTGCTGGAGTCGATGTTCAATGCTTCAAAGTTTCAACGGATGTGGCTAGAAGAAATAAATGTCATGGACTTAATCAATTCATCAAATCATTTGCAGATTCATTTGATCAGACAATTCCTGCTGCCACTAAGCTGCCACGAATTTCCATATAGCATCTAAATCAATGCCTACACAACCAATGCCATCTGCCGCAACTAAAACGGGCTTTCATCTTTTTTTATCAGAATGTAATCAAACTCTATGCACCTGAGTCTCCTTCGGCAAGCTTCTCCAACTTAGCACCAATCAAACGCCTCTCATCGACACCGCCCCTTTCAGCTTATAAATCACCTAAAACCAGAAGAACCCACGATCATCATCGCATCAAACAACATCGAAATTATCGAGTAAATCGCTCCAACATGCCCCATTCCAGACAGAACACAAACAGCAACGCACGAGAATGTGCAATGAACTACCTGACGATGCTCCAAATTCCAAACGGACACGAAGTCCGACACATCCGCAGTGACGAGCCATGGATTCATCGGATGCAACTGAATGTTCACTATCTTGTCGCCACTTGGCCAAAACACTCTCAGCCGCAGCATTTCAGATTGAAGAAGAAGCGAAACAAGCTACACTACGCTAGCCAAAAAGAATATTGCGAGCCACGACGCGTAAAGGACTCGATCTAGCTATGAAACTCAAAAAAAATTGAAGCAAGACGAGAGATCTAGATGCAAAATTGAGAGGTCGCCAGATCTGGCGTTGGTAGTGATTACTCCTTCGTTAATCACTGCGAATCAGACCGATTTAACGGCACTATCTTCTTGATCTTTTAACAGAAATGGATAAGTACGTTGAAAATTCTAAAACTTGTTACGAAAGTGTAATTGAGTCCTAAAACTTTTAAAAAGTGCAATCAAGTCCTAAAATTTGTAACAAATGTGCAATCGAGTCCTAAAACTTTCAAAATGTGCAAACAAGTCCTAAAACTTGTTAAATTGATCCAATCAAGTCCTTCTATTGATTGCATTTTATGAAAATTTTAGGACTTAATTGTACTTTCGTGATCACTTTTAGGACTTAATTATACTTTTTAATAGTTTTAGGACTCAATTGTACTTTAGTTACAAGTTTTAGGACTTGATTGCACTTTTTGAAAATTTTAAAATTCAATTACACTTTCGTAACAAGTTTTAGGATTTTTAATGTACTTATCCCTAACATAGAAGAACAGTAAATAAATGTTGATATTCACAGAGAGATCGCAAGCAAGAAGAAGCTCCAATTTACCCAATTCACCATCTGAAAAAAAATCGAAACTTAATTTACTAAATAAGACGAACTGAACTCAAGAATTGAACAAGAAGTATAGAAACCCAATACCCTAATTTCTATTATGTTCATCATCATTATCTCCCAGGCAGACAAAGAATCTAACAAAGATGGAGAATCTCATACTAAAACCTAACCAAGATCGAGAATGTCCGAGACGGAGAACAACGCTCGGGGACACCGCCGTCCAAGTGCCGTTTGGACAAGGGAAAAAGACGAGTGAGTTCATATTCACATACGGACACCCAAATTCTTCAAGTGCAGCAAAAGTCGACACACATGTTCATCCCAACGACTTTGTTGCACTTGAAGAATTGAATGTCCGTGTTCGGCGGGGCTTAGCCATCAACGACGGAGCTCGAGAGTATCTATCACAGGTTTCTTGCTTTTCTTGGAGAGAGAGAGAGAGAGACAGACAGACAGACAGACAGAGAGCGTGGGTTGAACGAGTTTGCAGAGAGAGAGAGAGAGAGTGTAAGAGGTAGGTTTCTTGATTTCTTGGAGAGAGAGAGAGAGAGAGTGAAGAGGCATGGGACTTTGGAGTTCGCAGACGGAGGGCGATGACCGGTAGGGCATTTATCTATTTGTAAGCATTTTGGCATTTAAATTATTTGGTATCGTTCTAATTTTCCACCACGTGTAATTGATCGTGCAATCGAGCTCTCCAATTTTTTATTTCTATTAATTAAAGAGTTGATGCCACAAAAAAATATAAACTAGTATATTTGTGATAAATTTATCAAAATTAATTTTTTGACCATGAAAAATCTCAAACTGATACATTTATGACAAATTTATTTCAAATTAATTTTTTGACCATCAAAATTCCAAAACTGGTACACTTGTGACGAATTTATCCCCCGTTAAATTAGATTAATACCACAAAAAATCACAAACCGGTACATCTGTGAACCTTAAATTAGTACATTTGTCAACTGTTACGTACCATCCAACTCAGCAATTTAACGGTAAAATTTAACGAAAATTAACCGAAGGTAAATTTGTCACAGGCGTATCAGTTTGGAATTTAGTTTTGGATAAATTGTACTAATTTAGGGGTTTTCATGGTATTATCCCTTAATTAAATACTCTAACCTTTCGGTGATTTATTCAATCGATTCTTTTTACTATCGACACTCAATGTGGCAATAATTAAATAAGATGAAAGTATAAATCTCATTAAAGTATATAATTGAATTTAGCATAAGATAAATTGTAATTGATGTGGCAACTATCATTTGTTTGTGTGCGTTTATTTTCCGAATCTTTTTCTCTTTAATCTCTTCAAAAAATTTCAAAATGAAAAAACCTTTCCAGAAAATATATGACAAGCTAAATTGTAATTTCCTTTAGGAATCAGAATTTCATGTAAATTAGTTATGATAGTTGCAACGTTGATTATAGGAATAAAAGTTTCGAATATGAAAGATACTCTAAAAAAAAAATGACCTCGTCTGATTGGAGTTACAAAAAGGTTTATATCATTTATATTACTTTCTTTACAATCCAACAAATAAATTGACACCGATTAGTAAACTATATTTTCTTCCAACATAACTAATGACAATTCGAGGAAACTCCAATCATATAAATTACGTGATGTCCATGATAGTATGCCCCTAACAGAACGGTGGTTAGAGGAATATTCGAAAAACATGGTCCAATAATTACTCTTATCAGCCATTCCTTTTTAGCAAAACATTATCAAAGACTATTGCATATACATGATTTACTACCATTTAACTTTTTCAACTTAATACGATTTGGTGTAGGAAGACTATATTAAGACCAATTACGAAGTCCGACTTTTATTTTTTTAACCCAATATAATTTTGCATATAATTTGGAAGAATTTTTAGACGAGCCCAGCAAATCTTGACCGTCGAATCATTGGATCCCACGTGGAACCCATGCGATCCAAAAGGATGGGATCCATTGGGCTAGCTTGCACTTGGAGGCAGATATAACTTTTCCGAGAATGGTCAGATGATACTAGTAAACATACCCATTTAAATGACTTGCTCTTTAGGACGTTGAATTCCCAAGGAAATATGGCAGTTGCGGGAGAGCTCACTACTAAATAATTCAAGTAAAAACTCGGTACGTCTCCTGATACAACTTGTAGTATTGGCCATTTTGACAGATACTTTCAGATCAAAGGGCTTTATGCTAACTAAGCGAGCAACAATGGCTATTATGCTGATATGATCCGGTATAGAATCAAGAGAAGATCTCAACGAGTATTTCGGGCCATGCATGCAGCAAACAAATACCATTGATGACTGAGCACTTGTGTGTTGGAGGATGAAACCAAATATTTTTATTAAGGGCTTTTTTGTCTTTTCCATTAATTTTGCTTTTAGGTTAAAAGCTACATTTTATATATCGGCTATTGAAAGAAGTTTTTTTTTTTTGGGTGAAGGCTATTGAAAGAAGTTCGTTGTCAAGCGTTGAGAAGAAAATAAAGAGAAAAGAAAGAAGAGAAGAAAAAGTGAGTTTTTCTTTATGAATGTTCTTAATCTCTTTGTGCCACGATCTTAAGAGAAGATCATTATTGCATTCCTACTTTCTTCGAAATCCAATGGATTCGCAGAGTGCCTCTATGCTGAGACGTGGCTCAGATTTGGGTGAACTTCAATAACAAATTCTCTGGTCTTTTTTTTCGATTCTGTTCTTTTTATTATTATATTCTGCTAGTGAGGATCGTTTGCTTGGGTTATTTTTTTGTAATCGATGAACGATTCCCAACATTGTGAAGTTCGAATTGTGCAAAGATTGTGTAATTGTGTATGTGCACACAATAATGCTCCAAGCACAGTAGTCATGATGCACATATCTTGTTGCACATATTATAGAGCTCATCGTCCATCGTTATGCCATCTCTTTCCGCCATATTTTAAATTTTGGGAGCCGATTTGTTAGTAGGCTTTCAGCTACACCTTGAGATAATCGCCTTTGACACGGCACTGGCTTGCACAACTTTTCGGCAGAGTCGGCAATCCTTGAAGTGCTTCAGGAATGCATCTATGATAATCGCATCAGGACACCACTCTTCATCTTCTGCTCTAACAATTTAACTGTGCAGCCAAGTGCTCCATAGCCAAATTCACCTTACCTTTCTTCAAGCAGTAGAGCATGAATGCCTCCCTGCCCTTGAAGAATGGTCTATTTCTACTCTTAAATGCCTCATCGAAAAGTCTCGAAGTCTATTCTAGCATGTCGAGCTCAGGTTTTTCAGATAAGACGTATCAGGGAGAAATATGCAACAAGTTTACTTCAAATTGTTCGAAGTGGCAAGATCGTGTAGCATTTGTGACATTGTTAGAAGGCTTTTCTAATCCGTGTCCATCCGTTGAAGGTGTAATTTGACCAGAGCCAAAGGATCTTCCTTTCGACGAAAAATTGTCGAACACGGGACTACGTAGCATGCCCACGAACTCAAACTTGCGGCGAGTGCAGTGTGCCTCTTTTGATGATTCCTGAAGAGTATTCAGACATACTAGTTTGGCTTTTCAGTGTGCATGATACGGGTTCGTTTTTTTGCCGCCGGAGTTCTCCTTTTACCATAGCGTGATCCGCTTGTTCAAATGCTCATAGACACGCTACCACGTCATTTAATCCATTGATTTTATAGATCAGCCTTAATAAAACATAGCGCGCAAATCCTCAACATCATGCATGTGCTAAAACAAGACCCACCGTTGCCAGGCAACATTATAAACAACATCCATCCCAAACTTTCACCGCCGGCGGCTGAGTTGTCAGGCGAAGTCAAGAATCTATCACGGAGGCAGTCCTCGAAAAGAGCCAAAAGTGGAGGCCAACAAGATTTGAAACTCTCATACTTTAGAATCACAGCCAGCACCAACTCAGAGAATCATCACAAACACCAGCCTTGACCGTTTGTTCTCCAAATCCTCCAGTTTCTTGCGCACACAGTACACTGCATTTCGTGATCACGAACTCGACATCGAGCAACTGATAGTGAAGTGTGAGGGATCGTGTGCGCAAGAAATTGGAAAATTTGGAGAACAATTTATCCGTCAAGGTCAGTGTTGGCGATGATTCTAGAGTTGGTGTTGGTTGTGATTCCAAAGTTTTGAGGGACGGCAAGATTGACGGTTTTCAAAAGCTTCAAACCTTATTAATTGATTGGTTAATTTCATACATACATACACACACATTGTCCTAGGAAGGCTTGGTTAAGGATTTATCGATCTAATCTCAAACTTCGCTCATCTATTGACTACGTCTGTAGTAACTAGACATTGTGTCAATATCATGAGCAAATTTTTCCATGTTAGCAACGTCATGATCGCATTTTGATCACAGGATCGATAAATGTCACACATCTAATAAGTTAGAGAGTTTAATAACGAAAAAAACTAGAGGAGGAATTAAGAAAGGGTAAGTCGTAAGAGCTGAAATCGGACTATATTTTTCTATATAAATCAATTCCAACGTTTTTCTTGTATTTAGGTATTCTTTTTAAAACCTAGTTTACATCATATACATACAAGTATCCATACCTTTTGTTTGTGCCACCAAAATCATAAACTTGTATGGAGCGACAATAATTTCCTCTATCTATAAGAAAATTTTCCCAGACTTTGCCCACGTGACACCAATACCCAATTGTTTTTTTTTTTTTCGTGGGCATGGTTCAGAGTTTTCGGGCCTATTGGTGTCAAGGGAGGCTTGAACCTACGAAACGATTCCCCAGGATAAAGTATGTGCCGCCTGCACGAGATGATGCCATTGGCAAGGGATCACATCCCGTGTCCAGCAGCCGATCGCCGGCCATTATGGGTGCAAACAGCACCAGTGACTACTGCCTTCTACGATCAAGAGCAATGGAATAATTCTATTTTCTGAATCATAAAATCCAAAGACCAAATCTAGAGTCTGTTCTTTAATGAGTGCTGGAAGTTCATTGACAAGAAAAGGCATCAGTAGTTTATACAGAGAGCATATTTCTTAGTTGCCTATTCCCGGTAGAGCATCACATTTCGACGCTGAAGTACGCGCACAGAGAAGCAATTGGTTACATACTCTAGAGTGAGAAAGAACTTGATTGATTGGACCCGCGTAAATATCGAACGTATGTCCTCTTCAGTAGTGACCAGATTGTATCCATGTTGGCCAGTCACAGATGAATTAAGAGAGAGAAGAATTTAAACTCCTGTATGTAAAATAAAGAATGACCGAGTGACGGGAACTTATGATTATGAGTGGACATGATCGTCGCTCGATTGCTTGGAATGAATCGAATTGACATCATCTAGGGATCCCTCACTGCTGTCTCGTTTTGATGAAAGGGTGTTGCCTCTTGATAGAGTGTGGCTCTCGTCCTCAATATAAGCAGCATGATCCAGTGACCCTGTTTTGCTGTATCTGCTGCTTCCTTTTGGACTCGAATGATTGATTCTGTAGCTCCCATCATGTGAACCGCTCTTGTCATCGTCCCCCAAAGAGGCAGCATGATCTAATGACCCTGTTTTGCTGTATCTGCCGCTTCCTGTTGGACTCGAAAGATCAACTCCGTCGAACGATCTCTCGCTGCTCTTATGGCTCAAGGAATATTTTCCGCTGTCTTTGTTCATCTCGGGGACTGAAGACACGCTCCCATTGGACAAACTTACGCTCAATTTGTGTGAATAATAAATGCTTCCCTCATGCAAGAACCAACTGCTTCTGTCCATGAACGCACCACTTTCATTCCTCGACATGCTACTCTTGCTGCTCGAATCCGAATCAGATCCCTTATCGTTGCTTTTAATATCCTCATCATTCCCTCCTGTGTCCTGGTCATGTTTGTGACCTTCATCAACCTTTGTGTCCTGCTTATTTGTGCTGTCTTCATCACCGTGATTCTGATGCTCCCTAGAAGTATTCTCCGTGTCGCCTTTCTCTTCATCACTTTCGCTGTCGCTTTCGCTACTATTTGCTTCCTGGGAACGTTTGTGGGGCTCTGGAGGAGGAGCAGCCACGGTGTCAGGTGGAGCCACTAACAGGAAGCTTAGAGTAGTAACAACGTCGCTCATTAGTGGGCGGACCGAGGATTCTTCTTGCAGACACATGGCTACAATGGCAACAGCTTGATTTAATGCTTTTTCAGGAAATCTACGTTCGAGTAAAGGATCAGCCATATCCGGAAATGATCTCGGGTCCCTGAATTTAGGCTGGGCCTGTAGGCAAGTGCGATCCCTGTACAAGTTAGAGAGGAGGATGACTAGAACATAGATTACATTGACTATCATAGGATTGTAAAATTACCCAGGCAACTAGATTTTGCTCATCAGTAGGTTTCGTTGTGTCAATTGCTCTCCGTCCGGTGATGAGTTCTAGTAGCACAACTCCGAAACTAAACACGTCGGACTTCAGTGTAAGTTCGCCCGTTCTTGCATATTCCGGAGCACAATAGCCATAAGTACCCATAACCCTGGATGAGACGTGCATCTTGTCTCCAGCAGGCCCGAGCTTGGCCAGCCCAAAGTCGGATAATTTCGGGTTGAAAGCCTCGTCCAACAAGATGTTCGAGGACTTCAAGTCGCGGTATATAACAGGTGGATTGGCTTTATCGTGCAGATACTCAAGACCCTGTGCAGCACCAAATGCAATTTTCATTCTGGCGAGCCAATCCAGAGGTTTCTGCTGCGGTCCAATGTCTGTGGTACAAACTATGACGCAAGTTAGTAATGATTTGTAGCATAGAAGCTAGATGAGATGTCTTCTCATCTACGTTATCAGCACACTGATTCAGCAAAAATATATTCCAAATCAAATTTAGACTGTTGAAGGTACCGAACAGGTGATCTTCTAGAGAACCTCCAGGCATGAACTCATACACAAGAAGTCTTTGATCTCCATCAGCACAATACCCCATGAGATTGACAAGATTTTCGTGGTGCAAGAGACTCAACATGAGGACTTCAACGAGGAACTCCTTGTTTCCTTGTAGTCCATGCCTGTCGAGTTGCTTGACAGCAACCACCTGACGAACAAGGAAAGCGTGGTTTCATAAGGCCTACATTTTTCCAAGATGAAGAACAGGGAGAGCGAGTGGAAGCCTCTCTGTCACCTGCCCGGTCCCCTGGAGGGTTCCTTTGTATACTCGACCAAATCCTCCTTCACCCAACAAGCACTCTTGTCGGAAATTCTTTGTGGCCGAGGCTAACTCGCGGAAAGTGAAATTCTGGGCCGTAATATTTCCATGCTCGACTTCCTCCTTGTTTTTGGATTCGCCTCCGGGCTTAGGCTTCTTGATTCCAGCAACTAATACGAGAAGTAAAAGGCGGAAAGTTTAATTTTCAAACAGTACCTTGAAGACATAACAAATGACCAACTACTAATATCAGGTGCTACATATCTTAATCACGAATGTACCGGTACTAATAAGTGCATTAAATAGATCTTCGGCACTGCAGACTTAGAAGCTATAAAGCTCATGCTCGCGCCGTGCAGTATCTCCTAGCGGAGTGATTTCCAAAAGACTGGTATTTGAGTAACAATTGCGCGAATCACGTTTGGAGATACAAAAGGGATCTTTCAGAATCTTTAAGTGAATGCTCTGCCTCTCATCATGCATTTAAGAGTTATTAAAATCTGTTTTTGAGACCAAACCTGATGAATTTTATCATTACTATTCAATATCAGCAAACCTCATAACCTTCTTTTCACCCTTTCACAGCACCACTAGAATTCTATGTTCCCAAATCATGTCTTTAGCCAGATATTAGTACTTTATAAGAGATCCAGAGGTAACTGCAAATGGGTATCATTAGCACCACTACTCTCTCAGCCCGAGAGAAACGAAAACAAAATAGAGAGACAGAGAGAAGATAAATAGGAAACTCGAATTTCGGGGCATCCATGGATTCATCTGAACTTCTCAATGAAGATACAGGGAAAGAAGCAAGGCATCAAAACACTTCGCAAATACATGCGCCTCGAAATGATCCCGTTGTACACATACTCGTGCAATTGAAATCGAGAACTTACCATCAGCTGCGTCGTCATCATGCTCGCCTTTGCACTTCTGTATTGCGAAACAGGGGCAGCAATTCATGCCTGGATCCGGCTAAAATCCCTCGCGCAGACCTGCCGGGTTTCGGAGATAAGCCGATCTGGATCGCGAACACGTTGGTCAAGAATCCATAAAAGTGACACAGCAATGAAAAGATTTCAGCAACAAACATAAGATGAAGATGAAGCAGAAGAAGAAGAAGAAGAAGAAGAAGGAAACAAACGGAGGGTCCTTCAAATTTGGTTGTGGGGGAAAATTTGACACAAAAGAGAGAAAGAAAGACAAAAATTTGAAGGACCCTGAACGTGGGTCGGGCAGTTAATGGGATATAACCATGAGGACAGAGGAGGATTAACCACAGACAAGAACAGTTTTTAAGGTTTTTCTCTTAATTTCTTCGGTGGAAATTGCTGCGGAGAAAAAGGTGGAGTATCGAGTGGACGTTTTGTTGCAGAGGAGAGGAAAATGTGGGTGGGATTTTCCTTTTTTTTTATTGGCAATTTCAAAATACAGTTAGGAGGTGGAGGCAACAGTCCAATGTTTCCAGGCTTTAAGGAGGCTGTCCAACCGTTAATAAGCTGAAAACATGGGCAAAATCCGTTACGAATAGCACTGTCAGCTTAAGTCCCATGCATTTCGGATTTGAGAGGATGTTCTGATGGAGATTTGTTTAGTCTATAATGTAACACCTTTGAAGACCGGTATCTCATGACACATCTACCTAGAAGCTAATTTTCGTCTCACAAAAAAATTTCGAACAAGTAATCCCATAATACATTTACCTCCAAACTAATTATTGCTTCATAAAAAATCCCAAACGGATGCCACATGATACATTTACCCCATACTAGTTTTCATCTCACAAGATGCCCTAGATTCAAATCTAACTTCCATTAGCATTCCTTTCAATACCCTGCTGACCGTGTGACATCTCCGATGTGGAGAATGACTTCTCCGACATGGAAAATTCACGTATGCTGACACGTATGGATTTCACCAGAGAGTAGATTTGGGTGAGGAAAATCAGTTTTGATTTTTTGTGAGACAAAAGTTAGTTTACGGTAAATGTGTTAAGAAGGTATCGGTTTGGGATTTTTCGTGAGACGAAAATTAACTTGGGGCAAATGTATGACGAGGGTACTAATTTGAAATCTTTTGTGAGACGAAAGTTAGGTATGACAAATGTGTCCTAAGGGTACCATTTTGTAATTTTTCTGTTGTATTAACGCTATAAATAAATATAATGAATTCAATGAATAGGATATCTCATCATTAAAATTGAAGAAGAAAAGTGAGAATTGGCTTGTGATTCTTAAAGGGCGTGTGATCCGACCCAAAAACTTAATCTATTAGACAATAGTCTTGTGATGTATTATGTGTGTTAAAACTCCTTCAGGTGAAAATTCATAGGTTGATATATGGAAGTTAATGAAATGCAAAAGAGACTATGCATACGTGTAAAGAATTGGTTTATAAATCACAATGTAACAAATAAGGTAATGAGTGATGGTGGTTGAATCGACCTTTGATCCCCTAACTTGTACCTATGGCGAAATTATGATTTTCTGACTTATTTTATGTTGTCGAACCTCTTAATCTGTAAGGAATGTTTAGTTATGTCATTCCGTCAAATAATATACGAGGTGACATGTTGATGGGATATTTTTATTGTTCGAATATAAAAGCTCTGAAAATTCGTAATTTCAAATTAAGAGTCAATTGGTTGTTAGTGTAGACGAAAAGGCAAGAAAAAAAAAAGGAATAAATACTATCCAATTTTGTCTTTGAAAGTCTTTGAGTTTAAGATATCTTCGAAGATATTCTTAACCTATATAATCTAAACGTACTCTCTGAAATATTCACAACTGTTATAATCGCTTTTTATTAAAATAGCATAGTTTCTTAAATATATTTTAGAACAAATATTAGATATTCGACATGTATACCAATCCCAATTGGACCGGAGAGAAAGTGCATTCTTGGCTTATTTAGGTTTCACTACTTTTGTCTGATATTTAAATTTTTTAATTTATTATGCCCTAAGTTTTCTTGAAAGTTGTTAATATATCCTATGCCAAAAAAGATTAAGTAATTTATTTTTGCTATTTAGGTATTGAAAAATGCAATAAAAAACATGTACGTGCAAAAGCGCTGAGTTAAGTACGAAGATAAAGTGACCGAAAATGACACAAAATCTTGCACAATTGCTTCCTTTTTCGCTTTACCAAGAGTTTTAATTCTATCTTGGAGCATCCTCCTTAGTACTCCTTTGCTTTACTCACTTTTGCTAAGGCTTTACTCAGCTATGATTATCTTGACTTTGGTTCTTTGACACTAGCAGAAAATGGAGAACAAGCAACAGCCTTTTAGGGACAGTGTGGAGACACTTTTGTTAAACTTGAAATATGCTTATGACGAATGCCAAGGGAGAAAACTTGATATTAATTTACTACCTAGTTTCATATAATCTCATTCGCATAAGCATACACTGTCTCGAAAGGTTATCGGGAGACAGAGCAGTCCCCAGTCTAGGAATGGCTATTTTAACCACCCCATCGGATGCCCGATCTACCGTATCTCGAAAGAGGCGGGTAAAACCTGCGGCCAGTGGGTTTTGAAATGGGTGTGGTGCAAATTTTCCCGTTTTGCAAGCCAAGTGGGCTGGGCTGCGGATGGATATGGTCAGCCCCGCCCTAAGAACCCACCCCGCCCCAATCCCCAATCCCCAATCATATGTTTAAAATTTAGAGATTTCTAGTATTAATTTTAGTTCCTTTTGTAAAAGATGCATTACTTTGGTAATGTATGATTTCTTAATTTTTGTATAGATTCCAATATTAATATAAAGTGTTAATACCACAAAAAGCCCCAAATTAATACACTTGTGACAAATTTACCCCAAACTAATTTTGTGATCATGAAAAATCCAAACCGATACACATGTTACAAGTTTTACAAAAACTAATGTTTTTGTCACTAAAAACCCCAAACTGGTATATTAATGACAAATTTACCCTTTGTTAAATTGAATTAATATCACAAAAAGTCACAAATTGGTACGCATGTGATAAACAGAGGGTAAAACCTCCAAATTAGTACACTCGTTAATTACCACGTGTCATCCAATTCGGAAATTTGACAGTAAAATTTAACGAAAATTAATAGAGGGTAAAATTATCACGGGTGTGCTAGTTTAGAGTTTTTTTTGGTCAAAAAGTTAGTGTTGGGTACATTTGTCACAAATGTACCAATTTGAAATTTTCCATGGTATTAGCTCTAATATAAATACTTTCAATGATATATTCCCTTTTCTCATCATTTTTTCACGACAAATTTCCAAACCGACATATATAAGAATGCCAAATTCATATCTTTTTTAGCCATAAATGATTCATTCAACTTGCAAATTTTTCCAAAGATCATTACATAAATTAAGGGCGGCGCTATTTCCACTCCCTATATGACTAAATCCACCCCATTTACACTAAAAAGACAAAAATAGCCATTAATCACTCAATTGCAAAATGATAACCCCATTCCTTCTTCTTTTTCTCTATTTTTCTATTTCTATTTAGGATCTAGTTGCCATAATTAATCATTTTACATGTTTTGTCTTTTAATATAATTTTTTTAATGTATTCCTAGATATTCCTATAACATTTTACATCTTTGCGTAAAACTATCTCACTATTAGTAAAGAAACAAGACAAATTCTTTGATACAGTACGAAAACTCAAATGTCTCTTTTCATCATTTCTCGTATGATAATTTACATATTCTTTGTTTCTTTTATCTCGAAAGCTCACTTTCTTGGTGATTTTTTAATTTTTAATTTCATTAGTCTAAAATTTATATCAAGTCTCTTTATTAATTAAAGAATTTATTTTTTTCCTTACTATTGGCAAGATATTATTACACAAAGCATGTAAGACGTTACGGATATATCTTGGTATACACAAAAAAATATTATTCATGATAAGACATCAAGATACCTTTTCATAAACACTTTGCAAATGATATTAATTTTTGTTAATCCAAAATAATGAGATGTCACTGGTATTTAAAAAAAATCTAATTTTCATGCAATGTTTTGATTTAATTTAATTTCATATTTAAGGTTTTACATTGGAGAATTTAATTGTAATTTTATTTTGGAAAATCTTTTAAAAAAATTTGCTTCATCTGATCATCCCTTATATATATAGAGAGAGAGACCGTTAAGATGGGATTTGATGGGGATATACACAATAAAAAAAGTGAAACTTTATAAACAATTGATTGTGCTAAAAAATTGTTTTGTCAAACAATTTCTAGATTCTACTAGACAATTTATCCATAAATTTGATTGACAACGTAGAAAAGAACTAAGTTGGAAATTCCTCTTTTCGACGAAACTAATTTTTGCGGAAGTAAAATCTAACAATTAAACAAATATAGTGCCTTTTAATATGCACGGAAACTTTTGTCTTTTGGGTAACTAAATCCTACATAGAAAGAGAAAAACTAACAAAAAATGCTTTTTGGTAAGTAAATGCTACATAGCAACAGAAAAAATTGCAATTAATTGATTGAGGGCAATTTTGACTTTTCGGCGAAAATCGGGTGGCTTTAGTCATATAAGTAGTGAAAATAGCCCCGCCCATTAATTATGTTCATTGAAGAATCCATCTTAAAATTTTCAAGTTCGAAATTTTTGTGGAGAGGAGCAAGTGGGGCGGGGAAATCTGCATACTCGTAGAGTTAGGAATTGGTAATGTAGAAATACCTTGCTTGGGGTATTGGGCAAGGACGGGACATCTCTAACAATAGTGCGGTGAGGATAAGGGGATGCGATCCCCCCGCACCCACTCTCCCTCATTGCCATCCCTATCTCGACCCTCGAAACTATGCATTGAATCGGCATTAATGAGCCCCATAACTTTATCTCATGCTAAAAAACAGCCCAAAATTGCCGACATTGTATCGTACAAAAGTTCCTTTGGAGACATTTTATGATCTGGGGGAGCAAAACAAATATGGACCGATCAAGAAGCAGATCCAATCAAACTCGCTTGACAACACGAAAGTTCAGTTCGAGATTTTCGTGTTTAGGTTCTCAGAGAATAAGATGATGCTTTCCAACGGCTCCGGTGTCGGGGGAGATAACCCGAGCCTAACTGTCATCTCAGGTTGGGTTTGGGTCGGGTGGTATTTCGGCTCGGGTTCAGGAATGCTGTCGGGTTTGGGCGGAAGATCCGGCCCGACCCGGCCCATTGGCATCCCTGCCATGGTCTCAGGACCATCCTCAAGCTCGCGAGCCCTGAAAAGACCGATTTGCCCCGTACGGAACCCCTAATTTAAGAATCCGCACCCCATCCTCGTCCAGTTCCTATCGCGAGCTCTGATACCGCCGCAGCCCGTCGCCGCCGCCGCTGCCGTCCTCCTCCTCCGGCGATCCTCCGAGCCCTGTGTCCTCGCCCTCGATTCGCCGGGTCCGCAATTCAGGTTTGAGTCCTCGTCGGGTCTCTCCTTCCCTTCGCTTCGCTTCGCGGGTTCGGATTTTTCCGTCTCGTTTGATGGTGCGACGATGTCGAAGCTTCGCCGGAATATGGTTTCTGTCCTTTGTTCGAGCTGTTTGAACGATATCGGATGAATCTTTGCTTCGTTTCGGATCGCCCCATCGAGCTGGAGCCACCCTTCGTTGCTCTCGAGTAGTCAGTCACTCTCGTCAAAAATTTCAGCTTTAGTTGCTGGTGGATGATGTTCGGTCGATTGGATGTTATTTCGATCTTCGTGACGCGCGGGCTGCGGTGACTCTTCTTAGAGATCTAATGGCTTTTCGATGCGTCAAATTTTTTGGGGGACTTGGGTAGTGGCGTATGTATATCGAATTCGTGGAAATGACGGGTTTAGCTTGTGAATGAATGAGTAAATTCTCTTGGATTTAATGCCATTTGGATAAATTGAGCAGTAATTGATGTGTTTCTACTGTTGGCCAATACGACTTTGCCGTGACCGATGGGGAAAGATATATGATCTGCTTTCGAATTAGGAATGGGAGTTAGAGCGTCTGTTGCCGTTCGATTTTTCTGTATCCTTGCACATTTTATGTAGTTGCCTACAATTCGTGAAGTGAAGATTGAGACGAAATGTCTCACTTCTAGAGGATTGAGGACCAGGAAGTAACCTGCTTGGCTCCTGATGTTACATGTTGGGTTCCGGTGAATCGTTTATTTTCTTCTGCTTGATAAAATTTTTTGAAGTACGGTTATATCCTGCTACTGACATCGTTCTAGTCATCGTATGACACAGAATGCACTTAGTGTGGAGTTACTGGGATAGGACTGCTGGTCCTCTTGCAAGCGAGGCCTTTCTACTTATGTGTGTTTAAATAGGGTCTCTTGCTCAGTTTTAGGTTTGTACCATAAAGATATATCTCATCTGGAGATACACAAAAGCACGGGAGGAAATCTGCACTGTTGAGTGATCCAATGAAGAGCAATGACAACTTAATAGACTAAGCATTAAATAGTTGAATTTTGAGATCACCAGCTATTTACGTGCAGGACTTATTATTAAGTTCAATGTCCCATAAACGGACTGGACAAGTCATTGGTGTACTATAAAATGATTAGAAATTCATAGTTTAGGGATGCAAGGAAGGACATGTTGGAGAAATGTCAGGTCACCAGAGAAATTGGATGAAACATATCTGAATAGCAGAAATACGATCGCGACGGAGCAAAACTTTGTCCAAAGCTGTTGAATCTCAAGTTAGTGAGGCCTCCCAACTGATGGGGAGTTTGGGTGGAGATGGTTGTGTTAAAGGAGCTTCCCCCTTTTTGTAGGCCGTTTGGTCAAGAAGGAGCATATTCTTTCATAGAATTAGAGACGTAAAGCTAAGAGTACGAAATAAGGCTTTTTTCCCTGGTTTCATTATTTGAAGTGGGGCCTCAATCTTGCATACCTTAAGTTTTTTGCATGGTTGTTGAGCTCATTTGCATCCTATTCTTATGGTACGTGATCAATTAGAAGTTGATCATGCCAGTTGAGTTGCTTGCCATTGGCATATTATCTTCTAATCACATTGTGTCATGGAAGGCAAAACTTTTTGATCTGTGTGCTTTGGCTGCTTTAACTAGATATTCATCAGGGTGTCTTTATGCACTAAATGTCAATTTTATATTTCTTGTTTTCCTGCGAGTAAAAGATTTCAGTGCATCTTACTGAATTGACTATCGACAAATTCTGTCATTTGGATGTTAGTGCATTTGTATTCTTTTGATTTGCATTCAAATCCGAGCAAAACATAGCACCTCTCCTATAAGTTTGAACTCCATTTTGTTTGTTAAAAGCCTCTAGGCTCTCTGTGTGAGTAACCTAAACGCATACTTTTGGCTATTCCTCTTTGGCATCATCTAATGCTATTACTCCTTACACTCAATATGACGGTTTCTTATCTCTATGCTCTCTCATTTCTATTCTGCCGTGCAGGAAGAGTTCTGGACTTGCTCTGCTGCTGAAATATTTCATGCAATTCCTAAATTCCCTTCAAATGAATTCGCTGATTACCACAGGAGAAATTTAAAAGCAACTTGGTCTCACAAGGCTAACTGGTATTTTGTCTACTTTTTGTATTTCTTTCTATGGATGAGCTTTCTTCCTCATTTTTTGATAGTCCATTGCAGATTCTACTTTCCTTTGGAGGTTTGTGTAGTGTGCATTCTTACTGCACACGTCTGGATACATCCATTTAAGAGAGGATGGAAAAATTCTCTTAAATTGACTGGAAATAGACCTTCTCACTGATTTATGGCCGATCAATCTTCAAGCATCGTCAATGCTGATCATCCTCTAGCTGTAGGACTTGCTGATCATGAACATGCTGATCAATCAATTGCTGTAGCCGATGCTTCCCTGGCCAATTATCCTTTAGCTATTGGTCAAGAATTTTCCGATGTTGAAACTTGCAGGAGGACTCTGAAAGATACTGCCATTGCACTGCATTTTGATCTTCGAATAGTTAAATCAGATCGCAGCCGATTTATAGCCAAGTGCTCTAAAGAAGGTTGCCCATGGCGTATCCATGTAGCCAAGTGCCCCGGAGTCCCAACTTTTTCTATAAGAACCCTGCATGAAGAGCACACATGTGAAGGAGTTCACAACCTCCATCACCAGCAAGCATCAGTGGGTTGGGTGGCAAGATCTGTTGAAGCACGCATACGCGACAATCCACAGTACAAGCCGAAGGAAATTCTGCAAGATATCCGTGATCAACATGGAGTTGCTGTCTCCTACATGCAAGCCTGGCGGGGAAAGGAGCGTGGCATGGCTGCACTTCATGGTACTTTTGAAGAAGGGTATCGCCTTCTTCCTGCCTACTGCGAACAAATAAGGAAAACAAACCCAGGAAGCATAGCATCCGTTTTTGCCACTGGACAAGAAAACTGCTTTCACCGCCTCTTCATTTCCTATCGCGCATCAATATACGGATTCATAAATGCTTGTAGGCCATTGTTGGAGATTGACAGAGCACATCTGAAAGGAAAATACCTGGGGACATTACTCTGTGCCTCGGCTGTCGATGCTGATGACTCATTGTTTCCATTGGCTATTGCTGTTGTCGACACAGAAACTGAGGAGAACTGGATGTGGTTCATGTCGGAGTTGCGGAAGCTTTTGGGTGTGAATACTGACAACATGCCTAGGCTTACAATTTTGTCTGAAAGGCAAAGGGGCATTGTTGAAGCTGTAGAAACGCATTTTCCAAGCGCATTCCACGGTTTCTGCTTGAGATATGTCAGCGAAAACTTCCGTGACACTTTCAAGAACTCAAAGTTGGTTAATATATTCTGGAATGCGGTGTATGCCCTCACGGCAGTCGAGTTCGAAAGTAAGATCACAGAGATGATAGAGATTTCACAGGATGTCATACCCTGGTTTCAACACTTCCCTCCTCAATTATGGGCTGTGGCTTACTTTGAGGGTGTCCGATATGGGCATTTCACCCTGGGGATCACTGAGTTATTATACAACTGGGCCCTTGAATGTCATGAGCTGCCTATTGTGCAGATGATGGAACAAATACGTCATCAATTTACATTATGGTTTGACCAACGCCGGGAGGTGGGCATGAGATGGACATCAATTCTTGTTCCATCTGCAGAGAAGCGCATTCTGGAGGCAATCGCAGATGCTCACTGCTATCAGGTACTTCGTGCTAATGAAGTTGAGTTTGAGATCGTCTCGACTGAACGTACAAACATTGTGGACATAAGAACTCGTGTTTGTTCATGTCGACGTTGGCAACACTATGGGCTGCCTTGTGCTCATGCTGCTGCTGCCCTCATCTCCTGTGGTCAGAACGTCCATTTATTTGCCGAGCCATGCTTCACTGTGGCTAGTTACCGAGAAGCATACTCGCAGGTGATAAATCCCATTCCCGATAGGAGCTTGTGGAAGGAACCTGGTGAGGGAACTGATGGTGGAGGCGCCAAGGCCGACATCACTATACGCCCACCCAAGACGCGCCGGCCCCCTGGCAGGCCTAAAAAGAAGGTTCTGAGAGTGGAGAACTTGAAGCGCCCTAAGAGGGTCGTTCAGTGTGGCCGCTGCCATTTGTTAGGACATTCACAGAAGAAATGCACGATGCCTCTATAACCCCCCTTAAGTTAGATTTTTTTTATCACCCTTCTTTTTCCTCCTTAAATCATGTTGATCCGCCGTAAGTGATTTCTTTTCTCATCTTTTTCCTCCTGGAATTTGCTACAGAGTTCTTGTGTAATTTGTAAGCATGGAATGGCTGTACGTTAGCTATTTAGTTTCAGAATGGAAAACCATTGGGAGGCTAGGTTAGCTTGTCAATCTCATGAATGAGCATAAGTACGCATGATCGACTAATTCGTGTATTTTCTTAGATCGGGAGAGTTTTGCCGATGCGCACTTTCTATCACCTCGTCGCAGTCTTGCTTTTGTTGCTGCCCACAAACATTAGCGATTGCGTCACCCGGGCACTTGTCAAGTACTCTCTCGTACCATACGAACAAAACCACTTCCATGTTACACTCTTGCGCACAGCTTTATACGATTAAGTACAAAGACAGACATTTCACGACGTACAATTCAGGGTTCTGATGAATTTGGAATGGTGAAGTGGATCTTTATAATTGCAGTTTGCTTCCGCTGCAATGACCAAAGAAGGATAGAATTGCAATACGTAGGATGTATCTGATGCGTGAATTAGATCCAATAAGACGAATAAATTCGAGTTTCACAGATTCAATTGCACGTCGCGTGAAATTGAGTACGTTAAGTTAGTGAACGATTGTTACTTGGTTACTTAAAAGCTATATTTAACATAATCTTTACAATGATGCGCCAGATAATAACCTATTAATGCGAGTGAGAATTTCTCCAGATCTTACGGCTGACTGTCGAAGAAGGCTCAAACAGTGAGTGTTCTCAGTACAGCACTAGTTTTCCAGAATGAATTCCATACTGATCCCGGAATTTTCAAGATGTAGCCCTTGATTTGGCTTTTGATCGACGACTAAAATTGGAAAAAAAGGGCAGGAAAAATGAAAAAAAAAAACAAACTTTATCGTGCACAACTCACTGCCAAGAAATTTACACTAGCTGAGAATCAAGCTTCAACCAAACATACTGGGAAGAGGCCTCACAGCCATAAAAGCATCCACCATCTGCCGTCAGAACAGAAAGAAAGGAAATATTATCAAGTTATCATGAATGCCTCCCTGCAGTAAAAAATGTCAAAAAAGGAAAAAACAATCGAATCACCAACTCCTGTTGATGAATTTACTTTAGGATTTTGTTCACGAAGCAACCGGTTAATGAAATTTCACACTTTCCAATGTACTGACTGTCCTCGTGTTGCGCACGATAGGTGTTTGGAAAGTTTCGGAGGGTGCATTGAAAATTGCATCATACGCTGAAAAAATTGTGACTCTTACTCAGGATCTGAGGACGAGACTTCAGCGAACTGCATTTGTGGGATTTCAAACTTCTAAATAGGAGAAGACTTATTTTCAGCCCAAATAATTTTCTCTCAATTTTTTTTGTTAATCTAAGTCATACTGATTAGCTTAGGAATATAATATTCTTGCTGCCGTGTCTGTGTAGTTGGAGAACAAAGATCATGTATACCATATACAAGGTGTTGCAGAAAATGTCCAATTTATCATGATCATATGGAAATACATTCAAAAGCGCATTCATGTTTTAGATTTTCATGTTCATTCACAAGGACTATAACCTACACTGCAATTATTCTCACCACATGATAAGACAACCTAAGAACCTTCCAGGTTTAATCATATATGATCAAGAAATCATGCTTACGCATTCCAAAAGGTTACCTCATCTGTCACAGCAGCCCGAGCCTGTCGATGTCTCTCTACTATCTCAACCAGGATTTCAATAAGACGCTTCTTCACATCAAAAGTTAGCATGCGTCCCGATCCATACTCCTACAACAAGAAGATCTGGTAATCTCAAGAACAAAACTCAAATAACCCATTCATCAAATTTCCACAAGGAATGTAATCTCACCGTCCTTATATGTTCAAGCTCATCATCATCCTCAAGGAAAAAACTTAAGTATTTCACTGGTATATCGACCTACAATGTCAACAAGAACCAATTATGTAAGTAACATCCTCTATAATTTTTCATGTTAAAAGACGTGAAAAGAGATGACAATGAAGTTGAGAAACAAACACTACTACTACACCATTAAGTTTCACACCAAAGGACAACTGACCATTTTCAGCTACTACTAGCTAAGAACAATACACCGACTAGCGAGCAAAATTTATCAAGTCAATCATTTCATTTATCTTCAAATCTAGAAATTCGATGCGGAGATTCAGGAATCCAATGCTGGACTAGAAAAATTCCGGGAAAAAAGTACCTCCAGGTTTGCACCATACAGTCTTTGCTTTTCCTTGGTGTCTTGTCCACCAGTAAATGCATATCTGTTTATCTGCAGACATAAACACCAGCAATTGATGGTTGCCAAAGGAATATTGAAGCTTCTGCCTGATAGATAGGTATGCAATAAGGATATATTTTGCTCCAAATAGAACAATGTATTTACCAAGACCAATAATATAGTCATTATCCTTAAATGGAAATTTTATGATTGCATGAGTGCATCTGCAATCAAATTTCTCATCAGCTATTAAGTTACATAATGTCCTATCTTTTTTCAAACGAATAAAGAAAGGGAATTGACGACATCACAAAGCATGCCCACACTGATAAATGCCATTTGCTCACAAGTCAAAAAATTTGGCAACATCTTTGCTAACATCTCAAACAGAACCACAATTGACAATATCTGAGAAACATGGATAATGCCAAATCCCTTAGTTATTCTGCCAAACACAATTCATCGAAATTCTGTGATGATCATGAAAAAAGAACAGGTGAAAGAATGCCAGCAGCAAACCTTGTCCTTAATGTCCTTTGCAGAATCAGTCACATATATGGCCGAATTTGGGTCACTAGCTGACATCTTCCCAGTATCCCCCTACATGATTTCATTACGCAATGTCAAACTCCACTGAAATGTACATGCCCTTTGTGTTGCAGTAAATAGAAGATGCAATTCTTTACAAGTCATATAAGGAAAACAAATATCCATTTCCTTCACACAGCTAGGAAAGCATGGTCAACTTGACATGGAAGAAGCACTGAATGGACAAGACATGCTTGCTGGTAGTAATGATATCATTTATGACATTGATGAGGACTTCATTCAACATACTAGGTGTTGGATAAGAAAACTTCAAAGTCAAATGCTGGAGCTTCCATGAACCTTAAGTTCTGGATTTGTAACATTTCAAATTATATCATGCAATGCCACATCCATGTAAGATAGCATGTTCATACTCAATTCTTCCCTCAAAGTTTCGGTAAACATGGCGACAATAGAATACTCACACTACCCAAGTAAAGTTCCTTTCTATTGCTTACATTGTAAACAATTCTGTCTCAAACATAGGAAAAGCAAAAAGCAGTGCACCATGGGATTCCTTCCTATTCAGGTTAGAGAGAGAGAGAGAGAGAGAGAGAGAGAGAGAGAGAGAGAGAGAGAGAACACAACCTCGAACAAACTCAAGCAATTACTCTGGCATAAAAATCTTCGTACTTTGCCTAGAGAAAAACAAACCTTTTGTTCTAACCACTAAATGCATAGAATACGTGCAAGAATAAAATAAGACCTGAAGAGCGGGGAAGAATGAGGACTCAATCAGTGCAGGCTTGTGATATCCAATTCTGGGAGCTACATCTCTAGTCATTCTGAAATAAGGATCCTGACCGAAAAAAAAAAAAAGTTAAAATAGTAAGGATGGGATTTCAGGAAGAAGGGAGATATGGAAATTTAACCACAAACACAAGGAGGCACAAAAAGTCCTCTTTATCAGAATAAAGATGCCACTGGAAGAAAGATGATCGTTCGATCAACTGAGTTGATCCATATGAAATTATTCACGAGCTACAAATCAAGTAATACCATAAAATAGCATTCCATAAGATGAAAACTTCCTCTTGAATAGTCATAGGAAAATGTCATAGGACTAACTAAATACAAGGATTTGTTATTACTTTGGCAATTACACAACCAGAAGAACAATAAAGGGAAGTTTTCAGCAGTGAGAGGAACAGCCACCTGATCTATTGCACAAGGGATCAAGCATCGAAGATGATCTTTTCCATTGAATAGATGCGGAAAAGAAGATGGGAAAGAAGGTACAGCCTGCAAGATATAATGAACAGTGAGTTAGCCCAAGCAGAGTCTGTTAGTTCTTACGGCAATTTCACAGTTAGAGAGTACCAGTTTTCACTGGTCATGATACCAGAAGTCTATGTTTGTTAGCACAATCACTCACACCACTAGAAATAACAAGGAAACAGCCAAAAATCAAGCACAAACAATCAACACATAATCAGTAGATAGAGCCTTGGAGGATACCTGCACTGGTGGAAAGCTAATTTTTCCTATATGATCTTCACCGGTGAAACCAAAAATACCCACAGCCTACATACGAACAGTTAAATGACCAAGATTAACAGAAACACTCTGACTTAAACTTAAAGGATGTGCAAGAGGGATGTCACCTCCTTTTAGAAAAAGAAAGCAAATTATAATAACCTTATTATATGTGACACACTTAGCAACCTTCACCATGTTCTTGTAGAAGGCACTGCAGAAACATCAAATAAAATATTTCAGACAAGGAAAATATCATGACCATTGTCTCGAAGTCACAATGATTCTAAGAATTAGGTTCATGGAAACCTTCAAACTAGGACAAATTCGGAACAGTTTACAAGTGAAGATTCACCAAGGAATTTTCGTATAATACCCAAAAGCTTGCGAGATAAGGAATTATAATATATTCCAAACTTAATGCTGCACATTATTCTTACTTACCCACCAACATAATCAAAGTCGGAGAAAATGAAAGTTCTTGTTATGTCGAAACCACAAGCAATAATGTCTTTAGCATTCTCCCTTGCAAGTCTTTGGCTTTCTTCCACAGAAAGGGACTTCCACATGCATTTCTCATCGTCGGTAAGTTGAATTACCAGAGGAACCTTAAAGGCATCTTGCAGATATCTGGAGGCAGTGACACACGCTAAGAATTGCATGTAACCAGATCACAATTTCGGTTATAGGACAACTAACAGAAACTTTCCGGAAGAAATTTCCAGGAATGTAATTATACGACGAAAATTCCCGACTAGAGATTCTTAAATGCTGTGATTACCTGAAAACGCCAACCTATTTAGGTAACGAGCAGAGCAAACTACAGGATCCAATACTTTATAACAATGATTCATTCTAAAATTAGCAAAAGTATATCCAAGATGTTTCAAACGTTGATAGTGAATTTATTACAAGGGATGCCGAAACTAGGATATATGCCGCTCAATCCGTCAATCAATCGTAGAGTTGATGTAAAGTCGGGTTTACAATCACGGTTACAATTACCACAGCCAAGCTCAATTTTGCCGATAAAAGGAACAATTCAACGGTCAAACAACCAATGTATCACAAAACAAACGAAACCGAGGCTCAGCTTCCCCTTGCCACAATCCCCTTTGCTAAAATATTCAGTTTCCCAGTTTTTTAACCCGTTGTCTTATCATTGAACAGCACAAGATGATCCATTGTCGCTACATCACTCTAAACGCAAATGCTGCAATATCGGTATACAGTAAGAGATGAGCGACTGACTTGGTGAACATGAAAGGGACCAGATGGCCCAGATGCAAAGCCTCGGACGACGGCCCCCTGCCGGTGTAGAGGTAAAACTTGTCCCCTCTCTCGTAAGCATCCAGGATCTCGTTGAAGTCCCTGGCCACAACCAAAATCCAAAAACGCGATGAGCCCCAGCGCGGAGCGATCGAAGGAAGAGAGAGAGGGAGAGAGAGAGAGAGAGAGAGAGAGAGAGAGAGAGAGAAGGGAGGAAAAAGGGGGGCCCGGCGAAGGCGAGACGACCTGTGAGCGAAGAAGACGCCGCGGCGGAGGAAGACGTGGGGAGGGCGGGAGGTGAGGCGGTGGACGCGATCGATCAGGGACCGGTCGAGCCTCTGGCACCCGAACTTGTCGATCAGCTTGTCGTAGTCGATCTTCCCCGACACCTCCCACGGGTTCACCTCCGCCTCCGCCTCCGCCTCCGCCGCCGTCGCTCCTCCCTCCTCCTCGCGCTTCTCCATCTGCGCCGTTCCGGTTCGACCAGCCGAGGGTGGGGGGAATGCGGGGAGCCGCGGCGGAGAGAGGCGGTTGTATCAGCGACGGCCGCCGGCGGGGGGATGGGAGAAGGGGAAGGAGGGATTGGCGCCTTAGGGGGGTTTTGTGCTTGAAGGTGACGTTGGGCCGAGGAATCTTATTCGGCCGGGCCTACAGCCCAACGAATTCAATATTCGATGCGTAATGTGATTGTGATTCGACCCGATTTTGTGCTCGTTCTAAATTGGGGAATTGATTCCCCGCTACTAAAGTGATTGGCCGTGAAGGAGTCATCCGTCGTTCACGGATTCACGAGTTCGATGCGCTGTCGCGACTTTCAGACTGTTAGCATCTTGGCTGTGCTTTGATGACGGGCTCATCAGCATCGAACCTTCGGGATTGCGGATGGTGTGGAGTAATTGTAATTCAAACTCAATAACCCATGGCGGACATATCTATATCTGCGTGCAAGAAAATGGGTGGCCTGTTGAAAATTTAAATTAAAGTACAGTAACTTCTCTAGTTATTAAGATTCGTTGTTTTTTTTTTGGTTACCATTGTAGTACTTGAACAAGGACAGCTATGAACATGAGAAATGCTCTCTTTTGGGCCCTAGTGGTCTCTATTAATCTCTCACCTTAGAAAATGAAACCCTAATCTACTTAGTGAAAAGTTTCTTTCATGCAAAACATGACAAAAGGCAGAACGTCCGGTGCTTTGCGAGTTCGGCAATCCTAGAATTTATCAGCCAATGGAATACACTCAGGAAAAATCAAGACTCCTCCACTCCATCCTAAAAGTATACCTCATTCTCATCTCTTCTATCCCAAGCTCACAAAGCTCCTCCAACTCCACTCTCTCTAATCATATTGTTCATATTTCTTTAGCTAGCGACCTTAAAGACATCATGGGTGTGTTCACTTTCGCAAATGACTACACTTTTCCTCAATCCCTCCGGCAAAATTGTTCAAGGCCATGGTAGTGGACTCACATAAAAACTCATGCCTCAAGCTATTAAGAACATTGACATCATCCTAGGCGATGGAGGGGCCGGAACCATCAAGCAAATCAACTTCATTGAAGGTAACCATGCTTTTTTGCTATATAAATGTGCTACTTTTCTAGCTTTAACAAATATTAGGGTGTAGACAAGTATACCATGATACGATCTCCTTCTATTGTATACAGGTGGTCAGCTTAGCAACATGAAGAATCGTGTGGATGAGCTGAACTTAGAGACCTTCACGTACAGGTATACCATGATCGATCTTAAGGAGAAGTTAGAATCTATCGTTTACGAAGTCAAATTCGAACCAACACTAGAAGGCGGGAGTAAGAACAAGATGACGAGCACGTACTACACGAAGGGAGATGTTGAGCTTAAAGAAGAGGACGTTAAGGCAGGCAAACAGCGAGCTTTCGGAATGTACAAGGTTGCCGAAGAATACCTTCTTCAAAACCCCGACGCTTATGCTTGAAACTTCAAATGCTCTCTCGAGTAATTTAAGAAGCCCTGTCAATAAGTTCTCGCGATGTTCTATCTTCTTATGGAAGTACCCGAGTTACTTTACTTCTTCATGGCCGTAAACTTACTTAAATTTGAATGGCAATAAAGATATGCACTTTATAACTTCATTGTGAGCGATTCCTATAATTGCCCTGTGAGAACACAAAGTTTATTCCGTTGAAACAAGTATTAAGGGAAGTGTTGTGATGAAAACTCATTGAACACTTGCATAGATGTTTACTTGTGCATGTCACAAGGCTCTTGAAAAAGCTCAGCATCAAATTTTATGTATTCTTTTATCCTTTACTTTATAAGTAAATAAATTGAAGATGAAAGAGGTTAGAGGTGTAAGTGCGCTTGTTAGCGGAAGCCCACTTGAGGAAATAGGATAGACATTTAAAAATATTCAACATTTCAATTTCTAAAAGGGACAACGTTAGAAATTGCGCAACCAAATTATAAGCCATTCAACTCATCTCATACGTATTCGATGCGGGATTTCGATACACTCCAACCCTTCGAGCACATGTGCACATCTCTCTAAAGAGTTCGTCCTCCGGCAACGGGCCTACAACATAGTTTTGCGGTTCCTAAGGTTGATCTTTTTGAAACAAAGTATGCTAAGCTTTATAAGGTTGGCCCGATCACACCTCTCTCATCTTCACTTTAGTTATCGAAAAAAAATATCCATGAACCATCAGAGTATGCATATCTTTAATAACAGTCCACACGTTTTGATTTTGGCTGATATGTCACTCTAGAAATCAAGGCTTAAGTAATCGGATCTGTTTTAGTGTCAACTTATGAGATATGAGTAAATTAGGACTAAACGAGTATATATAATCACAACTCTACACTTTAAAAAGTTTCATCCATTCCATATTTAGGATGGAAAAATAACTTCCAACGATAATATTAATTGTATTCACATGCAATTGAAAACTTGGATTTACACGTATTTTTTTAAGACGGTATAGGTAAAATTTTGATAAAAATGCAAGTATCTTCTGTCACGATTTGAAACAAAACCAAAATGATTTTGGTTTGGTTCGACTCCAATTAGTAGAAATAGTTTGATTTGGTTTGAGTTTTTATCAAATCATATTTCAACATTTTGACTTGATTTGGCCTTCAAACCACACCTAACTGCAACATCATCACCCTCACTCACAAATCCTCACATGATTGCATGTACAAAATACGTGTTGTGCCTTAGGACCAAACCTCCTCGATAAGCAATCCCGTAATTTATGGTTCTTTTTTCCCCGGACACACGTGACGTTAAACATGTACACAATGGAACAAAATTCATATTGATCGACCCTACGGTGATAAAAAAAAGTTTAATGCTATTTGGAATTAGGGTGACGTATTAAAACCGTATCAATGCCGGAGATATGCGACCAAAACGAACAATTAGATAAGATCACCCAAAATGAAAGTTTACTTCTATGTGCTAACCCACAATCATTAATATTTGTTATAATGCTTAGAAAAAATTATGAAAAGACTTAGCGAAATGAGACAAAAGGAAGAGAGTGAGGGTTAAAAAAATAGAGATAATTGTTCAAAGGTTGAATACCACAGAAATTCCCAAACTGATCCACTTATGATAAATTTACTTCAAATTAAAATCTCAAATTGATACACCTGTAACAAATTTGGCCTCTGTTAGTTTCCGTTAAATTTTATTGTCAAATTGCTGAGTTGAATGACACGTTGCAGTTGATGAGTATACCAATTTAGGGTTTTACCCCTCTATTAGTCACAAATTTACCAGTTTGTAATTTTTCGTTGTATTAATTCAATTTAACGTAAGGTAAATTTATCACAAATGTACCGATTTAAGATTTTTCGGTGCATGAACCCTTGTTCTAATCAATTGTCCGCTCATTTAACAATAGTTGGTACAATAATGCTGCATTTCCTCCTCAGGCTATCAGATGTCCAAAGGGCATATCGCAAAGCAGAAAAAAGAAGCGAGACACTTCAATCATCTCTCTGTTCAACGATGGATGTCACCACTGCATCGGCGGCGAAGCTAGCGTTTCGGCCGTACCTGGGCCGCAAGAATCGCCAGCCCAACCCCATCCTCCTCCGCATGCAGAAGGAGGACCGGAGCATGCCGCTCAAGGCCCTCACGGCCGACCATTGCGTTCGCAGGGGCTTCCCATACGAGGCCGTGCAGTTTAACCACGGCGGCGGACAAGTCCCAAAGGCCAAGTCAGCGGAGGATCTCGGTGAGGACATCATCAACGCCCGGGACGATTATTGTACGAGGGGACCGATCCTTTTTTATCAATTTAGAAGAGGTTGTGCTTTTAAACTCGTCACTTTCATTGTGAGGTACCGCCAATCATTTTGATTGATTTAGGAAGACGCGGTACCCTTTCATGACCACTTCCAATATTTGATGCTATATTTTCTTAATAAGTGTCACAATCCGAGGTTCGTTGAACGATTGAGATCTGTTGCATTTCAATCTAATAGGGAAAAATTATGAGTGCTGAGCGTCTCCCGAAGTATCGATCCAAGAAAAGTCTAGAATTTTCAAAACATCGTGTTTTTTCGTATTATATGTAATTAATGTCCTGCTAATCTAGATATCAAATATGATTACTAAGTGGAACAAGAGCAATTATAAGAACTGGACAACCCGTTTAACAACAGAAACAGAACTTTGACCGTCAAAAGCGATTCTATCATCAAAACCCTTGATTTGATGAGCTTTATATTTAATCTCCATAAAATGGACGGCTACGATTACGCATGATCATTAGATCCGAGTCCATCTAAGCGCTTGTTGTTGTTAAATTAGGATTCGTGTGAATTTTTTTTTGGTGACAATGATTGATGTGATCACACGTGTGTGTATATCCACACGTGCGATTGATTAAGACACTGGCAGCATTTGTTGTTCATCAAACTTTTCCTCGAGTAGAAATTTAACATGGCATCGATAACTGGACTCAATAGATCAATTCCTGTCCCATTCCTGGGTTGGACCGGACCGGCTGTTTTGTTTTTTGTTTTTTTTTTCTAGATGAGACATGAATGAATCGAGTTGCATATGTCAATATTTGCGGAGAAGTAGGAAACAAATGCCGAAGCATATAGTCATTGATTAAATATGTTAAAATGTTCGATATGATCTCTAAATTTGAATTAATAAAAGGACAATATTGAACATTTTTATATAGTTCGGGAACTAAATTGAATATATACCAAAAGTTCATGAACCATACTAAACAAATTAAAAATTTAAGAACCACATTGCATATTGAATCAAAGTTCAGAAATCACATTAAATAAATTAAAAATTCATGAATCACATTAAATGTTGAATCAAAATTTATGAATTATTCGTGTCATTATCCCTTATGTAAAATTATCTAGCGTTAATCCACGGAATGTGCCCAAGTTTATCAGATTTAAGATCTGCTTGGAGTCCACGAGAAGGGAATCAACGCGCCAACCATTACAATAATTCAACCACGATTTCCGCACCTTCAACCACGATTTTCGCCATCCTCTCTAAGATTAGTTTGAAGCCTGATACAAAGTTGTCTAATGAATCACTGCTAGTCCATAATACAAAGTCGGTAGAATGTTAAGTGGAAATGACCTTTAAGAATGGTGACTCACCTTTTAAGTGGGTGAGCTACGGTGAAGCAACCTCCCCGCCAGAGCCAGACGTCGATGAAGATACAGTGAAGCAGAGAATGTTGCACAAGTGAGCGCCCCGCCAGAGCCAGACGTCGACGAAGATACGGTGAAGCGAAGAATGTTGCACTAGCGAGGAGAGCTTTTGACTAACTAAGGTGGGGAAGACACAGTGAAGCAATCGCCCGGCCAGAGCCAGACGTCGATGGAGATACAGTGAAGCGGAGAATGTTGCACAAGCAAGGAGAGGCTTTTGACGAAATAAGGTGGCGAAGTTCTAATGAATCACTGCTACTCCATAATATAAAGACGGGAGTTGCGACTATGAGTAATATTCGCTTATACAGAGCGAATGTTTATAGTAGGCTTAGCGAGGTCGCTTTTGACTAGATAAAGTGGCGAAGTTCTAATGAATCACTATACAAAGTCGGGAGTTGCGACTATGAGTAATATTCACTTATACAGAGCGAATGTTTATAGAAGGCTTAAGAAGAAAGTCCCGTTGGTGAAGCAATCACCTGGCCAGCCAGACGTCGACGAAGATACAATGAACCGAAGAATGTTGCTCAAGCGAGGTCGCTTTTGACTAAACAAGGTGGCGAAGTTGAACAACGGGACTTTCTTCTTGAGCCTTCTATAAACATTCGCTCTGCATAAGCGAATATTACTCATAGTCGCAACTCCCGACTTTGTATAGCGATTCATCAGAACTTCGCCACTTTATCTAGTCAAAAGCGACCTCGCTTGTGCAACATTCTCCGGTTCACTGTATCTTCGTCGACGTCTGGCTGGTCAGGCGATTGCTTCACCAACGGGACTTTCTTCTTAAGCCTACTATAAACATTCGCTCTGTATAAGCGACTATTACTCATAGTCGCAACTCCCATCTTTATATTATGGACTAGCAGTGATTCATTAGAACTTCGCCACCTTATTTCATCAAAAGCCTCTCCTCGCTTGTGCAACATTCTCCGCTTCATTGTATCTCCGTCGACGTCTGGCTCTGGCGGGGCGCTCGCTTGTGCAACATTTTCCGCTTCACTGTATCTTCGTCGACGTCTAGCTTTGGCGGGGAGGTTGCTTCACCGTAGCTCACCCACTTAAAAGGTGAGTCACCATTCTTAAAGGTCATTTCCTCTTAACATTCTACCGACTTTGTATTATGGACTAGCAGTGATTCATTAGACAACTTTGTATCAGGCTTCAAACTAATCTTAGAGAGGATGGTGTTGAAGGTGCGGAAATCGTGGTTGAAGGTGCAATCCCCATGACTACATCTGGGAACATTCTTGGACATGGTAAAATAGACAAGCAAATTGAACATGCTATGTGTATGAGACGATCCGACATATCAACCAAATATATATCTACCAATTATAGGGTTATCAGTTTTGGAATATTTGGAATTTTATCTTTAGAAGTTAGAAAGTTTTCTATTTTATGTATTTCTTTTCTTGCTAGTGAATCTTCTAGAATATACTCTTGGGTATATAAATGCCCAACTAAACGTAATGGAAATATACAACGATTTTTGTCTCAATATGGTATCAAGAGCCATCTAGGGCTAATGTCCCTTTCAATCCTAACTTTCTTCTTCTCCTTTTTTTGGTGGGGGGGGAGGGGGGAGAGGGGTCCATATGGCCCTGGAGAATCCCCCACCACCACCACCATAACTGCCATTACAAACTCATCTTCTACACTTCCTCTGTTCGGATCTGCCCACCACCACCACCATAACTGCCATTACAAACCCATCTTCTACACTTCCTCTGTTCGGATCTGTTCATCACTTTCTTTCTCTACGTCTCACGGCATCCAATTACTTGCTATGGAAAGCAAAGGCTATCCCATTTCTCAAGGAACAAAGCCTCTACAGTCACGTAGATAGAACCAAACCGTGTCTCTCTTATGCTGCCCAAGCAGCTCTTTGGCAATAACATGACGCTTCCATCAGGAATCTTCTAATTGCATCCCTCTCAGAATCAGTCTTACATCTCATTCTTGATAAATCAACTAGTAAAGCCATCTGGGACGCTCTCAATGCCTCTTTTGGCTTAGCCTCCACGACACGTTTGCTCTATCTTCATCTCAGTTCCAACGTTTACAACAGAAATAGGACGAATCATTTGTTGATGTCTTCCAGCGTGCTAAATCCATTACCAATGAGATAGGTGGTGTAGGCAAGCCTCTTGAGCCGAAGGATTTCAATGTCCACTTCTTCGGTGGTCTCCGATTTGATCTCCAAGACATGTTCCTATATTTCTTGGCCGTTCTGAACCAATCTCATTTACGGATCTTCATAGTCTTCTTTTTAGTCACGAGAGTATTAAGGCTTCCCAAAAGTTGCATCCTGGTTTCTCTTTCTATAACCGTGGTTTGTCCAGAGATTATGGGGGTCGCGGTGGTCGCTTTAGCCGTGGTAGTGGTGCCCATGGTGCTCAACAAGGTCAGTTATGGTGTTCTATCTATCAACGTACAAATCACACTACTGTTACATGCTACTATCGCCCTTCAAGTATGCCTTATTACCTGCCCCCTACACATACCCCTTCGTATCCCACACATACCTCTCTATATACTTCATTTTATCGACTCTCTTACTCTTCCAATGCCAACTTGAACCATGCCCTTCCCCCTCTTTTACCTACACCTACCAACACTGTACCTTGATATCCTGACATTGGTGACTCCCATTATGTCATACCTGATATAAAATCCCTCTCTTACTACGAAGCATATAATGGATTGGATCAACTACACGTGGACAATGGTAAGGGTCTCAAAATCACTTATATTGGTACTTCTTCTATTCTCTCCTCTATTTCAAATCTTTTTTTATTTTTAAATAATGTTCTTTATGTCTTTGATATTTCTAAGGATTTACTTTCGGTTAAAAAATTTGCGTTTGACAATAATGTCTTCTTTGAATTCTATCCTACTCACTTTCTTGTTAAGAATCTAGTGACCAAGGCGATTCTTCTTCTGGCCCAAGTAGTGGTGGTTTTTACACCATACCGCAACAACCTTCAATGCCTACTACTAGTATTGCAGGACGGACTTGTATGGATGGCTGGCATCAAGGTCTTGGCCATCCTCATGAGCGTCTCGTACAGTTTATGATCAAAGAGAATAATTTGCTGTGTCAGTCAGCACGGTTGAGTCAGTTATGTACAGCTTGTCGATTGGGCAAGGCTAGTCGTTAGTCCTTAGGATTGGCTCCAACTCATAGTTTATTTCCTTTGGATTTAATTTATAGTAATGTTTGTGGTTCTTCTCATTTTGTGTCAACTGATGGTCATCGCTATTTCATTATTTTTGTTGATGATTGCACTAAATTTATTTGGTTTTATCCTCTTAAAGCAAAGTCAGATGTTTATTCTGTTTTTCGTATGTTCCAAGCTCTTGTTGAACATCAATTTTCACAAAAAATTAAAGCAGTTCAAATAGACTGGGGTGGGGAATTTTGTGCCCTCCCCTCCTTTTTCTCAAAAATTGTTATTGTTCATCGTATCTCCGTTCCTCATACTCATGAACAGCAAGGGGTGGTTAAGCGTCGTCATAGGCATATAGTTGAAACCGGTTTAACATTATTAGCTTGTGGCTCTATCCCTCACCAATACCGGCACTGCGCATTTGAAATGACGGTATACCTCTTTTACTTACACCTACCAACACTATACCTTGGTATCCTAACATTGGTGCTTCCCATCATGTCACACCTGATATTACTACAAAGCATATAATGGATTGGATCAACTACACGTGGACAATGGTAAGGGTCTCAAAATCACTTATATTGGTACTTCTTCTATTCTCTCCTCTATTTCAAATCTTTCTTTACTTTTAAATGATGTTCTTCACGTCCCTGATATTTCTAAGCGTTTACTTTCGGTTCAAAAATTTGCATCTGACAATAATATCTTCTTTGAATTCTGTCCTAACCACTTTCTTGTTAAGGATCTAGTGACCAAGGTGGTTCTTCTTTTCGACCCGAGTAGTGGTGGTCTTTACACCATACCGCAACAACCTTCAATGCCTACTGCCAGTATTGCGGAACGGACTTCTAGGGATGGCTAGCATCAAGGTCTTGGCCATCCCCATGAGTGTCTCTTACGGTTTATGATCAAAGAGAATAATTTGTTGTGTCAGTCAACATGGTTGAGTCAGTTATGTACAGCTTGTCAATTGGGCAAGACTAGTCGTTGGTCCTGAGGATTGGTTCCAACTCGTAGTTTATTTCCATTGAATTTAATTTATAGTAATGTTTGGGGTTCTTCTCATTTTGTTTCAACTGATGGTCATCGCTATTTCGTTTTTTTTGTCGATGATTGCACTAAATTTATTTGGTTTTATCCTCTTAAAGCAAAGTCAGATGTTTATTCTGTTTTTCGTATGTTCCAAGCTCTTGTTGAATGTCAATTTTCACAAAAAATTAAAGCCGTTCAAATAGACTGGGGTGGGGAATTTTGTGCCCTCCCCTCCTTTTTCTCAAAAATTGTTATTGTTCATCGTATCTCCGTTCCTCATACTCATGAACAGCAAGGGGTGGTTAAGCGTCGTCATAGGCATATAGTTGAAACCGGTTTAACATTATTAGCTTGTGGCTCTATCCCTCACCAATACCGGCACTGCGCATTTGAAATGACGGTATACCTCTTTTACTTACACCTACCAACACTATACCTTGGTATCCTAACATTGGTGCTTCCCATCATGTCACACCTGATATTACTACAAAGCATATAATGGATTGGATCAACTACACGTGGACAATGGTAAGGGTCTCAAAATCACTTATATTGGTACTTCTTCTATTCTCTCCTCTATTTCAAATCTTTCTTTACTTTTAAATGATGTTCTTCACGTCCCTGATATTTCTAAGCTTTTACTTTCGGTTCAAAAATTTGCATCTGACAATAATATCTTCTTTGAATTCTGTCCTAACCACTTTCTTGTTAAGGATCTAGTGACCA
The DNA here is from genome assembly GCA_031216235.1 of Syzygium jambos. NCBI lineage: Eukaryota > Viridiplantae > Streptophyta > Magnoliopsida > Myrtales > Myrtaceae > Syzygium > Syzygium jambos. The sequence goes on along the minus strand of CM062221.1, from coordinate 20,844,771 downwards.
AGGTGGTTCTTCTTTTCGACCCGAGTAGTGGTGGTCTTTACACCATACCGCAACAACCTTCAATGCCTACTGCCAGTATTGCGGAACGGACTTCTATGGATGGCTAGCATCAAGGTCTTGGCCATCCCCATGAGCGTCTCTTACGGTTTATGATCAAAGAGAATAATTTGTTGTGTCAGTCAACATGGTTGAGTCAGTTATGTACAGCTTGTCAATTGGGCAAGACTAGTCGTTGGTCCTGAGGATTGGTTCCAACTCGTAGTTTATTTCCATTGAATTTAATTTATAGTAATGTTTGGGGTTCTTCTCATTTTGTTTCAACTGATGGTCATCGCTATTTCGTTTTTTTTGTCGATGATTGCACTAAATTTATTTGGTTTTATCCTCTTAAAGCAAAGTCAGATGTTTATTCTGTTTTTCGTATGTTCCAAGCTCTTGTTGAACGTCAATTTTCACAAAAAATTAAAGCCGTTCAAATAGACTGGGGTGGGGAATTTTGTGCCCTCCCCTCCTTTTTCTCAAAAATTGTTATTGTTCATCGTATCTCCGTTCCTCATACTCATGAACAGCAAGGGGTGGTTAAGCGTCGTCATAGGCATATAGTTGAAACCGGTTTAACATTATTAGCTTGTGGCTCTATCCCTCACCAATACCGGCACTGCGCATTTGAAATGACGGTATACCTCATCAATCGGATACTGTCCAAGGTCATTAATCGCATCTCCCCCTTTCAAATGGTTTACACTCACCCTCCAAATTATGCCTTATTAAAAATCTTTGGGTGTTGTCGTTTCCCATATCTACGACCTCATAGCACCCATAAGATGGAATTTCACTCTATTCCTTGTATTTTCTTGGATACAGTTCCTCTCATACAGGGTATCGCTGCCTTGACCCTATCACTAATCATTTATACATTGTTCGACATGTTCGTTTTGATGAAACTTGTTTTCCCATTGCAACTCCTTCCATTCTCGGTCCATCACCTAATTCATCACTTTCTACACCTATCCTGGTACCGTGGGCTTCGGCACCTATTGCCGTTCCTCTGCCTGTCAATATGGTGAGATCACAAACTCCTACACTAGCTCCCGCAATGTCATCTAATACCGATTCATTCAGTTCCCCCGCCCTAAGAACCAGGCCCCTCCATGAACATTATCATTCCCCCTCCTCATCATCCTCTCCACCACTGCCATCACTGCCCCCACCTAGGCCAACATGCACCCACACAATGCAATTTCACTCTCGTCCTCCTCAAATTACTACTGCTACCACTCTTCTCACCGAACCAAGCTCATTCATCCAAGCCCACAAAATCCCTGAGTGGCGTGCAGCTATGACCGATGAATTTAATGCCTTGTTAAAAAAAATAGCACATGTTCTTTGGTCTAGACATGGCCACGGGCTGGTTTCGGCCCGGAACCGGCCCGGGTCAAACCTATAATTGCGCTATGAGAACACAAAGTTTATTCCGTTGGAACAAGTACTAAGGGAAGTGTTGTGACGAAAACTCATCAAACACTTGCGCAGATGTTTACTTGTGCACATCACAAGGCTCTTGAAAAAGCTTCCCATAAATATGTTACCGGCCTTTTAACTCCATCACAACATCAAATTTTATGTATTCTTTTGTCATTTACTTTATAAGTAAATAAATTGAAGATGAAAGAGGATAGATGTGTGAGTGCGCTTGTTGGCGGAAGCCCAATTGAGCACGCAAGATAGGGATTTAAAAAAATTTCAACATTCCAATTTCAAAAAAGGACAACATTAGAAATTGTGGAACCAGTTATAAGCCTTTCAAGTCATCTTATGCATATTCGATGTGGGATTTCGATACACTCCAACCCTTCAAGCACTTGCGCGCATCTCTAAGGAGTTCGTCCTCCGGCAATGGGCTTACGACATAGTTTTACGGTTCCTAAGGTTGATCTTATCGAAACAAGTATGCCAGGCTCGATAAGGTTGGCCCGGTCACAACTCTCTCATCTTCACTTTAGTTATCGAAAAACAATATCCATGAACCGTCAGAGTATGCATATCTTTAAAAACAGTCCACACGTTTTGATTTTGGCTAAAATATCACTCTAGAAATCAAGGCTTAAGTAACCGGATATGTTTAAGTGTCAATTTATGAGATATGAGTAAATTAGGACTAAACGAGTATATGTAATCACAACTCTACACTTTAAAAAGTTTCATCCATTCCATATTTAGGATGGAAAAATAACTGCTATCGATAATATTAGTTGTAATCACATGCAATTGAAAACTTGGATTTATACGTATTTTATTAAGACGGTATAGGTGAAATTTTGATAAAAATGCAAGTATCTTCTGTCACGATTTGAAACAAAACCAAAATGATTTTGGTTTGGTTCGGCTCCAATTAGTAAAAATAGTTTGATTTGGTTTGAGTTTTTATCAAATCATATTTCAACGGTTTGACTTGATTTGGCCTTCAAACCACACCTAACTGCAACATCATCACCCTCACTCACAAATCCTCACATGATTGCATGTACAAAATACGTGTTGTGCCTAAGGACCAAACCTCCTCGATAAGCAACCCCGTAATTTATGGTTCTTTTTTCCTAGACACACATCGAACGTTAAACATGTACACGGTGGAACAAAATTTATATTGATCGACACTCCGGCGATAAAAAATTTAAATGCTATTTGGAATTAGGGCAACGTATTAAAACCATACCAATGCCGAAGATATGCGACCAAAACGAACAATTAGATAAGATCACCCAAAATGAAAGTTTACTTCTACGTGCTAACCCAAAATCATTAATATTTGTCATAATGCTTAGAAAAAATTGTGAAAAGACTTAGCAAAATGATACAAAAGGAAAAGAGTGAGGGTTAAAAAAATAGAGATAATTGTTCAAAGGTTTAATGCCACAAAAAATTTCAAACTGGTATACTTGTGACAAATTTACTCCAAATTAAAATTTCAAATTGGTACACCTGTAACAAATTTGTCCTCTGTTCGTTTCCATTAAATTTTATTGTCAAATTGCTGAGTTGGATAATACATTGCAGTTGACGAGTGTACCAATTTAGGGTTTTACGCCTGTATTTGTCACAAATTTACCAGTTTGGGATTTTTTGTGGTATTAATTCAATTTAACGGAGGATAAATTTGTCACAAGTATATCAATTTAGGATTTTTTTGATATATTAACCCTTGTTCAAATCAACTGTCCGCTCATTTAACAATAGTTGGTACAATAATGCTACATTTCCTCCTCAGGCTATCGGATGTCCAAAGGGCATATCGTAAAGCAGAAGAAAGAAGCGAGACACTTCAATCATCTCTCTCTGCCCAACAATGGATGTCACCATTGCATCGGCGGCGAAGCGGGTGTTTTCGTCGTACCTGGGCCACAAGAATCGCCGGCCCAGCCCCATCCTCCTCCGCGTGCAGAAGGAGGACCGGAGCATGCCGCTCAAGGCCCTCATGATCAACTATTGCATTCGCAGGGGCTTCCCATACGAGGCCGTGCAGTTTGACCACGGCGGCGGATAGGTCCCGGAGGCCAAGTTGGCGGAGGATCTCGACAAGGACGTCATCAACGCCCAGGACGATTATCGTACGAGGGGACCGATCCTTTTGATCGATTTAGAAGAGGGTTGTGCTCTTAAACTCGTCACTTTCATCGTGAGGTACCGCCAATCATTTTGATTGATTTAGCAAGAGGCGGTACCCTTTCATGACCACTTCCGATATTTAATGCTATATTTTCTCGATAAGTGTCACGATCCGAGATTCGTTGAACGACTGAGATCTATTGTATTTCAATCTAATGGTGAAAAATTACAAGAGCCAAGCGTCTCCCGAAGTATCGATCCAAGAAAAGTTCAGAATTTTCAAAACATCGTGTTTTTTCGTATTATATGTAATTAATGTATTGCTAATCCAGATATCAAATATGATTGCTAAGTGGAACAAGAGCAATTGTAAGAACTGGACAATCCGTTTAACAACAGAAACTGACCATCGAAAGCGATTCTATCATCACAACCCTTGATTTGATGAGCTTTATATTTAATCTCCATAAAATGGACTGCTACGATTACGTATGATCATTAGATCCGTGTCCATCTATGCGCTTGTTGTTGTTAAATTAGGATTCATGTGAATTTTTTTCTTTTAGGTGACAATGATTGATGTGATCACACGCGCGTATCCACACGTGCGATTAATTAAGATACTTGAAGCATTTGTTGTTCATCAAACTTTTGCTCAAGTAGAAATTTGACATGGCATCGGTAGCCGAAACGAATGGGTCAATTCCTGTCCCATTCCTGGGTTTGACCGGACCGACCATTTTGTTTTTTGTTTTTTTTCTGGTTTAGACATGAACGAATCGAGTTGCGTATGTCAATATTTGCAAAGAAGTAGGAAACAAATGCCGAAGCATACAGTCATTGATTAAATATGTTAAAATGTTCAATGTGATCTCTGAACTTAAATTAATGAAATGACAATATTGAATATTTTTATATAATCCGGAGACTTAAGTGAACATGCATCAAAAGTTCATGAATCATATTAAACAAATTAAAAATTCAGAAACTATATTGTATATTGGATTAAAGTTCAGGGACCTCACTAAATAAATTAAAAGTTCAGAAATTACATTATATATTTAATTAAAATTTATGAATTATTTGTATCATTATTCCTTATATAAAATTACCTAGTGTTAATCGACGGAAGGTGCCCAAGTACATCAGATTTAAGATCGGCTTGGAGTCCACTGGAAGGGAATCAACGCGCCGACCATCACATGCCAACCGGCTTGTCCAATCGTCCTAGCCTAGTCACATTGATTGATACATGCAGCCTTTCAAGGAATTTGCCATACCTTCTTTAAGGAGGGCAGAACTTCGACTGGACAACCTCGTGCTACTTGACCACGATGTTGTCGAACCCCCGTTAAACTATTTGTCCCGCATCTTCCTTTTGGACCAAAAAGGCCGGGCCAGCTCGTAAATCAACCCCCAGAACAAAAATTAAAATCAAATTAAAGTATATTAAAATTGAAATAAATTGCAAGTAGACCGCGTTCTTGACCATAGGGGCCTCGTCATTCTCAGGCATGATTAGGGGAACATCTTTGCGAAAAACCCGGTGAAACCCAGCACTTTTCTTCAGTAAATTGTAAAAGTCGCTCGTTGTGGCAAAAATCGCTATGTTTGGTCTCGTAAAGTGCGTTTTAAAAGAAATTGGCTTGGGGAATTGAGAAGATCGAGGACCACGCTTGGCATACAATTTCAATCGAAGAATTCGATTCGGGGAAAAATGATTAGATTAGTGTAACCTAATAATTTGTTCTGGCGATGGGTTAATCATTTTTTTTAAATAATGGAACTATAGCATTTTTCTAATTTTCCCTAGTTCTATCATCATCCCCAAAAGTCTCCACCAACTAAACATGCTCCGTAGAACGATGACCTACTTGGGGCTCTGGGGTGGCGGTGGTGGTGGTACATTCTCTTTGCCTTCCGCAATTGCCCTTCCCCTCGCAATTGAAAAGATCGTTTGATCAAATTCCGTATCCATAACAAGGGTGGAAACAAACTTTATGATTTTTCTTGTTAAATTTTCACTTTGGAACTAAAATTGTCGCGATCCTCGGCACGTTATGAAATCAGAAGAACAATGATTGGACCCTGGATCTCGAGGAGTTAGCTGAGTACTCGAGCACTTAATTGCCCCTTTTTCGATCGGGTTGAATTAAACGCTTGATTTCAATTGCAGGAGGTTTTCTAATTCAAAATACAGCAGCGTCTCCACTCACTGTATCTTTGAGGGCTCACCTCTGCTACCTCCATCGACGGAGGCTTATCTAGCATACGCAGATAGAGCATTTTGCGTGCATTTGTGGAGATTAGCCTATTCGAAAAAAAAAAATGGGAATGCTCTAGCTTATAAAGACGGAGTTGCAATTCGAGATTGTTCATTAAGGATTCCTTTATGGTTCGACCTGCTATTTCCAAAGCAATTTGAACCGAGGATTAAATCGTAAAATCCTTCTACACGCTCACGCCATAAAATTATCGGTAAGTATGTGCGCACCTGAATCGAGGACAAGATCATTCGGCCACCTCAAATTAGCGTGCAGAAGGATGAAAAAAGCCCGAATCGTTTTTTTTTTCCCTTTTCCTTTTCTTTTATTCCCGCTTCAAATTCCGTGCGCCGCACGTGCACCCTGACCGCAACCCTAATCCACAATTTCGATTACCCCGAAATCAACCAGATTTTCGCATCACGCACTAATCTGTGAATCGAACTCGATTTGCGCAATGGTTGATCGCGCGGTTTACCAGCTCACGCGGTCACAAGTTGTCCCCGAAGATCAACAAAGAAAATCTCCCGAAATCTAATCTCACGGTAATCATCTAGCACCAGCAAAGGCTGTCCTCCCCCCTCCCCTCCCCGCGCACGTTCGCTTTTGAGTAAACAAGGTGGCGAAGTTGAACAACGGGACTTTCTTCTTGAGCCTTCTATAAACATTCGCTCTGCATAAGCGAATATTACTCATAGTCGCAACTCCCGACTTTGTATAGCGATTCATCAGAACTTCGCCACTTTATCTAGTCAAAAGCGACCTCGCTTGTGCAACATTCTCCGGTTCACTGTATCTTCGTCGACGTCTGGCTGGTCAGGCGATTGCTTCACCAACGGGACTTTCTTCTTAAGCCTACTATAAACATTCGCTCTGTATAAGCGAATATTACTCATAGTCGCAACTCCCGTCTTTATATTATGGACTAGCAGTGATTCATCAGAACTTCGCCACCTTATTTCGTCAAAAGCCTCTCCTCGCTTGTGCAACATTCTCCGCTCCATTGTATCTCCGTCGACGTCTGGCTCTGGCGGGGCGCTCGCTTGTGCAACATTTTCCGCTTCACTGTATCTTCGTCGACGTCTAGCTTTGGCGGGGAGGTTGCTTCACCGTAGCTCACCCACTTAAAAGGTGAGTCACCATTCTTAAAGGTCATTTCCTCTTAACATTCTACCGACTTTGTATTATGGACTAGCAGTGATTCATTAGACAACTTTGTATCAGGCTTCAAACTAATCTTAGAGAGGATGGTGTTGAAGGTGCGGAAATCGTGGTTGAAGGTGCAATCCCCATGACTACATCTGGGAACATTCCTGGACATGGTAAAATAGACAAGCAAATTGAACATGCTATGTGTATGAGACGATCCGACATATCAACCAAATATAGGGTTATAAGTTTTGGAATATTTGGAATTTTATCTTTAGAAGTTAGAAAATTTTCTATTTTATGTATTTCTTTTCTTGCTAGTGAATCTTCTAGAATGTACTCTTGGGTATATAAATGCCCAACTAAACTTAATGGAAATATACAACGATTTTTGTCTCAACATGGTATCAAGAGCCATCTAGGGCTAATGTCCCTTTCAATCCTAACTTTCTTCTTCTCCTTTTTTTTGGGGGGGGAGGGGTCCATATGGCCCTGGAGAATCCCCCGCCACCACCACCATAACTGCCATTACAAACCCATCTTCTACACTTCCTCTGTTCGGATCTATTCATCACTTTCTTTCTCTACGTCTCACGGCATCCAATTACTTGCTATGGAAAGCAAAGGCTATCCCATTTCTCAAGGAACAAAGCCTCTACAGTCACGTAGAAAGAACCAAACCGTGTCTCTCTTATGCTGCCCAAGCAGCTCTTTGGCAATAACATGACGCTTCCATCAGGAATCTTCTAATTGCATCCCTCTCAGAATCAGTCTTACATCTCATTCTTGATAAATCAACTACTAAAGCCATTTGGGACGCTCTCAATGCCTCTTTTGGCTTAGCCTCCACGACACGTATGCTCTATCTTCATCTCAGTTCCAACGTCTACAACAGAAATAGGATGAATCATTTATTGATGTCTTCCAGCGTGCTAAATCCATTACCAATAAGATAGGTGGTGTAGGCAAGCCTCTTGAGCCGAAGGATTTCAATGTCCACTTCTTCGGTGGTCTCCGATTTGATCTCCAAGACATGTTCCTATATTTCTTGGCCGTTCTGAACCAATCTCATTTACGGATCTTCATAGTCTTCTTTTTAGTCACGAGAGTATTAAGGCTTCCCAAAAGTTGCATCCTGGTTTCTCTTTCTATAATCGTGGTTTGTCCAGAGATCGTGGGGGTCGCGGTGGTCGCTTTAGCCGTGGTAGTGGTGCCCATGGTGCTCAACAAGGCCAGTTATGGTGTTCTATCTATCAACGTACAAATCACACTACTGTTACATGCTACTATCACCCTTCAAGTATGCCTTATTACCTGCCCCCTATACATACCCCTTCGTATCCCACACATACCTCTCTATATACTTCATTTTATCGACTCTCTTACTCTCCCAATGCCAACTTGAACCATGCCCTTCCCCCTCTTTTACCTACACCTACCAACACTGTACCTTGATATCCTGACATTGGTGACTCCCATTATGTCATACCTGATATAAAATCCCTCTCTTACTACGAAGCATATAATGAATTGGATCAACTACACGTGGACAATGGCAAGGGGTGGTTAAGCGTCGTCATAGGCATATAGTTGAAACCGGTTTAACATTATTAGCTTGTGGCTCTATCCCTCACCAATACTGGCACTACGCATTTGAAATGACGGTATACCTCATCAATCGGATACTGTCCAAGGTCATTAATCGCATCTCCCCCTTTCAAATGGTTTACACTCACCCTCCAAATTATTCCTTATTAAAAATCTTTGGGTGTTGCCGTTTCCCATATCTACGACCTCATAGCACCCATAAGATGGATTTTCGCTCTATTCCTTGTATTTTCTTGGATACAGTTCCTCTCATACAGGGTATCGCTATCTTGACGCTGTCACTAATCATTTATACATTGTTCGACATGTTCGTTTTGATGAAACTTGTTTTCCCATTGCAACTCCTTCCATTCTCGGTCCATCACCTAATTCATCACTTTCTACACCTATCCTGGTACCGTGGGCTTCGGCACCTATTGCCGTTCCTCTGCCTGTCAATATGGTGAGATCACAGACTCCTACACTAGCTCCCGCAATGTCATCTAATACCGATTCATTCAGCTCCCCCGCCCTAAGAACCAGGCCCCTCCATGAACTTTATCATTCCCCCTCCTCATCATCCTCTCCACCACCACCATCACTGCCCCCACCTAGGCCAACATGCACCCACACCATGCAATTTCACTCTCGTCCTCCTCAAATTAATACTGCTACCACTCTTCTCACCGAACCAAGCTCATTCATCCAAGCCCACAAAATCCCTACGTGGCGTGTAGCTATGACCGATGAATTTAATTCCTTGTTAAAAAATGGCACATGTTCTTTGGTCTAGACATGGCCACGGGCTGGTTTCGGCCCGGAACCGGCCCGAGTCAAACCTATAATTGCACTATGAGAACACAAAGTTTATTCCGTTGGAACAAGTACTAAGGGAAGTGTTGTGACGAAAACTCATCAAACACTTGCGCAGATGTTTACTTGTGCACATCACAAGGCTCTTGAAAAAGCTTCCCATAAATATGTTACCGGCCTTTTAACTCCATCACAACATCAAATTTTATGTATTCTTTTGTCCTTTACTTTATAAGTAAATAAATTGAAGATGAAAGAGGATAGATGTGTGAGTGCGCTTGTTGGCGGAAGCCCAATTGAGCACGCAAGATAGGGATTTAAAAAAATTTCAACATTCCAATTTCAAAAAAGGACAACATTAGAAATTGTGGAACCAGTTATAAGCCTTTCAAGTCATCTTATGCATATTCGATGTGGGATTTCGATACACTCCAACCCTTCAAGCACTTGCGCGCATCTCTAAGGAGTTCGTCCTCCGGCAATGGGCTTACGACATAGTTTTACGGTTCCTGAGGTTGATCTTATCGAAACAAGTATGCTAGGCTCGATAAGGTTGGCCCGGTCACAACTCTCTCATCTTCACTTTAGTTATCGAAAAACAATATCCATGAACCGTCAGAGTATGCATATCTTTAAAAACAGTCCACACGTTTTGATTTTGGCTAATATGTCACTCTAGAAATCAAGGCTTAAGTAACCGGATCTGTTTAAGTGTCAATTTATGAGATATGAGTAGATTAGGACTAAACGAGTATATGTAATCACAACTCTACACTTTAAAAAGTTTCATCCATTCCATATTTAGGATGGAAAAATAACTGCTATCGATAATATTAGTTGTATTCGCATGCAATTGAAAACTTGGATTTATACTTATTTTTTTAAGACGGTATAGGTGAAATTTTGATAAAAATGCAAGTATCTTCTGTCACGATTTGAAACAAAACCAAAATGATTTTGGTTTGGTTCGGCTCCAATTAGTAAAAATAGTTTGATTTGGTTTGAGTTTTTATCAAATCATATTTCAACGTTTTGACTTGATTTGTCCTTTGAAGCACACCTAACTGCAACATCATCACCCTCACTCACAAATCCTCACATGATTGCATGTACAAAATACGTGTTGTGCCTAAGGACCAAACCTCCTCGACAAGCAACCCCGTAATTTATGGTTCTTTTTTCCCAGACACACATCGAACGTTAAACATGTACACGGTGGAACAAAATTTATATTGATCGACACTCCGGCGATAAAAAATTTTAATGCTATTTGGAATTAGGGCAACGTATTAAAACCGTACCAATGCCGGAGATATGTGACCAAAACGAACAATTAGATAAGATCACCCAAAATGAAAGTTTACTTCTACGTGCTAACCCAAAATCATTAATATTTGTCATAATGCTTAGAAAAAATTATGAAAAGACTTAGCAAAATGATACAAAAGGAAGAGAGTGAGGGTTAAAAAAATAGAGTTAATTGTTCAAAGGTTAAATGCCACAAAAAATTTCAAACTGGTACACTTGTGACAAATTTACTCCAAATTAAAATTTCAAATTGGTACACCTGTAACAAATTTGTCCTCTGTTCGTTTCTATTAAATTTTATTGTCAAATTGCTGAGTTGGATAACACATTGCAGTTGACGAGTGTATCAATTTAGGATTTTACCCCTGTATTTGTCACAAATTTACCAGTTTGGGATTTTTTGTGGTATTAATTCAATTTAACGGAGGATAAATTTATCACAAGTATATCAATTTAGGATTTTTTGATATATTAACCCTTGTTCAAATCAATTTCCTCTCGCAAAAGATTGAGTGTTCGAATCCCGGGCGCCGCAGGGTGACTTAACTGGTGGCACGTGTGTGGTGGCTAGCACGTGTCGCCCCCAGGGTTTACTCCCCGGCTGTCGGCCGTGCGGGGGTTCCCTAGGTTATCAAAAAAAAAAAAGCCCTTGTTCAAATCAACTGTCCGCTCATTTAACAATAGTTGGTACAATCCAAAGGGCATATCGTAAAGCAGAAGAAAGAAGCGAGACACTTCAATCATCTCTCTCTGCCCAACAATGGATGTCACCACTACATCGGCGGCGAAGCGGGTGTTTCCGTCGTACCTGGGCCACAAGAATCGCCGGCCCAGCCCCATCCTCCTCCGCGTGCAGAAGGAGGACCGGAGCATGCCGCTCAAGGCCCTCATGATCAACTATTGCGTTCGCAGGGGCTTCCCATACGAGGCCGTGCAGTTTGACCACGGCGGCAGATAGGTCCCGGAGGCCAAGTTGGCGGAGGATCTTGGCGAGGACGTCATCAACGCCCAGGACGATTATCGTACGAGGGGACCGATCCTTTTGATCGATTTATTGCAAATCCAGATATCAAATATGATTGCTAAGTGGAACAAGAGCAATTGTAAGAACTGGACAATCCGTTTAACAACAGAAACAGAACTTTGACCATCGAAAGCGATTCTATCATCACAACCCTTGATTTGATGAGCTTTATATTTAATCTCCATAAAATGGACTGCTACGATTACATATGATCATTAGATCCGTGTCCATCTATGCGCTTGTTGTTGTTAAATTAGAATTCATGTGAATTTTTTTCTTTTAGGTGACAATGATTGATGTGATCACACGCGCGTATCCACACATTCGATTAATTAAGATACTGGCAGCATTTGTTGTTCATCAAACTTTTCCTCAAGTAGAAATTTGACATGGCATCGGTAGCCGGAATGAATGGGTCAATTCCTGTCCCATTCCTGGGTTGGGTCGGACCGACCATTTTGTTTTTTGTTTTTTTTCTGGTTGAGACATGAACGAATCGAGTTGCGTATGTCAATATTTGCAAAGAAGTAGGAAACAAATGCCGAAGCATACAGTCATTGATTAAATATGTTAAAATGTTCAATGTGATCTTTGAACTTAAATTAATGAAATGACAATATTGAATATTTTTATATAATCCGGAGACTTAATTGAACATGTATCAAAAGTTCATGAATCATATTAAACAAATTAAAAATTCAAAAACTATATTGTATATTGGATTAAAGTTCAGGGACCTCACTGAATAAATTAAAATTTCAAAAATTACATTATATATTTAATTAAAATTTATAAATTATTTGTATCATTATTCCTTATATAAAATTACCTAGTGTTAATCGACGGAAGGTGCCCAAGTACATCAGATTTAAGTTCGGCTTGGAGTCCACTAGAAGGGAATCAACGCGCCAACCATCACATGCCAACCGCCTTGTCCAATCGTCCTAGCCTAGTCACATTGATTGATACATGCAGCCTTTCAAGGAATTTGTCATACCTTCTTTAAGGAGGGCAGAACTTCGACTGGACAACATTGTGCTACTCGACCACGATTTTGTCGAACCCCCGTTAAACTATTTGTCCCCCATCTTTCTTTTGGACCAAAAAGGCCGGGCCAGCTCGTAAATCAACCCCCAGAACAAAAATTAAAATCAAATTAAAGTATATTAAAATTGAAATAAATTGCAAGTAGACCAGGTTCTTGACCAGAGGGGCCTCGTCATTCGAAGAGTCCCTCACGTACGATTAGGGGAACATCTTTGCGAAAAACCCGGTGAAACCCAGCACTTTTCTTTAGTAAATTGTAAAAGTCGCTCGTTGCGGCAAAAATCGCTATGTTTGGTCTCGTAAAGTGCGTTTTAAAAGAAATTGGCTTGGGGAATTGAGAAGATCGAGGACCCCGCTTGGCATACAATTTTAATTGAAGTATTCGATTCGGGGAAAAATGATTAGATTAGTGTAACCTAATAATTTGTTCTGGCGATGGGTTAATCATTTTTTTTAAATAATGGAACTATGGCATTTTTCTAATTTTCCTTAGTTCTATCATCATCCCCAAAAGTCTCCGCCAACCAAACATGCTCCGTAGAACGATGACCTACTTGGGGTTCTGGGATGGTGGTGGTGGTGGTACATTCTCTTTGCCTTCCGCAATTGCCCTTCCCCTCGCAATTGAAAAGATCGTTCGATCAAATTCCGTATCCATAACAAGGGGGAAACAAACTTTATGATTTTTTTTGTTAAATTTTCACTTCGGAACTGGAATTGTTGTGATCCTCGGCACGTAATGCAATCAGAAGAACAATGATTGGACCCTGGATCTCGAGGAGTTAGCTGAGTACTCGAGCACTTAATTGCCCCTTTTTCGATCGGGTTGAATTAAACACTTGATTTCAATTGCATGAGGTTTTCTAATTCAAAATACAGCAGCGTATCCACTCACTGTATCTTTGAGGGCTCACCTCTGCTACCTCCATCGACGGAGGCTTATCTAGCATACGCAGACAGAGCATTTTGCGCGCATCTGTGGAGATTAGCCGATTCGAAAAAAAAAAAATGGGAATGCTCTAGCTTATAAAGACGAAGTTGCAATTCGAGATTGTTCATTAAGGATTCCTTCGTGGTTCGACCCGCTATTTCCGAAGCAATTTGAATCGAGGATTAAATCGTAAAATCCTTCTACACGCTCACGCCATAAAATTATCGGTAAGTATGTGCGCACCTGAATCGAGGACAAGATCGTTCGGCCACCTCAAATTAGCGTGCAGAAGGATGAAAAAAGCCCAAATCGTTTTTTTTCCCTTTTCCTTTTCCTTTATTCCAGCTTCAAATTCCGTGCACCGCACGTGCAGCCCAACCGCAACCCTAATCCACAATTTCGATTACCCCGAAATCAACCAGATTTCCGCATCACGCTCTAATCTAAGAATTCAACTCGATTCGCGCAATGGTTGATCACGTGGTTTACCAGCTCACGCGGTCACAAGTTGTCCCCGAAGATCAACAAAGAAAATCTCCCGAAATCTAATCTCACAGTAATCATCTAGCACCAGCAAAGGCTGTCCTCCCCCCCTCCCCTCCCCCGTGCACGTGCGCATCGAACCCCCCACCTCTCCTTTCCCGCTCCTCATCCGACAGCCTCGATTCGCCCTCGCCGTCTCGGGGGCGACCGGCTACACCGGTGGCGGGGGGCGCTAGGGAGGGGCACGGAGGGGGGTTTTGCGCGGTCGGCCTCGGTGGGGCTTCGACCGTTGACCGGATCCCCGAGCACGGGGCCAGCTGTCCGCGCGTCTTTGGCACTTTTGACCGGGTCGGGCGCACGTGCGGATGACGGGGATCGCACGTGTCTCGAGCTGTCGTTCCAGCTGGAAGGTGCATCGGGAAGGGCGCGCGCCACGTAGGATGCACGTGAGTGGCGATAATGGAGAGTTCCGATTGACGAGGTATATTATTAGCAACTGGGGAGGGGGCGCGATTTTTTTATTTTTTTGGGGGGTTGGTTTAATTAAATCCAATTAATTAAAGCGTCAATTTGGGAGCACCGTACACAGCCTTGTTGCATTTTTCCCCGTCGATCGACGAAATCTCCCGGAGATACGAGCAACGAGCGTAGTGACTCGTCGTACCCGATCTCGATTTTCGCATGAAACTCACAATATATCGTAACCATTCGGGACAACGACACATAATTTTTAAACTTTGATAAGATATGTAACGTGGCTCCTGAAATTTTAATTTATTTAATGTTGTCCATGAACTTGAATTAATGAAAGAATAGCATTAAAAATCTTCACATAATCAATGATTAGATTACACATGTATCCAAAGTTCAGGGCCACGTTGAACATATTAAAAATTCAAGAACGGCGTTACTCATTGTGTTAAAGTTCACGGATCACATTATTCAAACTTAAAGTTTCGTGAATTACATTACAAGTCGAATTAAAGTTTATAGACAATTTGTGTCATTTTTCCCTAATAATTTTTATGTGTGTATCGCTCTTGAAATGTGTGTACTTTGTAAGAAAATATTTTTATTGGTGTCATTGACCGTCGAAAGCGATTCTATCATCACAACCGTTGATTTGATGAGTTTTATATTTAATCTTCATAAAATGGACGGCTACAATTACATATGATCATTAGATCTGGGTCCATTTATACGCTGGCTGTTGTAAAATTAGGATTCGTGGGGATTTTTTTTGGTGACAATGATTGATGTGATCACAAGTGTATGTATCCACACGTGCGATTAATCAAGACATTGGCAGCATCTGTTGTTCATCAAACTTTTCCCCAAGTAGAAATTTGACATGGCATCGATAACTAGACTGAATAGATCAATTCCCGTCCCATTCTTGGATTGGACCAGACCGGCTATTTTGTTTTTTGTGTTTTTTTTTTCTGGTTGAGACATGAACAAATCGAGTTGCATATGTCAATATTTGTGGAGAAGTAGGAAACAAATGCCGAAGCATATAGTCAATGATTAAATATGTTAAAATACTCAATGTAGTCCTTGAACTGGAATTAATGAAAGGACAATATTGAATTGAATATTTTTTTGTATAGTTCGAGGACTAAATTGAACATGTACCGAAAGTCCATGAATTATATTATATAGATTAAAAGTTCATGGATTATATTATATATTGGGACAAAGTTTAAAAATCACGCTGAAGAAATTGTAAGTTCAGAAATTGCACGTGAGTTAAAGTTTATGAATTATTTATGTTATTATATCTCATATAAAACTATTCTAGCGTTAATCAACGGAACGTGCCCCAGTATGATCAGATTTAAGATCGGCTTGAAGTCAACGAGAAGGGAATCAACGCGCCAACCATTACATGCCAACTGGCTTGTCCAATCGCCCTAACCCTAGTCACATCGATTGATACATGTTAGCCTCTCAAGGAATTTATCATACCTTCTTTAAAGAGGGCAGAGCTTCGATTGGAATCAAATACCGAGATGTGGAGATAAAAGCTGTGACTCTCGCAAGCCGCGAAAAAGACCAGCGCTTCACTTTCCCGTGCTTGTTTCGGTTCGTACTCAAACACTAAGCCTTGGCGGTACCACCACCATGGCACGCCGGCAACTTCCTTCGCAGTCCGCCGTCGTCGGTACTGAAGAGCATGACCCGGAGGCCATCAACGAACTAATTTCTTCACTTCCCATAAGCAAAGGCCCGGTTCGTCCTGTCCATCGCCTTTACCAAAACTTTTGGTGCCCGATCTCCGTGCTTCCCAACGTGATCGCGTTCCAGCAGCACTTCGAAGCCAAAGACAAGGACATTGTCCTGGTCTCTAATCCCAAATCAGGAACCACCTGACTGAAGGCCCTAGTGTTCTCCGTCGTTAACCGCTCCCGCTTCGACATCTCCAACACGCCCTTGCTCACTTCGAACCCCCATGAAGTCGTTCCTTTCGTCGAGCATAAGCTGTGGCCCGACCTCGACGGCCCGGCGGAGCCGCGGCTCTTAGCGACGCACATCCTTTACCCATCCTTGCCGGAGAGCGTCAAGCGGTCGGACTGCCGGATCATTTACATCTGTCGGAACCCATTGGACACCGTGGTTTCCTCCTGGCACTTCTTACTCGAGGCGGCGCGGTCGAAAGACCAGCCAGAGTGGTCCTTAGAAGAGCATTTCGAGACCTTTTGCCAAGGGCAAATCTTGTTCGGACCCTTTTGGGATCACATCACAATGTACTGGAAAGAGAGCTTGGAGAGGCCACACAAGTTGTTGTTCCTCAAGTACGAGGACTTGAAGGAAGATATTGGAGGACAGCTAAAGAAGGTGGCCAAGTTTGTGGGGCTTCCCTTCACTCGGGAGGAAGAGGAGGGAGGTGTGATAGAAAAGATAGCCAAATTGTGTAGCTTGAGGACCCTGAAGGATCTGGACGTCAACAAATCCGGCAAATTACCGGGTAGACTCGTAGAAAAGGGAAGCTTTTTTAGGAAAGGTGAGGTGGGTGATTGGGTTAATCATCTCACTCCTTCTATGGTGGATCGCCTCAATAGCATGACGCTAGAGAAAATCAGCTCCTTTGGGTTACAGTTTAAAACATGTTGAGCATTAAATGCTTTCGCTTTCTTTGTACGTGTCATTAGAAATAAACGAAATGTAATAGCCGATCAACAGCGTAACCAATCTGCTGTCGCAGAAGCTCCATCAGCTGTTAGCAATGTCGCTTCGGCCATTTGCTTCTCCAGCGCCATCAATGGAAGGGCGTCATTTTCTTGTAATTTGTTGTGAAAGCAAAGCTATTTTTCTGGACTCCGGCATGTTACTCGCCGACGTCAGATCAATCTAATCGTTTCCACTCTTATCAAACAAAATGTAGACCCCAATTATAAGTTGTGCCCATAAACAGCTGTCTTGGTTTTAACTTTAACCTCGAATTCATATGTCTAAGCTCCAAAATATCCGGACCATGGGCCCGTAGACATAAAGTCATTTGTTGAATTGGGTTATAGACTATCGAAAAAATAATTTTACGAAAAGAATTAGGACTAATTCCCCAAAACAAAATCCTAACTTTAGATCCAATTTCAATTTTGCCCCGATCATATTGCTTAGCAAATCTAATCTCCCAAATACCCCTAAATGTGTGGGTGATCTTCTCAATTAATATGAAAACTAAAAGTCAGCAAAAGCCAGATAGCATATTGCTTAGCAAATTGAATTGGACCACTCTAACAAATATTGATGGAGTCCACATCCCTAAATAGGTCTATGATCTTCTCAATCTATATGGAAACAGAAAGTGAGCAAAAGCAAGAGCATATTTCTTAGCAAATCAAATCATGCCACTCTACTAAATATTGATAGAGTCCACGTCCCTAAATAGGTGTATAATCTTTTCTATTAATATGGAAACTAAAGTTAGCAAAAGCAAATTTCACCCAAATGTACAACAATTTGCAATAGCTGAAGTACACAGAACAAATAATGAATTGCTGCTTTGGTATGCAATTAGAGTTTCTCATCCTCGCCTATGACAGCTGCACAAAATGGAATAAGAAGGGGAATAGATCAATTTGACAAGGGGACAATGTCTTTTTCTAGTAATTAACAATGTCATTATTTAGTAATTAACAATCCCCACTCTCAAGCAGCAAAATTTTCAAGCCAATGTAATAGCAAAAGATATATTTAACTCGTGTTGAACATACACGGACTTGACTGGAAAAATTCTAAATATTCAAGGATTTGATTAGCAAAATCACAATTTTTTTAGGATTAGACTGAAAGAGTAATACAAGGTCGAGCATTAAAGATGCACTTTTCCATTTCCCGTTCCTTTAATGGATTGGACCCTTTAATATCTAAGATTATGGCACCTCAAATGTCCAATTGACATTTCTACTAATCGGCCATTTATGTGAGGCATCATGGTTTTTGATAGCTATGCAATAAACTTCTTAACCTAATAGGATGCATGCTTTGTTTCCATATTCACTCGCAATTACAAGTCCATTACAAGATGTACACTTGTACAATCCCCACGACTACGGCTGCGTTTGGCTCAGCATTGGGAAGGGTCTTTCGGCCCCGAAAGCCCCTTCCCAAAAATGCTGAACCAAATGCTTAGCATTGAGCATTGAAAATGCTCAAAACTAGCATTTTCAATGCTGAAAGCCCAATGCTGGCCAGACTAGCTTTGGGCTTTCAGCCTTGAACCAAATGCCAAAATCATTTTTATACTTCCCAAACTACCCTCACTCAAATTTCAATATTCCGGCTTTGCCCTCTCGTTACTATTCATCTTCTTCACCAAAGGGACTCCGGCGAGGGCGAAGGGCCGGCAACGGCGAAGGTCCGCCTGAGGTCGCGCGACCTCAGCCCTCGGTCACCCGAGGTCGGCGTCCCTCGCCGGGGGTCGCTCGGCGACGGGCGATGGCCGCCGGCGCCAGATCTGGCTCGCCGGCGACTGTAGCCCTTCGCCGGAGCCGGCGAAGGGTATTTTTGCCTTTTTTTAAAAAAAACCCCCAAAGCTCATTTGTGAAAAAAATTAACCAAACACCACTTGGGTCAAAGTAGCTTTGCAAATGAGTTTTTACCAAACGCCATTTGCATTTCCCATAAAGGGCTTTCACCTAAAGGCATTTGCATTCCCAAAGTAGCATTCCAAATGCTGAACCAAACGCACCCTACATCTGAGAACATTCTGGGACATGGTAAAATAGACAAGCAAATTGAACATGCTATGTGTATGAGACGATCCGACATATCAACCAAATATATATCTATGACATTCTGAAATCCGACCCACTTGGGATTTATGAAATGAATGGTTTATGGACGTGCTTGTTGTTAGATCTCGCCCGGAATTGATCACTTCGGGAATACTAACCGTTAGGGAAAGGCTAAATAAGGATTTAAATTCGCGTGACCAAAAAACTCGATCGTGAATTGACTTTCGACCATGAAAATTGTCGAGGTGACATTTTGGGCCACTGTAGGCCGATCCTAGGATAGTCAAGGATCGATTCACCGCTGTCATATTAGTGAATTGCGGGTGTTTCCGCTTGCCCACGAAATGAAGTGACGAACGATTCTAAACTTATACCAAACAATCGTGCTTGTTGAAACTAGCAATCAATCCTTGCGATTAAGTGACCACCGAGGTCGTCACAACCTGAGTAAATTTGAACATGGCTTGATTTAGTATCTGCCACGGGTCAAAAATGCGAATTTCCCCACAAGCCACCTATTAGTTTAAGATTTGCTCAAGTTGCATTATTTGGAACTTAGTCATTAAATTAGAGACCGAGTGGACACTGGAAATTTGGAAAGTCACCACAGATCATTAGGACGATGTTGTCATTTGCTTGGGTAGCCTCGGATTTGTCCGAATCCTTAAGAAAAATTAAATTTCGGCGAAGGTGGAAAATTACCATTTTACCCCTGAAGGATTATTAAGGCCAATGCAATTGGGGAATGGCATTTTGGTCATTTTGCCCTAGCTTTGGAAAATGACAGTTTTACCCTTGGACTTTTTGAGAAATTCCCAAATTGCCCTGGGATATTTTGGAAAAGATTCGATCTGGGCCATTGATTTCATGATGAGATCGAATCTCGGCCGTTGATTTGGTTTGTGAGAGAGGGGCATGATGGTCTTTTTGACCCCTTAATTATTGACTTAGAATATTAAAGTCCAAATTCTCTCTCTCCTCACTCTTTCACTCTCGGCATCTCTCTCTCCCTCTCCCCACCGCCAATCGCACCCCTTACCATACGCCGCCACTCGCCGTCCGGCCACCGCCCACCTAGCCGCCATGCCACGCCGTTCACGCCACCGAGTTGCCTCACCCCTCCGCCTCACGCTGTCTCTCTCTCTCTCTCTCTCTCTCTCTCTCTCTCTCTCTCTCTCTCTCTCTCTCTCTCTCTCTCTCTCTTATGTGGCCATGAGTCGCAGCCAAGGAGGCCGTCGCCGCTGCTCGCTGTCCGCCCACGCCGCTGAGCCACTCGCTGCTTGCCACCGTTCACCGCCGATCGCCGCCCCCTTTCCGCTTTAGCCGAGTTAGTCTAGAGTTCGAGTAAGTCGCGCCCTAAACTCTATTTAGGACTTCATGTATCGACGGACGAAATTGAGTCTAATCGAGTTAATTAGGGGCCGTTTAGGGGTTATGTCAGTATTCTAATTTGGGGAATTGATGTAGGCTGATTTGAGGATGAAATAATGATGTTTCGGGGCCGAGATTATGTGAAATCGGGTGCTGGGAAAATTAGGCTCGTATTGACGAGCTTATGGTTCAATTTAAGGGTAAATTATGTCGGTTTAGTGTGTTGTGATGTGGCTGGTTGATTGGGCTTGATATGGCTTGAAACGAATATGGAAATGTTAAATTTGTGCCTATAAACGTGGCTGTGTTTGTGGGCTCATGAGTGGCCTTGTGTGTTTATTATACCGTGATTTGATGGATTGAAATGTGCTTTGTTATGTGCATGCTCGGGCCGAATTGAATTGATTGTCAATTGACCGTGTTTGAGTGTCGATTGAGCATGAGAAATGCGTGGTTTGATGCGTGTACGGGCTAATTGTGAATGACCAATATGTTGGCATGTGAGTGTTGAGCATATGAACGAGTGAGAAAGCGTGTGTGGTACAGTACGTGTGATAATGGAAATCCCTGAGACGGTATAATTACACGGGGAATTGATCCGTCCTGAGGCGGTACGACTATGCAGGACGATGCTCGGTATTACCGAAGGACGGCCAACCTGAGGCGGTACGACTACGTGGGCAAGATACATGGCCTGAGGTGGTACCATTACGCGGATTGTGCATTAGGTGACGGATGTTGAGCCTAAGGCGATACCATTATGCGGGCAAGATACATGGCCTGAGACGGTACATTACGCAGGCCTAGGAGTGTTGTGTATATGAGTTAGTCGCACTGGACCTGAAGCGATATCATTACGCGGGTCATTGGCGAGTTGAGTGGAAAGTATGAGTTGGTCGCAGTGAACCTGAGGCGGTACCATTGCGCGGGTCACTGGCAAGTTGAATGGAAAGTATGAGTTGGTCGCAGTGAACCTGAGATGATATCATTACGCGGGTCACTGACAAGTCAAGTAAAATTCGTGAGTGAAATGCATTGGGAATGTGTATGTGGTTGGCAATTATATTATTATGGCTAACGTGCAGGTTGCACGCATGAAAAGCCAGGTGAGTATAATTATGTGAATGATGTGTTTACTGGATGTGACTGTGTTTGTGGTTATCTGGAGGTATGTGATAGCCTAGGTGAGGTTTACGGTGTGTACTTATTGAGATGTGATCTCATGGTTGTTTCAACCAATAATTTCAGAATCCTGGCCTAAGCTATAAACCTGCCGCCACCGCTACCGCAGCGTTTTGGGATTCCCATGCACACCGACCACCACGTTATAGAGTATCCGATAGACGACAATATGGCCTGGGTGAAACATACTACGGTAGTTTAGGTAGACATAGGATTACCCCTCTGGCAGGCCCACACATATACTATCTGGATGTTCAGAGACGGGACAGACGAGTTTAGTCCCGTCCAAGGTTTTGATGTCCCCTTTGATGGCGTTGGGGATTGGGATCCGTCAGCCATACCACCTCCCGACGGCGAGATGACAAACTTAGAGACCAGCCTGACACAGTCCAGACTTCAACCTACGCCTGCAGCACCTGAACCTACCGTGGCCGAACCTGACCCAGAGCCGGAGGAGTCTCAGGCAAGGTATGACCCCATGGATGTAGACCTTGAAGTAATTCCAGAGAAGGGAGTAGAACCTGAAGAGGCCCCAAAGGCAAAGCTTGAAGAGGAACCGGAGGACGTACCCGAGTATGAACCATGGTACGATCCCAAGTTCGTGCCCAAGGATGAGCCAGACAAGGAGCCAATTGAAGAAGAATGAGTCGAGGCTCCAGCGGAGTCGGGTG
Organism: Syzygium jambos; assembly: GCA_031216235.1. NCBI lineage: Eukaryota > Viridiplantae > Streptophyta > Magnoliopsida > Myrtales > Myrtaceae > Syzygium > Syzygium jambos. The sequence continues at coordinate 20,822,095 of CM062221.1, read as the reverse complement.
ACATAAAGAATCCGATAGAGATCGAGGCTAACCCGGAGCCCTCAGAGGAGTCGACAATTCAAGGGAGTTCAGACGCGGGTGATGAGGAATCAGACTCTAAGTGGACGCCAAGCAGAGGGCGTAGAGGCTAGAAGAGGGGTTGGGAATAGGTCTTTTGAAGCGTACCATTTTTGGGAGATAGAGTACCTAGGCTATCGATCTTTTTAGACGTTGGTGGTTTAAAGTTTAGGGGTTCGATGTACTTGTAAATATCGTGGTTTGTAAATTGTGGATATTATATAAGTTTGAATAGAAAATGGATGTGTTTATCTTCCCCTTGTTACCCCAATTATTATAATCCTGGTGAATTGTGGCTTTCGCTGACTGCCTTAAACCTCTAATGAGTTGAATTGGGTCGGCGATACCCTGAGACGTCGCATTATTCAACCTGAGAAGGGTGTCGCGCGCTCGATAGGGTTCGGGACGTGACAATATCTACCAAATTTAGAGTTATCAATTTTGGAATATTTGGAATCTTATCTTTAGAAGTTAGAAAGTTTTCTATTTTATGCATTTCTTTTCTTACTAGTAAATCTTCTAGAATGTACTCTTGGGTGTATAAATATCCAACTAAACTTAATGGAAATATACAACGATTTTTGTCTCAACATGGTATCAAGAGCCATCTAGGGCTAATGCCCCTTTCAACCCTAGCTTTCTTCTTCTCCTTTTTTTTGGGGGGGGGGGGGGAGGGGTCCATATGGCCCTAGAGAATCCCTCACCGCCACCACCATAACTGCCATTACAAACCCATCTTCTACACTTCCTCTGTTCGGATCTGCTCATCACTTTCTTTCTCTATATCTCACAGCATCCAATTACTTGCTATAGAAAGCAAAGGCTATCCCATTTCTCAAGGAACAAAACCTCTACAGTCACGTAGATAGAACCAAACTGTGTCCCTCTTATGCTGCCCAAGCAGCTCTCTAGCAACAACATAACGCTTCCATCAAGAGTCTTCTAATTGCATCCCTATCAGAATCAGTCTTACCTCTCATTCTTGATAAATCAACCAGTAAAGCTACTTGGAATGCTCTCAATGCCTCGTTTGGCTTAGCCTCCACGACACGTATGCTCTCTCTTCATCTCAATCTCCAACATCTACAATAGAAACGGGACGAATTAGTTATTGATGTCCTCTAGCGTGCTAAATCCATTACCAATGAGATAGGTGCTGCAAGCAAGCCTCTTGAACCGAAGGATTTCAATGTCCACTTCTTCGGTGGTCTCCAATTTGATCTCTAAGACATGTTCCTATATTTCTTGGCCGTTCTGAACCAATCTCATTTACGGATCTTCATGGTCTTCTCTTAAGTCACGAGAGTATTAAGGCTTTCCAAAAGTTGCATCCTGATTTCTCTTTCTCTAATCTTGGTCCGTCCAGAGATCGTAGGGGTTGCGGTGGTCGCTTTGGCCATGGTCGTGGTGCCCATGGTGCTCAACAAGGTCAGTTATGGTGTTCTATCTGTCAATGTACAAATCACACTACTGCTAGATGTTACTATCGCCCTTTAGGTATGCCTTATTACCTACCCCCTACACATACCCCTTCATGCCCTATACATACCTCTCTGTATACTTCATTTTATCGACTCTCTTACTCTCTCAATGCCAACTTGAACCATGCCCTTCCCTCTCTTTTACCTACACCTACCAACACTGTACCTTGGTATCCTAACATTGGTGCCTCCCATCATATCACACCTGTTATAAAATCCCTCTCTTATTACGAAGCATATAATGGATTGGATCAACTACACGTGGACAATGGTAAGTGTCTCAAAATCACTTATATTGGTACTTCTTCTATTCTCTCCTCTATTTCAAATCTCTCTTTACGTTTAGATGATGTTCTTCTTGTCCCTGATATTTCTAAGCGTTTACTTTCGGTTAAAAAATTTGCGTCTTCTTTGAATTCTATCCTACTCACTTTCTTGTTAAGGATCTAGTGACCAAGGCGATTCTTCTTCTGGCCCGAGTAGTGGTGGTCTTTACACCATACCGCAACAACCTTCAAGGCCTACTACCAATATTGCAAAACGAACTTCTATGGATGGCTGGCATCAAGGTCTTGGCCATCCTCATGAGCGTCTCTTACAGTTTATGATTGTCGCGACCTAAAAAAATCGGTGATGTCCAATCTTAGGCCAATGGATTACTAGATCAATTAAATTGACTAACCTAGCTCGAGTTCTCCCAAACTCTACCAAATCGCAACTTAGGTCCAATTATGAGCAAGCAAATATTTTCAATGGGAGTCGCCACTAATCATTTAAGGTAGGTTGATTAGAAACCTAAATAAAATAGCGGGAGTACTATTTTATTTCTGCGAACCAGAAATTATAGATTCGGGGACTTGGTTATGCTAGATTCCCTAACGCCCTTTCGATACCAATTTCAAGAAAAATACTCAATTTGACAATTTTGATAAATCCTGACTTAGAGTTCAAAGTTGCAAAAATTTTCTTTTTTTTTTTCACTTATTTAAATGAAAGCTAACCTATATGTGATGACGTGCAAAAAATTGACATGCGATTAATGCAACCTAACATGCAAACTATATGTCATGCAACGACGTGACCTATTTCTAATGACGGGCATATTATTTTTTTTGTATTTTTTTTAATGAAATTCAGAATTAAAAATGCCAATTATCTAAACATGCAATATTATCTTCTAAAAAAATAATTCAAATTACAAATTTTTAAGTAAAAAGAAAATAACCGCTAAATCTTTCGAATTAAGTTTCGATCTGAAGCCTGACAGATCGATCCTAAAATTCGAAATACCCGCTATGGAAATAACTCTATCTAAAGCCTGATGGATAGATTTATTTCCATGTGCGCGGTTGCGGATTAGGAAATTTTCCTAATCGATCACATCTTGAAAAAATTTTGATATCTCAAATATTTTGGATATATTCAAATGATTTTGAAAATTCTAAATTCTATCCAAATTTGATAAGTAACAGATATCCAAGATTTCAAAAAAAAGAAATAAATCCTAATTGAAATAATGCCTATTGTTCAAATATGCAAAGTTGGATATCAATAAGCACGAATTAAGCAATAAAATATTCAAATCAAATCGGGATAGGATAATCACCTGATCCGAAGATTTGTTTCCAAATTTGAATCACCGGCGGATTGGAACAAGCGGCAGTGGGACGACGGCGGGAACGATGGCGGTGGACGGCAACGATGACGTTGCTCGCGGATCGTTAGGAATTTTGGCCCGTCACCTGCAAAATAGAATCACAGGCAGGACGGCAGAAGAGCAATTCACGGCAAGTTGGGACTCACGGATAGAGGCTTAGAGTGGTGCTAGATGATCACTGAGTAGTGAAGGAACTCCGAGAGTGATGAGGACACGTTGGGATCTCACTAGAATAGCTTGCCAGCATCTAGAACTCGCTGTTGTGATTAAATAGAGAGCATAAAAGACTTGCCAAGCGGCTGGAAGGCACTGGAACTTCGCTGAGCTGCTGCTGGGGCGTCGGATGACTGTGCGTAAGAGCTACCTTGCGGTTGCGCAAATCAGCTTAGTGGAATGCTTCGGGACACCTACAAGAACAGAGAATTGCAATGATTGTTGATGACAGTGCAGGGATCAACAGCGCTAGTGCAGGTGGAGGAGCCTCTCGGTCATGGGACAGCAAGTGCAGTTGACGGGGAAGGGCACAATGGCTTCTCGTGGTTGGTCAAGCAACTCGCGGATAGGAGCAGCTTCGTCGGGGATTGGATCTCTGAGTAAATTCTCTGCTCGGAAGGACACGCCTTGGACTGATTTAAGAGCTCATGGATGGACGCAGGGGCACACGGGGTGGCTGAGCGTGAAGACTGGAGTTCGTGGGCACGAGCACAACGAAATCACAGTGGTGTGGCTTCACCTTTCTCGATGAACAAATTTCACCAATCACGCAACGCACGATTTTCTCTTCTCTCTGGACGTGTGTGGCTACCCTCTCTAACGTGGCCTCTCCTTCTGAACGAAGTCCCCCCTCCTGGACGTAAAGCCTCCTTTTTGACTTTTTTCTGGCTTTTTCTCTTCTTCTTGTTCTCTCTTCTTTGACTTTTCTTTGTGTTTCTTTGAATGGCAGTGTATCAATCGTCTCAATTGTGTCCCGTGAAGCCCCCTCACGATTTCTCATTGAATTTATAGGCAAAGTTTAGGGTTTTGCTTACAATTACTTCCTATTTTGATTCAAAGAAAATATTGTAATATCTTTGTGATAATATCAATTTATTCAATTCGAATCGTGATAATATCAAGATTAACAAATCAATATTTTCAAACTCGATATTTTCCAATGAAAATTTTAGCTCTTTTAGCTCTTATAATGTTCATGGGCTTGGTCAAGAATTTTCTTGAACGCGGGCTTAGTCCAATTTCATTAAGTTCAGAGCCGTTCACTCGAGTCCATCCACCGCTGGTCCAATGCAAATGCAACTAACCTATATGAACCTAAACTATATGCTTATGCGATTTTAATATTTTTGTTTAGGGGTTAAAATTTAATCCCTAATTTTCTATGCAATTAACCACTAAATGATGCGTCGAAATTTAGGTGTCAACAATGATCAAAGAGAATAATTTGCTGTGTCAGTCAACACGGTTGAGTTAGTTATGTACAGTTTGGCAATTGGACAAGGCTAGTCGTTAGTCTTGAGAATTGGCTCCAATTCGTAGTTTATTTCCGTTGAATTTAATTTATAGTAAGGTTTGCGGTTCTTCTCATTTTGTTTCAACCGATGGTCATCGCTATTTCGTTATTTTTGTTGATGATTGCACCAAATTTATTTGGTTTTATCCTCTTAAAGCAAAGTCGGATGTTTATTCTGTTTTTCGTATATTCCAAGCTCTTGTTGAACGTCAATTTTCATGAAAAATGAAAGCCGTTCAAATAGACTGGGGTGGGGAATTTTGTGCCCTCCCCTCCTTTTTCTCAAAAATTGGTATTGCTCATCGTATCTCCATCCCTCGTACTCATGAACAGCAAGGGGTGGTTAAGCGTCGTCATAGGCATATAGTTGAAACCGGTTTAACATTATTAGCTCATGGCTCTAAACCCTCGCAAATACTGGCACTACGCATTTGAAACAACGGTATACCTTATCAATCGGATCCCATCCAAGGTTATTAATCGCATCTCCCCCTTTCAAATGGTTTACAATCACCCTCCGAATTATTCCTTATTAAAAATCTTTGGGTGTTGCTGTTTCCCATATCTACGACCTTATAACATCCATAAGATGGATTTTCGCTCTATTCCTTGTATTTTCTTGGATACAGTTCCTCTCATATAGGGTATTGCTGCCCTAACCCTGTCACTAACCATTTATACATTGTTCGACATGTTCGTTTCAATGAAACTTGTTTTCCCATTGCAACTCCTTCCATTATCGGTCCATCACCTAATTCATCACTTTTTACACCTATCCAGGTACCGTGGGCTTCGGCACCTATTGGCGTTCCTCCGCTTGTCAATATGGTGAGATCACAGACTCCTACACTAGCTCTCGTAATGTCATCTAATACCGATTCATTCATCTCCCCCGCCCTAAGAACTAGGCCGTTCCATGAACTTTATCATTCCCCCTCCTCATCATCCTCTCCGCCACCACCATTACCGCCCCCACCTAGGCCAACACGCACCCACACCATGCAATTTCACTCTTGTCCTCCTCAAATTAATACTTCTACCACTCTTCTCACCGAACCAACCTCATTCATCCAAGCCAACAAAATCTCTGAGTGGCGTGCAGCTATGACCAATGAATTTAATGCCTTGCTAAAAAATGGCACATGTTCTTTGGTCTAGACATGGCCACGGGCCGGTTTCGGCCCGGGTCAAACCTATAATTGCACTATGAGAACACAAAGTTTATTTCGTTGGAACAAGTACTTGTGCACATATGTTTACTTGTGCACATCACAAGGCTCTTGAAAAAGCTTCCCATAAATATGTTACCGGCCTTTAAACTCCATAACGTCATCAAATTTTATGTATTCTTTTGTACTTAACTTTATAAGTAAATAAATTGAAGATGAAAGAGGATAGATGTGTGAGTGTGCTTGTTGGCGGAAGCCCAATTGAGCACGCAAGATAGGGATTTGAAAAAAATTCAACATTCCAATTTCAAAAAAGGACAACATTAGAAATTGTGGAACCAGTTATAAGCCTTTCAAGTCATCTTATGCGTATTCGATGCGGGATTTCGATACACTCCAACCCTTCAAGCACTTGTGCGCATCTCTAAGGAGTTCGTCCTCCCGCAATGGGCTTACGACATAGTTTTACAGTTCCTAAGGTTGATCTTATCGAAACAAGTATGCTAGGCTCTATAAGGTTGGTCCAGTCACACCTCTCTCATCTTCACTTTAGTTGTCGAAAAACAATATCTATGAACCGTCAGAGTATGCATATCTTTAATAATAGTCCACACATTTTGATTTTGGCTGATCTGTCACTTTAGAAATCAAGGCTTAAGTAACCGGATCTGTTTTAGTGTCAACTTATGAGATATGAGTAAATTAGGACTAAACTAGTATATATAATCACAACCGTACACTTTAAAAACTTTCATCTATTCCATATTTAGGATGGAAAAATAACTTCCATTGATAATATTAGTTGTAATGACATACAATTGAAAACTTGGATTTATATGTATTTTTTTAAGACAATATAGGTGAAGTTTTGATAAAAATGCAAGTATCTTCCGTCACGATTTGAAACAAAACCAAAATGATTTTGGTTTGGTTCGGCTCCAATTATTGAAAATGGTTTGATTTGGTTTGAGTTTTTATCAAATCATATTTCAACGTTTTGATTTGATTTGGCCTTCAAACCACACCCAACTGCAACATCATCACCCTCACTCACAAATCCTCACATGATTGCATGTACAAAATACGTGTTGTGCCTTGGGACCAAACCTCCTCGATAATCAACCTGTAATTTATGGTTCCTTTTCCCCCGGACACACGTCGAACGTTAAACATGTACACAATGGAACAAAATTCACATTGATCGACATTGCGACGATAAAAAAGTTTAATGCTATTTCGAATTAGGGCGACGTATTAAAACCGTACCAATGATGGAGATATGCGACCAAAACGAACAATTAGATAAGATCACCCAAAATGAAAGTTTACTTTTACGTGCTAACCCAAAATCATTAATATTTGTCATAATGCTTAGGAAGAATTATGAAAAGACTTAGCAAAATGAGACAAAAGAAAGAGAGTGAGGGTTAAAAAAATAGAGATAATTGTTCAAAGGTTTAATACCACAGAAAATCCCAAACTAGTACACTTGTAACAAATTTACTCCAAACTAAAATCTTAAATTGGAACACCTGTAACAAATTTGGCCTCTGTTGATTTCCGTTAAATTTTATTGTCAAATGGCTGAGTTGGATGATACGTTGCAGTTGCTGAGTGTACCAATTTAGGGTTTTATCCCTCTATTTGTCAAAAATTTATCAGTTTGTGATTTTTCATGGTATTAATTTAATTTTCACGGAGGGTAAATTTATCATAAGTGTATCAGTTTAGGATTTTTCGGTGTATTAATCTTTGTTAAAATCAACTGTCCGCTCATTTAACAATAGTTGGTACAATAATGCTGCATTTCCTCCTCAGGTTATCGAATGTCTAAAGGGCATATCGTAAAGCAGAAGAAAGAAGCGAGACACTTCAATCATCTCTCTCTGTTCAACAATGGATGTCACCATTACATCGGCGGGGAAGCTGGTGTTTCCGTCGTACCTGGGCCGCAAGAATCGTCGGCCCAACCCCATCGTCCTCCGCGTGCAGAAGGAGGACCAGAGCATGCCGCTCAAGGCCCTCACGGCCGACCATTGCGTTCATAGGGGCTTCCCATACGAGGCCGTGTGGTTTAACCACGGCGGCGGACAAGTCCGAGAGGCCAAGTCGGCAGAGGATCTCAGCGAGGATGTCATTGACGCCCGGGACGATTATCATACGAGTGGACCAATCCTTTTGATTGATTTAGAAGAGGGTTGTCCTTTTAAACTCGTCACTTTCATCATGAGGTACCGCCAATCATTTTGATTGATTTAGCAAGAGGCGGTACCTTTTCATGACCACTTCCGATATTTAATGCTACATTTTCTTAATAAGTGTCACGATTCGAGATTCGTTGAACGATTGAGATCTATTACATTTCAATCTAACGGTAAAAAATTACAAGAGCCGAGCGTCTCCTGAAATATCAATCCAAGAAAAGTATAGAATCTTCAAAATATCTTGTTTTTTCGTATTATATGTAATTAATGTATTGCTAATCCATATATCAAATATGATTACGAAGCAGAACAAGAGCAATTATAAGAACTTGACAATCCGTTTTAACAACAGAAACAGAACTTTGACCGTCGAAAGCCATTCTATCATCACAACCCTTGATTAGATGAGCTTTATCTTTAATCTCCATAAAATGGATAGCTACGATTACGTATGATCATTAGATCCGAGTCCATTCATGCCCTTCTTGTTGTTAAATTAGGATTCATGTGAATTTTTTTCTTTTAGGTGACAATGATTGGTGTGAACACACGTGTGTATCCACACGTGCGATTAATTAAGATACTGGCAGCTTTGTTGTTCATCAAACTTTTTCTTGAGTAGAAATTTGACATGGCATCGATAACCGGACTGAATAGGTCAATTCCTGTCCCATTCCTAGGTTGGACCAGACCGTTGCTTTGTTTTTTGTTTTTTTTTTTTTTGTGGTTGAGACATGAACAAATCGAGATGCGTATGTCAATATTTGCAGAGAAGTAGGAAACACATGCCAAAGCATATAGTGATTGATTAAATATGTTAAAATGTTCAATGTGGTCCACAATCTTGAATTAATGAAAGGATAATATTACATATTTTTTTATAATCCGGGAACTAAATTAAACATGCACAAAAAATTTATGAATCACATTAAACAAACTAAAAATTCATGAATCACATTACATGTTATATTAAAATTCATGAATCATACTGAATAAATTAAAAATTTAAGAATCATATTATATATTTGATTAAAATTACGAATGATTTATGCCATTATTCCCGGTATAAAACTTTCTAGTGTTATTTCACCGAACGTGCCCAAATATATCAGATTTAAGATCGGCTTGGAGTATGGGTGAGCGGTTCCCGATCCGGTCCGGTTTCAAGGTGAAACCGGAAACCGGACCGAGAGAACCGGTTCCCAATTTTGGGAACCGCGGACCGAACCGATTGATTTTAGGATCGGGAATCGGACCGGACCGTCGATCCGGTCCAGTCCAATGGAACCGGTTACTTAGAGTTTAGGATTTTTTTTTTATCAAACACTTACAGTTTGGTTCACATTTTACTAATTTCTATCAATGAATTTATGATAATGAAGTTCACTTAAAGTTTAGTTCACATTTTATTAATTTTTTTAAAGAAAAAATAACAAAAATACATATTAAATAGTCGGTCCGGTCCGGTTCCCTCTTGGAACCGGAAACCGGACCGCCCGAAAACCGGTTCCGCTTTTAGAAACCGGGAACCGGACCGATAGTCCCGAGAACCGGACCAAACTCGTCAGTTCGATCCGGTCCGGTCCAGTCCCGATTTGGGCGGTCCAAGTTGCTCACCCCTTATAAATTCATATTATATTAGTCAAAATTTATAAATTATTCGTATCCTTAGCCTTATATAAAATTATCTAGCGTTAATCCACGGAATGTGCCCAAGTTTATCAGATTTAAGATCGGCTTGGAGTCCATGAGAAGGGAATCAATGCGCCACCCATTACATGCCAATTGGCTTGTCCAATCGTCCTACCCTATTCACATTGATTAATATATGCAGCCTTTCAACGGCTTTGTCAGACCTTTAAGGGGCAGAACATTGATTGGAGTTAAATACTGAGCTGTGGAGATAAATGTTGTGGTGGTGACTCTCGCTAGCCACAAAAAGGAGATCAGTGCTTCAGTTTCATGTGCTTGTTTCGATTGGTACTCAAAACACCAAGCCTCAGCGGTACCACCACCATGGCACACCGGCAACTTCCTTCGCAGTCCGCCGTCGTTGGTACTGAAGAGCATGACCCGGAGGCCATCGACGAACTAATTTCTTCGCTTCCCATAAGCAAAGGCCCGGTTCGTCCTGTCCATCGCCTTTACCAAAACTTTTGGTGCCCGATCCCCATGCTTCCCAACGTGATCGCGTTCCAGCGGCACTTCGAAGCCAAAGACAAGGACATTGTCCTGGTCTCTAATCCCAAATCAGGAACCACCTGGCTAAAGGCCCTAGTGTTCTCCGTCGTTAACCGCTCTCGCTTCGACATGTCTAACACGCCCTTGCTCACTTCAAACCCCCATGAAGTCGTTCCTTTCGTCGAGCATAAGCTGTGGCCCGACCTCGAGGACCCGGCGGAGCCACGGCTCCTAGCGATGCACATCCCTTACCCATCCTTGCCGGATAGCGTCAAGCGATCGGACTGCCGGATCATTTACATCTGCCGGAACCCACTGGACACCGTGGTTTCCTGCTGGCACTTCTTACTCGAGACGGCGCGGTCCCTGGACCAGCCACAGTGGTCCTTTGAAGAGCATTTCGAGACCTTTTGCCAAGGGCAAATCGTGTTCGGACCCTTTTGGGATCACATCACGAGGTACTGGAAAGAGAGCTTGGAGAGGCCACACAAGGTGTTATTCCTCAAGTACGAGGACTTGAAGAAAGATATTGGAGGACAGCTGAAGAAGGTGGCTAAGTTTGTGGGGCTTCCCTTCACTCAGGAGGAAGAGGAGGGAGGTGTGATAGAAGAGATAGTCAAATTGTGTAGCTTCAAGAGCCTGAAGGATCTGGAGGTCAACAAATCCGGCAAATTAGCGTGTGCTCCCGCGGAGAAGGGAAGCTTTTTTAGGAAGGGCGAGGTGGGTGATTGGGTTAACCATCTCACTCCTTCCATGGTGGATCGCCTCAACAGCATCACGCTAGAGAAAATCAGCCCCTTTGGGTTACAGTTTAAAACATGTTGAGTGTTAAATACTCGCACTTTCTCCGTGTCATTAGAAATAAGCGAAATGTAATAGCCGATCAACAGCGTAACCAACATGCTGCTGCAGAAGCTCCATCAGTTGTTAGCACTTAGCAGTGTCACTTCGGCCTTTACTTCTCCAGCGCCATCAATGGAAGGGCGTCATTTTCTTGTAATTTGTTGTGAAAGCAAAGCTATTTTTCTGGACTCTGGCATGTTACTCGTGGACGTCAGATCAATCTAATCGTTTCCACTCTTATCAAACAAAATGTAGACCCCAATTATAAGTTGTTCCCATAAACAGCTGTCTTAATTTTAACTTTAACCTCTAATTCATCAATCCAAGCTCCAAAATACCCGGACCATGGGCTTGTAGACATAAAGTCATTTGTTGAATTGGGTTATAGACTACCGAAAACATAATTTGACCAAAAGAATTAGGCCTAATTCCCAAAACAAAACCCCAATTTTAGGTCTAATTTCAATTTTGTCCCGAGCATATTGCTTAGCAAATCTAATCTCCTAAATACCCCCAAATGGGTGGGTGATCTTCTCAATTAATATGGAAACTAAAAGTCCACAAAAGCAAGAGAGCACATTGCTTAGCAAATTCAATTGTACCACTCTCCTAAATATTGATACAGTCCGCATCCCTAAATAGGTCTATGATCTTCTCAATCGATATGGAAACAGAAAGTGAGCAAAAGCAAGAGCATATTTCTTAGCAAATCGAATCATGCCACTCTACTAAATATTGATTGGGCCCACATCCCTAAATAGGTGTATAATCTTTTCTATTAATATGGAAACTAAAGTTAGCAAAAGCAAATTTCACCCAAATGTACAGCGATTTGCAATAGCTGAAGTACACAGAACAAATAACGAATTGCTGCTTTGGTATTCAATTAGAGTTTCTCATCCTCGCCTATGAAAGCTGCACGAAATGGAATAAGAAGGGGAATAGATCAATTTGACAAGGGGACAATGTCTTTATCTAGTAGTTAACAATGTCTTTATTAAGTAATTAACAATCCCCACTCTCAAGCTGCAAAATTTTCAAGCCAATGTAATAGCAAAAGATAAATTTAACTCGTATTGAACATACATGGAGTTGACTGGAAAAATTCTAAATATTCAAGGATTTGATTAGCAAAATCACAATTTTTTTTAGGATTAGATTGAAAGAGTAATACAAGGTCGAGCATTGAATATGCACTTTTCCATTTCCCCTTCCTTTAATGGATTGGACCCCTTTAATATCTATGATTACGACACCTCAAATGTCCATTTGACATTTCTACTAATCGACCATTTCTGTGAGGCGTCATGATTTTTAATAGCCATGCAATAAACTTCATAACCTAATAGGGTGCATGCTTTGTTTCCATATTCACTCGCAAATACAAGTCCATTGCAAGATGTGTACTTGTGCAATCCCCACGACTATATCTGGGAACAGTCTTGAACATGGTGAAATAGACAAGCAAATTGAACATGCTATGTTTATGAGATGATCCAACATATCAACCAAATATATATCTATCAAATATATGACTATCAGTTTTGAAAGATTTGGAATCTTATCTTTAGAAGTTAGAAAGTTTTTTATTAATGTATTTCTTTTCTTGCTAGTGAATCTTCTATAATGTACTCTTGGGTATATAAATACACAACTAAGCTTAATGGAAATATATAACGATTTTTGTCTCAACATAGTATCAAGAGCCATCTAGGGCTAATGCCCCTTTCAACCCTAACTTTCTTCTTCTCCTTTGTTTTAGTCGGCTGGGGGGAGGGGTCAATATGGCCTTGGAGAATCCCTCGTCGCCACCACCATAATTGCCATTACAAACCCATCTTCTACACTTCCTCTGTTCGGATCTGCTCCTCACTTTCTTTCTTTACATCTCACGGCATCTAATTACTTATTATGAAAAGCACAGGTTATCCCATTTCTCAAGGGACAAAACCTCTACAGTCATGTCGATAGAACCAAATCGTGTCCCTCTGATGCAGCCCAAACAGCTCTCTGGCAACAACATGACACTTTCATCATGAGTCTTCTAATTGTGTCCCTCTCAGAATCAGTCTTACCTCTCATTCTTGATAAATCAACGAGTAAAGCCATCTGAGATGCTCTCAATGCCTCTTTTGGCTTAGCCTCTGCTACACGTGTGCTCTCTCTTCATCTCAGTCTCTAACATCTACAATAGAAACATGACGAATCAGTTATTTATTTATTTTTTTGATAACCCAGGGAACCCCCGCACGGCCGACAGCCGGTGAGTAAACCCTGGGGGCGACACGTGCTAGCCATCACACACGTGCCACTGGTTAAGTCACCCTGTGGTGGCCGGGATTCGAACACTCAACCTTTTGCGAGAGGACGAATACGCGCTCTAGCAACGCCACCCAGGCGGGTTGATTTCCTCAAAAGTACTAAATCGATTGCCAATGAGATGGGTGCTGCAGGCAAGCCTCTTAAATCGAAAGATTTCAATGTCCACTTCTTCTGTGGTCTCCGATTTGATCTCCAAGACATGTTCCTACATTTCTTGGCCGTTCTGAATCAATCTCATTTACGGATCTTCAAGGTCTTCTCTTTAGTCACGAGAGTATTAAGGCTTTCCAAAAGTTGCATATCTTTGAGCGTTCCTCTTAGGCTAACTCTACTCAAAGAAATGTCACCACCCATCCTGGTTTCTCTTTCTCTAGCTGTGGTCCATCCAGAGGTCGTGGGAGTCACGGTGGTTGCTTTGGCTATGGTCGTGGTGTCCGTAGTGCTCAACAAGGTCAATTATGGTGTTCCATCTGTCAACGTACAAATCACACTGCTACTACATGCTACTATCGCCTTTTAGGTATGCCTTATTACCTGCTCCCTACACATACCCCTTCATACCCTACACATGCCCCTCCGTATACTTCATCTTATCAGCCCTCTTACTCTCCCAATGCCAACCTAAGCTATGCCCTTCCCCCTCTTTTACCTACACCTACCAATAATGTACCTTGGTATTCTGACACTGGTGCCTCCCATTATGTCACACTTGATATACAATCCCTCTCTTACTACAAAGCTTATAATAGATCGGACCGACTACACGTGGGCAATGGTGAGGGTCTCAAAATCACTAAAATTAGTACTTCTTCTATTCTCTCCTCTATTTCAATTCTTTCTTTACGTTTAAATGATGTTCTTCATGTCCCTGATATTTTTAAGCGTTTACTTTCGGTTCAAAAATTTGCGTCTGACAATAATATCTTATTTGAATTCTATCCTACCCACTTTCTTGTTAAGGATCTAGTGACCAAGGTGGTTCTTCTTTCCGACCCGAGTAGTGATGGTCTTTACACCATACCGCAACAACCTTCAATGCCTACTGCTAGTATTGCGGAACGAACTTCTATGGATGGCTGGCATCAACGTCTTGGCCATCCCCACGAGCATCTCTTACAGTTTATGATCAAAGAGAATAATTTTCCGTGTCAATCAATATGGTTGAGTCGGTTATGTACAGCTTGTCAATTAGGCAAGGCTAGTTGTCAGTCCTTATGATTGTCTCCAACTCGTAGTTTATTTCCGTTGGACTTAAGTCATAGTAATATTTGGGATCCTTCTCATTTTGTTTAAACTGATGGTCATCGCTATTTCATTATTTTGTTGATGATTGCACCAAAATTTATTTGGTTTTATCCTCTTAAAGCAAAGTCGGATGTTTATTCTGTTTTTCATACGTTCCAAGCTCTTGTTGAACGTCAATTTTCACGAAAAATAAAAGCCGTTCAAACGGATTAGGGTGGGAAATTTCATGCCCTCTCCTCCTTTTTCTTAAAAATTGGTATTGCTCATTGTATCTCTGTCCCTCATACTCATGAACAGCAAGGGCCGGTTGAGTGTCATTATAGGCATATAGTTGAAACCGGTTTAACATTATTAGCTCATGGCTCTATCCCTCACCAATATTGGCACTACGTATTTGAAACGGAGATCTACCTCATCAATTGGATGCCGTCCAAGGTCATTAACCACATCTCCCCCTTTCAAATGTTTTACAATCACCCTCCGAATTATTCATTATTAAAAATCTTTAGACGTTGCTGTTTCCCATATATGTGACCTTATAACACCCATGAGATGGATTTTCACTCTGTTCCTTGTATTTTCTTTAGATATAGCTCCTCTCATATAGGATATCGCTGCCTTGACCATGTCACTAATCATTTATACACTGTTTGACATGTTCGTTTTGATGAAATTTGTTTTCCCTTTACAACTCCTTCCATTCTCAGTCCATCATCTAATTCATCACTTCTTACACCTATCCTAATATTGTGGGCTTCAGCCCCTATTGGCATTCCTCCGCTTACCAATATAGTGAGATCATAGACTCCTCCACTGGCTCCTGCAATGTTATCTAATATCGATTCATTCATCTCCCCTACCCTAAGAACCAAGCCCCTTTATGAACTTTATCATTCCCCCTCCTCATCATCCTCTCCACCATCACCGCCGCTGCCCCCACCTAGGCCAACACGTACCCACACCATGCAATTTCACTCTCGTCCTCCATAAATTAATACTGCCATCACCCTTCTCACCGAACCAACCGCATTCACCCAAGCCAACAAAATCCCTGAGTGGTGTGCAGTTATGATCGATAAATTTAATGCATTGTTAAAAAATGGCACATGTTATTTGTTCCCTCGCACTTCCTCTATAAACCTCATTGGGTGTAAGTGGGTTTACAGAGTTAAGCGCAAAGTGGATGACAATCTTGAGCGCTACAAAGCTCGCTTAGTTGCCAAGGGTTTTCATGAGCAACATGGCTTGGATTATATGAAAACCTTCGGTCTAGTTGTGAAAATGACCATTGTTCGCTCAATATTATCTCTAGCTATCTCTCAAGGGTGGCAAGTGCAACAACTAGATATGCACAACGCTTTCTTACATGGGATCTTTCTGAAGAGGTGTACATGGAACAACCCCTGGGTTTCAAAACCCAACTCGTTGTGATTATGTTTTCAAGTTGCATCGTTCTCTATGTGGTCTCAAGCAGGCTCCGAGAGCCTGGTTTCAACGATTCTCACAATTTTTGCTTCATTTGGGATTTTCAGCATCACAAACAGATCCCTCATTATTTATTTATTGAAGAGGCACTAGTGTCATTTATTTTTTTTATCTATGTTGATGATATTCTGGTTACAGGTAATGCGTCTTCTGCTATCAGTGCAATCTTAAAGAAATTATCTATAGAGCTCTCATTAAGGATCTCGGCCCACTCCACTTCTTCATTGGGATAGAGATTGTCCCTCACTCTAACGGGTTGCTTCTCTCTTAAGGATGTTATATTGATAATCTTCTTCACAGGATTGGGATGTATGAGTGCAAGCCTGTCCAAACTTCCATGGCCATGACTACAAAACCATCTGAGAAAGGGGGTGCTCTGATGTCCGATCCTACTTTGTATCTGTCTATAGTAGGTGCCCTACAATATGTGACAATAACAAGACCAAATCTCTTCTTTGCCGTTAATAAAGCCTGTCAATTCATGCATGGACCTACTGAAGACCATTGGCCAATGGTGAAATGCATAATGCGCTATCTCAAATATACAAGGTCGTTAGGTTTGCTTCTTTTCCAATCCAATGATAATCGCTTGCAAGCTTTTTCTAATGTTGATTGGGTTGGTAGTTTTGACGACAGGAAGTCAACTGGAGGCTATGCTATTTTTCTTGGTCCCAATTCGATCTCTTGGAGCTCCCAAAAACAATGATCCGTAGCACGCTCTTCCACAGAGTTTGAGTATAAAGCTCTTGCCGATGCTACAGCTGAACTCAGTTAGCTTGAGTCACTCTTTCAAGAGCTTGGGTTCCCTCTTCAAGGTCCTCCCATCCTTTGGTGTGATAATATTGGTGCCACTTATCTGTCTGCAAATCCGGTTTTCCATGCTCATATCAAACATGTTGAAATTGACTTCCACTTTTTTCACGATCGCGTTGCTAAACCACAACTCAATGTGCAGTTTATCTCCACAGCTGACCAACTAGCTGATGCTCTCACCAAAGCTCTGCCTAAAGCACGTTTTGTATTTTTACGAGACAAGTTGAAGATTCGCAATCTCGACTCTTCCTCTTGAGGGGGTGTATCAACCAAGTATATATCTACCAACTATAGGGCTATTAGTTTTGGAAGATTTGGAATCTTATCTTTAGAAGTTAGAAAATTTTCTATTTTATGTATTTCTTTTCTTGCTAGTAAATCTTCTAAAATGTACTCTTGGATATATAAATACCCAACTAAGCTTAATGGAAATATAAAACGACTTTTGTCTCAACACAACATAAGCCATACATGCTTTCATAGAAAAATTCGTCATGTTGTAGTTGCAATTGATAGTGTCTAAAGTGTTAATGTGTTTAGCTATACGTCACCTCCCCGCGGCAAAGCAATTGTTAATTGAACATGTTCCCGTTTTCATCCTAGATCAAAGTCCAGCTTGCGCAAGATGAAGAGTTTCAAATTATATAAATATTGAAGCCTCGCATCCAGTTAATAGCTCAAGTGGGATCGGTATAGCGTATACCCTTTTGATTTTAATTCTTCTATGGGTTAATACCACAAAAAATCCCAAATTGGTACATTTATTATAATTTTACTCCAAACTAATATTTTGACCATTAAAAACCCCAAACCGATACATTTGTGATAAATTTACTCTTCGTTAGTTTCCGTTAAATTGGATTAATACAAAAAAAAATCGCAAACCGGTATACCTATGACAAAGAAAGGGTAAAATATAAAACTGGCACATCAATCAACTGGCGCGTGTCATTTAACAAAATAATTTGATAATAAAATTTAACGAAAATAAATTGAGGATAAAATTGTCACAAATATATTAATTTGAAATTTTTTATGATCAAAAAATTAATTTAAAGTAAAATTATTATAAATATATTAATTCGAGTGTTTTCGTGAGATTAATTCTTTTTCTAAATACTATGATGATGGAAGTCAGCTCTTCGGAACCTGCCCGAGAAAACGTCGGGCTACTCGATTACTCTCTTTTTTTATTTTTCTGGGTCTCAAAGCTAATGCTCTGACAGTTGCTTTATTCCCCCTATCTTAAATGGACACGTCGCACGGTTTGTTGGATTTGCCAGGCTGTGATATCGTCACTTGTGATTTACCCTGGCCCGTTCTTTAGGATCCAAGATTGCATTTTTATCTTCCTCTTACCATCTGTGGTTTCGACCCTTCTTAACCTTCTTCCACTTGCATCGTCATGTCGTCGGAAGACAAAGCTAAAGCATCTAATATAAACAGCACTTGTGGCTGAAGGACTGCTATTGACAATCATCTGTCTTCTTGTCAAATTGATCAAATAACACATATATTCCCATTTCTCTCTAGTGACACATATCTCCTTGTCTAATCGATCTATTCCCTTCGTTATTCCATTTCATGCGGCTTTTGTGCCTCGATCATCTATACAAATCTACTCCCTTGTTATGCCATTTTGTGCAGCTTTCGTGCCTTGATCCCGCCTATCAATACAAATCTTTTCAAGAGGAATTAACAATCTAATTGAGAATTTTTTTTTGAGCCAAATCTACATGAGAAATTACCTTACCAATCATGCTACATTTTTTTACAAAATTACCAGAAGACAAAAAATAGAAAATATCATACCATAATGTTTATATTGATTATCCACATAGATCACCCTGACCACTGGGACAAGAGCTAAAGAGACTACCCAAGGGCTTTCAAGCAGGAAGATGATAGGGTGGCATGACGTGTACGAGGTGGTAAGCTCCATCTTCCCAGTTTCCGTGGCACTCCTCCTCGGCTATGGCTTCGTCAAATTGGGTGGCCTCTTCACCTGCGAGCAGTGTGAGGCATAAAGTGGTTCGTCGCTCTCTTCATCCTCCCATCTTCGGCTTCGACTTCGCCGCCCACCTAGACCCGTATGCCTTAAACCTGTATTATTCAAAGCTTCATGATTAGTGAAAGAATAATAGGAAAGACTGATTTGTTAAATTATTCAAAACTGTCCTAGAATGAACATTATGTTTTTATTTTTTTTGGTCTTAAGGTAATTTTGTAAAAAATATATATAACATAATGACAAAGGTAATTTCTCATTGAGATTGTTCAATTCCTCTTGAAAAGATTTGTATTGATGAGCATTATCAAGGCACAAAAGCTGCACGAAAGCTACACGAAATGGAATAACATGGAGAATATATCAATTTGACAAGGGGACAATGTCTTTATTTAGTAATTAATAATCCCAACTCTCAAGCTGCAAAATTTTCAAGCCAATGTCATAGCCGATCAACAGTGGAAGGGAAGCATCTGTGCTTTGTCTACGAGGACTAGCAATTTCCGGCATCATCTTGTGCTTGGCATCATGGTACTTGCACAAAACAATGGATGTGGAATCTTCGGTTTAGGAAGATGTGTGGGGTGAGAAGCGTGTTGTTTTATCATTATATTAAATTGCATGAAAGAAATTTTATGTATAACTTGTATAAAGTTTTTTTTGTCTAAATACATCTGCATTTTAAAAATGTAGTTTGTGTATGGTGCATGTGGATGCAGGGATATTCATAGCAATGCAAGAGAAGCTTATATCATGTGGAATTAGACCCGCAATTTTTGGCAGGGCGTCAAGGTTCGTAATTGGGCCCGCAGCTATGGCCCTATGTTCTCTTGCCGTGGTCTTGCATGGCCCTGCCTCAGACTTTACCATCATTCATGTTGACTTTAGTATATTTTGTTTATTCACCAATAATAAACAACTATCTTAATTTCACCAAAAGATGTTTTAATCTCATAATATATTTCTTGTTTGATTTTTCAATTACTACTTCTTTCATACAGGTGGCAATTCCACTGGCAATTGCTTCCTTTGTGTTTGCAAACGAATATGGATTGCATGTGAAAGTTCTCAGCATTGCGCAAGTACTACATCTCAAATTTTCTGATTAACCACGTTGTTATACAGTTACATTTTTCTTATTTAAAAGACTCTGTTCACCATACTATTGTTGGGTTTAATTGCTTAGGGTAAACATGATTGAGGGAACAAGTCATGGATAGTGCAAGTCCAAGAAATTTGTCCAAAAAGTCTTAAATCTATTGCATTTTTGTCAATTTAGTCATGAATTTTTTAATTGAATCAATAGAGTCATAACCTTTTAACGTTTTGTCAATTGAGTCGATCTAGTCAATTTTAGTCGGAAATCCCTGACGTGAACGTTAGCCATCCTACGTGGTACAGCCGACCGACGTTGACGTAGATAATTTTTAATTATATTTTAATTTTTTTCAAATTTTCTTTTATTTTCTTTTTCTTCTTTTCTTTTTTCTTCCCTTTGTCCTTTTCTTTTCTTTGTTTTTCTTAAACCTCTAGCCGGCGAGGGTGTCGTGGCCCTCAATCATGTTGCCTCCTCTCCTTTTCTATTTTCCCCTCTTTGGTTGAAATATATATATTTATTTTAAATAGATAACATAAATAAAGTAAATTACAGAATTTCCAACAAATTCAAAGACGAAACAAATATATAATATCTATACATAGAGTAAAGTATACGTCTGAGACATTCATCGATTCAAAAGTCAAAACTAAGGTCGATACAGTACTTTTATAAATTGCTTACCGAAATAATTATTCAATTGTCATGGAATTTGAAATTGGCACGAGGACCTAAATAGGGTGTCGTGAAGCTAAGCACTCCAATATTGTTGTGCAAGTTAAGAACTGTGGGCTCAAGGAGATTAATTGTTAGCGGTGGATCAAGAGATACTATATATTGTCAGATTAGACTGTACTGTTGTTAGCCGCCAGATCACTCACATGGCCACCTTATCGTTTGTGATCTCACATCACTATAGAAGTGTCCCAAACATGACCTAATGATGTTAATCCAATGTCTCCAAAAACTCGAAGCGGAGATGATGACTAGACCGGTCACCTCCGTTGATATGGCTCGTAAGTGTAGAGATAAATGATTTTCGGCAAGCTCTTTTTTTTTTTTTTACCCATCTAACTAAGGCTGTATTGGCTCGATCAATTTTTGTTAGAAAGTCTGACGAAAAGCAGAAACGCTAAATCATAGTGAAACTACAAGTATAGGGGACTCCTTAAAGTCATGATGCATTGATTTACATTAACTAAACTTTGCTTATAAAGTGAAGACCATGCAACAGTGTCTTTGAGGTACTGTTTGAAAATAAAACTTTCCTCATTTTCCTTGTCGTTTTAGGGCCTGTGAACTTTCCTCTTCTTCATCTTGGAAAAATGTGAGGTTTATGTAACCGTGCTTTCCTTGTTCGTTAGGTGGTTGCCGTCAAGCAACTCGACAGGCATGGACTACAAGGAATCAAGGAGCTCCTCGTTAAAGTCCTCATTTTGAGTGTCTTGCATCACGAAAATCTTGTCAATCTCATGGGGCATTGTGCTGATGGAGATCAAAGACTTATCGTGTTTCAATACATGCCCGGACGTTCTCAAGAAGATCAATTGTTCGGCACCTCTACCACTCTAAATTTGATTTGTAGTATTTTCTCGCCAAATCAGCGTGCTGATAACGTAAATCAGGAGATATCTCATCTAGCTTCTATGCTACAAATCATTACCATCTTGCGTGGTAGTTTGTACTGTAGACATTGGACCGCGGCAGAAACCTCTGGATTGGCTTACCAGAATAAAAATAGGATTTGGTGCTGCACAGGGTCTCTAGTATTTGCATGATATGGCCAATCCACCTATTATATACTGCGATTTGAAGTACTCGAATTTCTTGCTGGACGTGTATTTCAATCCGAAATTATCGGACTTTGGACTGGCCAAGCTCAGGTCTGCGGGAGACAAGATGCACGTCTCATCCGGGGTTATGGGTACTCGTGGCTATTGTGCTCCGGAATATGCAAGAACCGGCAAACTTACACTGAAGTCCGACGTGTTTAGCTTTAGAGTCATCCTACTAGAACTCATACCAGACATAGAGCAAATGACACGACAAATCCACCGATGAGCAAAATCTAGTTGCTTGGGTAATTTTACAGTCCAATGATAGTCAATGCTATCTATGTTCCAGTCATCATTCTCGCTAACGTGTAAAGGGATGGCATTTGCGTACAGGCTCAGCCTATTGAGATCATTTCCAGACATGGCTATTGGCTGATCCGTTACTCAAGCTGTTGCAATGGCAGCCATGTGTCTGCAAGAAGAAACCTCGGTCTGCCACTAATGCGACGTTGTTCCTACTCTAAGCTTCCATTTAGTGGCTCCACCTGAGACCGCGGCTGTTCCTCCTCCAGCGCCCAACAAACATCGCTATATCAAGCGAGGGCGGCCCTCGCTCACCTGTGATCGGTCTCCAACCATCGCTTGAGAGATAATTTTTCTTTTGTTTTACAAGTGAAAAAGGTGAGAAGAAGCGACCGATTTTAAAGACTCCTCTAAAAGTTATATAGGGGTCATACGTCCACTAAAAAAACATGTTCAATATTACTGTGCACTACTTGAAGATCCGAGATTGGTGAGCTCGTGAACGTAGTCTTGCCACAGTCAAGAAATCTCTCAACATGAAACATTACGCAATTAGGCAACACAACACAAGTAGTTAATAGCGCACTACCTACGATCGAAGATCCGAATTAGCGAGCCCATTATTGCAGCATCACCTCAATCAAGAAATCTTCCCACGCGAAATATGACACAGTTAGACAACACAACACGAATTGTTCAGTGAATCGCTCATGCCATGAATTGAACACTACAAAAAAACATGTTTTTTCCGAAGAAATTTCCAACGAAAAATTTGGAAAAATTCGTTGGAAAACGAATTTCCAACGAAATTTCCAACGAAAAAAAATTCGTTGGTAATAGGTCGTCGGAAATTTTTCCAACGAAAAATTTCAATTTTCGTTGGAAATTTGGTGACGAATTTTATTTCGTTGAAAAATTCGTTGGAAAACTCGTGGCTAAATTCGTTGGAAAAATTACAAAATTTTTTTTTTGGTCGAAAAATCGTGGAAATTTTTTTCCAACGAAAATTTTTTTTTTGGTCGAAAAATCGCCCTCGCCGCCGGCGAGGGCCGAGCTCGAGCTCGCCGGCCATGGCGAGCTCGGCCCTCGCCATGGCCGGCGAGGGCCAGCCTCGTCGCCGGCGAGGGCCGAGGTCGCCTAGATCTGGGCGAGCTCGAGCTCGTCGCCGGCGAGGCCCGGCCTCGCCCTCGCCGAGGCCGGCGAGGCTCGCCGGCGACGAGGCTGGGCCTCGCCGGCGACGAGCTCGAGCTCGCCCAGATCTGGGCGACCTCGAGCTCACCGGCGACGGCGATGAGGTGGTTGAGGCGGCGGGCGAGGTGGCGGCCCATGGTGGCGTCGGGGGCGCCGACCGCCGCGGGGGCTTAGCCCTGGATGGCCGTGGCGGCGCCTTTGGGGAGGGAGCCGACGTCGCCCGAGGGGGGCTTGCAGGAGTTGAGGGCCCCGATCTTGGTGTCCATGGCGCTGGAGCCGGAGGAGGAGGGGGGGCGGCGGGGGAGGAGGCAGAGGGGGAGGCGGAGGGAGAAGGTGAAGGCGAGGAAGGTGAAGGTGAGGGATTGCAAAGGAGAGAGAGAGAGAGAATGTGGAAATTGAGAGTTGCAGGAATTGAGCGCGAAAATATTGAATAAGGAAGAAGTAGGGTTTTCGTTGCAAAATTCGTAGGAAATTTCTCACGAATTTTGCAACGAAAATTGTACACACTAAAATAATTTCCCGGAAAATTGAAATTCATTGAAAAATTCGTTGGAAATTTTCAACGAATTTTCCAACGAAAATTGTACACACAGAAATAATTGCCGAAAATTGAAATTCATTGGAAAATTCGTTGGAAATTTCCAACGAATTTTCCAACGAATATAAAAAATGCCGAATAGTACCGGGTTTTTTTGGAATTCGTTGGAAAATTCGTTGAAAATTTCCAACGAAAATTGTACACACTGAAATAATTGCCAGAAAATTGAAATTCGTTGGAAATTTCCAACGAATATAAAAAATGCCAAATAGTACCGGGTTTTTTTGGAATTCGTTGAAAAATTCGTTGGAAATTTTCAACGAATTTTCCAACGAAAATTGTACACACTGAAATAATTGCCGAAAAATTGAAATTCGTTGGAAAATTCGTTGGAAATTTTCAACGAATTTTCCAACGAATATAAAAAATGCCGAACAGTATCGGGTTTTTTTGAATTTGTTGGAAAATTCGTTGGAAATTTCCAACGAATTTTCCAACGAAAATTGTACACACTGAAATAATTGCCCGGAAAATTGAAATTCGTTGGAAAATTCGTTGAAAATTTCCAACGAATTTTCCAACGAATATAAAAAATGCCGAACAATACCAGGTTTTTTTGAATTCGTTGGAAATTTCGTTGGAAATTTCCAACGAATTTAATAATTGACCGGAAAATTAAAATTTGTGGGAAAATTCGTTGGAAATTTCCAACTAATTTTGCGACCAAAATTTTTTCGTTGGAAATTTCCAACGAATTTTCCCATGAAAAATGTTTTGTTGGAAATTTCCAACGAATTTTGCGACGAAAAATTTTTTGTTGGAAATTTCCAACGAATTTTACTTTTTGTTGGAAAATTTGTCGCAAATTTGCGACGAAAATTTTTTTATCGCAAATTTTCGTGGCAAAAATCCAGTTTTTTTGTAGTGGAAGTTGTGATGTCGTGGAAGACAAGTCTCTTTTTTTGTGCTTATACAAAGCATACTTACACCTTCTTTTTTCATATATACAAAGAAAGCTTATGCTATACACTGTGAATCAGTAGGAAATACGAAATGAAGTGAATTGATGTCGATGGCATTTCTCATGGTTTTGAGTCTAAGGGACATACTTTTGTTATCATTATTAGCAACAATCTATACTTTTTTTTTATAACCGAGGTATCCGCACTGCCGGCGAGCTTGCGCTCAAACCAACGGTGAAGCCCGACTAGTCCTTGGGAGTGCTAGCGCAGCATCCCACTGTCACAACCCTACACTTAAATCACCAGCACCTACGAGTTTTGAACCCAAGACCTCTCGTGAAGGGAATTGAGCGCAAATCATCGCGGCCACCGATAGGTGGGTGCAACAATCTATACTTTAACAATTCCATTGATGATGAAAATATTTTGTATTTGTTTAATTTTGTCAGCAATGTAAGCGATCTTTTTTTTAAAAAATGGTTTTCATATCGTTTATTTTTCACAAAACAAATGCACCATTAATAAACTTTTATCTTCCCTTAATTCAATACAAAAAGATTAGTCAGTCACTTGCGTTTTTTGTGTGGATATATAGTTGGGTTAATACCACCAAAAACCCCAAACTGATACATCTGTGATAAATTTATCCCGAACTAATTTTTTGACCACCAAAACCCTAAACTAGTACACATGTGACAAATTTACCCTCCATTAGCTTTCGTTAAATTTCATCGTCATGTTGCTAAGTTTGATGACATGTAGCAGTTGACAAGTGTGTCAGTTTAGGGTTTTACCCTATGTTTGTCATTGATTTACCAATTTGTGATTTTTCATGGTATTAATCCAATTTAATGGATAGTAAATTTATCACAAATGTACCCATTTGAGATTTTTTATGGTCAAAAAATTAATTTAAGGTAAAATTGTACAGGTGCACCAATTTGGAGTTGTTTTGTGGTTAAAAAATTAGTTTGGGATAAATTTATTATAGATGTACCAATTTGAGATTTTTTGTGATAGTAACACTATATAGTTAAATGATAGAATTACTTCCTTTTCCGCACTTTATCTCATGGAATTTGATCAAATAATATGTGCTTCAAAACCTGGATCCCAAATTCGTAGAAGGGAGTTCAACTTCTGTTATTCTTTACTATATTCAAAAGGTTATGACTTAAAAAAAGGGACTAAAGTTTTCAAGTTAGGTGAATATATGACAATTTGGTTCGAACATCTTGATATATTTTAAAGAAAAATCAAGTTAGCTTAACTTCAACAGTTATTGAATAAGTCATTTAACAGTTTGTTTCTCTAACTTTCCTTTCCTACTGAAATGCTGGGGAACTGAGCAAGTTATTATGAAACACAGAAGCTAAACTTGGCATGGCTGGGGGAATATGTTCATTCCATGTAACAATTCGACTTGATACATTTCCACAATCCCTCCGGCAAAATTGTTCAAGGCCCTGGTTGTGGACTCACATAACCTAATCCCCAAACTCATGCCTCAAGCTATTAAGAGCATTGACATCATCCAAGGCGATGGAGGGGCTGGAACCATTAAGCAGATCAACTTCATTGAAGGTAATCATGCTTTTTTTGCCATATAAATGTGCTTCTTTTCTAGCTTTAACAAATATTAGGGCGTAGACAAGTATCCCATGATACGATCTTTTTCTATTGTATACAAGTGGTCACCTTAGCAGCATGAAGAATCGTGTGGATGAGCTGAACCTAGAGACATTAACTTACATGTATACCATGATCGATCTTAAGGAGAAGTTTGAATCTATTGTTTACGAAGTCATATTCGAGCCAACACCAGAAGGCGGGAGCAAGAACAAGATGACGAGCACGTACTACACAAAGAGATGTTGAGCTTAAAGAAGAGGATGTTAAGGCAGGCAAAGAGCGAGCCTTCGGAATGTACAAGGTTGCAGAAGCATATCTCCTCCAAAACCCCGATGCTTATGCTTGAAACTTCACATGCTCTCTCGAGTAATTTAAGAAACCCTGTCAATAAGTTCTCATGATATATTCTATCTTCTGTTGGAAGTATCCGAGTTCCTTTACTTCTTTATGGTTGTAAACTTCCTTAAATTTGAATGGCAATAAAGATACGCACTTTATAACTTCATTGTGAGCGATTCCTATAATTGCCATGTGAGAACACAAAGTTTATTCCGTTGAAACAAGTACTATGGGAAGTGTTGTGATGACAACTCATTGAACGCTTGCATAAATGTTTACATGAGCACATCACAAGGCTCTAGAAAAAACTTCCCAACGAATTTTTTTTTCGTTGGAAATTTCCAACGAATTTTTCAACGAATATAAAAAATGTGGAATAAAAATCAATTTTTTTAAATCGTTGGAAATTTCCAACAAAATTTCCAACGAAAATTGTACACTATGAAAAAATTGCCGCTAAATTGAAATTCGTTGGAAAATTCGTTGGAAATTTCCAACGAATTTTCCAACGAATATAAAAAATGTGGAATAAAAATCAATTTTTTTAAATCGTTGGAAAATTCGTTGGAAATTTCCAACGAATTTTTTTTCGTTGGAAATTTCCAACGAATTTTCCAACGAAAATAAAAAATGTGGAATAAAAATCAATTTTTTTAAAATCGTTGGAAAATTCGTTGGAAATTTCCAACGAATTTTCCAACGAAAATTGTACACTATGAAAAAAATTGCCGCAAAATTGAAATTCGTTGGAAAATTCGTTGGAAATTTCCAACGAATTTTCCAACGAATATAAAAAATGTGGAATAAAAATCAATTTTTTAAAATCGTTGGAAAATTCGTTGGAAATTTCCAACGAATTTTTCTTTCGTTTTTCCAACGAATATAAAAAATGTGGAATAAAAATCAATTTTTTTAAAATCGTTGGAAAATTCGTTGGAAATTTCCAACGAATTTTCCAACGAAAATTGTACACTATGAAAACATTGCCGCTAAATTGAAATTCGTTGGAAAATTCGTTGGAAATTTCCAACGAATTTTCCAACGAATATAAAAAATGTGGAATAAAAATCAATTTTTTTTAAATCGTTGGAAAATTCATTGGAAATTTCCAACGAATTTTCCAACGAAAATTGTACACTATGAAAAAATTGCCGCTAAATTGAAATTCGTTGGAAAATTTGTTGGAAATTTTCAACGAATTTTCCAACGAATATAAAAAATGTGGAATAAAAATCAATTTTTTTTAAATCGTTGGAAAATTCGTTGGAAATTTCCAACGAATTTTTTTTTCGTTGGAAATTTCCAACGAATTTTCCAACGAAAATAAAAAATGTGGAATAATTCGTTTAAAAAATGGATTTTTATTCCACCTTTTTTATATTCGTTGGAAAATTCGTTGGAAATTTCCAACGAATTTTCCAACGAATTTTACTTTTCCGGGAAATTATTTTAGCGTGTACAATTTTCGTTGGAAAATTCGTTGAAAATTTCCAACGAAAAAAAATTCGTTGGAAATTTCCAACGAAAAAAAATTCGTTGGAAATTTCCAACGAATTTTCCAACGATTTAAAAAAAAATTGATTTTTATTCCACATTTTTTATATTCGTTGGAAAATTCGTTGGAAATTTCCAACGAAAAAAAATTCGTTGGAAATTTCCAACGAATTTTCCAACGAATTTTACTTTTCGGGGAAATTATTTTAGCGTGTACAATTTTCGTTGGAAAATTCGTTGGAAATTTCCAACGAAAAATTTTCGTTGGAAATTTCCAACGAATTTTCCAACGAATTTCAATTTTCCGGCAATTATTTTAATGTGTATAATTTTCCAACGAATTTTGCAACAAAAAACCCTACTATATTTTCGCGCTTATTTGATTTCAAAATTCATTCTCTCTCTCTCTTTTTCTCTCTCTCTCTGTCTCCCCTTGTCTCCCCCTCCGGTGCCCCCTTCTCCTTCTCCCTCTGTCTCCGCCTGTCTCCGCCTCCTCCCCAGCTGCGCCCCCTCCGGCTCCGGCTCCGGCTCCGTCTGCGGCGCCATGGACACCAACACTCCGCCGCCCCCCCTCCTCCTCCGCGACGTCGTCCGGGACGAGGTCGCCGTGGATGAAGCCGTCATAGCCGACGAAGCCGTACCTCGAGCTCCGTCGGCGGACGCTCCGCCGGACGCTGGGCTCCGGCTCCCGCTCCGGCTCCAGCGCCGGCGCGTGGGGCGGCTTCCTCGCCATATCCGACTTCGGGGGCCGCCCCTTCTTCCGCTTCACGATCTGCACCATGCCGCCGTGGCTGGCTAAAACCCCCCGAGCCCGACTTTCCCTCTCTAAAACCTCCTATCCCCCCTCTCTCTCTCTAGCTCCCTCCCCAAAGGCGCCGCCGCGGCCATCCAGGGACGCCCCCGACGCCACCAAGCCTCGTCGCCGGCGAGGGTCGAGCTTGCCCAGATCTGGGCGAGCTCGAGCTCGTCGCCGGCGTGGGCCGAGCTCGCCCGGATCTGGGCGAGCTCGTCCAGATCCGGGCGAGCTCGGCCATCGCCGGCCATGGCGAGGGCCGAGCTCGCCATGGCCGGCGAGCTCGGCGCTCGCCGGCGACGATGCTGGCCCTCGCCGGCCATGGCGAGGGCCGAGCTCGCCATGGCCGGCGAGCTCGGCCCTCGCCGGCGACGAGGCTGGCCATCGCCGGCGGCTGGCCCTAGCCGGCGGCGAGGGCGATTTTCCGAAAAAAAAAAATTCAAAAAAAAAAATCGAAAAAAAAAATTCAAAACAATTTTGTAATTTTTCCAACGAAAAAAATTCGAAAAAAAAAAATTCGAAAAAAAAAATTCGAAAAAAAAATTCAAAAAAAAAATTCGAAACAATTTTGTAATTTTTCCAACGAAAAAAATTTCGTTGGAAAAAAAATTTCCACGATTTTTCGACCAAAAAAATTTTTTTTAAAAATTTTTCCAACGAAAAATTTTTCGTTGGAAAAAAAATTTCTACGATTTTTTGACCAAAAAAAATTTTTAAAAATTTTTCCAACGAAAAATTTTTCGTTGGAAAAAAACTTTCCACAATTTTTCGACCAAAAAAATTTTTTTAAAATTTTTCCAACGAAATTTTTCGTTGGAAAAAAAATTTCTACGATTTTTTGACCAAAAATTTTTTTTTAAAATTTTTCCAACGAAAAATTTTTCGTTGGAAAAAAAATTTCTACGATTTTTTGACCAAAAAATTTTTTTTTTAAATTTTTCCAACGAAAAATTTTTCGTTGGAAAAAAATTTCCACGATTTTTCGACCAAAAAATTTTTTTTTGTAATTTTTCCAACGAATTTAGCCACGAGTTTTCCAACGAATTTTCCAACGAAATAAAATTCGTCGCAAATTTCCAACGACCTATTACCAACGAATTTTTTTTCGTTGGAAATTCGTTTTCCAACGAATTTTTCCAAATTTTTCGTTGGAAAATTCGTCGGAAAAAAACAGTTTTTTTGTAGTGTCTGAATATACCGTGGATATGAACCTGTCTTTTTCCTTGGTTAAACTGTATTGTACAACGAGTGTTCTCCTCTGTGAATATGAACATTCATTTATTGTTTTTTACTGTTAAACAATAAATGAAGCAATGATACTGTTAAACATTTATTTACTGTTTTCCAATATATAGGTCATTTGGACTGAGTATATAAAGGATCATTCAATTCCCAGCATTTTAGTGATGATGCATTCTTGCTTTGATACATTGAATCGAAGCAATGATAAGTTATTTTTCTGGCTTTTTAGTGAAATGCTTCAAGAAAAGTTTGTGGATGTAGTTGCTCGGGTTAGGACCAGAACCATTGTTAAATTTAGAACGTAGGCAAGTAAATTCCATTCTTGAACTCAATTCGATGAATTGATAATCCAACATGGATAACAATAGTTGATGAATTGCAACTGCAAGAGGGCTCTAAAGTTGACTAGTCAAGGAACTTTTTTTCTGTTATCGGGACCTCAGCTCAACTCATTAGTTATGCAAGCACATATTTTGTACTTTAATATAACTATTTTTCATTTTTAATGACAGTCTAACTTAGATAACCTGGTTCATGATTAAGTTTGGCCAGAAACCGGATGGCTCCCAAGCTTGGATTTGCTTAATTTGGAGACTTTCCAAAAGATAATAGTATGTGTTGACCCGTTAGTCGCAGCAACTTTTTTTGTCAAATTTCTTTACGGAAGTCTTGGATAACATCTTTGTATTGATGTCGATTGTCATTTGTTTGCAGTGATATGGAGCAAAGTATAGAAAAATGATTTTCGGCAAGCTTGTTTTTTCTACCCATCTAATTATGGTTGTATTTACTCAATAATTTTTGTTAAAAAGTCTAACCAAAAGCCCGAACACCTAGGCGTAGCGAGATTACAAGCATAGGAGGCTCATTGAAGTTGTGTATTCAAGTGGTAGATAAGAATCAAACATCCATGCACGTTGCTAAATTGAAGGACAGAGTCACAAACACAAAATAAACTTGAGGCATGAAGTATGCGCAAGTAACTCTGATAACGTGGCATGCAAATATTTAAGTTATTCCTTTAAGGAGAGAACAAGTGTAAGACCCATTGAAATTTAATATTCAAGTCATGTGGAAACACGCTTGTTTAACTCCACATGCATTCTTCCTCATGGTTTTTCAGTTTGATTTGTGCGTGAGAGGGTACACCGAATTGTTATTCTCTGTCACTTTACCAAAAAAGGTGATTGGTCTAATGATAAACGGATTACCTAATTTTAACGAGATTACGGGTTGGATTCACGTTGTGAGTCTCTGAAAGATTTAAGTTGCATTGTCTTTTTTGGACAGCTAGCATTTCAATGTTCAATAGCTAATTTTTGAAAGCGGGTAAGAAAGGAAATATAATGCTCGAGATAAAAAAGAGCCCACGTATAAAATGAAATTTACTAGATGATGATGGGACAAACGGGTAAATGGTTGGAGTTAATAGACTAGTTTAAGCATTCGATTATCAATAAGTCGTGTCATTTTTCATATTTATTGAACTTACTCAGGGAGTGTTATTTTAGCATGATTGACAGTTGGGAAGAAAAAGGCATGTCCTAGCTCCTAGGAGTGCAACGAGCTGATTATCTATGATGTTGTACTGTTCATCTCTCTTGCGAGTAATCATGAAAACTGTCTGACCCGCTGCACTCGTCTACGGCTACCAGGCGACGAAGAAAGTGGGCGATGTAGATGAAGATGTTCTGTCCTCGCCCAACCAGCGCGTCTCTCTCCCCGTATACCCTTCCTCGTCACACCATCTTTGCGTCGTCTCCCTCAGAAAACCTCCATTGCCATGTCATGTGACGACTGACGACCTCTTCCCTCTCGTCGCACCTCCTCCTCCAGACCGTCCTGCATCTTTGCGAAGGAGTAGGCGTACGAGCTCCTGTTCCACGGGGCGATGGGGTTCGCCCCGTGCGGCGACTGCTGGCGCAAACCTATGGAGGATCTCAGCCACCCACCTGCTCAGCCCCGGGAGGATGGCCGTCTTCGAGAGGTTCCGAGCTCTGTTTGCGTCGTCTCCCTCTCGAAACCTCCATTGCCATGTCGGTGTGACGAGCTCTCTTCGCACCTCCTCAAGGACCGTCCTTCACCCGCCATCCTCACCCTCCAACCCTCCCTCCCTCTCTCCCTCTGCTGCTTCCTCCTCTTCGCCGCCATGCTCGCCTTCTTGCCATTTCCGGGTGGCCTAGCCGTGGGCTCACCCGCTTCATCATCTCGAGCGAACCCTAGACTTGCAAAAAGATCTCGAACGGCTGGGCCTTCGCCTGACTGCCCCCGCGGAGAGGAGTCGGCATGCGAGCTCTTGTTCCACGGTGCGATGGGGTTTGCCATATATTAATTTTCTCTCCATCCAATAAAGACGACATTTCTGACAAAAAAAAATTTCTCCTCGCTCTGATTCTCCTCTACTGAATATAGCATAATGTTTTAATTTAATATCCAATCGAATTCTAAACATTGTTGAAATCGGCATAATCAAGT
Organism: Syzygium jambos; assembly: GCA_031216235.1. Lineage (NCBI taxonomy): Eukaryota > Viridiplantae > Streptophyta > Magnoliopsida > Myrtales > Myrtaceae > Syzygium > Syzygium jambos. The sequence goes on along the minus strand of CM062221.1, from coordinate 20,789,283 downwards.
CATCCTAACGAGGTGTTGGCTGATTTTATTGACGTGACGTCACATCGGATAAAAAAAATGAAAAGTAAAAAAAAAACAAAAAAGTTAGTATTTATTTAGAGTGGCTTTTATATTCAACACTTTTGTTCCTATAATCACATATTGCAATTATCATAATTATTTTACACGAAATACCGATCCGTTAAGAAAATTAGAACTTAGCTTGTCATGTATATCATTATAATTTTTTTTTTCAATTTATAAATTCTCGGAGAGTTTAAAAACGAAAAAGGTACGGAAAATAAACGCAAATAAAGAGAAATAATAATTGCCACATCAATTACAATTTATCTTATGCTAATTTCAATTATAAAACATCAAAGAGATTTCGATACATATTACAATTAATTTTTTTTTAACTAGCTTTCATTTCCTTCTGAAAGAATGGGAAATTTTTTTTTTGGGTCATAAAAAAAACTGGGGAATTGAGCAAGTCGAATTTATAATGAAAAATATCACGTTTATCGTTCACAAGATAAATATCTTTGTCTTGATGAACGGCGGAAGAAAGAAACGGAGACACCTCGTCAACTCCGTTATCTCTCTCTCTCTCTTCCACGATGGACATCGCCGTTGAACGGCGACGGAGGTGGTGGTTGTTCCCCTCCTCCGCGTGCCGCCGGAACAGCCGGTGGCCCGGAGCTCCCTCTTGCCGCGTCTTGTTCGATTTAAATGCAAAACCGCGTTTGCAAAACCCTCTCCTCTCCTCGCCCTCCTCCCTCCCTCTGCAAACCCTCCTCTTCTCCATTCTCTCTCTCTCTCTCTCTCTAGCTTCAAGATACCCAGAAACCTGCAAACTCGTTCACCTCCACATACTCTCTCTCCCTCTCTCCAAGAAGACCATTAAACCCTTTGACAGACTCCGTCTTCGATGGCCAAGCGCCGGCGAACCGAGATAGCCAGGATCGCCGACCCGGCTGCCCGGCTCGTCACCTACTCCAAGAGGCGCAAGGGCCTCTTCAATAAGGCGTACGAGCTCTCCCGCCTCTGTGGCGCCCGCGTAGCGGTTGTCGTCTTCTCCCCCGCCGGCAAGCCCTGCTCTTTCGGCGACCCATCGGCCGACGAAATCATCTCCGACTACCTCCGGGGCGGCGGCTGTGGCGACGGCGGCGGCGGCGGCGACGGCGAGGTGATGCCGCCGATGGGTCTGTCCCAGTGGGCGGAATGGGTCCAAACGGAGTGGAACGCTTGCGCCACCGAGGAGGACCTCGAGTCCCTGATTCTGAAGTACGAAGCCGTCCGCGACTGTGCGCGCGTAAAGCTGAAGGCGTTGGAGGATTCACACATATTGAGCGAACAGGAGATGGATTCTTTATTCGAGAGTCTCGAAGGTCAAGGCCCAGCGCTTGCGGCTCTCTTGACGGAAGGCGAAGGTATCCTGACTTCGCCGGAGAACCCGGCCGCCGGCGGTGGAAGTTCAGCAGTGGAGTCCACCCCCGCGGTCTCCGATCTCGAGGGCTGCGGATCTAATGACGCTGGAGGTGGAAGTTTACGAGTGGGGTCGAACCCTAATCTATCGGAGGACTGCTTCGTGGACAGCCATGGTTTCTGGAGTTCGCCGGAGGAGTCGGCCGTTGGCGGTGGAAACTTGGAGGACTGCTTCGTGGACAGCCATGGTTTCTGGAGTTGGCCAGAGAACTCGGCCGCCGGCGGTGGAAGTTCGGCAGTGGAGTCCATCCCCGTGCGCTCCGATATCGACGGTTGCGGATTTAATGCCCCTGGAGGTGGAAGCTTAGGAATGGCGTCGACCCCCACCTGCCCTGATCTCGAGGACTGCGGGTTTGATCCGGATGATTTTCTTAATTTGTTGGAGGAATGCGTCCAGGACGGCGATCGCGATAATTTCTTGACTTCACCGGAGGAGTCGGCCTTTGGCGGTGGAAACTCGGGAGTGGAGCCCGCCCCCTCTGATCGAGAGGGTTATGGATATGATCCCATCGACTTTGCTACACTCGAAGATTTGGGTATCCCACTGTGAATGTGAATCGTGTCTTTTTCCATTTGTCAAATTGTACTGTACAGTGATGTTCTCTGTCTCAGAGGGTTTTGTATGTCTCTGAGGAACAGAGCAAGATAGTGATACAAAGAACATTATAGAAGTTAGCGATTTTGTTGTTCAATTCTTTGAGTTCAAATCGGATGATTCAATAAAGGTTAGATTGTTTTTCAAATGGTGCATTGGGTACATTGAATCTTCTTCTGCATCTTCTTTTTCTTGCTTGCGATCTCTCTCTGTGTGTTGTTGGAGACCCACCTGAGGTAGATGGAGGGGAGCGTCCCCAGCATCTTTGCCCTTGTGCTCCTCCCGAAGTCTGTCGCCACCCGGTCTCTCGCCAGCGTGGCTCTGCTCCTGACTGTGGCGGCGGAGGAGGAGACTCCACTGGTTGTGGGCATTGGTTTTGAAGGAGGAGGGTTCATCATCACTTGTTTACTGCATTAATGGTTTCCTTCTTTAGGGTTCTTGTTGAGTCTTCTAAGGGCAAACCAACTGAGGCCATTCGGGGAGGATGGTGATTGCTCTTTGTATATGAATATCTGCTTCCTTTGTTTTACTGGTTTCTGACCCAGGAACTGAACTGTTTGGCAAGTCCTTAGTGACATTTCTTTGCTTAATGTGACAATTTTGTAGTTTAACGGCCACTTTTAACTTTTTGTCTTTTGGTGTTTGAGAGAACTAATCTTTTTTAGTGCCTTGAATTTGACCATTTAAACTGGACGTGCCCCTCACCTCATCTTTATTTTCAGACTGAGCCAGCATGGTACACTTTTGGTGCATCCTTAGGGTTCCCTTGACAATGGACCGGAGGTACAGGAGTTTCGGGAGGCCAGGGACGGCGGCCGGTCGGGCAGGCCGATGGCAGTGTCGATCTCGGACACTGTGTCGGCGCCTCTGAAGATCATTTCCTGATTACAACATGACCAGAAAAAGATTTTCAACCTTTATTTCGCTTTCAAAAAACATGGGAAAACCGAACAAGAAGGAAGAAATGCACCATATGAGATCACCCGACAGGAAATAGCATACGAACAAAAGGAACATGCAGCGACAGAAGGAATAAAATATGCAACATCCGTAGATACTCGAAGCCAAAAGAAAGACTTTAACATTATAACGTGGTTTTCCTCGTAGAAATATGAAGCAAAGCAGATCCAACCAACCCAGCAGAGGGAAGTGATCGCGCCCCAGTTGAACAGGCCAAGCGGCTTGTACCCTTCACTGGCCAGACCCTCGAGCCGGAGCCCGTCACTTCCATGGCGGCCATTGCGAGTGCCGAAGTCGCAGGACCTCCCCCAACATGCCCATCATCACGTTGTTGAGCGAACATAAGGGCAACACCGTCCTCGCCCCGACCCCGACCTCGCCACGCTCCTCCATTAGAGACTTGATTTCGCCCATCCTTTGAAGCCCTGTCTGCGCTCGGCACCTCTCGAAGGCGGCGATCCTCCCGGGGCTGAACAGGTGGGTGGTTGAGACCCTCCACAGGTTTGCGCCAGCAGTCGCCGCACGGGGCGAACCCCATCGCCACGTGGAACAGGAGCTCGTATGCCGACTCCTTCGCAAAGATGAAGGACGGTCTGGAGGAGGAGGTGGGAAGAGAGTGAAGAGGTCGTCAGTCGTCATATGACATGGCAATGGAGGTTTTCTGAGGGAGACGACGCAAAGATGGTGGGAAGAGGAAGAGTATATGGGGAGAGAGGGTGGTCGGGCAAGGACAGAACATCTTCATCACTCATTTTCTTCGTCGCCTCGCAGCCGTAGACGAGTTTGCAGCGGGTCAGACCGTTTCATGATTACTTGCAAGAGAGATGAACAGTACACCATCAAAGGAGGAGATTCGTGTTCCTGTCCGGGTCCCCCGCTGACTCCCACACCGACCATCAAGATGAGCTTATAGCTCGTTACAGGCCTAGGACATGCCTTTTCTTCTTAATTTTCAATCATACTAAAATAACACTACATGAGTAAGTTCAATAAATATGAAAAATGGCATGCCTTACTGATAATCGAATGCTTAAACTAGTCTATTAACTCAAACCATTTACCCGTTTGTCTCATCATCTAGTAAATTTCATTTGATACCCGAGCTCTTTTTTATCTCAAGCATTATTTTTCCTTTCTTACCCGCTTTCAAAAACTAGCTATTGATCATCGAAATGCTAGCTGCCTGAACAAGGCAATACAGCTTTAGTCTTTTAGAGACTTGCTCAGATGTGAATCGAACTTGTAATCTCGTTAAAATTAAGTAATATGTTTACCATTAGACTAACCACCTCTTATGGTAAAGTGACGGAGAATAATATTTTGGTGTGTACCCCTATGTGCAAATCGAACCGAAAACCATGAGGAAGAATGCATGTGGAGTTAAAGAAGTTAAAGAAGTCTCCTATACTTGTAATCTCGCTACGCCTAGGTGTTTGGGCTTTTGGTTAGACTTTTTAACAAAAAATTAATGAGTAAATATAACCATAATTAGATGGGTAGAAAAAACAAGCTTGCCAAAAATCATTTTTCTATACTTTGCTCCATATCACTGCAACAAATGACAATTGACATCAATATGAAGATGTTATCCAAGACTTCCGTAAAGAAATTTGACAAAAAAAGTTGCCGCGACTAACAGGTCAACACATACTATTATCTTTAGGAAAGTTTCCAAATTAAGCAAACCCAAGCCTAGGAGGCATCCAGTTTTCTGGCCAAACTTGATCATGAACCAGGTTATCTAAGTTGGACTGTCATTGAAAATGAAAAATAGCTTTATCTAAAGTACAAAATATGCACTTGCATAACCAATGAGTTGAGCCGAGGACCCGATAATAGAGGGAAAGTTCCTTGGCTAGTCAACTTTAGAGCCCTTTTGTAGTTGCAATTCATCAACTATTATTATCCATGTTGGATTATCAATTCATCGAATTGAGTTCAAGAATAGAATTTGCTCGCCTACGTTTTAAATTTGACAATGGCTCTGGTCCGACCATGGTGACCTTACTCCTCAAGCTTCACAACTACTTAATATACTAAAAGGAACCAGGATTAATCAACTAAAAGTGTACCATGCTGGCTCAGTCTGAAAATAAAGATGAGGGGCACGTCCAGTTTAAATGGTCAAATTCAAGGCACTAAAAAAGATCAGTTCTCTCCAACACCAAAAGACAAAAAGTTAAAAGTGGCTGTTAAACTACAAAATTGTCACATTAAGCAAAGAACTGTCATTAAGGACTTGCCAGACAGTTCAGTTCCTCAACTTTATGGATCAGAAACCAGTAAACAAAGGAAACAGAAATTCATATAGAAAGAGCGATCACCATCCTCCCCGAATGGCCTCAGTTGGTTTACCCTTGGAACACTCAACAAGAACCACAAAGAAGGAAACCATTAATGCAGTAAACAAGTGATGATGAACCCTCCTCCTTCAACCAATGCCCACAACCAGTGGAATCTCCTCCTTCGCCGGCGTGGCTCTCCGAGGCAGAGAACATCACTGTACAGTACAATTTGACAAATGGAAAAAGACACACGATTCACATTCACAGTAGGACACTCAAATCTTCGAGTGTAGCAAAGTCGATGGGATCATATCCATAACCCTCTCGATCAGAGAGGGCGGGCTCCACTCCCGAGTTTCCACTGCCAACGGCCGACTCCTCCGGTGAAGTCAAGAAATTATCGCGATCGCCGTCCTGGACACATTCCTCCAACAAATTAAGAAAATCATCCGGATCAAACCCGCAGTCCTGGAGATCAGAGCAGGCGGGGGTCGACGCCATTCCTAAGCTTCCACCTCCAGTGGCATTAGATCCGCAACCGTCGATATCGGAGCGCACGGGGATGGACTCCACTGCCGAACTTCCACCGCCGGCGGCCGAGTTCTCCGGCGAAGTCATGAAAGCGTTCTGATCACCGTCCGTCAAGAGATCTGAAAGCGCTGGGCATCGGCCTAAGTTCTCGAAAATCGCATCTATCTCCTCCTCGGTCAGAACGTGAGAATCGCCCGCACCGACCTTGACTTGGGATTCATCCTCCCAAGGCATGAGTTTTTGGCCCGCGCGATCGCGGACGGCTTCGTACTTGCAGATGAGGGACTCGAGGTCTTCCTCGGTCGCACAAACCGCCCATTCTGTTTCTACCCATTCCGCCCACTGGGTCAGACCCATCGGCGGCATCACCTCGCCGTCGCCGTCGCCGTCGCCGCCGCCTCGGAGGTAGTCGGAGATGATTTCGTCGGCCGATGGGTCGCCGAAGGAGCAGGGCTTGCCGGCGGGGGAGAAGACGACGACCGCTACGCGGGCGCCGCAGAGGCGGGAGAGCTCGTACGCCTTGTTGAAGAGGCCCTTGCGCCTCTTGGAGTAGGTCACGAGGCGGGCAGCCGGGTCGGCGATCCTGGCGATCTCTGTACGCCGGCGTACAGAGGAGAATGGAGAAGAGGAGGGTTTGCAGAGGGAGGGAGGAGGGCGAGGAGAGGAGAGGGTTTTGCAAACGCGGTTTTGCATTTAAATCGAACAAGACGCGGCAAGAGGGAGCTCCGGGCCACCGGCTGTTCCGGCGGCACGCGGAGGAGGGGAACAACCACCACCTCCGTCGCCGTTCAACGGCGATGTCCATCGTGGAAGAGAGAGAGAGAGAGATAACGGAGTTGACGAGGTGTCTCCGTTTCTTTCTTCCGCCGTTCATCAAGACAAAGATATTTATCTTGTGAACGATAAACGTGATATTTTTCATTATAAATTCGACTTGCTTCTGACCAAAAAAAAAAAACAAAAATTCGACTTGCTCAATTCCCCAGCTTTTTATGACCCAAAAAAAAATATCCCATTTTTTCAGAAGGAAATGGAAGCTAATTAAAAAAATTAATTGTAATATATATCGAAATCTCTTTGAAGTTTATAATTAAAAATAGGATGACTTGATTATGCCGATTTCAAAATGTTTAGAATTCAATCGGACATTAAGACAAAACATTATGCTATATTCAACATAGGAGAAAACTTTTAGACATGACGCTTTTATTGGACGAAGAGAAAATAAATATATGAATTATGAGGGATTGTGAGTGATAACATAATTGATTTTGTATAATTCTTTAAATCCTTCAAATATCTATATATATTCGAGTCCTTTACTATGTTTTCCTCTTGGGTTCCTTTTTATAGCTAACGCATCTAAAAACACCATAACACAATTCCATCACATCCATAAACCCTCGATCAAATTAAGGACTACCTTTATAATTATTCATAATTTTATCTTTTTTCAATGTTATGTGTATTTTTTTTTTCGCGAAATATTGATATTTCAATATTGCAATGGGCATTTGTAATTGCATTGTAAGAGTGATTTTCCTATTACCAAAAGCAGATATATTAAGAATGACTTCGAGAAATTGGTATACTAACTAATGCAGTGCGACCCACTTGTTCAAATGCTCATACAAACTCTTCCACGTTATTCAATACATTAATTTTATAGAACATCATGCACGAGCTGAAACAACGCCCACCGCTGCTAGGGAACATTTTAAACAACATCCAACCCCCAAACTTCCACCACTGGCGGCCGAGTTGTCCAGCGAAGTCAAGAATTGATCATGGATGTAGCCCGCCAAGAGAGCCAAAAGTGTAGGTCAACAAGGTTCGAAACTCTCGAAAACCGTCAATCTCGCCGTCGCTCGAAACTTTAGAATCACAACCACAACGATATGGACGGACGTGGTTCTAAAGTTTCGAGCAATGGCGACATTGGCAGTTTTCGAAAGCTTCAAACCTTGTTAGCCTATACTTTATGATCTCTTGATAGATGGCGTCTATGATCGATTCTTAACTTGGCCGGACAAATCTCGATCGTTTAACTATTGTAACCATCGCGTGGAAACTCGGAACTTTGTGATCACTAACCCGACACTGTACTCCTCCAAGAACCTCTTCAGCTTGAACTCGTCTGGGTCAGGCCGGACCGCCTCGCCACAGCTCATGCCCCACACGTTCACTGTGGCCGCGGTTCCAGCTGGGATGAAGTGGTCACCGAAGATGGCGAGCCTGGCCCAGGACAGGAGCTGGCTCGGCAGGTGCATCCTTAGGGTTCCCTTGACAATGGACCGGAAGTACAGGAGTTTCGGGAGGTCAGGTCGGCGGCCGGCCGGGAGGGCCGATGGCAGTGTCGATCTCGGACACTGTGTCGGCGCCTCTGAAGATCATTTCCTGATCACAACATGACCAGAAAAAGATTTTCAACCTTTATTTCGCTTTCAAAAAACATGGGAAAACCGAACAAGAAGGAAGAAATGCACCATATGAGATCACCCGACAGGAAATAGCATACGAACAAAAGGAACATGCAGAGACAGAAGGAATAAAATATGCAACATCCGTAGATACTCGAAGCCAAAAGAAAGACTTTAACATTATAACGTGGTTTTCCTCGTAGAATTATGAAGCAAAGCAGATCCAACCAACCCAGCAGAGGGAAGTGATCGCGCCCCAGTTGAACAGGCCAAGCGGCTCGTACCCTTCACTGGCCAGACCCTCGAGCCGGAGCCCGTCACTTCCGTGGCGGCCATTGCGAGTGCCGAAATCGCAGGACCTCCCCCGACATGCCCATCATCACGTTGTTGAGCGAACATAAGGGCAACACCGTCCTCGCCCCGACCCCGACCTCGCCACGCTCCTCCATTAGAGACTTGATTTCGCCCATCCTTTGAAGCCCTGTCTGCGCTCGGCACCTCTCGAAGGCGGCGATCCTCCCGGGGCTGAACAGGTGGGTGGCTGAGACCCTCCACAGGTTTGCGCCAGCAGTCGCCGCACGGGGCGAACCCCATCGCCCCGTGGAACAGGAGCTCGTCCGCCGACTCCTTCGCAAAGATGAAGGACGGTCTGGAGGAGGAGGTGGGAAGAGAGTGTGAAGAGGTCGTCAGTCGTCACATGACATGGCAATGGAGGTTTTCTGAGGGAGACGACGCAAAGATGGTGGGAAGAGGAAGAGTATATGGGCACAGAGGATGGTTGGGGGAGGACGGAACATCTTCATCACCTACTTTCTTCGTGGCCTGGCAGCCATAGCCGAGAGCAGCGGGTCAGACATTTTCATGATTACTCGCAAGAGAGATGAACAGTACAACATCAGAGATAATCAGGAGGAGCTTCACGTTCCTGCCCGGGCCCTCACTGACTCCACACCGACCATCAGATGAGCTTATAGCTCGTTACAGTCCTAGGACCTGCCTTTTCTTCCCAAATTTCAATGATACTAAATAACACTCCCTGAGTTTGTTCGGTAGATATGAAAAATGACACCACTTATTTGATAATTGGAGTTTAGTATGTTCTTAAAAGGTTACGTCCGATTGCTGGGATGTAAAATATTAAGTTGGGAATTCCCGAGATTGGGACAAGAAAAAGATTATGACCCACCAAGGGAGACTGGGGTCTATTAACTTAATTAACCGTTTATTGTCCGAGCATTATTTTTCCTTTCTTACTCGCTTTCGAAAATTAGCTGTAGACCATCGAGATGCTGGCAGCCCAAAAATGGCAATGTAGCATGAGTCTTTTCGAGGTTTTGTTTCCGACGTAAATCAAATTCGTAATCTCATAAAAAAATAGGTGATCCGTTAACCACTTGACCAATCACCTTTTATGGTTAAAGTGACAGAGAATAACATTTTGGTGTACCCTCTCCCGTGTGCAAATTGAACTGAAAACCATCAGGAAGAATGCATGTGGATTTAAAGAAGTTAAAGTGTTTTTCCACGTAATTTGAATATAAAATTTCAATGGATCTTACATTTGTACTCTCCCTTAAACGAATAACTTAAACATTTGGATGCAACGTTATCTAAGTTAGTTCGGCATACATCATATCTCAAGTTTATTTTGTGTTTGTGACTCTTTGTTCTTGAATTTAATATGCATGGATGTTTGATTCTTATCTACCCCTTGAATACATGAGCTTAATGAGTCTCCTATACTCGTAATCTCGCTACCCTTAAGTGTTTGGGCTTTTGGTTGGACTTTCTAACAAAAATTTATTGAGTAAATACAACCATAATTAGATGGGTAAAAAAAAAGAACTTGCATGCTGAAAATTACTTTTCTATACTTTGCGCCATATCACTTTAAACAAATGACAATTGACATCAATATGAAGATGTTATCCAAGACGTTCGCAAAGAAATCTGACAAAATAAGTTGCCGCGACTAACTCTTCAACGCATACTATTATCTTTTGGAAACCTGATTAATCTCCAAATTAAGCAAACCCAAACCTGGAAGGCATCTAGTTTCTGACCAAACTCAATTATGAACCAAGTTTTCTGAGTTGGACTGTCATTGAAAATGAAAAACAGCTACATCTAAAGTACAAAATATGTGATGACCAAAAAAAAGAGTACAAAATATGCACCTGCATGACCAACGAGTTGAGCCGAGCCGAGGACCTGATAACAGAGGGAAAGTTCATTGACTAGTCAACTATAGAGCCTTTTTGTTGTTGCTATTCATCAACTATTATCCATGTTGGATTGTCATTTCAACGAATTGAGTACAAGAATAGAATTTGCTAACCTACGTTTTAAGTCTAACAATGGCTCTGGTCCTGCCATAGTGACCTTACTCCTCAAGCTTGACAACTAGTTAACATACGAAAAGGAACCAGAATTAATCAACTAAAAGTGTACCATGCTGGCTCAGTCTGAAAATAAAGATGAGGGGCACGTCCAGTTTAAATGGTCAAATTCAAGGCACTAAAAAAGATTAGTTCTCTCAAACACCAAAAGACAAAAAGTTAAAAGTGGCCGTTAAACTACAAAATTGTCACATTAAGCAAAGAAATGTCACTAAGGACTTGCCAAACAGTTCAGTTCCTGGGTCAGAAACCAGTAAAACAAAGGAAGCAGATATTCATATACAAAGAGCAATCACCATCCTCCCCGAATGGCCTCAGTTGGTTTGCCCTTAGAAGACTCAACAAGAACCCTAAAGAAGGAAACCATTAATGCAGTAAACAAGTGATGATGAACCCTCCTCCTTCAAAACCAATGCCCACAACCAGTGGAGTCTCCTCCTCCGCCGCCACAGTCAGGAGCAGAGCCACGCTGGCGAGAGACCGGGTGGCGACAGACTTCGGGAGGAGCACAAGGGCAAAGATGCTGGGGACGCTCCCCTCCATCTACCTCAGGTGGGTCTCCAACAACACACAGAGAGAGATCGCAAGCAAGAAAAAGAAGATGCAGAAGAAGATTCAATGTACCCAATGCACCATTTGAAAAACAATCTAACCTTTATTGAATCATCCGATTCGAACTCAAAGAATTGAACAACAAAATCGCTAACTTCTATAATGTTCTCTGTATCACTATCTTGCTCTGTTCCTCAGAGACATACAAAACCATCTGAGACAGAGAACATCACTGTACAGTACAATTTGACAAATGGAAAAAGACACGATTCACATTCACAGTGGGATACCCAAATCTTCGAGTGTAGCAAAGTCGATGGGATCATATCCATAACCCTCTCGATCAGAGGGGGCGGGCTCCACTCCCGAGTTTCCACCGCCAAAGGCCGACTCCTCCGGTGAAGTCAAGAAATTATCGCGATCGCCGTCCTGGACGCATTCCTCCAACAAATTAAGAAAATCATCCGGATCAAACCCGCAGTCCTCGAGATCAGGGCAGGTGGGGGTCGACGCCATTCCTAAGCTTCCACCTCCAGGGGCATTAAATCCGCAACCGTCGATATCGGAGCGCACGGGGATGGACTCCACTGCCGAACTTCCACCGCCGGCGGCCGAGTTCTCTGGCCAACTCCAGAAACCATGGCTGTCCACGAAGCAGTCCTCCAAGTTTCCACCGCCAACGGCCGACTCCTCCGGCGAACTCCAGAAACCGTGGCTGTCCACGAAGCAGTCCTCCGATAGATTAGGGTTCGACCCCACTCGTAAACTTCCACCTCCAGCGTCATTAGATCCGCAGCCCTCGAGATCGGAGACCGCGGGGGTGGACTCCACTGCTGAACTTCCACCGCCGGCGGCCGGGTTCTCCGGCGAAGTCAGGATACCTTCGCCTTCCGTCAAGAGAGCCGCAAGCGCTGGGCCTTGACCTTCGAGACTCTCGAATAAAGAATCCATCTCCTGTTCGCTCAATATGTGTGAATCCTCCAACGCCTTCAGCTTTACGCGCGCACAGTCGCGGACGGCTTCGTACTTCAGAATCAGGGACTCGAGGTCCTCCTCGGTGGCGCAAGCGTTCCACTCCGTTTGGACCCATTCCGCCCACTGGGACAGACCCATCGGCGGCATCACCTCGCCGTCGCCGCCGCCGCCGTCGCCACAGCCGCCGCCCCGGAAGTAGTCGGAGATGATTTCGTCGGCCGATGGGTCGCCGAAAGAGCAGGGCTTGCCGGCGGGGGAGAAGACGACAACCGCTACGCGGGCGCCACAGAGGCGGGAGAGCTCGTACGCCTTATTGAAGAGGCCCTTGCGCCTCTTGGAGTAGGTGACGAGCCGGGCAGCCGGGTCGGCGATCCTGGCTATCTCGGTTCGCCGGCGCTTGGCCATCGAAGACGGAGTCTGTCAAAGGGTTTAATGGTCTTCTTGGAGAGAGGGAGAGAGAGTATGTGGAGGTGAACGAGTTTGCAGGTTTCTGGGTATCTTGAAGCTAGAGAGAGAGAGAGAGAGAGAGAGAGAATGGAGAAGAGGAGGGTTTGCAGAGGGAGGGAGGAGGGCGAGGAGAGGAGAGGGTTTTGCAAACGCGGTTTTGCATTTAAATCGAACAAGACGCGGCAAGAGGGAGCTCCGGGCCACCGGCTGTTCCGGCGGCACGCGGAGGAGGGGAACAACCACCACCTCCGTCGCCGTTCAACGGCGATGTCCATCGTGGAAGAGAGAGAGAGAGATAACGGAGTTGACGAGGTGTCTCCGTTTCTTTCTTCCGCCGTTCATCAAGACAAAGATATTTATCTTGTGAACGATAAACGTGATATTTTTCATTATAAATTCGACTTGCTCAATTCCCCAGTTTTTTTTATGACCCAAAAAAAAAATTTCCCATTCTTTCAGAAGGAAATGAAAGCTAGTTAAAAAAATTAATTGTAATATGTATCGAAATCTCTTTGATGTTTTATAATTGAAATTAGCATAAGATAAATTGTAATTGATGTGGCAATTATTATTTCTCTTTATTTGCGTTTATTTTCCGTACCTTTTTCGTTTTTAAACTCTCCGAGAATTTATAAATTGAAAAAAAAAATTATAATGATATACATGACAAGCTAAGTTCTAATTTTCTTAACGGATCGGTATTTCGTGTAAAATAATTATGATAATTGCAATATGTGATTATAGGAACAAAAGTGTTGAATATAAAAGACACTCTAAATAAATACTAACTTTTTTGTTTTTTCTTTACTTTTCATTTTTTTTATCCGATGTGACGTCACGTCAATAAAATCAGCCAACACCTCGTTAGGATGACTTGATTATGCCGATTTCAACAATGTTTAGAATTCGATTGGATATTAAATTAAAACATTATGCTATATTCAGTAGAGGAGAATCAGAGCGAGGAGAAAATTTTTTTTGTCAGAAATGTCGTCTTTATTGGATGGAGAGAAAATTAATATATGGCAAACCCCATCGCACCGTGGAACAAGAGCTCGCATGCCGACTCCTCTCCGCGGGGGCAGTCGGGCGAAGGCCTAGCCGTTCGCCGAGCAGCTAGCGGAGATCGAATTTATTTTTTTTTGTTTTTATTTCGGGCAGCTAGCGGGAAAAGGACGGAGGGGAGGACAATTATTGGTTTCCGGCGAAGTTAACGGACGAGGAACGGCGTCAAGGACTGGCAAGGTGCGAAGAAGATGGCAAAAGTGGAACTTGCTGCTGACTGTCGTAGACTTTTGTTTCGGTCCGAGTCTCTCGCCCAAATCCGAGATGGATCCCCCCTTCATCTACTTCGATTCTCTCGCAGAGTACTAGAATATTACCAGAGAAAATGACGCCAATGACCGCCAACTTGAGCCCAGTATATGATGCGGTCCTCAACTTTTAACTTGTTAAATGCGGTCTTTAGATTTTAACCCTGTATATAAGGTGATCCCTGGACATTTAACTTGTTCAGTGTAGTTCATGAACTTTTTACACATGTTCAATTTAGTCATTCAACAGTATCCCTGAACTTGAATTAATAAAAGAACGGTATTGAACATGTACTAAAAGTTTATGGACTAAATTAAACATTTTCATATACGGGGAGAGAGACGCGCTGGTTGGGCGAGGACAGAACATCTTCATCTACATCGCCCACTTTGTTCGTCGCCTGGCAGCCGTAGACGAGTGCAGCGGGTCAGACAGTTTTAATGATTACTCGCAAGAGAGATGAACAGTACAACATCAGAGATAATCAGCTCGTTGCACTCCTAGGAGCTAGGACATGCCTTTTTCTTCCCAACTTTCAATCATGCTAAAATAACACTCCCTGAGTAAGTTCAATAAATATGAAAAATGACACGACTTATTGATAATCGAATGCTTAAACTAGTCTATTAACTCCAACCATTTACCCGTTTGTCTCATCATCTAGTAAATTTCATTCGTTACCCAAGCTTTTTTTTATCTCAAGCATTATATTTCCTTTCTTACCCGCTTTCAAAAATTAGCTATTGAACATCGAAATGCTAGCTATCCAAAAAAGACAATGCAACTTAAATCTTTTAGAGACTTACTCACAATGTGAATCCAACTCGTAATCTCGTTAAAATTAGGTAATCCGTTTACCATTAGACCAACCACCTCTTTTGGTAAAGTGACAGAGAATAACAATTCGGTGTACCCTCTCACGCGCAAATCAAACTGAAAAACCCTGAGGAAGAATGCATGTGGAGTTAAACAAGCGTGTTTCCACATGACTTGAATATTAAATTTCAATGGGTCTTACACTTGTACTCTCCTTAAAGGAATAACTTAAACATTTGCATGCCACGTTATCAGAGTTACTTACGCATGCTTCATGCCGTGAGAAAAGCCTAAATCATCCTGACTAACGTCGATCGCGGTGAGTAACCTGACGAGGTGTCGGGTAAGTCGACACGGCGGTGGCACCAGGTAAAATATGAACTAACTCCATGCGAAAGATTTGAATTTGACACCCAGATAGGAGATCAGAGCATAACTTTGCACACTGCCTCAACTTTCGCACGTAGTATGAAAATTCAAGCCCAGACTCCAGCTGGTGAACAAAGCTCACCACCGCTGTCCATTTCTGACAGAAGAACATGAAGCAAACCTTTTCTTTCTTGGGATGAAGCAAAAGGAGAGATAGAGCTCCAGCAATGGCAATGGCGAAGCAAATGGCACAAGAAGGCTCGCAACTTTTCAACCATAAACGTCGCCCATGAACTCAAGGAAAGCAGTACATCAAAATCTATCACTGCCATCATCTCCTCCTCCTTCTTTCTTGTGCTTCTCTTTCTTAACTTCATCTATACACACAAGAAAAGCACGCAGATCACACGTGCACACACTGCTCACTGGTCCCTGAGCTGCACATCGTCACAGGCAAAAGCCCTAGCCTCTAGCCGCAGAGCTGAACGGCCCAGGCATCAATGACGTCCCTTCGTCCATGCCGAGATCTGTTGAAAAAGAACAAGCGGCAAGTATGGTTCAATAACTTCTAAAGAGAGCAAAGAGTAGAAAAGGATACACACAAAAAATTGCTGCTGAAAAACTCTCGTACATTTTTAACTCAACCGATCACAAGCCTATTAAATAGGCATAACATTGAAAACTACTCAGCAAGAAAATAACAACGGGATAACAATAACAAAGACCCACTAACATATCCCACTAACTAAAACGTGTAGAAACAAACCCCTACAAACTAGGACTCCACTACTACATCATTGAAAACATGTAAAACTGAAATTTGACCACTTCAACATTACTTCACGTGTTGGTGTTGTGTTTGTTCAATACTCCCCCTCAACACCAGCTTCTACTCTTTTTACCATACCGAGCTGATGACAGAAACTTTCGAACTTGTTGCTACTCAAGCTTTTTGTAAACAAATCTGCAACTTGGTTTTCTGTTTTGACATGCTCCAACTCAATTTCTTGTTGCAAGACTTTCTCTCTGATAAAATGATGATGCACCTCCACATGTTTAGTTCTTGCGTGAAAAACTGGATTCTCTGCCAAACGTATTGCCGACAAGTTGTCGCAGTACAGAAAGACACCATACTCTGTTGGTTGATGTAAGTCTTTCAATAATTGCATAAGCCAAGTGCTTTCTTGAGCTGCCATCGCTGCTGCTCTGTATTCTGCTTCCGTGGTTGACAAAGACACCGCTGGTTGTCTTTTACTACACCAAGAAATTGCTCCGGACCCAAGCATGAAGACATACCCGGTAGTTAAACGCCGGGAATCATGGTCACCTGCATAGTCGGCATCAGAGTAGCCAACTAGTCTGCAATCTCCACCTTTCTTGTACATAATACCATAGCCAAGTGTGCTCTTCATATATCTCAAGATTCGACGAACTGATTCCAAGTGAGTCTTCTTTGGATTTTGCATGTAGCGACTCATCACACCAACTACAAAAGAAACATCCGGTCTTGTTAAAGTTAAGTAGATAAGACTACCCACCAACTGTCGATACATGGTAGCATCTTCTAAATCTTTCCCTTCATGAGCACACATTTTGGCATTTGGCTCCATCGGTGTCGAGATTGGCTTGCATCTAAGCATTGCAAATTTCTTCAACAAATCTTTGGAATACTTTTGTTGATGGAGAAATATTCCTTCCTGAGTATAGTCGACCTCTAAACCAAGAAAGTGTTTGAGCTGTCCAAGTTCTTTCATCTGAAAGCACACTGACAAATTCTCTTTGGTTTGGAGAATTTCTTCTTCCCAATCACCTGTGATGATTCAATCATCTACATACACTAACAAAATAGCTAGCTTCCCTCCTTTAGCTCTAACAAACAAGCTAGAATCCGCAGATGTCAACGAATAACCACTATGAGTAAGAAATTCAGCAATCTTACCATACCAAGCCCTCGGTGCCTGTTTTAGCCCATAGAGAGCCTTCCGGAGCTTACACACATACTCAGGATGATCTTGATTCTGAAAGCCCATTGGTTGGCTCATATAGATCTCCCGATCTAGCTCCCCATACAAAAATACATTTTTCACGTCCATTTGCCACAAGTTCCAACTTTTGCTTGCTACAAGTGCCAGTAGGACTCGTACAGTTGTAAACTTCGCAACTGGACTAAACGTTTCATCATAGTCTAGTCCATATTGTTGAGAGAACCCTCGAGCTACCAGACGAGCTTTGTGCCTCTCTATAGATCCATCTGTGCGGTGCTTTATCTTGTACACCCATTTGCAAGAAATATGCTTCACATCTCTTGGTTTTGGTATGAGCTCCCAAGTCTGATTTCGCTCTAATGCAGCAATTTCCTCTTCCATAGCTTTAATCCATTCCGAACTCTGAGATGCTTCTGCAAATGTCTCAGGCTCTTTTGCATCAGCCTCTTCTACTATGGCGGCATTAGCATACTTAGGATTTGGCTTTCGGGCTCTTGTTGACCTTCTAAGTGCAGTTGGTGTACTTGCTCCACTTGGCTCATCTTCTTCGCTTGGCCTTTGGTATACACCTGCTTGCCAAGGATTTTGAGCTATGCCTTC
Source organism: Syzygium jambos (assembly GCA_031216235.1). NCBI lineage: Eukaryota > Viridiplantae > Streptophyta > Magnoliopsida > Myrtales > Myrtaceae > Syzygium > Syzygium jambos. Next base: position 20,771,568 of record CM062221.1, on the reverse strand, counting down.
TTCAACATCTACATCGTCGTCTGCAACCTCTGTTTCACTTGAACTCAACTGGAATTGAGAAATTTCCAACATTTCCTTAAAAACATCAGAGTCCGGTAGTACTTCCTTGTTCGAGGACCACCATGAGGAAGCTTCATCAAACACCACATTCCGAGATGTGTAGCATTTCCCGGTTGTTGGATCGCAACATCGCCACCCTTTTCTTTGACTGTCATATCCTACAAAGATACACCTAACAGCCTTTTTCTCCATCTTGCTACGTAACTGGTCAGGTACAAATACATAGCACACACATCCAAAAACTCGAAAATGACCAACAGCAGGCTTCATGTCCCATATTTTTTCAAAAGGTGAACGAAAACATAACCTTTGTTGAGGAAGCCTATTGGTCACGAAGGCCGCAGTCTTCATTGCTTCTGCCCAAAACCGTCCCGGAACATTCTTTGAATGAAGCATACTTCGACATACTTCTGCCAGATGCCTATTTTTCCTTTCTGACACCCCGTTTTGCTGCGGAGTGCTAGCACATGTGAACTGATGGCGTATTCTGCACTCCTGAAGGAAATCTGTGAACTCATTTGAGATGTACTCTCCCCCATTGTCGGTGCGTAGACAACGGACTCTTTTACCAACCTCCGCTTCCACTACCTTCTTGAACTCTATGAATTTTGAAAGAGTTTCAGATTTTTCCTTCATAAAGTAAACCCACACGTACCTCGAGAAGTCATCAATGAAGGTCACCATATACTTCATCCCACCAACGGAGGCTTGCTTAATTGGTCCAAACACATCAGAGTGTATCAACTCTAATGGTTCCTTCGCTTTAAATTTGGACTCTTCATACGACAACTGGTGCGCTTTTCCATACTGACAACCTGCACATACAGTGTCTATTCTCACTTTAAGTTGTGGAAGTCCCTTCAACATCGACTTCTTCATCATCACATCTAGCTTGGAATAGCTAACATGACTTAGCCGCATGTGCCATAAGTTTACCGTCTCATTCCTTCTCGTCTTGTCTACATATGCGGTTTCCGCAGACATCAGGTAAACAGACTCCGTTCTTCGTCCCTTCATTACCGGCTCTTCTGTAATCTCAAGGTCTCGATATATCTTTACATCTTGTGGACCAAACAGAACAAAATGGCCAGAAGATGTTAATTGTGCTACCGAGAGAAGATTTTTTCTCATTCCTGGAACATGATAGACGTTTTGGAGTGGCACCTCGGCATCGCTACATTGGGGAGAGACAGTCGTATTACCGATGTGGGCTATCGGTAACTTTGAGTTATTCGCCGTCACCACCACCCGACTTCCCTTGTACTCCGACAAGTTCTGCAACTTTTCTTTATCACCGGTCATATGGTTTGAGCAGCCCGAGTCAACGATCCAATCATTTTCATAATCGATTTGATTGAATGTTGTTACAGTAAGGGCTAGCTCCTCCTTATCTACGGCAAAGAAAGCTTCAACATCCCATTCGTCTTCGTTTTTTGAAGTAGCAACGTTACTCTCGATGGCCTTCTTTTTTGACCAGCAATCTTTCGCCATATGACCTTTCTTATTGCAGTTGTAGCACTTCCCTTCAAACTTTTGGCCATTGCCATGGTTTTTAGAACCTTTCCATGCACGAATGCTCCCTTCATCTTGATGACTTCTCGCCTTGTCATCGTTCTTTTTGGATCCACCGTAGGCATGCCGCTTGGAATTCCACTTGCCTTTGTTGGCATAGAGTGCCTCTTCTTCATTCTTCAACGAGACTCCTCACATTTGCTTCGCTAATGCTTCTTGACCAGCTAGCAAATTTTCGAATTCGACAAGCGACGGCTGAGTTTGCCATCCTTGTATGGCAGCAACAAAACTCCTGAATTCTGGCTTCAAACCATGGATGATGATCCGCTTCGTCCTGGTATCGCCAATCGGAGCCTCCGGATCCAATTCAGTAATCTCTCGGCATAACATCTTCACTTTGCGGAAGTACTGAGCGACCGTCATGTCGTGTTGCACCATCGACAACAACTCACTTTCTAAGAGTTGAAGCTTCGTATCGTTCTTCTTAGAGAACAGCTTGGCGAACGTATCCCAAGCTTCTTTGGGAGTTTCCGCATCTCGGATATGCTCCAGCACATCCTCTTCAACTATCGTCTTCAAAACGAACATGGCTTTGCTCGCTTTAATCTTCCACTTCCGCAATGTCCCATTCGCATCTTCAGCCTCCGGTTGTCTCACATCGTTTCCATTAACAACCTCCCACAAATCCTGGCCTTGCATATAAGACATTATGCAGGTAGACCAAGAATTGTAGTTTTGGTTGCTCAGCTTCTTGATTCCCCCAACTACTTGAAGATCACCCATCTTGGCAATAGAGATGCTCACAAAATACCCAGAAACCTTGCTCTGATACCAGATTGTTGAAAAAGAACAAGTGGCAAGTATGGTTCAATAACTTCTAAAGAGAGCAAAGAGTAGAAAAGGACACACACAAAAAATTGCTGCTGAAAAACTCTCGTACTTTTTTAACTCAACCGATCACAAGCCTATTAAATAGGCATAACATTGAAAACTACTCAGCAAGAAAATAACAATGGGATAACAATAACAAAGACCCACTAACATATCCCACTAACTAAAACGTGTAGAAACAAACCCCTACAAACTAGGACTCCACTACTACATCATTGAAAACATGTAAAACTGAAATTTGACCACTTCAACATTACTTCACGTGCTGGTGTTGTGTTTGTTCAATAAGATCCTCCGCCGACTTGGCTTCCAGGACCTGCGCCTCGTTGTAGGGAAACCACACGACGTCATACGGGAAGCCCCTGCGGGCACAGAACTCAACCATGAAGGCCCTGAGCGGCGTGCTACGGTCCAACAGGTAGCAAACGTCGTCCTCCTCTTGGGTCTGCACGCAGAGGAGGACAGGGTCGGGCCGGCCGTTCTCGTGGCCCCTGGACCACAGTTTCACCAGCTTTGTCTCCGGTCCATCGTTGCACACGGAGAGAGTTGAGAGATTATCGAGGTTGTCCCGTTTCTTCCTTCTGCTCCACCATCTGCCGTTCATTAAGTCATGCGGTTGCGTCTGCCTGAAGAGGAAGGGCAGCTCTTACTGTACCAACTGTTGCCAGGTGACCCCGTTCCGATGCTAGTTCTGGACAATTATCTCTCATCTTGTCTCGAGCCATGTCCTTTCATTATCCTTTCAAAAATTAAAACTTAAGTACAATTGTTGTGGATCAGCAGACAGAAGTAGAGTTTGATTTCAGGTGGCCTTATAGATTATTGTTCGTTTTGGTCATGGATCACCGGTATCGGTACGGTCTTAAAATGCATTCGCCCTAATTCGAGATGGCAAGAGACATCTTTACCGTCAATGTGGCTACTAAAGCCTCACCTTCTAGACTGGCAGATCATCCAAAATCAAATTGTTTGGGCATTTAACAAAAGTATGCATACTCTAACTTTAACGATGGATAGAAATTCTGTTTCTTGATAACTAAAGTGCTAACGAGAGAGGGATGGAGGTCTAAGTGGGCTTATTAGTGAGAGAGCCCACTCAAACACACGAGATGGACCAAAAGCTTATAGAGCCTAGCATGCTTGGAAGGGTCAACCTTTGGAACGACAAAACCATGTTGTAAGCTCATTAAAATGTAAGGTACTTTTATTTCGTTAAGAACTTCTCGACAACGGAAAATAGTTTTCATGAAAATGATTTTCAAAGAAAATGGTTGGTTATTACTAATATATGAAGTATGAGTTTTAATTTAATTTGTAATAAAAAATAAATCAAAATTAAATAGGATGTATGATTAAAGAAAATACAAATAATTAACAAACTTAGAGAGTAAGTAAATTGGAATCCATATGTGAGCGTTCATGTGAAAAAGGAGCTCGGAAAAATAATTTCTTCTTATTACGATGGAGAAATCATTTTCCTCAATTTTCAGTACGATAATTTTCCATGACCATTAAGTTGGAGCACTTTTGCTTTCTCACAAGTTATTCCTCCCGGCACGAAGAGAGAGGATGGGCTGATGCCACGTGGAAGGAAAAGCACATTCTATCACAGGTCCTTGTTGTGATGACATGCATTCGAAAAATCGAAAAAGTCTTTTTTGCCTTTTCGGAACTAGATTGAATAAATTCGAAAGTTTAATAATTGGATTTAACATTTCAGGGCGCATTTATTTCGTGAAAATGAATGGTCTGAAAAATATTTCTTTTCTAAAAATGATCACTCATGTGGTTTGCAAATTAATCGATAAAAAGTATTTTCATTATTGACAACAATTTATGTCTAAATATTTTCCTACACGATGAAATTATATTTTGTTTAATTATTTTTTTAAACGATTATTTTTGGGAAAATATTTTACAGATCATTCAAATATAACTAATTAATAGTTCGAAGATCGATACAAAACGTTTGATTTGAGTGATAATTATTCGGTTTGGCCGTATGTGTCTAATCCCAATATTGCGACACCATTCCTAGTCATGTCAAGATGAAATCACGTCCGCCAATGAAAGCTCGATATTTTCACAAGTTAGCTCTCCTTGCTCCCGGACCGACGACGCCCGCCAGCTCTTGCCCAGTTGTGACGAATTTACGCTGCATTAAATTAAATTAATACTACAAAAAATCACGAACCTATATACGCATGACAAACTGAAAAGTAAAATAACAAACTGGTACATCCGTCAACTGTTACGTGTCATACAACTCATAAATTTGATGGTGAAATTTAACGAAAATTTTGGGTAAAATTGTCACGCGTATCAATTTGAAATTTTTTGTAGTCAAAAAATTAGTTTATGATAAATGTGTCACAAGTGTACCAATTTAAAGTTTTTCATGGTATTAATCCATTAAAATATTCTTATATTCCATTGCTCCATGTCATGGCAAATTTGCCAACACATCGTCACATTGGGGATCTATTTCTTTCGCTAAGTATATAGTGCTTTCCAATTGAAACAACTAAAACCTAGTAATTCTTTCCAAATGAAACAGCTGAGACCCAAGAGAGATATTACTTGTAATTTACAAATAAATACTAATCATTGAAAAATGGAAAATCCATATTTTCGCAGATAGAACCACCATGAAAATTCAAGCCCAGCCTCCACTGGTAAATAGAGAATGCCGTCGTCCTCCATTTCTGACAAGTAAACAAAGCTAACCTTCTCTTTTGGGGGAAAGGAGATATTATGTTCGAGCTATGGCGATGGCAATGCCGACGCCGACGGGTGCTCACTAATCCATCTTAACACTCTCCAAAGGTAGGACCGAACTTCCCCTTTGTTCTTCCACAAACCTACCGTTCTCTAAATTAAAAAAAAATGGAAGGAGAAAATTTAAACCTTTATCTAAATAAAAAAGAAAAGAGAGAGAGAGAGAGAGAGAGACAAGCAAGCATTTCTAATTCTTCCGTGATATATTTCACTTTTTTTCCTTTTGTGATTTTGTTCGTTTTTCATTTATTTGCAAACTTATGTCTCTTCCTTTTCTTTTTATCCTGGCAAACATAAGATTTTCTGCAATTTCTTTTGGCGTTAATTTTCTTTTTCCTCTTTATTTTGCTTCTTTTTAGTCTTTTGTTTTTTCCCAACTTTTTTTTTTGTGCTAAATTCATCCACTTACGTATCTGATGCACACAGCAAAAGCACTGCAGACTACACGCACAGTTTACAAACTGCTCACTGATCCTAAAGCTGCGCATTGTCACAGGAAAAAAAGCCCTAGCCCTAGCCCCAGCCCTAGCGGCCCAGGTACAACTGGAACACCAGCTTCGCCTCCGTCGATGCAGTTGCAGTTGCGGTGGTGACGTCCATCGTTGCACGGAGGAAGATGATTGAAGAGTGTCGCTTCTTCCTTCTGCTATGCGATCTGCACTTTATCATGATAAGCGATAGCCAGAGGAGGGGAAATGCAGCATTATTGTACCGACTGTTGCCAAGTGAGTGGATAGTTTGATTTGAACAATTATCTCTCATTTTTTTTTACCCTTGCTCTCTTCCTTTCGCCTCATTTTGCTAAGTCCTTTCATAATTTTTTCTAAGTATTAAAACAAATATTAATGATTGTGGGTTGGCATGTTGAAGTGAACTTTCATTTTTGGTGACCTCATCTAATATTGTTCATTTTGATAGTATATCTTTGGCATTGGTACGATTTTGAAATCAATCACTCTAATTCGAAATGGCATGAGTGTTCTTTATTGTCATAACGCCGATCTAGATATGAATGTTGTTTCGTCGTATACAAATTTAGCATTCTACGCGTGTCCATAAGGAAAAGGAACCATAAATTATGGAGTTGCTTATCGAGGGGGTTTGGTTCCAAGGCACGACACGTATTTTGTACATGCAATCATGTGAGGATTTGTGAGTGGGGGTGATGACGTTGCAGTTAAGTGTGGTTTGAAGGCCAAATCAAATAAAAATGTTGAAATACGATTTGATAAAGACTCCAACCAAATCAAATCATTTTTACTAATTGGAGCCAAACAAAACCAAAATTTGTTTCAAATTGTGAAACAAGATACTTGCATTTTTATCCAAACTTTTCCTATACCATCTTTAAATATATATATATCCAAATTTTCAATTGCACGTCCATACTACTAATATTGTCACTCGAAGTTATTATTCCACCCTAAATATGGAATGGATGAAAGTTTTGAAGTGTAGAGCTATGATTATATACACTTGTTTAGTCCTAATTTACACATGTCTTATAAATTGACATTGACACAGATCTAGCTAATGAAACCTTAATTTCTCGAGTGACAGATCAACCAAAATCAAAACGTTTGGACTTGGAATTTTTTTTGGATAACTAAAGTGAAGACAAGAGAGGTGTGACCGGGCCAACCTTACAGAGCCTAACATGCTTGTTTAAAAAAGGTCATCTTTAGGAATTGCAAAACTATGTTGTAAGCCCATTGCCTGAGGACAAACTCCTTAGAGATGTGCGCAAGTGCTTGAAGAGTAGGAGTGTATCGAAATTTGGTATCGAATACGCATAAGATGAGTTGAACGGCTCATAATCTAGTTCCACAATTTCTAATGTTGTCCTTTATTGGAATTGGAATTTTGAATTTTTTTAATCTCTTGACCTATCTTGTGTGCTCAAGTGGGCTTCCACGAACAGGTGCACTCACACCTCTATTTTCTTTCATCTTCAATCTATTTACTTATAAAGTAAGGGACAGTAGCAATCCATAAAAATTGATTATGGGATGGAGTTAAAAGGTTGGTAACGTATCCATGGGAAGCTTTTTTAAGAGCCATGTGACGTGCTCAAGTAAACATATATGCAAGTGTTCAATGAGTTTTCATCACAACACTTCCCTTAGTACTTGTTTCAACGGATGGTGCATATCAAAGAAACCTCAGCAGTAGTTGTATGTGACTCCATGGACCATTTCGTGAAAGCACTTGTCATAGGACAAGTTCAGGCCCAATCCTTACTAGGGAAAAAGCTCAAGCCTTAATGTTGGCTCTACTCAATTATAGAAAATGATCAAAATGCAGTTATAAAGTGCGTATCTTTATTGCCATTCAAATTTAAGGAAGTTTATAGCCATAGAGAAGTAAAGGAACTCGAATACTTCCAACAAAAGATAGAACATATCACGAGAACTTATTGACAGGGCTTCTTAAATTGCTCAAGAGAGTATGTGAAGTTTCAAGCATAAGCATCGGGGTTTTGGAGGAGGTATGCTTCGGCGACCTTGTACATTGCGAAGGCTCGCTCTTTGCCTGCCTTAACATCCTCTTCTTTAATCTCAACATCTCCCTTCATGTAGTACGTGCTCGTCATCTTGTTCTTGCTCCCGCTTTCTAGTGTTGGCTCGAATTTGACTTCGTAAACAATAGATTCAAACTTCTCCTTAAGATTGATCAGGGTATACTTATACGTTAATGTCTCTAGGTTCAGCTCATCCACACGATTCTTCATGCTGCTAAGCTGATCACATGTAACAACCCGAATTTCGATGTAATTCCGGGATCAATAAAATTGATATTATTTCGCATTTCATTTTAGTAAGTCTCGTCCAGAGCTGATCACTCTTGGGATACTAATCAATGGGGTATGGCTAACTAGAAAATGATACGTGGACCAGAGACCCTATTGTGAATTGGACACCGATCACGAGAAATGATGAGAGAATATTCTGGGCCAACATGGGCCTATCTTAGGAAAAAGTGACGGATGTGGTTTGGCCAAGACCAACGTTGTACAATCAAATTGCAGGTGATTCTACACGACTGAAGGTACACGTGGCCAACCAGTCTTGAACCTAAACCGAACAATCGCGACCTATGGGACTAGTGATAATTTCTCATTCTCTCAATGATCAGGACTGTCATGACTCGGATAACCCTAGGTCGATACGCGTAACCTTTAAACAGCCGCCCGTTAGTGAGAGACCCTGAAATTGAAAGTTTAGCGAATTTTGGTCACGAAATTGGACCCTGACTTCGATGTCAATTTTTGAGGACTTGCACGACTACTTTCACGATTCTGACGTCATATTATATTGGCCACACATGTTTGGAGTTAGTCCGGTCGAAAAATGGAATTTCGACCCGAAAGTAAAAAATTACGATTTTGCCCCTCTGGAGGCCGAGGTTGGTTTTTGTGCCCGTATGAGGTTATTTTTTTAGGCCGATATCATTTTAGGGTGGCCACGCACATTTGGAAGTGTTACGGGCAAAAATTGAAATTTTGGCTCGGAAGTGAAAAATAATATTATTTTATTCTCAGGACTTCGCAGTTGATATTCGAGGGCTTAAAGGGCTGTTTTCGCGATTTCGACGCCATATTATGTTGGCCACGCATATGGGGAGTAGGTACGTGCGAAAATTGGAATTTCGCCCCGGGACCGGAAAAATGACCATTTTACCCCTAGGCTTATTTTTGGTTCGAATTTTTTGGAAAAATTTTGGGATAATTAAATATGGATTATCAGCTGCATTATTGGACCTAAAGACCATTTTGCCCATTAATTATTTAGCTAGAACGAACGTCGGCCGTCGGATTAGGGGTATTTTGGTCAAACGGCCCGGATCGGCAACACGTGGCGCAAGGGGGCTGATATTTTTTATCAGATCAGGCCAGTTTCTCTCTCCTCTCCCTCTCATTCGGCAGAACCACCCCATATTAGCCCTCCTCCCCCATTTTCTCTCTCTTTCTCTCCCTTGGCCATTTCGCCGGAGCTTGCCGGAGCACCGTCGGAGCCACCGCTCGCCGGAACTGGTTGCTGGTCTGCTGTGGCTGTCCGCACCTCGCCGTCCCCATCCCCCTCTCACCCCGTCTCTCTCTCTCTCTCTCTCCGGCCGTCCGTACGGCGTCCGTACGTCGACCGTACGGACCGCCGCGCCAGCCACTGTCCCCCGCCGTCCCGTACAAGTCTGTACGGTTCCGTATAGTGACCGTATTGTGAGCCGTACGTCATCCGTACGGTGTTGCCGGGCCGCCGGTTTCACTGTTCATCAGTGATCGGCTGCCGTTCCTCGTCGTCGTGGTCTAAAAATTAAGTGAGTATACCTCCTAAACCCGGATTAGGACTAATAGTACATTTTTCTGGACTGGTTTAGGTATTATCGATGTATTTTGGACTGGCTTGGGTAGTATCAGTGTATAATTCGGACTGGATTGAGGATGGTTTGGTGGAAATAAAAGCCGAGGAAATTAGTGGGATTATTATGGATAATTATTGGACCCGGATTGAGGTAATAGCGGCTGTCCATATTTTTTTAGGAATGCATCGAATTATATTGGGCAGCAAGATTTATAAGCTGAATGGCCGGGATTGCCCAAAGTGATTGGCTATTGTTTAATTGGTGATTTATTGTGCTTAATTGTAAAATGTCATGTTGCGTGCTCATGTGGCTGAATAGCGCGGAGTGTGACTGGCCAATTGATGACTTGAATTGTGTATTTGAAATTGGGACGTCCGGTATTAATTGGCCAAGTGAGCATGCTATTTACGAACTGGAAACTGTGTGGTGATTTCGATTTGACTGAGTGCCTGTGGTTTATTGATGCTTATGTTGCATTATGTTGCATTTCATGGACATGCATTGGGTGTGCCGAGAATGAGGAGTGTGACGAAATTGTGCGAGAATGCGTGTCTGACATGAGCATGTGATCACCTAATTATGCCCTGATGCGTTTTACGCGAGGCCCAGATAAAATTGGCAAGGTGCCATGTGATCACTTAAGGGCCTTCGGATCGATGCCGTCCTCATACACTTTGTAGCAGGACGATGCCCGGTACGTCCAGAAGACGACCATACTCATGCACTTTGAAGCAGGCTCTGGTTCGTAGGGAGATCAGTGTTGCGTCTCATGCACTTTGTAGCAGGTTAGAGACACTGGGCCAGATCGGTGTTGCGCCTCATGTACTTTGTAGCAGGCTAGACGCACCGGGTCAGGAATTGTGTGGACTCGAGTCATAATTAATAATTGAGATAGTGTGCTGGGTGAACTGAAATGGGAACATTGCATGACATTGACATTGCATGCATAAAATGCACGACCCGGCATGCGAGATGAACATTGTGAAAATGAGCATGCGCATGGCGCACGTGCGATCAGCGTATTTGTGCACGTGCCTTGAGGAATTTAATGAGCTGCCTAACCTGCAGGGTAATTCTTATGTTCTGTTTGTGCCAAAGGCCAAACCATTGTTTGTGTATTATGTTGTTTTGCCTGTCAGGAGAATGCATATTAGCCTAGCTTAGGTCTAAGGGTTGTACTCGCTGAGATTCATCTTACGGTTGTAATAACCCACATTTTCAGACCTCTAGCCGTAAAGATGCCGAATCCGTTGCTTTTTGGAATACCTGTATAGATACACCAGTATACTAGTACATACCCCACAGGAAATGGGGATTCTTATGTGAGATATCGATCCGTGGTGTTTGTAAATGTGGGAGAGTATTTTCATCAGACTCAGGAATTCATGACCTGGTGCTTGCGAGATGCAGACGGAAACCTCGGACAACCCCTTAGGACTTTTGATGTGCTGATTGATCAAGATGGAATAATGATTCCACGAATGGCTGATGGTGAGATAGTCAATCCTCAGGATGTGTATGACGTAGACGGCGTGGATGAGCCCATGCATGGGGAGCCTCAAGTAATCGCCGAAGATCCTGATCAGCTCGAAGACGAAGAAGAGGAATTTGAAGACATGGACATAGATGACGAGGAAGAAATTGGAGAGGTCGCTGAGGTAGGGTCTGATGTGGAGATAGGAGCTGAGGAAGATGATGAGTTAGGTCTTTATCTGGACCCAGAGTTAGAGCTAGATTCAGAGAACGAGAGGATAGCAGCCAAGGATATGGAGTCAGAGGAGTCGGAGCCCTTGGAGGAGTCTTCAGAGGAACCGTCGGGCGATTCATCGGAGTCCTCGGATCCTGACTAGGAGCCTTAGGAGAGGCCCAAGTTAGTTTAGGGAGGACTGTCCCTTTTTGACTGTAGTCCTCCTTGTAGGATTAGCTTGACTAACCCTAGCCACATATACCTTTTTGATTAGTAGTGGCAGTCGACTGCTGATGTTGAGGTTTTTGGAGTTGTACAAAAGGATAGTGTAAAAAGGTTTTTTTTTCTATATTAGCACAAGTGTATATTCTTGTTTGATGGCTGTCCTACCTTGGTCTCACGTGTGTTATTTTGTACGGGTGTATATTTATTTATTTATATACGTTGTTTCCACATGTGCCTGGTCTCTGATTGGGCATCGGGTCGGCGACGCATCCTGGGAGCGTTGCATCACAAACGACCGGAGGCGGGATGCTCGCGCTTCGTGGGGTACGAGGCGTGACACCACCTGTACACAATAGAAGGAGATTGTATCATAGGATACTTGTGTATGCCCTAATATTTGTTCAAGTTAGAAAAGAAGCACATTTATACGGCAAAAAAAGCATGATTACCTTCAATGAAGTTGATCTGCCTCATGGTTCCAGCCCCACCATCGCCTTGGATGATGTCAATGCTTCTAATAGCTTGAGGCATGAGTTTGGAGTTAGGTTATGTGATTCCACAACTAGGGCCTCGAACAATTTTGCCGGGGGGATTGTAGAAATGTATTCATTTGTGAAAGTGAACACGTCCATGATGTGTCTTTAAGGTCGCTAGCTAAAGAAATATGAACAATATGACAAAAGGGAGTGGAATTGAAGGAGGTTTGTGAACTTGGGATAGAAGAGATGAGAATGAGATATACTTATAGGTTGGAGTGGAGGAGTCCTGATTTTTTCTAACTGTATCCCATTGGCCAATAAATTCTAGGATTGCAAAACTCACAAAGCACCAAACATTCTGCTTTTTGTCATGTTTTGCATGAAAGAAGCTTCACTAAGTAGATTAGGGTTTCATTCTTCAGGAGAGAGATTAAGAGAGACCACTAGGATCCAAAAGAGAGCATTTCTCGTGTTCATAGCTGTCCTTGTTCAAGCGGTACAATGGCAACCAAACAAAACTATGAATCTTTATAACTAGGCGAGTAATACTATAATTGAAATCTCAACAGACCATGCATTTTCTTGCTTATATATATAGCCACGCCCGTTACAGGATATTCGGTTTGAGTTATAATTATTGCACACTATCCACAATCCCAAAGGTTCGATGTTAATGACCCCGTCATCAAAGCCCTACCAAGATGTTAACAGTAAGGAATTTGTGACGCGAATCGAACTCATGAATTTGTGAAAGGCAGGCGACTCCTTCACGACCAATTACTTAGTGGGAATCAATTTCCAAGTTTGAATGAAAACAATCAGGTCGAACTGTTATGTGGAGTGAGCTTATTCCCCAGCCATGTCAGGTTTAGCTTTGCCTTAGGGATATTTTTCATAACGACTTACTCAAGTCCCCATAACCGTTGAAGTCTTGGCTAAGTCTTAGGCTAGTGAGTGCAAAGAGGCAAAGTCAAAAATTATAATAATTCGAAAACTCTAGTTCCTTTTTTTAGTCATAACCTTTTGAATATAGTAAAGAAAAATAGAAGTTGAACTCCCTTCCATGAATTTGGGACCCAAGTTTTGAAGCGCAGATTATTTGATCCAATTCCTTAAGATAAAGTGCGACAAAGGAAGTAATTCTATCATTTAACTGTATATCCACATAAAAAATGTGAGTAACCAACTAGTCTTTTCTTACCGAATAATGGGAAGATAGGAGTTTATCAAGAGTGTATTTATTTTACAGAAAATGAACAATTTAAAAAATATTTTTTAAATCGCCACTTCTATAAAAGATTGCTTGTTCTACATTCTATAATCACATAAAAAATGATGCTTTCGTCTAGTTTGCCATTTATTTGCTCAATCTATTTGGAAACGAAGCATGTTCACTCTGCACACATGAAAATTGCAGGGAAGTTTAAGACGATGAAAACCCCAGCACTACTTTACTCAGAAGAAGTGCATAATGCATGGAAAGAGCATTGGAGGCAAGACGATGCATTGGAGTTTGACACTTTTCAGTTTTGATTACTCGCGACAAACAACTTCAACGCAAGCAGTAAACTCGAGCAGGCAGGTTTCGGCCCTCTCTAAGTATAACATACAGGTCATTTGTCCAAGCCGAATGTCTAGTGATTCCGCTTAATTAGGAAACAGGGAAAGTTGAAGGATGGGTAGGAGATAGCCGTGAAAAGGCTTTCAAGCAGCTTAGCACAAGGTGTGGAAGAGTTCAAGAATTCCTCCACCGAAACAACCTACATTTACCTTTAAAAGCTCAACAACTCGTGAAATCCAGTCATCACAAAAGAAAGTGATTGGTCCACAAAATCTATCACTAACACTGTCCTTGAAGGCAGATAATCAAGCTTTGTCTCATGTGAAATTAGCATCTATATATAAATTAGATGGGCTTGCATCTGCATTTACTAAGGGATGAGCGGATAGTTCGGTTTCGTGTGGAAGTTGCCATTTAAACAGCTTACGGGATTAAGTGGCTTTGGTTTGTAGCTGTCTAATAGACTCATGTAATAAACTGTATGAATCTAAAACCCAACAGATGGGTGAGTTAGCACAGATCGAGCAGAACAACCCAGTAAACACCACTAGTGCACTTCAAATGCATCATGGAAACGACAACACCTTATAATCCGATTAAGATCATTATCAGCAACTACATGCACAAACTTCTCTTGAAGCATTTCGCTAAAAAATCAGAAAAACAACTTATCATTGCTTCGATTCAACGTATTATCGCTGCGAAAGCACCGTCGCTGGAATGCTGGGAATTGAACGAACCTTTGTATACGCAGTGGAGCGATTATTCAATTCCACTATGTCCAAATGACTTTTATATTGGAAAACAGTAAATGAATGTTTAACAATATCATTGCTTCGTTTATTGTTTAACAGTAAATGAATGTTTTTTTTTTGGTTCATATTCACAGAGAAGAAGAAGATCCAATTTTGCCTACTCAACATCTCCACAAAAAAAATCGAACCTTTATTGAATAATCCGATGTGAATACAAGAATTGAACAACAGAACCCCTAATTTCTATTATGTTCATCGTATCACTATCTCGGTCTATTCCTCAGAGACGTACAAAACCTTAACAAAAATATCGAGAATCTCGAGAGAGAGAACACTCGCTGTACAATACAATTTAACCAAGGAAAACGACACACGTTCATATTCACAGTATATTCAGAGTAGACGACGACCGCTACGCGGGTGCCGCAGAGGCGACAGAGCTCGTACGCCTTATTGAAGAGGCCCTTGCGCTCTTGGAGTAGGTCACGAGCCGGGCAGCCGGGTCGGCCATCCTGGCGATCTCTGTACGCCGGCGCTTGGCCGTCAACGACGCCATCAACGACGGAGCTCTGTCAAAGGGTTTCTGGGTTTTCTTGGACGGAGAGGGAGATGGTGGCGTTGATTCAACATCCCCATATACTCGTTCAAACCCACCATCTCACTCTCTGTCCAAGAAAACCCAGAAACCCTTTGACAGAGCTCCGTCGTTGATGGCGTCGTTGATGGCCAAGCGCCGGCGTACAGAGATCGCCAGGATCGCCGACCCGGCTGCCCGGCTCGTGACCTACTCCAAGAGGCGCAAGGGCATCTTCAATAAGGCGTACGAGCTCTCCCGCCTCTGCGGCGCCCGCGTAGCGGTCGTCGTCTTCTCCCCCGCAGGCAAGCCTTGCTCTTTCGGTGACCCATCGGCCGACGAAATTATATCCCACTACCTCGGCGACGGCGAGGTGATGCCGCCGATGGGTCTGACCCAATGGGCGGAATGGGTCCAAACGGAGTGGGACGCTTGCGCGACCGAGGAGGACCTCGAGTCCCTGATCCTGAAGTACGAAGCCGTCCGCGACTGTGCGCGCGAGAAGCTGAAGGTGTTGGAGGATTCACGCAAATTGAGCGAGCAGGAGATCGATTCTTTATTCGAGAGTCTCGAACGTCAAGGCCCGCAGTGCGGCTCTCTTGACGGAAGGCGAAGGTTTCCTGACTTCGCCGGAGAACCCGGCTGCCGGCGGTGGAAGTTCAGCAGTGGAGTCCACCCCCGCGATCTCTGATCTCGAGGGCTGCGGATCTAATGTCGCTGGAGGTGGAAGTTTAGGTGCGGGGTCGACCCCTAATCTGTCGGAGGACTGCATCATGGACGGCCATGGTTTCTGGAGTTCGCCGGAGGACTCGGCCGTTGGCGGTGGAAACCTGGAGGACTGCTTCGTGGACAGCCATGGTGTCTGGAGTTCGCCGGAGGAATCGGCCGTTTGCGGTGGAAACTCAGGAGTGGAGCCCGCCCTCTCCGATCTAGGAGAATATGGATATAATCCCAACGACTTTGTGGGACTTGAAGATTTGGGTGTCTTACTCTGAGTATACCGTGAATATGAACGTGTGTCGTTTTCCTTGGTTAAACTGTATTGTACAGCGAGCGTTCTCTGTCTCAAGATTGTCGATATTTTTGTTAAGGTTTTGTATGTCTCTGAGGAATAGAGCGAGATAGTGACACGATGAACATAATAGAAGTTAGGGGCTCTGTTGTTCAATTCTTGTATTCACATGGGATTATTCAATAAAGGTTCGATTTTTTTTTTTTGTAGAGATGTTGAATAGGGTAAATTGGATCTTCTTCTCTGTGAATATGAACATTCATTTATCGTTTTTTTACTGTTAAACAATAAATGAAGCAATGATACTATTAAACATTCATTTACTGTTTTTCAATATAAAGGTCGTTTGGACGTATCATAATCGAATAATCGCTCCACCGTGTATACAAAGATTCGTTCAATTCCTAGCATTCTAGTGATGACACTTTCGCAGCTATGACACATTGAATCGAAGCAATGATCAATTGTTTTTCTAGCTTTTTAGCGAAATGCTTCAAGAGAAGTTTGTGGATGTAGTTGCTAATAATGATCTTAATCGGATTATAAGGTGTTGTCGTTTCCATGATGCATTTGAAGTGCGCTAGTGGTGCTTACTGGGTTGTTCTGCTCAATCTGTGCTAACTCACCCATTTGTTGGGTTTTAGATTTGTCGCGACCTACCCGAACCAGACCCGAGGCCTAGACGGGTTTGGCTAATGGATTGCTAAGTTAAACCTAGCTCGAGCTCTCCCAAATCCATACCAATTCGCAACTTAAGTTTGAGTTATTAACATGGGAATCAGTTTCATGTAGGAGTCGCCACTAATCGATTTCTGGTAGGTCGATTAGATACCTAAGCGAAGCATGGGAGAAAGGCTTTGCTTATACGAACCAGAGATTCAACAGGTACGGGGACTTGATTACACTAATCGACTAATTAGTGCCATTTCGGTACCTAATCTTGTTCAATCCATCACCTAACATGCTCTCGCTAATCGGAAGTCTTAAAATTCTGTTCCTAACTAGGCTAAGGGAAGCGACAATTAATATCTAAACCTAAACATGCATAATTAACTACGTGCAAGGTTAAATTAAACATGCAATTCAAAGTGGGTGAACCGAGTGACGTGGGACTAAATATAGCACTAAACATGCGAAAGGGGCGAAAAAAGCTAATTTCAAAATCCAAATTAAACTTCTGATTTTTTGATTTTTTTTTAAAATTTAATTTTTAAAATTTTTTTTGGAATTTTTTTAAATTTTTTTCGAAATTTTTTTTCGAAAGAAAAAAAATAATAAAATAAAAAAAAATAAAATGAAATTCGGGCTTTTCTTTTTTAAAAATTTTTTATATTAAAATAATAGAAGATTAAAATAAAATAAAAATAAAATCGGATCCGGGTCGGATCTCCACATCCGACCCGGACCGGGACCGACCCGGGCAAGCCGGCCCGGGTCCGCGACGAACCGGGCTCAATGTGTTGAGCCCGGTAAATTTTTTTTAAGAAAAAGGAGGCCCAACCCGAAATTTTTAACAAAACATGAGAGCCCAGCCCACTATATAAAAGAACTAATAATACTTCAGCCCAAGACCCCAAAGCTTCGGCCCAACCGCGAAAGCCCAGCGCCCGGTTAGACCCGCGAACCCGACCCGGACGTGCGTTGCCCTACCCGATTCGCCCGCGCGCCCGACCCGGCTCGTAACCCGACTTCGCGGCCGCCGCCCCGCGACCAGGACTTCGCCTTCCACGGCCGATTCTGCTCGCCGACACCCCCCCGGTGCGACTCGCCCACGCGCTGGCGACCGACGCCTCGCCGCCCCGACGAGGGACGTCGCGATGACCGACGACCGGCCGAGGTCGTCCAAGCTCCGACGAGGGGCTGGGCAAGCGTGGACTGACCGAGACCCGGCGAAGGATCGGCGGATCACCTCCTCCCGCGGTCACGTCCGGGCAGCCGCGGCCACCGGTGGAACATCGTGACCACTGTGGTCGCCGGCGGTACGCCGGGACCACCCGACACTCCCAGAACAGAACAAACAAAAGCAAAGAGATGGAATTGGTTCAGACAAATCATCGAGCAGTCGGCATGCATTACAAAAATGAGGGATTTCCGGCACGATCGAGGCTCAAACACGCCTAAGATTCACACACAACCACACTCAAGAGCAGTAGGACGGAGTCCGAGGTGTCACGGGCCGGAACTCGCGCGAGCCGGGCGGCCGCGAGATCCGGCCAGTGCTTCCTCGTCCAAAACAGAGCACGAAGACAAAGCAAAAGGAACAGGGGAGGGGGCGTGGCCGTTGCAGCGTTCCCTATCCGGCCTGGGGGCGACGAACGACGGCGAACTCGACGGATCGGACTACGTCCGGTCGCCTCGCACGCCCCCAAACCGAAGTCCTCGGGAAATCCTCCCGAATCAGACCCAAACAGGGACGAAATCCGGCGAGCTTGGACCGGAACCTACCGTGACAGACGTCGGAGCTTCACCGGCGCTCTCAGCTTCGCCCTCTCTCTCTCCCGGATCTCTCTGTCGCTCGGTCTCTCTCCCTTGGTGGGTCTCTCGCGAACTCTCTCTCGAACTTTCTCTGTCTGTCCTTCGAACTCTCTCTCTATTTCTCTCGCTCTCGCCTCTGTTCTCTCCTCCTCGCTCTCGCCCCTCTCCCCGCACTTTTTCCACTCCGTCCTCGCTTCTCCCTCCTTCTCTCTGTCTCTCGGTCTCTCCTTGTCTCTGATCTCCGCTCCCCCCCTCTCTGTCTCTTTGTTCTCCTTTTCTCATCTCCCCCTCTCTGTTCCTGCGCTCTGTGTTCCTCCCTCGGAACTTTGCCCCCCTCTGCCTCTTCTGCTTCGTTTTCCTTTTCTACGCAAGCAGCGGCAGAGAAGTGGGCCAGCGTTGACTGATTCAACGCTGGCCTTTCTCTTTCTTTTTTTTTTTTAAAAATTTTAACGATTTTTTTTGAATTTAAACCAAGGGAGGCATGCTCTAATATACCTTATATGAATGCACCTAAAGTCTATGTGCCATGCAATTTAATGAAACCCATTTTTTCTAGGGGTTAAAAATTAAGCCCTAATTTTGTTATGCAATGAAACCCTAATTGATTAAGCAAAATTTAGGTGTCAACAAGATTCAAACAGTTTATTACATCAGTCTATTAGATAGCTACAAACCGAAGCCGCTTAATCCCGTAAGCTGTTTAAATGGCAACTTCCACACGAAATTGAACTGTCTATTCATCCCTTGGTACAGAATGCAGATGCAAGCCAACCTAATTTGTACATAGATGCTAATTTCATAGAAGACAACGCTTGATTATTTGCCTTCAAGGACAATGTTAGTGATAGATTTTGCGGACCAATTACTTTCTTTTGCGATGACTGGATTTCACGAGTTGTTAAGCTTTGAAAGGTAAATGTAGGTTGTTTCGGCAGGAATTCTTGAACTCTTCCACACCTTGTGCTGAGCTGCTTGAAAGCCTTTTCACGGCTATCTCCTTCCCATCCTTCAACTTTCCCTGTTTCCTAATTAAGCGGAATCACTAGACATTTGGCTTGGACAAATGACCTGTATGTTATACTTAGAGAGAAGGCTTTACCTTATAGAGAGGGCCGAAACCTCCCCGCTCGAGTTTATTGCTTGCGTTGAAGTTGTTTGTCGCGAGTAATCAAAACTGAAAAGTGTCATACTCCAATGCATCGTCTTGCCTCCAATGCTCTTTCCATGCATTCTGCACTTCTTCTGAGTAAAGTGGTGCTGAGGTTTTCTTCGTCTTAAACTTCCCTGCAATTTTCATGTGTGCAGAGTGAGCATGCTTCGTTTACAAACAGATTGAGCAAATAAATGGCAAACTAGACGAAAGCATAATTTTTTATTTGATTATAGAATGTAGAACAAGAAATCTTTTATAGAAGTGGCGATTTAAAAAATATTTTTCAAATCGTTCGTTTTCCGCAAAATAAATACACTCTCGATAAACTCCTATCTTCCCATTACTCGGTACGAAAAGATTAGTTGGTTACTCACATTTTTTATGTGGATATATAGTTAAATGATAGAATTACTTCCTTTGTCGCACTTTATCTTAAGGAATTGGATCAAATAATCTGCACTTCAAAACTTGGGTCCCAAATTCGTGGAAGGGAGTCCAACTTCTGTTTTTCTTTACTATATTCAAAAGGTTATAACTAAAAAAAGGAACTAGAGTTTCGAATTATTATAATTTTTGACTTTGCCTCTTTGCACTCGCTAGCCTAAGGCTTAGCCAAGACTTCAACGGTCATGGGGACTTGAGTAAGTCGTTATGAAAAATATCCTTGAGGCAAAGCTAAACCTGGCATGGCTGGGGAATAAGCTCACTCCACATAACAGTTCGACCTGATTGTATTCATTCAAACTTGGAAATTGATTCCCACTAAGTAATTGGCCGTGAAGGAGTTGCCTGCCTTTCACAAATTCACGAGTTTGATTCGCGTCACAAATTCCTTACTGTTAGCATCTTGGTAGGGCTTTGATGATGGGGTCATCAACATCGAACCTTTGGGATTGTGGATAGTGTGCAGTAATTATAACTTAAACCGAATATCCTGTAATGGGCGTAGCTATATATATAAGCAAGAAAATGCATGGTCTGTTGAGAATTTCAATTATAGTACATTTACTCGTCTAGTTATAAAGATTCATAGTTTTGTTTGGTTGCCATTGTACCCGCTTGAACAAGGACAGCTATGAACACGAGAAATGCTCTCTTTTGGATCCTAGTGGTCTCTCTTAGTCTCTCTCCTGAAGAATGAAAACCTAATCTACTTAGTGAAGTTTCTTTCATACAAAACATGACAAAAAGCAGAATGTTTGGTGCTTTGTGAGTTTTGCAATCCTAGAATTTATTGGCCAATGGGATACACTTACGAAAAATCAGGACTCCTCCACTCCAACCTGTAAGTATATCTCATTCTCAACTCGTCCATCCCAAGTTCACAAACCTCCTTCAACTCCACTCTCTTTTATCATATTGTTCATATTTCTTTAGCTAGCGACCTTAAAGACACATCATGGGCATGTTCACTTTCACAAATGAATACATTTCTACAATCCCTCCGGAAAAATTGTTCAAGGCCCTAGTTGTGGAATCACATAACCTAACTCCAAACTCATGCCTCAAGCTATTAAAAGCATTGACATCATCCAAGGCGATGGTGGGGCTGGAACCATTAAGCAGATCAACTTCATTGAAGGTAATCATGCTTTTTTTGCTGTATAAATGTGCTTCTTTTCTAACTTGAATAAATATTAGGGCGTAGACAAGTATCCTATGATACAATCTCCTCCTATTGTATATAGGTGATCAGCTTAGCAGCATGAAGAATCGTGTGGATGAGCTGAACCTGGAGACATTAACATACAAGTATACCCTGATCGATCTTAAGGAGAAGTTTGAATCTATTGTTTACGAAGTCAAATTCGAGCCAACACTAGAAGGCGGGAGCAAGAACAAGATGACGAGCACGTACTACACGAAGGGAGATGTTGAGCTTAAAGAAGAGGATGTTAAGGTAGGCAAAGAGCAAGCCTTCGCAATGTACAAGGTTGCCGAAGCATACATCCTCCAAAACCCCGATGCTTATATGCTTGAAACTTCACATGCTCTCTTGAGCAATTTAAGAAGCCCTGTCAATAAGTTCTCATGATATATTCTATTTTCTGTTGGAAATATTCGAGTTTTTTCACTTCTTTATGGCTATAAACTTCCTTAAATTTGAATGGCAATAAAGATAAGCACTTTATAACTTCATTGTGATCAATTCCTATAATTGAGTAGAGCCAACATTAAGGCTTGAGCTTTTTCCCTAGTAAGGATTGGGCACGAACTTGTCCTATGACAAGTGCTTTCACGAAATGGTCCATGGTTTCGCATACAACTACCGCTGAGGGTTTCTTTGATATGCACCATCCGTTGAAACAAGTACTAAGGGAAGTGTTGTGATGAAAACTCATTGAACACTTGCATATATGTTTACTTGAGCACGTCACATGGCTCTTAAAAAAGCTTCCCATGGATATGTTACCAACCTTTTTTCTCCATCCCTTAATCAATTTTTATGGATTGCTATTGTCCTTTACTTTATAAGTAAATAGATTGAAGATGAAAGAAAATAGAGGTGTGAGTGCACCTGTTCGTGGAAGCCCACTCGAGCACACAAGATAGGTCAAGAGATTAAAAAAAAATTCAACATTCCAATTCCAATAAAGGACAACATTAGAAATTGTGGAACTAGATTATGAGCCGTTCAACTCATCTTATGTGTATTCGATACCAGATTTCGATACACTCCTACTCTTCAAGCACTTGCGCACATCTCTAAGGAGTTCGTCCTCAGGCAATGGACTTACAACATAGTTTTGCAGTTCCTAAAGATGACCTTTTTAAACAAGTATGTTAGGCTCTATAAGGTTGGCCCGGTCACACCTCTCTTATCTTCACTTCAGTTATCCCAAAAAAAATTCCAAGTCCAAACATTTTGATTTTGGCTGATCTGTCACTCGAGAAATTAAGGTTTCATTAACTAGATCTGTGTGAGTGTCAATTTATAAGACATGAGTAAATTAGGACTAAACAAGTGTATATAATCATAGCTCTACAGTTCGAAACTTTCATCCATTCCATATTTAGGGTGGAATAATAACTTCCAGTGACAATATTAGTAGTATGGACGTGCAATTGAAAATTTGGATATATATATATATATATATATATATATATATATATTTAAAGATGGTATAGGAAAAGTTTGGATAAAAATGCAAGTATCTTGTTTCACAATTTGAAACAATTTTTGGTTTTGTTCGGCTCCAATTAGTAAAAATGATTTGATTTGGTTTGAGTTTTTATAAGATCGTATTTCAACATTTTTATTTGATTTGGCCTTCAAACCACACCTAAATGCAACGTCATCACCCCCACTCACAAATCCTCACATGATTGCATGTACAAAATACGTGTCGTGCCTTAGAACCAAACCACCTCGATAAGCAACTCCATAATTTATGGTTCCTTTTCCTTATGGACACACGTAGAATGCTAAACTTGTATACGACGGAACAACATTCATATCTAGATTGGCGTTATGACAATAAAGAACACTCATGCCATTTCGAATTAGAGTGATTGATTTCAAAATCGTACCAATGCCGAAGATACACCATCAAAACGAACAATATTAGATGAGGTCACCAAAAATGAAAGTTCACTTCAACATGCCAACCCACAATCATTAATATTTGTTTTAATACTTAGAAAAAATTATGAAAAGACCTAGTAAAATGAGACGAAAGGAAGAGAGCGAGGGTAAAAAAAAATGAGAGATAATTGTTCAAATCAAACTATCCACTCACTTGGCAACAGTTGGTACGATAATGCTGCATTTCCCCTCCTCTGGCTATCGCTCATCATGATAAAGTGCAGATCGCATAGCAGAAGGAAGAAGCGACAATCTTCAACCATCTTCCTCTGTGCAAAGATGGATGTCACCACCGCAACTGCAACTGCATCGACGGAGGCGAAGCTGGTGTTCCAGTTGTACCTGGGCCGCTAGGGCTAGGGCTAGGGCTAGGGCTTTTTTGCCTGTGACAATGTGCAGCTTTAGGATCAGTAAGCAGTGTGTAAACTGTGTGTGTAGTCGGCAGTGTATATGTGGTCTGCGTGCTTTTGCTGTGTGCATGAGATACGTAAGTGGATGAATTTAGCACAAAAAAAAATTGGGAAAAAACAAAAGACTAAAAAGAAGCAAAACAAAGAGGAAAAAGAAAATTAACGCCAAAAGAAATTGCAGAAAATCTTATGTTTGCCAGGATAAAAAGAAAAGGAAGAGACATAATTTTGCAAATTAATGAAAAAAGAACAAAATCACAAAAGGAAAAAGGTGTATCGGTTCGTGATTTTTTGAAATATTAATTCAATTTAATGCAAGGTAAATTCATCACAACTAGGCAAGGTCCGACTAGTCATGGCCACGGGCCAGTTTCGGCCCGGAACTAGCCCGGTCAAACCCAGGCCCGGCCCGTTGACCGGGCCCGCGGTTCGGAACCAGAACCGGCCCGTGGCCTATGGGCCAGGTTCCGGTTCCAGCAATTTTGTAACCGGCCCGGAACTGGCGGTTCCAAGCTCGGTTCAAAAAAAATTTAAAAATTAAAAAAAAAACCTGCAGTAGGGCCTGCATGTCAGTAGGCCTTGCTGCGGCCCGTTGCCAGGGTAGCCTTGGCAACGGCCAAAAATAAAATAAAAAATAACTGGAAGTCCCTCGCTCCCTCTCTCTCTTTCTCTCTCTCTCTCCAAACCACAACGAAGCATCGAAACTCAGGAGTGCGCGAGCACGAGAGAATCGAAATCGGGCCATCATCAGAGAATCCACGGCCGCTCCACCGGCGATGTGACGATCCGGCAAGCGGGAAAGAGAGCGCACGAGGGAGGAGCAGCAGAAGAAGAAGATCCGACGCGCCGTCCTGCTGTCGGATTCGATGCACCCATACAATCAGCTCCCGAGCAGCGGACACTCCAGGTCCGGAATAGGCTGGAACTGGCCGGTTCCAAATCGGAACCGAAACCACCGGGGGCGATTCCGATTCATACATGGCCACAGTTCCGAACTGAAACCGGCCGGTTTCCGAAACGTGACCATGACTAGGTCCGACGGGGATTGCCAGCCTAGACGTGAGGAGAGCTAACTCGCGAAAATGTCGAGCTTTCATTGGCAGGCGTGATTTCATCTTGATGTGATTAGGAGTGGTGTTGCAATAATGGGATTATACATATACATCCGAACCGAATAATTACAACTCAAATCAAACATTGTGTATAGATCCTCGAACTATTAATTAGTTAAATTTGAATGATTTGTAAAATATTTTCCTAAAAATAATCATTTAAAAAAATAAATAAACAAAATATCATTTCATCGTGCAGGAAAATATTTTGACATAAATTATTATTGATAATGAAAATACTTTTCATCAATTAATTTACAAACCACACGAGTGATCATTTTTTGAAAAAGATATTTTTTAAATCATTCATTTTTTACGAAATAAATGCACTTTGAAATGTTAAATCCAATTATTAAACTTTCGAATTTATTCAATTTAGTTCCGAAAAAAAAAAGACTTTTTCGATTTTTCGAATGCATGTCATTACAACAAGGACCTGTGATGGTCTGTGCTTTCCTTCCACGTGGCATCAGCCCATCCCCTCTTTTCATGCCGGGAGGAATGACTTGTGAGGAAGCAAAAGTGCTCCAATTTAATGGTCATGGAAAATTATCGTACTGAAAATTGAGGAAAATGATTTCTCCATCGTAATAAGAAGAAATTATTTTTCCAAGCTGCTTTTCATATCGACGCTCACATATGGATTCCAATTTACTTACTCTCTAAGTTTGTTAATTATTTGTATTTTCTTTTAATATTACATCCTATTTAATTTTGATTTATTTTTATTACAAATTAAATTAAAATTCATACTTTATAAATTAGTAATAACTGAACATTTTCTTTGAAAATGATTTTCACGAAGACCATTTTCCTTTGTCGAGAAGTTTTTTACGAAATAAACGTGCCTCATATTATTGTGTACTTGAGCACATCACAAGGCTCTGAAAATAGCTACGCGTAGATACGTAACCGATCAAAAGTTTAAAAGAACCCCACATTTTGGTTCCAACAAGGACAACCTTGGAAATTGTGGAACGGGGTTATAAGCCATTCAACCCATTTACACGTATTCGACATGGGACTTCAATTCACCTCAACCCTCAAACACTCGTGCACATCTCTCGGGAGTTTCCTTCCAATTATAAGCTTACAACATGGTTTTGTCGTTCCAAAGGTTGACCCTTCCAAGCATGGTAGGCTTTATAAGCTTTTGGTCCACATTCTCGTGTGTTTGAGTGGGCTCTCTCACTAATAAGCCCACTTAGACCTCCATACCCCTCTCGTTAGCACATTAGTTATCAAGAAACAGAATTTCTATCCATCGTTAAAGTTAGAGTATGCATACTTTTGTTAAATGCCCAAACAATTTGATTTTGGATGATCTGCCAGTCTAGAAGGTAAGGCTTTAGTAGCCACATTGACGGTAAAGATGTCTCTTGCCATCTCATCGAATTGGGGCGAATGCATTTTAAGACCGTACCGATACCGGTGATCCACGGCCAAAATGAATGATAATCGGTAAGGGCCACCTGAAATCAAACTCTACTTCTATCTGCTGATCCACAAACAATTGTACTTAAGTTTTAATTTTTGAAAGGATAATGAAAGGACATGGCTCGAGACAAGATGAGAGATAATTGTCCAGAACTGGCATCGGGACGGGGTCACTTGGCAACAGTTGGTACAGTAAGAGCTGCCCTTCCTCTTCAGGCAGACGCAACCGCATGTCTTAATGAACGGCAGATGGCGGAGCAGAAGAAAGAAACGGGACAACCTCGATAATCTCTCAGCTCTCTCCGTGTGCAACGATGGACCGGAGACAAAGCTGGTGAAACTGTCGTCCAGGGGCCACGAGAGCGGCCGGCCCGACCCTGTCCTCCTCTGCGTGCAGACCCAAGAGGAGGACGACGTTTGCTACCTGTTGGACCGTAGCACGCCGCTCAGGGCCCTCATGGTTGAGTTCTGTGCCCGCAGGGGCTTCCCGTACGACGCCGTGTGGTTTCCCTACAATGGGGCGCAGGTCCTGGAAGCCAAGTCGGCGGAGGATCTCGCATGGACGAAGGGACGTCATTGATGCCTGGGCCGATCATCTCTCCGGCTAGAGGCTAGGGCTTTTGCCTGTGACGATGTGCAGCTCAGGGATCAGTGAGCAGTGTGTGCACGTGTGATCTGCGTGCTTTTCTTGTGTGTATAGATGAAGTTAAGAAAGAGAAGCAGAAGAAAGGAGGAGGAGGAGATGATGGCAGTGATAGATTTTGATGTACTGCTTTCCTTGAGTTCATGGACGACGTTTATGGTTGAAAAGTTGCGAGCCTTCTTGCGCCATTTGCTTCGCCATTACCATTGCTGGAGCTCTGTCTCTCCTTTTGCGTCATCCCAAGAAAGAAAAGGTTTGCTTCGTGTTCTTCTGTCAGAAATGGACAGCGATGGTGAGCTTTGTTCACCAGCTAAAGTCTGCTCTTGAATTTTCGTACTACGTGCGAAAGTTGAGGCAGTGTGCAAGGCACCTCCACAGGTTTTAGGGATTTTAGGGTTCTTGGTCCGCTTCCCTTCTCGATTCCTAAAAAAGTGAAACTGGGAACTGGACCATTTCTCTCTAGAACTTGGAACCGAATCGGAACGGTTCTCCGATTTCTGGTTCTACCATGAAACCATACTCATCTTTACTATACATAGCAGATTTTCATGGAGGAAGTAAAATAAAGCTAATAAAGTTTATAAATAAACTCAGAAATCTTACAGAAGTTACCACCAACTCTGCCAAATGTAGAGCTTGCTTCATAACTTCACTAAATGCTGAATATGATTTGGTGCGTTTGATGACCTTCAACATCAGCCTAAGTAGGTAAGTTGGAGAACTGGTTTAAAGAATATATGTTTTTTTTTATGACCTGGATTCCTGCACCGGCCGCACTACATGAGTTCAACCGACCAAGCACTAACCGGGAGAGAACTAGCCAAACCCACAAACTAACCTCCATGTTAGTCAAGAGTATGATAAGGTGGAGGGTAGAGGGATTCGAAATTGAGATCATTTACCCACAAGCCCAAAGCTCTTGCCACTCCACCAACCCTTTGGAGGGTGGTTTAAAGAATTTTTTGATGGACAATATTACTGTTGTTTTATTTTAATTTGTTTTTTCGAATGCCGAAACTATATAATCTTTGTACTTTACATGTTCTTTCCCTTGCCAAATGATTAAACCAAACCAGAAATTACGCAACTGCGATTGATGTGGAGATGAACACGTAAGGTGTGTTAACATTGCATATTATCTACAAGCGTGTTTTTACATGTTTGTCACAGACACAAGTAAGTGTATAAAGACTGATAGGTTGACGTAGTCTGTTGTGTCGACACTTGACACGAGGACATGTTTGATAATCAAATATACTTGTTAACGTGTGTATTGGGATAATTGTCAAAAAATCCTAAACCTATTATTTTGGCAGTCAATTCGGTTCTAAACTTTATAATTTGGCCTAAAGATTTTGACAATTTTTCAACGTGGTTACCATTCGGCCGATTTTAGGTGGAAATTACTAACATGAATACCGGTCATGCCACATCTAATAAGGCCCAGAGTTCCGCCATTCCTCTCTACCAACTCAAAGTTTAAAGCAAGGATTTTATGTGGCGCGGTCGGAGCTGACTGTACCACCAAGTTAGTGATTTTCGGCCAAAATCTGGAAAAATTACATTAGAAAACTATCAAAAGATTTATGATTAAATTGGTTATATTAAAAATTTTAGAACTGAACTAGCCATCGTATGATAGATTTAGAACTTTTTGAATAATTTTCCCTGTGTATCTTTATTGGGTTAATGTGTTGTACCGACACTTGACTCACTAACAAGTTTGATAGTCGTGTTAGCAATGTCGTATTGCTTGACCCACTTGATTAAGCATGTCGTATTAATGTCGAGACAGTACGACATATTTGTTTAATTTAACATATCATGTTCGGGTTACTGGATGGTTCCTTGATTTTCAAAAGTAAAAAAAGTTGACCATCTTGGGAAAAATTTTGATCCGAAAAGTTTTCAAATGAGGAGTTTAAAATAAGGTAAACGATATTAACGGGCAAAATAACACAAATGATTCATGAACTTTGGATTTGTTCAATAAGAACCCTGAAATTTAGCCAAATGTGCACTATTGTTCTTGAACTTTAATTTGTTCAATCGTGAACTTTTGGTATATATTCAATCTAGTTTATCAATTATATGAAAATGTCCAATATAGTTCTTCCATTAATTTTACTTCATGGACAACATTGAAGATTTTAATATAGCCCAACGACTAGATTGAACATATATCAGAAGTCGAGGGATCATATTAAACAAATATGTATCAAGGGTTTAGAATATGTATAAAAAATTCAAAAATCATATCAAACAAATTAAAAGTTCAATGATGATATTGCATATTGGATCAAAATTCAGTGATCATTTATGTAATAATCCCATATTAATAAAATTTGACCTATATATATTTCAGAATTTATAATATTCCACACTCAAAATTCAGCTCTAAAATATTTAATTTTCAATTTTATCATACAGCATCGTATTATAAGAGCTAACTGGCGAAAGTATCGAACTTTCATTGGTGGGTGTGACTTCATCTTGCGTAATGCAAATTTGTCTTTTCTCTTCATTGCTTCCATGAATATCAATTTCGATGAGTATAAATTTCAAGGGGAGCATTGACCACCGGGTGATCATCATTCACAATCGCGTCACGAGCGAACCTCTAATTAATTTGTGTCTTGAATGTTACGGGAAAGGACTCTCTAACACGTCGGTGAAGCCACGGTCATGGGATCATATACACGTAAATGCGAGCTCAATAGTCATGAGTCAAATCGAATATTCAGTGTTGAATGTGAGGCCCTTATGGTAAGACCGAGAGAGAAAGCTACGGTGATTATCTCTCTTCGCTTTTCTCACATGTTCAAAATAATAGGGCGGGCACATCATGTTGCAACCGTTACCTTATGTGAAGAGACTATCGGGTATGTTAGTGGGTTTGCAGTGATATAATTGTATAAGTAACAAATGGACCAATAGTTACAATGCAAATCGAATATCGGTGGATTGCATCTCCCAAGTCTACGAAAGGGGTTTTTGCTTTATGAGTGTTGCGATTATGAAGGGAGATCGATTGAAGGAGCTGCGCAACCAATCCAATTGTCTGGGCCCTTCACTCCGAAACCCTTGCTTGTTTCCATGCTCTTCCTCACTTTATTGGTTAATCTGGATAGAAATCTGTGCTGGAAATTGACAACTCCACCTCGATAAGCTTCCTACAAGATTCTTCTCTCTCCTCCTACGATGTCGACCCACTTATCAAAGAATGTTTAGGCTTCTACGCCTTTTTTGAGTCTTTAGTTGGCCTATTGCTCTCAAGATTCGAGTAGACCGACAAATTGGGTTGTAAATGCCTCGATATGTAATGCCCTTCCACATTATTGGGTTTTTTGCCCACCACCCCCTCTATAAGAGATCATATTTTTTTTATAATTCTTACTCTAGAGGGCTCATTATTAAATGAAATGATAAGCCTATGTCACGTTCAAAAAAATGAAATATTTCATATGGAATGCGAGCCTCTTTACCGGTAACGACAAAAGGAAAAGTTGTGGTGATTACCTCTCCTTGCTTTTTTCACACTTTAGAAACAACGGGGTACGTCACGTTGCAAACTTGCACGCATCAACAAAAAAAAGAAAGGTTGGCATGGACTTGTGAATCCTACTACCCTACCTCAAGTGTCCATCGGATGTACACCCCACCAAATGATTGCTTGCACACCTACCTCGTTGTCTACGGAGAGGGGAAAGACCTAGAAATTGACCTACTAATGAAGATTCGGCCCATCCTTCTCCTACTTTGGCCCCCACCCAAATTTTTTCTAATCGAAAACAGCATAGACAATTTCTAAGCTTTCATTCGACATGTGACGTCATCCTAAATCTTTTAAATTTGTTCAATTCATCATCCTTAAATTTTCAGTTTATTGAATACAATCTCTCAACTTTCGATATCAAAGGTCTTGGAGAAGACCCAGAAAATGATATAGGATATAGGACCTCCATTTGTTTCGTGAAAAATGAACGATTAGTAAAATATTTTTCCGAAAATAATGATGCGTATCGTTTAAAATAATCAGTCAACAACAAATATTTTCATCATCGACAATAATTTATATCTAAATATATCTGTGAATGATGAAAATATTTTTCGACCCTTCTTTTTTTATAAATGATATAATTAATAGTTTTTTATCATTGGTTTTTGGGTTAATATAACGAAAAATCCTAAACTAGTACATTTGTGAGAAATTTACTCAAAATTATTTTTTTTACCATTAAAAATCTCAAATTAGTACACCTGTGATGAATTGCTCCTCAATTAGTTTCCGTTAAATTTTACCGTCAAATTGCAGAGTTGGATAACACGTGACAGTTGACAGGTGTGCTGGTTTTGGGATTTACTCCTATATTTGGCATAGGTTTATCAATTTGTGATTTTTCATATTATTAATCCAATTTAACGAAGTGTAAATTTGTAACAAGTGTACTAGTTAGGGATTTGTGATTGTCAAAAAAATAATTTTGAGTAAATTTATCACATGAGTATCAGTTTAAAATTTTTAATAGTCAAAAAATTAATTTAAAGTGAAATTAATTTGAGGTAAAATCGTTACATATATATATCGATATGGAGTTTTTTTGTTGTATTAGTATTTCATTTTTTTGCAAAATAAACCGACTTCAATGTGGACCCCACCTCCTACTTTGGTTCCCCACCCAAACGCCTTTCTCTTTCTCCTTCTCTCCTGTTTTTATCGAACGCATGTCGTTACGACAAGGACCAGAACCCGAAGGACGCAAGAAGCACCAAAAAACGCTCGATACGTGTCCGAACGATCCTGTCATAGCCTCTGCTCTTCCTTCCACGTGGCAGCAGCCCATTTCCTCTCCTCTCCCCCTCTCTCTCTCTCTCTCTGCTGTCCCTCTCTCTTTCGGCTTCGAAAACTTTATGGTGGGAGGGAATACCTGAGGGAGGAAGCAAAAGCGCTCCAGCACCAGAAACCAGCGGCAAATAAAGAACAGAGAGAGAGAGAGAGAGAGAGAGTGAGAGAGAGAGAGAGAGAGGGTCGATTCCAATTCTTGCATTTGGGTCAGATTTCAAAAAGGGGTGTCCGTGTCTTGGGGGTTTGATTCGATTCTTTGCTCACCCATCTCTCCTAATTCCTTCCTACCTGCTCCCAGCGCGTGCGTGAGAGAGCGAGAGAGAGAGAGTCTTTGTGAAGTGTGTGAATCGGTCGGTGACCCCCTCCTTTGCCATTGCGCATCATATTCCTCATGTTCCCGCATGACCCACTTTCCGCATAGCTCTCTCCACACGCCTCCTCTCCCCCCCCTCCTTGGCTTCTCCTCGAGTCGCTTCTTCTTGGGAGGGGATCCGTCGCCCGCGCAAAGATGGAGCGCAATGGCGTGGAGGGTCGGCGCCGGAGAAGCTCCTCCGAGTCCGAGGATTCCGTCGATGTTGGCGACGGCGACGGCGACGTGACCCAAGACAATGGCCGCGACGGTCATTCTTCGGGTCTCCGTCTCTCTCTCTCTGTCGTCTTGAATCGTTCTTTTGATTGTTTGTTCCGCGCTCGCCTCGTGGTTTTCTTTTGTTGTTCCTGGGTTGATCTCAAAATGAAGTCTTTTGGCTGCGGTTGGGTGCTATGCTATGATGTTTGAATGTTTTCCTGAGCGACTGCTGTTTGTGCATTGAACGCTGAATCTTTTATAATGGCGATTACCGCGTTGTCTTTGCGGTGTTGACCATGGTATTAGGGTTCACTTGTCTCTGGAATGCGATCGATGGTCTCCTGCTATATATGTAAAAGTGTTCTCATTTGCACCGAAATGTCGGCTGATCGAGCTGCTGGCCAGCTTGTTGTGTTGTTGAACCGAACCCAACTGAGGTGGTGGTAATGACCACACAGCACTGCTTTTGTGATTGGCAAGTGGTGATAGTTGTGTTGACTAAAGCCTTTGGTTGCTTCAAGTGGTTACATCTATTGGAAACACGGTGTCTTGGATGGGAAAATTTTGCCCGGACTCGGTCCATCACGGATTGAATGAATGGTTACCGTAGATGTGTCGGGTCCCAGATGGGCCCACATCATCAAATGGCTGGGATCATGCGGTCCATCATCAGACCAGTTTATACAGAAGAATATTTAATGAGTGAGGGGTTGCTTTTTTGACTTGTATTTGTGGTCCTTGCTGGTGTCATTAGTGAGAAATATCACAACACAGCTCGCAAGGATAATGTGCTATCGTAAGAAATGTGATGTTGTTCTCCAAAATGCGTGCTAGTATATGTGCCCCTAAACTAGGTTCTCTTAATGTATCCAAAACAGGAAGATGAGAAAAACCTTTCTGAAATCACTTAGAATGACTGTTTGACATAGTCTGTAAATCCTAAGGCAGTCTCTCCTTTTCAATGAAGGCAGGAAATTTCTTGTCATATGTGCATATCAAACAAATTGGAAACATGCCTTAATGCTCTTTTCCGTCAAAGATGTGATGCTATATGACTTTAAACTGTGCAATTGTTGCTGATTCATGCTAGTTACCTACATAATTTGTTTTACTTACGGCTAGTTTTAGAGATTCTATTGGCTGAACTTGAAGCTCTCAGAATTTCTTTGCTCTTCCCCTCTTTAGCAGTATAAGTTTCTGCTTTTTCATCCTTTTTTTCGAAGGCATTATACATTTAGTCCATGTACCAGAAATTTTCTTTTGGTGATCTATACTTTATCTATATAGGGTCCACTGACACGAGTTCCCCTATCGACAACATGCCTGGGGACACATCAACGTCTGGAAAGTCAGAATCAGACTCTGCCCAGCTTTCCAGGTTTGGGCAGTGGAGACAAGGCAACAAACTCGGTCTGCTTTCAGCAAAATTTTTTGATGAAAAAGTTCCTCTGAAAAAGAAGGTCTCACATCTGCAATCACAGTTGTTCACTTCCTTTCTGGAAATTTTTTTACTATAGTTATTTACCTTACTGCTGTAGAATATATATTCTGAATGGATAATAGCAGAGAGCGAAAGAATCTTCATGCTATGAAGCTTAGATTGGTGCAATAAACTTCCTATCCAAAACTGTATAATGCAAAGGCGATAGATATGGTTCGCAAGATCAATTTTGCCAATTGATCTCTCACATATTTTGAGGAGCAAAACACATGTTTTGTGAGAGCGTGACTTTTATCGATTCATTTAAATCACTCTTAACCAAAAAGAATACTGTAGAATATATATTCTGAATGGATAATAGCAGAGAGCGAAAGAATCTTCATGCTATGAAGCTTAGATTGGTGCAATAAACTTCCTATCCAAAACTGTATAATGCAAAGGCGATAGATATGGTTCACAAGATCGATTTTGCCAATTGATCTCTCACATATTTTGAGGAGCAAAACACATGTTTTGTGAGAGCGTGACTTTTATCGATTCATTTAAATCACTCTTAACCAAAAAGAATACTGTGGCTGGTACACATGTTCGAGTATTTCTAAACCTTGTTATATCAAGCCAGTCTCAGCATTCTGCTCTGACATTAGATGTTGTACCATAGGCTTAGTAAAGGAGGAATCATCCATAGACTCACTTTGCATTTTCTTCCGCAGACTGTTCCCTTTTTCAAAAATGGTGTTGTTGCAAAGTTTTAATGTTGCTGCCGCTTGATAGGTTTCTTGACGCATCCTACTCAATTTCTTATTTGTGCATGATGATTGGTGTTATTTCTTGAATACGTTTTATTTTAATTGTTTGAAATGATTAAAATTTGAAGCATGTGGATTCATTTTACTGATGGTACTCTGCAGCTTAAATGGTTAAAGCGAGCTACTACTGTAGAAAATGATGGGACTGTGCTGTTTGAAGTTCCAGGGGACATTGCACTGCAAAATCTTAATTTTGGAACTGGAGTTGTTTATAATGGAGCTACTGAAGAACCAGTTCCTGAGTATGTTCCTGATTTACGTCCACTGCAGATTGTAATGCTTATTGTTGGGACGCGGGGAGATGTTCAACCCTTTGTTGCTATAGGAAAACGCTTACAGGTTTGTACATTGCAAGATCTTACTTATTCTTGATGCACTTTGTTGCAACCGGCCTTATCCTATCTCACAACTGAAGGGTTACAGGTGTAGCTCATGCTTTTAAATTCTCTCTCTCTCTCTCTCTCTCTCTGTGTCTCTCTCTGTGTCTCTCTCTCTTGATTTAGACGTTATTCATTTTCAAATCTATCGTACATAGTCATAGATTTTGGAATTGTTGTAGAGAGAATAGCTTGTCAGATGATGACAAGAACATTTTGGGTGCTTTTCAGTGAGGTGATACTTCCGCAAGCTAATTAGTTGATGATTGTTTCAGCCGAAAAGAATTAGTTGATGATTGTGGCGTTTATTTTATTAGTCATCTCCAGATCATGAGTAAATTATGTCAGCTACTGACAGTTGATGTACAAGTAATATGGCTCAACAGCACTATGTTGTTTAATCCTACTTGTCAAACTGTCTGCATGCACTGTAACATTGAAGGGTCAATCGTTAAGATGCAGATCTTATGCTGATAGCAGCCAATATCTGGTTGCAGGAATATGGGCATAGGGTGAGACTGGCGACTCATGCGAATTTCAAAGAATTTGTCTTGACTGCGGGGCTAGAGTTCTATCCTTTAGGTGGAGATCCTAAAGTTCTTGCTGGATGTATGTTCCCAGTCTGGCTTGATCTTAAAGTTCTTGTTTAATTCTAATGGTGGTTTTTCTTTTGATTATGAAGTCATGTGGCATCGATCTGTCTCTCTCTCCTTTTGCTGCAGATATGGTCAAAAACAAAGGTTTTTTGCCTTCAGGACCTTCAGAAATACACATCCAGCGAAATCAAATAAAAGATATTATATTCTCCTTGCTCGCTGCTTGCAGGGATCCAGATCCCGATACCCATGTAGCATTTGAACCTGATGCAATAATTGCCAATCCTCCAGCATACGGTGAGAATTAACTAGATTTTATGATTTTTCTCAAATTATGTTTGATAATATCACCGACTATAGTTTCAGTTTTAATAAGTTTGTTTAGCCTGTCAATGTGATGCTCATCTCTTGGGTGCAATCTGGAATTGAATCGTGATAGCATCATTGACTCTGGTTATAGTTTATTTTAATTGTTTAGCAGACTGAAGCTTGAGTAATAAGCTTATGCAAGCTTGTCTTTTGGCTGAATGAGATGTTTGTCCCCTTCATGATTTCAAGTTCTCCCTTTAAGACCAATTGGACTAGAAAAAAGAATGAAAATAACTATAAGTTGTTTCCTGTTTTCAGATACTCTTTTGGAAACACAACTCCAGTGTTTTGAAAAGAAATGTTTGAAGGATAGGTCCAGAAATATTTTTTTAATTCTTCTCTTATACATTTTCTCGCAAATGAAAGCAGAAGCTTTGCAAATCAGGCCAGCCACACTGGTCTCCTTGCTTGTGCCACTGTTCCATTGTATAAATACTGTCAATCTAATATTACATGGCTTGTAGGATACATGTATAATTATGAACAATGGGAACTGCTTTTTAACGCTGGAAAGTGTGATTTTTCAGGGCATACACATGTAGCTGAAGCACTGGATCTGCCACTTCATGTAGTTTTCACAATGCCATGGACGTAAATTTTCTCTCTGGAGTTTTATTACAAATAGTAATTTAGCATTTGGAATTTGTTTATATATGTTGTTCATATGACCGTATGATGGGGTGCAATTATCAGCTCAGTTTCTTGCTGTTAACTGAGGGTTCTGTTTGATTTCTCCTTGTCAGGCCTACTAGTGAATTTCCCCATCCTCTGTCCCGTGTGAAGCAATCAGTTGGCTACAGAGTAAGTGTATCTGGAATTTTGCTTTGAGCATGCTGCTTGTAGTTATTTATGTGTATTTTCATGTGTTTTTGCAGCTGTCATACCAAATTGTAGATGCATTAGTTTGGTTGGGTATAAGAGATGTGATCAATGAGTTCAGAAAGAAAAAATTGAGGCTAAGACCTATCACTTATTTACGTGGATCCTATAGCTCTCCTCCCGATGTGCCTTATGCTTATATCTGGAGCCCTCACCTAGTCCCCAAGCCGAAAGGTAAGGTACTATTGATCCATTTAATTCAAAAGGCAAGTTGGGATTAAATAAATGTAGGGTTAGCATCTTTTGCTGGAGTAATTTCTAATATACGCAGCAGAAGGTTGAAGGACTAATCTACATTTTCTGTTTGTAAGTACTTTACTATTTTTGTCTTGTTTTCTTGCGCTAACTGCAGATTGGGGACCAAAAGTTGATGTTGTCGGATTTTGTTTCCTTGATCTCGCATCAACTTATCAACCACCAGAATCTCTTGTCAAATGGCTAGAGAAAGGTGAAAAGCCTATCTACATTGGTTTTGGTAGCCTTGTGAGTTCCTCTTTCCAATACATCTGGTCTGTTCTATGTACATTTTTTTTTTTGGTAATGAACATTTTAGTTCTGCTTACATGAAAAATATTGATCTTATATGAGAAAAGAAGTGCAACAACTTTGTATAATTATGTTTTTGGGGGTTAATGAATGATGCCTCGGCACATGTAAAAAAGAAATGTATCAGCTATACCCTCATGAAATGAATGTGGTCAGTGTATGGAG
Source organism: Syzygium jambos (assembly GCA_031216235.1). Taxonomy (NCBI): domain Eukaryota; kingdom Viridiplantae; phylum Streptophyta; class Magnoliopsida; order Myrtales; family Myrtaceae; genus Syzygium; species Syzygium jambos. The sequence goes on along the minus strand of CM062221.1, from coordinate 20,734,263 downwards.
TGATCTACGCAGGAGGAATGGATGTGTTTACTGCAGTAATCAAGTGATTTACTAGTACAATGAAAATTAGAAAGAAGAAGAACAAGAGGAGGAGGAGAAGAACAAGAGCAAGAAGAACCTGTTACAGTTGAAAGTACTAGTGATATTATATAGAGGAATAAAAGTATTGTGCTCTATAAGCATCATAGGGGAAGTGTATTCTAAAAGGATGCACCATTATGGGGTCGGGGGGGGGGGTTCTTAATGTAGAAATAGAAAAGGAAAACTTTAGTTCTGCAATTTGCGTCTTGAGTATTCATACAGTTTATTGATAACAGCCAGTTCAAGAACCAGAGAAGATGACTGAGATCATAGTTAAGGCTCTGGAAATTACTTGTCAAAGAGGCATCATCAACAAAGGCTGGGGTGGTCTTGGTAACTGTGAGTAGTTTCTTCATGAAGTTTCTTATATCCCGCAGCTTCGGTTACGATTATTGGAAGTGGAGCCATGTGGATACTTCCTTGGTAATTATTTGCTTCTTTCTTTTGCAGCGGCCGAACAAAAGGACTTTGTCTATTTGCTCGATAATTGCCCTCATGACTGGCTTTTCCAGCACTGCAGTGCTGTGGTAAGGACCGAATTTCCTATTATTGAAATATATGCTATTTAGTGCAATCTGGAAGTTGGCATGACATACCCATGCTTTACCAGGTACATCATGGAGGAGCTGGTACAACCGCTGCCGGTCTTAAAGCAGCGGTAATTACATGTGCCAACTTTGAGGGTTCATGTTGTCTTCTCTCTTTGGACGAATTTGATATTTCTCTCTTCTCAACAGTGTCCGACAACAGTTGTACCTTTCTTTGGGGACCAGCCCTTTTGGGGAGAACGGGTGCATGCAAGGGGGGTGGGCCCGGCACCAATTCCAGTTGATGATTTCTCTCTTGAAAAGTTGGTTGATGCAATACGTTTCATGCTCGATCCAAAGGTATGCAGGTGTTGTGATCAAATTTTATATCTTTAAGGATTGAGATCATATGCTTGTTCAGTTTGTCTGGCTGGCTATCAAATTTGCGTAAGGTCTTTCTTTTTTCTCCTTATGGTGAAAGCAACTCTCTGCTAATTGCACCATTTTGACTTTGGTCCCTACAGAAATTCCCTGCAGGACCTGCTCATAGTCCTACTTGTCCAATAGTGGAGTCAAAAAGTCAATCGAAATCATCAACTGATGATTATGTACATGAATAAACTGTGTTTCACTGAAAATGTGTTGGTTGATCTGCAAGAATATCTTGGTTTACTGCTGTCAGCAATTGGTTGCTGCGACTCCATGTTCCTGACTCAGAATATATCTGCTCTGGCACCTTTGTCTAAGTCTTGTGGATATTTGCTCTGAAAAATAGGGACATTTTGAAAAAGGATTATGGCGGAGTCATCATTGTTTTAAACTTTGGACGGGATCATGCATGCTTGCGGTTGATGTGTTCTGATTCTTATTAGTTTATTTCAGGTGAAGGAGCGTGCGGAAGAACTAGCCAAAGCCATGGAACATGAAGATGGAGTGGAGGGAGCAGTGAAGGCTTTCTACAAACACTTTTCATCCAAAAAGCTCAAGTCGGGTCCGGAGTCGTCTGCTCATCCAATGCACTCCCATTCAAGTCGACTATCATTAAGAGGATGTTTTGGTTGCTCATGATTTTCGGATGTTGAGTCTCCGCCGTTGACCTGTGTGACCCATGTCTGTTATCTGACGTGAGTTGTGAAATTGTTGTTGTCCTAACTATTGGTATTGCAAATTTTGTGATCTTACCGATTGTGTCCGTATCAGTTCACTTTCTTGGATGAGATAAGGAGGCATATATAGACACTGACGGTCACTGGTCATTCATATACAGTTTCACTTGAGTAGCCTTAGTAATTAATGTCATCTAGTTGACTAGTGTGCTTCGAGTAATATAAAACCATTTCGCTGGTCTCTTTCTTCTGCTTCTATTATGCACATCCAGAACTTACGAGAAATGACTTAAGAGCACCTTGACTCAGGATTGACTCCGAATTTAGATACTGTGAGCAACCTTAAAGGAAGAGAGTGCGCGTGCTTTGGTGAGAGGGAGAGGGAGAAGTTGGAGACAATAGTTCAACCATGGCCAAATGCTTCCCCAGGCAAACTGGAGGCCATGGGCCAAATGGCAATTATGGTTGCGGGTTCTTGCATGCTCTGCTCATACCATTTGTAGATCTTGCTGGATTGAAGTTGAAGGCATCCGGCGCCCATAAAGCTAAATCGGTGTGCAATGGGCAAACCTCAATCCAAAAGGCTCGAACTACCTGAGAAAATTCATCGAGAGCGACCATAACAGCAGAAGGTTAAATACCTGCTTCATTTGTACGATTGTATCGGCAACTGGGATCGTGCTTCTCCCACAAAACTTGAAGGACTTCTTGGACGTGGATTACCATTCTTGTTTCGAAGCCAACAGCATGAGGCTCCATTTGGCTGTAACTGCAGTGGTTGCATACCCTGCGAGATAGATGTTCTTGCAGTTTTCGACGATAAACCAGTTGATGGCCTCTTTGCTTAGCTTGCTGTGTTTAGCGCTCTCAACAATCATTTCAATTAGATCCTCCATGTTCGAATGACTTGCTTCTCTCTCTGACACCACTTGTAGTATCTAGACGCGCACCTCTATCTCCAATGCCCACTTTTCTCTTTTCCTCTTGGTGGGAAGGTGTCTATGCAACAAAAAGAAGCACGGGATTAGTCATCACCCGAACAAAGCATTACAGAACTAAAATTCGACCCTCGAAAGACACTTTCGCTGAAGAGTTGGGATTCAGATTAAGATTTAGTACACTGTAGTCTTACGATCCACAAGCGGACCTTGTTCCTGGAACTCCGGCAGACAGTCCTTCCTTGGAGACCGCCCCTTCGAGTTGTCTGACCTATGGAGAAAATATATGTTTTCGTTATGAGCAAGTGCTTCTGAAACAGGCTCTGGAGATGACATCTCCAAAGAAGCTATTTATGTAATCGTCATTCTTTATGTCTGCAGTTCCACCACCTGCTTCAATCCTACTTGTCCAGGAATCAATCAGTAAACTTGCAGATCCGGCAATTGAATCAATCTTGGTCTGAGCATGTGTTAATCCTACTTTTCCGATGTGAAAGGATGTGCAGTTGGTGACCTCCTCACCATATCTAGTTGGCTCATGTATAATAGCTGTATGTCAATCTTTGCGTCCACCTCCGCAAACATTTTAGAGCGAATAAACTATCTATTTTGCAGGTGGAAGGAGCATCCCAATCTCAATAATGATGGGTTGATCAGAGGCTACAAAAGAGGAATACCTAGTTGAAATGCAAAAGAAAAAAAAAAGGCTTGCTGAAATCATAAGCAGACTTTTAAAATGGTCGTTGTTCGGATTTAAGGAGTTGCTTGATCTTGGACTTAGTTTCTTACTCACTAGACAGCAGCATGATGGCGAAAGTGCTTCCAACCCTCATGGTACATAATATCTGGTGGCCATATTTCTTGTTCATTCATGTTACTAGAGGGAATATGGGGAGGTTCCTGATCACTGTAAACTGTGAAGAACCTGGTCCTACTTACGCTGTATGTAAGCTGTCGATGCATCTTGAATTTCCAGTGACAAGGTTAGTGGGATTCTCACGTACTATAGAAGAGATGACTGTCAATTGGTGTGACTTGGCAACTCACCGCATTGTCTCTTTCACTGCCGAAACGAGGAACAGATAATACCTGCAAAATTGTGGGAAATTGAAGTGCCACCAGGGGAATGCTTGTTACTCGTTTTGCTTTCTTCTAGCCCCTACTATTCCCGAGCAGAAATGATGGTGGCAGTCCGCTGATACCCTGCTTCCTCAGGCAATGACCTGAGCCTCTCTGGTTTCACCATAACCACATTGTATGTAATTGCTAACAATCCTAAAGCAGTTGCCACTGCAACTATCAACATTCCAAGAAATTTTTCCTCCATTGATGCTGATTTACATAGAGTTTATTCCTTTAAGTGAAGGGTTACTCGTTTATTCCTTTAAGTGACTAATTGCGAAGGGTTGTTTGTTCTTTACTGGGGATGCTGATTTATATAGAGCAGGAAGTCAAATTAAAAGCGATGGCAAAGTGATGAACTAGTATCCAAAACTTAGGAGATTAGTTTAGTACCGAGAGCTGCTTACATTGATTTGCATCTATGTTGCCATTAATGTCTGCTCATGTTAGAGCATGGAGTATCTGTCTAAGGAGGTAGAATATGTGATATGATGCACTATCCTCTATTGGGTTGGTCAGTCATTATCTGATTCAATTGGACTGGAAGAACGAGGCAACAGAACTAGCAGTTTCAGGTTCAGTTGTGGCTGTTTCTCTTGAAATCTTGGATTTAATCGAAAAGCGAATGGTATCCCACTGCTCTCATTGTGTATTACCCATTTCTTTGTGGATACTATCCATAGTCTTCTAAGCATAATATACTCGAGAAGTGGTTGAATTGTTAATCGCACAAGCTGCGGGTATGCTTTGCACAAAAGACGTAATCAAATCATGCTCAAGAGTGTTAATATAGTATTGCTGAATAAAACACAAACTTCTCAACTGGAGGGTTGGCATACACTTCCTATACTTATCAAAAGACCCAAAGAATCTAGATCAGAGAACTTCGACGTTTTATACTGTGCGATCTTGTCCATTGGTCGAACTACCAAAAGTTTGAGTAGTAGTTGGAGCTAAAGTATGAGTAGGCCGGCATTTAAGCTGGACGTACGGTGTATTTTCTTTTAGCTGTAAATATCTGACATAATTTGAGACACGAACCTCAGACTCAAATAGTGACTATAAGAAAGAAAAGAAGAAAAAACAAAGAGTCACCAGACAGGATGGATGATGGATGTCTTTGTTAAGCGTCACTAATCACAGTGTTAGTCCTTAGAAATAAATCTTCTTACTCTGGTATATATCCTAGCACAGCGAGAAAGCCTCACAAGGACGTAAACACATTTCAAAGTATTCTGAATTTGATAAAGGAGGATGCTCTTAGGAAGAGTTCAGCTTGTTCAGAAAGCAGAAGTAAAGTAGAATTAATACATCATTGAAATTCTTTATGATTTTTAGAACATTGTACAAGAAGATGGTGGATCTTAGTTCTGACGAAGTGATGCTGTTCAGGTTCATTTTGTAAAAAGTTCTCAGCAAATGGGCATGTAACGTTTGTCCACCTTGTCCTGGTTGACTGATCAATAGACTTTAACTCATTTGAAAAAAACAATGCTCACCTTGAGAATTGAAACTTGGCATATTCAATGTGCAATTTTAAATTTTTTTGCGGTATACAACCCACTTTATGGGAGAAGTAAGTTCCAAAAGACGTGGGAATGAGTTGAAGAGTTGATATTCACATGAGATTATGGTCTTAGGACACAGGCAATGTTGGTGCCTCGAGTATCAATCATTCATTAATGACCATCATCAGTCATGGGTATATCCATCTACGTCAGTCATTGAATCAATCTTGAATCTCTGTGATGCTAGGGGTAATTTTTGCCTGCTAAATATGTACTAAGGGAAGTGCCACATCTCTCTCCTTTTCCTTTTTCAGTATTCTTCCGTTAAATGGAAATAGTCCACAAGTATCTGACCTTCAATCAAAATTAGTAAGATTAAGATCATGTCAATATAACCCTGAGGATCGCAAACTCGTCAAGAAAAGTTCTAAAATTCTGATGTAGTGTACACCCAATCGTGAACTGGGTCTATGAAGTTTCTAAAACCCAATCGTGTTGATAAATTATCGCACCGTAAAACCAATTGACTAGAAAGGAAAAGCACAACATATTGAAAAGAAAAGAGAATTAAAATAGGTATAGTGAGCCAAAGAGAGTTGAACCCTGAACATGAAGGAGGAGTATTCTGGACAGACGACGGACTGAATGCTCACAAGGACTTGCTTTGATCAGAAAAAGAGAACAGTTACTTTGATTATATTGATAATAGAGAAGTGAATTTCAAATTTGATATGCGCAGACAGAACCTATAAATCCTGATTAATTAATTGGCTTCAAACAATCATTCAAATTCCTTGGAGATAAATAGTTACAATGTTACTTCAAATCACTGATAAAGGAAGAAAACAATTCAAAGCTCTTGTCACTTGCAGACAGAACAAAGCCTTATTAACACAAGGAATGGTAAAGTCTTACATCATTGGAATGAGCATATTGATATTATTTAAACAGGAATGCACTTTGAATTCAGTTGTTGGACTTCATGGCACGTTGAGCTTTGTCTGCATTTGTTTTGACAGATTGTTTTGCATCTTCAACTTTGTCCAGAACAGTCTCTTTGGCCTTTTGGGCTGTCTCTTTAGCTGAATCCCATGCATTCTGCACGGTTTGCTTTGCTTTCTCGGTGGCATCATGCGTAGCTTCTGATACGTTGGACGCCGTGTCCTTTGACTTCTGACTCACCTGAATTAAGTTTCATAAATAAAGCACATCAATGAGATTATCAGAAATGCCTAGGTAAGCATAATGTATATCTAAAGTTTACGTCTTCAGTCATGGAGGCAGCTATATTTTTTATGTTTTCACCGGCTTTTTCGGCTTTGTCCACTCCTTGTTTCACTGTCTCTACGGATGCCTCTTGACGCGAACTTGCCTGCAATAATATTGACAGGAGTTAGATTATTGTTCTGATTTCGTACTAGTATATGCCGTGGCTCGTGAAAGCATTTACTGGCAAAACACAAATTCGGCAACCCGAAATTTCGCATGTCTTAGAGAATCATTTTCTTTGGTCTACCTAAAACCGAGACTAAATTGCATGCCACATTACAAAGGCTTACTTGAATGGACCTTCGGCCGGCGGAGAGAACAACCACATTGGTTTTCCGGGCAGAACTTCTTCTTGCAAGTGCAGCCCCAGAATTTCCTAACTTTGAGAGTGAAGTTCCCGTGCTCATGTTTAAGATCGCCATATTTTCCTACCCTCTATTTGCTCCCTTTTCTAGAATGAATATTTCTCGTCTCTTAGGACAGAGAACTGCTGAAGGATAGACTATATAAAGAAGCAGGAGAGAGAGAGAGAGAGAGAGAGAGAGAGAGAGAGAGAGAGAGAGAGAGAGAGAATGTTGTGGATCTTTGTATTCAACAGAAAGGAGCGTGCTTACCGCAGTCGAATGGTTGATGTTATTGCCATTCAAAGACTGTTCCTTTGGGTCAAAACTAGGCCCCTGCAATTCAGGACATGCAGTTAAGACCGAGCAATTTCGAGTCTCCACATATAGATGAAGAATTATTAGGGAGCAGGTCTGAATCTATTGATCTCACAATGTATGATGAGGTAAACCATCATGGAGGGGTTTTCTACACCATGTAACATCAAACAGTATTAGGACAAACACAAACAGACGACAGATAAACAATGTGAATCCATCGGTGCTTTCTTTGTTATATGAAGGTGGAGAAGAGAGAATTCCTACACTACAGTACCTTGTTTAGTGGGAGGTACGACACTTCCTCTAGAAGTTAAATGAACTGTGCCATAACTTGGCCGGAAAGGTCGACTTAGGGTGCGCATGAAAACCATTCTGTGCCCGAGAATAATTTCTGAACAGAAATGATTTTTTTTATTCTGTGTCCGGAAACAATTTCTGAGTATTTGAAGGCGTTTGATAAACTGTCCAAAATTTCTATTCCTAGAGTAGAAAAGAATAGAAATGCGTTTGGTAAATTACACAAAATTTCTGTTCCCAAATAATATTTTAATAATATTTTGAATTGTTTATTTTTTTTTGGTATTACCCATTTTCTTCTTTGGCCATGGCCGGTCGCCGACGACCGGCCACAGCCCAGGGCCGGCGAGGGCGTCACGGCCCTTGCTGACGAGGGCGAGGGCGTCACGGCCCTTGCCGACGAGGGCGAGGGCTGGACCCTCGCCGCTTGGGCGAGGTCGAGCCTCGCCGTCAGTCACGATGGCGAGGTCGGCCTCGCCCAGAGACGGCGAGGCCGAGCCTTGTCGTCACGACCCACGGCGAGGTCGGCTTCGCCGTGGGTCGCGACGGCGAGGCTGCCTCACCCAGGCGGCAAGGGTCCAGCCCTTGCCCTCACCGGCGAGGGCCCTGACGCCCTCGCCGGCCCTGGGCTGTGGCCGGTTGCCGGCGGCCGGCCCAGCCCAATGAAGAACAACACAAAAATAAGAAAATAAAAAAAAGAAAAATAAAAAAAAACTGATTCTCAAAATTGTGTCGAGAAACAAGAAGCAACTTTTTTTTACTTCTTATTTCTCTTCCAAAACTATTTTTCGGCACAAATTTTTGCAAAAATGTGCCCGGGAACAAAAAGTTTACCAAACGCATTTCTGTTCCCAAACTATTTCTGGGAACAAAAGAACAGAAATTTTCACTATTTGGCACGTTGCCAAACGCGCCCTTGGATTGATCATGACGAGCGGCACTGTGCTAACTATTGGAATTGTTGAGACGAAGTGGGAAAAAAAAGCTTGGTTCGATTGTTTCGCTGAAAATTTTTAGCCTAAAACATTTTTCTTATTTTTCGATATTTAGATCGCTTAGGAAAATGAGTCACTGAAAAATCTTTCATGGTCTATGGAAAATCTATGCTTAAATTTAAGGAAACAATTTCTTCTTTTAAAAATCATTTTACATATTACAGTTGGATAACGAGCTTGGACTAGATGCCTCAACCCTCGTGTTTGGGTCCTCTACGGTTGAGCATGGGTCCTAGAGGCCAATCACAGGTCTATAGAGGCCAGAACCGGTCCATAGGGCCAGTTCTGGACCCTAATGCTCGTGCTTGGGTCCTTGGCGACCGTGACCAAGTCCCCTATGGCCATGCCTAGGTACCCGAATTTCGAGACCCGAGTCCATCGAGGCTGGGATCAATTCCTTGGTGGCCGAGCTCGGGTTCACAAAGGCTAGGCCTAGGTCCCTTGAGGATAGGCCAAAGACCTCAATGCACGGGTCCTTGGTGGCAATGCCCCGTATACTTGGCTTCTGCACCCAAGTCACTGGCACTTTGACTCGAGTCCACAGAGGCCGGCATTGAGACTTTGTTACCCATGGCCAGGTCTTCGGTGGCCATTCCCAAGTACTCGACTCCCACATCCAAGTCACCTATGCCCGAGCCCAAGTCCATCAAGACCGGGCCGAGGTATACGGCTTTCGCACCCAAGTCACTGGCCCCTAGCTTGGGTCTCTCGAGGCCAAGCCCGAGACTTTGGTCCGGCGCTTGGGCTTGGGTCCATCAAGGCAAAGCCCGGTTCCTCAACGGTCAAACCTAGGTCCTTCGAAGCTGCGTCCAAGACCTCGGTGTTCGTGTTTAGGTCCATGACAGCTGTGCCTAAGTACCCATCTCGCACAAACTACACCTGGTTCATGAAAGCTGAGAACGAGTCTCTCAAGGCTAGCCTGGAGACCCTAGTGCCCATGCTTGAGTGTCCTTGTAGCCATGCCTAGGACCTCGATCCCAGTGCACACCGACTCCGCCGCAGTGGGTGGCTACACATGGTGGTGCATGCGGTCTCCGCCAGAGGCACTCCACCTACAGAAACGGTCATCTCGACGGGATGAGTCCGAATATGTGATCAAAATCAATTGTCATCGGACAAAAATTTCGAAAACAGGACAAATCCAAGAGTTCGAGTTTTAGACTATGGAGGCTCTGACACCACATGTTGGCTGTCATAAACGGCACTCCAAGAACACCATAGCTAGAAACAAGAAACAAAGTAATGAATTAAAGAGATTTGTGCACCTAATTTAGAATCCATCGTTCTTAATATCTAAAGTTCAAGTGCTTCTCCTCTATTACCCTCTGAATTACTAGCTCAATGAGATTGCCCTTTACAACGCAATTCTATAACTGATTTTTATGTGAGGTTGCTTTTGCATTAGGGTTAGAGGAGAGACTTCAACTCTATTTATAGAGTTTTCAATCAGGCCCTCTCATTACGGGCCGAGCTCAATTCGGATTACATAAGCCAGACTCATATTAGACTAATTAAGAATCTATATATCTTATATTATTAGACTAAACCTGTAAAATGGTAAATTACAATCTCAATTAATGTAGCCTACATTAGAAAAACTTTTACAATGCTTGCATCTTGTGATGTAGCTGATAGCGACTTCGTGACGATGAGTGATATTTTGTCAAAATTTCTTCCAAGTATTCAATAAAATCCTAAATATGGAGGCGTAATGCTTTAGTCAAGGTACTCCAATGACCAAACTGGATATAGTCACGCTATCTTTGACTTTCAAATGTGCTAATGTAACAAACAAACTTGTCTCTTTTCATATGTGTTGGTATAATCATTAATAATAAGTTGCCTACTTCGCCTTTTTATAGTTTCTGTAATTTCGAAATTGTTTTGTGTATTTTGGTAATTGGAGGAGAGAAAGTGTCACCTTTATAGGCAAGACTCTAAAATCGTAGCTCAAACTTACGCAAAACTGTTAACGGTTGGATCGCAATGACCGGCGCGATTGATCATGGATGGTTGCCATTGCCGAAAGTCGGGAAAAAAGCTATGTTCAGGATGTCGTAGTTGCCCGTGGCACAAGTCTCTCCCAAGGTACCTTCATTTCCATTTTGGCCCCAGCATATCACAATGCATATCCAACATTGTTGCCAACAACTAACATAAGCACACAAGAGCATAAAAATGCTAAATCTATTGAGAATTCCCACATCATTTTGCCACAAACCCGGGACCACCCATACATACGAGGAGCGTGTGATAATCTAGAGTTAGTCTAGTTTGTTGTCAAGCGATTTGAATACTTTAACACTCATCTCACGTGTAAGTTACGTGCAAGTTTCGTGCAAGCCACGTGCAAGTCACGAAGGGGTACTTCCTAATACACGTGGCCACCGGTATATATGAGGAGTACGTTACAATTTCGAATAACAAAAAATATCTTATGATGACCGGAGATGGCATTAATTAACCAGACGGTGATCACCGGATGTCAGAGCGTGGTTGATGGTTGGGCCATGGTCACCTACGCAACATTCAGTTGACTTCTTCAATTTGATAAAGAGTTATATTATGATTTAATTAGTAAACCCACTTAGTGGAGTATTGTTTTATAGCATTTTTATTGTATAATTTATCTCACCAATTCATTGACCCTATCGCAGCCGTGATGGCACTGAATTTTGTGGCGATGGACATCACCTTTTAGAACAGAGCCGGGCCACTTAAGGGCCAAGTTGTGGCTATCCAAATTAGAGGTGACATGTCAGCGTTCTACCGCTGCAGCTTCAAGGCCTACCAAGACACTCTCCTAACGCAATATAACAAGCAGTGCCATTGCAAGGGCGATAGCTACGGCACGGTTAACATCATCTTTGGTGATGCAATAGTTGTCTTTCAGAACTGCAACACCTACTCTGCCTCTCCTTACTAGGCGAGGGCAACATGATCACCGCCTAGGGCTATGAGAAAGAAGAATTGAAGATGGGCATGTCCTTTAAGAATTATACCGTCAGGGCGGCCAACGACTTGGCCTCAAGCAACACCTCTGTATAGACATTTGGGGAGGCCATTTTCAAGGGTAGTATGTATGCAGAGCTTCATGGATAGCCTAGGTGGGACAAATGGGGTAATACTCCGCTGGACTTACTATACGACGGCACGAAGCGATACTTCCTAACACATGTGACTGCCGGTATATACGAGGAGTATGTGATAATTCAGAGTTAGTCTAGTTCGTTGTCAAGCAATTTTAAATAATATTTCAACACTTGTCTTACGTGCAAGTTTCATGCAAGCCACGTGCAACCTACGTGCAGGTCACGAATAGGTACTTTCTAATACATGGACCGCCGTTAAATACGAGGAGTATGTGATGATTCCAGATAACAAAAAAATCTAATGATGACCAGAGACACAATTAACCGAATGGTGATCGCCGGCTATTGTAGCATGGTCAATAGGTGGACCATGGTCGCTTACGCAATATAAGTAGTATTTTTATTATATAATTTATTTTACCAATTCATTGACCCTATCAGAGATGTGATAGAACCGAATTTTGTGGCAGTGGACATCACCTTCCAAAACACGGCTGGGCCACTTAAGGGCTAGGCCGTGGCTATCCAAATTGGAGATGACATGTCGGCGTTCTACCACTGCAGCTTCGAAGCCTACCAAGACACCCTCCTTATGCAATATAACAAGTAGTATCTCAAGTGTAATATCTACAGGACGGTTGACTTCATCTTTGGTGATGCAATTATTGTCTTCCAAAACTGCAACATCTACCCTGCCTCCTATTACCAGGCAGGGGCAACATGATCATCGCCTAAGGCGTGAGAAAGAGGAATTGAAGACGGGCATGTCCTTTCACAACTGCACCATCAGGGTGGCCGATGACCTGGCCTCAAGCAACACCTCTGTCCATACATATTTAGGGAGGCCATGGAGGCCGTTTTCAAGGGTAGTATATATGGAGAGCTTCATGGATAGCCTTGTAACCCTGTCAGATGGGACAAATTGGGTGATACTCCATTGGACTTACTATACTACGCAGAGTTTGAAAATAGAGGGCTCGAATCAAACACTAATAATTATGTCAAGCGGCCAGGTACCACGTTATTGGGGCCAAGGATGCAATGAACTTAACCATTTCAACCTTCTTGGATGGGGACACCTGGTTGCGTTAGACATGCGTCCTTTAAATGAGGGATTAATATAGTCGATGACTATTTTTTATACTCCTATAGAATAAACATGTTATATTGAGTTAGCATGTCTAACGGTGCATATGTTTGGACGGGACATAAGACTACACTACCATTACCAATGCGGTCTTGAATGCTCCCAACAATAACAAGAGCACGAAGGGGTTCTTCCAAATACATGGGACCATCGGTATATACAAGGACTACGTGATAATTCAGAGTTAATCAAGTTCGTTGTCAAGCGATTTTGGACAATATTTCAACGCTCATCTCACGTGCAAGTTATGTGTAAGTCACGTGCAAGTTTCGTGCAAGCCATGTATAGGTTATGTGCAAGTCATGAATGTCACGTTCCGACCTGGAATCACGATCGATGCTTAATGACCGAACATGACCCAAACGAAACCGTGACTCGCGGAAATGTATTAGTATGTCCCGTTTATTTTATCAAATGCGCACGCGAAAGCAAATAAACATAAACGAGACAACACGAGTGAGGTAAACAAACATCGCATGTTATATTTATATGATACGTGCTTATTTTGTCAAGCCCTTCTCTCGGGCCCTTACAAGCTACGTTTATATTTTACATGACCATTTCAAGGGCGATTTCGCAAAACCAACTATTGAACAACAAAATCTTAGCTTGGGTTCCTAGTTTCACTACGGCTTTTCGATTTTCTCGCTCCTCCCGCTCCTCGTCTGTCCAACCATCTCACACCACACCCCCGGCTTGCCCCTAAGTCGGCCTGCCAGGTCCGCCAAATGACCCATTGAACCCGCGAAGGGGTCTAACCCATTCTCCATGTACGAGGCGGTACCATGCCTCGTATGAGTGAGGAACTAACTCCTCACGGTCTTCGTCGACCATCACATATGTTGTGATATGACGGTAAGCATGACCTTCCAGGCGTCGATTACTCTGAGGAGTTCGGCTCGCATTTCCACGGAGTTTCCGAACCGGGTTAGAGAAGATGTCATGTTACGAACTTGAAAAGAGGAAAAACAATGGAGAGTGAGTCGGGGAAACTCAATAAATGAAAACACTAATATCAAGCAAGGACGAGACAATCGCTGTTCACATAAGTCAACTCTTACTGTACCGACATCGATGACAAATCTATAGCAAAGTTTATATTACGAAACAACAAAACAAACATCAAACATGATTGTCACACGTGAGCATCACTTGTCAAATAAGAACAAGCTACAATTAACTAAGAAGCCAAGAAACGGGTCAAGCAAATCATGTTACAACGTATCGCAACTTCCTTTTCTAATATTAGGGAATTAACTTACTCAACAAACCACTAGAACACGAGATACTAAAGTAAGAAAGTGGCTGGTGGCTTGGCTTGAGCACGGAAAAAGCTTGAGTTCGGGAAAAACGGAGCCTCGGACAAGTCTCGAGTGTGACTTTCTAGTTGGCCAAACAAGCAAAGAGGAAAAACAAGGTTGGCTTGTGTGTGTTTGGGCATGAAAAAAGAAGGCAATATGAGAAGAGAAGATGATGGCCGGTTCTTGTGGAGGCTTCTCACCTATGGGGGCTTCTCCTTTTTTAAAAACCAAAAAGCTTAGAAACGAACCCAAGGTTTTATGTGCATTAATGCACAAGAGCCAAAAGCAATGATGAATGGCAATTAAGGGCTTTTAATGTGATATTATCCCTTGGCCTTTCTCTCTCTCTCTCTGTTCTTCCTTTTTCCTTTGGCCGAATGGCTTTCTCGACTTCCTCCTTCATTTGGCCGATTGTCCCTTGCTTTGTACCTCATAATTGGTAGCCATTGAGTCATCAAACTTCTTTTAATGCCCTGCACAACTCAGCTTGGTCAGCAATAATGGAGGGGACACCTAAGGAGGGTTCAATTATGAAGGCCTTAAATGGCCTTAAATGAAACCTTTGATTAAGTAAATAAATTTGTCTTCTTTTCCTCTGCCAGTTCTGAATCGTGAGGGAGCTTTGGAACATACTGCTTCATTCCTAACTACTTGGGCCAATCGGTTTACACAAAATCGACTAATCGGCACTACAATCATAACCCCGCATCATACTTGTTCAACTCATTTTTCGAGAGTTTTTCACGCTTGGTATACCCGTTTAACCCAAGGTTAGATGTGAGAATGTCCTCAAAATTCACTTAACACAATCAAACCAAGGTCCAAGTAAAATGGAATAAACCTAAGCTAATTGGGTGGCTAGGCGCATGGCCGGGTCTGACTGGGCACGTGGCCTGGTGCACTATCGGGCCACATGGGCACAAGGTTGGGTACATGGCCGGGCCGTACGGGCGCTGCGCCGGGCTGCACGGGCGACGTGCCGAGCACCATGCCGGCTACACGTGCAACATGCCAGGCACCATGCCAACTGCATGTGCAACGTGCCGGGCACCATGCCGACCGCACGAGCAACGTGCCGAGCACCATGCCGGCCGCACGAGTAACGTGCTAAGCGCCATGCCTGGTCACACGAGCGAGGGATCGGTTCACGGCCAAGCACGCACAATGACTCATGAATGGCACGATGCATGGCTCATGACCATATTTCTTGGATACGGAACTAGATTGGAATAGGATCTTACAGGCACAACGCTTGGTAAAAGGGTCAGGCACAATGACTGGCACACGATCGGGCACGTAGTCGGTCCGTGGCCTAGCTGACGGATACGATGGCCAGTCACGTTCAGGCACACGACCTAGCCAGCGCGGCTGGCACATGGCCTAGTCCGCGGCCAAGCCATTGGGCTCGTGGCCTAGCACATGGCTCGTCCATGGCCTACTTGACTTGGCACAATGATTCGTGGCCGATTCGCGATCGGTCTACATTCAAGTATCAACGACTCGTGGTCAACTTTCGGTTGTCACGTGACCTTGTAAAATCCAGTACCTCGAAATTAACTCATAGTCATCCGTACCAATACATGACCGTGCAGTATCACCCGTGACCGACACATGCTGACACCAGACTGATCCACAATTATCCCTAATCGTTCCACTAACGGCCCTTATGGTCGAAGGGTCAATTTATAGTCATATTACTCTAATCATCTTGCGAAATTAGGAAGTCATTCCACTGTCGATCCCTAGGCTAATTCATGGACAATCTTTCGATCGAACCATGACCAATCCTCAGTACACTCATTTCGACTAAATTGTCCGTTCCATTACTGACCCTCAACTCAAGTTACCCGCTTATTCATCGATCACTTGCCCTCGGCTCCTAGGGCCCAAAATCGGGGATATCACAACAAAGGAATACTTCCTAATACAAGTGATCGCCGGTATATACGAGGAGTACGTGATGATTCCGGATAATAAAAAATATCTGTTGATGACTAGAAATGGCATTAACCAGACAGTGCTCACCGGCTATCGGAGCATGGTTGATGGGTAGATCACGGTCACCTACGTAACATTCCGTAAGACTTCCTCATTTTTATAAAGAGTCGTATTTGGATTTAATTAGTGTACCCACTTAGCGGAGTACTGTACAATGTGAAATGTCAATTATAAGTAGCATTTTTATTGTATAATTTATCTCACCAATTCATTGACTCTATTGCAGCCGTGATGACACCGTATTTTGTGGCAATGGACATCACCTTCCGAAACACGGCCGGGCCACTTAAAGGCTAGGCCGTGGCAATATATACGGTACGATTGACCTCATTTTGGGCGATGCAACTGTTGTCTTCCAAAACCGCAACATCTACCTCGCCTCCCATTACCAAGCGGGGACAACACGATCACCACCTAGGGGAGTGAGAAAGAGGAATTGAAGATGGGCATGTCGTTTCAAAATTGTACCATTAGGATGGCCGACGACCTGGCCTCAAGAACCATCTCTGTTTTGACATATTTGGGAAGCCCGTTTTCAATGGTAGAGCTTCATGAATAGCCTCGTAAATCCTGTGGGATGGGACAAATGAGGTGATATTTCACTGGACTTACTATACTATGTAGAGTTTGAAAATAGAGGTTCCAATCGAACATAAAGAATTGGATCAAGTGGCTTGGGTACCATGCTTTTGTCGCCAAGGATGTAGTGAACTTCATTGTTTTAACCTTCTTTGATGGAGACCCTTGGTTGCCTTAGACAGGCATCCCTTACACGAGGGGATTGATGTCACGCCTCGACTCGGAATCAAGATAGATGCTTGTTGACCAATCACGACCCATGACTCGCGGGAATGAATTAGTACGTCCCGTTCATTTCAAATGTGCAAACAGAAGTAATATTAAACAAGATATTACAAAACATCATAAGTAAACATCGCACGTTATATTTACGTGATTCGTATTTATTTTAACAAGGCCATATTTCGAGCCATTGCAAACCACGCATATATTTTATATGCCTATTCCAAAGGCATTTCCGAACAAAGGCCGACTATAAACAACAAAATTTCGATTTGGGGTGATCCTACTCCTCCTACTCTATCTCCTCGCGCTCCCATTTACTCATGCTACTCCTCCCCACGACTCGTTTGCTTGGCCGTCTCATGCCTCACCCACGACATATCCCGGAGCCGGCCCGCCCATACCGCCAAAGGGGCCGCTGAACCCACGCAAAGGTCCAATCCAGTCTTTGTTAGACAAGCGGTACCACGCTACATACGTGTGGGGGACCAATTCCTCAAGGCCCTCGTCCACCATAACATAAGTTGCAATCCGACGGTAAGCGTGGTCCTCACGGGCATCGATCACCGTGAGCAACTCAGCGGGCATCTCTACGGGGTTACTGAAACGGGTTGAGTAAGATGCCATCCTACGAACCTGAAAAATGAAAACAATGGGGGAATGAGTCAGGGGACTTAATAAGTAAACTCACTAATGTCGAGTGATGATTAATCGATCGTTGTTAACATGAGTCGGCTCTTACCGCACCGGCATCGATGGCAAATCAATAGTAAAGTTCATGCCAAGAAATAACAAGAGAACATCAAGCATAGCTACCTCACGTGAACATCACAGCCAAACCCCTTTTTTATATTGAGATGTGAACATTGAACACGAAACATAAGCAAACTATGGAAAGAACCAACTATGATCAATCAAGTGATTGAGATATGGTCCAAGTAATCATATCGCAACACATCTTAACTTTATTTTTCAATATTAGGGAATTCACTTACTTAATACGTTAAAACTAGAACAAGAATGTGAGAGACATGTGATGGACACGAGAGTTTTGGGCGGGTCTCGAGTGTGCTCCCTAGTGGCCGAACAAAAAGGGCATAAAGTGGATGGTGATTGGTGAAGCTATAGGCGTGGAACAAGAAAACAAGGAAACAAGTGAAAGAGTTGTTGGCCGGTTAGTCTGTGCGTGAGTGTATGTGTGTGTGTGTGGGGCTCCATTCAAGTGGGGTCTTTACTATATATAGTGGTCCTCTCAAGTTTTTATGAAGAAGATACAAAGTCATAATGATATAGCCCCTAAAGTCAACTGCCATGATAAATTTGATCTGGAGAAATCTTGAGCATTAATGGCATTAATGAAGGAAGGCCAAAATAAAATGATAACATGATTTAGCAAATCTAAGCCATTAAGAGCTCTATCTCTCGACTTTCCCCCCTCCTTGGCCGACTTTCTCTCTTATCCTTAGCTAATTATTGGTGATCATAAGTCACCATGCTTTCATTATGGGGATGGACAATTCAGCCGGTCCCAATTATGAGGGGGTTAAGTTCTAATAATGGTGGCTTTTAGTTGAAAATTTGACTTGATTAAATTTTTGTCTCTTAGTTCCCTCTATTTTCTAAAATGTGAGGCCTTTTTCTAGTCCTCTACAAGTGATGATTTTGCTTATAAATAGCTTGGATCAATCGGCTTACACAATATCGACTAATCGATGCCTAACTTGTAACGCCCACATCATAATCATTCCACTTATTTTTTGAGAGTTTTTTGCAACAAAACACACTTATTATACCCGTTCGATCCGAGATTTGGTGTAGAAAACTCTCCAAATATGACCAAGTATAACCATGCAAAAGTTTGAGTCAAACTATGTAAGTTCGAGCCGGTCGGGTTGTCTAGGAGCGTGGCTTGTGCAATCGGGCTTGGCCAGGCGCAGTATCGGGCCACACGGGCACACGACTGAGCACATGGCCGAGCACACGGGTGCGATGCCAGGTTACACGAGCAGCGCACCGAGCACGATGCCGATCTGCATGAGCAAGGGGCCGGTTCATGGGCCCAACACATGCATTGGCTCATGAATGGGCAGAATGCATGGCTCATGACCAAGTCTCTCGGGCACGAAATTTGGTCGGAGCTGGATCTGACGAGTACATTGCCTGGCACAAGGGGTAGGCACAATGACTGATACACGACCGGGCACATAGCTGGTCCATGGCCTAGCTGACAAGCACAGTGGCCAATCATGTCTAAGTATTGAGGCGTGGCTGGTGCGACTGGCACATAGCCTAGTTCGTAGCCAAGCCATTAAGCTCATGACTTGGCACATAGCTCGTCCATGGCCTACCCGACTTAACGCAACGATCCATGGCCGATTCACGATTGGTCCATGTTCGAGTGTTAATGATCCATGGTCGACCCTCAGTTGTCATGTAACCTCGTAAAATCTAGTATTCCGGAATCAACTCATGGTCATCCGTGATTGATGCATGGCCGTATGGTATCACCCGCGACTGCCACATGCCAACACGACATTGATCCATAGCTATCCCAGACCGTCCCACTAATGGCCCTTATGGTTGAAGGGTCAATCCACAGTCGTATCACTCTAATCGACTTACGGGATCGGGGAGTCATTCCACTGTCAATCCCTAGGCCAATTCATGGACAATCTTATGATCGAACCATGACCAACTCTCAGTACACTTGTTCCAATCATATTGTCCATTTCATTACTAACCCTTTGCTCGAACTGCTTGCCCAATCTATCACAATTTACCTTTGGCCACTGAAGTCCAAATTCGGGGATGTCATAATTAATAAAGTTGAGGACTATTTTTTAGACTCCTATAGAATAAATATGTTATATTGAGTTAGCATGTCTAATGATGCATATGTTCGGACAAGACAGGGGTCTACACTACCATTACTAATGCGGTCTTCAATGCTCCCACAACGACTGCACGAAGGGGTACTTCCTAATACATGGGACCGCCGACATATATGAGGACTACGTGGTAATTCAAAGTTAATCTAGTTTATTGTCAAACGATTTTGGACAATGCTTCAACACCAGTCTCACTTGCAAGTTATGCGCAAGTCACATGTAGGTTCGTGCAAGCCACGTGCAGGTTACGTCCATGTCACAAATGGGTACTTCCTAATACATGTGGCCGTTGGTATATACGAGGAGTATGTGACGATTCCGGATAACAAAAAATATCCGTTGATAATTGGAGATAGCATTAATCAAACGGTGATCACCGGCTATCGGAGTGTGGTCGATGAGTAGACCACGGTCACCTACGTAACATTCCATAAGACTTCCTCATATTTATAAAGAGTTATATTTGAATTTAATTAGTATACCCACTTAGTGGAGTACTGTTCTACGTGAAATGTCAATAATAAGTAGCATTTTTATTGTATAATTTATCTCATCAATTCATTGACCCTATCTCAACCGTGATGACACCAAATTTTGTGGTAGTGGACATCACCTTCCGAAACACGGCCAAGCCACTTAAGGGCCAAGCTGTGGCCATCCAAACTAGAGATGACATGTCGTTGTTCTACCGCTGCAATTTTGAGGCCTAGCAAGACACCTTCCTTACGCAATATAATAAGCAATTCTATTGTGAGTGCTATATCTACGGCACGGTTGACTTTATCTTTGGCGATGCAACCGTTGTCTTCTAGAATTGCAACATCTACCCCGCCTCCCATTACGAGGCGGGGGCAACATGATCACCGCCCATGGGCTTGAAAATGAAGAATTGAAGATGGGCATGTCCTTTTATAGCTGCACCGTCAAGGCGGCTGACAACCTGACCTTAAGCAACACCTCTATCTAGATATATTTGGGGAGGTCGTGGAGGCCATTTTCAAGGGTAGAATATATGCTGAGCTTCATGGATAGTTTTGTAAACCTTGCCGGATGGGATAAATGGGGTAATACTCCATTGGACTTACTATACTACGTAGAGTTTGAAAATAGAGGGCCTAAATCTAACATGAAAAATTGGATCAAGTGGCCTAGGTACCACACTATTGGGCCCAAGGATGTGGTGAACTTCACCGTTTCAACCTTCTTTGATGGGGACATCTGGTTGCCTCAGACAAGCATCCCTTACACGAAGGGGTTGATATATGTGAGGACTATTTTTTAGACTCCTATAGAATAAACATGTTATATTGAGTTAACATGCCTAATGGTGCATATGTTCGGATGGGACAAGGGACTACACTACCATACCCAATGCGGTCACGTGCAAGTCACGTGCAAGTTTCGTGCAAGTGTCGTGCAAGTCGCATGCAAGTCACGAAGGGGTACTTCCTAATATACGTGATCGCCAATATATATGAGGAGTACATGACGATTCTGGATAACAAAAAATATCCGTTGATGGCTGGAGATGGCATCAATCGAACAGTGATCACTGGCTATCAGAGCGTGGTCGATGGGCAGACCACGGTCACCTACGCAACATTCCGTAAGACTTTCTCATTTTTATAAAGAGTTATATTTGAATTTAATTAGTATACCGACTTAACGGAGTACTGTTCTGTGTGAAATGTCAATTATAAGTAACATTTTTATTGTATAATTTATCTCATCAATTCATTGACCCTATCGCAGCCATGATGGCACTGAATTTATGGTAGTGGACATCACCTTTCGAAACACGGCCAAGCCACTTAAGGGCCAGGCCGTAACCGTCCAAACTGGAGATGACATATCAACATTCTACCGCTGTAACTTCGAGGTCTAGCAAAACGCCCTCTTTACGCGATATAATAAGCAATTCTATCGTGAGTGCTACATTTACAACACGATTGACTTCATCTTTGGCGATGCAACCGTTGTTTTCCAAAACTGCAACATCTACCCCGTCTCCCATTACTAGGCGGGGGCAACATAATCACCGCCCAGGGGTGTGAGAATGAGGAATTGAAGACGGGCATGTCCTTTTATAACTGCACCATCAAGGCGGTCGACGACCTGGCCTCAAGCAACACCTCTATCTAGATATATTTGGGAGGCCGTGGAGGCTATTTCCAAGGGTAGTATATATGCAAAGCTTCATGGATAGCCTCGTAAACCTTACCGGATGGGACAAATGGGGTAATATTCCACTGAACTTACTATACTACGCAGAGTTTGAAAATAAAGGGCCCGAATCAAACACGAAGAATTAGATTAAGTGGCTCGGGTACCACGTTATTGGGCCAAGGATGCGGTGAACTTCACCGTTTCAACCTTCTTTGATGGGGACATCTAGTTGCCTTAGATAAGAGTCCCTTACACGAGGGGTTGATATAGAAGATGATTGTTTTTTAGACTCCTATAGAATATACATGTTATATTGAGTTAGCATGTCTAACGGTGTATAAGTTCGGATAGGACAGGGGACTACAATTCTTTTACCAATGCAGTCTTGACTGCTCCCAACAATAACGATGGCGCGAAGGGGTACTTCCTAATACATGGGACCGCCGGTATATACGAGGACTACATAATAATTCAAAGTTAATCTAGTTAGTTGTTAAGCGATTTTGGACAATACTTTAACACCCGTCTTATGTACAAGTTACGTGCAGGTGACGTGCACGTCTCGTGCAAGCCACATGCAAGTTACATGCAAGTCACGAAGGGGTACTTCCTAATACAAGTGACCACCAGTATATATGAGGAATACTTGATGATTCTTGATAACAAAAATATATGTTGATGACTGGAGACAACATTTAACTAGACGGTGATCACCGGCTATCGGAGTGTGGCCAATGGGTAAACCACGATTACCTACACAACATTTAATAAGACTTTCTCATTTTTATAAAGAGTTATATTTGCATTTAATTAGGATACCCACTTAGTGGAGTAATGTTCTATGTCAAATGTCAATTATGAGTAGAAGTTTTGTTATATAATTTACCTCACCAATTCATTGACCCTATCCTAGTTGTGATGGCATCGAATTTTGTGTCAATGAATATCACCTTCCGAAACATGGGCCACTTAAAGGCCAGGCCGTGGCCGTCCAAACTGGAGGTGACATGTGGGTGTTCTACATCTATAGCTTTGAGGCCTACCAAAACACCCTTCTAACACAATATAATAAACAATTCTATCACAAGTGCGATATCTACGACACGATTGACTTCATTTTTGGCGATGCAACCGTTGTCGTTGATAACTGCAACATCTATCCCGCCTCCCATTACCAAGTAGGGGCAACACGATCATTGCTTAGGGGTGTGAGAAAGAGGGATTAAAGATGACCATGTCCTTTCAGAATTGCACCATTAGGCGGCCAACAACTTGGCCTCAAGCAACACCTTTGTGCAAACATATTTGGAGAGGCCGTTTTCAAGGATAGTATATATGCAGATCTTCATGGATAGCTTCGTAATCCCTGCCGAGTGGGACAAATGGGGTGATACCCCATTGGACTTACAATACTATGCAGAGCTTAAAAATAGAGGGCCCTAATAGAACGCGAAGAATCGGGTCAAGTGGCCTAGGTATCGCGTTATTAGGGCCAAGGATGCGGTGAACTTCACTGTTTCAATTTTCTTTGAATGGGGACACCTAATTACCTCAGACAAGTGTCCCTTACACAAGGGATTGATATAGTTGATGACTATTTTTTAGACTTCTATAGAATAAATATGTTATACTGAGTTAGGATGTCAAAAGATGCATATGTTTGGGTTATTTTTCTTTATAGTTGCTACAGTTACGGACCAGGATGTAAAAATGAGCATATACACAAGTAGTGATTTGTGCATATATACATGATATATTTCTCATGGATTACTTTTGAGCTATTGTACGCTAAATCTTTCATTTTCTCTACTGTGTGAGCTCAATCACATTTTTCAAAGATGAATTGTTTTCTGGTCATCGTATGGGCTGCTTTCAAGGACATGCTGGAATACTCTTATGTGTCCATAGCAGATGCTTTGCCATTACTAATTGCCGCGATCACATTTGTGTAATGAGTGGGGTACTTCCATGTCTCTGTGCACTCGGCTGCTGCACTAGCTCTCACGCTGCTGATGGAATTGGGTGTGGAGACACGTAAGCTACTGGCAACTGTTGTATGTGTGCTTCGGCCATCTTGCAACTGTTCGCACCTCCAAAGTGGCACGGCTTGGTTGTTAAATAGCCTGGGCTCACGGTGTGCTTATATAGTTATTAAATAACAAAAAATCAACAAAACAAACAAGTAAAGAGAGAGAAATTTAATGAACACATTCCAGCCCAAGCCTAGGCAATTTCGCTCACTAATTTAGTATTTACCAACCACTGTGAAAAGAAGAAGCATCCCCAGTCAAGGAAGAACAAAGACGACGATGAACAGTAGCATCAATCATTGTGGTCATTGACAACATTGGATCGTCATATCAAAAACAGTCTGTGAAGTCCACTGATAAAACTCCATAGTCACGAAAACAACACATAGTTAACACATAATTTATTCCAAATACACAAATCTAAGCACTTGATTGGGGATAACAAGTTAGAATGGACCGTAGAATTTTCGAGATGTATTCAAATGAACAGAAAAAATAATGAGCAAATATAGCCATCACTCTATGGACTTCTACTTTCCAGGGGAGCCCGACCCAACAGCCTTCCAAATCCTGATCCATTCGACCATGGCTTCGGCAGCACGGATAAACACAGGATCTGTTGCTCCAAGCTGCTGCTTCACAGTCCCCGCCATTTCGACCACACAATCCTCGGCCGTAGTTGCAGTTCGGGGAAGTCTCACCGACTGAAAGAAAGGCAGCACGTGTTCCATTAGCTTCACGCCTTCCCACTCTTTCTTCAAACTCTCTACAGCATCTCCCCTGTCCTTCCTCCAAACGTAAGGCAGCCCACTTTTCACACCCAAACACAAGTGATCGCACACCACCTTAACGCACATTCCACACCAAATGTCCTCTATGGTTTCCCATCTAAATTTCCCTTCAGCAGCCAGCCTCAGAGCAGGGAACAAGGCTGGACCTACTGCCTCGCGATCAAAGGCAATGTTAATTCCACTCATTGGCATCATAGTCTTTGTTGGAACGGTCAAAACAGCATCGACATATCGAGCATTTCGCTCCCCTGGTTTAAGAGCTTGTGTGGGGGCATCATAGTCTGCTAAATTGAGCCACAGTCCACATGATAAAGCACAAGCTACCCCGTTCCGCAAGCTGAATGGATAGCCACGCACGAAGTCTGCACCCTTGCGGAAAGGATCGTAGAGTGTGTTAAAGAAGAAAGGAGTTGCCGGGGTGGTAAGATTGACTATGTGCTGTGCCACAGCATCCACAAAATTACCAGTACTATCTTGAGCTGGTAGACAGTCGTCATCAATGGATACAACGTACTTCTTTCTAGACACAAGGAAACCAAAATAACGGCATGAGTAGCCAGAAAATGAAATTGAAGAAGAGGAACCAACAACCCGGTCCATGTCAACCTTAGTGTAGATGGCAACATCGAAGCCATCGGGAATTTTAAGTTCCTCTTTAAGATCAGGGTCTTTGACAATTATCAGATGGAATCGGGAGAAAACTGATCTCCATTGATTCATGAAGGATGTGAGGTCAGCATGGATCGCTCCAATCACAATATCAACCTCGTTTTCCTTAATGCTTGCTTGAGACATATTTCCACAACCAAGTCAAGTAATCGATGAACAAAACTTTCAGACCTCAAAACCAACTGCTTATAGGACTTCACAAGAGATCTTAAACTTCCACCAGTATCAAAATTTTTCAGAGCACCCTGAAACATAAGAACCTCAGAACATCAATCAACCATAACATGTAGGGTCAGGACTGAAGCTCAAAAGGTAAGTGGAACTCACTGGTAGGAAGGACAGGAACAAGGACGGGATGAATATTCAGGGCCTCGATGAATGCAAGAACCTCATCTTTTTCTGTTGCCAAGAAAAGCTTCAGGACCCTCTCAGTCAGCTTTCCAGCTCTCAATGTCCTCTATAATTGTGAAAAAAGCATGCTTTACTTGACCAGGTATTATGCACAGTACCCCAACGTATGCAGATAGCATTTCTTACTGTGCATGTAGATAAGTTGCATTGCAATAGGGGATAAAAAAACTCAATGGATCAGGGAAAGGGATCACCTGAGGGAACTGGTGTGAAGGCAAATAAATTCAATATGTTGCAGCATCAAAAAGTAATCATGCTCATGATGATGCAGCAACTCGATCAACGTATTTTCTCTCTGTTTTTCAGCGGATAATTTCTTAATGACCAGAAATCAGGAATCAAAACCAGAAGGTTACACGCTCATGCAGCCTCAGAGCGACTAAAGGATGGACAGAAAATAATGGCCAAGTAGTCACGGACTGCATATCTCGGCGAATAGGAAGACGTTCGGCCACATCACAAAAGATACAAACTCGACCAAACGTATGCACCGGCACATCAAAGAGATAACTCATCCACAACAATGCTTGAGCAAACTGCGTGCATAGAAGGCATGAATTCAACAACTATCCGAGATACATACAAGAAGTTCCCCAATCACATACTGGTCAACATTACACATAAGCTGCGTAACATTTGCACTCTGGACATACCCACGAAATCATCCACCCCTACGACACGAAAAATTCAGTCAGCGTCACAGACTCTCCCATCTTTGCCAGATCTCTCATAAGCGCGAACCCAACAAAATAGCAGCTTTCACACAATCAATTTCCACAAACCCCCTTAGAGGCACTTTCACCAAATCAAACGGAAGGAAATGCCTAACAAGATCACGACCCCAGATCTTTCCAGCACACGGCAGCTCCGATTCACAACAATTCAACCACATCCCCGAACCCCATCAACTACCCATCATTTCTAAAGCCCAAACAAAAGCCGGGCCGGGGTCAAAATCCGAGCTTCCGCCCCTAGACACAAAAACAAGACAAAACAAAGACAACCCAGATAGAGATACCCAGAGAAAGAGAAAGAGCTTGAGAGAGCCTTACGAGGAAGAGATCGAGGAGGACGTGATCGGGGAGCGGGGAGAGATCGGGGAAGCGGGCGAGGTTGAGGACTGCCGAGTCAATCGAGAGAGAGAGCAGGGATGGCGGGTTTCTCATTCATGCATCCACACCCACAACGACTATTTATCTCACTCCCTCTCTCTCTCTCTCGTGCTTTCTCTCTCATGAACAACGCGGGAGGACAACGTGGGATGTTGGGTCCGAGCTTTGCTCCGAGATTGCAGTCTGGCGAATCGAAAGATCTCTTCTTTATTCAATCTTCGCTTCGTGACTCTGCCTCTCTCTCTCTCTCTCTCTCTCTATCTCTGTGTTATCTCCGTCCTCCCTCCGTTTTTCTCCGACACGCCATCGTGCTGCCCGCGGCACCTCCTCCTCCTCTGACTTCGCACGTGCCGGAGACTCCGTTCGCACGTACGCCCTCTTTTGCCTTTTTTTCTGACCTTTCTTTTTTCCGTGGAAAACGAAAAAAAAATAAAGGAAAAATGAGAAAAAAATTCGTTTCTTATCCCTTTGAGAGACGGGAGGATATTCTCTCTCAAGAAACCTCGCAGCCGAGCTGTAATTTTCATTTAGTATACGAAAGCTAACTCAAAATATCAATTACCGTAGGATCAAGCTGGTAGAGAAAAAAGTAAACAAGAGATAATGTCCCCCATAAGATTTTATTCTTAAGTATTTTTTAGGTAATATTAAAAAAACGATTTAATCTCGAGGTCGCGCCATATTAATAAAACCAAACACAATTTAATGAAAAAATCGAATAAGCAAATCAAGGCCGAACCTACATAGGCAACATGGCTTTAAGTAGTCAAGATGGACGCAGATTTCAAAAAAAAAAGATGCAGAAAATTATTTGATAATTAATGAAAATTGACTGATTAATATAATCGATTTCTTATCACATATGAAGTTGTAGATATTATTATTTGCTTGAGTAGCATAATTAGCATGACTTTTAATTCCTATTGATATAACTTCAATTCCTACTTTAATTTAAAAAATAAACAAAATTTATAAACATATTAAAAGTCGAGATGTAATTATATCGTGTCATCTTAAATAAAGTTAAATTGTTGAAAGATCAAATATAAAAAGTAAAAATTACTTGAAAGTTTCCCAAACAAGAAAGTTTAATTGTCCTATCTAGACACAATTGAATATTTTACCAAAAATTCAAAACTATGCCTACTAAAATATTAATACAACAAATTTGTCACTAAAAACTACAAATATCTCAATTTTTTTTGTGTAGCAAAAAAATTCAAACTTATACATAAAACATATATACCCCTATTTGAATTCCTTATAGAATATATATGTCGCGCTGGTATAATAAGTTCTAGATTTTTTATTATACAAAAGAAGTTAAGGTATCTTACTTACCAAAAAAAAAAGAAGTTAAGGTATCTGTGTCAAAACAGACAAATTTAGGGTTTTTAATAACACAAAAAAAAGTTTGGGATATTTGTGTCATAGAGATAATTTAAGTTTTTTTTTGTGATATTAATCTTAAATATTTTTTTTGGGGAGGGAAAGAAATAAAAAAGACGTTTGACAAAATAAAAGAAAAAGCGCAATAAAACCGAAAATAAAATCGTGCTTTCTGCAAGAACTGGGTAACGACTCGGAAATTCGTTTCCTTTGCTTTACAAGTTGGTCGATCGATCGATCGAGATCGAGAGAGAGAGAGAGAGAGAGGCGAGAGAGATTGGAGCTTTGCGGTAGAAACCATGAGGATCGTGCGTAAAGACTATGTCCGTGACGGACCCGGAAGCGTTAAGGTACCCACCGCCGCCAAATTTCGCAAATTATCCGTGAAAGTTTGCATCTTGATGTGGAATTTAGGCCGAGGTTGTCCGGGTTGATGTTTCTGCAGTTCTTTTGAATGGCTGTAGTTGTGAGGAGTAACAAAGCTCTCTTTGTCGTTCTTTTTGTTTTTGTGGGTCAGATGGTGCCGGTTGATTCGGATGATTTGTGGTTTGCTTATAATCTAATTGCTCCTGGAGATTCAGTCATGGCTGCCACTGTCAGGTGAGCACAAGGGGCACTTTCCCTGTTGCTCTTTTCTTTGAGTGAGTTGGCTGATATGTGCTCGAAGAAAATAGTCTTGGACTTGAAGTTTTCTATAACAAGTTGCTGTAATGTTCTCTGCTATGCATAATACTGGGAAGTTGCTTCGTTTCGATGCCTTTCCCTGAGTGTACAAGAAAGGAGTTCCTATTAAGCATAAGCAGTCTGGTTTTGGGAGTTAGTTTGGCGGGCTTATTCAGTTTCGAGGAGAAATTGCACACGACTTTTGGTTGGTCCTTTTCCTTTTAGCCTTGATTTCGATTGAACGTGTCACGTTACAGGAAGGTAATGAGAGAAGCGGCTTCTGGAGGTAGAGATGCCGAGCGGATTAAGCTGAAGCTGGAGATAACAGTCGAGGTACTACTTTTTGTCTTTTTTTCCCGGTGCTGAAATGACAGGTTTCGATGCCAGATGGATTTTTTGTATCCTTATCCTAATGTTTGATACGATGAGGTTAGCAAAAGAGGATTGATGTCAATCGCTGAGGATGTTCATGAAACTAAGTTCACTTAGGAAAGGCCGGTTGAAGCTTGTCTTTCTAATCAGATTAGACTAGTGCATTTTGGGTTTGTTAGAAGGCTTTTGGGTAGTTTCAAAAAACGTGATCCCAGGGAAGAAGATGGGAGTATTACAGGCATATGTCTGCCGTCTTGCTAATGTTTGATACGATGAGGTTAGCAAAAGAGGATTGGTGTGAATTGATGAGGATGTTCATGAAACTAAGTTCACTTAGGAAAGGCCGGTTGAAGCTTGTCTTTCTAAACCAATTAGACTAGTGCATTTTGGGTTTATCAGAAGGCTGTTGGGTAGTTTCAAAAAACGTGATCCCAGGGAAGAAGATGGGAGTATTACAGGCATATGTCTGCCATCTTGCTAATGTTTGATACGATGAGGTTAGCAAAAGAGGTTTGGTATGAATTGCTGAGGATGTTCATGAAACGAAGTTCACTTAGGAAAGGCCGGTTGAAGCTTGTCTTTCTAAACAGATTAGACTAGTGCATTTTGGGTTTATCAGAAGGCTGTTGGGTAGTTTCAAAAAACGTGATCCCAGGGAAGAAGATGGGAGTATTACAGGCATATGTCTGCCGTCTTGCTAATGTTTGATACGATGAGGTTAGCAAAAGAGGATTGGTGTGAATTGCTGAGGATGTTCATGAAATTAAGTTCACTTAGGAAAGGCTGGTTGAAGCTTGTCTTTCTAAACCGATTAGACTAGTGCATTTTGGGTTTATTAGAAGGCTGTTGGGTAGTTTCAAAAAACGTGATCCCAGGGAAGAAGATGGGATGTTCATGAAACTAAGTTCACTTAGGAAAGGCCGGTTGAAGCTTGTCTTTCTAAACCGATTAGACTAGTGCATTTTGGGTTTATCAGAAGGCTGTTGGGTAGTTTCAAAAAACGTGATTCCTGGGAAGAAGATGGGAGTATTACAGGCATATGTCTGCGGTCTTGCTAATGTTTGATACGATGAGGTTAGCAAAAGAGGTTTGGTATGAATTGCTGAGGATGTTCATGAAACGAAGTTCACTTAGGAAAGGCCGGTTGAAGCTTGTCTTTCTAAACAGATTAGACTAGTGCATTTTGGGTTTATCAGAAGGCTGTTGGGTAGTTTCAAAAAACGTGATCCCAGGGAAGAAGATGGGAGTATTACAGGCATATGTCTGCCATCTTGCTAATGTTTGATACGATGAGGTTAGCAAAAGAGGATTGGTGTGAATTGATGAGGATGTTCATGAAACGAAGTTCACTTAGGAAAGGCCGGTTGAAGCTTGTCTTTCTAAACCGATTAGACTAGTGCATTTTGGGTTTATCAGAAGGCTGTTGGGTAGTTTCAAAAAACGTGATCCCAGGGAAGAAGATGGGAGTATTACAGGCATATGTCTGCCATCTTGCTAATGTTTGATACGATGAGGTTAGCAAAAGAGGTTTGGTGTGAATTGCTGAGGATGTTCATGAAACTAAGTTCACTTAGGAAAGGCCGGTTGAAGCTTGTCTTTCTAAACAGATTAGACTAGTGCATTTTGGGTTTATCAGATGGCTGTTGGGTAGTTTCAAAAAACGTGATCCCAGGGAAGAAGATGGGAGTATTACAGGCATATGTCTGCGGTCTTGCTAATGTTTGATACGATGAGGTTAGCAAAAGAGGTTTGGTCTGAATTGCTGAGGATGTTCATGAAACTAAGTTCACTTAGTCTTTCTAAACAGATTAGACTAGTGGATTTTGTGTTTATCAGAAGGCTGTTGGGCAGTTTCAAAAAACGTGATCCCAGGGAAGAAGATGGGAGTATTACAGGCATATGTCTGCTGTCTTGCTATTGTTTGATACGATGAGGTTAGCAAAAGAGGTTTGGTGTGAATTGCTGAGGATGCTCATGAAACTAATTTCACTAAAGAAAGGCCGGTTGAAGCTTGTCTTTCTAAACAGGTAAGACTAGTGCATTTTGGGTTTATTAGAAGGCTGTTGGGTAGTTTCAAAAATCGTGATTCCTGGGAAGAGGATGGGAGTATTACAGGCATATGTCTGCCATCTTGCTAGAAAAAGGGCAAAGCTGTGCTAAAATTTATTTAAGATAATATCTATTGTTTCTTTATTACATAACTTAGGTATGCACTTAGGTGTTTATCTATTGATACATGTGTTTCACATGTTCTTGTCAGGCTGTGGATTATGATAAAGTGGGCTCCGTCTTGCGTATTCGTGGAAAGAACATTCTTGAGAATGAATACGTAAAGGTACACAAATAGTGTTGAGTTCCTTTCGTATTACATAGACTGGACAGTTGATGCATCTGATGTGACATTTTGTTTCTGTAGATAGGTGCATTCCACACTTTAGAACTTGAGCTGAATCGGCCATTTGTTTTAAGAAAGGTATACTCCGTTCTTTATTTTATTTTTTCAGGGTGTTGAGCAATGTATTTTTGTTTGTTTTTGCTCTGTCAGTGTATTTATTGGGAGATCTAACTCAAGAGCCTTTTAAGTGACTGGCTTCATTTCATGAGATAAACTGTGCCTGGTCACTAATTCATGGGATCTTGACTGTTTCTATATTGCAGAAGGTGTGGGACTCACTGGCATTAGATGTACTCCATCAGGCCTCTGGTATTCTTTTCTATTCATTTTAGAGAGCATTCCTATAGTTATGGCTACATGCACATGTCTTCTAGGATAATTCTTTAAATTCTCCATACACCTTACTTGCACGTTACTTAGTCCGTTAAACTATGATAATCATGGACAATTTCTTGCCAACTCTCTCTTTTTCGGACAATGTAGATTATCTCCAGAGTCCAGAAATAAATGGCTAGGACAATTCACTTGAATCATTGATAAATGAGTGGATGGGAAACTTTAGGGTAGCTAAGTAAAAACATACAGTCTTTAACAATGACTAGAATTTATTCGTTTAATGACAAGGGATCAAGTAACAATGTTCATCTTTCCTTTTTCAATGAGGGACCTGCCATAGGTGGGTAAACCTCAGGCACATGAAATTTCTATTAATCCCAAGGGCCAGATATAGTGCTAACCAAATGACTAGTTTGGTTAAAACCCTGAACCCGTTTGAGAGATTTAATGCCGAGAAACAATTGGTCATCAATATGGTTTTGGAGTGCTAAATAGAAAGTGAAACACCTCAGTTGATTCAGAATCTATTTAATGACTAAGTTGTTGTGTCAGTTAGCTTTTAACTCTTTGGGATGTTTCAACCTCAGTCACAGTTTGCTCCATTAACTTCAAGATATGAATTCTTGACACAGTTCTTAAAATTATTCCCTGAAGCACCATGCAACTCTTTACTACTAGAGTCGTGGAAGTCTTTGTTTTTTTCTTGTTTAAGGGCTGGTCTCTTGCAGTATAGTCTAATCTATGCATCTGCAGACCCTGGAGCAAGTGCTGATCTTGTTGTGACTTTGATGCAAGAAGGATTGGCACATATCTTCCTTGTTGGTAGAAGGTATGATTATGCATGTGAACCACGCCATTTTTAGAGATTTTAGTTAGAATACTTTGTTATCCCTGGTACCCGCTATGATTTTACCTCAAAGGTATTGATGTAAAATGGTAACCTTATTGAGTAAAAAATGTGGTTCATACAATATAAGGGGGAGAATAAGTTCATCCTCTTTTCAAAATTTTCTAGTTTCAGCACTGCCATAAGCTTGTAGTGGTAGATAATTTTGGCTGCTAGTGGGTATTTAGAAGGCATTAGCTGCTACTGGATAAACTCCGATACTAAGGACAGTGGATAGCCAGGCCTTTAGGCAGCAAACACTTTTTGATGAATGCGCTACATCGGTGTGTTGTCTGTATTGAAATTAAATGTGCATCAAATGGACATGTTAAAATCCGGAATGTTGCCTAATGGAAGAACTTGAAAGTATTTATTTTTCATTTTATGTGAACATAATATGGTTTTGGCATAGCATCAGGTCCATATGACACATTTGGCTAAGACAAGTATTTTCTAAAGATCATGATAGTATGCCTCCACAATGACTCATTCTTGCTTACGATCTTTAAAGCTGTTGCCGTATCTTGGGTTTTCTGTTTGCTTTCTGTTTGCTTTCTGTTTGATTTCTGTTTGGGTGGTGACGTTTTGCACTATTTTTCTGGATTCTTCTTAATCACAGTCATTGCATGTCTAATACTTAAAGATCTTGTCAAAGGCCTCAAGTAATCATCATGTTAGGGAAAAAATGTTTGTGTGAACATTAAACGATATATTTGATTCATTGTAGAATGCTGTGTATAGCTGCTTTCCACTCATGTTATTTTTCACTGGTTCCAGGATCTCGCATTCCTTTCATTCTCTTATTATCTGCCAAGTAAATTTCTTTCTCAACCATATAACCCTTGTTTGGTCTAAATCTGGCCACTCTTGCAGCATGACAACTACTCGTTCTCGGATAGAAACATCAATTCCTCGCAAGCATGGACCTGCTATAGCAGGTTATGAGTCGGTATGTTTGTTACCTGCAGTCAATGGCAATAAATATAACAAAACTGTAGTCTCTTACCATGTGCCTTTGCACAGGCTTTGAAAAAGTTCTTCGAGAATGTTTTACAGGTTAGTTGATCATTGGAATCATTTAGCCACCACTATGGAAAACTGCTGTCTTTATGTGAATTCTTGTGGAAGGTAGCTAACCACTTTCTTCATTTGTCTTAGGCTTTCCTGAAGCATGTTGACTTTAATGTAGTACGCTGTGCTGTTATTGCCAGTCCAGGCTTTACAAAGGTCTGAGATAAGTTCCATTTCTACTTCCTTCTATATATGTTTTATCCCATTACATTATAGTACTGTACAATGCATGAAAGATTTCTTGATTAGTTAATTATATGTTTCTTTTTATTTGTGAACAGGATCAATTTCATAAGCATCTATTATTGGAGGCAGAGAGGAGGCAGTTGAGGCCCATTATAGAGAACAAGTCACGGATAATGCTTGTTCATACAAGCTCAGGATACAAGTATTATCGATATCTTTGTTGCTTATAGTTTAGATAACTAAAGCTGCTATGTTAAGACAGTACTCTGTAGCAACGGACAAATCTTAGGAATGTAATCTGGTGCAGTTCTTGAAATGTTAAAATTGGAACACTTGTGGTGTTTATCCAGGAAAGAATATGTCTCATCTGACCTATGAGACATTGTCTTGACAATATTACATAGCTTGGTGTCAGAAGCTCCGTCATTGTGTTTGAATGTGTCACTAGTTAAAGTCCTTTTGCATTTCTAAAAAGTTAAAAAGAGGTCCAAAATGCTGTCAAGTGCTTCTAATTAGGGAAATGTATGAAATCAGTGCTTTACAATCTATCTTAAGGATATTCATTGAATGTTATACCTACTTTTGTCCCATGTATCAAGTCTTAATTTGACCCTATTTCATTTTTTTGTTGTATTTAAATATATTAATTACATCCAATGCTGTAGAGATACCATTTTATATGAGACACAGCAGGTCTCTTCTGCTATTTAATGATCTTCAAGGGATCGGATATAATTATCTGTTTTCAGTGTATTGTGGCTTAATTACTTATTTGGAGATATTGAATTATGGATATGCAATAAATTTCTTTAGAGGAGAAAAGTGATGGCCAACCGGTTATCTCGTATGCATAGAAAGGACTAGAGAACTACCGGCCAAAACTAAGGACTAGACAGTCGCACATCTTTCTGTCGAGAGGGATAAATGAGCATAGTAAGACGTATACTCAAAAGAAGCAGACTTTAGCAATAATGATACTGTTCTTTCTTTGGCTTGTAATATTCTTGTCTTGTGTAGTGGCCATATGCATCTTTGGTTAGTTCCTAAATGAGTATTTCTTCAGGGGCTAGTCTCATTATTGTCAATCATTTCACGAACTACTAATTAAATGTAACTGATAAGCATGCTTTGTTAATTACATCATCCCTTTGCTAATTTACAGGCACAGTTTAAGAGAGGTTTTGGATGCCCCAAATGTCATGAGTATGATAAAAGATACTAAAGCAGCTCAAGAGGTACATAATACTGAACAAAAAATTCTTTATCGTTCATTTTCTGTCTCAAAAATATCTCTATTGAGTTCTTCATGGAAACAGAAGGCTTTCCCTTGATTACAATTTGTCATTGTATCCCTTCAATACAGGTCCGAGCTCTCAAGGATTTCTTCGACATGCTCTCAAATGTCAGTTTTTTTCTTTTTTGAAATTGTACATTGTCTCCTCATCTTTATATTAACCTGTGTCTTGTGATAAGCATTTGGAAAATGATTAAGCAGGCATGCGAGATAATTAGTTGCTGACTGATTGGGCAAAAACCATAAAATACTGTTTACTTGTTAGAACAGCGTAATCAAAACCAGAATTGGATTCATGTCAAAATGGGCAGTGGTGGTGTTTCTCTATCACCAATAAGGAGATACTGAAACAGGGATCTTTCGTTTTGATGGAGTATTGTTGGAAATGATGTTTAAAGTTTATCCCGATTTTGTGCAAGAAGGCTTAGTTTAGTGTTGATCCTGTTGTTGTTGGTTGTAGTTGCTGTTGTTGTAATCATAATAATCCATTACACAATAAATATTTTTAGGACCCGGCCCGGGCATGCTATGGACCTAAGCATGTGGAGGTTGCCCATGAGAGAATGGCTGTCCAGACACTCCTTATCACTGACGATCTCTTCAGGTCAGCCTCTGATCTTTATGCCTACTGTAGCTGCTTGCCATGTGTACAACCTCCCATTGGAATACGTGGTGTTGTCTTTTCCACACTGACATTGTGTAGCAATTCACTCCTTACACGGACAACTGTTCCCTTTTTCAAGAACTCACTCAAAATGTCTATAATAATATTACACTAATAATTAAAACGATAACAATAATAAATCATGCATGAAATATCTATGGCTGCTCTTATAGCTTTTGAATAAATCCAAACTGATTAATGTACAGTGCAAATCCTTCATATGGATCGTTTGCAATTACTTTAATATTTTCCATGCCTGTTTTCATATATCAGAGAGAAATGAAAATTGCTTGCACCGATTCTTGATCTCCCTATATCGGGTGAATGGGATTTTGTTTTTAAGATGGATTAATTGCCGAGCTACTTTAGCTGCCTAGTGTGCAACAAAAACTCCACTATTACTGCAACTATTTAATCAAGTACCATTCAACAAGAACTTTTGGAACTTTTTGAGAATGCACAGGCCCCACTCTCCGGTTTCCCTCCTAATCTTATCTCCATTTCTATTTCGTCTGTGTTCTAAATATAATTTTGTTTTTTTAATTCCTTTTCCAGTAACCTCTAACAGTATGACTCATACATCTTTTTTAAGTCTATAAACCTAATTCTACATGCATGAAATCATTCTTCGTGACAGTGATTAGTTTTTCCTGATAACATCTTGGGGTGTCTCCAGAAATGCCGATGTAGCAACAAGGCAAAAGTATGTGAATTTGGTCAACTCAGTGAAGGATTCAGGAGGCACTGCTCATATATTTTCATCCATGCATGTGTCAGGAGAACGTAAGCATCATTGGTTTCCCTTCTTTTGCGCCAGCTTTAATGCATGTTATCCGTGCTCAGTTTTGTGAGTATAGGAGCCCTGGGCAGTAGCTTATTGAGATAAAGTATTATTGGCACTAAATGAACAGAAAAATGAGATAAAGCTTTGGATTCTGCATATGTTCGGTTGGTACAGATTAAGCTTTTCAACTTTGAATAAACCGTCTTATGAATGTACTTCATGAACAGAACTGGCACAGTTGACTGGGATTGCAGCTATTCTTCGCTTCCCTCTACCTGACCTTGAAGATATAGAGATGTGATCCCGTCATCGCGATAAACTCGGAGGAAGACACGACATAAGACGAGGAAGACGCAATTTGTGTACATATTGTCTGGAGTCAATTTCTGAGGGAAGACACAATAGAAGATGATTTTTGTCAAAAGTTCATCTAATTATGAACAGAATCAGGAATTTGTACTTGTAGCAATCCTCTGGGCTTGTGTTTTATAGCAGAGGATGTGGCTTAGTGTGCCGTGTGATGGCTGTGGCATTGCATGTCTCATTCTCTTGAATAATCACGAGTTAATTGATAGTCCGCCATAACATTTTCATAATGCGTCATTAGTCGAGAGCCATGCAAGTTCTGTGCAAATTATGAAGGTACAGGATGATTGCATCAAAGCATTTTTGGTTGTACAAATTGTGCCATATGTAATGGCTGTGGCATTGCATGTCCGAGGTTTTTTCAAGAGATTTTTGGGTTTATTTTAGAGCGCATAGCTTTAGTGAAGAAACAGGCTAAAATAGCAGGTCCTCCAGTAAAACAAGAAACAGGACGATGGAATTCAAGTTAAATGACAAATAGAGCTAATTCCATTGAAAAACGTTACGCCAAAATCACCACACCAGATTAGACATTCGTCATCATCTACCGAACTGGCGGAACTACTTATCGTCAATCATTGTAGTCGCCATCCGTGGCGATCCGGTCCATTATCTTGGAGACCACCTCTGCAGACTCCCTCAAGAGCTTGATGCTCCTGTTCAGCTTCTCGCGCTTTGCTGCCACCGCCGGCGCTTCCTCCAGCATTCTCTCGATGCCACCGCTGCCGTTGGGCCCAATCAGCTCGCCCACAATCTCCATCTCCATCTCCTTATTAACCAAGTTCTGCACGCTAAACAGCAGATGCAGTGCCATCGAGTCGACAAACCTCCTCAGCACAATCTTCCAGTATGCCATCATCCTCATCTTCAGATCGAACGCCTGCTGAATAAGCTGCTTTCGATGCCTGAGATTGCCCACGTCAACTTCCCCGATCCCCTGGAGGACAATGTTGCTTGGCTTCGACTCATCGTTGATCGCCTCCATGAACATGTCCTGCTGGCACATCAATTTGTTCCACTCCAACATGTACTCAGGGTTGCAAGTGTAGTCAGTGATCTTCTCCATTTCAACAGTTTCCATCATCCTAATCATCGCCTTCTCCTTCATCTTGTTAATCAGATTGCACGCTGCTCTTCTCATCAAAGACTGAAGCTGAGGATAATTCTCCGAGTGTCGCATCAACACTCTGATCACAACGCCCTCGATGTAGTCCCATACAAGAACCACAAAACTAAGTGGCTTGCTCGATACCCGCTTCACCTTCTGCTGCAAGACAGTGACGAAGGCAGTGCGAGGGAGGAAGTTGGGGAGCCCGATCCCTTTGGCCTCTTCCAAGACCTCCATTTCCTCCAACATGAAGTTAATCCTCGGGTCATTCTCGGTGCAGTTTTGGAGCTCATCGGAGTAGTGGTTCAGCATCTCCACCAGCCTGGCCGTGCAGTGCATGTTCTTCTCGTCCGGGTACTCATCAAACTCGCCTCGCAGCAAGACTTTCCTCAGCGACTCCTTCGCCAACCCCATGATCTGCATGAAGGCTGTCATGGCCTCTGCGACCGAGGACAGATTCTTGGGCATCCTCTTAAGCTCGGCAACGTTTGCATTCAGCTTGTCGTTGATCTTCCTGACGATCTCGGGCAAACACTTGGCCATTATGGTGGCTTGAATCTGCATAAGCTTTTGCGCCAACACAGGCACACCAACGATGGACTTGTTAATCATGGATAGCTGAGGGTGCATGTCGAACAGCTTCGCCTCTTCCAGCCTCGCTTCTTTGTAGGACTCGTCACCAATCCGGTTCCTCACACAAACGTAACCAAGTCCTATATTGACATCATCGGCCGTAACCTTTTGGTGCAAGCCCTCCGGAGCTTTATCAGCCTTTGTGACAACGGCTAGAGTCCTCTTGCCGGTCTTGTCCACCATCTGCAACATAAAGACGAATTATCGTATAGACTCATGTCCCAGAGTTAATTTAATTTTTCGAATTGATACAGGAGCCAAGCGTGTCTAGGTATACTTACTTGAGACATCCTTATGGACTCGCAAGTGGAGAAGTCGACGGTTGCAGATAAGACATTGAGGATGATGCTCTCCTCAGGCCTAATGTACTCCATGATCA
This sequence comes from Syzygium jambos, assembly GCA_031216235.1. Taxonomy (NCBI): domain Eukaryota; kingdom Viridiplantae; phylum Streptophyta; class Magnoliopsida; order Myrtales; family Myrtaceae; genus Syzygium; species Syzygium jambos. Next base: position 20,694,826 of record CM062221.1, on the reverse strand, counting down.
TCTCCGAGATCTGCTCGTAGATGTTCTCGGGCTGGCCGTGCACGGGCACTCTCGTGATTCCTGGCAAGTCGACCATCGTCAAGTCCGGGACGCCCACTTTCTTGACGACCAGCGTCAGCGGGGCGTTCGATATGCCCTTCCCGTGGCCCGCGATCTCCTCGGTGGCGGCATTAATAGCTTCCGAGATGTGGGCCTCGTCAGTGTGGACAACTTTGCCGTTGAACTCAAGGTAGAGCTCCGAGCGATCGGCATAAGGATTGTCTTGGAGTCGCATTATGAGGGGCACGCGGGTGCAAATTCCCTGCCCTCGCGGCAGGTTGATGCCCGCGAGGGACTCGAGGACGCTCGACTTGCCAGAGGACTGGTCGCCGACGACAACAATGGTGGGGAGCTGGATGCCCTCCTTCATGACCATCAGGTTTCGGAGCCTGTCGACAGCGTCGAGCAGCGGGCGGATCCGGTCGTTGTAGGAGGCAGCCAGCGGCTGCGCGTGGGCGACCGACACGGCGAGAGCGAGGTCTTCGCCATCTTTGGCGGCGGGTTTGACAGTGATTCTAGTCTTAACCATTCTCTCTCTCTCTCTCTCTCTCTCTCTCTCTGTTGGCGATGAGTGATGCGAGAATTGAAAGCAAGACATGCAGGAAGGAGAGAGGGGGCGGTGTAATTTATAGAGAGAATCGACGCATGCCTGTGAACAGGGTGGATGGAATGCACTCATTGAATTGCTAATAAAGTATCAACTTTCTTCGATGGAGGCGTTTGGTGTTTCGATGCGAGGAAGACGAAAGAGCGAGGACAGATCCCAAAAGAAGGAGAAGAAGAAGACGAAGAGGCAGCAGCAGCGATGGCTGTTCTTTTCCTTTTTCTTCGGCGTTTTCCGATGACGAAATGATGGCTGATGATCTCCATGATCGCCTGGCCTGATGGTTTTCTCTGGGCTCGATGCAGGGCCGTGCAAAGAAGACGAAGCGACCGCCGCGCTGCTGCAACTGCATGCATGCATGCACGGACAAAACACGTAAGAGCTCATCGAGTGTCGGGCTGGTTTATGCACTAACTAATCTTGATTAAGAAGATTATTAGTAAAGTACGTTTTGAGGACGAGTGATTGGCGTACCATTTCCTATGTTCAAAGGCTGAAAACCTAACGAAAATGAAAGCAAGAACTCGCCCTCCGCTCGAAACTCGTTTGCCATCCGCTGAACGTCCGAGGAGAAAGCATTTCGTGTATCAAATTACCGACACCATGTTGCCCGAGGCAGGTCACCTCGCCTATTAGTAATTTAAGCATGGATTAAGGGCTTTAACATTCCATCAATTTGATAACCCACTCGGTCACAACCTTACGTGACCGAGCTCAGCAAGAATGTAACGAACTTAATATTATATTATTTAGCTAAATTAGTTTGTTGGAAAAAGGTGTTGCTTATACTGTTTGTATGTATTATAAATGTCCCACAGTTCTATAAATTGCTATCTAGCTAAGTATCATCGAATGATATAGGTAAATTTTATTGTGTGGACATATTATATATATAAGGAAACTGTCCAAAACTTTATTGCCTTGGCTTCATTTGGTTTCGGTACATAGTTAATGTAATTTTGATTAAAGGTACGTTTATTTCACTGAAAACTTCATGATAAATGAAAATATTTTCTATGGAAATCATTTTTAAAGAAAATTGTTAGTTTTCATATATTTAGTGGTTTAGGGGAGAGAAAGGGATTTCCCCTCCTAGTAAAGGGAAATCGTTTTCCCCAAATCTAAACTTCTTGCTTTCATGAAAACATTTTCTGCAAATCGATTAGTTTTTTGTCATCCAAATACCAGAAAGTTAGAAAATAATTTCTCGAAAACAGTTTTTCTTCGAACAAATAGACCTTAAAAATTTCAAACTCTTCGGCACTATCTATATAAATCGAAATTTACTAATAGAATTATCCAGTAAATTTCAGTCATTCACTAAACTAACTATAGTTCAAACAAAAAGAAAATTCATCTCTATTCATATGAGTTATGAAACATGATATGTACAATAGGCCGAATATTTCGACCCAAAATTAATGTTGTTATTGCAAAACGGCAGCGTGGTGTATAAACTCCGGTGTGTCTGCCGTCTCGCCGGAGCAACCAACTGAGCTGAGCGATGGCGACCACCTCGAGACTATGGAGCCATCCCCTCTGCCGCTCTCGCCCTCGCTTCTCCTTCCTCTCGTCCACTCCCTCTCTCGCCCCTTGCCCTCGCTCTCACACTCATCCTCACTCCAATCCCTGTCCGCTTCCTCTGCCTTTCCTTCAACCCGGTCATTGCTTATATTCTGGTCCGTCGGAGGCCGACAATGGCAATTTGGACTTCCGGGGGTTCGGCGAGTCGACGGCATTTGCTCCGATGATTTGATTGAAGGGGGTGCGAATGGTGTAGAAGAGTCAGATTCTTCCTGTCAAAGCCTTGGATCTCTCCCCTCGATAGTTATCACGATGTCGCTTGCCTTGGTACAGTTACCCACTTAGTCTGTCAAAAGTGGTTCCTGATTCAGCTAAAGCAGTGTGATGTTTAATGTCATCAGAGCACCGAATCATATTCAGCATTCAGTGAAGTTATCAAGCAAGCTCTAAATTTTGGTAGAGTCAGATCAAGAGAGAAAAGAAATGATTTTGAAATGTTCGTTGCATCTTCTGTAAGATCTCCGAGTTCATTTATGAATTTCATCAGTTTTCTTTCACTTCCACGTGCGATAATTTTCTTCTATCCCTCTCATCCCCGATGCGAAAACCCGGAAATAGTCTCGACTTGTGTTGATGGCATCGAGCAAATTCCTTCCGTCCTTTGCACCGGGTAAAATTTGAACTATATTACGCGTGAAAGATTCGAATTTGACACCCGAAAATGAGATCAAAGCAAAACCCTCCACACGCCTCAACAATTGCACGTAGTATGAAAGTTCAAGCCCGGGCTCAAACTGGTAAACAAAGAACATCATCGCTGTCCGTTGCTGGCAGAAGAAAACGAAGCAAACCTTTCTTTCTTGGGATGAAGAAAAGGGAGAGATTAAGCTTCCAGCAATGGCAATGGCGAAACGCAAAACCAGAAACAAAGCAAATGGCACGGGAAAGTACGCAACTTCTTGTTGTGCCGAGGCAATTCCCAACACTTCTCAACCATGAACATCGCCCATGAACTCAAAGCAAACAGTACATCAAAAGGTATCCCAACATCATCTACTCCTCCTGCTTCTTCTCCTTCTTAACTTCAGCTATAGACACAATAAAAGCATGCAGACTACACGCGCGCACACACAACGCTCACTGATCCCTAAGCTGCGCACTGTCACAGGCAAAAACCCTAGCCCTAGCCGCCGAGCAGATCGACCCAGGTGTCGATGACGTCCCCGCCGTCCATGCCGATATCATCTGCCGACTTGGCCTCCGGGATCCGCGCGCCCTCGTAGGTGAACCGCACGGCGTGGCGCGGCAATCCCCTGCGAGCGCAGTAGTGGGTCATGAGGGCCCTAAGCGGCATGCTACGGTCCAGCAGGTAGACCACGTCGTCCTCCTTCTGGTTCTGCACGCGGAGGTGGATGGGGTCAGGCAGGCTGGTCTCGCGGCCCACATATTTCAGGTACACCAGCTTCGTCTCCATTCCCGCAATGTCCATCGATGAACCCGGAGACAGATTATCGAGGCGTCTCGTTCCTTTCTTCTGAAGAGGAAGTGCAGCTTTGCCGTAACAACTGTTGCCGAGCGACCGTTCCGATGATAATCCTGGAAGCATGACAGTCCGCTGCAGAACGACAGTGCAAGGGCGAAGGGGCCAGCCACAAAACCTTTTTGTACACTTAGCTGATGGATAGAATACAATCATTCATTGCTGATGAAGCATTATCCTTTTTCAATGGAGTCGTTTGGAGTTTCGATGCGAGGAAGATGATCGTTTGGTTGGCCTGGTTTTCTCAGGGCTCGATGCAGGGCCATGCATGAAGACGAAGCGACCTGCGTGCGCTGCAACCGCATGCATGCATCGACGAAAACGCAAGAGCTCATCGAGCGTCAAGCGGTTTATACAGTAATTAATCTTGATTAAGAACGTGATTAGTAAAAGCACGTTTTAAGGATGAGTAATTGGCGTACCATTTCCATGTTCAAAGGCCGAAACCCTAATGATAATGAATGCAAGAACCTCGTCCTCCACTCGAAACTTATTTGTCATCCATTGAACGTACGAGGGGAAAAAGTATTTCGTGAATTAAATTACCGTCATGAGACCGCGTGAAATAGGTCACCTCGCCTAGGTAATCTAAGTATGGATTAATGGGCCTTAGCTTGTTTAGCTAGCCCCACCTATTAATGACATTCCATCGCTTTAATAGCCCACTTGATCGTAAGCTGGTGTTACCGTGCTCGGCAAGTACGTAACAAACTTATACCATATGACTTGGCTAAAGCAGTTTGTCATAAACAGTGTTGCTTCTCTTGTTTTTTATGTATTATAAATGTCTTGAGTTCGGCGTAAAAAAGGTTTGAGTATTTTGTTTGGCCCAATTCCCAAAAAGAGCACCATTTTTACCATAAGGGACAATTTTGGCCAGAATTTTTTGTCTCATAAAAAATCATCAACTTTCACTTAAATTTCAAATCTGGTCCGAACAATTTGAAAATTTCACATTACGGGGGTCATATTTGAGACTAGAGTAAAGGTTAATGCTATTTATTGATATAAATAAAAGTTCGGTTCATAATTGCCACTCAAGATAAAATTGAAGTTTTTTTTAGAATTAGCCCTCTTTTGTTTATGGGAATGTAGATACTATCTATATAACACCAAAATGCTTTTTTGTATAATTAATCCTTTTTTTTCATTGCTTAATTATTGAAACATAAATGCGTCGTCGGCTAAGAGGACACCGCGGTTTTTCTTTACATACAAATATTACCCAGTGAAGGTTGAGTATTACATTGTTATATCTCTTAATCATTATACTATAAAAAACTTCTTTCTTTTTTTACTCAAATTTGTTTTGCATGGTTGAATGTATTATCATTTCCTTTTATATGTAAACATTTTGTTAATACCACGAAAAACCGTAAATTAGTATATTTATGACAAATTTACCAAAAACTCATTTTTTTTACTACAAAAAACCCTAAACTGGTACATATGTAATAAATTTATCACAAACTAATTTTTTGACTACAAAAAGAATTATAAACTGATATACTTGTGACAAATTTACCCTCCGTTAAATTATAATAATACCATGAAAAATTACAAATTGATAAACCTACGATAAATGGAGGGATAAAACCTTAAACTGGTATATTCATCAACTGTTGTGTATAATTTAACTCAATAATTTAAATGTAAAATTAAACGGAAATTAACAGAGGGTAAATTTATCGATGGTGTACCAGTTTGAGGTTTTTTATGGTAAAAAATTAATTTTATATAAATTTATCACATGTATATCAGTTTATGATTTTTCGTGGTATTAACCCTTTGTTATATGCTTGATATTGGCCATTCAAGAATTCTATGTAAAGCTTTTGTTTTTATGGAAAAACTGATTTTAACTCTCTTGTACAGTTAAGGCCTTTTTTTTACCATTTTTATGAGATGCTATCTAGCTAAATATCATTGAATAAATTAGGTAACTTTTTTTTTGGTAAGGAATAAATTAGGTAACTTTATATTATGTAAACATCTTTATATTTGGAAAAGGGTTGGAAAAGATGAAATCGCGTGACACTTTATTCCCTTGACTTCATTTGGTTTTGGTACTTAGCTGATGCAATTTTGACTAGAATTAGATATCAATAAAAAATGTTAAAGTGAATCAGAAATGAAAAAAATATCATATTATTTTTATTTTAGTTGTCTTTGAGAGAAAAATAATGTGATATAGTCCAAAAAGAAAAGAAAAAAGACAATGGAATGAGGAAATGAATAGGAAAACGAAAAATCTTTGAAAACACCAAATTAGAATTATTGAATATTTGCCAAAGTTCAGAAACCATTTGCATCATTATTACTTGTATATATCATGTTTTGAATTAGATGAACTAGTGAATGACCAATAGTTGCTAGATTATTCTAGCTAAAGAGTTTGAAATTAGTAGATAACATTAAACATTTTCGTATAATTTATTCACCAAATTAAACATGTACTAAAAGTTTAGAAATTATAACAAATGATTTAAAAGTTCAAAGACGACATTGCACATTGGGCTAAAATTTAGGGGTCATATTGAACAAATTAATAGTTTAATGACCATATTTTATATCAGGCCAAAGTTTCGAGGCTATTTGTGTCATTTTTACTTATATGCGATATGACCACAAAATCTAATTTTTCGACCCGAAGTTTATTGTTGTCAAATACAAAACGGGTCCGCCGTTTCGGCCCAAAACGGCGGCGTGCGTGGTGCATAACGTATAAACGCCGTCGCGTCCGCCGTCTCGCCGGAGCGACGAACCGAGCTTAGCGAATGGCGGCCACCTCGCGACTGTGGAGCCACCTCCGCCGCTCTCGGCCGCGCTTCTCCTCCCTCTCCTCCGCTCCCTCCCTCGACGCCCCTCGCCTTCACCCTGGCCCCCGTCATCGCTCCGATCGCTGTTCGCTTCCTCCGCCCTTCCTCCAATCCGGCCGCCGCTTCTCTTCAGATCCGTCGGGCTCCGACGACGGCGATTTCGACCTCCGGGGGTTCGGCGAGTCGGCGGCGTTCGTTCCCGACGTCGCCCGCGGCGCGGGGATCGATGCTGCGATCGAAGGGGCGGCGAGCGGCGTGGAAGAGTCGATTTTTCCCGTCAAGGCCTTGATCTCTCTCCTCGATAGCTGTCACGATGTCACTGGCTTGCCTTGGTACGGTCGCGAGCTGTTATGGGTATCGATCGAATTCGCGGGTCGAGTTCTTTAAGGTTAATTCGTTGGGTTTCTTGCAGGTGGGTCGTGATTGCATCCTCCACCTTGGCGCTGAGAGTGGCGCTCTTCCCCGTGCTCGTTTTGCAGCTGCAGAAGATGAAGAGGATTTCTGAAGTATTTCCGAAATGTGAGCTCTCTTTCTCTCTTCTACAGTCTTCGTTTCGCCGGAACCGAGTTCTGAGTATTGGTTGCGCCATGGTTTTGCATTGCCTCTACATATGAGTCTGTTAACAAGTGGTGGTGTCGTCGACGTGATGTCCGTGTGTATCGGAAGGATCGCCCAGTTTCTTGTTTTTTGCCTGCGGTGTTAACTCTGTTGAAAGTTTGTTGCTTTCTATGTGAATTGGCTGTTTTAATTTCTTTTAGACTTTCAATTGCATATTTGAAGTGCCTCCGCCCCTGCCACCGCCTTTCTCAGGAAGGAGTTACATCAACCAGATTTCGCTCTTCCGGCGGGAGAGACGAGCAAGTGGGAGCCCTTCGCTTTTATGGTTCCTTGCATACCTTTCTGTCCAGGTCACTCTCTCAACTCTACTTAGTGGAAGGTTTATTAGTTCCTATGATCTTTCCTTTTCGCCTTTAAGTACGTATAGAAAAACGAAGTTCTCTTTCCTTTGCTAGTAGTTGGCTTGGCCGAGCTTCATATAATGAAGCAGAATTGTTGGTGGAGTAGATCAATTCAGATTAGGGCATAAAGGGAAGGAAGAGAAGGCAAATCTATGTATTTGCAGCCTAGTTTTACATACATTCGGTTACCTTCACCAAATAATACAGATACTTTCACAAAGATTGTTCCAAGTCATTTTGGTAAAGAAGACTAGTGAAGGCCGAGGGCCTCAATATGCCCCAATCCTAAAGCTTTTCCTTCTCTTTATCTGGGATTAAGATTATCTATTTGAGACCATCTGTATTCAGCTGGCTAGACTAGTCTAGATGGCACAGGACAAAAACAACATTAGCAGGAAGAAACGCCTAAGAGATACTTTTCCATAAATGAAATAATTTAGCACTCAAATAAAAGGTAGAGGCTACAGCTCACATGTAGACATGTTCTTTCGCTAAGAAAGATGCCTTTTCATTTTTTTTATTAACAGAGAAAGATACGCTTGAGTGTAATACTGGCAGCACTTTTTCATCAGAAAACGGGCTATAAATTGATGGCACTTTAACTATATATAGTATGCTTCAGAGAGAGATTTGGCCCCTAGATCTTTTGCCACCTAAATGGGTTAATAAAGCATCTGGCATGTGCAATTCAAGAGGAAGATGAGAAAAAGTCCTGTCAGAAATGTTAACCAGTTCCGTATTTTGCATTCTGGGTAATGCTTGTGTTTATTTTTGCTTATTTAAACATCATATTCATCTGCAGGTCCCATTTTTTCTCCTATGGATGACTAGTATACGAAGGATGTCTCTTGACCATCATCCTGGATTTGATTGTGTAAGGCATCCACAATGCCCATATATTCCTACATGATTGTTACTTTGCTAGTTGTTGTTAATGTTTTGAGTGGTGCTGCTGTTAGCCATATTATTTTCACGGTGTCTACATGTATAGTTTCAGTCAAAGTCACTAATGGAGCTGGAAAGCTATTTGCCTTCAAAAGAATATCCTCGGTGGTGTTAGACTGTTGAAAATCCAGTGACTACAATTTTTATGAGAGCTGTAAATATTATTGAACAGTTTTGAAGCACTGCGGTGGTGCTAGTTGAGTGCTCTGAAGTACAATAATTTGTAAGGGAAGATATTTAAGATGAATCTAGCTGAATATTGCTCAATATGGGAAATGATTGGCTGTTTCAACAATACTGTCCAGGCAAAAATAGTGTGTAAGTGCTTTTGTTGAGACTCTGTGTAATTTGACATGTTAAAGATATCCTCCCTTTCCTCACAATGTGAATGCATCGATACTATTTCGCCTATTAGTACTCCAGGTGTTTCATTATTTTTCTTGTTTCAGTTACTGGAGTTCTCATTTTTTCCTTTGTTCTTATAAAGGTTAAGTGTGTAACCCAATTTTACGTACAAATCTTGGAACACATGGACAACATCTTTTGTAGTGCATGTATTCTTTCTGGTGATGATTAAATTATTTCATTTTCATTTGGAGATTAGCGTATCTTCTTTCTGGAAACTTTTGCAGGGCGGAATCTTATGGTTCCAGAATTTATCTGAACTTCCTCATGGGACCTTGGGCCACATACTTCCCCTGCTGATCGCTGGTCTGCATTTTATGAATGTGCAGGTATAAATAGTCATTGAACCCCCAATTAGGGACTTATATAGATCGAGCTGCTCTTGTCTTGTCACATGATCCTTCTTTGTCAAAACTGAAAGACTTCATTTATGGGTTTTTTAGCATGCAAATGTTATTTTCGCTGTTGAGTCGGGTTACATTTCTTTTTTCCTAAATAGGATGTTTCACTTTTGACTACGTGTTCAAACTGGGAGAATAGTTGATCTGCACAAGAATCTACATCTTTGTTATTTTTTTTGTTCCTGCCAAGACATAGATTTTGCTTGCGCTATTATTAATGTCTATTGCAAGTCATTCTGATCTATACAGATAGAAAGAAATTTTCTCTAAGCATTCAAGAGGGTTATTTTCTTTATACCATCATGGACTATTTGCTTCCATAGTCATTCATGCGTGTCCTGTAAAGTATCTGTTTCTTTATTGACTTCCAAATCTACTGATTAGAAATTATAAGACTTTGTTATTTTATTTTTCATGTATTGTGGTCCTTGTTATAGATTTTTCCAAAAGTTGGGTATTTTTGCATGTGTGAAGGTGTTCAATGGTTGAACATTTGTACATATTTCTTGCTCATACCTCTTACTATTATAGCATCCATTTGTTTTGACTGAGCTTCTGGGGTAAGTTTTATGATCGACTATGTTCACAATACTGGAAACGGCTAGCTTAGTTTATTGTCCATCTGAGAAGTACAGCAAACATGGTGGCAAATAAACACGAATCAGTTATTGCATGGTGGATTTGATAAGACTGTTAATTGCAATGACAATTATTTCTGTTTTTTCGTTTCTCATTGTTATGAAGATCCATCATAATTCTCATTGTAGTATCTTCATGAGAACAGGTATCTTTTTCCAGGAGAGAGGTTCGTGAAGTTAGTGGTGTGTTTGGCTTATTAGCAAAAGTAAGTTGATAAAAGTGGGCTTAGGATTTTATTGGAGATTCAAGCTGTTAAATTTTTCAGCTTCTCACAAATATTGATGTCATATTTTCAACTGTCCACTTGAGTCATTGGTTCTTCGTATTCACTTTTTACAATATAATTCATCCATTTATTGGTCCCCCATTCTTGATTGCAGATCTATAAATACTATTTGTATTTTATGTCAGCCCCAATCTTGTATATTGGTCACTGTATTCCTCAGGTAATGCGATATCTCTTGCCTTTTTAGTCATCATGCCTTTCTTCACTCATGGAGTTGATGGGTTGTTTTCCTCTTTTGATATTTCTTTGAGACATGAAAATGCACGTCATACTCTCATTTTGGCCTTTCGGCCAGTACTTACAATCCTCATATGTGATGTTCTAATCTGGTTCTCTATGCATGTTTTATTCTCATTTTTCCTTCCGTCCAGTACTTACAATCCTCATATGTGAGGATTTAATCTGGTTCTCTTATGTGAGAATGGTCAGATTTGGCTGCTTTGAGGAAGCAATCAGAGTTAAAACTACATCCAGAGGTTATCAAGAGCAGTTGCTATCATTGCTTGAGACCAAAAAAGCAATTTGGCAAGATTGCAATGTGTTAAAACCCACAGATTCTCAGTTGGAAAAGCTGATGTATATGGTTGCTACAGAGTTTTGTCATAAGCCCCTGATGTTGTCCATCAATGATCTTCATAGTATCTATTTGTTTTAAAAGCTAGTTTTATCTGTCTATTTCTAGTGCTGGGAATTGGACTTTACGCAAGACAATAAATGAAATCAGCGCCTTTTAACTCTCTGAAACTCTTCCAAGAATGTGTTGAAGCTCATCCATGCAAAATGTTTACGGCAAGGTTTTGAATTTGGTGGTCAAGATGGCTGTGTTTGATTGCATGATACCAGAAAATGTTATCCATTTTAGGGTCAGCATTTTATTGGGCTTTATAAAGTTTTATTGTGACTTTTGAAGCCCATTGATGTTGAGAATGTGCTCTTTAATTTGCAGGGTAGTTTAGTCTACTGGGTGACGAATGCTTCAATGACTCTTTTTCAGGTCTGCCTCTATATTTTTCTTCATTGAAGTTCTGCATCCATCCAGGCAATGCTTCTTATGGGAATTGTCCCTATTTAGACTAGACCGTCCACATGTCAATTTATGGGGTTGTTTTGATCTCTTTTCTTTGGGAGATTGATTTATAAATAGTTGTGACGCTAACATCTCTTTTTAGGATCCTTGGTTGGGTGATTAATGATGATTAGTAAAGGAAATAGTTACGAGGAAAAGTATGATCAGTTTTTGAAGTTCAAGATAACTAGTGAACTCAACATCACTAGAAAAATAGAAGATAGTTTACACTCAGTGCTCTTAAAAGATGCTTGTCCACTAGGTCTTCCAGTATTTATTGATGTTACTTAGAACTTGAGTGGGTCTTGTGGAGTACCAATTCAAGAAAGTTGAATTTACGTATTTAGTGAAACTAGATACGACTTTCTTCTTTCTTGCTGAAATTGAAAGTGCTAAAGGTTCAATAGGAGTCAAAGGAGTTATATATGCTAGTCTATCAGTCATATACATTTGAAAAAAAAAATGATGTGTGGGTGTGAATTTTTTCTTTCCAATGATTTTTACAGCATTGTACTTGCTACTTGGTTACCGGGGAACTTATTTCTTGTCAATTTTCTGTTATAATTCACCTTTTGCTAGGGCTTCCTTTCTCTGAGAAAATCAGAAGCAGCTCTGGCATCTTTACCTATACGTGCCTTCATTAATGAAATTATGCAATTAGGCTCCTCCACCCTTAACGAATGAGTATTGTCAAGTTCCTCTTGTCTGATACCTTGCAAAACTTTTAAAACTTGGACCTATTCCAGCAATTAGCTCTCAAGCATCCGGCTGTTCGTTCAAAGTTGGGTTTGCTGGTGGAGGACATCTCCAAAGCTGCTGCCAAACCTGAAGAGATAGTGTCGTCTCACCCTCCCTCAAATTCCTCAATAGAACAAAGTGAAGTTCCTGTGCAAAACTTATCACCAAGACAACTGCATGCTGTGAGTGTTTTAGAGTTGAATACAAAATTTCTTTTGTTGTGAAAAATTGCACTCTCAATCATATTTAGGCTTCCTAATTTGATTTCTTGACAGCTTTCAGTTGTGCTAATCGCCAAGGGCCAAATCTATCAAGCTATTCCTTTACTAGAGTAAGTTGCAAATTGTCTTTTGGCATACTGCCTATAGAAGCACTAATAATTGATTCTTATTATAGATTGGCACTTGAGAAAGATCCGGAATGTGTTAGTGCAATGATTGGATTGGGCCAGGCTTTATTGCAAGATGAAGAGCCAGTAGAGGCCGCTGAGCATTTAGAGTGTGCTATTTCCAAGGTAAAAACTCAGGCTTTGTAATTTTATTACATCTAACCTAATTTCCGTTTGACAGTGGAGGATTAAGGTTGGCTAACGTAGAGAAAATTTATGGATAATGACATTTTAAAATTTGGTTTCGAACTTGTCTCATTTGTTAATCTCTGGTTTCTTTTCCTTGTGTAATAAGTAAGATGGTTCAACTAGCTGATATAATTCTGCTCTTATGCTTGTGTACTTTTCCTGGCTCAGATTTTTGTTGCTCATTATCTTACGGAAGCTGAGTATACAGATCTTTTAGTTGGTGCATCCCAGTGGGCTGGTTTCGCTTATTTAAAGCAGGTGAGGCTCAATGAGGCGGTCTTGGTCCATGTAGTTTACTCATTTAAACCTATGTTCCAGTTGTTTTTCAAAAGAAAATTCAGTAAACTGTATTTTGAGATGGTGATGTATCAACTGCACAACTGGGTCAATATGAACTTAAAACTATTTGGTCTATTGATCTGCAGTTGTTTCTGGATGTTCCAGGGCAAGAAAGCAGAAGCAATTCGCCACTTGGAAAGAATTCCTTGTCTGAAAGAGCCAGATGAACCAAAGAGCAAAGAGATTTATTACGATGGGTTGGTCCTGCTGGCAGTGTATGGTGTCCATTCTTTTGCTCTAATTCCATAAATCATCCTCTCCAGAGGCTTTCAAAGCCGTTGTATCTTGATGGTGAATTTACCCCAAACATCACCGATTCATTAAGTTGGTTGCCTGATGCAGCTGTCTGTCCATCGAAGGTCGGAAGGCTGAAGCTGCTAAGTATCTGCGTTTAGCCGTTGCTTACGATGCTTCTCACGAGTATTTATTGGAAAGTTTGGAGAAGGATGATGACAACTTAGTTAATGATCTTGTTAACAGCAGAAGAGCGGACTACTGATCAACTTCTTACAGGTATTGTACATTACCCTATTCGTTTTCCGCCTGGTGTTACTCTTGCTGGAGTGGCGATTTTGGTTAGAACACTCAGCCACTTTTTTTTGGGCCTTAATGATTTTCACAATACGTTTTGTGCATTCGGTTACAATAATCCGTTGTTACGTTGTAAGGCAGTTATATTACACTGCAACTGCGCGTCACATAATTGTTTCTGTACACTGGGATGGCATATGAATGCCTTGATGTACATGGTTCGTCGCTTGTTTGTAAGATCTGTCTAGCCTTCATCAATACATTGTGACATCTCATGGAAGCTACGTGTATTCGACGGATTACTTGGTAACAGACTTGGAAGCATTCGACATGTTGCTGGTCGAGCGCACCTTCGAAACGACGAATATCTCCATATAGATAAATTTATTTTTTTGGATAACAAATTCAATTAAAGGCTACATTTGTTGTCAACTTACAAATAAAACTTCTTTCAATAATCATCTAAGGCGCTATTTGTTTCGTGGAAAAAGAATGATTTGAAAAGTGTATTATGAAAACAAACAATTGTATAGTTTACAAAAATGAATGAACGAAAAAATATTTTCATCATTCGTGAAAATATTTAGACACGAATTGTTTTCAATATTGAAAATATTTCTTATTGATTAATTATTTTTAACGACACAAGTGATCATATTTTGGAAATTTTTTTTTTCTAAATAATTCATTTTTCAAGAAACAAACAGAGCATGATAATCTTTTTCTCACCATTCGATGCGTGAAGTAGGGTTGTGCATGGTTCGGGTGGGTGGTTCCCACCCCGGAACCGTGGACCACCCGCTATAGGACCGGTTTCAAAAATTGAAATCGAGAACTGCCCGTCGGTTCCATGGACCCGCCCGAGAACCGGACCGCCGGTCCGGTCCGGTTTTTGGGCGGGTTCATGGAACCGGTTTCAACAAGTTTTCCTAGACAAATAAAAAAAAAATCTGTAGACCAACATCGGATCAACGAAATAAAAGGAAAAGAATATAACTTTTTATACAATTCCTATACTATGATCAATTATATTAACCACATCATCCATAAATCAAGTGGGTACCCATTAATTATTAGGAAAAATGATCAAGGTATCCCAATTACACAAGAACTTCAGACATGATAATAAATTTTCTTCTTTTTTTTGGTCAAATTTTTTAATTAAAAATTTAAAAAATAAAATATATTATTATATTACCGGTCCGGTCCAGTCCGATCCGGATGGGCGGTTGGGCGGTTCCACACCGGAAACCGGCCCAAACAGTACCGGTTCCAAAAAATTGGAACTGGGAACCACCGGTTTCGGTCCTGTTCCGAGCGGTTCAGGGAGGTCCGGGCGGATCCCGGTTCTTTTGCACACCCCTAGTGTGAAGCACCTTTGAATCAATAAAACAAATGGTCTATGAACTTGTGCAATGTCGTTGCTAAATTTTTAAATTGTTCAATGTGATCCTTGGACTTTCGGTACATGTTTAATTTAGTCCATGGACAATATGAAATGTTCAATGCTGTCTTGAACTTGAATTAATGGAAGAACAAAATTTAATATTTGCATATAGTTCAAGGATCAAATTGAACATGTAACTAAAGAACAAGTTAAAAGTTTAAGAATCACATTGTACGTTAAGGTAAAGTTCAAAGATAACATTAAATAAATTAAAATTTTAGGGATCACATTATACATTGGGCAAAAGTTCATAGGCTATTTATGTCATTATCCCTCTGTATATTAGAAATTGGAGATTTGCTCCTTTACTTTCCCATTCAATCGAATCAATCCCAAACCTCATGCGGGATAAACACAAGGACATCCCGTCCGGCCCGGTCCGTCTCCGACCGACCGACCAATCGAGCTTTTATGCTGCCACGACTCAACGAACGCCCAGAAAAACTGGGACTTTTAATCGATTGCCCCATGCATTTCCATTCCTTCACGTTGTAAACGAGCCGGAAGACGAAACCCACCAGCAATTTCGTGCTTCGGTTCTTGCTCGACAACTTCCTGGAATTTCAATCTCGTTCTCTTCTTGAATCCAGCGGTGGGTCTGTTTCTTTTGTGTAACTTTTCTTTTTCTGGGTGCAGATTTTCCCTTTTCGTTCTTCCTTCCTCTCGTTTCCCAACATTCATTGGTCGATTTTGGCGAGTCCAAGTTTTGCTGATTTCACCTTAGATGCGAATTCTTTGCTGGGTCTCGACTCTCCGCCACGAGCATATTCTGGGTCATCGTCAAAATACCAAATTTCTTTTCCTTCTTCCCGATTCCTGAATTCGGTCGAGAACCATGATTTCGATGTCGGGTTCTCTGTTGCTGCCTCCTAGTTTGTCCGGTAATTCTCCTCGACGTGTTGGGTTTTCCGGTCCGAGAAAAAGTGCTCTGGAATCGCGTTGCGGCGAGCAGAGGAATGTGGTTTGTGGGTGTATGGCCCCTCCGACGAACGTGAGGAGCGATGGATTTTCAGCAACCAGATACAATGTAATACTCTGTTTCAATTTCCATGTTGATGCCTTCCTGTTGGAATTTGTATATATTGGTTTTGTAGATTTATGTTAATTTATTGCTTATGCTCATGTTTCTTGCGCTAATTTCTTTTAATGGACGGCTTATACTCGTTTCATTATGTGATTAATGCTTGTATTAGGTGGCCTCGTAATCCCATCTTGGTCTTGGCAATTATCTGATGAACGTAGACAATTTTTGGGTAGGTCTAGCTAATCTCTCTTCGCTCGGTTCAGCTATGTAGAATCAGCCTGTTTGAGGATTAGGTTGTCTAGTGCATAGTGTTAGGTGAGTCTTTCTTAGTATGTTCTATACTCAGATTGGTCAAAACTGTATGCTCTGTATCTGAACAATGTCAGCACCATATATCTAAGTTTATGTTGGCCTACCATCTACTGTGGAGGTCTGGCAATTTGATGATTTAGTTTTGTGTACATCTGCTAGAAGTTCTTTTGTATTTTGTTGTAATTTTCATAATATCTCTGGAACATACCATGTATTAAGGTTGCTTACTGAGTTCATCTTTGTAGGATCCATCCAAAGTGGGGAAATTGGGCATAGTCCGGGAGCAGGAGGGTGATTCAGATGTCCTCATTGAGTGTAGAGATGTGCACAAGTCGTTTGGCGAGAAGCATATATTAAGGGGTGTGAGCTTTAAGGTGATTGTTTGTATTTCATGGATTACATATCCATTCACGTCGCTATATTATGATTAGCCCGTAGCCTGTTTTCATTAACTGGATTTGTTAATTCCTAAAGAAGCCTGGAGACAAAGCCCTTCTATTGCTAATTACAATAACTTTGTAACAATTGAGCTTTTGTTAAAAGACTATTACTTGGACACACCAGTAATTATGCATACTTGTATACTTATCAAACGCTTAAATTTGTTAAGCGTCTCCATTCCATAGGCAATTTAATTAGCTACTTGGTCAACATACTCGGCTTTTCCCTTAGGCAGGTAACTTCATTCCTAGCTGTCTTTTGGTGTATTTGAGCATTTCAGGCAATGTTGGTCATACTCTATGAAGAGATTTTCCTTTTATATTGTAACTGGACTGATCAAATTTTCCTCTGAGCATCCAATTTTCATCTGACTAGAGTTCCGCTGAGAATCCTACTCCATATCAATTTAAATTTTCCACACTCTAGGAAGACTTGCTTTCTGACCAAGTAGTCTGATCATGTAGAACACCATTCAAGTGGGCATAAGTCTTCCTTTTCTTAATTTTCTTGATTGTTTCTGAACTTTGGATCCACTTTGATGATCTGTTGCAAGAAGGTGTTTTATGCCTTTGTATAGTTGTGGATGGAATGACTCCAGTCTATGCCCTTCAATATTTTGCTGCGACTTCCAGTTTCCAGCAATTGAAGATTTTCCATTGCAAAAGTGAAGTCCAGACCAAAATCCACATAACTTGATCATTTCTTCTGTCAATATTTTTTGATCTGCTTATAGTATTCATTTCCACCTAGAGAATCATCTACTAAATCTGGATACTTCATAAAGCGGACACTTCAGAATGATTATCACTGATTGAACTCTCTGGAGATGATTTTTACAGTTTTGTGATACATTATCAAAATTTTTTGCCAGTGAATGTAGGATTATAATATCTCTACGTGATGACCCAACTCTCATATGTTGTTGTTTCTTAGACACTCACCTATCCCATGTGATTCAGCTGCTTAAAAAATCAAATGACATTGTGCATGTAGAGATGCCTTTTCTAATCAACCTCTTCGAATATAGATTAGACACGGCGAAGCTATTGGAATAATTGGTCCTTCTGGCACTGGGAAATCTACGGTTTTGAAGATTATTGCGGGACTGCTTGCCCCAGACAAGGTAATTAACTGTAACCAGTATTCTTCTTGTTCTTACTAACATGCTTTACTGTGAATACCTTTGAGCAGTAGGGCCTATATATCTTGCTTATCAGCTATCTTATGTATTGAGATAAGTAGGGAGAAGTTTTCATTCGAGGTAGGAAGCGAGTCGGTCTCATCAGTGACGAGGAGATATCTGGTCTGCGAATAGGATTGGTAGGTCCCGCCCCTCACCATTAACAAAAATAAAGAAAATTGCATTGCTTGTCTAATTATTGAACAAAGCCACCGTTTCTTCTCCTTTTCTGCAGGTATTTCAAAGTGCTGCACTTTTTGATTCCCTCACCGTTCGGGAAAATGTTGGTTTTCTCTTGTAAGAGACGCAACTAAATCATCTATGACATCAGCTTTAGTCAATTTTCCCTTCAGAGTTTTGAGTTGCTTTTGTGGAGAGCATTGTTGACTTCTTCAGTGATTTCTCACAGATATGAAAATTCCAACATGCATGAAGATAAAATCTCCGAGCTTGTGACAGAGACCTTGGCTGCTGTTGGATTGAAGGTATTATGAGCTTAAGATTTTTTGTCTGCATGTCTGATTTCAGATGAGGGGAGAAGCATCATATATGATCTTAAAATATAAGGGGCATAAATTGAACTTCACATGGTGCCTCGACCAGACGCCAAAGAGCTGTAAGGATATGTGGCCTGAAAGCCAGGATAAATCTCTTCTTGTGTTGTTATCCGGTGTTTTATTTGATTTACCATATTTTGGGATTGTTTTGTTGCTATTGCGTGAGTTCACAAGTGTAATAAGAGCCAATGGAATAGGTTCAGTTGAAATTTACTATTTAAGGTTGCAGTCTGTTTTTATGGCTAACAACTTGCAGTTGAAGTGAAGTGGAGAAGAATAAAGCAGTTAACTTATTAGATTGTTATTGAATGGTGTATTTCAGGGAGTTGAGGATCGATTACCCTCTGAATTGTCTGGAGGGATGAAGAAACGTGTTGCTTTAGCTCGGTCTATTATTTTTGATACCACAAAGGATTCAATAGAGCCAGAGGTATTAGATGCTCTTCCTGCTTAATCTTCTTTTGGAATTTTTCTGCAAGTTCTTGAAGACTTGGTGTGATTTCAATAATAAACTAGATTTTTAGACATCTTCATTTTCCTAGCGCTTGGAGTTTGTGTCTTTAAATTTGCAAATCAAGGGTAATCGAGGCCGTCCAAAGGCTGCAGAAGAGGGCCTATGTCCCTTTAGGTTTCTGTGATAATGTCACACCTTTATGAGCGGAGAGTATGATCTTGTGGTATTCATGGATGGTTTTGATTGATTGAAAGAGAAATGATTAAGTCACTGCCCCTTGTTTTTGGTCCTCAGCTTCTGAAAAGGTCCTTTCAGAAGTTTCAGTTTGTGACATTTCATGGGCATGTGTTTGTCGTGATCTTTCTTTTGAAGCTCCGTTGAAAATTGGCTATTTTTTGTTGCACTTGCTTGTGCTATATTGTCGGTAAAACCTTGGTTCCCCTAAGGAAGCAAAATCTTAGAATTTTAGTCTGACTTGTATTTGCCTCACTTTTTGATGTTTGAAAGAGGAAGAAATCACAATGTGGTGAGCAAGAACTAAAAGTCTACAATGCAAGTAACAATTTCGTCAAATGTTTGATTCTTCCATTTTCATTGCTTTCTCCATCATCGGTGTGACTGCTTAAAATATGTAAAACATAAATATTCTGCAAGGGAAGATATTGGGTCTAAACCTTCACCTTCTTCCTGATTTTTCTGTATCTTTTAAGGTACTCTTGTACGATGAACCAACAGCTGGGCTTGACCCTATTGCATCCACTGTGGTCGAAGATCTTATCCGATCTGTGCATTGGAAAGGTGAAGATGCACTTGGAAAGCCTGGGAAGATATCGTCATATGTGGTTGTCACTCATCAGCACAGCACCATCCAAAGAGCTGTTGACAGGTTCTACTTTCTCCAGAACTGTTCCCATCGTTCCAGTGTTTTCTTTGTCATTTTTCGTTTTGCTCAAGAGTATGAATAATAGTACATTAACATGTTCAGGTTGATATTTCTTTATGAGGGAAAGATAGTTTGGGAAGGAATGACTCATGAGTTTACGTCATCGGCAAATCCGATTGTCCGGCAGGTAATTATCATAGCTTTTGCTTCGAACCTTTCATTTCACTCAGTGAGTTACTTCGCTTGTCATTGGTATGGAGCTCACCCCGTATAGACTTTTTAACAATCATCGGTGCTTTCGTAATATACCTAGTAATCTGTAAAGTTTCATGTGAAAATATGAGATTAGTTTATCTTTCAAGTGGTACTTCCAATATAAACTGTTCCGCGGAGAAGTGACTTTTAGAGGGTTTGTTTACACAACCCAACAACACTTGAACAACGTAGGCAGGACATTTGAGTAGTCCCTGGTTTGGCTATTGTATTTCTTTCAAATGGTACTTTGTAATGAGTGATTATTTTATGTAAATCTTCCTAAAGATGGTTTTTGCCCTTTCTCTCTCCGATATGAACAGTTTGCTTCAGGAAGCTTGGACGGTCCAATTAAATACTAGCGCTTGATGTATATGAAAAGTAGTCATCGTCTTGAGATTTTCTCAAGAGGCGAGTCAAGCGGATAGCGGACTGGTCGGGCCACCTGATGTGCTCGCACGTTCAACAGGATTAACTTACATCATAGGGGCTAACAGAAGTTGCATTGCGCTGTGGACACGACCCAGATGGGTTGAGACAAGTTATACCTTCACCACAGAGGCATCAGGTTGGTTGTTTGTATGATAATTCGATTTCTAATAGCAAAATCGAGATCGTCGTGTTGAATTTTTTATTTCGAATGTTTTGGCTATTAAGATTTGACTCCAGAAGTAGCATTTTTGGACTGAACCAAGTATACTGTATTGAATTTACTCTGTACCATGTCAAATGAGAAGCAACTCTCCACGGAACTGGTTCAGCAAAAAGCAAAAAGCAACTCTGAAGAGAACTGATGGTTACTTTCTCTCTAAGTCCCCATCTCGTGAAATGCATGCTTGAAGGTGCGTGAGTGCAATCTAATGCTGCGTTTGTCCAACGAAAATATTTTTGTTCTCTCGTTTTCCAAAAGCGATATAAAAGAGCAAGGTAGGAAAGTCTTTTCTAAATTGTTGATTTCCTTGAAACAAATGCACCCTAAATTAGCTTCAATTCATTATTAAAACTCTCAAATTGGTACTTTTGTCATACATTTATCTAAAGTAATTTTTGTCAGACAAAAATACCTAATCTGTTGGTCCATAACAAAATTTACATCAAATTAATTTTTTGTCTAGAAAATGGTATCCAAATGCATCCTTGTCAACAAACATGGATTTTTCACGTTGGATTTATCATTTTTTATGTCAGATCCGTCTTATATTCATCTGTTATGTGTGTTAACATCTATGTGTTTTAATGGTATATTGGACGAAATGCTAACGGAGGATAGATTTGGATTAAAGGTACCAATTTGGTTTTTTTTTTGTGAAACGAAAATTAATTTGGAAAAAGTGTTATGGAAGCACCGGTTTGGAATTATTGTGAAACAAAAATTAATTTAGAGTAAATATGTCATTGGGGTATCGATTAGGGATTTTTTTTATGGTAATAACCCTTAAACAGAAGACTTGCTTAGTTGCAAATGGTTTGTTCATTCGTTGTTTGAAGGGATTTGGAGCCATGACGGCATATTAGGACCCGCATCTTTTCTGTCTAATTGATGGCAATCATCACAACGGCGGTTGTCTCTATCGGGGTCATTGCTTGAAACTAAGCCGCGCCAGCCCTTCTCCTATGCTCTATGGGCTGTGCTGGCCGGGCACGAGAATGGATCGGGTCTGGCCATGGCAGCCAAACTTAACTTAGACCATCGAGAGATCTCGGGTGACGACCACGATGACGGTGGCCGGAGAGGCATGACCACTGCAAAGTGGAGAAACGTCTAGAAATCTATTTTTCATGGTCAACTTTGTTTTCTTTTTCCTCTGTTTTTTGGTATCCTATTTGTAGTCATGGCCATGGTTCAGGAACCGCCGGTTTCGGTTCCTGGCCATGTATGAACAGGAACCGTCCAGTTCCGGGCCGGTTCCGGGTTGGTTCTGGGCCGGTTCATTCCGGTTCCGGTTCCTGCCTGTTTCGATTCATAATTTAAATTTTTTTTAAAAAATTATTAAATAAAAAAAATAATGAAATTATGAAATAATGAATTATTCAATATAAATTGTAATCAAAATGTAAATTGTAATCAAATTTGGGAACAAAAAGAGAGAATGAGGGGGCTTGAACTTAATAAATTATCATTAAGCGTCTTACAATTCGTTACAATGATCTATAAAAAAAAGGAACACAATATATATGCCCTAAAATGACCCAAAAACCTAAGCGGCGCTATGCTGCAGGGTTTTTTTTTAAATTTAAATTTAAATTGTTTTTGGAACCAGAATCGGGCCCGTAGGCCACTGGCCGGTTCCGGTTCCGAACCGCTCGCCCGGTCAATGGGCTGGGCCCTGGTTTGACCGGGCCGGTTTCGGGCCGAAACCGGCCCGTGGCCATGATTGCCTATTTGGCTGGCATAAAGTCATCTGTTCTACTCGTACGGGTGGTTCGAGATGTCATTTGACTTATACAGACATCCTATCCGAAGCGCGCCATCAGATGTCGGATAAAAGCACATTCTATGCTATTGGGTCCCTTATTTAGCTAAGCCCTTGTAGAGCTCTCTTTTCGGCATGTCTTGGGCTTTTGTATTCACAATCGCTCCTGTCCCTCGAGCCTATTAGTTTAGTCTGACTAATAGCTTCGGGTCTCTGTGCCTAAGTTCATCATCATTAGGAAAAAAAAAGATTATGACTAGGTTGTCCTTGAGTTTTTAATTTTCATGTTTTATGCCATCTATAAACTTTTTCCCTTTTTTGCTCAATCCAGTTCTTGAACCTTTAAAAATCCACTTAATGTAGTCTTTTTGTTAAAAAAATCTAACACCGTTAGCTAACATGACCATAATTTCAGTTAACTTGATGTTAGATTTGCTATACAGGCATTCACATGGCTTACATGCGCCTCTCTCTCGCTCCTCTCCTCTCTCTCTCTCTCTGTTTTGGTCCAAAAGTAAAGGAAAAAGAGATTTGTTGACTTTAGTAGAATGACGTGGCAGTCCATGTCATAAAATGTCATGAAATGCTCTCTCTCTCCAAGGAAAAGGAAAAAGATTTTGACTGACTTGAAAAAATGAAGTGACAATCCAAATTATTAGTTGGCTCCATTAAATGTTGATGTGGTGGTCCATGTTTAAAAAAAATTAATATCGTGAAAAATCTCAAATTGGTACATTTATAATAAATTTATTTCAAATTAATTTTTTAATTACAAAAAACCCACAAAAAATTCAAATCGGTACACCTGTGATAAATTTACATTAAACTAATTTTTTGACCCTCAAAAACCTTAAACTGGTACGATCATGACAAATTTACCCTCCGCTAAATTGAATTAATACTACAAAAAATCACAAATTGATAAATATGTGACAGATAAAGGGTAAAACTCCAAACTAGTAGACCCGTCAATTGCCACTTGTCATTAAACTCAATAATTTAATAGTAAAATTTAACAAAAACTAACAGAGATTAAATTTATCACAGGTGTACCAGTTTGGGATTTTTCGTGCAATTAACCCTTAAAAACAAGTGTATGACTTGACGATATGCATGATAGGACTCCATTGAGCAGATTTTTAAAAATTTAGGGATCATCCATATAGAGGAAAATTGTCCAAAAAATCTTAAACTTATTGTACAGCCATTAACTTGCTCTTAAACTTTTCAATTTGATCAATTTAATCACAGACATTTTGACAATTTTCCAATATAATCAATCTAATCAATTTAAGTGGGAAATTGCTGACGTGACGGTCGAGTCAGAGTCAGCTGTTCTACGTGGCATGATTGGCGGTTGATGTGCATAATTTTAAACGAAATGGTGTCGTTTTGCAACTTTTTTTAAATAAATTTTATGTTTTTTCCTTTTCATTTCTTTCTTTTTTCTCTTTTCCCTTTTCTTTCCTTCTACTGTTTCCTTCTGTCGATTGATGGCCACAGTGATGTCTTGTAAGCCCTCGCCCATATCTAGAGGGCCACCTGCGATGCGCTTGTTGGCTCTTTCCAAAAAGATGAACAATGACGAAAAGGAAAAAAAAATGTCGTTTTGAGTGGAATCAAATACGATAGATTGCCGGCTGTGTCGCAATTGGACGATTACGTCGGCGATTTTCAGCCTAATTTGGTTGGATGGACTACGTTGAAAAATTGTCAAAAGGTTTAAGACTACATTGGTCAAATTGAAAAGTTTATGGATTGAATTTGCGAAGGCACAATAGGTGTAGAACTTTTTGGATAATTTTGCCATCAATATCATTACCCAAAAAAGAATTCCAAACTATATAATTGTTCAAAATAATCTGAGGTACGACACAATGAGATACGTTATGTCTCATTAGGACTTGTTAACTGACAAGCTATTACAAAAATATTAATTGACCTATGTAAAATGAATGCTATTGCAATGTGTTATTACCTCGAGTTTTATCAAATTTCCCTAACAATCATGAACCATGATATCTAAAAACAAGTGAACTACCAAAATAAGAATCGATATCCGATACTTGGACATTGGTTCATCAAACTCTTGAGGTCGAATTTATTTTGCTACAACTGAAACAAACTGTGAAATGACAATATTATATAAGTTACAACCTGTGAAAAGCTTTGACAAAATAAAAACTTGTTAAAAGCCATTGTGAGAGATTTCGTTGACTTATGATAAACTGATTGCAATTACCGTGTGTTACGATCTAAAAAATCATAAGAGAAATCAAATTTATCCAACTCTCATGAACCATGATTAGTTCAAATCAATTGGATGGAAAAAAGTAGGAATTATTGAACCGATACTTAGACATGGTCGACCGATCTATGAGATAAAATGCATTATTTTATGACAAAACTAAACTGTCACATGACAAAATTAGATGTATTAGGACTTATTGCGTATCGTTCATTGAAGAACTAATACCGGAATTTTCATCGGCTTACGACAATCGTAAGGTGTTACAGTATCAAATATCATGAGAGCATTTCAAGTGTTTGCAGCCGTCATACACCACGATAATGCAGATGCAAGTGATCAGCCAAAATAGGAATAGGCGATCGATATTCGATATTGGTGCGAAACTTCTAGATGTGCGACTACCGGTTACAACTAATTCTTGGAAAAGC
Source organism: Syzygium jambos (assembly GCA_031216235.1). NCBI lineage: Eukaryota > Viridiplantae > Streptophyta > Magnoliopsida > Myrtales > Myrtaceae > Syzygium > Syzygium jambos. The sequence continues at coordinate 20,669,771 of CM062221.1, read as the reverse complement.
AATCATGACATAAATCATCTATTACCAACACAATGATTACAATTACGATGAGTCACGGCCTAAAAAACAACGATAATATCATCGAATTTCCCTAGCTCTCGCGAACCATGATGAGCTCAAATCAATCGGGTGGAAAAATAGTAGAAAACAGTCCATCGATACTTGGACGTCAATCGTTCGATCTAAAAGAGACAAAAGTAAATCGTGGCACTTACAAAATAAAATAAGGGTTAATACCACGAAAAACTCCAAACTGATACACACGTGACAAATTTACCCAAAACTAATTTTTTGATCACCAAAAACCCTAAACTAGTATACCTGTGATAAATTTATCCTAAACTAATTTTTTGATCACAAAAAATCCTAAATTAATACATTTGTGATAAATTTACCCTCCGCTAAATTGGATTAATAAAATGCAAAATCGCAAAATTGTACACATGTGGCAAACAAAGGATAAAACTCTGCCACGTGTAATTTAATTCAGAAATTTGATAGTGTAATTTAATGGGAACTAACGAAAGGTAAAATTATCACAGATGTATAAGTTTTGGATTTTTTATGGTCAAAAAATTAGTTTGGGGTAAATTTATTATAAGTATACTGATTTGAGATTTTTCATAATATTAACCCATAAAATAACACGGCATGTTCATTAAAAAGGTGTAACGAAAAGTTTTCACTGCCGTGCGACAAAATAAATCCAATTATGACGTGTTACGTTCTCAGGTAACGTGAGAATATCTTCTCAACTTATCAGAGCCATGATAATTCCAAAGCAAGAGGATCACGTTAAGGCATTGCGACCTTGATCCCCAATGACTAATTTATGGATTTGGGCAATATTTTTGAACCCCAACAACCACGGAACCGACCCAAATCCTTACTGTTTTATTTATTTATTTATTTATTTATCCATTTTACGTTTTCTTTATTTCTTAAAAACTCTATTCTGTAAAATTTTCGGTTTTAAATAATTTTATCTATTTATTTGAAACCGAAAGTTCAAGGAAAGAATAAAAAGGGGTGAAAAGAATAAAAAGCGTCCAAAGCAAATAGCGAATAATTAACAACACGGGAAAAGAATAAAAAGTGACCAAAGCGAACAAGAAAAGAAGGAAAGGTGCGTTACTGAATAACAAAGCGTACAAGAAAAGTCCCATCGTATGGTCTCCGCATGCTAGGGGAAAAACGGTTAGGGGTGAGCATCGGTTCAGGGTTAGAAAAAACAGTTAGGGGTGAGCATCGGTCCATGGTCAACCCTGGACCGGCCTAGCCCGGTTGTTTCTAGTTTGGTTCCCAAGGGAATTGAGTCAGTCCTTGGTCCCGAGACCCCTATACCCTATATTGTACGGATTAGTCCTTGATTCTAAGAGTTTAGATCAATCCTGTATATATTATATATTATATATCATATGCTTTTGTCTATTCTAAATCTTAGCACCTCCTCTTCTATTCTCATGCAGGTCAGTTTGCCGTGTAAATTAAAAAGTAGAAAGAAACCTAACCCCAATTTGACTAAAAATAAAATAAATAGAAATCCTCTTCACTCGCCTCGGCCTTGCTCCCTCGCTCGCCTCGACCTCTAGCCTCGCTCGCCTCGCTCACCGCTCGCCTCATGAGTGCAACTCAATTGGACAAATATACTTTGTTAAGTATTAATTATGTGTGTTGTTTGTTTTGTTTTCAGGTATTCATAAGTTGAAGCGATCATTTAAGAATGAACAATATATGTTTTTTTTTTTTGGGTGAAGAAATGAACAATATATGTTTATATTACATATTTTGAACTTCTTAGGGTATAATTATATTTCATATGTTCATTTTCATAGTTTGTTGCTTTAGCAAATGTGAAATTTATGTTGTTACCTTATCTTATATTTATGTTTGATATGCACTAGCGTTTATAATTTGGTTGCTCAATGTCGCAATGTTGATGGATATGTAATTTGAAATAGTATCTTTGTCCTTTCAAGAAATACAAAAAATGAAAAAAAAATAATCGACTGGTCTCGAGTTGACCCTAGAACCAAACCGGACCCATAGGATCGGTTCGGTCCTAGGCTCAACAGGGTCGGTTTTCGGTCCCAAAAATTAGGGATCAACATTGTGCGGGTTGGTCCTTGGAAAATATTTCTGAAGTCATTAATTTTTTGCGAAATAAATGCATCCCCTATGACTTATCTTATTTTTTTATAAGAGGCAACCAATTTTACTTGACAAAAAATAAATCAAATCGATTATCTTCGGGGCCCTTTAAATAGAAGGAGAATATTGTGGAAATTGAACCATCTTTCATTGCATGATTCCTCGCCAGAACTGCATCGCCTTTTCCATTTTCTTTTTTCTTTCATTTGTTATTTCTTTTTTTACTTGTAATTGACTTGAAAACTCATTACAGGAGTACTTACATATATCATTATCTCAAAAAAAGAAATTACCGAAAGATAACGTTGAAAAAGCTTCGGTAACAATAGCAGCGATAAAGCTAATGAAATAACGAGAATAAAATCGAAACTCAGAATATAATCATTGGTTATTAACTTTTTCTTCTTCTTCTTCTTTTACATCTAAAGGAGTGGTTGAAATCATTTTTTCAACAATAACCGATTGGCAAGAGATCTATGCTAATATCGTATTATATTAGATAATGCAAATCACAAAGACCAAAACAAAATACATCCTGATGAATTTGCAATATATAAATTTACATAAATTCGTATTAATAAGAGCTAGAATTAGAATAGAAAGGGAGGTTTTGTCAGAAATGGCCGGACAATAGGGGTGCGTATAGTATTATTTCTGTTATCGAGAACAATTTTTGTTCGGAAATAATTTTTTCTATTTCTATTCTCTAGACGAATTTCTAAGTAGAAAAAAGCGTTTAGTAACTGCACAAAATTTCTATTCTTGGAATAGAAGAAGAACATAAATGCGTTTGGTACGACTTTAAAAATTTCCATTCCCAATTTTTTTCATTTGATTATGAAAATGTCAGTGGAGACTTAACAATTTATATTTGGATAAAACTGAACTAGAAATAAAATCATAATATATTATAATATAGAATTAAACGACCTTAATATAATCATAAAGATAATTACTTCTTATAGACAAAGCAAATAACGGGTTTTGGTCGAGAAAATTGCAGTTTAGAGTTTTGGGATTTAGGATTTTGGGTTTGAGGGTTTGGGTTTTAGGTTTTAGGATTTGGGGTTTAGGATTTGTGGTTTAATGTTTGAGGCTGAGGATTTGGGGTTTATGAAATTATTTCTCTAAAAGGACCTTGTGTTTCTTTTTTTCCCATGAACCAAAAAGTAGATTTTTTTAATTTTTATTTCTATTTTAAATTTATTCCCTAGCTATTGATTTATTTCATGAAATAGAAAAATTAACTGACGTACATAAATAGATTTCTTTTTCAAAGAACAAAAGAATAGATAAACCAAAAAATAGATATGGTACCATGCAGGCCATAATTGCACACTTTTTGCGTTCACACGTGGCCCCATCACTCAATTGAATTGACTCGGTCACCGGTGATTATGATTTCTCTATCACGTCGCATGGTGCCAATAAGAAAAAGATTAATTGCATTGAAAAGAACTCATATCACCGTACTCAATTAAATTCACCTTCGTTAACGAAATTTAAGGCGTTGGCTCATGTGCTAACAAAGATATTAGTTATCCTACACCACATCGAATAAGCAATATGACATTTTTTTTAACTCGACTCACGCGTATGCTGAACAATAATATTATCTCTATTAACAATAAAAAGATGCTGCACAAACCATAACTTTATTTACTTTTTACTTAAATTCAAATTTTGTGATAAATGCATTTTAACTTTTTCTTTTTCCGTAACACCCAAAACTTTCGTAACATATAAATTTCAATACGTTGATTCACGTGTAAGTTTTTCATATTTTTTAAAGTTTAAATAATATTTTTAATTTTGACAGGTTTACTTTTGCACAAGTACAAAGAATAACTTTTTGCTTGGTGCATGACTTTGGGACAACAAAATTTTGTCCTCTGGCATACGGGTTCCGCATTAAGTTTTATAAAATATTTTTTGTCATCTAAGAAAAAATCTCGACAGAAGTAACATCTCATAGAAGGACCCTACCCTATAAAATGTGACCAAGACTTCTCATCTTTTACTTCACCAATCAAACTCAACCATAGAACAAGAAAATTTCGAGAGGCTGCAAACAATGGATGTGGATTTTGACCTGACTATTGTCAGCAGTGAACCCCAACCCGAACCCCTTTCCATCCTCAAGGCTCCGCCGATCACCGCCTCCTACAACGACCGGATCCGCCCCCTGCTCGATGCTGTCGACAAGCTCCGAAACCTCAAGGTCATGAAGGAGGGCATCCAGCTCCCCACCATCGTCATCGTCGGTGACCAGTCCTCCGGCAAGTCGAGCGTCCTCGAGTCCCTCGCCGGCATCAGCCTGCCACGGGGGCAGGATATCTGCACACGTGTCCCCCTTATCATGCGGCTCCAAGACCGGCGTCAGGACGAAAGCCCCAAGCTCCACCTTGAGTTTAATGGCAAGATCGTGGACGTCTCCAACGAGGACGACGTGTCCGACGCCATAGTCACCGCGACAAACGTGATCGCCGGCTCCGGCAAGGGCATATCGAATACCCCGCTGACTCTGGTCGTCAAGAAAGATGGCGCCCCAGACTTGACCATGGTCGACTTGCCTGGAATCACGAGAGTGCCGGTGCACGGCCAGCCCGAGAACATCTACGAGCAGATCTCGGAGATGATCATGGAGTACATAAGGCCTGAGGAGACCATCATCCTCAATGTCGTGTCCGCAACCGTCGACTTCTCTACTTGCGAGTCCATAAGGATGTCTCAAGTAAGTATACTCTAGCCACACTTGTCTCCCATATCAATTAAAAACTTGAATGATTCATACAACTCTAGCATGAGTCAATACAATATTCTGTTTTTATGTTTCAGATGGTGGACAAGACTGGCAAGAGGACTCTGGCCGTTGTCACGAAGGCTGATAAAGCTCCGGAGGGCTTGCTCGAGAAGGTGACGGCCGATGATGTCAATATAGGGCTTGGTTATGTGTGTGTGAGGAACAGGATTGGTGACGAGTCCTACGAAGAAGCGAGGCTCGAAGAGGCGAAGCTGTTCGAGATGCACCCTCAGCTGTGCAAAATTGACAAGTCCAACGTTGGTGTGCCTGTCTTGGCACAAAAGCTGATGCAGATTCAAGCCACCATCATGGCCAAGTATTTGCCCGAGATCATCATGAAGATCAATGACCAGCTAGACGCAAATGACGCCGAGCTTAAGAGGATGCCCAAGAATATGTCCTCGGTCGAGGATGCCATGATGGTCTTCATGGAGATGATGGGGTCGGCGAAGGAGTCGCTGAGGAAAGTCTTGCTGAGAGGCGAGTTAGACGAGTACCCGGACGAGAAGGACATGCACTGCACTGCCAGGCTGGTAGAGATGCTGAACCAATACTACGATGAGCTCCAAAACTGCCCCGAGAACGACCCGACGACTAACTTCTTGTTGGAGGAAATTGAGGTCTTGGAAGAGGTCAAAGGGATCGGCCTCCCAGACGTCCTCCCTCACACAGCCTTTCTCACCCTTTTGCAGCTGAAGGTGAAGGGGATATCGAGCAAGCTGCCGAGTTTTGGGGTACGTGTTTGGGACTACATTGAGGGAGTTGTGATTCGGGCGTTGATGCGACACTCACAGAATTATCCCTGCAGTCGTCGACGAATAGAGCAGTGTTCAATCTGATCAACAAGATGAAGGAGAAGACGATTGATAGGATGACGGAGATTGTTGAAATGGAGAAGCTCACTGACTACACTTGCAACCCTGAGTACCTGTTGGAGCAGAACAAGTTGATGACCCAGCAGGATATGTTCTTTAACAATTATAAAAGGAGGTACAACGTTAACCTCCAGGAGATCGGAGACGTCAAAGTGACCCATCTGTGGCCTCGTGCCGAGACGCTGATTCGGCAGGCGTTCCATCTGAAGATGAGGATGACCCCTTACTGGAAGATTGTGCTGAGGAGGTTTGTCGACTCGGTGGCACTGCATCTGCGGTTCAGCGTGCAGAACTTGGTGAACAAGGAGATGGATAAGGAGATTTGGGGCAAGCTGGGTGGGGCCGGCATCAAGAGGATGATGGAGGAAACGCCGAAGATGGCGGAGAAGCGCTTGAAGCTGAACAGGAGCATCAAGATGTTGAGGGAGTCTGCGGAGGTGGTGGCCAAGTTCATGGACCGGATTGCTACTGATGGTGACTACCTATGTTGCACCGACACGTTAAAATGGCCAACGTATCGGTATCCGACACTGACACGCTTGTCGGACACGTCAACACGTGTGGACACGCCTCCGACAAGCGGTCAATACGGTGTCGGATTTCTGACACCAGCGTGAGTCAGGCGTGTCCGAGAGTAAATTTGTAAAAAAATAAAAACAGAGAACAATAAATGGCGTCGACCTCCAAATTAGGGCTAAAACACGATTACCTCTTTACTTCTCTGTTCGACCGATGAACTCCCATCCTCCGCGCCGCTCGTGCTCACCGCTCGCGCTCGCCACTCCCTCTCCCGCTCCCGCTCTTGCTTGCCGCTCGCGCTCGCGCTTGCTGCCTGCCGCATGCCGCTCGCCACTCCCTTTCCCGGTCGCGCTCATCGCTCGCTGCAGGTACACCTCTCTGTTTCGAAAGAAATTGTGGTGGCTGGGAACTGGGAAGAAGGGAGAAGTTGGGGAAGGGGGCATGTGTGGGTGGGTTAGGGGAAAAGGAAAAAGTGGTGGGGTAGGTCAAATGGGTGGGCTGCGTCTTTTTTAATGAAATATAGATGGTTTTTTGTTTTTTTGACTTATTGTTAAATGTTGAATTTAATGGGACAAACATTTTTAGACAGTGTTATGTATTGGAATATGAGAGCATGAATTTTGAAGAGAAGTTTGCATATCGCATATACTCTGTTTCCCTAATTGAATTTGTAAATGTGCTTCTTTCGATGAATGAGTTTACGGAATCTAAACTAGTCAAGTTCATCTTTTTATTGGAACTTAATAGTTTTATGGGTTATAATAAACCAATTGTTTTTGGTCATTATGGTATATTTAATTATTAAAAATATATATTTAATATACGTGTCCCAACGTGTCGAAAAATGGTATTTTTTGAGAATTGACGTGTTGCGTGTCATGTCGTGTTGGTTTCGGTGCAACATTGGTGACTACAGTGATTAGTTAGTGTTCTTCTACTGGCCCTTAATTAAGCTTTTCCTACGATGATGTGTTTCTCTTATGAGTGTGTTAATGTTGCTGTTCTAGTGATCAGATTTTAAATGATACTTGGACATTGCTTGATCAAAATTTGTGAGGTCGAATTTGTTGTGTTAGACTAAAATAAATTCTGATACGACAGAATTAGATGTATGTTATGATTAGCTCAATTAGAAAGTCGCGAGGAAATATTTCATTGACTTATTAAAGCATTTTTTGTAACCTTATTTTCCTTAGCGATATAAAGGATTAAAGGTTGGAAAATCTTTCGTAAACTGCTGATTTTTCATGAGACAAACACACATAAATGGATATCAAGGCTCAGCATGACAACGATTCTGTGCCCGGGAACAGATTCTGCTCAGAAATGATTCTTTTTTATTATGTGCCCAGAATTGATTCTGAGCATTTTAAGGCGTTTGTTAACGGCCCAAAATTCCATCCATGAAATAGAAAAATAATAGAAATGCGTTTGGTAACGCCACAAAATTTCTTCTTATTAATAATATTTTTAAGTATTTTCATATTTCTTTCTTTTTTTCTTTTCTTTCTTTCTTTTCCTCCTTGGCCATGGCCTACTCGCCGGCCATGACTGGTAACATATTTTTTTATTAATAATATTTTTATTAAAAGTATTTTTCTTTTTTTTGGCCATGGCCTGGTCGCTGGCCATGACCGGTAAAATTTTTTTTTATTAATTTTTTTTATTAAAATATTTTTATTAAAAATATATATTTTTTATTTTTTTTGGCCATGGCCTAATTGCCGGTCATGACCGGTAAAATATATTTTTTATTTAAATATTTTTATTTAAAATATACATTTTTATTTTTTTGGGTCGTGGCCTGGTCAACGGCCATGGCCGATAAAATATTTTTTTATTAAAATATTTTTATTTTTTTGCCATGGCCTGATCGCCAGCCATGGCCGGTAAAATATTTTTATTAAAAATATATTTTTTTCTTTTTTTTGGCCATGGCCTGATCACCGGCCATGGCCTGTAAAATATTTTTTTATTAATAATATTTTTTATTAAAATATTTTTATTAAAAATATATTTTTTTCTTTTTTTCCATGGCCTAATCACCGGCCATGGCAGGTAAAATATTTTTTTTATTAATAATATTTTTTATTAAAAAAATATATATCTTTTTGGCCATGAACTGGTCGCCGGCCATGATCGATAAAATATTTTTTATTTTAATAATATTTTTATTAATAATATTTTATTCTCGTCAGATCCAGCGAGGGCGGTCCTTGGGCTAGACATTAGAAGCTACATTAAAAACCAAGAAAAGGAAGAAGAAAAAAAATTAATTCTCAAAATTGTTCTCAGAATCAAGAAGCTACTTTTTTTTTATTCTTGAAAACTGATTTTGGGAACAATTTTTGATAAAATTGTGCCTAGAATCTAAAAATTAAACAAACGCATTTCTGTTCTCAAACTGATTTTGGGAATAAAAGAACAAAATCAAATACTGTTTGGCAAGTTGTCATGCGCAAGCCAAGTCATCATCAAACAAAAGAGCTGCTCTATTGCAAATGATTTGTTTATTGGTTGTTTGAAGTGTTTTGGGAACTGTGACGGCGTTGCACGATACTTGCCTTTTCCGTGTTGGTCGATCTAATCGACCATCACTATCATAGTGGGGGTCGACTCTATCATGGTCCTTGCCGCATACTAAGTCACGCAAGTGAGAGTAGTTATTTGAGATGGGTCCTAATGATGGGTCATGGGCTGGGTTAGCCCAACATGGGCAGCGCACGTCCATAAACCCATAATCCATCGGTAACTTATATATGTTGTTCGGTCCGAACCTACCCTTTTGGTATGTCTTGAGTCTTTATTATATACACAATCACCTCTGTACCTCAAGCTTTGATAATTTAGTCTCGCCGTTAATTTTGGGTCTTTGTCTCTAAGTTCATCACTTATATATATATATATATATATATATATATATATATATATAGAGAGAGAGAGAGAGAGAGAGAGAGAGAGAGAGAGGTGGTCCTGGTCCTGAACCTTTCTTTGATGTTTAGCGTGGTCCTTGAATTTTTTTTTCTCAATTTAGCTCTTGAACTTTCAAAAATCCACTCAACGTAGTCTTTTCGGTAAAAAGTTAACACCATTGAACGTGACAATAGATTTTCGTTAACTCAATATAAGATTTGCCATGTTGGTGTTCACACGAGTTTTATATATATGTATATATATGTATATATATATATATATATATATATATATATATCTATTTTGGCTCAAAAGAAAAGGAAAAAAGAGATTTTCCGATTCTAAAAAATGACGCGACAATTCATATCATTATGTTGCGCCGATATATGCTGATGCGGCAATCCACACTAGAGAAATGCCCGTGCCATGGCAATACACTTAACAAAAGGATTACATTGAGCTGGGTTTTTGGGACGATATTGAAATTGAAGAAAAGTTCAAGGATTATCCATATCATTACCTAAACAAAAAGTATAAACTATGTGCCATAATGTGAGAACTATCTATAGATATCTATATAAAAATGTCGTAACAAAAATGATTGTGCAGAAAATGAGGCCGATACATGTGTGCACAAAATGGTCGTGCAAACTGTTATCATCGTAATTGTCTTCGTCGTATTGTAGATGGATAGAAAACATCGAAACTCTCAAAAACATTCATGCATCCTATCCTGTCCTAGTACGCCATAATTGGGTGCATGTTGCCATAACTTAAAAGATAAAATCTCATGTTGGCTATGCAATTAACAAGGACATGATAAGTCGTACCAAAGTTCACTTTGCAATAGCGCTTTTCATTTAGTTATACCAATTTCTTCCTCTAACATACACTTTGATTCGAAACGTCCGATTTGTCAAAGTTAGGGGAGTTTCAAAATATTCATTTGTTATTGAGATAGTAACACAAATGGTTATTGAACTTTGGTTCAATATACAATGTAGTTCTTAAACTGTGGCCCAATGTGCAGTGTCAATGTGATTCCTCATCTATTGGTAAATGTTCAATAGAGTCCCTAGACTAATTTGTTTAAAAATTCAGGAATCATATCGAAGAAATTAAAAGTTTAGGGACGACATTGCACATTAAGTCAAAGTTGATAGATCATTTGTGTCATTTTTCTTTTGTCATTCGTTGTTGCAACATGCCATACTTGATGAACACTTACTTTACACGGAAGGACCCTTTGTGGGTCTACTACCATCAGTCTATTTTTGTGGTGTCATCGTTCCTTTTGTAGGAATAGGCCATGCTAGAAAAGATATTGCCATAAAACATGTTGTGTTTTATTTTTATGATACACAAGAACATTTTGTCCTTCTAAGGGTCCGTTTATTTCGCGAAAAAAGAAAATTTTGAAAAATATTTTCCAAAAAATAATTGATTACATCTCTTAAAAAAATTACTCAATTAAAAATATTTTCACCGTCGACAACGATTTATGCCCGAACAGTTTCATGAAAGATAAAAGTATATTTAATTAATTCATTTTAATAAGCGATACAAGCAATCGTTTTTTCGAAAAAATATTTTCCAAATCAGGAATTTTCCGTGAAGAAAAAAAATTCCATGACAATGTTCAAATCTGGCCTCTTTCTTGTCCTTTCCTTTGTCATGCGCCTGTAATTAATTGGCGGGTAAGAAATGCTACTCTAAGCTCTTGAAAAGAAAAAAATGCTATTTCAGGAAATGCATCTATGAGTTTGGCCAGGAGAAGATCGGAAGTGCCTCTAGTGCACCAAAAAAAAAAGAGTAAAAATTTGCGGATTAATGGAAACTTGTGTTCTCACGAAACGAAAGATCGGAGTATGCCGGGTTACCGCCAAGGCGCCAAGAAGTCCAACATGATGTCACCAACCATCGAGTATTCATCGTGAAATCCATGAAAACCTGAAAATTCGTGATCAACACCACATGCATGAAGGTCAAGAGCTTCCGGTTCGGTGAGATTTACCAATTCATAGCGTCACCACCGTGCGATATGGGGCGTGCTTGCAACCTCATCGGCGAAGCAATTGCCTTTTTTTTTTTTTTCTCCCTCGAATTTTTATATATATATATATATATATATATATATATATTTTATCCTCCTTTTCTTTTTAAAATTTTTATATCATTTATCTTTGTCAAATTCAAATTCTTTTTTTCTGGTGGGTGCCACATCTCGATTACATGCCTTACAAAATTAAAAAAGAAGAAAGCAATATCAACATCTTCCGTCAATCAAATTGGAGGGATTTTTTTCCTTGCCCTAAATTGGACGGATTTAACCGAAGATCAAATTGAAAAAATTGAACAATTTTAAACTCAATTGCATTATTTAAAAATTTTAGAACTTCTCACACTTTAATGGTAAGTTTTAGAACTTTCATTGCAGTTATGAAAAAGAAAGAATTCCAAGTTGGGGGACACGTCAGTCGGCACCCCTAGTCAGAACACAAGATCGGCCTAAACCCTAAACCCTCGCCCCCGCCACCAACTTGCAACATTCCAAATTCAAATCTTCCGGCCAACGCCTTCTTCTCCGTGCAATCTCTCCCATCCGTGGTAAGCGATGGGGATATTCGAACTGTACAGAGCAGTCAGGTGCACAACCACCAGCGTCCCCTTCTCCGTCCAGCGCCTCGGCACCGAGACCGTCATCACCATCGGCATCGGCAAGGCCTTCCAAGTGTCCAATGTAAGACGCCCTTGGTACGAAGTTTCGCAGTTCATGTTTTGGATTGGGGTGCCGCCCGTTGATTTGATTCGTCGCCCCCCTTTTTCCGTCTTCTTTCTGTTTTGATGCTTGCAGTGCGCCAAGCTGAGCTTAGTCCTTGTGGGTGAGTATCTCTTTCCTTTAATTATCGTCGGGTGACTCAGTGTGATCAGGGGTCTTTCAGACCAAGTGCGCGCACGCGCTTGGGTTGACCTCTCTGCCTCTCATTTTGAATTCATATCTTTTGTGTTGCGAAAGCTCTGTCTTGTTTTCGCCCTTGGGTCTAGTACTTTGGGAAATGGCGTAAGCATGACAATTCCTGAGCTACTTCAATGTCTCTTTACACTTCTGATTGGGGGGTTTTCGAATTGTTTTTATGTTGGTATTCACAATCTCTTTCGTTTTGAAGGAAAAGCTAATTAGCAGTGCCCGTTTGGGAAGTATAACTGCTTGTGTTGAATTTTTTTTAATGACAATTTCATGGGCTGGGTTGTCTATAACGTGCTTGATCATGCTATGTGATCGCGTTTCTTTCACTTTAAATAAATGGGGAATTCCTTTATTTCTCTTCTGCTTTTCATTTTCTGGCAGTTTCTTTAGTCAAGTAACAATTAGATGAACATTTTTTTTTTATGATGGTCCCCATTTACGGTTGTGATTGATTGAGAGAGAAAGGATTTAGTCACTGCCACTTGTTTTTGGTCCTCAGCTTCTGAAAAGAAGGTCCTTTCAGAAGTTTCAGTTTGCGACTTTTCTTGAGCTGTCTTTATAGTGTTCTTTCTTTTGAAAGCTCTTTTGAAAAGTGGCTATTTTTTGTTGCACTTGCTTGTGCTATATTGTCTTAGGAAAACCTTGGTTCCCCTGAGGAAACAAAATCTAAGAATCTTAGTCCGATGAGTATTCGCCACACTTTTGAGGTTTGAAAGAGGAAGAAATTACAATATGGCAAGCAAAAACTAATAGTCTACAAAACAAGTAACAATTTCCTCAAATGTCCGATTCTTCCATTCTCATTTCTTTCTCCATCATCAGTGTAACTGCTTTAAACATGTAAAACATACATATTCTGCAAGGGACGATATTGTGTCTAAACCTTCACCTTCTTCCTGATTTTTCTGTATCTTAAAGGTACTCTTGTAAGATGAACCAACAGCTGGGCTTGATCCTATTGCATCCACTGTGGTTGAAGATCTTATCCGATCTGTGCATTTGAAAGGTGAAGATGCATTTAGAGGGTTTGTTTACACAACCAGGCAACACTCGAATGACATAGGCAAGACATTTGAGTTGTCCCTGGTTTGGTTATTGTAGTCTCAGTTTCCTTTTCCTTATGAATGATTATTTCATTTAAATCTTCCTAAAGATGGTTTTTGCCCTTTCTTTCTTCAATGTGAACAGTTTGCTTCAGGAAGCTAGGACGGTCCAATTAAATACTAGTGCTTGATGCGTACGAAAAGTAGTCATGGTCTCGAGATTTTCTAAAGAGGCGGGTCAAGTGGATCGTAGATTGGTTGTCGTTGGGCCACCTGATGTGCTCGCATGCGCAACACGGTTAACTTACATTGTAGGGGCTAACAGAAGTTGCATTGCATTGTGGACATGACCAAGATGGGTTGATAAAAGTTATACCTTCACCACAGGGCATCAGGTTGGTTGTTTGTATGATAATTCGATTTCTAATAGCAGAATCGAGATCGTCATATTGAATTTTTATTTCGAATGTTTTGGCTATTAAGATTTGACTCCAGAAGTGGCATTTTTGGACTGAACCAAGTATACTGTATTGAATTTACTCTGTACCATGTCAAATGAGAAGCAACTCTCAAGAGAACTGGCTCAACAAAAAGCAAAAAGCAACTCTCAAGAGAACTGATGGTTACTTTCTCTCAAAGTCCCCATCTCGTGAAATGCATGCTTGAAGGTGCGTGAGTGCAATCTAATGCTGCTTTTGTCCAATGAAAATATTTTGGTTAACTCATTTTCCAAAAGTGATATAAAAGATTGAGGTAGGAAAGTCTTTCCTAAATTATTGATTTTCTTTGAAATGAATGCACCCTAAATGAGCTTCATTATTAAAACTCTCAAATTGATACTTTTATCATATGTTTATCTGAAGTATTTTTTGTTAGACAAAAATACCTAATCTGGTGGTCCATAACAAATTTTATATCAAATTAATTTTTGTCTAGAAAAAACTCAAATTGGTATCCATGATCTAAATCTTCCCTTCAATAAAATGCATACTTGTCAACAAACGTGGATTTTTCATTGGATTTGTCATTTTTTGTGTCGAATCCGTCTTATAATCGTCTGTTATGTGTGTTGACATCTATGCGTTTTAATGATATATTGGACAAAATGCCAACGGAGGATAGATTTGGATTAGAGGTACCAATTTGGCTTTTTTTGCGAAACGAAAATTAATTTGGAAAAAGTGTTATGGGAGTACCGGTTTGGAATTATTGTGAAACAAAAATTAATTTGGAGTAAATGTGTCTTGGGGTATCAATTAGGGATTTTTTTTATGGTAATAACCCTAAATAAAAGATTTGCTCGAATGCAAATGATTTTTTTATTTATTATTGGGAAATTCCAAATAAGGGTCTGAAGTACTATCATTTTCTCAAATAAGGGCCTGAAGTAGACCTTGTGTTAAATAAGGGCCTGAAATAGTTATAATAGTTTCAAATAAGGGCTTAACCCTGCCAACTCACCGGTCGACCAAATTTTCTAATCGGTTAAGGGCCTTTTCGTCCAAAAAATATTTTCATCATAAATTTTAGTTAAATTAGATTAAAAATTTTAAAATAATTTTTAAAAAAAATGGGAAAAAAAAGCAGGAGGGCAATGCCCTCCCACCTGTGGCTGTTGGCCCATCACTGGTGTGGCGGGAGCGATGGCTAGTGGGAGAGGGTAGCGACCCTCGCCCAAACTGGGGGGTAAGGGCCCCGATTTGGGGGAGGCCCTCTCTGAGGCGTCGATGACCTCCCCAGCCACTGCCGCCGCCCCATTGGTGATGGGGCTACAACAACAGGTGGGAGGCTGGCTGCTAGCCCTCCTGCTTATTTTTTTCATTTTCATCTTTTAACTTTAGATTTTTTTTATTTTTTGAATTTTTTTTATGGAAAGAAAAAAACAGAAAAGGAAAAAAAAGAAGAAAAAATTTTAAAAAAATTAGAAGACGAAAATGCCCTTGACCTCAATGAAGTCTGGCCTTTTTTTAGACTAACATGACCGCTTCATATCCTTATTTGAAGTAAGACTCACTTCAAAACATTATTTGAGAAAATGAGGACACTTCAGGTTTTTATTTGAAACAAGATCCATTGAGGCCCTTATTTGAAAAAAATCAAGATATTTCAGACCCTTATTTGAAAATTTTACTTTGTTGTTTGAAGGGATTTGGAACTGTGACACCATATTAGGACCCGCATCTTTTCCGTCTAATCGATGGCAATCATCGCAAGGGCGGTTGTCTCTATTGTGGTCATTGCTTGAAACTAAGCCGTGCCAGTCCTTCTCCTCTCCTCTATGGGTTGTGCCCGGCTGGGCCGGTTTGGCAACCAAACTTAACTTAGACCATCAAGAGAGATCTCGAGTGACGGCTGCGATGACAGTGGCCGGAGAGGCATGACCACAGCGAAGTGGAGAAACATCTAAAGATCAAATTTTCACGTTCAACTTTTTCTTCTTTTTGCTCTGCTTTTTTTTTGTATCCTATTTGGCAGGCATAAAGTCATCTGTTCCCTGGTACTCGTAGAAGTGCGCCATCAAATGTCGAATAAAAGCACGTTCTATGCTATTGGGTCCCTTATTTAGCTAAGCCCTTCTAGATATCTCTTTTTGGCATGTCTTGGGCCTTTATATTCACAATCACTCCCTCAAGCCTGTAAGTTTAGTCTCACTAATAACTTTGGGTCTTTGTGCCTAAGTTCATCATCATTAGAAAGAAAAAAAAAGAAGGTTATGACTAGGTTGTCCTTGAGTTTTTTTTTTTTCGTGTTTGATGTCATCTATAAACTTTTTCCCTTTTTTGCTCAATCCAGTTCTTGCACCTTTAAAAATCCACTTAATGTAGTCTTTCCGTTAAAAAAATCTAACACAGTTATCTAACGTGACCATAATTTCAGTTAACTTGATGTTAGATTTGCTATGCAGGCATTCATATGGCTTACATATGGCTTCTTTCTCTCTATGTGCGTGTGAGTTTTGGTCCGAAAGGAAACGAAAAAGAGATTTGATGTAGTAGAAGGACGTGAAATCCATATTATTATTTTGCGCCAGTAAACGCCGATGTGACAGTCCATGTCATAAATGGTCTCTCTCTCTCTAAAGGAAAGGAAGAAGAGTTTTACTGACTTGAAATAATGATGTGACAATCCATGTCAAATGAGAAGCAACTCTCGACGGAACTGGTTCAGCAAAAAGCAACTCTGAAGAGAACTGATGGTTACTTTCTCTCGAAGTCCCCACCTCGTGAAATGCATGCTTGAAGGTGCGTGAGTGCAATCTAATGCTGCGTTTGTCCAACGAAAATATTTTTGTTTACTCGTTTTCCAAAAGCGATATAAAAGATCGAGGTAAGAAAGTCTTTTTTAGATCGTTGATTTCCTTGAAACAAATGCACCCTAAGTTAGCTTCAAATCATTATTAAAACTCTCACATTGGTACTTTTATCATACATTTACCTAAAGTAATTTTTGTCAAACAAAAATACCTAATCTAGTGGTCCATAACAAAATTTATATCAAATTAATTTTTTGTCTAGAAAATGGTATCCATGATCTAAATCTTCCCTTCGACAAAATGCATACTTGTCAATAAACGTGGATTTTTTACATCGGATTTATCATTTTTTCTGTCCGAACCTTCTTATAGTCATCTGTTATGTGTGTTGACACCTATGTGTTTTAATGGTATATTGGACGAAATGTTAATGGAAGGTAGATTTAGATTAGAGGTACGAATGTGGCCTTTTTTTTATGAAACAAAAATTAATTTGGAAAAAGTGTTATGGAAGCACCGGTTTGGAATTATTGTGAAACAAAAATTAATTTAGAGTAAATGTGTCATGGGGTATCAATTAGGGATTTTTTTATGGTAATAACCCTTAAACAAAAGACTAGCTTAGTCGCAAATGGTTTGTTCATTCGTTGTTAGAAGGGATTTGGAACTATGACGGCATATTAGGACCCACATCTTTTCTGTCTAATCGACGGCAATCATTACAATGGCAGTTGTCTCTATCGAGGTCATTGCTTGAAACTAAGCTGCGTCGGCCCTTCTCCTATCCTCTACGAGCTGTGCTCGGCCGGGCACGAAAATGGATCGGGTCCGGCCATGGCAGCCAAACTTAACTTAGACCATCGAGAGATCTTGGGTGCTGACCACGATGACGGTGGCCGGAGAGGCATGACCACCGCGAAGTGGAGAAACGGCTAGAGATCTATTTTTCATGGTCAACTTTGTTTTCTTTTTGCTCCGTTTTCTGGGTATCCTATTTGGCTGGCATAAAGTCATCTGTTCTACTCGTACAGGTGGTTCGAGATGTCATTTGACTTATACAGACATCCTATCCGAAGTGCGCCATCAGATGTCGGATAAAAGCACATCTATGCTATTGGGACTCTTATTTAGCTAAGCCCTTCTAGAGCTCTCTTTTTGGCATGTCTTGGGCCTTTACATTCACAATCACTCCTGTCCCTCAAGCCTCTTAGTTTAGTCTCAGTAATAACTTCGGGTCTTTATGCCTAAGTTCATCATCATTAGAAAAAAAGAGAAGATTATGACTAGGTTGTCCTTGAGTTTTTTTTTTTCATGTTTAATGCAATCTATAAACTTTTTCCCTTTTTTGCTCAATCCAGCTCTTGAACCTTTAAAAATCCACTTAGGGTCTGTTTAGTAACGTTTCTGTTTCTTTGTTTTTCTGTTCTTTTGTTCCCCGGAACAGAAAAAGAACAGAAATCCGTTTAGTAAAAAAAATCTATTTTTTTGTTTTTGTTCCAAAAAAGTGTTCCAGAAATAGATTTGGAACAGAAACAAGAAGCAAAAAAAATCTGCTTCTTGTTTCTGGAACAAGAAAAAAGAAACAATTTTTTTCTAGAATTCTCTAAAAATAAGAAACAATCCATCGGCCGCAATCCGCCCACCGCCGCCTCTCACCGTCCTTCGCCGCCACCTACCGCCCGCCTTCCGCCGTCGCCGCCCGCCGGCCAACGCTCGCTAGCCGCCTCCCGCCCGCTGGCTGCCTCTTGTCGTCGATCATCGTTCTCCACCGCTCGACGCTTGTTGCCACCCGCCACCAACCGCTCTCCTCCACCGCTGGCCACCGTGCTCCATCGCCCGACGCCAACCACCACCCGGCGCTGGCCGCCTCCCCCCGCCAACCACCCGACGCCAGCAATCACCCACCACCGGTCGCCGTCCTTGGCCGCCGCCGGCCACCCACCACCGGCCGCCATCCTCCGCCGCCGGCCATTGTGCTCCACCGCCCGACGCTGGCCACCACCCGGCGTTGGCTACCCTCGGCCGCCGGCCACCTCCCGCCTCTGGCCACCCGACATCGGTGGTCACCCACCATCGGCCGCCATCCTTCGCCACCGACCGCCGTGCTCCATCGACTGACGATGGCCACCCTCCGCCACAAGCCACCTCCCGCCGCCGCCCCCCGCTGCCGTCACCATCGCCCGATGCCACCGTGCTCCACGGCTGACTGCCGTGCTCCACTGCCTCCCACCGTCGGCCGCCATCCTCTGTCGCCGCTGACCACCGTCCTCCGCCCCCCACCGCCACCCGCCGTCCTCCGCCGGTAGCCCGGAAGGGAGAAACTCGTCCATGAAATAGAAATGGATCATTCGCACCCTAAACGTGTTTCTATTCTTTTTCTATTCCAGGAATAGAAATTTTGTATAGTTACTAAACGCTATTTTTTGGTCAAAAACTGTTCCAAGAAACAGAATTAGAAAAAACTATTTCTGATCAAAAATTGTTTCTGGGAACAGAAACGTTGCTATGCAGACCCTTAATGTAGTCTTTTTGTTAAAAAAAACATCATTAGCTAACGTGACCATAATTTCAGTTAACTTGATGTTAGATTTGCTGGCATTCACATGTCTTACATATGGCTTCTCTCTCTCTCTCTCTCTCTCTCTCTCTCTCTCTCTCTCTATGTGTGTGTGTGTGTGTGTGTTTTGGTCCAAAAGGAAAGGAAAAAGAGATTTGATGTAGTAGAATGACGTGGAATCCATATCATTATTTTTTCTCGGTAAACGCCGATGTAATAACCATTGGAGTTTGCCCCAGTGATCACTTTTCTCACTTGGAAATGGAGAGATGGGGAGTTTAATTTCTCACATTCTCCAAAGGCGCTAGGAGTGAGGACATATAATTTTAGATGTGGGTTTCGACTATTACGCCCTGTAAGAAGCAGAACAAAAGTCTGAGAGTGAGTGAAGAGTTAAAGTAAAACAGAAAAAAAAAACTGCCGGTGTGACGGTCCATGTCATAAATGCTCTCTCTCTCTCTCTCAAGGAAAGGAAAAAGAGTTTTATTGACTTGAAATAATGATGTGACAATCCAAATTATTATTTTGACATGGCAGTCCACGTTTAAAAAAATGTATGACATGAGGATGCATAATAGGACTCCATTGAGCGGATTTTTAAAAAATTAGGGATCATTCATATCGGGGAAAATTGTCTAAAAAGTTCTAAACAAATTGTACGATCATTAATTTGGTCATAAACTTTTAAATTTGACCAATTTAGTTATGAACATTTTGACTATTTTTCAATATAATTCATTTGGCCAATTTAAGCAGGAAGTCGCTGATATGGAGGTCCAGTTAGTGTTAGTTATCCTACGTGGCGCAGTCGGCGATTAACGTGCACGATTTTAAATGAAATGGTGTCGTTTTACAATTTTTTAAAAATAAATTTTCTGTTTTTTCCTTTTCATTTCTTTCTTTCTTTCTCTTTTTCCTATTCTTTCCTTCTACTGTTTCCTTCCACCGATTGACGGCCATAGCGATGGCTTGTAAGTCCTCACCCATATTGTTGCAACCTCCCCGAACTGGCCTCGCCACCTATGTGGTTTGGCTAATGGATTACTAAGTTAAACCTAGCTCGAGCTCTCTCAAGTTCATACCAATTCGCGACTTAAGTTGAAGTTATTAACATGGAAACAATTTCATTTAGGAGTCGCCACTAATCAGTTTTTGATAGGTCGATTAGACACCCAAGTGAAACAAGGGAGAAATGCTTCACTTCTACGAAACTAGAGATTCAATAGGTACGGGGACTTGATTATACTAGTGATCTACTAGTGCCCTTTTCGGTACCTAAACTTGACTACTTGCGAATTAACGTACCAGACAGCTTATTGAAAAAGCTAAGATTCCGTCTAACCATGCTAAAAATAGAAAAATAACAACCAATAAATTAAAGGTGCGCAACTAAATAATCACAAAGAAAACAAGCAATCAGCAACCTAGCATCGTCTCTAAAAAAGAAAAGGCAATCAAAAGCCCTAAAGTAAAGCCCTCATGGCTTATCCGATTTTTGAGAATTTTTTAGAGGGTTTTTTCTCATTTTTTCATTTTTGTTTTGAGTTTTTAACCTAAAATCTAGTGAAATTAAGCCCAAAACCGATTTTTGAACATCTCCTAATTTTCTGATATTTTTGGAATTTTTAGAATTTTTCTGAATTTTTTAAATATTTTTGAATTTTCTGAATTTTTAAATATTTTTTATATTTTTTATTTTATTAAATTTTTTCGGGATTTTTAAACATTTTCGAATTTTTTTAAATTTTTCATATTTTTATTAATAAAATAACAATTCCGGACCGGATCCCCGACCCGATCCGCCCGACTGCCTGACCCGGATTTCCGACCCGCTGGGATCCCTTTTTCTATTTTCTTTTCTGATTTCTTTTTTATTCCTCTTTTTCCCTTTTTTTTTTGTGTTTCTCTTTCTTTTCTAATTTTTTATTACTTTTCCTCTTCCCCTGCATGCTTTTGCCATGCACTTCTGCCATGCCATGCACGTTCTTTTTTTTTTTTTTTAATTACCCTTTCCCCTTTATTCTTTTTTTTTTTCTCTCTTTTGGTCTTCTTTTTCTTTTTTCTATTTTTTCTTTTTGCTTTTTCTCTTCCCCTGCATGCCCATGCACGTCCCCCTTCTGCTCTTCACCGAGACCTCTTCTCCCGAGAACTTTCTCCTTCGAGCCGGCAACGAGGATGTCCATCGCCGGCCGTCGACTCGGGCCGCCAGCGTCGACGGCGAACGCTGGCCTTATGCCGTCACCTGCGTCCGACGTTCCGGCGACCGCGCCGGCGACTTGAAGAAATACCACCCCTCCTCACAGGCAACCCAAAACTCATCCTCTGACCACCAAACTCACACCCACAAGAAAAAACACTAAGCCTAAACAACCAAACACACCAGACAAGAAACCAAGATAGTGAACTAACGGGGGCGGCTTGAAGCCGCGGGCATCGGTCCGGCAACGGAGAGCTTTCTGGCGGGTACGGAATGCACGCATGGCCGACTCGTACCGGAGTTAACATGCCATAAAATCACACGGAATCAAAGAGTCAGTGACCAAACATCAATCCCAAGTTAATAAAACATAAATCGAAGATCTCATGCACTGATTTCACATTTTTTAACTTCGGCCTTCACTCAGGCATTTTATCGAGCATGTGGGAGGCGACTGAGAGTTGAATTTTCGGGGCTGGTTTTGACACGGTTCATGGGTTCTCTTCGACATACAACGTTTGAGCTAACCTCATTGAGTGTCAAATGAGTACGAGCATCCATCGATGGGGCCGGGCGACCACCGAATAGGCTCGGTGTGCCCGGCACCCGAGAGGCAGGGGAGCAAAACCCAAAACAGAGCAAGGTGTGATGAAAACCCACCTGGTTATGACTGATCGGGATGAAGCGCGGCGGTCGGCTGCTTGTCGGTGGCACCTCGGGGTCTTCTTCAGGCGGATGGGGACTCCCTGCACTCAGATTTTCTCCCAAAAGCTCTCGGTCCCTCCTCTAACTTTCTCTTCTTTGTTCATGACGGACCGAGGCGAGATGCAACGGCTGGACGTGACGGGCGTCTGGCGACGGCGGTCGACTCTCAGGGAGGGGGGAAGAGATTTGCCAGCAATCCTCGCCGGTGGAGTAGCCGGAGCGCTCCCTTCGTAGACCCCCTACCCTTCTTCTTCTTCTTCTTCTTTTTCGGCTTTTCCCTCTGTTCTTCTCTTCTCCCTTTTTTTCTCCCCTTCTCTTCTGGACCCCCTCTCTCTCTTTTTAAAATTGAACCCAGCTTTTGTCTCGACCATCAATAGCCTTCATTGGTCAACCATGCCAACCACCCTGGCCTTCCATTTCGAGCTCAGAGGCACCATCGATCAGTGTGCTTTCTCTGTTTCTGTATGTGCAAACAGCCGGTCCTTTACTTGGGACTAAATCAGGTCCGTTTTTGGCTAAAATGGCTACAAGTCTTCTTGGTCCTTGTGTGGCTAGGTTGCTGTGCTGCACGACACTTCCTCCCTTCTGAAATCGCGATCGACATCTTCCTCGCGCAGAGCGTTTTTGTCGTTCCTGTTTGTCCCGTCCGGCTGAGCGCGAGCGTGAGAGGAAGGAGTGGCTGAGGGGCTGGGCTGAAGGCTAGAAGACAGGCCAGGTTGGTCTGGGGCAGCCAAGCCAAAAATAGGCCAAAAGTGGGCCGAAAAGAACAAACTGAAAAAGAAGGAAAATATAAACGGGTTGGGCTAAAAAAAAAATGAAAAAAAAGGGCTGGCCCTATCGGGCGGGACCAAATCGGCCCGACCGATCCTCCTCTTTTTTTTCTTTTTTAATTAATAAATTTTTTTAAAATTTTTTTGAACTCATTGTCTCCCTTTTATCTCAATTTGGCCCACTTACAATTTAGGCATCGATTTAACGAGACGGGCAAAATTAGGTGTCAACACATATCTGGAGGGCCACCCGCGATGCGCTCGTTGGCTCTTTCCAAGAAGATGAACAGTGACGAAAAGTAAAAAAAGAAAATTAGCAAAAAACCAAAAAACTTTTATAAAATTTCTCAAAACAGTGTCGTTTTGAGTGCAATCAAACACGATAGATCACCGGCTAAGTTACATATGACAGATGATGCAAACTAGACCACCACGTCGGCGATTTTCTACCTAATTTGGCTGGATGGACTACGTTGAAAAATTAGCAAAGGTTTAAGGCTACATTGGCCAAATTAAAAAGTTGAGGGCTTGAATTTGAGAGCACATAATAGGTTTAGGACTTTTTGGATAATTTTGCCATCAATATCATTACCCAAAAAAAATTCCAAACTATACAATTGTTAAAAATAATCTTGGGTATGACACAATGAGATGTGTAATAGGATTTGTTAATTGACAAGCTATTACAAAAATATTAATTGACCGATGGAAAATGAATGCTATTACAATGTGTTAGTACCTCGAGTTTGTCAAATTTCCCCAACAATCATGAACCATGATATCTAAAAGCAAGTGGACTACCAAAATAAGAATCAATAGCGCACGCTTGGACATAGGTTCATCAAACTCTTGAGGTCGAATTTATTTTGCTACAACTGGAACAAACCGTGAAATGACAATATTATATAAGTTACGACTTGTTAAGAGCCATTATGACAGATTTCATTGACTTATGATAAATTGATTGCAATTACCACGTGTTACGATTTGAAAAACCATAAGAGATTTCAAATTTATCCAACTCTCATGAACCATGATTAGTTCAAATCAATTAGACGGAAAAAGTAGGAACTGCCGAACTGATGCTTAGACATGGTCGACCGATCTATGAGATAAAAATGCATTATTTTACGACAAAGCTAAATCGTGACAAGACAAAATTAGATGTATTAGGACTTATTACGTATTGTTCATTGAAGAACTAATACCGGAATTTTTATTGGCTTACGACAATCGTAAGGTATTACAGTATCAAATACAATGGGAGCATTTCGAGTGTTCGCAACCGTCGTAGGCCACGATAATGCAGATGCAGGTGATTGGCCAAAATAGGAATAGGCAATCGATATTCGATAATGGTGCAAAACTTCTAGATGCACAACTACCGGCTACATCTAATTCTTGGAAAACAATCACGACATTTTTCATCGATTACCGTCACAATGACTATAATTACAACGAGTTACGGCCTAAAAAACAACGAGAATATTATCGAATTCCCCCAGCTCTCGTGAACCATGACGAGCTCAAATCAATATGGTGGAAAAACAGTAGAAAACCGTCGATCAATACTTAGACGTCAATCGTTTGATCTCAAATAGACAAAAGTAAATCGTGGCACTTACAAAATAAAATAATGCGACGTGTCCATTGAAAAGGTATTACGAAAATTTTTCACTACCACATAACAAATAAATCCAATAATGACGTGTTACGTCCTTAGATACCGTACAAATATCTTCCCCAGTTATCACGAACCATGATAATTCCAAAGCAAGAGGATCACGTTAAGGCATTGCGACCTTGATCCCCAATGACTAATTTTTGGATTTGGGCAATATTCTTGAACCCCAGCAAACCATAGAACCAACCCAAATCCTTATTGTTTTTTTGTTAATCTATTTTACGTTTTTTTTTTGGTAAGGTTATTTTACGTTTTCTTTATTTCTTGAAAACTCTGTAATATAAAATTTTCAGCCTAATACCCTAAAAAACCTCAAATTTTAGCTTTTATCCCAATTTAACCTTTTTGTTTCATAAAAAACCTCAATCTTTACAACCGAGAGATAGAAAACTCTAAAGCACGAGGTGTTCGAGCATCTCGAGCACGCGCTCTCCAATTGCGGGAGATGGAACATTCCAAAGCAAGAGAGATCGACGAGTACAAAATTATTGAAGGCGATTTTGACAGAGGGTTAATGGAGAACATATTTGGGACTCAAGTATAAGTTAGTGATCTTTTATGAGACCAAAAAAAAAAAGTGAAATTGAAACTGGACCTAAAACTTGGAGTTTTTACGAGACACAAAAAAGTTTAGGGTAGAATTGAGATTTGACCTAAAATAGGGGATTTTTTCATGGAACAAAAAAAGTTTAGGGTAAAATTAGGACATGACTTAAAGTTGGAAATTTTTTATAAGACAAAAGGTAGAATTGGGACAAGAGCTAAAATCAAAGGTTTTTTTAGGATATTAGGCCTAAAATTTTCGGTTTTAAATAACTAATTACTTAAAACCGAAGGTCCAAGGTGCCTTTGTTAGTGGCCGTCAAATTCAAGATAATATACTTATTGTTTAGGAGGTGCTGCACCATTTGAGAGTGCGTGCAAGTAAGAAGAAGTTCCAAGCTATGTTGAAGCTTGATATGCAAAAGGCGCATGATAGAATATAATGTGACTTCTTAAAAGCTTGTTTGGAGAAGATGGGTTTTCATGCGAAATGGGTTAATTGGGTGATGCAGTGTGTCCCAAATGTTTCCTTTAGTGTAAAATTTAATGGAGAACCCATTCCCTACTTCAAACCTTCAAGAGGTATTCCGCATAGAGATCCAATTTCTCCGTACTTATTCATCTTGGTGGTTAATGTACTTTCATTAATGATTAAAAGAGCTGTTGAGGATGGCACACTCTAGAGAATTAAGCTGACTAGATCGTGTCCTATTCGGTCTCACCTTCTCTTTGTGGATGATTCAATATTTTTCTTGGATGTAAAGATCAGTGAGTGTCAAAATATTGCAGCTATTTTGAATTAGTACTGTTTTGCTTATGGTAAGGTCGTCAAACTGGATAAATAAGGAGTTTTCTATAGTAAGGGGTGTCCACCGAACTTGAGAAAAAATATGGTAGCTGAGTTAGTGATCTTTTATGAGACAAAAAAAATAGAGTGAAATTGAAACTGGACCCAAAGCTAGGATTTTTTTTACAAGACACAAAAAAGTTTAGGGTAGAATTGATACTTAACCTGAAGTTGAGGGTTTTTTATGAGATAAAAAAAGTTTATGGTAGAATTGAAACTTGACCTACAATTGAAGGTTTTTTATGGGATAAAAAAAATTTGGGGTAAAATTGGGACATGACCTAAAGTTGGAAATTTTTTTATA
This sequence comes from Syzygium jambos, assembly GCA_031216235.1. Lineage (NCBI taxonomy): Eukaryota > Viridiplantae > Streptophyta > Magnoliopsida > Myrtales > Myrtaceae > Syzygium > Syzygium jambos. The sequence goes on along the minus strand of CM062221.1, from coordinate 20,643,639 downwards.
AAACAAAAGGTAGAATTGGGACAAGAGCTAACGTCGAAGGTTTTTTTAGGATATTAGGCCTAAAATTTTCGGTTTTAAATAATTTTATCTATTTATTTAAAACCGAAGGTCCAAGGAAAGAATAAAAAAAAGGAAGGAAAGGCACATTACTGAATAACAAAGCGTACAAGAAAAGAAAAAGTCCATCGTACGGTCTCCGCACTATGCTAAGGGAAAATTGTACGGCCTCTTAGTCCCAGACCATTGGCCGAGCACAGAACCTGTCAGGAAGGCCGAATATAATTTTAGTATCCATTTATTTTACAAAAAAAAAATTATTTTAAAATATCTTTTTAAAAATAATTATTTATATCGTTTGAAATAATTTATTAATAAAAAATAATTTATTATCGATAATGATTTACATCTAAATATTCTCGCATATAGTGAATTTTTTTTTTCATTCGTTTATTTTTGTAAATGATATAAATGATCATGTTTAGAAAAATATTTTCGAAATCATTCATTTGTTTTTCGAAAGAAACGCATCATATGTGACTTATTTTATTTCTTTTATAAGAGGCAACCAATTTTACTTGACAAAAACTAAATCAAATCGATTATCTTCGGCCCTTCAAATGGAAGGAGAATATTGTGGAAATTGAACCATCTTTCATAGTATGATTCCTCGTCTGCATTGCCTTTTCCATTTTCTTTTTTCTTTCATTCGTTATTTCTTTCTTTACTTGTAATTGACTTGAAAACTCATTACACGAGTACTTATGTCTATCATTATCAAAAAAAAAAAAGTATTGAAAGATAACACCGAAAAACTTCGATAACAATAGCAGCAATAAAGCTAACGAAACAATACGAAGAAAATCGAACTAGCCATATAATCACTAGTTATTAATTTTTTTTCTTCTTTTGCATCTAAAAGCGTGGATGAAATTATTTTTTCGACAATAACTGATTGTCGAGAGATCTATGCTAATATCGTATTATATTAGATAATGCGGATCACAAGATTGAAACAAAATACATCCTAATAAATTTTGCATAATAGAAATTTGCATAAATTCGCATTAATAAGAGTTAGAATTAGAATAGAAAGAGAGGTCTTGTCGGAAATGGCTAGACAATAAGAATGCATATGGTAATATTTCTGTTCCCGGGAATAATTTCTATTTAGAAATAGTTTTTTCTATTTCTATTCTCTTGACGAGTTTCTGAGCAGAAGAGCGTGTTTGATAATTGAACAAAATTTATATTCTCGAAATAAAAAAGGAACATAAATGCGTTTGGTACGCTCTAAAAATTTATATTCCTAATTTTTTCATTTAATTATAAAAATATCAGTAGAGACTTAACAATTCATGTTTGGATAAAATTGAACTAGAAATAGAATCAGAATATATTATGCTATAGAATTTGATGACGTTAGTACAATTATGAGAAAAATTACTTGTTATAGACAAAATAAATACAGGGTGGTAGTCGAGGAAATTGCAATTTAAGGTTTTAAGGTTTAGGATTTTAGGATTTTGGGTTTTGGGCTTTGGGATTTGGATTTTAGGGTTTAGAGTTTGAGGGTTTTGGGTATGGGGTTTTAGGTTTGGGGTTTATGAAATTGTTTCTCTAAAATGACATTGTTTCTCTTTTTGTTCCCAGGAGCAAAAAAGTATATTTTATTTTACTTCTTATTTCTATTTTAAATCTATTCCCTCGCCATTGATATTTTGAGAAATAGAAAAATTAATTGACAAACACAAATAGATTTCTGTTCTTTTCCTGTTCCAGGGAACAAAAGAACAAAAATAGAAATGTTATCAAACATGCCCTAATTGCACACTTTTTTCTGTTCACACACAACTCTATCACTCAATTGAATTACGTCAGCCACCGGTGATTATGATTTCTACATCACGTCATATCGTGCCAATAAGAAAAAGATTAATTGCATTGAAAAGAAATCATATCACCATACTCAATTAGATTCACCTTGGATAATGAAATTTAAGGCAATGGATCACGTGCTAATGAAGATATTATTTCTACTACACCACATCAAATAAACAATGTGAGATTTTTCTAAAACTTCTTACGCATACGTGGATCAATGACATTATCCTTATAAAAAATAGGAAGACACGTCAATATAGATCATAACTTTTTTACGTTTTACTTAAATCCAAATCTTGTGATGGATGCACCTTAACTTTTTCTTTCTCTACAACGCTCAAAACTTTTATATATAAATTCGATACGTTGATTCATGTGTAAGTTTTCCATATTTTTCAAACTTTAAATAATATTTTAAATTTTGACAGGTTTACTTTTGTTGCAAAAGTACAAAGAATAACTTTTTGCTTGGTGAATGACTCTGGGACAACAAAATTTTGTCCATTGGTGCATGGGTCCCGCATTAAGTTTTATAAAATACTTTTTCTCATCCAAGAAAAAATCTTGACAGAAGTAACATCTCATAGAAGGCCTCTACCCAATAAAATGGGATCAAGACTTTCTCATCATTTCATTCACCTATCAAACTCAACCACAGAACAAGAAAATTTCGAGTGGCTGCAAACAATGGATGTGGATTTTGACCTGACTATTGCCCGCCGTGAAGCCCAACCCGAACCCCTTTCCATCCTCAAGGCGCCGCCGATCGCCGCCTCCTACAATGACAGGATCCGCCCCCTGCTTGATGCGGTCGACAAGCTCCGAAACCTCCAGGTCATGAAGGAGGGCATCCAACTCCCCACCATTGTCGTTGTCGGCGACCAGTCCTCTGGCAAGTCAAGCGTCCTCGAGTCTCTCGCCGGCATCAGCCTGCCGCGGGGGCAGGGCATCTGCACGCGCGTCCCCCTTATCATGCGGCTCCAAGACTGGCGTCAAGACGAAATCCCCAAGCTCCACCTCGAGTTCAACGGCAAGACCATGGATGTCGATGACGAGGACGATGTCTCCGACGCCATAGTCACCGCGACAATCGAGATCGCCGGCTCCGGCAAGGGCATATCGAATGCCCCGCTGACTCTGGTCATCAAGAAAGATGGCGTCCCGGACTTGACCATGGTTGACTTGCCTGGAATCACGAGAGTGCCCGTGCACGGCCAGCCCGAGAACATCTACGAGCAGATCTCGGGGATGATCATGAAGTACATAAGGCCTGAGGAGACCATCATCCTCAATGTCGTGTCCGCGACCGTCGACTTTTCCACTTGCGAGTCCATAAGGATGTCACAAGTAAGCATACTCTAGCCACACTAGTCTCCCATATCAATTAAAAACTCGAATGATTCATACAACTCTAGCAAATGAGTCGATACAATAATCTGTTTTTATGTTTTGGATGGTGGACAAGACTGGCAAGAGGACTCTGGCCGTTGTCACAAAGGCTGATAAAGCTCCTGAGGGTTTGCTCGAGAAGGTGACTGCGGATGATGTCAATATAGGGCTCGGTTATGTGTGTGTGAGGAACAGGATTGGAGACGAGTCCTACGAAGAAGCGAGGCTCGAAGAGGCGAAGCTGTTTGACACGCATCCTCTGCTGTGCAAAATTGACAAGTCCATCGTTGGTGTGCCTGTCTTGGCACAAAAGCTGATGCAGATTCAAGCCAACATTATGGCCAAGTGTTTGCCAGATATCGTCAAAAAGATCAATGACAAGCTGAACGCCAAGGTCGCCGAGCTTAATAGGATGCCCAAGAATCTGTCCTCAGTCGCAGAGGCCGTGACGGCCTTCATGCAGATCATGGGGTCGGCGAAGGAGTAGCTGGGGAAAGTCCTGCTGAAAGGCGAGTTCGACGAGTACCAATGTGTACATACATGGGCGTTCAAAGGAATGAATGAGAACCTTTCACCAGTGGGACAACATCTTGTTGGATAGCAATTTTAATCCTAGCTGCATAATGCATCCAGAACTCTCTGGGGTTGAATGCGCCTTTTCACTCTCGCTAGGAAGAGCTACTCTCTACCCCTTTGGTGGTAGTTTTCCTCAAAACCCTAACAATGCCTTGAAACCCTAAACCCCTTTCCAGCATCCTGTTTCATCTCGTCTTTGATAACACACTGGTATTGCTCCGCTTGATTCTTGCGCCTACGCTTTCTTACCCTAATGCAGTATCTTCTCTCCTTTCTCTGCTGGGCTTCCTTGCGACAATCTACAACAATGGAGGAAGAACATCAGGATGATGCTCACCTGGCTTCTCTCTGCAGAAGGTTAGTCAACTTATGGTCATGAAAAGAAATCGTAGTTATATATGAAAAATGGGCTTCGGCGGTTAGCCCTAAGTCACCGGGTTACAAATGAACCTTATAAGTTGGGACTGTAAGGAGTTGGGCTCTCCACTAGCAGTTCAATACCTACGAGCTCTTGTGGCTCGAGATAGGCCTGCGGTGATCTTTCTTATGGAAACAAAAAATGGGGAAAATATGGTGTTACGTCTAAAGAAGAGACTGAAGTATCAAGGCAATTTCATTGTCAACCCAACACTACAAAAAAACTGGATTTTTGCCACGAAAATTTGCCACGAAAAAATTTTCGTCGCAAATTTGCGACAAATTTTCCAACGAAAAGTAAAATTCGTTGGAAATTAGCGACGAAAAATTTTTCGTTGGAAATTTTCAACGAATTTTGCGACGAATTCAAAAAAACCCGGTATAGTTCGGCATTTTTTTTATTCGTTGGAAATTTCCAACGAAATTTCCCACGAATTTCAATTTTCCGGGCAATTATTTCAGTGTGTACAATTTTCGTGGGAAAATTCGTTGGAAATTTTCAACGAATTTTCCAACGAAAATTGTACACACTGAAATAATTGCCCGGAAAATTGAAATTCGTGGAAAAATTCGTTAGAAATTTCCAACGAATTTTCCCACGAATTTAAAAAATGCCAAACAATACCGAGTTTTTTTGAATTCGTGGGAAAATTCGTTGGAAATTTCCAACGAATTTTCCCACGAATTTCAATTTTCCGAGCAATTATTTCAGTGTGTACAATTTTCGTTGGAAAATTCGTTGGAAATTTCCAACGAATTTTCCCACCAATGAAAAAAAACCCTGGTATTGTTCGGCATTTTTTAAATTTGTGGGAAAATTCGTTGGAAATTTCCAACGAATTTTCCCACGAATTTCAATTTTTCGGGCAATTATTTTAGTGTGTACAATTTTCGTTGCAAAATTCGTGGGAAATTTCCCACGAATTTTGCAATGAAAACCCTACTCCTTCCTTATTCAACATTTTCGCGCTCATTATTCCCGCAACGATTCTCAATTTCCACATTCTCTCTCTCTCTCTCTCTCTCTCTGCGATCGACCTTGCCCAGATCTGGGCGACCTCGAGCTCGCCGACGACGAGGCTAGGCCTCGCCGGCCATGGCGAGAGCTGAGCTCGCCCAGAACCCAGAATGCTTGCCATGGCCGACGAGCTCGAGCTCGCCCAGATCTGGGCGACCTCGAGCTCACCGGCGACAAGGCTGGCCTTCGCCGGTCATGACGAGGGCCGGGCTTGCCGGCGGCGAGTCTGGCCCTCGTCAGCCATGGCGAGGGTCGAGCTCGCTGGCGGCAAGTCCGGTCCTCGCCCGCACGATTTTTGTCACGACGAAACTAATTTTGCCACGATTTTTTGACAATTTTTTTTTTGCCACATTTTTGCAGCAAATAATTAGGGACGAATTTAGTTACGAATTTTGTGACGAAAAATTTTCGTCGAAAATTTCATTGGATTTCCAAATTTTTTGTTGGAAAAAGGTTGTTTTTTTGTAGTGTTTCCAATGAATTTAGCCACGAATTTTCCAACGAATTTTCCAATGAAAAAAATTTCGTCTTAAATTTCCAACGAAAATTGAAATTTTTCGTTGGAAAAATTTGCGACGAAGAATTACCGACGAATTTTTTTCGTTGGAAAATTTGTTGGAAATTCGTTTTCCAACGAATTTTTCCAAATTTTTCGTTGGAAATTTCATTGGAAAAAAGATGTTTTTTTTTGTAGTGCAAGGGGTATAGCTAGAGGTTTGGCTATTTTATGGACTGACCAGGTAGCAATTTCTATTGAGCAGAATACCGACAAATATATTGATATGGTGTATGAACTGAAAGATCATAAATTAAGAATGCGTATAACTTGTATCCATGCACCCAGCATATTTCATGATAGACTAATGTTATGGGAGGAGCTGGAAGGTATTATTAAACATTTGAACCATCTACCGCGGGTGTGTGTAAGGGATTTCAATGAAATACTTTATCCTTGGGAGAAGGTGGGGAGGAGGAATGTCACGCCCCGTACCCCACAATACGCGAGCATCTCAACTTAGGTCGAATTTGTTGCGACGTCCCAAGACGCGTCGCCGACCTAACGCCCAAACGAACAGAGATCAAATGCAAGCGGAAGCAACATATAAAAATTGATTATACACCCGTACAATAAATAATATAACCATGAATAGCACAAAACGAAAATCCAATAGATTAAGAACATATACATACATTAATACCAAAATATATACAACATCCATATACAGGTAAGATAAACGATAACCAAAAACTAACAACAGCCACGAGGTCAAAAAGGGTCAGTGGCTCGGGAAACTAAACTACGGGAGGGCTTCTCATCATCCAGCTCCACGTCCATCGGATCGGGCTCATCCACCTCATACTAGAGTATAGTATCTAATGTACACATTCCCATTCCCTACGGGATGTACAGACATAGTCTTCTCGATGAACTGGGGAATCCCAAAACAGATTGGCGCCTCTGCCATCCTCATTGCTGGGGGTCTGAAAATGTCGGTTTCCAACAACTGTGAGACGAATTTAAGCAAGTAACAACCCATAAACCTAAACTAGGCTAACATGTACCTCCTGATAGACGATTAAAAACACGCATAATAGCACATGGCTAACATACTCGGCACATAATTGCTATTTTCATGAATAAAACAATTATTCCTACCCGAAAGCCAACAGGTATATCGACCCGAAGGCCAGAAATGGGTCGAAATTCAGGATGTTACAACTCTTCCCCCCTTACAAAAATTTCGTCCTCGAAATTTACAATTTAACCCATCTACTCAAACAATTGAGGGTGTAGACGTCTCATGGCTTCTTCGCTTTCCCAAGTGGCACATTCAGTCCTGTGGTGCTCCCAAACTACCTTTACCATCGGAATTGTCTTATTCCGCAGAACCCGATTTTTTTTGTCTTCGATCCTGACTGGTCTCTCCACGTACGACACCTTGTCGTCCATGTCTATCTCCTCGTATCTTAGAACGTGGGTCGGGTCTGGTTCATACTTCCGCAACATCGACACGTGGAATACATTGTGTACTTGGGACAGGTTGGGCGGCAATGCCAATCGATATGCCATATCACCAATCTTTTCCAGAATTTCAAATGGCCCAACATACCTTGGACTGAGCTTTCCTTTCTTGCCGAATCGGGATAATCCCTTCATAGGCAACGCCTTAAGGAATACATGATCTCCGACTTGGAATTCCAAGGATCGTCGCCTCCGATCGGCATAGCTTTTCTGGCGACTTTGTGCTGTCTTCATCCTTTCTCGAATAATCTCGACAGCTTCCACTGTTTGCTGTACCAACTCTAGGCCAGTAATACTTCGCTCACCTACTTCGTCCCAGCACACTGGCATCCTGCACGCCCTATCATATAGGGCCTCAAATGGTACCATCTGGATGCTTTGTTGGTAGCTATTGTTGTAGGCGAATTCCACTAAATGTAGTTGTTCTTCCCATTTGCCTTGAAAATCCAATACACAAGCCCACAACATGTCCTCCAGAGTCTGAATCGTCCTTTCAGATTGGCCATCCGTCTACGGATGATAGGCCATATTGAACTGCAACCTTGTTCCCATGGCCGTTTGCAGACTTTTCCAGAAGTTAGCTGTAAACCTCGAGTCACGATCCGAAGTGATCGTCATCGATACTCCATGCAGACGAACGATCTGTCGTACATATAATTCCGCGTACCTTTCTAATTCAAAATCCTTTCGTACTGTTAGGAAGTGCGCTGACTTAGTCAATCGGTCTGCGATCACCCATATCGAGTGGTGCCCTCTCTGACTTCTTGGCAATCCTATTACGAAATCCATGGTGATGTGTTCCCATTTCCATTCAGGGATCTCTAACGGTCGCAGTAGTCCTCCAGGCTTACAATGATGTGCCTTCACTTGTTGGCACGTCAAACACTTGGCCACATGTTTGACCACGTCAACCTTCATTCCGTTCCACCAAAAGTGCTGTCGAAGGTTCTAGTACATTTTCGTGCTGCCAAGGTGGATATTGTAATTGCTACGGTGAGCTTCTCTTAGTATTTCTTCCTTAAGCTCGATATCATCTGGCACACACCAACGCCCTCGAAATTTCAAAATCCCATCATCAGATACTTGAAAATCTAACTTCCTCGTAGCGGCATCCATTTCCACAATCCTTTGAATTTCCTGATCCATGGACTGTAGGGCCTTAATCTTGGTCTGAATCTCCGGCTCGATTCTCAGTGTAGCCATTAGGCTCGACACATGGCTCAATTCGAATTTAAATTCTGAATCTCTAAGCCTTTCTAGCATAGTCCAGTCCTTGATCATCATGTACGCCATACTCGACTTGCGACTTAGTGCATCTACTACTCGATTCGCTTTCCCAGGGCGATACATGATGTCGCAATCGTAGTCCTTTAGAAGTTTCATCCACCGGCGTTGCCTCATGTTCAACTTCTTCTACGAGAACAAGTACTTGAGGCTCTGGTGATCCGTATAATTTGGAACTTTTCCCCGCACAAATAGTGCCTCCAAATTTTGAGTGCGAAAACAATAACAGCCAGCTCCAAATCGTGCGTTGGGTAATTCATCTCATGTGGCCTCAATTGGCGCGACGTATACGCCATTAATTTTCCGTGTTGCATTAACACACAACCAAGTCCCCTTAATGAAGCATTACTATAAACCTTGAATCCTCCTGGCCCGGATGGAATAGTCAATACCGGGGCAGTTGTAAGCCTATGCTTCAATTCCTAAAAACTTTTCTCGCACTTATCATCCCATTCAAACTTAGATTCCTTCTTAAGCAATTGTGTCAATGGCATGGTTATCAACGAGAATCCTTCTACAAAACGCCGATAATAACTAGCCAATCCTAAAAAACTTCGAATTTCTATCACTGAGGTCAGTCTTGGCCACTTAAGTACTGCCTCAATCTTAGTCGAGTCTACAGAAATTCCATCTCCCGAAACTATGTGTCCAAGAAACGCCACTTTACTTAGCCAAAACTAGCACTTACTGAACTTGGCGAAGAGTGTGTGTTCTCTTAAAGTCCGTAGTACCTCAACCAAATGCACTTCGTGTTCCTCTGGGCTCTTCGAATACACCAGTATATCGTCAATGAACACTATGACGAACTGGTCCAGAAATTCCTTAAATACCCTATTAATCAGATCCATGAAAGTTGCAGAGGCATTCGTCAAGCCAAAGGGCATCACTGTAAATTCGTAGTGCCCGTATCTCGTCCTAAAGGCAGTCTTGGGTATGTCTTCCTTCCGAATCCTCAACTGATGGTATCCAGTCCGCAAATCAATTTTTGAAAACACGGACGCTCCTTGCAACTGATCAAACAGATCATCGATCCTTGGCAGTGGATATTTGTTCTTCACCGTTACTTGGTTCAACTGCCGGTAATCTATGCACAATCTCAATGTCCCATCCTTTTTCCTCACAAATAAGACCGGCGCTCCTCACGGAGACACACTAGGACGAATGAAACCTTTGTCCAACAATTCCTGCATCTAGACCTTCAACTCTTTGAGCTCTGATAAGGACATCCGATAGGGAGCCTTAAAAATTGGCTCGGTACCTGGGGCCAACTCTATTACAAATTCCACTTCCCGCTCCGACGGTAAACCCGGCAATTCCAGAGGAAAGACCTCGGGGAAATTGCACACTACAAGTATTTCTTCTAACTTAGGCTCCGCCACTGTCGAATCTACTACATTTACCAGATATCCCTTGCAACCTTCATCAAGTAACTTAGTCACCTCGAGTGAGGAAATCCAAGAAATCGAGGTTCCTCCTATGTTTCCCTGGAATTCAAACCTAGGATGTCCAATCGGGTTAAACTTGATCATTCTATTACCACAATCCATAACGGCTTTCTGCTTCATCAGCCAATCCATATCGATGATCACATCGAAATCATACATGACCAATACAGCCAAATCAATTCTTTCTTCTCTATTCCCAATCACAATTTTACAATCAAGACATCCCATCGATACTAGCATCCTATCATGCAGTGGGGTCGACACACGGAGCATATTCTCAAGCAGTACTGGTTCAATACCAACCAATCTAACGAACTGCTCTGAAATAAATGAGTGGATCGCCCCGGGACCAAATAACGCATAAGCAGCATGATCACAGAGAGAAATGGTACCTGTGACCACGCTCGGTGCATCCTCGGCATCTTTACGCGCAATTGCATAGACCCTTCCTTGTGCAGGCGGCCTTCCTTGGATAGCCGGTGGGGGATTCCCGGCTTGACTTTCAACTATGGGCGGTTGTTGTGTCAGGGGTCCTGAAGGGCGCTGTTGGGGACAGTTCTTAATTTGGTGCTCCAAACTCCCACAGCAAAAACAGGCCCCAAATCTATTCGGTTGCTAATTAGGCTTCCCAATATTTCTCCTAGGTGGTGGAACAAATCGCTTATCATCTGTCATTGGTCTCTTACCAAAGCGACGATTATCTCTGTTCTGAGCAAACCGCGATCCAGATGCGGCTGCTTTTTCCATATGATCTCGTTCCATCGTTTGGGCTCGTTCATACAATTCCCTGTAGTCTCGAATATTCAGTAGGAGCATATGAGTACCAAGATCCGATTTCAAACCATCCCGAAATCTTCGAGCCTTGTCCAGTGGATTTTCCACCATTCTCGAAGCAAACTTCGATAGTCTCGCAAACTCTGCTTCATACTGGACTACCGTCATTGAGCCTTGACGAAGTCTCATGAACTCCGCCATTTTCTTCTCCTAAGCACTCTCCGAAAAGTATTGCCCATAAAAACTCTCAATAAATGCAATCCAGGTCTAGTCTACACCCTCGGGAAACACCCTATCCTTGATGGCTTTCCACCAGTCGTTTGCATTATCCTGCAATTAGTATGTAGCCAAGGTAATCTTCTCGGTTTCTATACACCCCAATAAATCGAATGCCTTTTCCAACTCTTCCCCCCAACGCGGGGCAGTTTCGGGGTCACCTCGGCTAGTAAACTTGGGCGGTTTCAACTTAAGAAACTGCTCTACCAGCTGGTGCATCTGCCTATTCGCCACCACTGATTGAGCTTGAGCTTGTTGGGCTTGATTCCCATTGAGAGTAGCAGCTGCTGCAGCCACAGCAGCCTCGGTAATCGTAGCGGCCCTTTCTTGAGCCTGCCTACCCATAAAATTCCCCATCTCGTGTAGGGTCTGAATAACATTCTCTAGTTTGCGGTCTCGGGCCTCTTGGCCTCCTGAACTCGACTGACCCTGGGGTTCCTTTCCCCCTTCTCCTGTTCAGAGTCTGAATAACGTCCTCTAGTCTGCGGTCTCAGGCCTCTTGGCCTACTGAACTCGACTGACCCTGGGGTTTCTTTCCCCTTCTCCTGCTCATCTTTCCAATCCCCGATACTCAACTACCTGCTATAATTCCGTTTAGGAATTAGAGACCTAAACCAACTAAACCGGTCTAAGTCCTAGGCAGGTATCTAACACAATAACAACCAAACACTCAGCATGCGGACTAGCTCAATAGCACAGGATTCCACCCAAGGGATTAGTACACTTACCTCGGGTTCTGCCGCACCTGCATCATACGGGTCAAATCCATAAACACTTAATCAAAAACAACTGTCAGGAGGTAAACGTAGCACACGAGGTCACCCTACTGGCTACCCATGGTCATCGCTCCTTATCACTCCAGGTTTCGACCAGATTGGATCGAGCTCACCTTGTTCTGATACCAATTCAAACGAGGATGTCACGCTCCGTACCCCACAATACGCGAGCATCCCAACTTAGGTCAAATTTGTTGCGACATCCCAAGACGTGTCTCTGACCCAACGCCCAAACAAACAGAGATCAAATGCAAGCGGAAGAAACGTATAAAAATTGATTATACACTCGTACAATAAATAAGATAACCATGAATAGCATAAAACGAAAATCCAATAGATTAAGAACATATACATACATTACTACCAAAATATATACAACATCCATATACAGGTAAGACAAACGATAACCAAAAAATAATAATAGCCACGAGGTCAAAAAGGGTTAGTGGCTCGGGAAACTAAACTACGGCAGGGCTTCTCATCATCCAGCTCCACGTCCATCGGATCGAGCTCATCCACCTCATATTAGAGTATAGTATCTCATGTACACATTCCCATTCCCTACGGGATGTACAGACATAGTCTTCTCGATGAACTGGGGAATCCCAAAACAGATTGGCGCCTCTGCCATCCTCACTGCCGGGGGTCTGAAAATGTCGATTTCCAACAACTGTGAGACGAATCTCAGGAAGTAACAACCCCTAAATCTAAACTAGGCTAACATGCACCTCCTGACAGGCGATTAAAAATACACATAATAGCACATGGCTAACATACTCGGCACATAATTGCTATTTTCATGAATAAAATAATTATTCCTACCCGAAGGCCAACAGGTATATCGACCCGAAGGCCACGACCCGAAGGCCAACAAATATATCGACCCGAAGGCCATGACCCAAAGGCTAACAAATATACCGACCCGAAAGCCACGACCTGAAGGCCAACAAATATATTGACCCGAAGGCCACGACCCGAAGGCCAACAAATATTCACATTAGGTACGTGCACTTTCGCACTCACAATTCCAGCCATATCAAAACGCATTATGCGAAATCACATATAATGGCATTCAAGTCAATCATGAACATACAATTCACTAACGCCAATATGTGCCCAAGTATAATTCGTCATAACTCGACCAATTCAATACATTGTCAGCATGCCCAATTCATTCCGTTTAGCCCATTGAAACTCGGCATGCAATACATGGTTTAAACCGAGACCAATTTATATAATTCAAGTCCACCATTAACCAAACAATTCCGGCTACTGTACTAACAACAGGGACTCACACGATTTTACCCAAACAAGTCCCATTTAACTATTGGATCACCCAAATTAAGCAACCACAACAAGAATCCAATAAATCCCAACTTAAACAATTTTAATCCAAATTCGGTTCTGGTGTGAACAATACCAGAACAGCCCACATTTGGGCATTAAACCTCATCCAAATCATCCTATTAGGCTCCAATTACACCCCACAATCATCCAATGCACAATCATCTATAATTAGACCATAATCTAGCCTAATTAAACCTTAATTCACCCATTTAAAGTGCAAAATAAACTAATTTGGATTTAGGGATTTAATACTCGCCTAAACTGATTTGAGTCGATGGGAACGAGCAACCAATTGCCGGTAGACGGCAAGATCAGCGGCGGCGTTTCGATGGCGACAACTCATGGCGACGTACGGACGACCGTATGGACGACGTACGGGGGCGACGTACGGACGGCTGATGCGAGCTTGAATTGCGGCCGGCGACGCGACTAGCTCCGGCGATCCTTGCTCCGGCGATTGTCTCGGCGTCCCACGGCCAAAGAAGAAGAAGAAATGGGGAAGAGGAGGAAATGGTGTGGAAGGGGTGAACGAGAAGGAAAAATGGCCAGAAGAGAGAGAGAGAGAGAGAGAGAGAGAGAGAGAGAGAGAGAGAGAGAGAGTGGTCAAATGGGTCAAAGTTGGACATAGTGGATGCCAAGTGTCACAATCCTAGCCCTCTTGACCATTTTGCCCTTGATCCAATGGCTTAAATTAATCCTCATCCAATAATTTAGGGGCATTTTGGTCTTTCAATAATTCTGATAATTATCCACTTACTTAATCCTCAATTATTGCCCAAAATTGGTCCAAATTCGGAATAGTGAAAATTGGGCTCAAGGGCATTTTCGTAATTTTTCAGTCCCGGGTCGAAATTCCATTTTTCACCCGTACCAACCCCAAATGTGCGTGGCCACCCTAAAACGGTATCGGCCTCGAAAAATAATCTCATACAACCTCGAAAATTGATGTCGGAGTCCAGAGGGACAAAATCGTAATTTTTTTCAATTTCAACCGAAATTCCAATTTTCGGCTGTACTAGCCCCAAATATATGTGGCCACTCCAAAACGACATTGGCCACGAAAAATAGTCGCATACGGCTTCAGAAATCAACGTCAAGGTCTGGAGGGGTAAAACCGTAATTTTTCACTTCCGGGTTGAAATTCCATTTTTTGACCGTACCCACTCCAAACATGCGTGGCCACTCAAAAATGACGTCGGCCTTGCAAAATAGTCGTATACGACCTCGAAAATCGATGCCCAAGTCCGGGTCAATTTTCCGCGATCAAAATCGCTCAATTTCAATTTTTAAAGTCTCTGACTAACGGGCGGCTGTTTAGGGTTACGCGTATCGATCTATGGATACTCGAGTCATGACGGCCTCGATGACCGGGAAAACGTGAGAATTTATCACTAGTGCCGGAGGTCACGATTGGTCGATTTAAGTTCGGGATTTGTTCGCCACATGTACTTTCGATCATGCAAAATCATCCGCGATCCGATTGTACATCATTGGCTAAACCATATCCGTCACCCTCCTAGGATCGGCCCACATTGGCCCAAAATATTTCCTCGCCGTTTCTCAGAATCGGTGCCCAATTCACAATCGGGTCCCTGGTCCACGTACTGTTTCCTAATTAGCCATTCCCTTTTGGTTAGTTTCCTGAGAGTGATCAATTCCGGGCGAGACTTACCAAAGTGAAATGAGAAATTATATCTACTTTATTGATCCCGGAAATGGGTCGAAATTTAGGATGTTACAAGGAAGGCTGAAAATTATCGGCTAGTCGCATTTAATAACTTCCTAAACCATTGTGATCTTATGGAAGTGGAAAGCAAGGGATGTGCCTTCACTTGGGCTAATAATAGGGAAGGGCGGAATTTGTCAAAAAGAAACTAGATAGAGTCGTATGCACGGTTGCATGGAGGGTGCTTTTTCCAGATGCGGAAGCCTTTGCTTTACCTGCAGTAGGTTCAGACCATAGTCCCATCTTGCTGAGATTATTCCCACAACCAGTGAAAAGAGCAAAACAATTCAGATTTGAAGCATACTGGTCAGAGGATGATGAGTATGGAAACATTGTTAAGGGGGTTTGACTATCTTCCAAGCAAGAAGGAGCTGATTTACTAACTAAATTGCGGGAAGTGACCAAAACCCTTACGTCTCGGAGTAAGAAAAAATTCTCAAATGCTCATAGGAGAATAGAGACGTTAAAGCAAGAGATCCAAAATATAACAAACAGCCCAAATATTTCCCAAAGCATAGAAAAGATACTCAAGCTGAGAGAGGAAATTGGCTCATTGTGGAAAAGGGAGGAAATGTATTGGGGCATGCGACCTAGAATTAGCTAGTTGAAATGGGGGGATAAAAACTCCAAATTTTTTCAGGCAACAACTATTCAAAGGAGGCAGCGAAACAGAATCTCTATGCTAGCTAATATAGATGGGGAGTGGACTCATGAACCTAGTGCTCTAAAGCATGTGACGGTGGAATACTTTAAGAGTTTATACACATCAGCAGGGCAGAGAAACTTCTAGCCTATTATCGAGCAAAATCCAACTTTAGTGATGGAAGATATGAATCAAAAGTTGATATCTCGGGTCACCATGATGGAAATTTCAGAAGCTGTCACTACAAAAAAACTGCTTTTTTCCGACAAAATTTCCAACGAATTTTCCAACGAAAAAAAATTCGTTGGTAATAGGTTGTTGGAAATTTTTCCAACGAAAAATTTCAATTTTCGTTGGAAATTTGCGACGAATTTTATTTCGTTGGAAAATTCGTTGGAAAATTCGTGGCTAAATTCGTTGGAAAAATTACAAAAAAAATTTTTTGGTCGAAAAATCGTGGAAATTTTTTTTCCAACGAAAAATATTTCGTTGGAAAAATTACAAAATTTTTTTTGTTCGAAAAATCGTGGAAATTATTTTCCAACGAAATTTTTTTCTCGAAATTTTTTTTTCGAATTTTTTTTTTTCGAATTTTTTTTTGAATTTTTTTTTTTCGAAAATTTTATTTCGAAAAATCGCCCTCGCTGCCGGCGAGGGCCAGCCTCGTCGCCGGCGAGGGCCGAGCTCGCCCAGATCTGGGCGAGCTCGAGCTCGCCGGCCATGGCGAGCTCGGCCCTCGCCATGGCCGGCGAGGGCCAGCATCGTCGCCGGCGAGCGCCGAGCTCGCCGGCCATGGCCAGCTCGGCCCTCGCCATGGCCGGCGAGGGCCAGCCTCGTCGCCGGCGAGGGCCGAGCTCGCCCAGATCTCGAGCTCGCCCAGATTTGGGCGAGCTCGGCCCGCGCCGGCGACGAGCTCGAGCTCGCCCAGATCTGGGCAAGCTCGACCCTCGCCGGCGACGAGGCTTGGTGGCGTCGGGGGCGGCCCATGGTGGCCTCGGGGGCGTCGGGGGCGTCGGGGGCGTCGGGGGCGGCCCTGGATGGCGGCGGCGGCGCCTTTGGGGAGGGAGCTGACGTCGCGGAGGAGGAGGGGGGCGGCGGAGTCTTGGTGTCCATGGCGCCGGAGCCGGAGCCGGAGGAGGAGGGGGGGCAGCGGGGGAGGAGGCGGAGGGGGAGACAGAGGGAGAAGGAGAGAGAGAGAGAGAGAATGAATTTTGAAATTGAACGAGCGCGAAAATGTAGTAGGGTTTTTCGTTGGAAAATTGTACACACTAAAATAATTGCCGGAAAATTTAAATTCGTTGGAAAATTCGTTGGAAATTTCAAACGAAAACATTTTCGTTGGAAATTTCCAACAAATTTTCCAACGAAAATTATACACACTGAAATAATTGCCCGGGAAATTAAAATTCGTTGGAATTTTCCAACGAATTTTCCCACGAATATAAAAAATGCCGAATAGTACTGGGTTTTTTTGAATTCGTTGGAAAATTCGTTGGAAATTTCCAACGAATTTTCCAACAAAAATGGTACACACTAAAATAATTGTCGGAAATTCAAATTCGTTGGAAAATTCGTTGGAAATTTCCAACGAAAAAAAATTCGTTGGAAATTTCCAACGAATTTTCCAACGAATTTGAATTTCCGGCAATTATTTTAGTGTGTATAATTTTCGTTGGAAAATTCGTTGGAAATTTCCAACGAATTTCAATTTTCCGGGAAATTATTTTAGTGTGTACAATTTTCGTTGGAAAAATTTCCAACGAATTTTCCAACGAAAATTGTACACTGTGAAAAAATTGCCGAAAAATTGAAATTCGTTGGAAATTTCGTTGGAAATTTCCAACAAATTTTCCAACGAATATAAAAAATGCCGAATAAAATCAATTTTTTTTAAATCGTTGGAAAATTCGTTGGAAATTTCCAACGAAAATTGTACACTATGCAAAAATTGTCGAAAAATTGAAATTTGTTGGAAATTTCGTTGGAAATTTCAAACGAATTTTCCAACGAATATAAAAAAAATGCCAAATTAAATCAATTTTTTTTAAATCGTTGGAAAATTCGTTGGAAATTTCCAAGGAATTTTCCAACGAAAATTGTACACTATGAAAAAATTGTTGAAAAATTGAAATTCGTTGGAAATTTCGTTGGAAATTTCCAACGAATTTTCCAAAGAATATAAAAAATGCCGAATTAAATCAATTTTTTTTAAATCATTGGAAAATTCGTTGGAAATTTCCAACGAATTTTGCGACGAAAATTGTACACTATGAAAAAATTGTCGAAAAATTGAAATTCGTTGGAAATTTCGTTGGAAATTTCCAACGAATTTTCCAACGAATATAAAAAATGCCGAATTAAATCAATTTTTTTTTAGTCGCTGGAAAATTCGTTGGAAATTTCCAACGAAAAATTTTTCGTTGAAAATTACCAACGAATTTTGCGACGAAAATTGTACACTATGAAAAAATTGTCGAAAAATTGAAATTCGTTGGAAATTTCGTTGGAAATTTTCAACGAATTTTCCAACGAATATAAAAAATGCCGAATTAAATCAATTTTTTTTAAATCGTTGGAAATTACCAACGAATTTTGCGACGAAAATTTTTCGTTGGAAATTTCCAACGAATTTTCCAACGAATTTTTCCATTCATTGGAAAATTTGTCGCAAATTTGCGACGAAAGTTTTTTGTTGGAAAATTTTCGTGGCAAAAATCCGCTTTTTTTGTAGTGTGTACATTAGCTAGGAGCTCTCGAAGCCCCTGGTCCCGATGGTTTAAGTGGACAGTTCTTCAAACACCACTGGGAGGACATTAAGCAGGACGTTTTTCAGGAGGTAACTTCCTTTTTTAACACCGGATGTTTAAATGCTGAAGCGAACAAAACCCAAATTACACTTATCCCCAAAATAACCAACCCAGAAAAGCTGGAACAGTTTCACCCCCATTAGCCTATGTAATTTTGTCTACAAGATTATATCGAAAGTTTTGGCCAACATATTAAAACCTTTACTTCCGGATATTATGTGCGTAGAACAAAGTGCTTTTGTTAGTGGCTGTCAAATTCAAGATAATATACTCATTGTTTAGGAGGTGCTGCACCATCTGAGAGTGTGTGCAAGTAAGAAGAAGTTCCAAGCTATGTTGAAGCTTGATATGCACAAGGCGTATGATAGAATAGAATGTGACTTCTTAAAAGCTTGTTTGGAGAAGATGGGTTTTCATGCGAAATGGGTTAATTGGGTGATGCAGTGTGTCCCAAATGTTTCCTTTAGTGTTAAATTTAATGGAGAACCCCTTCCCTACTTCAAACCTTCAAGAGGTATTTGGCAGGGAGATCCAATTTCTCCATACTTATTCATCTTGGTGGTAAATGTACTTTCATTAATGATTAAAAGAGCTGTTGAGGATGGCACACTCCAGAGAATTAAGCTGACTAGATCGTGTCCTATTCAGTCTCACCTTCTTTTGCGGATGATTCAATATTTTTCTTGGATGGAAAGATCGGTGAGTGTCAAAATATTGCAGCTATTTTGAATCATTACTGTTTTGCTTATGGTAAGGCTGTCAAATTGAATAAATCAGGAGTTTTCTATAGTAAGGGGTGTCCACCGAACCTGAGAAAAAATATGGCAGCTGAGTTAGTGATCTTTTATGAGACCAAAAAAAATAGAGCTAAATTGAAACTGGACCCAAAGATGAGATTTTTTTTACAAGACACAAAAAAGTTTAGGGTAGAATTGGTACTGAACCTAAAGTTGAGGGTTTTTTATGAGATAAAAAAAAGTTTATGGTAGAATTGAAACTTTACCTAAAATTAAAGGTTTATTATGGGATAAAAAAAGTTTAGGGTAAAATTGGGACATGACCTAAAGTTGAAATTTTTTTATAAAACAAAAGGTAGAATTAGGACAAGAGCTAACGTTGAAGGTTTTTTAGGGTATTAGGACTAAAATTTTCGGTTTTAAATAATTTTATCTATTTATTTAAAACCGAAGGTCCAAGGAAAGAATAAAAAAACGTGAAAAGAATAAAAAAAGGAAGGAAAGGCACATTACTGAATAACAAAGCGTACAAGAAAAGAAAAGTCCATCGTACGGTCTCCACACATGCTAAAGTCAAAAATTGTACGGCCTCTTAGTCTCAATTGGCCAAGCACAGAACCTATCAGGAAGGCCGAATATAATTTTAGTATCTATTTATTTTACAAAAAATAAATTATTTTAAAATATCTTTTTAAAAATAATTATTTATATCGTTTGAAATAATTTATTAATAAAAAATACTTTATTATTGATAATGATTTACATCTAAATATTCTCGCAAACAGTGAATATTTTTTTGTTCATTCGTTCATTTTCGTAAACGATATAAACGATTATGTTTAGAAAAATATTTTCGAAATCATTCATTTTTTTTTTCGAAAGAAACGCATCATATGTGACTTATTTTATTTCTTTTATAAGAGGCAACCAATTTTACTTGACAAAAACTAAATCAAATCGATTATCTTCGGGCCCTTCAAATGGAACGAGAATATTGTGGAAATTGAACCATCTTTGATAGCATGATTCCTCGTTTGCATTGACTTTTCCATTTTCTTTTTTCTTTCATTCGTTATTTTTTTTTTACTTGTAATTGACTTGAAAACTCATTACACAAGTACTTACGTATATCATTATCTCAAAAAAAAAAAGTACCGAAAGATAACGCCGAAAAACTTCGATAACAATAACAGCGATAAAGCTAACAAAACAATGAGAATAAAATCGAAACTCGCCATATAATAACCGGTTATTAACTTTTTCTTCTTCTTTTGCATCTAAAAGAGTGGATGAAATTATGTTTTCGACAATAAGCGATTGTCGAGAGATCTATGCTAATATCGTATTATATTAGATAATGCGGATAACAAGACTGAAACAAAATACATCCTAATGAATTTTGCATAATAGAAATTTTCATAAATTCACATTAATAAGAGTTAGAATTAGAATAGAAAGAGAGGTCTTGTTGGAAATGGCTAGACAATAAGAATGCATATGGTAATATTTCTGTTCTCGGGAACAATTTCTCTTGATTAGTTTCTGAGTAGAAGAGTGTGTTTGATAATTGCACAAAATTTATATCCTCGAAATAGAAAAAAGAATAGAAATATGTTTGGTACGCTCTAAAAATTTATATTCCCAATTCTTTTCATTTAATTATAAAAATATCAGTGAAGACTCACCAATTCATGTTTGGATAAAATTGGACTAGAAATATAATCAAAATATATTATGATATAGAATTTGATGACCTTAGTACAATTATGAGAAAAATTACTTATTACAGACAAAGCAAATACGCGGTGGTAGTCAAGGAAATTGCAATTTAGGGTTTTAAGGTTTAGGGTTTTCGGATTTTGGATTTTGGGCTTTGGGATTTGGATTTTAGGGTTTAGGGTTTTGGGTATGGGGTTTTAGGTTTGGGATTTAGGATTTGGAGTTTATGGTTTAGGGTTTATGAACTTGTTTCTCTAAAATGACATTGTTTCTTTTTTTGTCCCTAGGAGCAAAAATGTAGATTTTATTTTACTTCTTATTTCTGTTTCAAATCTATTCCCTCGCCATTGATATTTCGAGAAATAAAAAAATTAATTGACATACACAAATAGATTTCTATTCTTTTTCTGTTCTAGGGAACAAAAGAACAGAAATATAAATGTTATCAAACAGGCCCTAATTGCACACTTTTTTCTATTCACACATGACTCCATTACTCAATTGAATTACCTCGGTCACTGGTGATTATGATTTATGCATCACATCACATCGTGCCAATAAGAAAAAGATTAATTGCATTGAAAAGAAATCATATCACCTAACGAAATTTAAGGCAATGGCTCACGTGCTAATGAAGATATTATTTGTACTACACCACTTCAAATAATCAATATGAGATTTTTCTAAAACAACTTACGCGTACGCCGAACAATGACGTTATCCTTATCAAAAATAGTAAGACGCGTCTACACATACTATAGTTTTTTTTATGTTTTACTTAAATCTAAATCTTGTGATAGACGCACTTTAACTTTTTCTTTCTCTACAATGCTCAAAAATTTTATATATAAATTCGATACGTTGATTCATGTGTAAGTTTTCCATATTTTTCAAACTTTAAATAATATTTTTAATTTTGACAGGTTTACTTTTGTTGCAAAAGTACAAAGAATAACATTTTGCTTGGTGAATGACTCTGGGACAACAAAATTTTGTCCATTGGTGCATGGGTTCCGCATTAAGTTTTATAAAATACTTTTTCTCGTCCGAGAAAAAATCTTGATAGAAGTAACTTCTCATAGAAGGTCTCTGCCCTATAAAATGGGACCAAGACTTTCTCATCATTTCCTTCACCGATCAAACTCAACCATAGAACAAGAAAATTTCGAGAGGCTGCAAACAATGGATGTGGATTTTGACCTGCCTATTGCCCGCCGTGAAGCCCAACCCGAACCCCTTTCCATCCTCAAGGCGCCGCCGATCGCCGCATCCTACAATGACAGGATCCGCCCCCTGCTTGATGCGGTCGACAAGCTCCGAAACCTCCAGGTCATGAAGGAGGGCATCCAACTCCCCACCATTGTCGTTGTGGGCGACCAGTCCTCCGGCAAGTCGAGCGTCCTCGAGTCTCTCGCCGGCATCAGCCTGCCGCGGGGGCAGGGCATCTGCACGCGCGTCCCCCTTATCATGCGCCTCCGAGACCGGCGTCAAGACGAAATCCCCAAGCTCCACCTTGAGTTCAACGGCAAGATCATGGATGTCGATGACGAGAACGACATCTCGGATGCCATAGTCACCGCGACAGACGAGATTGCCGGCTCTGGCAAGGGCATATCGAATACCCCGCTGACTCTGGTCGTCAAGAAAGATGGCGTCCCGGACTTGACCATGGTCGACTTGCCTGGAATCACGAGAGTGCCTGTGCGCGGCCAGCCCGAGAACATCTACGAGCAGATCTCGGATATGATCATGGAGTACATAAGGCCTGAGGAGACCATCATCCTCAACGTCGTGTCCGCGACCGTCGACTTCTCCACTTGCGAGTCCATAAGGATGTCCCAAGTAAGTATACTCTAGCCCCACTCGTCTCCCATATCAATTAAAAACTCGAATGACTTATACAACTCTAGCAAGTGAGTCAATACAATAATCTGTTTTTATGTTTCAGATGGTGGACAAGACTGGCAAGAGGACTCTGGCCGTTGTCACAAAGGCTGATAAAGCTCCGGAGGGCTTGCTCGAGAAGGTGACGGCGGATGATGTCAATATAGGGCTTGGTTATGTGTGTGTGAGAAACAGGATTGGAGACGAGTCCTTCGAAGAAGCGAGGCTCGAAGAGGCGAAGCTATTCGACACGCATCCTCTGCTGTGCAAAATTCACAAGTCCATCGCTGGTGTGCCTGTCTTGGCACAAAAGCTGATGCAGATTCAAGCCACCATTATGGCCAAGTGTTTGCCAGATATCGTCAAAAAGATCAATGACAAGATGAACGCTAACGTCTCCGAGCTTAATAGGATGCCCAAGAATCTGTCCTCAGTTGCAGAGGCCGTGACGGCCTTCATGCAGATCATGGGGTCAGCGAAGGAGTCGCTGGGGAAAATCCTGCTGAAAGGCGAGTTCGACAAGTACCCGGACGAGAAGAAGATGCACTGCACGGCCAGGCTGGTGGAGATGCTGAACCAATACTACGATGAGCTCCAAAACTGCCCCGAGAACGACCCACGGACTAACTTCTTGTTGGAGGAACTGGGGGTCTTGGAAGAGGCCAAAAGGATCCGGCTCCCAAACTTCATTGCTCACACCGCCTTTCTCACCCTTTTGCAGCAGAAGGTGATGGCGGTATCGAGCAAGCCACTGAGTTTCGGGGTTCGTGCTTGGGACTACATTGAGGAGGTTGTTATTCGGGAGTTGATGCGACACTCGGAGAATTATCCTCAATTGAAGTATCGGACGCAAAGAGCAGCGTCCAATCTGATCAACAAGATGAGGGAGAAGACGAGGAATAGGATGATGGAGATTGTTGAAATGGAGAAGCTCACTGACTACACTTGCAACCCTGAGTACCAGTTGGAGTGGAGCAAGCTGATGACCCAGCAGGACCACTTTATGCAGGTGATCAACGACGATTATAAGTCCACCAACATGTTCCTTGAGGGGATCGGGCAGGTCGACGTGCGCCATCTGAGGAATCACAAGCAGCTGGTTCAGGAGGCGTTCGATCTGAAGATGAGGATGACCGCGTACTGGAAGATTGTGCTGAGGAGGTTCGTGGACTCGATGGCACTGCACCTGCCGTTCTGCGTGCACAACTTGGTGAACAGGGATATGGAGAAGGAGATTGTGGGCGAGCTGATCGGGCCCAATGGCAGCGGCAGCATCGAGAGGATGCTGGAGGAAGCGCCGTCTGCGGCGGCCAAGCGTGAGAAGCTGAGCAGGAGCATCAAGCTGTTGAGGGAGTCTGCGGAGGTGGTGGCCAAGATCATGGACCGGATTGCTACTGATGGTGACTACAGGGTTTAGTTAGTCTGTTCTTCTACTGGCCCTTAATTAAGCTTTTCCTATGATGACGTGTTTCTCTTATGAGTGTGTTAATGTTGCTGTTCTAGTAATCAGCTTTTAATTGATGCTTGGACATCGCTTGATCAAAATTTGTGAGGTCGAATTTGTTGTGTTACGACTAAAATAAACTCTGGTACAACAAAATTAGATGTATGTCACAATTAGCTCATCAAAAAGATATGAGGAAATATTTCATTGACTTATGAAAGCATTTTTCATAACCTCGTTTTTCTTAGCAATATAAACGGATGAAAGGTTGAAAAATCTTTTGTAAACTACTGTTGACACCTGATTTTTGATCTATTTTTTAAAATTTACTTAAAAATCACAAAATTAGGATTAGAAACCTTGGCCATGCTTAGGAACCTATTCCTAAACAAAAAATAAATTTTTTTATATTTTTCTCAAATTTTTCCTTAATTTCTTTTGGCTAAAATGAGAAAAAAAATCAAGAGAAATACCAAATAAATTATAAAAATGTCCCAAAATAGCCATTAGTCTTATTTTAATTCCAATTTCAGCTCTGCAGTTTCAATTTTATAAAATTTCAATTGGGGATATTTTTTTTCCCAAAATTGGGTAATTTCGTATCCTAATTGTGCCAAAAACCCAATTAAGTCATTTTAGTCATTTTTGGGCTATGGTGTCTTCACAGAAATTGATTCTGGGACCTTGAATTTCATATTGGTTAGTCTAATTTCACAATTTGATAAAGGAATTGAAAAAGCCCAAAATTAATTGAAAATTAGGGATTTTAAGACCCAAATTGGGGATTTCTTTCAATTTGAAAATTTTGATCAAAGCCCATGCCTTCCCTAGGAGTAATTGATCATGGGAAATTCAATTTTTTCCTTGGAACAACATAATTGGATCATTCGGACCTTTAATTGAATAAATCCCCAATTAAACCGAATGCAAAATTAGAATTTTTGGGTTTAATGAGGATGAAAATTCAAATTGATTTCATATTTTGAGGCAAAATTGTCAAGGATTCGAAATTTGGGGTTAGAATTGAAAATTTGGGACAAAACGGGGTCCAATTTGTAAAAATAGATCAACTTGAGTTTGCTGGGCCGGTCGAATCCGAACTGACCCGACCCGGATTTGCCTTCTTCCTCACCCGGCTAGGAACACACGATAAATGAAGAGGAAAAAAAATCAGTTCAGCCCCGCCCCTTCACCGACCTAAAACTACCCATCCTGACACGTGAAAAATGAAATGGACAGCTAGAGAATGTCCATCCTTATCCATTCTAACCAATCGACGAGTCGATTACAGATGAGAATTGCCTCGGGGAGGAGAAGAAAAGAGGCAGGAAAACCAGTTAATCACACACAGAACCTGCTCGACTGAATGCCACAGAGAGAGAGAGAGAGAGAATAGAGAAAACTAGAGAGAGAAAGCGAGAGGGATAGGGTTGGAGGTCCCCAACCGAGTGTCCGCCGCCACCCCTAACCGGAGGAGCGCCGGCAAATCGATCATTGGCCGTGACCTACCCTTCCCCGTGCAAGCAAACCAACTGACTGGGAAGTCCTGAAAACGAGCCCTCGATCAACCAACCGGCGACTTTCCCAGCGAAGTGAAGATGTGACATCCTAAAAATTCGTCCGTTTGGGATTTATAAAATACTGAGTTTTATAAATGTACTCGTAGTTAATTCTCACCCGGAACTGATCATTCCTGGGATACTAACCATTAGGGAAAGGCTAACTAGGGAATTAAATTCGTACGACTAATAGAAAATTCGATCGTGATTTATTTTCGACCATGAAATTGCCGAGGTGATATTTTGAGCCACTGTTGGCCGATCCAAGGATAGTCAGGGGTCAGTTCGCCACTGTCATAGTAGTGGGTCGCGGGTGATTCCGCCGAACTACGAAACGAATTGACGAATGATCCTGAACCTATACTGAACGATCGTACCCCTCGAATCTAGTGATTGATCCTTGCGATTTTAATGACAACCAAAATTGTCACGAACCGAACGGACTTGCACGTCACTCGATATACTATCAGTCACGAGTCGAATATGAGAATTTCCCCAACAAGCCGCCCGTTAGTTTAAGAAACGCTCGAGTTGCGTTTAATAAAATTTGATTATTTAATTTAGCCTAAATCGGACACCGAAAAATTTGGAAGTCACAACGGGACGTTAGGACGACATTATGGATGTAACGTGTAATTTTGGATGCGCCCGAATCCTTCAGAAAAATTCATTTTCGATGAGAAACGGAGAAACTGACCATTTTACCCTTGGAATTTATTAAAGGGTTAGTTTTAAAGGGCAAGGGCATTTTGGTAATTTTTCCCGAACTTTTTGATTGGACAATTTTTCCCTTGGACTTTTTGAGAAATTACAAGATTACCCTTGGATATTTTTGGTAAGATTCGATCTGGGCCGTCGGTTTCAAGATAAGATCGAATCTGGACCGTCGGATAAAAAATGTGAGAGAGGGGCATTTTGGTAATTTGCTAAATTGGTCAAAAGTGCACTATTTAAGTCTAGACCACTCTTCTCTCTCTCCTCTCTCTCTCATTCCCCCATTCGGCCCCCCCCCACCGTGAGCACCCCCCTCCTCCGATCACTCTCACTCCCTCTCGTCGGACCGCCTCATCGCCCGGACCGCCGTCGTCGCCGCGCCACGCCATCGTTCGTACGCCCGCCGGCCACCACCTCGCCGATCCGCCGCCTTTTTTCTCTCCCCTCTCCCTCTTGGTCTCCCTCTCTTGGCCGTGGGTCTCAGCCACCACCCAAGCCGCCGCCGCTCGTTGATCGTCACCGCCAAGCCGCGCCACCGTTCGCCGTCGTTCCCGATTGAGTGCCGCCGCTTTCCGTTCTAGCCGCGATAGTCTAGAACTCGGTAAGTCGCGCTCTAAACTCAATTTATGACTTCGGATATCGACGGGCGATTTTTGGGTAAAATCCGGTTTAAATTAAGTGCGAAATTGCATGATTTAGAAGTGGAATTATGTGGCGAGCCTTAGGATTGAATTCGGGCAATTTTTATTGGAAATTTGAGGACAACAGTGGGCTGTGGATAACTGTTCATGGGGCTGTGATGGGCCGATCGGGACGCAAATTTGAATTTTAGAACCGAGAATTAATGGCGAGAAAGTCTCGTGAATGACCGGAACCGATTTGAGGCCATTTGGTTAGAGAAAAATAGCGATTTCTGTGCTTTATGTGCGTTTGAAATATAATTGAGTTGTGGTGGTGAAATTGAGTGTGTGATTGTGCAATTGGCTGATTGAAATATGCGTGATGGGTGTACGCTTGGGCCAGACTGAAGTGATTGTTCAATTGGCCATATTGAATGCGTAGTGAGCACAAAAAATGCGTGTGAATTGTTGCGTGCACGGGTCACGTATGATGGGCCAATTGAGTGTGGCAAGTAATTGTCAAACTTGTGCATGGGTAAGAAAGAAATGTGGTGTGAGTTGTGTTCGCGGAAATTATACGCGACATGGCATATGTGTGATCGTGGAAATTTTGCCGTCTTGAGGCGTGTACTTCAATGCGGGACGATGCCCGGTATTATCGGAAGACTGCCAGCCTGAGGCGTGTACTTCAACGCGGGTTGCGCAGTAGATGGTAGGTGTTGAGCCTGAGGCGTGAACTTCAACGCGGGCAAGAAACATGGCCTGAGGCATGTACGTTAACGCGGGCCCTGAAGTGTTGTAAATAGTGGTCGCAGTGTACCTGAGGCGTGTACTTCAACGCGGGTCATTGGCGAGGAATTGTGGAAAAGAGAATGAGAACGGGATGAGTGCATGACACATGAATTGTGCATACTTGTGATTGTACATGATGTGCTTGTTATGAGATAATTTGGCGTATGTGTGTGATTTGTGTTTGTGTGGTTGTTTGGAGGTACGTGATAGCCTAGATAGGGTTTAGGGTTGTACTTACTGAGATATAGTCTTATGATTGTTTCAACCAATATTTTCAGAATCCCGATAGGACTTATGAATCCTCCGCCACCGCCACCAGTACATTTTGGGGTACCAGTGCACACCGAGAACAACGTTGCGGAATTCCCTATGCCAGATAACGTAACCTGGATTAGGCATACTACTACCATTTTTGTAGATATATGAGTACCTTTGTGGGAAACCCATATATATACAGCCTGGTTCTTCCGGGATGCTGACGGGGATGAGTTCGGGCCCGTTAGGGGTTTTAATATCCCGTTTGATTTAGTAGGGGACTGGGACCCGTCCGCCATACCCCCGATAGATGGTGAGTTGACTAGTGCGGAAACTAGTCTAGCCCAGTCAGGTATGCATCCGGCGCCGGCAGCGCAAGTATCATCAGAGGCTGAACATGAACCCGAACCAGAAGTATCTCAGGCTAATGACGACCCAATGGATATAGATTTAGAACCGATTCCCGAGGAAGAACCAGAGGGGGTAGAGCCCGAGGTAGAGCCTGAGATTGAGCTTGACGAGTCTGAGGAGCTTGAGGAGGAACCGGATTACATACTCCCATATGAGCAGTATATGGATCCTAACTACGTGCCGGAATACAACTTCTTTGATGGATTATGGGAGGAGGATCAGAATGATGTTTCAGCTAAGTCGGGTGACATCAATCACCCGATAGAGATCGAGGCAGAACCGGAGCACAGACCGATCAGGAGAGTTCGGATTCCAAAGACGAGGAGTCAGACTCAGAATGGATGCCTAGTAAAGGGCGTAGGGGCTAATGTAAGGGTTTGGAATAGGAGGTTTTTTTTGGGAAGTATCATTTTTGAGGTTTTAGTATGGTGTGCACATGTATATTATGGCTTGTAAAATTGTGAATATTATAGTATAAGTGTGAATAAGAAAAAAATATGTTTATTCTCCCTGATCTTTCCCCAGTTTTTCATTGTCCGGGTTAAGCGTGGTTTCCGCTGTCAATTTAAATCTCTGATGATTATAATTGAGGTCGGCGATAACCCTGGGACATTGCACTTATCGACCAATAGAGGGATGTCGCGTGCTCAATGGGGTTTGGGGCGTGACAGAAAAGTACCAGCTCAAAGAAGAAGTGTCGATGGACCATCCCATAGCCACCGTACGGTTCGAAAACTCAATTTTGCTCCCCAACAATGAAGGTAAATATGCTTCACAGTCATACATTAATTGTTTGATAAAATGCCAAAAAATGACTTCCCGAGCTTATTCGTGTATGGTTTTTGGATTTTTTCGTTTCAATGATGCTTATTGGTTTCCTTTTATGTTCCTAATCCATTTTTGGTTCGGTTTATGCATTTTGGATTGACGGTTTGGCATTTGCATTGAGTTGGACCATAAAAACCCCGTCGCCGGAGCAATCAACCCTTACTGGAGTGTATTTCCATGGCCATTGGTCATACCAAGTCAGTCTATCTTGTCCATTTAAGCATAAATGCATGTTATGATTCGCTAGAAATGGTTAGGATGTTTTGTTTGTTAATCTGAGTGCTAGATTTGTTAGATTAGCTTAGTTTTTAATGAACAATTTCCATATTAAGTAGCGAAGTTTGAGCTTGTGAATCAATGGCTTAAGGAGATTCAATGGCAATATATAGGTATGAATAAGTAGATGATCATTTGGAGAATGTTTAGGACTGATTAGGGTAGTTGGCACATGGTCGGAAAGTCACCGAAGCGGCAGCCAAAGTGACGATGAGGATAAGATAGTATAGGTTCCGATGCCCACCACTTGTTTGAGGAAATGCCACAAAGAAAAAGAGAGGAAACGATGCCGTTTTGGCACCGTTCCCGTCGGAGAGCTGATTGACGTTGGCCAAGCCGGCTTGACTTGATTGGACTGGCCTGAACTGGCTCGGTCCGGTTCAACCTAGAATAAAAAAAAAAATAGAAAATTCCTAAAAAATTAGAAAATTTAGAAAATTCTAAAAAATTAGAAAATTCATAAAATTAGGAAATTTTCAGAAAAAATTCCGAAAATTCATAAAAGTTAGAAAATTTTAAGAAAATCCATAAAAAAATTAGAAAATTTAGAAAATTATAAAAAAATTAGAAAATTCATAAAATTAGGAAAATTAAAAAAAAATCTGAAAATTCATAAAAGTTAGAAAAATTTAAGAAAATCCATAAAAAAAATCATAAAAATCTGAAAAATTCTCAGAAAATCTAGAAAAATCATAAAAATTTAGAAAAACAATAAAAATTTGAAAATAATTTGAAAATTCCGAAAAAAATGCATAAAAAATGTTCAGAAAAAAAAAAGAAATAGATTTTGGGAAGATAAAAATTTCAACAAGCTTTTTTCAAAATAAAAAATTTCAAAAATTCACATAATGGCTTAGAATACCTATGGCCACCTACTTTGAATGAAATTTAATTATTTTTAGGTGCTCCAGTGGTATTTTTGAAGACTCTTGAGTTTAGGAATTAAAAGGGGTTTAACCCCTAAAACAGGTCTTCACCCCTAAAAAACCCTAAAATCCTAAAAAACAACACAATCCTTTGAATGAACAAGCCTTTAGGGCTCTACTAGGGTTTGGATGTTTTGATTGATTTTCATTTTTAGAGACCATTTTAGGATTGCTTTGTTTGATTGAAATTAATTGTACATTTTCTTATTAATTGGTTGATTTCTCCCAATTAGAACGGTTATAATTAGTGGATAGGCCTTGCAAACTCGTGTGACACATTTAGACACTTTGAATCGTTTTAGGTACCAAAAGAGCTTTAGGGATCTCAATATCGGGATCATTAACGTAACAAAGCCCCTTTACCCATGTAATCTCTAGTTCATAGAAATCGTGATAGTTCTCCCATACCTCGATTAGGTTTATAGTCGACCAATAAGGACTAGTGGCGATTCCAAAGGAAAATTTAGGCTAAATAGAAAATTAGATAACAAATAGCCGCTGTTTCGTGAGGTATGGTCAGGGAGACCCTCGTTCGTTTATTAAATCACATTATCATTAGGAATGAACGAAAATACCTCCTAGCGCGATCGAGTAGGCCAAAGCGTGGCGCGACAATTGCTGATTTTTCACGAGACAAAACGAAAGTAAATGGACTTCAAAGGTGTGTTTGGTAACCATTCTATTCTAAGAAACAATTTCTACTTAGAAATGATTTTTTTTTATTCTGTTCCTGGAAATAATTTCTAAGCATTTGAAGGCGTTTGGTAACGGCCCAAAATTTTCATTCCTAAAATAGAAAAAGAACAAACGTGTGTTTGGTAAAGGAACAAAATTTATTTTTATTAATAATTTTTAAAATATTTTAATATTTATTTCTTTTTTCTTTTCTTTTTTTTTCTTCTTCTCTTTCTTGGCCATGGCCGGCCACCGACCATAGGCCAAGGTCGGCGAGGGCATCATAGCCCTCGCTGGCCACAGGTGAGGGCGAGGGTTGCCCTCGTGGCCTAGGCAAGGGCCGCCCTCACTAGATCCGGATTTGGCGAGGGCTGGACCCTTATAGTCCTCGCCCATGCCACGAGGGTC
This sequence comes from Syzygium jambos, assembly GCA_031216235.1. Lineage (NCBI taxonomy): Eukaryota > Viridiplantae > Streptophyta > Magnoliopsida > Myrtales > Myrtaceae > Syzygium > Syzygium jambos. The sequence continues at coordinate 20,612,009 of CM062221.1, read as the reverse complement.
TACGCCTCGCCTTGGCCAATCGCCGGTCGCTGGCTAGGAAAGAAGAATAACAGGAAAGAAGAAAAAAAAAATCTCTTCTATTTGTAATTCTTGTTCCTATAATCAAGAATCAACTTTCTTTTTCATTATTGATTATGTTCCAAAATTGATTCTGAGAACAAATTTATGCCTGGGAACAAAAAATTTACCAAACGAATTTCTATTCCTTTTTTGTTCCCAGGAATAAAAGAATAAAATTAGTCACTATTTGGCAAGTTACCAAACACACCCCAATTCATCATCAAACAAAAGACTTGCTCTATTGCAAATGATTCATTTATTGGTTGTTTGAAGTGATTTTGGAACTGCGACAGCGTTGCACAACACTTGTCTTTTCCGCGTTGGTCGGTCTAATCGATTCCGACTATCATAGTGGTGGTCAACTCTATCATGGTCCTCGCCTCGTACTAAGCCATGCCGGCCCCTCTCCTCTCCACCACGGGTTGTGCTTGGCTTGGTACCGAAATGAGTAAGGCTAGCCCAGAAGCCAAATTTACCTCTGACAATCTAGAGAGATCTCAATTGACCACCACGGCCACCGCGAAGTGGAAAAAAATCATCCATTCCCTAGTATTCATATAAGTAGTTCGAGATTTTATTGGACTCATATAGACATCTCTCTCTCTCTCTCTCTCTCTCTCTCTCTCTCTCTCTCTCTCTCTCTCTCTCTCTCTCTCTCTCTCTCTCTCTCTCTCTCTCTCTCTCTCTATTTTGGCTCAAAAGAAAAGGAAAAAAGAGATTTGTCGATTTGGGAAAATGATGTGACAATTCAGATCATTATGTTGCGCCAATGCGACTATCAACGCTAGAGAAATGCACATGATATGGCGAAACATTTAACAGAAGGACTACATCGAGCGGGTTTCTTGGGACCATATTGAAATTGAACAAAAGTTCAAGGATTGCCCTTGCCATTACCTCAACAAAAAGTATAAACTGTGTACCATAATGTGAGAACTATCTATAGCTATCTATATAAAAATGTTGTAGCAAAAATGATTGTGCAGAAAACGAGGTTGATACATCCCTGCACAGAATGGTTGTGTAGACAATTATCTTCACAATTTTCTCCGTCGTATTGTAGATGGGTAGAAAACATCGAAACTCTTGAAAACATTCATGCATCCTATCCTGTCCTAGTACGTTGCAATTTGGTGCATTTTGCCATAACTTAAAGGATAAAATCTCATGTTGGCTATGCAAGTGACAAGGACATGATAGGTCGTACCATAGTTCATTTTGCAATAGCACTTTTCATTTAGTTATACTGATCTCTCCCTCAAACATACGCTTTGATTCGAAACATCCGGTGTTGTTGAAGTTATGGGAGTTTTGAAATATTCATTTGTCATTGGGATAGTAACACAAATGGTCATTGAACTTTGGTTCAATGTACGATGTGATCCATGAAATGTGGCCCAATGTGCAATATCGTCCCTCGATTTTTAATTTGTTCAATGTGGTCCCTTATTTATTGATAAATGTTCAATAGACTATATGAAAATATTTAAAAATTCAGAGATCACATTGAAACAATTAAAAGTTTAAGGATGATATTGCAAGCTAAGTCAAAGTTCAAGGATCATTTATGTCATCTTTCTTTTGTCGTTCATTGTCGCAACATGCCGTACTTGATGTACACTTGCTTTACACAGAAGGACCCTTCGTGGGTCTAATACCATTAGTCTATCTTCGTGGTGTCATCATTCCTTTTGCAGGAATAGGCCATACCAGAAAACAAAGTCGATTAACATCAAATGCTCTCCAATTACATATCATCATTCATCACCGCCGGAATCGAGCCCTAGGAAACGGTCCGAGCTGCATCACGCCAAGAAACAGCTGCCTTTGTCATTGTGGAAGCCGCTCAGGCCTTCACAGCTAAAGTCGTTGATGGTGAAGTCGTTGGAGTGGCTTGTGATTCCACTAATACTCTCATGGTAAGTGCTGGTTATGCTGGGGACATTAAGGTCTGTAAATACGTCCAAACATATTTTGCTTCAATTACTAAATCTTTAAATGTTTGTTTCTTGTTTGCGTTTCACACGAAACAAGTCCAGCCTGTTATATGTGACATCTTTGATTTACCAACTTGATCCTGACATATATGCAAGTGCTTCTTGTTGCAAATCTTAGTTTTCCCTTCTCAAAACGGACTTTACTGCTAAATTGGATTTCGTTTAGGGTTTGTTGGTTTACACTTAAACAAGAGAGAGATGCAACACTGTCATTTCCTCTGAAACTCTAAAATGATTTTCTACGTTAGAATCTTGACCAGAAAAAAAAAGCCTTACAACTTGTCCATGGAGCTGTTAATTCTTCGGCAAATTATCTAGTTTAAGTTTCCTTGTTATAGCTTTATGTAAAACGTGCAAGCTATGTTTTAATTTCATGCATATGATTTAGCTTCTCTACCTTTCTCCTGATCCTTTAGAAAGTGAAGATCTGCCTGCGTGCATGTAGGAAGTGAGATCTACTGGCATGCATGTAGTAAGTGAATATCTTCTGACATGCATGCACACATGACTGGACAGCAAGGTTAAATTTGCTATAGTCTCTGAAAATAATTGTCTGTTAATAAAATATAACGATGGTGGTTATGTTGAGTTTTTATGTCGCTGGTCTAGCAACTCCAGCTAATATATGCTTTCTTTTCACATGCCTTCCATGATAATTAAAACGAATCATAACTAGGTTTCATGCTCGAGTCTTCATTGATGCCTATTATATATTCGTGGAGTGTGCTTGTTTCATGCAAACTCCAGTGGAAAAAAGTTTAAATTAGGAAACTTCTTCATTAAATTGAAAATAATTTCAAGACATGCATTGAAGTTGGTGTATACAACTTATTTTTTGGATAGCATTTCAAGATGGTAGTTGGCCACCCTATTTGGAGATTGGTGGCAGCAACTGGAGATGGTGGTTGTGGTCGTGGTCGTGTGGCTAATTGCCATGGGTATAATGGAGCAGAAACTCATGCTAGCTAGGGAAAATGATTTCTTGATGCAGCGACAACCCTAACAAGAAAAATAGTTGCCGAAAGTGAATGAGCAAACAGAAAGAACTTAACAACCGTTGGAAAGACTTTCTTCTGGAATTCAAGGCTAAGGGAAAGAAGGAATAACATTTTAGATGATGGATTGTATTCGACTACAATATGAAAACCCATTATACATGAGAATCCTGCCTGGAAAAGTGGAGCCGATAGTACTAGGATTTCAAAACTCACGTAAATATACAAGAGGACTGTAAAAGTAAACTCGCTGAATCTGACAAATTGTAACTTGTTTTTATCCTGTGCTCTTGCATCACTTCTAAAAACATTTTTCAATTGCAATTGAAGTATGTTGTTTAGTTGATTGAGAAAACCTTTTCATTGATCAACCTTTGTCAATGGTAAAAAACGAGGGAAATCTTATTTTCAGGTATCTTGATGCTCTTACCCTCATTTTTGTCCACAGTTAGAAAGGTGTTATAGTTATAGTTATACTTTAAAAAAATGCTTCAAATATTCCTTTAATACTTAAAAAGGATGCGTATGGCCCACCCCAAAAGTGGAAAAGGCTTAGTTGTAGTTGACGTGCTAGAGATCTTTCTGAGATTAGCTTCGATAAGATTTAAGTCTGATTCCTGGAGTTATTTGTGGTGCAGGTCTGGGATATCATGGGGCGTGAATTGAAATCTAGTTGGGAAATTGGTTCTTCTTTGGTTAAAATTTCTTACCATCGTCTGAATGGTGATTAATTGTCTGAGCACTGCCCCATCCCCTCCCCTCCCCGCTCTTCTTTCAGTGTGGGTGCAATGTCTTTTTCGTGTATGCTCACATAGTCACACTATATACATGCATGTGTTTTTATGTATACACTAGCAGAAGTTTAAACTATATTTATAGTCAAAAGAAAGAACTTCTGTTATTCCTGTAACTGTAATTGTCTACTTTATCTTGATAAATCTTGCAGGTCTTTTGGCTACGGTTGCAGATGATTTTGTTATTCATCTTTTTGATGTTGTCGACCTAAGAATGGTCCGAAAGTTTGAAGGTCATACAGATTGAATTACGGATTTGTGCTTTAGCGCGGATGGGAAATGGCTCGTCTTCAAGTATGGATGGCAGTCTAAGGATTTGGGATATTATTTTAGCTAGACAAGCAGATGCTGTATATGTTGATGTCTCCATCACGGTGTTATCTCTGTCGCCAAATATGGATATTTTAGCCACAACACATGTTGATCAAAATGGGGTCTATCTCTGGTAAGTTGTTAGTGCATCTCTAATTTTTCAATTAGTCATATAACCACGTTCATTGTTTGGAGTCACATTGGTTCAAGTATCTATTTGGGATTGGTCAAGACACACATAAGGAATAATGAAGCCTTAAGAACATGGTTTCTAGAGATTAATTATATTAAGGTGATTTTGTATTCTTTTCTCGAGTTTGACCAGGGTTAACCAATCAATGTTTTCTGGTGGTTCTGACATCAATTTGTATGCAAGTGGCAAAGAAGTTGTGACTGTTAAACTGCCATCAGTATCATCAGTGGAAGGTTCTCAAGTTGAAGAATCTAATGAGCCTACCATTAGGCATTCAGAGTCTAAAGATGTCCCTTCCTTCCATCCTTTGCTTGAGCAAATTCCAGATCTAGTTACCCTCTCGCTAATGCCGAAGAGCCAGTGGCAGAGCTTGATTAATCTAGACATTATAAAGGTCTCCTCTCTCATGTCTTTGTTTTTTCTCAGTCATAACCTTCTCTGTGAAAGATTTGTTTCATTTACCTCTCCATTGCTTTTTTTTGTCTCTGTAAGATTGTCCTATAATCATATTGGGGACCTGTGGGTGACTATCTTCACTCATCTTTTCTTATTTTATAGGTTCGCAATAAGCCCATTGAGCCACCCAAGAAACCTGAGAAAGCTCCTTTCTTTTTGCCCTCTATTCCATCTCTTTCAGGAGAAATACTATTTAAGCCAAGTGAGACGTCTGATAAGGGAGACATGAAAGCTGATGAAGACAAACCTAAGATAACACCTGAAGTGCCGTCATCGCAGTTTCTGCAACTGCTTCAGTCTTGTTCAGAGGCCAAAAACTGTAAGTGACAGTTCTCGTGGAAATCTCAGCATTTACACCAGTGCTGAAAGTATCATCTGAGACAATCATGCTAATTCAACATTTCTGGATTTGACACTTTTCAGTTTCGCCTTTTACCGCCTACATCAAAGGGTTATCTCCCTCAACTTTGGATTTGGAACTTCGGATGCTTCAGCTAATAGACGGCTATGACGATAGCGCTGATGATGATGATCTACAAGATGTTGACAAGAGATGAGTTGCTTTCAATCGAATTACTTATGGATTACTTTATACATGAAATATCATGCCGGAGTAATTTTGAATTTGTACAAGCTCTAGTCAGGTTGTTTTTGAAGTTATTGATCTTTTCAACATGTCATGTTTGAAGTATAGATCTCCGTTACAGGAATGTGGTGAATGAATCACTGATTATGATGGCAATATTAGGAAGGACTGCCAATACCTTTTGGCTTATTCCGGTGCCTATTATTAATGAGAAGATACAGATTTGACTATCAGTCGATAATATACTATTGATTTTTAGAAAAAAAACATAATTGCTTCCCTAAAGTTGGTAATGTGACTTTTGACGTCTCTTATTATGTTCGGCCAGATACATGGGGAGACAATAAGGCGCCAGTCAGTGTTGCAGAATAAAGCAAAGGTCCTTTGGCAGACTCAATGCTCTGCATGGGGAGAGTGGATAAGTTATTTTAAGGTGCTAGATGCATGCTTGCTTTTCTCAGCAACTCACAGTTTTAGGTACTAAACATATAACCTGTTTATTCCCTCCTCTTGTTTTGATATTAGGCCATTTTTTATACAGGAAACTTGATAATGTATTCTTTACACATACCTATGACTTCTAAACTTGAGTTATATTTATGCACGTTATAGCAAGGGGAAGATGAGATAGATGGAAAAAGTAGCTGGATCTACACTGAGGCGTGAGTCCAGAAATTTAATATGTTGGATGGATTCCTATTGGAGCCATAAATTCGATCATTCTGTAACTGAGCAATCATTCTGTGACACTTCTTTCAGAAATTTTTGAAAGGAAGCCTTTTCTTACGCCTTCTTTATTGTGTTTGTGTTATGCTATTTGATCATATGCATATGTCGAACGGTCGGGAGTTATGCGATTTGGTCTAAGACGCATGGGCTTTAAACCGGACTGGACCATCCAGTTCAACTGGTTTGAACTAGGAACTGGCTGCTGATCTGGTTCAATTATTCACCTTATTAGCATTCGTGATAACGTGCGAATCACACAGTGGACCAGACTGATTAGAAAATCAAGTGGGTACTGATCTGGCCTTCTAACAGCGATGGTTAGGTTGTTTTACCAGCTGGGATGGAATTGCCCTGTTCCTCACTTGCTTGGCCCATTTGATAGTGTAGCAAAATAAACAGCAACGCTGCAGCCAGGCGACTCAACCATTGGAGCTCCAGGATCAAATTCACGCGAGCCTGCGAATATATATAGTATCGTTTTTGCTTGCATTATTTATGCATTATTACATCTCTATTCGCCAATAGTCAATACTGCTATTGGAGGGGCTAGTCGTTGCCGCTGCCTGGTTTTGAATAAATCTAGCTAGGCTTGATTTTGGGGTCGTCGGTGTCTGTCACGTCCTCGAGCTGCTTGCCACTAGCCACCACCTAAGCCCAAGCCATCACCATCGTCTAATTTACTAATAGAAAATGTTGATGTGTTTTATTTTATTACTTTTCTTGAGACACGTAGTCATAATATGGCGTCAAACAAGCGTTGTGTTAGAAAAAGTTAAAAAAATATATAAATTAAATTAGAAAGAAGCTATAAAAAAAAGGATCCACAACCAGTAGCTGTAGCGATGGCCAAGCCCTCACCGGTGGCCGCCGCCACAGCTGCCAAGAAGGGCCGACAGGGCCTAGGCCTTCTCGAAGCCCGTTGGCTCTCACTAGCCCCAGGCGAGGGCTTCAGATCTAGGGTGTTGGTCGTGCCCTCCCCTAGATCAGGGGCCTTGCCTAGGGCCGGTGAAGGTCATTGAGCTTCAGGAAGGCCTAGGCAAGCTCCGCCGGCCCTTCCCAGCGGCTGTGGCGACGGCCACCGGCAAGGACTTGGCCATCGTCACAATTGCTGGTTGTGGGTCCTTTTTTTTTTATAGCTTTTATCTAATTTAATTTATATTTTTAAACTTTTTTTGACGTGGCGCCTGTTGGATGTCATATCATCTGTCTCACGAAAATTAATAAAATAAGACACATCAGTGCCTCGTTAGCATTTTCGGTTAATAAATTAAACGATGTTAACTTTAAAACTCGATTGAACCAATTCGACAAGTTTTAGGGTTCAATTACACTTTTTATAAGTTTTATGATTCAATTATATTTTTGTGATAAGTTTTAGTACTTCTAATGTATATGTCCCTTGCTTTTATGTTTCAGATGGTGGACAGACTGGCAAAAGGACTCTGGCTGCTGCCCCAATGGCCGATGAAGCTCCGGAGGGCTTGCAAGAGAAGGTGACCGCCGATGACGTCAATATAGGGCTTGGTTATGTGTGTGAGAGGAACAGGATGGGTGACGAGTCTTACGAAGAAGCGAGGCTCGAAGAGGCGAAGCTGTTCGAGATGCACCCTCAGCTGTGCAAAATTGACGAGTCCATCGTTGGTGTGCTTGTCTTGGCACAAAAGCTGATGCAGATTCAAGCCACCATTATGGCAGATATCGTTAAGAGGATCAATGACAAGCTGAACGCGGGCGTCGCCAAGCTCAATAGGATACCCAAGAATCTTTCCTCAGTCGCAGAGGCCGTGACGGCCTTCATGCAGATGATGGGGTTGACGAAGGAGTCTGTTAAAAATATGTCTCGAATTTGAGTCCACGAACAAAAAGCCGAATCAAGATAAATTAACGGAAAATCTAGAAGTTGAATATCTGTAGATACCCACCATGGAAATCTATATTTCCTGTTCAATTTTGGAGTACTAAGCCATGTTAGAATTCTGATCGTGAAAGATAGACTTCAAAAAGGAAAGTGGATATTTAGATTTCAAGTTGCTGATTTGTTGAGTCCAACAAAAGTTCCAGTAGATTACGGAAATCAATTTCGTATAAACGTTGGTCAACAAAATAGGAAAGTGGACTTATGAATCTGAATTAGACCATGACTTGGTCAACTCTTGGGGCACACATATTATATTCTATCGCGGGCACCTTGGAAAGAAGAAGTTGAAGTGTGTAGAGTTTGGTCTTTGTGCTGTTCATGTCCAGAGCGAAGAGAAGTCTTGAAGCGCCGCGGTTGACATCGAGTGTTTGGCGTGGGTTTATCTCCCTAGGATTTTATTCATGGAATTACACTAAAAGCTTAAGTGTTCGTAGCGATTAAATCTTATGTTAAGATTTGTGTACAATTCTTTTGCGAGATTGAGAAATTATTTCGAGAGGAATTATGGGGTTAAACACTATGTGCGTTATTGGGTGTAATTGGGGCTTAGGAAACACTTAGAGTATTTGAGTGACTTGAGTGTGGTTGTATCTCCGTTGTATCGCTTGATCTATAGTAGAATTTTGTGCTGTTCTCCCCGTGGATGTAGGTCACTACGATCGAACCATGTAAATTTGGTGTTGATTTATTTTATTATTCTGTCAATATTTGATCGCTTGGCAACCGCGACAGAGTCACTGAGGAAAGTCCTGCTGAAAGGCGAGTTCGACGAGTACCCAGACAAGAAGAACATGCATTGCACGGCCAGGCTGGCGGAGATGCTGAACCAATACTACGATGAGCTCCAAAACTGCCCTGAGAACGACCCACGGACTAACTCCTTGTTGGAGGAACTGGACGTCTTGGAAGAGGCCAAAAGTATCGGACTTCCAAACTTCCTTGCTCACACCGCCTTTCTCACCCTTTTGCAGCGGAAGGTGAAGGCGGTATCGAGCATACCACCGAGTTTCGGGGTTCGTGCTTGGGACTACATTGAGGGGGTTGTAATTCGGGAGTTGATGCGACACTCGGAGAATTATCCTCAGCTGCAGTATTAGACGAGAAGAGCAGCGTCCAATCTGATCAACAAGATGAGGGAGAAGACGACGAATAGGGTGATGGAGATTGTTGAAATGGAGAAGCTCACTGACTACACTTGCAACCCTGAGTACCAGTTGGACTGGAACGAGCTGATGACCCAATGGAACCAGTTCATACCGGTGATCAACACCGAGTATCTGTCCACCAACATGGTCCTCGAGGGGATCGGGCAGGTCAACGTGCGCCATCTGAGGAATCACCAGCAGCTGGTTCAGGAGGCGTTTGATCTGAAGATGAGGATGACCGCATACTGGAAGATCGTGCTGAGGAGGTTCGTGGACTCGATGGCACTGCACCTGCCGTTCAGCGTGCACAACTCGGTGAACAAGGATATGGAGAAGGAAATTGTGGGCGAGCTGATCGGGCCCAATGGCAGTGGTGGCATCGAGAGGATGCTGGAGGATCGCCGTCGGCAGTGGCCAAGCGCTAGAAGCTGAGCGAGAGCATCAAGCTGTTGAGGGAGTCCGCGGAGGTGGTGGCCAAGATCATGGACCGGATTGCTACTGATGGTGACTACAGGGATTAGTTAGTCTGTTCTTCTACTGGCTCTTAATTAAGCTTTTCCTATGATGATGTGTTTCTCTTATGAGTGTGTTAATGTTGCTGTTCTAGTAATCAGCTTTTAGTTGATGCTTGGACATCACTTGATCCAAATTTGTGAGGTCAAATTTGTTGTGTTACGACTAAAATAAACTCTAGTGCAACAAAATTAGATGTATGTTATGATTAGCTGATCGGAAAGTCGTGAGGAAATATTTCATTTACTTATTAAAGCATTTTTTGTAACCTCGTTTTTCTTAGCGATATAAAGGATTAAAGGTCTGGAAAATCTTTTGTAAACTGCTGATTTTTCACGAGACAAAACGCACGTAAATGGACTTCGAGTCATCATCACACAAAAGACTAGCACTATTGCAAATGATTTGTTTATTGGATGTTTGAAGTGATCACGACACCTGCCTTTTCTGCGTTGGTCTATCTAATCGACCGCGACTATCATAGTGGTGGTCAACTCTATCATGGTCCTCGCCTCATACTAAGCCACGCCGGCCCCTCTCCTCTCCTCCACGGATCGTGCTTGGCCCGGTACCCAAATGAGTAAGGCCAGCCCGGAAGCCAAATTTACTTGGACAATATAGAGAGATCTTGATCGACCACCACATGGTGGACTCCCGCCGCGAAGTGGAAAAAAATCATTCATTCCCTAGTATTTGTACAAGTAGTTCAAGATTTTGTTGGACTCATAGAGACGTCTCTCTCTCTCTCTCTCTCTCTCTCTCTCTCTCTCTCTCTCTCTCTCTCTCTCTCTCTCTCTCTCTCTCTCTCTCTCTCTCTCTCTCTCTCTCTCTCTCTCTCTCTCTCGTTATTTTGGCTCAAAAGAAAATGAAAACAGAGATTTGCCGATTTGGGAAAACGACTTGACAATTCAAATCGTTATGTTGCGCTGATATACGCCGGTGTGCAGTCGGCACTAGAGCCGATATATGTCGGTGCGCAGTCGGCACTAGAGAAATGCATATGACATGGCAAAGCACTTGATAAAAAGATTGCATCGAGCAGGTTTTTGGGGACCATATTGAAATTGAAGAAAAGTTCAAGGATTGCCCTCACCATTAACTAAACAAAAAGTATAAGCTATTTACCATAATGCAAGAACAATCTATAGGTATCTATATAAAAATGTTGTAGCAAAAATGATTGTGTAGAAAACGAGGCCGATACATCCCTGGATAGAATTGTTACCTTCACAATTGTCTACATCATATTGTAGATGGATAGAAAAAATAGAACCACTCGAAAACATTCATGCATCCTATCCTGTCCCGGTACGTCGCAATTGGGTGCATTTTGCCATAACTTAAAAGATAAAATCTCATGTTGGCTATGCAATTAACAAGGACATGATAAGCCGTACCGTAGTTCATTTTGCGATAGTGCTTTTCATTTAGTTATGCCGATCTCTCCCTCCAACATACTCTTTGATTTAAAATGTTCGGTGTCATCGAAGTTAGGGGAGTTTCAAAATATTCATTTGTCATTGGGATCGTAACTCAAATGATCACTGAACTTTGGTTCAATGTGTAATATGAATTCTGAACTATGGCACAATATGCAATGTCATCTCTAGATTTTTAATTTGTTCGATATAGTCACTCATCTATTGGTAAATGTTCAATAGAGTCTATAGACTACATGAAAATGTTTAAAAATTCATGAACCACATTTAAGAATTTAAAAGTTTAGGGATGACATTGCATACTAAGTCAAAGTTCATGAATCATTTGTGTTATTTTTCTTTTGTCATTCATTGTCGCGACACACTGCACTTGACGTACACTCGCTCTACACGGAAGGACCCCTTCGTGGGTCTACTACCGTCGGTCTATCTTTGTGGTGTCATCGTTCCTTTTGCAGGAATAGGCCATACCAGAAAATAAAGTCGATTTACATCAAATGCTCTCCAATTACATATCATCCTTCATCGCCACTGGAATCGAGCCCTAGGAAATAGTCCGAGCAGCATCACGCTAAGAACAGCCGTTGCCTTTGTCGTTGTGGAAGCCACTCAGGCTGCCTCCACCGCTAAAAGGCCCTAAAGTCGATGTTCCCACTCTGGTACTTTGAGTTGGAACAGGTTTATTATCTGTGTTGAAAGAGATTTCATGGTTTTACTATCTTCTCGTCGGGCTCATGCAATTATTCAGTTGAATGCGATAGGATTAGCAATAAATAGATAATTGGGATAAGTATCTTGAAAGTTTTAAAACTTGTCATGAAAGTATAATTGTATGCTAAAACTTTTAAAAAATGCAATTTTGTCCTAAAACTTGTCACGAAAGTGCAATCGAGTCCCAAAACTTTAAAAAAATACAATCAAGTCCTAAAATTTGTTAAATTGGTCCAATCAAGTCTTTCGTTGATTGCATTTTTTAAAAGTTTTCGATTGCACTCTCGTTACAAATTTAAGAACTTGACTACATTTTTTAAAAGTTTTAGCACTTAATTACATTTTCATGACAAATTTTAGGATTTTCAGTGTACTTATCTCTAGATATTTTTTGTCGGTGAAGAACTTCTATCTCAGATTCTATGCATGTTCTTGAATGGTCCTATGTAGACAACATGAAGACATATTGTTGGCTAATGCTGGCGAAGATTTTATATCTCTGTGTGAAGCAGATTAGTAATAGTAGATTATTTTTTTTTTGGTAAAGAGTAATAGTAGATTATGATGTTTGGCTTATCCAAAAAAAATGAAAAGAAAAAAGAATATGATGTTTGAACTACTCATTAAAAGATTGAGATGGGGTGGTGAGATAATGGGATCTAAGTACACATGCCTGAATTGCTAATTAAAGATATTTCCAGAAAACATGTTGTGTTTTTCTTTTATGACATGCAAGAACATTTTGTCCATTTAAGGGTTTGCTTCTTTCGCGGTAAAAAGAATGATTAGGAAAATATTTTTCGAAAAATGATTGATTACATCTCTTAAAAAAATTACTCAATAAAAAATATTTTCACCATCGACAACAATTTATACCTGAACGATTTCATGAAAGATAAAAGTATATTTCATTCATTCATTTTTATAAGTGATACAATCAATCATTTTTTTGGAAAATATTTTTCATGTCATAAATTTTCCACGAAGAAAGAAGGATTCCATGACAATGTTCATATCTGGCCTTTTTCTTGTCCTTTTCCTTTGTCATGCACCTGTAATTAATTTGGAAAGTTTTTTACCATTTGTTTTCGGTTTAAAAGAGTCATGAAAGTAACATATAAGCTGAAAAACGAAGCAACACTAGATGGAAATTGCGAAACCACTCATTGTTTGCTTTGTTTCATACCCAACAATTAATGCTCGGTATCAACAATTGATGGAAAAGTTGAAATCATCCATCATGAAATTATCCATCATCTCTCGACACCCGCTAAAAAAATGGGTATACTGAACATTCTAAAACTTATTGGAAAAATGTAGTCGAGTCTTAAGAATTTTCAGATTGTGCAATCTAGTCCTAAAATTTATTAATTTGGTGTGGTTAAGTTTCTCAATTAACTCCGTCCGATTTGGTTCATGAAAAATGCCAACCTAGATTTTTTATTATAATTTTCTCTCTCCTACATAGCTGTTGACGTTAATTCAATTTGTAAAAATAATGCCAAAACGACGTCGTTTCCCCTCAAATCTTAAATTTTTTCCCCTCAAACCATAATCAAGTGAGATTCAAAGTGAAAAACAAATGCTAAAAAAGCACAGCTTCACCTGCGAGGGTCAGCAACTTCCATAGCATCACTTGGGAAGAAGAAAAGGTCGGTTGAATGCATCTTCGCCTAGTTTTCCTTCAGTCGCATCCACATTTTGGTAATTCATCAATCCCATGCTCGTCAATCTCACTCTCAAATCCCTGTTCTAAATTAGGATTCATGGGCTTCCCCTACACAAGTCGAATAACTTCACCTTAGTCCGAAAAATATCAAATTCATCGGCTCTTTTTGCGACCAAGCTCGTGGTCCCCAATTTACTCAATCATAAAAAATTTTGATAAGGTTTTCACCTTCTCATAGCTTCGTTATAAATTACTTGTGTGATTAAAAGGCGGGTAAGAAGTGCTACTCTAAGCTCCTGAAAAGAGAAAGGAAATGCATCTATGAGTTTGGCAAAGTGAAGATCGGAAGTGCCTCTAGTGCAAAAAAAGAAAAAGAAAAGGAGAGTAATAATTTGTGGATTAATGGAAACTTGCGAGCTCACAAAACGAAAGATCGAAGTATGCTGATTAATTACCGCCAAGAGATCCCACATGATATCACCAACCATCAAGTCTCCATCATGAAATCATGAAAACCAGAAAAACTATTGATCAACACCACATGCACGAAGGTCAAAGAGCCAGTTTGGTGAGAATTCCCGGCTCATCGCGCCACCACTGCGCAATATGGGGCATGCTTGCAACTTCAGGGGCGAAGCAATTGCCTTTTTTCTTTCTCCCTTGAATTTTTATCTTTTTTATTTTTATTTTTTTGTTTACCTCCTTTTCTTTTTTAAACTTTTATATCATTTATCTTTGTAAAATTCAATTTTTTTTCTGGTAGGCGCCACATCTGGCTTACGTGCCTTACAAAACTAAAAAAGAAGCAATATGAGCCTTTTCCATCAATCAGATTAGACGGATTGCCAATAGATATGCAGTCCTGCTGGTAAAGAGTTTAGGGGGTGGGGACGCTAGTATCACAGGTGTGGGATTCGACTTCCGCACTTTGCTAGAGACAGAACAAAAATTAGAGATGGAGGAGAGTCAGAGATAGGACAGACAAAAAAAAAGGATGGATTTTTTTTCTTGCCCTAAATTGGACGGATTTAATTGATGACTAAATTGCACAAATTTAACAAAATTTAAAACTTGATTATATTATTTAAAAATGTTAGAACTTTTTGCGCTTTAACGATAAGTTTTAGTACTTCGATTGTAGTTTTTCTTGAAAAAGAAAGAATTCCAAGGTAGGGTACACGTCAGTTGGCACCCCTAGTTGGAACACAAGATCGGCCTAAACCCTCGGCCCCCCGCCATTGACTCGCAACGTTCCAAATTCAAACCTTCCAGCCAACGCCTTCTTCTTTGTGCAATTTCTCTCGTCCGTGGGAAACGATGGGGATATTCGATCAATACAGAGTAGTCGGGTACATCACCGCCGGCGTCCCCTTCTCGGTCCAGCGCCTTGGCACCGAGACCTTTGTCGGCGTTGGCAAGGCCTTCCAAGTGTACAATGAAAGACGCCCTTCGTATGACGTTTCGCAGTTCATGTTTTGGATTGGGGTGTCGCCCGATTGATTTAATACGACATGTTTATTAAAGGGTTAATATTACGAAAAACTCTAAACTGGTACACATGTGACAAATTTACCCCCAAATTAATTTTTTTACCACCAAAAACTCCAAACTGGTATACCTGTGACAAATTTACTTAGAACTAATTTTTTAATCACTAAAAACCCCAAACTAGTATACTTGTGACAAATTTACCTTCCGTTAAATTAGATTAATACCACGAAAAATCATAAATTGATAAATATGTGATAAACAGAAAAGTAAAACTTTGAACCGATACACCCGTCAACTGCCACGTGTTATCCAACTCAGCAATTTGAGGATAAAATTTAACGGAAACTAACGGAGGGTAAATTTATTATGGGTGTATCAGTCTGGAGTTTTTCGTGATATTAACTTATAAAATAATACGATATGTTTCATTGAAAAGGTGTAATGAAAAGTTTGCATTGCCATACGACAAAATAAATCCAATTATGATGTGTTACGTCCTCAGATACCGTGAAAATATCTTCTCCACTTATCACAAACCATGATAATTCCAAAGCAAGACGAACATGTTAACGCATTGCGACCTTGATCCCTAATGACTAATTTCTGGATTTGGGCAATATTCTTGAACCCCCAGCAACCATTGAACCAACCCAAATCCTTACTGTTCTTTTTTTCTTTATCTATTTTACGTTTTCTTTATTTCTTAAATACTCTATTCTGTAAAATTTTCGGTTTTAAATAATTTTATCTATTTATTTGAAACCGAAAGTCCAAGGAAAGAATAAAAAGAGGTTAGAAGAATAAAAAGCGTCCAAAGCGAACAAGAAAAGAAGGAAAGGCGTGTTACTGAATAACAAAGCGTACAAGAAAAGAAAAGTCCCATCGTACGGCCTCCGCATGTTAAGGAAAAAATTACAATAAGAAATTTTTATTTTCATTCATTCATTTTTATAAACGATATAAACGATCATGTTTAAGTCATTAATTTTTCATGAAATAAATGCATCATATGTGATTTATTTTATTTTTTTATAAGAGGCAACCAATTTTACCTGAAAAAAATAAATCAAATCAATTATCTTCGAGGCCCTTTGAATAGATGGAGAATATTGTGGAAATTGAACCATCTTTCATAGCATGATTCCTCGTCTGCATCGCCTTTTCGATTTTCTTTTTTCTTTCATTCGTTATTTCTTTTTTTTTTACTTTTAATTGCCATGAAAACGCATTACATGAGTACTTACATATATCATTACCTAAAAAAAAAAAGTACCGAAAGATAACGTCGAAAAAGTTCGATAACAATAGCAACGATAAAGCTAACGAAACAATGAGAATAAAATTGAAACTCGTCATATAATCACTGGTTATTAACGTTTTTTTTTTCTTCTTTTGCATCTAAAAGAGTGGATGAAATCATTTTTTCAACAATAACCAATTGGCGAGAGATCTATGCTAATATTGTATTATATTAGATAATGCAGATCACAAAGACCGAAACAAAATACATCCGAATGAATTTTGCAGTATAGAAATTTGCATAAATTTGCATTAATAAGAGTTAGAATTAGAATAGAAAGAGAGGTCTTGTCGGAAATGGCCGGACAACAAGGATGCATATGGTAATATTTCTGTTCCCGAGAACAATTTATGTTCAAAAATAGTTTTTTTTATTTCTATTCTCTGAATGAGTTTCTGAGCAGAAGAGCGTATTCGATAACTGCACAAAATTTCTATTCCTGAAATAGAAGAAAGAACAGAAATGCGTTTGGTATGACCCTAAAAATTTCTTTTCCCAATTTTTTCATTATACTTAACAATTCATATTTGGATAAAATTGGACTAGAAATAGAATCAGAATATATTATGATATAGAATTTGATGACCTTAATACAATCATAAAGAAAATTACTCCTTATAAATAAAGCAAATACCGGGTCGTGGTCGAGGAAATTGGAATTGAGGATTTTAAGGTTTTGGGCTTTGAGGTTTTGGGTTTTGGATTTTAGAGTTTAAGGTTTGGGGTTTTAGGTTTGAGGGTTTTGGGTATGGGGTTTAGGATTTGGGGTTTATGGTTTTGGGTTTTAGGTTTTAGATTTTATGGTTTATGAAATTGTTTCTCTAAAATAACATTATTTCTCTTTTTGTACCCAGGAGCAAAAAAGTAGGTGTTATTTTACTTCTTATTTCTATTCTAAATATATTCATTGGCCACTGATATTTCGAGGAATAGAAAAATTAATTGACATACACAAATAGATTTTTATTGTTTTTCTGTTTCAGAAAACAAAAGAACAAATAAACAGAGAAATAGAAATGTTATCAAACAGGACCTAATTGCACACTTTTTCTGTTGACACACGACTCCATTACTCAATTGAATTGCCTTGGTCACTAGGGGTGAGCGGTTTCCGGTCCGATCCGGTCCGGTCCGGTCCCAATGGAACTGATCACGTACTTTTAAATTAGGCTTTCTATTTTAAATAAATAAATATATTTATTTTTCTATTTTCAAATGGAACCAATCACGTTTAAATGGAACCAATTCCATTTTCCAATTGAACCAATCCTTAAAAAAATTGGTAAAGGTAAGAGGGAATAGATTAGGCTTTCTTTTTTTTCAAAAAATTTAAAAAGTAAATAAATATATATTTATTGTCACGCCCCGTACCCCACGTAGCATAACATCCCGTCAAAGGTCGATTTTTCTGCAACGCTCCCAGGAAGCGTCGCCGACCCACACCCATACAGAGATCAAGCACAAGCGGAAGCATAAATAACAAACCCTGACTATTATAATTTATGAGCCAAGGATAGCCAAGCAATAAACAACAATCAACACAGAAAATATGTACATACTTATTTTACTATTTTAAAACTCTTTTTACAGTATTCACTACAACCAAAAAGAAAACACCAACAGGTGGGAATAACTAAACAACCACTTCTGCGTTCTGCTCCGCCTCCACCATGGTGTATGCTCGACGATCGCTAGATATAAAGCAGTATCCCAAAAAGAGGTGGCGACCTCGGCATCCTACTGCTGGGGGTCTGAAATGTTTCGGTTTACACAACCGTGAGATAAATCTCAGTGAGTTCAACCCCTAAACCTAGGCTAGGCTAACATGCAATCTCCTGACTGGAAACAATTATTTAAAACAATTCATAATACAACAACAATCAAATAATCCTCTGACCCTGCAGGTTAGACAATTCCATAATAATCATGGCCTATACGTGATATACTCAGTCACACGTACGCCAATTACATTCTCATGCACCGAATCTCACACACTCGCATGCTAATCAATGCATGTCTATGCAGACACATGTTATTGACGTGTCATACGCATTCTTTGGCCCACCGGCCCACACTGGCACACTTGCCCAACTCATTTATTATTAAGACTCGAGTCATTAATTTTCATGGCCCGGTGCGTCTAGCCTGCTTCAAAGTGCATGAGGCGCAGCAACCGATCTGGCCCAGTGTCTCTAGCCTGCTTCAAAGTGCATGAGGCGCAACACTGTCCTCCTTGCGAACCAGAGCCTGTCTCAAAGTACATGAGGATGGTCGCCTTCCGGATATACCGGGCATCGTCCTGCTTCAAAGTGCATGAGGACGGTATCGACCCGAAGGTCCTCAGGTGATCACACGATTCATTATTATCTTAACCCAGCATATAATGCTTCAGGGTAATTTAGGTGATCACGCACTCATGGCAGACACGCATTCTCACACAATTTCACAACATGCCACATTCTAGGCACACATAATGCGTGTCCATGTTATGCAATGCAATACAATGCACCATGAGCACCAATGAAATTTAGACACCCAATGTCACGACACATGCTTAATTGGCCCAATTAATACCGTGTGGCCTAACGTGCGTTTCACAAATCAGTAATTCATTGTAACCCAAACAATGGCCAGTCACACTCCACAAAAATAGCCACACTACATACGACATAGCAGTACGAAATTAACCACAATTAAGCACAATTGACACAGTCAGTCAATCCGGGCATACCCGGCAATTTTTCCAATAATAATTTCTACCAGTCCATCCTCAACCCAGTCCAAAATACGCACTGATACTATCTAAGCCGGTCTAACATGTGCCGATAACACCTAAATCAGTCCAGAAAAACGCACAATTAATCCTAATCCGGGTTTAGGAATTTCACTCACCTAATCCGAATTCACGACGACGGGGAATGGCGACCAATCACTGATGAACAGTGAAATCGACGGCGGAATTCCCGGGACTCGGCATACGGACGATGAACAGTGTTTTTCCGTACGGATGAACAGTAAATCCGTACGGATGAACAGTATTTTCGTACGGGGAATTGTACGGACAGGCCGGGGAGGTCGCCGGCGAGGTGCCGGTCACGGCGGCGACGGTCCGTACGGCGGCGTGAACAGTGATTTCGTACGGGGATGAACAGTGTTTTTCGTACGGACACTGTACGGCCGGGGTCCGACGGCGACGTATGAGGATGCTGGACGCCTGGGTGTCGACGGAATGGCGATCGGAGCTCCGGCGAAGCTCCGGCGGTACTGTTTACAAGCTGGAAATTGTGAAAACAGAGAAAACAGAGGAAAACAAAGCTGTTTTGGGGACAAAACCTGAACAAAAGAGGCTGCAAAGTGGTGGAATAGGATGCTGGTGGTGGTGGCTCGCCGGGAAAGGCTCCGGGCGGTACTGTTCCGGCGTGAACAGTACCGAAACAGCAGAAAACGCCCAAAAACAGCAAGAAACGGAAGAGAAAATGAGAAGAAAATTTTCTGGGAAGGTGCTGCCGACTAGTCTGCGTGAGAGAGAGAGAGAGAGAGAGAGTTTATCTTGGTCAAAATTGTAGACTAGGGGTGCCAAGTGTCAAAATCTTAGGCTATTGGACAATTTTACCCCTAATCTAATGGCCCAAAATTGCTCTAATCCAATAATTCAAGGGCATTTTGGTCATTTGTCCTTAACCATGGTTGACCATACCTGGTTTAGCCCTAACTAACCTTGGTTAACCCCAAAATTAAATCCAAAATTCGGAATTATCCAAAAATAGCCTAGGGGTATTTTCGTCATTTTTCGATCCCGAACCGAAATTCCAATTTTCATCCATGCCGGTCCTATATATTCATGGGAGACATAATCCGGTGTCGGAATCGAAAAATTCGTCCTTTAAGCCCTCGAAAAGCGACCGCGAAGTTCCGAGAATAAAATAATATTATTTTCCAATTTTTGTCGAAATTCCAGTTTTTGTCCGAAATGACTCCCGGTATGTGTGGCCACTCAAAAATGGCGTCGGCTCCGAAAAATAACCTCGATTGACCTCGAAAAGCGACGCTGGCGTCCCGAGGGGCAAAATCGTCCTTTTTCACCCCCGGACCAAAATTCCAATTTTTACACGTACTAACTCCAAACGTGTGTGGCCAGCGTAATATGAAGTCAGATTTCCAAAAATAGTCCCTTAGGCCTTCGAAAATCAACGTCGAAATCCGAGCTCAATTTCGCGAATAAACTCGCTAAACTTTCAATTTCAGGGTCTCTCACTAACGGGCGGCTGTTTAGAAATTACGCGTATCGACCCAGGGCTATCCATGTCGTGATGGTCTCGATCATTGAGAGAATGAGAAATTATCACTAGTTCCAGAGGTCACGATCGTTCGGTTCAGGTTCAGGACTGGTTGGCCACGTGTACTTTCGGTCTTGCAGAATCACCTGCGTCCCTATTATACATCGTTGGCCTTGGCCAAACCCAATCTATTACCCTTTTCTACGATCGGCCCACATTGGCCCAAAATATTCTCTCAACGTCTCTCGTGATCGGTGTCCGCTTCACGATAGGGTCTCCGGTCCACGTACTATTTTCTAGTTAGCCATACCCCATTGGTCAGTATCCTGAGAGTGATCAGCTCTGGGCGAGACTTACTAAAATGAAATGCGAATTAATGTCAGTTTCATTGATCCCGGAAATTACATCAAAATTCGGGCTGTTACATTTATCGGTCCGGTCCGGTTTCCACTCTAGAACCGGGAACCGGACCGCCCGGAAACCTGTTCCACTTTTAAGAACCGGGAACCGGACCAATACTCTCAAGAACCGGAACAAATCGGCCGGTCCCGGTTTGGGCGGTCCATTATGCTCGCCCCTATTGGTCACTGGTGATTATGATTTCTGCATCACGTCACATTGTGCCAATAAGAAAAAGATTAATTGCATTGCAAAGAAATCATATCACCATACTCAATATTAGATTCACCTTCGATAACGAAATTTAAGGCAATAGCTCATGTGCTAACGAAGAAATTAGTTGTACTACACCACATCAAATAATCAATGTGAGATTTCTCTAAAACGACTCACGTGTATGCCGAACAATGACGTTATCCCTATAGAAAATAGGAAGATGTGTCTACACTGACTGTAATTTTTTTATGTTTTACTTAAATTCAAATCTGGTGATAGACGTACTTTAACTCTCTTTTTTCTCCGTGACACCCGAAACTTTGGTAATATATAAATTTCGATACGTTGATTCACGTGTAAGTTCTTCATATTTTTTAAAGTTTAAATAATATTTTTAATTTTGACAGGTTTACTTTTGCAAATGTACAAAGAATAACTTTTTGCTTGGTGCATGACTTTCGGACAAACATTAGTGCATGGGTTCCGCATTAAGTTTTATAAATTACTTATTGTCATCCAAGAAAAAATCTTGACAGAAGTAACATCTCATAGAAGGTCTCTATCCTATAAAATATGACCACGGCTTCTCATCATTTCCTTCACCGATCAAACTCAACCATAGGACAGGAAAAATTCGAGAGGCTGCGCAAACAATGGATGTGGATTTTGACCTGACTATTGTCAGCCGTGAACCCCAACCCGAACCCCTTTCCATCCTCCGGGCACCACCGATCGCTGCCTCCTACAATGACCGGATCCGGCCCCTGCTCGACGCGGTGGACAAGCTCCGAAACCTCCAGGTCATGAAGGAGGGCATCCAGCTCCCCACCATCGTCATCATTGGCGACCAGTCCTCCGGCAAGTCGAGCGTCCTCGAGTCCCTCTCCGGCATTAGCCTGCCGCGGGGGCAGGGCATCTGCACGCGCATCCCCCTTATCATGCGGCTCCAAGACCGGCGTCAAGACGAAAGCCCCAAGCTCCACCTTGAGTTTAATGGCAAGATCGTGGACGTCTCCAACGAGGACGATGTGTCCGACGCCATAGTCACCGCAACAAACGTGATCGCCAGCTCTGGCAAGGGCATATCGAATACCCCGCTGACTCTGGTCGTCAAGAAAGATGGCGCCCCAGACTTGACCATGGTCGACTTGCCTGGAATCGCGAGCGTGCCGGTGCACGGCCAGCCCGAGAACATCTACGAGCAGATCTCGGCGATGATCATGGAGTACATAAGGCCTGAGGAGACCATCATCCTCAATGTCGTGTCCGCAACCGTAGACTTCTCCACTTGCGAGTCCATAAGGATGTCACAAGTAAGTATACTCTAGCCAAACTTGTCTCCCATATCAATTAAAAACTCGAATGATTCATACAACTCTAGCATGAGTCAATACAATATTCTGTTTTTATGTTTCAGATGGTGGACAAGACTGGCAAGAGGACTCTGGCCGTTGTCACGAAGGCTGACAAAGCTCCGGAGGGCTTGCTCGAGAAGGTGACGGCCGATGATGTCAATATAGGGCTTGGTTATGTGTGTGTGAGGAACAGGATTGGTGACGAGTCCTACGAAGAAGCGAGGCTCGAAGAGGCGAAGCTGTTCGAGATGCACCCTCAGCTGTGCAAAATTGACAAGTCCAACGTTGGTGTGCCTGTCTTGGCACAAAAGCTGATGCAGATTCAAGCCACCATCATGGCCAAGTATTTGCCCGAGATCATCATGAAGATCAATGACAAGCTAGACGCAAATGACTCCGAGCTTAAGAGGATGCCCAAGAATATGTCCTCGGTCGAGGATGCCATGATGGTCTTCATGGAGATGATGGGGTCGGCGAAGGAGTCGCTGAGGAAAGTTTTGCTGAGAGGCGAGTTAGACGAGTACCCGGACGAGAAGGACATGCACTGCACTGCCAGGCTGGTAGAGATGCTGAACCAATACTACGATGAGCTCCAAAACTGCCCCGAGAACGACCCGACGACTAACTTCTTGTTGGAGGAAATTGAGGTCTTGGAAGAGGTCAAAGGGATCGGCCTCCCAGACGTCCTCCCTCACACCGCCTTTCTCACCCTTTTGCAGCGGAAGGCGAAGGGGATATCGAGCAAGCTGCCGAGTTTTGGGGGATGTGTTTGGGACTACATTGAGGGAGTTGTGATTCGGGCGTTGATGCGATACTCACAGAATTATCCTCAGCTGCAGTCGTCGACGAATAGAGCAGTGTTCAATCTGATCAACAAGATGAAGGAGAAGACGATTGATAGGATGACGGAGATTGTTGAAATGGAAAAGCTCACTGACTACACTTGCAACCCTGAGTACCTGTTGGAGCAGAACAAGTTGATGACCCAGCAGGATATGTTCGTTAACAATTATAAAAGGAGGTACAACGTTTACCTCCAGGAGATCGGAGACGTCAACGTGACCCATCTGTGGCCTCGTGACGAGAAGCTGATTCGGCAGGCGTTCGATCTGAAGATGAGGATGACCCCGTACTGGAAGATTGTGCTGAGGAGGTTTGTCGACTCGGTGGCACTGCATCTGCGGTTCAGCGTGCAGAACTTGGTGAACAAGGAGATGGATAAGGAGATTTGGGGCAAGCTGGGTGGGGCCGGCATCAAGAGGATGATGGAGGAAACGCCGAAGATGGCGGAGAAGCGCTTGAAGCTGAACAGGAGCATCAAGCTGTTGAGGGAGTCTGCGGAGGAGGTGGCCAAGTTCAAGGACCGGATTGCTACTGATGGTGACTACCTATGTTGCACCGACACGTTAAAATGGCCAACATGTCGGTATCCGACACCGACACGCGTGTCGGACACGTCGACACGTGTGGACATGCCTCCGATACCTCTCTGATTTCCGACACGAACGTGAGTCCGGCGTGTCCGAGAGTAAATTTGTAAAAAAAATAAAAACAGAGAACAAATAAAATGGCGTCGCCTCCAAATTAGGGCTAAAACACAATTACCTCTTTACTTCTCTGTTCGACCGACGAACTCCTGTCCTCCGCGCGCGCTCGCCGCTCGCCGCGCCCTCTCCCGCTCCCACTCCCGCTCCCGCTAGCCGGTCGCCGCTCGCGCTCGCCGCTCGCCGCTCGCGCTCGCCGCTCGCCGCTCGCGCTCGCCGCTCGCCGCTCGCGCTCGCTGCCTGCCGCTCGCCGCTCCCTCTCCCGGTCGCGCTAGTCGCTCGCTGCAGGTACACCTCTCTGTTTCGAAAGAAATTGCGGTGGCTGGGAACTGGGAAGAAGGGAGAAGTTGGGGAAGGGGGCATGTGTGGGTGGGTTTAGGGGTGTCAATGGGTCGGGTCGGGTCGGGTCGGAATTTCATGATACCCAACCCGACCTGAAATATACAGGGTCGCACTTGACCCGACCCGACCCGGCCCAAGACCCTGTTCAGCATATACTCCAATAATAAGGCCGGGTCGGGTCGGGTCAAGTCAGGTTTAGGGTTTTTTTTTTAAAACAGGGTCCAATTTTCGAGGGCTTGTTCTATATCTCCTCCTCTGTCTCTATCTTTGCATTTGCCGTATCAGTTGAGCAATGCTCTCTCCACCCAATCACCACCCCAGAAGGCCCACGGGAGTAGCTCCGGAAAAGAGCGCCGCCGCCGAGTCCAAGAAGAAATTGCCCAAGCCCCCGGCGGCGAAGCCTGGCTCTGACGACCAGAAGCCCTCGTCGGCCTCCTCAACCGCTGCCGACCGCAAGACCATCATCAAGAGCGCCGACATGACAACCTCCGAAGCTGGCGCAAGATCCCGACGAAGCATCAAAAGAAAAAAAAGAAACAACCAGAGAGAGTGAGAGACAGAGAGAGGGAGAGACGTACTCGACGGGATCGCCAAGCTGGCGCAAGATCCCGACGAGGCCGGCGACGGCTACCCCATCGAAGAGGGCCTTGGGATCCTCTCGGTCCGCCTTGTCGTGGAGCTCCACCCCTACCCCCCCACTCGTCCCCCCTGCGCACGCGCCCCTCTTTTATCTCGTCGCCTCACCCCACCTCACCCCAATATC
This sequence comes from Syzygium jambos, assembly GCA_031216235.1. Taxonomy (NCBI): domain Eukaryota; kingdom Viridiplantae; phylum Streptophyta; class Magnoliopsida; order Myrtales; family Myrtaceae; genus Syzygium; species Syzygium jambos. Next base: position 20,586,805 of record CM062221.1, on the reverse strand, counting down.
TCGCTCTTCTTCTTCTAGAAGCTCGTTGCCCTCGTCTCCGTCGTGGCCGTCATCTTCGCCGAAGATCTCTCCCTGAGGAACCACATCAGTCGAGGCCTTCAAATGCAGAGATGGTGTTTAAGTGAATGCAATGGACGAGGAAGAGGAGAGGATGACAGCAAGCGAGGCGCGAGAAGGAACGGAAGAGAAGGAGGGTGGAAATTAGGACTCAAAAAGGGACAGAGGTGTTTTTGGGCAGCGGTGTAAAAAAACCCGCGCCAACCCGACCCTGCCCAATCCTAACATTACCCACTCCTAAAAGGCCCTATCCGAAGAAGATTAAGGCCCGACCCTAAAATACCCCAAATTTCTGAGTACGGTCGGGCCGGCCCGGGTCGGGTAGGGCCGGCCCGGGTTTTTTTGACACCCCTAGGTGGGTTAGGGGAAAAGGAAAAAGTGGTGGGGTAGGTCAAATGGGTGGGCTGCGTCTTTTTTACGGTGAAATATGGATGGTTTTTTGTTTTTTTTTACTTAATGTTAAATGTTGAATTTAATGGGACAAATATTTTTAGATAGTGTTATGTATTGGAATATGAGAACATGAATTTTGAAGAGAAGTTTGCATATCGCATATACTCTATTTCCCTAATTGAATTTGTAAATGTGCTTCTTTCGATGAATGAGTTTACGGAATCTAAACTAGTCAAGTTCATCTTTTTATTGGAACTTAATAGTTTTATGGGTTATAATAAACCAATTGTTTTTGGTCATTATGGTATATTTAATTATTAAAAATATATATTTAATATACGTGTCCCAACGTGTCGGAAAATGGTATTTTTTGAGAATTGACGTGTCGCGTGTCATGTCGTGTCGGTTTCGATGCAACATTGGTGACTACAGTGATTAGTTAGTGTTCTTCTACTGGCCCTTAATTAAGCTTGTCCTATGATGATGTGTTTCTCTTATGAGTGTGTTAATGTTGCTGTTCTAGTGATCAGATTTTAAATGATGCTTGGACATTGCTTGATCAAAATTTGTGAGGTCGAATTTGTTGTGTTAGACTAAAATAAATTCTGATACGACAGAATTAGATGTATGTTATGATTAGCTCAATTAGAAAGTGGCGAGGAAATATTTCATTGACTTATTAAAGCATTTTTCGTAACCTCATTTTTCTTAGCGATATAAAGGATTAAAGGTTGGAAAATCTTTCGTAAACTGTTGATTTTTCATGAGACAAACACACGTAAATGGATATCAAGGCTGAGCATGACAACGATTCTGTGCCTGGGAACAGATCCTACTCAGAAATGATTCTTTTTTATTATGTGCCCGGAATTGATTTTGAGCATTTTAAGGCGTTTGTTAACGGCCCAAAATTCCATCCCTGAAATAGAAAAAGAATATAAATGCGTTTGGTAACGCTACAAAATTTCTTCTTATTAATAAAATTTTTAAATATTTTCATATTTCTTTTTTTTTTCTTTTCTTTTTTTCTTTTCCTCCTTGGCCATGGCCTACTCGCCGGCCATGACTGGTAAAATATTTTTTTATTAATAGTATTTTTCTTTTTTTTGGCCATGGCCTGGTCGCTGGTCATGACCGGTAAAATATTTTTTTTATTAATAATATTTTTATTAAAAATATACATTTTTATTTTTTTGGGCCGTGGCCAAGTCACCGGCCATGACCGGTAAAATATTTTTTTAATAATAATATTTTTTATTAAAATATTTTTATTTTTTTTGCCATGGCTGGTAAAATATTTTTTTTATTAAAATATTTTTTTTTCTTTTTTGCCATGGCCTGATCACCGGCCATGGCAAGTAAAATATTTTTTTTATTAATAATATTTTTTATTAAAAATATATATATCTTTTTGGCCATAGCCTAGTCGCCAGTCATGGTCGGTAAAATATTTTTTATTTTAATAATATTTTTTATTAATAATATTTTATTCTCGTCAGATCCGGCGAGGGCGGTCCTCAGGCCGGACATTAGAAGCTACATTAAAAACCAAGAAAAGGAAGAAAAAAAATTGATTCTCAAAATTGTTCCCAGAATCAAGAAGCTACTTTTTTTTTATTCTTGAAAACTGATTTTGGGAACAATTTTTGACAAAATTGTGCCTAGTATCTAAAAATTAAACAAATGCATTTCTGTTCTCAAACTGATTCTGGGAACAAAAGAACAGAATCAAATACTGTTTGGCAAGTTGTCATGTGCAAGCCAAGTCATTATCAAACAAAAGAGTTGCTCTATTGCAAATGATTTGTTTATTGGCTGTTTGAAGTGATTTGGGAACTGTGACAGCGTTGCACGATACTTGTCTTTTCCGTGTTGGTCGATCTAATCGACCATCACTATCATAGTGGGGGTCGACTCTATCATGGTCCTTGCCGCATGCTAAGTCACGCAAGTGAGAGTAGTTATTTGAGATGGGTCCTAATGATGGGTCATGGGCTGGGTTAGCCCAACATGGGCAGCCCACGTCCATAAACCCATAATCGATCGGTAACTTATATATGTTGTTCGGTCCGAACCTCCCCTTTTGGTATGTCTTGAGTCTTTATTATATACACAATCACCTCTGTACCTCAAGCTTTGATAATTTAGTGTCGCCGGTAATTTCGGGTCTTTGTGTCTAAGTTCATCACTTATATATATATATATATATATATATATATATATATATAGAGAGAGAGAGAGAGAGAGACAGAGAGACAGAGAGACAGAGACAGAGAGAGAGAAAGAGAAAGAGAGGTGGTCCTGAACCTTTCTTCGATGTTTAGCGTGGTCCTTGAATTTTTTTTTTCAATTTAGCTCTTGAACTTTCAAAAATCCACTCAACGTAGTCTTTTCGGTAAAAGTTAACACCATTGAACGTGACAATAGATTTTCGTTAACTCTATTAGATTTGCCATGTTGGTGTTCACACGAGTTATATATATAAGTGGCCTAGGATCTAGGGTCTATAAATTGAAAAGATATAAATGAAGAAGATAACTTCTAAGTATATTTAAAATATGATGTATTCCACGAAGTCTCCAATTGAAATCTTGTATAAAAGAATTTAAACAAATAGAAATGTTATCTAAATCCATAAGTGGCCTAGGATCTGGGGTCTATAAATTGAAAAGATATAAATGAAGAAGATAACTTCTAAGTATATTTAAAATATGATGTATTCCACGAAGTCTCCAATTGAAATCTTGTATAAAAGAATTTAAACAAATAGAAATGTTATCTAAATCAGTAGGAGTTGAAAAAGCTCTATGAAAGGCTAGAATAAATAATAAGATGGAATATATGTATTCTACACAGAAAGAGATTAATTAAATAGATTAGATTGAATAAAATGACGTGCATTAATCTCTACGTTTTCTTTTATTAGAAAGAGATCCAGGAAATTGTAATAAGAAGATTATAGAAACAACGATATATGTGAGTTTTAAATAAAATTCTAGAGATTCAAAATATCTAATATATTGAGAAAATAAATAATAGATTTCGGTTATGTTTCTTGATCTAGCAACAGAGTAAATATATTCTAATATAAAGGTGCAGATTTCTACACAGAAAACTATTAAATATATAAAATTAAATAAAAGCACGAGCATTATAAATAATAAAGAGGCCGTATGCAATGTAGAGAATAATAAGAAGGATCGCTAAAAACTCTAAACCAACCATGTAGGTGGTGATGCTATTAAGGGCAAAGCGGTAAGAAGAAGTAAGGATATATTACAAATGCAGAAAATTACAGTATAATAAAGTACAGACCTTCCACAGGCGGTTCGACCTGCCGTTTGTGGGGTATGTAAATGTAAATGGAAGGAAGGAGAAAGAAATGACTTGTATATAAATAATACTGAAAGATTGCAACAACAGTATTGAAAGATTACACAAAGTAAATATTGAAGTACAAGTGCAAGATTAAGAAAATTTCTTTGGTAGAAATTCTCCCGTTGCTCAGACTATTTTGTAGTCTAGAACGACAAGATTTTCTACACTATAAGAATAAGAAAAGAGTTTGAAAGATCTTGAAAGTCTGAGACAAGATCTTTCCTAGGACCAGAAACTTACCGGATATGAAAGGTTATAGAAAATTTTGAGATCTGTCTGAGACAAATGATCTCTTATTTCTTCAAAAGAGGGATTCGAGAGGAACTAGGAAGGTTTCCAGAAAGGGAGGTTTTCAGAAAGGGAGAGTATGGTTCTGGAGATGATGAAATTTTTGGATGCCCCGCAAGTGAAGAAAGGCCCCCTTTTTATAAGCAAATTGGGTTCCTGTAGAAATTGTTCACGGATATTACTATAGCAAACAGTAGTAAGTGCACAGTGTTACAGTGAACAGTAGGTCGAATATTACTGTAGCAAATAGTGCACAGTGAACAGTGACTCGACATAATTATGAAAGTTATGAGAAGAAGAAAAGCTGATGGATTCCTTTCGGTTAGAGAAATATGAAAACGCCAGAGTCTTTCGGCGTAAAGATCTCATGGCTTGGACAAATCTTCAGCCTCATTGTCTTCTTCTTCCTCTTCTTCTGCTACATCTCCCCATGGGATTCTTGGGAGGATTCCGTAGCAGTCATCTTCATTGGAATTTCCACTGTGATGGGATTGAGAAGAGCGTGCTTCTTCAAGATCTAAAAGGGCTTACCTCAACATTCCTGTCAATTGTTGATGGGAACTGGCTGATGCTAGCCTAGAAAGTACAAATCCTTTATCATGTAGAAAGGGGGTAACTTCCTCGTTGGTGATTGGTTTATTACCCCTGGCCAGCAACCATTCTGCCACTGCTTGTCTTGTGGCTTTATGGAAAAATTTGAAACCGTCCCACCATTTGACTTTGAATCGTCTTATGAGAATGGGGATGTTGGTTTCTAGAGATTTTCTGTATTCAAAATACCATCCAGTAACCCAAGATAACCCAAAGTAATAGAAAAAGAGTAGCAACTTTGGGAAATTCTTTTCGCATGGAAGTGGGGTGAATTTTTCGAGAAAGAGTTCATAACTGGGTTGGATTTTTGGGTGAATTAGCTCGTCGGTTGGTCCCAAATGATCCTACCAACGTATGAACCAGTAAGGGATGGTTTGAATGTCAAAATTTTCAAAATAGAATAGCCAAGTATAGGTGTTGTTGGCATTCTTTATCCAAAAGGTATTCCACCAGGCTTGTTGGTAATCAAAATAGGAAAAGGACGTCATGTATGGGAGGGCCTCATTTGTCTTGATATTGAATTTTTTCAAGCCTCGAGGATCAGGCTTCCATTAAGAAGGGTGAATGACCCTATGGATAATGGCTTTCGAGTAATTAACATGGCCTTTGTCAGAAAAATGTTTGAAAGCAACAGATTCTGTTTCTTCCAAGATTTTTTCATAAAACTCCCTTGTTTTATAAATATCATGGGGTGTATAAAGGAAATTTTCAGAAAACATATTTCTAGCAAAAATGTATGGATCCGCATTATAAAAACCATTTTCAGCATTACAAACATTTTGAAATATGGTTTTATGAAAGAATTTTGATTTTGGAGGGGCAGCTTGGGTTGATTGAATTACCACCTCACTAGAAATTGTTTTTCATTTCGCCTTTTGTGTGGCTATGGGAGAGGGATCAGGACTTACCATTGCCAGAGAAGGCTGTGGCTGACTATTGAAGGCTTGTTGGAGAAGCTGTAATGCTTCTTCTTGTGATAATTGGGTTATATCAAATTGTGAGGATCCAGAAAGATTTTTTATAGGAGAAACGGGCTCTTCTTTGGCTTGGCTAGAAATGGTAGTAATATTCAAAGGTGGTTGTGCAGCCTGGAGCCAAGTTCTGATATTTGTCAATCCTGAGGATTTTTTCTCAGAAGAGGATTCTGCAATTTGTTTTCCTTTGTCCCTTCTAGTGGGTTTATTTGGAGGTTTTGGAGGCATTTTCCCTGCAAAAATTCTCGAGTGAGAAAATCTGGAAGAGAATTTGAAGAGCCATTAATGAATTCTATATCAAAATCAAAAACGGATAAAATGGCTTGCCATCTAGCAAAAATTTGTTTAGAGGCAATATTTTGAACATCCTTTTGCAAAACATCTTTTGCAGATTTGCAATCTATCCTTAATAAAAAATTTTGGTTCAAAAGATCTCCTTGAAATTTGGAAATAGAAAGTACAATAGCAACGATTTCCTTTTTAATGGTGGAGTAATTTTTTTGACAATCATTCCAATGTTTGGAGACAAACTGAACAACCTGTTCCTTGTTGTCTTGAGATTGTTTAAGAATTCCTCCATAGCCAATATCAGAAGCATCGGTTTCTACAATTTTAAAAGCATGAGGATCAGCGAGATGTAAGCAAGGAATTTCCTTGACAGTTCGCTTGATTTGCCTCACTATATCTGTATGAACCTGAGTCCATGGTGGAGGGTCCTTTTTGAGCCTCTGATGGAGTGGTTTGCAGATTATATTGACGCGGGGAAAGAAATTAATAATGTAATTCAAACTCCCAAGAAATCTTTGTAATTGATTTTTATCTCTGATTTCATCAGGAAATTTTTCAGAAAATATTATTGATCTTTCGATCGGAATGATGGTTCCTTGGTGAATGTAATGTCCTAGAAACCGTATTCTGGTTTTGAAAAGAGATATTTTGGTAGGTGAAACTACCAAACCATTGTTTTTCACAACATTTATAAAATGATGGATATGTTTGAAATGTTTTTCTATTGATGTAGAAAATATTAGAATATCATCAATGTAAACAATAATATAATCAGAACAATGATTAAAAATATCATTCATAATCCTTTGGAATTCAGAAGGAGCATTTTTTAATCCAAAAGGCATAACATTCCATTCATACTGGCCAAAAGGAACAGTAAAGGCTGTCTTGTATCGATCCTTTTCGCTAACCTGAATCTGCCAAAATCCTGATTTCATATCAAATTTTAAAAAGATTTTTGCATTATAAAGTCTACTTAATAAATCTTTTTTGTTTGGAATTGGATACCTTATCCATTTTAAGGCTGTATTCAAAGGTTTGTAATTTATTACCAATCTTGGGACTCCTCTTTCTAGTTCAGCATTTTTGTTGACATAGAAAGCAGAGCAGCTCCAAGGTGATTGGCTTTTCCTAATAAGCTTTTTCTCAAGAAGTTCATTATATATATATATATATATATATATATATATATATTAGATTTGCCATGTTGGTGTTCACACTAGTTTTATATATATATATATATATATATATATCTATTTTGGCTCAAAAGAAAAGTAAAAAAGAGATTTTCCGATTCGGGAAAACGACGCGACAATTCATAGCATTATGTTGCGCCGATATATGCTGATGCGGCAATCCACGCTAGAGAAATGCATGTGCCATGGCAATACACTTAATAAAAGGATTACATTGAGCTGGGTTTTTGGGACGATATTGAAATTGAAGAAAAGTTCAAGGATTACCCATATCATTACCTAAACAAAAAGTATAAACTATGTGCCATAATGTGAGAACTATCTATAGATATCTATATAAAAATGTTGTAACAAAAATGATTGTGCAGAAAATGAGGCCGGTACATGTGTGCACAGAATGGTCGTGCAAACTGTTATCATCGTAATTGTCTTCGTCGTATTGTAGATGGATAGAAAACATCGAAACTCTCGAAAACATTCATGCATCCTATCCTGTCCTAGTACGTCGTAATTGGGTGCATGTTGCCATAACTTAAAAGATAAAATCTCATGTTGGCTATGCAATTAACAAGGGCATGATAAGTCGTACCAAAGTTCACTTTGCAATAGCGCTTTTCATTTAGTTATACCGATTTCTTCCTCTAACATACACTTTGATTCGAAACGTCCGATTTTTCGAAGTTAGGGGAGTTTCGAAATATTCATTTGTCATTGGGATAGTAACACAAATGGTTATTGAACTTTGGTTCAATATGCAATGTAGTTCTTAAACTGTGGCCCAATGTGCAGTGTCAATGTGATTCCTCATCTATTGGTAAATATTCAATTGAGTCCCTAGACTAATTTGTTTAAAAATTCAGGGATCATATCGAAGAAATTAAAAGTTTAGGGACGACATTGCACATTAAGCCAAAGTTGATAGATCATTTGTGTCATTTTTCTTTTGTCATTCATTGTTGCTACATGCCGTACTTGATGAACACTTACTTTACACGGAAGGACCCTTCGTGGGTCTACTACCATCAGTCTATTTTTGTGGTGTCATCGTTCCTTTTGCAAGAATAGGCCATACTAGAAAAGATATTGCCATAAAACATGTTGTGTTTTATTTTTATGATACACAAGAACATTTTGTCCTTCTAAGGGTCCGTTTATTTCGCGAAAAAAGAAAATTTTGAAAAATATTTTCCAAAAAATAATTGATTACATCTCTTAAAAAAATTACTCAATTAAAAATATTTTCACCGTCGACAACGATTTATGCCCGAACAGTTTCATGAAAGATAAAAGTATATTTAATTAATTCATTTTAATAAGCGATACAAGCAATCGTTTTTTCGAAAAAATATTTTCCAAATCAGGAATTTTCCGTGAAGAAAAAAAATTCCATGACAATGTTCAAATCTGGCCTCTTTCTTGTCCTTTCCTTTGTCATGCGCCTGTAATTAATTGGCGGGTAAGAAATGCTACTCTAAGCTCTTGAAAAGAAAAAAATGCTATTTCAGGAAATGCATCTATGAGTTTGGCCAGGAGAAGATCGGAAGTGCCTCTAGTGCACCAAAAAAAAAAGAGTAAAAATTTGCGGATTAATGGAAACTTGTGTTCTCACGAAACGAAAGATCGGAGTATGCCGGGTTACCGCCAAGGCGCCAAGAAGTCCAACATGATGTCACCAACCATCGAGTATTCATCGTGAAATCCATGAAAACCTGAAAATTCGTGATCAACACCACATGCATGAAGGTCAAGAGCTTCCGGTTCGGTGAGATTTACCAATTCATAGCGTCACCACCGTGCGATATGGGGCGTGCTTGCAACCTCATCGGCGAAGCAATTGCCTTTTTTTTTTTTTTCTCCCTCGAATTTTTATATATATATATATTTTTTTTATCCTCCTTTTCTTTTTAAAATTTTTATATCATTTATCTTTGTCAAATTCAAATTCTTTTTTTCTGGTGGGTGCCACATCTCGATTACATGCCTTACAAAATTAAAAAAGAAGAAAGCAATATCAACATCTTCCGTCAATCAAATTGGAGGGATTTTTTTCCTTGCCCTAAATTGGACGGATTTAACCGAAGATCAAATTGAAAAAATTGAACAATTTTAAACTCAATTACATTATTTAAAAATTTTAGAACTTCTCACACTTTAATGGTAAGTTTTAGAACTTTCATTGCAGTTATGAAAAAGAAAGAATTCCAAGTTGGGGGACACGTCAGTCGGCACCCCTAGTCAGAACACAAGATCGGCCTAAACCCTAAACCCTCGCCCCCGCCACCAACTTGCAACATTCCAAATTCAAATCTTCCGGCCAACGCCTTCTTCTCCGTGCAATCTCTCCCATCCGTGGTAAGCGATGGGGATATTCGAACTGTACAGAGCAGTCAGGTGCACAACCACCAGCGTCCCCTTCTCCGTCCAGCGCCTCGGCACCGAGACCGTCATCACCATCGGCATCGGCAAGGCCTTCCAAGTGTCCAATGTAAGACGCCCTTGGTACGAAGTTTCGCAGTTCATGTTTTGGATTGGGGTGCCGCCCGTTGATTTGATTCGTCGCCCCCCTTTTTCCGTCTTCTTTCTGTTTTGATGCTTGCAGTGCGCCAAGCTGAGCTTAGTCCTTGTGGGTGAGTATCTCTTTCCTTTAATTATCGTCGGGTGACTCAGTGTGATCAGGGGTCTTTCAGACCAAGTGCGCGCACGCGCTTGGGTTGACCTCTCTGCCTCTCATTTTGAATTCATATCTTTTGTGTTGCGAAAGCTCTGTCTTGTTTTCGCCCTTGGGTCTAGTACTTTGGGAAATGGCGTAAGCATGACAATTCCTGAGCTACTTCAATGTCTCTTTACACTTCTGATTGGGGGGTTTTCGAATTGTTTTTATGTTGGTATTCACAATCTCTTTCGTTTTGAAGGAAAAGCTAATTAGCAGTGCCCGTTTGGGAAGTATAACTGCTTGTGTTGAATTTTTTTTAATGACAATTTCATGGGCTGGGTTGTCTATAACGTGCTTGATCATGCTATGTGATCGCGTTTCTTTCACTTTAAATAAATGGGGAATTCCTTTATTTCTCTTCTGCTTTTCATTTTCTGGCAGTTTCTTTAGTCAAGTAACAATTAGATGAACATTTTTTTTTTATGATGGTCCCCATTTACGGTTGTGATTGATTGAGAGAGAAAGGATTTAGTCACTGCCACTTGTTTTTGGTCCTCAGCTTCTGAAAAGAAGGTCCTTTCAGAAGTTTCAGTTTGCGACTTTTCTTGAGCTGTCTTTATAGTGTTCTTTCTTTTGAAAGCTCTTTTGAAAAGTGGCTATTTTTTGTTGCACTTGCTTGTGCTATATTGTCTTAGGAAAACCTTGGTTCCCCTGAGGAAACAAAATCTAAGAATCTTAGTCCGATGAGTATTCGCCACACTTTTGAGGTTTGAAAGAGGAAGAAATTACAATATGGCAAGCAAAAACTAATAGTCTACAAAACAAGTAACAATTTCCTCAAATGTCCGATTCTTCCATTCTCATTTCTTTCTCCATCATCAGTGTAACTGCTTTAAACATGTAAAACATACATATTCTGCAAGGGACGATATTGTGTCTAAACCTTCACCTTCTTCCTGATTTTTCTGTATCTTAAAGGTACTCTTGTAAGATGAACCAACAGCTGGGCTTGATCCTATTGCATCCACTGTGGTTGAAGATCTTATCCGATCTGTGCATTTGAAAGGTGAAGATGCATTTAGAGGGTTTGTTTACACAACCAGGCAACACTCGAATGACATAGGCAAGACATTTGAGTTGTCCAATGAAAATATTTTGGTTAACTCATTTTCCAAAAGCGATATAAAAGATCGAGGTAGGAAAGTCTTTCCTAAATTATTGATTTTCCTTGAAATGAATGCACCCTAAATGAGCTTCAAATCATTATTAAAACTCTCAAATTGATACTTTGATCATACATTTATCTGAAGTATGTTTTGTTAGACAAAAATACCTAATTTGGTGGTCCATAACAAATTTTATATCAATTTAATTTTTGTCTAGAAAAAACTCAAATTGGTATCCATGATCTAAATCTTCCCTTCGATAAAATGCATACTTGTCAACAAACGTGGACTTTTTGCTGGATTTGTCATTTTTTATGTCAGATCCGTCTTATAATAGTCTGTTATATGTGTTGACACCTATGCGTTTTAATGGTATATTGGACAAAATGCCAATGGAGGGTAGATTTGGATTAGAGGTACCAATTTGGCTTTTTTTGCGAAACGAAAATTAATTTGGAAAAAGTGTTATGAGAGTACCAGTTTGGAATTATTGTGAAACAAAAATTAACTTAGAGTAAATGTGTCATGGGGCATCAATTAGGGATTTTTTTTTATGGTAATAACCCTAAACAAAAGATTTGCTCAATTGCAAATGATTTGTTTATTTGTTGTTGGGAAAATTCCAAATAAGGGCATGAAGTGGATCTTGTGTTAAATAAGGGCCTAAAATAGTTATAACAGTTTCAAATAAGGGCCTAACCTTGCCAACTCGCCGGCCAGCCAAATTTTCCAGTTAATCAAGGGCTTTTTCGTCCAAAAAATAATTTTAACATAAATTTTAGTTAAATTAGATTAAAAATTAAAAAAAGAAAAGAAAAGAAAAAACAAGCGGGAGGGCTGGGCTAGCAACCCTCCCGCCTATGGCTACCAACCCATCGCCAGTGGGGCGGCAACGATGGCCAGTGGGAGAGGGCGGCGACCCTTTCCCAAACCGGGGTAAGGGCCCCAAGTCTGGGGGAGGCCCTCGCTGAGGCGTCGATGACCACCCCGGCCATCGCCGGGGTATTTTAGGATTTAAATCCGACCTCCTCCTCCTCCTCCTTCGCTATGGAGACGTATTTTTCTTTTTATCAAGCTTTTTTTTTTTTTTTTTTTTTTTTTTGGGACGCATGCGCAATGCTCGCTCGCAAAGCGTTAATAAGACCGGAAGAGAATCTCGTCTCCTTTCGAATTTTTCCCCCTTTGCAACTAGGCCCGAAGCATTTGCTTTGATATGTCTGACGGAAAACACGTCGCCCCCCCCCCCCCTCCGATCATTCGTGACTACATGACTCGAGCTGCAAGGCCCGAGCTGATTCGTATGCCGCCGAGCTATAAAAAGATCGAAAACGTCGAACCCCAGATTCAACCCGACAGGGCGCGGCGAGCTGGACCCATTACGGACCGAGGCGAAGAGTCGTCATCCCGCCGTCGACTGCTGGTGCACGACGGGCATCGCGAGGCGCCAGGTAAAGCTTTCTCTACCGGTATCGCTCCGCGCCCCGCGACTCTGCCGGATCGAAAGTGGCTGGTTTGCGACGCCGACGACGTCTCGGCGGTTTCCGTCGCGGGCCCGTACGTACGCGACCGTTCGATCCTATGTTTCCGTCATTTTTTTTTTCCCCCCGTTTTTTTTTTTTTTTTTTTTTTTTTTTTTGGGGTGGGTTGGGGGAGAATTGGATTACATGAGCAACGGGAAAACGCAATAAAGCGCGCAAGACCATGCATACGTGAACATAGTTTATGGGAGAAAAATGGGGATGAGGGGGGTGCCACCATTAAACGTTGACTGGGCGGCCCACGTTTAAAAAAATGTATGACATGAGGATGCATAATAGGTCTCCATTGAGCGGATTTTTAAAAAATTAGGGATCATCCATAACGGGGAAAATTGTCCAAAAAATCTCAAATCAATTGTATGGCCATTAATTTAGTCATAAACTTTTTAATTTGATCAATTTAGTTACGAACATTTTGACGATTTTCCAATATAATTCATCTGTCCAATTTAAGCAGGAAGTCATTGATATGGCAGTCTAGTTAGCGTTAGCCGTCCTACGTGGCGCAGTCAGTGACTGACGTGCACGATTTGAAATGAAATGGTGTTGTTTTACAATTTTTTAAAAATAAATTTTCTGTTTTTTCCTTTTCATTTCTTTCTTTTTTTCTCTTTTTCCTATTCTTTCCTTCTATTGTTTCCTTCCACCGATCGACGGCCACAACGATAGCTTGTAAGCCCTTGCCCATATTTTGAGGGCCGCTCGTGATGCGCTCGTTGGCTCTTTCCAAGAAGATGAATAGTGACAAAAAGGAAAAAAAGAAAATTAGAAAAAAAACCAAAATTTTTTATAAAATTTCTCAAAACAGTGTCGTTTTGAGTGGAATCAAACATGATAGATCGCTGGATGTGTTACATATGACAGATGATGCTAACTGGACCACTATGTCGGCGATTTTTGACCTAATTTAGCTGGATGGATTACGTTGAAAAATTGTCAAAAGGTTTAAAATTACATTGGCCAAATTAAAAGTTGAGGAATTGAATTTACGAGCACATAATAGCTTTAGGACTTTTTGGATAATTTTGCCATCAATATCATTACCCAAAAAAAATTCCAAACTATATAATTGTTAAAAATAATCTGGGGTGTGACACAATGAGATGTGTAATAGGACTTGTTAATTGACAAGCTATTACAAAAATATTAATTGACCGATGGCAAATGAATGCTATTACAATGTATTATTACCTCGAGTTTTGTCAAATTTCCCCAAAATGAACCATGATACCTAAAAGCAAGTGGACTACCAAAATAAGAATCAATAGCGGACGCTTGGACATAGGTTCATCAAACTCTTGAGGTTGAATTTATTTCGCTACAATTGGAATAAACCGTGAAATGACAATATTATATAAGTTACGACTTGTTAAAAGCTATTATGAAAGATTTCATTGACTTACGATAAAATGATTGTAATTACCATGTGTTACGATTTGAAAAACCATAAGAGATTTCAAATTTATCCAACTCTCATGAACCATGATTACACTACAAAAAAAACGGATTTTTGCCACGAAAATTTTCCAACGAAAAATTTTCGTCGCAAATTTGCAACAAATTTTCCAATGAATCTCAAAATTCGTTGGAAATTTCCAACGAAAATTTTTTCGTCGGAAAATTCGTTGGAAATTTCCAACGAAAATTTTTTCGTCGGAAAATTCGTTGGAAATTTCCAACGAAAAAATTTTCGTCGCAAATTTCCAACAAATTTTCTAACGATTTTAAAAAAATTGATTTAATTCGGCATTTTTTATATTCGTTGGAAAATTCGTTGGAAATTTCCAACGAAATTTCCAACGAATTTCAATTTTTCGGCAATTTTTTCATAGTGTACAATTTTCGTGGGAAATTTCGTTGGTAATTTCCAACGAAAAATTTTTCGTTGGAAATTTCCAACGAATTTTCCAACGATTTTAAAAAATTGATTTAATTCCGCATTTTTTATATTCGTTGGAAAATTCGTTGGAAATTTCCAACGAAATTTCCAACGAATTTCAATTTTTCGGCAATTTTTTCATAGTGTACAATTTTCGTCGCAAAATTCGTTGGTAATTTCCAACGAAAAATTCTTCGTTGGAAATTTCCAACGAAATTTCCCACGATTTTAAAAAAATTGATTTAATTCGGCATTTTTTATATTCGTTGGAAAATTCGTTGGAAATTTCCAACGAAATTTCCAACGAATTTCAATTTTTCGGCAATTTTTTCATATTGTACAATTTTCGTTGGAAAATTCGTTGGAAATTTCCAACGAAAAAAAATTCATTGGAAAATTCGTTGGAAATTTCCAACGAAAAAAAATTCGTTGGAAATTTCCAACGAAATTTCCCACGATTTTGAAAAAATTGATTTAATTCGGCATTTTTTATATTCCTTTATATAACATTCAGTTTTACGGGGCCCTTATTCACAAAAATCACATTCTAAAAGTGATTATTTACATAAAAAAACTAATTTTAGGGGAAAAGTAAGAAAACTAATAAATTTTTTTATTTTATGAAAATATCTAAATTTAGAAAAAATTTTGAGTTACTTAAGTTAAAATAAATTTGTGAGCGTATTATATCCATTTGTGCTATCTTCATAAATATATGGTGTGTTTGTTTTGCGGAATATAAATGATTTGGAAAACATTTCCCTAGAAATAGATCATTTGTATCACTTACAAAAATGAAATGAAAAAGATATTTTTATCGTCCACGAAAATATTTACATATAAATTATTATCGATAATGAAAGTATTTTTCATTGATTTAATTATTTCAAGCGATACAAACGTTCATTTTTAGGAAAATATTTTCTAAATAATTTATTTTTTGAGTAACAAACGAAGCCTTGAAGGAAAAAAGTTGCAAGTCCAAGCAAAGTGGTCAATATAGGTTGTGTCATGATTGATTGGGTGCGCACAACTCATTTAATTAAACAAATCCTATGAGTAACTCATACGTGATTGCTTATTGTGAACCTAAACACCAGCAATTCATTAATATCAAGGGTAGATACAATATTGACTTTTTTTTTTGGTCGGTCGATACAATATTGACTGTGAACATGATCAAAATGAAGGGTTTTGTTAATAAGTTCTCTTAGGACATTAGTTTAGTTAATTAAAAGTGGAAATAAGAATTTTCAAGATCCCTTAAATTGTGTTCACAAGTGCTCTTAAAAGTTAAATTTCTCTTTGACATAGTCAAAAAAGGATGGACATGAATCTCGGCATTATGAGGGGAATACGAACTATTAAGACAAGCCAGATCTTTTTTTTTTTTTGGGTAAGTAGACAGGCAAGATCTTTTGAATCTCGCGAAATGAATTTTTTATTTTCCCCGGTAAATGGTTTCTGCCAAACCCGGAAGTTAATGCAGATTTCACAATTAATTACAAGCTACAATCCAAATTAGTGTAAATCTTCTCTTTGAACAAAGTCTCTCTCTCTCTCTCTCTCAACTATACTTACAAGGTTGCTCGTTGTTTGATTCCGGACGGCAATATAATGAATAAACCCTAGTTCTCTGCATTATCTATCTTGGCACTATCGATGAGACCAAATCATGCATGTTGGCTATTTCAAGTGTACAATTTTTCGGCAATTTTTTCATATTGTACAATTTTCGTGGGAAAATTCGTTGGAAATTTCCAACGAAAAAAAATTCGTTGGAAATTTCCAACGAAATTTCCCACGAATTTAAAAAATTTGATTTAATTCGGCATTTTTTATATTCGTTGGAAAATTCGTTGGAAATTTCCAACGAAATTTCCAACGAATTTCAATTTTTCGGCAATTTTTTCATATTGTACAATTTTCGTTGGAAAATTCATTGGAAATTTCCAACGAAAAAAAATTCGTTGGAAATTTCCAACGAAATTTCCCACGATTTTAAAAAATTTGATTTAATTCGGCATTTTTTATATTCGTTGGAAAATTCGTTGGAAATTTCCAACGAAATTTCCAATGAATTTCAATTTTTCGGCAATTTTTTCATATTGTACAATTTTCGTTGGAAAATTCGTTGGAAATTTCCAACGAAAAAAAATTCGTTGGAAATTTCCAACGAATTTTCCAACGAAAATTGTACACAAAAAAAAATTACCGAAAAATTGAAATTCGTTGGAAATTTCGTTGGAAATTTCCAACGAATTTTCCAACGAATATAAAAAATTCCGAATTAAATCAAATTTTTTAAAATCGTGGGAAATTTCGTTGGAAATTTCCAACGAAAAAAAAATTCGTTGGAAATTTCCAACGAAATTTCCAACGAATTTCAATTTTTCGGTAATTTTTTTAGTGTACAATTTTCGTTGGAAATTTCGTTGGAAATTTCCAACGAAAAAAATTCGTTGGAAATTTCCAATGAAATTTCCCACAAATTTAAAAAATTTGATTTAATTCGGCATTTTTTATATTCGTTGGAAAATTCGTTGGAAATGTCCAACGAAATTTCCAACGAATTTCAATTTTTCGGCAATTTTTTCATATTGTACAATTTTCGTTGGAAAATTCGTTGGAAATTTCCAACGAAAAAAAATTCGTTGGAAATTTCCAACGAAATTTCCCACGATTTTAAAAAATTTGATTTAATTCGGCATTTTTTATATTCGTTGGAAATTTCCAACGAAATTTCCAACGAATTTCAATTTTTCGGCAATTTTTTCATATTTTACAATTTTCGTTGGAAAATTCGTTGGAAATTTCCAACGAAAAAAAATTCGTTGGAAATTTCCAACGAATTTTCCAACGAAAATTGTACACAAAAAAAATTTCCAATTTTTTCGACCAAAAACATTTTTTTGTTATTTTTCCAACGAAAAATTTTTCGTTGGAAAAAAAATTTCCACGATTTTTCGACAAAAAATTTTTTTTTGTAATTTTTCCAACGAAAAATTTTTCGTTGGAAAAAAAATTTCCACGATTTTTCGACCAAAATTTTTTTTTTGTAATTTTTCCAACGAATTTAGCCACGAGTTTTCCAACGAATTTTCCAACGAAATAAAATTCGTCGCAAATTTCCAACGAAAATTGAAATTTTTCGTTGGAAAAATTTCCAACGACCTATTACCAACGAATTTTTTTTCGTTGGAAAATTCGTTGGAAATTCGTTTTCCAACGAATTTTTCCAAATTTTTCGTTGGAAATTTTGTTGGAAAAAAACAATTTTTTTGTAGTGTTAGTTCAAATCAATTAGATGGAAAAAAGTAGGAACTGCCGAACTGATGCTTAGACATGGTCGACCGATCTACGAGATAAAATGCATTATTTTACGACAAAGCTAAATCGTGACAAGACAAAATTAGATGTATTAGGACTTATTACGTATTGTTCATTGAAGAACTAATACTGGAATTTTTATTGGCTTACGACAATCGTAAGGTGTTACAGTATCAAATACAATGGGAGCATTTCGAGTGTTCGCAACCATCGTAGGCCATGATAATACATATGCAGGTGATCGGCCAAAATAGGTTTAGGCAATTGATATTCGATAATGGTGCAAAAATTCTTGATGCACAACTACTGGCTATATCTAATTCTTGGAAAAGCAATCACGACATATTTCATCAATTACCGTCGCAATGACTATAATTACAACGAGTTACGGCCTAAAAAACAACGAGAATATTATCGAATTATCCCAGCTCTCGTGAACCATGACGAGCTCAAATCAATATGGTGGAAAAACATTAGGAAACCATCGATCAATACTTAGACGTCAATCGTCTAATCTCGAATAGACAAAAGAAAATCGTGGCACTTACAAAATAAAATAATACGACGTGTTCATTTAAAAGGTATTACGCAAATTTTTCACTACCACATAACAAAATAAATCCAATAATGACGTGTTACGTCCTCAGATACCGTACAAATATCTTCTCCAGTTATCACGAACCATAATAATTCCAAAGCAAGAGGATCACGTTAAGGCATTGCGACCTTGATCCCCAATGACTAATTTTTGGATTTGGGCAATATTCTTGAACCCCAGCAAACCATAGAACCAACCCAAATCCTTATTTTTTTTTGTTAATCTATTTTACGTTTTCTTTATTTCTTGAAAACTCTATAATATAAAATTTTCGGCCTAATACCCTAAAAAACCTCAAATTTTAGCTTTTATCCCAATTTAACCTTTTTGTTTCATAAAAAACCTCAATCTTTAAGTCCAATCCCAGTTATACCATAACCTTTTTTTGTTTCATAAAAAGCCCTCAACTTTAGGTCATGTCTCAATCTACCATAAACTTTTTTTTATCCTATGAAAAACCCCCAAATTTAGGTCTTGTCCCAATTTTACCCTAAAATTTTTGCCATCTCATAAAAAATCATAAATTTTTACTTGAATCACAAATCTATCCCCATTAATCCTCCATCCAAAATTTCTCGTTTACAAGCGAGAGATGGAAAACTCTAAAGCACGAGCTTTTCGAGCGTCTCGAGCACGAGCTCTCCAATAGCGGGAGTTGGAACATTCCCAAGCAAGAGAGATAGACAAGTGCAAAATTATTGAAGGCGATTTTGACGGAGAGTTAATGGAGAATATATTTGGGACTCAAGTAGAAGTTAGTGATCTTTTATGAGATCAAAAAAAAATAGAGTGAAATTGAAACTAGACCTAAAGCTGACATTTTTTTACAAGACACAAAAAAGTTTAGGATAGAATTATTACTGGATCTAAAGTTGAGAATTTTTTATGAGACAAAAAAAATTTAAGGTATAATTGAAACTTGTCCTAAAATTAGGGGTTTTTCATGGGACTAAAAAAGTTTAGGGTAACCCACCGGTGGGTGGCTGAGCTGGTTTGCGCTCTACTACCTAATCGCCGAGGGAACGAGTTCGAATCTTCCGGTCGCTAGCGTCTTAAGTGGGGAGCCCTGGTGGTGGGTTCCTAGGCTAGCTCCCCTCCAAGTATAGTCAGTGGTCGTCGTTGGGCCTGTCGGGCCCGCGGTGACCGTGAGCACCCATAAGGTTGTGCCAGGCCGGATCTTGGATATCAAAAAAAAAGTTTAGGGTAAAATTGGGACATGACCTAAAGTTGGAAATTTTTCATAAGATAGAAGATAGAATTGGGACAAGAGCTAAAGTCAAAGGTTTTTTAGAATATTAGACCTAAAATTTTCGGTTTTAAATAATTAGTTATTTAAATAACTAGTTATTTAAATAACTAGTTATTTAAAACCGAAGGTCCAAGGAAAGAATAAAAAAAAGGTGAAAAGAATAAAAGCGTCCAAAGCGAATAAAAAAGGGAAGGAAAGGCACATTACTGAATAACAAAGCGCACAAGAAAAGAAAAGTCCCATCGTACGGTCTTCACACATGCTAAGGAAAAAATTGTACGGCTTCTTAGGCCCAAACTATTTGCATAGCATGATTCCTCGTCTGCATTGCCTTTCCCATTTTCTTTTTTCTGTCATTCGTTATTTCTTTCTTTACTTGTAATTGACTTGAAAACTCATTACACGAGTACTTACTTATATCATTATCTCATAAAAAAAAAGTACCGAAAGATAACGCCGAAAAAATTCAACAACAATAGCAGCGATAAAGCTAAATGAGAACAAAATTGAAACTTGCCATATAATCACTGGTTATGAACTTTTTCTCGTCTTTTGCATCTAAAAGAGTGGATGAAAATACTGTGCCGACATTTACCAATCGAGGATCCCTCGAGATACTACTATGCGGAAGTTCTACGATTGTGTTTGGCAAGCCTCAAATACACTCGACACCATTACTAGTTGGACAGATACCCCACCTATCTTTGATGATAATACTCCGGACAGGCTGACCTGGACTCCTCACCCCTCCGGCTCCTTTTCAGCTGCGTCTGCATGGAATCACATCAGAAGGAAAGAACATACAGTCCCATGGCACTCCTTTATATGGGACCGGCATATTGCACCCAGGCACTCCTTTCTTTTGTGGATAATCTCCCTCAATCAGCTGCCTTCCCAGGTACTCCTGATACAAAACCGAAGAATTAACACTGGGTTCTGTGCTTTTTGTGGCACTATACCGGACTCAGCAAATCACCTATTTTTTGAGTGCCTTTCTACTCGTAGGCTGGCTTATTTCTGGGCCACCAAATGTAACCTCCCTTGGCGCAATCGATCTTGGCATGAACTCATCTTGTGGGCCATGAAGGTTTGTGGTGGTGACTCCTTTGCTCACCGTCTCTCCAGATTCTCTTTTGGCGCACTTGTCCATATTATTTGGACCGAGAGGAACAACGCCATCTTCAGGAACAAGGGTGTCTTCATTCCGGGTATTCGCAAGCACCTCATCAAAGTGGTGAAAGACAAAGCCATCTCCATGGGAAGTGTTCCTGATACACCTAGAAACCGTATTCTACAAAGACAATGGGATTTTCCAAACTCGATTTTTGATGTGTCTCCGATGTCTTACTAGTTCGGTCGGATAGCTTATTTACCGGCGTTTCTCGCCCTTTTTGTATAGCTCTTGCAGAACCTTTCCGTCCCTGACTGGACATTTCATTGTCCTATCTGGGTCTGAGTTGGTTTTGGCTTTAGTCTGTATTTGGTGCTTGAAAAGTAATACATATTTTTACCTTTACCAAAAAAAAAGAGTGGATGAAAATACTTACCAAAAAAAAAGAGTGGATGAAATCATTTTTTCAAACAATAACCGATTGTCAAGAGATCTATGCTAATATCGTATTATATTAGATAATGCGGATCACAAGACTGAAACAAAATACATCCTAATGAATTTTGCATAACAGAAATTTGCATAAATTCGCATTAATAAGAGTTAGAATTAGAATAGAAAGAGAGGTCTCATCGGAAATGGCTAGACAATAAGAATGCATATGGTAACATTTCTGTTCCCGGAACAATTTCTATTTAGAAATAGTTTTTTCTATTTCTATTCTCTTGACGAGTTTCTGAGCAGAAGAACGTGTTTGATAATTGCACAAAATTTCTATTCTCGAAATAGAAAAAAGAATAGAAATGCATTTGGTATGCTCTAAAAAATTCTATTCCTAATTTTTTTATTTTATTATAAAAATATAAGTGGAGACTTAACAATTCATGTTTGGATAAAATTGGACTATAAATAAAATCATAATATATTATGATATAGAATTTGATGACCTGAGTATAGTTATGAGAAAAATTACTTATTATAGATAAAGCAAATACAAGGTGGGAGTCGAGGAAATTGCAATTTAGGGTTTTAAGGTTTAGGATTTTAGGATTTTGGGTTTTGGGCTTTGGGATTTGGATTTTAGTGTTTAGGATTTGAGGGTTTTGGGTATGGGGTATGGGGTTTTAGGTTTCGGGTTTATGAAATTGTTTCTCTAAAATGACATTGTTTCTCTTTTTGTTCCCAAGAGCAAAAAAATAGATTTTATTTTACTTTTTATTTCTATTTCAAATCTATTCCCTCACCACTAATATTTTGAGAAATAAAAAAATTAATTGACATACACAAATAGATTTCTGTTCTTTTTCTGTCCCATGGAACAAAAGAACAAAAATAGAAATGTTATCAAGCAGGCCATAATTGCACACATTTTTCTGTTCAGACACGACTCCATCACTCAATTGAATTACCTCGGTCACCGATGATTATGATTTCTACATCACATCATATCATGTCAATAAGAAAAAGATTAATTGCATTGAAAAGAAATCATATCACCATACTCAATTAGATTCACCTTTGATAACGAAATTTAAGGCAATGGCTCACGTGCTAATGAAGATATTATTTGTACTACACCTCATCAAATAATCAATGTGAAATTTTTCTAAAACCACTTATGCGTACGCCAAACAATAACGTTATCCTTATCAAAAATAGAAAGACGTGTCTATACAGACCATAACTTTTTTACGTTTTACTTAAATCCAAATCTTGTGATAGACGCACTTTAACTTTTTCTTTCTCTATGACACCCGAAACTTTTATATATAAATTCGATACGTTGATTCACGTATAAGTTTTCCATATTTTTCAAACTTTAAATAATATTTTAAATTTTGACAGGTTTACTTTTGTTGCAAAAGTACAAAGAATAACTTTTTGCATGGTGAATGACTCTGGGACAACAAAATTTTGTCCATTGGTGCATGGGTCCCGCATTAAGTTTTATAAAATACTTTTTCTCGTCCGAGAAAAAATCTTGATAGAAGTAACTTCTCAGAGAAGGTCTCTGCCCTATAAAATGGGACCAAGACTTTCTCATCATCTCCTTCACCGATCAAACTCAACCATAGAACAAGAAAATTTCGAGAGGCTGCAAACAATGGATGTGGATTCTGACCTGACTATTGCCCGCCGTGAAGCCCAACCCAAACCCCTTTCCATCCTCAAGGCGCCGCCGATCGCTGCCTCCTACAACGACAGGATCCGCCCTCTGCTTGATGCGGTCGACAAGCTCCGAAACCTCCAGGTCATGCAGGAGGGCATCCAACTCCCCACCATTGTCGTTGTCGGCGACCAGTCCTCTGGCAAGTCGAGCGTCCTCGAGTCTCTCGCCGGCATCAGCCTGCCGCGGGGCCAAGGCATCTGCACGCGCGTCCCCCTTATCATGCGCCTCCTAGACCGGCGTCAAGACGAAATCCCCAAGCTCCACCTCGAGTTCAACGGCAAGATCGTGGATGTCGATGAAGAGGATGACGTCTCCCACGCCATAGTCACTGCGACAAACGAGATCGCCGGCTCTGGCAAGGGCATATCGAATGCCCCGCTGACTCTGGTCGTCAAGAAAGATGGCGTCCCGGACTTGACCATGGTCGACTTGCCTGGAATCACGAGAGTGCCCGTGCACGGCCAGCCCGAGAACATCTACGAGCAGATCTCGGCGATGATCATGGAGTACATAAGGCCTGAGGAGACCATCATCCTCAATGTCGTGTCCGCGACCGTCGACTTTTCCACTTGCGAGTCCATAAGGATGTCACAAGTAAGCATACTCTAGCCACACTCGTCTCCCATATCAATTAAAAACTCGAATGATTCATACAACTCTAGCAAATGAGTCGATACAATAATCTGTTTTGATGTTTCAGATGGTGGACAAGACTGGCAAGAGGACTCTGGCCGTCGTCACCAAGGCTGACAAAGCTCCTGAGGGCTTGCTCGAGAAAGTGACGGCTGATGATGTCAATATAGGGCTCGGTTATGTGTGTGTGAGGAACAGGATTGGAGACGAGTCCTACGAAGAAGCGAGGCTCGAAGAGGCGAAGCTGTTTGACACGCATCCTCTGCTGTGCAAAATTGACAAGTCCATCGTTGGTGTGCCTGTCTTGGCACAAAAGCTGATGCAGATTCAAGCCACCATTATGGCCAAGTGTTTGCCAGATATCGTCAAAAAGATCAATGACAAGCTGAACGCCAAAGTCGCCGAGCTTAATAGGATGCCCAAGAATCTGTCCTCAGTCGCAGAGGCCGTGATGGCCGTCATGCAGATCATGGGGTCGGCGAAGGAGTCGCTGGGGAAAGTCCTGCTGAAAGGCGAGTTCGACGAGTACCCGGACGAGAAGAAGATGCACTGCACGGCCAGGCTGGTGGATATGCTAAACGAATACTACGATGAGCTCCAAAACTGTCCCGAGAACGACCCACGGACTAACTTCTTGTCGGAGGAACTGAAGGTCTTGGGAGAGGCCAAAAGGATCCAGCTCCCAAACTTCATTGCTCACACCGCCTTTCTCACCCTTTTGCAGCGGAAGGTGAAGGCGGTATCGAGCAAGCCACTGAGTTTCGGGGCTCGTGCTTGGGACTACATTGGGTGGGTTGTTAATCGGGAGTTGATGCGACACTCGGAGAATTATCCTCAACTGCAGTATCGGACGAAAAGAGCAGCGTCCAATCTGATCAACAAGATGAGGGAGAAGACGACGAATAGCATGATGGAGATTGTTGAAATGGAGAAGCTCACTGACTACACTTGCAACCCTGAGTACCAGTTGGAGTGGAGCACGCTGATGACCCAGCAGTACGACTTTATGCAGCTGATCAACGACGATTATAGGTCCACCAACATGGTCCTCGATGGGATCGGGCAGGTCGACGTGCGCCATCTGAGGAATGACAAGCAGCTGGTTCAGGAGGCGTTCGATCTGAAGATGAGGATGACCGCGTACTGGAAGATCGTGCTGAGGAGGTTCATGGACTCGATGGCACTGCACCTGCCGTTCTGCGTGCACAACTTAGTGAACAGGGATATGGAGAAGGAGATTGTGGGCGAGCTGATCGGGCCCAATGGCGGCGGCGACATCGAGAGGATGCTGGAGGAAGTGCCATCGGCAGCGGCCAAGCGCGAGAAGCTGAGCATGAGCATCAAGCTGTTGAGGGAGTCTGCGGAGGTGGTGGCCAAGATCATGGACCGGATTGCTACTGATGGTGACTACAGGGTTTAGTTAGTCTGTTCTTCTACTGGCCCTTAATTAAGCTTTTCCCATGATGATGTGTTTCTCTTATGAGTGTGTTAATGTTGCTGTTCTAGTAATCAGCTTTTAATTGATGCTTGGACATCGCTCGATCAAAATTTGTGAGGTCAAATTTGTTGTGTTACGACTAAAATAAACTCCGGTACAACAAAATTAGATGTATGTCACAATTAGCTCATCAAAAAGTTGTGAGGAAATATTTCATCGACTTATGAAAATTATTTTTCGTAACCTCATTTTTCTTAGCAATATGAATGGATGAAAGGTTGGAAAAGCTTT
Organism: Syzygium jambos; assembly: GCA_031216235.1. Taxonomy (NCBI): domain Eukaryota; kingdom Viridiplantae; phylum Streptophyta; class Magnoliopsida; order Myrtales; family Myrtaceae; genus Syzygium; species Syzygium jambos. The sequence continues at coordinate 20,561,584 of CM062221.1, read as the reverse complement.
TGTAAACTACTGTTGGCACCTGATTTTTTATCCTTTTTTTTTAAATTTACTTAAAAATCACAAAATTAGGATTATAAACCTTGGCCATGCTTAGGAACCTATTCCTAAACAAAAAATTATTTTTTTATATTTTTCTTGAATTTTTCCTTAATTTCTTTTGGCTAAAATGAGAAAAAAATCAAGAGAAATACCAAATAAAGTCTAAAAATGTCCCCAAAATAGACATTAGTCTTATTTTAATTCCAATTTCAGCTTTACAGTGTCAATTTTATAAAATTTCAACTAGGGATATGTTTTTCCCAAAATTGGGTAATTTCGTATCTTAATTGTGCCAAAAACCTAATTAAGTCATTTTAGTCATTTTTGGGCCATGGTGTCTTCACAACAATTGATTCTGGGACCTTGAATTTCATATTGGTCAGTCTAATCTCACAATTTGACAAAGGAGTTGAAAAACCCCAAAATTAATTGAAAATTAGGGATTTTAAGACCCAAATTGGGGATTTCTTTAAATTTGAAATTTTTTATCAAAGCCCATACCTTCCCTAGGAGTAATTGATCATGGGAAATTCAATTTTTTCCTTGGAACAACATAATTGGATCATTTGGACGTTTAATTGAATAAAACCCCAATTAAACCGAATGCAAAATTAGAATTTTTGGGTCTAACGAGGATGAAAATTCAAATTGATTTCATATTTTGAGGAAAAATGTGTCAAGGATTCGAAATTTGGGGTTAGAATTGAAAATTTGGGACAAAACGAGGCCCAATTTGTAAAAATAGACCAACTCGGGTTTCTGGATCGGTTGGATCCGACCCGACCCGGATTGGCCTTCTTCCTCACCCGGCTAGGAACTCACGGTAAATGAAGAGGAAAAAAAAATCAGTTCAGCCCTGCCCCTTCACCGACCTAAAACTACCCATTCCGGCACGTGAAAAATGAAATGGACAGCTAGAGAATGCCCATCCTTATCTATTGTAACCGATCGGCGAGTCGGTTAGAGATGAGAATTGCCTCGGGGAGGAGAAGAAAAGGGTCGAGAAAACCAGTTAATCACACACACAACCTGCTCGACTGAATGCCAGAGAGAGAGAGAGAGAGAGAATAGAGAAAACTAGAGAGAGAAAGCGAGAGGGATAGGGTTGGAGGTCCCCAACCGAGTGTCCGGCGCCGCCCCTAACCAGAGGAGCGCCGGCGAATTGGTCATTGGCCGTGACCTCCCCTTCCCCGTGCAAGCAAACCGGCTGACTGGGAAGTCCTGAAAACGAGCCCCGATCAACCGACTGGCGACTTTCCCGGAAAAGTGGAGAGTACCAGCTCGAAGAAGAAGTGTCGGTGGACCATCCCATAGCCACCGTCCGGTTCGAAAACTCAGTTTTTCTCCCCAACGACGAAGGTATATATGCTTCACAGTCGTACATTAATTGTTTGATAAAATGCCAAAAATGACTTCCCGAGCTTATTCGTGTATGGTTTTTGGATTTGCTCGTTTCAATGATGCTTATTGGTTTCCCCTTTATGTTCCTAATCCATTTTTGGTTCGGTTTATGCATTTTGGATCGACGGTTTGGCATTTGCATTGAGTCGGATCATAAAAACCCCATCGCCGGAGCAATCAACCCTCACCGGAGTGTATTTCCATGGCCATTGGCCATACCAAGTCAATCTATCTTGTCTATTTAAGCGTAAATGCATGTTATGATTCGCTGGAAATGATTAGGATGTTTTGTTTCTTAATCTGAATGCTAGATATGTTAGATTAGCTTAGTTTTTAGGGAATGATTTCCATGTTAAGTAGTGAAGTTTGAGCTTGTGAATCAATGGCTAGGGAGATTCAATGGCAATATAACAGGTATGGATGAGTATAGAATCATTTGGAGAATATTTAGGAGCGATTAGGGTAGTTGGCACATGGCCGGAAAGTCACTAAAGCGGCGGCCAAAGTGACGGTGACGATAAGATAGTATAGGTTCCAATGCCCACCACTTGTTCGAGGAAATGCCACAAAGAAGAAGAGGGGAAACGGCGCCGTTTTGGCACTGTTCCCGCCGAAGAGCTGATCGACGCCGGCCAAGCCGGCCCAACTTGATTGGACTGGCCTGAACCGGTTCGGTCCGGTTCGACCTGGAATAAAACATAATAATAAAACAATAGAAAATTCCTAAAAAATTAGAAAATTCAGAAAATTCTAAAAAAATTAGAAATTTCGGAAAAATTCGTAAAAAAATTTAGAAAATCCAGAAAATTCATAAAATTAGGGAAATTTCAGAAAAATTCTGAAAATTCATAAAATTAGGGAAATTTCAGAAAAATTCTGAAAATTCATAAAAATTAGAAAAATTTCAGAAAATCCATAAAAATTTAAAAAATCGATAAATTTTTTATAAAAAATTCGAAAATTCATAAAAAAAATTTGAAAAAATCTAAAAAAATATAGAAAAATCATAAAAATTCAGAAAACCAATAAAAATTTGAAAAATTTTGAAAATTTCTTAAAAAATGCATAAAAAAATTTTAGAAAATAAAAAGAAACAGATTTCGGGAAGATAAAAAATTTCAACAAGCTTTTTTCAAAATAAAAAATTTCAAAAATTCACATAATGGCTTAGAATACCTGTAGCTACCCACTTTGAATGAAATTTAATTTTTTTTAGGTACCCAAGTGGTATTTTTGAAGACTCTTGAGTTTAGGGATTAAAAGGGGTTTTAACCCCTAAAAAAACCCTAAAAGGGGTTTAACCCCCAAAATGGGTCTTCACCCCTAAAAAACCCTAAAATCCTAAAAAATAACACAATCCTTTGAATGAACAAGCCTTTAGGGATTCACTAAGATTTTGATGTTTTGATTGATTTTCATTTTTAGAGACCATTTTAGGATTGCTTTGTTTGATTGAAATTGATTGTACATTTCCTTATTAATTGGTTGATTTCTCCCGATTAGAACGGTTATAATTAGTGGATAGGCTTTGCGAACTCGTGTGACACATTTAGACACTCCGAATCGTTTTAGGTACTGAAAGGGCGTTAGGGATCTCGATATCGGGATCATTAGCGTAACTAAGTTCCTTTACCTATGTAATCTCTAGTTCATAGAAATCGTGGTAGTTCTCCCATACCTCGATTAGGTTTTTAGTCGACCAATAAGGACTAGTGGCGATTCCAAAGAAAAATTTAGGCTAAATAGAAAATTAAATAACAAATACTCGCTGTCTCGTGAGGTATGGTCAGGGAGAGACTCTCGTTCGTTTATTAAATCACATTATCATTAGAAATGAACGAAAATACCTCCTAGCACGATTGGGTAGGCCAAAGCACGACGCGACAACTGCTGATTTTTCACGAGACAAAATGGAAGTAAATGGACTTCAAAGGTACATTTGGTAACCATTCTGTTCTCGAAAATAATTTCTGCTCAGAAATGATTTTTTTTTATTCTGTTCCCGGAAATAATTTATAAGCATTTGAAGGCGTTTAGTAACGGCCCAAAATTTCCATTTTTGGAATAGAAAAAGAACAAAAGTGTGTTTGGTAATAGAACAAAATTTCTTTTTTCTTTTCTTTTTTTCTTCTTCTCCTTCTTGGCCATGGCCGACCACCGACCACATGCCAGTGAGATCTACTGGCATGCATGTAGTAAGTGAATATCTTCTGACATGCATGCACACATGACTGGACAGCAATGTTAAATTTGCTATAGTCTCTGAATATAATTGCCTGTTAATAAAATATAACGATGGTGGTTATGTTGAGTTTTTATGTCGCTGGTCTAGCAACTCCAGCTAAAATATGCTTTCTTTTCACATGCCTTCCATGATAATTAAAACGAATCATAACTAGGTTTCATGCTCGAGTCTTCATTGATGCCTATTATATATTCGTGGAGTGTGCTTGTTTCATGCAAACTCCAGTGGAAAAAAGTTTAAATTAGGAAACTTCTTCATTAAATTGAAAATAATTTCAAGACATGTATTGAAGTTGGTGTATACAACTTATTTTTTGGATAGCATTTCAAGATGGTAGTTGGCCACCCTACTTGGAGATTGGTGGCAGCAACTGGAGATGGTGGTTGTGGACCTTGTGGTCGTGGTCGTGAGGCTAATTGCTGTGGATATAATGGAGCAGAAACTCATGCTAGCTAGGGAAAATGATTTCTTGATGCAGCGACAACCCTAACAAGAAAAATAGTTGCCGAAAGTGAATGAGCAAACAGAAAGAACTTAACAACCGTTGGAAAGACTTTCTTCTGGAATTCAAGGCTAAAGGAAAGAAGGAATAACATTTTAGATGATGGATTGTATTCAACTACAATATGAAAAACCCGTTATACATGAGAGTCCTGCCTGGAAAAGTGGAGCCGATAGTACTAGGATTTCAAAACTCACGTAAAAATACAAGAGGACTGTAAAATTAAACTTGCTGAATCTGATAAATTGTAACTTGTTTTTATCCTGTGCTCTTGCATCAACCTTTTCATTGATCAACCTTTGTCAATGGTAAAAAAAACGAGGGAAATCTTATTTTCAGGTATCCTGATGCTCTTACCCTCTTTTTTGTCCATAGTTAGAAAGGTGTTATAGCTATAGTTATACTTTAAAAAAATGCTTCAAATATTCCTTTAATACTTAAAAAGGACGCGTATGGCCCACCCCAATAGTGGATAAGGCTTAGTTGTTGTTGACGTGCTAGAGATCTTTCTGAGATTAGCTTCGATAAGATGTAAGTCTGATTCCTGGAGTTATTTGTGGTGCAGGTCTGGGATATCATGGGACGTGAATTGAAATCTAGTTGGGAAATTGGTTCTTCTTTGGTAAAAATTTCTTACCATCGTCTGAATGGTGATTAATTGTCTGAGCACTGCCCCATCCCCTCCCCTTCCCGCTCTTCTTTCACTGTGGGTGCAATGTCTTTTTCGTGTATGCTCACATACTCACACTATATACATGCATGTGTTTTTATATATACGCTAGCATTGTTGAATAAACATTAAATGTCCGTTCTTTATTAGTGTGTTATTTCAGCAGTTTTATAGGAAAATGAAATGTCAAGAGTCAGCAGTTACTCTTACGGGTGATAATGGGTTTTAATTTTGGTTTATGGCTATTAATAGAATTGCCTATAATTAAGTTTATTTCAGTTTTAGAAGGGTAGACTACAGCCTATAAATAAATCATTATATTGCTTGTAAGGATGACACACAGAATCGAGAATAAAGCCTCTCTTCAGAAATTATTCTCCACAAGTCCATAGTTTGCAGCCAACAATTTTCTTTTACAAATTGGTATCAGAGCCGATGGGGAGTGTAATCAATAATGTGCCGCTGCCCCGATTAACGAAGGTGAACTACGAGAATTGGAGCATCCAAATGAAAGCTCTTCTCGGTTCTGTGGATTGTTGGGAGGTGGTTCAAGAAGGTTTCGAAGAACCAGAATCTACCGCAGGATATACGGCGGCTCAAAATAAGGCGTTGAAAGAAACGCGATCAAAAGATAAGACGGCATTGTACATGCTGTTCCGAGCTGTTGATGAGTCGGGCTTTGAGAAGATTGCGAGTGCGAAAACTTCAAAAGAAGCGTGGGACATCTTGGAGACTGCGTACAAAGGAGCCGACCGAGTTAAACAAGTTCGCCTTCAAACTCTTCGCAACGAGTTGGAAGGCATGAAGATGAAGGAGTCGGAAGGTGTGTCCGATTACATCACGCGTGTTCAAACCGTGGTGAATCAACTCAACCGAGACGGAGAAAAGTTGTCCGATGCGCGGGTCGTGGAGAAGATTCTGAGGTCGTTAACCGACAGTTTCGAGAATGTGGTATGTGCCATAGAAGAGTCAAAGGATCTAGCAACGTTCACGGTCGACGAGCTTGCCGGTTCCCTTATGGCACATGAATATCGTAAGAAGAAGAAGAAGGAGGAGACACTTGAGCAGGCACTTCAAACCAAAGCATCGATCAATGACGAAAAGATATTCTATTCTCAAAACTTTCGAGGTAGATGGCGTGGCCGTGGTGGTCGAGGAAATAGTCGCGGTGGGAAAAGCCGCGGTCAAGAAGGGTATCATGAGGAGAAGGGGCAATCAAACCAACAGAATTGGCGTGGAAGAGGACGCGGTCATGGAAGAGGCGGTTGGTCAAATTATTCCAACATCGAGTGCTACAAGTGTGGCAAATATGGTCACTATGCGAAGGATTGCAATTCCGATAAGTGTTACAATTGTGGAAAGGTGGGGCATTTTGCAAAAGAATGTCGAGTCAAGAAAAAGGTGGAAGAGACAACCAACCTAGCCACGGAAGATGAGGTGAAAGAAGGTTTTCTCTTAATGGCATATAACAAAGTCAACACCGACAACGACACGGTGTGGTACCTCGACACGGCTGCAAGCAACCATATGTGCGGGCACGAGCATTGTTTCAAAGAGATGCGAAAGGTTGAAGCTGTATATGTATCGTTTGGAGATGGCTCGAAGGTTGAGGTCAAAGGCCAAGGTACGATTTATTATTTACAAAAGGATGGTTTAGTTGGGTCAATCCAAGATGTGTATTACGTACCAGACCTCAAGAGCAACATTTTAAGTATGGGGCAACTCATGGAGAAAGGTTATTCGGTTTTTATGAAAGACCGGATATTACTATTGAAAGACAAGCAAGGGCGTTCAGTCGCTCAAGTTGAAATGGGGAGAAATCGGATGTACAAACTGAATTTGAGAAGTGTACGAGAAAAATGTTTGCAAGTCAACGTAGAAGACAAGGCGTCACTGTGGCATCTCCGTTTTGGTCACCTACATCATGAAGGCCTAAACAAGTTGGCAAAGAAGAACATGGTGCACGGACTACCGGACATGGAATACGAGGGAAAATTTTGTGAAGAATGTGTACTCGGAAAGCATGCAAGAATGTCGTTTCAAAAGAAGGCAGAATATCGGGCTAAGCAACCTCTCGAGTTGATTCATTCCGACATATGTGGACCAATCACTCCTGAATCTTTCAGCGGCAAAAGGTATTTCATTTCTTTTATTGATGATTTCTCACGAAAAACTTGGGTTTATTTTCTGAAAGAAAAATCCGAGGCGTTCGAGGTGTTCAAAAAATTCAAAGTACTGGTGGAAAAGGCAACCGGTAGACACATCAAATCTGTACGATCCGATAGAGGTGGCGAGTACACTTCGACGGTTTTCATGGAGTATTGTGAGGAGCAAGGCATAAGGCGATTTCTAACCGCACCGTACTCTCCACAGCAAAACGGTGTGGCCGAGAGGAAGAACCGGACCATTCTCGACATGGTTCGGTCAATGCTCAAGAGCAAGAAAATGCCGAAGGAATTTTGGGCGGAAGCCGTGCAATGCGCTGTCTATGTTCAAAATCGGTGTCCACATGCGAAGTTGTATGATCAAACACCACAAGAGGCATGGAGCGGACAAAAACCGACAGTCTCTCATCTCAAAGTATTCGGCAGTTTGGCCTACGCACACGTGCCGGATCAGCGAAGAACAAAGCTCGAAGACAAAAGCAAAAGATATATTTTTATTGGGTATGATGAGAAAACAAAAGGATACAAGCTATTCGACCCGATAAGCAAGAAGATTCTAGTGAGCCGTGATGTACGAGTTCATGAAGCAAATGAGTGGGATTGGAATAAAGCAACAGAGGATATCATCAAAGTTGGAGAATCATCAACTGCTATACCAACAACCATACCGGAAAATTCTGAAACTATTGATGATGAAGATGAACCGCGACAACCCAAAATGCGAAGTTTACAAGATTTGTATGATTCGACAAATGAGGTACACCTTGTATGTCTTTTGGTGGATTCCGAGAATATAAGTTTTGAACAGGCGGTGCGAGACAAGAAGTGGCAAACTGCCATGGACGAGGAGATTAAAGCAATAGATCGCAACAACACATGGGAGTTAGCAGAATTGCCGAAAGGAACTCAGCCCATTGGTGTCAAGTGGGTGTTTAAGAGAAAGATGAATGCTCAAGGGGAGATAGAACGGTATAAGGCGAGACTTGTAGCAAAGGGATACAAGCAAAAGGCGGGAATCGACTATGACGAGGTGTTTGCTCCCGTTGCAAGAATGGAGACAATCAGATTGCTCATTTCACAAGCGGCTCAATTCAAATGGCCGATATTACAAATGGATGTCAAGTCGGCATTCCTGAATGGTGTGCTTGAAGAAGAAGTTTATATCGAACAACCACCCGGGTACATGAAAATCGGAGAAGAAAAGAAGGTGTTGAAATTGAAGAAGGCACTTTACGGGTTGAAGCAAGCACCGCGGGTGTGGAATACTCGTATCGATACATACTTCAAGGAGAACGGGTTCGAGCAATGTCCCTACGAACATGCCCTTTATGTGAAGAAGAGTGGAGGTAATATGTTATTTGTTGCTCTTTATATTGATGACCTCATTTTTTTGGGGAATAATAATGAAATGATACAAAAGTTCAAGAGCACAATGACACGGGAATTCGAGATGACAGATTTGGGCTTGATGAAGTTTTTCCTTGGTCTGGAGGTAAGACAAGGAAAGACGGGTATCTTTGTATCCCAGGAGGCATATACAAAGGAGATTTTGAAGAAGTACAAGATGGAGTCTTGCAATCCGGTTTCAACACCAATGGAACCGGGTGCAAAACTCTCTAAGTTTGATGGAGGAGAACGAGTCGACGCAAGCAAATACCGGAGTTTAGTGGGAAGCCTTCGCTATCTCACATGCACAAGGCCGGACCTTGCATTAAGTGTCGGCATTGTAAGTCGGTTCATGGAGGAGCCAGTTTATTCACATTGGAAGGCGTTGAAGCGAATCCTACGGTACATCAAAGGAACAGTGTCACTCGGGTTATTCTATACAAATGCGGCAGATTACAAGTTGGTCGGGTACTCCGACAGTGATTGGTGCGGAGACTTGGACGATCGGAAAAGCACATCGGGTTATGTGTTTTTTATGGGTGACACGGCGTTTACCTGGCTTTCAAAGAAGCAACCGATCGTGACACTCTCGACATGTGAAGCTGAATATGTGGCAGCATCTTTGTGTGTACGTCATGCGATATGGCTCAGAAATTTGTTGGGCAAGTTGGAGCAACAACAACTCGATGCGACTGTGATACGAGTTGACAACAAATCAGCAATTGAGTTGAGCAAGAACCCGGTGAATCATGAGAGAAGCAAGCATATTGACGTTCGCTTTCACTTCATCCGAGATCAAGTGAAGGAAGGAAGTGTGGAATTAGTGCACGTGGCAAGTCGGGACCAAGTCGCGGATATCTTCACGAAACCGCTACCGACGATACTTCTCGACAACTGCAAAAGATTGATCGGCATGAAAGATGGCAGAAGCATTTAAGTTTATGGGGGAGTCTTGTTGAATAAACATTAAATGTCCGTTCTTTATTAGTGTGTTATTTCAGCAGTTTTATAGGAAAATGAAATGTCAAGAGTCAGCAGTTACTCTTACGGGTGATAATGGGTTTTAATTTTGGTTTATGGCTATTAATAGAATTGCCTATAATTAAGTTTATTTCAGTTTTAGAAGGGTAGACTACAGCCTATAAATAAATCATTATATTGCTTGTAAGGATGACACACAGAATCGAGAATAAAGCCTCTCTTCAGAAATTATTCTCCACAAGTCCATAGTTTGCAGCCAACAATTTTCTTTTACAAGCATAAGTTTAAACTATATTTATAGTCAAAAGAAAGAACTTCTGTTATTCTTGTAACTGTAATTGTCTACTTTATCTTGATAAATCTTGCAGGTCTTTTGGCTACGGTTGCAGATGATTTTGTTATTCATCTTTTTGATGTTGTCGACCTAAGAATGGTCCGAAAGTTTGAAGGTCATACAGATTGAATTACAGATTTGTGCTTTAGCGAGGATGGGAAATGGCTCTTATCTTCCAGTATGGATGGCAGTCTAAGGATTTGGGATATTATTTTAGCTAGACAAGTAGATGCAGTATATGTTGATGTCTCCATCACGGTGTTATCTCTGTCGCCAAATATGGATATTTTAGCCACAACACATGTTGATCAAAATGGGGTCTATCTCTGGTAAGTTGTTAGTGCATCACTAATTTTTCAATTAGTCATATAATCACGTTCATTGTTTGTGTCACACCCCAAAACCTGCTAAGATGGAGAATGACACGGCCGTCCTTTCGCCCAAAGGACGCAGCCTCAAAGTACCCAAGAGTCCCAAAGACATCGCTCTCGTTCTATTGGCTGCTAAGCAAAGAACCTGAAAGGTTGGGAAAGAGAGGGATGAGCAACCACAGCTCAGTGAATAGTACATCTCTTCTAAGTAGATCGAGCAATCACTATGCATGTGTACAAAACAATACCAGAACTTCAGAAGTCAAACTCAAGACATAAAATACATATCGAGTCATATAAGAGTTATTTCCTTTCCTCAAAGCTTTATACAATTCAGAAAAATACTCATTTTAATTCATCATAAACATCAATGGTCAAGTCCATTGATCAATCTCTATTAAAAACCACGTCAATGGTCAATTCCATTGACTAATCTTAAATCACACATCAATGGTCTATTCCATTAATGAATCTCATCAAAAGCACATGCCGATGGTCCATTCCATTGGCCAATCTATTGCTCAATATCAAACTATGGTCACGACACAAAGCCTTGTGACAAGGCTACCAAGATTCCCCCCTTGGCAAGGTCTCCACCTACAAAGCCGGTGGCTCGGCCCAGAAGGATATCCTAAACCCGGTATGCATACCCTCAAAGCCCCTCATTGGGCTAACAGCCATATTGAGCATCAAACAATCATCATCCAATATCAGAAATCCAATCCAGAATACATTTCACAAACCAAACAAATAACTTTCTCACAATACGGCTCATCCGCCAGAAATACATTTCATAGAGCATTTCTCAAATCATTTCCAAACTCATTTCATAAACCAATTCGCAACATAATACACATGTATCCATTAACAATAATTTTCCTAAAACCATTCTCAAATTTCTCAAATCTTTCTCAAATATCAAACTGGTAGTAATTGCCCGATCCAGGCTTTTATGCAACAAATATGCTTTAATAACTTATACGATACTCAAATAATTATCACTTCCAAAATATGAGTTTATAAACTCGAAGAAGAGATAGCACCACTCACCTTGAAAAGCTGAAAACTAACCTATAGCGGTTTCTCGAGCCGACGCACTCGAATACCTAACAATAAGTCGAAAAGCGGTATCAAAACCGAGTAAAATGTTACTTCAACTACGACTCGGCTCAACTAGGCTTAAACGCTAATATAACAACTAAAAGACGCTCCCAAAACACTCGTCCAAAGCGATTATCCAAATTCGTCCACGACGCGGAATTTGAGCGCGAAACTTAATTGCGCCATAACTTTCTCCACTAAACTCCGTTCTAAGCAAACTTATAGTCCAGAGAAAGCTTATTCCGAGCACTACAAGAACCCCAACTTGGCAGCTCCAAAATCAAGCTGAAAACCGACAAAAATCGGCCTAAAAACCACTGTTCGCGCACTGTTCGCGCACTGTTCACTGCGCGCACTCAACTTCAAAAATTCATATCCGGCAAACCGTAAGTCCAAATCAGGTTCCGTAAAATCCCACGGCTCCGTAACACCGTAAACTACTAATTCTATAAAAATATGCAGCTGAACGACTCAAAAATCAGACTTCGCCGCTCAAATTTCCCAAAATTCCGAATTTAAACCCTAAATCGGAAAACTTCTCCGATCAAACAAACGAGGGGCGCGAATACTTACTGAGCGTTGCGATACGAAGTCGAATCGGCTAGGCGAGATCCACGCGGCGCAAAACCCTCTCTTTCTTCTTTTTCTTCTTCTCTTCCTCTCTTTTCTCTTCTTTTCCGTTTCTGTTTTGCTCAACCAAGGAGCTCTCGGCCTCCTTTTTAATTTGGCCGAGAGTCCACTGTAGCTTTTGTGGACTTGTTGACTTGTGACCTTTTTTTTTTTTTTTTTTTTTTTTTTTCAGACCCATATTTTACATTCTCCCCTCCTTATAGAAATTTCATCCTCGAAATTTGTACTTACCTCAATCAACAACAAATAAGGATATTTACATGTTTCCTCCTCTTAAGAATTTCCCAAGAAGGCCCCTTATGTGATTTTGTCATTGCAGCTTCACATATATTCTAAATGAACTCTTTTGTTTCTGTAAGCTTTACCAGCATATTCCAAAGGTCCACCACGCTTTCGCTGCACCTCCGATCAAAATCAGTTTTGCTTCCTTTTCTATTTCACGTTTATCATCACCCCCAAAATTATTTGATCGCAAAAAGTAGTTCATAGTTCATTCACATAAGCATCAAAGAACAGAAACTAGTCTGACCATTCTTGCAAAACCTTCGGGATTTGTGACCTGCAGTACATACAAATCTTCATACTAGATTTCTTTTTCATGAGTGGAAAGTCCCTCTAGCATGATTCGGAGAAATAATTAGTTCTCGAAGACTTCGTATACCGTCTTATTATCAATTGTCAACTGATAGAATTTCCATCTTGACCATACTTCCAATGACCAGCATACAGATAATTACTCGGATGTGGGTATGACACTAGCCCATTAGCATGAACTGCTAACCTAGTTCCATGCCTTTGTCTTTAATTATAGTCAAGGGATGCATTATTTCCTCAAAATTTCAAATTCAAGCATATACTGAAGCCAAAGTGTTCCATGAGGCAATATCCCTTTGATCCATAAGTTCTAACAAAGCCTTTGTCTTTATCAATGCTTCGGCATTTACCATAGGCATTTAAAAAGGGATTCAGAAAGACAACATCCGACCCAAAACCATACACTAGTGCACAACAATGCATAACCGCCAAATCTCCAACAAGCACCTACAACCCTATTACCAAGCTACACTCCACTCCTCCGTAATGTATATCATTCAACATATTAAACAACGCATTCACATCATTTGCCTTCCCGTAACATTCAATTATGGCAGTCGACGGAACGGCGTTCCTCTCAAGCATTAACTCAAACACCTTGCCAGACTACGCACTTGCCCCATAACTTCGCATAGAACATGATCAAGAAGTAATATAAGCATCCAAAGTGAACGTATGAACGATTTGGCACTGGAATCCCAAGCTTTATGCTTTCTTGCCAAAAAGATGGTAAGGCCAGCATACCAAAAGTTTTACCATCAAGATCAATTTCTTCGTCCGAATAATCCAACTCTTATTTATTGCACAAAAACTTTCAAATACTTTTCACGTCCTTACTATCACCTCGAGAAGAAATCATTGATATCACTATTTCAAACTTTGCCCATCACCAGTCACAATAACAACCTCATCGAATTCTTTCTTAATAATGATAAGCAAGGTGTCATCAGTGCTTCACTTGTAAAACCATTAATAACATTTGTCATATTTTCAACTTGTTCTATAGACATGGAAGCAAAATTTCTTTCTTTGTCAACAATCTTGTCACATTCTAAGAACAATTTTTAATGCACATTTGTATACAGTCCTTGCCCTGCCAACTAGTCGAGCCACCAATAGGGACATTTTCTCCCTTCCTAAACTGAAAGGCTCTACCTTTAGGGTCTTATTCTTCTGGCAATGAGCTGCAAAATCACCACCCAAAATAATACAAACTCCAAAAGTGTTGATTCCATTGGTGTTCCCAAAATTGACTGCGTACCATCTTTATCCTTGATAACTTCGGAACTTATATGTAGAATCATTATCTGCAAATGGATGGCCAAAACTTCTTCGCATGTTTCCTATTTCAAGATATCTTTACCCTTAACTCCTTTCATATCTGTAGCTTTACCAGTTAGCCATATCTTATCAACAACCATGTGGTTTGTATTAATGTTCTAGTCCTTTCAATGTGTATGCCACTAGCAAAACCCATTGTCTCGCAGGCTGAGAGGCGTCCCACAAGTGCCCTGTCATTCATTAGCTTCTTCATAAGACTTAATGTCACTACCCAAGGCAATTCTTCCGGTATAGTGACCGCCATTATGGTAACGGCGATATCAAAATAATCAACCAGTGACAAAGCATTTGTAGAAGACCAACTAGTGAATTCATGCTTTAATGTTTTTATCCACCAAGAATCGTACCGTCAGCACCATAAAGGTGAGCGCCGCAAGACCCAAACCAATCTCACCAATAACTGTGGCAACCCCATTCAGCTTCACCTGTAAAGGTATCTCATTATCTCTACCCTCATCCAATGTTTCCATCAACTTTCCCCACTCAGTCCTCACACCAACCATTATCACCAGCATGTTCTCGACCCATCTTGCACTTTAGTCTCATAAAGAAGAAGAGGCTTCTCCTTATAAATATTGACTAGCTCGCTCTCACTTGACAAGCGTGACTCGTCAATTAGAAGGATGTATCCCATTATAAAAGACCATCTGCTGGGACTATGTTCCCAATGAATATATGAACAACATCCTCAAAAATCAGGTCGCAAATGGACACTTTTTTTTTTCCATCACTTGTAACCTAAACAAATATTTCCTTTTCCTCCCAATCCAAATCCCTAAATTACAAGGACTGCTTATAGTCGTCAATTGTTGTTACCATGACCATTAGGAATACACTAAGTAATATTCCTAGTCCATCATATATTTCCTTTGGCCATCCCTCTGTACCTATCCCATTACCTATAGAAACCATTGCACTAACCATAAAAATAGCGAGTGTTAGATCTTGCACATCTTCCCAGACAACAGTTAGAATGATCTTGCAAGTTTCTCCTTGAATCTCTGTCCGATAGATATTAAAGATTTTAAGGATGGATTCTCTATTCAGATGTCCTCATCAAGAGAAACCAAAACTTTACTTGCGATCCCTTTAACTCTACCAAGAAGTTTCAAGCGCTTTATATCATGCTCATGTACAATAGACGCAAGTTCTTCTAGTTCAATACCAAAACCTGTTTCCCTAATTTCATCAGAGAGCTTGCATTTTACCGGGCCGCCAACATCAAGGAACGGTAAACCTGCTTTCTTAACATAAAGTGCAACTTGTATCTTTTTGTTATACTAAAATTTCCTGTGTTCTCCAATAAACAACTTCTTCGTCACTCTAACTGCTTGCCATGAAGAAAAACCTCAGATAATATATCCAAGTGCTAATAAGCAATACATATACTCAATAACTTAATATCCATCAAATTTCAACTGAGCAACCTTTTTAGGGCTTCCTCTATTCCCAACTTCGGGTGCCAATCCAAGTTTACCAGCTGTCTTTGGTTCCAGCTCTCCTTTACTTGCTTTACAAGACCAAGTCAATATTTCTACTTCTGTCATTGAACTCAGCACTTCTTGTCATGGTAACACTATCTATTGTCACCTTCGATATTCCAAAACTTTACTTAATCACCACATTAGGACTCTTCGAGCCATAGTGAATTTTATAGCATCCACAAGGTCTTCCATACTCTTAAGCATCATGGCACACGCCTCGATCTCAAATTTGATATCTTTCGCAACATAGTTCTTCTCTAGCTTGCTCTACTCCCTAAGAGTCGGACTTAGATCATAATGACTCTTTATTTCCTTGTCAAAACTGCTCTTCGAGAACCTTAAGATACATTTCCGATATCAAAGGTAGCAACTCACTTGCCTTTCTTATCTCTTATAGGGCGAAGCATACTTCTCTGAATCAGAACCAACGGTCACCTAGACCTTAAAAGAAACATACACCCTAATGCACTACCTCACAACGTCCCAATAAAAAATCTACACCCAAACAGATCACAACTTAAGCTCTGATACCAATAAATGTCACACCCCAAAACCTGCTAAGATGGAGAATGACACGGCCGTCCTTTCGCCCAAAGGACGCAGCCTCAAAGTACCCAAGAGTCCCAAAGACATCGCTCTCGTTCTATTGGCTGCTAAGCAAAGAACCTGAAAGGTTGGGAAAGAGAGGGATGAGCAACCACAGCTCAGTGAATAGTACATCTCTTCTAAGTAGATCGAGCAATCACTATGCATGTGTACAAAACAATACCAGAACTTCAGAAGTCAAACTCAAGACATAAAATACATATCGAGTCATATAAGAGTTATTTCCTTTCCTCAAAGCTTTATACAATTCAGAAAAATACTCATTTTAATTCATCATAAACATCAATGGTCAAGTCCATTGATCAATCTCTATTAAAAACCACGTCAATGGTCAATTCCATTGACTAATCTTAAATCACACATCAATGGTCTATTCCATTAATGAATCTCATCAAAAGCACATGCCGATGGTCCATTCCATTGGCCAATCTATTGCTCAATATCAAACTATGGTCACGACACAAAGCCTTGTGACAAGGCTACCAAGATTCCTCCCTTGGCAAGGTCTCCACCTACAAAGCCGGTGGCTCGGCCCAGAAGGATATCCTAAACCCGGTATGCATACCCTCAAAGCCCCTCATTGGGCTAACAGCCATATTGAGCATCAAACAATCATCATCCAATATCAGAAATCCAATCCAGAATACATTTCACAAACCAAACAAATAACTTTCTCACAATACGGCTCATCCGCCAGAAATACATTTCATAGAGCATTTCTCAAATCATTTCCAAACTCATTTCATAAACCAATTCGCAACATAATACACATGTATCCATTAACAATAATTTTCCTAAAACCATTCTCAAATTTCTCAAATCTTTCTCAAATATCAAACTGGTAGTAATTGCCCGATCCAGGCTTTTATGCAACAAATATGCTTTAATAACTTATACGATACTCAAATAATTATCACTTCCAAAATATGAGTTTATAAACTCGAAGAAGAGATAGCACCACTCACCTTGAAAAGCTGAAAACTAACCTATAGCGGTTTCTCGAGCCGACGCACTCGAATACCTAACAATAAGTCGAAAAGCGGTATCAAAACCGAGTAAAATGTTACTTCAACTACGACTCGGCTCAACTAGGCTTAAACGCTAATATAACAACTAAAAGACGCTCCCAAAACACTCGTCCAAAGCGATTATCCAAATTCGTCCACGACGCGGAATTTGAGCGCGAAACTTAATTGCGCCATAACTTTCTCCACTAAACTCCGTTCTAAGCAAACTTATAGTCCAGAGAAAGCTTATTCCGAGCACTACAAGAACCCCAACTTGGCAGCTCCAAAATCAAGCTGAAAACCGACAAAAATCGGCCTAAAAACCACTGTTCGCGCACTGTTCGCGCACTGTTCACTGCGCGCACTCAACTTCAAAAATTCATATCCGGCAAACCGTAAGTCCAAATCAGGTTCCGTAAAATCCCACGGCTCCGTAACACCGTAAACTACTAATTCTATAAAAATATGCAGCTGAACGACTCAAAAATCAGACTTCGCCGCTCAAATTTCCCAAAATTCCGAATTTAAACCCTAAATCGGAAAACTTCTCCGATCAAACAAACGAGGGGCGCGAATACTTACTGAGCGTTGCGATACGAAGTCGAATCGGCTAGGCGAGATCCACGCGGCGCAAAACCCTCTCTTTCTTCTTTTTCTTCTTCTCTTCCTCTCTTTTCTCTTCTTTTCCGTTTCTGTTTTGCTCAACCAAGGAGCTCTCGGCCTCCTTTTTAATTTGGCCGAGAGTCCACTGTAGCTTTTGTGGACTTGTTGACTTGTGACCTTTTTTTTTTTTTTTTTTTTTTTTTTTCAGACCCATATTTTACATTCTCCCCTCCTTATAGAAATTTCATCCTCGAAATTTGTACTTACCTCAATCAACAACAAATAAGGATATTTACATGTTTCCTCCTCTTAAGAATTTCCCAAGAAGGCCCCTTATGTGATTTTGTCATTGCAGCTTCACATATATTCTAAATGAACTCTTTTGTTTCTGTAAGCTTTACCAGCATATTCCAAAGGTCCACCACGCTTTCGCTGCACCTCCGATCAAAATCAGTTTTGCTTCCTTTTCTATTTCACGTTTATCATCACCCCCAAAATTATTTGATCGCAAAAAGTAGTTCATAGTTCATTCACATAAGCATCAAAGAACAGAAACTAGTCTGACCATTCTTGCAAAACCTTCGGGATTTGTGACCTGCAGTACATACAAATCTTCATACTAGATTTCTTTTTCATGAGTGGAAAGTCCCTCTAGCATGATTCGGAGAAATAATTAGTTCTCGAAGACTTCGTATACCGTCTTATTATCAATTGTCAACTGATAGAATTTCCATCTTGACCATACTTCCAATGACCAGCATACAGATAATTACTCGGATGTGGGTATGACACTAGCCCATTAGCATGAACTGCTAACCTAGTTCCATGCCTTTGTCTTTAATTATAGTCAAGGGATGCATTATTTCCTCAAAATTTCAAATTCAAGCATATACTGAAGCCAAAGTGTTCCATGAGGCAATATCCCTTTGATCCATAAGTTCTAACAAAGCCTTTGTCTTTATCAATGCTTCGGCATTTACCATAGGCATTTAAAAAGGGATTCAGAAAGACAACATCCGACCCAAAACCATACACTAGTGCACAACAATGCATAACCGCCAAATCTCCAACAAGCACCTACAACCCTATTACCAAGCTACACTCCACTCCTCCGTAATGTATATCATTCAACATATTAAACAACGCATTCACATCATTTGCCTTCCCGTAACATTCAATTATGGCAGTCGACGGAACGGCGTTCCTCTCAAGCATTAACTCAAACACCTTGCCAGACTACGCACTTGCCCCATAACTTCGCATAGAACATGATCAAGAAGTAATATAAGCATCCAAAGTGAACGTATGAACGATTTGGCACTGGAATCCCAAGCTTTATGCTTTCTTGCCAAAAAGATGGTAAGGCCAGCATACCAAAAGTTTTACCATCAAGATCAATTTCTTCGTCCGAATAATCCAACTCTTATTTATTGCACAAAAACTTTCAAATACTTTTCACGTCCTTACTATCACCTCGAGAAGAAATCATTGATATCACTATTTCAAACTTTGCCCATCACCAGTCACAATAACAACCTCATCGAATTCTTTCTTAATAATGATAAGCAAGGTGTCATCAGTGCTTCACTTGTAAAACCATTAATAACATTTGTCATATTTTCAACTTGTTCTATAGACATGGAAGCAAAATTTCTTTCTTTGTCAACAATCTTGTCACATTCTAAGAACAATTTTTAATGCACATTTGTATACAGTCCTTGCCCTGCCAACTAGTCGAGCCACCAATAGGGACATTTTCTCCCTTCCTAAACTGAAAGGCTCTACCTTTAGGGTCTTATTCTTCTGGCAATGAGCTGCAAAATCACCACCCAAAATAATACAAACTCCAAAAGTGTTGATTCCATTGGTGTTCCCAAAATTGACTGCGTACCATCTTTATCCTTGATAACTTCGGAACTTATATGTAGAATCATTATCTGCAAATGGATGGCCAAAACTTCTTCGCATGTTTCCTATTTCAAGATATCTTTACCCTTAACTCCTTTCATATCTGTAGCTTTACCAGTTAGCCATATCTTATCAACAACCATGTGGTTTGTATTAATGTTCTAGTCCTTTCAATGTGTATGCCACTAGCAAAACCCATTGTCTCGCAGGCTGAGAGGCGTCCCACAAGTGCCCTGTCATTCATTAGCTTCTTCATAAGACTTAATGTCACTACCCAAGGCAATTCTTCCGGTATAGTGACCGCCATTATGGTAACGGCGATATCAAAATAATCAACCAGTGACAAAGCATTTGTAGAAGACCAACTAGTGAATTCATGCTTTAATGTTTTTATCCACCAAGAATCGTACCGTCAGCACCATAAAGGTGAGCGCCGCAAGACCCAAACCAATCTCACCAATAACTGTGGCAACCCCATTCAGCTTCACCTGTAAAGGTATCTCATTATCTCTACCCTCATCCAATGTTTCCATCAACTTTCCCCACTCAGTCCTCACACCAACCATTATCACCAGCATGTTCTCGACCCATCTTGCACTTTAGTCTCATAAAGAAGAAGAGGCTTCTCCTTATAAATATTGACTAGCTCGCTCTCACTTGACAAGCGTGACTCGTCAATTAGAAGGATGTATCCCATTATAAAAGACCATCTGCTGGGACTATGTTCCCAATGAATATATGAACAACATCCTCAAAAATCAGGTCGCAAATGGACACTTTTTTTTTTCCATCACTTGTAACCTAAACAAATATTTCCTTTTCCTCCCAATCCAAATCCCTAAATTACAAGGACTGCTTATAGTCGTCAATTGTTGTTACCATGACCATTAGGAATACACTAAGTAATATTCCTAGTCCATCATATATTTCCTTTGGCCATCCCTCTGTACCTATCCCATTACCTATAGAAACCATTGCACTAACCATAAAAATAGCGAGTGTTAGATCTTGCACATCTTCCCAGACAACAGTTAGAATGATCTTGCAAGTTTCTCCTTGAATCTCTGTCCGATAGATATTAAAGATTTTAAGGATGGATTCTCTATTCAGATGTCCTCATCAAGAGAAACCAAAACTTTACTTGCGATCCCTTTAACTCTACCAAGAAGTTTCAAGCGCTTTATATCATGCTCATGTACAATAGACGCAAGTTCTTCTAGTTCAATACCAAAACCTGTTTCCCTAATTTCATCAGAGAGCTTGCATTTTACCGGGCCGCCAACATCAAGGAACGGTAAACCTGCTTTCTTAACATAAAGTGCAACTTGTATCTTTTTGTTATACTAAAATTTCCTGTGTTCTCCAATAAACAACTTCTTCGTCACTCTAACTGCTTGCCATGAAGAAAAACCTCAGATAATATATCCAAGTGCTAATAAGCAATACATATACTCAATAACTTAATATCCATCAAATTTCAACTGAGCAACCTTTTTAGGGCTTCCTCTATTCCCAACTTCGGGTGCCAATCCAAGTTTACCAGCTGTCTTTGGTTCCAGCTCTCCTTTACTTGCTTTACAAGACCAAGTCAATATTTCTACTTCTGTCATTGAACTCAGCACTTCTTGTCATGGTAACACTATCTATTGTCACCTTCGATATTCCAAAACTTTACTTAATCACCACATTAGGACTCTTCGAGCCATAGTGAATTTTATAGCATCCACAAGGTCTTCCATACTCTTAAGCATCATGGCACACGCCTCGATCTCAAATTTGATATCTTTCGCAACATAGTTCTTCTCTAGCTTGCTCTACTCCCTAAGAGTCGGACTTAGATCATAATGACTCTTTATTTCCTTGTCAAAACTGCTCTTCGAGAACCTTAAGATACATTTCCGATATCAAAGGTAGCAACTCACTTGCCTTTCTTATCTCTTATAGGGCGAAGCATACTTCTCTGAATCAGAACCAACGGTCACCTAGACCTTAAAAGAAACATACACCCTAATGCACTACCTCACAACGTCCCAATAAAAAATCTACACCCAAACAGATCACAACTTAAGCTCTGATACCAATAAATGTCACACCCCAAAACCTGCTAAGATGGAGAATGACACGGCCGTCCTTTCGCCCAAAGGACGCAGCCTCAAAGTACCCAAGAGTCCCAAAGACATCGCTCTCGTTCTATTGGCTGCTAAGCAAAGAACCTGAAAGGTTGGGAAAGAGAGGGATGAGCAACCACAGCTCAGTGAATAGTACATCTCTTCTAAGTAGATCGAGCAATCACTATGCATGTGTACAAAACAATACCAGAACTTCAGAAGTCAAACTCAAGACATAAAATACATATCGAGTCATATAAGAGTTATTTCCTTTCCTCAAAGCTTTATACAATTCAGAAAAATACTCATTTTAATTCATCATAAACATCAATGGTCAAGTCCATTGATCAATCTCTATTAAAAACCACGTCAATGGTCAATTCCATTGACTAATCTTAAATCACACATCAATGGTCTATTCCATTAATGAATCTCATCAAAAGCACATGCCGATGGTCCATTCCATTGGCCAATCTATTGCTCAATATCAAACTATGGTCACGACACAAAGCCTTGTGACAAGGCTACCAAGATTCCCCCCTTGGCAAGGTCTCCACCTACAAAGCCGGTGGCTCGGCCCAGAAGGATATCCTAAACCCGGTATGCATACCCTCAAAGCCCCTCATTGGGCTAACAGCCATATTGAGCATCAAACAATCATCATCCAATATCAGAAATCCAATCCAGAATACATTTCACAAACCAAACAAATAACTTTCTCACAATACGGCTCATCCGCCAGAAATACATTTCATAGAGCATTTCTCAAATCATTTCCAAACTCATTTCATAAACCAATTCGCAACATAATACACATGTATCCATTAACAATAATTTTCCTAAAACCATTCTCAAATTTCTCAAATCTTTCTCAAATATCAAACTGGTAGTAATTGCCCGATCCAGGCTTTTATGCAACAAATATGCTTTAATAACTTATACGATACTCAAATAATTATCACTTCCAAAATATGAGTTTATAAACTCGAAGAAGAGATAGCACCACTCACCTTGAAAAGCTGAAAACTAACCTATAGCGGTTTCTCGAGCCGACGCACTCGAATACCTAACAATAAGTCGAAAAGCGGTATCAAAACCGAGTAAAATGTTACTTCAACTACGACTCGGCTCAACTAGGCTTAAACGCTAATATAACAACTAAAAGACGCTCCCAAAACACTCGTCCAAAGCGATTATCCAAATTCGTCCACGACGCGGAATTTGAGCGCGAAACTTAATTGCGCCATAACTTTCTCCACTAAACTCCGTTCTAAGCAAACTTATAGTCCAGAGAAAGCTTATTCCGAGCACTACAAGAACCCCAACTTGGCAGCTCCAAAATCAAGCTGAAAACCGACAAAAATCGGCCTAAAAACCACTGTTCGCGCACTGTTCGCGCACTGTTCACTGCGCGCACTCAACTTCAAAAATTCATATCCGGCAAACCGTAAGTCCAAATCAGGTTCCGTAAAATCCCACGGCTCCGTAACACCGTAAACTACTAATTCTATAAAAATATGCAGCTGAACGACTCAAAAATCAGACTTCGCCGCTCAAATTTCCCAAAATTCCGAATTTAAACCCTAAATCGGAAAACTTCTCCGATCAAACAAACGAGGGGCGCGAATACTTACTGAGCGTTGCGATACGAAGTCGAATCGGCTAGGCGAGATCCACGCGGCGCAAAACCCTCTCTTTCTTCTTTTTCTTCTTCTCTTCCTCTCTTTTCTCTTCTTTTCCGTTTCTGTTTTGCTCAACCAAGGAGCTCTCGGCCTCCTTTTTAATTTGGCCGAGAGTCCACTGTAGCTTTTGTGGACTTGTTGACTTGTGACCTTTTTTTTTTTTTTTTTTTTTTTTTTTCAGACCCATATTTTACATTCTCCCCTCCTTATAGAAATTTCATCCTCGAAATTTGTACTTACCTCAATCAACAACAAATAAGGATATTTACATGTTTCCTCCTCTTAAGAATTTCCCAAGAAGGCCCCTTATGTGATTTTGTCATTGCAGCTTCACATATATTCTAAATGAACTCTTTTGTTTCTGTAAGCTTTACCAGCATATTCCAAAGGTCCACCACGCTTTCGCTGCACCTCCGATCAAAATCAGTTTTGCTTCCTTTTCTATTTCACGTTTATCATCACCCCCAAAATTATTTGATCGCAAAAAGTAGTTCATAGTTCATTCACATAAGCATCAAAGAACAGAAACTAGTCTGACCATTCTTGCAAAACCTTCGGGATTTGTGACCTGCAGTACATACAAATCTTCATACTAGATTTCTTTTTCATGAGTGGAAAGTCCCTCTAGCATGATTCGGAGAAATAATTAGTTCTCGAAGACTTCGTATACCGTCTTATTATCAATTGTCAACTGATAGAATTTCCATCTTGACCATACTTCCAATGACCAGCATACAGATAATTACTCGGATGTGGGTATGACACTAGCCCATTAGCATGAACTGCTAACCTAGTTCCATGCCTTTGTCTTTAATTATAGTCAAGGGATGCATTATTTCCTCAAAATTTCAAATTCAAGCATATACTGAAGCCAAAGTGTTCCATGAGGCAATATCCCTTTGATCCATAAGTTCTAACAAAGCCTTTGTCTTTATCAATGCTTCGGCATTTACCATAGGCATTTAAAAAGGGATTCAGAAAGACAACATCCGACCCAAAACCATACACTAGTGCACAACAATGCATAACCGCCAAATCTCCAACAAGCACCTACAACCCTATTACCAAGCTACACTCCACTCCTCCGTAATGTATATCATTCAACATATTAAACAACGCATTCACATCATTTGCCTTCCCGTAACATTCAATTATGGCAGTCGACGGAACGGCGTTCCTCTCAAGCATTAACTCAAACACCTTGCCAGACTACGCACTTGCCCCATAACTTCGCATAGAACATGATCAAGAAGTAATATAAGCATCCAAAGTGAACGTATGAACGATTTGGCACTGGAATCCCAAGCTTTATGCTTTCTTGCCAAAAAGATGGTAAGGCCAGCATACCAAAAGTTTTACCATCAAGATCAATTTCTTCGTCCGAATAATCCAACTCTTATTTATTGCACAAAAACTTTCAAATACTTTTCACGTCCTTACTATCACCTCGAGAAGAAATCATTGATATCACTATTTCAAACTTTGCCCATCACCAGTCACAATAACAACCTCATCGAATTCTTTCTTAATAATGATAAGCAAGGTGTCATCAGTGCTTCACTTGTAAAACCATTAATAACATTTGTCATATTTTCAACTTGTTCTATAGACATGGAAGCAAAATTTCTTTCTTTGTCAACAATCTTGTCACATTCTAAGAACAATTTTTAATGCACATTTGTATACAGTCCTTGCCCTGCCAACTAGTCGAGCCACCAATAGGGACATTTTCTCCCTTCCTAAACTGAAAGGCTCTACCTTTAGGGTCTTATTCTTCTGGCAATGAGCTGCAAAATCACCACCCAAAATAATACAAACTCCAAAAGTGTTGATTCCATTGGTGTTCCCAAAATTGACTGCGTACCATCTTTATCCTTGATAACTTCGGAACTTATATGTAGAATCATTATCTGCAAATGGATGGCCAAAACTTCTTCGCATGTTTCCTATTTCAAGATATCTTTACCCTTAACTCCTTTCATATCTGTAGCTTTACCAGTTAGCCATATCTTATCAACAACCATGTGGTTTGTATTAATGTTCTAGTCCTTTCAATGTGTATGCCACTAGCAAAACCCATTGTCTCGCAGGCTGAGAGGCGTCCCACAAGTGCCCTGTCATTCATTAGCTTCTTCATAAGACTTAATGTCACTACCCAAGGCAATTCTTCCGGTATAGTGACCGCCATTATGGTAACGGCGATATCAAAATAATCAACCAGTGACAAAGCATTTGTAGAAGACCAACTAGTGAATTCATGCTTTAATGTTTTTATCCACCAAGAATCGTACCGTCAGCACCATAAAGGTGAGCGCCGCAAGACCCAAACCAATCTCACCAATAACTGTGGCAACCCCATTCAGCTTCACCTGTAAAGGTATCTCATTATCTCTACCCTCATCCAATGTTTCCATCAACTTTCCCCACTCAGTCCTCACACCAACCATTATCACCAGCATGTTCTCGACCCATCTTGCACTTTAGTCTCATAAAGAAGAAGAGGCTTCTCCTTATAAATATTGACTAGCTCGCTCTCACTTGACAAGCGTGACTCGTCAATTAGAAGGATGTATCCCATTATAAAAGACCATCTGCTGGGACTATGTTCCCAATGAATATATGAACAACATCCTCAAAAATCAGGTCGCAAATGGACACTTTTTTTTTTCCATCACTTGTAACCTAAACAAATATTTCCTTTTCCTCCCAATCCAAATCCCTAAATTACAAGGACTGCTTATAGTCGTCAATTGTTGTTACCATGACCATTAGGAATACACTAAGTAATATTCCTAGTCCATCATATATTTCCTTTGGCCATCCCTCTGTACCTATCCCATTACCTATAGAAACCATTGCACTAACCATAAAAATAGCGAGTGTTAGATCTTGCACATCTTCCCAGACAACAGTTAGAATGATCTTGCAAGTTTCTCCTTGAATCTCTGTCCGATAGATATTAAAGATTTTAAGGATGGATTCTCTATTCAGATGTCCTCATCAAGAGAAACCAAAACTTTACTTGCGATCCCTTTAACTCTACCAAGAAGTTTCAAGCGCTTTATATCATGCTCATGTACAATAGACGCAAGTTCTTCTAGTTCAATACCAAAACCTGTTTCCCTAATTTCATCAGAGAGCTTGCATTTTACCGGGCCGCCAACATCAAGGAACGGTAAACCTGCTTTCTTAACATAAAGTGCAACTTGTATCTTTTTGTTATACTAAAATTTCCTGTGTTCTCCAATAAACAACTTCTTCGTCACTCTAACTGCTTGCCATGAAGAAAAACCTCAGATAATATATCCAAGTGCTAATAAGCAATACATATACTCAATAACTTAATATCCATCAAATTTCAACTGAGCAACCTTTTTAGGGCTTCCTCTATTCCCAACTTCGGGTGCCAATCCAAGTTTACCAGCTGTCTTTGGTTCCAGCTCTCCTTTACTTGCTTTACAAGACCAAGTCAATATTTCTACTTCTGTCATTGAACTCAGCACTTCTTGTCATGGTAACACTATCTATTGTCACCTTCGATATTCCAAAACTTTACTTAATCACCACATTAGGACTCTTCGAGCCATAGTGAATTTTATAGCATCCACAAGGTCTTCCATACTCTTAAGCATCATGGCACACGCCTCGATCTCAAATTTGATATCTTTCGCAACATAGTTCTTCTCTAGCTTGCTCTACTCCCTAAGAGTCGGACTTAGATCATAATGACTCTTTATTTCCTTGTCAAAACTGCTCTTCGAGAACCTTAAGATACATTTCCGATATCAAAGGTAGCAACTCACTTGCCTTTCTTATCTCTTATAGGGCGAAGCATACTTCTCTGAATCAGAACCAACGGTCACCTAGACCTTAAAAGAAACATACACCCTAATGCACTACCTCACAACGTCCCAATAAAAAATCTACACCCAAACAGATCACAACTTAAGCTCTGATACCAATAAATGTCACACCCCAAAACCTGCTAAGATGGAGAATGACACGGCCGTCCTTTCGCCCAAAGGACGCAGCCTCAAAGTACCCAAGAGTCCCAAAGACATCGCTCTCGTTCTATTGGCTGCTAAGCAAAGAACCTGAAAGGTTGGGAAAGAGAGGGATGAGCAACCACAGCTCAGTGAATAGTACATCTCTTCTAAGTAGATCGAGCAATCACTATGCATGTGTACAAAACAATACCAGAACTTCAGAAGTCAAACTCAAGACATAAAATACATATCGAGTCATATAAGAGTTATTTCCTTTCCTCAAAGCTTTATACAATTCAGAAAAATACTCATTTTAATTCATCATAAACATCAATGGTCAAGTCCATTGATCAATCTCTATTAAAAACCACGTCAATGGTCAATTCCATTGACTAATCTTAAATCACACATCAATGGTCTATTCCATTAATGAATCTCATCAAAAGCACATGCCGATGGTCCATTCCATTGGCCAATCTATTGCTCAATATCAAACTATGGTCACGACACAAAGCCTTGTGACAAGGCTACCAAGATTCCCCCCTTGGCAAGGTCTCCACCTACAAAGCCGGTGGCTCGGCCCAGAAGGATATCCTAAACCCGGTATGCATACCCTCAAAGCCCCTCATTGGGCTAACAGCCATATTGAGCATCAAACAATCATCATCCAATATCAGAAATCCAATCCAGAATACATTTCACAAACCAAATAAATAACTTTCTCACAATACGGCTCATCCGCCAGAAATACATTTCATAGAGCATTTCTCAAATCATTTCCAAACTCATTTCATAAACCAATTCGCAACATAATACACATGTATCCATTAACAATAATTTTCCTAAAACCATTCTCAAATTTCTCAAATCTTTCTCAAATATCAAACTGGTAGTAATTGCCCGATCCAGGCTTTTATGCAACAAATATGCTTTAATAACTTATACGATACTCAAATAATTATCACTTCCAAAATATGAGTTTATAAACTCGAAGAAGAGATAGCACCACTCACCTTGAAAAGCTGAAAACTAACCTATAGCGGTTTCTCGAGCCGACGCACTCGAATACCTAACAATAAGTCGAAAAGCGGTATCAAAACCGAGTAAAATGTTACTTCAACTACGACTCGGCTCAACTAGGCTTAAACGCTAATATAACAACTAAAAGACGCTCCCAAAACACTCGTCCAAAGCGATTATCCAAATTCGTCCACGACGCGGAATTTGAGCGCGAAACTTAATTGCGCCATAACTTTCTCCACTAAACTCCGTTCTAAGCAAACTTATAGTCCAGAGAAAGCTTATTCCGAGCACTACAAGAACCCCAACTTGGCAGCTCCAAAATCAAGCTGAAAACCGACAAAAATCGGCCTAAAAACCACTGTTCGCGCACTGTTCGCGCACTGTTCACTGCGCGCACTCAACTTCAAAAATTCATATCCGGCAAACCGTAAGTCCAAATCAGGTTCCGTAAAATCCCACGGCTCCGTAACACCGTAAACTACTAATTCTATAAAAATATGCAGCTGAACGACTCAAAAATCAGACTTCGCCGCTCAAATTTCCCAAAATTCCGAATTTAAACCCTAAATCGGAAAACTTCTCCGATCAAACAAACGAGGGGCGCGAATACTTACTGAGCGTTGCGATACGAAGTCGAATCGGCTAGGCGAGATCCACGCGGCGCAAAACCCTCTCTTTCTTCTTTTTCTTCTTCTCTTCCTCTCTTTTCTCTTCTTTTCCGTTTCTGTTTTGCTCAACCAAGGAGCTCTCGGCCTCCTTTTTAATTTGGCCGAGAGTCCACTGTAGCTTTTGTGGACTTGTTGACTTGTGACCTTTTTTTTTTTTTTTTTTTTTCAGACCCATATTTTACAGTTTGGAGTCACATTGGTTCAAGTATCTATTTGGGATTGGTCAAGACACACATAAGGAATAATGAAGCCTTAAGAACATGGTTTCTAGAGATTAATTATATTAAGGTGATTTTGTATTCTTTTCTAGAGTTTGACCAGGGTTAACCAATCAATGTTTTCTGGTGGTTCTGACATCAATTTGTATGCAAGTGGCAAAGAAGTTGTGACTGTTAAACTGCCATCAGTATCATCAGTGGAAGGTTCTCAAGTTGAAGAATCTAATGAGCCTACCATTAGGCATTCAGAGTCTAAAGATGTCCCTTCCTTCCATCCTTTGCTTGAGCAAATTCCAGATCTAGTTACCCTCTCGCTATTGCCGAAGAGCCAGTGGCAGAGCTTGATTAATCTAGACATTATAAAGGTCTCCTCTCTCATGTCTTTGTTTTTTCTCAGTCATAACCTTCTCTGTGAAAGATTTGTTTCATTTACCTCTCCATTGCTTTTTTTTGTCTCTGTAAGATTGTCCTATAATCATATTGGGGACCTGTTGGTGACTATCTTCACTCATCTTTTCTTATTTTATAGGTTCGCAATAAGCCCATTGAGCCACCCAAGAAACCTGAGAAAGCTCCTTTCTTTTTGCCCTCTATTCCATCTCTTTCAGGAGAAATACTATTTAAGCCAAGTGAGATGTCGGATAAGGGAGACATGAAAGCTGATGAAGACAAATCTAAGATAACACCTGAAGTGCCGTCAACACAGTTTCTGCAACTGCTTCATTCATGTTCAGAGGCCAAAAACTGTAAGTGACAGTTCTCGTGGAAATCTCAGCATTTACACCCGTGCTGAAAGTACCATCTGAGACAATCTGATGCCGAAACGCGATAGAAAATTTGACTGAACAAAAAAGTTCGACAGAAGAACAATTCGTTCTCCAAATATGATTATCAAATCAAAAAATATCCAAAGTCTGATAAAGGAAACCCTAAAACAAGCTTATATAACCCCAAACCTAACCCTATTAGGATTAAGAAACATCAAAACGAAAAATTACGAAACTACCCCTTATTAAATTAACCCATAAAAAATTATTAAAAAAAAGAAAAATCCATCTAAACGATCTCGAATCGCGAAAATCCATCGTTAATCATAGCCAAAGGCGGTGAGTATTGATCAGCACGCCGTTTCGCTTCAGCCGATCAAATTTGAGCTCAATCTGACATCTTTGACTTCAAGCCCGCCGGTTCGTCCAGTCGTATAACGGGTCCGCCGGTCCCCCCTAGGTGCATCATCCTCCCCTGCTAGAGAAAGATTCGTCCTCGAATCTGCTTCGCCTTCATTGTCGTCATCAATCTCCTCAGGACCTTCTTCCTCTTCAGGGTAGTAAGGTGACAAATTCGCTACATTAAAAGTTCCGGATACATTATACTTACCCGGCAATTCGATCTTGTAAGCATTGTCACTAATTCGCTCCAAAACTCTAAAGGGTCCATCAGCTCTAGGTTGAAGCTTGCCAAACCTACCCGCTGGAAATCGTTCCTTCCTAAGGTGAATCCAAACTAGATCACCTTCCTTGAAGACGACTCTTTTCTTGCGCATATCCACGCGTTGCTTATACTTCATGTTCTGCCTGTTGATCTGATTATGGACCTGGGAATGCAGCTCTTTGATATGTTTTGCATGTTCTTCAGCTTCCGAACTAAATTGCTTAAGAACTGGTATCGGTGTGAGATCTAATGGAGTAATTGGATTACGCCCATAAACCACCTCAAAAGGAGTCTTGCCTGTAGTTCGGTTCTCTGATCTGTTATATGCAAATTCTGCCTGAGGTAATGCCAAGTCCCATTGTCGCGGATTATCTCCAATCAAACTCCGCAGCAAATTCCCTAAGCTTCGATTGACAACTTCAGTTTGACTATCAGTCTGAGGATGATGAGATGAACTAAACTTCAAACTTGTACCCATGTACCTCCAAAGAGTGCGCCAAAAGTGACTCACAAATTTCACATCACGATCTGAGGTAATGGACTTAGGAATTCCATGCAGCTTAACAATCTCCTGCAGAAACAATCGAGCAACCTGTGAAGCATCATATGACTTGCTACACGGGACAAAGTGGGCCATCTTCGAGAATCTATCGACAACCACCATTATTGAATCCTTACTCCGCTGCGTTCTTGGCAAACCCAAGACAAAATCAAGACTGACATCCTCCCACGGTGCAACTGGAACAGGTAGAGGCATATACAATCCTGCATTAGTACTCTTGGTCTTTGCCACATGACATACCCTGCACTTCTCTATAAAACGTGTCACGTCACGCTCCATCCGATGCCAATAAAAGTGTTCACTCAACAAGGCCTTCGTCTTATCCACGCCAAAGTGCCCAGCTAAACCGCCCGCATGTCCCTCAATAATAATATATTCCCTCAAAGAACATTGAGGAATGCACAATCTGTTACCTTTAAATAGGTAACCCTTCACGATCTGAAATTGCTGAAAAGGTTCCGTTTTGCTCTTCCTCCAGATATCCCCAAAATAAGGATCATCAACATATAATTCTTTAAAAGTATCAAAGCCTAGAACCTTTACCTGCATCATAGACAGCAAAGAGTGTTTTCTGCTCAATGCATCTGCCACACTATTTAGCACTCCTGCCTTATGCTTGATGGAAAAATTGAAAACTTGAAGGAACTCTACCCACTTTGCATGCCTTGCATTCAATTTGTGTTGCCCATTGATGTATTTCAAGGCTTCATGATCAGAAAA
The DNA here is from genome assembly GCA_031216235.1 of Syzygium jambos. NCBI lineage: Eukaryota > Viridiplantae > Streptophyta > Magnoliopsida > Myrtales > Myrtaceae > Syzygium > Syzygium jambos. The sequence continues at coordinate 20,529,818 of CM062221.1, read as the reverse complement.
TAAGATAAATTCTTTCGAGATAAGATAGTGCCTCCAATGCTCCAAACTCCTCACAATAGCATAAAATTCTTTATCATAAGTTGAATATTTCATTTTCGCTTCATTCAACTTCTCACTAAAGAATGCCACAGGTTTAGATTTTTGACTTAGGACACCCCCAATACCAACACCCGAATCATCACAATGCACCTCAAAAATCTCATTAAAATCAGGAAGCACGAGAACAGGGGCTTCAGTCACCTTCTTCTTTAATAATTGAAAGGCAGCTTCTGCCTCCTTAGTCCACACAAATTTACTTCCTTTCAGACAATCCGTCAGAGGTGCAATAATAGTACTGAAATCCCGAATAAATCTCCGATAAAAAGACGCAAGCCCATGAAAGCTACGTACCTCATGAATATTTTTCGGAATCTCCCAATTTGTAATAGCCTCAACTTTAGCTGGGTCCATATGAATGCCCTCCTTAGTTACTATATATCCCAAAAAGGTCACACGATCAGTCAAGAAGTGACACTTCTTGGTATTAGCATATAATTTCTGCTCCCTCAATGTCTCGAACACCCTTCTCAAATGCTGCAAGTGTTGATCAGTCGATGTACTATAAACCAATATATCATCGAAATATACGACGACAAACTGGCCAATAAAAGGACGAAACACCTGATTCATCAGTCTCATAAAGGTGCTTGGTGCGTTAGATAACCCGAAAGGCATCACCATCCACTCATACAGACCATCTCGAGTTTTAAAAGCGGTCTTCCATTCATCTCCAGGACGCACCCTAATCTGATGATATCCACTCCTCAATTCTATCTTCGAAAAGATAGTCGCTCCATGCAGTTGATCAATTAAATCATCAAATCTCGGGATAGAAAAGCGATACCTGATCGTGATCTTGTTAACAGCTCTGCTATCCACGCACATTCTCCACGACCCGTCTTTCTTAGGAACCAATAAAGCTGGCACTGCACAAGGGCTCATGCTCTCTCGAATTGCACCCTTTTCTAATAGTTCCTGCACTTGCCTCTGCATCTCCTCATGCTCCTTAGGATTTATTCTGTAAGCTGCCTTATTAGGAATAGCAGCTCCTGGAACGAGATCTATACAATGCTGTATGTCCCTCATGGGTGGCAATCCAGGTGGTAATTCTTCTGGTACGACATCAGCAAACTCCTCAAGTATAGGCAAAACTTGAGTTGAAATTTCTGGACTATCAAGATTCTGCTCCACGACTACGACAGCAAAAAGCTCTGGGGCATTCACCGCCTCCTCCTGGAACTCTGATTTGGAAAGCAGATTACTTTTCCCTTCTTTTCTCAAATCTGAAGGACCCAGAGTAATGGTCTGGCCATCCTTCTTGAAGGTGTATGTATTTTTGAATCCGTCATACTGTGTTTTCCTATCAAACTGCCAAGGTCTTCCTAATAGGATATGACAAGCATCCATTGGAACTACGTCACCCCACACTTCATCAACATATTTCTTCCCAATCGAGAACTGCACTAAACATCTCTTGCTCACTTTTACCTCATTCCCCTTCCTAAGCCATGACAGCTTATATGGTTGAGGATGTTCAACAGTTTTCAACCCCAACTTTTCTACCATAGTGGTAGATATTACATTCTCACAACTTCCCCCGTCAATGATCATACTGCACACCTTTCCCCCACTAGTGCACTTAGTATGAAATATATTATGCCTGAGCCACGATTCATCATCTACCTCAGCAATATTTAAAACCCGACGCACAACTAAAGACTCACCAGAATCGGCATAGATAATGTCCTCCGGATTTGGATCTGCATCTGCTTGCTCTCCATCAGATTCATCATAAATTGGGTCTTCATCAAAAGTTGGATTATCTACGAGTGTCACAAACTGTCGGTTCGGACAATCAGCAGCAAAATGTCTGAATCCTTGACACTTAAAACATCGCTTGCCTGCAGATCCTCCCCTGCAGATCCTCCCCTGCTAGATTCTGCACTATCCTGCTCTCCTTTTGTTGTAGATTTTGAACCAGCGCCCTTAACTGCTGCGGGGGCCGAAGAACTCCCTGCTTTCCCCCGGGATTCTTTATCTGACCACTTGGAACTGTTGCCTGTCCACTTAGAACTGCTGCTAGACCACTTGGACTTACTGCTCTTTCTTTTAAACTGCCCCTCCACCTTTAGGGCTAGTCTGCACACATCCTCATACATCCAATACTGCTGCAATTGGACAATATCAGAGATCTCATATCGCAGCCCTGCCAGATATCGTGCAATCGTCTGCTCGTCTTCTTCCGCCACATCACAACGCATCCGCAAACGATCAAATTCTTCAGTAAATTCTTCAACTGTTTTATCACCTTGCTTGACGTTATGATACTCAATAAACGCCTCTTGCCTATAATGGGTAGGCAAAAAAATTTTCTGCAATAACTTTTTCATCTTCTCCCAATGATCCACCTTTGGCTTCCCCTCTCTAGCGCGTTGTTTTTTCACGTGTTCCCACCAAATTGAAGCATGTTTTCGTAGCCTAATGGCCACTAACTTCACTTTTTGCCCCTCAGTTAGGTCTTTAAGATCAAAAATCCGTTTTACCGTATGCAACTAATCAATAAACTCATCAGGATGAGTCTTACCATTAAACTCAGGAATCTTGATCTTCATTCCGAAATTTTGAGAAGAACGCTGATTTCCAGGTCGTACTCCTCGATTCCGCCCCTGGTTCAGAACCCCGAAAGGGTTTACGTCTTCTTCTTCATCATCGGATGAATCCTCAGATTCCGCTCCTTCTTCGGATTGAACGCCCAACCTCGCCTCCGCAAGTTGTTGCTCCAAATCCTGGATTCGTCTTCTCTGTTCTTCAATTTCTACGTCTCGCAGATCTCTTAGACGCGGTTGGTCGTCTGCTTCAGGAACGCCTCCACGCCCCCGGCCACCACGAGCCCGCCGTCCACGACCGCGATTCTGTTCAGCCATTGATTCAAGCAACCTGTGCTCTGATACCAATTGATGCCGAAATGCGATAGAAAATTTGACTGAACAAGAAAGTTCGACAGAAGAACAATTCGTCCTCCAAATATGATTATCAAATCAAAAAATATCCAAAGTCTGATAAAGGAAACCCTAAAACAAGCTTATATAACCCCAAACCTAACCCTATTAGGATTAAGAAACATCAAAACGAAAAATTACGAAACTACCCCTTATTAAATTAACCCATAAAAAATTATTAAAAAAAAGAAAAATCTATCTAAACGATCTCGAATCGCGAAAATCCATCGTTAATCACGGCCGAAGGCGGTGAGTATTGATCAGCACGCCGTTTCGCTTCAGCCGACCAAATTTGAGCTCAATCCGACATCTTTGACTTCAAGCCTGCCGGTTCGTCCAGTCGTATAACGGGTCCGCCGGTCCCCCCTAGGTGCATCACAATCATGCTAATCCAACATTTCTGGATTTGACACTTTTCAGTGTCGACTTTTACCGCCTACATCAAAGGGTTATCTCCCTCAACTTTGGATTTGGAACTTCGGATGCTTCAGCTAATAGACGGCTATGATGATAGCGCTGATGATGATGATCTACAAGATGTTGACAAGAGACGAGTTGCTTTCAATCGAATTACTTATGGATTACTTTATACATGAAATATCATGCCGGAGTAATTTTGAATTTGTACAAGCTCTAGTCAGGTTGTTTTTGAAGTTATTGATCTTTTCAACATGTCATGTTTGAAGTATAGATCTCCGTTACAGGAATGTGGTGAATGAATCACTGATTATGATGGCAATATTAGGAAGGACTGCCAATACCTTTTGGCTTATTCCGGTGCCTATTATTAATGAGAAGATACAGATTTGACTATCAGTCGATAATATACTATTGATTTTTAGAAAAAAAACATAATTGCTTCCCTAAAGTTGGTAATGTGACTTATGACGTCTCTTATTATGTTCGGCCAGATACATGGGGAGACAATAAGGCGCCGGTCAGTGTTGCAGAATAAAGCAAAGGTCCTTTGGGAGACTCAATGCTCTGCATGGGGAGAGTGGATAAGTTATTTCAAGGTGCTAGATGCATGCTTGCTTTTCTCAGCAACTCACAGTTTTAGGTACTAAACATATAACCTGTTTATTCCCTCCTCTTGTTTTGATATTAGGCCATTTTTTATACAGGAAACTTGATAATGTATTCTTTACACATACTTGTGACTTCTAAACTTGAGTTATATTTATGCACGTTATAGCAAGGGGAAGATGAGATAGATGGAAAAAGTAGCTGGATCTACACTGAGGCGTGAGTCCAGAAATTTAATATGTTGGATGGGTTCCTATTGGAGCTATAAATTCGCTCATTCTGTATCTGAGCAATCATTCTGTGACACTTCTTTCAGAAATTTTTAAAAGGAAGCCTTTTCTTACGCCTTCTTTATTGTGTTTGTGTTATGCTATTTGATCATATGCATATGTCGAACGGTCGGGAGTTATGCGATTTGGTCTAAGACGCATGGGCTTTAAACCGGACTGGACCATCCAGTTCAACCGGTTTGAACTAGGAAGTGGCTGGTGATCTGGTTCAATTATTCACCTTATTAGCATTCGTGATAACGTGCGAATCACACTGAATTTCACACTGTGGACCAGACTGATTAGAAAATCAAGTGGGTACTGATCTGGCCTTCTAACAGCGATGGTTAGGTTGTTTTACCATCTGGGATGGAATTGCGCTGTTCCTCACTTGCTTGGCCCATTTGATAGTGTAGCAAAATAAACAGCAATGCTGCAGCCAGGCGACTCAACCATTGGAGCACCAGGATCAAATTCACGCGAGCCTGCGAATATATATAGTATCGTTTTTGCTTGCATTATTTGTGCATTATTACATCTCTATTCGCCAATAGTCAATACCGCCATTGGAGGGGCTAGTCGTTGCCGCTGCCTGGTTTTGAATAAATCTAGCTAGGCTTGATTTTGGGGTCATCGGTGTCTGTCACGTCCTCGAGCTGCTTGCCACTAGCCACCATCTAAGCCCAAGCCATCACCATCGTCTAATTTACTAATAGAAAATGTTGATGTGTTTTATTTTATTACTTTTCTTGAGACACGTAGCCATAATATGGCGTCAAACAAGCATTGTGTTAGAAAAAGTTAAAAATATATAAAAATTAAATTAGAAAGAAGCTATAAAAAAAAAAGGATCCACAACCAGTAGCTGTAGTGATGGCCAAGCCCTCACCAGTGGCCGCCGCCACAGCCGCCAAGAAGGGCCGACGGCCCTGGGCCTTCTCGAAGCCCGTTGGCTCTCACTAGCCCCAGGCGAGGGCTTCAGATCTAGGGTGTTGGTCGTGCCCTCCCCTAGATCAGGGGCCTTGCCTAGGGCCGGTGAAGGTCATTGAGCTTCGGGAAGGCCTAGGCAAGCTCCGCCGGCCCTTCCCAGCGGCTGTGGCGACGGCCACCGGCAAGGACTTGGCCATCGTCACAATTGCTGGTTGTGGGTCCTTTTTTTTATAGCTTTTTTCTAATTTAATTTATATTTTTTAAACTTTTTTTGACGTGGCGCCTGTTGGATGTCATATCATCTGTCTCACGAAAATTAATAAAATAAGACACATCAGTGCCTCGTTAGCATTTTCGGTTAATAAATTAAACGATGTTAACTTTAAGACTCGATTGAACCAATTCGACAAGTTTTAGGATTCAATTACACTTTTTGCAAGTTTTATGATTCAATTATATTTTTATGATAAGTTTTAGTACTTCTAATGTATATGTCCCTTGCTTTTATGTTTCAGATGGTGGACAGACTGGCAAAAGGACTCTGGCTGCTGTCGCAAAGGCCAATGAAGCTCCGGAGGGCTTGCAAGAGAAGGTGACCGCCGATGACGTCAATATAGGGCTTGGTTATGTGTGTGAGAGGAACAGGATTGGTGACGAGTCTTACGAAGAAGCGAGGCTCGAAGAGGCGAAGCTGTTCGAGATGCACCCTCAGCTGTGCAAAATTGACGAGTCCATCGTTGGTGTGCCTATCTTGGCACAAAAGCTGATGCAGATTCAAGCCACCATTATGACAGATATCGTCAAGAGGATCAATGACAAGCTGAACGCGGGCATCGCCAAGCTCAATAGGATGCCCAAGAATCTTTCCTCAGTCGCATAGGCCGTGACGGCCTTCATGCATATGATGGGGTTGACGAAGGAGTCTGTTAAAAATATGTCTCGAGTTTGAGTCCACGAACAAAAACCCGACTCAAGATAAATTAAAGGAAAATCTAGAAGTTGAATATCTGTAGATACCCTCCATGGAAATCTATATTTCCTGTTCAATTTTGGAGTACTAAGCCATGTTGGAATTCTGATCGTGAAAAATAGACTTCAAAAAGGAAAGTGGATATTTAGATTTCAAGTTGCTGATTTGTTGAGTCCAATAAAAGTTCCAGTAGATTATGGAAATCAATTTCGTATAAACGTTGGTCAACAAAATAGGAAAGTGGACTTATGAATCTGAATTAGACCATGACTTGGTCAACTCTTGGGGCACACATATTATATTCTATCGTGGGCAACTTAGAAAGAAGAAGTTGAAGTGTGCAGAGTGTGGTCTTTGTGCTGTTCATGTCCAGAGCGAAGAGAAGTCTTGAAGCGCCGCGGTTGACGTCGAGTGCTTGGCGTGGGTTTATCTCCCTGAGATTTTGTTCGTGGAATTACACTAAAAGCTTAAGTGCTCGTAGTGATTAAATCTTGTGTTAAGATTTGTGTACAATTCTTTTGCGAGATTGAGATATTATTTCGAGAGGAATTGTGGGGCTAAATACTGTGTGCGTTATTGGGTGTAATTGGAGCTTGGGAAACACTTAAAGTGTTTGAGTGATTCAAGTGTGGTTGTAATCTCTATTGTAGCGCTTGATCTATAGTGGAATTCCGTGCTACTCTTCCCGTGGACGTAGGTCACTACGACCGAACCACGTAAATCGGGTGTCTGATTTATTTTCTTATTCTGTCAATTTTATTGTTTGATTGCTTAGCTTCCACAACAATTGGTATCAGAGCTAGACTTGGCTGAGTTGAAGCGAATTGATGGCGATAGAAGAAGGAAAAGTGAGAATCGACAGATTTGATGAGACGGATTTTGATTTCTGGAAGATGTAGATTGAGGATAATCTATATCAGATGAAATTGCACTTGCCCTTGTCTGGGGAGAAGCCAGAGATGACGAAGCAAGCTGATTGGGAATTGCTGGATAGACGAGCTTTGGGTGTTATTCGGCTGACGTTGGCACGTAACGTTGCGTTTAACATCGTGAAAGAGACAATCACTGCGAGTTTGATGAAAGCTCTGTCGGACATGTACGAGAAGCCCTCTGCGATCAATAAGGTCTATTTGATGCGACGTCTGTTTAATTTGAAGATGAGCGAAGGTGCATCAGTTGCTGATCATATTGATGAATTCAATGTGATCGTTAGTCAATTGAGTTCAGTTGATATTGACTTTGAAGATGAGGTACGTGCTTTGATTTTATTATCCTCATTGCCTGATTGTTTGAATACTACTGTTACTGCTGTTAGTAATTCCTCTGGGTCAACAAGTTTAACGTTTGATGGTGTTCGAGATTTTAATTCTGAGTGAAGACATCCGTAGAAGAGAATCTGGCGAACATGTATCTGCTGCTTTAGTAGGTGAAAATAGAGGAAGAACTGGTACACGTGTTAGCAGAAGTAGTATGAACTCGAATAGACGAAGTCAGTCTAGGACTGGTGGTATTGTCTGTTGGAGCTGTAGCAAGAGGGGGCATCTTCGAAGGGATTGCCTTAAGCTAAAGAACGAGAAGGGTAAGGGAATTAGAGTTGATCATACGGATGATGTTGCAGCTATAGCTAATGGTAATTCGGATGATGCTGATTATGTCTTATCTATCACCGATAATTCGTCGTTTGGCGGATGGATTATGGATTCTGGTTGTTCTTTTCATGCTACACCAAACAGAAAGTGGTTTACTACTTATCAGTGCACGGATAGTAGTAAAGTGCAGTTGGGGAACAATTATAAATGCAATGTTATTGGTGTTGGTGATGTCAAAATCAGAATGCATAATGGTATCGTGTGGACATTGACTGGAGTGAAGCATGTTCCTGAGTTGAAGAAAAATTTGATTTCCTTGAGTGCCTTGGATTCAGCTGGGTGTCGGTATTCTTCAGGATATGGAGTTCTGAAAGTTCTTCGAGGTGCCATGGTGATAATGAAAGGAATCAAGCATAATGGCCTGTATGAGCTTCAAGGTGAGACAGTGACAGAATTCGCTGCGGAGACGTCGAATGCATCTGTTCGAGAGTCTGAATTGTGACATATGCGTTTGGAGCACATTAGTAAGAGAAGCCTGAAGGTTCTAAGTAAAAGAAATTTGCTATGTGGTTATGTGGCTAACGAACCAAATGTATGCAGGTGCTGTGATTTTGATCAACGGCGGAAAGTGCAGTTTAGTACGGTTGTCAAAGAAACCACGGATATTGCAGAATTAATTCATTTAGATGTTTGCAGGTTGTCGCGATTTCCTTCGAGGAAGAGTGCTAGATTTATGCTAACAATTGTTGATGACTACTCGAGGAAGACTTGGGTGTTTGTGCTTAGGCACAAGTTTGATGCTGTTGTCAGGATCAGGTAGTTAAAAGCTTTGATCGAAAAGGAGACTGGTAAAACGATCAAGCAGGTGCGGATTGGTGTAGCATGGAGTTTTGCTCGAAGCCGTTAAATGAATTCTGCATGAAGGAAGGCATAGTGAAACACCGCACTAATGCCAATGAACCACAACATGTTGCTGAGTTGATGAGCAGAACATTACTAGAGACGGCCCATAAAATGCTCTCTAGTGCTGGTATGGCTAGGAGATGAACCGGACGGTGGCTATGGGATGGTCCACCGACACTTCTTCTTCGAGCTGGTACTCTCCACTTCGCCGAGAAAGTCGCCAGTCGGTTGATCGGGGCTCGTTTTCAGGACTTCCCAGTCAGCCGGTTTGCTTGCACGGGGAAGGGGAGGTCACGGCCAATGACCAATTCGCCGGCGCTCCTTTGGTTAGGGGCGGCGCCGGACACTCGGTTGGGGACCTCCAACCCTATCCCTCTCGCTATCTCTCTCTAGTTTTCTCTATTCTCTCTCTCTCTCTCTCTCTGGCATTCAGTCGAGCAGGTTCTGTGTGTGATTAACTGGTTTTCTCGACCCTTTTCTTCTCCTCCCTGAGGCAATTCTCATCTCTGACCGACTCGCCGATCGGTTACAATAGATAAGGATGGACATTCTCTAGCTTTCCATTTCATTTTTTGACGTGCCGGAATGGGTAGTTTTAGGTCGGTGAGGGGGCAGGGCTGAACTGATTTTTTTTTTCCTCTCCATTTACCGTGAGTTCCTAGCCGGGTGAGGAAGAAGGCCGGCCAATCCGGGTCGGGTCGGATCCAACCGATCCAGAAACCCGAGTTGGTCTATTTTTACAAATTAGGCCTCGTTTTGTCCCAAATTTTCAATTCTAACCCCAAATTTCGAATCCTTGACACATTTTGCCTCAAAATTTGAAATCAATTTGAATTTTCATCCTCGTTAGACCCAAAAATTCTAGTTTTACATTCGGTTTGATTGGGGTTTTATTCAATTAAACGTCCAAATGATCCAATTATGTTGTTCCGAGGAAAAAATTGAATTTCCCATGATCAATTACTCCTAGGAAAGGTATGGGCTTTGATAAAAAATTTCAAATTTAAAGAAATCCCCAATTTGGGTCTTAAAATCCCTAATTTTCAATTAATTTTGGGGTTTTTCAACTCCTTTGTCAAATTGTGAGATTAGACTGACCAATATGAAATTCAAGGTCCCAGAATCAATTGCTGTGAAGACACCATGGCCCAAAAATGACTAAAATGACTTAATTGGGTTTTTGGCACAATTAAGATACGAAATTACCCAATTTTGGGAAAAACATATCCCCAGTTGAACTTTTATAAAATTGACACTGTAAAGCTGAAATTGGAATTAAAAGAAGACTAATGTCTATTTTGGGGACATTTTTAGACTTTATTTGGTATTTCTCTTGATTTTTTTCTCATTTTATCCAAAAGAAATTAAGGAAAAATTCAAGAAAAATCTAAAAAAATTATTTTTTGTTTAGGAATAGGTTCCTAAGCATGGCCAAGGTTTCTAATCCTAATTTTGTGATTTTTAAGTAAATTTTAAAAAAAAGGATAAAAAATCAAGTGCCAACAGTAGTTTACAAAAGATTTTCCAACCTTTCATCCATTCATATCGCTCAGAAAAATGAGGTTACGAAAAATAATTTTCATAAGTCGATGAAATATTTCCTCACAACTTTTTGATGAGCTAATTGTGACATACATCTAATTTTGTTGTACCGGAGTTTATTTTAGTCGTAACACAACAAATTTGACCTCACAAATTTTGATCGAGCGATGTCCAAGCATCAATTAAAAGCTGATTACTAGAACAGCAACATTAACACACTCATAAGAGAAACACATCATCATGGGAAAAGCTTAATTAAGGGCCAGTAGAAGAACAGACTAACTAAACCCTGTAGTCACCATCAGTAGCAATCCGGTCCATGATCTTGGCCACCACCTCCGCAGACTCCCTCAACAGCTTGATGCTCATGCTCAGCTTCTCGCGCTTGGCCGCTGCCGATGGCCCTTCCTCCAGCATCCTCTCGATGTCGCCGCCGCCATTGGGCCCGATCAGCTCGCCCACAATCTCCTTCTCCATATCCCTGTTCACTAAGTTGTGCACGCAGAACGGCAGGTGCAGTGCCATCGAGTCCATGAACCTCCTCAGCACGATCTTCCAGTACGCGGTCATCCTCATCTTCAGATCGAACGCCTCCTGAACCAGCTGCTTGTCATTCCTCAGATGGCGCACGTCGACCTGCCCGATCCCATCGAGGACCATGTTGGTGGACCTATAATCGTCGTTGATCAGCTGCATAAAGTCGTACTGCTGGGTCATCAGCGTGCTCCACTCCAACTGGTACTCAGGGTTGCAAGTGTAGTCAGTGAGCTTCTCCATTTCAACAATCTCCATCATGCTATTCGTCGTCTTCTCCCTCATCTTGTTGATCAGATTGGACGCTGCTCTTTTCGTCCGATACTGCAGTTGAGGATAATTCTCCGAGTGTCGCATCAACTCCCGATTAACAACCCACCCAATGTAGTCCCAAGCACGAGCCCCGAAACTCAGTGGCTTGCTCGATACCGCCTTCACCTTCCGCTGCAAAAGGGTGAGAAAGGCGGTGTGAGCAATGAAGTTTGGGAGCCGGATCCTTTTGGCCTCTCCCAAGACCTTCAGTTCCTCCGACAAGAAGTTAGTCCGTGGGTCGTTCTCGGGACAGTTTTGGAGCTCATCGTAGTATTCGTTTAGCATATCCACCAGCCTGGCCGTGCAGTGCATCTTCTTCTCGTCCGGGTACTCGTCGAACTCGCCTTTCAGCAGGACTTTCCCCAGCGACTCCTTCGCCGACCCCATGATCTGCATGACGGCCATCACGGCCTCTGCGACTGAGGACAGATTCTTGGGCATCCTATTAAGCTCGGCGACTTTGGCGTTCAGCTTGTCATTGATCTTTTTGACGATATCTGGCAAACACTTGGCCATAATGGTGGCTTGAATCTGCATCAGCTTTTGTGCCAAGACAGGCACACCAACGATGGACTTGTCAATTTTGCACAGCAGAGGATGCGTGTCAAACAGCTTCGCCTCTTCGAGCCTCGCTTCTTCGTAGGACTCGTCTCCAATCCTGTTCCTCACACACACATAACCGAGCCCTATATTGACATCATCAGCCGTCACTTTCTCGAGCAAGCCCTCAGGAGCTTTGTCAGCCTTGGTGACGACGGCCAGAGTCCTCTTGCCAGTCTTGTCCACCATCTGAAACATCAAAACAGATTATTGTATCGACTCATTTGCTAGAGTTGTATGAATCATTCGAGTTTTTAATTGATATGGGAGACGAGTGTGGCTAGAGTATGCTTACTTGTGACATCCTTATGGACTCGCAAGTGGAAAAGTCGACGGTCGCGGACACGACATTGAGGATGATGGTCTCCTCAGGCCTTATGTACTCCATGATCATCGCCGAGATCTGCTCGTAGATGTTCTCGGGCTGGCCGTGCACGGGCACTCTCGTGATTCCAGGCAAGTCGACCATGGTCAAGTCCGGGACGCCATCTTTCTTGACGACCAGAGTCAGCGGGGCATTCGATATGCCCTTGCCAGAGCCGGCGATCTCGTTTGTCGCAGTGACTATGGCGTGGGAGACGTCATCCTCTTCATCGACATCCACGATCTTGCCGTTGAACTCGAGGTGGAGCTTGGGGATTTCGTCTTGACGCCGGTCTAGGAGGCGCATGATAAGGGGGACGCGCGTGCAGATGCCTTGGCCCCGCGGCAGGCTGATGCCGGCGAGAGACTCGAGGACGCTCGACTTGCCAGAGGACTGGTCGCCGACAACGACAATGGTGGGGAGTTGGATGCCCTCCTGCATGACCTGGAGGTTTCGGAGCTTGTCGACCGCATCAAGCAGAGGGCGGATCCTGTCGTTGTAGGAGGCAGCGATCGGCGGCGCCTTGAGGATGGAAAGGGGTTTGGGTTGGGCTTCACGGCGGGCAATAGTCAGGTCAGAATCCACATCCATTGTTTGCAGCCTCTCGAAATTTTCTTGTTCTATGGTTGAGTTTGATCGGTGAAGGAGATGATGAGAAAGTCTTGGTCCCATTTTATAGGGCAGAGACCTTCTCTGAGAAGTTACTTCTATCAAGATTTTTTCTCGGACGAGAAAAAGTATTTTATAAAACTTAATGCGGGACCCATGCACCAATGGACAAAATTTTGTTGTCCCAGAGTCATTCACCATGCAAAAAGTTATTCTTTGTACTTTTGCAACAAAAGTAAACCTGTCAAAATTTAAAATATTATTTAAAGTTTGAAAAATATGGAAAACTTATACGTGAATCAACGTATCGAATTTATATATAAAAGTTTCGGGTGTCATAGAGAAAGAAAAAGTTAAAGTGCGTCTATCACAAGATTTGGATTTAAGTAAAACGTAAAAAAGTTACGGTCTGTGTAGACACGTCTTTCTATTTTTGATAAGGATAACGTCATTGTTTGGCGTACGCATAAGTGGTTTTAGAAAAATCTCACATTGATTATTTGATGTGATGTAGTACAAATAATATCTTCATTAGCACCTGAGCCATTGCCTTCAATTTCGTTATCAAAGGTGAATCTAATTGAGTATGGTGATATGATTTCTTTTCAATGCAATTAATCTTTTTCTTATTGACACGATGTGATGTGATGTAGAAATCATAATCATCGGTGACCAAGGTAATTCAATTGAGTGATGGAGTCCGTGTCTGAACAGAAAAAAGTGTGCAATTATGGCCTACTTGATAACGTTTCTCTTTTTGTTCTTTTGTTCCATGGAACAGAAAAAGAACAGAAATCTATTTGTGTATGTAAATTAATTTTTTTATTTCTCAAAATATCAGTGGTGAGGGAATGGATTTGAAATAGAAATAAGAAGTAAAATAAAATCTATTTTTTTGCTCTTGGGAATAAAAAGAGAAACAATGTCATTTTAGAGAAACAATTTCATAAACCCGAAACCCAAAACCCCATACCCCATACCCAAAACCCTCAAATCCTAAACCCTAAAATCCAAATCCCAAAGCCCAAAACCCAAAATCCTAAAACCCTAAACCTTAAAACCCTAAATTGCAATTTCCTCGACTCCCACCTCGTATTTGCTTTATCTATAATAAGTAATTTTTCTCATAATTGTACTAAGGTCATCAAATTCTATATCATAATATATTATGATTCTATTTATAGTCCAATTTTATCCAAACATGAATTGTTAAGTCTCCACTGATATTTTTATAATAAAATAAAAAAAATTAGGAATAGACATTTTTAGAGCATACCAAATGTATTTCTATTCTTTTTTCTATTTCGAGAATAGAAATTTTGTGCAATTATCAAACACGTTCTTCTGCTCAGAAACTACTCAAGAGAATAGAAATAGAAAAAACTATTTCTAAATAGAAATTGTTCCGGGAACAGAAACGTTACCATATGCATTCTTATTGTCTAGCCATTTCCGATAAGACCTCTCTTTCCATTCTAATTCTAACTCTTATTAATGCGAATTTATGCAAATTTCTGTTATGCAAAATTCATTAGGATGTATTTTGTTTCAATCTTGTGATCCGCATTATATAATATAATACGATATTAGCATAGATCTCTTGACAATCGGTTATTGTTTGAAAAAATGATTTCATCCACTCTTTTTTTTTTTTTGGTAAGTATTTTCATCCACTCTTTTAGATGCAAAAGAAGAGAAAAAGTTAATAACCAGTGATTATATGGCAAGTTTCAATTTTATTCTCATTTAGCTTTATCGCTGCTATTGTTGTTGAATTTTTTCCGCGTTATCTTTCGGTACTTTTTTTTTTATGAGATAATGATATAAGTAAGTACTCGTGTAATGAGTTTTCAAGTCAATTACAAGTAAAGAAAGAAATAACGAATGAAAGAAAAAAGAAAATGGGAAAGGCAATGCAGACGAGGAATCATGCTATGCAAATAGTTTGGGCCTAAGAAGCCGTACAATTTTATCCTTAGCATGTGTGAAGACCGTACGATGGGACTTTTCTTTTCTTGTGCGCTTTGTTATTCAGTAATGTGCCTTTCCTTCCTTTTTTTATTCGCTCTGGACGCTTTTATTCTTTTCACCTTTTTTTTATTCTTTCCTTGGACCTTCGGTTTTAAATAATTAGTTATTTAAAACCGAAAATTTTAGGCCTAATATTCTAAAAAACCTTTGACTTTAGCTCTTGTCCCAATTCTATCTTCTATCTTATGAAAAATTCCTAACTTTAGGTCATGTCCTAATTTTACCCTAAACTTTTTTTTTTATACCCAGGATCCGGCCTGGCACAACCTTATGGGTGCTCACGGTCACCGCGGGCCCGACAGGCCCAACGACGACCACCGACTATACCTGGAGGGGAGCTAGCCCAGGAACCCACCACAAAGGCTCCCCACTTAAGACGCTAGCGACTGGAAGATTCGAACTCGTTCCCTCGGCGATTAGGTAGTAGAGTGCAAACCAGCTCAGCCACCCACCGGTGGATTACCCTAAACTTTTTTAGTCCCATGAAAAACCCCTAATTTTAGGACAAGTTTCAATTATACCTTAAATTTTTTTTGTCTCATAAAAAATTCTCAACTTTAGATCCAGTAATAATTCTACCCTAAACTTTTTTGTGTCTTGTAAAAAAATGTTAGCTTTAGGTCTAGTTTCAATTTCACTCTATTTTTTTTTTTGATCTCATAAAAGATCACTAACTTCTACTTGAGTCCCAAATATATTTTCCATTAACTCTCCGTCAAAATCGCCTTCAATAATTTTGCACTTGTCGATCTCTCTTGCTTGGGAATGTTCCATCTCCCGCTACTGGAGAGCTCGCGCTCGAGACGCTCGAAAAGCTCGTGCTTTAGAGTTTTCCATCTCTCGCTTGTAAACGAGAAATTTTGGATGGAGAATTAATGGGGATAGATTTGTGATTCAAGTAAAAATTTATGATTTTTTATGAGATGGCAAAAATTTTAGGGTAAAATTGGGACAAGACCTAAATTTGGGGATTTTTCATAGGATAAAAAAAAAGTTTAGGGTAGATTGAGACATGACCTAAAGTTGAGGGCTTTTTATGAGACAAAAAAAGGTTATGGTATAACTGGGATTGGACTTAAAGATTGAGGTTTTTTATGAAACAAAAAAGGTTAAATTGGGATAAAAGCTAAAATTTGAGGTTTTTTTAGGGTATTAGGCCGAAAATTTTATATTATAGAGTTTTCAAGAAATAAAGAAAACGTAAAATAGATTAACAAAAAAAAATAAGGATTTGGGTTGGTTCTATGGTTTGCTGGGGTTCAAGAATATTGCCCAAAATCCAAAAATTAGTCATTGGGGATCAAGGTCGCAATGCCTTTAACGTGATCCTCTTGCTTTGGAATTATTATGGTTCGTGATAACTGGAGAAGATATTTGTACGGTATCTGAGGACGTAACACGTCATTATTGGATTTATTTTGTTATGTGGTAGTGAAAAATTTGCGTAATACCTTTTAAATGAACACGTCGTATTATTTTATTTTGTAAGTGCCACGATTTTATTTTGTCTATTTGAGATCAGACAATTGACGTCTAAGTATTGATCGACGGTTTTCTAATGTTTTTCCACCATATTGATTTGAGCTCGTCATGGTTCACGAGAGCTGGGATAATTCGATAATATTCTCGCTGTTTTTTAGGCCGTAACTCGTTGTAATTATAGTCATTGCGACGGTAATTGATGAAATATGTCGTGATTGCTTTTCCAAGAATTAGATGCAGCCGGTAGTTGTGCATCTACAATTTTTGCACCATTATCGAATATCAATTGCCTATTCCTATTTTGGCAAATCACCCGCATATGTATTATCATGGCCTACGACGGTTGCGAACACTCGAAATGCTCCCATTGTATTTGATACTGTGACACCTTACGATTGTCGTAAGCCAATAAAAATTCCGGTATTAGTTCTTCAATGAACAATACGTAATAAGTCCTAATACATCTAATTTTGTCTTGTCACGATTTAGCTTTGTCGTAAAATAATGCATTTTATGATCTCATAGATCGGTCGACCATGTCTAAGCATCAGTTCGGCAGTTCCTACTTTTTTCCATCTAATTGATTTGAACTAATCATGGTTCATGAGAGTTGGATAAATTTGAAATCTCTTATGGTTTTTCAAATCGTAACACATGGTAATTGCAATCATTTTATCATAAGTCAATGAAATCTTTCATAATAGCTTTTAACAAGTCGTAACTTATATAATATTGTCATTTCACGGTTTATTCCAATTGTAGCAAAATAAATTCTACCTCAAGAGTTTGATGAACCTATGTCCAAGCGTCCGCTATTGATTCTTATTTTGGTAGTCCACTTGCTTTTAGATATCATGGTTCATGACTGTTGGGGAAATTTGACAAAACTCGAGGTAATAACACATTGTAATAGCATTCATTTGCCATCGGTCAATTAATATTTTTGTAATAGCTTGTCAATTAACAAGTCCTATTACACATCTCATTGTGTCACACCCCAGATTATTTTTAACAATTATATAGTTTGGAATTTTTTTGGGTAATGATATTGATGGCAAAATTATCCAAAAAGTCCTAAAGCTATTATGTGCTCGTAAATTCAATTCCTCAACTTTTAATTTGGCCAATGTAATTTTAAAACTTTTGACAATTTTTCAACGTAATTCATCTAGCCAAATTAGGCCAAAAATCGCCGATGTAGTGGTCCAATTAGCATCATCTGTCATATGTAACACAGCCAGCGATCTATCGTGTTTGATTCCACTCAAAACGACACTGTTTTGAGAAATTTTATAAAAAATTTTGGTTTTTTTTTCTAATTTTCTTTTTTTCCTTTTCGTCACTGTTCATCTTCTTGGAAAGAGCCAACGAGCGCATCACGGGCAGCCCTCCAGATATGGGCGAGGGCTTACAAGCCATCGCTATGGGCGTCGATTAGTAGAATGGAACAATAAAAGGAAAGAATAGGAAAAAGAGAAAAAAGGAAAGAAATGAAAAGGAGAAAATAGAAAATTTATTTTTTAAAAATTGTAAAACGATACTATTTCATTTCAAATCATGCACGTCAGTCACTGACTGCGCCACGTAGGACCGCTAACACTAACTAAACTGCCATATCAATGACTTCGTGCTTAAATTGGACGGATGAATTATATTGGAAAATCGTCAAAATATTTGTCACGCCCCGAACCCTACGGCGCGTGAGCATCCCTGCCATGGTCGATTCGAGTGCGACATCTCAGGACGCGTCGCCGACCCAACGCCCAACATAGAGGTTTAAAGCACATACGGAAGCAAATCAAACACCCGTACAGAACTATAACACCAAACCAAGGATAGCCACAAACGAGAACAAGATTACAAAATAAACACTTGTATTACTATGGGAAACCATATACAATATTCATATACAGCCCACGCTCAAAAATCAAAAGCAATTCAACGGCCACTAATGTCAAAATGGGGGACACGCGACTCGGCGGTCAAGCACTACAACTAGCCGGGGGTCCTCCCAAAATACATCGGTACGCCTGCCATCCTCAAGGCTGGAGGTCTGAAAATGTGATTTAAACAACAATGAGAATAATCTCAGTGAGTAATTCCCTAAACCTAAACTAGATTAACGTGCACCTCCAGACGAGTACTAAACAACGCATAACTCAAGACATAAGCTGACTCAGGCCCTCAGGCCTAAATCAAATTTTCACTTGACCCTGCAGGTTAGGCATTCTATAGGAACAACCACAACAGGACCATAGAATCAGTCCGAGGCACATACACACAAATCATTCAGTCCCAACGTATGTAATGCACATGCTCATGTTCGCACTCATGTTCATGCATCATCAATGCATTAACGCACACTTGCATACTAGCATTCAGCCATTTATCAATTCCTCCTTCGACCCGAGTTAAACGCATCAGGTCCAACACTTCGAGATCGATTTCTGGCCCGCGTAATACGCATCAGGCTCATGACACATTACCCGCGTAAAACGCCTCAGGTTGGTCATCTTCCGGTAAACTGGGCATCGTCCCGCGTAACAAGCCTCAGGACGGGTTCACTACCCCGCGTAAAACGTATCAGGGTTTATTGCGATCACACATTCACAGGCATCAATTTTTATCTGAACCCCGCGTAATACGCATCAGGGCATTTTAGGTGATCACAATGCACATGTCATTTGGGCACACTTGTAAATGCACGTGTCGTGCCAATGCTCGTGATGCACATTCAGAGCTATAACGTTCACATATTGGCATTCACTTGCACCACGCAAATTCAATCTCATAAATCAACGTACCCAATCAAACAATTAATTCAAAACAACCATGGCACATGCTTGACACGACATCACCACACTAATGTCAATTCACTCACAAGCCAACTTCCTCACGGTCCGCTTACAACCACTTGTCGAATTCCACTGAGGACATAATTAATCACGCATGGCCCAAATCCACACTACGCTAGATTAGTCAAGAACAGTCCACTTTAGACCTCTAATCCTCTTCCCAAACGCCACACTAAGCCACAAAAATTCACCACGAGAAATAGCCCTCACTCGATTTTTAATTTACCTCCGTCAAATTCACATTGTCGCCCAATTTAATAGCACCCATGCACATCCACCTTATAGCACTATACGGGTCAATATACCTTAATTAAATTATCACGCTAAGCCCGTAAAATAGCTACAAGAACAGCCACCATACGACTTATCGATTTCATTCGCTAAGTTCGCAATTTCGCCCAAATCACGACACCTATGCCTCGCCACATCACAGCACTCTATGATCCCCTAAATCTCGAACCATTCATCACTTTCGGTTACCAAAAGCGCCACAAAATCAGCCCCTAACATCCTCCACCAATTAACCCCTAAAATACCTTAATTAACCCCTAAAACCCATCTAAAAATGCAAGTAAACCTAATTAGGGCTTAGGGTCGAACTCACTTGGTGTCCTAAGCTGGAATTGAGGCTGAACACGCGACGGGGAAGGCTAGGCAGCAGCAGGACAGCGGCGGCGACGGTGATCCTCCCGGCATGCGTGCGATGGCGGCCTAGACGGGGGAAGCCAATCTTCACGCGGCTGGGGGAGAAGGGAGGAGGAAGAGGACGAACTGGTGAGGGTGGTGAGGCGTGGGGTGGTGGCTCTTGGCGGCGGCACCGGCGGCGGCTCCTCCGGCGAGGTGCGCCCCCACGGCCAAAACGAGAGAAAGAGAGGGGGAGGGGCTCACGGGTGGAGAAGAGAGGGGGAAAGTGATGCGTGGGAGGGGGTTGCTGGCTGAGGTGAGAGGGACGGCGGCCGGGACTCGCCGGACGCGGCGGCGAGCGGCGACGAGCCGAGCTCGACCGCTCGGGAGGGGAGGAAGCAGCGTCGGGCGGAGCTGCCGCGCGACGCGGCGGCGCGACGACGGCGCGAGGAGGACGGCGGCGTCGGCGGCTGCTTGGGCGGCGTCGGGCGGAGCTGGATGGGCGGTCGAATGGCAGCCGGCGAGCATGGGCAGAAACGAAGCAGAACCAGTCGGCTGGGGGAGGAAGAAGAAAGAGAAGAGAGAGAAGAAGAAAGAAAGAAGAAAAAGAAGAAGAGAGAGGGAGAGTGGGGTGTGTCAGAGGGGGGTGGGGGAGCGTGCGTGCGTGATGGACGTTGCATGCAGGGGAAAAGCGAGAGAGAGAAGAGAGAAGGAAGGAGGGATGGGACAGACGCACGGGGAAGAGAGAAGAGAAGACGTGTGGGCAGGGGGAGTCTCGGCGCGACAGAAGGAGAGGGAGTGAGAGAGAGAGAGAGAGAGAGAAAAAAAACATAAACATTCAAATATTAATTGCGATCTGATGATCCAAATTCAAAATCGAAAATAATTTACCGGTTCAAAATAAGCTTCGAATATAATAAGGGACAAAGATTAAATTAATTAAATTAAACTATAACGAGAAAGGTCTACTAGTCTAAATTCGTACCCGATCGAAAATTTATTTTTCCACTATTCCTGACAATCACGACACTGGCCACAACAATATCGACACCGTCCAATTTATTTCATCCCGAAACTTTCGAAAATCGACTGCCAAGTTCGAGGTCTAAATAACGACCAAATTCGATCGAGTGCGATTCTAGCGAAATCTCTATTTTAAAAATAATAACCGAGAGTGATCAGTTCTCGGGCGAGATTTTACTATAAGCACACTGACAAATTACGCGTTTTATAAATCCCAAAAATGGGCCGAAATTCGGAATGTCACAATATTCATAACTAAATTGATCAAATTAAAAAATTTATGACCAAATTAATGGCCGTATAATTGGCTTGGGACTTTTTGGATAATTTTTCCCGATATGGATGATCCCTAATTTTTTAAAAATCCGCTCAATTGAGTCCTATTATGCATCCTCATGTCATACATTTTTTTAAACGTGGACCGCCCAGTCAGCGTTCAATGGGGCAAAACAATAATTTGGATTGTCACACCATTTTTTCAAGTCGGTAACACTCTTTTTCCTTTCCTATAGAGAGAGAGAGAGACCATTCATGACATGGACTGTCACATCGGCGTTTACTGAGGCAAAATAATAATATGGATTCCAGGTCATTCTACTACATCAAATCTCTTTTTCGTATCCTTGCGGACCAAAACACACACACATAGAGAGAGAGAAGCCATACGTAAGCCATGCGAATGCCTGCATAGCAAATCTAACATCACTTCAACTTAAATTATGGTCACGTTAGCTAACGGTGTTAGATTTTTTGACAAAAAGACTTCATTAAGTGAATTTTTAAAAGTGCAAGAACTGAATTGAGCAAAAAATAGAAAAAGTTTATAGATGCCATCAAACACAAAAAAAAAAAAACTCAAGGACAACCTAATATGCTGTCATAGTTCTAAATCCCTTCAAACAATGAAGTAAAAATTCCAAACAAGAGTATGAAATATCTTTATTTTTTTAAATAAGGGACTAAATTGGATATTGTTTCAAATAAAAGCCTGAAGTACCTCATTTTTTTAAATAATAGCTTGAAGTGAATCTTGTTTTAAATAAGGGTATGAAGTGGTTATGTTAGTCTAAAAAAAAGGCAAGACTTCATTGGGGTCAAGGGCATTTTCGTCTTTTAATTTTTTTGATTTTTTCTTTTTTTCCTTTTCTGTTTTTTTCTTTCCATAAAAAAAATTCAAAAAAGAAAAAAAAATCTAAAGTTAAAAAACGAAAATGAAAAAAATAAGCGGGAGGGTTAGCAACTAGCCTCCCGCTTATGGCTGTCGCCCCATCACCAATGGGACGGTGGCGATGGCCGGGGGGTTCGCCGACACCTTAGCGAGGGCCTCCCCCAGACCGGACCCCTTACCTCGGTTTGGGCAAGGGTCGCCGCCCTCTCCCACTAGCCATCGCTGCCGCCCCACCGGCAATGGGCCGGCAGCCATGGCGGGAGGGCTGCTAGCCCAGCCCTCTCGCTTGTTTTTTCTTTTTACTTTTTTTAAAATTTTTAATCTAATTTAACTAAAATTTATGTTAAAATTATTTTTTTGGACGAAAAGGCCTTTGACCGATCGGAAAACTTGGTCGGCCGGCGAGTTGGCAGGGTTAGGCCCTTATTTAAAACCGTTATAACTATTTCAGACCCTTATTTAACACAAGGTACACTTCATGCCCTTATTTGGAATTTTCCCAACAACAAATAAACAAATCATTTGCAATTGAGCAAATCTTTTTTTTTTTTTTTGGTAACCCAGGGAACCCCCGCACGGCCGACAGCCGAGAAGTAAACCCTGGGGGCGACACGTGCTAGCCACCACACACGTGCCACCGGTTAAGTCACCCTGCGGCGCCCGGGATTCGAACACTCAACCTTTTGCGAGAGGAAGAGTGCGCGCTCCAGCAGCGCCACCCAGGCGGGTGGTTCAATTGAGCAAATCTTTTGTTTAGGGTTATTACCATAAAAAAATCCCTAATTGATACCCCATGACACATTTACTCCAAATTAATTTTTGTTTCACAATAATTCCAAACCGGTACTCCCATAACACTTTTCCAAATTAATTTTCGTTTCCCAAAAAAAGCCAAATTGGTACCTCTAATCCAAATCTACCTTCCATTGGCATTTCGTCCAATATACCATTAAAATGCATAGGTGTCAACACACATAATAGACGATTATAAGACGGATCTGACATAAAAAATGACAAATCCGACAAAAAATCCACGTATGTTGACAAGTATGCATTTTATCGAAGGGGAGATTTAGATCATGGGTACCAATTTGAGTTTTTTCTAGACAAAAATTAATTTGATATAAAATTTGTTAAGGACCACCAGATTAGGTATTTTTGTCTAACAAAACATACTTCAGATAAATGTATGATAAAAGTATCAATTTGAGAGTTTTAATAATGATTTGAAGCTCATTTAGGGTGCATTCATTTCAAGGAAAATCAATAATTTAGGAAAGACTTTCCTACCTCGATCTTTTATATCGCTTTTGGAAAATGAGTTAACCAAAATATTTTCATTGGACAAAAGCAGCATTAGATTGCACTCACGCACCTTCAAGCATGCATTTCGCGAGATGGGGACTTTGAGAGAAAGTAACCATCAGTTCTCTTGAGAGTTGCTTTTTGCTTTTTGTTGAACCAGTTCTCTTGAGAGTTTCTTCTCATTTGACATGGTACAGAGTAAATTCAATACGGTATACTTGGTTCAGTCCAAAAATGCTACTTCTGGAGTCAAATCTTACCAGCCAAAACATTCGAAATAAAAATTCAATAAGACGATCTCGATTCTGCTATTAGAAATCCAATTATCATACAAACAACCAACCTGATGCCCTGTGGTGAAGGTATAACTTTTATCAACCCATCTTGGTCATGTCTACAATGCAATGCAACTTCTGTTAGCCCCTACAATGTAAGTTATCTGTGTTGCACATGCGAGCACATCAGGTGGCCCAACCACAACCAGTCCGCAATCCACTTGACCCGCCTCTTTAGAAAATCTCGAGACCATGACTACTTTTCGTATACATCAAGCACTAGAATTTAATTGGACCGTCCTAGCTTCCTGAAGCAAACTGTTCACATCGAAGAAAGAAAGGGCAAAAACCATCTTTAGGAAGATTTAAATGAAATAATCATTCATAAGGAAAAGGAAACTGAGACTACAGTAACCAAACCAGGGACAACTCAAATGTCTTGCCTATGTCATTCGAGTGTTGCCTGCAGGTTGTGTAAACAAACCCTCTAAAAGTCACTCCCCTGCGGAACAATTTATATGTAAAGTACCAATTGAAAGAAATACTAATCTCGCATTTTCACATGAAACTTACAGATTACTAGGTATATCACGAAAGCACCCATGTTGTAAAGAAGTTTAAATGGAGTGAGATCCATATACGATATTGAAAAAAATAAATGAGTGAAACGAAAAGGTTGGAAAGGGAAGCTATGATAATTACCTCCCGGACAATCGGATTTGCCGACGACGTAAACTCATGAGTCATTCCTTCCCAGACTATCTTTCCCTCAGAAAGAAATATCAACCTGAACATGTTAATTTACTCTTATTCATATACTCTTGAGCAAAACGAAAAATGACAAAGAAAACACTGGAGCGATGGGAACAGTAAAGTAGAACCTGTCGACAGCTCTTTGGATGGTGCTGTGCTGATGAGAGACTATCACACATGACGTTATCTTCCCAGGCTTTCCAAGTGCATCTTCACCGTTCAAATGCACAGATCGGATAAGATCTTCAACCACAGTGGATGCAATAGGATCAAGCCCAGCTGTTGGTTCATCGTACAAGAGTACCTTTAAGATACAGAAAAATCAGGGAGAAGGTGAAGGTTTAGACCCAATATCGTCCCTCGCAGAATATGTATGTTTTACATGTTGAAAGCAGTTACACTGATGATAGAGAAAGAAATGAGATTGGAAGAATCGGACATTTGAGGAAATTGTTGCTTGTGCTGTAGACTATTAGTTTTTGCTTGCCATATTGTAATTTCTTCCTCTTTCAATCCTCAAAAGTGTGGCGGATACACGTTGGACTAAGATTCTTAGATTTTGTTTCCTCAGGGGAACCAAGGTTTTCCTAAGACAATATAGCACAAGCGAGTGCAACAAAAAATAGCCACTTTTCAAAAGAGCTTTCAAAAGAAAGAACACTATAAAGACATGGGAAAATTTCAAATAAGGACCCAAAGTGGGTCATTTTCTCAAAATGGAGTCCAAAGTGAACATTCGTGCCAAATAAGGGCATGAAGTGCCAAATCAGTCTCAAATTAGGGCCCGAAGTGCCCAATTAGTCACAAGTTAGGGCCTGGCTTCGCCGGCCGGTCAAATGCTCACCAGCCGGCGAGAAAGTTACTGTTCCGGCGAGAGCAGTTTTGTCCAAATAAAATCTGAATCAAAGGAAAAGGCAATTTTATAAAAACAAAACTTTGCGTTTTTCTTTTTCCAACCCCAACCCACTTCTGATAAAAAGAAAAACCCCAATCCACTCCGATAAACGAAAGGGATGACCTGAAAGACTGAGGCGGTGGGTGACCGGCGGTGCGTGATCGGTCGGCGGCGTGCGATCGGCGGCGGGGGCGGCGACGTGTGACCGGGCGATCGTGTCTTTCCTTCACCCATCTTCTACAGCTACAAGAACTGATCCTCCGTTCGTGCTCGCATTCGAAGGGTTGACAGGTGAAGTTCCCTGCCTCCGCGACATTCTCTGCGATTTTGTGCTTACCAAATTTGCTCTCGGTTCCTCTTTCGGCTCATGAATGTTTAGATTCGGACAAAATCCGTAAGCGTCGAACATGCGTACGAAGATCCCTGATCTCGTCTCCATCTCGGAGATGCTATTTTGCGGCGTGTTCCTAAGTTCGCTGGACATGTTGAAATGGTAAAGTGCGTGCATCTTCATTGTTAATCTCTGGCGTCCAAGAACAACGATTCAGTTTGCAATGCGGATTGGCTTTTGTTTTGGAGCGATCTGCTGAATCGGTGTGTTAGGTCGGAGGTTACAGATGTATTCTGTCGCTTTACTGATGTTGTGGGAACAGATGAAATTGGAGAATTGAAGCAAATTTACCTGTATCTGAATCAATGTCGTTGTTTTCTCTCTCTGAAGTTGGAAGAAGGCTCTCTGGCACAAACAATCTCTTGAACACGGATTACCTCTTTGGGGTGGCATGAAAATAGGGATTAGAGGATTCACCTCAGCGGAGAACCTCTCCTACGATTCACACAAAGCGTTCGTGTCTTTCGTTGGGTGAATCCATCGAGGTTAGTTTTCCAAATTGGAGCTCTGATTTGAACCCTAATTTTTCTAATCTTCAAATTTCTTTCGTTTCTTAGTTCCTAAATTGGTTCAACTTTTCCTCCGTCCAAAAGAAGGCGATTGCAATATTTGAAGTAACATGTTGAGGCGTGGGCATGTCGTGGAATACTACAGTAACAGCAGCGACAACAGTGAGTTGAAGGAATACTGTTTATCAATCGCTAAAGAAGATTGTAGATGCCAATCTGGGTCCTTTATATCGTGTGAAAAGGTACTCAACAGATTGTGTGTGGTGGTTGTTTGTTAAGTAATTGTATTGCAAATACGCTGGTTGCTGGATTCATTCTCTGTGGCTAGGCCGTGTGCAGTGGACTTATGTAATTCTGTCAGTTTTTTAAGGAGTTGATGGTGTCATTTGGCTTCTAAGTGTTTCTTGTGTGGGAGTGCAGCACATTCACACTTTGATATTTTTACTTCCCTTTTTGCCAGTAGTAATTCCACAATGGAAGTCTTAAACAAGCAAACAGCTTCTAAGTAATTACTAGAAGGTACCAAACCCCTAGTAGTTGCTATGGTGGTGCAAGTGCAGTTGTCATATGTGCAACTGTTGCAATAATGCATGCAGCTCCAAGTTGCAAGCCTTTACTTGTTGGCCTTCCTATCAACGGCTGCTTTAGTGACATTTTTATGCATTATCAACCAGCTTAGAGTGTTATTTGCTTCATCTACTCTTTTATGATTTTGCATGTATTTAAAGACTATTAGTATTAGTGTTGCTTTTCTCCTTAAAACATACCCTCCTCAACCTTTTCATCCCCCAGTCAGATTTCTTAATTCGGAGACACCCTCTTTGCCTTCCACAATCAAACTGGGACAGATTGAATGAATATTAGACCTATTCCTTTGTAATGCCAGTGGTCTTTTCTAGGGTATTTGGGTCTTTGTCCTTTTTTACTTAAGTTTGTATTATGCACCATCTAAATTGATGGTGTATTAATATACTTGTGGTGCCCATAAGGTAAATGTGAAGAAAGCAAACAAACTTTAAGAGCTATGGCTTCAAATGGCTTGCTTGGATGAACAAAGGTTGAATGTTATTCATGGACCGATACATCTGTAAATTATATTTAGCAATACCAAATGATTTAAAATGTGTTGTTTTCCTGTTATAAAGACATTTAAACTGAGACATTGGCCCTCCACAAGCTTTTGTTATTACTTCCCCATATGGTACTTGTGTGACTACTTGACCGATGTTTCATATGTTCAGATTCTGTATTCACCTTAAGAAAATGTCTTCTTTCAAGTTCATTTTCGGCGAATAATTGCTCCACATATTGACGTCAACTTAGGGGACTGTTCTTTCCTTGATACTTGCTGGCACATGAAGGTCTTTTTCATCCCTATCTTTGATCCTTGGGCATCCTTGTTGCAGCTTTAACTAAATTTGATTGATTTTTCTTTTCCACAGACATGCAAGTATGTTCATTACGAGCTTGACCCAACACCAGATGCGCCACCAATGATGATGGGGGCAGCAGCAGCACCCTCCCAAGCCATTAAAGCCACAGCGTGCAAAATACTGTTTGGAAGTAGAACTTGGTGAAGCACAGTGGATCAATTGTGATATCAGGAACTTTACAATTGATGTGATAGGGAAATTCGGAGTTATAATGGCAGATCCTTCATGGGACATCCATATGGAATTGCCTTATGGGACAATGTCAGATGATGAGGTGCAAAATCTCAATGTCCCTGCATTGCAGACTGATGGCCTGATTTTTCTATGGGTCACTGGACATGCCATGGAGCTAGGACGAGAATGGTATGGTCTTGTCTGTTTAAATGGACCAATTTAATTCAAAACATTTTTAGTGCATGTGCCTTTGTTATTTGCCTGATAAAGTCTTTCCATGGGGAAAGAAATGTTAGATACAAGTAATAAACTCCACGGAGGTTGCATGAGTGCATGTGTGGAAGTCACTAGATGTGATAGTGGCTGTCCAGTTGTTCAGATTTGTTGAATTCCCCTAAAACATTATGAGTAAGTGATGCTTTGTCATTTCCTAAGGGACCTGATGTTAGAGCTCATAATGCTTTTTACAAATGAAATCATGCTGTTTATCATTTATCCAGCTCTTGCATAATTAATTTGTCTACATTTTTCGGTTTGGAACTTTGGGGGTACAAGCGTGTTGAGGAAATAATCTGGGTGAAGACCAATCAGCTTCAGCGGATCATCAGAACTGGCCGCACGGGCCATTGGCTTAATCACAGTAAAGAGCATTGCCTTGTTGGAATTAAGGGGAATCCCGAAGTGAACAGGAACATTGATACTGACGTCATTGTTGCTGAGGTTTGAGCGACTAGCCGTAAGCCAGGCGAGGTTAGTGAATAACACACACTAATTCTTGTAACTGATCCAAACTACGTGAAATCTGTTTTTTTACTGTCTTCTGGGTTTGCTTTTATGATCTTAAAATGGTGAATGTCTTTATATATACCTGAAGATGCTGGTGCAACCTAACTTGTGCACCGCAGAAGCCACATCTCTCGAGTTTTTCAAATATTATTGAACATAGATTGTCCATTGTAATTTATGCTAACGAAAGCACTGTTTTTGCAGATGTATCCAATGCTGGAGAGGATTAGTCCAAGGACAAGAAAATTAGAGTTGTTTGCTCGCATGCACAACACTCATGCAGGGTATTGTTATTCAATTTACTGTCCTTTATTTTTGAAAATAAGAATAAGCTGCCGAAGAAAAATGAAACTTGCAAATTCCTCTTATGGACAATGGACGGTAGAAGAGTCTAGGTATTTTGGACCACTGTATATATCTTATGAACAAACAATTTCATAATGGTTAATAAGTGGGTAATGCATGTGTTTTGCCCAGCACCTTAGGATTGTCACTTCCAGGGTGAAGGCCCTCTTGTCATGTATATTGATTAATTTTTAGCAAAAGAATCTCATCCTGGTATTATCGTTGCCTTGAGGTCTCTTTTGATGGTTCGTGTCATTTTCAGATGGTTGTCACTTGGTAATAAGTTGAGCGGCGCACGATTAGTAGAAGAAGGGCTACAAGCAAGATTTAAGCCGGCGTACCCTGACGTTGAGGTGCAATCGGCGTCTCCTCCAAGGGCTTCGGTGATGGAAGTTGACGTGGCTGCTGCTCGCTCTTATGAGGAGTTCGTTTGCAGCAGCGGACCCCAAGTCTGCTTCCGCGCAGTTTTCAGAACCTGCAGTTTCTGGAGCTATGGGGGTTGATATAGTGAGCTAGAATGGCGCCATCACTATGGGGGTCAAAGCGACACAATAAGATCGATGGGGAATTCCCGCCAGATGTTGTCACTGATGCATCTTGATGTGCTGGTTTTTGGTTGACTGGTTTTCGTTGGTATATCTGTAGTTAAAGCCCTGATGTGCTGGTTTTAGAACTTTTGATTTTTTGATGTGGGTGCAAATTCAGTTTTGCTTGTCTTGTAGTCCATTTACTTGCAATCGCACATTCAAAAGATTTATCTCACTAGATTCAAAAAATTGTACACCAAGGTCTGTCATGTTAGCAGAGCAATGAGTTGGCAAAGAAAAGTCAGCGTCTTGCACTAATCCTAAGTTCAACGTTGGAACTTGCTATCCACTAAGGAACACTCCCGAAAGAGGATCAAAGTAAAGGGACACGAAAATTCTGTTTTTCACATTCATAACAAGCAAAAGAATCATGAAGGAGCGAGCAAGTTGCGGTGGATATCCGAAAAATGTGCCTTCATTCCACACAAAAATGTGCCTTCATGTAAGAGATTATAACCACTCCTTGCAGGATCATGCCAATACGACACATTACTAAATTATGAGGTATAAGTAACCAACTGCTTTAATAAGGAGGCAAGACCCAGTTGCTTACAAGTAATGTGGAAATTTCCAAACTGGATCGACTGATTATACCTTAAAATAAAACAGTTGGCCAATGACTCATGAAGAAAGAGACCAAAAGAAAAAAAAGGAGACTTTAAAGGTTCAACTTCATAAGTAATCTTCCTTTCATTGATGTCGAAGTCGATATGTCTTATACAATAGCAAAAGTACGTGTATACGCGTACATCTAGCAAGCATTCCTCCTCCACTGAGTGACTCAGTGGTAAACCTTCAAGTCCGTTCCCTTGCTCCAGAAAGACGAAAGTGAGAAACACGATCTTGGTGCTGTAAAATTTCAAATGGCATTGAAGTAAGTTACTTGGAAAAAATATCGTTACGCACCAGGAAAACTGACCTTCATGTAGCAAATCACTTGCACTAAAGTTACCACCTGCAAGAATGATCCTGCAAAAAACCTGTAAATAAGCATCACATCTTTAGTGTCTTGTGGGCTGTGTAAATGTTTATTTCACTAGATAATCATATATGTATAGTCATACAAAGTGCTGTTCCAACTTTCCAAGCCATCAGGATATACTTTTTCTCCGTTATGCAAGCCATATGCACAGATAAGTTCCTGCAACTACTTTAAGATAGTATTGGCATTGAAAAGTTCCTGCAATACAGACAGTATTGCAACTACTTTAAGATAGTATTGGCAATTTAATTCAAATGTATAACAAAGAATCATTCATAACAAAGCTACTCACCTCCCCTACAAAAACCAGCAACCCCAATTGTAAATGCACATTTACCTTTCACAGCTTCAACTATTCGCTTTGAACCTTCATATCCTTTATCATGCCAAAAAAGAGAAACATCCCAATTTTCTAAACACAGTAGACCTATACATTGAGATGCTTCCAAAATGGACTCATTTAGACCCATCCATGTCAACTACTAGTAAAAGAAAAAAGAATGTGTTGTTGGTCTTGTTGGTCTTGCATATCTCAAAAAATTGCTTGTCTTCACATCCTCCTTTTTACCTACAGTTGAATAAAAAATAAATAATTAGTCAAAACAAAGTCAAGCACAAGCAAGAACACTTTTATGACAAAGTCAAGCATAGATGAATACTTGCATCTTCTATCTTCCGATAGATGATGTTGAGCTTGAAATGTTGTTAAAAAATGACGCAAGCAGTTCAACTGTCTCACTTTGTGATGTTGGGGCTGAGGGAGTGCTTTCTACCACATCTTGTGAGCATGAGGCGGATGTAGAAGTTAGGGTTGATGATGTTGCTACTATTGTCATCGTTGATGCTACTGATTGATTCTTGCAATGATACCTGTTATGGCCTAACCCACCACATTTTCCACAAGTGATTGTGGTGTTCTGTCTCTTCAACTTTATTCCCACAGGCTCTCGCACAACTTTCTTCTTCCTTGTCTTTAAATTGCTATCAGCGACTTCATTCACCGACTTTGTTCTTTGTTTTTTCTTTCTACCAACTTGCTTGGGCACATCTGGTGGGAGTAAATGCTTTCTAGCAGGTCATGTGTCCTTGGAATCTACAGCATGCACAACATGGCTATAAGTTTGCCTGAATTTTTCCATACTGAAACACGTGTGAACCCATTTTTCAGGTTGTTCCCTCAAGTATACAAGAGCTATCACAGCATGACAACAAGGGATTCCACTAATGTCACATCTTCTACAGCTACAAGTTCTGTGTCTAATGTTAACAACCCTCTTGTCTCCATATGGCCCACTCAATTCAAACTCATCCTCCCCATTCCATGCAGGAATCCATGATGCTGAATACTCTTTTTGAAGATCCAATATCTCTTGGATCTTAGGACAAATCACACTAGAGTATTTAGCCAATCCATCCCTTTGCTTATGAATCCTCTCCATCAGTTGCACTCTTATAGCTTCAAGCAATGTGATTATAGGCTTGTCCCTGGCGTCAATGATGCTCTTGTTGAAACTTTCACACCAGTTATTCAAGGAAGCGTCGCATTTTGAGCTTGTCCTGAAGTGGGACTTGCTCCATTGCACCGGTGGCCTCTGGGACAACCAATCATAAACTTTTCCATCAACTGCCTTAAGCTCTTCCATTGCCAAGTCAAAATCACATACCCTAGTGGCCATGGCAGCCTTCCAAACCAAAATTTCAAGTTCTAGTCCTTTGTGATGCAGCCTGAAGTTCTCGTAAAGATGCCTCAAGCAAAATCGATTTTCTGCTTCGGGCATTAGATTTGCTAGTGCTTGCACCAATCCCTTTTGCTTGTCACACATAAAGGTCTAGTACTTTGAATTTGTAGGGTCTGTAATTCTCAAATCTTCGGCAATCATACTAATAAACCAGTGCCATGTCTTGTATGTTTCTTGTCCAACGACTGCCCATGCAAATGGATACATTTGATCATTTCCATCTATGCCAACAGCCGCTAGAAGTATGCCCTTGTAGCCAGATGACAAGTGGCAACCATCAAACCCTACAAAGTGCCTACATCCATCTGGAAAACCCCTCCTCAATGCATCCAGACATATGTAGACTCCTCTAAACTTGAATTGGTCCTGACATTGCTCACTCTTGATTACACAGGTGGATCCTGGGTTGGAATCAAGAAGTGCTTGGCAATAACTTCTAAGCATTCGAAATTGCTCATCTTCATTCCCTGTAATCATACTCATTGCTATAGCCTTAGCTCTGTAGACCATTGTCTTGGACAGCTTCAAAACATTCTTTGACTCCATTGCTTTCTTCAGTGAAGCACCCGGCCATGTTGGATTATTCCTCAACCTATCACAATACTTGTTTGCCAACCATTTAGAGCTTACTTGACAAACATGTAGTGCTCTATTACATGTATGCACGGGGTTAAAGGTTTTAACTTGTAAAGTATGCTCCCTCTGCACTTTGGAAGCATATATGAGCCAATCACAACCGTTGGAACACACTGCTCTTAACTTTTTAGGTGTATTCTTAGTGAACCTCACCCCTCTTCCATTTTTTATGGCATGATTCCTAACTGCTTCTCTAAACTCTTTAGCATTGCTAAAGTACATCCCCAACTTGAAGACAAGATTCTCCATATCAACCTTAGCATTGAACTCGGGATGTGTATACTCAACTTGACTACTCATATTCAGGAAATCTACATTATCAGATAATGTATCTACATGCAAACTAGTCTCTCCAACCTCCATACGCCTCCCCATTGAACCTTCACCCGCAAAACATCGTACATTTCTTCTGTATAATTCATCAAGATCAATAATGTCAAATCCATCTTCTTCAATGCCATCAACACACCTACTATCAGACATGGTATAGTTCGCTTCTTCACACCCCTCGCCTGGTGCAAAATGGAAGCAAAAACAATCAATACGTTTCCAAATCTGTATATAAATTAAACAGAATCACACCAATTTAAATCTATACACAAAGGAAACACAATTTGCAATCACAACATATTCAAAAGAACCCGTCCGTAACATATAAGTAGGGAAAAAAAACCTTATACAAAGAAGTGTAAGGAAGAAAATTGTTATCATTTGCAACATTTGGAAACGACTTTGATGGAAAACTTTAAATTCGATAATGAAACCGGTCCATAAATTGAAAATTTTATTTGAGACTGGTCCATAAATTATACCACAATTACAAATTGCTCCGAGTGGAATACTCGCAACTAGCATTCCATATAGAGCATGTCTACTCCGCATGAAGCAAACCCAATACATCTTTTCACATAATTTATGAGAAGCCACTCATATTATCAGGACAAATTAAATCGTGGTTTAATAAAAAAAATGGACCAATTTAGAAAACTAACATCCATGGAAACGAATTTAAGAAGGGACAAAACAAACTCTTGCAAAATTTTCTTTGGCGATTGATAAACAGTATTCCTTCAATTGCGACCCACCTTTTCTCGCAAAATTTAAGAATGGGCTTTGCGTGAAATCTAGTATAGAGAAATTGTAGTCTACTTCCACAATTTAAGAATGGGGTTCATGCAATAAACGATAAAACATGAGACAATGGGTTCATAAAAATAGTAAAAAAATTGAAAAGTATGGACCACAGGGTACGTGAATGGACCATGGCTTATTCCTTTACAATCAGAAAATGCACTATAAATAATCAACTCACTGTCGTCGCTGCCGTTACTGTAGTATTCCACGACATGCCCACGCCTCAACATGTTACTTCAAATATTGCAATCGCCTTCTTTTGGACGGAGGAAAAGTTGAACCAATTTAGGAACTAAGAAACGAAAGAAATTTGAAGATTAGAAAAATTAGGGTTTCAAATCAGAGCTCCAATTTGGAAAACTAACCTCGACGGATTCACCCAACGAAAGACACGAACGCTTTGTGTGAATCGTAGGAGAGGTTCTCCGCTGAGGTGAATCCTCTAATCCCTATTTTCATGCCACCCCAAAGAGGTAATCCATGTTCAAGAGATTGTTTGTGCCAGAGAGCCTTCTTCCAACTTCAGAGAGAGAAAACAACGACACTGATTCAAATACAGGTAAATTTGCTTCAATTCTCCAATTTCATTTGTTCCCACAACATCAGTAAAGCGATAGAACACATTTGTAACCTCCGACCTAACACACCGATTCAGCAGATCACTCCAAAACAAAAGCCAGTCCGCATTGCAAACTGAATCGTTGTTCTTGGACGCCAGAGATTAACAATGAAGATGCACGGACTTTACCATTTTGACATGTCCAGCGAACTTAGGAACACGCCGCAAAATAGCATCTCTGGGATGGAGACAAGATCAGGGATCTTCGTACGCATGTTCGACGCTTACGGATTTTGTCCGAATCTAAACATTCATGAGCCGAAAGAGGAACCGAGAGCAAATTTGGTAAGCGCAAAATCGCAGAGAATGTCGCGGAGGCAGGGAACTTCACCTGTCAACCCTTCGAATGCGAGCACGAATGGAGGATCGGTTCTTGTAGCTGTAGAAGATGGGTGAAGGAAAGACACGATCGCCCGGTCACACGTCGCCGCCCCCGCCGCCGATCGCACGCCGCCGACCGGTCACGCACCGCCGGTCGCCGCGCCGCCGACCGGTCGCGCGCCGCCGACCGGTCGCGCACCGCCGGTCACCCACCGCCTCAGTCTTTCAGGTCATCCCTTTCGTTCATCGGAGTGGATTGGGGTTTTTCTTTTTATCAGAAGTGGGCTGAGGTTGGAAAAAGAAAAACGCAAAGTTTTGTTTTTATAAAATTGCCTTTTCCTTTGATTCAGATTTTATTTGGACAAAACTGTCCTCGCCGGAACAGTAACTTTCTCTCCGGCCGGTGAGCATTTGATTGGCCGACGAAGCCAGGCCCTAACTTGTGACTAATTGGGCACTTCGAGCCCCAATTTGATACTGATTAGGCACTTCATGTCTTTATTTGGCACTATGTTCACTTTGAACCCCATTTTGAGAAAATGACCCCACTTTGAGTTCTTATTTGAAATTTTTCCTAAAGAGATGATGCATGAAAAGTCACAAACTGAAACTTCTGAAAGGACTTCTTTTCAGAAGCTGAGGACAAAAAACAAGTGGCAGTGACTAAATCATTTCTCCCTCAATCAATCACAACCATAAATGGGGACCTACAAAAAAAAAATGTTCATCTAATCGTTACTTGACTAAAGAAACTGCCAGAAAATGAAAAGCAACGAGAAATAAAGGAATTCCCCATTTATTTAAGGTGAAACACTCTCTCTTCCCACAATCGAAGGGAGGAGAAGGAGATTGATAGACTTATCTGTTTTATTTATTTCACCTTATCGAAAATAATTACAAGACTCGCCTTTTGTAGACTTGATACATGACTCTTAGACTTATTATTAAATGACTCCTAAATATACTCTACCATTCCAAGGAGATAGGTTCCTAGGAATTTACACAACATTAACAAGACCTACAAACATGAACAGTCAAGATATAGAAATATGAACAGACTCTTTGAAAACAACACTATAATAAAGACTCTATTTAACTCATATACCGAACAGTCATCAATATTGACAACGAGGTAATCGATCAACAATCGACAACTCGGCAGTTCATCGATAGTCTCGACGTTTATGAATTTGGTTTAATTTCTAGCAGGATTACTTCGAACGTATGCCGAACAGAGAGATGATTTCTTGTGTTAGGAGATGTGATACCATATTCTTCTATCTTGGCAACCAATTCATTAGCAGAGAGAAAATAAAAAGATGCAAGTATGCGCCGGAGTTCCACAGCGTGCTCTTCACTAATGGTCAAATCCTTTTTGAACTTCTCATTACAAAAATCAATGAGTGGACGGTCAACTCGATAGTAAATCCAGTTTTCTCATCCCTCGTCGTAAGTACAATACATTTGTCCATACGACTCTCCCATTCATTAAGAATGTCCGGATAGATATAAGGGCAACCATCCTCCGATATGCCCTCCTCTAGAACAAAATGCTAATAATAGAAATCAAAAAAAAAAAAATCAACACAGTAGACAAACCCTACCTATTCATGGCCCTTGTTCAGCAAGGTTAACAAAGATGATAAAGAAAAAAACATGTTAAATAAATACTATTGGTTATAAAGCATCCAATACTATCTACGTCAATTCGACTCAATTCCATGACTAGCCCCACACTAAATCTCTAACACTTTTCCCAAGATGGCGCGGCCGGGCAGGCCGTAATGGTTGATCCCGTCAATGGGAGCTAAGAATCGGCGGCCCATGAGCATGTCATGCACCATGTCACGAAACGCCCCCTTGAGTTCATCATCGCCGGCTAAGGCTTTAAGGAGTTCGGTGCTCTCCATCGCGAGAGCAGTGGGGAGAGTCGGAGAGAGAGGGAGCACAGGGTTTAGGGTTTTAGAGGGGGAATTAAAAATTTTACATGTCCCCATTTAGATTAGTCACAATTGCGCTTCAACTTAATTGTCCAGTGGAAAGCTTTTCAATATCAATAATTCACTGAAAATTGTGTAAATTATTTAGATAACCTCACACCAGATCTCCAAGACATTCCCCAAGATGGCACGGCCGGGTGAACCATAACAGTTGATCCCGTCGATGGGAGCTAAGAACCGGCGGCCCTTGAGCATGTCGTGCACCATATCACGGATCGCCCCCTTGAGTTTGTCGTCGTCAGCTAAGGCTTTGCAAAACTCGGTGCTTTCCATCGCGGGAGTAGTGTGAAGAGTCGGAGAGAGATGAAGCGTGAGGTTTAGGGTTTTAAAGGGGGAATTAAAAAATTTACATGTCCCCATTTAGATTAGTGACAATTGCGCTTGAACTTAATTGTCTAATAGAAAGCTTTCCCATATCAATAATCCACTGAAAATTACGTAAATTATTTGGATAACCCCATACTAGACCTTCAAAACATTCCCCAAGATGGCGTGGCCAGACGAGTCATAATGTTTAATCCCATTAATAGGAGCTAAGAACAGGCGGCCCTTGAGCATGTCGTGCACCATATCACGGAACATCGCCTTGAGTTCGTCATTACCGACTAAAGCTTTGCAAAGCTTGGTACTCTCTATCACGGGAGCAATGGGAAGAGTCTAATAGAGGGGGAGCGTGGGGTTTAGGGTTTTAGAGGGGGAATTCAAAAATTTATACATCCTCATTTAGATTAGTGACAATTACGCTTCAACTTAATTGTCCATTTGAAAGCTTTACCATATGAATAATTCCTTGAAAAATTGTGTAAATTATTTGGATAACCCCATACTAGATGTCTGAGACATTCCCCAAGATGGCGCGGCCAGGCGGGCCATAATAGTTGATCCTATTGATGGAAACTAAGAACCGGCAGCCCTTGAGCATGTTGTGCATCATATCACGGAACACCCCCTTGAGTTCGTCGTCGCCGGCTAAGGCTTTGTGGAGCTCAATGCTCTCCATTGCAAGAGCAGTGGGGAGAGTCGAAAAGAGGAGGAGCGGAATTTAGGGTTTTAAAGGGGGAATTAAAAAATTTACACGTCCTTGTTTAGATTAGTGATGATTGCGCTTGAACTTAATTGCCCAGTGGAAAGCTTTCCCGTATCAATAATTCACTGAAAATTGTGTAAATTATTTGAATAACCCCACACTAGATCTCCAAGATATTCCCCAAGATGACGCGGCTAGGCGGGCTATAATGGCTGATCCATCAATAGGAGCTAATAACCGGCGGCCCTTAAGCATGCCGTGCACCATATCATGGAACGCTCCCTTGAGTTCATCGTCGCTACTAAGGCTTTGCGGAGTTCGGTGCTCTCCATCGTGGGAGCAATGGGGAGAGTCGGAGAGAGGGGGAGCGTGCGATTTAGAGTTTTAGAGGGGAAATTAAAAAATTTACACGTCTCAATTTATATTAGTGACATTTGCACTTGAACTTTGGTTTAATTTCTAACATGATCACTTTAAACGTATGATGAATAGAGAGATGATTTCAAATGATTTAAGAAGAATTGGTTGTTCTAGCTCGATACTATCAAGAATTCCTAACTATTGCATGGGAACAAATTAATCTTCGATGTATTTTTCCTTTCCAATATTTTTTAATTGGAGCTTCTCTCATTCCTTTTATCGAGCATAATGATGCGAATCAAGAGTAGACGATCAGCTCGATACTAAATCCCAATTTTCTCATCCCTCATAATAAGTACAATACATTTGTCCAGACGACTCTCCCATTCATTGAGAATCTTCAAATAGACATAAGGGCAGCCTTCCTCTGACATGCCCTTCCCTAGAACAAAATGTTAACAATAGAAATTCAATAACAAAAAAAAGCAATATAGCATACAAACCCTACCTATCCATGGCCCTTGTTCAGTAAGGTTAACAAAGATGAAAAGGAAAAAATATGTTAAATATAAAGCATCTAACAGTATCAACGCCAATTCGACTCAATTCAATGGTTAATTCTACACCAAATCTCCAAGACATTTCCCAAGATGGCGCGGCCGGGCAGGCCGTAATGGTTGATCCTGTCAATGGAAGCTAAGAACTGGTGGCCCTTGAACATGTCGTGCACCATATCACGGAACACCCCCTTGAGTTCATTGTCGCTAGCTAAGGCTTTGCGAAACTCAGTGCTCTCCATCGCAGGAGCAGTGGAGAGAGTCCGAGAGAGGGGGAGCGCGGGGTTTAGAGTTTTAGATGAGGAATTAAAAATTTTACACGTCCTCGTTTTGATTAGTGACAATTACGCTTAAACTTAATTATCCAGTGTAAAGCTTTTCCATATCAATAATTTACTAAAAATTATGTAAATTATTTGGATAACCTCACACCAGATCTCAAGACATTCCCCAAGATGGCACCGTCGGGCAGACCGTAATGGTTGATCCCATCGATGGGACCCAAGAACCAGCGGCCCTTGAGCATATCATGCACTATATCACAGAACGCCCACTTGAGTTCATCGTCGCCGGCTAAGGCATTGAGGAGATCGGTACTCTTCATCGCGGGAGCAATGTGGAGAGTCGGAGAGAGGGGGAACGCGGGATTTAGGGTTTTAGAGAGGGAATTAAAAAATTTACACATCTCCATTTAGATTATTAACAATTGTGCTTGAACTTTGGTTTAATTTCTAACATGATCACTTTGAACATATGCTGAACAGAGAGACCCCACACCAGGTCTCCAAGAAATGCTTTAAGATGGCATGACCGGGCAAGCTGTAATGGTTGATCCTATCGATGGGAGCTAAGAATCGGCGGCTCTTGAGCATGTCATACACTATATCACGGAACGCCCACTTGAGTGATAACGTGCACTAAGGTTTCACAGAACTCGGTGCTCTCCATCACGGGAGCTATGGGGAGAGTCGGAGAGAGGGAAAGTGCGGGGTTTAGTGTTTTAGAGGGAGAATTAAAAAATTTACACATCATCGTTTAAATTAACGATAATTGCTCTTCAACTTAATTGTCTAGTGGAAAGCTTTTCCATATCAATAACTCACTGAAAATTGTGTAAATTATTTGGATAACCCCACACAAGATCTCCAAGACATTCCCCATGATGGCGCGGCCGGGCAAGCCGTAATGATTGATCCCATCAATGGGAGCTAAGAACCGACGACCTTTGAGCATGTTGTGCACCATATCACAGAATGCCGCTTTGAGTTCGTCGTCGTCGGCTAAGGCTTTGCGGAGCTTGATACTTTCCATCGCGGGAGCAGTGGGGAGAGTTAGAGAGATGGGGAGCGTGGGGTTTAAGGCTTTAGAGGGAAAATTAAAAAATTTTCACGTTCCTTTTTAGATTAGTGACAATTGCACTTCAACTTAATTGTCCAGTGGAAAGCTTTTCCATATCAATAATTCACTGAAAGTTGTGTAAATTATTTGGATAACCCCACACCAGATGTCACATCCAGAACCAAGGCAGTGATGTTCGGTCCTTAGCTCTATCGTGATTTGCCTTTATTCCGGGGACCTTGTCTCAACGTCCCGTTATTGTTTTCTTCGATTAAGCACAAGCGGAAGCAACTAACAAACAATAACGAGAGCACAATGTGAGCTCAGAAGAATATTATACAAGCACGCATAATTTACGTGATAGACGATTATAGTATAAGCCCTCTTTTTACTGCAGGCCTTCACGTCTACTTATTTACATGCGGATAATGTCAGGCCTTCACGTCTACTTATTTACATGCGGATAATGTCCGATTCTTTATGTGCTATCCGCTCACATATTATCCGCATGGCTGGGTTAAACCTAGCTTTACTACCGTCCCTTCATAAAAGCAAAAAGGTTAGCTTCTTCTCAAGCCTGGTCATCTCAAAGCGAATCAGAGGTGATAGGACCATACCTACAAAGTTGAAAATATAGGAAGTGAGTTACACAACTCAGTAAGTTAAATTTACTATGCTTCGGTTAAGAAATAGCCTCACATTGAATAAGAGAAATAACCGTTACCGTTGGCTTGTCAATGGTAAATCAATAGCAAATGCTTCTTACCTTGCCTATATACTAAACATGGCATGTTGAACAAACAATAGAACATCGAGTATGGTTTTCAATGTTGCATGCAAAGATCAACACACGGAATTCATTATTCATCAACCGAAATCTATCGGTTCCTTCAATTTTCACTAGGCATCCGAGCCTCCCTCAGGCATCACCTCGAAATCTATCGATGGCGGCATTGTCTTGAAATCCATTGATGACGGTATTGTTCCGAAATCTATCGAAGGCGGCAACTTCCCGAAATTCATCGGTGACGGCCTTAGTCCCTTGTGTGATCATGTAACAATCATCAAACAATTCGATTCTTATCTTGATAATATTAGCCCATGCAATCGTGCGATGCTTGTGTGATCCATGCTCTATAGGGTGAATTGCCTAACATGCGAGGCTTGGTCGAGGGCACGTGGCTCGATCCGCCATGCCAAGCACCAGCTTGGAGCTGGACTTGGCTCTGGTCTACACGCCTTAATGAAAACCTGCACCAAACCAAGCTCGTCCCGTGAGGCCACGACATGAGTACTAGACCATACGGTACCCCGTTTCATGATCCGTACATGCCTTGACTCACGGCTATGATGCACCATAATAAGCACACAATAAGCATCAAACAAGATCACCACTCAAGCCCAAAGGCACAACACCACATCCTAACCAAAATATAAGGAATTCACTTACTACTCGGGGTCCTAGGGTGTTTTGGTGATGGTGTGGCAGGTGAGAGTGTGTGGCCGAGAGAGATAGTTGAAGGGATGACCGAGAGGGAAGAGAGAGTTGGTTCGGCTATGGAGAAAGAATGAAATGGCTTGGGGTCTCTTCTATTTATAGTGAAGACTTCAATAATTGCCATGCCAAATGGACCAATCAAATACATTAGGGTGACACCTATTAAAACAGGCAATCTTATCCAAATCTTAGGTTTAATCATTTGATAGGCTATATGATCACCAAGTGTCTTACTAGGGTTATGATGCCCTAAGTTAGGATATATGAGTCACTCTATGTATTAAATTCCTAGATGACACATAAGCTCATGCATTAATAACTATAAAAACACATAAGCCTTTCATGATGGTTCTCTCCATAATTGCCTTTGTATTTATCTCCATTATTGCTCTCCAATCAAGGGGGCATGTGGCACATTCTAGAGCTTGCAAAATCATTCAAAGATTCTCGATTAATGAAGATCTTGCATGATAAGATTTTCCTAATGATTATCCTCTAATAATTGGTCCAATATTGACTTAGTCAAAATTGGCTTCTTGCTCGCCAATGCTTGTCCGAATTATGCTTGTTCTGGTCCAATAAGGGCATCTAATTATTCGCTAAAGACAACCGGCTAATGGCATTTAAGCATAATCCCCAAAATCATTAATGGTACCTAGCAAAAATGCCTAAGTAAATGGGGGAATTTCTGGGTTTATAACGATCGATCGTCTTATCCAAATCGAGGTTCGGTGTAAGAATATTTTCCAATATGACCAAGATCTCCAAGACATTCCCCAAGATGGCTGTCAGGCGGACCGTAATGATTGATCCTGTCAATGGGAGCTACGAACCGGCGACCCTTGAGCATGTCACGCACCATATCACGGAACGACCCCTTGAGTTCATCGTCGCTGGCTAAGGCTTTGTGGAGCTTGGTGCTCTCCATCGCCGGAGCAGTAGGGAAAGTCGGAGAGAGGGGGAGCGCAGGGCTTAGAGTTTTAAAGGGGAAATTAAAAAATTTACACGTCCCCATTTAT
The DNA here is from genome assembly GCA_031216235.1 of Syzygium jambos. NCBI lineage: Eukaryota > Viridiplantae > Streptophyta > Magnoliopsida > Myrtales > Myrtaceae > Syzygium > Syzygium jambos. The sequence continues at coordinate 20,487,266 of CM062221.1, read as the reverse complement.
ATTAGTGACAATTGCGCTTGAACTTTGGTTTAATTTCTAACAGGATCACTTTGAACATACGCGGAACAGTGAGATGATTTCTCTTGTCAGGAGATGTGATACCATTTTCTTCTATCTTGTCACCCAATTCATTAGTAAAGAGAACATACAAATACGCAAGTACTCGCCATAGTTCCACAATGTGCTTTTCTCTAATGGTCAAATCCTTTTTGAGCTTCTCATTACAAAAATCAATGAGCAGATAGTCAGTTTGACAGTAAATTCCAGTTTCCTCATCCCTCGTTATAAGTACAGTGCATTTGTCCATATGACTCTCCCATTCATTGAGAATCTCCGGATAGACATAAGGGCAGCCTTCCTCCAACATGCCCTCCTCTAGAACAAAATGCTAACAATAGAAATCCAAAAAAAAAAAAAAATCAACATAGCAGACAAACCCTACCTATCATGGCCCTTGTTTAGCAAGGTTAACAAATATGAAAAGGAAAAAACATGTTAAATAAATACTACTGATTATAAAGCATCCATCACATAGCATGATCAAGCACATTATAGACAACCCAGCCAATGAAATTGTCGTTACAAAAAATTCAACACAATAGCAGTTATACTTCCCAAACGGGCACTGCTGATTAGCTTTTCCTTCAAAACGAAAGAGATTGTGAATACCAACATAAAAACAACTCGAAAACCCCCCAATCAGAAGTGTAAAGAGACATCGAAGTAGCTCAGGAATTGCCATGGATACGCCATTTCCCAAAGTACTAGACCCAAGGGCGAAAAAAGACACAGCTTTCGCAACACAAAAGATATGAATTCAAACTGAGAGGCAGAGAGGTCAACCCAAGCGCGTGCGCGCACTTCGTCCGAAAGACCCCTGATCACACGGTCACCCGACGATAATTAAAGGAAGAGATACTCACCCACAAGGACCAAGCTCAGCTTCGCGCACTGCAAGCATCAAAACAGAAAGAAGACGGGAAAAGGGGGACGGCGAATCAAATCACTTGGCGACACCCCAATCCAAAATATGAACTGCAAAACGTCGTACCAAGGGCGTCTTACATTGTACACTTGGAAGGCCTTGCCGATGCCGATGGTGATGAAGGTCTCAGTGCCGAGGCGCTGGACGGAGAAGGGGATGCTGGCGGTGATGTACCTGACTGCTCTGTACAGTTCGAATATCCCCATCGCTTACCACGGACGGGAGAGATTGCATGGAGAAGAAGGCGTTGGCCGGAAGATTTGAATTTGGAACATTGCAAGTTGGTGGCGGGGGCGAGGGTTTAGGGTTTAGGCCGATCTTGTGTTCCGACTAGGGGTGCCGACTGACGTGTCCCCCACCATGGAATTCTTTCTTTTTCAGGAAAAACTGCAATGAAAGTTCTAAAACTTACCATTAAAGTGTGAGAAGTTCTAAAATTTTTAAATAATGTAATTGAGTTTAAAATTGTTCAATTTTTTCAATTTGATCTTCGGTTAAATCCGTCCAATTTAGGGTAAGAAAAAAAATCCCTCCAATTTGATTGACGGAAGATGTTGATATTGCTTTCTTCTTTTTTAATTTTGTAAGGCATGTAATCGAGATGTGGCACCCACCAGAAAAAAGAAATTTGAATTTGACAAAGATAAATGATATAAAAATTTTAAAAAGAAAAGGAGGATAAAAAAAATATATATATATATAAAAATTCGAGGGAGAAAAAAAAAAAAAAGGCAATTGCTTCGCCGATGAGGTTGCAAGCACGCCCCATATCGCACGGTGGTGACGCTATGAATTGGTAAATCTCACCGAACCGGAAGCTCTTGACCTTCATGCATGTGGTGTTGATCACGAATTTTCAGGTTTTCATGGATTTCACGATGAATACTCGATGGTTGGTGACATCATGTTGGACTTCTTGGCGCCTTGGCGGTAACCCGGCATACTCCGATCTTTCGTTTCGTGAGAACACAAGTTTCCATTAATCCGCAAATTTTTACTCTTTTTTTTTTGGTGCACTAGAGGCACTTCCGATCTTCTCCTGGCCAAACTCATAGATGCATTTCCTGAAATAGCATTTTTTCTTTTCAAGAGCTTAGAGTAGCATTTCTTACCCGCCAATTAATTACAGGCGCATGACAAAGGAAAGGACAAGAAAGAGGCCAGATTTGAACATTGTCATGGAATTTTTTTTCTTCACGGAAAATTCCTGATTTGGAAAATATTTTTTCGAAAAAACGATTGCTTGTATCGCTTATAAAAATGAATTAATGAAACATACTTTTATCTTTCATGAAACTGTTCAGGCATAAATCGTTGTCGACGGTGAAAATATTTTTAATTGAGTAATTTTTTTAAGAGATGTAATCAATTATTTTTTGGAAAATATTTTTCAAAATTTTCTCTTTTCGCGAAACAAACAGACCCTTAGAAGGACAAAATGTTCTTGCGTATCATAAAAATAAAACACAACATGTTTTATGGCAATATCTTTTCTAGTATGGCCTATTCCTGCAAAAGGAACGTTGACACCACGAAAATAGACTGATGGTAGTAGACCCACAAAGGGTCCTTCCGTTTAAAGTAACTGTTCATCAAGTACGGCATGTTGCGACAATGAATGACAAAAGAAAAATGACACAAATGATCTATCAATTTTGGCTTAATGTGCAATGTCGTCCCTAAACTTTTAATTTCTTCGATATGATTCCTGAATTTTTAAAAAAATTAGTCTAGGGACTCTATTGAACATTTACCAATAGATGAGGAATCACATTGACATTGCACATTGGGCCACAGTTTAAGAACTACATTGCATATTGAACCAAAGTTCAATAACCATTTGTGTTACTATCCCAATGAAAAATGAATATTTCGAAACTCCCCTAACTTTGACAAATCGGACGTTTCGAATCAAAGTGTATGTTAGAGGAAGAAATCGGTATAACTAAATGAAAAGCGCTATTGCAAAGTGAACTTTGGTACGACTTATCATGTCCTTGTTAATTGCATAGCCAACATGAGATTTTATCGTTTAAGTTATGGCAACATGCACCCAATTATGACGTACTAGGACAGGATAGGATGCATGAATGTTTTTGAGAGTTTCGATGTTTTCTATCCATCTACACTACGACGAAGACAATTACGATGATAACAGTTTGCACGACCATTCTGTGCACACATGTATCGGCCTCATTTTCTGCACAATCATTTTTGTTACAACATTTTTATATAGATATCTATAGACAGTTCTCACATTATGGCACATAGTTTATACTTTTTGTTTAGGTAATGATATGGGTAATCCTTGAACTTTTCTTCAATTTCAATATCGTCCCAAAAACCCAGCTCAATGTAATCCTTTTGTTAAGTGTATTGCCATGGCACGTGCATTTCTCTAGCGTGGATTGCCGCATCAGCATATATCTGCGCAACATAATGATATGAATTGTCGCGTCGTTTTTTAGAATCGGAAAATCTCTTTTTTCCTTTTCTTTTGAGCCAAAATAGATATATATATATATATATATATATATATATATATATATATATATAACTCGTGTGAACACCAACATGGCAAATCTAATATTGAGTTAACGAAAATCTATTGTCACGTTCAATGGTGTTAACTTTTACTGAAAAGACTATGTTGAGTGGATTTTTGAAAGTTCAAGAGCTAAATTGAGAAAAAAAAATTCAAGGACCACGCTAAACATCAAAGAAAGGTTCAGGACCACCTCTCTCTCTCTCTCTCTCTCTCTCTCTCTCTCTCTCTCTCTCTCTCTCTCTCATATATATATATATATATATATATATATATATATAGACGATATCTTCTTCACTTGTTTCTCTTCTCTTTATAGATCCCCAGATCCTAGGGCACTTATGGTATCAGAGCCAAGGGGTAGATAAAGATATTCTATATAAGTTCATACGCAGTTAAGACGATTACCTTCGTGGTGGTCTTTTAGATGAATTTCTGGATGTGTTCCAGGCAGTAAATCCCAGTGGGGTAGTAAGACCGTTGGTAAGCATCGCCGAAATTTATTGAAAAGAAGAAAGTAGTCTTATGCAATGAATTTATTAAGAAGATCTGAATCTTCTTCTAGTTCTTTATCACAAATGTCTTTTGATCAAGGACCAATAAATAGAGAAGAAATAAATATAGAAGATTTCAATAAGTCTATTGAAAATTGGTTCATTCCAAAAGTCAAATTGGATAAAATTTATGAACATTCTAAGTTTAAACTCTTTGGTAATAATGACTATGTCATCGTTACTGAAGAAAGAGATATCCCTCTTTCTGATTCTTTTGCTTCAATACAACTTTTAAATAAAGATTCTATAAAGAAACATTCTCAAAAATGGAATTACATGCATATAGGTTTGGTACAGGTAGGTGCAAAACCTCTTACTAAAGAAGGTTTAGATACTTCTTTATTACTTGTTTTAAGAGACGCTAGACTTTTGAAATACGATGAATCCATTCTTGGAGCCGTAGAAACAAGTCTTTGCAGTGGACCTATTCACTTTGATAGTCGTCCTGGTCTTACTGTTTCTCTCAAAGATAAAAACATTTTAAAATCTCTCACTCTTCAAATAAAAACCCATAATTACTCTATAGCTGAAGGATCTATTCCCTTAGCACTTATCTACAGAGTTTATTACAAGGTTTTGAATTCCGCTTTTGGTAGCAAAGCTTTTAGATTGAATTCCAATAGAGAAACTCTTCTGTTACAAACAGATATTTCTAAAGCAAACACTACCATTCCTAGGACAATTCCTTGGAACCAAATTACTCTTCCTGATCAATGGGAACTAGAAAATCGTATTCCCCAACCAGTAATACAAAATTCTGATCCTACCAATATCATTCAACATCCTGAAGGAAGGGTAACAATTCAATTTTCTAGAAGATCCGTTGATATTCCCAGAAGATCTTGTGAACTCAGATCAATTCCTTCTCGGCATTCAACTTCTTCCCGAAGATCAGCTGATACTATTCCAAATATTCCTTTAAATATTCCAGAAGAACCTTCTGCTCCTCCTTTTCCTAATATCAGTGGTATAGATAACAGGTCAGAAATTTCCAGACCAGTTTATCAAACTACTCCTGATTTTGCTGATCCCACTCCTTCCGAAATGGAAGATCCCGAAATCAATGTTTTGGAAATAACTTTCGAACCTGATCGAATCATTTTGAATAAAGAATTCAATTCTTCTGAAAATAAACATTTTAGAGAATGGTTCTTTACTAATTTTAAAACCCAAGCTCTTGAGATCAAAAAAGAATACTATGATTACATGTACCAACATGAGATCGAGATATTCTTCTTTGATTGGTTTGAAAATACATTTCTAAAAGAAAAACAGATCTCTGTTTTAGACCAATTTTATAAATGGAAACTGGATGATGGTCATATCATCGAATCCTATCATCCCCCTCTTAGAAAAATCAAAATTGATCATCGAGAGACTGAAATCATAGCTTCTCCTTTTAAAACAGCCTCTGAATCGGATGGCACTAGTTTTAAGAAAGTTATTGAACAAAATAATTTTTCTAATCAACACCTTTATACCATAGGAAAACAGCTTGATCGAATTGAAAATCTCACTCAAAATAGTTTTTCATCCTCTTCTTTAACTGTTCCAAAAAGGGATTTGAAAACCCCACTTTTTAAGAATTTTGAAATTCCAAAGAATCCTAGCCTTGATTTTGCTAAAGCCTTAGAGGAAAGAAAGATACTCCTCAAAGGAAAAGCAGTTTTGATCCCTAAAAATCCTATAATTTTGGATACTCCTTTAATTCAGAATTTGAGTGTCAAAGACACCCCTGATCGTATTGGTCAGCCTTCCAATCAAATCAACCTCTTAGATAAATCTGATACTGAGTCTCTTCCAGAAATAAATCGTATCACCTGGAAAGACCCTCAAAAGTTATACTATTCCCGTGCTACTCCTCCAGATATTCTCTCAGAAGAAAACCTTTCTAAAGTGCAAAACAAATATTCTTCTGATGCTATTTATGAATGGAATATAGACGGTATTTCTGAGCAAAACCTCATAAATATTTTAACTCAAATGGTTATGCTTGCCAATACTTACAAAACCATTCCTGATACTTCGGATCATTCTGTTGCATATCTTTTAATAGATGGTTTTACTGGTCAGCTCAAAGGATGGTGGGATAACTACCTGAATGATGAGCAAAGATCTCAAATTTTAAATGCTCATAAACTCGACCTCTTTGGTCAAATTATTATTGATGATAATGGTCAGCCAATCCAAGATGCTGTCAATACTTTGATTTTCTCCATTTCTCATCATTTTCTAGGAGAGTCTTCACATATTCTCGACAAAAACCAAGATCTTTTATCCAACATGAAATGTAAATCTTTAGGAGAATTCCGAGAATACAAAGAAATATTTCTGCAAAGAGTCTTTCAAAGGCCAGACTGTAACCAATCCTTTTGGAAAGAAAAATTTCTTGCTGGTTTGCCAAAACTCATAGGAGAACAAGTTCGTAATAAGATAAGAGAAGAATATGGAAATCAAATTCCACATGATCTCCTTTCTTATGGTGAACTGATTGCTTATGTTTATAAAATTGGGACACAATTGTGCACCAATATTCGTCTCCAAAAACAAATCAAGAAAGAACAAAAGCTTTCAAGAAAAGGATTAGGAGATTTTTGTGCCCAATACGACCCATCTTTTAAATCTTTTGATAAACTTAAGTGTTCTGGAAAATGTTCTTCTAAAAAGAAAGAGCATAAAATTTTTTATAAAAACCCGTATAAAAAGAAATTTGACAAAAAGATTTCTAAAGAAAAGGAAAGTGATAGTTTTGATAAAACCACCCATAAAACCAAAAAACCGAAAAGGGACTTTAAAAACATTACTTGTTACAATTGTGGCAAGAAGGGCCACACTTCTCGTTTTTGTAAAATCAATAAAAAAGTCAATGAGCTTGATTTAGACGAAGAAACTATTAACCAACTCAATCAACTAATGATTGAAGCTGATGAAAGTTCTTCAGATGAATCTGATTTCGAAAAAGGATTACAAATTTGTGATTTAGAAACCTCTTCATCATCGACTTCAAACAGTGAGAATGATGTAGAAGAAAATGATTTTGAAATAAATGTTTTGACAAAAGAAGAAGAAATTCTTTTGCAAACTTTTGACCAGATTTCCGATCCCGAAACAAAATTAAAATACTTGAATAACTTTCAGAATCCCAGACCAACTGTTCAGTCGGATAATCCTTATAATATTTCTACTATCCTCAATAGAACTAGAAAAACTGTTTCTAAACCAATTACTATTAGTGACCTTACTTTTGAAATCAACAAACAAAAACAGGAAATCCAGGAGCTCAAAGCAGCCCAGATTTCTTTGCAAAAGGATATTTTGGATATTAAGTTAAATATTTTAGGAAAACAAAAGGAAGATAATTCCGAAGAACATGATGTTCCTCAACTCCCTTCCCCTTCTGAAACAAATTTCCTTTTAATGCTTTCTGAAATAACCACCAGAAAATGGATTATCAACATTTCCATTAGGATCCAAAATGAAATTATTTTGGAAACTACAGCTCTTTTTGATACTGGTGCAGACCTTAATTGTATTAAGGAAGGTCTTATACCGACCAAATATTTTCAGAAAACTTCACAATCTCTCAAATCTGCTTCCGGTGACAAATTGATTATTAATTATAAAATCCCTGAAGCTGAGATTGTTAAAGACCACATCTCTTTTAAAACTCCTTTTCTTCTTGTTAAAAATATCAAACAAAATGTTATTTTGGGATCACCTTTTATAAACTTACTCCAACCTTTTAAAGTTACTGAAAAAGGAATTGAAACTGAAACCTTAGGCAAGAGAATTTGCTTCAATTTCATTTCAAAACCTCAGACCAGGAATTTAAATACTCTTCAAGAACATTCTATTTCCGAGATCAATTGTATAATCCAAAGCAAAGAGACTCATCTTCAATTTTTAAAAGAAGACCTTGAATACAAAAGGATTGACAAAACCCTTTCTGAAAAAGGTCTTCAAAAAAGAATTTCTGACCTTGAAAATCGCATAAAAAATTCCATATGTTCCAATATTCCTAATGCCTTTTGGTCTCGTAAAAGTCACATAGTTGATTTACCTTACGAACCAGAATTTTCTGAGAAAAACATTCCTACTAAAGCTAGGCCTTCTCAAATGAATCATGAAGTTCTAAATTTCTGCCAAAAGGAAATACAGGAACTTCTTGAGAAGAAGCTTATTAGGAAAAGCCAATCACCTTGGAGTTGCTCTGCTTTCTATGTCAACAAAAATGCTGAATTAGAAAGAGGAGTTCCAAGATTAGTAATAAATTATAAACCTTTGAATACTGCTTTAAAATGGATAAGATATCCGATTCCTAATAAAAAGGATTTATTAAATAGACTTTATGGTGCAAAAATCTTTTCAAAATTTGAAATGAAATCAGGGTTTTGGCAGATCCAGATTAATGAAAAGGATCGGTACAAGACGGCTTTTACTGTTCCTTTTGGTCAATATGAATGGAATGTCATGCCTTTTGGTTTAAAAAATGCTCCTTCTGAATTTCAAAGAATTATGAATGAAATTTTTAATCATTGCTCTGATTACATTATTGTTTATATTGATGATGTTTTGATATTTTCTACATCTATAGATAAACATTTTAAGCATATTAATCATTTTATTCATGTTGTGAAAGAAAATGGATTAGTAGTTTCACCTACTAAAATCTCCCTTTTCAAAACAAAAATCCGTTTTCTAGGACACTATATCCATTACGGAACCTTCATTCCCATTGAAAGGTCAATAATATTTTCAGAAAAATTTCCTGATGAAATCAAAGACAAAAATCAGTTACAAAGATTTCTTGGAAGTTTGAATTATATTATTGATTTCTTTCCCCGCATTACTATAATCTGTAAACCACTCCACCAGAGGCTCAAAAAGGATCCTCCACCATGGACACAGGTTCATACAGATATTGTGAGACAAATCAAGCGAACAGTCGGGGAAATTCCTTGCTTACATCTCGCTAATCCTCACGCTTTTAAAATTGTTGAAACTGATGCTTCTGATATTGGCTATGGAGGAATTCTTAAGCAATCTAAAGACAATAAAGAACAAATTGTCCAATTTGTTTCCAAACATTGGAACGATTGCCAAAAGAATTACTCTACCATTAAAAAGGAGATTCTTGCTATTATACTTTCTATTTCCAAATTTCAAGGAGATCTATTAAATCAAAAAATTTTGTTAAGAATAGATTGCAAATCTGCGAAAGATGTTTTACAGAAAGATGTGCAAAATATTGCCTCTAAGCAAATTTTTGCCAGATGGCAAGCCATCCTTTCTGTTTTTGATTTTGATATAGAATTCATTAATGGTTCTTTAAATTCTCTTCCTGATTTTCTCACTCGAGAGTTTTTACAGGGAAAATGTCTCCAAAGCCTCCCAACAAACCCACCAGGAGAGACAAAGGCAAAGAAATTGCAGAACCCTCTTCTGAGAAAAAATCACCTGGATTAACAAATATCAGGACATGGCTCCAAGCCACACAACCATCTTTGAATATAACCACCATTTCTAACCAGGCTAAACAAGAACCCATTTCTCTTTCTAACCAGCCTACCCCAGAATCCTCACAGTTCAATTTATCACAACTTTCTAAGGAAGAAGCATTACAACTCCTCCAACAAGCCCTTTTTAATCAGCCACAGCCTTCTATGGCAATGGTAAGTTCTGACCCCTCTCCCATAGCCACGGCTAAGGGAAAAACAATTTCTAGCGAGGTGGTAATTCAATCAACTCAAAATACCCCTCCAAAATCAAAGTTTTCTCATAAAACCATATTTCAAAATGTTTGTAACACTGAAAATGGGTTTTATAATGCAGATCCATATATTTTTGCTAAAAACATGTTTTCTGAAACTTTCTTTTATACACCTCATGATATTTACAAAACAAGGGAGTTTTATGAAAGAATTTTGAAGGAAACCAAATCTGTTACCTTCAAACACTTTTCTAGCCAAGGACACACAAATTATTCCAAGGCCATTATCCACAGGGTCATCCACCCTTCCCATTGGAAACCTAATCCCTTGGCGTTAACCAAGTTCAATATCAAAACGAATGAAGCCCTTCCATATAGGACATCCTTTTCATATTTTGATTACCAACAAGCTTGGTGGAATACCTTTTGGATAAAGAATGCCAACAATACCCATACCTGGCTATTCTATTTCGAAGATTTTAATATCCAGAACATCCCTTACTGGTTTATTCGTTGGTGGGAACATTTGGGGCCTATCGATGAAATCATCCACCCCAAAATTCAACCCAGATATGAACTTTTCATAGAGAAATTCTCTCCACTTCCATATGAGAAAAATCTCCCGAAACTGATGCTCTTTTTCTATCACTTCGGCCTTTCATGGGTCACCGGATGGTATTTTGAATACAGAAAATCCAATGAAACCAACATTCCAATCCTCATCAGACGGTTCAAAGTCAAATGGTGGGATGGTTTCAAATTTTTCCATAAATCTACCAGAACAGCAGTAGCAGATTGGTTACTTGCTAGGGGTAATAAGCCCTTAACCAATGAAGATACTGCCCCCTTTCTGCATGACAAAGGATTCGTACTTTCTAGGCTAGCTTCTGCTCAATCCCTTCAACAATTGACAGGAATGCTGAAGCAAGCTCTTTCAGATTTAGAAGAAACACAAAGTTCCCATCATAGTGGGAATTCCAATGAAGATGATTGCTATGGCATCCTCCCAAAAATTCCATGGGGAGACGTAGCAGAAACTGAAGAAGAGGACGAGGAAATTGAAGACTTGTCCAAACCATAGCATCATTGCGCCGAAAGAAGTCCATGTGCCTCTCTCATTGCACTGAAGACTTTTTATCATTTCTAGGCCGAAAGTCTGTCAATCTTTCTCTTTTCAAATAATTATGTCTGATCACTGTTCACTGTAACACTGTGCACTTACTACTATTTGCTACAGTACTACCCGTGAACAATTTCTACAGGAACCTGAACTTGTCTATAAGAAGAGACCCTCATTCACCAAGGAGGGCATTCGAAACAATAGCTCTCGGAACCCTTTCTCTCAAAACCCTCTTGAGTTTCTTCATATCCTTTCTACCTTCTCCAGAAGAATAAGAGATCACTTGTCTTCGACAGGTCTCACAACCTTTCTATCCTTCTATATCCAGTAAGTCTTTTATCCCTGTAAAAGATCTTGTCTGAAATCTTTCAAGATCTTTTCTTTTCTTTGTTCTTATAGAGTAAAAAATCTTGTCGTTCTAGACTACACAATAGTCTGAGTAACGGAAGAATTTTTACCAAAGAATTCTTCTTACTTCTGCACTTGTAACTCAATATCTACATTTCTATAATCTTTCAATATTGTTGCTGTAATCTTCCAGTATCATTTATATATCAGTCATTTTAATATTCTGTCTTTTATTTACATTTACATACCCCACAAACGGCTGGTTGAACCGCCTGTGGAGGATCTGTACTTTAATTTAAAGCAATTTTCTGCATTTGTTATATATCCTTACTTCTTCTTACCGTTTTGCCCTTTTATCTTTGCTTAGCAATACCACCTACATGGTTAGTTTAGAATTACTAGCAATTGTTCTTATTATCCTTTATATTCTGTTCGGGTTCTTCTTAATATTAAATGCGCGCTATTTTATTTAATTTAATTTATTTAATTTCTTTCTGTGTTGAATACATATATTCACTATTGTTATTCATTCTTGCATTTCATAGAGCCTTTTCTACACCTATTGATTTAAACAATATTTCTATTTGTTTAGATTCTTTTATAAACGATTTTTATTGGCGTCTTCGCGGATTAAACCAAGTATCAAATATACTTAGACGATATCTTCTTCACTTGTTTCTCTTCTCTTTATAGATCCCCAGATCCTAGGGCACTTATATATATATATATATATATATATATATATATATATATAAGTGATGAACTTAGACACAAAGACCCGAAATTACCGGCGAGACTAAATTATCAAAGTTTGAGGTACAAAGGTAATTGTGTATATAATAAAGACTCAAGACATACCAAAAGGGGAGGCTCGGACCGAACAACATATATAAGTTACCGATGGATTATGGGTTTATGCACATGGGCTGCCCATGTTGGGCTAACCCAGCCCATGACCCATCATTAGGACCCATCTCAAATAACTACTCTCACTTGCGTGACTTAGTATGCGGCAAGGACCATGATAGAGTCGACCCCCACTATGATAGTGATGGTCGATTAGATCGACCAACACGGAAAAGACAAGTATCGTGCAGCGCTGTCACAGTTCCCAAAACACTTCAAACAGCCAATAAACAAATCATTTGCAATAGAGCAACTCTTTTGTTTGATGATGACTTGGTTTGCGCATGATAACTTGCAAAACAGTGTTTGATTCTGTTCTTTTGTTCCCAGAATCAGTTTGAGAATAGAAATGCGTTTGTTTAATTTTTAGATTCTAGGCACAATTTTGTCAAAAATTGTTCCCAAAATCAGTTTTCAAGAATAAAAAAAAAAGTAGCTTCTTGATTCTGGGAACAATTTTGAGAATCAATTTTTTTTCTTCTTCCTTTTCTTGGTTTTTAATGTAGCTTCTAATGTCCGGCCCGAGGACCGCCCTCGCCGGATCTGACGAGAATAAAATATTATTAAAATAAAAAATATTTTACCTACCATGGCTGGTGACCAGGCCATGGCCAAAAAGATATATATATTTTTTATAAAAATATTTTAATAAAAAATATTATTAATAAAAAAAATATTTTACCTGCCATGCTCGGTGATCAGGCCATGGCAAAAAAGAAAAAAGATATATTTTTAATAAAAATATTTTAATAAAAAAAATTATTAATAAAAAAAATATTTTACCGGCCATGGCAAAAAAAATAAAAATATATATTTTTAATAAAAATATTATTAATAAAAAAATATTTTACAGGCCATGGCCGGTGATCAAGCCATGGCCAAAAAAAGAAAAAATATTTTTAATAAAAAAAATATTTTACCAGCCATGGCTGGCGACCAGGGCATGGCAAAAAAAATAAAAGTATTTTAATAAAAAATATTATTAATAAAAAAATATTTTACCGACCATGGCCGGTGATTAGGCCACGGCCCAAAAAAATAAAAATGTATATTTTAAATAAAAATATTTTAATAAAAAATATTATTAATAAAAAAAATATTTTACCGGCCATGACCGGCAATCAAGCCATGGCCAAAAAAAATAAAAATATATATTTTTAATAAAAAAAATTTGATAAAAAAATTATTAATAAAAAAAATATTTTACCGGTTATGGCCAGCGATCGGGCCATGGCAAAAAAAAGAAAAATAATTTTAATAAAAATATTATTAATAAAAAAATATTTTACCAGTCATGGCCGGCGAGTAGGCCATGGCCAAGGAGGAAAAGAAAAAAAGAAAGAAATATGAAAATATTTAAAAATATTATTAATAAGAAGAAATTTTGTGGCGTTACCAAACGCATTTCTATTCTTTTTCTATTTCAGGGATGGAATTTTGGGCCGTTAACAAACGCTTTAAAATGCTCAGAATCAATTCCGGGCACATAATAAAAAAGAATCATTTCTGAGCAGAATCTGTTCCTGGGCACAGAATCGTTGTCATGCTCAGCCTTGATATCCATTTACGTGTGTTTGTCTCATGAAAAATCAGCAGTTTACGAAAGACTTTCCAACCTTTAATCCTTTATATCGCTAAGAAAAATGAGGTTACGAAAAATGCTTTAATAAGTCAATGAAATATTTCCTCGCGACTTTCTAATTGAGCTAATCATAACATACATCTAATTATGTCGTATCAGAATTTATTTTAGTCTAACACAACAAATTCGACCTCACAAATTTTGATCAAGCAATGTCCAAGCATCATTTAAAATCCGATCACTAGAACAGCAACATTAACACACTCATAAGAGAAACACATCATCATAGGAAAAGCTTAATTAAGGGCCAGTAGAAGAACACTAACTAATCACTGTAGTCACCAATGTTGCATCGAAACCGACACGACATGACACGCGACACGTCAATTCTCAAAAAATACCATTTTCCGACACGTTGGGACACGTATATTAAATATATATTTTTAATAATTAAATATACCCTAATGATAAAAAAAACAATTGGTTTATTATAACCCATAAAACTATTAAGTTCCAATAAAAAGATGAACTTGACTAGTTTAGATTCCGTAAACTCATTCATCGAAAGAAGCACATTTGCAAATTCAATTAGGGAAACAGAGTATATGCGATATGCAAACTTCTCTTCAAAATTCATGTTCTCATATTCCAATACATAACACTATCTAAAAATGTTTGTCCCATAAAATTCAACATTTAACAATAAGTCAAAAAAAACAAAAAACCATCCATATTTCACCGTAAAAAAGAGGCAGCCCACCCATTTGACCTACCCCACCACTTTTTCCTTTTCCCCTAACCCACCCACACATGCCCCCTTCCCCAACTTCTCCCTTCTTCCCGGTTCCCAGCCACCACAATTTCTTTCGAAACAGAGAGGTGTACCAGCAGCGAGCGACGAGCGCGACCGGGAGAGGGAGCGGCGAGCGGCAGGCAGCGAGCGTGAGCGCGAGCGGCGAGCAAGAGCGGGAGCGGGAGCGGGAGCGGGAGAGGGAGCGGCGAGCGGCGAGCGGCAGGCAGCGAGCGCGAGCGCGAGCGGGAGAGGGAGCGGGAGAGGGAGCGGCGAGCGGCGAGCGCGAGCCGCGAGCACGACCGGCTAGCGGGAGCGGGAGCGGGAGAGGGCGCGAAGAGCGGCGAGCACGAGCGGTGAGCGGCGTGGAGGACAGGAGTTCGTTGGTCGAACAGAGAAGTAAAGAGGTAATCGTGTTTTAGCCCTAATTTGGAGGCCGACGCCATTTATTGTTCTCTGTTTTTATTTTTTTACAAATTTACTCTCGGACACGACGGACTCGCGTTCTTGTCGGAAATCCGACACCGTGTTGACCGCGTGTCGGAGGCGTGTCCACACGCGTCGACGTGTCCGACACGCGTGTCGGTGTCGGATACCGACACGTTGGCCATTTTAACGTGTCGGTGCAACATACTAGTCACCATCAGTAGCAATCCGGTCCATGAACTTGGCCACCACCTCCGCAGACTCCCTCAACAGCTTGATGCTCCTGTTCAGCTTCTTGCGCTTCTCCTTATCCATCTCCTTGTTCACCAAGTTCTGCACGCTGAACCGCAGATGCAGTGCCACCGAGTCGACAAACCTCCTCAGCACAATCTTCCAGTACGGGGTCATCCTCATCTTCAGATGGAACGCCTGCCGAATCAGCTTCTCGTCACGAGGCCACAGATGGGTCACGTTGACGTCTCCGATCTCCTGGAGGTAAACGTTGTACCTCCTTTTATAATTGTTAAAGAACATATCCTGCTGGGTCATCAACTTGTTCTGATCCAACAGGTACTCAGGGTTGCAAGTGTAGTCAGTGAGCTTCTCCATTTCAACAATCTCCGTCATCCTATCAATCGTCTTCTCCTTCATCTTGTTGATCAGATTGAACACTGCTCTATTCGTCGACGACTGCAGCTGAGGATAATTCTGTGAGTGTCGCATCAACGCCCGAATCACAACTCCCTCAATGTAGTCCCAAACACGTCCCCCAAAACTCGGCAGCTTGCTCGATATCCCCTTCGCCTTCCGCTGCAAAAGGGTGAGAAAGGCGGTGTGAGGGAGGACGTCTGGGAGGCCGATCCCTTTGACCTCTTCCAAGACCTCAATTTCCTCCAACAAGAAGTTAGTCGTCGGGTCGTTCTCGGGGCAGTTTTGGAGCTCATCGTAGTATTGGTTCAGCATCTCTACCAGCCTGGCCGTGCAGTGCATGTCCTTCTCGTCCAGGTACTCGTCTAACTCGCCTCTCAGCAAGACTTTCCTCAGCGACTCCTTCGCCGACCCCATCATCTCCATGAAGGCCATCATTGCATCCTCGACCGAGGACAGATTCTTGGGCATCCTCTTAAGATCGGCATCATTTGCGTCTAGCTTGTCATTGATCTTCATGACGATCTCGGGCAAATACTTGGCCATGATGGTGGCTTGAATCTGCATCAGCTTTTGTGCCAAGACAGGCACACCAACGTTGGACTTGTCAATTTTGCACAGCTGAGGGTGCATCTCGAACAGCTTCGCCTCTTCGAGCCTCGCTTCTTCGTAGGACTCGTCACCAATCCTGTTCCTCACACACACATAACCAAGCCCTATATTGACATCATCGGCCGTCACCTTCTCGAGCAAGCCCTCCGGAGCTTTGTCAGCCTTCGTGACAACGGCCAGAGTCCTCTTGCCAGTCTTGTCCACCATCTGAAACATAAAAACAGAATATTGTATTGACTCATGCTAGAGTTGTATGAATCATTCGAGTTTTTAATTGATATGGGAGACAAGTTTGGCTAGAGTATACTTACTTGTGACATCCTTATGGACTCGAAAGTGGAGAAGTCTACGGTTGCGGACACGACATTGAGGATGATGGTCTCCTCAGGCCTTATGTACTCCATGATCATCGCCGAGATCTTCTCGTAGATGTTCTCGGGCTGGCCGTGCACCGGCACGCTCGCGATTCCAGGCAAGTCGACCATGGTCAAGTCTGGGGCGCCATCTTTCTTGACGACCAGAGTCAGCGGGGTATTCGATATGCCCTTGCCGGAGCTGGCGATCACGTTTGTTGCAGTGACTATGGTGTCGGACACATCGTCCTCGTTGGAGACGTCCACGATCTTGCCATTAAACTCAAGGTGGAGCTTGGGGCTTTCGTCTTGACGCCGGTCTTGGAGCAGCATGATAAGGGGGATGCGCGTGCAGATGCCCTGCCCCCGCGGCAGGCTGATGCCGGCGAGGGACTCGAGGACGCTCGACTTGCCGGAGGACTGGTCGCCAATGATGACGATGGTGGGGAGCTGGATGCCCTCCTTCATGACCTGGAGGTTTCGGAGCTTGTCCACCGCGTCGAGCAGGGGCCGGATCCGGTCATTGTAGGAGGCAGCGATCGGTGGTGCCCGGAGGATGGAAAGGGGTTCGGGTTGGGGTTCACGGCTGACAATAGTCAGGTCAAAATCCACATCCATTGTTTGCGCAGCCTCTCGAATTTTTCCTGTCCTATGGTTGAGTTTGATCGGTGAAGGAAATGATGAGAAGCCGTGGTCACATTTTATAGGATAGAGACCTTCTATGAGATGTTACTTCTGTCAAGATTTTTTCTTGGATGACAATAAGTAATTTATAAAACTTAATGCGGAACCCATGCACTAATGTTTGTCCGAAAGTCATGCACCAAGCAAAAAGTTATTCTTTGTACATTTGCAAAAGTAAACCTGTCAAAATTAAAAATATTATTTAAACTTTAAAAAATATGAAGAACTTACACGTGAATCAACGTATCGAAATTTATATATTACCAAAGTTTCGGGTGTCACGGAGAAAAAAAAAAGTTAAAGTACGTCTATCACCAGATTTGAATTTAAGTAAAACATAAAAAAATCACAGTCAGTGTAGACACATCTTCCTATTTTCTATAGGGATAACGTCATTGTTCGGCATACACGTGAGTCGTTTTAGAGAAATCTCACATTGATTATTTGATGTGGTGTAGTACAACTAATTTCTTCGTTAGCACATGAGCTATTGCCTTAAATTTCGTTATTGAAGGTGAATCTAATATTGAGTATGGTGATATGATTTCTTTGCAATGCAATTAATCTTTTTCTTATTGGCACAATGTGACGTGATGCAGAAATCATAATCACCAGTGACCAATAGGGGCGAGCATAATGGACCGTCCGAACCGGGATCGGCTGGTTTGGTCCGGTTCTTGAGAGTATTGGTCCGGTTCCCGGTTATTAAAAGTGGAACAAGTTTCCGGGCGGTCCGGTTCCCGGTTCTAGAGTGGAAACCGGACCGGACCGATAAATATATATTTATTTACTTTTTAAATTTTTTGAAAAAAAAGAAAGCCTAATCTATTCCCTCTTACCTTTACCAATTTTTTTAAGGATTGGTTCCATTGGAAAATGGAATTGGTTCCATTTAAACGTGATTGGTTCCATTTGAAAATAGAAAAATAAATATATTTATTTATTTAAAATAGAAAGCCTAATTTAAAAGTACGTGATCAGTTCCATTGGAACCGGACCGAACCGGATCGGACCGGAAACCGCTCACCCCTAGTGACCAAGGCAATTCAATTGAGTAATGGAGTCGTGTGTCAACAGAAAAAGTGTGCAATTAGGTCCTGTTTGATAACATTTCTATTTCTCTATTTATTTGTTCTTTTGTTTTCTGAAACAGAAAAACAATAAAAATCTATTTGTGTATGTCAATTAATTTTTCTATTCCTCGAAATATCAGTGGCCAAGGAATATATTTAGAATAGAAATAAGAAGTAAAATAACACCTACTTTTTTGCTCCTGGGAACAAAAAGAGAAATAATGTTATTTTAGAGAAACAATTTCATAAACCATAAAATCTAAAACCTAAAACCCAAAACCATAAACCCCAAATCCTAAACCCCATACCCAAAACCCTCAAACCTAAAACCCCAAACCTTAAACTCTAAAATCCAAAACCCAAAACCTTAAAGCCCAAAACCTTAAAATCCTCAATTGCAATTTCCTCGATCACCACCCGATTTGGTTTATTTATAAGGAGTAATTTTCTTTATGATTGTATTAAGGTCATCAAATTCTATATCATAATATATTCTCATTCTATTTCTAGTCCAATTTTATCCAAATATGAATTGTTAAATATCTATTGACATTTTTATAATTAAATGAAAAAATTGGGAAAAGAAATTTTTAGGGTCATACCAAACGCATTTCTGTTCTTTCTTCTATTTCAGGAATAGAAATTTTGTGCAGTTATCAAATACGCTCTTCTGCTCAAAAACTCATTAAGAGAATAGAAATAGAAAAAACTATCTTTGAACATAAATTGTTCTCGGGAACAGAAATATTACCATATGCATCCTTGTTGTCCAGCCATTTCCGACAAGACCTCTCTTTCTATTCTAATTCTAACTCTTATTAATGCAAATTTATGCAAATTTCTATACTGCAAAATTCATTCGGATGTATTTTGTTTCGGTCTTTGTGATCCGCATTATCTAATATAATACAATATTAGCATAGATCTCTCGCCAATTGGTTATTGTTGAAAAAATGATTTCATCCACTCTTTTAGATGCAAAAGAAGAAAAAAAAAACGTTAATAACCAGTGATTATATGACGAGTTTCAATTTTATTCTCATTGTTTCGTTAGCTTTATCGTTGCTATTGTTATCGAACTTTTTCGACGTTATCTTTCGGTACTTTTTTTTTTGAGGTAATGATATATGTAAGTACTCATGTAATGCGTTTTCATGGCAATTAAAAGTAAAAAAAAGAAATAACGAATGAAAGAAAAAAGAAAATCGAAAAGGCGATGCAGACGAGGAATCATGCTATGAAAGATGGTTCAATTTCCACAATATTCTCCATCTATTCAAAGGGCCCCGAAGATAATCGATTTGATTTATTTTTTTCAGGTAAAATTGGTTGCCTCTTATAAAAAAATAAAATAAATCACATATGATGCATTTATTTCATGAAAAATTAATAACTTAAACATGATCGTTTATATCGTTTATAAAAATGAATGAATAAAAATAAAAATTTCTTATTGTAATTTTTTCCTTAACATGCGGAGGCCGTACGATGGGACTTTTCTTTTCTTGTACGCTTTGTTATTCAGTAACACGCCTTTCCTTCTTTTCTTGTTCGCTTTGGACGCTTAGGGCCCGTTTGGTAACGTGCCAAACAGTGAAAATTTCTGTTCTTTTGTTCCCAGAAATAGTTTGGGAACAGAAATGCATTTGGTAAACTTTTTGTTCTCGGGCACATTTTTGCTAAAATTTGTGCCGAGAAACAGTTTTGGAAGAGAAACAAGAAGTAAAAAAAAGTTGCTTCTTGTTTCTTGGCACAATTTTGAGAATCAGTTTTTTTTCTTCTTTTTTTTCTTTTCTTCTTTTTGTGTTGCTGCAACAAAGTTGTGGTCGGTCGCCGGCCACCGGCCACAAAATATTTAATAAAAATATTATTAATTATTTATTAATTTAATATTTAATATTTAAATTAATTTTTAATAAAAATTTAAATATTTAAATTCAATATTTAATAATTTAAATATTAATATTAAATATTTAAATTCAATATTTAATATTTAATTAATTTTAATAAAATATTATTTTTATATTTAATTTAATTTAAATATTAAATTAAACAATTCAAAATATTATTAAAATATTGTTAATAAAAAGAAATTTTGTGTAGTTACCAAACGCATTTCTGTTCTTTTCTATTCCAGGAATAGAAATTTTGGACAGTTACCAAACGCCTTAAAATACTCAAAAATTGTTTCCGGGCACAGAATAAAAAAAAATCATTTCTGTTCAGAAATAGTTCCCAGGCACAGAATGGTTCTCATGCGCACCCTTATTCTTCTTTGCCCCTTTTTTTTATTATTCGCTATTCGCTTTGGACGCTTTTTATTCTTCTAACCTCTTTTTATTCTTTCCTTGGACTTTCGGTTTCAAATAAATAGATAAAATTATTTAAAACCGAAAATTTTACAGAATAGAGTATTTAAGAAATAAAGAAAACGTAAAATAGATAAAGAAAAAAAGAACAGTAAGGATTTGGGTTGGTTCAATGGTTGCTGGGGTTCAAGAATATTGCCCAAATCCAGAAATTAGTCATTAGGGATCAAGGTCGCAATGCGTTAACATGTTCGTCTTGCTTTGGAATTATCATGGTTTGTGATAAGTGGAGAAGATATTTTCACGGTATCTGAGGACGTAACACGTCATAATTGGATTTATTTTGTCGTATGGCAATGCAAACTTTTCATTACACCTTTTCAATGAACATATCGTATTATTTTATAAGTTAATATCACGAAAAATTCCAGACTGATACACCCATAATAAATTTACCCTCCGTTATTTTCCGTTAAATTTTATCATCAAATTGCTGAGTTGGATAATACGTGGCAGTTGACGGGTGTATCGGTTTAAGGTTTTACTTTTCTGTTTATCACATATTTATCAATTTATGATTTTTCGTGGTATTAATCTAATTTAACGGAAGGTAAATTTGTCACAAGTATACTAGTTTGGGGTTTTTAGTGATTAAAAAATTAGTTCTAAGTAAATTTGTCACAGGTATACCAGTTTGGAGTTTGTTGTGATAAAAAAATTAATTTGGGGGTAAATTTGTCACATGTGTACCAGTTTAGAGCTTTTCGTGGTATTAACCATTTAATAAACATGTCGTATTAAATCAACCGGGCGACACCCCAATCCAAAACATGAACTGCGAAACGTCATACGAAGGGCGTCTTTCATTGTACACTTGGAAGGCCTTGCCAACGCCGACGAAGGTCTCGGTGCTGAGGCGCTGGACCGAGAAGGGGACGCCGGCGGTGATGTACCCGACTGCTCTGTATTGTTCGAATATCCCCATCGTTTCCCACGGACGAGAGAAATTGCAAAAAGAAGGCGTTGGCTGGAAGGTTTGAATTTGGAACGTTGCGACTCAATGGCGGGGGGCCGAGGGTTTAGGCCGATCTTGTGTTCCAACTAAGGGTGCCAACTGACGTGTACCCTACCTTGGAATTCTTTCTTTTTCAAGGAAAACTACAATCAAAGTACTAAAACTTACTGTTAAAGCGCAAAAAGTTCTAAAATTTTTAAATAATATAATCGAGTTTTAAATTTTGTTAAATTTGTGCAATTTAGTCATCAATTAAATCCGTCCAATTTAGGGCAAGAAAAAAAAAATCCATCCTTTTTTTTTGTCTGTCCTATCTCTGACTCTCATCCCTCTCTAATTTTTGTTTTCTCTCTAGCAAAGCGCATAAGTCGAATCCCACACCTGTGATACTAGCATCCCCACCCCCTAAACTCTTTACCAGCAGGGCCACATGTCTATTGGTAATTCGTGTAATTTGATTGATGGAAAAGGCTCATATTGATTCTTTGTTTTTTAGTTTTGTAAGGCACGTAAGCCAGATGTGGCGCCTACCAGAAAAAAAAAATTTTGAATCTCCTTTTTTACTCTCCTTTTTACTCTCCACAAATTTTTACTCTCCTTTTTTCTTTTTTTTTTTTGCACTAGAGGCACTTCCGATCTTCACTTTGCCAAACTCATAGATGCATTTCCTTTCTCTTTTCAGGAGCTTAGAGTAGCATTTCTTACCCGCCTTTTAATCACACAAGTAATTTATAACGAAGCTATGAGAAGGATAAAACCTTATCAAAAATTTTTATGATTGAGTAAATTGGGGACCACGAGCTTGGTCGCAAAAAGAGCCGATGAATTCGATATTGATCGGACTAAGGTGAAGTTATTCGATTTGTGTAGGGGAAGCCCATGAATCCTAATTTAGAACAGGGATTTGAGAGTGAGATTAACGAGCATGGGATTGCTGAATTACCAAAATGTGGATGTGACTGAAGGAAAACTAGGCGAAGATGCATTGAACCGACCTTTTCTTCTTCCCAAGTGATGCTATGGAAGTTGCTGACCCTCGCAGGTGAAGCTGTGATTTTTTTAGCATTTGTTTTTCACTTTGAATCTCACTTGATTATGGTTTGAGGGGAAAAAAATTAAGATTTGAGGGGAAACGACGTCGTTTTGGCATTATTTTTACAAATTGAATTAACGTTAACAGCTATGTAGGAGAGAGAAAATTATAATAAAAAAGCTAGGTCAGCATTTTTCATTAACCAAATTGGATAGAGTTAATTGAGAAACTTAACCATACCAAATTAATAAATTTTAGGACTAGATTGCACAATCTAAAATTTCTTAAGACTCGACTACATCTTTTCAATAAGTTTTAAAATTTTCAGTATACTCCTTTTTTTAGCGGATGTCGAGAGATGATGGATAATTTAATGATGGATAATTTCAACTTTTCCATCAATTGTTGATACCGAACATTAATTGCTGGTATGAAACAAAGCAAACAATGAGTGCTTTCGCAATTTCCATCTAGTGTTGCTTCGTTTTTCAGCTTATATGTTACTTTCATGACTCTTTTATACCGGAAACAAATGGTAAAAAACTTTACAAATTAATTACAGGTGCATGACAAACGAAAAGGACAAGAAAAAGGCCAGATATGAACATTGTCATGGAATCCTTCTTTCTTGGCAGAAAATTTATGACATGGTTCCAAAAAAAGGATTGATTGTATCACTTATAAAAATAAATGAATGAAATATACTTTTATCTTTCATGAAACCGTTCAGGTATAAATTGTCGTCGATGGTGAAAACATTTTTTATCGAGTAATTTTTTTAAGAGATGTAATCAATCATTTTTCAGAAAATATTTTCCTAATCATTCTTTTTTCCACGAAACAAACAAACCCTTAAATGGACAAAATGTTCTTGCATGTCATAAAAGAAAAACACAACATGTTTTCTGGCAATATCTTTAATTAGCAATTCAGGCATGTGTACTGAGATCCCATTATCTCACCACCCCATCCCAATCTTTTAATGAGTAGTTCAAACATCATATTCTTTTTTCTTTTCCTTTTTTTTTGATAAGCCAAACATCATAATCTACTATTACTAATCTGCTTCACACAGAGATATAAACTCTTAGCCAGCATTAGCCAACAATATGTCTTCATGTTGTCTACATAGGACCATTCAAGAACATGCATAGAATCTGAGATAGAAGTTCTTCACCGACAAAAAATATCTAGAGATAAGTACACTGAAAATCCTAAAACTTGTCATGAAAATGTAATTAAGTGCTAAAACTTTCAAAAAGTGCAGTCAAGTTCTTAAACTTGTCACGAGAGTGCAATCGAAAACTTTCAAAAAGTGCAATCAATGAAAGACTTGATTGGACCAATTTAATAAATTTTAGGACTTGATTGTATTTTTTTGAAAGTTTTGGGACTCGATTGCACTTTTGTGACAAGGTTTAAGACAAAATTGCATTTTTTTTAAAATTATAGCACACAATTGCACTTTCGTGACAAGTTTTAGAACTTTTAAGACACTTATCCCAATTATCTATATATTGCTAATCCTGTCACATTCAACTGAATAATTGCATAAGCCTGACGAGAAGATAGTGCAACCATGAAATCTCTTTCCACACAAATAATAAACCTGTTCCAACTCAAAATACCAGAGTGGGAACATCGACTTTAGGGCCTTTTAGTGGTGGAGGCAGCCTGAGTGGCTTCCACAACAACAAAGGCGACGGCTGTTCTCAGCGTGATGCGGCTCGGACTGTTTGATGTAAATCGACTTTATTTTCTGGTATGGACTATTCCTAGGGGTGAGCGGTTCCAGGTTCTGGGTAGGTTTCGCCCAGAACCTATAACCTACCCTCAGGTACAGGTTCCTCAAAATGAGGAACCTGGAACCTACCCGTCAGAACGTGGAACCTGAAACCTACCCTGTCACAGGTTCCAGGGTCGGTTCCAGGGGTCCAACAGGTTCCTTTTTTTTTATTTCATTTTTACTTAAACAAAACGAAAAATAAATGCAATAATACCGAATAAGAGAGAATACAGAACAAGACAGCAGAAAAGAAAATGCAATTTGAATCTCAAGCAGCCATATTCCAAAGTTGCAGCCATAATGGATCTTGAATGCAAAGGATGCCCATTTACATGGGCAAATAATAGGAATTGGGATGCCTATGTGAAAGAAAGACTAGATAGAGCTCCATGCAACGTAGACTAGAGAGTGACATCCCAGAAATGGAAGCATACGCATTACCTGCTATAGACTCCGACCGTAGTCCTATCTTGCTAACTCTCTCAGCGGAATCTGCAAAAAGAAAGAGAGAAATTAAGTTTGAAGCATACGGGCTTGAAGATAATGAATGTGGTCAGCTAACAAAAAAGTTTTCTAATTGATATCGTATGAACTAACAAGCATTAAAACAAGGAAAAGAAGTGGCATGTTGCAATTCTTGAGAAACAATAAGTCATTGCACAACTACGGACCATAGAAAAAATTCAAAAATGGGTTACTTTTGACCAACCTACAGTTGTACATAACCAAGAAAAGAAAAATGCGTACACATTTTACCACACGGAATGAAAGGACTTCTCAAGTCATAAGCTTGACTACAAGTGCTTTTATTTTGAAGAGCAGAACAACGAAAGCATTTATCATGAACAACACACTTCAGAAAATTATGTAACCCAACACCATCTTCAGAAATCACAAATCAATGTGCATCCTAACAGTCCAGCAAACTGGATCCCTATGTTCTCCATAATCGGCCAGTAATGAAATGAGGAGGCACACAGACATAGACTCAAATCGCGGGAGAATGAATGCGATATAGATGAATCGAAGACTAATGTTGCGATTCAAGTAATGAAATGGGCAACCAAGTGTTTTGGTTCAAAAGTTTTGCCTTAAAAATAAACATAGCTTCATTCAGACATTATTACAAACATATGGTGGTCAGTTCGTACATATGGCACAGAGACAAGCTTGTGTGAGTCTGGTTCAAACATTTGGTAGAGCATGTGGTATGCACGTGGTAAGGAGAAGGAATTTAACATTTTCCGAACTCGGACTCAGATCTAGACCCAAAGAAAATCATTCTGAGATAAACAAAAACCACCACGTCAACCGACCCAAACTCAGCACCCCTATGGATCCCAAGACAAGGAACTGAGCCACGACACCAAACACCCAATAAGAGCATCTCGATCACAGCAGCTGGATTTCCCCCCAATTCAGCACCATGGCACCAAGGACCACCATGATTACCCCCAACTCAGCTTGCTCTCCCCAGAAGCTACTCGAAATGCTCCACACGCGCGAAGCTCGGAGCACTGACTAGCGCTTCCAGACACGCACCGGTCGACCCGTTTCGCCGCCAAACACGAGGCAAAAGACTAGAATCGACTGACCGAACTGAACCGAAAACGAACGACGACCAGCATCCGAGCTGAAATCGAGCTCGAAGCTCGACATCGCGGAAGGGAAAATTGAACAGCGCGCAGAAATCAGAGAAAACAACGTCGGAAGCGCACCTCAGGCTGATCCGGGGCGATTGCTGGAGGAATCCGCCGGGAAATGCAGGGGTCCGCAGCCGCGAGATGAAGGGCCGGCGAACGGCTAGGAAATCGTCGCTTCTCGCCGGAGATTCGTTCGATTGCGAGAGTGTAGAGAGAGAGTGGCGTGTGTGTGAGAGTGAGTGAGTTTGTGGATGGGTTTGGGGGGTGTGCGTGTGTGGCGAAATGGATGCTTTGGAATTTCAAAGGTGTGATTCAAGAGGAGAAGGGAGCATTTGGGAATTACTGAATTAGGGTTTCTTCCGATTCCAGGTTCCGGTTCTCGGTTCCGATCCTGTTTCGGTTCCAGGTTTCGGTTCCGGTTCCTATAGGAACCGGGAACCGGAACCTGAATAGCCTGTTCCTAAAAATGGGGAATCGGGAACCGGACCCTCTGTCTATGGAACTTGGAACCGAACCGGATCCACCGGGTTCGGTTCTCCGGTTCCCGGTTCTACCCTGGAACCGTGCTCACCCCTAACTATTCCTACAAAAGGAACGATGACACCACAAAGATGACTGACGGTAGTAGACCCACGAAGGGGTCCTTCCGTGTAGAGTGAGTGTACGTCAAGTGCGGTGTGTTGCGACAATGAATGACAAAAGAAAAATAACACAAATAATTCAAGAACTTTGGCTTAGTATGCAATGTCATCCCTAAACTTTTAAATTCTTAAATGTGGTTCCTAAATTTCATGTAGTCTATAGACTCTATTGAACATTTACCAATAGATGAGTGACTATATCGAACAAATTAAAAATCTAGAGATGACATTGCATATTGTGCCATAGTTCAGAATTCATATTACACATTGAACCAAAGTTCAGTAATCATTTGTGTTACTATCCCAATGACAAATGAATATTTTGAAACTCCCCTAACTTCGATGACACCGGACATTTTAAATCAAAGCGTACCTTAGAGGGAGAGATCGGCGTAACTAAATGAAAAGCGCTATCGCAAAATGAACTACGGTACGGCTTATCATGTCCTTGTTAATTGCATAGCCAACATGAGATTTTATCTTTTAAGTTATGGCAAAATGCACCCAATTGCGACGTACTAGGACAAGATAGGATGCATGAATGTTTTCGAGTGGTTCGATGTTTTCTATCCATCTACAATATGATGTAGACAATTGTGAAGGTAACAATTCTGTCCAGGGATGTATCGGCCTCGTTTTCTACACAATCATTTTTGCTACAACATTTTTATATAGATACCTATAGATTGTTCTTGCATTATGGTACATAGCTTATACTTTTTGTTTAGTTAATGTTGAGGGCAATCCTTGAACTTTTCTTCAATTTCAATATGGTCCCCAAAAACCTGCTCGATGCAATCTTTTTATCAAGTGTTTTGCCACGTCATATGCATTTCTCTAGTGCCGACTGCGCACCGGCATATATCGGCTCTAGTGCCGACTGCACACCGGCATATATCGGCGCAACATAACGATTTGAATTGTCAAGTCGTTTTCCCAAATCGGCAAATCTCTTTTTTCATTTTCTTTTGAGACAAAATAACGAGAGAGAGAGCGAGAGAGAGAGAGAGAGAGAGAGAGAGAGAGAGAGAGAGAGAGAGAGAGAGAGAGACGTCTCTATGAGTCCAACAAAATCTTGAACTACTTGTACAAATACTAGGGAATGAATGATTTTTTTCCACTTCGCGGCGGGAGTCCACCATGTGGTGGTCGATCAAGATCTCTCTATATTGTCCAAGTAAATTTGGCTTCCGGGCCGGCCTTACTCATTTGGGTACCGGGCCAAGCACGATCCGTGGAGGAGAGGAGAGGGGCCGGCGTGGCTTAGTATGAGGCGAGGACCATGATAGAGTTGACCACCACTATGATAGTCGCGGTCGATTAGATAGACCAACGCAGAAAAGGCAGGTGTCGTGATCACTTCAAACATCCAATAAACAAATCATTTGCAATAGTGCTAGTCTTTTGTGTGATGATGACTCGAAGTCCATTTACGTGCGTTTTGTCTCGTGAAAAATCAGCAGTTTACAAAAGATTTTCCAGACCTTTAATCCTTTATATCGCTAAGAAAAACGAGGTTACAAAAAATGCTTTAATAAGTCAATGAAATATTTCCTCACGACTTTCCGATCAGCTAATCATAACATACATCTAATTTTGTTGCACTAGAGTTTATTTTAATCGTAACACAACAAATTTGACCTCACAAATTTTGATCAAGTGATGTCCGAGAACAACAACATTAACACACTCATAAGAGAAACACATCATCATAGGAAAAGCTTAATAAGAGCCAGTAGAAGAACAGACTAACTAATCCCTGTAGTCACCATCAGTAGCAATCCGGTCCATGATCTTGGCCACCACCTCCGCAGACTCCCTCAACAGGTTGATGCTCCCGCTCAGCTTCTAGCGCTTGGCCACCGCCGACGGCGATCCTCCAGCATCCTCTCGATGCCACCACTGCCATTGGGCCCGATCAGCTCGCCCACAATTTCCTTCTCCATATCCTTGTTCACCGAGTTGTGCACGCTGAACGGCAGGTGCAGTGCCATCGAGTCCACGAACCTCCTCAGCACGATCTTCCAGTACGCAGTCATCCTCATCTTCAGATCAAACGCCTCCTGAACCAGCTGCTGGTGATTCCTCAGATGGCGCACGTTGACCTGCCCGATCCCCTCGAGGACCATGTTGGTGGACAGATACTCGGTGTTGATCACCGGTATGAACTGGTTCCATTGGGTCATCAGCTCGTTCCAGTCCAACTGGTACTCAGGGTTGCAAGTGTAGTCAGTGAGCTTCTCCATTTCAACAATCTCCATCACCCTATTCGTCGTCTTCTCCCTCATCTTGTTGATCAGATTGGACGCTGCTCTTCTCGTCCAATACTGCAGCTGAGGATAATTCTCCGAGTGTCGCATCAACTCCCGAATTACAACCCCCTCAATGTAGTCCCAAGCACGAACCCCGAAGCTCGGTGGTATGCTCGATACCGCCTTCACCTTCCGCTGCAAAAGGGTGAGAAAGGCGGTGTGAGCAATGAAGTTTGGGAGTCCGATACTTTTGGCCTCTTCCAAGACGTCCAGTTCCTCCAACAAGGAGTTAGTCCGTGGGTCGTTCTCAGGGCAGTTTTGGAGCTCATCGTAGTATTGGTTCAGCATCTCCGCCAGCCTGGCCGTGCAATGCATGTTCTTCTCGTCTGGGTACTCGTCGAACTCGCCTTTCAGCAGGACTTTCCTCGGCGACTCTGTTGCGGAAGCCAAACGATCAAATAATAAAATTGACAGAATAAAAAAATAAATCAGATACTAAATTTACGTGGTTCGGTCGTAGTGACCTACATCTATGGGGAGAGCAGCACGAAATTCTACTATAGATCAAGCGATACAACAGAGATTACAACCACACTCGAGTTACTTAAATACTCTAAGTATTTCCTAAACCCCAATTACACCTAATAATGCACACAGTGTTTAGCCCCACAATTCCTCTCGAAATAATCTCTCAATCTCGCAAAAGAATTGTACACAAATCTTAACACAAGATTTAATCGTTACGAACACTTAAGTTTTTGGTGTAATTCCACGAACAAAATCCCAGGGAGATAAACCCATGCGAAGCACTCGACGTCAACCGCGGAGCTTCAAGACTTCTCTTCGCTCTGGACATGAACAGCACAAAGACCACACTCTGCACACTTCAACTTCTTCTTTCCAAGGTGCCCACGATAGAATATAATATGTGTGCCCCAGGAGTTGACCAAGTCATGGTCTAATTCAGATTCATAAGTCCACTTTCCTATTTTGTTGACCAACGTTTATACGAAATTGATTTCCGTAATCTACCGGAACTTTTGTTGGACTCAACAAATCAGCAACTTGAAATCTAAATATCCACTTTCCTTTTTGAAGTCTATTTTTCACGATCAGAATTCCAACATGGCTTAGTACTCTAAAATTGAACTGGAAATATAGATTTCCATGGTGGATATCTACAGATATTCAACTTCTAGATTTTCCTTTAATTTATCTTGGGTCGGGTTTTTGTTCGTGGACTTAAACTCGAGACATATTTTTAACAATCTCCATCTTGGCTCGATGTTTGAGCCAAGTCACAATCGCTTTGATAAAATTTGAATTTCGTTACTACTCTCCCGTAGCCCTAATGGGCTCAACCGCCACAGATGTCTTTCAAGTCCAAGCCTCGCTTGAACTTCGCCATAGCCGTGTGTCGCGACCTACCCGAACCGATCGGGTTTAAGCCAAGAGGTATTTGTCGATGGATTTGAACAATGATTGGTTCATTTGAAAGACAAACCAAATGGTTCATTGATTCAAAGACCGAGGCACTCCCGAGCCTCATACCTCGTGCGACGAGAATTTTTTAATTTACGCATTTGATTGGAGTCGCCACTAGCCGTGATCAAGGGTTGGCTAGAAACCCTAATCGAGACGCGGGAGTATCGTCTCGATTACGTACGAAAACCAGAGATTCCAAAATTCGGAGACTTGATTACACTAGCGATCTACTAGTGCCCTTTCGGTACCTAAACTTGATCACTCACAAACTAACGTACCGGGCAGCCTATCGAAAAAGTTAAGATTCCACCTAACCATTCTAAAAAATAGAAAATGACAATCAATGTATTAAACATGCGCAACTAGATAATCGTAAAGAAAATAAACAACCAGCGACCTAGCATCGTCTCTAAAAAGGAAAATGCAATCAAAAGCCCTAAGGTAAAGCCCTAATGGCTTATCCGATATTTTAGAAATTTTTTTTCGAGTTTTTTAACCTAAAATCTAGTGAAATTAAGCCCAAAACTGATTTCTAAACATTTCCTAATTTTCTGAATTTTTTTGGAAATTTTGGAATTTTTTTGGAATTTTTGGAATTTTTAATATTATTTTAATATTTTAATTAACGAAATAAAAATTCCCCGATCGGGTCACCTGACCCAGACTCCTTTTCTATTTCCTTTCTGACTTTTTTTTTAATTTTCTTTCTTTTCTTTTTCTTTTTCTTTTGTTCCTCCTTGTTTTTTTTCTTTTTATATCTTTTCTTTTTACTTTTTTCGTCCCCTCCCTGCATGCTTTCTGCCCATGCACGTGATCTTCTTCCTTTATTTTTCTTTTGCTCCCCTTTCCCTTTTATTCTTTTTTCTTTCTTTTGGTCTTCTTTCCTTCTGCCATGCACGTGGTCTTCTTCACCGAGAGCTTCCTTAGCTGCTTCTTCACGGCGCCTTCACCGAGCCTCGCCGGGACCACGCCGAGGAAGCCCACCGTCGGTCGACGGCTTGGATCGCTAGCGCTGACGACTGGCGCTGGTCGTACGTTGTCATCGCCGGCCGCCGCTCCGGCGACGATACCGACGACTTACTCCGGTCACGGAACCGACATTAACATGTAAAAATCCGATTTCTCGGCTCTCAAAATCTCGACCATCCCATACAGACAGTAACACTGAACATACAAGGACATACACACCAAATGAAGATAGATAGCTAACTGTTTCGCTCCAAATCGCGAGCACACCCAGCAACCGAGAATGAAACTTTCGACGAGGAAACGTATACATGCGGCCGACATGGAGATGTGCGACCCGCGACGAAAGCACATGAACAAAAGCAAGAAACTTGAAGTCAGTGACCACATTAAAACAAACCATGCATATACCAAAGTTTTAGAGTGCCGGCTTTGTAAAAACAAATTCAGAGTTTCATTTCGGCATTTTGCCGAACAGGTGGTAGGCGGGGTTGGGAAATGGAGCTACATGGCTGATTTTAACGAGATACATGGCCTTCTTGACATACGACGTTTAAAACAACTCGTTTGAGTGCGGAACAGGTGTAAGCCTCCATTGACGGGGCCGGGCGACCACCGAATAAGTTCGGTGTGCCCGGCACCCGAGAGGCATGGGAAGGGGATGAAGACCTACCTGGTTCACGGCTGATCGGGGCGAGGCACGACGGCTGGAGGTTCGACGGCGACTCCAGCGACCCTCCGGCGAGCAGGCGAGGCTTTCAACTCCCCGACTCTCCTCAAGTTCTCTCCCCCTCTCAAGCTCTCCGCTCGGTGTTTCTCCCTCAGCTCTTCCTCACTCTCCGCCCTCTCAAGCTCTCCGCTCCTCGTCTCTGCGCTGACTGCTTCCTTCTTCACGCAAGGGGGACCGAGTGGTCAGCCAGGCGGTGGGCCAGCGTTGAATTTCAACGCTGGCACCCCCCCAAAATTTTTTTTTTTTTTTTTAAAAAAAACTAATTGAAAATTTTTTTGATTTTTGAAAAATGAAAATGGAAAATATGCTCTAATAGGACTTGTTAATGCAAATGCACCTAATAACTATGTGCCATGCGGTTTTAATGAAAATATTTTTGGTTTAGGGGTTAAAAATTAAACCCTAATTTTTTATGCAATAAAATCCTAAATAATTTAGCAAAATTTAGGTGTCAACAGCTGCCCCTCTTTGAAGGGGAGTTCGAAGAAGTTCCATTCAAAGACAAAAGACACCTAAATTTTATTGGGGGAAGACATAGGACGGCACAAAGCTTGAGGCATGGGGGGTGATTGACCCCTTTTTTTTTTTTTTTGACGGATACCATCCCAAAGGGAATCCTTTTATTCGACAAGGTCTTACCATGTAAGATTGGTTTCGACGAAGAAGAAAGCCATGCCGTGTAAGAACGGACTTTGACTGAAAAGGAAGCTATACCGTGTAAGAACGGGCTCTTGGCTCAATGAAGAGGTCGTACCGTGTAAGAACGGACTTTGACCGAAAAGGAAGCCATACCGTGTAAGAACGGGCTCTTGGCTCAATGAAGAGGTCGTACCGTGTAAGAACGGACTTTGACCGAAAGGGAAGCCATACTGTGTAAGAACGGGCTCTTGGCTCAATGAAGAGGTCGTACCGTGTAAGAACGGACTTTGACCGAAAGGGAAGCCATACCGTGTAAGAACGGGCTCTTGGCTCAATGAAGTCTTGCTATGTAAAGAAGGAAACTCTTGGCTGCGAAAGCTTGCCAGGTCGATGAGGTGCTCCGGGCTGCGAAAGCTCGCCGGGCAAGGGGGGAGGACTCTAGGGCTTCAGGAAAAATCCAGAATATTTTGAAATCAGGATTTTGGGAAAAAACCCAGAACTTTTGAAATCGGGGTTTAAGGAAAGACCCGGAACCTTTTTGAAAAGCGTGGTTTAAGGTTGGACCACAAACCTTTTTGAAAAGCGTGGTTTAAGGTTGGACCACAAACCTTTTGAAAGAGTGGTTTAAGGTTGAACCACAAACCTTTGATGCGTGGTTTAAGGTTGGACTACAAACCTTTGATGCGTGGTTTAAGGTTGGACCACAAACCCTTTTGAAATGCGTGGTTTAAGGTTGGACCACAAACCTTCTTGAAAAGCGTGGTTTAAGGTTGGACCACAAACCTTTGGAAATTGGGGTTTAAGGACTGACCCGGAACCTTTCGAAATCGGGGTTTAAGGATTGACCCGGAACCTTTTGAAATCGGGGTTTAATGGATTGACCCGGAACCTTTTGAAATCGGGGTTTAAGGATTGACCCGGAACCTTTTGAAATCGGGGTTTAATGGATTGACCCGGAACCTTTTGAAATCGGGGTTTAAGGATTGACCCGGAACCTTTTGAAATCGGGGTTTAAGGATTGACCCGGAACCTTTTGAAATCGGGGTTTAATGGATTGACCCGGAACCTTTTGAAATCGGGGTTTAAGGATTGACCCGGAACCTTTTGAAATCGGGGTTTAATGGATTGACCCGGAACCTTTTGAAATCGGGGTTTAAGGATTGACCCGGAACCTTTTGAAATCGGGGTTTAATGGATTGACCCGGAACCTTTTGAAATCGGGGTTTAAGGATTGACCCGGAACCTTTGAAATCGGGGTTTAAGGATTGACCCGGAACCTTTTGAAATCGGGGTTTAATGGATTGACCCGGAACCTTTTGAAATCGGGGTTTAAGGATTGACCCGGAACCTTTTGAAATCGGGGTTTAATGGATTGACCCGGAACCTTTTGAAATCGGGGTTTAATGGATTGACCCGGAACCTTTGAAATCGGGGTTTAAGGATTGACCCGGAACCTTTTGAAATCGGGGTTTAAGGATTGACCCGGAACCTTTTGAAATCGGGGTTTAATGGATTGACCCGGAACCTTTTGAAATCGGGGTTTAAGGATTGACCCGGAACCTTTTGAAATCGGGGTTTAATGGATTGACCCGGAACCTTTTGAAATCGGGGTTTAAGGATTGATCCGGAACCTTTTGAAATCGGGGTTTAATGGATTGACCCGGAACCTTTTGAAATCGGGGTTTAAGGATTGACCCGGAACCTTTTGAAATCGGGGTTTAATGGATTGACCCGGAACCTTTTGAAATCGGGGTTTAAGGATTGACCCGGAACCTTTGAAATCGGGGTTTAAGGATTGACCCGGAACCTTTTGAAATCGGGGTTTAATGGATTGACCCGGAACCTTTTGAAATCGGGGTTTAATGGATTGACCCGGAACCTTTTGAAATCGGGGTTTAAGGATTGACCCGGAACCTTTTGAAATCGGGGTTTAATGGATTGACCCGGAACATTTTGAAATCGGGGTTTAATAGATTGACCCGGAACCTTTGAAATCGGGGTTTAAGGATTGACCCGGAACCTTTTGAAACCAGGGTTTAAGGATTGACCCAGAACCTTTTGAAATCGGGGTTTAAGGATTAACCCGGAACCTTTTGAAATCGGGTACCTGGGTGTACATACCTGTAGGTCAGATCGGATTGCTTAAAAACCTTCTGTCAGCGAGGCTTAAAAGACTTGGACACTTAGGGGCTCTTGTCCGAGGGTTCGATAGATCGTCTATCGTGTCCTTTCCAGCAGGGTCCTGGGAATTCATGAATGCTTGGATGTCTCTTAACACTTCTGAGATCAGCTTGAAGGTTGGTGTCTGAGGAAACGTCACCTGTCTTACAGGATTAGTAATAACAGATACGTGTTATAACAAGTGCTCTGGTAGTGAGTGCGTACCGGGCAAGATAACATCACAAGATGCCATATCAAAATGGTATCATCAATGAAAAGCATTGATTGCATGAGCAATTCAGGATAGATTCAATTGTTTGGAAAGCATTTAACATCCTTCAATATCGCAAAATTGCCTTTAGGCTTGAAAGACGTCATTAATCATCAAATTCTCTTAGGAGAAAGTCTTTTGTCAAAATGATCTTAACTCATGAAGAGAGCCCATTAAGCATGCCAAACAAGAATTCCTTAGTCTGAAAGGACTTCTCACATACTCTCAGAAAGGCTGTTTGATCCCATCCATTAATGTAGGAAGTAAATCTGATCTCTCTGTATACCTCACACTATTAGTGTCGGTGGCTTCGAGAATCATTCGCAATAAGCACACATTGAGCAATCCAAGAGGTCTTTTAAAGGACTATAATGCGGGCTTGGTCATGGTTTCAATAACGGATAAGCATTATCGGCTAAGGAATGAAATGATTTTCAATCAGCATCTCCATCAGGTTTACAAGTCAAGAAACCTTAAGATGAGATAAGATAACTTTGTCCCTACTTCTTCAAGCAATAACTTGTTTGGGAATCCAAATTTCTCCTTAAACCATCCCAATCCGAAGAGACTTTGGAGAAGGTTATGACATTGGTTTGGGTGAAGGCTCGAAAGGCTCAGAAATTTTCAAAAGGGGTTCAAAAGTTGGTGATCACCGTGGCATCATTACCATATCAGTCAATCTTTTTGAAGGTACTCGACTTTTGAAGTCCAACTTGTCTCGAAGGTCCATTGGCTATTCATTTCAATACAGGAGTTTCGCTCTTTTCTCTAATGACTGTTGTATTTGTAATGATTTTTCTTTTTTTTTTTTTTTGCCAACATTTTTCTTTTGATATCTTTTTTCACATGAGAGCCTTTCTCTTGATGCAGCCTTTT
Source organism: Syzygium jambos (assembly GCA_031216235.1). Taxonomy (NCBI): domain Eukaryota; kingdom Viridiplantae; phylum Streptophyta; class Magnoliopsida; order Myrtales; family Myrtaceae; genus Syzygium; species Syzygium jambos. Next base: position 20,451,124 of record CM062221.1, on the reverse strand, counting down.
TTTTTTTTTTTACAACGGGCATTGGCCTTGCTTTTACCAGGCACACTGCTTTTTCATGCCCCCTAGTTTTCATTTGACTTTTGCTCATTTGAATCTTTTGAGCTCTTAGGACTTTCGAGATTTTTTACTTATTGTGACATAAGCACCAATTGCCATGGCAAATCATGTGCCTTTCTCCAAGGTGGGAAGACAATCACCACTTGGGTTTTAGAAATGAATATTCAGGCTCAACTTGGCTGAACAAAGGGTATGAGTGTTTGGGTAGAGAAATGAATGCTCTTCTTCATTTTGGGATGTTTCAAGCTTCCATAAGGACTCACATGAAGTTATCGCAAAAAGATTAATGCAAGTAAGGGCAAAGAAGTCTTTCTCATCTTTTCCTCCAAAGAATGTCGACCAAAACCTTCAAATTTGCCCCGTTGTAGGGTGGTTCTTGACAGGGGTATTTTGTACAAATCATCCATATGTAAATGCTCAAATGGGCTTTACTATGGTCACATGTAGTGTGTAGGATAGAGGAAGGAAATGCCTCTTTTCACTTTGATCTATGTACTACTCGCGAATGAATCTCTTGTCCTTAAACAACACAGGTTTTCTTTTCTGCTTAACTCTCAAAGTGTTTATGGGACGTGTTTGGGAATAGCTTGCCTTTCCTCATTCTAAGTACTCTTCACTTGGCATGATTAACATCTCTCTTTCATTTCGTTGAGATCATCATGAATTGATCAATCTCCACAGGGAATTTTGATTCAAAATGAATGATCCGTCAAGCATCAAGGCAATTTTTGGATAAAGATGATATTCAAAATTTTCGAGAAAAGTTTGCTTTCACAATTCTATTTTTTGTGTTCTTTTCTCAAATACATCAGAAACTCCCTCATTTTTTCGTGAAAAAATTTTTCATTTGATTTTCATTTGAATTTTGGAGGAAGGGTACTTACCTGCGATATGGCGACTTGGTATCCCCCTCGTTTGCATTTGTCCTTCCGGTCTTTAATGCTTCCTATCAAAGGAAAAAAGAATCATGTCAAAAATGGTATTAAAATGGACGATTGGAAACGATACCATTTGCTCTCATTTGAATTTTCCTTCCCAGGTATTTGACAACTCCTATCAAGAATAAAGATGGAACATGTTAGGAAAAGAATACAAAGGGTAAATCGGAGTCGATACAAGATTACCCTTCGTCCGCTTTCGTCCGCCTTTGACTTTTTGGCACTTCTTATTTCAACGTTTGAGGGCATTGTCCCATGGGTGTTTTCCTTTTCATTGTAGCAGAATGGATGATTCGTCTTCATCGTGCTTTCTTGGAAGAAGGTGTTGTCATCTTGATCAAACACATCGTTTTGTAGGCTTGATTATACTAAAGCTATTGGCCCCAGCCAGATGCTTTCTCTTCCGGAGACTTCAGTATGTTCAATACTCCTTCATGCCTTCTTACAAACACTTGTTTAATCTTCATGGTCCTTTGCTCGGGTTTTCCACTTTTGATCATCTTGACTATTCGTGCCCCCGACTATTTTCCACATGTCCCTAGTTTGATGGACAGAAGTTCTTCAAATGCACTATTTTGCCCCATCATGACGCAACTTTTCGATTGTCACAATGGAATGGACGGTTTGGCCTCGTCATGTCTTTCTAGCTGGAAGCATTATTGCTATAGTCAAGCACATTCTTTATTTTGTGTTGAACCAGTCGACTCCATTTTATTGTACTCCATAGGCAATGGCTCCCCCTTGGGTGACTTGCCTCATTCGTCACCTGCGGAAATGAGATAAAACATGTTACTCTCATTCTCAATTGAACTGAATTTAGGAACTGCATACACCCTTTCATGACGAAGTTGATAATTTTGTCTCTAATGCTTCCTTGGTGGGGATGAGGGGGAGTTCATCTCGCTCCATGCTGAATCAAATGTTTTCCTATGCGTCATTAGTGGGGACGCTGGCTTCTTGTTCACATGCGCTTCGTGTTTTAGTCAGATAATTTTAATGTACGTTGGTTCGCCATGCTCTTGTCGGGTCGTTCATTCAAATCCACCCTAGGTAAAAAAGAAAAGGAAGTATCATTTTTATATTAAAGTGAATGAACTTTGAGAACAAAATACACCCTTTTTCATTGAATTGGACGGCTTTGACATTCCATTCCCCCAGTTTATCTCTTGTTTGCACATCTCTTGGTGCTCCAATGGGTCTGTCATGCGATCCTCATCTTCATCCTCCGCGGATACAATGGTGCCCCTCTCACTCTTATTTGTGAGTTAGCTATTCTTGAATCATCCTTTTGTCAAGTGGGTGATCATCTGACATCGTTATTTTGTTTCGATTTGCGTATGCCTCGTAAATCATCTTTTGTACAAGTGAGTCCACAAGTGGAGACTCCCTATTTCAAGGGACTCGGTGGCACATTTTCAACTTGTTCCCAAGCGGCCTTCACCCTTCGACCATTTACCTATTTTGACAAAAATGAATGAACAAGTCAATTATTGTACAAGAAGTTCTAATTAGAACGATTACAGATTTACCATCTCACGGTAACCTGCGAAATTGGTCAGGTGAAGAGATGCCAGTTTATGCGAGTTTTTTGTGAAACTCGTTTTCTTCAAAACATTTTGAAGGTAAAGCATAAAAGCTTAACTCAGGGGTTCAATTTGAAATATTCCAAGTACTTTCAAAGAACAATGCTACAAATTAGAATCTCGCTACTCAAAGACGTGAGTCACATGATTTTCAAAAACATCAATTGGGTTCGCATTAAAACCCAAAATGGAAAACGCAGTTCCAAATGATAATAGAGGGATGCAGTTCGAGAAACTTTTGAATAGATGAGTGTAAATAAGCAATTCACGTTCTAACTCTAAACTCCAGTTCCTTGTATGATTAAGCAAGGGAATTTCAAGGGATGACTGTTACGTATAACCTGTGAAAGGAAGACAACAGTTAGTATGTGAATGAAAAAGTGATCTTTTACTGATGCCGCCTCTTATGACGAAAGCGAGGCAATAATATATGCCCCCATGGTTCATATTTGTTGGCATTTAGTATTTCACCAAGATTTCATCGTAAGTGGAGACATCATTAAAAGATCAAATCGCGGCTATCAATCGAGCGCCCTTTTTATTCCAAAAGTTTCATCGCAAAATGAGGCATCAATTTTGAAGGACTGATTTGCGATTTCACTTTTGCAAAAATGAGGTGATTCCTATTTTAAAAAAATAATACACAAAAAGTGATTTGAATTTTGATTCCGAAATGTGAACAAAAAAGAATTTTATTGAGAATGTGATTTCAATTTTATGCCCCAAGATACAATCTTAACTTGAAAGAATTTCTATACAAGATGCGATTTTTAGCCTACAACTGAAAGTTTAGACAAAACCATTTGTTTCGGTAGGGCTAAATCAAAGGTTGTTGAGATTTATGCTCAAGGTTCACTGTCAAAAGTGATTGCCAAGAATTTTGCAATTATAAGCTTAGATCACCTAGGGCATTCGATTGATTTCCACGAATTTCCAAAATGAAAATTTCAACCAAAAGTAAACAGGTAAAGAGAGAAACCATACCTACAATGGATGACAAACTTTTAATCACACAAACATGCGAATGTAACGTGCGGCTGGACTTCTACTCTAGATGGCTTAACAAATTGGAGTTACGAGGGTGGGATGACTAGTCGCGGCCTCGCGCTCTAAGCCAAGTCCTCGTAACTCCGGCTCGGTCAAGAATGATACCTCGATGCGACGCGGCCTCGCGGGCAAAGGTAAGCATTTTTGACACCAAGAAAGAAGCTTTCGGGATTGAGTTGGGCAACCTCTACTACGCGGCCTCGCGGTCGAAGTCGTATCCAACTCAATACCATCCTAAACATTCCTAGTGCAGCCCAGGTCCGGCAGCATGGTTGTGTGTGCAACAGTGTAATGCTAAAACATTTAAAGCATGCACAACAGTTTATACACAAAGCACTTCAAGAGTTTGAAAGAGAAAAACATTCATTCCCAAACTACAAACCTACAAAACAAAGGGTCAACAATTACTCCACCCCTTATAACTCCCAACCTACAGGACCATTTAACACTTTGTTAGCGGACTTACCTTAGCCTTCACGATGCGCTGCCATAAGACCATGTTAGTTAACAAACAATCAAGATATACTAGGCCTAAGTCCTCAAGTCCCCAGCGGAGTCGCCAAGCTGTCGCGACCTACCCGAACCGATCGGGTTTAAGCCAAGAGGTATTTGTCGATGGATTTGAACAATGATTGGTTCATTTGAAAGACAAACCAAATGGTTCATTGATTCAAAGACCGAGGCACTCCCGAGCCTCATACCTCGTGCGACGAGAATTTTTTAATTTACGCATTTGATTGGAGTCGCCACTAGCCGTGATCAAGGGTTGGCTAGAAACCCTAATCGAGACGCGGGAGTATCGTCTCGATTACGTACGAAAACCAGAGATTCCAAAATTCGGAGACTTGATTACACTAGCGATCTACTAGTGCCCTTTCGGTACCTAAACTTGATCACTCACAAACTAACGTACCGGGCAGCCTATCGAAAAAGTTAAGATTCCACCTAACCATTCTAAAAAATAGAAAATGACAATCAATGTATTAAACATGCGCAACTAGATAATCGTAAAGAAAATAAACAACCAGCGACCTAGCATCGTCTCTAAAAAGGAAAATGCAATCAAAAGCCCTAAGGTAAAGCCCTAATGGCTTATCCGATATTTTAGAAATTTTTTTTCGAGTTTTTTAACCTAAAATCTAGTGAAATTAAGCCCAAAACTGATTTCTAAACATTTCCTAATTTTCTGAATTTTTTTGGAAATTTTGGAATTTTTTTGGAATTTTTGGAATTTTTAATATTATTTTAATATTTTAATTAACGAAATAAAAATTCCCCGATCGGGTCACCTGACCCAGACTCCTTTTCTATTTCCTTTCTGACTTTTTTTTTAATTTTCTTTCTTTTCTTTTTCTTTTTCTTTTGTTCCTCCTTGTTTTTTTTCTTTTTATATCTTTTCTTTTTACTTTTTTCGTCCCCTCCCTGCATGCTTTCTGCCCATGCACGTGATCTTCTTCCTTTATTTTTCTTTTGCTCCCCTTTCCCTTTTATTCTTTTTTCTTTCTTTTGGTCTTCTTTCCTTCTGCCATGCACGTGGTCTTCTTCACCGAGAGCTTCCTTAGCTGCTTCTTCACGGCGCCTTCACCGAGCCTCGCCGGGACCACGCCGAGGAAGCCCACCGTCGGTCGACGGCTTGGATCGCTAGCGCTGACGACTGGCGCTGGTCGTACGTTGTCATCGCCGGCCGCCGCTCCGGCGACGATACCGACGACTTACTCCGGTCACGGAACCGACATTAACATGTAAAAATCCGATTTCTCGGCTCTCAAAATCTCGACCATCCCATACAGACAGTAACACTGAACATACAAGGACATACACACATCAAATGAAGATAGATAGCTAACTGTTTCGCTCCAAATCGCGAGCACACCCAGCAACCGAGAATGAAACTTTCGACGAGGAAACGTATACATGCGGCCGACATGGAGATGTGCGACCCGCGACGAAAGCACATGAACAAAAGCAAGAAACTTGAAGTCAGTGACCACATTAAAACAAACCATGCATATACCAAAGTTTTAGAGTGCCGGCTTTGTAAAAACAAATTCAGAGTTTCATTTCGGCATTTTGCCGAACAGGTGGTAGGCGGGGTTGGGAAATGGAGCTACATGGCTGATTTTAACGAGATACATGGCCTTCTTGACATACGACGTTTAAAACAACTCGTTTGAGTGCGGAACAGGTGTAAGCCTCCATTGACGGGGCCGGGCGACCACCGAATAAGTTCGGTGTGCCCGGCACCCGAGAGGCATGGGAAGGGGATGAAGACCTACCTGGTTCACGGCTGATCGGGGCGAGGCACGACGGCTGGAGGTTCGACGGCGACTCCAGCGACCCTCCGGCGAGCAGGCGAGGCTTTCAACTCCCCGACTCTCCTCAAGTTCTCTCCCCCTCTCAAGCTCTCCGCTCGGTGTTTCTCCCTCAGCTCTTCCTCACTCTCCGCCCTCTCAAGCTCTCCGCTCCTCGTCTCTGCGCTGACTGCTTCCTTCTTCACGCAAGGGGGACCGAGTGGTCAGCCAGGCGGTGGGCCAGCGTTGAATTTCAACGCTGGCACCCCCCCAAAATTTTTTTTTTTTTTTTTAAAAAAACTAATTGAAAATTTTTTTGATTTTTGAAAAATGAAAATGGAAAATATGCTCTAATAGGACTTGTTAATGCAAATGCACCTAATAACTATGTGCCATGCGGTTTTAATGAAAATATTTTTGGTTTAGGGGTTAAAAATTAAACCCTAATTTTTTATGCAATAAAATCCTAAATAATTTAGCAAAATTTAGGTGTCAACAGCTGCCCCTCTTTGAAGGGGAGTTCGAAGAAGTTCCATTCAAAGACAAAAGACACCTAAATTTTATTGGGGGAAGACATAGGACGGCACAAAGCTTGAGGCATGGGGGGTGATTGACCCCTTTTTTTTTTTTTTGACGGATACCATCCCAAAGGGAATCCTTTTATTCGACAAGGTCTTACCATGTAAGATTGGTTTCGACGAAGAAGAAAGCCATGCCGTGTAAGAACGGACTTTGACTGAAAAGGAAGCTATACCGTGTAAGAACGGGCTCTTGGCTCAATGAAGAGGTCGTACCGTGTAAGAACGGACTTTGACCGAAAAGGAAGCCATACCGTGTAAGAACGGGCTCTTGGCTCAATGAAGAGGTCGTACCGTGTAAGAACGGACTTTGACCGAAAGGGAAGCCATACCGTGTAAGAACGGGCTCTTGGCTCAATGAAGAGGTCGTACCGTGTAAGAACGGACTTTGACCGAAAGGGAAGCCATACCGTGTAAGAACGGGCTCTTGGCTCAATGAAGTCTTGCTATGTAAAGAAGGAAACTCTTGGCTGCGAAAGCTTGCCAGGTCGATGAGGTGCTCCGGGCTGCGAAAGCTCGCCGGGCAAGGGGGGAGGACTCTAGGGCTTCAGGAAAAATCCAGAATATTTTGAAATCAGGATTTTGGGAAAAGACCCAGAACTTTTGAAATCGGGGTTTAAGGAAAGACCCGGAACCTTTTTGAAAAGCGTGGTTTAAGGTTGGACCACAAACCTTTTTGAAAAGCGTGGTTTAAGGTTGGACCACAAACCTTTTGAAAGAGTGGTTTAAGGTTGAACCACAAACCTTTGATGCGTGGTTTAAGGTTGGACTACAAACCTTTGATGCGTGGTTTAAGGTTGGACCACAAACCCTTTTGAAATGCGTGGTTTAAGGTTGGACCACAAACCTTCTTGAAAAGCGTGGTTTAAGGTTGGACCACAAACCTTTGGAAATTGGGGTTTAAGGACTGACCCGGAACCTTTCGAAATCGGGGTTTAAGGATTGACCCGGAACCTTTTGAAATCGGGGTTTAATGGATTGACCCGGAACCTTTTGAAATCGGGGTTTAAGGATTGACCCGGAACCTTTTGAAATCGGGGTTTAATGGATTGACCCGGAACCTTTTGAAATCGGGGTTTAAGGATTGACCCGGAACCTTTTGAAATCGGGGTTTAAGGATTGACCCGGAACCTTTTGAAATCGGGGTTTAATGGATTGACCCGGAACCTTTTGAAATCGGGGTTTAAGGATTGACCCGGAACCTTTTGAAATCGGGGTTTAATGGATTGACCCGGAACCTTTTGAAATCGGGGTTTAAGGATTGACCCGGAACCTTTTGAAATCGGGGTTTAATGGATTGACCCGGAACCTTTTGAAATCGGGGTTTAAGGATTGACCCGGAACCTTTGAAATCGGGGTTTAAGGATTGACCCGGAACCTTTTGAAATCGGGGTTTAATGGATTGACCCGGAACCTTTTGAAATCGGGGTTTAAGGATTGACCCGGAACCTTTTGAAATCGGGGTTTAATGGATTGACCCGGAACCTTTTGAAATCGGGGTTTAATGGATTGACCCGGAACCTTTGAAATCGGGGTTTAAGGATTGACCCGGAACCTTTTGAAATCGGGGTTTAAGGATTGACCCGGAACCTTTTGAAATCGGGGTTTAATGGATTGACCCGGAACCTTTTGAAATCGGGGTTTAAGGATTGACCCGGAACCTTTTGAAATCGGGGTTTAATGGATTGACCCGGAACCTTTTGAAATCGGGGTTTAAGGATTGATCCGGAACCTTTTGAAATCGGGGTTTAATGGATTGACCCGGAACCTTTTGAAATCGGGGTTTAAGGATTGACCCGGAACCTTTTGAAATCGGGGTTTAATGGATTGACCCGGAACCTTTTGAAATCGGGGTTTAAGGATTGACCCGGAACCTTTGAAATCGGGGTTTAAGGATTGACCCGGAACCTTTTGAAATCGGGGTTTAATGGATTGACCCGGAACCTTTTGAAATCGGGGTTTAATGGATTGACCCGGAACCTTTTGAAATCGGGGTTTAAGGATTGACCCGGAACCTTTTGAAATCGGGGTTTAATGGATTGACCCGGAACATTTTGAAATCGGGGTTTAATAGATTGACCCGGAACCTTTGAAATCGGGGTTTAAGGATTGACCCGGAACCTTTTGAAACCAGGGTTTAAGGATTGACCCAGAACCTTTTGAAATCGGGGTTTAAGGATTAACCCGGAACCTTTTGAAATCGGGTACCTGGGTGTACATACCTGTAGGTCAGATCGGATTGCTTAAAAACCTTCTGTCAGCGAGGCTTAAAAGACTTGGACACTTAGGGGCTCTTGTCCGAGGGTTCGATAGATCGTCTATCGTGTCCTTTCCAGCAGGGTCCTGGGAATTCATGAATGCTTGGATGTCTCTTAACACTTCTGAGATCAGCTTGAAGGTTGGTGTCTGAGGAAACGTCACCTGTCTTACAGGATTAGTAATAACAGATACGTGTTATAACAAGTGCTCTGGTAGTGAGTGCGTACCGGGCAAGATAACATCACAAGATGCCATATCAAAATGGTATCATCAATGAAAAGCATTGATTGCATGAGCAATTCAGGATAGATTCAATTGTTTGGAAAGCATTTAACATCCTTCAATATCGCAAAATTGCCTTTAGGCTTGAAAGACGTCATTAATCATCAAATTCTCTTAGGAGAAAGTCTTTTGTCAAAATGATCTTAACTCATGAAGAGAGCCCATTAAGCATGCCAAACAAGAATTCCTTAGTCTGAAAGGACTTCTCACATACTCTCAGAAAGGCTGTTTGATCCCATCCATTAATGTAGGAAGTAAATCTGATCTCTCTGTATACCTCACACTATTAGTGTCGGTGGCTTCGAGAATCATTCGCAATAAGCACACATTGAGCAATCCAAGAGGTCTTTTAAAGGACTATAATGCGGGCTTGGTCATGGTTTCAATAACGGATAAGCATTATCGGCTAAGGAATGAAATGATTTTCAATCAGCATCTCCATCAGGTTTACAAGTCAAGAAACCTTAAGATGAGATAAGATAACTTTGTCCCTACTTCTTCAAGCAATAACTTGTTTGGGAATCCAAATTTCTCCTTAAACCATCCCAATCCGAAGAGACTTTGGAGAAGGTTATGACATTGGTTTGGGTGAAGGCTCGAAAGGCTCAGAAATTTTCAAAAGGGGTTCAAAAGTTGGTGATCACCGTGGCATCATTACCATATCAGTCAATCTTTTTGAAGGTACTCGACTTTTGAAGTCCAACTTGTCTCGAAGGTCCATTGGCTATTCATTTCAATACAGGAGTTTCGCTCTTTTCTCTAATGACTGTTGTATTTGTAATGATTTTTCTTTTTTTTTTTTTTTGCCAACATTTTTCTTTTGATATCTTTTTTCACATGAGAGCCTTTCTCTTGATGCAGCCTTTTTTTTTTTTTTTACAACGGGCATTGGCCTTGCTTTTACCAGGCACACTGCTTTTTCATGCCCCCTAGTTTTCATTTGACTTTTGCTCATTTGAATCTTTTGAGCTCTTAGGACTTTCGAGATTTTTTACTTATTGTGACATAAGCACCAATTGCCATGGCAAATCATGTGCCTTTCTCCAAGGTGGGAAGACAATCACCACTTGGGTTTTAGAAATGAATATTCAGGCTCAACTTGGCTGAACAAAGGGTATGAGTGTTTGGGTAGAGAAATGAATGCTCTTCTTCATTTTGGGATGTTTCAAGCTTCCATAAGGACTCACATGAAGTTATCGCAAAAAGATTAATGCAAGTAAGGGCAAAGAAGTCTTTCTCATCTTTTCCTCCAAAGAATGTCGACCAAAACCTTCAAATTTGCCCCGTTGTAGGGTGGTTCTTGACAGGGGTATTTTGTACAAATCATCCATATGTAAATGCTCAAATGGGCTTTACTATGGTCACATGTAGTGTGTAGGATAGAGGAAAGAAATGCCTCTTTTCACTTTGATCTATGTACTACTCGCGAATGAATCTCTTGTCCTTAAACAACACAGGTTTTCTTTTCTGCTTAACTCTCAAAGTGTTTATGGGACGTGTTTGGGAATAGCTTGCCTTTCCTCATTCTAAGTACTCTTCACTTGGCATGATTAACATCTCTCTTTCATTTCGTTGAGATCATCATGAATTGATCAATCTCCACAGGGAATTTTGATTCAAAATGAATGATCCGTCAAGCATCAAGGCAATTTTTGGATAAAGATGATATTCAAAATTTTCGAGAAAAGTTTGCTTTCACAATTCTATTTTTTGTGTTCTTTTCTCAAATACATCAGAAACTCCCTCATTTTTTCGTGAAAAAATTTTTCATTTGATTTTCATTTGAATTTTGGAGGAAGGGTACTTACCTGCGATATGGCGACTTGGTATCCCCCTCGTTTGCATTTGTCCTTCCGGTCTTTAATGCTTCCTATCAAAGGAAAAAAGAATCATGTCAAAAATGGTATTAAAATGGACGATTGGAAACGATACCATTTGCTCTCATTTGAATTTTCCTTCCCAGGTATTTGACAACTCCTATCAAGAATAAAGATGGAACATGTTAGGAAAAGAATACAAAGGGTAAATTGGAATCGATACAAGATTACCCTTCGTCCGCTTTCGTCCGCCTTTGACTTTTTGGCACTTCTTATTTCAACGTTTGAGGGCATTGTCCCATGGGTGTTTTCCTTTTCATTGTAGCAGAATGGATGATTCGTCTTCATCGTGCTTTCTTGGAAGAAGGTGTTGTCATCTTGATCAAACACATCGTTTTGTAGGCTTGATTATACTAAAGCTATTGGCCCCAGCCAGATGCTTTCTCTTCCGGAGACTTCAGTATGTTCAATACTCCTTCATGCCTTCTTACAAACACTTGTTTAATCTTCATGGTCCTTTGCTCGGGTTTTCCACTTTTGATCATCTTGACTATTCGTGCCCCCGACTATTTTCCACATGTCCCTAGTTTGATGGACAGAAGTTCTTCAAATGCACTATTTTGCCCCATCATGACGCAACTTTTCAATTGTCACAATGGAATGGACGGTTTGGCCTCGTCATGTCTTTCTAGCTGGAAGCATTATTGCTATGGTCAAGCACATTCTTTATTTTGTGTTGAACCAGTCGACTCCATTTTATTGTACTTCATAGGCAATGGCTACCCCTTGGGTGACTTGCCTCATTCGTCACCTGCGGAAATGAGATAAAACATGTTACTCTCATTCTCAATTGAACTGAATTTAGGAACTGCATACACCCTTTCATGACGAAGTTGATAATTTTGTCTCTAATGCTTCCTTGGTGGGGATGAGGGGGAGTTCATCTCGCTCCATGCTGAATCAAATGTTTTCCTATGCGTCATTAGTGGGGACGCTGGCTTCTTGTTCACATGCGCTTCGTGTTTTAGTCAGATAATTTTAATGTACGTTGGTTCGCCATGCTCTTGTCGGGTCTTTCATTCAAATCCACCCTAGGTAAAAAAGAAAAGGAAGTATCATTTCTATATTAAAGTGAATGAACTTTGAGAACAAAATACACCCTTTTTCATTGAATTGGACGGCTTTGACATTCCATGCCCCCAGTTTATCTCTTGATTACACATCTCTTGGTGCTCCAATGGGTCTGTCATGCGATCCTCATCTTCATCCTCCGCGGATACAATGGTGCCCCTCTCACTCTTATTTGTGAGTTAGCTATTCTTGAATCATCCTTTTGTCAAGTGGGTGATCATCTGACATCGTTATTTTGTTTCGATTTGCGTATGCCTCGTAAATCATCTTTTGTACAAGTGAGTCCACAAGTGGAGACTCCCTATTTCAAGGGACTCGGTGGCACATTTTCAACTTGTTCCCAAGCGGCCTTCACCCTTCGACCATTTACCTATTTTGACAAAAATGAATGAACAAGTCAATTATTGTACAAGAAGTTCTAATTAGAACGATTACAGATTTACCATCTCACGGTAACCTGCGAAATTGGTCAGGTGAAGAGATGCCAGTTTATGCGAGTTTTTTGTGAAACTCGTTTTCTTCAAAACATTTTGAAGGTAAAGCATAAAAGCTTAACTCAGGGGTTCAATTTGAAATATTCCAAGTACTTTCAAAGAACAATGCTACAAATTAGAATCTCGCTACTCAAAGACGTGAGTCACATGATTTTCAAAAACATCAATTGGGTTCGCATTAAAACCCAAAATGGAAAACGCAGTTCCAAATGATAATAGAGGGATGCAGTTCGAGAAACTTTTGAATAGATGAGTGTAAATAAGCAATTCACGTTCTAACTCTAAACTCCAGTTCCTTGTATGATTAAGCAAGGGAATTTCAAGGGATGACTGTTACGTATAACCTGTGAAAGGAAGACAACAGTTAGTATGTGAATGAAAAAGTGATCTTTTACTGATGCCGCCTCTTATGACGAAAGCGAGGCAATAATATATGCCCCCATGGTTCATATTTGTTGGCATTTAGTATTTCACCAAGATTTCATCGTAAGTGGAGACATCATTAAAAGATCAAATCGCGGCTATCAATCGAGCGCCCTTTTTATTCCAAAAGTTTCATCGCAAAATGAGGCATCAATTTTGAAGGACTGATTTGCGATTTCACTTTTGCAAAAATGAGGTGATTCCTATTTTAAAAAAATAATACACAAAAAGTGATTTGAATTTTGATTCCGAAATGTGAACAAAAAAGAATTTTATTGAGAATGTGATTTCAATTTTATGCCCCAAGATACAATCTTAACTTGAAAGAATTTCTATACAAGATGCGATTTTTAGCCTACAACTGAAAGTTTAGACAAAACCATTTGTTTTGGTAGGGCTAAATCAAAGGTTTTTGAGATTTATGCTCAAGGTTCACTGTCAAAAGTGATTGCCAAGAATTTTGCAATTATAAGCTTAGATCACCTAGGGCATTCGATTGATTTCCACGAATTTCCAAAATGAAAATTTCAACCAAAAGTAAACAGGTAAAGAGAGAAACCATACCTACAATGGATGACAAACTTTTAATCACACAAACATGCGAATGTAACGTGCGGCTGGACTTCTACTCTAGATGGCTTAACAAATTGGAGTTACGAGGGTGGGATGACTAGTCGCGGCCTCGCGCTCTAAGCCAAGTCCTCGTAACTCCGGCTCGGTCAAGAATGATACCTCGATGCGACGCGGCCTCGCGGGCAAAGGTAAGCATTTTTGACACCAAGAAAGAAGCTTTCGGGATTGAGTTGGGCAACCTCTACTACGCGGCCTCGCGGTCGAAGTCGTATCCAACTCAATACCATCCTAAACATTCCTAGTGCAGCCCAGGTCCGGCAGCATGGTTGTGTGTGCAACAGTGTAGTGCTAAAACATTTAAAGCATGCACAACAGTTTATACACAAAGCACTTCAAGAGTTTGAAAGAGAAAAACATTCATTCCCAAACTACAAACCTACAAAACAAAGGGTCAACAATTACTCCACCCCTTATAACTCCCAACCTACAAGACCATTTAACACTTTGTTAGCGGACTTACCTTAGCCTTCACGATGCGCTGCCATAAGACCATGTTAGTTAACAAACAATCAAGATATACTAGGCCTAAGTCCTCAAGTCCCCAGCGGAGTCGCCAAGCTGTCGCGACCTACCCGAACCGATCGGGTTTAAGCCAAGAGGTATTTGTCGATGGATTTGAACAATGATTGGTTCATTTGAAAGACAAACCAAATGGTTCATTGATTCAAAGACCGAGGCACTCCCGAGCCTCATACCTCGTGCGACGAGAATTTTTTAATTTACGCATTTGATTGGAGTCGCCACTAGCCGTGATCAAGGGTTGGCTAGAAACCCTAATCGAGACGCGGGAGTATCGTCTCGATACGTACGAAAACCAGAGATTCCAAAATTCGGAGACTTGATTACACTAGCGATCTACTAGTGCCCTTTCGGTACCTAAACTTGATCACTCACAAACTAACGTACCGGGCAGCCTATCGAAAAAGTTAAGATTCCACCTAACCATTCTAAAAAATAGAAAATGACAATCAATGTATTAAACATGCGCAACTAGATAATCGTAAAGAAAATAAACAACCAGCGACCTAGCATCGTCTCTAAAAAGGAAAATGCAATCAAAAGCCCTAAGGTAAAGCCCTAATGGCTTATCCGATATTTTAGAAATTTTTTTTCGAGTTTTTTAACCTAAAATCTAGTGAAATTAAGCCCAAAACTGATTTCTAAACATTTCCTAATTTTCTGAATTTTTTTGGAAATTTTGGAATTTTTTTGGAATTTTTGGAATTTTTAATATTATTTTAATATTTTAATTAACGAAATAAAAATTCCCCGATCGGGTCACCTGACCCAGACTCCTTTTCTATTTCCTTTCTGACTTTTTTTTTAATTTTCTTTCTTTTCTTTTTCTTTTTCTTTTGTTCCTCCTTGTTTTTTTTCTTTTTATATCTTTTCTTTTTACTTTTTTCGTCCCCTCCCTGCATGCTTTCTGCCCATGCACGTGATCTTCTTCCTTTATTTTTCTTTTGCTCCCCTTTCCCTTTTATTCTTTTTTCTTTCTTTTGGTCTTCTTTCCTTCTGCCATGCACGTGGTCTTCTTCACCGAGAGCTTCCTTAGCTGCTTCTTCACGGCGCCTTCACCGAGCCTCGCCGGGACCACGCCGAGGAAGCCCACCGTCGGTCGACGGCTTGGATCGCTAGCGCTGACGACTGGCGCTGGTCGTACGTTGTCATCGCCGGCCGCCGCTCCGGCGACGATACCGACGACTTACTCCGGTCACGGAACCGACATTAACATGTAAAAATCCGATTTCTCGGCTCTCAAAATCTCGACCATCCCATACAGACAGTAACACTGAACATACAAGGACATACACACATCAAATGAAGATAGATAGCTAACTGTTTCGCTCCAAATCGCGAGCACACCCAGCAACCGAGAATGAAACTTTCGACGAGGAAACGTATACATGCGGCCGACATGGAGATGTGCGACCCGCGACGAAAGCACATGAACAAAAGCAAGAAACTTGAAGTCAGTGACCACATTAAAACAAACCATGCATATACCAAAGTTTTAGAGTGCCGGCTTTGTAAAAACAAATTCAGAGTTTCATTTCGGCATTTTGCCGAACAGGTGGTAGGCGGGGTTGGGAAATGGAGCTACATGGCTGATTTTAACGAGATACATGGCCTTCTTGACATACGACGTTTAAAACAACTCGTTTGAGTGCGGAACAGGTGTAAGCCTCCATTGACGGGGCCGGGCGACCACCGAATAAGTTCGGTGTGCCCGGCACCCGAGAGGCATGGGAAGGGGATGAAGACCTACCTGGTTCACGGCTGACCGGGGCGAGGCACGACGGCTGGAGGTTCGACGGCGACTCGAGCGACCCTCCGGCGAGCAGGCGAGGCTCTCAACTCCCCGACTCTCCTCAAGTTCTCTCCCCCTCTCAAGCTCTCCGCTCGGTGTTTCTCCCTCAGCTCTTCCTCACTCTCCGCCCTCTCAAGCTCTCCGCTCCTCGTCTCTGCGCTGACTGCTTCCTTCTTCACGCAAGGGGGACCGAGTGGTCAGCCAGGCGGTGGGCCAGCGTTGAATTTCAACGCTGGCACCCCCCCAAAAATTTTTTTTTTTTTTTTTAAAAAAACTAATTGAAAATTTTTTTGATTTTTGAAAAATGAAAATGGAAAATATGCTCTAATAGGACTTGTTAATGCAAATGCACCTAATAACTATGTGCCATGCGGTTTTAATGAAAATATTTTTGGTTTAGGGGTTAAAAATTAAACCCTAATTTTTTATGCAATAAAATCCTAAATAATTTAGCAAAATTTAGGTGTCAACACCGTGGACCTCATCAGAACACTAACTCCACATGCACCTTTAACTGCTCCATAAGGATTTTCCGACACAACTTCCTCAATCGCAGATAAAGCAAAACCATCATTGCATCCATATCTGTTCGGAGATCGAATACGCACCTTGTCAATATCAGCAGTTACAGCAACCGTTGGCTCAATAGGCTCCACCTCGCTACAAGCACCATCCGTGTCGATTATTTCGCTAGTATCCGCTACCTCAGGAGTTTCTGGTTGCAACTCCACCTCAAGCTGAACACCGTTCAGATCCGTATGAACACTGCTACTAACACTCCTTGCCAGAAGTACTGGAGACTCGTCAAATGTAACTTCTCTGCTAACAACAGGTGAATTTAATTCCGGGCACCACAACTTATAGCCCCGCTCACCTTATGCATAACCTAGGAACATGCACTTTCTTGTCCTTCCATCGAGCTTACCATCACTAACTCGAACATAACATGGACAACCAAATATTCTAAAAACAGAATAATCAGCAACGTTACCTGACCACACTTCTTCGGGAGTCCGACATCCAATCGCAGTCGATGGGGATCTATTCTTCAGGTAGCTCGCCGTACTAAGCGCATCCGCCAAGGCTCCCCAACGACGAAGGTAAATATGCTTCACAGTCGTACATTAATTGTTTGATAAAATGCCAAAAATGACTTCCCGAGCTTATTCGTGTATGGTTTTTGGATTTTCTCATTTCAATGATGCTTATTGGTTTCCCCTTTATGTTCCTAATCCATTTTTGGTTTGTTTTATGCATTTTGGATCGACGGTTTTGCATTTGCATTGAGTTGGACCATAAAAACCCCATCGCCGGAGCAATCAACCCTTACTGGAGTGTATTTCCTTGGCCATTGGCCATACCAAGTCAATCTATCTTGTCTATTTAAGCGTAAATGCATGTTATGATTCGCTAGAAATGGTTAGGATGTTTTGTTTGTTAATCTGAATGCTAGATATGTTAGATTAGCTTAGTTTTTAGGGAATGATTTCCATGTTAAGTAGTGAAGTTTGAGCTTGTGAATCAATGGCTAGGGAGATTCAATGGCAATATAACAGTTATGGATGAGTAGAGGATCATTTGGAGAATGTTTAGGACCGATTAGGGTAGTTGGCACATGGCCGGAAAGTCACCAAAGCGGCTGCCAAAGTGACGGTGAGGATAAGCTAGTATAGGTTCCAATGCCCACCACTTGTATGAGGAAATGCCACAAAGAAGAAGAGCAGAAACGGCGCCGTTTTGGCACCGTTCCCGCCGGAGAGCTGATCGACGACGGCTAAGCCGGACCGACTTGATCGAACTGGCCTGAACCGGTTCGGTCCGGTTCGACCCGGAATAAAACATAATAATAAAACAATAGAAAATTCCTAAAAAATTAGAAAATTCTAAAAAAATTGGAAAATTCGTAAAAAAAAATTATAAAATCCAGAAGATTCATAAAATTAGGGAATTTTCAGAAAAATTATAAAAATTTGAGAAAATCCATAAAAATTCAAAAAAATTGAGAAAATTTTAAAAAAAATCTAAAATTCATAAAAAATCAGAAAAATTCTCAGAAAATCTAGAAAAATTCATAAAACAAATAAAAATTTGAAAAATTTCGAAAATTTCGAAAAAATGCATAAAAAATTTTTAGAAAATAAAAAAAAAAACAGATTTCGGGAAGATAAAAAATTTCAACAAGCTTTTTTCAAAAAAAAAATTAAATCAAAATTTTCAAAAATTCACATAATGTGTCACGCCCCGTACCCCACGAAGCATGATCATCCGCGTAGGTCGAAATAAAATGTGACACTCCCAGGATTGCGTCACCGACCCGAAACCCAAATCAGAGCAAATACACGACACATGCGGAAACACGTATATATTATATATACACCCAGACATGTAAACATAACCATGAATAGTCAAAGACAATAATATATTAATAAACACTAACATAAATACACCCTTTTAAATACTTATACAATCTATTTATTTACAACAAAAAAAAAAGAATACATAAAAAGGCCACTAAACAAAAAGGATCGGTGGCCTAGGGTGACGGCTAACTATCTAGGGAGAGTTACATCAAAAAGAGGGGTTAATCTAAACTCCTATCATGCCGTTCTATTCTAAGGATCCCGACCTGGGTTGGATGATACTGCGGACTCCTCAGATGAGTCTTCATCCGTCAGTATTTCCATATCTGATCCAACTTCGGCCACTTCCCCAATTGGTTCACCGTTCTCGCCTACTATTTCCAGATTCTGCTCCTCTTCTTCTTCCTCCACAATGTCGTCAGCTATAACTTGCTCCTCACCCTGCACCTCGTCCTCGGGTATAGGTCCATCCACCGTATCGCCCACGCTGCTTCCACTAAGGGAGGCGGGAGGATCAGAGACTTCTCCACTCACCATTTGGGGAATCATGACGCCATTAACATCTACTGGCACGTCAAAAGTCCTCATCGGGGGTCCTAATAAGCCGTCTGTACCCCTATGGCACCAAGCTACATACTCCTGAGTATGATGGAAGTCTTCTCCCACGTCTACTAACACTGCCGACTGAAATCTAACGTAAGCTGTTCCATCCCCACACGGGTGTACACTATTCGATCTCTGAATACGGTACGGGTATCCAAAAAGAGGACCGTTCCTCGGCATGCTATGGACGGGGGTCTGAAAATCGGTTTCACCACAACCGTGAGATAAACTCAGCAAGTAAAAACTCTAATCCTAAATTAGGCTAACGTGCACCTCCAGAAATAAATAAAACGCACAATTCACTGAACCAGTAATTAAATCAATATAAATTCACATGGGCCCACGGCCCGTTTCCAATACTCCAGCCCTGCAGGTTAGACTTTCGATATCAATATAATTCATAGACAATTAAATCGACCCGAAGGCCATGACCCAATGGTCATCAATCATTCGACCCGAAGGCCCGACCCGTCGGTCACAGTTATATGTCGACCCGTAGGCCTGACCCGTCGGTCACAATTTCACTCGACCCGTAGGCCTGACCCGTCGGTCACAGTTATATGTCGACCCGTAGGCCTGACCCGTCGGTCACAATTTCACTCGACCCGTAGGCCTGACCCGTCGGTCACAGTTATATTCATAATTCATATCAAAATCAACGTGGAATTTCAAAATCAAAGGCCCGTTTAATTTCCAATGGGCTTAAACCAATTCAAATCAATCCACATCAAGGCCCATTAAATTTCTAATTTTCTCCAATGGGCCTTAACAAGCCCAACTCAACTTCTCATCCAATTGGGCCCATTTAAATTCTAATTGGGCTCATTTAATTCCAATTGGGCCCATTTAAATTCTCATTGGGCCAATTAATGCAAATTCGGAGCCCATGAAGCCCACTCCATTTCAGCCCACTATTCCTCTCTAAATTAACACTAAACCATTGTAATTAGGCCTAATTAAGTCCACTAATCATCCATTACACAAAACACATTCAATTAGGCCCTAATTATCATAATTAAACCCCTAATCAAGCACAATTAAAACTAATTTAGGGATTAGTAAATTTACTCGCCTAATGACGACGCGAGACGACGGGAACGAGCGGCCGATCACCGACAAGCGGCGTGATCGACGGCGGCGCTCCAAAGCAAGCCGGCGGCCTCCGGCGGTCCGGCGAAGCTCACGGCAACACACGGCCAAAACAAGGGAGGGCTGGACGGCGGTGAGGCTGAGGACGGTGGAGAGGGGGACAGTGAGGCGAGGCTGGACGGCTGGGGTGGTGCACGGCGGCGCGGCCAGGCGGACGAGCCCAGCGACGGCGACGGCGTCCTTGTCGCGCCTCGGCTGGAGCGGCTGCAACGGGCGGTCACGGGCGGCGGGAGAGGGGGCTTGAGTTGCGACTAGGCTAGGGGTGATGACTGGGGATGAGACATGGCGGCTGGCGGCCAGCAGCTCCGGCGAGGGCCCCTATTCCGGCATGAACAGTGGCCGGCGGTGCTGGAATGGCTGGGACGAGCAGCTGCCGAGAGGATTTCGGGAGGAGAGAGAGACGCGGGAAGAGAGAGAGTGGGCTGAGGAGAGAGAGAGGGTCAAAGAGGTCAACCTTATCCTTGGGGGGACATGCCACATGTCAAGATCCTAGCCATTATGCCCAAAATACCCCTAATCCTAAGGCTAAAAATGCATCAAAACCAATAATGCAAGGGTATTATGGTCAATTGCCCCTAACCATGGTTAACCAACCCTAGTTAACCTTACCCAACCTTGGTTAACCTCCAAAATTTAATTCAAAATTCGAAATAATCCAAAATTGGCCTAGGGGCATTTTCGTCCTTTTTCCGTCCGGAACCGAAATTCCAATTTTCGCACATACCGGTCCTAAATATTCATGTGATACCTAATCCAGAGTCGGAATCGCGAAATTCACTTTCTAAGCCCTCGAAAATTCTCTGCGAAGTTTCCGGGAATAAAATAATATTAAATTCCAATTTTTGCCGAAATTCCACTTTCTGTCCAGAATCATTCCAAACACACTCGGATACCCCAAAATGACGTTGGCCGCGAAAAATAACCTCAAACGGCCTCCGAAATCGGCCTCGGCGTTCTCAGGGGCAAAATGGTCTTTTTCTCACTTTCTGTCAAATCTTCCGTTTTCAACTGTTTTAATCCCAAACACGAATGGCCATTACCAATTGACGTCCGTCTTGCAAAATAGTCGTAATTACCCTTGAGATTTTGATATCGAAACTCGGGTCCAATATTGTAATCTCAATATGCTCGTTTCGCAGTTTTAGGGTCTCTCACTAACGAGCGGCAGTTTAGGCGTTACGCGTATCGACCTAAGATTGTCCGAATCGTGATGGTCTAAATTTCGAGAGAACGAGAGGAATTATCACTAGTACCAGGGTCGCGATCGTTTGGATTAAAACTTGGTTTCATTTGCCAGGTGTACTTTCGGTCGTGCGAAATCACTCGCTATCCGATCGTACGTTACTGACAAAATCAACCAGTCATTTTCCTAAGATCGGCCTATATTGGCTCAAAATATTTCCTCAACGTTCTTCGAAATCAGCGTTCAGTCGCGATCGGGTTCTCGGTCCACGTACATGTTCCTATTTAGCCTTTCTCATATGGTTAGTGTCCCGAGACTGATCAGGTTCAGGCGAGACTCACTAAAATTACACGAGAATGAATATACACTTTATTGGTCCCGATAACGGGTCAAAATTCAGGATGTTACAACTCTTCCCCCCTTACAAAAATTTCGTCCTCGAAATTTGAACTTCAACCCTGTTCTTCAAACAACTGGGGGTGTTGACGTCGCATGGCTTCCTCGCTTTCCCAAGTAGCGCCCTCTGTCCCGTGGTGTTCCCAAACTACCTTCACCATCGGGATTGTCTTGTTCCGAAGTACTCGATCCTTTCTGTCTTCGATTCTGACTGGTCTCTCCACGTACGACACCCTGTCGTCCACGTCTATTTCTTCGTATCTTAGAACGTGTGTCGGATCCGGTTCATACTTTCTCAACATCGACACGTGGAAGACATTGTGTATCTGGGACAAATTCGGTGGCAAGGCCAACCTGTACGCCATATCGCCAATCTTTTCCAGAATCTCAAACGGCCCAACAAATCTCGGACTCAACTTTCCTTTCTTGCCAAATCGGGATAATCCCTTCATAGGCGACACCTTTAGAAACACATGATCCCCAACTTGAAATTCCAGATGTCGTCGTCTCCGATCGGCATAACTTTTCTGTCGGCTCTGTGCTGTCTTTAACCTTTCTCTAATGATCTCAACAGCTTCCACTGTTTGCTGAACTAACTCTGGGCCTGTAATGTTCCGTTCTCCTACTTCATCCCAGCACACGGGAGTCCTACACGCTCTGCCATACAAGGCTTCAAATGGGGCCATCTGGATACTCTGCTGATAACTGTTATTGTATGCAAACTCCACCAGATGCAGCTGTTCTTCCCATTTACCCTGAAAATCCACCACACAAGCCCTCAACATATCCTCAAGAGTCTGGATAGTTCTTTCTGATTGCCCATCAGTTTGTGGATGATATGCTGTACTAAACTGCACCTTTGTCCCCAAAGCTGTCTGCAGACTTTTCCAGAAGTTCGCTGTAAATCTCGGATCACGATCTGACGTAATCGTTACTGGCACTCCATGAAGCCTAACAATCTGTCTTACATACAGCTCTGCATACTTTTCTAACTCCAGATCCTTGCGCACTGCCAGAAAATGCGCTGATTTAGTCAGTCTATCCACTATTACCCAAATGGAATCATGCCCTCTCTGACTCCTTGGTAGTCCCGTTACAAAGTCCATGGTGATATGTTCCCATTTCCACTCGGGAATTTCCAACGGTCGCAGCAATCCTCCAGGTTTACAGTGCTGTGCCTTTACTTGTTGACACGTCAAACACTTAGCCACATGCTTGGCTACATCCGCTTTCAATCCATTCCACCAATAATGTTGCCTTAAATTCTGATACATTTTCGTACTGCCAGGGTGGATACTGTAATTGCTGCGATGAGCTTCTCTCAATATTTCTTCCTTAAGCTCAATATCATCCGGCACACACCATCGTCCCCTATACTTTAGGACTCCATCCTCTGATACCTGAAAATCTGGCTTCCTTGCCGAGGCATCCATTCCCACAACTTTCTGGATTTCCTGATCCGTGGGTTGTAGAGCCTTAATCTTAGTTTGAATCTCCGGCTCGATCCTCAAAGTAGCCAGCAGATTCGACACATGGCTTAATTCCAATCTAAATTCTGAGTCTCGGATCTTTTCCAATAACGCCCACTCCTTGATCATCATGTGTGCCATGCTAGACTTACGACTCAATGCATCTGCAACTCGATTTGCCTTCCCAGGATGATACATGATATCGCAGTCATAATCCTTTAGAAGCTCCATCCATCTACGCTGCCTCATATTCAACTCTTTTTGTGAGAACAGGTATTTGAGACTCTGATGATCCGTATAAATCTGAAACTTTTCCCCACACAGATAATGCCTCCAAATCTTAAGTGCAAAGACGATGGCAGCCAACTCTAAGTCATGCGTCGGATAATTCACTTCATGAGGTCTCAACTGACGCGACGCATACGCAACTACTTTTCCATGTTGCATTAACACACAACCCAGTCCTTTGAACGAAGCATCGCTATAAACCTCAAATCCACCAGGTCCAGAGGGAATAGTCAAAACTGGAGCTGTCGTCAATCTATGCTTAAGTTCCTGAAAACTTCGTTCGCACTTATCGTCCCATTCAAACTTACTTTCCTTTTTCAGTAATCGCGTCAATGGCATGGCTATCGACGAGAATCCTTCCACGAAGCGTCGATAATAGCCAGCCAATCCTAAGAAACTTCTGATCTCTGTCACTGACGTCGGCCTGGGCCACTTAAGTACCGCTTCAATCTTAGTCGGATCCACTGATATTCCTTCTCCCGACACGATATGTCCAAGAAAGGCTACCTTACTAAGCCAGAATTCACATTTGCTGAACTTCGCATAAAGCGCATGTTCCCTCAACGTCCGTAGAACTTCCGTCAAATGCACTTCATGCTCCTCTGAACTCTTCGAATACACTAGAATATCGTCAATGAACACTATGACGAACTGATCCAGAAATTCCTTAAAAACTCTGTTCATCAGATCCATAAAAGCTGCAGGGGCATTCGTTAAACCAAAGGGCATAACTGTAAACTCATAATGCCCGTATCTCGTCCTGAATGCAGTCTTGGGTATATCCTCTTTCCGAATTCTCAACTGATGATACCCTGTCCGTAGATCAATCTTAGAGAACACTGACGCCCCTTGCAACTGATCGAACAAGTCGTCGATCCTTGGCAGTGGATACTTATTCTTTATAGTCACCTGATTCAACTGCCGATAATCTATGCATAATCTCAACGTCCCGTCCTTTTTCCTCACAAACAGGACTGGCGCTCCCCATGGAGACGCACTAGGACGGATAAATCCTTTGTCTAGTAACTCTTGCATCTGAACTTTCAGCTCCTTCAGTTCCGACAAAGACATCCGATACGGGGCCTTAGAAATTGGCTCAGTTCCTGGGGCCAACTCTATAACAAATTCCACTTCCCGCTCTGGCGGTAAACCCGGTAACTCTTGAGGAAAAACCTCGGGGAAATTGCACACTACAGAAATTTCTTCCAACTTAGGCTCCACCAATGTCGGATCCTTAACATTCACCAAGTACCCCTCACAACCTTCCTCAAGCATCTCTGTTGCTTCCACTGAGGAAATCCAAGGGATCGAGGTTCCTCCTCGGTTTCCCTGAAACTCAAACTTAGGACGACCAATCGGATTAAATTGGATCGTCCTGCTGCCGCAATCCATAACGGCTTTCTGTTTAGTCAGCCAATCCATACCAATGATTACATCAAAGTCATACATGGCTAACACAGCTAAATCAATTCTTTCTTCAACATTTCCAATCACAATTTTACAGTCCAAGCACCCCAATGATACTAACACCCTATCATGCAGTGGGGTCGTCACACACAACATAATCTCAAGTAGAATAGGCTCCAGACCAACCAATCTAACAAACTGCTCAGAAATAAACGAATGGGTTGCCCCGGGATCAAATAACGCATATGCTGAATGATTGCAAAGAGAAATGGTACCTGTGACCACACCCGGCGCGTCCTCAGCATCTTTTCGCGCTAACGCATATACTCGTCCTTGCGCGGGCGGTCTGCCCTGAATAGCCGGTGGGGGATTTCCAGCCTGATTCCCAATTCTAAGCGGCTGCTGTGGTTGACCTGGGGGTCCCAAAAGTCGTTGCTGGGGGCAATTCTTAATCTGATGCCCCATACTCCCACAGCGAAAACAAGCTCCCGTTCTATGTGGTGTCTGACCGGGCTTCCCGATAATCCTTCTCGGGGGCGGAACAAACCGTCTATTACTAGCCATTGGTCTTCTTACAAAGCGACGATTGTCCCGATTAGGAATAAACCTCGAACCCGATGCTGATGCCCTTTCAATCTGATCCCGTTCCATAGTCTGGGCTCGCTCATACAACTCTCTATAATCCCTGATATTCAACAAAAGCATCTGAGTGCGAAGTTCCGGTTTCAGTCCATCCCGGAACCTTCGAGCCTTGTCCAAGGGATTCTCAACCATTCTCGGGGCAAATTTGGACAATCTGATGAACTCTGCCTCATACTGCACCACAGTCATCGATCCCTGACGAAGTCTCATGAATTCCGCCATTTTCTTCTCCTGGGCACTCTCAGAGAAAAACTGCCCATAGAAATGTTCAACAAAGATCGCCCAGGTCGGTTCCATGAATTCTGGAAACACTCTATCCTTGACCGCCTTCCACCAATCATGGGCATTGTCCTGCAGTTGATACGATGCCAAGGAGATCTTCTCCCTCTCAGTACACTCTAACAGCTCAAATGCCTTTTCCAATTCCTCTACCCAACGCGGGGCGGCTTCGGGGTCACCTCTACCCGTGAACTTGGGCGGTTTCAGCTTAAGAAAATGCTCCACCAACTGGTGCATTGGTCTCGGTGCCACTATTGGTTGAGCTTGTACTGGCTGAGCTTGAGCTTGATTCTCATGGACGGCAGCGACGGCTGCGGCCTCAGCAGCCTGAGCGGTCGCATTCTCTCTTTCCTGCGCCTGCCTATCCATCACATTACCAATTCGATCTAAAGCTCTGAGAACTCCTTCCATACGCGGATCTTCCGCCTGCCTAACATCAGCTCTGGGGTCTGCTGCAGCCCCAACGCCCACTCTAGGGTTCTCTTCCTCTCTAGCACCCGCAACTATATTCTCTATCGCTCTGGCTCTACCACGACCTCTACCACGAGCTTCTCTGCCTGCGCCCCTCCTTGGGGCTCTTCCTACCCTTCCTCTTTCACTGCTCATCTTTCTATCCTGAGTGCTCGACTACCTGCTATAATTCCATCCGGGAATTAGAGACCTAAACCAACTAACCGGTCTAAGCCCTAGGCAGGTATAAACACAAAAGCAATTAAGCACTCAACATGCGGCTAACACAACAGCACATGAATTTCACCCAAGGACTCGCACACTAACCTTGGGTCCTGCCGCACCTGCACAATACTGGTTCAATCAACCCCCACAACAGTCAAACACAAACATTCTGGAGGTGCACTTAGCACACTAAGTCACCCTATAGCTACCCATGGTCATTTCTCCTTATCACTCCAAGGCTCCACTAAATCGAACAGAGCTAACCTTGCTCTGATACCAATTCGAACGAGGATGTCACGCCCCGTACCCCACGAAGCATGATCATCCGCGTAGGTCGAAATAAAATGTGACACTCCCAGGATTGCGTCACCGACCCGAAACCCAAATCAGAGCAAATACACGACACATGCGGAAACACGTATATATTATATATACACCCAGACATGTAAACATAACCATGAATAGTCAAAGACAATAATATATTAATAAACACTAACATAAATACACCCTTTTAAATACTTATACAATCTATTTATTTACAACCAAAAAAAAGAATACATAAAAAGGCCACTAAACAAAAAGGATCGGTGGCCTAGGGTGACGGCTAACTATCTAGGGAGAGTTACATCAAAAAGAGGGGTTAATCTAAACTCCTATCATGCCGTTCTATTCTAAGGATCCCGACCTGGGTTGGATGATACTGCGGACTCCTCAGATGAGTCTTCATCCGTCAGTATTTCCATATCTGATCCAACTTCGGCCACTTCCCCAATTGGTTCACCGTTCTCGCCTACTATTTCCAGATTCTGCTCCTCTTCTTCTTCCTCCACAATGTCGTCAGCTATAACTTGCTCCTCACCCTGCACCTCGTCCTCGGGTATAGGTCCATCCACCGTATCGCCCACGCTGCTTCCACTAAGGGAGGCGGGAGGATCAGAGACTTCTCCACTCACCATTTGGGGAATCATGACGCCATTAACATCTACTGGCACGTCAAAAGTCCTCATCGGGGGTCCTAATAAGCCGTCTGTACCCCTATGGCACCAAGCTACATACTCCTGAGTATGATGGAAGTCTTCTCCCACGTCTACTAACACTGCCGACTGAAATCTAACGTAAGCTGTTCCATCCCCACACGGGTGTACACTATTCGATCTCTGAATACGGTACGGGTATCCAAAAAGAGGACCGTTCCTCGGCATGCTATGGACGGGGGTCTGAAAATCGGTTTCACCACAACCGTGAGATAAACTCAGCAAGTAAAAACTCTAATCCTAAATTAGGCTAACGTGCACCTCCAGAAATAAATAAAACGCACAATTCACTGAACCAGTAATTAAATCAATATAAATTCACATGGGCCCACGGCCCGTTTCCAATACTCCAGCCCTGCAGGTTAGACTTTCGATATCAATATAATTCATAGACAATTAAATCGACCCGAAGGCCATGACCCAATGGTCATCAATCATTCGACCCGAAGGCCCGACCCGTCGGTCACAGTTATATGTCGACCCGTAGGCCTGACCCGTCGGTCACAATTTCACTCGACCCGTAGGCCTGACCCGTCGGTCACAGTTATATGTCGACCCGTAGGCCTGACCCGTCGGTCACAATTTCACTCGACCCGTAGGCCTGACCCGTCGGTCACAGTTATATGTCGACCCGTAGGCCTGACCCGTCGGTCACAATTTCACTCGACCCGTAGGCCTGACCCGTCGGTCACAATTTCACTCGACCCGTAGGCCTGACCCGTCGGTCACAATTTCACTCGACCCGTAGGCCTGACCCGTCGGTCACAGTTATATTCATAATTCATATCAAAATCAACGTGGAATTTCAAAATCAAAGGCCCGTTTAATTTCCAATGGGCTTAAACCAATTCAAATCAATCCACATCAAGGCCCATTAAATTTCTAATTTTCTCCAATGGGCCTTAACAAGCCCAACTCAACTTCTCATCCAATTGGGCCCATTTAAATTCTAATTGGGCTCATTTAATTCCAATTGGGCCCATTTAAATTCTCATTGGGCCAATTAATGCAAATTCGGAGCCCATGAAGCCCACTCCATTTCAGCCCACTATTCCTCTCTAAATTAACACTAAACCATTGTAATTAGGCCTAATTAAGTCCACTAATCATCCATTACACAAAACACATTCAATTAGGCCCTAATTATCATAATTAAACCCCTAATCAAGCACAATTAAAACTAATTTAGGGATTAGTAAATTTACTCGCCTAATGACGACGCGAGACGACGGGAACGAGCGGCCGATCACCGACAAGCGGCGTGATCGACGGCGGCGCTCCAAAGCAAGCCGGCGGCCTCCGGCGGTCCGGCGAAGCTCACGGCAACACACGGCCAAAACAAGGGAGGGCTGGACGGCGGTGAGGCTGAGGACGGTGGAGAGGGGGACAGTGAGGCGAGGCTGGACGGCTGGGGTGGTGCACGGCGGCGCGGCCAGGCGGACGAGCCCAGCGACGGCGACGGCGTCCTTGTCGCGCCTCGGCTGGAGCGGCTGCAACGGGCGGTCACGGGCGGCGGGAGAGGGGGCTTGAGTTGCGACTAGGCTAGGGGTGATGACTGGGGATGAGACATGGCGGCTGGCGGCCAGCAGCTCCGGCGAGGGCCCCTATTCCGGCATGAACAGTGGCCGGCGGTGCTGGAATGGCTGGGACGAGCAGCTGCCGAGAGGATTTCGGGAGGAGAGAGAGACGCGGGAAGAGAGAGAGTGGGCTGAGGAGAGAGAGAGGGTCAAAGAGGTCAACCTTATCCTTGGGGGGACATGCCACATGTCAAGATCCTAGCCATTATGCCCAAAATACCCCTAATCCTAAGGCTAAAAATGCATCAAAACCAATAATGCAAGGGTATTATGGTCAATTGCCCCTAACCATGGTTAACCAACCCTAGTTAACCTTACCCAACCTTGGTTAACCTCCAAAATTTAATTCAAAATTCGAAATAATCCAAAATTGGCCTAGGGGCATTTTCGTCCTTTTTCCGTCCGGAACCGAAATTCCAATTTTCGCACATACCGGTCCTAAATATTCATGTGATACCTAATCCAGAGTCGGAATCGCGAAATTCACTTTCTAAGCCCTCGAAAATTCTCTGCGAAGTTTCCGGGAATAAAATAATATTAAATTCCAATTTTTGCCGAAATTCCACTTTCTGTCCAGAATCATTCCAAACACACTCGGATACCCCAAAATGACGTTGGCCGCGAAAAATAACCTCAAACGGCCTCCGAAATCGGCCTCGGCGTTCTCAGGGGCAAAATGGTCTTTTTCTCACTTTCTGTCAAATCTTCCGTTTTCAACTGTTTTAATCCCAAACACGAATGGCCATTACCAATTGACGTCCGTCTTGCAAAATAGTCGTAATTACCCTTGAGATTTTGATATCGAAACTCGGGTCCAATATTGTAATCTCAATATGCTCGTTTCGCAGTTTTAGGGTCTCTCACTAACGAGCGGCAGTTTAGGCGTTACGCGTATCGACCTAAGATTGTCCGAATCGTGATGGTCTAAATTTCGAGAGAACGAGAGGAATTATCACTAGTACCAGGGTCGCGATCGTTTGGATTAAAACTTGGTTTCATTTGCCAGGTGTACTTTCGGTCGTGCGAAATCACTCGCTATCCGATCGTACGTTACTGACAAAATCAACCAGTCATTTTCCTAAGATCGGCCTATATTGGCTCAAAATATTTCCTCAACGTTCTTCGAAATCAGCGTTCAGTCGCGATCGGGTTCTCGGTCCACGTACATGTTCCTATTTAGCCTTTCTCATATGGTTAGTGTCCCGAGACTGATCAGGTTCAGGCGAGACTCACTAAAATTACACGAGAATGAATATACACTTTATTGGTCCCGATAACGGGTCAAAATTCAGGATGTTACAACTCTTCCCCCCTTACAAAAATTTCGTCCTCGAAATTTGAACTTCAACCCTGTTCTTCAAACAACTGGGGGTGTTGACGTCGCATGGCTTCCTCGCTTTCCCAAGTAGCGCCCTCTGTCCCGTGGTGTTCCCAAACTACCTTCACCATCGGGATTGTCTTGTTCCGAAGTACTCGATCCTTTCTGTCTTCGATTCTGACTGGTCTCTCCACGTACGACACCCTGTCGTCCACGTCTATTTCTTCGTATCTTAGAACGTGTGTCGGATCCGGTTCATACTTTCTCAACATCGACACGTGGAAGACATTGTGTATCTGGGACAAATTCGGTGGCAAGGCCAACCTGTACGCCATATCGCCAATCTTTTCCAGAATCTCAAACGGCCCAACAAATCTCGGACTCAACTTTCCTTTCTTGCCAAATCGGGATAATCCCTTCATAGGCGACACCTTTAGAAACACATGATCCCCAACTTGAAATTCCAGATGTCGTCGTCTCCGATCGGCATAACTTTTCTGTCGGCTCTGTGCTGTCTTTAACCTTTCTCTAATGATCTCAACAGCTTCCACTGTTTGCTGAACTAACTCTGGGCCTGTAATGTTCCGTTCTCCTACTTCATCCCAGCACACGGGAGTCCTACACGCTCTGCCATACAAGGCTTCAAATGGGGCCATCTGGATACTCTGCTGATAACTGTTATTGTATGCAAACTCCACCAGATGCAGCTGTTCTTCCCATTTACCCTGAAAATCCACCACACAAGCCCTCAACATATCCTCAAGAGTCTGGATAGTTCTTTCTGATTGCCCATCAGTTTGTGGATGATATGCTGTACTAAACTGCACCTTTGTCCCCAAAGCTGTCTGCAGACTTTTCCAGAAGTTCGCTGTAAATCTCGGATCACGATCTGACGTAATCGTTACTGGCACTCCATGAAGCCTAACAATCTGTCTTACATACAGCTCTGCATACTTTTCTAACTCCAGATCCTTGCGCACTGCCAGAAAATGCGCTGATTTAGTCAGTCTATCCACTATTACCCAAATGGAATCGTGCCCTCTCTGACTCCTTGGTAGTCCCGTTACAAAGTCCATGGTGATATGTTCCCATTTCCACTCGGGAATTTCCAACGGTCGCAGCAATCCTCCAGGTTTACAGTGCTGTGCCTTTACTTGTTGACACGTCAAACACTTAGCCACATGCTTGGCTACATCCGCTTTCAATCCATTCCACCAATAATGTTGCCTTAAATTCTGATACATTTTCGTACTGCCAGGGTGGATACTGTAATTGCTGCGATGAGCTTCTCTCAATATTTCTTCCTTAAGCTCAATATCATCCGGCACACACCATCGTCCCCTATACTTTAGGACTCCATCCTCTGATACCTGAAAATCTGGCTTCCTTGCCGAGGCATCCATTCCCACAACTTTCTGGATTTCCTGATCCGTGGGTTGTAGAGCCTTAATCTTAGTTTGAATCTCCGGCTCGATCCTCAAAGTAGCCAGCAGATTCGACACATGGCTTAATTCCAATCTAAATTCTGAGTCTCGGATCTTTTCCAATAACGCCCACTCCTTGATCATCATGTGTGCCATGCTAGACTTACGACTCAATGCATCTGCAACTCGATTTGCCTTCCCAGGATGATACATGATATCGCAGTCATAATCCTTTAGAAGCTCCATCCATCTACGCTGCCTCATATTCAACTCTTTTTGTGAGAACAGGTATTTGAGACTCTGATGATCCGTATAAATCTGAAACTTTTCCCCACACAGATAATGCCTCCAAATCTTAAGTGCAAAGACGATGGCAGCCAACTCTAAGTCATGCGTCGGATAATTCACTTCATGAGGTCTCAACTGACGCGACGCATACGCAACTACTTTTCCATGTTGCATTAACACACAACCCAGTCCTTTGAACGAAGCATCGCTATAAACCTCAAATCCACCAGGTCCAGAGGGAATAGTCAAAACTGGAGCTGTCGTCAATCTATGCTTAAGTTCCTGAAAACTTCGTTCGCACTTATCGTCCCATTCAAACTTACTTTCCTTTTTCAGTAATCGCGTCAATGGCATGGCTATCGACGAGAATCCTTCCACGAAGCGTCGATAATAGCCAGCCAATCCTAAGAAACTTCTGATCTCTGTCACTGACGTCGGCCTGGGCCACTTAAGTACCGCTTCAATCTTAGTCGGATCCACTGATATTCCTTCTCCCGACACGATATGTCCAAGAAAGGCTACCTTACTAAGCCAGAATTCACATTTGCTGAACTTCGCATAAAGCGCATGTTCCCTCAACGTCCGTAGAACTTCCGTCAAATGCACTTCATGCTCCTCTGAACTCTTCGAATACACTAGAATATCGTCAATGAACACTATGACGAACTGATCCAGAAATTCCTTAAAAACTCTGTTCATCAGATCCATAAAAGCTGCAGGGGCATTCGTTAAACCAAAGGGCATAACTGTAAACTCATAATGCCCGTATCTCGTCCTGAATGCAGTCTTGGGTATATCCTCTTTCCGAATTCTCAACTGATGATACCCTGTCCGTAGATCAATCTTAGAGAACACTGACGCCCCTTGCAACTGATCGAACAAGTCGTCGATCCTTGGCAGTGGATACTTATTCTTTATAGTCACCTGATTCAACTGCCGATAATCTATGCATAATCTCAACGTCCCGTCCTTTTTCCTCACAAACAGGACTGGCGCTCCCCATGGAGACGCACTAGGACGGATAAATCCTTTGTCTAGTAACTCTTGCATCTGAACTTTCAGCTCCTTCAGTTCCGACAAAGACATCCGATACGGGGCCTTAGAAATTGGCTCAGTTCCTGGGGCCAACTCTATAACAAATTCCACTTCCCGCTCTGGCGGTAAACCCGGTAACTCTTGAGGAAAAACCTCGGGGAAATTGCACACTACAGAAATTTCTTCCAACTTAGGCTCCACCAATGTCGGATCCTTAACATTCACCAAGTACCCCTCACAACCTTCCTCAAGCATCTCTGTTGCTTCCACTGAGGAAATCCAAGGGATCGAGGTTCCTCCTCGGTTTCCCTGAAACTCAAACTTAGGACGACCAATCGGATTAAATTGGATCGTCCTGCTGCCGCAATCCATAACGGCTTTCTGTTTAGTCAGCCAATCCATACCAATGATTACATCAAAGTCATACATGGCTAACACAGCTAAATCAATTCTTTCTTCAACATTTCCAATCACAATTTTACAGTCCAAGCACCCCAATGATACTAACACCCTATCATGCAGTGGGGTCGTCACACACAACATAATCTCAAGTAGAATAGGCTCCAGACCAACCAATCTAACAAACTGCTCAGAAATAAACGAATGGGTTGCCCCGGGATCAAATAACGCATATGCTGAATGATTGCAAAGAGAAATGGTACCTGTGACCACACCCGGCGCGTCCTCAGCATCTTTTCGCGCTAACGCATATACTCGTCCTTGCGCGGGCGGTCTGCCCTGAATAGCCGGTGGGGGATTTCCAGCCTGATTCCCAATTCTAAGCGGCTGCTGTGGTTGACCTGGGGGTCCCAAAAGTCGTTGCTGGGGGCAATTCTTAATCTGATGCCCCATACTCCCACAGCGAAAACAAGCTCCCGTTCTATGTGGTGTCTGACCGGGCTTCCCGATAATCCTTCTCGGGGGCGGAACAAACCGTCTATTACTAGCCATTGGTCTTCTTACAAAGCGACGATTGTCCCGATTAGGAATAAACCTCGAACCCGATGCTGATGCCCTTTCAATCTGATCCCGTTCCATAGTCTGGGCTCGCTCATACAACTCTCTATAATCCCTGATATTCAACAAAAGCATCTGAGTGCGAAGTTCCGGTTTCAGTCCATCCCGGAACCTTCGAGCCTTGTCCAAGGGATTCTCAACCATTCTCGGGGCAAATTTGGACAATCTGATGAACTCTGCCTCATACTGCACCACAGTCATCGATCCCTGACGAAGTCTCATGAATTCCGCCATTTTCTTCTCCTGGGCACTCTCAGAGAAAAACTGCCCATAGAAATGTTCAACAAAGATCGCCCAGGTCGGTTCCATGAATTCTGGAAACACTCTATCCTTGACCGCCTTCCACCAATCATGGGCATTGTCCTGCAGTTGATACGATGCCAAGGAGATCTTCTCCCTCTCAGTACACTCTAACAGCTCAAATGCCTTTTCCAATTCCTCTACCCAACGCGGGGCGGCTTCGGGGTCACCTCTACCCGTGAACTTGGGCGGTTTCAGCTTAAGAAAATGCTCCACCAACTGGTGCATTGGTCTCGGTGCCACTATTGGTTGAGCTTGTACTGGCTGAGCTTGAGCTTGATTCTCATGGACGGCAGCGACGGCTGCGGCCTCAGCAGCCTGAGCGGTCGCATTCTCTCTTTCCTGCGCCTGCCTATCCATCACATTACCAATTCGATCTAAAGCTCTGAGAACTCCTTCCATACGCGGATCTTCCGCCTGCCTAACATCAGCTCTGGGGTCTGCTGCAGCCCCAACACCCACTCTAGGGTTCTCTTCCTCTCTAGCACCCGCAACTATATTCTCTATCGCTCTGGCTCTACCACGACCTCTACCACGAGCTTCTCTGCCTGCGCCCCTCCTTGGGGCTCTTCCTACCCTTCCTCTTTCACTGCTCATCTTTCTATCCTGAGTGCTCGACTACCTGCTATAATTCCATCCGGGAATTAGAGACCTAAACCAACTAACCGGTCTAAGCCCTAGGCAGGTATAAACACAAAAGCAATTAAGCACTCAACATGCGGCTAACACAACAGCACATGAATTTCACCCAAGGACTCGCACACTAACCTTGGGTCCTGCCGCACCTGCACAATACTGGTTCAATCAACCCCCACAACAGTCAAACACAAACATTCTGGAGGTGCACTTAGCACACTAAGTCACCCTATAGCTACCCATGGTCATTTCTCCTTATCACTCCAAGGCTCCACTAAATCAAACAGAGCTGTCCTTGCTCTGATACCAATTCGAACGAGGATGTCACGCCCCGTACCCCACGAAGCATGATCATCCGCGTAGGTCGAAATAAAATGTGACACTCCCAGGATTGCGTCACCGACCCGAAACCCAAATCAGAGCAAATACACGACACATGCGGAAACACGTATATATTATATATACACCCAGACATGTAAACATAACCATGAATAGTCAAAGACAATAATATATTAATAAACACTAACATAAATACACCCTTTTAAATACTTATACAATCTATTTATTTACAACCAAAAAAAAGAATACATAAAAAGGCCACTAAACAAAAAGGATCGGTGGCCTAGGGTGACGGCTAACTATCTAGGGAGAGTTACATCAAAAAGAGGGGTTAATCTAAACTCCTATCATGCCGTTCTATTCTAAGGATCCCGACCTGGGTTGGATGATACTGCGGACTCCTCAGATGAGTCTTCATCCGTCAGTATTTCCATATCTGATCCAACTTCGGCCACTTCCCCAATTGGTTCACCGTTCTCGCCTACTATTTCCAGATTCTGCTCCTCTTCTTCTTCCTCCACAATGTCGTCAGCTATAACTTGCTCCTCACCCTGCACCTCGTCCTCGGGTATAGGTCCATCCACCGTATCGCCCACGCTGCTTCCACTAAGGGAGGCGGGAGGATCAGAGACTTCTCCACTCACCATTTGGGGAATCATGACGCCATTAACATCTACTGGCACGTCAAAAGTCCTCATCGGGGGTCCTAATAAGCCGTCTGTACCCCTATGGCACCAAGCTACATACTCCTGAGTATGATGGAAGTCTTCTCCCACGTCTACTAACACTGCCGACTGAAATCTAACGTAAGCTGTTCCATCCCCACACGGGTGTACACTATTCGATCTCTGAATACGGTACGGGTATCCAAAAAGAGGACCGTTCCTCGGCATGCTATGGACGGGGGTCTGAAAATCGGTTTCACCACAACCGTGAGATAAACTCAGCAAGTAAAAACTCTAATCCTAAATTAGGCTAACGTGCACCTCCAGAAATAAATAAAACGCACAATTCACTGAACCAGTAATTAAATCAATATAAATTCACATGGGCCCACGGCCC
The DNA here is from genome assembly GCA_031216235.1 of Syzygium jambos. Classification (NCBI taxonomy): domain Eukaryota; kingdom Viridiplantae; phylum Streptophyta; class Magnoliopsida; order Myrtales; family Myrtaceae; genus Syzygium; species Syzygium jambos. The sequence continues at coordinate 20,414,799 of CM062221.1, read as the reverse complement.
GTTTCCAATACTCCAGCCCTGCAGGTTAGACTTTCGATATCAATATAATTCATAGACAATTAAATCGACCCGAAGGCCATGACCCAATGGTCATCAATCATTCGACCCGAAGGCCCGACCCGTCGGTCACAGTTATATGTCGACCCGTAGGCCTGACCCGTCGGTCACAATTTCACTCGACCCGTAGGCCTGACCCGTCGGTCACAGTTATATGTCGACCCGTAGGCCTGACCCGTCGGTCACAATTTCACTCGACCCGTAGGCCTGACCCGTCGGTCACAATTTCACTCGACCCGTAGGCCTGACCCGTCGGTCACAATTTCACTCGACCCGTAGGCCTGACCCGTCGGTCACAGTTATATTCATAATTCATATCAAAATCAACGTGGAATTTCAAAATCAAAGGCCCGTTTAATTTCCAATGGGCTTAAACCAATTCAAATCAATCCACATCAAGGCCCATTAAATTTCTAATTTTCTCCAATGGGCCTTAACAAGCCCAACTCAACTTCTCATCCAATTGGGCCCATTTAAATTCTAATTGGGCTCATTTAATTCCAATTGGGCCCATTTAAATTCTCATTGGGCCAATTAATGCAAATTCGGAGCCCATGAAGCCCACTCCATTTCAGCCCACTATTCCTCTCTAAATTAACACTAAACCATTGTAATTAGGCCTAATTAAGTCCACTAATCATCCATTACACAAAACACATTCAATTAGGCCCTAATTATCATAATTAAACCCCTAATCAAGCACAATTAAAACTAATTTAGGGATTAGTGGTTTTACTCGCCTAATGACGACGCGAGACGACGGGAACGAGCGGCCGATCACCGACAAGCGGCGTGATCGACGGCGGCGCTCCAAAGCAAGCCGGCGGCCTACGGCGGTCCGGCGAAGCTCACGGCAACACACGGCCAGAACAAGGGAGGGCTGGACGGCGGTGAGGCTGAGGACGGTGGAGAGGGGGACAGTGAGGCGAGGCTGGACGGCTGGGGTGGTGCACGGCGGCGCGGCCAGGCGGACGAGCCCAGCGACGGCGACGGCGTCCTTGTCGCGCCTCGGCTGGAGCGGCTGCAACGGGCGGTCACGGGCGGCGGGAGAGGGGGCTTGAGTTGCGACTAGGCTAGGGGTGATGACTGGGGATGAGACATGGCGGCTGGCGGCCAGCAGCTCCGGCGAGGGCCCCTATTCCGGCATGAACAGTGGCCGGCGGTGCTGGAATGGCTGGGACGAGCAGCTGCCGAGAGGATTTCGGGAGGAGAGAGAGACGCGGGAAGAGAGAGAGTGGGCTGAGGAGAGAGAGAGGGTCAAAGAGGTCAACCTTATCCTTGGGGGGACATGCCACATGTCAAGATCCTAGCCATTATGCCCAAAATACCCCTAATCCTAAGGCTAAAAATGCATCAAAACCAATAATGCAAGGGTATTATGGTCAATTGCCCCTAACCATGGTTAACCAACCCTAGTTAACCTTACCCAACCTTGGTTAACCTCCAAAATTTAATTCAAAATTCGAAATAATCCAAAATTGGCCTAGGGGCATTTTCGTCCTTTTTCCGTCCGGAACCGAAATTCCAATTTTCGCACATACCGGTCCTAAATATTCATGTGATACCTAATCCAGAGTCGGAATCGCGAAATTCACTTTCTAAGCCCTCGAAAATTCTCTGCGAAGTTTCCGGGAATAAAATAATATTAAATTCCAATTTTTGCCGAAATTCCACTTTCTGTCCAGAATCATTCCAAACACACTCGGATACCCCAAAATGACGTTGGCCGCGAAAAATAACCTCAAACGGCCTCCGAAATCGGCCTCGGCGTTCTCAGGGGCAAAATGGTCTTTTTCTCACTTTCTGTCAAATCTTCCGTTTTCAACTGTTTTAATCCCAAACACGAATGGCCATTACCAATTGACGTCCGTCTTGCAAAATAGTCGTAATTACCCTTGAGATTTTGATATCGAAACTCGGGTCCAATATTGTAATCTCAATATGCTCGTTTCGCAGTTTTAGGGTCTCTCACTAACGAGCGGCAGTTTAGGCGTTACGCGTATCGACCTAAGATTGTCCGAATCGTGATGGTCTAAATTTCGAGAGAACGAGAGGAATTATCACTAGTACCAGGGTCGCGATCGTTTGGATTAAAACTTGGTTTCATTTGCCAGGTGTACTTTCGGTCGTGCGAAATCACTCGCTATCCGATCGTACGTTACTGACAAAATCAACCAGTCATTTTCCTAAGATCGGCCTATATTGGCTCAAAATATTTCCTCAACGTTCTTCGAAATCAGCGTTCAGTCGCGATCGGGTTCTCGGTCCACGTACATGTTCCTATTTAGCCTTTCTCATATGGTTAGTGTCCCGAGACTGATCAGGTTCAGGCGAGACTCACTAAAATTACACGAGAATGAATATACACTTTATTGGTCCCGATAACGGGTCAAAATTCAGGATGTTACAACTCTTCCCCCCTTACAAAAATTTCGTCCTCGAAATTTGAACTTCAACCCTGTTCTTCAAACAACTGGGGGTGTTGACGTCGCATGGCTTCCTCGCTTTCCCAAGTAGCGCCCTCTGTCCCGTGGTGTTCCCAAACTACCTTCACCATCGGGATTGTCTTGTTCCGAAGTACTCGATCCTTTCTGTCTTCGATTCTGACTGGTCTCTCCACGTACGACACCCTGTCGTCCACGTCTATTTCTTCGTATCTTAGAACGTGTGTCGGATCCGGTTCATACTTTCTCAACATCGACACGTGGAAGACATTGTGTATCTGGGACAAATTCGGTGGCAAGGCCAACCTGTACGCCATATCGCCAATCTTTTCCAGAATCTCAAACGGCCCAACAAATCTCGGACTCAACTTTCCTTTCTTGCCAAATCGGGATAATCCCTTCATAGGCGACACCTTTAGAAACACATGATCCCCAACTTGAAATTCCAGATGTCGTCGTCTCCGATCGGCATAACTTTTCTGTCGGCTCTGTGCTGTCTTTAACCTTTCTCTAATGATCTCAACAGCTTCCACTGTTTGCTGAACTAACTCTGGGCCTGTAATGTTCCGTTCTCCTACTTCATCCCAGCACACGGGAGTCCTACACGCTCTGCCATACAAGGCTTCAAATGGGGCCATCTGGATACTCTGCTGATAACTGTTATTGTATGCAAACTCCACCAGATGCAGCTGTTCTTCCCATTTACCCTGAAAATCCACCACACAAGCCCTCAACATATCCTCAAGAGTCTGGATAGTTCTTTCTGATTGCCCATCAGTTTGTGGATGATATGCTGTACTAAACTGCACCTTTGTCCCCAAAGCTGTCTGCAGACTTTTCCAGAAGTTCGCTGTAAATCTCGGATCACGATCTGACGTAATCGTTACTGGCACTCCATGAAGCCTAACAATCTGTCTTACATACAGCTCTGCATACTTTTCTAACTCCAGATCCTTGCGCACTGCCAGAAAATGCGCTGATTTAGTCAGTCTATCCACTATTACCCAAATGGAATCGTGCCCTCTCTGACTCCTTGGTAGTCCCGTTACAAAGTCCATGGTGATATGTTCCCATTTCCACTCGGGAATTTCCAACGGTCGCAGCAATCCTCCAGGTTTACAGTGCTGTGCCTTTACTTGTTGACACGTCAAACACTTAGCCACATGCTTGGCTACATCCGCTTTCAATCCATTCCACCAATAATGTTGCCTTAAATTCTGATACATTTTCGTACTGCCAGGGTGGATACTGTAATTGCTGCGATGAGCTTCTCTCAATATTTCTTCCTTAAGCTCAATATCATCCGGCACACACCATCGTCCCCTATACTTTAGGACTCCATCCTCTGATACCTGAAAATCTGGCTTCCTTGCCGAGGCATCCATTCCCACAACTTTCTGGATTTCCTGATCCGTGGGTTGTAGAGCCTTAATCTTAGTTTGAATCTCCGGCTCGATCCTCAAAGTAGCCAGCAGATTCGACACATGGCTTAATTCCAATCTAAATTCTGAGTCTCGGATCTTTTCCAATAACGCCCACTCCTTGATCATCATGTGTGCCATGCTAGACTTACGACTCAATGCATCTGCAACTCGATTTGCCTTCCCAGGATGATACATGATATCGCAGTCATAATCCTTTAGAAGCTCCATCCATCTACGCTGCCTCATATTCAACTCTTTTTGTGAGAACAGGTATTTGAGACTCTGATGATCCGTATAAATCTGAAACTTTTCCCCACACAGATAATGCCTCCAAATCTTAAGTGCAAAGACGATGGCAGCCAACTCTAAGTCATGCGTCGGATAATTCACTTCATGAGGTCTCAACTGACGCGACGCATACGCAACTACTTTTCCATGTTGCATTAACACACAACCCAGTCCTTTGAACGAAGCATCGCTATAAACCTCAAATCCACCAGGTCCAGAGGGAATAGTCAAAACTGGAGCTGTCGTCAATCTATGCTTAAGTTCCTGAAAACTTCGTTCGCACTTATCGTCCCATTCAAACTTACTTTCCTTTTTCAGTAATCGCGTCAATGGCATGGCTATCGACGAGAATCCTTCCACGAAGCGTCGATAATAGCCAGCCAATCCTAAGAAACTTCTGATCTCTGTCACTGACGTCGGCCTGGGCCACTTAAGTACCGCTTCAATCTTAGTCGGATCCACTGATATTCCTTCTCCCGACACGATATGTCCAAGAAAGGCTACCTTACTAAGCCAGAATTCACATTTGCTGAACTTCGCATAAAGCGCATGTTCCCTCAACGTCCGTAGAACTTCCGTCAAATGCACTTCATGCTCCTCTGAACTCTTCGAATACACTAGAATATCGTCAATGAACACTATGACGAACTGATCCAGAAATTCCTTAAAAACTCTGTTCATCAGATCCATAAAAGCTGCAGGGGCATTCGTTAAACCAAAGGGCATAACTGTAAACTCATAATGCCCGTATCTCGTCCTGAATGCAGTCTTGGGTATATCCTCTTTCCGAATTCTCAACTGATGATACCCTGTCCGTAGATCAATCTTAGAGAACACTGACGCCCCTTGCAACTGATCGAACAAGTCGTCGATCCTTGGCAGTGGATACTTATTCTTTATAGTCACCTGATTCAACTGCCGATAATCTATGCATAATCTCAACGTCCCGTCCTTTTTCCTCACAAACAGGACTGGCGCTCCCCATGGAGACGCACTAGGACGGATAAATCCTTTGTCTAGTAACTCTTGCATCTGAACTTTCAGCTCCTTCAGTTCCGACAAAGACATCCGATACGGGGCCTTAGAAATTGGCTCAGTTCCTGGGGCCAACTCTATAACAAATTCCACTTCCCGCTCTGGCGGCAAACCCGGTAACTCTTGAGGAAAAACCTCGGGGAAATTGCACACTACAGAAATTTCTTCCAACTTAGGCTCCACCAATGTCGGATCCTTAACATTCACCAAGTACCCCTCACAACCTTCCTCAAGCATCTCTGTTGCTTCCACTGAGGAAATCCAAGGGATCGAGGTTCCTCCTCGGTTTCCCTGAAACTCAAACTTAGGACGACCAATCGGATTAAATTGGATCGTCCTGCTGCCGCAATCCATAACGGCTTTCTGTTTAGTCAGCCAATCCATACCAATGATTACATCAAAGTCATACATGGCTAACACAGCTAAATCAATTCTTTCTTCAACATTTCCAATCACAATTTTACAGTCCAAGCACCCCAATGATACTAACACCCTATCATGCAGTGGGGTCGTCACACACAACATAATCTCAAGTAGAATAGGCTCCAGACCAACCAATCTAACAAACTGCTCAGAAATAAACGAATGGGTTGCCCCGGGATCAAATAACGCATATGCTGAATGATTGCAAAGAGAAATGGTACCTGTGACCACACCCGGCGCGTCCTCAGCATCTTTTCGCGCTAACGCATATACTCGTCCTTGCGCGGGCGGTCTGCCCTGAATAGCCGGTGGGGGATTTCCAGCCTGATTCCCAATTCTAAGCGGCTGCTGTGGTTGACCTGGGGGTCCCAAAAGTCGTTGCTGGGGGCAATTCTTAATCTGATGCCCCATACTCCCACAGCGAAAACAAGCTCCCGTTCTATGTGGTGTCTGACCGGGCTTCCCGATAATCCTTCTCGGGGGCGGAACAAACCGTCTATTACTAGCCATTGGTCTTCTTACAAAGCGACGATTGTCCCGATTAGGAATAAACCTCGAACCCGATGCTGATGCCCTTTCAATCTGATCCCGTTCCATAGTCTGGGCTCGCTCATACAACTCTCTATAATCCCTGATATTCAACAAAAGCATCTGAGTGCGAAGTTCCGGTTTCAGTCCATCCCGGAACCTTCGAGCCTTGTCCAAGGGATTCTCAACCATTCTCGGGGCAAATTTGGACAATCTGATGAACTCTGCCTCATACTGCACCACAGTCATCGATCCCTGACGAAGTCTCATGAATTCCGCCATTTTCTTCTCCTGGGCACTCTCAGAGAAAAACTGCCCATAGAAATGTTCAACAAAGATCGCCCAGGTCGGTTCCATGAATTCTGGAAACACTCTATCCTTGACCGCCTTCCACCAATCATGGGCATTGTCCTGCAGTTGATACGATGCCAAGGAGATCTTCTCCCTCTCAGTACACTCTAACAGCTCAAATGCCTTTTCCAATTCCTCTACCCAACGCGGGGCGGCTTCGGGGTCACCTCTACCCGTGAACTTGGGCGGTTTCAGCTTAAGAAAATGCTCCACCAACTGGTGCATTGGTCTCGGTGCCACTATTGGTTGAGCTTGTACTGGCTGAGCTTGAGCTTGATTCTCATGGACGGCAGCGACGGCTGCGGCCTCAGCAGCCTGAGCGGTCGCATTCTCTCTTTCCTGCGCCTGCCTATCCATCACATTACCAATTCGATCTAAAGCTCTGAGAACTCCTTCCATACGCGGATCTTCCGCCTGCCTAACATCAGCTCTGGGGTCTGCTGCAGCCCCAACACCCACTCTAGGGTTCTCTTCCTCTCTAGCACCCGCAACTATATTCTCTATCGCTCTGGCTCTACCACGACCTCTACCACGAGCTTCTCTGCCTGCGCCCCTCCTTGGGGCTCTTCCTACCCTTCCTCTTTCACTGCTCATCTTTCTATCCTGAGTGCTCGACTACCTGCTATAATTCCATCCGGGAATTAGAGACCTAAACCAACTAACCGGTCTAAGCCCTAGGCAGGTATAAACACAAAAGCAATTAAGCACTCAACATGCGGCTAACACAACAGCACATGAATTTCACCCAAGGACTCGCACACTAACCTTGGGTCCTGCCGCACCTGCACAATACTGGTTCAATCAACCCCCACAACAGTCAAACACAAACATTCTGGAGGTGCACTTAGCACACTAAGTCACCCTATAGCTACCCATGGTCATTTCTCCTTATCACTCCAAGGCTCCACTAAATCGAACAGAGCTAACCTTGCTCTGATACCAATTCGAACGAGGATGTCACGCCCCGTACCCCACGAAGCATGATCATCCGCGTAGGTCGAAATAAAATGTGACACTCCCAGGATTGCGTCACCGACCCGAAACCCAAATCAGAGCAAATACACGACACATGCGGAAACACGTATATATTATATATACACCCAGACATGTAAACATAACCATGAATAGTCAAAGACAATAATATATTAATAAACACTAACATAAATACACCCTTTTAAATACTTATACAATCTATTTATTTACAACCAAAAAAAAGAATACATAAAAAGGCCACTAAACAAAAAGGATCGGTGGCCTAGGGTGACGGCTAACTATCTAGGGAGAGTTACATCAAAAAGAGGGGTTAATCTAAACTCCTATCATGCCGTTCTATTCTAAGGATCCCGACCTGGGTTGGATGATACTGCGGACTCCTCAGATGAGTCTTCATCCGTCAGTATTTCCATATCTGATCCAACTTCGGCCACTTCCCCAATTGGTTCACCGTTCTCGCCTACTATTTCCAGATTCTGCTCCTCTTCTTCTTCCTCCACAATGTCGTCAGCTATAACTTGCTCCTCACCCTGCACCTCGTCCTCGGGTATAGGTCCATCCACCGTATCGCCCACGCTGCTTCCACTAAGGGAGGCGGGAGGATCAGAGACTTCTCCACTCACCATTTGGGGAATCATGACGCCATTAACATCTACTGGCACGTCAAAAGTCCTCATCGGGGGTCCTAATAAGCCGTCTGTACCCCTATGGCACCAAGCTACATACTCCTGAGTATGATGGAAGTCTTCTCCCACGTCTACTAACACTGCCGACTGAAATCTAACGTAAGCTGTTCCATCCCCACACGGGTGTACACTATTCGATCTCTGAATACGGTACGGGTATCCAAAAAGAGGACCGTTCCTCGGCATGCTATGGACGGGGGTCTGAAAATCGGTTTCACCACAACCGTGAGATAAACTCAGCAAGTAAAAACTCTAATCCTAAATTAGGCTAACGTGCACCTCCAGAAATAAATAAAACGCACAATTCACTGAACCAGTAATTAAATCAATATAAATTCACATGGGCCCACGGCCCGTTTCCAATACTCCAGCCCTGCAGGTTAGACTTTCGATATCAATATAATTCATAGACAATTAAATCGACCCGAAGGCCATGACCCAATGGTCATCAATCATTCGACCCGAAGGCCCGACCCGTCGGTCACAGTTATATGTCGACCCGTAGGCCTGACCCGTCGGTCACAATTTCACTCGACCCGTAGGCCTGACCCGTCGGTCACAGTTATATGTCGACCCGTAGGCCTGACCCGTCGGTCACAATTTCACTCGACCCGTAGGCCTGACCCGTCGGTCACAATTTCACTCGACCCGTAGGCCTGACCCGTCGGTCACAATTTCACTCGACCCGTAGGCCTGACCCGTCGGTCACAGTTATATTCATAATTCATATCAAAATCAACGTGGAATTTCAAAATCAAAGGCCCGTTTAATTTCCAATGGGCTTAAACCAATTCAAATCAATCCACATCAAGGCCCATTAAATTTCTAATTTTCTCCAATGGGCCTTAACAAGCCCAACTCAACTTCTCATCCAATTGGGCCCATTTAAATTCTAATTGGGCTCATTTAATTCCAATTGGGCCCATTTAAATTCTCATTGGGCCAATTAATGCAAATTCGGAGCCCATGAAGCCCACTCCATTTCAGCCCACTATTCCTCTCTAAATTAACACTAAACCATTGTAATTAGGCCTAATTAAGTCCACTAATCATCCATTACACAAAACACATTCAATTAGGCCCTAATTATCATAATTAAACCCCTAATCAAGCACAATTAAAACTAATTTAGGGATTAGTAAATTTACTCGCCTAATGACGACGCGAGACGACGGGAACGAGCGGCCGATCACCGACAAGCGGCGTGATCGACGGCGGCGCTCCAAAGCAAGCCGGCGGCCTCCGGCGGTCCGGCGAAGCTCACGGCAACACACGGCCAAAACAAGGGAGGGCTGGACGGCGGTGAGGCTGAGGACGGTGGAGAGGGGGACAGTGAGGCGAGGCTGGACGGCTGGGGTGGTGCACGGCGGCGCGGCCAGGCGGACGAGCCCAGCGACGGCGACGGCGTCCTTGTCGCGCCTCGGCTGGAGCGGCTGCAACGGGCGGTCACGGGCGGCGGGAGAGGGGGCTTGAGTTGCGACTAGGCTAGGGGTGATGACTGGGGATGAGACATGGCGGCTGGCGGCCAGCAGCTCCGGCGAGGGCCCCTATTCCGGCATGAACAGTGGCCGGCGGTGCTGGAATGGCTGGGACGAGCAGCTGCCGAGAGGATTTCGGGAGGAGAGAGAGACGCGGGAAGAGAGAGAGTGGGCTGAGGAGAGAGAGAGGGTCAAAGAGGTCAACCTTATCCTTGGGGGGACATGCCACATGTCAAGATCCTAGCCATTATGCCCAAAATACCCCTAATCCTAAGGCTAAAAATGCATCAAAACCAATAATGCAAGGGTATTATGGTCAATTGCCCCTAACCATGGTTAACCAACCCTAGTTAACCTTACCCAACCTTGGTTAACCTCCAAAATTTAATTCAAAATTCGAAATAATCCAAAATTGGCCTAGGGGCATTTTCGTCCTTTTTCCGTCCGGAACCGAAATTCCAATTTTCGCACATACCGGTCCTAAATATTCATGTGATACCTAATCCAGAGTCGGAATCGCGAAATTCACTTTCTAAGCCCTCGAAAATTCTCTGCGAAGTTTCCGGGAATAAAATAATATTAAATTCCAATTTTTGCCGAAATTCCACTTTCTGTCCAGAATCATTCCAAACACACTCGGATACCCCAAAATGACGTTGGCCGCGAAAAATAACCTCAAACGGCCTCCGAAATCGGCCTCGGCGTTCTCAGGGGCAAAATGGTCTTTTTCTCACTTTCTGTCAAATCTTCCGTTTTCAACTGTTTTAATCCCAAACACGAATGGCCATTACCAATTGACGTCCGTCTTGCAAAATAGTCGTAATTACCCTTGAGATTTTGATATCGAAACTCGGGTCCAATATTGTAATCTCAATATGCTCGTTTCGCAGTTTTAGGGTCTCTCACTAACGAGCGGCAGTTTAGGCGTTACGCGTATCGACCTAAGATTGTCCGAATCGTGATGGTCTAAATTTCGAGAGAACGAGAGGAATTATCACTAGTACCAGGGTCGCGATCGTTTGGATTAAAACTTGGTTTCATTTGCCAGGTGTACTTTCGGTCGTGCGAAATCACTCGCTATCCGATCGTACGTTACTGACAAAATCAACCAGTCATTTTCCTAAGATCGGCCTATATTGGCTCAAAATATTTCCTCAACGTTCTTCGAAATCAGCGTTCAGTCGCGATCGGGTTCTCGGTCCACGTACATGTTCCTATTTAGCCTTTCTCATATGGTTAGTGTCCCGAGACTGATCAGGTTCAGGCGAGACTCACTAAAATTACACGAGAATGAATATACACTTTATTGGTCCCGATAACGGGTCAAAATTCAGGATGTTACAACTCTTCCCCCCTTACAAAAATTTCGTCCTCGAAATTTGAACTTCAACCCTGTTCTTCAAACAACTGGGGGTGTTGACGTCGCATGGCTTCCTCGCTTTCCCAAGTAGCGCCCTCTGTCCCGTGGTGTTCCCAAACTACCTTCACCATCGGGATTGTCTTGTTCCGAAGTACTCGATCCTTTCTGTCTTCGATTCTGACTGGTCTCTCCACGTACGACACCCTGTCGTCCACGTCTATTTCTTCGTATCTTAGAACGTGTGTCGGATCCGGTTCATACTTTCTCAACATCGACACGTGGAAGACATTGTGTATCTGGGACAAATTCGGTGGCAAGGCCAACCTGTACGCCATATCGCCAATCTTTTCCAGAATCTCAAACGGCCCAACAAATCTCGGACTCAACTTTCCTTTCTTGCCAAATCGGGATAATCCCTTCATAGGCGACACCTTTAGAAACACATGATCCCCAACTTGAAATTCCAGATGTCGTCGTCTCCGATCGGCATAACTTTTCTGTCGGCTCTGTGCTGTCTTTAACCTTTCTCTAATGATCTCAACAGCTTCCACTGTTTGCTGAACTAACTCTGGGCCTGTAATGTTCCGTTCTCCTACTTCATCCCAGCACACGGGAGTCCTACACGCTCTGCCATACAAGGCTTCAAATGGGGCCATCTGGATACTCTGCTGATAACTGTTATTGTATGCAAACTCCACCAGATGCAGCTGTTCTTCCCATTTACCCTGAAAATCCACCACACAAGCCCTCAACATATCCTCAAGAGTCTGGATAGTTCTTTCTGATTGCCCATCAGTTTGTGGATGATATGCTGTACTAAACTGCACCTTTGTCCCCAAAGCTGTCTGCAGACTTTTCCAGAAGTTCGCTGTAAATCTCGGATCACGATCTGACGTAATCGTTACTGGCACTCCATGAAGCCTAACAATCTGTCTTACATACAGCTCTGCATACTTTTCTAACTCCAGATCCTTGCGCACTGCCAGAAAATGCGCTGATTTAGTCAGTCTATCCACTATTACCCAAATGGAATCATGCCCTCTCTGACTCCTTGGTAGTCCCGTTACAAAGTCCATGGTGATATGTTCCCATTTCCACTCGGGAATTTCCAACGGTCGCAGCAATCCTCCAGGTTTACAGTGCTGTGCCTTTACTTGTTGACACGTCAAACACTTAGCCACATGCTTGGCTACATCCGCTTTCAATCCATTCCACCAATAATGTTGCCTTAAATTCTGATACATTTTCGTACTGCCAGGGTGGATACTGTAATTGCTGCGATGAGCTTCTCTCAATATTTCTTCCTTAAGCTCAATATCATCCGGCACACACCATCGTCCCCTATACTTTAGGACTCCATCCTCTGATACCTGAAAATCTGGCTTCCTTGCCGAGGCATCCATTCCCACAACTTTCTGGATTTCCTGATCCGTGGGTTGTAGAGCCTTAATCTTAGTTTGAATCTCCGGCTCGATCCTCAAAGTAGCCAGCAGATTCGACACATGGCTTAATTCCAATCTAAATTCTGAGTCTCGGATCTTTTCCAATAACGCCCACTCCTTGATCATCATGTGTGCCATGCTAGACTTACGACTCAATGCATCTGCAACTCGATTTGCCTTCCCAGGATGATACATGATATCGCAGTCATAATCCTTTAGAAGCTCCATCCATCTACGCTGCCTCATATTCAACTCTTTTTGTGAGAACAGGTATTTGAGACTCTGATGATCCGTATAAATCTGAAACTTTTCCCCACACAGATAATGCCTCCAAATCTTAAGTGCAAAGACGATGGCAGCCAACTCTAAGTCATGCGTCGGATAATTCACTTCATGAGGTCTCAACTGACGCGACGCATACGCAACTACTTTTCCATGTTGCATTAACACACAACCCAGTCCTTTGAACGAAGCATCGCTATAAACCTCAAATCCACCAGGTCCAGAGGGAATAGTCAAAACTGGAGCTGTCGTCAATCTATGCTTAAGTTCCTGAAAACTTCGTTCGCACTTATCGTCCCATTCAAACTTACTTTCCTTTTTCAGTAATCGCGTCAATGGCATGGCTATCGACGAGAATCCTTCCACGAAGCGTCGATAATAGCCAGCCAATCCTAAGAAACTTCTGATCTCTGTCACTGACGTCGGCCTGGGCCACTTAAGTACCGCTTCAATCTTAGTCGGATCCACTGATATTCCTTCTCCCGACACGATATGTCCAAGAAAGGCTACCTTACTAAGCCAGAATTCACATTTGCTGAACTTCGCATAAAGCGCATGTTCCCTCAACGTCCGTAGAACTTCCGTCAAATGCACTTCATGCTCCTCTGAACTCTTCGAATACACTAGAATATCGTCAATGAACACTATGACGAACTGATCCAGAAATTCCTTAAAAACTCTGTTCATCAGATCCATAAAAGCTGCAGGGGCATTCGTTAAACCAAAGGGCATAACTGTAAACTCATAATGCCCGTATCTCGTCCTGAATGCAGTCTTGGGTATATCCTCTTTCCGAATTCTCAACTGATGATACCCTGTCCGTAGATCAATCTTAGAGAACACTGACGCCCCTTGCAACTGATCGAACAAGTCGTCGATCCTTGGCAGTGGATACTTATTCTTTATAGTCACCTGATTCAACTGCCGATAATCTATGCATAATCTCAACGTCCCGTCCTTTTTCCTCACAAACAGGACTGGCGCTCCCCATGGAGACGCACTAGGACGGATAAATCCTTTGTCTAGTAACTCTTGCATCTGAACTTTCAGCTCCTTCAGTTCCGACAAAGACATCCGATACGGGGCCTTAGAAATTGGCTCAGTTCCTGGGGCCAACTCTATAACAAATTCCACTTCCCGCTCTGGCGGTAAACCCGGTAACTCTTGAGGAAAAACCTCGGGGAAATTGCACACTACAGAAATTTCTTCCAACTTAGGCTCCACCAATGTCGGATCCTTAACATTCACCAAGTACCCCTCACAACCTTCCTCAAGCATCTCTGTTGCTTCCACTGAGGAAATCCAAGGGATCGAGGTTCCTCCTCGGTTTCCCTGAAACTCAAACTTAGGACGACCAATCGGATTAAATTGGATCGTCCTGCTGCCGCAATCCATAACGGCTTTCTGTTTAGTCAGCCAATCCATACCAATGATTACATCAAAGTCATACATGGCTAACACAGCTAAATCAATTCTTTCTTCAACATTTCCAATCACAATTTTACAGTCCAAGCACCCCAATGATACTAACACCCTATCATGCAGTGGGGTCGTCACACACAACATAATCTCAAGTAGAATAGGCTCCAGACCAACCAATCTAACAAACTGCTCAGAAATAAACGAATGGGTTGCCCCGGGATCAAATAACGCATATGCTGAATGATTGCAAAGAGAAATGGTACCTGTGACCACACCCGGCGCGTCCTCAGCATCTTTTCGCGCTAACGCATATACTCGTCCTTGCGCGGGCGGTCTGCCCTGAATAGCCGGTGGGGGATTTCCAGCCTGATTCCCAATTCTAAGCGGCTGCTGTGGTTGACCTGGGGGTCCCAAAAGTCGTTGCTGGGGGCAATTCTTAATCTGATGCCCCATACTCCCACAGCGAAAACAAGCTCCCGTTCTATGTGGTGTCTGACCGGGCTTCCCGATAATCCTTCTCGGGGGCGGAACAAACCGTCTATTACTAGCCATTGGTCTTCTTACAAAGCGACGATTGTCCCGATTAGGAATAAACCTCGAACCCGATGCTGATGCCCTTTCAATCTGATCCCGTTCCATAGTCTGGGCTCGCTCATACAACTCTCTATAATCCCTGATATTCAACAAAAGCATCTGAGTGCGAAGTTCCGGTTTCAGTCCATCCCGGAACCTTCGAGCCTTGTCCAAGGGATTCTCAACCATTCTCGGGGCAAATTTGGACAATCTGATGAACTCTGCCTCATACTGCACCACAGTCATCGATCCCTGACGAAGTCTCATGAATTCCGCCATTTTCTTCTCCTGGGCACTCTCAGAGAAAAACTGCCCATAGAAATGTTCAACAAAGATCGCCCAGGTCGGTTCCATGAATTCTGGAAACACTCTATCCTTGACCGCCTTCCACCAATCATGGGCATTGTCCTGCAGTTGATACGATGCCAAGGAGATCTTCTCCCTCTCAGTACACTCTAACAGCTCAAATGCCTTTTCCAATTCCTCTACCCAACGCGGGGCGGCTTCGGGGTCACCTCTACCCGTGAACTTGGGCGGTTTCAGCTTAAGAAAATGCTCCACCAACTGGTGCATTGGTCTCGGTGCCACTATTGGTTGAGCTTGTACTGGCTGAGCTTGAGCTTGATTCTCATGGACGGCAGCGACGGCTGCGGCCTCAGCAGCCTGAGCGGTCGCATTCTCTCTTTCCTGCGCCTGCCTATCCATCACATTACCAATTCGATCTAAAGCTCTGAGAACTCCTTCCATACGCGGATCTTCCGCCTGCCTAACATCAGCTCTGGGGTCTGCTGCAGCCCCAACGCCCACTCTAGGGTTCTCTTCCTCTCTAGCACCCGCAACTATATTCTCTATCGCTCTGGCTCTACCACGACCTCTACCACGAGCTTCTCTGCCTGCGCCCCTCCTTGGGGCTCTTCCTACCCTTCCTCTTTCACTGCTCATCTTTCTATCCTGAGTGCTCGACTACCTGCTATAATTCCATCCGGGAATTAGAGACCTAAACCAACTAACCGGTCTAAGCCCTAGGCAGGTATAAACACAAAAGCAATTAAGCACTCAACATGCGGCTAACACAACAGCACATGAATTTCACCCAAGGACTCGCACACTAACCTTGGGTCCTGCCGCACCTGCACAATACTGGTTCAATCAACCCCCACAACAGTCAAACACAAACATTCTGGAGGTGCACTTAGCACACTAAGTCACCCTATAGCTACCCATGGTCATTTCTCCTTATCACTCCAAGGCTCCACTAAATCGAACAGAGCTAACCTTGCTCTGATACCAATTCGAACGAGGATGTCACGCCCCGTACCCCACGAAGCATGATCATCCGCGTAGGTCGAAATAAAATGTGACACTCCCAGGATTGCGTCACCGACCCGAAACCCAAATCAGAGCAAATACACGACACATGCGGAAACACGTATATATTATATATACACCCAGACATGTAAACATAACCATGAATAGTCAAAGACAATAATATATTAATAAACACTAACATAAATACACCCTTTTAAATACTTATACAATCTATTTATTTACAACAAAAAAAAAAGAATACATAAAAAGGCCACTAAACAAAAAGGATCGGTGGCCTAGGGTGACGGCTAACTATCTAGGGAGAGTTACATCAAAAAGAGGGGTTAATCTAAACTCCTATCATGCCGTTCTATTCTAAGGATCCCGACCTGGGTTGGATGATACTGCGGACTCCTCAGATGAGTCTTCATCCGTCAGTATTTCCATATCTGATCCAACTTCGGCCACTTCCCCAATTGGTTCACCGTTCTCGCCTACTATTTCCAGATTCTGCTCCTCTTCTTCTTCCTCCACAATGTCGTCAGCTATAACTTGCTCCTCACCCTGCACCTCGTCCTCGGGTATAGGTCCATCCACCGTATCGCCCACGCTGCTTCCACTAAGGGAGGCGGGAGGATCAGAGACTTCTCCACTCACCATTTGGGGAATCATGACGCCATTAACATCTACTGGCACGTCAAAAGTCCTCATCGGGGGTCCTAATAAGCCGTCTGTACCCCTATGGCACCAAGCTACATACTCCTGAGTATGATGGAAGTCTTCTCCCACGTCTACTAACACTGCCGACTGAAATCTAACGTAAGCTGTTCCATCCCCACACGGGTGTACACTATTCGATCTCTGAATACGGTACGGGTATCCAAAAAGAGGACCGTTCCTCGGCATGCTATGGACGGGGGTCTGAAAATCGGTTTCACCACAACCGTGAGATAAACTCAGCAAGTAAAAACTCTAATCCTAAATTAGGCTAACGTGCACCTCCAGAAATAAATAAAACGCACAATTCACTGAACCAGTAATTAAATCAATATAAATTCACATGGGCCCACGGCCCGTTTCCAATACTCCAGCCCTGCAGGTTAGACTTTCGATATCAATATAATTCATAGACAATTAAATCGACCCGAAGGCCATGACCCAATGGTCATCAATCATTCGACCCGAAGGCCCGACCCGTCGGTCACAGTTATATGTCGACCCGTAGGCCTGACCCGTCGGTCACAATTTCACTCGACCCGTAGGCCTGACCCGTCGGTCACAGTTATATGTCGACCCGTAGGCCTGACCCGTCGGTCACAATTTCACTCGACCCGTAGGCCTGACCCGTCGGTCACAATTTCACTCGACCCGTAGGCCTGACCCGTCGGTCACAATTTCACTCGACCCGTAGGCCTGACCCGTCGGTCACAGTTATATTCATAATTCATATCAAAATCAACGTGGAATTTCAAAATCAAAGGCCCGTTTAATTTCCAATGGGCTTAAACCAATTCAAATCAATCCACATCAAGGCCCATTAAATTTCTAATTTTCTCCAATGGGCCTTAACAAGCCCAACTCAACTTCTCATCCAATTGGGCCCATTTAAATTCTAATTGGGCTCATTTAATTCCAATTGGGCCCATTTAAATTCTCATTGGGCCAATTAATGCAAATTCGGAGCCCATGAAGCCCACTCCATTTCAGCCCACTATTCCTCTCTAAATTAACACTAAACCATTGTAATTAGGCCTAATTAAGTCCACTAATCATCCATTACACAAAACACATTCAATTAGGCCCTAATTATCATAATTAAACCCCTAATCAAGCACAATTAAAACTAATTTAGGGATTAGTAAATTTACTCGCCTAATGACGACGCGAGACGACGGGAACGAGCGGCCGATCACCGACAAGCGGCGTGATCGACGGCGGCGCTCCAAAGCAAGCCGGCGGCCTCCGGCGGTCCGGCGAAGCTCACGGCAACACACGGCCAAAACAAGGGAGGGCTGGACGGCGGTGAGGCTGAGGACGGTGGAGAGGGGGACAGTGAGGCGAGGCTGGACGGCTGGGGTGGTGCACGGCGGCGCGGCCAGGCGGACGAGCCCAGCGACGGCGACGGCGTCCTTGTCGCGCCTCGGCTGGAGCGGCTGCAACGGGCGGTCACGGGCGGCGGGAGAGGGGGCTTGAGTTGCGACTAGGCTAGGGGTGATGACTGGGGATGAGACATGGCGGCTGGCGGCCAGCAGCTCCGGCGAGGGCCCCTATTCCGGCATGAACAGTGGCCGGCGGTGCTGGAATGGCTGGGACGAGCAGCTGCCGAGAGGATTTCGGGAGGAGAGAGAGACGCGGGAAGAGAGAGAGTGGGCTGAGGAGAGAGAGAGGGTCAAAGAGGTCAACCTTATCCTTGGGGGGACATGCCACATGTCAAGATCCTAGCCATTATGCCCAAAATACCCCTAATCCTAAGGCTAAAAATGCATCAAAACCAATAATGCAAGGGTATTATGGTCAATTGCCCCTAACCATGGTTAACCAACCCTAGTTAACCTTACCCAACCTTGGTTAACCTCCAAAATTTAATTCAAAATTCGAAATAATCCAAAATTGGCCTAGGGGCATTTTCGTCCTTTTTCCGTCCGGAACCGAAATTCCAATTTTCGCACATACCGGTCCTAAATATTCATGTGATACCTAATCCAGAGTCGGAATCGCGAAATTCACTTTCTAAGCCCTCGAAAATTCTCTGCGAAGTTTCCGGGAATAAAATAATATTAAATTCCAATTTTTGCCGAAATTTCACTTTCTGTCCAGAATCATTCCAAACACACTCGGATACCCCAAAATGACGTTGGCCGCGAAAAATAACCTCAAACGGCCTCCGAAATCGGCCTCGGCGTTCTCAGGGGCAAAATGGTCTTTTTCTCACTTTCTGTCAAATCTTCCGTTTTCAACTGTTTTAATCCCAAACACGAATGGCCATTACCAATTGACGTCCGTCTTGCAAAATAGTCGTAATTACCCTTGAGATTTTGATATCGAAACTCGGGTCCAATATTGTAATCTCAATATGCTCGTTTCGCAGTTTTAGGGTCTCTCACTAACGAGCGGCAGTTTAGGCGTTACGCGTATCGACCTAAGATTGTCCGAATCGTGATGGTCTAAATTTCGAGAGAACGAGAGGAATTATCACTAGTACCAGGGTCGCGATCGTTTGGATTAAAACTTGGTTTCATTTGCCAGGTGTACTTTCGGTCGTGCGAAATCACTCGCTATCCGATCGTACGTTACTGACAAAATCAACCAGTCATTTTCCTAAGATCGGCCTATATTGGCTCAAAATATTTCCTCAACGTTCTTCGAAATCAGCGTTCAGTCGCGATCGGGTTCTCGGTCCACGTACATGTTCCTATTTAGCCTTTCTCATATGGTTAGTGTCCCGAGACTGATCAGGTTCAGGCGAGACTCACTAAAATTACACGAGAATGAATATACACTTTATTGGTCCCGATAACGGGTCAAAATTCAGGATGTTACATAATGACTTAGAATACCTGTGACCATCCACTTTGAATAAAATTTAATTTTTTTTTAGGTGCCCAAGTGATATTTTTGACGACTCTTGAGTTTAGAGATTAAAAGGGTTTTAACCCCCAAAAGGGGTCTTCACCTCTAAAAAACCCTAAAATCCTAAAAAACAACACAATCCTTTGAATGAACAAGCCTTTAGGGCTCCACTAGGATTTGAATGTTTTGATTAATTTTCATTTTTAGAGTCCATTTTAGGATTGCTTTGTTTGATTGAAATTGATTGTACATTTCCTTATTAATTGGTTGATTTCTCCCAATTAGAAAGGTTATAATTAGTGGATAGGCTTTGCGAACTCGCGTGACACATTTAGACACTCCGAATCGTTTTAGGTACCAAAAAGGCGTTAGAGATCTCGATATCGAGATCATTAGGTTTATAGTCGATCAATAAGGACTAGTGGCAATTTCAAAGCAAAATTTAGGTTAAATAGAAAATTAAATAAAAAATACCCGCTGTGTCGTGAGGTATGATCAGGGAGAGACTCTCGTTCGTTTATTAAATCACATTATCATTAGAAATGAACGAAAATACCTCCTAGCACGATTGAATAGGCCAAAGTGTGACGCGGCAACTGCTGATTTTTCATGAGACAAAACGGAAGTAAATGGATTTCAAAGGTGCGTTTGGTAACCATTTTGTTTTCGAAAATAATTTCTGGTCAGAAATGATTTTTTTTATTCTGTTCTCAGAAACAATTTATAAGCATCTGAAGGTATTTGGTAACAGCCCAAAATTTCCATTCTCGGAATAGAAAAAGAACAAAAGTGTGTTTGGTAGCAAAAAGAAAATTCTTTTTATTAATAATATTTTTAAATATTTTAATATTTCTTTCTTTTTTCTTTTCTTTTTTTCTTCTTCTCTTTCTTGGCCATGGCCAGCCATTGACTTTTCTTTTTTTATTCTTCTCTTTCTTGGCCATGGCTGGCCACTGACCACAAGCCAGGGTTGACGAGGGTGTCACAGCCCTTGCCGGCCACAGGCGAGGGCGAGGGTCGCCCTCGCGGCCTAGGCGAGGGCCGCCCTCACTGGATCCATATCCGGCGAGGGTTGGACCCTTGCGGCCCTTGCCCAGGCCACGATGGTCTAGGCCTCGCCCTGGCCAGTCGCAAGTCGCCGGCCAGGAAAGAAGAAAAAAAATCTCTTCTATTTCTAATTCTTGTTCTCAGAATCAAAAATCAACTTTTTTTTTTTATTATTGATTATGTTTCAAAATTGATTTTGAGAACAAATTTGTGCCCGGAAACAAAAAATTTACCAAACAAATTTCTATTCTTTTTTTGTTCCTGAGAACAAAAGAATAAAATCAGTCACTATTTGGCAAGTGACCAAACACAATCCAAGTCTTCATCAAACAAAGGACTTGCTCTGTTGCAAATGATTCATTTATTAGTTGTTTGAAGTGATTTTGGAACTGCAACAGTGTTGCACGACACTTATCTTTTCCGCATTGGTCGGTCTAATCGATTGCGACTATCATAGTGGTGGTCAACTCTATCATGGTCCTCGCCTCGTACTAAGCCACGCTGGCCCCCCTCCTCTCCACCACGGGTCGTGCTTGGCTCGGTACCGAAATGAGTAAGGCTAGCCCATGTTGACACCTAAATTTTTTGCCCATAAATCGTTTTCGAAAAATTGGAACTTGGTTTTCCACAAAAATATTTTGGAATTATTCTACTAAAAAAAAAATGGAAGAGCAAGGGCCAAGGATTCGAGTGTAGCTAGTCGAGACCTGAGGGATCAAATTGCAAATGAACCAACAAGTTGGGGCCAAAATGCAATTTCCAAAAGTTGGGGGACCAAATCGTAAAATTTATAAAATTTTCCCCCAAGCCCTTAAATCATCATTTTTACCCCTAATCAAGCTTGAAATTGAAAATGGGCAAGGTAAAATTGATCAGATCAAGCCAAAAGGACTAAATTGGCTCAAATTAGGCATTCTCGGGCAAGAAAATGGCCAATTTTGAGGGACTTTCCTGCAAAATTGGGCATAGAAAATTGCAAATTCTGATTATCATCTTAAACTAATATACTTCAAATTTCAAAATGACCAAAAATTCCGACTAGATTAATGGATTAAAGCACTTAAATCAGCTTCCAAAAACCGGTCCACGATTTGGTCTCAATTCGGGGCTGCTGAGTAGCCAACTTTGTGGCCCCACCATATCCTACTCAGCCAGCCGATCAGCGTGAACTCTGGCCAAGGTGTGAGACCATCATTAGGAGTGCAAATGGACAAAAAATTGCCAAGGATAAGCTGCTGAAGGCACGTGATAATCTTAGTCAAACCTGCTCACTCAACAGCTGCAGAGTATGATGATTTTGGAATCAGAGAGTTGGTGAAGAGACTCGGTTTGCAGGCTTGGGAAGTGGGCAATCACGGGATAAAAATCTGGTTGGATTTGGTGGATAGGATCTCTGAAGCACCTTCTTTTGGGGGATAAAAAGAAAGGGATGAGACGAGAAGAGGGGAGTTCACGGTCGTCCCAAGAACTCACCCCCAGACACAACTCAGAAAATGAACCCAGAAAAGTTCCAGACTGGCTTTTGGAGAGAAAAGTGAGATTTTCGTGAACTTCGAGCCAAAATTAGCCAAAACCTTCAACTAGAGAATGGAACTAAATTAAAAGAGCTTTCCAACCATAGGTCGCACGTCCCAAATGGATGTCGGGAAGCCACCCAAAATCCCCTCGAAAAGCAGCCCATTCTCGGGTCAAGAGAGAAACCCAGAAATTTTCTAAGTGTTGAAGTCAGATGGTTACTGGTGAGGGAAAGTGGGAGTTTTTGAGAGACATTAGGAATATATGAGGATACCCGTGACTTGGAAATTAAAATAGAATACATCTAGTTTGGGTTGGTGTCAAATTAGTCAGAAAAAGAGGTCGTTGATTCTGGTTTTGGAGACCAACAAAAACCTTCGTTGTCAGTTCTTTCTTTGCAGATCTCATTTTCCAGTTTGAAGAAGCCTAGTTCCCCGCGCCCTTCGAAGACAAGTTTTGGTTCCCTCGGCCAAGGGATACTTCAAAGAGAAACTAGGAAGCAAGGTGAGTATCTTACATGTATTTTTGTTCAATTTTGAACATGTTTTAGTCATGAAAAAATCAAGAGAAGACCAGCCCAGAGAACTGATTTCTGAGGCTGGAATTTTTGTAAGTGTTGGAGCCCCTTCATGAGCCCTATATGTTTGACTTGCTACTCCCCTTTGCATGCGTTTTCTACTTTCATGAGCTTGATGAACGTTATATGGGTGTACAAATTATGCTGAGATCCACTTGGTTTGGTCTTTGAAGCCCTGTGTGAACCACGAGATGGCTTGCAACTCGAGTAAAAAGCCAAGCTAACCCACAATGATTCATGGCTAGTCACTATGAACCATGCGTGTATGCTTCTTGGAGGGGTTGTTTCGACATGTTCACTTGATCATTCTCCATGATGTTTGTTTCATTTAAAAGTAGATGTTACGTATATTATTTTAGATGAAGTGATGTTTCCCATAGATCTTGCACGTGATGAGTGTCGGGGCTTAAACCTGGGCATGCAACAAGTTTGCTCGACCTGGGTTTAAACCCAGATTTGCAAAAGCAGCCCGAACCCACATATTGGAGGCCGATTCCAACTCGGTTCTTGTGCGTTTTAGGTTGTGATTTCCAGCTAACCTTGTTCTTTGCATGTGATAATATAGCCTTGATACTTTGGTTCCACTTGATATTACACACGGAGTGAGATTGAAGGCCATGAATATGGCTCGAGGAAGCCATTTGGGGCAATTTAATGCACATCAAATGCTCGACGAAATGCCCCAAACCAAGCTTCGATCTTGAAACGGTTGATTTGAGCCCGGTTCTCGTAATGTTCATATTCTGAGTTGTTTCATGTTCACGTAAACCGAGCATTGGCCAATTTAGGGAATTATTTTTTTTTAAATAAAAAAAAATCAAAAAATCAAAAAATGAAAAAAAAATGAAAAATGTTGGATAGCATCAAATTATGCAAAAAAATGACATTTATGAGATTTTCCTAATTTTATAATGTCATTTGCCTAATTTAATGCTATTTTGGTATTTTATTACCATTTTTGCGACAAAAAAAATCCATTGTGCGTAGACTAAAAGTACTTAGAATAGTTTTGTGTAGCTAGAGTAACTTCATGCATATTTGAATTCTCATTTTGCTCATGGGGGTCCTGTCCCGGGGCATGATAACGAGGCCATGTAATATTATTTGCCCGACTTGTATCAGGTTTTCTCCTTCCGCGTTTATTTTCAAGTCATTTCAATTTCTTGGATGTTTACTTACTGCTCTGCTTTTTTTCTTTTTTTAATAATTTGAGTGTTAATTTCTTTCCTAAATTAGGTTAGTATTAATCTAGACATTGAAGAAAATAATCCCATAAAAACATTTGCAAGGACACTTAGCGGCTTTGATATCATAGGATTATAATTGGTGATCAAGATCGCGTGACCACTTAGATAATGCACTCTCAAGTTAGGTACCGAAAGGGCGCTAATAGAAATGTTAGTGTAAACAAGTCCCCGGCCCTAGAACCTCTGGTTGCGTAGGAATCGAGGCGACACTCCCGCGTCTTGATTGGTTTCTAGCCGACCCCAATAGGCTAGTGGCGACTCCTAGAAGTACTTAAGTTATCGAGAATTCAAAACGAAATCCAACGTTGCGCGGGGTATGAACTTGGGGAGAGTTCACGTCTAGATCGATGGGCCATCGGTCCGCCTTTTTGGGCAATACCACCTAAACCCGTTCCTTTTTCCCATGACGGAAAAAGAAGGGTCGCGACAGCCCAGAAGCCAAATTTACCTATGACAATCTAGAGAGATCTCAATCGACCACAACGGCCGCACAGGAGCTGTTAATTCTTTGGCAAATTATCTAGTTTAAGTTTCCTTGTTGTAGCTTATGTAAAACGTGCAAGCTTTGTTTTAATGTCATGCATATGATTTAGCTTCTCTACCTTTCTCCTGATCCTTTAGTAAGTGAAGATCTACCTGCGTGCATGTAGGAAGTGAGATCTACTGGCATGCATGTAGTAAGTGAATATCTTCTGACATGCATGCACACATGACTGGATAGCACGGTTAAATAGGCTATAGTCTCTTAATATAATTGTCTGTTAATAAAATATAACGATGGTGGTTATGTTGAGTTTTTATGTCGCTGGTCTAGCAACTCCAGCTAATATATACTTTCTTTCACATGCCTTCCATGATAATTAAAACGAATCATAACTAGGTTTCATGCTCGAGTCTTCATTGATGCCTATTATATATTCGTGGAGTGTGCTTGTTTCATGCAAACTCCAGTGGAAAAAAGTTTAAATTAGGAAACTTCTTCATTAAATTGAAAATAATTTCAAGACATGTATTGAAGTTGGTGTATACAACTTATTTTTTGGATAGCATTTCGAGATGGTAGTTGCCCACCCTACTTGGAGATTGGTGGCAGCAACTGGAGATCGTGGTTGTGGTCGTGGTCGTGTGGCTAATTGCCGTGGGTATAATGGAGCAGAAATTCATGCTAGCAAGGGAAAATGATTTCTTGATGCAGCGACAACCCTAACAAGAAAAATAGTTGCCCAAAGTGAATGAGCAAACAGAAAGAACTTAACAACCGTTTGAAAGACTTTCTTCTGGAATTCAAGGCTATGGGAAATTAAGAAGGAATAACATTTTAGATGATGGATTTTATTCAACTACAATATGAAAAACCATTATACATGAGAGTCCTGCCTGGAAAAGTGGAGCCGATAGTACTAGGATTTCAAAACTCACGTAAAAATACAAGATGAGTGTAAAAGTAAACTTGCTGAATCTGATAAATTGTAACTTGTTTTTATCCTGTGCTCTTGCATCACTTTCAAAAACATATTTCAATTGGAATTGAATTATGTTGTTTAGTTGATTGAGAAAACCTTTTCATTGATCAACCTTTGTCAATGTTAAAAAAAACGAGGGAAATCTTATTTTCAGGTATCCTGATGCTCTTACCCTCTTTTTTGTCCATAGTTAGAAAGGTGTTATAGCTATAGTTATACTTTAAAAAAATGCTTCAAATATTCCTTTAATACTTAAAAAGGACGCGTATGGCCCACCCCAATAGTGGATAAGGCTTAGTTGTTGTTGACGTGCTATAAATCTTTCTGAGATTAGCTTCGATAAGATGTAAGTCTGATTCCTGGAGTTATTTGTGGTGCAGGTCTGGGATATCACGGGACGTGAATCGAAATCTAGTTGGGAAATTGGTTCTTCTTTGGTAAAAATTTCTTACCATCGTCTGAATGGTGATTAATTGTCTGAGCACTGCCCCATCCCCACCCCTTCCCGGTCTTATTTCACTGTGGGTGCAATGTCTTTTTCTTGTATGCTCACATACTCGCACTGTATACATGCATGTGTTTTTATGTATACACTAGCATAAGTTTAAACTATATTTATAGTGAAAAGAAAGAACTTCTGTTATTCTTGTAACTGTAATTGTCTACTTTATCTTGATAAATCTTGCAGGTCTTTTGGCAACGGTTGCAGATGATTTTGTTATTCATCTTTTTGATGTTGTCGACCTAAGAATGGTCCGAAAGTTTGAAGGTCATACAGATCGAATTACAGATTTGTGCTTTAGCGAGGATGGGAAATGGCTCGTCTTCCGGTATGGATGGCAGTATAAGGATTTGGGATATTATTTTAGCTAGACAAGTAGATGCAGTATATGTTGATGTCTCCATCACGGGGTTATCTCTGTCACCAAATATGGATATTTTAGCCACAACACATGTTGATCAAAATGGGGTCTATCTCTGGTAAGTTGTTAGTGCATCACTAATTTTTCAATTAGTCATATAATCACGTTCATTGTTTGGAGTCACATTGGTTCAAGTATCTATTTGGGATTGGTCAAGACACACATAAGGAATAATGAAGCCTTAAGAACATGGTTTCTAGAGATTAATTATATTAAGGTGATTTTGTATTCTTTTGGATGTAGACCAACTGATGAGAGACGAACTTCGACTGACCAGGGTTAACCAATCGATGTTTTCTGGAGGTTCTGACATCAATTTTTATGCAAGTGGCAAAGTTGTGACTGTTAAATTGCCATCAGTATCATCAATGGAAGGTTCTCAAGTTGAAGAATCTAATGAGCCTAGCTACCATTAGACATTCAGAGTCTAAAAATGTCCCTTCCTTCCAGCCTTTGCCTGAGCAAATTCCAGATCTAGTTACCCTCTTGCTATTGCCGAAGAGCCAGTGCAGAGCTTGATTAATCTAGACATTATAAAGGTTCGCTCTCTCATGTTGTTTTTTTTATCAGTCATAACCTTCTCTGTGAAAGATCGGTTTCATTTACCTCTCCATTGCCTTTTTTGGTCTCTGTAAGATTGTCCTATAATCATATTGGGGACCTGTTCTGCCAGATACATGGGGAGACAATTAGGCGCCACTCAGCGTTGCAGAATAAAGGAAAGGTCCTTTTGGAGACTCAATGCTCTGTATGGCAGGGAGTGGATAAGTTATTTTAAGGTGCTAGATGCATGCTTGCTTTTCTCAGCAACTCACAGTTTTAGGTACTAAACATTTCACCTGTTTATTCCCTCTTTTTGTTTTGATATTAGGCCATTTTTTAAACAGGTCACTTGATAATGTATTCTTTTTACATAGTGATGACTTTTAAACTGGAGTTATATTTATGTACGTTATAGCAAGGGGAAGATGATACAGATGGAAAAAGTAGTTAATTGGATCTACACTGAGGCGTGAGTACGGAAATTTAATATGTTGGATGGGTTCCTCTCAGAGCTATAAATTCGCTCATTCTGTAACCGAGCAATCATCCTCTTATCACTTTCAGAAATTTTTAAAAGGAAGCCTTTTCTTACGCCTTCTTTATCGTGTTTGTGTTATGCTATTTGATCATATGCTTATGTTGAATGGTCAGGAGTAATGTGATTTGGTCTAGACGCACGGGTTTTAAACCGGACTGGACTAGCCAGTTCGACTGGTTCGAACTGACAACTGACTGGTGATCCGGTTCAATTATTCACCTTATTAGCATTCGCTAATCACACTGAGTTTCATAACGGACCAGACTGGTTAGAAAAAAAAGTGCTTTGGCCCATTTGATATTGTAGCAAAATAAACAGCAATGCTGCAGGCAGGGGACTCAACCATTGGAGCTCCAGGATCAAATTCACGCGCGTCTGCCATATGCGCAGACTTTTTCATGCGTCTAATGGTCATAAACATCATATACGTATTACGTATCATTTTTGCTTGCATTATTTGTGCATGATTACATCTCTATTCGCTGATTGTCAATCCCGCCATTGGAGGGCTCGTCGTCGCCTGGATCCCCGATTAATTCTAGCTTGGCTTGATTTTGGGGTCGTCAGTGTCATCGCGTCTTCCAGTTGCTTGCCACTAGCCACCGTCTAAGCCCAAGCCATCGTCATCGATTAGCTCGTGCGATTGATGAAGAAATGATCGTGTTTGACAAAGAAGAAGGTGAACCAGAGAGAGAGAGAGGAAGACGAAGATGAACATAGAAATTTAAAAAAAGAAAGAAAAAACCTGTTCCGGCCGTGTCACGTATGGCACCCAACATCCACGTCAGTAATTTTTAGTAAAAATTGGCTAGATAGACTCAATTGGCAAGAAGTGAAAATGTTTATAACTCAATTATCGAAATTAAAAGGTTTAGTACTAAATTGGCAAAAGTGTAATAGATTTAAGACTTTTGGGACAATTTTTCCAAAAAAAAGTAGGAAGCCCTCCCATTTTTGAACATGGCCGGTTGATCTATATGAGATGAAAATAAACTATGGTACGACAAAATAAGATGTGTTACAATCTATTAAAACTTTTCAAATGAAAAGCTCTTACAAGTATATTCACTGACCTATGACAAATGAACACGATTACAACGTGTTATTATCTCAAATACTATGAGAGTATTTCAATTTCCCTAACAATCATAAACCATGATATTTACAAGCAAATGGACTACCAAAATAGGAATCAACAAATTATGCTTGGACATTGATTCATCCAACTATTGACGTAGAATTTACTTTGCTACAACGGAAACAATCCACGGTTTGGCAAATTAGATGTGTTACAACTTGTTTTGACTTGTTCATTGAAAAGTCATTACGAAAGATTTCATTGACTTATGACAAGACGATTGCAATTACGATGCGTCACGACAAAAAAACTTATAAGAGTACTTTTTAAATTTGTCCAGCTCTCATGAATCACATATTGACGCCTAAATTTTAACAATCCACTTAGGCATTATTTGGATATAAAATTAAGGATCGACCCCAACCCCTAAACAAAAAGATTAATTTGCATGTAGCTATTAGGAGCATTTGCATTAGCAATTCGATAAGCTTATAAATTGCATTTTTCTATTATGACCGAAAAGGTCACATGAATTGCACATGGAGCACTCAATTAAGAAGATCAATTTCTTTGATTAAACTTGAGAAGCAATTAGGTTATTACATTGCCAAAATTTTTTGTCATATGGCAGCAAAAGGTAATCAGCATGATTCTCCTAGATTGGTGTATCTACTCATGCAATACAAGGAAAATAATATAAAAAAAGAAAATTAAGAGAACAAAGATGTGGGCATTTTTGGAGTGAGAGAGCACATTAGAAAATACACACCGAGAGAAATAGAGAATAGAGCGAGAGAGTCTCCGGCCGCGTCCCTCAAGGCCGTGTCTCCACCATGCCTTGCCGCTGCCGGTGTTGCTCCGACAATTCCTGTTGGTTTCCATGACTGCCTGACGACGACACCAACCCACGGCCGCGACCTTGCTCCTCACTATCAAGACCGACCATCCGGCACCACGGTTTCTCCGTGCATCAACCGCCCGAGCAACTCCCGCGCCTCCGACGATCCATGATCTGCTGCTGCTGCCGCTGTACCGCGAACCAGCACGCCCCCAGGGTCGTCTGGACCACTGTCGCTGCCGTAGTGCAGATTTCCATCTAGTCCGACGGTGTCCTGAAGTGCTCTTCCGATAGCTCCAACAGCACCGGCGATCACCCAACGAGCTCTTGCGGCTTTGTTCGCACTCTCTTTTGCAGGCTTCGCCGAGGTCCAGCAAGGCCAGTATCTCTCGACCAAGGTGAATAAGTCTAACTGGTGGATATATCTTTTGGGTGTTGTCCAGATTTGATAGTAACGTTGTGGGTTTTGTGATTTTATTTCATGCAAGCAGAAAGAATGGTGTTTGGGAAGAATAGATGAACAATATCAGGCTACTGCCGTGAGCCGAGCCACACCGCGCACCACCACCGGTCCCCTGCTTGCTCAACCACCGCGAGCCACCCCACCCGCAATCTGAGCCTATTTCGATTTGGATTTCACACCGTCAAATTAGGTAACAATCCCCGTCCAATTCGATTTGAATATTAAGTTAATATTACGGAAAACCCCAAATTGACACATTTATGACAAACTTCAATTAGTTTCCGTTAAATTTTACTGTTAAATTGCTTTGTTAAATAACAGTTGACAGATGTACCGCTTTTGGGTTTTAGCAGTTTGGTTTTTCGTGGTATTAACCTTGAATATTTTACTGCTCAAATTTCGATTGATTGTTATCTAATTTGATATTAATTGAGATTTAGGCATTATCCAAGTAGGGATTTATTGATAAGGGTTGATATAACTACTAATTTAATCATATCGGATCTTTTTTTTTTAATTATTTAAACTTAATTTGGGGTAACTGTGTTGCCCAAAGATTGTGATAATCTTTAATTTAATGGGATATTTTTAGATTATCTCAATCTTTTATATAAAATTTTCGTGGATTGCGCTTGCGGATTAGGTAAGATACTATCTTTGATTTAGGTAATTACCATGTTTTAAAATATCAAAAATCCAAAAAAGATTGCATTGCATATGATTAGATAATTAAGGTATCTTCGTAATTAAATTAAAATTCATGTTTAGATATGATCTATGTTAGATAACATCTTGAAAAAGGAACTTCTCGTAGAAATACCAATTGGTGCATAAAAAAGACTCTTTTTACACTTCTCCCACATGACTTTTGCATAAAAAGGAATTTTCCCATTGGTGCTTATAAAGTAAGTTTATAAAATACCAATTTAGAAACTTAATATAAGCAACTTCTCGTAGAAGTATTTCACCTCCAAAAGGAAACCATAACTTCTCTTCTTTTATTTCACCGATCAAACTCATCCAAGGAAAAAGCAAAATTTCAAGAGGCTGCAAACAATGGGTGACGACCGAGCTTTTGTCCGCCGCAAACCGGAACCCGAACCCCTGTTGGTTGCCAACGCGCCGCCACTCGCCACCTCCTACAACGACTGGATCCGCCCCCTGCTCGATGCAGTCGACAAGCTCCGAAACCTCAATGTCATGAAGGAGGGCATCCCACTCCCCACCATCGTCGTCGTGGGCGACCAGTCCTCCGGCAAGTCAAGCGTCCTCGAGTCCCTCGCCGGCATCAGCCTGCCGCGCAGGCAGGGCATGTGTACGCGTGTCCCCCTTGTCATGCGCCTCCAAGGCCGGTGTCCTGCCGACAGTCCTGAGCTCCACCTTGAGTTCAATGGCAAGATCGTGAACGTTGACGATGAGGACCATGTCTCCGACGCCATTGTCTCTGCGACTGACGAGATTGCTGGCTCCGGCAAGGGCATATCGAATGCCCCACTGACTCTAGTTGTCAAGAAAGATGGCGTCCCGGATTTGACCATGGTCGACTTGCCTGGAATCACGAGAGTGCCTGTGCACGGCCAGCCCGAGAACATCTACGAGCAGATCTCGGAGATGATCATGGAGTACATAAGGCCTGAGGAGAGCATCATCCTCAATGTCGTGTCCGCAACCGTCGACTTCTCCACTTGCGAGTCCATAAGGATGTCCCAAGTAAGTATACTCTAGCCACACTCGTCTCCCATATCAATTAAAAACTCGAATGATTTATACAACTCTAGCAAGTGAGTCAATACAATAATCTGTTTTATGTTTCAGATGGTGGACAAGACTGGCAAGAGGACTCTGGCCGTTGTCACAAAGGCTGATAAAGCTCCTGAGGGCTTGCAGGAGAAGGTGACGGCGGATGATGTCAATATAGGGCTCGGTTATGTGTGTGTGAGGAACAGAATTGGTGACGAGTCCTACGAAGAAGCGAGGCTCGAAGAGGCGAAGCTGTTCGACATGCACCCTCAGCTGTGCAAAATTGACAAGTCCATCGTTGGTGTGCCTGTCTTGGCACAAAAGCTGATGAAGATTCAAGCCACCATTATAGCCAAGTGTTTGCCCGATATCGTCAAGAGGATCGATGACAAGCTGAACGCCAACCTCGCCGAGCTCAATAGTATGCCCCAGAATTTGTCCTCGGTCGAGGAGGCTGTGACAGCCTTCATGCAGATCATGGGGTCAGCGAAGGAGTCGCTGAGGAAAGTCCTGCTGAGAGGCGAGTTCGATGAATACCCGGATGACAAGGACATGCACTGCACGACCAGGCTGGTGGAGATACTCAGCCACTACGCCAAAAAGCTTCAATGCTCCACCGAGAATGACCTAGGGACTAACTTCTTGTTGGAAGAACTGGAGGTTTTAGAAGAGGCCAAGGGGATCGGGCTCCCGGACTTCCTCCCTCGCACCGCCTTTCTCACCCTTTTGCAGCGGAAGGTGAAGGGAATATTGAGCAGGCAACCGAGTTTTGGGGTTCGTGTTTGGGACTACATCAACGGAGTTGTGATTCGGGTCTTGATGCAACACTCGGAGAATTATCCTCAATTGCAGTCGTCCACGAGAAGAGCAGCGTCCAATCTGATTAACAAAATGAAGGGGAAGACGATGAATAAGATGATTAAAATTCTTGAGATGGAGAACCTCACTGACTACACTTGCAACCCTGAGTACCTGTTGGAGCGGAACGAGTTGATGACCCAGCAGGGCAAGTTCATGGTGGCGATCGACCGCTATCAGAGTTATGGTAATGAGATTGTCCTCGAGGGAATTGGGAAGGTCCACCTGGGCAATCTGAGGGAACGCAAGAAGCAGCTGGTTCAGGAGGCGTTCGATCTGAAGATGAGGATGACTGCGTACTGGAAGATTGTAGTGAGGAGGTTTGTCGACTGGATGGCGCTGCATCTGCGGTTCAGCGTGCACAACTTGGTGAACAAGGAGATGGAGAAGGAGATTGGGAGCGAGCTGATGGGGCCCAATGGCAGCGGCCGCATCAATAGGATGATGAAGGAAACGCCGCAGATGGCGGCAAAGCGAGAGAAGCTGAACCGGAGCATCAAGCTGTTGAGGGAGTCTGCGGAGGTGGTGGCCAACAGCATGGACCGGATTGCTACTAATGGTGACTACAATAATTGATTAGTGTTGTTGTTCTAGTGGGTTATTTTTAGGTTGTTTTGTGTGGGATCAACTGGACTTTAATCAGCTTCTAATGACTGGTGTTTTTCCTGGGAAGGGAAAATGATCTTATCTCAACAGTTGTTTGATGACGGGAAAATATTAGGGAGACACCTAAAATTTTAACTATCCCGTTTCATCATCTATTGCATAAGAAAATTAGTGATCAGTCCCGATCTCTAAACAAAAATCTCATCCGCATAATATTTATATTATAGGTTGCATTTTAGGACCAACCTTTGTTGTAGGGAGCCAGAGATGATCACGATGGGTAATCTGAAGAGATATACATGATCATAGAGAAGATGAGCTCGAGACTAAGAATTCTAACTTTGTTGGAACCAAACATTAGAGAAAAGGTTGGGATTTTGAATTCCAACATCCTTGGAGCTCAAACCTGTATCGGAAAGGTAAGTAAGACCCGGAATCAAATTTCTAACATTACGAGATCTTGAAACTAGCTCAATGAGCACGAGGACGTGCTTTCCAAGAATGTGGGAATCCCAGTGTCCAAAGATCCTTAAATCCAAGTCTGCGTGCCTTGAAATATATGGCCGCATCCACATTCATATAAAGTGGGTGGAAAAATAGGAATGGTCAACCAATGGTTGGATATGAAGTCGATCGACCTTTAAGATCAAATCGATTGTGTTACGACAACAATAAACTGTGGTGCGACAACATGAGATGGTTTATGACCTATACGAATTGTTCATTGAAAACCTACCACAAAAATATTCACTGATCCACGACAAAATGAACACTAATTATGACGTGTTATAACCTCAAATACTTTAAGAGTATTTCAAATTTCCATAATAGTCATAAATCGCGATAATTTAAAAGCAAGTGGAGTACCAAAATAGGAATTGACCGATGCTTAGACATTAGTTGATAAAACTCTAGAAATCGTCTTTATTGTGGGGCAACTTAAATAAACTATGATGTGACAAAATTAAAAGTGTTACAACTTGTTATAACTAGTTCATTGGAAAGTCCTTATAAAATATGTTTTTGACTTACGATAAAGTGACCACAATTACAAAGTGTTACAATCTAAAAGACCACAAAACTATTTTTAAATTTCACCTACTCTCATGAACGAGGAAGTTTTAAATCAATTGATGGGTCAAAGTACGAAGATCTTCGATAATTGGACATGATTGACTGATCTCTATGAGCATACTATAAAAATAACTTGTGGCACGACACAATGAGATGTGTTATGATTCATTAGTGCTTGTCCATTGACAAGCTATTACAAAAATATGCATTGACCTACGGAAAATGAACATGATTACGATGTATTATTACCTTTGAGTTTTATTAATTTTCCTAATAGTCATGAACCATGATATTTAAAAGCAAATGGACTACCAAAATAGGAATCGATAACCGATGATGCTTGGACGTCGGTTCATCAAACTCTTGAGGTTGAATTTATTTTGCCACAACTAGCACAGACCGTGTAATGACAATATTATATAAGTTAGGACTTGTTAAAAGTCGTTATGAAAGATTTCATTGGCTTATGACAAAATGATTGCAATTAGGACGTGTTACGATCCAAAAATTTATAAAGGGTAATTTTAAATTTGACCAACTCTCATGGACCATGATTAGTTCAAATAAAATGGATGGAAAAAAGTAGGAACCGCTGAACCAATACTTAGACATGGTTGACAGATCTAGGAGATAAAAACCATTATTATACAACAAAACCAAATCGTGATATGACAAAACGACATGTATTAGTACTAATAATGTCTTGTTCATTGAAAAACGATTACAAAAAATTTTATTGGCTTACGGCAATAGTAAGGTACACAATCTCAAATATCATGAGAGTATTTCAAGTTTTCAGAACCGTCGTACACCATGGTAATGTAGATGCAAGCAATCGACTAGAATAGTACACTTGAGACAAATGAAAGGTAAAATCCTAAACTGATACATTCGTCAACTGTCATATGTCATTTAACCAAGCAATTTGACGGTAAAATTTAACGGAAACTAACGGAGGGTAAATTTATCTCAAATATACCAGCTTGGGATTTTTTCTGGTCAAAAAATTAATTTTGAGCAAATTTGTCATAGGTGTACCAATTTGGGGTTTTTGGTAGTCAAAAAATTAGTTTTAGATAAATTTATCATAGATATACCAATTTAGAGTTTTTTGTAATATTAACCCAATAAAATAATACAACTTGTTCATTGAAAAGGTATTTCGAAAAGTTTTCACTGCTATACGACAAAATAAATCCAATTATGACGTGCTACGTCCTCAAATACCCTGAAAATATCTTCTCCAGTTATCACGAACCATAATAATTCCAAAGCAAGAGGACGATGTTAAGGCATTGCGACCTTGATCTCCAATTACTAATTTCCGGATTTGGGCAATGTTCTTGAACCCCAACAAGCATGGAACCAACCCAACTCCTCACTGTTTTTTTTTTTTATCTATTTGTCGTTTTCTTAATTTCTTAAAAACTCTATTCTATAAAATTTTCGGTTTTAAATAATTTTATCTATTTATTTAAACCGAAAGTCCGGAAAAAAAGAGAAAAAAGCGTCCAAGGAAAGGTGAAAAAGAATTAAAAAAAAGCGTCCAAATTGGTGAAAAGAATAAAAAGCGTCCAAGGAAAGGCACATCACCGCATGAAAAAGCGAACAAGAAAAGTTCAATCTATTAAATATTCTCGTGGGCGATAAAAATATTTTTTGTTCATTTGTTTTTGTAAAAAATACAAGCGATCATTTTTAGAAAAATATTTTTTCAAATAATTTATTTTTCAAGAAATAAATGCATCTTGATGTGATTTATTTTATTTTAATTTTTATAAGAGGCAACCAATTTTACCTGACAATAAATAAATCAAATTGATTATCTTAGGCGGAGAATATTGTAGAAATTGAACCATCTTTCATAACAGTGATTCCTCGTCAGAACTGCATCGCCTCTTCTGATTTCTTTTGTCTTTCATTCGTTATTTTTCTTTTGCGTGTAATTGACTCGAAAATTCATTAAATGAGTACTTACATATATCATTATCTCAAATGTCGATATATTTCTTTAAGAAAATGTACCAAAAGATAACGTCGAAAAACTCCAATAGCAATAGCAGCAGTGAAGCTAATGAAACAATGACAATAAAATCGAAACCCATCATATAATCACTGGTTATTAATTTGGTTCTAAGAGAGTAGATGAAGTCATTTTTTCGATGAACCGATTGGCAAGTGACTTATGCTAATATTGTATTATATTAGATAATGTGGATCACAAAGACCGAAACAAAATACATCCTAATAGATTTTGCAGCATAGAAGTTTGCATAAATTCGCTTTTATAAGAGTTAGAATTAGAATAGAAAGAGAGGCCGTGTGGAAATGGCCGGACAACTATTGCACACGTTTTCGTTCACACATGACTTAATCCCTCAATTGAATTGACTCGGTCACCGGTGATTGTGATTTTTGCATCACATCACATCATATCTCCATATTCAATTAGATTCACCATCGTTAACGAAATTTAAGACAATAGCTGGTGTGCTAATGAAATTATTAGTTGCACCACACCACATCAAATCTAATACAACTCATATGTATGTTACAATAGACATATTGAACAACGACATTATCCCTTTTGAGAGTAGGAAGGTGTGTCTGCATAGATCGTTATTTTTTACTTTTTCCTTAAAACCAAATCTTGTGATAGATGCACTTTAACTTTTTAATTTCCTTGTGACACCCGAAACTTTCGTAATAAAGATAAGTGCAGTGAATGCCTTAAAACTTGTTTTGAAAGGATTTATTATGAAGGTGCAATTGAGTCTTTAAACTTACAAAAATGCAATCAAGTCATAAATCTTGTCAAGTTGGTGCAATCAAGTAATTTCGTTAACTCCGTCCAACTTGACTAATGAAAAATGATGACATGACTTTTTTTATTATTTTTCTATCTTCTGTGGCGATAATGTGACTAAAACGACATCGTTTTGGTCCAAATATTTTTTAATAAAAAAATTATTTAAATTATATTAAAAAAAGTAACTTTAAAAAAAGAGAGAGAAAAATGGGAAAAACTAGATGGGTGCTGCAATCCCTCGCCGTTGCCGCCCCACTGTGGTCGACAATGGTGGGGGATGGTTGGTGAGGGTCGCTGGGCCCCGGTCAATGGCAGCCCAAATCTAGGCGAGGGCCTTGTGGTCGTTGAGGGTCGTCGGACTCTAGCCAGCCATCCCCCACTATTGCTGGCCCTTTGTTGCAGTCTCAAATATAATGAGAGTATTTCAAGTTTTCTCAACTGTCATGGACCATGATAATATAAAGCAAATGGACTACCAAAATAGGAATCGGACCGATGCTTAGAAATCGGTTCATCGGTCTCTTGACATTGAATTTATTGTGCTACCAAAAAAGTAGCAATCGGTGAGCCGATACTTAGACATGATCAACCGATCTTCAAGACAAAATCCATTATTTTACGACAAACGTAAACTGTGATTTGATATATATGAAATGTATCACGAATTATGATGTCTTGTTTATCGAAAAAAATATTATGAGAATTTTCATTGATTTAAGACAAAAAAAACACAATTATAAGGCGTTATGATCTCAAATATCACGAGAGTATTTCATATTTTCGCAACTTTCATAAACGATGAGAAAAAAAAATGCAAGCGGTCAACCAAAATAAGAATTGATGACCGATATTGGGAATTGTTGAACTTATTTTGCTACGGCCAAAATGAACTGGGGCGTGAAAAAAAAAATAGATGTATCACAACTTGTTCTGATGAATTCTTGGAAAAGCCATTATGACATATTTCATTAACTAACGGCAAAATGACTATACTCACAACGAGTTACACGATCTCAAGAACCATGAAAATATTTTCAATTTTTCCCAGCTCTCATTAGCGATGATATAAGTTCAAATCAACTGGGTGGAACAAAGTAGTGAATGATCGATCAATACTCAAAAATTGATCGATCAATCTCCGAGAGACAAAAATAAACCGTGGTACAAACAAAATAAGATGTGTTACAACTTGCTCATTGAAAAGTTATTACAAAAATTTTCTTTGACAAACGACAAAATGAACACAATTGTGACATGTTACGATCTTATATATAACGAAAGCCTCTCCAAAAGGAATCGTTGACCAATGCTTAATACGCGTGGAGTCATTGATTCAATGACATTGCGTTGACCTTGATGTCCAATGACTAATTTCCATATTTAGGCGAAGTTCTTGAAATCTAACAAGTATAGAACGGCCCAAATCCTGCTTGTTTTTTTAATTATCTTATTTTTTTCTTAATTTTTCGTACACTCTATTCTATATTGAATTAACGTTTTTGTTCAAAAGTTCTTGTCTACTTTTTCAAGATCCGTACGTGCCAAAATGTCAAAGAAAAAATTCAAAAGAGAAGAACAAGCGTCCAAGGAAAGGCGCATGAATCGAACTCACCAGTCCAAGCAAAACGCACGTATCCCTAGGCGTAAAAGTGACACAAAACAAATTAAAAACGAAAAAGTTTGCTTTTTTAACAGCATCATTTCTAGCAAAACCTTTAAATAATCTAGTAAAATAATAATAAAAAGATGGAATAATTGACGCTAATTTATTAAAAATAAGATTCAATTAAAGCTAAAGACAACCCGCATTTCCCGGTATAGAGAATTTTTTTAGGGAGGTCCAAAGAAGTTGACGATAGAGAAATAATTGTGGCGATCAATAAGTAAAGTAAATTTGACTAACGTGGAGGTCGAAGACTACCCAATAATTTCTTTTTGTTGAGGACTAGTGAGATTTGTAGAACTCTCCTGCTTTCGATAATTTAATTGATACGGTCTCCCGATGCTATGATAAAATAAAATGTACAGTCACGGTCAAAATGCTGAATATAATCGATTCGATATGATTCTTTTGTATTTTTCTTATAAGAAGCAACCAATTTTTCCTTAAAATTAAATCGATCATCTTCGGTGCCCCTCAAATGGAAGGAAAAGATTGAGAAAAATTCAATTCAATCTTTAGAATAGTGATTCCTCGTCATAACTGCGTTGCCTTTTTCCAGTTTTTTTCATTCGTTGTTTTTATTTATTAGAGGAGAGCCTATGTTTATTATTATTATTATTATTATTATTATTATTATTATTATTATTATTATTATTATTAAGTCAAACAAAAATTTATTTCTCTAGAAAAATATGCACACCAAAGATAATGTTGAAAAACATTAATAAAAATAGTAATGATGAAGCTAACGAAACAATGAGAAACCCGCCATATAATTAGAAGTTATTAATCTTTTTTGTATCGGAAAATGCAGATAAATTCATTTTTTCGACCGGTGAATAGTGAGAGATTGATGCTTATATTATGGTAAGATAGACAAGTTGGATCACAAAACATCCTAATGAAAGTAACATTTTGTTTACTGTTTTCCTTCCATTAATGCACGAATTTTGCGGCGAATGCAGTGTAGAAATTTGCATAAATTTGCATAGAGCTGGCCCTTATGGCTAAGTTTGGAAGACTTGGAAAAAGGGAAAAAAGACAAAAAAATCTGCATAAATTTGCATAGAACAGTAATTTCTTTCCTTTCAATTTATTTATCTTTTCAAACAACCGAATCAACAATTCTTCACCTTTTCTCCAACCTCAATTGATATTCTTTTTATCTAACAAAAAAATGAAAAAAAAGATGAATTCATATACCTCCAAACAATTTTAAGAAAAATCGTTTCTTCACTTATTCTTTCTTTCACCTCCTCCATTTTTTATCCAAAAAATTTGGACAATTGAAATGACTCAGTTACTTGTGATGATGATTTTCATGTCGCATTGCGTCATGCCGAGAAAAAGAATAATAATAACTATATTTAAATTTAAATTTAAAACAAATTGGTAATATCATCGTTTAGAATAATTTGTCAAATTATTTGTTACATTAAGTTTATGTATAATATCATCAAAAGACTCCAAATCTGAATCTATTTACAAATGCAATTAGACCCACATTCATTAAAAAATTTAAAATGATGATTTTATGCATTAATTGTGACATATTAGCTGTATCACACTACATCAAATATCCGAGGACTTCTCAAATACAATTTATGCGTGTGCCACAATAGATATATTGAACAACAACATTATTCTATTAAGGATATGAAGGTGTGTTTGTAAATGCTATTACTTTATAGTTTTTACTTTTTGCTTAACTAAATCTTGTGATGGATGTACTTTAAGGGTGCGCATGGCAACGATTCTGTGCCAGGGAACTGATTCTGCTCAGAAATGGTTCTTTTTTATTTCGTGCCCAAGAACAATTTCTAAGCATTTAAAGGTGTTTGGTAACTGCCCAAAATTTCTATTCTTAGAATAGAAAAATAACAGAAATTCGTTTGGTAACTACACAAAATTTCTTTTTATTAATAATATTTTGAATTTTTTAATATTTCTTTTTTTTATTTTTCTGTCTTTCTTTCCCTTCCCTTCCTTTCCTTGGCCATGGCCAGCCAGGGCATCGCAGCCCTCGTTGCCATCGCGGCCGTGACGCCCTTGCCGGCCCTGGCTGTGGCCGGTCGCCGGTGGCCAATAGCCGACCAGGAAGAAAAAGAACAACAAATCATGAAGGAAGAAGAAAACCAAGAAGAATCAAAATAAAAAAATTATTCCCAGAATCAAGAAGCTACTTTTTTTCAAGAAACTACTTTTTTTTGTTTCTTGATTCTGTTCCAAAATTGATTCTGAGAATAATTTTTTGCAAATTTGTGCCCGGGCACAAAAAATTTACCAGTTTGGTTTTTCGTGGTATTAACCTTGAATATTTTACTGCTCAAATTTCGATTGATTGTTATCTAATTTGATATTAATTGAGATTTAGGCATTATCTAAGTAGGGATTTATTGATAAGGGTTGATATAATTACTAATTTAATCATATCGGATCTTTTTTTTTAATTATTTAAACTTAATTTGGGGTAATTGTGGTGCCCAAAGATTGTGATAATCTTTAATTTAATGGGATATTTTTTAGATTATCTCAATCTTTTATATAAAATTTTCGTGGATTGCGCTTGCGGATTAGGTAAGATACTATCTTTGATTTAGGTAATTACCATGTTTTAAAATATCAAAAATCCAAAAAAGATTGCATTGCATATGATTAGATAAGGTATCTTCATAATTAAATTAAAATGCATGTTTAGATATGATCTATGTTAGATAACATCTTGAAAACGGAACTTCTCGTAGAAGTATTTCACCTCCAAAAGGAAACCATAACTTCTCATCTTTTATTTCACCAATCAAACTCATCCAAGGAAAAAGCAAAATTTCGAGAGGCTGCAAACAATGGGTGACGACCGAGCTCTTGTCCGCCATGAACCAGAGCCCGAACCCCTGTTGGTTGCCAACGTGCAGCCACTCGCCGCCTCCTACAATGACCGGATCCGCCCCCTGCTTGACGCGGTCGACAAACTCAGAAAACTGATGGTCATGAAGGAGGGCATCCCGCTCCCCACCATCGTCGTCGTTGGCGACCAGTCCTCCGGCAAGTCAAGCGTCCTCGAGTCCCTCGCCGGCATCAGCCTGCCACGCGGGCAGGGCATCTGCACGCGCGTCCCCCTTATAATGCGGCTCCAACACCGGCGTCCCACCGACAGCCCTGAGCTCCACCTCGAGTTCAATGGCAAGATCATGAACGTCGACAACGAGGATCACATCTGCGATGCCATTGTCTCTGCAACCGACGAGATCGCCGGCTCCGACAAGGGCATATCGAATGCCCCACTGACTCTAGTCGTCAAGAAAGATGGCGTCCCAGACTTGACCATGGTCGACCTCCCCGGAATCACTAGAGTGCCCGTGCACGGCCAGCCTGAGAACATCTACGAGCAGATCTCGGAGATGATCATGGAGCACATAAGGCCTGAGGAGAGCATAATCCTCAATGTCGTGTCCGCGACCGTCGACTTCTCCACTTGCGAGTCCATTAGGATGTCGCAGGTAAGTATACTCTAGCCACGCTTGGCTCCCATATCAATTAAGAACTCGACTGATTTATATACGCTAGCAAATGGGTGTATACGATAATTTGATTTTGTGTTTCAGATGGTGGACAAGACCGGCAAGAGGACTCTGGCCGTTGTGACAAAGGCCGATAAAGCTCCGGAGGGCTTGCTGGAGAAGGTGACGGCCGATGATGTAAATATAGGGCTTGGTTATGTGTGTGTGAGGAACAGGATTGGAGACGAGTCCTACGAAGAAACGAGGCTCGAAGAGGCGAAGCTGTTCGACATGCACCCTCAGCTGTGCAAAATTGACAAGTCCATCGTTGGTGTGCCTGTCTTGGCACAAAAGCTGATGCAGATTCAAGCCACCATTATGGCCAAGTGTTTGCCCGGTATCGTCAAGAAGATCAATGACAAGCTGAACGCGAATGTCGCCGAGCTTAATAGGATGCCCAAGAATCTGTCCTCGGTTGCAGAGGCCGTGACTGCCTTCATGCAGATCATGGGGTCGGCGAAGGAGTCGCTGAGGAAAGTCCTACTGAGAGGTGAGTTTGATGAATACCCGGACGAGAAGAACATGCACTGCACGGCCAGGCTGGTGGAGATGCTGAACCAATACTACGATGAGCTCCAAAACTGCCCCGAGAATGACCCGAGGACTAACTTCTTGTTGGAGGAACTGGAGGTCTTGGAAGAGGCTAAAGGGATCGGACTCCCAAACTTCCTCGCTCGCACCGCCTTTCGCACCCTTTTGCAGCGGAAGGTGAAGGCTGTATCAAGCATGCCACCGAGTTTCGGGGTTCGTGCTTGGGACTACATTGAGGAGGTTGTGATTCGGGAGTTGATGCGGCACTCGGAGATTTATCCTCAGCTGCAGTCATGGATGAGAAGAGCAGCGTCCAATCTGATCCACAAGATGAGGGAGAAGACGACGGATAGGATGATGGAGATTGTTGAGATGGAGAAGCTCACAGATTACACTTGCAGCCCCGAGTACCTGTCAGAGTGGA
The DNA here is from genome assembly GCA_031216235.1 of Syzygium jambos. Lineage (NCBI taxonomy): Eukaryota > Viridiplantae > Streptophyta > Magnoliopsida > Myrtales > Myrtaceae > Syzygium > Syzygium jambos. The sequence continues at coordinate 20,371,641 of CM062221.1, read as the reverse complement.
CCAAGTTGATGACCCGGCAGCACCAGTTTATGCAGGTGATCAACGATGATCATATGTCCACCAACATGGTACTCGAGGGGATCGGCCCGGTCGACGTGCGCCATCTGAGGAATCACAAGCAGCTGGTTCAGCAGGCGTTCGATCTGAAGATGAGGATGGCCGCGTACTGGAAGATTGTGCTGAGGAGGTTCGTGGACTCGATGGCACTGCATCTGCCGTTCAGCGTTCACAACTTGGTGAACGAGGAGATGGAGAAGGAGATTGTGGGCGAGCTGATCAGGCCCAATGGCAGCGGCAGCATTGAGAGGATGCTGGAGGAAGCGCCATCGGTGGCGGCGAAGCGCGAGAAGCTGAACAGGAGCATTAATCTGTTGAGGGAGTCTGCGAAGGTGGTCGCCAATATCATGGATCGGATTGCTGCAGATGGTGACTACAGTGATTAGTTAGAGGTGCTGTTCTAGTGGGCTTTTTCAGTTTTCTTTTTGTGTGTGTGTTTTTCTACTGGAACTTAATTAAGGTGTTTGTCGTTTGAGTGTGTTAATGTTGCTGTTCTAGGAATCAGCTTTTCAAATGATGGTTTTGCTGGTTTTTGTGTGCCTGCAAATTGGGTTTTTGATGGACTCGCAACGGTTCTATCCATGTTGTGGACACGAGTCACAGCTTTGGGCAGCCCGGATTAGTAAGAAGAAACGTAAGTGATGTGCCAATCCAACCCACACGTTCAATTTACATGGCGCTGTTGGAAAATGATGTTGATCGACATTCCTCAGATGGAGGCTCAGAGAATTCGATGCCAACTTACCCGTTGGTCGTTGCGAAAAAATAAAATAAGTTGTGATACGACGAAATGAGATGTGTTACGATTTATTAGAACTTGTTTATTGAAAAGCTATCGCTCACATATTCATTGATCTGCGGCAAATTGAACATGAATACGACGTGTTATGACATCGGATACTATGAGAGTATTTCAAACTTCCCTAATGGCCAGGAACCAAGATAATTGAAAGAACGTGGGGTACCAAAGTAGGAATAGACCGATGCTTGGACATTGCTTGATCAAAGTCTTGAGGTTGAATTTGTTGTGTAATGACTTTGATAAATTGTGGTACGATAAAATTAGATTTGTTATGAGTTGTTACGATTAGTTAATTGGAAAGTCGTTACGAAATATTTCATTGACTTATGATGAAATGACCGCATTTATAAAGTGTTGCGATCTAAAAAACCATGAGGTTATTTTTGAGATTCCGTAACTCCAATAAACCATGATAAATTCAATAATTGGGTGGAAAAGGTAGGAAGCCCTCCCGTTTTTAGACACGGTCAATCGATCTCTGAGAGCAAATCTATCATTTCACAATGAAAATAAATTATGATATTGTGAAATAAGATGTGTCGCAATCTATTAAAACTGTTCATTGAAAAGCTATTGTATGTTTATTCACCGACCTAGGATAAATGAACACGATTACAACGTGCAATTTTCTCAAATACTATCAGAGTATTTCAAATTTTTCCTAAAATTCATAAACCATGGTATTTACAAGCAAGTGGACTACCAAAACAGGAATCAATAACTGATGCTTGGACATTGGTTCATAAAACTCTTGACGTCGATTTACTCTGCTACTACTGAAATGAACTGTGGTATGGTAAAATTAGATGTGTTACGACTTGTTACGACTACATTACGAAAGATGTCATTGACTTACGACAAAACGATTGCAATTTCAACATGCACGACCTAAAAAACCATAGGAGTATTTTTCAAATTGGTCCAACTCCCATGAACCACAATAAGTTCAAATCAATTGGGTGGAAAAAGTACGAAGCATCCGATACCTGGACATAGTCAACCGATCTCTAAGAGCAAATTTAATATTTGACTAAAATAGAGTGTGGTACAATAGAATGACATGCGTGATGATCCGTTATAACTTGCTCATTGAAAACCTATTACGACAATTTTCATTAACTTTTGCTAAAATGAATTCAATTACGACTTGTTACAATCTCAAATATCATGAGAGTATTTCAAGTTTTCTCAAGCGTTGTGGATCATAATAACATAAAGCAAATGGACTACCAAAATAGGAATCAAATCGATGCTTGGACATCGGTTCATCGGTTTGTTGAAGTTGAATTTATTGTGCCACCAAAACAGTAGCAACCGGTGAGCCGATACTTAGACATGGTCAACCTATCTCTGGGTCAAAATCCATTATTTTACAACAAATGTAAACTGTGATATGACATATATGAAATGTATCATGACCTATGATGTCTTGTTCATCGAAAAAATATTATGAGAAATTTTTTTATTGATTTAAGACAAAATAAACGCAATTTTAAGGTCTCAACTATCACGATCATAAGCCACAATAATATAAATGCGAGCGGTCGGCCAAAATAAGAATTGATGACCGGTATTTAGAGATTGATTGATTAGTCTCTTGAAGTTGAACTTATTGTGCTACGACCAAAACGAACTGGGTGCGAAGAAAAAATTAAATGTATCACAACTTGTTCTAATGAATTCTTGGAAAAGCCATTACGACATATTTCATTAACTAATGGCAAAACAACTATAGTCACAACGAGTTCCGATCTGAAAAACCATGAAAATGTTTTCAATTTTCCGCAAATTCTCACGAACCATGATATAAGTTCAAATCAATAGGGTGGAACAAAGTAGGGACCCATCGGTCGATATTTAGACATAAATAAACCGTGGTACAAAAATAAAAAAAGATGTGTTACAACATGTTCACTGAAAAGATATTACGAAAATTTTCATTGACACGTGACAAAATGAACACAATAATCACGTGTTACGATCTTATATATCACGAGAGTCTCTCTAGAAGGAATTGGTGACCAATGCTTAATACGTATGGAGACATTGATTCAATTACATTGCGCTGACCTTGATGTCCAATGTCTAATTTCCGTATTTAGGCGAAGTTCTTGAAATCTAACAAGTATAGAACCGCCCAAATCCTCATTGTTTTTTTTTAATTATCTTATATTTTTCTTAATTTTTCGTACAATCTATTTTATATTGAATTGACGTTTTTGTTCAAAAGTTTTTAGGGTTAAGAAAATTAGATAATATAAGATAATTAAAATAACATGAAAAATCGTGTGATAAATTTACTCCAAATTTTGTATTAATCCAAAAACCCTATGACAAATTTACCCCAAACCGGTACACATGTGACAAATTTACTCCAAACTAATTTTTTGATCACGAAAAACTCCAAACTGGTACATCTATGATAAATTTACCATCAACTAATTTTTTGAATACCAAAAACCTTAAATTGATATATTTGTGATAAATTTGGATTAATACAAAAAAAATTACAAATTAGTACACTTGTGACAAATGAAGGATAAAACCACAAAACTGATATATCCGGCAACTGCCACATGTCATTTAACTCTGCAATTTGAGGGTAAAATTTAACGGAAATTAACGGAAGGTAAATTTATTATAAATATACCAGTTTTGGATTTTTAGGTAGTCAAAAAATTAATTTTGAGTAAATTTATCATAAATATATTAGTTCGAGATTTTTGGTAATATTAACTCAAGTTTTTTTCTATTTTTTCAAGAGCCGTACGTGCCAAAGTGTCAAAGAAATAATTCAAAAGAGAAGAAAAAGCGTCCAAGGAAAGGCCCACGAATCGAACTGGCCCATCCGAGCAAAACGCACGTATCCCTAGGTGTTAAAGTCACACAAAACAAATTAATAACGAAAAAGTATGCTTGTGACAAAAGCATCATTTCTAGCAAAACCTTTAAATAATCTAGTAAAATAATTATAAAAAAGATCGAATAATTGACGCTAATTTATTAAAAATAAGATCCGACGGCACGCTTGATTCAATTAAAGCTAAAGACAACCCGCATTTGCAGGTAGAGAGAATTTTCTTTTAAGGTGGTCCAAAGAAGTTGACGATTGAGAAATAATTGTGGCGATGAATAAATAAAGTGAATATGATTGACGTGGAGGTCGAGGACTATCCAATAATTTTTTGTTGAGGACAAGTGAGATTTGTAGAACTCTCTGCTTTTGATAATTTCATTGATACGGTCTCCCGATGCCAAGAAAAAATAAAATGAACGGTCTCAATCAAAAAGCTGAATATAATCCATTTGATGTGATTTTATTTTGTATTTTTCTTATAAGAGGCAACCAATTTTACCTAACAAAAAATAAATAAATTATCTTTGGTGCCCCTCAAATGGAAGGCAAAGATTGAGAAAATTGAACTCAATCTTCAGAACAGCAATTCCTCGTCATAACTGGATTACCTTATCACGCCCCGTACTCCACGAAGCGATAACATCCCACTTGGTCGATTCAAGTGCCACGCTTTCAGGAAGCGTCGCCAACCCAATGTAAAAAAAACAAAACAGAAAAGACAACAGAGAGCAAAGCACAAGCGGAAGCAATTAAATAACAAACCCTGACAGTAACATTAATCCAAGATAAAGGATAGCACAACGAACAAACAAATAATACTGAAAATATGTATATTCTTTATAATATTATCAAAGCTCCTTTTTACAACATTTACAAAATACACAACATAAATATATACAAACCCAAAAGGATGAATGAACGGCCACTACTAACCAAAAAGAGTATGTGGCTAGGGTAAGTCTAACTAGGCCAGAAAGGAGGATTACAGTAAAAAAGGTACCATCCTCCCTACCAAACTCTGGTTCCCTTATGGCTCCCAATCCAGATCCGACGACTCTGCCGACTCTTCCGAAGAACTCTCATAGGACTCAGACTTTTCCGACTCCATATCTTGCGTTGCAGCCCACTCGTCCTCGGAATCCGGCTCCAATTCTGGATCTAAGTAAAGACCTAACTCTTCATTAGATCCTATCTCAGCGACTTCTCCGTCTTCGTTCGGGTCTAGGTCCATCAACTCCGGCTCCGGCTCTTCATCTTCCATCTGTTCGGGGTCTTCATACCAAATCTCGGGTATTGAATTCACATCGACCAGCTCGTCTATGGTCTGGGGATCCACAATCTCGCCATCAGTCATCTGTGGAATCATCACCCCACCTATATCTACCGGAACGTCGAATATCCTGAGAGGTCGCCCGATATTTCCATCTGCATCTTGCCGGCACCAAGCTACGTACTCCTGAGTCTGGTAAAAATACTCACCCACGTTCACGAAAACTACCAAATGATATCTCACATATGCCTCCTCGTTCCCAGCGGGGTACACCCTCGACGTCATATGGATCCGCGTAGGAATCCCAAAAAGAGGCAGCAGCTTCGGCATACTAAGGGTTGAGGGTCTGAAAAGGTGGGTTATTATAACCGTGAGACGAATCTCAGCGAGTACAACCCCTAAATCTAGGCTAGGCTAACATGCATTCTCTCGACAAGCATCAACAATCAGCATAACTATACAATTCACAATCATTCTTTGACCTGGGTCCTCAGCCCAGATCACTTACCTGGCTGACCGTGCAAGTTAGCATTTCAATATAATGCTCAGCTCACATACACGAACACGCTATCCACACGTACGTCATACGCATGCTTACGCTAATTAGTGTTCGAATCACATGCCATTCACCAAGTCTCGCACACTCGCATACTGGCCCATGCATTCTTATGCATGCTTATGATATCTTATACCATAATCATATCCCGGCCCACTTACCCACACAAGCGCACTGGTAAATGCTCAATTTATTATTACGACTCGAAGGCCATGATCCGAAGGCCAACAATTGTTAATCCGACCCAAAGACCCGCAACTCTTCGCGGCCAGCGTTAAAATGCATCACATGGCCCAGTGTCTCTAGTCTGCTGCAAAGTGCATGAGGCGCAACACCGATCTCCTTACGAACCAAAGCCTGCTGCAAAGTGCATGTGGCTGGTCGTCTTCCGGACATGTCGGGCATCGTCCTACTACAAAGTGCATGAGGACGACACGACCCGAAGGCCTTAAATGATCACACGGCACACTGCCAATTTTTATCTGAACCCAACTTAAAACGCATTGGGAATTAGGTGATCACATGCTCATGTCAGACACGCATTCTCACACAATTTCGTCACACGCCTCATTCTCGGCACACCCAATGCGTGTCCATGAAATGCAACATAATGCAATATGAGCATCAATAAACCACAAGCACTCAATCAAATCGAAATCACCACACAGTACCCAATTCACAAATAGCATGCTCGCTTGGCCAATTAATACCATGCGGCCCAAATTTTCAATACACAATTCCATACTCAATTCAAGCCATCAATTGGCCAATTACACTCCGCACGATTTAGTCACACGAGCACGCAACATAGCATTTCACAATTAAGCACAATTAATCACCAATCAATCAACAGCCAATCGCCCCGGATAATTCCGGCCATTCAGCTAACAATTCTTGCTGTCCAATATAATCCGGTACATTTCTCAAAATACAAACAGCCACTATTTCCTCAATCCGGGCCCAATAATTATCTATAATAATCCCACTAAATTCCTCAGATTTTATTTCCACCAATCAGTCCTCAATCCAGTCCGAAATATACACTGATACTACCTAAACCAGTCCAAAATACACCGATAACACCTAATTTAGTCCAGAAAAATGCACTATCAGTCCTAATCCGGGTTTAGGAGGTATACTTACTTAATTCTAGACCACGGCGACGAGGAACGGCGGCCGATCACCGATGAACAGTGAAACCGGCAACGGCGTTCCCGGCGGACACCGTACGGACGGCGTACGGACACTGTACGTACGGCGACGTACGAACGGCTGAAGGTCACGGCGGCAGCAGCTCGGCCGTTTGAGCTCCGGCGCGGCGGCGGCTTGCTCTGGCGGTCCTTTTGCCGTGAGAAAGAGCCGGCTAAGGAGAGAGAGAGAGAGAACGGGGACGAGGGAGAGAGAGAACGGACGAGATGAGGGTGAGGTTAGGCGGCGTCGGCATCCAGCAGCTCCGGCGAACGGCGGCTCCGGCGGTGATCCGGTGAGCTCCGTCAAAAATGGCCGAGAAAGAGAGAGAACGGCGGAGGAGGGGGCTGCTCGGTGGGGCTGGCCGAATGAGGGGGAGAGGAGAGAGAGTCTGGTCCAAGCTGGTCAAATGTTGGGGCTAGAGGGCGCCACGTGTCGCCTATCCAGGAGTTTTGACCAAAATACCCCTAATCTAACGGTCCACATTCATTCCGGCCAAATAATTAATGGGCAAAAAGGTAATTGGGTCCAATAATTCAGCTGATAAGTACTCTTAATTATCCCAAATATTTTCCTAAAATTCGGAACTGAAAATGGCCCAGGGGCAAAATGGTCATTTTTCCGGTCCCGGGGCGAAATTCCAATTTTTGGCTATACCAACCCCAATTGGATGTGGCCAACATAATATGGCGTCGGAATCGCGAAAATAGCCTCTCAAGCCTTCGAAAATCGACTGCAAAGTCCTGAGATTAAAATAATATTATTTTTCACTTCCGAGCCAAAATTTCAATTTTTAACTGTAACAATTCTAAATGTGCGTGGCCACCCCAAAATGACATCGGCCTCGAAAAATAACCTCATACGAGTTCAAAATCAACGTCGGTATCTAGAGGGGCAAAATGGTAATTTTTGACTTCTGGATCGAAATTCCATTTTCCAACCATAATATCCCCAAACGTGAGTGGCCAGTGTAAAATAACGTCAGAATCGTGAAAATAGCTTCTCAAGCCCTCGAAGATCGATACCGAAGTCCGGGTTTAATTTCGTGACCAAAACTCGCTAACTTTCAATTTTCAGAGTCTCTCACTAACGGACGGCTGTTTAAAGGTTACGCGTATCGACCTAGGGTTATATGAGTCAAGACGGTCTTGATCATTGAGAGAATGAGAAATTACCACTAGTTCCAGAGATCGCGATCGTTCGGTTCAAGTTTAGGACTGGTTGACCACGTGCTCTTTCGGACGTGCGGAATCACCGGCGATCTGATTGTACAACGTTGGCCTTGACCAAACCACATCCGTCACTTTTTCCTAAGATCGGCCCACGTTGACCCAAAATATTCTCTCATTATTTCTCATGATCGGTGTCCGATTCACATTCGGGTCCCTGGTCCACGTACCATTTCCTAGTTAGTCATACCCTAATGGTTAGTATCCCGAGAGTGATCAGCTCTAAGCGAGACTTATTAAAATGAAATGCGAAATAATAACAATTTTATTGATCCCGAAATTATATCGAAATTCAGGCTGTTACATACCTTTTCCAGTATTTTTCATTCGTTGTGTCTATTTATTAGAGGAGTGCTTATGTATATTATTATTATTATTATTATTATTATTATTATTACTACTACTACTACTACATAAAATCTAAATTTATTTCTATTTATGTCTTTAAAAAAATGTGCCCTCCAAAGATAACGTTCAAAACTTCAATAACAACAACAGTGACAAAGCTAACCAAACAATGAGAAATCCGCCATATAATTAGAAGTTACTAATCTTTTTTGCATCAGAAAATGCAGATAAAGTCATTTTTTGGACGACGACCGAGAGATTGATGCTAATATGATGGTGCAATAGACAAGTTGGATCACAAAGAAGAAGAAGAGGATACATCGTAATGAACAGTAATCATTTTGTTTTCTATTTTCCTTCCATGCAGGCACGAATTTTGCTGTGACTGAAGTGTAGAAATCTACATAAATTTGCATAGATCTGGCCCTTTAGCCTAAGTTCGCTTATTCTTTCTTTCACCTCCTCCATTTTTCATCCAAAGAAGTTGGACAATTGAAATGACTCGGTCGGATGATTTTCATGTCACACTGCATCGAGAAAAAAATAATAATAATTTTATTTAAATTTAAAATAAATTGGTAATATCATCGTTTGCAATAATTTGTAAATGTATTTGTCACATTAATTTTATGTGTAATATCATCAAAAGAGTCCAAATAAGATTTTATTTACATATTCAATTAGATCCACATTCGTTAAAAAATTTAAAACAATGATTTATGTGTCAATTGTGACGTATTAGCTGTATCACACTACATCAAATATACAAGATGGACTTCTCAAATTCAATTCATGCGTGTGCTACAATAGATACATTTGAACGGTGACATTATTTTATTAAGGATACGAAGGCATGTTTATATATGCTATTACTTTTTAGTTTTTGCTTTTTGCTTAACTAAATCTCCCTATTGATGCACTTTAACTTTTCTTTACCCTGTAAGATCTGAAATTTTCATAATAATATTATTTTTAGCACATGAATTCGCATGCAATTTTTTCATAATTTTATCAAATTCAAATAATATTTACAAATTTGACAAGGAAAGTAAACAGGTATATTTAATTTCTGTTTGACTATAAACAAGCATGCCCTCGATCTCTTAAATAAAAAAAAAAGCCACAAGTAATGACATGACTTTTGTAAAAAAAAAATTTCCCATTGGTGCTTGTAAAGTAAGTTTATAAAATTACCATCTGTCGTCCACTAAACCAAACCCCTCCATAAAATATTAATATAAGCAACTTCTCTTAGAAGTTATTTCACCTCCAACTTCTATAAAATGAAACCTTCACTCCTCATCTTTTATTCACCGATCAAACTCACCCAAAAAATAAAAAACAAAACGAAATTTCGAGAGGCTGCAAACAATGGGTGACGACCGAGCTCTTGTCCGCCGTGAACCCGAACCCGAACCCCTGTTGGTTGCCCACGCGCAGCCACTCGCCGCCTCCTACAACGACCGGATCCGCCCCCTGCTTGACGCGGTCGACAAACTCAGAAAACTGATGGTCATGAAGGAAGGCATCCCGCTCCCCACCATCGTCGTCGTCGGCGACCAGTCCTCCGGCAAGTCTAGCGTCCTCGAGTCCCTCGCCGGCATCAGCCTGCCACGCGGGCAGGGCATCTGCACGCGCGTCCCCCTTATAATGCGGCTCCAACACCGGCGTCCCACCGACAGCCCTGAGCTCCACCTCGAGTTCAATGGCAAGATCGTGAACGTCGACAACGAGGACCACATCTGCGATGCCATTGTCTCCGCGACTGACGAGATCGCTGGCTCCGACAAGGGCATATCGAATGCCCCGCTGACTCTGGTCGTCAAGAAAGATGGCGTCCCGGACTTGACCATGGTCGACCTCCCCGGAATCACTAGAGTGCCCGTGCACGGCCAGCCCGAGAACATCTACGAGCAGATCTCGGAGATGATCATGGAGCACATAAGGCCTGAGGAGAGCATAATCCTCAATGTCGTGTCCGCGACCGTCGACTTCTCCACTTGCGAGTCCATAAGGATGTCGCAGGTAAGTATACTCTAGCCACGCTTGGCTCCCATATCAATTAAGAACTCGATTGATTTATATAATAACGCTAGCAAATGGGTCTATACAATAATTTGATTTTGTGTTTCAGATGGTGGACAAGACCGGCAAGAGGACTCTGGCCGTTGTGACAAAGGCCGATAAAGCTCCGGAGGGCTTGCAGGAAAAGGTGACGGCCGATGATGTAAATATAGGGCTTGGTTATGTGTGTGTGAGGAACAGGATTGGAGACGAGTCCTACGAAGAGGCGAGGCTCGAAGAGGCGAAGCTGTTCCACATGCACCCTCAGCTGTGCAAAATTGACAAGTCCATCGTTGGTGTGCCTGTCTTGGCACAAAAGCTGATGCAGATTCAAGCCACCATTATGGCCAAGTGTTTGCCCGGTATCGTAAAGAAGATCAATGACAAGCTGAACGCGAATGTCGCCGAGCTTAATAGGATGCCCAAGAATCTGTCCTCAGTCGCAGAGGCCGTGACTGCCTTCATGCAGATCATGGGGTCGGCGAAGGAGTCGCTGAGGAAAGTCCTACTGAGAGGTGAGTTTGATGAATACCCGGACGAGAAGAACATGCACTGCACGGCCAGGCTGGTGGAGATGCTGAACCAATACTACGATGAGCTCCAAAACTGCCCCGAGAATGACCCGAGGACTAACTTCTTGTTGGAGGAACTGGAGGTCTTGGAAGAGGCTAAAGGGATCGGACTCCCAAACTTCCTCGCTCGCACCGCCTTTCGCACCCTTTTGCAGCGGAAGGTGAAGGCTGTATCAAGCATGCCACCGAGTTTCGGGGTTCGTGCTTGGGATTACATTGAGGAGGTTGTAATTCGGGAGTTGATGCGGCACTCGGAGATTTATCCTCAGCTGCAGTCATGGATGAGAAGAGCAGCGTCTAATCTGATCCACAAGATGAGGGAGAAGACGACAGATAGGATGATGGAGATTGTTGAGATGGAGAAGCTCACAGATTACACTTGCAGCCCCGAGTACCTGTCAGAGTGGAACAAGTTGATGACCCAGCAGTACCAGTTTATGCAGGTGATCAACGAAGATTATAGGTCCACCAACATGGTCCTCGAGGGGATCGGACCAGTCGACGTGTGCCATCTGAGGAATCACAAGCAGCTGGTTCAGCAGGCGTTCGATCTGAAGATGAGGATGGCCGCGTACTGGAAGATTGTGCTGAGGAGGTTCGTGGACTCGATGGCACTGCATCTGCCGTTCAGCGTTCACAACTTGGTGAACGAGGAGATGGAGAAGGAGATTGTGGGCGAGCTGATCAGTCCCAATGGCAGCGGCAGCATTGAGAGGATGCTGGAGGAAGCGCCATCGGTGGCGGCGAAGCGCGAGAAGCTGAACAGGAGCATTAATCTGTTGAGGGAGTCTGCGAAGGTGGTCGCCAATATCATGGATCGGATTGCTGCAGATGGTGACTACAGTGATTAGTTAGAGGTGTTGTTCTAGTGGGCTTTTTCAGTTTTCTTTTTGTGTGTGTTTTTCTACTGGAACTTAATTAAGGTGTTTTTCGTTTGAGTGTGTTAATGTTGCTGTTCTAGGAATCAGCTTTTAAAATGATGGTTTTACTGGTTTTTGTGTGCCTGCAAATTGGGTTTTTGATGGACTCGCAACGGTTCTATCCTTGTTGTGGATACGAGTCACAGGTTTGGGCAGCCTTGATTAGTCAGAAGAAATGTGACTGATGTGCCAATCCAACCCACACGATCAATTTACATGGCACTGTTGGAAAATGATGTTGATCGACATTCCTCAGATGGAGGCTCAGAGAATTCGGTGCCAACTTACCCGTTGGTCGTTGCGAAAAAATAAGATGAGTTGTGATACGACGAAATGAGATGTATTACGATTTATTAGGACTTGTTTATTGAAAAGTTATCGCTCATATATATATTCATTGACCTGTAGCAAATTGAACACAAATACGACGTGTTATGACCTCGGATCGGATACTATGAGGGTATTTCAAACTTCCCTAACGGCCAGGAACCAAGATAATTGAAAGAACGTGGGGTACCAAAGTAGGAATAGACGGATGCTTGGACATCGCTTGATCAAAGTCTCGAGGTTGAATTTGTTGTGTAATGACTTTGATAAATTGTGGTACGATAAAATTAGACTTGTTACGATTAGTTACGATTAGTTGATTGGAAAGTCGTTCCGATATATTTCATTGACTTATGATGAAATGACCGCAATTATAAAGTGTTAGTGATCTAAAAAACCATGAGATTATTTTTGAGATTCCGCAACTCCAATAAACCATGATAAGTTCAATAATTGGGTGGAAATGGTAGGAAGCCCTCCCATTTTTAGACACGGTCGATCGATCTCTGAGAGCAAATCTATTATTTCACAATGAAAATAAATTATGATATAGCGAAATAAGATGTGTCACAATCTATTAAAACTTGTTCATTGACAAGCTATTATATGTTTATTCACCGACCTAGGATAAATGAACACGATTACAACGTGCAATTTTCTCAAATACTATCAAAGTATTTCAAAATTTCCTAAAATTCATAAACCATGGTATTTACAAGCAAGTGGACTACCAAAACAGGAATCAATAACTGATGCTTGGACATTGGTTCATAAAACTCTTGACATCGATTTACTCTGCTACTACTGAAATGAATTATGGTATGGTAAAATTATATGTGTTACAACTTGTTCATTGAAAACCATTACGAAAGATGTCATTGACTTACGACAAAACGATTGCAATTTCAACATGCACAACCTAAAAAACCATAGGAGTATTTTTCAAATTGGTCCAACTCCCATGAACCACAATAAGTTCAAATCAATTGGGTGGAAAAAGTAGGAAGCATCCGATACCTGGACAAAGACAACCGATCTCTAAGAGCAAATTTAATATTTGACTAAAATAGAGTTTGGTACGATAGAATGACATGTGTGATGATCCGTTATAACTTGTTCATTGAAAGCCTATTACGAAAATTTTCATCAACTTTTGCTAAAATGAATTCAATTACGACTTGTTACAATCTCAAATATCACGAGAGTATTTCAAGTTTTCTCAAGCGTTGTGGATCATGATAATATAAAGCAAATGGACTACCAAAATAGGAATCGAATCGATGCTTGGACATCGGTTCATCGGTTTGTCGACGTTGAATTTATTGTGCTACCAAAACAGTAGCAACCGGTGAGGGTGAGCCGATACTTAGACATGGTCAACCAATCTCTGAGTCAAAATCCATTATTTTACAACAAATGTAAACTGTGATATGACATATATGAAATGTATCATGACCTATGATGTCTTGTTCATCGAAAAAATATTATGAGAATTTTTTTTATTGATTTAAGACAAAATAAACACAATTTTAAGGTCTCAAATATCACGATCCCTAAACCATAACAATATAAATGCGAGTGGTCGACCAAAATAAGAATTGATGACTGATATTTGGAGATTGGTTGATCAGTCTCTTGAGGTTGAACTTATTGTGCTACGACCAAAACGAACTGAATGCGAAGAAAAAATTAAATGTATCACAACTTGTTCTAATGAATTCTTGGAAAAGCCAGTACGACATATTTCATTAACTAATGGCAAAATAACTATAGTCACAACGAGTTCCGATCTCAAAAACCATGAAAATGTTTTCAATTTTCCACAAATTCTCACGAACCATGATATAAGTTCAAATCAATAGCGTGGAACAAAGTAGGGACCCATCAGTCGATATTTAGACATAAGTCGATCGATCTCCAAGAGACAAAAATAAACCGTGGTACAAACAAAATAAGATGTGTTATAACATGTTCATTGAAAAGATATTACGAAAATTTTCATTTACACATGACAAAATGAACACAATAATCACATGTTACGATCTTATATATCACGAGAGTCTCTCCAGAAGGAATTGGCGACCAATGCTTAATACGTATGGAGACATTGATTCAATTACATTGCGCTGACCCTTGATGTCCATTGTCTAATTTCCGTATTTAGGCGAAGTTCTTGAAATCTAACAAGTATAGAACCGCCCAAATCCTCATTGTTTTTTTCTTAATTATCTTATATTTTTCTTAATTTTTTGTACACTCTATTTTATATTGAATTGACGTTTTTGTTCAAAAGTTTTTAGCGTTAAGAAAATTAGATAATATAAGATAATTATAATAACACGAAAAACCCTGTAACAAATTTGCTCCAAATTTTGTATTAATCCAAAAAGCACATGATAAATTTACCTTAAATCGGTATATCTGTGACAAATTCACTCCAAACTAATTTTTTGACCACGAAAAAATTCAAATTGATACTTCTATGACAAATTTACCATAAACTAATTTTTCGAATACCAAAAACCTTAAACTGATACATTTGTGATATATTTAGATTAATACAAAAAAAATCACAAATTAGTACACTTGTGACAAATGGAGGATAAAACCACAAAATCGGTATATCCGCCAACTGTCATGTGTCATTTAACTCTGTAATTTGACAGTAAAATTTAACAGAAATTAACGGGAGGTAAATTTATCATAAATATACCAGTTTGGAGTTTTTGGTAATCAAAAAATTAATTTTAGGTAAATTTATCATAAATATATCAGTTCGAAATTTTTCGTGATATTAACTCAAGTTTTTTTTTATTTTTTCAAGAGCCGTACGTGCCAAAGCGTCAAAGAAATAATTCAAAAGAGAAGAAAAAGCGTCCAAGGAAAGGCGCACGAATCGAACTTGCCCATCCGAGCAAAACGCACGTATCCCTAGGTGTAAAAGTGACACAACACAAATTAAAAACGAAAAAGTACGCTTGTGACAAAGCATCATTTCTAGCAAAACCTTTAAATAATCTAGTAAAATAATTATAAAAAAGATCGAATAATTGACGCTAATTTATTAAAAATAAGATCCGATGGCACGCTTGATTCAATTAAAGCTAAAGACAACCCGCATTTAAGGATAGAGAGAATTTTCTTTTGAGGTGGTCCAAAGAAGTTGACGATTGAGAAATAATTGTGGCGATGAATAAGTAAAGTGAATATGATTGACGTGGAGGTCGAGGACTACCCAATAATTTTATGTTGAGGACAAGTGAGATTTGTAGAACTCTCTGCTTTTGATAATTTCATTGGTACGGTCCCCCGATGCCAAGAAAAAATAAAATGAACGGTCTCAATCAAAAAGCTGAATATAATCCATTTGATGTGATTTTTTTTTTGTATTTTTCTTATAAGAGGCAACCAATTTTACCTAACGAAAAATAAATAAATTATCTTCGGTGCCCCTCAAATGGAAGGCAAAGATTGAGAAAATTGAATTCAATCTTCATAACAACGATTCCTCGTCATAACTGGATTGCCTTTTCTAGTATTTTTCATTCGTTGTTTCTATTTATTAGAGGAGTGCTTATGTATATTATCATTATTATTATTATTATTATTATTACTACTACTACTACATAAAATCTAAATTTATTTCTATTTATTTCTTTAAAAAAATGTGCCCTCCAAAGATAACGCTCAAAACTTCAATAACAATAACAGTGACAAAGCTAACCAAACAACGAGAAACCCGTCATATAATTAGAATTTATTAATCTTTTTTGCATCAAAAAATGCAGATAAAGTCATTTTTTGGACGACGACCGAGAGATTGATGCTAATATGATGGTGCAGTAGACAAGCTGGATCACAAAGAAGAAGAAGAGGACACATCCCAATGAACAGTAATCATTTATTTTCTGCTTTTCCTTCCATGTGGCTGTGTAGAAATCTGCATAAATTTGCATAGAGCTGGCCCTTTAGCCTAAGTTCGCTTATTCTTTCTTTCACCTCCTCCATTTTTCGTCCAAAGAAGTCGGACAATTGGAATGAGTAGGTCACTTGTGATGATGATTTTCTTGTCGCATTGCGTCAAGGAAAAGAAAATAATTGTATTTAAATTTAAAAAAAATTGGTAATATCGTCGTTTGCAATAATTTGTAATTATCATAAGAATATCCATTGATCTACAACAAAATGAACAAGATGACGACGTGTGATGACCACAAATACTGTGAGAGTATTTCAAATTGCCATGATAGTCATGAATCATGATAACTTAAAAAAGCTAGTGGAGTACCAAAATAGGAATCGACCAGATATTGGTTGATCAAACTCTTCAGATCAAATTTATTGTTCCAGAACTGAAATGAACTGTTGTATGGCAATGTCAGATGTGTTATGACTTGTCACGACTAATTTATTGGAAAGTCATTGCCAAATATTTCATTGACTTATGATGTAAGGATCGCAATTACAGAGCTTTATGGCCTAAATATTCATGAGATTACTTTCAAATTTGTCCAACTCTCATGAACCATGATAAATTTAGATCATTTGAGTGGAAAAAGTATTTTCCGATCTTTGAGAGCAAATATAGTGTTTTAGGATATAAATAAATTGTGGTGTGACACTAGGAGATGTGTTGCGACCCTTCCGAGGTGAATCCCCGAGGGAGTTTGATGGATTGTCAAGCGAGTGCGAACTGTCCCTCTTGCGAGGTGGTGCTTGCTCTTAACACAGGCTCTCCCAAGCCCTACAAATTGCGACTTGATTTTAAATTAGTTATACTTATATCCTCTCT
This sequence comes from Syzygium jambos, assembly GCA_031216235.1. Classification (NCBI taxonomy): domain Eukaryota; kingdom Viridiplantae; phylum Streptophyta; class Magnoliopsida; order Myrtales; family Myrtaceae; genus Syzygium; species Syzygium jambos. The sequence goes on along the minus strand of CM062221.1, from coordinate 20,354,659 downwards.
CTTTCTTTTTTTTTACTTTAGGAATCGAAAAATTATCTATTATGGGCCAATTATGAACCCAAGTAAGATGCGGAAGCCTTTCTTACTTCTATGATCTAGAGACACATGAATTTGGAGGACTTGATTATGCTAGATATGTCTGACGCACATTATCGGTACATTTTTCTCTTTAATGTAAACGTTTCACACAATCTTTTATTTTTTTTCTTCAAACGTGAAAATTTAGGTTATTGTGTAAGAATGCTCGATCAAGTAAGAAAACAAATAAAACAAGCAAAAGCAAATAAAGGTAGGAAAATAAAGAACCCAATCTGTATCGGGCAAATTAATTTATGCCTTATTCTTAAGGTCCGGGACAAGAACCCCATGAGCATGCATAAAATAAATGTACACTGAACTAGGCTAATTAACAAGAATTGCCCACTTTAAGTAATAAAATATATTTTAAACTATATGAAGTAATACTAATTTAATTATTCTTATGGTGCAATAATCACCTAAATGCGATTTAAATGCAATCTAAGTGGCCTAGATGTGCATGAAAACACTTATTTAAGAAAAGTTTAATTTTTCTAATATGCCAATTAGCATGATGCAAGTAAAGATATGAAATCCTATCTTAACAAGCAAAACATGTATGCATGATGCAAATCGATGATTGATGAGACAACGACACCATTACGACCGCAAAAACCATGAGAACATTTTCAAATTTTCCCAAACCCTCGTAAATCATGAGCAGTTCAAATCAACTGGGTGGAAAAAAGTAGGTCCAGGTCAACCAATACTTCCACATCAAACAATTGATCTCCGAGAGACAAAAATAAACTGTGGTGCTACAAAATAGAATGTGGTACGATATGGTCATTGAAAAGTTGTGACGAAAATTTTCATCAACAGTTGACAGAATGAATGCAATTATGGCTTGTTACAACATCAAACAGTCTAGGAGTTTTTCAAAATTTTCCCTGTTATCAGGAATCACGATAATTCCAAAACAAGTTGGCGATCAAAATAGGAATAGACGACTTATGCTTGGTACCGTACAGAGACAAAGACTCAATTACAATGCATTGCAACCTTGATCTCAAATGACTAATTTCCACATACAGGCCATGTTCTTGAAATCTAACGAGTATGAAACCAACCCAAGTCCTCATTGCTTCTAATTATTTCTTGTTTTCTTAAATTTTTAAAAGACTCTACAATGTTGGGTTAGAAGTCTTTCGATTTTAATAATTTGACATACTGACACAAATAATCCCTGAATTTTGACATAATATGTAATATGATCCATGAACTTTTAATTTATTCAATATGGTCTTTGAACTTTAGTCTAATGTGCAATGTCACCTTTAAACCTTTAATTTATTCAATGTGTTTCAATATAGTCCTTGGATTATATGAAAAAAAATTAATGTTATCCATAAACTTAAATTAATGAAAAGATAATATTGAACATTTTCATATAGTTCAAAGACTAAATTGAATATGTATTAAAAGTTTAGAGACCATATTGAATAAATTGAAAATTCGGAGATGATATTTCATATTGGGCTAAAGTTCAGGGAACACATTGAACGAATTAAAAGTCCAGAGACCAAATTGCATATTAAGCTAACTTTCGGGGATTATTTGTGTTATTTAAAAAAAAAATTGGATTAATACCACGAAAAATTCCAAACTTGTATACGTGTGACAAATTTACTCTCTGTTAGTTTTCGTTAAATCTTACTGTCAAATTATTTTGTTAAATGCACGCGACGATTGACAGATGTATCGGTTTTGGATTTTATCCTCCGTTTGTCATAGGGATGCTAGTTTATGATTTTTTGTTATGTTAATCCAATTTAATATAAACTAACGAAGATTAAATTTGTCACAGATATATCAGTTTTAGATTTTTGATAATCAAAAAATTAATTTAAAGTATATTAATTATAAGTGTTCCAGTTAGAAATTTTATCTATGTTTTTCAAGAGCCGAAAGTGCCAAAGCGTCAAGTAAAAAAAGAGTGAAAAAAGAATAAAAAGCGTCCGATAAAAGGGACATGGGCGGAAGCCAAAGCCAACAGAAGAAGAACAAGAATACCCGCTTTTGCCAATGAAAAAGAGTGGAAATTCCCTGCTTTTTGAAAAGTCGAATCGTACGGTCTCCCCCACGACCAAGAAAACAGTGTATGGTCTCCCCCGGTCCCAGTAGCAGAGCAGAGCAGAGCAGAGCAGAGCAGAGCAGAGGAACCCGTCAAAAGGCTGCATATGATAATAATAATAATCAATTTGATGTGATCTCTGTTTTCTTATTTTCCTAATAATTGGTAACCAATTTTAACCGAACAAAAAAATAAATCGAGTATTTTCAGTGCCCTTCGAGTGGAAGGAAGAGGTTGAGGGAATTGAACATAATCCTCAGAGCATGGGAATGAAATCGTTTTTGCTGCCACCGGCGAGGACCGGCGGCCGGCGAGAGACCGATACTAATACTGTGATACATTAGATAATTTGGATCACGGAGACGGAAAGATAAAAAGGCACATCCTAATTCTTTCTTGACCTTATTATTTCTTTCGCGTAGATTTTTTCCACCTCCTCCATTATTTGAAGTTCATTTGCTTCATTAATTTTTGTATAAATTTTTTTAATATTTGACAATAAGAATTTTGAAGTTTTTCTTATAAAAATATAATTTTATTTTACACAAATATCGAGCATTGCCCAAATCATGCTTTGCATATAGCCCAGTGGCTTCCTCTACCGTTGTGTTGGAATTGGACACCACCCCACCACCACTATCAAACTCCGTGTCGCCCTTGCCAAACTCGGCGCTGTCATGGCCACTACCACCACTAGCCGTAGCCGCCGCTGCTGCTAGAACCCTATACTTAGCCACCATGAATACTACTACTCACCACGCCCCAATACTACTGACCAAAAAAAAAAATTCTAATCACCTCCATTGAAGAAGCAAGAAGCACGATCTTGAGCAAAAAACATTCGAAAAAACGGATGCCTTTGATGCAAAAAATGAAGAGGGAATGGCCATGCCTCAAAACACCAATTCTTGCTAAGAACTCCAGACCCAAAAGTAACTGTTTCAGTTCCTTAAGGTTTAAGTTCTCTAGGGTCCGAAAGCTGGAGCATTACGAGGTTATTTGGCAAACTGTACTGACAGTTCCAACCTTTAAGGTCTAAGTTTTACAGCACCATATGACTTTTGTTTTACAAAGTTTTGTCTTCCACATTAATTTCCTCACTCTTGTCCCATCCACAGCACAACCCCCTCCATGGAGTTATCTCATCGTCCAACGTGCAATAGACGTCTAGTCTCTATATATAATGAACCCATAACTTCACTGCCCTATAGAACGAAATCATCATCACTTCCCATCTTTCATTTCACCGATCAAACTCATCCAAAGCAAGAAAAATTTCGAGAAGCTGCAAACAATGGGTGACGACCGGGCTCTTGTCCGCAGAGAACCCGAACCCGAACCCCTGTTGGCCGCCCATGCGCCGCCAATCGCTGCCTCCTACAGTGAACGGATCCGCCCCTTGCTCGATGTAATCGACAAGCTCCGAAACCTCCAGGTCATGAAGGAGGGCATCCAGCTTCCTACCATCGTCGTCGTCGGCGACCAGTCCTCCGGCAAGTCCAGCGTCCTCGAGTCCCTCGCCGGCATCAACCTGCCGCGGGGGCAGGGCATTTGCACGCGCGTCCCTCTCATCATGCGACTCCAAGACAACCCTCACGCTGATCCCCCCGAGCTCTACCTTGAGTTCAACAACAAAGTCGTCCACACGGACGAGGAAAACATCTCCGAGGCCATTAATGATGCCACCGGCGAGATTGCGGGCCATGGGAAGGCAATATCGAATGCCCCGCTGACTCTGGTCGTGAAGAAAGACGGCGTCCCGGACTTGACCATGGTGGACTTGCCTGGAATCACTAGAGTGCCCGTGCACGGCCAGCCCGAGAACATCTACGAGCAGATCTCGGAGATGATCATGGAGTACATAAGGCCTGAGGAGAGCATCATCCTCAATGTCTTGTCCGCGACCGTCGACTTCTCCACTTGCGAGTCCATAAGGATGTCGCAGGTAAGTATACTCTAGACACGCTTGGCTCCCATATCAATTGAATACTCAAATGATTAAATTAACTCTAGGAAATGAGTATACGATTATTCGTTTTTATGTCGCAGATGGTGGACAAGACCGGCAGGAGGACTCTGGCCGTCGTCACAAAGGCTGATAAAGCCCCCGAGGGCTTGCTCGAGAAGGTGACGGCCGATGATGTCAATATTGGGCTTGGTTATGTGTGTGTGAGGAACAGGATTGGTGACGAGTCCTACGAAGAAGCGAGGCTGGAAGAGGCGAAGCTGTTTGACGTGCATCCTCTGCTGTGCAAGATTGACAAGTCCATCGTTAGTGTGCCTGTCTTGGCACAAAAGCTGACGCAGATTCAAGCCACCATAATGGCCAAGTGTTTGCCGGAGATCGTCAAGAAGATCAACGACAAGCTAAGCGCGAATGTCGCCGAGCTTAAGAGGATGCCCAAGAATCTGTCCTCGGTCGCGGAGGCCATGACGGCCTTCATGCAGATCCTGGGGTCGGCGAAGGAGTCTCTGAGGAAAGTCTTGGTGAGAGGTGAGTTCGATGAGTACCCAGAAGAGAAGAACATGCATTGCACGGCCAGGCTAGTGGAGATGCTCAACCAATACTCCGAAGAGCTCCGCAACTGTGCCGAGAATGACCCGAGGACCAACTTCCTTTTGGAGGAACTGGGGGTCTTGGAAGAGGCCAAAAGGATCGGGCTCCCTAACTTCCTCCCTCGTACCGCCTTTCTCACCCTTTTGCAGCGGAAGGTGAAGGGGATATCAAGCAAACCACCGAGTTTTGTGGCTCGTGTTTGGGACTACATTGAGGGAGTTGTGATTCGGGTGTTGATGCGACACTCAGAGAATTATCCTCAGCTTCAGTCGTCCACGAGAAGAGCAGCATCCAATCTGATCAACAAGATGAAGGAGAAGGCGATGGATAGGATGATGGAAAGTGTTGAAATCGAGAAGCTCGCAGACTACACCTGCAGCCCTGAGTACATGTTGGAGTGCAACAAGTTGATGTCCCAGCAGAACACATTCATGGACGCGATCGACCACTTGTCAAAGCCTAGCAACATTGTCCTCCAGGGGATCGGCGAGGTCGACGTGGCCGAGCTGAGGTATCGCAAGCAGCAGATTCAGGAGGCGTTTGATCTGAAGATGAGGATTACCGCCTACTGGAAGATTGTGCTGCAGAGGTTCGTCGACTCGATGGCACTGCATCTGCTGTTCAGCGTGCAGAACTTGGTGAACAACGAGATGGAGGAGATTGTGGGCGAGCTGATCGGGCCCAATGGCAGCGGCGGCATCGAGAGGATGCTGGAGGAAGCTCCGTCGGTTGCGGCGAAGCGCGATAAGCTGAACAGGAGCATCAAGCTGCTGAGGGATTCTGCGGCAGAGGTGGCCAAGATCATGGACTGGATCGCTACTGACGGGGACTACGATGATTGATTAGTGTTGTTGTTCTGCTGGGTTTTCTACTTTCTTATTGTGAGTGTGCTCTGTTTCCACTGACCTTTAACTAGCTTCCTAGGATAAGGCGTTTTTCCTAGGAAGGGTATGAGTGTGTTGCTTTTGTTGTTCTAGTAATCAGCCTTCTCAATGCTAGTTTTAAAGGTTGTTTTGTGTCTGCAAATGGGTGTTGATGGGCTTGCTACGGTTCGATTAACGTTGCCCACGCAAGTTAGCAAGGGTTAATCAGAAGAAACCCGAGTGATGCGCGAATCCAACCCACAATCATTGCACATGGCGCTGTCCAAAAAGAGTGATTAACACAAATAATTTTGAATTTTGACCCAATATATAATGTAATCTCTAAACTTTAGCTTAATGTGTAATATTATACCTAAAATTTTAATTTATTTAATGCAATTCCTGAACTTTTGGTTCATGTTTAATTTAGTCCATTGACTAAATTGAACACGTACCAAAAGTCTAGAAATCACATTGAATAAATTATAATACATTGGGCTAAAGTTCATGAATCATATTAAACAAATTTAAAATTCATGGACCACATTACACAATGAGTTAAAGTTCAGAGTTTATTTGTGTCATTATCCCTCCAAAAAATTATGTTAATAGACATTTCTGAGATGGAGGCCTGGAGAATTCAATGCCTACTCCTTCGTGGGTTGTTGCTGTAAGTGGGAAACTTTGTCTATATTAATTTGGATTAATATCACGAAAAACTCCAAACGGTACACATATGATAATTTTACCTCAAACTAATTTTTTAACCACATAAAACTCCAAATTAGTACATTTATAATAATTTTACCTATTAGTTTCTATTAAATTTTAACGTCGAATTTTTTAATTGGATGATACGTGATAGTTGACGAATGAATCAATTTGGGGTTTTATCCTCCGTTTGTCATAGGTATATCAGTTTATGATTTTTTGTGATAATAATTCAATTTAACAGAAGATAAATTTGTCATAATGTACCAATATGGAGTTTTTTGTGATAAAAAAATTAATTTTGAATAAAATTATTATAAGTATATCAGTTTGAGGTTTTTTGTGATATTATTCCTATTAGTTTAAGGGCAATGTCAAAATTGGTTTATGAGATCTTGGAGGCCGTTCCATTGTAATTATATAAACAGTTTTTATTTGTTTGTTTAAGCAAAATTAACCAGTTTTTCACGGGAAAGTACCGCTTATTTCAAAAAAAAAATAAAAATAAAATCAAACGTAATCTATTATTGTGAAAGCAGAATATTTGTGCTTATTATAATCGAAAAGTGATTTCATCTTTCTGTAATTCTAGATCAACTAGCAAAAAATTTTGACGTCAAAAGATCACTAATTACTTTTATATAAGAATTTGCATTTTCCTTCTTCTTCATAACAAAATTGATTGAGATACCTCAAAGCTGTCTTCAAAATCGCTCATAAGAAAAAGTTGCCTCGAAGTTCTTTATTTATTTTTTAATTTAATGTTCGGTAAATGAATTCATCTTGGTTTCAATATACGTTGCACTAAAATTTGCAATAATTGTAGTAGTTGCTTTAACTTCTCCCTTTTATAATGTCCGTTAAATATGTAAATATTGATAAATGTATCACGAAAAATATAACTAAGAGTTAAACATGATGGGCATTATTTAATAAAAATGATTATAAATAAACATTTATTACTGGGGGTAACCAAACGTTTCTTTTAATCAATAACCATTTAGATAAACTAAAGCAAGTTAACTGATTTTAATGTTAATAAAAATAAAAATTAACATATGCAAACGGCACCTTAATCAATGTTCAATTTGGACTAAACTTTTTTGTCCAATCAGTCCTTGTCCTATTTGATCAGAAGAAATTCAATCCTTTGAACTCATATGACAATCCGTCCAATCTTTACACTTGCAAAAAGATTAGGGATAATGACACAAATAGTCCATGAATTTTGGCACAATGTACTATGTGGTTTATGACTTTTAATTTGTTTAATTTAGTCTCTGAACTTTAACCTAATGTTTAATGTAATCCATGAACTTTTAACTTGTTCAATGTGGTCCCTAGGTTTTTTGTACATGTTCAATGTAGTTTTTGAACTATATGAAAATGTTCAATGTAGTCCCTGGACTTGAATGAATGGAGGGATCACATTGAATATTTTCATATAATTTAGAGATTAAATTAAACATGTACCAAAAAAAGTTCAGAAACGACATTAAACATATTAAAAGTTCAGGGACTACATTATACATTGGATTAAAGTTTGGGTATTACATTGCATGTTGGACCAAAGTTTAGGACTATTTATGTCATTTTCCCAAAAGATTATGACAAATGTTATAAAAATGAATGTGCACATGTACAAATATCGATTCTTTAGCAGTTATTTTCCAATGTGAGAATCATTTTAACATGGATGACTTAATAAGAATAATGAATTCTTGCTACTCCACGTCAAAAGACACTAAACACGTGAAAGAAAACTACTAGTCACTCTCATATGTTCAACTTATCATATTATGAAAGTCACCACCTATGTGGGGATGGTGCTAACTTCTAGTCACATTGAAAATTTTACAAGTCAAAATCACATATCTTAAATGAGAAGTTACCGATAAAATGGAAAAGTTATTATCTAAGAAAATGTGGATTAATACAATCCTAATATGGAAATTTACTAATTGTAGTGATGAAATTGCTCAAGAGAGCCTGAGGTCAGAAGATTTCCAGTTTAGAAACCGAAGATCAATTGTTCAAAATATTATCAACTATGTGTATATTGCTTTGAGTCAATCCAAAAATATCTAGACTTAATCGGTTCTTTAGACTTATCCTGTATTTCATAAGCTTTCAAATAGCTGGCCTTCTACGTTCGTATCCTTTGATTATTTCAAAAAAAAAAAATCTTAGTACACTTATTTGTACTCATTTTTCTATATGAAAAACTATCTGTTAATTAGCTGAGCATATATATTTTATTCCCACCGATCTAGTTGATCCTATTTGATTACAAACAATTTAGTCCTTCGTCCAAATTTGAGCGAGGGGGAGAGCCCTTGCACTTGGCAGGGTCAATTGGCCCTTATGAGAGCCAAGTAACCCTTGTGGCATGAGGGCTTTGCTCGCTATGAGGGCCTGTGGCTCTTGCTTGGCCACCGGTAAGGCTTGACCACCCTCATCGAGACCTTGATAACGATTGCTAGCCCTCGCTGTGCAAGTGGGGTGACGAGGGTGGCAACAATCTCTTCTTTTCATTTTATGCTAACAATGTTAATGAATGATCATTAGTGTCGTAATTGATGATATACCAAAAAAGTTGGGTTAAAAGAGAAATACCATAGACAAACGATAAACTATGAGGACCACTATATTTTAAAGTACAAGGGCATTGCGGAACAAGCTGTATCTTGCTCTGTCCTCAGTAGGATAGCAATCCCATAGATTAGTGAGTTACAATATAGACATCTTTTACATTTGTCTCTAATAAAGCATAAATAAGACTAATGCCTCTATCTGCATATGTTTATAACCAACCGATCAGGAGACTGAAAAACCATGATAATTCTAACGCAGGTGGGCAACCACATAACAAATCGACGACTTATGCTTAGTCTATATGGAGACATGGATTCAATTACAATGCATTGTACACTTGATCTCGAGTGACTTATCCACATTTAGGCGATGTTCTTCGAAATCTAACAATTATAGAACCGACCCAAATCCTCATTGGTTATAATTATTTCTTTTGTTCTTACTTATTCAAAAACCCTATTCTATATCGAGTTAATACCTCTTCAACAAAAATGTTTTTATCCAATTTTGTTTCAAGAGCCGAAAGTGCCAAAGCATCATATAAAGAAAAGGGAAAAAGCCACCAAAAACCCCAAACTTTACCCCCCTGTGACACATTTACCCCGAACTTTTTTTGTAACACCAAAAACCACAAACTTTCTTATTTGGACACATTTACCCCAATGTACATTATCCATAGGCATTTTCGTCTTTTCCACTTTTTCTTTTTTTTTTCAGATCCGGTGAGGGGGGCCTCGCCGGCGTCGGGCGAGCCTCGCCCTCGCCTGCGCAAGCGAGGGAGGCGAGGGCGAGCCTCGCCCGACGCCGGCAAGGCTCGCCCTCGCCTGGGCAAGCGAGGGAGGCGAGGGCGAGGCTCGCCCGACGCCGGCGAGGCTCGCCCTCGCCTGGATCCGGCGAGGGCAAGCCTCGCCGGCGTCGGGCGAGCCTCGCCGGCGTCGGGCGAGGCTCGCCCTCGCCTGGGCAAGTGAGGGAGGCGAGGGCGAGCCTCGCCCGACGCCGGCGAGGCTCGCCCGACGCCGGCGAGGCTCGCCCTCGCCAGATCCAGGCGAGGGCGAGCCTCGCCGGCGTCGGGCGAGGCTCGCCCTCGCCTGCCTCGCTTGCCCAGGCGAGGGCGAGCCTCGCCGGATCTGAAAAAAAAAAAAGCGGAAAAGACGAAAATGCCTATGGATAATGTACATTGGGGTAAATGTGTCACAAATAAGAAATTTTGAGGTTTTTGATGTCACAAAAAAAAGTTCGGAGTAAATGTGTCACAAGGGGTAAAGTTTGGGGTTTTTGGTGGCTTTTCCCTTAAAGAAAAAGGTCACAAAAAGAAGAAGAAGAAAAAGTGTCCGAGGAAAAGCGCATTAATGAGAGCCAAAGAAGAAACAAAAAGACAAAGCAAAAAAGTTGAAACTCCCGACTTTTGAGAAGTCCCATCGTACGATCTCCCGACGGCGAAGGAAAAAAAAATGTACGGTCACAACGGTCCAAAATTATCACTTTATATTGTTCCATTTATTTTACGAAAAATAAATTAATTAAATATATTTTACTTAAAATTATTAGTTGTATAGTTCAAAATAAGTAGTCGATAAAAATATCTTTATTATTGATGATAATTTATATCTAGATATTTTCGCAAACAATATAAATATTTTTCATTTATTCATTATTGTAAGTGATACAAGTAATTATTTGCAGAAAAATATTTCCAAATCATTATTTTTTACGAATGTGATTTTTTTATTTTTCTTATAAATAGGTAACTAATTGTACCTGACAAAAAATAAATCGAATGAAACGAAAAGATTGAGGAAATTGAACTTTAGAGCAATTTACTGCATAATGTTCTAGATGAAGTCATTTTGTCGACGTCGAGGACGGGCAACCGGTAAGAGACCGATGCTAATATTGTATTACATTAGACCATTTTTATCACAAAGACAAAAAAAAAAACACATCCTAATGAACAGTTGTCAATTCGTTTTATGTTTTCCATCCACGCATGCACGAATTTTGCAGGTAAATGCAGCATAGAAAGTTTAAATCCGTCAAATGAGTAAGTCAGTTTAGGTATAGATTGGGATGAAAATAATCTGACACTAATTTTTTTTTGGGTGCTCAATCCTATCCCAATTGACCCGTTTATTTCTTATTGACCATTTGTCACATTGAGCGGACCCTTAGGCCTACGTTTGCACCACAATTGGTTCAAATCAATTGGGTGGAAAAAGTAGGAAGCATCCGATACTTGGACTTAGTCAACCGATCTCTAAGGGCAAACTTATTATTTGATGATAAAAATAGGGTGTGGTACGATAGAATGAGATGTGTGTTGACCGTTATAACTTGTTCAATGAAAAGCTATTATGACAATTTTCATTAACTTATGCAAAAATGAACTCAATTATGACTTGCTACAATCTCAAATATCATGAGAGTATTTCAAGTTTTCTCAACTATCATGGACCATGATAATATAAAGCAAATGGACTACCTAAATAGGAATCGGACCAATGATTGGACATCGGTTCATCGGTCTCTTGACGTTGAATTTATTGTGCAACCAAAAAAGTAGCAATCGGTGAGCCAATACTTAGACATGATCAACCTACCTCTGAGACCAAATCCACTATTTTACGACAAACGTAAACTGTGATATGACATATATGAAATGTATCACGACTTATGATGTCTTGTTCTTCGAAAAAAATATAATGAGAATTTTCATTGATTTAAGAGAGAACAAACGCAATTATATAAGAGTATTTCATATTTTCACAACTTTCATAAACCATGAGAATAAAAATGCAAGCGGTCGACCAAAATAAGAATTGATGACCGATATTTGGAGATTGGTTTATCAATCTCTTGAGGTTGTTGAACTTATTGTGCTACGGCCAAAACGAACTGGGGCATGAAAAAAAAATAGATGTATCACAACTTGTTTTAATGAATTCTTGGAAAAGCCATTACGACATATTTCATTGACTAATGGCAAAATGACTATACTCACAACGAGTTACGATCTCAAGAACCACGAAAATATTTTCAATTTTCCCCGGCTCTCATTGACTGTGATGTAAGCTCAAATCAATTGGGTGGAACAAAGTAGGGACCGATCGATCTATACTCAAACATCAATCGATCGATCGATCTCCGAGAGACAAAAATAAACTGTGGTACAAACCAAATAAGATGTGTTACAATTTGTTCATCGAAAAGTTATTACGAAAATTTTCTTTGACAAACGACGAAATGAACACAACTATGACTTGTTACGATCTTATAGATCACGAGAGCCTCTCCAAAAAGAGCCTTTGACCAATGCTTAGGGCCCGTTCGGTTCAACTTTGAAAATGCTATTTGGGGGAATGCAAAAAATTTTAGGTGAAAGCCCATTGGGGAAATGTAAATGGTGTTCGGTAAAAATATTTTATAAAGTTACTTTGGCCAAAATATAGTGTTTGGTGAATTATTTTTGCAAATGGACCTTGGGAATAAAAAAACCTTACTTACCCTTCATCGGTGAGCCAGATCTGGCGTCGGCGGCCGTCGCTTGAGGCCGGGCGACCGCCGACTGGCCAGATTTGGGGCCAGCGGCCGTCGCCTGGGGCCGGCAGCCGTCACCTAGGGCCGGGTGACCCTCGGCGAGGGTCGCGGGACCTAGGCGGCCGTCGCCTAGGTCGCATGACCTCAGTCAGCCAGCGCCTGGGTCGCGCGACCCCAGGCCGACGGCCGCCTGAGGTCGCTCAACCTAGGCGGCGGCCGCCTGGGTCCCGCGACCCTCGCCGAGGGTCGCCCGACCTCTTGCCGGCCCGATCCGGCACTGGCCGCCTCGCCGACCTCTCTCGTCGGCCACCTCACGAAAAAGAAGATGAACAGTACACATGATGGGTAAAACTGGAACAAGCCAAAATAACTAAGGGTAGTTTGGAGATAAAAAATTTGGGTTCAGCATTTGCCAAATGCTGAAAGCCCAAAGCTGGTCCGGACCAGCTTTGGGCTTTCAAAATTCCAAATGCAAACATTTGGCAAATGCTGATCCAAATGCTAAACCAAATGGTTCAGCATTTGGCCAAGGCCGAAAGCCCCCTTCTAAATACTGAACCAAACGGGCTCTTAATACGTATGGAGACATTGATTCAATTGCATTGTGTTGAGATGTCCAATGACTAATTTCCATATTTAGGCGAAGTTCTTGAAATCTAACAAGTATAGAACCGCCCAAATCCTCATTGTTTTTTTAATTATCTTATATTTTTCTTAATTTTTTTTAAAATTCTATTCTATATTGAATTAACATCTTTGTTCAAAAGTTCTTGTCTATTTTTTCAAGAGCCGTACGTGCCAAAATGTCAAAGAAAAAATTCAAAAGAGAAGAAAAAGCGTCCAAGGAAAGGTGCATGAATCGAACTTACCCATCCAAGCAAAACGCGCGTATCCCCTAGGTGTAAAAGTGACACAACACAAATTAAAAACGAAAAAGCATGCTTTTTTTAAAGCATCATTTCTAGCAAAACCTTTAAATAATCTAGTAAAATAATTATAAAAAAAATTGAATAATTGACGCTAATTTATTAAAAATAAGATTCGACAGCACGCATAATTCAATTAAAGCTAAAGATAATCCGCATTTACAGGTAAAGAGAAATTTTTTTCTATTGGTCGGATGTCAAAAGAAGATGACGATTTATTTCTTTAAAAAAATATGCACACCAAAGATAACGTTGAAAGACATCAATAAAAAAAGCAGTGATGAAGCTAACGAAACAATGAGAAACCTGCTATATAATTAGAAGTCATGAATATTTTTTGCATCAGAAAATGCAGATAAAGTTATTTTTTCGACGGGCGAATAGTGAGAGATTGATGCTAATATTATGGTACGGTAGACAAGTTGTATCACAAAGAAGAAGAGGATACATCCTAACGAACAGTAATCATTTTGCTTGCTGTTTTCCTTCAATGCATGCACGAATTTTGCAGCGAACACAGTGTAGAAATCTGCATAAATTTGCATAGAGCTGGGCCCTTAAGCCTAAGTTTGGAAGACTTGGGAAAAAGCAAAAAAGAAAAAAAAAATCTGCATAAATTTGCGTAGAACAGTATTCTCTTTCCTATCAATTTATTTTTCTTTTCAAACAACTCAATCAACAAAAAAAAAAGAAAAAAAGTAAAAGAGAATTCATATACCTCCAAAAAATTTTAAGAAAAATCTTTTCTTTACTTATTCTTTCTTTCACCTCCTCCATTTTTCATCCAAAGAAGTTGGACAATTGAAATGACTCGGTCACTTGTGATGATGATTTTCGTGTTGCATTGCGTCGAGAAAAAAATAATAATTGTATTTAAATTTAAAATAAATTGGTAATATCATTGTTTGCAATAATTTGTAAATGTATTTGTTACATTAAGTTTATGTATAATATCATCAAAAGAGTCCAAATCTGAATCTATTCACATATTTAGTTAGATCCACATTTGTTAAAAAATTTAAAACAATGATTTATACAATATCACACTACATCAATTATTCAAGATGGACTTTTCAAATACAATTCATGCGTGTGCCACAACAGATTCATTTGAACAACGGCATTATTTTATTATGGATACAACGGAGTGTTTATATATGCTGTTACTTTTTAGCTTTTGCTTTTTACTTAACTAAATCTCGTGACGGATGCACTTCAAAATTTCTTTATCTCGTGAGATCTGAAATTTTCACAATATATAATTTTTAGCACGTGAATTCGCATGCAATTTTTTCATAATTTTTATAAAATCCAAATAACAATTCCAATTTTGACGGTAAAGTTAAAGGTTATTTTTAATTTTTGTTTGACTGTACGAGAAAATATTTAGGTGCATTACGCGATATGCATTAAATCATATAGTGATCGACAAGTGGCAATATCGGACCCACATGTCGGAAAATTATCTCTCTCTCCCCTCTCGCTCACGCGCTCTGCTCTCCATGTCCTCTGCGACTAGCTCTGCTCTCTCTAGCCCAACGAACCACGCCACCGCCACCGCCACCGCCACCGCCACCGCCTCCGATCCATATCCGGCGTAGAACCCGTCGTCCTCGCCGACGACGCGAGAGTACCAATCGCCGACCCCGAAAGCCGGGGTCGAGCTTGTCTTCGGCTTGAAGACCGACCGCAGGAGCTTCAGGATCGACCGTGAGATTCGGGAGCGCTTCTTCGGCGTCGTCGAGGTCGCCGGTTGCGGCTGCGGAGTAGGAGGTGAGCATGGGTAGGGAGTATCTGATCTCTCTCTTCATCCATTGAGGACGCTCTCTCTCTCTCTCTCTCGCGCGTCTTCTGCTTCAAAGAACGAAGGAACAGCTTACGATGCTTCCACGGATTGAAGACCCGTGAAGACAAACTTTGAACAGCTTACGATTCTTCCCATTCGAATTTCTTTCCCAAAAAGCGAGAGAACTCGTGATGCGGGTCTCGGGCTGCTGCTACTAAGCTGAAGCAGTAGCAACATAACGCCTTTCATCTGTTGCGGGAACGAAATCTGCAGGCTCAATCTCAGCCATGGAAGCGAAACGCCGAGCTCTTGTCCGCCGTGAACCCGAACCCGAACCCCCGATGGTTGCGCACGCGCCGCCACTCGCCACCTCCTACAACGATTGGATCCGCCCCCTGCTCGACGCGGTCGACAAGCTCCGAAACGTGATGGTCATGAAGGAGGGCATCCAGCTCGCCACCATCGTCGTCCTTGGCGACCAGTCCTCCGGCAAGTCGAGCGTCCTCGAGTCCCTCACCGGGATCAGCCTGCCGCGCGGACAGGGCATCTGCACGCGCGTCCCCCTTATCATGCAGCTCCAACACCGGCGTCCCGCCGACAGCCCTGAGCTCCACTTCAAGTTCAACGACAAGATCGTGAACGTCGACGACGAGGATCATGTCTCCGACGCCATTGTCTCCGCGACCGACGAGATTGCTGGCTCCGGCAAGGGCATATCGAATGCCCCGCTGACTCTGGTCGTCAAGAAAGATGGGGTCCCGGACTTGACCATGGTCGACTTGCCTGGAATCACGAGAGTGCCCGTGCTCGGCCAGCACAAGAACATCTACAAGCAGATCTCGGAGATGATCATGGAGTACATAAGGCCTGAGGAGAGCATCATACTCAATGTTGCCTCTGCGACCGCCGACTTCCCCACTTGCGAGTCCGCAAGGATGTCGCAAGTAAGTATCAACTCGAATGATCTATACGACTCTAGCAAATGGGTCAATACGATAATTTGATTTTGTGTTTCAGATGGTGGACAGGACCGGCAGGAGGACTCTGGCCGTTGTCACAAAGGCTGATAAAGCTCCGGAGGACTTGCAGGAGAAGGTGACGGGGGATGATGTCAATATAGGGCTTGGTTTTGTGTGTGTGAGGAACAGGATTGGAGACGAGTCCTACGAAGAAGCGAGGCTCGAAGAGGCGAAGCTGTTCGAGATGCACCCTCATTTGTGCAAAATTGACAAGTCCATCGTTGGTGTGCCGGTCTTGGCACAAAAGCTGATGCAGATTCAAGCCACCATTATGGCCAAGTGTTTGCCCAATATCGTCAAGAAGATCAATGACAAGCTGAACGCGAACGTCGCCAAGCTTAATAGGATGCCCAAGAATCTGTCCTCAGTCGAGGAGGCCATGATGGCCTTTGTGCAGATCTTGGGGTCGGCGAAGGAGTCGCTGAGGAAAGTCCTTCTGGGAGGTGAGTTCGATGAGCACCCGGATGACAAGGACATGCACTGCACGACCAGGCTGGTGGAGATGCTCAACCACTTCGCCGATGAGCTCCAAAACTGCGCCGAGGACAACCCCAGGACTAACTTCTTGTTGGAGGAAATAGAGGTCTTGGAAGAGGCCAGAGGGATTGGGCTCCCGGACTTCCTCCCTCGCACCGCTTTTCTCACCCTTTTGCAGCGGAAGGTGAAGATCATATTGAGCAAGCAGCCAAGTTTCGGGGTTCCTGTTTGGGACTACATCAAGGGAGTTGTGATTCGGGTCTTGATGCGACACTCAGAGAATTATCCTCAACTGCAGTCGTCCACGAGAAGAGCAGCGTCCAATCTGATCAACAAGATGAAGGGGAAGACGAAGGATAAGATGATAGAGATTCTTGAAATGGAGAAGCTCACTGACTACACTTGCAATCCTGAGTACCTGTTGCAGCGGAACAAGTTGATGACCCAGCAGGGCAGGTTCATGGAGGCGCTCAACTACCATAGTAACATGATTGACATCGAGGGAATCGGGGAGGTCTATCTGGGCAATTTGAGGGAACACAAGCAGCAGCTGGTTCAGGAGGCGTTCGATCTGAAGATGAGGATGACCGCGTACTGGAAGATTGTGGTGAGGAGGTTTGTCGATTCGATGGCGCTGCATCTGCGGTT
Organism: Syzygium jambos; assembly: GCA_031216235.1. NCBI lineage: Eukaryota > Viridiplantae > Streptophyta > Magnoliopsida > Myrtales > Myrtaceae > Syzygium > Syzygium jambos. The sequence goes on along the minus strand of CM062221.1, from coordinate 20,337,391 downwards.
CAGCGTGCACAACTTGGTGACCAAGGAGATGGAGAAGGAGATCCTGCGCGAGCTGATCGGGCCCAAAGGCAGCGGCCGCATCAATAGGATGCTGGAGGAAGTGCCGGAGGTGGCGGCAAAGCGCAAGAAGCTGAACAGGAGCATCAAGCTGTTGAGGGAGTCTGCGGAGGTGGTGAAGAAGATCATGGACCGGATTGCTACTAATGGTGACTACAGTAATTAATTAATGCTGTTGCTCCAGTGGGTTCTTTTTATGTTAATATTTTTGTGAGTGCGTTCTTGTTTGTTTAGGTGGTTTTGTGTGGGATTCAACTGGACTTTAATCAGCTTCTAATGACTGGTGTTTTACCTCGGGAGGGAAAATGACCTTATCTCTACGGTTGTTGGACGGCCCCTAAATTTTTAACTACCCTGATTCATCATCTATCGCATAAGAAAATTAGGAATTAACTCTGATATCTAAACAAAAATCTCATTCGCATTCGCATAATTTTTATATTATAGGTTCCATTTCGGGGCCAACCTTTGTTGCAGGGAGCCATAGATGATCTCTATGAGTAGCCTGAAGAGATATTCATGATCTAAGAGAAGATATGAGCCTTGAGACTAAGAATTTCAACATTTTTGGAACCCAAACATTTGAGATGGGGTCAGGATTTCGAATTCTAACATTCTTGGAGCTCAAACCTGAACCATAAAGGTAAGCGGACCCGGAATCAAATTTCTAACATTATGAGAGCTTGAAACCTGCTCAATGAGTTCAAGAACGTGCTCTCCGAGAATGTGGGAATCCCAGGGTCCCGGACAATAACCCGAGCGGCAATTTCAAAAATGTGAGAGATGGATAAGGTTTAGACACAACGGATGAGGCGCCATTGCACAACACCACGCGACATAATCCCGGTGTCCAAGATTCTTTAGATCCACGTCCGCATGCCTTGAATTCATGGCCGCGTCCACATTCATATTAAGTGGGTGGAAAAATAGGAATGGTCAAAGGTCAACCAATGGTTGGATATCTAGTCGATCGACCTTTGAGATCAAATCGATTGTGTTACAAAAACAATAAACTGTGCTGCGACAAAATGAGTTGATTTATGACCTGTACGACTTGTTCATTGGAAACCTATCACAAAAATATTCACTGATCCACGACAAAATGAACCACTAATTGTCACGTAATATGACCTCAAATACTATAGGAGCATTTCAAATTTCGGTAGTAGTCATAATTCGTGATAATTTAAAAGCAAGTGGAGTACCAAAATAGGAATCAACCGATGGTTGGACATAGACCTGTCAAATGGGTGGGTTGGGGTTGGGTTTGGGTCGGGTCATAAATGGTCCGACCCAAATTGACCCATTAACCCGTTTATGACCCATTTATGCGCAATGCAATTTTGTTGACCCATACCCGACCCGACCCATACCCAACCCATACCCGATTAGACCCATATTGCTAAAATACTTCTATATTTAATTAAATATAGGAAAATTCATACCCAAGCTGAAATGAGAGTGCGGAATGAGTGAGTGCAAGATTCAGTGAGGGTGAGAGAAATGCGTTGAGTTTAAATCAGTTGTAAACTCATTTATGACCCATTTGCGACCCATTTATGACCCATTTAACACTAATATAAGACTTCTACCCATTTATGACCCATTTACTAAATATAACTAACCTATTTATGACCCATTTACTAATAAATGGGTTAAGAAATGGGTTTATGATCCATTTTGACAGGTCTAGTTGGACATTAGTTGATTAAACTCTAGAAGTTGTATTTATTGCAGTGCAACTTAAATAAACCGTGATGTGACAAAATTAAATGTGTTACGACCTTGTTATGACTAGTTCATTGGAAAGTCATGACAAAATATCTTATTGACTTACTATAAAATGACCGCAATTACTAAGCGTTAAAATATAAAAGACCACAAGATTATTTCTAATTTTACTAACTCTCGTGATGATGAAAGTTTTAAACCAATTGATGGGTCAAAGTACAAAGTAGTTCGATACTTGGACATAGTCAACCGATCTCTACATGCGTATATATATTTTACTTTAAAAATACCTTGTGGTATGACACAATAAGATGCGTTATGACCTATTAGTACTTGTCCATTGACAAGCTTTTACAAAAGTATGCATGGACCTTCAAAAAATGAACATGGTTACAATGTGTTATTACCTCAAGTTTTTTTAAAATTTTCCCTAATAGTCATGAAACTGTTGGGATTTTGAGCAAATTGGAGGGAACTCCAAATTGCAAATTTTGGAGCCAAAATCCATCAAATTGTTTGAATGATATTAAAGATGAAGGAGAGAGTCCCACATAGGAAAGATGGGAGCTTGAAGTTGGATATATTAGCTTGTGTCTTCCATGAAGGGTTGGGCCCCAAGGGGTACCCCACTTTTGTGGAAGAGAGAGGACTTACACGTCAAGCTCGGTCCATTCCCCGCGCGCGCGCGCCGCCGCCGTCCGGCCGGCTCGGCTCGGTTCGGGAACGGGCAGAAATTATTCAACTTATTTATTTTTATATTTTTTTTTATTTGTAACGGTTCGGGGGTACCGAACCGGTTCCTTCATTACGTCGGTTCGCTTCGTGACTCTTCGGACTTGCTGTTTAAAAAACTCATTCGTTTTCAAACAAAGGCTGGCCGTGCATTTTCGACATAATCTCTCCTTTGTGCGATCAATTCCGCGACGTTCCGTTCGCCGTTTTCCTCCGAGCAAGTGCCGGCTTTGAGGGAAGGATCCGTTCTATCCTGGGAGACGATTGTCCATCGACCTTGGGTACCGAAAGAGGGGGCAAATTTGTCTTAAGGACACAACGTCTCTTCGTTGGGCTCGGATCAAACTTGCTTGTGTTGTGCGCTCAGGTTAGTTGGCTTCTCTTGTTTTCTACTATTGAAGTACGTATGTCGTATTGTATGTGATCAACATATTACGTATGATATGCTAGGTTTACAACATTCTTAAGACAAAATTTGTATGTTTGTTCATGTGCGTGTACTGTTGTTTCGCATTCTGTGTTCATACGTACTGCGAACTTTGCATTCGGTTATGATGATAATCGTGGGTGCTGCATATTATACATTCTGTGTTATTGAGTTCGGTGAAGTTTGTTTTCGAAAATAGTTGATTTTTCTACATTCGGTGTTACTGACGTGTGCGGTCTTCAACATCTGAAGTTTATAATCTTTTAAGTTTGTATTTTCGATCGGTCGCACAACCACTGACTTCAGTTTTCAGAGTTCGGTGCATTGGGTGCTTTCACTGCTTTCACTGTATGAATATTTTAATTAGTTTATTCGACCTTTTAATCATCGGTCAGCGTACTTGCAATTGTTTTCCATTCGGCAGCGTGAATTTGTGGTCTTAAACATTTTGAGCATTTTTTGTTCGTGTTAATTAAACAAATTGGTGTTCGTATATTCAAGTTAATCTTTTTGTGTTTGACGCTCAGAAATGGCTTCGGCTTCGATACCTACTGTGCCTACTTTGTCGATCCCAACTCATGGAGCTCATGGAGAAAAGCCTGAGAAGTTCACCGGTGTTGATTTCAAGAGGTGGCAACAAAAGATGTTGTTCTACCTCACAACTTTGAACTTGGCTCGATTTCTAAATGAGGATGCTCCTAAGTTGGATGAAGGAGATACTGACAAAGAGAGGCTTGCTGCCGTGGATGCTTGGAAGCATTCAGACTTCCTTTGTCGAAACTACATTCTCAATGGTCTGGACAATGCCCTTTATAATGTGTATAGCCCTCTGAAAACGGCTAAGGAATTGTGGGATAGTCTGGACAAGAAGTACAAGACTGAAGATGCCGGACTGAAGAAATTCATTGTTGGCAAGTTTCTTGACTTCAAGATGGTGGACTCTAAAACTCTTTTGAGTCAAGTCCAAGAGCTTCAAGTGATCCTGCATGACATTCATGCTGAAGGAATGACTCTAAGTGAGTCCTTCCAAGTTGCTGCCTTCATTGAGAAGCTACCACCTTCGTGGAAAGACTTCAAGAATTATCTTAAACACAAGAGAAAGGAGCTGTCACTTGAAGACTTGATTGTTCGATTGAGGATAGAGGAAGATAATAGAATCTCCGAGAAGAAAGGTGGCAAAACCTTTGAGACATCAAGAGCTAACATTGTTGAGGAATCAAAGAAACCCAACAAGAAGAGGAAGAGCTATGGAGAGGGTTCCAACCAAGGTCCGAAAAAGTTTCTTGGCAAGTGCTTCAATTGTGGAAAGCCTGGACATCGATCCAAAGAGTGTAGAGCCAAGAAGAAGCAAAAGACCAATGCTAATGTGGTGGAACATATTTCTAGTGGTGTCGAAGACATCAACCTTGCTGCTGTGATTTCCCAATGTAATCTGGTGGGAAACTCCAAAGAATGGTTCATTGACACTGGAGCAACTCGACACATTTGTGCCAACAAATCCATGTTCACAACTTATACGCCGATGGCACGTGAAGAGATACTCTACATGGGTAACTCATCGACCTCCAAGGTTGAAGGAATTGGAAGAGTTGTTTTGAAGATGACCTCTGGAAAGCAAGTGACACTAAATGATGTATTGTATGTGCCGGATGTGCGCAAGAATTTAGTGTCGGGTTCTCTCCTTAGCAAGCATGGGTTTAAGATGGTTTTTGTGTCTGATAAGTTTATACTCTCCAAGAGTGATATGTATGTGGGCAAGGGGTATCTTAGTGATGGTCTGTTCAAGATGAATGTAATGACTGTTGTACCTCCTAATGTTTCTACTAATAAAGTTGATTTCGCTTATGTGGTTGAGCTTCCTACTATTTGGCATGCTAGATTAGGACACGTGAATTATAAGTCAATTAAGAAATTAATTGATATGGGCTTGTTACCAAAATTCGATTGTCCAAGAGAAAAATGCCAAGTGTGTGTTGAATCCAAATTTTCTAGACCTCCGTTTGATTCTGTGAATGATAGAGTAACGGAGACTTTAGAATTAATTCACACCGATATTTGCGACATGAAATCAACACCATCTAGAGGAGGTAATAAATATATTATAACTTTTATAGATGATTGCTCTAGATTTTGTTATGTTTATTTGCTCAAAAGCAAAGATGAGGCAATTAATGCGTTTAAGACTTATAAGTCTGAAGTGGAAACGCAATTAAACAAGAAGATCAAAATGATAAGATCTGATAGAGGAGGTGAATACGAATTTCCTTTTGAGGAAGTATGTTCCGAATTTGGTATTATACACCAACTGACACCTCCCTATGCGCCTCAAGCTAATGGAGTAGCTGAAAGGAAAAATCGGACACTAAAGGAAATGATGAATGCATTGTTAAATAGTTCCGGTTTACCTGAGAATTTGTGGGGGGAAGCTGTTTTGACGGCGAATTTTATCTTGAATCGAGTTCCCCACAAGAAGACACAACAAACACCCTATGAGAAATGGAAAGGTAGAATGCCTAATTTGAATTATCTCAAAGTGTGGGGGTGTTTGGCTAAGGTCATGATTCCTAAACCAAAGAAGGTTAAAATAGGACCAAAGACCATTGATTGTGTCTTTATTGGATATGCCCAAAATAGTAGTGCATATCGGTTTCTTGTACATAGATCTGAGGTCTCGGATATACATGTTAATACGATTATTGAATCAAGGGACGCCTCGTTCTTTGAGAATATTTTTCCGTATAACAAAGTATATGATTCACATGGAAATAATAAGAGACCTCGAGATGTTGCTTCAACAAATGATCCTATTGAGGATGAACCTAGACGGAGTAAGAGACAAAGGACCTCCACATCCTTTGGTCCAGATTTTCTAACTTATCTATTAGAGAACGAGCCTCAGACTGTCAAAGAGGCTGTGACATCTCCAGAAGCTCCGTTCTGGAAAGAAGCTATCAATAGCGAAATTGAATCAATTCTATCGAATCATACGTGGGAATTGGTTGACCTTCCGCCTGGAAATAAACCACTACAAAGTAAGTGGATCTTCAAAAAGAAAATGAAGGCGGATGGCACTATTGATAAGTATAAAGCTAGACTTGTGGTTAAAGGCTACAAGCAACGAGAAGGTCTTGATTATTTTGACACTTATTCACCGGTCACGAGAATTACATCAATAAGGATGTTGATTGCAATAGCTGCGGTGTATAAGCTGGAGATCCATCAAATGGATGTGAAAACGGCCTTCTTGAATGGGGACTTGGAAGAGGAAATTTATTTGGAGCAACCTGAAGGGTGTGTTGCTCCTGGACAAGAAAGGAAAGTGTGTCGGCTTATCAAGTCGTTGTATGGTCTAAAACAAGCACCCAAGCAATGGCATGCTAAGTTTGACCAAGTGATGTTGTCGAATGAATATAGAATCAATGAGTGTGATAAATGTGTATACGTTAAGAACACTCATAATGGTTTTGTCATTCTTTGTCTATATGTCGACGACATGCTTATAATGGGAAGTGACTGTGAAGTTGTTAAGGCAACGAAGCGAATGCTTACAAGCAATTTTGATATGAAAGATTTGGGGGTCGCAGATGTTATTTTAGGAATTAAAATCCATAAAACATCTGAGGGACTAGCACTGTCACAAGCTCATTATATTGAGAAAATTCTAGATAAATGTAAGAATCTAGATGTTGCACCTGTAAGGACCCCGATAGATGTGAATTTACATCTTACAAAGAATTCTGGTACAATCAAAGAACAAAATGAGTATGCAAGTATACTAGGCAGTTTAATGTATGTCATGAACTGTACTAGACCGGACATAGCTTGTGCTGTAAGTAAGCTAAGTCGATATACTGCAAGCCCAAATGAAGATCACTGGAAAGCTATGAGGCGTGTTTTGGGCTATTTGAAGCATACCCAGAATTATAGTTTGCATTACATAGAATATCCGGCGGTACTTGAAGGATATTGTGATGCAAATTGGATTACCGGAACAAACGATACAAAATCCACTAGTGGATTTGTGTTTACCCTTGGTGGGGGAGCGGTGTCTTGGAAGTCGTCCAAACAAACCTGTATAGCAAGGTCCACGATGGAGGCTGAATTCATTGCTTTGGACAAGGCTGGAGAAGAGGCAGAATGGCTTCGAAATTTCTTAGAAGACATTCCAAACTGGCCTAAACCGGTGCCAGCTGTGTGTATTCATTGCGATAGCCAAGCTGCTATTGGAAGAGCAAGGAATGTCATGTATAACGGCAAGTCTCGACATATTCGTCGAAGACATAACACCGTGAGACAACTACTCTCTAGTGGAATTATCACTATTGACTATGTAAAGTCAAAAGATAATATTGCGGATCCGCTAACAAAAGGCTTAACTAGAGAGATGGTTATGAAAACTTCAAGAGGAATGGGTCTAAGGCCGATCAATAAGTCTTCATAGCGGTAACCCTACTTAGCTGACTGGAGATCCCAAGAACTAGGTTCAAAGGGACAACTAAGTTATGAAGACTGGAGTAAAGTACTATCAATCTCTACCCATTCCTGTTTGAGATAGTACTAATATGTGAAGGTTAAGCTTAAGCTTTTAATGATTCTAGAGTATGTACTGATACTCAGAAATCACCTATGTGAGTGTGAAGTGTGGGCCGCTTCTATGAGAATTGAAAAGGCCGAATTCTCTAGAACACTCATGAGACCAGGCGGTGTTCATGGCCAAAACGAACACAACAGTGAGAACGAACTTCGTTCGAGAGATCGTTGTGTGACTTCTGTTGTCTAGGCTTACACCAAAGGTTGACGGTTCAAAGACAATCGCGTCTACTGATTGACCGAGTAAGTCCGATAGATGTTCACTAGGATGGGTTCAAAGTTTCAGACTACTCACTACGATGCAACGTTCTCTCATGGATGATCGCACATTGCATTACTTGCATTTACGAAGAGTCATGATTACGAATATATATCATTCATGTGGGGGATTGTTGGGATTTTGAGCAAATTGGAGGGAACTCCAAATTGCAAATTTTGGAGCCAAAATCCATCAAATTGTTTGAATGATATTAAAGATGAAGGAGAGAGTCCCACATAGGAAAGATGGGAGCTTGAAGTTGGATATATTAGCTTGTGTCTTCCATGAAGGGTTGGGCCCCAAGGGGTACCCCACTTTTGTGGAAGAGAGAGGACTTACACGTCAAGCTCGGTCCATTCCCCGCGCGCGCGCGCCGCCGCCGTCCGGCCGGCTCGGCTCGGTTCGGGAACGGGAACGGGCAGAAATTATTCAACTTATTTATTTTTATATTTTTTTTTATTTGTAACGGTTCGGGGGTACCGAACCGGTTCCTTCATTACGTCGGTTCGCTTCGTGACTCTTCGGACTTGCTGTTTAAAAAACTCATTCGTTTTCAAACAAAGGCTGGCCGTGCATTTTCGACATAATCTCTCCTTTGTGCGATCAATTCCGCGACGTTCCGTTCGCCGTTTTCCTCCGAGCAAGTGCCGGCTTTGAGGGAAGGATCCGTTCTATCCTGGGAGACGATTGTCCATCGACCTTGGGTACCGAAAGAGGGGGCAAATTTGTCTTAAGGACACAACGTCTCTTCGTTGGGCTCGGATCAAACTTGCTTGTGTTGTGCGCTCAGGTTAGTTGGCTTCTCTTGTTTTCTACTATTGAAGTACGTATGTCGTATTGTATGTGATCAACATATTACGTATGATATGCTAGGTTTACAACATTCTTAAGACAAAATTTGTATGTTTGTTCATGTGCGTGTACTGTTGTTTCGCATTCTGTGTTCATACGTACTGCGAACTTTGCATTCGGTTATGATGATAATCGTGGGTGCTGCATATTATACATTCTGTGTTATTGAGTTCGGTGAAGTTTGTTTTCGGAAATAGTTGATTTTTCTACATTCGGTGTTACTGACGTGTGCGGTCTTCAACATCTGAAGTTTATAATCTTTTAAGTTTGTATTTTCGATCGGTCGCACAACCACTGACTTCAGTTTTCAGAGTTCGGTGCATTGGGTGCTTTCACTGCTTTCACTGTATGAATATTTTAATTAGTTTATTCGACCTTTTAATCATCGGTCAGCGTACTTGCAATTGTTTTCCATTCGGCAGCGTGAATTTGTGGTCTTAAACATTTTGAGCATTTTTTGTTCGTGTTAATTAAACAAATTGGTGTTCGTATATTCAAGTTAATCTTTTTGTGTTTGACGCTCAGAAATGGCTTCGGCTTCGATACCTACTGTGCCTACTTTGTCGATCCCAACTCATGGAGCTCATGGAGAAAAGCCTGAGAAGTTCACCGGTGTTGATTTCAAGAGGTGGCAACAAAAGATGTTGTTCTACCTCACAACTTTGAACTTGGCTCGATTTCTAAATGAGGATGCTCCTAAGTTGGATGAAGGAGATACTGACAAAGAGAGGCTTGCTGCCGTGGATGCTTGGAAGCATTCAGACTTCCTTTGTCGAAACTACATTCTCAATGGTCTGGACAATGCCCTTTATAATGTGTATAGCCCTCTGAAAACGGCTAAGGAATTGTGGGATAGTCTGGACAAGAAGTACAAGACTGAAGATGCCGGACTGAAGAAATTCATTGTTGGCAAGTTTCTTGACTTCAAGATGGTGGACTCTAAAACTCTTTTGAGTCAAGTCCAAGAGCTTCAAGTGATCCTGCATGACATTCATGCTGAAGGAATGACTCTAAGTGAGTCCTTCCAAGTTGCTGCCTTCATTGAGAAGCTACCACCTTCGTGGAAAGACTTCAAGAATTATCTTAAACACAAGAGAAAGGAGCTGTCACTTGAAGACTTGATTGTTCGATTGAGGATAGAGGAAGATAATAGAATCTCCGAGAAGAAAGGTGGCAAAACCTTTGAGACATCAAGAGCTAACATTGTTGAGGAATCAAAGAAACCCAACAAGAAGAGGAAGAGCTATGGAGAGGGTTCCAACCAAGGTCCGAAAAAGTTTCTTGGCAAGTGCTTCAATTGTGGAAAGCCTGGACATCGATCCAAAGAGTGTAGAGCCAAGAAGAAGCAAAAGACCAATGCTAATGTGGTGGAACATATTTCTAGTGGTGTCGAAGACATCAACCTTGCTGCTGTGATTTCCCAATGTAATCTGGTGGGAAACTCCAAAGAATGGTTCATTGACACTGGAGCAACTCGACACATTTGTGCCAACAAATCCATGTTCACAACTTATACGCCGATGGCACGTGAAGAGATACTCTACATGGGTAACTCATCGACCTCCAAGGTTGAAGGAATTGGAAGAGTTGTTTTGAAGATGACCTCTGGAAAGCAAGTGACACTAAATGATGTATTGTATGTGCCGGATGTGCGCAAGAATTTAGTGTCGGGTTCTCTCCTTAGCAAGCATGGGTTTAAGATGGTTTTTGTGTCTGATAAGTTTATACTCTCCAAGAGTGATATGTATGTGGGCAAGGGGTATCTTAGTGATGGTCTGTTCAAGATGAATGTAATGACTGTTGTACCTCCTAATGTTTCTACTAATAAAGTTGATTTCGCTTATGTGGTTGAGCTTCCTACTATTTGGCATGCTAGATTAGGACACGTGAATTATAAGTCAATTAAGAAATTAATTGATATGGGCTTGTTACCAAAATTCGATTGTCCAAGAGAAAAATGCCAAGTGTGTGTTGAATCCAAATTTTCTAGACCTCCGTTTGATTCTGTGAATGATAGAGTAACGGAGACTTTAGAATTAATTCACACCGATATTTGCGACATGAAATCAACACCATCTAGAGGAGGTAATAAATATATTATAACTTTTATAGATGATTGCTCTAGATTTTGTTATGTTTATTTGCTCAAAAGCAAAGATGAGGCAATTAATGCGTTTAAGACTTATAAGTCTGAAGTGGAAACGCAATTAAACAAGAAGATCAAAATGATAAGATCTGATAGAGGAGGTGAATACGAATTTCCTTTTGAGGAAGTATGTTCCGAATTTGGTATTATACACCAACTGACACCTCCCTATGCGCCTCAAGCTAATGGAGTAGCTGAAAGGAAAAATCGGACACTAAAGGAAATGATGAATGCATTGTTAAATAGTTCCGGTTTACCTGAGAATTTGTGGGGGGAAGCTGTTTTGACGGCGAATTTTATCTTGAATCGAGTTCCCCACAAGAAGACACAACAAACACCCTATGAGAAATGGAAAGGTAGAATGCCTAATTTGAATTATCTCAAAGTGTGGGGGTGTTTGGCTAAGGTCATGATTCCTAAACCAAAGAAGGTTAAAATAGGACCAAAGACCATTGATTGTGTCTTTATTGGATATGCCCAAAATAGTAGTGCATATCGGTTTCTTGTACATAAATCTGAGGTCTCGGATATACATGTTAATACGATTATTGAATCAAGGGACGCCTCGTTCTTTGAGAATATTTTTCCGTATAACAAAGTATATGATTCACATGGAAATAATAAGAGACCTCGAGATGTTGCTTCAACAAATGATCCTATTGAGGATGAACCTAGACGGAGTAAGAGACAAAGGACCTCCACATCCTTTGGTCCAGATTTTCTAACTTATCTATTAGAGAACGAGCCTCAGACTGTCAAAGAGGCTGTGACATCTCCAGAAGCTCCGTTCTGGAAAGAAGCTATCAATAGCGAAATTGAATCAATTCTATCGAATCATACGTGGGAATTGGTTGACCTTCCGCCTGGAAATAAACCACTACAAAGTAAGTGGATCTTCAAAAAGAAAATGAAGGCGGATGGCACTATTGATAAGTATAAAGCTAGACTTGTGGTTAAAGGCTACAAGCAACGAGAAGGTCTTGATTATTTTGACACTTATTCACCGGTCACGAGAATTACATCAATAAGGATGTTGATTGCAATAGCTGCGGTGTATAAGCTGGAGATCCATCAAATGGATGTGAAAACGGCCTTCTTGAATGGGGACTTGGAAGAGGAAATTTATTTGGAGCAACCTGAAGGGTGTGTTGCTCCTGGACAAGAAAGGAAAGTGTGTCGGCTTATCAAGTCGTTGTATGGTCTAAAACAAGCACCCAAGCAATGGCATGCTAAGTTTGACCAAGTGATGTTGTCGAATGAATATAGAATCAATGAGTGTGATAAATGTGTATACGTTAAGAACACTCATAATGGTTTTGTCATTCTTTGTCTATATGTCGACGACATGCTTATAATGGGAAGTGACTGTGAAGTTGTTAAGGCAACGAAGCGAATGCTTACAAGCAATTTTGATATGAAAGATTTGGGGGTCGCAGATGTTATTTTAGGAATTAAAATCCATAAAACATCTGAGGGACTAGCACTGTCACAAGCTCATTATATTGAGAAAATTCTAGATAAATGTAAGAATCTAGATGTTGCACCTGTAAGGACCCCGATAGATGTGAATTTACATCTTACAAAGAATTCTGGTACAATCAAAGAACAAAATGAGTATGCAAGTATACTAGGCAGTTTAATGTATGTCATGAACTGTACTAGACCGGACATAGCTTGTGCTGTAAGTAAGCTAAGTCGATATACTGCAAGCCCAAATGAAGATCACTGGAAAGCTATGAGGCGTGTTTTGGGCTATTTGAAGCATACCCAGAATTATAGTTTGCATTACATAGAATATCCGGCGGTACTTGAAGGATATTGTGATGCAAATTGGATTACCGGAACAAACGATACAAAATCCACTAGTGGATTTGTGTTTACCCTTGGTGGGGGAGCGGTGTCTTGGAAGTCGTCCAAACAAACCTGTATAGCAAGGTCCACGATGGAGGCTGAATTCATTGCTTTGGACAAGGCTGGAGAAGAGGCAGAATGGCTTCGAAATTTCTTAGAAGACATTCCAAACTGGCCTAAACCGGTGCCAGCTGTGTGTATTCATTGCGATAGCCAAGCTGCTATTGGAAGAGCAAGGAATGTCATGTATAACGGCAAGTCTCGACATATTCGTCGAAGACATAACACCGTGAGACAACTACTCTCTAGTGGAATTATCACTATTGACTATGTAAAGTCAAAAGATAATATTGCGGATCCGCTAACAAAAGGCTTAACTAGAGAGATGGTTATGAAAACTTCAAGAGGAATGGGTCTAAGGCCGATCAATAAGTCTTCATAGCGGTAACCCTACTTAGCTGACTGGAGATCCCAAGAACTAGGTTCAAAGGGACAACTAAGTTATGAAGACTGGAGTAAAGTACTATCAATCTCTACCCATTCCTGTTTGAGATAGTACTAATATGTGAAGGTTAAGCTTAAGCTTTTAATGATTCTAGAGTATGTACTGATACTCAGAAATCACCTATGTGAGTGTGAAGTGTGGGCCGCTTCTATGAGAATTGAAAAGGCCGAATTCTCTAGAACACTCATGAGACCAGGCGGTGTTCATGGCCAAAACGAACACAACAGTGAGAACGAACTTCGTTCGAGAGATCGTTGTGTGACTTCTGTTGTCTAGGCTTACACCAAAGGTTGACGGTTCAAAGACAATCGCGTCTACTGATTGACCGAGTAAGTCCGATAGATGTTCACTAGGATGGGTTCAAAGTTTCAGACTACTCACTACGATGCAACGTTCTCTCATGGATGATCGCACATTGCATTACTTGCATTTACGAAGAGTCATGATTACGAATATATATCATTCATGTGGGGGATTGTTGGGATTTTGAGCAAATTGGAGGGAACTCCAAATTGCAAATTTTGGAGCCAAAATCCATCAAATTGTTTGAATGATATTAAAGATGAAGGAGAGAGTCCCACATAGGAAAGATGGGAGCTTGAAGTTGGATATATTAGCTTGTGTCTTCCATGAAGGGTTGGGCCCCAAGGGGTACCCCACTTTTGTGGAAGAGAGAGGACTTACACGTCAAGCTCGGTCCATTCCCCGCGCGCGCGCGCCGCCGCCGTCCGGCCGGCTCGGCTCGGTTCGGGAACGGGAACGGGCAGAAATTATTCAACTTATTTATTTTTATATTTTTTTTTATTTGTAACGGTTCGGGGGTACCGAACCGGTTCCTTCATTACGTCGGTTCGCTTCGTGACTCTTCGGACTTGCTGTTTAAAAACTCATTCGTTTTCAAACAAAGGCTGGCCGTGCATTTTCGACATAATCTCTCCTTTGTGCGATCAATTCCGCGACGTTCCGTTCGCCGTTTTCCTCCGAGCAAGTGCCGGCTTTGAGGGAAGGATCCGTTCTATCCTGGGAGACGATTGTCCATCGACCTTGGGTACCGAAAGAGGGGGCAAATTTGTCTTAAGGACACAACGTCTCTTCGTTGGGCTCGGATCAAACTTGCTTGTGTTGTGCGCTCAGGTTAGTTGGCTTCTCTTGTTTTCTACTATTGAAGTACGTATGTCGTATTGTATGTGATCAACATATTACGTATGATATGCTAGGTTTACAACATTCTTAAGACAAAATTTGTATGTTTGTTCATGTGCGTGTACTGTTGTTTCGCATTCTGTGTTCATACGTACTGCGAACTTTGCATTCGGTTATGATGATAATCGTGGGTGCTGCATATTATACATTCTGTGTTATTGAGTTCGGTGAAGTTTGTTTTCGAAAATAGTTGATTTTTCTACATTCGGTGTTACTGACGTGTGCGGTCTTCAACATCTGAAGTTTATAATCTTTTAAGTTTGTATTTTCGATCGGTCGCACAACCACTGACTTCAGTTTTCAGAGTTCGGTGCATTGGGTGCTTTCACTGCTTTCACTGTATGAATATTTTAATTAGTTTATTCGACCTTTTAATCATCGGTCAGCGTACTTGCAATTGTTTTCCATTCGGCAGCGTGAATTTGTGGTCTTAAACATTTTGAGCATTTTTTGTTCGTGTTAATTAAACAAATTGGTGTTCGTATATTCAAGTTAATCTTTTTGTGTTTGACGCTCAGAAATGGCTTCGGCTTCGATACCTACTGTGCCTACTTTGTCGATCCCAACTCATGGAGCTCATGGAGAAAAGCCTGAGAAGTTCACCGGTGTTGATTTCAAGAGGTGGCAACAAAAGATGTTGTTCTACCTCACAACTTTGAACTTGGCTCGATTTCTAAATGAGGATGCTCCTAAGTTGGATGAAGGAGATACTGACAAAGAGAGGCTTGCTGCCGTGGATGCTTGGAAGCATTCAGACTTCCTTTGTCGAAACTACATTCTCAATGGTCTGGACAATGCCCTTTATAATGTGTATAGCCCTCTGAAAACGGCTAAGGAATTGTGGGATAGTCTGGACAAGAAGTACAAGACTGAAGATGCCGGACTGAAGAAATTCATTGTTGGCAAGTTTCTTGACTTCAAGATGGTGGACTCTAAAACTCTTTTGAGTCAAGTCCAAGAGCTTCAAGTGATCCTGCATGACATTCATGCTGAAGGAATGACTCTAAGTGAGTCCTTCCAAGTTGCTGCCTTCATTGAGAAGCTACCACCTTCGTGGAAAGACTTCAAGAATTATCTTAAACACAAGAGAAAGGAGCTGTCACTTGAAGACTTGATTGTTCGATTGAGGATAGAGGAAGATAATAGAATCTCCGAGAAGAAAGGTGGCAAAACCTTTGAGACATCAAGAGCTAACATTGTTGAGGAATCAAAGAAACCCAACAAGAAGAGGAAGAGCTATGGAGAGGGTTCCAACCAAGGTCCGAAAAAGTTTCTTGGCAAGTGCTTCAATTGTGGAAAGCCTGGACATCGATCCAAAGAGTGTAGAGCCAAGAAGAAGCAAAAGACCAATGCTAATGTGGTGGAACATATTTCTAGTGGTGTCGAAGACATCAACCTTGCTGCTGTGATTTCCCAATGTAATCTGGTGGGAAACTCCAAAGAATGGTTCATTGACACTGGAGCAACTCGACACATTTGTGCCAACAAATCCATGTTCACAACTTATACGCCGATGGCACGTGAAGAGATACTCTACATGGGTAACTCATCGACCTCCAAGGTTGAAGGAATTGGAAGAGTTGTTTTGAAGATGACCTCTGGAAAGCAAGTGACACTAAATGATGTATTGTATGTGCCGGATGTGCGCAAGAATTTAGTGTCGGGTTCTCTCCTTAGCAAGCATGGGTTTAAGATGGTTTTTGTGTCTGATAAGTTTATACTCTCCAAGAGTGATATGTATGTGGGCAAGGGGTATCTTAGTGATGGTCTGTTCAAGATGAATGTAATGACTGTTGTACCTCCTAATGTTTCTACTAATAAAGTTGATTTCGCTTATGTGGTTGAGCTTCCTACTATTTGGCATGCTAGATTAGGACACGTGAATTATAAGTCAATTAAGAAATTAATTGATATGGGCTTGTTACCAAAATTCGATTGTCCAAGAGAAAAATGCCAAGTGTGTGTTGAATCCAAATTTTCTAGACCTCCGTTTGATTCTGTGAATGATAGAGTAACGGAGACTTTAGAATTAATTCACACCGATATTTGCGACATGAAATCAACACCATCTAGAGGAGGTAATAAATATATTATAACTTTTATAGATGATTGCTCTAGATTTTGTTATGTTTATTTGCTCAAAAGCAAAGATGAGGCAATTAATGCGTTTAAGACTTATAAGTCTGAAGTGGAAACGCAATTAAACAAGAAGATCAAAATGATAAGATCTGATAGAGGAGGTGAATACGAATTTCCTTTTGAGGAAGTATGTTCCGAATTTGGTATTATACACCAACTGACACCTCCCTATGCGCCTCAAGCTAATGGAGTAGCTGAAAGGAAAAATCGGACACTAAAGGAAATGATGAATGCATTGTTAAATAGTTCCGGTTTACCTGAGAATTTGTGGGGGGAAGCTGTTTTGACGGCGAATTTTATCTTGAATCGAGTTCCCCACAAGAAGACACAACAAACACCCTATGAGAAATGGAAAGGTAGAATGCCTAATTTGAATTATCTCAAAGTGTGGGGGTGTTTGGCTAAGGTCATGATTCCTAAACCAAAGAAGGTTAAAATAGGACCAAAGACCATTGATTGTGTCTTTATTGGATATGCCCAAAATAGTAGTGCATATCGGTTTCTTGTACATAGATCTGAGGTCTCGGATATACATGTTAATACGATTATTGAATCAAGGGACGCCTCGTTCTTTGAGAATATTTTTCCGTATAACAAAGTATATGATTCACATGGAAATAATAAGAGACCTCGAGATGTTGCTTCAACAAATGATCCTATTGAGGATGAACCTAGACGGAGTAAGAGACAAAGGACCTCCACATCCTTTGGTCCAGATTTTCTAACTTATCTATTAGAGAACGAGCCTCAGACTGTCAAAGAGGCTGTGACATCTCCAGAAGCTCCGTTCTGGAAAGAAGCTATCAATAGCGAAATTGAATCAATTCTATCGAATCATACGTGGGAATTGGTTGACCTTCCGCCTGGAAATAAACCACTACAAAGTAAGTGGATCTTCAAAAAGAAAATGAAGGCGGATGGCACTATTGATAAGTATAAAGCTAGACTTGTGGTTAAAGGCTACAAGCAACGAGAAGGTCTTGATTATTTTGACACTTATTCACCGGTCACGAGAATTACATCAATAAGGATGTTGATTGCAATAGCTGCGGTGTATAAGCTGGAGATCCATCAAATGGATGTGAAAACGGCCTTCTTGAATGGGGACTTGGAAGAGGAAATTTATTTGGAGCAACCTGAAGGGTGTGTTGCTCCTGGACAAGAAAGGAAAGTGTGTCGGCTTATCAAGTCGTTGTATGGTCTAAAACAAGCACCCAAGCAATGGCATGCTAAGTTTGACCAAGTGATGTTGTCGAATGAATATAGAATCAATGAGTGTGATAAATGTGTATACGTTAAGAACACTCATAATGGTTTTGTCATTCTTTGTCTATATGTCGACGACATGCTTATAATGGGAAGTGACTGTGAAGTTGTTAAGGCAACGAAGCGAATGCTTACAAGCAATTTTGATATGAAAGATTTGGGGGTCGCAGATGTTATTTTAGGAATTAAAATCCATAAAACATCTGAGGGACTAGCACTGTCACAAGCTCATTATATTGAGAAAATTCTAGATAAATGTAAGAATCTAGATGTTGCACCTGTAAGGACCCCGATAGATGTGAATTTACATCTTACAAAGAATTCTGGTACAATCAAAGAACAAAATGAGTATGCAAGTATACTAGGCAGTTTAATGTATGTCATGAACTGTACTAGACCGGACATAGCTTGTGCTGTAAGTAAGCTAAGTCGATATACTGCAAGCCCAAATGAAGATCACTGGAAAGCTATGAGGCGTGTTTTGGGCTATTTGAAGCATACCCAGAATTATAGTTTGCATTACATAGAATATCCGGCGGTACTTGAAGGATATTGTGATGCAAATTGGATTACCGGAACAAACGATACAAAATCCACTAGTGGATTTGTGTTTACCCTTGGTGGGGGAGCGGTGTCTTGGAAGTCGTCCAAACAAACCTGTATAGCAAGGTCCACGATGGAGGCTGAATTCATTGCTTTGGACAAGGCTGGAGAAGAGGCAGAATGGCTTCGAAATTTCTTAGAAGACATTCCAAACTGGCCTAAACCGGTGCCAGCTGTGTGTATTCATTGCGATAGCCAAGCTGCTATTGGAAGAGCAAGGAATGTCATGTATAACGGCAAGTCTCGACATATTCGTCGAAGACATAACACCGTGAGACAACTACTCTCTAGTGGAATTATCACTATTGACTATGTAAAGTCAAAAGATAATATTGCGGATCCGCTAACAAAAGGCTTAACTAGAGAGATGGTTATGAAAACTTCAAGAGGAATGGGTCTAAGGCCGATCAATAAGTCTTCATAGCGGTAACCCTACTTAGCTGACTGGAGATCCCAAGAACTAGGTTCAAAGGGACAACTAAGTTATGAAGACTGGAGTAAAGTACTATCAATCTCTACCCATTCCTGTTTGAGATAGTACTAATATGTGAAGGTTAAGCTTAAGCTTTTAATGATTCTAGAGTATGTACTGATACTCAGAAATCACCTATGTGAGTGTGAAGTGTGGGCCGCTTCTATGAGAATTGAAAAGGCCGAATTCTCTAGAACACTCATGAGACCAGGCGGTGTTCATGGCCAAAACGAACACAACAGTGAGAACGAACTTCGTTCGAGAGATCGTTGTGTGACTTCTGTTGTCTAGGCTTACACCAAAGGTTGACGGTTCAAAGACAATCGCGTCTACTGATTGACCGAGTAAGTCCGATAGATGTTCACTAGGATGGGTTCAAAGTTTCAGACTACTCACTACGATGCAACGTTCTCTCATGGATGATCGCACATTGCATTACTTGCATTTACGAAGAGTCATGATTACGAATATATATCATTCATGTGGGGGATTGTTGGGATTTTGAGCAAATTGGAGGGAACTCCAAATTGCAAATTTTGGAGCCAAAATCCATCAAATTGTTTGAATGATATTAAAGATGAAGGAGAGAGTCCCACATAGGAAAGATGGGAGCTTGAAGTTGGATATATTAGCTTGTGTCTTCCATGAAGGGTTGGGCCCCAAGGGGTACCCCACTTTTGTGGAAGAGAGAGGACTTACACGTCAAGCTCGGTCCATTCCCCGCGCGCGCGCGCCGCCGCCGTCCGGCCGGCTCGGCTCGGTTCGGGAACGGGAACGGGCAGAAATTATTCAACTTATTTATCTGGCCGTGCATTTTCGACATAATCTCTCCTTTGTGCGATCAATTCCGCGACGTTCCGTTCGCCGTTTTCCTCCGAGCAAGTGCCGGCTTTGAGGGAAGGATCCGTTCTATCCTGGGAGACGATTGTCCATCGACCTTGGGTACCGAAAGAGGGGGCAAATTTGTCTTAAGGACACAACGTCTCTTCGTTGGGCTCGGATCAAACTTGCTTGTGTTGTGCGCTCAGGTTAGTTGGCTTCTCTTGTTTTCTACTATTGAAGTACGTATGTCGTATTGTATGTGATCAACATATTACGTATGATATGCTAGGTTTACAACAGAAACATGATATTTGAAAGCAAGTGGACTACCGAAATAGAAATCGATAACCAATCCCTGGACGTCGGTTCATCAAACTCTTGAGGTCGAATTTATTTTGCTACACCTAACACAGACTGTGATGATAATGTTATATAAGTTACAACTTGTTAAAAGATGTTACAAAGATTTTATTGACTTATCACAAAATGATTGCAATTACGACGTGTTACGATTTAAAAATTCATAAAGGGTAATTTCAAATTTATCCAACTCTTAGGAACCATGATTAGTTCAAAACAATTGGATGGAGAAAAGTAGGAACCGCTGAACATCCTCCGTACACCATGATAATGTAGATGCAACTGATAGACCAAAATAGGAATAGGCAACCGATATTCAGACATTAGTAGAAAACAATTAGATGTACGGCAACCGGTTAAAACTAATCCTTGGAAAAGCCATCACGACATATATCATAGATTACTGGCACAATAACTGCATTTACAATTACTTACGACCTTAAAAACAATGAGAATTTTTTTTTAATTTCCCTAGCTCTCTGTGAATCATGATGAGCTCAAATCAATCAGGTGGAAAAATAGTAGAAACCGGTCAATCAATACTTAGACTTCAATCAATCGATTTTCGAGAGACAAAGGTTAACTGTGGAACTACAAAATAAGATAATACGACTTGTACATTGAAAATTTATAACGCATCCAATGACCAATTTCCGGATCTGGGCGATGTTCTTGAACTCTTAACCATCATAGATAGAACCAACCCAAATCCTCACTGTTTTTATCTGTTTTACGGTTTCTTAATTTCTTAAAAACTCTACTCTATAAAATTTTCGGTTTTAAATAATTTTTATCTATTTAAAAATTATTTATCACTGATATACCAATTTGGGGACTGCATTAAAAAGATGCATTACTGCATAAAAAAGTACAAGAAAAGTCCCATCGTACTCCACATGCTAAAGGAAAAAACCGTCGAGTGTACGACAAGCATAGTAGAGAACCTGTAAAAAAAATTGAATAAAATCTTGGATTAATACTATGAAAAATCTCAAGCTGGTACATTTGTGACAAATTTAACATAAATTAGTATTTTGACCACCAAAAACCCAAAATTGATACATTTGTGACAAATTTGTTCTCTGTTGGTTTCCTTTAAATTGGATTAATGCTACGAAAAACCCTAAACCGGCACACCTATGACAAACAGAGGGTAAAATCCCAAACTGGTACTCCCGTCAACTGTTACGTGTCATTCAACTAGGTAATTTGACGGTAAAATTTAACAAAAACTAATGAAGGGTAAATTTGTCACCGAAGTACTAGTCTGATATTTTTTATAGTAAAAAAATTAGTTTGAGGTAAATTTATTACGAGTGTACATGGTATTAACCCCATAATTTTAAGATGCATTTATTTAGCAAAAAATAAATATTTTTTTAATTAATGAAAAATAATTTTAATTATCGATAATGATTTATGTTTAAATATTCCCATAGTTGATGAAAATATTTATCGTTTATTCATTTTCGTAAATGATACAAACGACTATTTTTAGAAAAATATTTGTCAAATCATTTATTCTATACAAAACAAACGTATTTCTAATATAATTTATTTATTTTTATAAGAGGTTACCAATTTTACCTGATAAAAAATATGTCAAATCGAATGTCTTCAGTGCCCTTTAAATGGAAGGAGAATATCGTGGAAATTGAACAATGTTTCATACCAACGATTCCTCGTCCAAACCGCATCAGCTTTTCCGGTTTTGTTTTTGTTTTCTCGTTCCTTATTTCTGTTTTCCTTGTAATTGACTTAAAAATTCATTAGAGGAGTACTTATGTAAATCGTTATCTCAAAAGTCAATTTATATCTCTAAAAAAAATGATATTGAAAAGATAATGTTGAAATATTTCGATAACAATAGCAGCGATAAAGTTTAAAACAATGAGAATTAAATCGAAACCGGCCATATAATCACTAGTTGTTAACTTTTTTTCTTCTTCTTTTGCATCTAAAAGTGTAGATGAAATCATTTTTTAGACGACTGCGGTCGACTAGCAAGAGACCTATGCTAGTATTGTGTTATATTAGATAATGCGGATCACAAAAGACGGAAACAAAATACATCCAAATGAAATTTTGCAGTACAAAAATTTGCACAAATTTGCAATAATAAGAGTTGGAATCAGAATAGAAAGAGATGTGTGGAAATGGCCGGACAATAATCCAATTGAATTGACTCGGTCACTGGCGATGTTGATTTTTGTATCACATCACATCGTGCCAATAAGAGAAAAAATAATTGCATTTAAAAGAAATCATATCAAGCATATTCAATTCAAATGGATCACTTTTAATGTAGGGTTAATATCACGAAAATTTTAAACTGATATATCTATGGCAAATTTATCCCAAATTATTTTTTTGATAGTAAAAAACCTCAAACCGGTACATTTGTGATAATTTTACCCCGAACTATTTTTTTATAACAAAAAATCTCACACTGGTACATCTGTGATAAATTTACCATTTATTAGTTCCCGTTAAATTTTACTGTTAAATTGCTAATTTTAATGACACGTAATAATTAACAGGTGTACCGGTTTTGGGTTTTACCCCTCTGTTTGTCACAAGTTTACCAATTTGTGATTTTTCGTTATATAAATCCTATTTAACGGACGCTAACGAAGGGTAAATTTGTTACAAATATATCATTTTAGGGTTTTTAGTGATAAAAAAATTAGTTCGAGGTAAAATTATCACAGGTGTACCAGTTTGGGATTTTTTGTCGTCAAAAAATTAGTTTGGGCTAAAATTGTCACAAGTGTACCGGTTTAGGGTTTTTTGTGATTAAAAAAATAGTTCGGGGTAAATTTGTCCTAAGTGTACCAGTTTTGAATTTTTTGTGGTCAAAAAAATAGTTCAGAGTAAAATTGTCACAGGTATACCAGTTTGGGATTTTTTGTGGTATTAATCCTGATGTATTATATAATAACCTAGCATCACTCATTAAATTTATGTGTTTTACCGGTATTATATTTAGGAAAAACACCACAAAAAAAACCTCCAAACTATGCTCACTATGACATAAATACTCCAAATTTTTTGTGTCATAAAAAATCCTAAATTTGCCCACAGTGACACAAATGCATATTTTTTTTGTGTCACGAAAAAACTCAAACTTATTCGTGCGTGACATATGTACCCTATATTTTAGTTTTATCCAGGATATATTTGTCACACTAGTATAAATTCAGGATTTTTTAATGACAAAAAAAATTTGGGGTATTTATGTTATAATGGGTAAATTTAGAGTTTTTAGTAAAACAAAAAGAAATTCGAGGCATTTGTGTTAAGGTTGGCATAGTTTGAGATTTTTTGTATTATTAATTCTTAAATTTATATATTTAGATCGGTTGCTACTACCATTAGGACGTTGCATTTGTCTGCATTCATCAAGATACCAGAAATCTAAATCTAACACCCACCTAAGACGACTCATGCTTGGTACGTGCTGAGAAATGGATTCAATTAAGATGCGTTGCGACCTTGATCTTAAAATGACTAATTTCCACATTGATGCCACGTTCTTGAAATCTAACAAGTGTGAACCAACCCAAATCCTCATTGCTTGTAATTATTTCCTGTTTTCTTAATTTTTAGAAAGGGCAAACACCACAAAAACCCCAAATATATTCTTTATGACATAAATACTACAAACTTCTTTTATGTCACAAAAAACAAAATTATACATGCGTGAGCTATAAGTTCAAGGTTTTTTATGACAAAAAAAAAATTCAGATATTTGCATCACAATTGGAAAGTTTAAGGTTTTTAATGACACAAAAAAAGTTTGAGATATTTGTATGACGGTGGACATGATTTGAAATTTTTTGTGATATTGACCCTTTAAAAAAAACTCTACAGTATTGGGTTAGAAAGTGATCATTGATGTTCTGGTTAAGTGTAAACCTCACAAAAGAAATGGAGCTTTCGTCCCTGCGAGGGCCTTTGCGGCCTGTCCCCATCTTATCGAGCGAGCTTCACTAATCGGTTCTTTATTTTTACGTAATGGTGCCCGCATGCCTTACATCCCTAATTCCTCCTCTATCTTTGTATGGAAGAGAGAATACCCTCTGGGTGTATTACATCTCAATAATCCCAAAGTTCGAATGAAGATTGAGATGAAGTTTTTTTAAGGACTTATTTAGGTCTTTGGCTCATAAGTTCTTTCGTTTTGTAATTTTTTATCTATTTTTTTCGGGGCCGAGAACGCCAAGGCGTCAATTCAAATAATAAAAGAAAAGAGTACAAAAAGAATTTGAAAAAAAAAGGCGTCCGATTGAAAGGCGCATCGACGAAAGCCAAAGAAGAGGACAACCGGACTTTGCGGAAGAAAAGAAAGTGGACAACCTGCCTTAAGTTAAAGTCCAATCGTACGGTCGCCGCGTGGACGAAGAAAAATATCGTACGGTCTTCCCCAGTCCAGTTGCAGGGGAGAGGAACCTGTCAAAAGGCTGAATATAATAATCAATTCGAATGTGATACCTTCTTTTTTTCAATAATCGGCAACCAAATTTTTATCGGGTTAATATCAGAAAAACTTCAAATTGATATAATTGCAATAAATTTAGCATAAATTAATTTTTTAATCATGAAAAGTCACAAATTTAGAACATCCGTAATAAATTTACCCTTCAAAAGTTCCCGTTACATTTTATAGTTAAATTGTTGAGTTGGATAGCGCGAGATAGTTGACGGACATACTAGTTTGGGGTTTTATCTCCGTTTATCACAAGTGTACCGATTTGTGATTTTTCATGATATTAATCCAATTTAACGGAAAATAACGGATGGTTAATTTGTCAAAAACGTACCAGTTTAGGTTTTTTAGTGGTCAAAAAATTAGTTTGGGGTAAATTTTTCATAGGTATACTAGTTTGGGATTTTTAGTTGTCAAAAAATTAAGTTTTGGTAAATTTATTATAGGTGTACCAGTTTGAAATTTCTCATAATATTGATCATTTTTTACATGACATAAAAATAAATTGATTATTTTCGGTGCCCTTCAAATTGAATGAAAAGATTGAGGGAATAGAACGCAATCTTTAGGGCATAGGACTTCATAATGCTGCATGATCCTGTTTCGGTTTCTTAAGGTATAAGTTCTCTTGGGTCTAAAAGCTGGAGCATTACAGGTTATTTGGCAATTGTAATTAGAGTTCCAACCTTTATGGTCTAAGTTTATAAGTTGAACAAATTAAAAGTTCAGAGACCGCATTGCATATGAAGCCAAAGTTCATGGACCATCTGTATCATTTTCCCTCGTGAAAATTCCAATCTTTCTAATATGCCAATTAGCATGATGCAAGTACGATATGAAATTTTATCTTAATATGCAAAACATGTATGAATGAGGCAAATCAATGCCTATACTTAGACAGAAAAACATGAATATTAAATGAGAAAATAAGATATGCAATTTCCTATATGCAAAATATGACATGAGATTTCCAATTGATAAGAAGTGCAAAGAACATGCATGACGTGAACATGCCCGAAGATCTTTTTATAGCTAGCAATTAAACAAGAGAAATCTTTCAAAGCAATGCCCATTGAAAACAGAACAAATAAACTCAACCCAATGTTACCCAATCAAGCTCGGATAGACAATTACCGCAATGGACAGCCGGCCTAAAGCGATGCAAGTCTAGATGAATGGTGGCTGGATAGTGATGGGTCGGCCACACCAAAGGCGACCGATGGGGCACAATGTCCATTTGTTTGAAAGGCAGTGGGCCAATTTCGACGACAATGTGGGAGAGACCAATTTTATAACCGTCGATCAAAGAGATACGCACTATATAACCGTTGAGGAAATGGAGAAAATATAATTGTCAATTGGTGGATCGTCAAAGAAGTAACCATCAAGGAAGTGGAGGAGATGTGATCGTCGAAGGAGCAGAGAAGATATAAGTAGTGTAGTCGACAATTTTAGAGGTTAACTATTTTTAAATAAGGATGGTGCTAAATGTAAGGAGTGAAGTAGAGCATGTTTAGTTTTAGTAAATATTTGTTGATTGTCGATCGTAATTGTAAGTGCTTTTGCACAAAGACCGGCAATCAATTTGAGAGCACACGTTTGTAGTACCATTTACATCGCTGACGACGATAGTTCCTGATGTTTGCGCTTTTAAATTTTTTCTTCGACAGTTACATTCCCGTCGAGAATCGAGCAAAGGACACTGCGCCACCTTCGTCGGTTCGTAAGGTACTTCACCATTCGTTCGGTGAAACAACCTTCAAACTTGCATGAAGTGAAAGAATGACCATCATAGTTGGAGAAGAAGTCGCATGAGATCAAACAAAAAGGAGGAGAGATGCTCGAGACTTGGCTCGGTAGCTGGCGTCAAAAGTCCACGAAACGTGACGAGCTTGTGTGAACTGTCCCTGCTGCTGTGTTTGGTCTGCCCCGTACATGTTCTTGTTGTGCGTGCGTGTGTGAATGGTCCTTGCCGTGTTCTCTGCCGCTTCAGCGAAATCCGTACACTCACCGCGTGTGCGGGATTCTCCTCTCCTGTTTTCTCGTGTATTCACATTCCCTTTCCTTACCTCTTCAAAATCTCTTGCCGACTAACTACACCATAATTGAATGAACGTCGATCGTGCCACACGATGGAAACAGCTCTCGTTTTCCTTGTCCGATTTTCGGTTGAGCAAAGGGAAAAGGAGAGAGCAACTGAAATCCCCATCTAGGCAAGGGCTCGGGTGGGCTTGATCTTGATTATTCGTATGAGTTTAGGGCGTTAATTTAAGATCAAATTGCATGTCAGACCAATTTGAATGCGATTCAAAACCTAGCCAATTGGAATGAAATTTACTCGACGCGGACATGTTATTACTAAACAAAAGATGTTCACAAGAGTATTTCGAATTCCCTAGTTTCTCACGAACCATGACGATTCCAAAATGAATGGGCGGCCGAAAGAGGAATTACGACTAATGCTTAATAATATGTATGGAGACATGGATTCAATTACAACGCCATTGTGACCTTAATCTCCAGTGACTAATTTCCGCATTAAGGCCATGTTCTTGAAATCCAACAAGTAAAGAACCGACCCAAATCCTCATTGCCTCTAATTAGTTTATATTTTCTTAATTTTGCAAAAACTCTATTCGATATTTGGTTAGATTTTTTTAAAAAAATTTTTATCTACTAAAAAATGAAAGTGCCAAAGCATTAATAAAAAAATATATAAATAAATAAAATAGTTAATACCACGAAAAATCTCAAACTGGTATATTTGTGACAAATGTACTCCGAACTAATTTTTTGACCACGAAAAATCCCAAACTAGAATACCTGTAACAAATTTACCCCGAACTAATTTTTTTATTACGAAAAACCTCAAATTAGTACATTTATGACAAATCCACGAAAAATCACAAATTTATAAACTGGTAATAAACGGATGGGTAAAACTCTAAACAGATAAATATCATCCAACTCAGTATTTTAATAGTAAAATTTAACGAAAACGAATATGTGATAAATTTATCATATATGTATTAATTTAAAATTTTTAATGATCAAAAAATTAATTTAAAATAAATTTATCACAATCATATTATTTTTTTCTCCGTATCATTCCTAAATTGAAACGTGGAATTGAAGGAAAGGCGCATTAATGAAAGCCAGAGAAGACTGCTTTTGAAATGTACCACTGTACGGTCTTCCCGTTGACGTTGACGTTGACGAAGAAAAAATATGTACCCAGTCCTGTCAACGAGCAGAGCAGAAGGACCTGTCAAAAGGTCTGAAATTTAATAATCAATTTTGATGTGATTTTTTTTTTTGTATTTTTGTTATAATTGGCAACCATTTTTTACCTGACAAAAAAAGTAAACCGATCATTTTCGGTGCCCCTCAAAATGGAAGGAAAAAATTGAGGAAATTGATCAGAATCTTTTTTTCCTTGTAATTGACTTGGAAAATTAATTACATGCACGAATGTACAAAATTTATTTGTATTTATTTATTCAAAAAAAATGTGTACACCGAAGATAACACCAAAGAACTCCGATTTACACTAACAACGATAGAGTTGGCAAAACATCGAGAATAAAACCGGAACCCATCAAATAATTCCAAGCTATTAACTTCTCTTTTTTGGGCATCCAAAAGTGTGGCAAAAGCCGGCCTTTCCACGACAATGGGCGACTGGCGAAAAATCGATACTAATATTGTGTTGCATAAGATAATTCGGATCGTAAATACGGGGAAAAAAGTGCATTCTAATGAAGGGCAGTCGCTTTGTTTTATGTTTTCCGTCCATGCATGCACGAATTCTGACACTAAATGCTGAATAGAAATTTGCGTAGGAATGCACTGAGCTAGGCCTTAAGCCTTTGATGTTTGGAAGACTTGAAAGGGTTGGGGGAGAGAATTGGAATTGGAATAGAGAGAAAAGTGGTGTGGAAATCTGGAACACATTCATTTCGGAAGAGTCAAGGAAACAACAAAGGAGGAAGGGTTGTGCTAGCATCACTGTCACATGTTTTCCATAAGAGAGAGAGAGAGTATATTGCTTGGAAATTTCCACGCACTTGTGTTGGAGAAAGGAAAATTTTGTAGCTATCCTTTGACCATCATACCGTCATGCAACATAGGACGGTGATGCTAGCACAACCCCTTGGAGGAAAGTTGAGGAAACAGGCTGACAACGAATAGACCCTTTTCTCCAACCTTTGAGCTGGTCACACACAACTCCATCATATGGGGGTCAAAATGTCTTAAATCATGTTCTTTCCTTTCAATTGTTTTTTTTTTTGGTCAAATTGCCCCTGGTGGTTCTTTCTCCTTGTAAGTGAATGCAACCAAAAGTCCTAGAAATAACGAATAACGAAACAAATTTTTTTTTTTTTGATAACCCAGGGAACCCCCGCACGGCCGATAGCCGGGGGGGAGTAAACCCTAGGGGCGACACGTACTAGCCACCACACACGTACCACCGGTTAAGTCACCCTGCGACACCCGGGATTCGAACACTCAACCTTTTGCGAGAGGAAGAGTGCGCGCTCCAGCAGCGCCATCCAAGCGGGTGGTACGAATAACGAAACAATTCATATAGAGAAATGTCAACTAATTCCATGCCATAACGGGAGATAGGTTTTTCGCTACTAATTCCCTTGCTGATTTAAACTGTCGAACGCTATTATGTTATTTGTAAGTGAACCTTCATGCTATTGGCCTTTGCTACCGAAACTCTTCCTATATCATATGAGTTGTAGTAGATGATACTATCATTAGTATCAGATACACTAGCTGCAATCAGAGGTTAGCGTCGACGAGCAAAAAGAGGTGCCTAAATATAGATAAGAGGCTAGCAACCTAATAAGTTAGGCGACCTTGCCGCTTTTTTCTTTTGGAAGATCAATTTGGAAGAGATGATGAAAGCGAGCGGTAGTTTGCCAAGAGAGAAAGAAGAAAGAATAGCATAATTTTCACCGTAGGCAAACCCTCCCTCACTGATCCCCGGTTGATATTGAATCAAAAAATTGGGGGCCATATCATCAAAAGGACTTCCAAATCTGAATTTATCAACATGTTTAATTAGATCCACTTTCATTCAAAGATTTAAGATAATGACTTATGTGTCAATGATGAGATATTGGTTGCACTATACTGCGTTAAATCTTCGACATGAAACTTCTCTAACAAAACTCAAGTGTGTGTTACGATAGATTCATTAAACAACAACTTAAGAATAGGAAAGCGTGTTTGCAAAAGTGATTACTTTCTAGGTTTTTGCATTTTACTTAATTCAAATCTCGCGATTGACGCGCTTCAACTTTTTTTTTTATGCCATAAAACCTGAAACTTTCACAACATATAATTATTGCCATGTAGATTCACATGTAAATATTTCATAGTTTTTTAAACTTTAAAGGGTTAATACCATGAAAAACCCCAAATTGGTATACATGTGAAAATTTACCCAAAACTAATTTTTTTACCATAAAAAATCATTAAACTAGTATATCAGTGACAAATTTACCCTCCGTTAGCTTCTGTTTAATTTTACCATCAAATTGATGAGTTGGATGATATGTGACAGTTGACGAGTGTACCGATTTGGGATTTTATCAACCGGTATGTCATAGGTTTTCTAATTTATGATTTTTCATGGTATTAATATAATTTAACGGAAGGTAAATTTGTCACAAATGTATCGATTTGGAGTTTATGGTGGTTAAAAAATTAATTTGGGATAAATTTCTTATAAATGTACCGATTTAGGATTTTTTGTGATCAGAAAATTAGTTCAAAGTAAAATAATGACATAACTTTTGTGCAGAAAAATGTTGCCCATAAAATAAGTCCATTTAATGATTTAAGTACTCTTGTCATCCGAGTCCCCAACGGCCAAGCCCCTCCGATACGCAACTTTCTGCAGAAGTCTTCACTCTATAAATTGTAACCAGAACTTCTCATCTGTTATTTCAGCTATCAAACTCATCCCAAGAGCAAGAAACTTTCGAGAGTGAGTAAGAACAATGGCTAGCGACCTGGTTCTTGTCTGCCGTGAACCCCAACCCGAACCCCTGTCCCTCGCCCACTCGCCGCCGCTCGCCGCCTCCTACAACAAGCGGATCCGTCCCTTACTCGATGCTATCGACATGCTCCGGAACCTCCAGGTCATGAAGGAGGGCATCCAGTCCCCACCATCGTCGTCGTTGGCGACCAGTCCTCCGGCAAGTCCAGCGTCCTCGAGTCCCTCGCCGGCATCAACCTGCCGCGGGGGCAGGGCATTTGCACACGCGTCCCTCTCATCATGAGACGCCAAGACAACCCTGGCGCCGATCAACCCGAGCTCTACCTCGAGTTCCACGGCAAAGTCGTCCACACCGATGAGGACCACGTCTCCGAGGCCATTAATGCCGCCACCGACGAGATGGCAGGCCATGGGAAGGGCATATTGAACGCCCCGCTGACTCTGGTTGTCAAGAAAGACGGTGTCCCGGACTTGACCATGGTCGACTTGCCTGGAATCACGAGAGTGCCCGTGCATGGCCAGCCCGAGAACATCTACGAGCAGATCTCAGAGATGATCATGGAGTACATTAGGCCTGAGGAGAGCATCATCCTCAATGTCTTGTCCGCGACGGTTGACTTCTCCACTTGCGAGTCCATAAGGATGTCGCAGGTAAGTTAACTCTAGACACGCTTGGCTCCCATATCAATTGAATACTCGAATGATTAAATTAACTCTAGGAGATGAGTCTACACAATAGCTCGTCTTTATGTTGCAGATGGTGGACAAGAACGGCAAGAGGACTCTGGCCGTCGTCACAAAGGCTGATAAAGCACCGGAGGGCTTGCTCGAGAAGGTGACGGCCGATGATGTCAATATAGGGCTTGGTTATGTGTGTGTGAGGAACAGGATTGGTGACGAGTCCTACGAAGAAGCGAGGCTGGAAGAGGCGGTGCTGTTCGCCATGCACCCTCAGCTGTGCAAGATTGACAAGTCCATCGTTGGTGTGCCGGTCTTGGCACAAAAGCTGACGCAGATTCAAGCGACCATCATGGCCAAGTGTTTGCCCGAGATCGTTAGGAACATCAATGACAAGCTGAATGCGAACGTCGCCGAGCTTAAGAGGATGCCCAAGAATCTGTCCTCGGTCGCAGAGGCCATGACGGCCTTCATGCAAATCATAGGGTCAGCGAAGGAGTCGCTGAGGAAAGTCTTGCTGAGAGGCGAGTTCGACGAGTACCCGGATGAGAAGAACATGCACTGCACGGCCAGGCTGGCGGAAATGCTTAACCAATACTACGATGAGCTCCAAAACTGCCCCGAGAACGACCCGACGACTAACTTCTTGTTGGAGGAATTGGAGGTCTTGGAAGAGGCCAAAAGTATCGGGCTCCCGAACTTCCTCCCTCGCACTGCCTTTCTCACCCTTTTGAAGCGGAAGGTGAAGGCAATATCGAGCAAGCCGCCGAGTCTGGGGTTTCGTGCTTGGGACTACATTGACGGGGTTGTAATTCGGGTGTTGATGCAACACTCAGAGAACTATCCTCAGCTGCAGTCCTCAACGAGAAGAGCAGTGTTCAATCTGATCAACAAGATGAAGGAGAAGACGATTGATAGGATGACGGAGATTGTTGAAATGGCGAAGCTCACTGATTTCACTTGCAACCCTGAGTACCTGTCGGAGTGGAACGAGTTGATGACCCAGCAGGACCAGTTCATGCAGGTGATCAACTCAGGGTATGGGCCCACCAAAATGGACCTCGAGGGGATCGGGCGGGTCGATATGGGCCATCTGTGGAATCACAAGCAGCTGGTTCAGCAGGCCTTCGATCTGAAGATGAGGATGACCGCGTACTGGAAGATTGTGCTGAGGAGGTTTGTCGACTCGATGGCGCTACATCTGCCTTTCAGCATGCACAATTTGGTGAACAACGAGATGGAGAAGGAGATCGTGGATGAGCTGATTGGGCCCAATGGCGGCGGCAGCGGCGGCATCGACAGGATGCTGGAGGAAGCGCCGTCGGTGGTGGCAAAGCGCGAGAAGCTGAGCAGGAGCATCAAGCTGTTGAGGGAGTCCGCGGAGGTGGTGGCCAAGATCATGCACCGGATTGCTACCGATGGTGACTACAATTACTAAGTAGTTTTTGTGGTTATAGTGTGTTCTTATCTTTGTGTGGTTATTCTATTGTACTTTAATTAGCTTCCTAGGATTAGGTGTTTTTCCTAGGAAGGGTATGAGTGTATTAATCTTATTGTTCTAATATCAGCTTACCAAATGTTAGTTTTACTGGCTGTCGTGTGTCTGCCAATCCAACCCACAATCAATTTATTATAATCGAGAAGTGATTCTATCTATAATTCTAGATTAATTAAGGGAAAATTTCGACGGCAGAACACTGCTAAAAACTTCTATATAAGAATGTGCATTTTTATTCTTCTTCATAATTAAATTAATTAAAATTCCTTAAAGCTATCTTCAGAATCACTCAAAATAAAAAGATTGTCTTGAAGTATTTTATTTTTTGACATTTAAAGTGCATCTTTGTCGCGCCGCGCTTTCGCGAGCCTATAGAGGTACTTTTGTTTGTCACGAAGGAAGAAACTGTCTTCGAATGAGCTATTAAGGCCCGAAACTGATATTTCACCCAAACGTCTCACAGACATCCAATCATTAGACGAACGAGAGTTTTCCCCAAATCATACCTCACGAGATAGCGGGTATTTGTTTTTTAATCTTTCTATTTAACCTAAGTTTTGTTTTGGACTCGCCACTGGTCCTTATAGGTCGACTAGAAACCTAATCGAAGTATGGGAGAAATACCACGATTTTTGCGATCAGAGATTACATGGGTAAGGGGACTTGGTTATATAAATGATCCTAAATCGAGATCTCTATCGCCCTTTTGGTACCTAAAATAATACGAAATGTCTAACATGTCTTGCGAGTTCGTACAGCCTATCCACTAATTCTAACCATTTATAATCGAGACAAATCAATCAATCAATGAGTAAATGCGCAATCAATTTCAATTAAACACAACAATCCTAAAATGGTCTCTAAAATGAAAATCAATCAAAACACTAAAACTCTAGTAAAGCCCTTATGGCTTGTTCATTCATTGAATTGTGTTGTCTTAGGGTTTTAGGGTTTTTTTAGGGGTTAAAATCCCTTTTAATCCCTAAACTGAAAAGTTCTAAAAAATACCATTAGGGTACCTCAAAAAAATTACATTTCACTCAAAGTTGGTGGCCACGGGTATTCTAAGTCATTCTGTGAATTTTTTGATTATTTTTTGGGAAAAGTTTTCTGAGAATTTTTTGTTTTCTCGAAATCTGTTTCTTTTTATTTTCTGAAGATTTTTATGAATTTTTATGGATTTTTTTAGAATTTTCTAATTTTTTTTATGATTTTTTGAATTTTCCAATTTTTTAAGGATTTTTTGAATTTTCGGATTTTTTATGATATTTTTCTTTTTAACTTCTTTCTGATTTTTTCGAATTTTTTAATTTTTCATATTTTTTTAGAATTTTTTCAAAAATTTTATTTTTCTTGTCGGAAAACGGACTGAACCAGTTCAAACGAATCCGATCAAGTCAGACCGGCCTAGCCGGCACTGGTCGGCGCTCCGGCAGGCACGGTGCCAAAACGACACCATTTTGGTTCCTTCTCATTTATGCATTTTTACAAATACCTTGTGGGCATGAATTTTTGTTTTACCCTTTCGGGGCCGTTAGTTTGGCCGTTGTTCCAATGACTTTCTGGCCACATTCCGATCAACCCAATTGGTCATAATCCTTCACCTAAATGACCTTATACACATCTATACCAATGTTGTTTCCATTGGACATCTCTAAGCCATCGATTTTTAAGCTCAAACTTCCTTACTTGACATGAGTTTTTGGTTTTTCAATTTTAACCTTGTCGGGGTAGCCACTTTAACCTAATTTCCGATGACCTTCCGGCCACATTCTGACCATTCTATCCGATTAGAAATATTCAATGAGTGTTCCTTTACACATCTATGCCTATTTGATGTCCATTGAACATCCCTAAGCCATTGATTTTCGAGCTAAAACTTCCTTATTTATCACTGAAAATCGTTACATAACTTAACATGTCTAACATTCAAATCATCAAATCAAGAGCATCCTAACCGTTTATAGCGATCAAACATCAATCAAAGAGTAAGAATAACTGACTTGGATTGGCCAATGACCATGGATCACACTCGGGTAAGGTTTTTGGAGTTCCGACGGAGGGTTTGTTTAGGCCGACTCGATGCGTTTTTCATTTCACCGATCCAAAATGCAAAAAATGACAAATCACATCATCAAAAACATGAAGCAGGATCTAATATGCAATCTAGAACCAAGAGATTTCAAAAAACGCACACGAATCCATTCGGCCACTCATTTAAGCATTTTTGTCGAATATGTAATGTGTGACTATGAAGCATTTTTACCTTCGTTAATAGAGGCTAAATTAGAAATTCAGAGACAAACGGAGGCCACGGGATGATTCAACAACAATCCCTCTTCAAGTTGGTGGTGCTTATCTTGCCGGAAAAATCGCTGATTGGCCAAAAAAGCCGCGGTTTCAGGTGCTCGTGATCGACAAGTGTGACTGGAACAAGGTGGGGAGGTCATGGCCAAGTCCCGATTCGCCGGTGCTCTGCCGGTTAGGGCTGCACCGGACGCTCGAGTGGGGACGTCTGACCTTCTCTCTTTAGCTTTCTCTCTTTGGTTTCGCTCATTTTCTCTCTCTCTCTTGTGCATTCGATCGAGCGGGTTGTATTTATTGATAACAGCTTTTTTTCGGTTTTTATCCCCCTCCCCTGAGTTGGTTCCGACCTTTAACCGACTTCCAAATTGGTTCAAACGGATGAGGATGGACAGCTGGAGAATCTCCAGTTGTCCATTTCGTTTAACACATGATAGAAATCAAGATTTTAGTTAGCAAAGGGGCGGGTCGGAGAAGATATTTTCTACTTTTCCAAATGTGTATCTCGGCCAAGTAGGGAAGAAGACCAACCCGGGACGGGTTGGGTCGATCTGGTATACCCGAGTTGGCATAAATTTGCAAATTTGATCAAATTTCATGATTTTGACCCCAAATTCGAATCCTTGATACATTTTACCCTAGAATATGGTTTCAAATTGAATTTTTTACCTTAATTAGGTAAAAAAATCCCAAAATTTAAATTCGGTTTACTTGGGTTTTTATTCAATTAAGTGTCCAAATGACATAATTAGGAAATATTGAGGCCAAATTTGACTTACCCATGACTTAGTAATCCTAGGGAAGGTATGGGTCTTGATTGAAAATTTCAAATTGAATAGAATCCCCAATTTGGGTCCTAAAATCCCTAATTTCCAATTAATTTTTGGGGTTTTTCAATTAATTTGTCAAATTATGAAATTGGACCTACCCATATGCAATTAAAGGTCCTAGAATCAATTTTTGTGAAGACACTATAACCTAAAAATGACTAAAAGTGATTTAATTGGATTTTTGGCTCAATTGAGGTATGAAATTACCCAATTTTGGGAAAAAAATATCCCCAACTGAAATTTTCCAAAATTGAAACTACAGTGATGAAATTGGAATTAAAATAAGACTAATGGCTATTTTTATGGAATTTTTTTAATTCCATTTGGTATTTTTCTTTATTTTTCTCTCATTTTGGCCCAAAGAAATTAAAGAAAAATTCACAAAATTTTATTTTTTTTATAAATAGGTTCCTAAGCATGGGCAAGGTTCTTCATCCTAATTAATTGATTTTTAAGTAAATTTTTAAAAAATGGGCCAAAATTCAGGTGTTAACAATATTTTAAGTGATAGGCCTATCAATGCGTCGGGTTGGGTTAGGCTTTCATGATACCTGACCCGACTCGAAATATACAGGGTCACGCTTGACCCGACCCGACCCGACCTGACCTGAGACCCTATTCAGCATATACTCCAAGAATAGGGGCAAGTCAGTCCGAGTTAGGTTTAGGGTTTTTTTTTTAACAGGGACCAATCTTTTCCATTTCCGAGCTCCTTTGATTTTGTCGGAGTTCACACCCTACCCAATCCATCAGTCCGAGATCAAAACCCATAAGCGAAAGGCTAGACAGCTAAGCAAAGATAGTTGGAATCAGCAGCATGAAGTCAAACCAAAGAATCTGTACTCCCCCACCCCAAAGAAGACGAAGAAGACCCGAGAATTCGTACTCCCCCACCCCTGTTCTAAACCCTAATTATGGAGTCGAAGAAGACGAAGATGAAGTAGTAGCAGCAAGAAGAGAGAAGACCCAAGGATGAAGACCACCGTAATGATCGCCGACGAGCAGATCATCTCCTTGGACGTCGATCCTCATGAATCCGTACTCCCCCACCCTTGTTCTAAACCCTAATTTTGGAGTCGACCCACGTTGTCCTCCGCCTCCTCTCTTTTGTAATTTGTGCAATTTACGCGCTTTTGTTTGTGTGATGTAGGTGGAGAATGTTAAAGCTTTGCTCGGAACCGAAGATGAGAGCCACGACGGCCGCTGCTCCGGCAGAGAGGATCGACGGGGAGACGGAGCTCGCTAGGGAGGTGGGGCTTGATGCCAAGGCCTCGACTTGGGCGGTCATGGCGAGCGCCATGAAGGTGAGGACGAAGGCCACCACAACCATGTTCGCGAACTTGACGGCCGCCAATGCCATGAACTCGAACTCGAGCTCTCACATAGAGAGAGAAGAGAGAGAGAGGAAAGAGTTGTTCTAGATGAGTTGTATTTGGTGCCAGGGTAAAAAAAGCCCAACCCCACCCCACCCCACCCGGCTCGGCCCAACCCCACCCTAACAAATGCCTACATCTAAAACCCTTACCTAAAGAAGACCAAGACCTGACCCCAAAATGCTCTAAAATTTTGGGTCGGGTCGCGCCGGTCTGGATCGGCTCGAGCTTTTTTGACATCCCTAGTGATAGGTTCATCACCAAGGTAAATGAATTCACTTTGGTTTCAATATGTGTTTCACTAAAATTCATAACAATTGCAGTAGTTGCTTTAACTTTCTCCCTCTTATAATGTCCATTAAATATTTAAAAACGACAAATGTAACACGGAGTAATAAAATAAAAAATATATATGACCAATAGTTAGTCATGATAAACATTATTCAATAAAAGTGATGATAAATAAACACTTATTACCAAGGGTAACCAAGCGTTATTTTTAATTAAGAATAATTTAGATAAACTAAAAACAAGTTATCCGGCTTTAATGTGAATAAAAATAAAAATGAACATATCCAAAAGGCACCTTAGTCAATGTTCAATTGGGACTAAAATTTTATTGTCAAATCAGTGCTTTTCCTATTTTATTAGAAACAATTTGATTCTTTAAACAATCCAACCCTTGCACTTGCTAAAAAGATTATGACATGTTATAAAAATGCAAATTGCATAAGTACGTACACATGTATTAATAGTTTATAAAAAGAATGTTCTCATGCACAACTATCGATTCTTTAGCACTTACTTTCCAATGTGATAATTTATCTTCACATGGATAACTTAATAAGAATAATGAATTCTTACTACTCAAAGCGAAAAGACACAACACGTGAAAAAAACTACTAGTTGCTCTCATGTGTTCAATTCACTGTTTTATGGATGTCACCATATATGTGAAGATGGTAGCAAAAATTACCAAAAAAGTTCTAAATTTATTGCACTTTTACCAATTCAATTATAAACATTTTAATTATGTCAATTGAATCCTAAACCTTTTCACGTTTTTGTCCATTGAGTTCATCTGGCCAATTGTGGTTGAAAATTGCTGACTGGATGCCAAGCATCCTACGTGGCCCAACCGTTGTTGACCTTGAGAATTTTTACTAATAGTTTTTTGATTGATTTATTTATTTTTCTTTATTTTTCTTTTCTTCTCTTTTCCTTCTTTACATTTTTTTTTTACTGTGGCCGGCGAGGGTCCTGGGCCTCACCCAAATCTGGGCAAGGTCTAACAAGGGCCCGACGACCCTCGCAGGCCATAGTAAAAGAAAAAAAAAAGAAAAGAAGGAAAAGAGAAGAAAAGAAAAAAGAAAAAAGAAAAAAAATGAATAAAAAAGTAAAAAAAAAATTTTGTCCGCGTCAGCGTTGGCTGTCCCCGACTATGCCACGTAGGACGGCTGGTATTCATATTAGCATTGTAATTCTATTGCGTTGTTGCCTCTGAACTGTAGTTACATGGAAGTCATTGTAATCCTATCACCCCATTTTCAATTTGATCCATAATTTCTTGAGAAACCTCCTTGCGAAATGCTCCTGATGTTCTATTTGCTCTTTGGGTAAGTTTCTTCTTCAAAACCCCAATATGACGAGAAGCGTTTGAGAACTTCCTCTTACTCCATGCATCCAATTCGTTGGAAACCTTTTGCACTTTACTTATGAAACTCCTTCGTAGCGACCGTGGATATAGCCAGGTTCTTTTAATAATCTCAATACATTCTTGATCATATGGCCATAAAGCTTCGAATTTGAATTCTTTTTTCCTTCTTTCACGCACCGAATACAGGTAAAGTAAAATGGGACTATGGTTTCCACCGATGGCTAGTAAAGCAATAACTTCTGCATCGAGAACAAAACCCTGTCCAGTCTCTGTTTTACCAGGGCATTTCCTTATCAACATCCATTAGCTAACAGTCATTTAAAAGTTCTCGTAAGGCAATTAACCTGCAGTGGTCCGCCTCTGTCTTACCAACTTTCCCCAGTTATGAAGTGTTTTATTAAAATCACCCATATAAATTCAAGGAGTTGGTTGCTAGCATGTATTGTGCGTAATTGCTGCCACAAGAGAAGCCTCTCCTGGAAATTCATAGGGGCATGCAAGAAAGTGATCCTCGTAATTTGTCCACTGCCCGGGTCTTTGCTGCAAAGGTATATACTCTTTTGAACTAGAGACCACCTCTAAAGAGACCTCCTCATCCGACATGTTTGCTAAAACTCCCGAAATGCCTTCTAGTTGCACCGGCATTGAATTCAGAAAGTTGAGACGTCGTATAACACAAGCCACAAAGTTCTTATTATTTGTCTCCGTTAAGAAAACCACGTGGGGCGTCTCACAATCCACTAAGGCTCTAAGTTTCTGAAATGTCAATAGAGTGCCCAGCCCTTGACAATTCTAGCTCAAGATTCTCATAATATCCCCAGTGGCTTATAACAACTCCATATCATCTGAACTTTTGCTTAGGGCCGCTTGATGAAGCTCATTTTCATACTCCCCTTCCAACCCTATTTTCCGTATTCAAAGGCACCAGGTGACCTTCAAAAGGGCAGAATCTCAGCGCCAGACAGGGAGAGTACCAATGAAGATACACTAAGAGCAACCCCCGAGTCGGACCAACCCAACAAACAGCCCCGAGAGAACAAATAACCTTCACAAAAGTAAAATCCCAGCTCGAGATGATAGAGAGAGGTCAGCCCGTCAATCAGAACCGAGAGAGCAAATGGGTACCGAATGAAGAAACGCACAGCTAGACCAAATCCTTGAGAGTATTTTCAAATTTCCCCAACTCTCATGATCCACGATAATTTCAAACAAGTGGGTCCAAAAAATGGTCAGCCAATGGTTGGACATTAATCAATCTATCTTTGAGATCAAATTCACTGTTTGCAGACATATATAAACTATGGTGCGACAAAATGAGATGAGTTATGACCTATACAACTTGTTTGTTGCAAAGTTATCGGAAGAATATTCACTGATCTACAACAAAATGAACACAATTACGACGTGTGATGCCCTCAAATACTATGAGAGTATCTCAAATTTCCCTAATAGTCATGAATCAGATAACTTGAAAGCAAGTGGAGTACCAATATCGGAAACGACCGATGCTAGGACATCGGTTGATCAAACTCTTCAGGTTGAAGTTATTGTGTTAGAACTGAAATAAATTGATGTTATGACTTGTCGAGACTAATTTATTGGAAGTCATTGTGAAATATTACATCGACTCATGATATAAGGACCGCAATGCTTTACAGCCCAAATATTCACGATATTATTTTCAATTTTGTCCAACTCTCATGAACCATGATAAATTCAAATCATTTGAGAGGAAAACGTATTGCTCGATCTTTGAGAGAAAATATATTGTTTTAGGATATAAATAAATTTTGATGTGACACTAGGAGATGTGTCGCGACCCTTCTGAGGTGAATCCATGAGGGAATTTGATGGATTTTCAAGTGGGTGTGAACGGTCTCTCTTGTGAGGTGGCGCTTGCTCTTAACACAGGCTCTCGCAAACCCTACCAATCATGACTTGATTTTTCAATTAGATATATCTTTTTTTTACTTTAGGAATAAAAAATAATCTATTATGGGCCGATTACGAAGCCAAGTAAGATGTGTGAGCCTTTCTTACTTCTACGAACTAGAGATTCGTGAATATGGGGACTTGATATTCTAGATATATTTGACGCACACTATTGGTACATTTTTCTCTTTAGGGTTAATACCATAAAAAAAATCCCAAATTGGTACATCTGTGACAAATTTACCCAAAACTAATTTTTTTATCACAAAAAATCCCAAACCGGTATACCTGTGACAAATTTACCCCAAACTAATATTTTGACTACTAAAAACCCCAAAATGGTATATTTGTGATAAATTTACCCTCCGTTGATGTCGTCCTTGAATTTTTAATTTGTTCAATGTAGTTCATTCTAGTCGCTAAACTATATAAAAAATATTAATATTGTCCATGAACTTGAATTAATGGAAAGATAATATTGAGTATCTTCATATAGTTTATGGACTAAATTGAATAAGTAACAAAAGTTCATGGATCATATTGAATAAATTAAAAATTCAGAGATGACATTGCTCATTGGGCTAAAGTTTAGATATCGCATTAAATAAATTAAAAGTTTATGAACTAAATTGCATATTAAGATAAAGTACATAGACCATTTGTGTTTGCTTTCTCCAAAAGAAAAAATTGTCTATGTTTTTCAAGAGCCGAAAGTGCCAAAGCGTCATATAAAAAAGGAGTGAATAAAAGAGTAAAAAGCGGCGACGAAAGCCAAAGGAGAAAATAACCCGCTTTTGCCGATGAAAAAGAGTGGAAACTCCCTGCTTTTTGAAAAGTCCAATCGTACGGTCTCCCCACGACGAAGAAAACAATGTACGGTCTCCCCAGTCCCAGTAGCAGAGGAGAGGAACCTGGTCAAAAGGCTGAATATAATAATCAATTTGATGTGATCTCTTTTTTTAAATTAATATCACAAAAAATTTGAATTAATATATTTATGATAAATTTATTCAAAATTAATTTTTTAATTACCAAAGCCTCTA
The DNA here is from genome assembly GCA_031216235.1 of Syzygium jambos. Taxonomy (NCBI): domain Eukaryota; kingdom Viridiplantae; phylum Streptophyta; class Magnoliopsida; order Myrtales; family Myrtaceae; genus Syzygium; species Syzygium jambos. The sequence goes on along the minus strand of CM062221.1, from coordinate 20,295,556 downwards.
ATTGGTACACATATAATAATTTTACCATAAATTAATTTTTTAACAATCAAAAACCCCAAACTAGTACATTTATGAAAAATTTACTCTCTGTTAAATTGGTTTAATACCACAAAAAATCATAAACTAATACATCTATAACAAACGGATGGTAAAATCCCAAACCGGTACATCCGTCAACTGTTGTGTGTTATTTAACAAAGTAATTTAAAAGTAAAATTTAATAAAAACTAACAGAGGATAAATTTGTTAAAGGTGTACTAGTTTGAGATTTTTTGTGGTCAAAAAATTAGTTTAGGTAAATTTATCACAAATGTACAAAGTTGAGATTTTTCATTGTATTAAGCCTTCCTTTTTTCTATTAATTGGAAACCAATTTTAACTAGACAAAAAAATAAATCGATTATTTTCAGTGCCCTTCAAGTGGAAGAAAAAGATTGAGGGAATTGAACACAATCTTCAGAGTATTGGACTGCATAATATTGCAGATGAAATCTTTTTGCCGTCAATGACAAGGACGAGCAGTCGGCGAGAGACCGATGCTAATACTGTAATACATTAGATAATTTGGATCACTGAGACAGAAAAAAAATGCACATCCTAATGAAAATAGTCATTTGGTTTTTTGTTTTCCGTCCACACATGCACAAAATTGCAGTAAATGCAATATAGAAATTGTATGCCCATCAGGTGAGTGAGTCGAGTTGGGTCAAAAATGATCCAACCCAAAGGGGATAATAAATGGACGAGAAATGAGTAATTGACAATCCTTAATCTATTGTGAGATTGATAGTATGTTCTGTATCAAAAAATAATAAATAATGAATAATTATAAATTGTTGTGGGGTCAATTCTTTTAAGAATTTGTGCCTCACAACATATTATTGCTCTCATGTCAATGTTCTTTCCTTTCAATTTTTTGTTTAATCTTTTCAAACAACTCAGAAAACAATTATTTTCCTTTTCTTCACCCTTATTCTTTCTGACCTCATGTTTTTTCATGTAGATTTGTTCCACCTCGTCCATTATTTAAGGTTTCTTTTTTTCATTAATTTTTGTATTAAGTTTAATATTTGAAGATAAAAATTTGAATTTTTTCTTATAAAAATATGATTTAATTATAGAAAAAATGTCGGGCCTGACCCAACCGTGCTTTGCATATGGCTCGGTGGCCACCCCTACTGCCAGGCAAGAATTGAACACCACCCCATCGCCACCAAACTCGGCACTGTCACGGCCACTACCACCACTAGATGTAGCCACTGCTGCCACTGCCATTAGAACCCTATACTCGGCCACCATGAATGCTATGACATCCGTGAAATTGGACCTATATGACCGAAGGTAAGTGGTAGAAGATTGGGCAAGCAGTCCGATCTGAGGGTCGGTAATGGAATGGATAACATGGTTGGAGTAAATGTACTGAGGATTGGTCATGATTCGGTCGAAAGATTATCCATGAGTTGACCTAGGGATGGATAGTGGAATGACTTCCTGATCACGTAATTTGATTGGAATGATGCGTCCATGGATTGACCCTTCGTGTAACATCCTGAATTTTGACCCGTTATCGGGACCAATGAAGTGTATATTCATTCTCGTGTAATTTTAGTGAGTCTCGCCTGAACCTGATCAGTCTCGGGACACTAACCATATGAGAAAGGCTAAATAGGAACATGTACGTGGACCGAGAACCCGATCGCGACTGAACGCTGATTTTGAAGAACGTTGAGGAAATATTTTGAGCCAATATAGGCCGATCTTAGGAAAATGCCTGGTTGATTTTGTCAGTAACGTACGATCGGATCGCGAGTGATTTCGCACGACCGAAAGTACATCTGGCAAATAAAACCAAGTTTTAATCCAAACGATCGCGACCCTGGTGCTAGTGATAATTCCTCTCTTTCTCTCGAAATTTAGACCGTCACGATTCGGACAATCTTAGGTCGATACGCGTGACACCTAAACAGCCGCTCGTTAGTGAGAGACCCTAAAACCGCAAAACGAGCATATTGAGATTACAATATTGGGCCCGAGTTTCGATATCAAAATCTCAAGGGTAATTACGACTATTTTGCAAGACGGACGTCAATTGGTAATGGCCATTCGTGTTTGGGATTAAAACAGTTGAAAACGGAAGATTTGACAGAAAGTGAGAAAAAGACCATTTTGCCCCTGAGAACGCCGAGGCCGATTTCGGAGGCCGTTTGAGGTTATTTTTCGCGGCCAACGTCATTTTGGGGTATCCGAGTGTGTTTGGAATGATTCTGGACAGAAAGTGGAATTTCGGCAAAAATTGGAAAATAATATTATTTTATTCCCGGAAACTTCGCAGAGGATTTTCGAGGGCTTAGAAAGCGAATTTCGCGATTCCGACTCTGGATTAGGTATCACATGAATATATAGGACCAGTATGTGTAAAAATTGGAATTTTGGTCCGGGACGGAAAAAGGACGAAAATGCCCCTAGGCCAATTTTGGATTATTTCGAATTTTGAATTAAATTTTTGGAAGTTAACCAAGGTTGGGTAAGGTTAACTAGAGTTGATTAACCATGGTTAGGGGCAAATGACCATAATACCCTTGCATTATTAGATGAGAATGGATATGAACCCTAGGATCAAGGGCATTTTGGGCATAATGGGCTAGATTTTGACATGTGGCATCCACTCACCCCCTCCCTTGACCATCTTTGACTCTCTCTCTCTCTCCTCAGCTTTCTCTCTCCCCGCAATTCTCTCTCTCCTCTCCCGAAATCCTCTCGGCCGCTCCCTCTTCCACCGATCAGCACCGCCAGTCCACTGTTCACGCCGGAACAGCAGGTTTCGCCGGAGCTGCTGGCCGCCGACCGCCGAGTGCCGACCCCTGGTGCCGTCCCCAGCCCAGTCGCAACCCTACCTCCCTCTTCCGCCGCCCGTGACCGCCTGTGGCAGCCGCTCCAGCCGAGGCGCGACAAGGACGCCGTCGCCGTCGCTGGGCTCGTCCGCCTGGCCGCGCCGCCGTGAACCGCCCCACTGACCAGCCTCACCCTCACTCTCTCTCTCTCCTGCATCCTCAGCCAGCCCCCACCGAAGCTTCCCCTGTTTTGGCCGAGTGCTTGCCGTGGGCTTGCCGGAGCCGCCACGTCCGCCGGCTTGCACTTGGAGCGCCGCCGTCGATCACGCCGCTTGTCGGTGATCGGCCGCTCGTTCCCGTCGTCTCGCGTCGTCATTAGGCGAGTAAAATCACTAATTGCTAAATTAGTCTAAGTTGTGCTTAATTAGGGGATTAATTATGCTAATTAGGGCCTAATTAAGTGTGTTTTGTGCCTTGGATGATTAGTGGACTTAATTAGGACTAATTACATTGGTTTAGTGGTAATTAGGAGAGGATTTGTGGGCTGAAATGGAGTGGGCCTCATGGGCTCCGAATTTTAGATGATTTGGGCCTAAGTGGAATTAAATGAGCCCTAATAGAAATTTAAATGGGCCTAGAAATTAGAAATGGAATGGGCCCATGAAGTTGGAATTAAATTGAATTGTTGAAGCCCAATTAGAAAATGGATTGGACCTTTGTTGTAAATTGAATTGAATTTGTGGAAGCCCATTTGGAATTTAATTGGGCCTTTGTTGTAAATTGAATTGAATTTGTGGAAGCCCATTAGGAATGAAATTGGGCCTTTGATTGTGAAATTCCACGATGACTTTGATATGATTTGAGTGAAATTGTGACCGACGGGTCAGGCCTACGGGTCGAGTGAAATTGTGACCGACGGGTCAGGTCTACGGGTCGACATATAACTGTGACCGACGGGTCAGGCCTACGGGTCGAGTGAAATTGTGACCGACGGGTCAGGCCTACGGGTCGACATATAACTGTGACCGACGGGTCAGGCCTACGGGTCGAGTGAAATTGTGACCGACGGGTCAGGCCTACGGGTCGACATATAACTGTGACCGACGGGTCGGGCCTTCGGGTCGAATGATTGATGACCATTGGGTCATGGCCTTCGGGTCGATTTAATTGTCTATGAATTATATTGATATCGAAAGTCTAACCTGCAGGGCTGGAGTATTGGAATCGGGCCGTGGGCCCATGTGAATGTATATTGATTTAATTACTGGTTCAGTGAATTGTGTGTTTTATTTATTTCTGGAGGTGCACGTTAGCCTAGTTTAAGATTAGAGATTTTACTTGCTGAGTTTATCTCACGGTTGTGGTAAAACCGGATTTTCAGACCCCCGTCCATAGGATGCCGAGGAGGGCCCCTCTTTTTGGATATCCACATAGGATTCAACGAGGTGTTAGTGTTCATCCTTGTGGAGATGGATCAGCGTACGTTAGGTATCATTCGGTTGTACTGATAGATGTGGGAGAAGATCACAACGAGACCCAGGAATACGTAGCCTGGTGTTATAGAGGAGCTAATGGGGTTACTGGACCTCCGATGAGGACTTTTGATGTTCCAGTAGATGTTAATGGCGTCATGATTCCCCAAATGGTGAGTGGAGAAGTCTCTGATCCTCCCGCCTCCCTTAGTGTAAGCAGCGTGGGCGATACGGTGGATGGACCGTTACCGATGGACGAAGTGCAAGGTGGTGAGCAAGTTATAGCTGACGATATGATTGAGGAAGAAGAGGAAGAACTGAATCTGGAAGTTGTGGGAGAAACGGTGAGCCAGCTGGAGAAGTGGCAGAAGTAGGGTCAGACGAGGAAGTTTTGTCGGAGGAAGACTCGTCTGAGGAATCAGCAGCGCCATCCAATCCTGGCGAGGAGCCGTAGGGCAGATCCCAAGAGTAGGAGAGTAGATTAACCCCTCTTTTTGATGTAACTCTCCCTAGGTAGTTAACTGACACCTTAGGCCACCGATCCTTTTTGCTTAGTGGCCTCTTGATGTATTTTCTTTTAGTTGTAAATAAATAGTTTGTATAAGTTTTAAAGAGGCGTATATATGTTAATATAATCTTTAGTATCTTTGTACTTATTGTCTATTGCTATTCATGGTCATGTTTGCTTGTCCGGGTGTATATATATATATACGACGTTTCTGCATGTGCCTCGTTTTCTCTGATTTGGGGTTTTGGGTCGTTGACGCAAAATCCTGGGAGCGTCACATTTTATTTCGACCAACGCGGATGATCATGCTTCGTGGGGTACGGGACGTGACATCCACGTTTGAATTGGTATCAGAGCAAGGACAGCTCTGTTTGACCTAGTTGAGCCTTGGAGTGATAAGGAGAAATGACCATGGGTAGTTTTAGGGTGACTTAGTGTGCTAAGTGTACCTCCAGAATGTTTGTGCTTGACTATTGTGGTGATTGATTGAACCAGTATTGTGCAGGTGCGGCAGGACCCAAGGTTAGTGTGCGAATTCTTGGGTAAAATTTATGTGCTGTTGTGTTAGCCGCATGCTGAGTGCTTAATTGTTTTTGTGTTTATACCTGCCTAGGATTTAGACCGGTTAGTTGGTTTAGGTCTCTAATTCCCGGATGGAATTATAGCAGGTAGTTGAGCACTCAGAGTCTAGATGAGCAGTGAAAGGGGAAGAGTGAGAGGAGCCCCAAGGAGGGGCGCAGGCAGAGAAGCTCGTGGTAGAGGTCGTGGTAGAGCTAGAGCGATAGAGAATATAGTTGCGGGTGCTAGAGAGGAAGAGAACCCTAGAGTGGGTGTTGGGGCTGCAGCAGACCCCAGAGCTGATGTTAGGCAGGCGGAAGATCCGCGTATGGAAGGAGTTCTCAGAGCTTTAGATCGAATCGGAAATGTGATGGATAGGCAGGCACAGGAAAGAGAAAATGCGACCGCTCAGGCTGCTGAGGCCGCAGCCGTTGCTGCCGTCCATGAAAACCAAGCTCAAGCCCAGCCAGTACAAGCTCAACCAATGGTGGCACCGAGACCAATGCACCAGTTGGTGGAGCATTTCCTCAAGCTAAAACCGCCTAAGTTCACGGGTAGAGGTGACCCCGAAGCCGCCCCGCGTTGGGTGGAGGAATTGGAAAAGGCATTTGAGCTGTTAGAGTGTACTGAGAGGGAGAAGATCTCCTTGGCATCGTATCAACTGCAGGACAATGCCCATGATTGGTGGAAGGCGGTCAAGGATAGAGTGTTTCCAGAATTCATGGAACCGACCTGGGCGATCTTTGTTGAACATTTCTATGGGCAGTTTTTCTCTGAGAGTGCCCAGGAGAAGAAAATGGCGGAATTCATGAGGCTTCGTCAGGGATCGATGACTGTGGTGCAGTATGAGGCAGAGTTCATCAGATTGTCCAAATTTGCCCCGAGAATGGTTGAGAATCCCTTGGACAAGGCTCGAAGGTTCCGGGATGGACTGAAACCGGAACTTCGCACTCAGATGCTTTTGTTGAATATCAGGGATTATAGAGAGTTGTATGAGCGAGCCCAGACTATGGAACGGGATCAGATTGAAAGGGCATCAGCATCGGGTTCGAGGTTTATTCCTAATCGGGACAATCGTCGCTTTGTAAGAAGACCAATGGCTAGTAATAGACGGTTTGTTCCGCCCCCGAGAAGGATTATCGGGAAGCCCGGTCAGACACCACATAGAACGGGAGCTTGTTTTCGCTGTGGGAGTATGGGGCATCAGATTAAGAATTGCCCCCAGCAACGACTTTTGGGACCCCCAGGTCAACCACAGCAGCCGCTTAGAATTGGGAATCAGGCTGGAAATCCCCCACCGGCTATTCAGGGCAGACCGCCCGCGCAAGGACGAGTATATGCGTTAGCGCGAAAAGATGCTGAGGACGCGCCGGGTGTGGTCACAGGTACCATTTCTCTTTGCAATCATTCAGCATATGCGTTATTTGATCCTGGGGCAACCCATTCGTTTATTTCTGAGCAGTTTGTTAGATTGGTTGGTCTGGAGCCTATTCTACTTGAGATTATGTTGTGTGTGACGACCCCACTGCATGATAGGGTGTTAGTATCATTGGGGTGCTTGGACTGTAAAATTGTGATTGGAAATGTTGAAGAAAGAATTGATTTAGCTGTGTTAGCCATGTATGACTTTGATGTAATCATTGGTATGGATTGGCTGACTAAACAGAAAGCCGTTATGGATTGCGGCAGCAGGACGATCCAATTTAATCCGATTGGTCGTCCTAAGTTTGATTTTCAGGGAAACCGAGGAGGAACCTCGATCCCTTGGATTTCCTCAGTGGAAGCAACAGAGATGCTTGAGGAAGGTTGTGAGGGGTACTTGGTGAATGTTAAGGATCCGACATTGGTGGAGCCTAAGTTGGAAGAAATTTCTGTAGTGTGCAATTTCCCCGAGGTTTTACCTCAAGAATTGCCGGGTTTGCCACCCGAACGGGAAGTGGAATTTGTAATAGAGTTGGCCCCAGGAACTGAGCCAATTTCTAAGGCCCCGTATCGGATGTCGTTGTCAGAACTGAAAGAGTTGAAAGTCCAGATGCAAGAGTTGTTAGACAAGGGATTTATTCGTCCTAGTGCGTCTCCATGGGGAGCGCCAGTCCTGTTTGTAAGGAAAAAGGACGGGACGTTGAGATTATGCATAGATTATCGGCAGTTGAATCAGGTGACTATAAAGAATAAGTATCCACTACCAAGGATCGACGACTTGTTCGATCAGTTGCAAGGGGCGTCAGTGTTCTCCAAGATTGATCTACGGACAGGGTATCATCAGTTGAGAATTCGGAAAGAGGATATACCCAAGACTGCATTCAGGACGAGATACGGGCATTATGAGTTTACAGTCATGCCCTTTGGTTTAACGAATGCCCCTGCAGCTTTTATGGATCTGATGAACAGAGTTTTTAAGGAATTTCTGGATCAGTTCGTCATAGTGTTCATTGACGATATTCTAGTGTATTCGAAGAGTTCAGAGGAGCATGAAGTGCATTTGATGGAAGTTCTACGGAAGTTGAGGAAACATGCGCTTTATGCGAAGTTCAGCAAATGTGAATTCTGGCTTAGTAAGGTAGCCTTTCTTGGACATATCGTGTCGGGAGAAGGAATATCAGTGGATCCGACTAAGATTGAAGCGGTACTTAAGTGGCCCAGGCCGACGTCAGTGACAGAGATCAGAAGTTTCTTAGGATTGGCTGGCTATTATCGACGCTTCGTGGAAGGATTCTCGTCGATAGCCATGCCATTGACGCGATTACTGAAAAAGGAAAGTAAGTTTGAATGGGACGATAAGTGCGAACGAAGTTTTCAGGAACTTAAGCATAGATTGACGACAGCTCCAGTTTTGACTATTCCCTCTGGACCTGGTGGATTTGAGGTTTATAGCGATGCTTCGTTCAAAGGACTGGGTTGTGTGTTAATGCAACATGGAAAAGTAGTTGCGTATGCGTCGCGTCAGTTGAGACCTCATGAAGTGAATTATCCGACGCATGACTTAGAGTTGGCTGCCATCGTCTTTGCACTTAAGATTTGGAGACATTATCTGTGTGGGGAAAAGTTTCAGATTTATACGGATCATCAGAGTCTCAAATACCTGTTCTCACAAAAAGAGTTGAATATGAGGCAGCGTAGATGGATGGAGCTTCTAAAGGATTATGACTGCGATATCATGTATCATCCTGGGAAGGCAAATCGAGTTGCAGATGCATTGAGTCGCAAGTCTAGCATGGCACACATGATGATCAAGGAGTGGGCGTTATTGGAAAAGATCCGAGACTCAGAATTTAGATTGGAATTAAGCCATGTGTCGAATCTGCTGGCTACTTTGAGGATCGAGCCGGAGATTCAAACTAAGATTAAGGCTCTACAACCCACGGATCAGGAAATCCAAAAAGTTGTGGGAATGGATGCCTCGGCAAGGAAGCCAGATTTTCAGGTATCAGAGGATGGAGTCCTAAAGTATAGGGGACGATGGTGTGTGCCAGATGATATTGAGCTTAAGGAAGAAATATTGAGAGAAGCTCATCGCAGCAATTACAGTATCCACCCTGGCAGTACGAAAATGTATCAGAATTTAAGGCAACATTATTGGTGGAATGGATTGAAAGCGGATGTAGCCAAGCATGTGGCTAAGTGTTTGACGTGTCAACAGGTAAAGGCACAGCACTGTAAACCTGGAGGATTGCTGCGACCGTTGGAAATTTCCGAGTGGAAATGGGAACATATCACCATGGACTTTGTAACGGGACTACCAAGGAGTCAGAGAGGGCACGATTCCATTTGGGTGATAGTGGATAGACTGACTAAATCAGCGCATTTTCTGGCAGTGCGCAAGGATCTGGAGTTAGAAAAGTATGCAGAGCTGTATGTAAGACAGATTGTTAGGCTTCATGGAGTGCCAGTAACGATCACGTCAGATCGTGATCCGAGATTTACAGCGAACTTCTGGAAAAGTCTGCAGACAGCTTTGGGGACAAAGGTGCAGTTTAGTACAGCATATCATCCACAAACTGATGGGCAATCAGAAAGAACTATCCAGACTCTTGAGGATATGTTGAGGGCTTGTGTGGTGGATTTTCAGGGTAAATGGGAAGAACAGCTGCATCTGGTGGAGTTTGCATATAATAACAGTTATCAACAGAGTATTCAGATGGCCCCGTTTGAGGCTTTGTATGGCAGAGCATGTAGGACTCCCGTATGCTGGGATGAAGTGGGAGAACGGAGCATTACAGGCCCAGAGTTGGTTCAGCAAACAGTGGAAGCTGTTGAGATCATTAGAGAAAGGTTAAAGACAGCACAGAGCCGACAGAAAAGTTATGCCGATCGGAGACGACGACATCTGGAATTTCAAATTGGGGATCATGTGTTTCTAAAGGTGTCGCCTATGAAGGGATTATCCCGATTTGGCAAGAAAGGAAAGTTGAGTCCGAGATTTGTTGGGCCGTTTGAGATTTTGGAAAAGATTGGCGACATGGCATACAGACTGGCCCTGCCACCGAATTTGTCCCAGATACACAATGTCTTCCACGTGTCGATGTTGAGAAAATATGAACCGGATCCGACACATGTTCTAAGATATGAAGAAATAGACGTGGACGACAGGGTGTCGTACGTGGAGAGACCAGTCAGAATCGAAGACAGAAAGGATCGAGTACTTCGGAACAAGACAATCCCGATGGTGAAGGTAGTTTGGGAGCACCACGGGACAGAGGGCGCTACGTGGGAAAGCGAAGAAGTTATGCGACGTCAACACCCCCAGTTGTTTGAAGAAGAGGTTTGAAATGCAAATTTCGAGGACGAAATTTTTGTAAGGGGGGAAGAGTTGTAACATCCTGAATTTTGACCCGTTATCGGGACCAATGAAGTGTATATTCATTCTCGTGTAATTTTAGTGAGTCTCGCCTGAACCTGATCAGTCTCGGGACACTAACCATATGAGAAAGGCTAAATAGGAACATGTACGTGGACCGAGAATCCGATCGCGACTGAACGCTGATTTTGAAGAACGTTGAGGAAATATTTTGAGCCAATATAGGCCGATCTTAGGAAAATGCCTGGTTGATTTTGTCAGTAACGTACGATCGGATCGCGAGTGATTTCGCACGACCGAAAGTACATCTGGCAAATAAAACCAAGTTTTAATCCAAACGATCGCGACCCTGGTGCTAGTGATAATTCCTCTCTTTCTCTCGAAATTTAGACCGTCACGATTCGGACAATCTTAGGTCGATACGCGTGACACCTAAACAGCCGCTCGTTAGTGAGAGACCCTAAAACCGCAAAACGAGCATATTGAGATTACAATATTGGGCCCGAGTTTCGATATCAAAATCTCAAGGGTAATTACGACTATTTTGCAAGACGGACGTCAATTGGTAATGGGCATTCGTGTTTGGGATTAAAACAGTTGAAAACGGAAGATTTGACAGAAAGTGAGAAAAAGACCATTTTGCCCCTGAGAACGCCGAGGCCGATTTCGGAGGCCGTTTGAGGTTATTTTTCGCGGCCAACGTCATTTTGGGGTATCCGAGTGTGTTTGGAATGATTCTGGACAGAAAGTGGAATTTCGGCAAAAATTGGAAAATAATATTATTTTATTCCCGGAAACTTCGCAGAGGATTTTCGAGGGCTTAGAAAGCGAATTTCGCGATTCCGACTCTGGATTAGGTATCACATGAATATATAGGACCAGTATGTGTAAAAATTGGAATTTTGGTCCGGGACGGAAAAAGGACGAAAATGCCCCTAGGCCAATTTTGGATTATTTCGAATTTTGAATTAAATTTTTGGAAGTTAACCAAGGTTGGGTAAGGTTAACTAGAGTTGATTAACCATGGTTAGGGGCAAATGACCATAATACCCTTGCATTATTAGATGAGAATGGATATGAACCCTAGGATCAAGGGCATTTTGGGCATAATGGGCTAGATTTTGACATGTGGCATCCACTCACCCCCTCCCTTGACCATCTTTGACTCTCTCTCTCTCTCCTCAGCTTTCTCTCTCCCCGCAATTTTCTCTCTCCTCTCCCGAAATCCTCTCGGCCGCTCCCTCTTCCACCGATCAGCACCGCCAGTCCACTGTTCACGCCGGAACAGCAGGTTTCGCCGGAGCTGCTGGCCGCCGACCGCCGAGTGCCGACCCCTGGTGCCGTCCCCAGCCCAGTCGCAACCCTACCTCCCTCTTCCGCCGCCCGTGACCGCCTGTGGCAGCCGCTCCAGCCGAGGCGCGACAAGGACGCCGTCGCCGTCGCTGGGCTCGTCCGCCTGGCCGCGCCGCCGTGAACCGCCCCACTGACCAGCCTCACCCTCACTCTCTCTCTCTCCTGCATCCTCAGCCAGCCCCCACCGAAGCTTCCCCTGTTTTGGCCGAGTGCTTGCCGTGGGCTTGCCGGAGCCGCCACGTCCGCCGGCTTGCACTTGGAGCGCCGCCGTCGATCACGCCGCTTGTCGGTGATCGGCCGCTCGTTCCCGTCGTCTCGCGTCGTCATTAGGCGAGTAAAATCACTAATTGCTAAATTAGTCTAAGTTGTGCTTAATTAGGGGATTAATTATGCTAATTAGGGCCTAATTAAGTGTGTTTTGTGCCTTGGATGATTAGTGGACTTAATTAGGACTAATTACATTGGTTTAGTGGTAATTAGGAGAGGATTTGTGGGCTGAAATGGAGTGGGCCTCATGGGCTCCGAATTTTAGATGATTTGGGCCTAATTGGAATTAAATGAGCCCTAATAGAAATTTAAATGGGCCTAGAAATTAGAAATGGAATGGGCCCATGAAGTTGGAATTAAATTGAATTGTTGAAGCCCAATTAGAAAATGGATTGGACCTTTGTTGTAAATTGAATTGAATTATTGGAAGCCCATTTGGAATTTAATTGGGCCTTTGTTGTAAATTGAATTGAATTTGTGGAAGCCCATTAGGAATGAAATTGGGCCTTTGATTGTGAAATTCCACGATGACTTTGATATGATTTGAGTGAAATTGTGACCGACGGGTCAGGCCTACGGGTCGAGTGAAATTGTGACCGACGGGTCAGGTCTACGGGTCGACATATAACTGTGACCGACGGGTCAGGCCTACGGGTCGAGTGAAATTGTGACCGACGGGTCAGGCCTACGGGTCGACATATAACTGTGACCGACGGGTCAGGCCTACGGGTCGAGTGAAATTGTGACCGACGGGTCAGGCCTACGGGTCGACATATAACTGTGACCGACGGGTCGGGCCTTCGGGTCGAATGATTGATGACCATTGGGTCATGGCCTTCGGGTCGATTTAATTGTCTATGAATTATATTGATATCGAAAGTCTAACCTGCAGGGCTGGAGTATTGGAATCGGGCCGTGGGCCCATGTGAATGTATATTGATTTAATTACTGGTTCAGTGAATTGTGTGTTTTATTTATTTCTGGAGGTGCACGTTAGCCTAGTTTAGGATTAGAGATTTTACTTGCTGAGTTTATCTCACGGTTGTGGTAAAACCGGATTTTCAGACCCCCGTCCATAGGATGCCGAGGAGGGCCCCTCTTTTTGGATATCCACATAGGATTCAACGAGGTGTTAGTGTTCATCCTTGTGGAGATGGATCAGCGTACGTTAGGTATCATTCGGTTGTACTGATAGATGTGGGAGAAGATCACAACGAGACCCAGGAATACGTAGCCTGGTGTTATAGAGGAGCTAATGGGGTTACTGGACCTCCGATGAGGACTTTTGATGTTCCAGTAGATGTTAATGGCGTCATGATTCCCCAAATGGTGAGTGGAGAAGTCTCTGATCCTCCCGCCTCCCTTAGTGTAAGCAGCGTGGGCGATACGGTGGATGGACCGTTACCGATGGACGAAGTGCAAGGTGGTGAGCAAGTTATAGCTGACGATATGATTGAGGAAGAAGAGGAAGAACTGAATCTGGAAGTTGTGGGAGAAAACGGTGAGCCAGCTGGAGAAGTGGCAGAAGTAGGGTCAGACGAGGAAGTTTTGTCGGAGGAAGACTCGTCTGAGGAATCAGCAGCGCCATCCAATCCTGGCGAGGAGCCGTAGGGCAGATCCCAAGAGTAGAAGAGTAGATTAACCCCTCTTTTTGATGTAACTCTCCCTAGGTAGTTAACTGACACCTTAGGCCACCGATCCTTTTTGCTTAGTGGCCTCTTGATGTATTTTCTTTTAGTTGTAAATAAATAGTTTGTATAAGTTTTAAAGAGGCGTATATATGTTAATATAATCTTTAGTATCTTTGTACTTATTGTCTATTGCTATTCATGGTCATGTTTGCTTGTCCGGGTGTATATATATATATACGACGTTTCTGCATGTGCCTCGTTTTCTCTGATTTGGGGTTTTGGGTCGTTGACGCAAAATCCTGGGAGCGTCACATTTTATTTCGACCAACGCGGATGATCATGCTTCGTGGGGTACGGGACGTGACACTTCGACCGTAAGGGTTGTTAGTGGAAAGGTCCGGGATGGCCATGGATTAGCGCCGTGTTGGCATATGTTAGTCGCGGGTGATTCCGCACGACCATGTATCGGTCCTAGATGATCATGGATTAATCCCATGATACTGGATTACACGAGGTTACATGGCAACTGAGGGTCGACCATGGATCGTTGATACTCGAACATGGACTAATCGTGAATCGGCCACGAATCGTTGCGTTAAGTCGAGTAGGCCATAGACAAGCCATGTACCAGGCCAAGAGCCTAATGGCTTGGTCACGGGCCAGGTATTGTGCCAGCCGTGCCGGCCAGGCCTTGTACTCGGTCATGACCAGCCATTGTGCCCGTCAATTAGGTCATAGACAGACCCCGTGCCTGGCTGTGTGCCAATCATTGTGCCCGTCAGATCCGGCTACGACCTAGTTCTGTACCCAATAGATTTGTCCATGAGCCATGTATTGTGCTCATTTATGAGCCAATGCATGTATTTAGTTCATGAACCGGCCCCTTTGCTCGTGCGGCTCGGCATTGTGCTCGGCGCATCGCTTGTGTAGCCCGGCACCGTGCCCGTACACTTGGCTGCACGCCTGCCCATATGCCTGGCTGTGTGCCCATGTGGCCCGACAGTATGTCCAGCCCTATGCCCGGTCAAACCCAATTGTACAGGCCACCTGCCTGGTCAATCTTATTGGCCCGAGCTTGCACATTTGAACTTGAACTTTGGCTTAGTTATTTTTGGTCATATTTAGAGATATTTTTACGCTGAACCTCGATTTAAATGGATTGGTTGATCGTTTTAAACCTAGAATTTCCCCACTTACTTAGGCATTTTGGCTAAGTACCATTAGTGATTTTGGGGATTATGTTTTAATGCCATTAGCCGATTGTCTTTAGTGAATGATTAGGTGTCATTAATGGACAATGCCAGCATGGTTCGGCCAAGCCTTGAGAAGCAAGAAACCAATTTTGACTAAGTCAATAATTACTCAATTATTGGAGGCTCATCATTAGGTGAATCTTATCCCATAAGATCTTCATTAATTGAATATGTTCTTGAGTCTTCTAGAGGTGCCACACGCCCAAGAGCTTGGAGAGCAATAATGGAGATTAAGACAAAGCAATTATTGAGAGAACCATCATGAAATGCTTATGTGTCCCTATAGTCATTAGTGAATATGCTTAAGTGTCCTTTAGAAATTTAATGTAGGGTGACTCATATACCCTAACTTAGGGCATTATAACCCTACTAAAACACTTGCACACCAATGAGATCACCAATAATTTGGTCTAGAGATATGATAAGATTTTCCCTAAGTCTAGGCATCACATGAATGAACTTTATTGGTCCATTTGGCATAGTCATCATGAGAACTTGGTCTATAAATAGAAGGGACCCCAAGCCATTTCATCTTTTCCCCCAAAACCGATCAAACTCTCTCTCTTCTTCTTCTCTGTCGGCCTCTCTTCTTCTCGGTCTCTCTCTCATTCTCGGCCATCCTCTCGGCTATTATCCCAACACCATTCCCGGTCATCTCCCTCGGCCACACACCAACACCAAAACACCCTAGGACCCCGAGTAGTAAGTGAATTCCCTATACTTTGGCTAGGGCGTAGTGTTGCGCGTTTGGGCTCTAGTAGTGACCAAGTTTGAATGCTTGATGCTTGCATGTGTTCTTGATGTTTGCTTCTGGTTGTGTGTCAAGGCACACCCAAGGTGCGAAATGGGGCATCGTATAGTCTCGTACTCATATTATAGCGTCATGGGACGAGCTCGGCTTGGTGCAGGATTTACATTAAGGTGTGTAGACCCGTGCCAAGTTTGGCTCCGAGTAGGCGTTTGATATGGTGGATTAGAACATGAGCTCTTGACCGTGCCCGGCATGATTAGATAATTGTCCTAGAAGTCATGATCATACAAGCATCGCACAATTGCATGGGTTAATGAAATCAAGATAAGAATTTGGATTGTTTGTTGCATGATTGCACGAGGTACTATGACCGTCATCGATGGATTTCGGGATGTTGCCGCCACCGATAGATTTCGGGGCGATGTCGTCATCAATGGATTTTGAGGTGATGTCCGAGGGAGGCTCGAGTGCTTGGTGGAAACCGGAGGAACCGATGGATTTCGGTTGATGAACAATGAATCCCGTGTGTTGATCTTTGCATACAACATTGAAAATCATGCTTGAGGTTCTCTTGTTTGTTAAACATGATGTGTTTAGTACATAGGCAAGGTAAGAAATATTGCTATTGATATACTATCGACAAGCCAACAGTAACGGTTATTTCTCTTATTCTATGCGAGGCTATTTCCTAGTCAGAGCATAATGAATTTAACTTACCGAGTGTCGACTTACTCTTTATTATTTTCAGCTTTGTAAGTATGGCTCTACCATCTTCCATCCGCTTCGGTCTTCCGATTGAAATGCATGTTTGAGTAATAGATGTAGTTGATGTTAAAACCAAAACCACCCATCGTAAGTATTGCACTACCCTTTGGTTTCAAGAGAGCGCGAACGAGATGGTTCCCTACCAATACGAGGCATGGTTTGTTTTGATGGATGGAGACGTGATCGGACCCCTTCTAGGATTCAATGGACCACCCGGAGCCGCAGATGAGGCCGCACCCTAGGAGACCGTGGGTAGGCTTTAGAAGACCAATCGAAGGGAAAGCTAATCTTTTTGCTTTTTGTGAAGGGACGGCAGTGAAGCTAAGTTTAACCCAGCCATGCAATGTACGTGAGCAGATACTGGGCGTGATCCAGGTGTAAGTAAATAGATGCATAGGTTCATAGTAAAAAGAGGTCTCGTAAAATATTTGTCCATAATGTAAAATATGGTGTGCTTGTATAATGTGCGTTTTAGCTCACATCGTTGTTGTTCATGATTGATGTTTGTAGCTTCTGCTTGTGCGTAATTAAAGAATCACATAATGAAACATCGCAATATCAATCCCCGGCATGAAGGAAAAATCGCGACCGGGCTAAGGACCAAACACCACGGACTTGGCTCGGGGTGTGACAAATACTACTACCCACCATGCCCCAATACTAACGACCAAAAAAAAATTTAATCGCCTCAATTGAAGAAGCAAGAAGCACAATCTTGAGAAAAAAAAAACAATCGAAAAAAATGAAGGCTTTTGGTGCAAACAATGAAGAGGGAATGGCCATGCCTCAAAACACAAATTATTGCTAAGAACTCCGGACCCAAAAGTCACTGTTTCAGTTTCTTAAGTTTTAAGTTCTCTAGGGTCTAAAAGCTGGAGCATTACGAGGTTATTTGGCAAACTGTACTTAAAGTTTCCACCTTTAAGGTCTAAGTTTACACCATGACATAACCTTTGGACAACAAAATTATGTCTTCCACATTAAGTTCCTAGCTTTTGTCCATCCACGACACCAATCCCCTCCAAGAAGTCATCTCGTCGACCTACGTGCGACAGATGTCTAGTCTCTATATAACGAACCCATAACTTCGCTACTCTATAGAACGAATCATCACTTCACATCTTTTATTTCACCGATCTAACTCACCCAAAGCAAAAGAGAGATTTCGAGAGGCTGCAAACAATGGGCGGCGGCCGGGCTCTTGTCTGCAGCGAACCCGAACCCGAACCCAAGCCCCTGTCTGCCCACGCGCCGCCACTTGCCGCCTCCTACAATGACCGGATCCGCCCCCTTCTTGATGCAATTGACAGGCTCCGGAACCTCCAGGTCATGAAGGAGGGCATCCAGCTCCCCACCATTGTCGTTGTCGGCGATCAGTCCTCCGGCAAGTCCAGCGTCCTCGAGTCCCTCGCCGGCATCAACCTGCCACGGGGGCAGGGCATTTGCACACGCGTCCCTCTCATCATGAGACTCCAAGACAACCCTGACACCGATCGACCCGAGCTCTACCTCGAGTTCCACGGCAAAGTCGTCCCCACCGATGAGGACCACGTCTCCAAGGCCATTAATGCCGCCACCGACGAGATGGCAGGCCCAGGGAAGGGCATATTGAACGCCCCGCTGACTCTGGTTGTCAAGAAAGATGGCGTCCCGGACTTGACCATGGTGGACTTGCCGGGAATCACTAGAGTGCCCGTGCATGGCCAGCCCGAGAACATCTACGAGCAGATCTCAGAGATGATCATGGAGTACATAAGGCCTGAGGAGAGCATCATCCTCAATGTCTTATCAGCGACGGTTGACTTCTCCACTTGCGAGTCCATAAGGATGTCGCAGGTAAGTATACTCTAGACACGCTGGGCTCCCATATCAATTGAATACTCGAATAATTTATTTAACTCAAGGAAATGAGTCTATACGATTATTCGTTTTTCTGTCGCAGATGGTGGACAAGACCGGCAGGAGGACTCTGGCCGTCGTCACAAAGGCCGATAAAGCTCCGGAGGGCTTGCTTGAGAAGGTGACGGCCGATGATGTCAATATAGGGCTTGGTTATGTGTGTGTGAGGAACAGGATTGGTGACGAGTCCTACGAAGAAGCGAGGCTGGAAGAGGCGAAGCTGTTCCACACGCACCCTCTGCTGTGCAAGATTGACAAGTCCATCGTTAGTGTGCCTGTCTTGGCACAAAAGCTGACGCAGATTCAAGCCACCATAATGGCCAAGTGTTTGCCGGAGATTGTCAAGAAGATCAATGATAAGCTGAACACGAACGTCGCCGAGCTTAAGAGGATGCCCAAAAATCTTTCCTCAGTCGCAGAGGCCATGACGGCCTTCATGCAGATTCTTGGGTCGGCGAAGGAGTCTCTGAGGAAAGTCCTGGTGAGAGGCGAGTTCGATGAGTACACAGAAGAGAAGAACATGCACTGCACGGCCAGACTAGTGGAGATGCTCAACCAATACTCAGATGAGCTCCAAAACTGTGCCGAGAATGACCCGAGGACCAACTTCCTTTTGAAGGAATTGGAGGTCTTGGAAGAGGCCAAAGGGATCGGGCTCCCTAACTTCCTCCCTCGTACCGCCTTTCTCACCATTTTGCAGGGGAAGGTGAAGGGAATATCGAGCAAGCCGCCGAGTTTTGTGGCTCGTGTTTGGGACTACATTGAGGGAGTTGTGATTCGGGTGTTGATGCAACACTCAGAGAATTATCCTCAGCTTCAGTCGTCGACGAGAAGAGCAGCATCCAATCTGATCAACAAGATGAAGGAGAAGGCAATGGATAGGATGATGGAAAGTGTTGAAATGGAGAAGCTCGCTGACTACACCTGCAACCCTGAGTACCTGTTGGAGTGGAACAAGTTGATGTCCCAGCAGAACACATTCATGGATGCGATCGAGCACGTGTCGAAGCCTAGCAACATTGTCCTCCAGGGGATTGGTGAGGTCGACGTGGCCGACCTGAGGCATCGCAAGCAGCAGATTCAGGAGGCGTTCGATCTGAAGATGAGGATTACCGCATACTGGAAGATTGTGCTGCAGAGGCTCGTGGACTCGATGGCACTGCATCTGCTGTTCAGCGTGCAGAACTTGGTGAACAATGATATGGAGAAAGAGATTGTGGGCGAGCTGATTGGGCCCAATGGCAGTGGCGGCATTGAGAGGATGCTGGAGGAAGCACCGTCGGTGGCGGCGAAGCGTGATAAGCTGAACAGGAGCATCAAGCTGTTGAGGGAGTCTGTGGCGGTGGTGGCCAAGATCATGGACCGGATCGCTACTGACGGGGACTACGATGATTGATTAGTGTTGTTGCTCTACTGGGTTTTTTGCTTTCTTATTTTGAGTGTGCTGTTGTTTGGACTGGCCTTTAACCAGCTTCCTAGGATAAGGTGTTTTTCCTAGGAATGGTATGAGAGTGTTGCTTTTGTTGTTCTAGTAATCAGCCTTCTGATTGTTAAATTTTAAAGGTTGTTTTGTGTCTGCCAATGGGTGTTGATGGGCTTTGTTATGGTTCTATTGCCCGCACAAGTTACAGCATGAGCAAGGGTTAATCATTAGAAACCTGAGTGACGCGCGAATCCAACCCACGATCATTTTATAATCACAAAGTGATGATTCCATCTGTTTATAATTCTAGATCAACTAGTGAAAAATTTTGACGTCAAAAGACCACTAATTACTTCTAAATAAGAACGTGCATTTTCGTTCTTCTTCATAACGAAATTAATTGAGATTTCTTAAAGCTGTCTTCAAAATCACTAAGAAGAAAAGTTGCCTCGAAGTTTTTTTCTTAAGTTCGGCAAATGAATTCATCTTGGTTAATATGCGTTGCACTAAAATCCACAACACTTGAAGTAGTTGCTTTAACTTCTCCTTTTTATAATGTCCATTAAATATGTAAATAATGATAAGTGTATCACATAGTAACAAAACCAAAAAAATATAATTAACAGTTAAACATGGCGGACATTATTTAATAAAATGATGATAAATAAACATTTATTACCGTGGCCAACCAAACGTTGCGTTTAATCAAGAACCATTTAGATAAACTAAAAGCAAGTCAACTGAGATGGAGATGGAGATCGTGGGCGAGCTGATCGGACCCAATGGCGGCGGCGGCGGCGGTGGCAGCATCGAGAGGATGCTGGAGGAAGAGCCGTCGGTGGCAGCGAAGCGCGAGAAGCTGAGCAGGAGCATCAAGCTGTCGAAGGAGTCTGCGGAGGTGGTGGCCAAGATCGTGGACCGGATTGCTACCGATGGTGACTACAATTATTAAGTAGTTTTGTGGTCATAGTGTGTTCTTATTTCTGTGTGGTTATTCTACTGGACATTTGCTTAGCTTCCTAGGATTAGGTGTTTTCCCTAGGAAGGGTACGAGTGTATTAATCTCGTTGTTCTAATAATCAGCTTACAAATGTTAGTTTTAATGGTTGTCGTGTGTCTGCCATTCCAACCAACAATCAATTTGTTATAATCGAATAGTGATTCTATCTATAATTCTAGATTAATTAAGGGACAATTTTGACGGCAGAAGACTGCTGAAAACTTTTGTATAAGAACGTGCATTTTTATTCTTCTTTTTAACGAAATGGATTAAGATTCCCTAAAGCTATCTTTAGAATCACTCTAATTAAAAGGTTGCCTTGAAGGCTTTTTTTTTTTTAAATTTAAAGTCCGTGTTGCTAGTGATAAGTTTATCAGCAAGGTAAATGAATTCATTTTGGTTTCAATGTGCCTTGCACTAAAATTCATAACAATTGTAGTAGTTGCTTTTAAAGAAAATAAAGAATTGAATCGATGAAGAGTTGCTTTTCATTGATATATTGTACAGTATAAATAGAGATATCATCACCTATAATTATGGTAGAAGTTAAAGATAAAAGATGCAATTTGATTTACAAGGAAACTGATTAAAAGACAAATCAAAAAAGATCTCCAAATGATCAACTTGTGGATACTCTACGTGATATATTATCTTCATGCTGATTTTTAGAAGATTTTGCACTGCAACCATTCTAATTTTTTGCCTTTTGATTTGTTGCTTCCATAGCTTTAACTTTCTCCCTTTTATAATGTTCATTAAATATTTAGAAATGATAAATGTATCATGGAGTAATATAGTAAAAAATATATAACCAATAGTTAGACATGATAAACATTATTTAATAGAAATGATGATAAATAAACACTTATTACTAAGGGTAACCAAACATTATTTTTAATTAAGGATCATTTAGATAAACTAAAAACAAGTTAACCGGTTTTAATGTGAATGAAAATAAAAATGAACATATCCAAAAAGCACCTTAGTAAATGTTCAATTGGGACTAAAATTTTATTGTCAAATCAGTCCTTTTCCTATTTGATTGGAAACAATCTGATTCTTTTAAATCCCGTGACAATCCAACCCTTGCATTTGCTACAAAGATTATGACATGTTATAAAAAAATGCAAATTGCATACTTACGTACATATGTATTGATAGTTTATGAAAAGAATGTGCTCATGTACAACTATCGATTCTTTAGTAGTTATTTTCCAATCCGAGAAAATATTTTCCCGTGGATAACTTAATAAGAATAATAAATTCTTACTACTCAAAATGAAAAGACACTAAACACGTGAAAGAAACTACTAATTGCTCTCGTATGTTCAACTCACTATTTTATGGATGTCGCCATCTATGTGAAGAAGGTGAGGAAAATTATCAAAAAAGTCCTAAACCTATTGCACTTTTATCAATTCAGTCATAAACCTTTTAATTGTGCCAATTGAATCCTAAATTTTTTCATGTTTTTGTTAATTAAGTTTATTCGGCTAATTGTGATCGGAAATCACTGATGTGGACGTCAAGTGTCCTATGTGGCCCAAACACCGAGCGTCCTACGTGGCCTAATCGACGCTAACGTGGATAAATTTTTCATAATTTTTTTATTTGTTTATTTATTTTTCTTTTCTTTTTCCTATATTTGCTTTTCCTCTCTTTTCCTTCTTTACATTTTTTTTTACTATGGCCAGCAAGGGTCGTGGGCCTCACCCAAATCTAGGCAAGGTCTGGCGAGGGCCCGGTGAACCTTGTCGACCATAGTAAAAAAGAAAAGAAAAGAAGGAAAAGAGAAGAAAAGGAAAAAAGAAAAAAGAAAAAATAAATAAATACGTAAAACAATAATAAATAATTATTCACACCAGTGTTGGTCGTCCCCGACCATGCCATAAAGGGTACCACGTCAGCATTGTAATTTAGTTGCTCTGTTGCCTCTGAACTGTAGTTGCATTAAAGTACTTTGTAATCCTATCACTCCATTTTAGCCAGTTAATAATGGATATTAAGCCTTAGTAAATTTCGATAAGTTTCTTTTTTAAAATCCCAATCTGACGAGAAGCATTTGAGAACTTCCTCTCACTCCATGCGTCCAATTCGCTGGAAATCTTCTGAACTTTACTTATGAAACTCCTTTGCAACAATTGTGGATCTAGCCAGGTTCTCTTAATAATCTCATCACGTTTTTTATCATCCAGCTAGAAAGCTTCGAATTTGAATTCCGTTTTTCTTCTCTCACGCACCGAATACAAGGAAAGTAAAATGGGACTATGGTCCGCATCGATGGCTGGTAAAGCCATAATTTCTGCATCGGGAGCAAAACCCTTCATTCGATGTTACACGAGACCATGTCCAGTCACTGTTTTACTAGGACATCTCCTTCTCTGTTATTTACCCATGTAAATGCACATCCCTAACTCTCAACATCCATTAGCGAACAGTCATTTAAAAGTTCTCGGAAGGCTACTATCCTGTAGTGGTCTGCCTCTCTTCACCAACTTTCTCCTAGTTATAAATTTCTCCTAGTTATAAAGTATTTTGTTAAAGGGAGTCATTTGCTAGCATGTATTGTGCGTAATTGCTGCCACAAGAGAAGCCTCTCCTGGAAATTCATAGGGGCAAAGGCAAGAAAGCGATCATCATAACTCGTCCACTACCCGGGTCTTTGTCGCAAAGGTATACTCTTTTGAACTTGAAACCACCTCTAAAGAGACCTCCACCCACATGATGCTAAACCCCCAAATAAGCCTTCCGGTTGCACCGGCACTGAATTCGGAAACTTGAGACGTCATATAACACGAGCCGCGAAGTTCTCCTTATTCTTTGTCTCCATTAAGAAAACCATGTTGGGCCTTTCACGAGCCACTAAGTCGGGAAAGTGCCCAGCTCTTGATAAATCCAGCTCAAGATTCTCATAATATCCCTGGTGGCTTATAACAATTCCATATCTAAGCTTTTGCACAGGGCCGCTAGACGAAGCTTATTTTCATACTCCCCTTCCATCCCTATTTTCCGTATTGCAGGCCACCAGGTGACCTTCAAAGGGCAGAATCTCAGCGCCAGACAGGGAGAGTACCAATGAAGATACACTAAGAGCAACCCCTGAGTCGAACCAACCCAACAAACAGTGCCAAGAGAGTAGATAACCTCCACAAAAGTAAAATCCCAGCTCGAGATAGAGAGGGGTCGGCCCGTCAAGCAGCACCAAGAGGGCAAATGGGTGCCGAATGAAGAAACGCGCAGCTAGACCGAATCCTTGAAGAATAGACAGACATTGTACTGATAAAAGGTTGCCAATAACTGATTTACTAGAAGAATTTGTATTGGTGTTGATGTGGTAATGTCTGGGGAAATGGAGGTTAAACGAGTCAAGAATATGGGTTGTTCTGGAAGTGTGGAAATCGGTGCAGGACCAGTAATAACCATCGCAGATTTCTGGCCATTGTGTTACTGAAAGGGTGAATGGGGATTGTGCATTTTCATTTTCAAATTGTGATAAATAACTGATTAGTCACCCCAAATAGGCTAAAAATCTCTTGGTGCATTAGTCATTCCGATCCACCTGCATGAAGATATCACTAAAGCACACAACTCTACGACCTCACGAGCGACCGTAGAAAGATGAACATAATACTTCATTAAAATATCCATAACGTAAGTTTTCAGGGGCTTACAACAGAGTGACCAGAAGTTCGACCTGTTACGACCTCAAAGACCTTGAGAGTATTTTCAAGTTTTCCCGACTCTCATGATCCATGATAATTTCAAACAAGTGGGTCCAAAAAATGGTCAGCCAATGGTTGGACATTAATCAATCGATCTCTGAGATCAAATTCATTGTTTGCGGACAAATATAAACTATGGAACGACAAAATGAGATGATTTATGACCTATATGACTTGTTCGTTGAAAAGCTATCAGAAGAATATCCATTGATCTACAACAAAATGAACACGATGACGACGTGTGATGACCACAAATACTATGAGAGTATTTCAAATTTCCATGATAGTCGTGAATCATGATAACTTAAAAGCAAGTGGAGTACCAAAATAGGAATCGACCGGATATTGGTTGATCAAACTCTTCAGATCAAATTTATTGTGTTAGAATTGAAATAAACTGTTGTATGGCAATTTTCAGATGTGTTATGACTTGTCATGACTAATTTATTGGAAAGTCATTGCCAAATATTTCATTGACTTATGATGTAAGGATCGCAATTACAAAGCTTTACGGCCTAAATATTCACGAGATTACTTTCAAATTTGTCCAACTCTCATGAACCATGATAAATTCAGATCATTTGAGTGGAAAAAGTATTTTCCGATCTTTGAGAGCAAATATAGTGCTTTAGGATTTAAATAAATTGTGGTGTGACACTAGGAGATGTGTTGCGACCCTTTCGAGGCGAATCCCTGAGGGAGTTTGACGGATTGTCAAGCGGGCAAGAACGGTCCCTCTTGCGAGAAGGTGCTTGCTCTTAACACAGGCTCTCCCAAGCCCTACAAATTGCGACTTGATTTGTAAATTAGTTATATCCTCTCTCTGTTTTTTTATTTACTTTAGGAATCGAAAAATAATTTATTTTGGCTGATTATGAACCCAAGTAAGGTGCAGGAGCCTTTCTTACTTTTATGAACCAGAAACTCGTGAATCCGAGGACTTAATTATGCTAAATATGTCTGACGCACATTATTGGTACATTTTTCTCTTTAATGTAAACGTTTCACACAATCTTTTATTTTTTTTCTTAAAACTTGAAAATTTAGGTTATTATGCAAGAATGCTCGATCAAGTAAGAAAACAAATCAAACAAGAAAAAGCAAATAAAGTAAATAAAGGTAGGAAAATAAAGGACCCCATCTGTAGCGGGAAAAATTAATTTATGCCTTATTCTTAAGGTCCGGGACAAGACCCCCATGAGCATGCATAAAATAAATGTACACTGAACTAGGCTAATTAACAAGAATTGCCCAATTTAAGTAATAAAACAGATTTTAAACTATATGAAATAATACTAATTTAATTATTCTTATGGTGCAATAATCACCTAAATGCGATTTAAATGCAATTATTCAGATTTGTCTTGCAATCGTCTATCATGTATACTGTCACGTATACATTTTAACGGAATATTGGACAAAATGCTAATGTTGGGTAAATTTGGATTAGGATTATCAATTTGGAATTTGTTGTGACAAGGTAATTGATTTGATAAATATGTTATGGAGT
Source organism: Syzygium jambos (assembly GCA_031216235.1). Lineage (NCBI taxonomy): Eukaryota > Viridiplantae > Streptophyta > Magnoliopsida > Myrtales > Myrtaceae > Syzygium > Syzygium jambos. The sequence continues at coordinate 20,269,815 of CM062221.1, read as the reverse complement.
ATCATTTTGAGATTTTAAATGGTGTTAACTGGGTAATTCAATGCGCCGCCATCAATGAAAGTGAGGCGGAGAAAGTCGACAAACCAGATCGAACAAGAATGTGAGCAAGTAGGATTCCTCCAACAAAAGTTGTCCGAACAAATAAACAAACTAACGTTGCTATAGGTTGAACGAGTTTGCACACAAGAATAGGACTATAATGTTCTTCAATGACTATACATTAGATGTGATCAATGGGTCAAGGACCCATATATTAACCCATATTCAATGATTGTAGATTATAATTGGATTGGCTTTAGTTTTAAAAGTAGACTTAAATGGGTCATTAATGTGTTGCTTATTAACTTAATGGGTATTAAATAGGTCATAAATGGGTTACCCAACAAGCTTAAGTGAATAATGTAAATGTCATTTTCAATTTTTTTTTAATTTTCTGATTTTTTATATTATTTTTCTTTTCTTTTTTTCGTTTTTCTTCTTCCTCCGCTGGTGGCCGGCCACAGTAACGATTGGCGGTTGGCCACAAGCGAGGGACGAGCTCGTTGATCTAGAGAAGCTGAGGCCTTGTCGACCTCTGGCAAGCTTCAAGCCTCGCCGACCTCTGGCACTAGCCTCGGCCTTGCTAGATTGGCGAGGTCAAGTCTCGCCAGATCGGTAAGGCTCAAAGCTCGCCAGATTGGCAAGCTCATCCCCCACTTGTGGCTGGCCGTCACCGTGGCCGGCCATCGGCGGGGAAGAAGAAAAAAGAAAAAAAGAAAAGAGAAAAGGAAAAAAAAGAAAACAATAAAAAGAAAAGAAAATTAATTAAAATATTATTATTAAAAAATAAAATATTTAAAAAACATTATCATTTTCCTGAAAATATTTTCCGGAAATTTCATATTTTTCTCGAAATAAACATAACCTCAATTTTCTTTAAAAAATATAAAAATTGTCCACTAGATTTGTATTGCATGAAAATATTTTAGCAATACAATTTTTTAAAATAATAGTTGACACCTATTTTAATTTGCCCAAAATTAATTGCATAAAATTTAGTAGTTAATTTTCTTTAATTCCTAAAACAAAAAATATTTCTATTTAAATGCATTGCATATAGAAATTAGGCACATTTTGTATTAATAGAGTCTATTAAAAAAATTCAAATTAAAAAAAATCAAGTTGGGCCAGGTCGGGGTCGGGTCGACTCGGCCCTTTTCTTTTTTCTTTTCCTTTTCTCCCCTGCGCAGCCCAGCCCTTTTTCTTTTCTTCCTCCCCGCGCGGCCCAGCCCATTCCCTTCTTTCTTTCTCTCTTCCCCCACATGAGCTGGGCCGGCCTGGCCCAGCCTCTTCCTTCCTTCTTCCCCCCTGCGTCGAGCTATCTCTTTCTCCCCCCTGTTCTCGTCTGTTGCTGACGTGCAGAGCGACGAACGGCGGAGCGCGGCCTCGCTGTCCCTATCTGGCCAGAGCAGGGCTGAGGGAGCACCCCAACGGGACTGGCATTAATGGCTAATCCCGTCCTCCCCGATTTCCCGGCCTCCTTTATCTCCTCCTTCCTCTCTTCTTCTTGTTTCTCTGTCATTCCAGCTGGCCCCCCCTCTGCACCGGCCTAAATGGCCACGAAAGTCACGAGCCAGAATAGGCTGGTGCAGGCCGTCGTCAGCAGACACAACGGAGTAGAGAGTGAGAGTTGTCGCCTATAAAAATCGGAGAGAGAGAGAGAAGCCCGGTCGGCCACTTGAAAGAAAAACAGAGCAGAGAGAGACACAGAGAGAAAAGAGAGAGAATAGAGAGAGAGAGAGAGAGAGAGAGAGAGAGAGAGAGAGAGAGAGAGAGAGAGAGAGCAAACCGAGAGTTTGCCGGAGCAAAAAGAAAAACCAACAGCGTTGTCGTCGTCCACAGAGCAGCCACAAAGCCACCCAGACGCGCCGTCGACTGGTGAGCTCCCCCCGGCCGAGAAACTCCTCTGTTCGCCTCTATTTTGGTGTTCGGTTTGGCCTGGACTCGCACTGGTCGTTTCGCGCGAATCCTGGCCCATACTGCCGTAGGTCCCGGTCCCCGCTCGCCGTCGAAGGCGAACCGCAGTTGCTGGAGTCAACCGGGTCGTTGGAGGAGGTCGAGATTCTTCGATTTTGGTTGTAGCATCCCAGGCTCACCCCTTTCAAGATTTATCTTCTAATCCTCATTAGCCATCAGATTATTCGCAAGAGGAAGGTGCTTTCTTTTTTTTTTTTTAAGAGGTCAGCATTTATAACATGAATGCGGCATAATAGCATAGAATTGTATAATTGTTAGGACACGTGAATTCAGGAAATATCAACCATAACATATAATACTGCGGGTGACACAAGGTGAGTTCAAGAAATGTGAGAAACAACACATCTATTCCAACCCTACAAATCTACTTTGACCCACCAAAGTTTAACAAAAAAAAACTAGCAGCTATCACCCATGTTTTCACGACTCCACCCCAAAAACAAACAGTCGTGCCTTCTCCAAAAAACTGCTCCCTACTCCTCCTCCCGGTGCTATCTTCAAAGGACTCCACCGCTCGCATCACCATCATTCCCATCTGACCCATAGTATGGAAAGGGCCCTACCAACCGTCCCCCGTCGAGGGCATAAACCCCGACAAAGCCCAAAAGAATAAGCCCCCTGGGAACCCAACATCCACGGTCAGAATAGAAATGCATTTTATGAAAATAATTCCAGGGAATTCCGAGACCACGAAGGCAAATAGATGGCTCTCAAAATCGACCGGCACCCCATAGCTTATCAAGGAGGAGGCAGAGAGGATCGGCATAACTACTAATCTGAAAAAGGGTCATCAACAAACAGTGAGCGAAAACTCAGCCAAGTAAACACTATCACGCCATACTAAACGGATAATGACAGGCATTTCAATCGAGTCAAATAGGTAGATAGATGAACCAATTTACAACCAACCATAGCATATAAGACTCCCTTTTTATTTGGGCATAAACTACCAGACAAGATTTTCAATCGACTAACAGTCATTCACACGAATTCTCAATGCATGCATTATGTGATCACAAGCAGTTTTAATTCGCATTGATTTAGTAACTCAAGCTACAACATCCTCCGGGGAACCCAGTTACCCCCCGAGCATCTCGCACCCATCATGGCATCACGAGGACATCTGGGGAACCGTGTTACACCCCCAGGCAACCGAGGGAACCCCGTTACCCCCTCAGGCATCTCGCACTTACCACAGCGTCGCGAGGACATCTAGGGAACCGTGTTACACCCCTAGGCATCCGAGGGAACCCAGTTACCCCCTCAGGCATCCCAACTCCGGGGCATCGTCGTCATGGGGACCGACGGAACAACCACACTTACAATTCCACACCCTTCGGCATATAAAGTACAGAAATTTATAAACGAAACTTACAAAATCTAACACAAAAGAAACATCCCATCAGAAGGTCCACAGCGTATACATTACATTTCCCGAAGACACCCAATCGAAATTATGATGTCTCAAATCAGAATCAATGCAACTTGGAATTTGGGCAATACTGGACAGTTTTGTAGACTCTGGGAAATAAATCTCAAAGACATGGCAAACGAGTTCCAAAAATTCCGAAATTTTAATATGATATTAACAAGACCTTAACATATATTTTTCATGAGAACACAATCCCAAAATCCTCCTGGAAAGGGAACTTTTGAGGGCACGAAAACAGACTACTACAGGTTCGCTGAAACAGTAAAACTGAACCCAAAAGTGTTCTCATTTCACAGACCAAAAAATCTTCAAACGCTTTGAAATTTTTATATGTTATAAAAAAGAGAGTTATGAACAAATTTTGTGAAGAAACCGTGGCCAAATTCGAAGTGGATATTTTTATAAAAAATCGGGAAAGACCAGAGGTCGCTGTCTCCACCGGAAACGCAGTTCTGATCCGGTAAAAGATTGATCCTTCGTGCTATCCATTTGTGCTCAGAAAAATCTGAAATTTTATTATGTTGTAGATCAAGATATTCTGAACAACTCTCAAGAAGAACATTTAGCCAAATTTTGTCCACAACAGAAGCTATAAAAATAGAGAACAATGGTTGTCCAGAGAAGCCAGTTTCTGAAACCCAAAATAAACATCAAGAAATGGTTCCTCATAGAAGATCTACTATCTCCCAGCCACGAATTCACTATTCTAGGGACTCAAATCGACATGCATGGCCTGTTCTAAACTAGTCCGGCACCCTAGACCCATCAAGGTTCGTTATGGTATATCAATCCTTCAAGAATAGCCGTCGCAACTACTCGGACTCGCCTAAAACCAACTCAAATCGGTTCAACAGCTTACCCGAGACCCAACCTTCATGCAACCATTACTGAGGCTAGTATAAGGTGATAGAGAATACTTGCCGGCGAGAGGAAATGGCTGAGATGGCCGAGGCGAGGCTGCTGGGTCTGGTGCGAAAATGAGGCGCGAGGGCGACTTCCGGTTGCTGCTGCTGGTCGAGGGCGGAGCAGAGGAACAACAGCTGTTTGGGCAGCGAACAAGCGTCTCCCTGGCGGACAGAGAGAGAGAGACCAGAGAGTGAGAGTGAGCTGGGCGAGAGAGAGAGTTGAGCGAAAGAGAACTAAGAGAGTGAGAGCTGAGAGAGTGAGCTGGTGCGGGAGAAGATGGGCTGGAAAATGAGTGAGATGAGGGGGAAAAAGGATTTCTGAAGCTTGTTCAGCTCCCTTGCGTGCATGGGCATGCAAGGGGGGCCAAGTGGCACCTCTCTTCTGCTAGGTGCAGAAGGAGAAAGAAGACAAAGGAGAAAAGACAAGGAAAAGAAGAGGAAGGGGCAGCTGCTGATGCGTGGGGTCTCCGGCGGGAAAAAGGGGAAAGAAAAAAGAAAAAGGGAAGAAAAGGAAGGGAAAAGAGAAAAAGAGGAAAAGAAGGGGTTGTTCATGAGCAAGGTGAAAAATAACGGCGATGGGTTTGACACGGAATCGGGCTTTGCGGACGACACGACGTCGATTTATTCGGCTCAATGATAACGATCTCTAGAATCTGAATTCGCGATTCCAAAAGCGATAATGGCGACGCTAACTTCCAATTTCATTTTCCTAATTCCGTCGATGAGCGCCCTAATCCATTAGGGTCCTTTAATCTTTGGCCACGGAAATTCGGAATGCCACAACTCTCCCCTCCTTAAAGAATTTCGACCTCGAAATTACAAGTCTCGTCCGATCATTCAAACAACTGCGGATATTGTCGTCTCATATTTTCTTCGCTTTCCCACGTCGCTTCCTCTTGGTCATGATACCGCCATAACACCTTAACAAGGGGAATAGTTTTATTTTTGAGAACTCGCTCTCTCCGATCCAATATCTGTACGGGTTCCTCAACATATCTTACTCTGTCGTCAACCTGAACGGCTTCAAAATCCAAAACATGCGAGGGATCGGGCTCATATTTCCTTAGCATGGAAACATGAAATACATCGTGCACGCTGGATAGTCTTGGTGGTAGTGCCAATCGGTATGCCAATTCTCCAATTCTTTCAAGTATTTCAAAAGGTCCGACAAACCTCGGGCTTAACTTTCCTTTCTTTCCAAATCTTGATACTCCTCTCATTGGCGACACCTTTAGGAATACATGATCACCTACCTCAAATTCTAATGGTCTACGACGTCTATCGGCATAGCTTTTCTGCCGACTCTGGGCGGTCCTAAACCGATCGCGTATCACCTTTACTGCATCAGTCGTGACTTGTACCAATTCCGGTCCTGTCAACTTTCGTTCTCCTACTTCGTCCCAACAGACGGGCGTCCTGCAAGCCCTTCCATATAAAGCCTCAAATGGGATCATACCAATACTTTTTTGAAAACTGTTGTTGTAAGCAAACTCCACTAGATGTAACTTTTCATCCCAATTACCCTTAAAATCAATCATACATGCTCGCAACATGTCCTCTAACACTTGAATCACTCGTTCTGACTGCCCATCCGTTTGCGGGTGGAATGCGGTACTGTACTGAAGTTTCGTGCCCAAAGCCACTTGAAGGCTCTTCCAGAAGTTCGAAGTGAATCTAGGGTCTCGGTCTGACGTAATGGTCACAGGTACACCGTGCAATCGTACGATCTGTTTGACATATAAGTCTGCATACTTCTCAAGTGTACAGTCTACTCGCATAGCCAGAAAATGAGCAGACTTAGTCAGACGATCCACAACTACCCAAACAGCGTCGTGACTACTCGATGTCCTTGGTAAGCTTTGCACAAAATCCATTGTTATATGTTCCCACTTCCACTCGGGAATCTCCAACGGTTTTAACAAACCTGCAGGATTGCGATGCTCAGCCTTAACTTGTTGACATGTCAGGCATTTGGCCACGTGCCTTGTAATATCCATCTTTATTCCATTCCACCAATAGTGCTGACGAAGATTGTGATACATCTTCGTGTTTCCGGGGTGAATACTATAATTACTTCGATGAGCTTCTGTCAAAATCTCCCTTTTTAACTCCTCGTTGTTAGGCACAGATAGACGTCCTCGGAATCTTACAATGCCTTCGTCCGTCACTTGAAAGTCCGTTTTCTTTCCTTTCGCCACCTCTTCTCGTATCTTCAAGATTCCAGGATCTGTTTGTTGCAATACCGTCACTTTCTGTATAATCTCAGGCTCGATCGTGAGGGTAGTTAATACCCTGGAAAGGTTCTCCACTTCGAGCTTAAATTCCGACTCGGAAATCTCCTCGAGTAAACACCACTCCTTAACCATTAAACTCGCTACTGATGAGGCGGACTTTCGACTAAGAGCATCCGCTACTTTATTTGCTTTTCCCGGATGGTATAAAATTTCACAATCATAATCTTTGAACAATTCCATCCATCGTCTCTGTCTCATATTCAACTCCTTTTGAGAGAACAGATACTTCAAACTTTTATGATCCGTATAGATTTCGAACTTTTCCCCCATAAAGATAATGTCTCCATATCTTCAGCGCAAAGACAATTGCCGCAAGTTCCAAATCATGGGTCGGATAATTTAACTCATACGGCTTTAATTGTCTCGATGCATAAGCAATGACCTTCCCATGCTGCATCAAAACACACCCAAGTCCTTTGTGAGAAGCGTCATTGTAGACCACGAATCCACCCGATCCTGATGGTATTGTCAAAACTGGTGCCGTAGTTAGTTTTCTCTTAAGCTCCAGGAAACTTTGTTCGCATGTCTCGTCCCATTTAAACTTTGTGTCCTTCCTCGTTAATCGGGTTAATGGTCCTGCGAGGCATGAAAATCCTTCAACAAACCTCCGATAGTAACCAGCCATTCCTAAAAAACTTCGAATCTCTGTTACTATTTTGGGTCTTGGCCAATTGATTACTGCCTCAACCTTAGCTGGGTCTACTGATATACCTTCGCCAGTTACCACATGTCCCAGAAATACTACTCGATCCAGCCAAAACTCACATTTACTAAATTTCGCGTACAGCCTATGTTCTCGAAGAAATTGAAGTACCATCCTAAGGTGTTGTTCATGCTCCTCTAGGCCTCTCGAATATATCAGGATATCGTCAATGAAGACAATTACAAATCGATCCAAAAACGGTTTAAACACCCGGTTCATTAGGTCCATAAATGCTGCTAGCGCATTAGTCAATCCAAAGGGCATAACTGTAAACTCGTAATGTCCATATCGAGTTCGAAAGGCCGTTTTAGGAATGTCCTCTTTCTTAATCCGCAGTTGATGATATCCAGACCGTAAGTCAATCTTTGAAAATACAAATGCCCCCTGTAACTGATCGAATAAGTCGTCAATTCCAGGCAACGGGTACTTATTCTTAACCGTTACTTGATTCAATTGCCTATAGTCGATGCATAGGCGTAATGATCCATCTTTCTTCTTCACAAATAGCACTGGCGCACCCCATGGTGACGCACTCGGTCGTATAAATCCCTTATCAAGTAATTCTTGTAATTGCACCTTTAATTCCTTTAATTCCGTTAGGGCCATTCTATAAGGGGCTTTCGATATAGGTCCTGTTCCTGGGGCTAATTCAATAACAAATTCAACCTCTCGTTCTGGGGGTAATCCTGGCAACTCCTCAGGAAATACGTCAGGAAATTCTTGGACCACTAGAATTTCCTTAAGCTCTGCTTCCTTTTCACTTTGATTTTTAATGACCGCTATATACCCTTGACAACCATTGTCGAGCAGTCGATGTGCTTCTAGTGCCGAAATAAGGGGCACACTGGGGTCCATCCCACTTCCAAGAAATTCGAAACTAGGGTGACCAAGAGGATCAAACTGGATTGTTTTTTCATAACAATCAACATTGACTCGTTGTTTACTAAGCTAATCCATTCCTATGATAACGTCAAAGTCATACATAACTAATACCACCAAATCTATCATTTGATCTGTCCCACCTATAGATATCTTACAATCTCTACATATTAATGTTAACAACACCTTGTCTTTTAAAGGTGTAGAGACACTAAGAGGCACTTCCAGCAATTCATATTTCAGTCCATACAATCGCACAAAATTTGCAGATATAAATGAGTGGGTAGCACCAGTATCAAATAAAGCGTATGCCTTCTTGTCGCACAAGGAGAGCGTACCTGAAATAACAGTCTTGGAAGCCTCAGCTTCCTCCTGAGTGACTGCATAAACTCTTCCTTGGTTTGGCGGCCTTTGTAAGTTCTTTTGCTGCTGTGTTCCCCCCTGAGTTACTTGCTGCGGTGGCTGTCCCCCTTGAGGACAATACCTGGAAATATGCCCATACTGTCCACATCTGTAACATTGCCTTGATGGTTGACATGGTGCACTCCCGTGTTGTCTTCCACACATCCGACAATTACCAATCGCAATTTGTCTCTGTCCTCTCGACTGGTCATTGTAGGACCTTCCAAAGTTTCCATTGTTACGTCTCTTGTTGGGATCAAAAGGGGCTTTTCCGAACTGGACAGGTCTCTTGCCAAATCTAGCATTGTCTCGCGTAGGTTGGTGACCAGATCGTCCTGGTGTCTCACTCCCTATCCTCCTCTTTACTAGCTCTTGCTCAATGAGTTGAGCCCGCCTATACAGTACACCATAGTCCTTGATGTCCAGCGGCACCAATTGCTTTCTTATCTCAACCTTTAAGCCATTCAAGAACCTTTTGGCCTTATCTTCCCCATTCTCCACCATTCGAGGTGCAAACCTAGAAAGTTCAGCAAATTTCGCCTCATACTGGCGTACTGTCAGATTGTTCTGACACAGCTGCATGAACTCCGCTATTTTCTGATCCTTTGCACAATCAGAAAAATATTTCCCATAAAATGCTTCTACAAAAGTTGCCCAAACTACAGGTGTACCTGTTGGGAACACCGTTTCCTTGGATGCTTTCCACCAATGTTCGGCATTCCCTTCCAGTTGGTACTCAGCTAAAATTAGCTTGTCAGCATCATTGCAGTTCAGCAAGTTGAATATCTTCTCCAAACTCCCCATCCACCTTTCTGCCTCACTAGGGTCTCCTAATCCCGTGAACTTAGTCTGTTTCAATTTCAGGAACTGCTCAATGAGTCCTTGCACACGGCGGTCACCATTACCTGCAGTCGCTTGCTACTGGGCTTGTCGTTCAAACAGTGCCCCCACATTGGCCAAAGCCTCAAGAATTCCGTCCACTCGAGGATCCCTTCCATCTGCAGAACCAGAGGATGATCCACCATTCCTCCTCATCTTGTCTCACCAATCTTCTGCACATTGATCACCCATTACTTCAGATGATCAATCGCCACAGTATTTAATAAGTAACATACGTTACTGACATCATATAAGTAACCTTAGTTACTTGTATCTCCCTAGCACAGAACTAACAAGCACATGCATCATGTGTTTTACAATGCGTGCAAGTCCTAATCCTTTAATCACTAGCGCACCTTATCACTCCATAGTAGCTTAAGCTCTGATACCAAAAAGGGCTGTAGCATCCCAGGCTCACCCCTTTCAAGATTTATCTTCTAATCCTCATTAGCCATCAGATTATTCGCAAGCGGAAGGTGCTTCCTTTTTTTTTTTAAGAGGTCAGCATTTATAACATGAATGCGGCATAACATCATAGAATTGTATAATTGTTAGGACACGTGAATTCAGGAAATATCAACCATAACATATAATACTGCGGGTGACACAAGGTGAGTTCAAGAAATGTGAGAAACAACACATCTATTCCAACCTTACAAATCTACTTTGACCCACCAAAGTTTAACAAAAAAAAACTAGCAGCTATCACCCATGTTTTCACGACTCCACCCCAAAAATAAACAGTCGTGCCTTCTCCAAAAAACTGCTTCCTACTCCTCCTCCCGGTGCTATCTTCAAAGGACTCCGCCGCTCGCGTCACCCTCATTCCCATCCGACCCATAGTATGGAAGGGGCCCTACCAACCGTCCCCCGTCGAGGGCATAAACCCAAAAAAGCCCAAAAGAATAAGCCCCCCTGGGAACCCAACATCCACGGTCAGAATAGAAATGCATTTTATGAAAATAATTCCAGGGAATTCCGAGACCACGAAGGCAAATAGATGGCTCTCAAAATCGAACGGCACCCCATAGCTTATCGAGGAGGAGGCAGAGAGGATCGGCATAACTACTAATCTGAAAAAGGGTCATCAACAAACAGTGAGCGAAAACTCAGCCAAGTAAACACTATCACGCCATACTAAACGGATAATGACAGGCATTTCAATCGAGTCAAATAGGTAGATAGATGAACCAATTTACAACCAACCATAGCATATAAGACTCCCTTTTTATTTGGGCATAAACTACCAGACAAGATTTTCAATCGACTAACAGTCATTCACACGAATTCTCAATGCATGCATTATGTGATCACAAGCAGTTTTAATTCGCATTGATTTGGTAACTCAAGCTACAACATCCTCCGGGGAACCCAGTTACCCCCCGAGCATCTCGCACCCATCATGGCATCACGAGGACATCTGGGGAACCGTGTTACACCCCCAGGCAACCGAGGGAACCCCGTTACCCCCTCAGGCATCTCGCACTTACCACAGCGTCGTGAGGACATCTAGGGAACCGTGTTACACCCCTAGGCATCCGAGGGAACCCAGTTACCCCCTCAGGCATCCCAACTCCGGGGCATCGTCGTCATGGGGACCGACGGAACAACCACACTTACAATTCCACACCCTTCGGCATATAAAGTACAGAAATTTATAAACGAAACTTACAAAATCTAACACAAAAGAAACATCCCATCAGAAGGTCCACAGCGTATACATTACATTTCCCGAAGACACCCAATCGAAATTATGATGTCTCAAATCAGAATCAATGCAACCTGGAATTTGGGCAATACTGGACATTTTTGTAGACCCTGGGAAATAAATCTCAAAGACATGGCAAACGAGTTCCAAAAATTCCGAAATTTTAATATGATATTAACAAGACCTTAACATATATTTTTCATGAAGAACACAATCCCAAAATCCTCCTGGAAAGGGAACTTTTGAGGGCACGAAAACAGACTACTACAGGTTCGCTGAAACAGTAAAACTGAACCCAAAAGTGTTCTCATTTCACAGACCAAACAATCTTCAAACGCTTTGAAATTTTTATATGTTATAAAAAAGAGAGTTATGAACAAATTTTGTGAGGAAACCGTGGCCAAATTCGAAGTAGATATTTTTATAAAAAATCGGGAAAGACCAGAGGTCGCTGTCTCCACCGGAAACGCAGTTCTGATCCGGTAAAAGATTGATCCTTCGTGCTATCCATTTGTGCTCAGAAAAATATGAAATTTTAGTATGTTGTAGATCAAGATATTCTGAACAACTCTCAAGAAGAACATTTAGCCAAATTTTGTCCACAACAGAAGCTATAAAAATAGAGAACAATGGTTGTCCAGAGAAGCCAGTTTCTGAAACCCAAAATAAACATCAAGAAATGGTTCCTCATAGAAGATCTACTATCTCCCAGCCACGAATTCACTATTCTAGGGACTCAAATCGACATGCATGGCCTGTTCTAAACTAGTCCGGCACCCTAGACCCACTAAGGTTCGTTATGGTGTATCAATCCTTCAAGAACAGCCGTCGCAACTACTCGGACTCGCCTAAAACCAACTTAGATCGGTTCAACAGCTTACCCGAGACCCAACCTTCATGCAACCATTACCGAGGCTAGTATAAGGTGATAGAGAATACTTGCCGGCGAGAGGAAATGGCTGAGATGGCCGAGGCGAGGCTGCTGGGTCTGGTGCGAAAATGAGGCGCGAGGGCGACTTCCGGTTGCTGCTGCTGGTCGAGGGCGGAGCAGAGGAACAGCAACTGTTTGGGCAGCGAACAAGCGTCTCCCGGGCGAACAGAGAGAGAGACCAGAGAGTGAGAGTGAGCTGGGCGAGAGAGAGAGTTGAGCGAGAGAGAACTAAGAGAGTGAGAGCTGAGAGAGTGAGCTGGTGCGGGAGAAGATGGGCTGGAAAATGAGTGAGATGAGAGGGAAAAAGGATTTCTGAAGCTTGTTCAGCTCCCTTGCGTGCATGGGCACGCAAGGGGGGCCAAGTGGCACCTCTCTTCTGCTAGGTGCAGAAGGAGAAAGAAGACAAAGGAGAAAAGACAAGGAAAAGAAGAGGAAGGGGCAGCTGCTGATGCGTGGGGTCTTCGGCGGGAAAAAGGGGAAAGAAAAAAGAAAAAAGGGAAGAAAAGGAAGGGAAAAGAGAAAAAGAGGAAAAGAAGGGGTTGTTCATGAGCAAGGTGAAAAATAACGGCGATGGGTTTGGCACGGAATCGGGCTTTGCGGACGACGCGACGTCGATTTATTCGGCTCAATGATAACGATATCTAGAATCCGAATTCGCGATTCCAAAAGCGATAATAGCGACGCTAACTTCCAATTTCATTTTCCTAATTCCGTCGATGAGCGCCCTAATCCATTAGGGTCCTTTAATCTTTGGCCATGGAAATTCGGGATGCCACATTGGTTTTACCCCCACCTGCTCGATGAAATGTCTCAAGGAGCCTGGTTTGTTTTTGGCCGCAGGCCGGCGAGTGGGGCGTTGGACGGTAAGTGGACGGCGGAGGAAGCTCGGGGACGGTCCCAGAGGCCGGATTTGGAGTCGGCATCGGTTTGGGTCGGCCAGCGGAATGCCAATTTTGGCTACGCCGGCGTCCCCGGGTGTTTGTGCACGCGGGGTTGACCCGACCCGACCGGGGTCAATACCCTAGGTTGGATCTATTGATTCGGGTCGGTTACGACCGGATCAACTGACCCAACCCGGGTCAATGCCCTGGGTCGGATCCGTTGACCCGGGTCGGTTCCAATCGACTCGGATCAGCTGATCCGACCCGGGTCAACGCCCTTGGTCAGATCCGTTGACCCAGGTCGGTTCCGACCCAGCCCGAATCAACGACTCAACCCGATTTTATTTCTTTTTTTTAAAAATTATTAATTAATTTTAAAAAAAATTTAATTTTTTTTTCTTCTTCCATATTTATTTATTTAAAAAAATTCAATTTTTTTTTCTAAATTATGTGATATACCTAAGTGTTTTAATTTATTGTTGTATTATTATGCATGTTGTTAAAATAATTTCATGAATTGCCATGTTTAAATTAGACATGCCTATAAGGTTATGCGGTAGTATTTTGCATGTTATTTTTATTACCGATGTGTTTTTTTATGCGTGTTCTTAATCGGAATACAATTGTATGAATTGTTATATTTTGAATGTCATCTGACTTAGTTAAGATGAGAACCTAAGGCTGCATGTCTATTTTGACTGCCGATCGTTTATGATTATGCACTCGCTTAATCATCTCACATGTTAGGAGAAAGGTCTTAAAATCAATCCAAATTGCCTGACAAATGTTTTAAAAAATGAACAGGATAAAAAGGTACCGAAAGGGCACTAGTTATCCAACTAGTATAACCAAGTCTCCAAATTCAATTAATCTCTGGTTCACAGGAATAGTGTGATTCTCCCATCACCTTATTTGGGTTTCTAATCGACCCATCATAAATCGATTAGTGGCGACTCCTTGGTATAAACTACTTGCATGTTAAATACTTAAACCCTAAGTCGCGATATGGTATGGGCTTGGGAGAGACCGAGTTAAGTCCCGAATCTAGACTTAGCACGTACCAGGTGAACCCCTTTTTTTGCATGTTCGATAAAAAAAAAAGCGAGAGACCGGTCACGACAGACTGGCGACTCCGCTGGGGACTTGTAATTTTTTAAAGTGAACTTAAGCCAAAATTTTTATCCTGTTCAAAAATAATTTTTGTTTGGCAGCGAGGATTCCAGGTATGACCCTAACATTAAGGTGTTATTTATTCTTGCAAGTTCAAATTGATTGTTTATAAATTGTTGTGCATGCTCTAATGATTTAGCACTACACTGTTACACACACAACTACGCTGCCGGACTTGGGCTGCGATAGGGCATTTTAGGATGGTGTTAAGAAAGATACGACCTCGAACGCGAGTCCGCGATGTAGAGGTTGCCTTTCTTTTCCCCGAAATTTATTTCTAAAAAATCGTAAAGAAATATCTTTAGCTGCTATTCGCGTGATCATAAGATATTCCTTTCGATTTGGCCGAAGTTAAAAGGACTTAACATCATCGTGAGACTGCGACGATTAGGCACCCTTTTAATTTCATTTTGCTGAGCCAGTCTAGATAGAAATCGAACCTCACTCCTCATGTGCATGTTGTTGTAATTGCCATGGTTCAAAGAAAGGTATATATTCTATCCCTTCTTATTTTATTGTACGGCCTACTTATTCAATTGATTTGTTACTGAAAGGCCACCCATTGATTGCATTTTATATACGATAGGAAGAGCTGATGTCCAATTCATCCCCACTCCTAAGAAAGAGCTTCTGGCATGGTGGTACCGACTCGATCAGAATGGCCAATAGTATGTCAGGGCAAGAAAAAGTCCACCATGCCTCTCTGTTCTATATTCTACATCATCAAATCCCGACGGATCTAAAGCCAAAAATCCCGGATGTGACCAACAAGCACAGTCGTCAAACATAGATTAACCATCTCGAAAGGACTGTGGGGATGAAGGATACACTTATTGTAGAGCTTGTCCGTGAAAACAAGCGGCTCCGAGAGACTGTAGCTTCCCCTTCGTTTATAGAATGAGCATCCGGGAAGGGCGCCCTTTTGTTAAAACCCCTTATCTTCTATATTTTCCTAGTATTTATGTTTAGGAGTTTTGGCATTCTTTTTTAAAAGTATTTATGGGTTGTATAATGTTAATATAACTAGGACCGCTTTTTATTATATAAATAATATTTTTGCGCCTTAATGACACCACCGTGGCTTTCGGTTCAGTGGTTCCGGGAATGAGCGAAAACGGTCCGAGGCGATCGGGGTTCGAACCCCGGGGACGCCGCCTGTAATGTTAATATTAATAGAAACCCTTTTTTCTTCTTTTTCTTTATAAATAAAGAAATATGTAATAATATTATGACTTGGTCATGAAATGATTCTTTATTAGGCATTATACTCATTCATTTCAACATTTCACAAGTAGTTACAAAAAATGGCCGAAGAAAACGTCCGTCTCAATAACATGGAAGACGAGATGAAGCTGGTCCTCAACGCAATCCAAAATCTCATAAAGCAGGTGGAATCCATTCAGAGCAAGCTCACGCCCACACCTGCAGCAATTAAGGTGGTGTTACCACCACCGTCTACTGGAAAAGACAAAGCCTCCGCCAGCAACAGCAAAATGCCCCCGCTAGAAGACGATCCGCTTCCCCTTGCCGTCATAAAGCCTGAACTTGAAGCTGCACCGATGATAGAACATGACAAATGCCTTGCAAAGGTTGAGGAAATACTGAAACGACTACAAGGCCCGCAACATGCTACCCAACTTGACCTGTATATATATAAACGGGTCAAAGTACCAAAAAAGTTCAAGATGCCAAAATTTGAGAAATATGATGGCACCTCATGTCCTAGACACCATTTGCACAAGTATCATGTATGGATGACTCAGTACGTTGATAATGAACCCCTCATGACTCAGACCTTTCAAGTAAGTTTAACGGGGCCAGCTTTGACATGGTATATGTCAAAAGATGTGGATGCTTTTAAGTCTTGGGATGATGCCGCTGATGCATTCCTCAAGTAGTATCAATTCAACCTCGACTTCACCTTTACTCGTGACGATCTGGAACGCACTGAAAAGAAGAAGAGTGAGTCTTTCAAAGAATATGCCACTAGATGGAGAAACTTGGCCACCCAGTTTACCCCACAACTCACTGATCATGAACAAGTGAAATTGTTCATTAAGTCTCTTCTATATGAATACAGACACCGCCTGGTTGGTGCCATTGCTAAATCCCTTAATCGCCTTGTTCCTGTGTGTGAACGAATCGAAATGGGATTGCGTGACCGGTGGTTCACAGACCCCATTTCCACAAGCAAGAAACTCGGCATAAAGAAGGAGAAAGAACCCCTGACAGATGTGGATGTTGCATACACCCAAATCGTTCGTCCTTCCCCAATGATTTAGATGAGCAGTGGACAGCAACCGGCCTCAAGCTGCCAATCGCCCCAAAGGCAAAATAACAAAAAACAGTTCACGCCACTCCCTTGACCTATGTCTCAGATCCTGCCTATTCTCCTAGAAAAGAGGTTGCTTGCTAAAGAGCCAAAGCATGAAAATCCCGAGCGTTTCCCCAACTATGGTCCCTCCAAGGCATGTGACTATCATTTGGACGAAATGGGACACTCCGTCAATGATTGTGTTGTCTTGAAAAATAAGGTCCAGAAAATTGTTGGATGCAAAGATGCTTTCATTCCGCAACGCACCACCCAATCAAGCAGGAGGCGCAGATGTCATCATTGAGTAAATTGAAGGCTCAATTTTCCTCTCTTAGAATAGAGGCATATTTAATAGTTTGAATCCTCCCCTATGTGGGAGCTTTTCTTGCTTTCTAAAGTCTCAACTGTTTTCTAAGATTCCCAGTTTTTCTGAATGTTTAATTATGCTTGGAATTTTAGTATTGCAATTTCCATTTCATCAAATGTAATTTGCCTGAATTATTCAAAAGAATTACAAATATTTTATTTTGAGGGCCTGAAGAAGCATCCCAAATTGGCCCGTTGATGATATCCAGCCATGTAAAGGAAAGTGTTCTGAGGCCCGGGCTTCTTCATGCTTCCTTGTTTCTAAGATTTTGAAAATAAAATAAACGTTTTATCATTTTTCAAAAGGGCAAAAAGAACGGTGGTGGAAAAGCGTGCATGCTCATAGCCCTGTTTGTTTTTCTAACTCGCTCACTTCGTGTCTCAAAGCATACTCCTTTTTTATTTGTTATTATAAAGGGGACATTTGAAAATGACACAAATTGAAGAGCACATCAGACCCTGGTGATGCTAGCGAACCAACTCATCTGATAGGGGTAGTTCAAGCGAAAATCATCCAACCTTTAAATGAAACATGGAGCAAATCTCATTACTACCAGTGGGTGATATCAGCTTTAGAGAGTCAAAGAGAATGCTGAGCATTTCTTGACTCCATGATGAGCGAAACATCATTTCGTACAAAAGTCAGAGGCAGATCAAGAAAAGCTTACCCCTTTTGAAAGAAAAAAAGGTATGTCTTATTCCTTAACAAATTTTGGAAATGACACTCCATCCCTTTTCTTTTGCAGATAATGAACTGGAGAACATGCTAAACTCTGACGTGCTAGCGAGCCGGATAGAACACCAATGTTGGGACCTCTCGAATGAAACATGACAAAGAAGTGCTTAATTGGAAGAGTAGACTAGGGGGCATGCGATCTCCCAGTCCATAAAAAAAGGACAAAATTGAGCAAAGAACACTCATGGCAACAAGTCTAACTGGAAAGGACTTTACATATGACAAGATGGCGTTAATGCTAATCCTAACAACCATGGAGCCTCGACGTTAGTCATGCCCACATCAGTCAAAGACATTTAAAGTAGAAATTAGCTTTGCTGCGAAGATCCCCATGCAAGCAATTGCACATATCCCGTGCAGTCAGGAATATGAGGATTTATGAGAAACTCCTCAACACGCCGGGACCACATTGACACAGCATACGTTGACAATAAAACCCTCTATTTGGTAACACCCCTAATTATAAGGAATTTCATTCGAGCTTCGAGACCAAGAGTATGGAGGAGCAGACTGAGACAGAAAAGGCTGGACAAAGTAAAGAGGAGAAAAGACTCTGCTAGCTTTAAAGGCAAAATGGAAGAAGGATAATTTGTATCGTTCTCAATTTACCCTCACTCATCTCATTTCTAACATAAACTCCTGTTTTTGTCAGAAAAGAATTATCAATATCCGAGAAAACTCAAGGAGTTATCAATTTAATCTCAAATGAGTGGAATCACGAAAGGTAATATTGTATCGTTCCCAATTTCTGTCCCTCAAAGAACCGTTCATTAACACAGTCTTTCTTATTACCTTACAGGTTTGCCCTACTATTGGGGCATAGGTAAGTATCTCTTCCTCTAAAAACTTTTTTCATAAGAGTACAAAGAAATAGAGAAAGAGCAAGCATGTTAAAGCAAATGAATGCTTAACCTTTCTCTAAGTACATCGCACGTCTTTTGGAAAGAATTTCGCATGGTAATTTTATCTGTTTAATTTACCAATTCCACGTGAAAATTTTGACAATTCGACAAATGGTGTTAAACTGCTCCGATATATTGAACGAGGTGTGTCAGTATGATGAGAGACAATCCTTAGTCTATACACATTCTCAAGTACCAAACTCTTGCAAGATAAGCGAAAAGATTCCATTTCTACAAGGTGAAGGGATTTCTCGCATAAAGTACGGTAGCCAAAATGACGAGAAGCAGTTCATTTCTTTACCCCATACACTGCCATTGATCCTTTGCTTGACAATTTTGAGCCCATACACTCGGAGGTTCCTTTTAAATTACCCCTATCAAGAACCACCCCACATTGGGGCAGCTTAAGATAAATCGGCATCATAGGAAGGATTCAAATTTAAAGGGAGCAAGAAGAGCATCCCTCCCTTTCGGTCACCGCCCCTGTGGCTTCGGCCTCGTCGTCTTCACGGATCCGGTGGTCCTTGACAGGGTCCTCCAAGACAAGCACACCATCAACGGCAGGACGGTCGAGGCTAAGAGGGCTTTGTCAAGAGAGAAGTAGCAAACTAAAACCTGTCCAAAATACCAACATATCATTGATAACTGTAATGTTTTTACCTAGGAGCTGAGCAAGACAAAAAGGATGAGGAATTTGTAATATCTAAAATTTTCTATGATCATCAGCCGCAATAGCTCGCACAAGGTGAAAAGATGAATAGAAATTTTCTTGCTCTCACTTGCATTAATCTTTGAGTACTATTATTCCAGATGAACTCTCACGATAATTGTTAACACCTATTTTTAATTTGCCCAAAATCAATTGCACAAAATTTAGGAATTAAATTCCTTTAATTCCTAAAACAAAAATATTTCTAATTTAAATGCATTGCATATAGAAATTAGGCATGTTTGTATTTAATAAGGTCTATTTTTTTTAAAAAAAGAAAAACAAATAAAAAAAATCAAAAAAATTTCGAGTTGGGCCGGGTCGGGGCTGGGCTGACCCGGCCCTTTTCCTTTTTCCCTTCCGTGGGCCCAAGCCCTCTTCTTCTTTTCTTTCCCCCCCGCGCGGGCCTAGCTCGCATTCTTTTCTTCTTTTCTTTTTCCCTCACGAGGGCCCAGCCCGCCTTTCTCTCCTTCTATTCTTTTCCTTGCGCGAGCTGGGCCTGGCTCGGCCCAGCCCCTTCTCCTTCCTCCTTCCCCCCCGCTGTGCGTCACTGTCGCCTCCCCTGTTCTCCCCTGTGCGCAACCGAAGCATGACGCACGGCGACGCCGCTCCTCATCGTCGTCAACCAGTCAAAGGAGGCTCGGATGAGCACGCCAACGGGACTGGCATTAATTGCCAGTCCCGTCTTCCCCCATTTCTCGGCCTCCCTTATCTCCTCCTCCCTCTCTTCTCCCTGTTTCTCTCTATCTGCCCAGAACCTTCCCCTGCACCGGCCTAATGGCCACAAAAGTCTTCGAGCAGCGTAGGTCGGTGCAGGCCGTCGTCACGTAGACATCGGGGAGCAAAGCAGTGGCTCTCGGCCACTACAAAAATCAGAGAGGAAGAGAGAGGCCAAGGTCGGCCGTTTTGTGAGACAAAGAGAGAAAGAGAGAACAGAGAGAGAGAATAGAGAGAGAGAGAGAGAGAGAGAGAGAGAGAGAGAGCAAACCGAGTGTTCGTCGGAGCCAGAAGGAGAACCAGAAGCGTCGCCGTCGCCCACGGAGTAGCCGGAAGGCCACCCAGATGCGTCGTTGACCGGTGACCCCCCCGACCGAGAAGTTCCTCTGTTTTCCTCTGTTTTTTGGCGTGGTTGGGCCGGGACTCACGCCGGCCATTTCGCGCGAATCCCGTCCCATACCGTCGTCGGTCCCGACCCCTAGTTGCCGTCGGAGGTGAACCCAAGCCGTCGGAATCGACCGGATCGCCGGAGGAGGTCGGAATCCCCCGTTTTTCCACGCACCCGCCAGACGTTCGACGAAATGCCTCAACCAATCTGGTTTTTGTTGCGTCGCCGGCCGGTGAACGGCGGTCCGACGGCGGCTCAGGTGAGTGGCACAGCCCAGAGGCGGTCCTAGTCGGGCGATTTGGGGGCGGCGCTGGCCTGGGTCGGCCGGCGATCGGCCAATTTTGGCATTCACCAGCGCCCCCCTCCCCGCGGGTCTGTGAATTCGGGTCAGACCCGACCCGAATCAACCGATCCGACCCGGGTCAACTCCCAGGTCGGGTCCGTTGACTCCGGTCGGTTTAGTCCGACCCGGATCAGCCGATCTGACCCGGGTCAGGTCCGAGTCCGACCCGAATCCGTTAACCCGACCCGTTTAATATTATATTATTATTATTATTTTACTTTTTTTAAAAAATAATAATAATTTTAAAAAAATTTTAAAAAAATTTTAAACCGTATATATATTTTTCGAAATTTTTTTTTCTTTTTCACCAGATGTACATATATATATTTTCGAAAAAAAAAATTTTAAAATTAATTTTTTTTGTGGTTTACCTGAATGCTTTAATTTATTGTTATATTATTATGCATGTTGTTTTAATTTCATGTTTAAATAGATAAGCCTGAAGTCACGCGGTAGTATTTTGCATGTTTATTTTCATTACCGTTGCGTTGTTATCATGCATGTTTTTAATACAATTGCATGAACTGTTGTGTTTTGAATGTCATCTGGCTTAGTTAGGGCTAGAACCATAGGTTGCATGACTGCTAATTATTTCTGATTATGCACTCGCTTGAGCACCTCACATGTTAGGAGAAATGTCCTAAATCAATCAAAACTGCTTGACAAATGTTTTCAGAAATGAATAGGATAGAAAGGTACCGAAAGGCCATTAGTTATCCAACTAGTGTAACCAAGTCCCCGAACTCGGTTAATTTTTGGTTCGTAGGAATAGGGTGATTCTGCCATCATCTTATTTGGATTTCTAATCGACCCACCCCAAATCGATTAGTGGCGACTCATTGGTATAAACCATTTGCATGTTAAATATTTAAACCCTAAGTCGCGATATGGTATGGGCTTGGGAGAGCCCGAGTTAAGTCCTGAACCTAGACTTAGCACGTACTAGGCGAGCCCCCCTGCTTTTTGCATGTTGTCCAAAAAGGCTCAGGAGGTCGGTCGCGATAGACTGACGACTCCGCTGGGGACTTGCATTTTCTAAAGTGGACTTAAGCCAAAATTTCTACCCTGTTCAAAATAATTTTTGTTTGGCAATAAGGATTCCAGGTATGAGCCTGAAATTAAGGTGTTATCTGTTCTTGCAGGTTCGAATTGATTGTTTATAAATTGTTGTGCATACTTTGATGATTTAGCACTATACTATTGCACACACAACCACGTTGCCGGACCTGGGCCGCGATAGGACATTTTAGGATGGTGTTAAGAAAGATACGACCTCGAACGCGAGCTCGCGATGTAGAGGTTGCCTTTCTTTTCTCCGGAATTTATTTCTAAAAATCGTAAAAAAATATCTTTAGCCGCTATTCGCATGACTATAAGATATTTCTTTCGATTTGTTCGAAGTTAAAAGGACTTGACACCAACGCGAGACTGCGACGGTCAGGCACCCTTTTAATTTCACTTTGCTAAGTCAGCCTAGATAGAAATCGAGCCTCACTCATGTGTATGTCGTTGTGATTATCATGGTTCAAGAAAAGGTATATATTCTATCCCTTCTCATTTTATTATACAGCCTACTTATTGAATTGATTTGTTGTTGTTAGGCCACACGTTGATTGCACTCTATATACCAGAGATACGCTTATTGCGGAGTTTGTCCGTAAAAATAAGCGCCTCCGAGAGACCGTAGTTTCCCCATCATTTATAGAATGAGTATCCGAGAAGGGCACCCTTTTGTTAAAAGCCTCTGTCTTTTATATTTCCTAATAATTATGTTTAGGGGTTTTGATTTTCATCTTTAAAAGTATTTATGGGTTATACTAATGTTAATATAACTCGGGCCGTTTTTTATGCTTTAAATAAAATTTTTTGCCCCTTAGTGACACCACCGCGGCCTTTGGCCCAATGGTATCCGGGGATGAGGCGTAACGGTCCGAGGCGACCGGGGTTCGAACCCCGAGACGCCGCCTATAATGTTGACATTAATAAAAACCTTTTTTTTCTTTTTTCTTTTCAAATGAAGAAATTATGTAATAATAATATGCCTAGATCATAAAATGATTCTTTATTAGGCATTATGCTCATTCATTTCAACGTTTTCTTAGGTAGTTAAAAAATGGCCAAAGAAAACGTCCGTCTTAATACCATGGAGGACGAAATGAAGTTGGTTCTCAATGCAATCCAAAATCTCACAAAGCAAGTGGAATCCATTCAGGGCAAGCTTACACCCACGCCTACAACAGCTGAGGTGGCGTTATCACCACCGTCCACTGGAAAAGACAAAGCCTCCGCTAGCGATAGCAAAATGCCTCCACTAGAGGACGATCCGCTTCCCCTTGCTGTCAGGGAGCCTGAACTTGAAGCTGCACTGACGACAGAGCATGATAAATGCCTTGCAAAAGTCGAGGAGATGCTGAAACAGCTATAAGGCCCGCAGCATGCTGTTCCACTTGACTTGTCTATATACAAACGGATCAAAGTACCAGAAAAATTCAAGATGCCGGAATTCGAGAAGTATGATGGTACCTCATGCCCCAAGCATCATCTGCACATGTATCATGTGCGGATGACCCAATACGTCGATAATGAATTCAGACTTTTCAAGCGAGTTTGACAGGACCAGCCCTAACATGGTATATGTCGAAACATGTGGATACTTTTAAGTCCTGGGATGATGCCGCTGATGCATTCCTCAAGTAATATCAATTCAACCTCAACGTCACCTTTACTCGTGATGATCTGGAACGCGCTGAGAAGAAGAAGAGTGAGTCCTTCAAGGAGTACGCCACCAGATGGAGAAATTTGGCTGCTCAGGTTATCCCACAACTCACTGATCATGAACAAGTGAAGTTATTCATAAAGTCGCTTCCGTACGAATACAAACACCACCTGGTTGGTACCACTGCTGAATCCCTTAATTGTCTTGTTCCTGTGGGCGAACGAATCGAAATGGGATTGCGTGAGGGATGGTTCACAGACCCCACTTCCACAAGCAAGAAACTCGGCATGAAGAAGGAGAAAGAACCCCTGACAGATGTGGATGTTGCCTACACCCAAACTATTCGTCCTTCCCCAATGATTCATTCAAGCAGTGGACATAAACCGGTCTCAGGCCGCCAACCGCCCCAAAGACAAAATAACAAAAAGCAATTCGCGCCACTCCCTTTGCCTATGTCTCAGATCCTGCCTATTCTCTTGGAAAAGAGGTTGCTTGCTAAAGAGCCAAAGCGTGAAAATCCTGAGCATTTCCCCAACTACGACCCCTCCAAGGCGTGTGATTATCATTTGGGTGAAACGGGACATTCCGTCGATGACTGTGTGGTCCTGAAAAATAAGGTCCAGAAATTGTTGGATGTAAAGATGTTTTCATTCCGCAACGCACCATCCAAGCAAGCAGGAGGCGCAGATGTCGTCATTGAGTAAACTGAAGACTCAATTTTCCTCCCTTAGAATAGAGGCATATTTAATAGTTCGAATACTCCTATGTAAGAGCTTTTCTTGCTTTCTAAAGTCTCAGTTGTTTTCTAAGATTTCCAGCCTTTTGAATTTTTTATTATGCTTGGAATTTCAGTACTGCAATTTCCATTCCAACAAATGTAATTCGCCTAAATTATTCAAAAGAATTACAAATGTTTTATTTTGAGGGCCTGAGGAAGTATCCCAAACCGGCCCGTTGATAATATCCAGCCATGTAAAGGAAAGTGTTCTGAGACCCGGGCTTCCTCATGCTTCCTTATTTCTAAGCTTTTGAAAATAAAACAAACGTTTTGTCATTTTTCAAAAGAACAAAAAAGAACGGTGGTGGAAAAATATGCATGCTCATAGCTTTGTTTGTTTTTCTAATTCGCTCACTTCGTGTCTCAGAACATACTCCTTTTTAATTTGTTTTTACATTGGAAATGACACAAACTGAAGAGTATATCAGACCCTGATGATGCTAGCGGACCAACTCATCTGATAGGGACAGTCCGAGCGAAGAGCATCCAACCTTCAAATGAAACATGGGGAAAATCTCATTACTACCGGTGCCCCCGAAATATTACCCCTTTTGGAAAGAAAAATGTATGTCTTGTTCCTAAACAAATTTTGAAAATGACATTCCATCCCTTTTCTTTTGCAGATAATGAAATGGGGAACATGCTAGACTTTGACGTGCTAGCAAGCCGGATAAAACACCAATGTTAGGACTTCTCGAATGAAACACGATAAAGAAGTGCTTAATTGGAAGAATAGACTATGGAGCATGCAATCCCCTAGTCCATTGAAAAGGGTGTATTTCGTTCCTAAAGTTCATCCACTTTAGCATAGAAATGACAGATCTTTTTCTTTTATATAGGACAAAATTGAGTAAACAACACTCATGGTGCAAGCAGCTGGAAAGGACTTTGCATATGACAAAATGGCGTCGAAGCCAATCTTGACAACCACGAGAGTCTCAATGGCAGTCATGCCCACGTCCGTCAAAGACCTTGTAAAGTAGAGATTAGCTTTGCTATGAAGATCCCCATGCAAGCAATCGCACATGCCTGTGCAGTCAAGAATCAGAGCATTCACGGGAAATTCCTCGACACGCTGGAACTGCACAGCACGTGCTGACAATAAAATTCTCTATCCAGAAGCACCCCTAATTATAGAGAATTTCATTCGAGCTTTGAGATCAAGAGCATGGAGGAGCATACAAAGACAGAGAAGGCTGAACAAAATAAAGAGGAGAAAAGACTCTGCTAGTCTTGAAGGCAAAATGGACGAAGGGTAATCTGTATCGTTCTCAATTCACCTTCAATTCTCCCATTTCTAACATAAGCTCCTGTTCTTGTTAGAGTGGAATTATCGACATCCGAGGGAACTCAAGGAATTGTCAATTTAATCTCAAATGGAGAGAATCACGAAGGGTAATGTTGTATCGTTCCCAATTCCTGTCCCTCAAAGAGCCGTTCATTAACACGATCTTTCTTATTATCTTGCAGGTTTGTCTCACCATTTGTAGCACAGGTAAGTATCTCTTTTCCTACAAGCTTTTCTCATAAGAGTACAAAGATACTAAAAAAGAGGAAGCATGTTAAAGTAAATGAATGCTTACTTTTCCTCCAGGTGCATCACATACCTTTTGAAAAGAATTTTGCATGGTAATTTCACCTGTTTAATTCACCAATTCCCTGTGAAAATTTTGACAATTCGACAAATGGTGTCGAACTGCTCTGATGTATTGAACGAGGTGTGTCAGGATGATGAGAGGCAATTCTTAATCTATACACATTCTCACGTACCAAACCCTTGCAAGATGAGCGAAAATATTTCATTTCTACAAGGTAAAGGGATTTCTCGTATAAGGTACGGTAGCCAAAATGACGAGAGGCAGTTCGTTTCTCTGCCCCATACACTACCATTGATCCTTTGCTCAACCATTTTTGAGCCCATACACTCAAAGATTCCTTTTAAATTACCCCTGTCAAGAACCACTCCACATTGGAGCAACTTGAGGTAAACTAGCATCACATGGAGGACTCAAATTTAGAGGGAGCGAGAAGAGCCTCCCCCCTTCGGTCACCACCCCCGTGGCTTCAACCTCGTCATTTTCACAGAGCCGATGATCCTCGACAGAGTCCTCCAAAACAAGCACATTATCGACGGCTGGACAGTCGAGGCTAAGAGGGCTTTGTCAATATAAAAGCAGCAAACTAAAGCCTGTCCAAAATGCCAATATCTTATTGATAACAGTGATGTTTTCACTGAGCAAGACAAGAAGAATGAGGAGTTTGTAATATCTAAAATTTTCCATGATCATCAGCTACAACAGCTCACACAAGGTGAAAAAGATGAATAGAAATTTTCTTGCTCTTACTTGCATTAATCTTTGAATGTTTTTATTGCAGATGAACTCTCATGATAATTTAAGTGCCCTAGGATGACGAAGAGCAGTTTTTCTTCTATCCCATACACTTACATCCCTTGCTAGCCCAATTGAGCCGGCAATTTCATTTCGTACGAATCCAATTGGTAATCATCCCCCACACCGAGGCAAGGCAAAAGTCACCACAGTTTGAGCATCACGGTCACAAGTACCGAATGAAGATGAAGACTCCAAGAGCCTAAAAACATTATTCTGTTCAACTTTGTTTAGGCTAGTCCTGACAACACCAAGAGAACAGTAAAAAAATGCTAAAAAAATAGGGACATGAAAAAGCAGTGTGCCTGGTAAAAGCAAGGCCAATGCCCATGAATAAAAAAACAAACAAAAAAACAAAGGAAAAAAAAGAAAAAAAGGAGAAGAAGAAAAACGATAAAAAAGATGAAGAGAAAGGAATCCCTAATTTTTGGGTAGCTGTTATGAAAAACAATGAAGTTTTAACCGAGGAGATCTCTGAGCGTGATAAAGTGCTCTCAAATACCTCAAAGTTGTTAAGTGGTGAAGAATAGACAACCCTAAAAGTTTCAAACTTGAGTTCTTCCTTGATATAAATTCCTGCTTAAGAACTCTATCTTGGCAAAGATCTGCTACATGATAGATAAAATGGTATCCAGGAAAATGTTTGACACAGAAGCTCCTCAAGAAGAAGTTGTCAAAGATGCTAAAATACAGGATTACCCAGGAAGTCTTCCAAAAGGGTCCTGACAGTGGAGAAGAAGACTGGTGGCAATGTCAAGATAAACACCAATTCTCACCCTTACACACATTTTTGAGCCTAATGATCATTTCTTCCCTCAATCTGTAAACCAAGCCCATGTTACATCCCTCATGAAGTCTCTTCTGACTGGAGCACTTGAATTAACGCGGGATTTCAATATTTATAAATAACGCTCGAGGAAGTGCGAGCAAGACTATTTTCTATCTCTTTTGCAGGGTTTTTGACTTGTAAACCCGGAGATAATTGCAGGATATTTTCTTTCATGGCCTTAACTTGGACAGTCACCTTTGTTAAGCTATTGACCAAGCCTACATTACAACCCTGAAAAAGACCTCTCAAATTGGCAGCATCGTACCGCTTGCGAGAAAACTCACACCCTTGTTGATAGGCAAAAGGACATTATAAGTGCCATAACTTGTGTACGGCGCTCACTTTGGTGCCATAACTTTTTTTCGGATCACTTTGGTGCCAAGTCGGAGGAAAAACGATCACTTAAGTGTCATAACTTTTTTTTGGATCACTTTAGTGCTAAAATTTTTAAAAAACGATCACTTAAGTGTTAAAATTTTTTAAAAACAATCATTTAAGTGCTAAAATTTTTGAAAAACGATCACTTAAATGCCAATCTCCGGCGAGACTCCGGCGAGCCACGTCGGCTTCAGAAATTAATAAAAAAAAATGGGCAAAAGTACACTACAAGTGCCATAACTTGTGTACGGCGCTCACTTTAGTGCCATAACTTTTTTTTGGATCACTTTAGTGCTAAAATTTTTTAAAAACGATCACTTAAGTGCTAAAATTTTTGAAAAATGATCACTTAAGTGCCAACTCCGGTGCCGTACACAATTTTTCGCCGGAAATCTGACGTGGCATTTTTTTTATTAATTTCTGAAGCTGACGTGGCTCACCGGAGTCTCGCCGGAGATTGGCACTTAAGTGATCGTTTTTAAAAAATTTTAGCACTTAAATGATCGTTTTTCAAAAATTTTAGCACTTAAGTGATCGTTTTTCAAAAATTTTAGCGCTGAAGTTATCCAAAAAAAAGTTATGACACTTAAGTGATCGTTTTTCCTCCGACTTGGCACCAAAGTGATCCGAAAAAAGTTATGGCACCAAAGTGAGCGCCGTACACAAGTTGTGGCACTTGTAGTGTACTTTTGCCAAAAAAAATGCCACGTCAGATTTCCGGTGAAAAATTATGTACGGCACCGGAGTTGGCACTTAAGTGATCGTTTTTCAAAAATTTTAGCACTTAAGTGATCGTTTTTCAAAAATTTTAGCACTAAAGTGATCCAAAAAAAAGTTATGGCACTAAAGTGAGCGCCATACACAAGTTATGGCACTTGCAGTGTACTTTTGCCCTTGTTGATATGATAGCGGTCAGATTGAGTGTTTTCGATGTTCCCGCATTAATGGTCTGGACAAACAACCCTTCTCAATGAGAGTGAGTAGAAAGTCCTTTCTGACCGAAAGTCCCTCATTCAGCATCTCGAGAAGTCCACCTTGCGAGCGAAAATTGTCTTGATTGACCCTCGGTGGATGTCTGGTGATGTAAACATGGTAAAATCATCATGCATGAACTTTCAAATGCACATTCTGGAATAGCTCAGCTTGTCTACCCTTGATGAATGCATGCATGTTTGTGTTAATCGTTTTTGACAGCTCAGAGTTTTAATCCCCAGTGATAGAATACAAAAATCCGAGCGTTGGAGAAGCCCTTATCATCATCCCAAGGAAGATACCCCGAAAAAGGTCGGTTATTCAGCAGATGATGCATCAAACCTCCGGGTAAGAAACCCTAGGTATTTCTTCGGAATTCTTTTCAAACTACCCAGGGAGTAAACCAGGTGTTCCTTTAAGAAAGAAAAACGTCTTGGCTTGCTGGTCAAGATATTTCATACAATATTCAGGAATAGCCTCAGTTGTCTATTTCTCCGATGAATGCGTACGCGTCTGCGCAAAGAAAAACTTGTCTGATAGGAGACACGCCCTTAAGAGGCAGGAACGTGCCCAGTTAAGTACATTCTACCCATGCCCGTTTCCAAAAATCCATGTACCTACATGGTACCCTTTGAATATTGGACTGATCCCGCTATTCACCAACTGAACATTGGATTGACCTCTCTGTTCGCCGTGTACCTACGATTGTTATGGTACCCTTCTTGAGCATGAGTTCAATCCCCTCTGTTCACATCAAGTCTTTTCAGGTACCCCTTATGAGATGCAGGTACTTTGGCAAAGCAAAATCCAGTCAGTCAATGCGACCGAAGAAAGGTTCGGGTCCTAGACAAACGAAACTCAGTCACGGCAACCGAAGGTAGATTCGGATCCGTGACAAACGAAATCCAGCCAAGGCGACTGAAGAAAAGTTCGGGTCTTGTGCAAGCGATTTCTCCCCAGTCAAGGCGACCGAAGAAAGATTCGAGTCCTAGACAAACGAAATCCAGTCAAGGCGACCGAAGAAAAGTTCGGGTCCTGTGCAAGCGATTTCTTCCCAGTCAAGGCGACCGAAGAAAGGTTCGGATCCTAGACAAACAAAATCCAGCCAAGGCGACCGAAGAAAAGTTCGGGTCCTGTGCAAGCGATTTCTCCCCAGTCAAGGTGACCGAAGAAAGGTTTGGGTCTTAGACAAACGAAATCCAGCTGACGATCGAAGAAAGATTTGGGTCCTGTGCAAGCGATTTCTCCCCAGTCAAGGCGACTGAAGAAAGTTTCAGGTCCTAGACAAACAATCCTCAGTCCAGGCGATCGAAAAAAGGTTCGGGTCCTAGACAAACAAGCCCCAGTCCAGGCGACCGAAGAAAGGTTCGGGTCCTAGACAAACACTCCCTAGTCAAGGCGACCGAAGAAAGGTTCGGGTCCTAGACAAACAATCCCCAGTCAAGGCGATCGAAGAAAGGTTTAGGTCCTAGACAAAAGATTTCTACCGTCAAGGCGATCGAAGATAGGTTCGGGTCCTAGACAAACCATTTCCCCCGTCAAGGCGACCGAAGAAAGGTTCGGGTCCTCGACACACAATATCAATTATCTGGAATTACTCTGCCCTTCAGCAAGGTAAGTAGCCTCAGGTATGTTTTTATTTGCTTTAGCACGCATCATCTTATATCGCATCACAAAAATGAGACTCACAGTCTCGCCAAAAATAACATTCATTGAGCATGCATGGGCCAAATTTAGGTGCCATTTTGTCTTTGAATGTAATCTCTGCGAGCTCAAACTCTGCGAGCTCACCTTTAAAGAGGGGCAGCTGTTGACACCTATTTTTAATTTGCCAGAAATCGATTGCACAAAATTTAGGAATTAAATTCCTTTAATTCCTAAAATAAAAATATTTCTAATTTAAATGCATTGCATATAGAAATTAGGCATGTTTGTATTTAATAGGGTCTATTTAAAAAAAAGAAAAGAAAAACAAATAAAAAAAATCAAAAAATTTCCGAGTTGGGCCGGGTCGAGGCTAGGCTGACCCGGCCCTTTTCCTTTTTCCCTTCCGCGGGCCCAAGCCCTTTTCTTCTTTTCTTTCCCCCCCCCCCCCGGCGCAGGCCCAGCCCACATTCTTTTCTTCTTTTCTTTTTCCCTCACGCGGGCCCAGCCCACCTTTCTCTCCTTCTATTCTTTTCCCCGGGCGAGCTGGGCCTGGCTCGGCCCAGCCCCTTCTCCTTCCTCCTTCCCCCCCGCCGTGCGTCGCCGTCGCCTCCCCTGTTCTCCCCTGTGCGCGACCGAAGCATGACGCACGGCGGCGCCGCTCCTCATCGTCGTCATCCAGTCAGAGAAGGCTCGGATGAGCACGCTAACGGGACTGGCATTAATTGCCAATCCCGTCTTCCCCCATTTCCCGGCCTCCGTTATCTCCTCCTCCCTCTCTTCTCCCTGTTTCTCTCTGTCTACCCAGAACCTTCCCCTGCACCGGCCTAATAGCCACAAAAGTCTTCGAGCAGCGTAGGTCGGTACAGGCCGTCGTCACGCAGACGTCGAGGAGCAGAGCAGTGGCTCTCAGCCACTACAAAAACCAGAGAGGAAGAGAGAGGCCAAGATCAGCCGTTTTGTGAGACAGAGAGAGAAAGAGAAAACAGAGAGAGAAAGAGAGAGAGAGAGAGAGAAAGAGCAAACCGAGTGTTCGTCGGAGCCAGAAGGAGAACCAGAAGCGTCACCGTCGCCCACGGAGTAGCCGGAAGGCCACCTAGACGCGTCGTTGACCGGTGAGCCCCCCCCCGGCAGAGAAGTTCCTCCGTTTTTTGGCATGGTTGGGCCGAGACTCGCGTCGGCCATTTCGCACAAATCCCGGCCCATACCGTCGTCGGTCCCGACCCCTAGTCGCTGTCGGAGGTGAACCCAAGCCGCCGGAATCGACCGGATCGCCAGAGGAGGTCGGAATCCCTCGTTTTTCCACGCATTCGCCAGGTGTTCGACGAAATGCCTCAACCAGGCTGGTTTTTGTTGCGTCGTCGGCCGGCGAACGGTAGTCCGACGGCGGCTCAGGTGAGTGGCACAGCCTAGAGGCGGTCCTAGTCGGGCGATTTGGGGGCGGCGCTGGCCTAGGTCTGCCGGCGATCGGCCAATTTTGGCATTTGCCGGCGCCCCCCTCCCCGCGGGTCTGTGAATTCGGGTCAAACCTGACCCAAATCAACCGATCCGACCCGAGTCAACTCCCGGGTCGGATCCGTTGACTCGGGTCTATTCTGACCGACCCGAATCAGTCGACCCGACCCTGGTCAACGACCGGGTCAGGTTCGTTGACTCGGGTCGATTTAGTCCGACCCGGATCAGCCGATCTGACCCGGGTCGGATCGGTCCGACCCGAATCCGTTAACCCGGCCCGTTTAATATTATATTATTATTATTATTTTAATTTTTTAAAAAAATAATAATAATAAATTAAAAAAAATTTAAACCGTATATATATTTTTCGAAAATTTTTTTTTTCTTTTTCACCAGATGTATATATATATATATATTTTTTTTTTTTCGAAAAAAATTTTAAAAATTAATTTTTTTTGTGGTTTACCTGACTGCTTTAATTTATTGTTATATTATTATGCATGTTGTTTTAATTTCATGTTTAAATAGATAAGCCTGAAGTCACGCGGTAGTATTTTGCATGTTTATTTTCATTACCGTTGCATTGTTATTGTGCATGTTTTTAATATAATTGCATGAACTGTTGTGTTTTGAATGTCATCTGGCTTAGTTAGGGCTAGAACCATAGGTTGCATGATTGCTAATTGTTTCTGATTATGCACTCGCTTGAGCACATCACATGTTAGGAGAAATGTCCTAAAATCAATCCAAACTGCTTGACAAATGTTTTTAGAAATGAATATGGTAGAAAGGTACCGAAAGGGCATTAGTTATCCAACTAGTATAACCAAGTCCCTGAACTCGGTTAATTTCTGGTTCGTAGGAATAGGGTGATTCTCCCATCATCTTATTTGGGTTTCTAATCGACCCACCCTAAATCGATTAGTGGCGATTCCTTGGTATAAACCATTTGCATGTTAAATATTTAAACCCTAAGTCGCGATATGGTATGGGCTTGGGAGAGCCCGAGTTAAGTCCTGAACCTAGACTTAGCACGTACCAGGCGAGCCCCCCTGCTTTTTGTATGTTGTCCAAAAAGGCTCGGGAGGTCGGTCGTGACAATAATTTAAGTGCTCTAGGATGACAAAGAGTAATTTTTTTTCTATCCCATACACTTATATCCCTTACTAGCCCATTTGAGCCTGCGATTTCATTTCGTACGAACCCGGTTAGTGATCATCCCCCACACCGAGGCAAAGCAAAAGTCACCATAGTTTGAGCATTAGGGTCCGAAGTATCGAATCAAGATGAAGACTTTGAGAGCCTAATAACATTATTCTGTTCAAACTTGTTTAGGCTAGTCCTGATAACACCAAAAGAACAACAAAAAAAAATGCTAAAAACTGGGGGCATGAAAAAGCAGTGTGCCTGGTAAAAGTAAGGCCAATCCCCACGAATAAAAAATAAAGAAAAAGAAAAAGGAGAAGAAGAAAAATGATGAAAAAGATGAAGAGAAAGGAGTTCCTAATTTCTAGGTAACTGCTATGAAAAACAATGAAGTTTTAGCTGAGGAGATCTCTGAGCGTGATGAAGGCACTCTTAAATATCTCAAAGATTTTAAGTGGTGTAGAATAGACGACCCCAAAGGGTTTAAATTTGAGTTCTTCTTTGATATAAATTCTTACTTTAAGAACTCTGTCTTGATAAAGATCTGTCACATGATAGATGAAGACGAACCTATTTTTGAGAAAGCAATTAGGACAGAAATCAAATGGTATCTAGGGAAATGCTTGACGCAGATGCTCCTCAAGAAAAAGCTGTCCAAAAAGCTAAATCACGGGATTACCCAGGGAGTTTTCCAGAAGGATCCTGACGGTGGAGAGGAAGACTGGTGACAATGCTAGATGATCACCAATCCTCACCCTCACACACATTTTTTGAGCTCAACGATCATTTCATTCCTCAACCTGTAAACCAAGACCACATTACATCCCTCATGAAGTCTCTTCTGACTAGGGCACTTGAATTAACGTGGAATTTCAAATGTTTATAAACAACACTCGAGGAAGTGCGAGAAAGACTATTTTTATCTCATTTTGCAGGGTTCTTGACTTGTAAACCTGGAGATAATTGCAGAATATTTTCTTTCATGACCTTGACTTGGACAGTCACCTTTGTTAAGCCATTGACCAAGCCAGCATTACGACCCTAAAGAAGACCTCTCAGATTGGCAGCATCGTACCGCTTGCGAGAAAACTCAGACCTTTATAGGTGTGATAACGATCAGATTGAGTGTTTTCGATGTTCCCATCTTAATAGACTGGACAAACAACCCTTTGTAATGAGAGTGAGTAGAAAGTCCTTTCTGACTGAAGGTCTCTTGTTCAATATCTCGAGAAGTCCACCTTGCGAGCAAAAATTGTCTTGATTGATAATTACCCTCGGTGGATGTTTGGTGATGCAAGCATGGCAAAATGATCATGCATGAACTTTCAAATACACATTCTAGAATAGCCTAACTTGTCTATTCTTGATGAATGCATGCATGTTTGTGCTAATCGTCATTGACAGCTCAGAGTTTTAATCCCCAGTGATAGGACACAAAAATCCGAGCACTAGAGAAGCCCTCATTATCATCCCAAGAGAGATATCCCAAAAAAGGTCGAGTATTCAGCAGATGATACATCAAACCTCCGGGTAAGAAATTCTAGGTATTTCTTCAGAATTCTTTTCAAACTACCAAGAAGATAAACCAGGTGTTCCTTTGAAAAAAGAAAAGCATCTTGACTTGCGATCAAAATATTTTATATAATATTCTGGAATAGCCTTAGTTGTCTATTTCTTCGATGAATGCGTATGTCTTTGCACAAAAAAAAAAATTTCTGACAGGAGATATGCCCTTAAGAGGTAGGAACGTGCCCAGGTAAGTGTATTCTACCCATGCCTGGTTCCAAAATTCCATGTACCTACGATTGTTATGGTACCCCTCCTGAGCATGGGACTGACTCGCTCTGTTCACATCAAATCCTCCGGCGAGGACCCCCAGGTGCTCATTGTTTGAGTATTTTCAAGACCTGCTGGCGAGGACCCACCAGGCAAACCATCAAATCCTCGGGCGAGGACCCCTAGGTGCTCATCATTTGAGTCTTTTCAAGTCCTGCTGGCAAAGACCCACCAGGAAAACCATCAAATTCTCGGGCGAGGACCCCCGAGTGCTCATCGTTTGAGTCTTTTTAAGACCTGCTGGCGAGGACCCACCAGGCAAACCATCAAATCCTCGGGAGAGAACCCCTAGGTGCTCATTGTTTGAGTCTTTTCAAGACCTGCTGGCGAGGACCCACTAGACAAACCATCAAATCTTCGGGCGAGGACCCCAGGTGCTCATCGTTTGAGTCTTTTCAAGACCTGCTGGGGAAGGCCCACTAGACAAATCAACAAATCCTCGGGCGAGAACCCCCAGGTGCTCATTGTTTGAGTCTTTTCAAGACCTGCTGACGAGAACCCACTAGGCAAACCGTCAAATCCTTAGGCGAGGACCCCCAGGTACTTTGGCGAAGCAAAACCCAGTCAAGGCGACCGAAGATAGGTTCAGGTCATAGACAAACCATTTTCCCTCGTCAAGATGACCGAAAAAAGGTTCAGGTCCTAGACAAAAGAAATCCCCGTCAAGGTGACTGAAGATAGGTTCAGGTCCTAAAAAAACCATTTTCCCCGTCGAGGCGACCAAAGAGAAGTTCGGGTCCTTGACACACAATACCAATTATCTAGAATTACTCTACCCTTTGGCAAGGTAAGTAGCCCCAGGTATATTTTTATTTGTTTTAGCATGCATCATCTTATCACATCATAAAAATGGGATTCCAGTCTCGCCAAAAATAGCATTCATTGAGCATGCATGGGCCAAATTTAGGTGTCATTTTATTTTTAAATGTAATCTCTACGAGCTCAATCTCTACGAGCTCATCTTCAAAGAGGGGCAGCCGTTGACACCTATTTTAATTTGCCCAAAATTAATTACACAAAATTTAGGAGTTAATTTTCTTTAATTCCTAAAACAAAAAAATATATCTATTTAAATGCATTGCATATAGAAATTAGGCACATTTTGTATTAATAGGGTCTATTAAAAAATTCAAATTAAAAAAAAATCGAGTCGGGCCGGGTCGACCCGGCCTTTTTCTTTTTCCTTTTCCTTCGGCCCAGCCCTTTTTCTTTTCTTTCTCCCCGCGTGGCCTAGCCCATTCTCTTCTTTCTTTCTCTCTTCCCTCGCGTGAGATGGTCCCGGCCCGGCCCAGCCTCTTCCTTCCTTCTTCCCCCCTGCGCCGAGCTATCTCTTTCTCCCCCATGTTCTCCTCTGTTGCTGATGTGCAGAGCGATGAACGGTGGAGCGTGGCCTCACCGTCCCTATCTGGCCAGAGTAGAGCCGAGGGAGCACGCCAACGGGACTGGCATTAATGGCCAGTCCCGTCCTCCCCTATTTCCCGGCCTCCCTTATCTCCTGCTTCCTCTCTTCTCCCTGTTTCTCTATCATTCCAGCTGGCCCCCCTCTGCACCAGCCTAAGTGGCCACGAAAGTCACGAGCCAGAATAAGCCGATGTAGGCCATCGTCAGCAGACGCAACGGAGCATAAAGTGAGCGTCGTCGCCTATAAAAATCGGAGAGAGAGAGAGAGCGAGGCCCGATCGTCCATTTGAAAGAAAAACAGAGCAAAGAGAGACACAGAGAGAAAAGAGAGAGAATAGAGAGAGAGAGAGAGAGAGAGAGAGAGAGAGAGCAAACCGAGAGTTCGCTGGAGCAAAAGGAAAACCAACAGCGTCGCCATGGTCTACAGAGCAGCCGCAAAGCCACCCAGATGCATCGTCAATTGGTGAGCTCCCCTCGGCCGAGAAACTCCTCTGTTTGCCCCTGTTTGGTGTTCGGTTTGGTCGAGACTCGCACCGGTCGTTTTGCGCGAATCCCGGCCCATGCCGCCGTAGGTCTTGGTCCCCGCTCGCCGTCAAAGGCGAACCGTAGCAGCTGGAGTCGACTCGGTCGTCAGAGGAGGTCGAGATTCTTCGATTTTGGTTGTGCGCCCCACCTACTTGATGAAATGTCTAAAGGAGCCTGGTTTGTTTTTGGCCGCCGGCCGGCGAGTGGGGCGTCTGACGGTAAGTGGACGACGGAGGAAGATCAAGGACGATCCCAGAGGCCGAATTTGGGGCCGGCACCAGTCTGGGTCGGTCGGCGGAAGGCCAATTTTGGCTTCGCCAGCGTCCCCGCGTGTTTGTGCACGCGGGGTTGACCCGACCCAAATCAACTAACCCGACCCGAGTCAATGCCCTGGGTCGGATCCGTTGACCGGGGTCGATTCCGACCCGGCCCAGATTCGCGACCAAACCCAATTTTATTTATTTTTTGTAAATTTTTTTTATTTTTTTCTTCTTTCGTATTTATTTATTTTTAAAAAAAAATAAAAAAAATTTTTCTAAATTATGTGATATACCTAAGTGTTTTAATTTATTGTTGTATTATTATGCATGTTGTTAAAATAATTTCATGAATTGCCATGTTTAAATTAGACAAGCCTATAGGGTTACTCGGTAGTACTTTGCATGTTATTTTTATTACCGTTGTGTTTTTTTATGCATGTTCTTAATCAGAATACAATTGCATGAATTGTTGTATTTTGAATGTCATTTGACTTAGTTAGGATTAGAACCTAAGGCTGCATATCTATTTTAACTGCCGATCGTTTATGATTATGCACTCACTTAATCACCTCACATATTAGAAGAAAGGTCCTAAAATCAATCCAAATTGCCTAACAAATGTTTTCAGAAATGTATAGGGTAAAAAGGTAGCGAAAGGGCATTAGTTATCCAACTAATGTAACTAAGTCCCCGAATTCAGTTAATCTCTGGTTCGCAGGAATATGGTGATTTTCTCATCACCTTATTTGAGTTTCTAATCGACCCAGCCCAAATCGATTAGTGGAGACTCCTTAGTATAAACCACTTACATGTTAAATACTTAAACCCTAAGTTGCGATATGGTATGGGCTTGGGAGAGCCCGAGTTAAGTCCCAAATTTAGACTTAGCATGTACCAGGCGAACCCCTTTTTTTGCATGTTCGATAAAAAAAAAAAAGCGGAAGGTCGATCGCAACAATAATTAGCAGAAATAAGCTTTCCTAGATTTAGTTAAATGGGTTAGGTCGGGTATGAGTTGAGTATGGATCGGATCAGGTATGGATCGAGAAATTTGTCTTGCGATAAATGGGTTATAAACGGGTTAAATGGGTCAATTTGGGTCGAATCATTTATGACCCTACCTGACCCAATCCACCCGTTTAAGAGGTCTACTATACATTTCCACAAAACACAACTTGGCTTGGAAAGGAGACTTTAAAAGTGGAAAATTGTCCTTGCTGAAAGAAAATAACCAAACCGAAAATATTACAAGAAACGTTGTGTACTAAACTGCACCAGAGCTTTTCACCCGTACACATATGGACATGTTGAGATCCTGCATGATTGGCTTTGGCGACTCTTGGAATGAACACTTAAATTTGGTGGACTCCCTTTGAAACTTTTTATAATTAAAAAAATGCAGAATTCCTATTTGTCGGGGTGATGTTGGTGAAAAGAGGCTAACCAGCCCAAAGCGTATTCAACTATCATAGAAAGTCAAGTTGGTCTAAAGTGTCTCAAAACAGCACCAAGTTATCAAAAAGTGTTATGCACGCCTTAGAAGGCGCAAGGTGGAATTCAGTGTGGAGGATCACATGTTTTTTAGAGTTCCTCTATGAAACACGTTATGAGATTCGACACACGCTCTATAAGTTTAGTTCTAGATGCGCGGGACCATTCTTGATCTTAAATAAGATTGTCAATGGTATTATAAACTTGCTTTCTCACTAGCTCTATCTGGAGCACATAATGTGTTTCATGTACCTTTGTTACAAACATATGTACCTGATCATGAACATATGCTAGCTTTTACACCTTTGGGGCTAAAAGAGATCTTAACTTATTAGGAGCAACCTATTTGCATTACCGATAAAAAGAACGTGCTGAAATGCTAAACTATTCCTTATGTGAAGATCTAATGGAGAAATCAAATCAAGAGAGAGGTCAATTGGGAGCTCAAAGAGGAGGTAAGGCGTAAATACCTCATTCGTTTAATAATTGGGGTAAGTTCAATTTTTGAGGATAATTTTTTTTATCAAAAAGGGTAGGATGTAACAAATGGGCAAGTAAAACAAAAGAAAATAAAATAAGTTAAAGCCCAGTTTTCTTTCTCAAGCCCTCTAAGTTAATTTTTCAATCCAAATGTCTCATTATTGCAGCTGGTGCAGTAAAGAAGAAAAGAAGAAGAGGAGAGGAGAGTCGGCAAAACCAGAGCCTCAGGAAACCGTGTTCTCCATAAAACAATAGGAAGAAGAACGACAAAGAGAGGGAAACTGCGACAGAGAAAAGCCAGGTTTCGGTTCAGCAAGCCATGGACACCTCGACCCACTGAATCGATGTCATTCCAAAGCGTTCGATAAGAAATCCAAGTCTATAATTTCAGACTGTGATGAATTCTGAATTGCTGGGTTGATTCTAGAGGTTCTTGAACTGTAAAACAATGTAGTGAAAAACATTTAGGATGCCGTGGAACCGTGGAATCTTACTCAAATCGATTTGGTGTGATAGAAATAGCCACAACACTGTCTATATTATAATGACTAAGTAAATGCTAGTGAAATTGATGTAGAACAAATAGCAAATGCTTATATGGAAACCTTCGAGCATCATAAGAGCGAGGGCGCTCACCTTAAATGATGGGTCAATTTCAAACGATCATAACTTTTGATCAGGAGATGTTATGACATGAACAACATATCAAATCAAAATCCTTGATTTCCGATCATTCAAAGATAATCCTTGATTTCCAAACCTTCAAAGATTTCCGATGTGATTTGCAGATTTCGAAACGCGTTTTGAAGACTTTCTCCTTTATCAATATTGTGTTCCTTAATTATGTTATTTGATTTTAAATATTTGGTTGTTCCCCAAAAGACAACCTCTCTATAAATAAGCACCTAAGATACTGTAAATGGTACTTCAAGATTAAGAATAAATGTTATATTTTGGAATCCTTTTCCAAAAGTCGATTTTCCTTTGCACTTCAACTACCTCGTCATTCCCTGCCTTAAGATGCTTCTTTCAAATTGAGATCAAAAGATCCATTACAATACTCTTCATCTCATCCAGCTTAATTTTTCTTTCAAACCTTCTGATTCAGTTGTTTGCAGATCGAAGCCTGCCCCCATTCGATTCAGAATTGACAAAACGTGCACGATTAATAGCCGACGCTCTGCAGTGGAAAGAAGATGGTCGATGAATAGAATATAAACTAAGGGTGACCATCGGTCCAGGGTTAACCCTGGACTGGTCGGCTGGTCCTGGTTCGGTTCCTAGGGGGTCTGAGTCGGTCCTTGGTCCTTGGATCTCTGGACCATGTACTGTGTGGGTTGGTCCACGATCTTGGGAGTTTACGGTTAGTTCAACCCGGACCAATTTGGTATATATTATATATAAATATAATATTAGTATATTATAAATATTATACATTGCATGCTTTTATCTATTCTAAATCCTAGAGTCTCCTCTTCTGTTCTCTTCTTTTTTATGCAGTTCAGTTTGCCGTGTAAATAGAAAGAATAAAGAAACCCAGCTCTACTTCGACCAAAAATAATAGAAACCCTCTTTGCTCGTCTCTACCTTGCTTGCCCGCCTCACCTTCTTGCCTCGCCTAGTTTGCCTGTGTTCGCTCGCGTTGCCACTTGCCTCTCTTTGCTTGCCTCACTCACCTTGCCACTCACCTCGCTCGCCTTAAGAGCGCAGCTCAATTTGACAAATATACTTTATTAAGTATCAATTATGTGTGTTGTTTATTTTGTTTTTATGTATTCGAAAGTTGAATCAATCATTTAAGAATGGACAAGATATGAAGTTATATAATTCATGGTTTATATTACGTATTTTGAAACTTCTTATGGTTTAATTGTATGTCACGTGTTCGTTTTCTTGGTTTGTTGATTTTAACAAGTGTGAATTTTATGTTGTTGCAGTATCTTATATATATGTTTGATATGTACTGATGTTCATAATTTGGTTGCTCAATGTCACATTGTTGATGGATATGTAATTTGAAATAGTATGTCTGTCTTTTCAATGAATACAAAAAATGAAACAAAAAAATAATCAATTGGTTCTGGGTTGATCCTAGAACTGGACTAGACCCATAAGGTCGGTTCGATCCTCAGTTCCAAGCTCAACAGGGTCGGTCCTCAATCCCAAAAATTGGGGACTAACATTGTGCGGGTTGGTCCTTGGGTTAGATATTGGACAAGCCCAACTTGGACCATGCTCACCCCTAATATAAACTTATTGACAATCGAGAAAGGTGATAGACTCCGTGATGCAGACGAGTCGAGTCAAATCAAATCATCAATTACGACAATGATTTCCATGCTGATACGTTCAGTCTTCATTAAGAATGCAACGATACCTCTTGTCTAATGGTGTGCAATTGCTATGCTTGAGCCTGCCTCATTCTAGGTGAGCCATATTTAGGGCAAATACCACAAAAAAAACCTTAAATTTTGCCCACCGTGACATAAATAAGCCAATTTTTACACAAACACCCCCAACTATTTTTTATGTTCCGAAAAATCTCAAACTTATACATGTGTGATATATGTACCTTTTATTTTAGTTATTTCTAGGGTACATTTATCTTTTTTTTTTTTTGATAACCCAGGGAACCCCCGCACGGTCGACAGCCGGGGAGTAAACCCTGGGGGCGACACGTGCTAGCCACCACACACGTGCCACCGGTTAAGTCACCCTGCGACGCCCGGGATTCTAACACTCAACCTTTTGCGAGAGGAAGAGTGCGCGCTCCAGCAGCGCCACCCAGGCGGGTGGTAGAGATTTTTATCACGTACATTTATCACGCTAGTATAAGTTCGAGATTTTTTATGACATAAAAAAAATTATTTGGGGTTAGTCACAATGGGCAAGTTTAAGGTTTTTAGTAACAAAAAAAAGTTTAGAGTATTTATGTCATAGTTGGGTATAGTTTGGAGTTTTTTTTTGTATTAACCCCAAATTTATTATATAAATAATTTAATAGGTTGTTTCGTTTTGCGTCGATTGACTATTATAGTTTGGAGGTCTTTGAATTTTTCCAAATTGTTTAACCAGATGCCTGACCTTAATTTTCATGCCATTGGGTCCCTAAAAGTACATGTTTTTTTTGTTTTTTCAACTTGGTTGGTCCGTCGAAATTATGGACGGAGATATCGGCATGGCCTTTAAGCTGCCGTTAAACGCCGACATGGCATTCTACGTGGCAAATGAAATAAAAATAATTCGGAAGTAGATAATGTTAAAAAAAATATTAAAAAAATTTAAGAGATGGAAGAAAATTTATAAAGAAAGAAAAAGATGGACAGAATAGTGGCGAGGTGCTACCGGGGTCGCGCGACCTTGGCTGAGGCTAGTAATGTTCATTACATTTCACGTAAAGTATAGATTGCTCATTCATTCCTGAAGACCAATGTATATAATTTGGGAGGAGAGAAGCTCCTAAATGTTCGCGTTTATTCGGGAACGGAATTGAAGAAAACATTCAAAAAGAAAGCAAGTAAGGCTCGACAAATATATTATTAACTCACGGGATAACACATTAAAAACATGATACATTTTTTTTTGTCGAAAGAAAGTTATACTCATTGCTCAAAATGATACATGAGAAATACAATGACTTTCATGACAAACAAAATCGAAGCAGAGCAAATCCCATAATACAAAAAAATAAAGCCAAATCCAAAAAACAAGAAGGATCAACAGAACATCGACATGGTTAAACATATACTCATTTCATGAAAACTGATCTGTCAAGCAAAATAATCGGTGGTTGATCACTCGAAGAGCAAATCTTCATGGTCCAGTGAGACGTCAAAGCTCTTACGATCATCAATAAAACTGGAGGCTGATGACCTATACACGGACAAAGCACTAAGATATTGAATCCTCAAAAACATTATTAAACTCCCAAATCTAAATCAGAAGAGAAAAGCTCCTACATCTAGAACTAAATCAGGATAATTCAAACTCTCAAGTCTAAAATTTGACCGGGAGAAATTTGACCGGGAGAAGAGAACTCTCGGATTTAGATTGGGAGAGAAGAAAAAACAAGAAAAGAAAAAAAAGACTCAAACAAAATTAACGGGAGGGGAGGGTGAGACTAGCTCAAACCCTCCCCATGGCTAAAGCTTGAAGAAGACAACGGAGAGAGAAGTGAGAGAAAAACTTTTCAGCATCTGTAATCAAGCAACGTAGGAAGGTAAATCATGACATATTTACCCGAACCTAATTTTCGTTACATAAAAAATTCAAACCGGTACCTCGACACAAATGTTACTTTACGTCAGCGCTTCATTCAATATCTCATTAAATTGCATTTTCCTCGTTCCGTCTTGTGTCGCTCTGGTGACACATATACATTTGAACGGGGCATTGGACGGAATGCTAAGTAAAATTGGGGTACCGGTTTGGAATTTTCTATAAAACGGTTAGTAACTTGATTAACATGTCACGGCATACTGATTTGAGATTTGAAACGGCATTATGCGTTAATTCAATGTGTCGCCATCGATGAAAGTGAGGAGGGGAAGTCGACAAACCAGATGGAACAAGAATTTGAGCGCGTAAGATTCCAAAGTTAGGTGGAGATAGGACAACGGATAGGACAATAGTTTATCAGGTTCGTGATTGTTCAAGACAACAGGCAACATTCAATCGCCTAAAATAATACCGCCAGCCAATTTTAAAGTTAATTACTCTCAATCATCTAAACATCAACCAAGTGGACAGGCAACATTTGATTCTCTAACATCCGCCCGAAAATCAAAGTGGAGGATTCAAAGTACTAAATTGAATTTGCACCCGACTATCGAGGCGGGCACGAGGGGCATGCCCAAAATGTACTAAATTTTCCCCGACGAAGTGATCGACAAAACAATGATATCGGGG
This sequence comes from Syzygium jambos, assembly GCA_031216235.1. Classification (NCBI taxonomy): domain Eukaryota; kingdom Viridiplantae; phylum Streptophyta; class Magnoliopsida; order Myrtales; family Myrtaceae; genus Syzygium; species Syzygium jambos. The sequence goes on along the minus strand of CM062221.1, from coordinate 20,225,931 downwards.
TTGCGAGTAAAATCTCGAGCTTATCAGTGACGGGAGATCATATAAATCCCGTGAACAAGCGACGTTTGGATAGTTTCAATAGAACCGATGAAGCTCGAATTGGGCGTCACGGCATGTCGAGGCGACCATGAACATGGATGGGACTTCGTCGATGCTGGTACCCATCAAATCATCGCGGCGTGTCGGGGCAACATTGAACGTGGACGGGACTTTGCCGATGCCGGTACCCATCAAATCGCAGCAAATCGAAAATTTGACCGGACGGAAGAGAGTTATGAGGACGTGAACCCGGACGAAATAGAAGGGCAAGGCGTGGATCACACTTTTGCCCTCTCTTTGTGAACCTTGTGGATTGATAAGCACAGGTCGTGCTTCAGGTTCCGTGGCTGGTCTTACAACCGTCCATACTTGCCCATGGAGCACACGCAAGCTTCCCCACCATCAAATTCGTCCAAGCTCGGACATTGATTTTAAATCAATGAGTTTTATGTCAAGTAGAATATATTAACTGCTACACACCATATTATTTTTTTAGCCAATTGCTTAAATAACGTCCGTATGAAGAGTAACTTTTATTTTTATTATTTTTTCCATATCTTTCTTTAATAAGTTTAGGACTGATCGGATAATTTTTTCCGTAACGATTTTCCACTGGGTTGTGACAATCCTATTCGTGACACGAGTCCACAAGTGTGAACAAAGTAGATTTATCTGGGACCGAACTTTTGAGGAAGATTGCGACATTTTTTACGTACGAATCATCATGTGGACACATGAAAAGAAACGTACTTCTAAAATTAGAGTGTCCTCACGCAATAATGGCATGTGATGAAAAGTCGCTATCATTTTTAAAATTAATTAAAAATATTTTCGTAAAAATTATTGTTTGTATTGCTTAAAATAATTAATTGATGAAATATATTTAATTATCGATAACAATTTATGTCTGATTATTTTCGTAGGCAATGAAAATATATTTCGTTTATTCATTTTTGTTAGCAATACGGACGATCATTTTTAGAAATCATTCATTTTTCGCGAAGCCGTAGTATTGTACTTCTGCCTTTGTAAGAAGTCGAATTTGTCTAGCTACAGCCTAAAATTAAATATCTATAAAAGTCTTCCTTTTAGCAATACAAGCATCATTCATTTTTCACGAAACAAACGAAACCATAATGTTGTACTTCTGCCTTTGTAAGATGTCGAATTTGTCTAGCTACAGCCTAAAAATAAATATCTATAAAGTCTTTTTTTTAAGCAATACAAGCGATCATTTAAAAAAAATATTTTCTAAATCATTCATTTTCAATGAAACAAACGAAACCTTAGTGTTGTACTTCTTTCTTTGAAAGATGACAAATATGTTTAGCTACAACCTAAAAATAATTCAGACAAAAAAAACCTAAAAATAAATATCTATAATAGTCTTATTAGGTATGGATAGGAACAGGGCCAAATAAAGCACACTATTATACTCGACTCGTTTTTAATGAACCGCATCTAATAATTTGATGTCATCTTATCATACATTTATATTACAGACTTCAAGACACTAACACTGAAATTTGTTTGACGTAATATTGTCTATTAAGTTTGGATTTTCCATTTCATAATAGTAATTGAATGATACGTTTAATTTTTATTATATAAAAAAGGGTGGCGAGGGACAACCAATGCTTTTACTCTTTTGGGTGTTTCATTGAAGACGTCATACAGCTGCGGAGTATTTAGTTTGAATTATAATTACTCAATAAGTCACCTCGTGATCCGAAGGTCCAAGGTTTCTAAACCAATCACTATATTATCTCCACTAGCATGCTAGAAGTGAGGAGTTCTCACCGCACGAGATAATAGGTGTCCCAAATAGAAACCGACTAAAGATAAGCTCACGACATCACTCGAACTCCTAATCTTGTTCATATCATTATTTCCAAACATGCATAATCGTTGATCGAAAATAATTTTTTTTCTCGAACGATAATTTTTATTTTGTATGTGTATTTTTTGTCCTTAAAAAAAATAGTATTCGGTATCTTCAAATTAAAATCTCAAAGTATATGACAAGTTGAAAAATTGTGGGTTATTATACACATTCTATGATCTTTAAGAAACAATATAATGTTTATAAAAATTAAAAATTTAATTCCCTTGTAGCACCTGAGTGGACTGACACATATGCACATGGCTAGTACATATATACCCCGACATGGAGAATAATTTCATCTATACAAGCAATTTCGAGACCATAGTACATGTATAGTTTGTAACCTATCAATATCATCATAGTGCAACCAAGTCGTCTCGAATCCGTTTTCGTGGAAAGAAATTTTGCTTCCTTAAAATATCCAATAAAATAACAATGTTCTTTGTTTGGTAAGAAATGCATCAACAATGTTAGATTTTCCTTTCCCTTTTGGCAAATGAAAATGACTAAGAGCATGAAGGCGTCTCTTGACTCCGTTTGTTTTGCGAAAAATGAATGATTTGAAAAATATTTTTTTTGAAATTGTTCACTTGTGTCACTTGAAATAATTAGTTAGCGAAAAATATTTTTATTATCGACAACAATTTATGTGTAAACAATTTCATGAACAATAAAAAAATTTATTGTCCATTCGTTTTTATAAGAGATATAAGAGATAATTTCTACGAAAATATTTTTTAAATCGTTTATTTTTTTTGAGAGATATGTTTGTTTCGCGGAAAATGTACCATTTTTGGAAAATATTTTCCAAGGAAAATGACTTCATTTTCTCGTGCTTAGCTAAAACTTGAAAAAGACTTGGAAAATATTTTCCATCATTTGGTAAGGAAAATATGATAGGGAAAATTATCAAAAAAATTCGTATATTTTGATTATTTTTCATTTTTACATATTTTTAAAGTTTATTTTTTCCTCTTTTTTGCTTCTGCGACCGGCCATAGGCAAGATCAAGCCTTGCCCAAGGCCGGCGAGGCTCGAGGTCTCCCAATTTCAGTGAGCTCAAGCCTCGCTAACCGCAGGTGAGCTAGAGACTTGCCGCAGAGGCCGCAAGCTCAACTGATCTGGCGAAACCCGAGCTCGTCCGAGCCTCATCACTAGAGGCCGCGAGGTTGTCAACGGTCACTATGGCCAGTGACCACCTGAGGAAGAAGCAAAAAGAGAAAAAGGAAGAAAATAAAAAAAAGAAAAGATTAAAAAAATAATTAAAATTTTCAATTTAAAAAAAATTTCTAAATATTTTTATAAGAACAAAGTTTGATTAACCAAGGACCCAAGTCCAAGTGCCAAGAACCTACGCACGGCCTTTGTGGACCCGAGCCTGAGAGTCGGGACTAGAGTTCGAGCGTCCAGGACCCAAGCACGGCCTTTATGGACCTGAGTTTAAGTGTCGAAGCATCGGGTACGGACACCAAGGGTTCGGGCCCGATCTTGATGAACCCAGGCTCAACTGCCAATGCCCTAGTCCTGAACGTCGGGACTCAAGAACCAACATTGAGATTTCCGTGCCCATGCGTAAAGTTTCAGGTCCAAGTATCAATAACTAGTAATATTTTGGAAAACGTTTTCCGGTTCTTTTTCAAAGAGGAAATCAATTTTCCGAATTTAAGTTTTCGTAGGAAAATCTTTTCCATCAACTAGGCAAATATTTTCTCTCGACTCATTTCCCTAAGCGAAATAAATGCCGGAAAATGTAAAAAAAATATTTCCGCGAAATAAACGGGCCCCTACCGTACTAAATTTCCGAGCCTCCATGCGAAAGCCCGAAGGTCCTGTGCTTTGAAATGGACAGTAAGGTGAAGGGCAGAACTGGAATCAAAGACAGCCGCCGGCTTGGACTCGGAGACTCAAAGAGTGTATCACGAAAGTTCGATATTAAAGTCATTAGTCGAATCCGTAATCACGTGAGGTCAACTCGCATCCACCACCGTTAAACAGAGGCAAGCCCAATGCGGGATCCACGCTCCGTCCGGCGATGAAGCCGGGGCCGGGCGATGCGACCGTGGGTCCATCAACGTAATTTCGGAGGAAGTCGAGCGGCAACTTCGGCTGGTGGGGAAGTCAGCGAAGCTCAGCATAAGTGTGCACTGACCTGTGAAACGCAGACTGTTCCGGTGACCAGGACTTTGGGGCGCAGAAAACGAATCACATTCCAACAGCTCAGATGACCGTCGCCTCCTTCCTAACCCGGAAAACAAATGTAAAGGAGACGACCAAGACCTGTCTTGCCCTTTCTTTAATGGCAGTACGGGCTGATCTGTTTGTTACTACAAGACAATTGGGGACAGCGATATTAAAAATTTGAGGACCTCGTGCTGGGAAATTGGGTTGATGGACAAGTGCGGAGGGCCGTGAAGCACGAAGGCACGCGGTAACGTCAGATTCCCACGGTCGATACCTCGTCTTTGGTTGGCAATATGGACATTACTTATATACATGTAGTTGATATTCTTAATCTATAAGCGTAAATTAGTGATATGAATGGAAAAAAATATACATTTTTCATTTGGGAGCGCATGGATGTGAAGACTCGGAGCTAACTAAAGACCCACAAAACACACTACAGTATTGAGATGCAAGTGTGAGTTGTGTTGGGAAAATCTCACGCCCTAATTGACTCATTACTCATTAGTTTAAGTTTTTGAGTGAAATTCGATCTAACTAGATATGTTACGGGCTCGAACTGAGGCTTCCTCTAGGAGATTTGGTATTGGGGGGAGCCCTAATCTATTCCGGTGTTTTTAGTGAATATCGCAAGGATAAAAGCCGATGGTAAATCGGTGGGCCCCCAATCTGTTCTTATGTTTTATGAATATCTTAACGAAGGAATCCGGTGGCCAATGCGGTCCGACGGACTCGGACTTGGGCTTCTTCTTATCGATCTCCTCGATCAAAGGTATCAGGCTTCTGCTGAGCCCTCTCGACACACAAGTTTCATTGCACATGATTCGTCAGGATCGAACGGGTGACCTCCGGCTGCTTCCCAACTAGAAATAATGTCAAGATGCAAAATGGTCCACACAAAGGGAGCGAGAAAATATTGGGTACCACTTGTGGTGCCAAGTCAGCAAAAAACCAGTCCATTTATTGTGCGCCACGTGTATCTTGGGCCCACCTGTCAGAAAAATCTCACTCTGCTTTCTCTCCCCTCTCTCTCCTTCTCTCTCCTCTCTCTCTTCGCTGCGGTTTCTTCTCGGCCGTGGCGATAGCTCAAGTTCGAGCTCCACGTCCATGGCCGCTGCAAGTTTTCAAACCAAGCTACCGTGGCCACGAGACTCTGAGTTTAACTGCCATAACCGCAAGCTCGGTGCCGCCGGCCGCTGGTGAGGACAAGCCCTTGCCGTCGTGGGCGAGGTCGGCCATGGCCTCGCCAGATCTGGGCGAGGCTCGATCTCGACTGGTCAAGCGGAGGCTCGACGGCCATGGCCATAACCGTCGAGCTCCGGTTCCGCATCTGGGTCGGCGAAATCTGACTCCGGTCGACGCCCTCCCAGGCTGCCTCGGATCCGATTGTCCGCGGATTTTCGTCCGTTGAACAGAAAAAAATGCCAAAGCGAAAACATCCCAAGAGGTCGGGGACGGGGCCAAGGCCACGAGCTTGAAGCTCGGACATGCTCGCAACCGCGAGCTCGAGCTATATGGCTGTGGAGGCCGAGATGTTGGGCTCAAGCTCAAGCTCTAAAAGAAGTGCAGAAGAGAGAGAGATTTTTCTTATGGGTGGGCCCCTTTATCGACACGTGGCACCCGATGAATGGACTAATTTTTTGCTGACTTGGCACCACAAGTGGTACCCAATATTTTCTCGACGTAAATAAAAGAAGCAGGGCGCGAGCGAAGTGAAGCTCACAAGTGTCGCACACACACACACCCAAATTACATCTGCACTAGTGCTCGTAGCCATCATCAGGAGGGACAGAACGATGGCGCCTCAGGATTTGCTCGTAGCCATCATCAGGAGGGACAGAACGATGGCGCCTCAGGATTCGCTAGTGTTCAAGGTGCGCCGATGCGAGGCCGAGCTGGTCCGCCCGGCGAAGCCGACGCCTCGCGAGCGCAGGAGGCTGTCGGACGTCGACGACCAGGAGGCCCTGCGGTTCCAGATCCCCGCGATCCAGTTCTACCGGGGCGACGGCACAGGTCGGGACCCGGTGCAGGCCGTCCGGGAGGGGCTCGCCAGGACGCTGGTGTTCTACTACCCGCTCGCGGGCCGCCTGAGGGAGCTCCCGGGCCGGAAGCTGGTGGTGGACTGCAACGAGGCCGGGGTGATGTTCGTGGAGGCCGACGCGGACGTCACCCTCGAGCAGTTCGGGGACGCCCTCCAGCCTCCCTTCCCCTGCCTGGAGGAGCTCCTCTTCGACGTCCCGGGCTCCTCCGCCATCCTCGACGCCCCTCTCTTGCTCATTCAGGTACTGTAACATCAAACTCCCGTCAACCTAACTTAAAACAGAAGCATCATAAACCTGGACATGGACATGGACATGTGCAGGCAGAGGAAAGTGAGGTTCCACGACATGTGGCTTTCCTTCCTCGTGCTGCTCGAAAAAATTAAGGGTTTTAAAGAGAAACCGCGAAGGACCTGTTCCAATTTTCACGCACACGAAATGAGTCTGCAATCTGCATGGGTCGTCGGTCCAAGGTTGCTTCTTTCGAAAGTCCAAAAAACAGTCCGTCGATGATCTCCGTGAACTCTGATGGAGCTTGCATGCTGCATGACAGACTTCTGCTGCATCATTTTTTCTCTCAAAAAATACTTTGTTAACGAAAGTTCATGACCAATTATTGCTATGGTGGGGACAAGAGCACAGGGTTGTAAGAGCATTGTACGTACGGCACCCACCAGTCGTCTCGGATTTTTGGACGTTTAGGCTTGGGATTTCAGCAGATCCGCGGAACACGATGAATCCAGTCACAAAGTTACAATTTTTTTACTCTTGGGTGACGGTTTTTAATCTGCTGAATTATATCGTAACTCAATTATTGCAAGTTGTACCTTCGTAGTGATCATACCGGTGATCATGATTTGAAGGTTTGGACAACAACATCCAACTACAAATTGTTTCGAAATAGAATTCATCCAGAACTTTTCAATCACAAGAATCATTTTTCATAAGGAAAACATGCCGTCCACAGAAAAATCTTTTCGATGTCGGGAGTGGTGGCCCCATGGCCCTTTTCGCAACAAGCCAAGGAATGCACAGTACATTTCGTGAACCCCAACACCACCAAAAAGGTTGGAATTCCACGGGAACACTCAAGTGCCCGTGCCCCCCACCTAGCAAAGCAATGGGGCCATTAAGGGGAGGGGTTAGTGGATTAATTGCGTGACTAATTATTAATTAACTCTGGTGATTAGAATTGTTAATCCGAATCTGAGCTGATGCTGCTTGTTGGAATGGTCTTCGGGAGTCGAGGACCGGTTAATAGAAATTGATATACAAAGTGACGTGACAGATTGAATTTTGTTAGCGAGTGCTGACGGTGGGAATGATCGTGTGATGATGTGTGTGTGTGTGTGTCAGGTGACTCGTCTCAAGTGCGGGGGCTTCATCTTCGCGGTGCGCCTCAACCACACCATGTGCGATGCAGCCGGGCTGGTCCAGTTCATGAACGCCGTGGGAGAGATGGCGAGGGGCGCCGATGCCCCCTCTGTCCTCCCCGTGTGGGAGAGGGAGCTCTTGGACGCCCGAGACCCGCCCCGGATCACGTGCACCCACCAGGAGTATGACCAGGTGGAGGACACCAAAGGCACCCTCATGCCGCTTGACGACATGGACCTCCGGTCCTTCTTCTTCGGGGCCGCCCAAATGTCCGCCCTCCGCAGCCGGGTGCCTCCCCACCAGCAGGCGAGCTCCAAGTTCGAGATCCTCACCGCGTGCCTCTGGCGATGCCGCACCATCGCGCTCCAGCCCGACCCCGAGGAGGAGGTGCGGGTGCTGTTCGTCGTGAATGCCCGGAACAAGTTCGACCCTCCCCTGCCGGCCGGGTACTATGGGAACGCGTTCGCATTCGCCGCGGCGGTGACTAGCGCGGACAAGCTGTGCCAGAACCCGCTGGGATACGCGCTGGAGCTCGTGAAGAAGGCCAAGGCCGACGTGACGGAGGAGTACATGCGGTCCCTGGCGGACCTGATGGTGATAAGGGGGAGGCCCCACTTCACGGTGGTGCGGTCCTTCCTGGTGTCGGACACGACCAAGGCTGGGTTTGGGGACGTCGACTTCGGGTGGGGGAAGGCGGTGTACGGCGGGCCGGCCAAGGGGGGAGTCGTGACCAGCTTCTACATCCCCTTCCGGAACCGGCAGGGCGAGAGCGGCATCGTCGTCCCGGTGTGCTTGCCGGCCCCGGCCATGCGAAGATTCGTGCAGGAGCTGGACGCCTTGCTGAAGGATCCACCCCCTACCACTTCCAACAACAAGTCAACCTCCGTCATTTCTTCCCTGTGAACTGCATCCCCGCCTACGTAATTTCAATTTCGATCCGGTGTGATGATGATCTCTCGTTTTTACTTTTTGTATGGGAATGAAAAGCTCGTATGCTGCTCTACTATCAAATGAGAAATCAAGGCTGCTCCTTTACTTCAGCTTTTGCCCGCGTTAATCTGTCAAAATAGCACGCTCAAGAACAGTATTGAGTCGTCGAAGTTGATAAACGACAGCGATCCTGTAAAAAGGTGCAGGTAATTATGTGTTATATAAATCCGGGCCCAACTAAAAAAACACTGCATTTACCTTGAGTGACAAGACCAAACTTTTTTTACCTCGCAAAAGAATCACCAAGTTTCAATGAAGTCGCAAATTTAACCTGAACAATTTGAAAATGTCACATCACAGGAGCCAGGTTTGAGACTCGAGAAAAAGTTAGTGCTTTTTATTGAGACAAAAAAGTTCGAGTCAAAATTTGTCAAAATAGCACACTCAATACAGGATTATTTGGTTAGTGTGTTATATTTATATGGATTAAAATGCGCATCGATCACTAGATCCCGAACCATGGGCAAGAAGAGTATGGAGTCCCCATGACGATGATTCTATAAAAAGGTACAAGTATTTATGTGTTGTATAAATCCGACCCTAATTCCAAAAAAAAAGTATTAATTTTATCTTGAATGACAATTATGGCATAAACTTTTTTTTGTCTAGCAAAAGAATCATTAACTTTCATTTAAATTACAAATTTGGTCTAAACAATTGAAAATGTCACGTCACGGAAGGTAGATTTGGGACTCGAGTAAAAATTTATACCTTTTATTGAGATAAAAAAATTCGAATTAAAATTATCATTCAAAATAAAACTGATAAATTTTTTTTTTTTGAATTAGCCCTACTGATGAGAACTTTTAGTCGCTATGTTGATGATGATGCGGAGGAAATTATTGCGCGGACAGTGTTTCAGCGCTGACACGTGAACACTTTTTAATTCTGGTGAACGAGTCAATTTGTAGGCGAAAGTACCCATGTCATGGCTGCTTATGCAAAAAAGTGCTTTCCGCCGACCATTTATTTTATAAATAATAAAGTTAGTAGCTATCATTTTACTTTGAGAAATTAACAAATAAAAAATTAAGATTAATATCACGAAAGACCCCAAACTGATATAACTGTGATAAATTTACCTCAAATTAATTTTTTAACTACCAAAAACTACCAAACTTGTCCATTTATGATAAATTTACTCTCTGTTAGTTTCCGCTAAATTGGATTAATGTATACCTGTGACAAACGAAGAGTAGAACCCCAAACTGGTACATCAGTTAACTGCCACGTGTCGTTTAATTCAGTAATTTGACAGTAAAATTTAATAGAATCTACTTGGGGTAAATTTGTTACGAGTGTATAAGTTTAAAATTTTTTGTGGTAAATTTATCACGGGTATACCGATTTGGGGTTTTTGATGGTATTAACCCAAAAAAACTAGGGAAAATACCACAAAAAATCCTAAATCATGCCATTTGTGATAAATTTACCCTGAACTTTTTTTTTACACGAAAAACCCCAAACTATATTACTTGTGATAAATTTACTCTGAACTTTTTTTTGTGACACGAAAAACCCCAAGCTATGTAATTTGTGACACATTTACCCCATAATATTTTAGCCCATGGATATTTTCGTCTTTTTCCTTTTTTTTCTTTCTTCTCTCTTCCCTCCACCGGCGACTGCCCTCTCCGGATCTGGTGAGGGCGACTCTCGCCCGACATTGGCAAGGGCCGCCCGACACTGGCGAGGGCCGCCCGACACTGGCGAGGGCCGCCCTCGCCGGCTTCCCTCTGCCATGGTCGACAGAGGAAAGAAAGAAGAAAACAAAAAAAAAGGAAAAAAAAACAGAAAAAGGAAATAGATGAAAATGCCCATAGGCCAAATATTGTATGGTAAATATGTCACAAGTGGCATAATTTTGAGTTTTTCATGTCACAAAAAAAGGTTCAGGATAAATTTGTCACAAATGACATAGTTTGGGGTCTTTTTTTTTTTTTTGATAACCCAGGGAATCCCCGCACGACCGACAGCCGGGGAGTAAACCCTGGGGGCGACACGTGCTAGCCACCACACACGTGCTACCGGTTAAGTCATCCTGCGGCGCCCGGGATTCGAACACTCAACTTTTTGCGAAAGGAAGAGTGCACGCTCCAGCAGCGCCACCCAAGCAAGTGGTAAGGGGTCTTCGGTGATATTTTCCAAAAAAACTATCACTTAACAAAATGATAAGTTATTCGACCAAAAACATAATGATAAGTTATACTTGCGTGCACAAAGCTGAGGTGGGCAAGGCCGGAACTGTCTTATGTATTATTCCTGGTTAAATGTGTCCAAATGGCTGCTTCCCAATGCCTTTTGTCTTTGCCCTTTGGCCTCTCTCTATCTAGTACTGTTGCCAAACTGCCAGCCTCCTAAAGCATATAACCTCCTGCTTTGGGCCATACGCCAAGCACACAGCTGAGGAATCCACATACAGCACATGGACACCCGGAGATCAAGCCGCGGCACCGGACCTCCTCCTAGGAATGGCCGCAGGGATAACAAGGACGAGGACCTCCTCCTCTTCTGGGAATTGCACCGTCGCGAGAAGGACCGCACCGTGAACCTCCTCCTGCCCGTTTCCGATGAGTTCAAGCCCAATGGGATTCCAGGTACATGGTCCCTCTTCTAAGGACACTTGGTTTTTGTGTTTGGGTGTAAGACTGAATTATGCACACTCTGGCTCGATCTCGATGCAGGCAACTATCCTCTTCCTATGTACAAAACCTCGTCGAGTAGAAATGACTTCCTCGCCTAGAATGACAAGAATGATTACAACTGGTACGTTAGTCGTCCTTCTTCCCTTCCCTTCTCGACCATCCTTGCTTTTTATCACATTCCTATATGTGCCCTCTTCAATTGCTCATACATATTATGGATCATGAGAAGCTGCTGTACTCTGTTTAAGGTTGAAGACACCTCCAGCGACTCCTCTATTCCCATCATTAGAGATGGAAGCAAACGCAGGGGACTACCCGATGCAGCAGGAAATACCAATTTTGCAGCCTCTTACGCGGGTAATGATACTATCGATGACAATGCCTATCTCAGCTTTCTATATTGAACCTGAACTTTTTTTCTCCTGCGCATGCCTGCTGGAAGTAGGATAATATGTTAACCATGTTCAAATTGTAGCCTCACGATTATTCTGACGTGAGTTATGTGGGTAATACACTTAGCATTAAACTGATTTTGCAAAAGCATATTGCACAGAATACGCGTTTGTTTTTATTTGATTTGACCGTATGAGTTTTGCCAGTTCACTCAGTAAATAAGGTTTTGGGAACTTTTCCAAACATGTAGCTAGTCTTCTGCAAACAAATGCACGCGTGAGAGACTCGCTTTTATGGTAAGTAGCTAATCAAAAACCCCCAACATTGTATAAAGGCATGCAGCTTGTGTCAGATTGATACTGATGGAGAACAATGCCACACCTAAGACTCTGCCAGAAGACATGGTAATCTCTTGCAAGTCATCTTCCCAAGCCTAAAGAAAATCGACAAATTTTCTAAAATCAAGTTCACTTTTATAGGCTACTCATAAGAGAAGTACCACTCAGTTTCAATTTCTGGAATCAACGTTAAACTCACCTAGCTATCTTATTGTGCAACTACAACCCCATTGTTCTATGCTGTGATCAAAGGATTATACAGTTCACAATGTCGAGTATAGGAGCCTGATGACTCGTAACATCCTAACCAGTTTGCAGGAATTGTGGGTGGGAGAGAAGCAACCAACGGAACCTAAAAGTCTCCACGAAACAAGCCGAAGACTCCTCCAGCATCTGCATCAGTAACCCAAAAGAACAGTGTCTCTTCAGCTGATCACACTAATTGGTCCCCAGCCTTATTTATTCTGAATCAGAAGATGACTCAAGAGCTGGTACTTGCCAAAAAGACGGAGGCAGCTCCCAATGCTTCAAAGCCTGCCAGTGCAAGCCACAGATACGGTCGTTTCAGCAGCATTACCAAGTCCACAGGAGCAGACTCTAGTGCAATTAGGCCAAGCAGTATTAACAATAAGAGAGGTGTGTCACCTCTAACAAGGTCAACGATACCCGCCCAGTTTCTAGGTTTCTCCAATGAAACTCCCTCTAATCTTAGAAAAGATCGTCCGACATCTACTTCACGTGGTCGGCCAAGCAATAATTCTAAATCATCGGTAACTGAACAACCACCAGAACCCTCTGCAACACAAAGGAGACAATCATGCTCACCAAGTGTGACCAGGGGCCAGAAACTGGAACCAAAATCCGGAAATGTCACAGGGAATACGGCACCATCCTCGCAGTCTCGCCTGAGGGGCACCAGTCAAACACGAAATGGTTCACAAGTATTACTAGGGAATAGTATGGTGGAGAAAGTATTGAATGCTTGAAAAGCAGGCAAGCCTGCGGGAAGAAATACTGGTTTCCCATGAACCGAGTAAATTTTCATGCTCTGCACCAACAAGGTTTGGTACTTGAGGTTCAATAGAAGTTACACAAAGCCTCAAACCATCAGAAACAAAGACAGGGTTTTGGACTGTATCCTGCTATCAATGTCGCAGACTCAATTCACCAATGATAATAACTCGGTTCAATTTGTCGTTTGATTTCAAGAATGAAGAATGACTAATATGAAAATGCGGACACTCCTAGCACTGCCTATTTCTATTTCGGTTCTGAAACTTAAGATGATGAGCGCTCACATGCCATCTACTTTGTTTCGGTAGTCCTTAATTCTTTTTAAGCAACACTAGCATCTCCAAGTCCGGGCAATATTTGAATTGAATTTTTTACGGAAGGACCAAATGAAAGGACTTCAAAGCTGTAGAAAAATATCGTGATGACATGCATGAAAATACAGCTTGGAACGGACAAGTTTAGAGAATGTCTGTCAAATGAATAAAAGGTCCCGGAAGACTAAGCGGGCATTTATTGGTCAAACACCCCGAGTTGATCTTCACACTAATTGGACATTTAATGCCGTCATAACCATCTTGCTCTGATGGGCATTACTGCGAACCTGACGTGTGGGACATATTGCTTTTGCAGACGTACATAACCTCCCTCACAGCCACCAGTGACAGGACTCACATGTCCAAATTAACATCATATGTCCCCTCTCTCTCTCTCTCTCTCTCTCTACAGCCTGAAATTCTGGGTTCAACCAAACTAGCCATTACAATGCTTCAGGACTATGGTTGTGAACTGTGGATTGTGCAATTCAAAGCAAGCTGAATAGAGCGGGTCTAGGACCGAGTCGACCGACGTACATGGAGCAACAGATGGAGAACAGGCAAGTGATATTCAAGGGGTTCATAGAGAGGGTTCCAAGGGAGATAGACATGGAATTCAGGGTGGGAAGCATCAATGGCGGTCTCAAGGCGCCTGCGGGATCGGGTGCTTTCCTGGTCAAGAATCTCTACCTCTCTTGCGACCCCTACATGAGGGGACGTATGCGCGATTCCCGCACTTCATATATCCCCCCCTTTTGTGCCTGGTCAGGTACAATTTCTCGGTCTGTATCCTCGCTTTCGTCTTGCAGTAATATCCGTAAATTCCACAACCACATTGTTTTCTATTGGTGGGAATCAGTCCTAACTCTATCCATGCATAGCTCGTCTCCAAATGGAATCCGGACCCCTCCTTGCTATGAAATGATGAAACACCATATGTGGAGTCGATGCATCATACTTGTTTTGTAATCATCTGCCTGTATTTTATATATTCAACTTGGGGAGTTGTAATCCACCAAACAGTTTCCTTGGTGCAGGCCATCGAAGGGTTCGGCGTTTCCAAGGTTATTGACTCGGACGATCCGGACTTCAAGCCTGGGGATTTAGTTTCGGGGCTAACTGGCTGGGAAGAATACAGCTTGATAAGGAAGAATCACCAGTTGAGAAAAATCGAGCAACATGATGTCCCTCTGTCATATCACCTGGGACTTCTCGGTATGTTTCTCCTACTGTACCTGCTTACTACATGGAGCATCTCTCAGACGAGTTTGTCTGATACATCTCTCAGGATAACTTTTCACTGATAGGTAAAGAGCCCCTGCAAACTGGCACCTAACTTTCTTATCTAGTGTACTTTAGGAGCCACATTGCATTCACCTGCAAGTCTCTTTAGCTAAAGATTATTTTGCTTGATAAACAATCTTTGGGATGCTACCATCAGAAACTTCCCTTATCGGCTTCTATCTAAATCAACCACATGAGGATCCAGATGGGTTGAATTTGTATAACAAGGCCTACAACAACCCACCAAGACTCTCCCTCTCCACCCCCTCCCCCCCTCCCTCCCCCCCCCCCCCCCAAAAAAAAAAGAGCATGGGGATCCTGGCACGGGGATGAATTTTACCATAATTTTTCTGATCAATCGAATTCTGGGTCGACTCATAGAGCCTTTCATTGGTTAATCAGATGGTCGCTTGAGCACCACTTGAATATCGATACCATCTTCAGTAGAATTTACTGCTAAAGGTCGATATTTAAAGTTTAGAAAGCCAAATGACTTGTTCAAAGGTTTGAAATTTCCATCAAATATGCAAATTGTTTTGAAGCATAGTTTTTAGTAGCTGCTGTTTGTTACAATATTTGGTGGACCTATACAATCCCATTGCGCAACTAATTTTGTCAAATTCTCATGGTATGTCTAGCGAAACAAACCGTACTCAACTCAATGTTGCGGCAAATTTTCATAGCCTAAAAAATTCCCTGGTGTATAGTCAGCACAAGCATCTTCATGGTAGCACAAGCCTCTTCATGGTTCCTAAATAATAGATTTTATGCAGGTATGCCAGGATTTACTGCATATGTAGGATTTCATGAGATATGCTCCCCTAAACAAGGAGATACCGTCCTCGTATCTGCAGCTTCTGGAGCAGTTGGACAGCTTGTTGGCCAACTTGCTAAACTGCATGGCTGCTATGTAGTTGGTAGTGCTGGATCAAGCCAAAAGGCAAGTCTGTTAGTCATTGGAATTTATAGTGTCATTCTTTTGACTGCAGATTACAGAGAGAAACATCTAAAAGTTCGAGTACGAAATGTTTAGGTTGATCTGCTGAAGAATAAACTTGGATTTGACGAAGCTTTTGTCTATAAAGATGAGCCAGACCTGGATGTGGCTTTGAAGAGGTCAGTTCTACTAGTATATTTGCATTGCTTTTGTTGCTTGTGGACAGGCTAACCGTGAACAAATCATCTTGATCATCTTTCATTATACACTTTCTGGGAAAGATCATAGATACTTGTGCACGTTCCTTCTTGCTATCTTTTCAGATGAGTAGCTAAACAATATATGGTGGGCTAACAGGTACTTTCCTCAAGGGACCGACATCTACTTTGATAACATGGGGGGAGAAATGCTGGATGCTGTGCTTCTCAACATGCGGGTCGGTGGGCGCATTATGGTTTGTGGCATGGTATTGCAGCATAGTCAAACCAATCCACGAGGGATCAAGAACTTGTTCAATCTGATAACAAAGCGCATCAGGATGCAGGGTTCCTGCAAAGCGACTACTTGCACCTTTTTCCCCTCTTCTTCAATCAAGTCATGGAATACTACAAGCAGGGGAAAATCTCTTATATGGAAGATTTGGTTCGTCGATTGGAACATGATCCAGCTGCGTTCGTCGGCCTGTTTTCTGGTAGAAATGTCGGCAAGCAGGTCATTTATGTTGCCAGTCCATAGGATGGCTAATGAATTTGGCAGAAACCAGGGAAGAAGTGTGAAGGCCTATCCCATCCAAACATCTTCAGAAACTTTTACTTTCCCTGTTTGGGCTAAAAGTTCCGGTAACCTGGGAGGAAGATGACAACATTCCGATTCCATTGCTCCAATGTTGACACTATAATGTTTAGACTTGAAATACTGGTGCGATAAGGATAGTCTTTCTTGGGTATCGCTGGTCATGGCTCGAATTCATGGCAAGTACCGTTGCCTTCCTAGCCGCAGCTCGGTTTTGGAAAATTCCGGACTCTATTGCCTGACCATCGATCAAATTTCATCAAGATCCAGGTGTATGCGAAAATTACCTATTCCAAAAAGAAGATGAATCCTCAGGCCTATCATATCTCACTAAGATCTTGTTGAGAAACGCCCTCATTCAGACCAAGGAAAACAAGTGTTGTTGGCATTGAAAAGGAACGCCCGAGTCGAGGCTCATGCGATACTCATTGCTCACATAGAAAAAGAAGAGATCCCACGTTTGGTGTTAAAAGGAATGAAAGCAGGAGGCTGAGTAATAAGAAAGTTCGACCACAAATGTATGAAACCATATATCCCTGTGCCTTCCTTGGAGGAGAAAAGGGCAAGAATTTTTTCTCCATCTCTCCTCCCCACATCTTCCTCCTCTTCTTCCAAATCCATGGCATAGTAAGCTGTCGATCTAGTTCCGTTTTCAAGGAAGTAGGTGACTACCAGAGTAAGTAATTTACTGACTTCGAGTGGAATGTAAGTTATCTACTCATGGAGAAATTCGCCACTCAAAACAAAAACTTAGATGCGAAACTTAAATTCGCCACTCAACCGTATTCCCATCATCATTAGCATTCTCAGTTACATTACCAGCTACATTCTCAATCCTTTCCACATTGACATCTTATAGACCTTTAAATTACTTTGAGTTCCCCCTATCTCACCACCATAATACTCCACATACATGTCAATAATCTCATAATGTAGATAATGATATAAGAGATCTATCATAGTCGAGCTACCCCTTGAAACCTCAAACCGTCTTCGAGAGCGCTACTTTTAGGAGCTCTATAAAAGAGTTTGTCTATTTCATACCCAACCAAAGCCATAATAGCGATTATATGATACAATGAACCCTTACCTAAGTTTATTTCGATAACAGCAACGCTTCTACCTACGGGTGTCAAAAGAACCAGCTCAAACATGACCCGACCCAACCCGATCCGAACCAAACACGAAATTTTCTTATTGGGTCGGGTTGGGTCTCAACTTGTTTAGGTAACAATAAAAAGAATTTGGTATTGTTTGAATCTATTGGGCTTGGATAACCAAGCCCAACCCAAACAATAACCAAAACCCTTCATATCCCTCCTCCTCCCAGGACCTCGCCACCGACTTCTTCTTCCTTGGGTTCCGCTGTGCCGCCGCCGCCGACAACATCACCCTCAGCGGCATCGCTGACATCGACAGCCGCGGTGTCATCAAGCTCACCAACGAGTTGACCTGTTTCTACCCTAGCCAGGCGGCGAAGGATTTCATCCTTCTGCCGGAGACCATGCCGACCGACCAGATCTCGCGGCCGTCGCGCCGCCGCCTCCAGAAATACCGCATCATCCTTGAGTTTTGCACGACGAAATCATCGACCGGCGACAACAACGCTGCCACCGCCGTCTTTGTCCCTGGGAACCACCATCGCAAGCGGTCTAGAGACGCCATCGGCGACGACCTCTTGAGCGGCGATCGCTTCTCAGCGACTCATGATCCTCGCAAGATGACCAAGGCGTCGCCATCTCAGGGGCATGAATCGGAGATCGACCCTTGATTTCCCAACATGTATGTAACAACCCTTCTTTCCTCCTTTCCTTTTTCAAATTTTACCTTTTCTTGTCATCCTCGTCGTCGTTGTCAGTTTATGTTGTTTGACAAGTTTTTGATGGACTAATTAGGGTTTATGACTTGATTCTGGGATTTCCAAAAGCAAAACCCTAACAACTTTGTTCTTGACTTCTTTACAGACACAGGGGCTGGCCAGAAAAATCAAGGAAAAAAACCAAGAGATCGCAAAGATGGGACAATTGAATCGCCTCCTCTGAGAGCAAGTGAAGTCCTTGTTGTCAGAGAACCACATCTGGCGAGACCTTGCCCAAGACAACGAGGCCGAAGCCGACACCCTCCATTCCAAACTCGAGCACGCTTGCGGCGGCGGCGGCGGGCTCGTCGACAATGTGGAGTCCTCCTGTTGCGGTAGCAACGATGCCGGGATGGCAGGCGCAGAAGGCGTTGATGCCGCGGCGGTGGTTGAATCGCTGAGGCCGGGGCGGTGGTGCACGAGGTGCTGCTGGGAAGATGATGAATCCAGGATCTGCAACAATGGCGTCTCTCTCTCTCTCTCTCTCTCTCTCTCTCTCTCTCTCTCTCTCTCTCTCTCTCTCTATCTATCTCTGAATTCATTGTTTGAAACATAAAACCCACCCCAACCCGACACGACATGACCCGGCCCGATCATGTAGCTTTATCTTGTTCGGGTCTTATCTCGGGTCGGGTCGAACACATATGTCCAATATTTGGGTTGGGCCGGGTATCATGAAACCCGACCCGACCCGACCCGATCCGACCCGACCTATTAACACCCCTACTTCCACCCATGTATTCAAAGAGTCATCCAACTCGAAAGCTACCTTGAAAGAAAATAGGCAAAAGACATAAAAAACCGTAAGTTATGCCCACTCTGATACATTTACCTTGACTTTTTTCTAAGATACCAAAAATCTCAAACCTGTTCATATGCAGGACATTTAACTTCCGTCAAAATTCAGTCAAAACCATTAAAAATCTACATACATGGACACTAGAAAGTAAACAATGTTGACGCCCACATGGCTTAAGTAAAATAAAAGCAACATTGTCTTGGCTGAAAAATCATCCAATGAAACACTGATGCGGGTAAATGTGTTAGATAGATATAAGTTTTGAGCTTTTTTATGTTGGAAAAAAAGTTTAAGGTAAATATGTCACAATTGACATATATTTGATTTTTTGATGTTACAAGAAAAAAGTCCAAGGTAATTGTGTCATATTATGCATAATTTAGAGTTTTTTTATGACTTTTTCCCAAAGAAAATGTGACAAGGACCTTGTAGTCGGTCGCTGGACTTGCAAGAGACCAAAAACATGTAATGAACGCCTTTTTTTTATGTCATGAAAGTGCTATTGAATGATAACACTTTCAAAAAATGCAATCAAGTCCTAAAACTTGTCAAATTAGTCCAATCAAGTCCTTTCGTTGATCGCACATTTTGAAAGTTTTAGTAGTCAATTTCACTTTCGTGATAAGTTTTAAAACTTAATTGCACTTTTTGAAAGTTTTAAAACTCGATTGCACTTTTGTGACAAGTTTTAAAGCTTTTAGTGCACTGATTCCTTTCTTTTATAATGCGGAACAAACATAGATCCCAACAAATCGAAGATTTTGACATGTAAAAATACTATTTCTGCAATACTTTTGCAATTCCAAATCAAAATGCAACATTGACAACAGAGTATATGCTTGACACGCATTACGCGAAAGAATGTTTGTCCCTCCAATGAGCTTTTTTCCTCTCCAATGCCCTTGATTATTCCCTTCAAATGCCGAATCTCTGCAATCAGGGCTCGCGCGAAGAAGATGGCCCGACCATCCTATCTGAATGTCATTACATGACATGCCATTTTTGAAGGGTCAGTTATGAAGAATCAGGGTTTTAAATTCACTGTGGACAACTCATTAGTAAACGCACAAGTCATTATTTTCCTTACATCAATTCAAACGGAGCTAAAGGATGAACTTCACCATCGGGCGAATATTTCAAGCTTTGGGACCTAATCGCAACATTCCATAATTCCAAGAACTTGTCCACAACATATATGTCACATAAACTTTCAGAGATTTGATGTACTTATTATTCCATACACATATTCGCATCTTCTCAAGGTGGCCCAAAAATGACTTCCTTGGAGTGCTGTCTCGTTCATCTTCGACACAACAGTAGCATGAAAAACACTTATTTATGAAAAGTCTAATTTTTCTCATATGCCAATTAGCATGATGCAAGTAAAGATATGAAATCCTATCTTAATATGCAAAACATGTATGAATGATGCAAATCGATGACCGATGAGACAATGACTCCATTACGACCGCAAAAACCATGAGAATAATTTCAAAACTCTTAAACCATAAGCAGTTCAAATCAACTAGGTGGAAAAAAGTAGGTCCAGGTCGACCAATACTTACACATCAAACAATTGATCTCGAAGAGACAAAAATTAACTGTGGTACTACAAAATAGAATGTGTTACGACATGTTCATTGAACAGTTGTGACGAAAATTTTCATTAACATTCGACAAAATGAATGCAATTATGACATGTTACGACATCAAACAACCTAGGAGTTTTTCAAAATTTTCCCAGTTATCACAAATCACGATAATTCCAAAACAAGTTGGCGATCAAAATAGGAATAGACGACTTATGCTTGGTACGGTAAAGAGATATGGATTCAATTACAATGCATTGCGACCTTGATCTCAAATGACTAATTTCCACGTATAGGCCATGTTCTTGAAATCTAACAAGTATGAAACCAACCCAAATCCTCATTGCTTCTAATTATTTCTTGTTTTCTTAAATTTTTAAAAAACTCGACAATATTGGGTTAGAAGTCTTTCGTTTTAATAATTTGGGATACTGACATAAATAGTCTATGAATTTTGGCCTAATGTGTAATTTGATCCATGAACTTTTAATTTATTCAATATGGTTCTTGAACTTTAGTCCAATATACAATGTTGCCCTTAAACTTTTAATTTGTTCAATGTGTTTCAATCTAATCCTTGGATTACATGAAAAAAATTAATGTTTTCCATATCCATCATTTCTACCTGATTTCGCTTGTACTTATTTAATACCCCATGGGTATCATGTATGGTGGCATGATGTGCGTGGGAGTAATCCAATGCCATTTCGTACCTAGAATTCATACCTAACGCTAAAGTTAGAGATAAAGAAAGTCCCGCGAACTAAATTCGCAGTGGGAATGAGAAGAGAAATTTGATTTGGTCCGGTAATAACATTGACCATTTTCATATAGTTCAAAAACTAAATTAAATATGTACCAAATTTTAAGGACCACATTGAATAAATTAAAATTTCAGAAACGATATTACACATGGGGCTAAAGTTCATGGACCACATTGAACGAATTAAAAATCTATGGACCAAATTACATATTGAGCTAAATTTCAGGAACTATTTGTGTCGTTTTTCTTTAAAAAATTTGAATTAATACCACAAAAAATCATAAACCGGTATACTCGTGACAAATTTACTCTCCGTTAGTTTTCGTTAAACCTTACTGTCAAATTGTTTTGTTAAATGCACGCGGCGGTTGACTGATGTATCGGTTTTGGGTTTTATCCTCCGTTTGTCATAGAAGTACTAGTTTGTGATTTTTTGTTGTATTAAGCCAATTTAATACAAATTAACGGAAGTTAAATTTATCACAAATATATTGATTTGGGATTTTTTATTATCAAAAAATTAATTTGAGGTATATTAATTATAAGTGTACTGATTTGAAATTTTATATATATTTTTCAAGAGCCGAAAGTGCCAAAGCGCCTGAATAAAAAAGGAGTGAAAAAAAACGAATAAAAAGCGTCCGATAAAAGGGGCATGGGCGAAAGCCGAAGCCAAAGGAGAAGAATACCCGCTTTTGCCGGCGAAAAAGAGTGGAAACACCCTTGCTTTTTGAAAAGCCCAATCGTACGGTCTCCCCCCCGAAGAAGAAAACAGTGTACGGTCCGCCCAGTCCCCAGTAGGAAAGCAGAGCAGAGGAACCCGTCAAAAGGCTGCACGTGACAATAATCAATTTGATGTGATCTCTTTTTTCTTATTTTCCTAATAATTGGTAACCAATTTTAACCGGACGAAAAAAATAAATCGATTATTTTCGGTGCCCTTCGAGTGGAAGGAAGAGGTTGAGGGAATTGAACACGATCCTCACAGCATTGGAATGAAATCGTTTTTGCCGCCGCCGCCGCCGCCGACGAGGACGGGCGGCCGGCGAGAGTCCGATGCTAATACCGTGATACATTAGATGATTTGGATCATGGAGACGGAAAGGAAAAAAAAAAGGCGCATCCTAATCTTTTCTTGACCTCATTATTTCTTTCGCGTAGATTTTTTCCACCACCTCCGTTATTTGAGGTTCTTTTGTTCCGTTAATTTTTGTATACATTTTTTAATATTTGATAATAAGAATTTTGAAACTTTTCTTATAAAAATATAGTTTTATTATAGACAAATGCCGAGCTTGGCCCAAACCATGCTTTGCATATAGCCCAGTGGCTACGCATACCACCATGCTGAAATTGGACACCACCCCACCACCACCATCAAACTCCGTGTCGCCGCTACCAAACTCGGCGTTGTCATGGCCACTACAACCACTAGACGTAGTCGCCATTGCCGCTAGAACCCTATACTTGGCCACCATGAATAATACTACTAATACCATGCCCCAATACGACCGATCAAAAAAAAAAATTCTAATCACCTCCATTGAAGAAGGAAGAAGCACGATCTTGAGCAAAAAAAATTCGAAAAAATGGAGGCTCTTGATGCAAACAATGAAGAGGGAATGGCCATGCCTCAAAACACCAATTCTTGCTAAGAACTCCAGACCCAAAAGTAACTGTTTCAGTTCCTTAAGGTTTAAGTTCTCTAGGGTCCGAAAGCTGGAGCATTACGAGGTTATTTGGCAAACTGTACTTAAAGTTCCAACCTTTAAGGTCTAAGTTTTACAGCACCATGTGACTTTTGTATTACAAAGTTTTGTCTTCCACAGTAAGTTCCACACTCTTGTCCCATCCACAGCACAACCCCCTCCATGAAGTTATCTCATCGTCCAACGTGCCATAGACGTCTAGTCTCTATATAATGAACCCATAACTTCACTGCCCTACAGAACGAAATCATCATCACTTCCCATCTTTCATTTCACCGATCAAACTCATCCAAAGCAAGAAAAATTCCGAGAAGCGGCAAACAATGGGTGACGACCGGGCTCTTGTCCGCAGAGAACCCGAACCCCTGTTGGCCGTCCATGCGCCACCAATCGCTGCGTCCTACAGTGAACGGATCCGCCCCTTGCTCGATGTAATCGACAAGCTCCGAAACCTCCAGGTCATGAAGGAGGGCATCCAGCTCCCCACTATCGTCGTCGTCGGCGACCAGTCCTCTGGCAAGTCCAGCGTCCTCGAGTCCCTCGCCGGCATCAACCTGCCGCGGGGGCAGGGCATTTGCACGCGCGTCCCTCTCATCATGCGACTCCAAGACAACCCTCACGCTGATGGCCCCGAGCTCTATCTTGAGTTCAACAACAAAGTCGTCCACACGGACGAGGAAAACATCTCCGAGGCCATTAATGATGCCACCGGCGAGATTGCGGGCCATGGGAAGGGCATATCGAACGCCCCGCTGACTCTGGTCGTGAAGAAAGACGGCGTCCCGGACTTGACCATGGTGGACTTGCCTGGAATCACTAGAGTGCCCGTGCACGGCCAGCCCGAGAACATCTACGAGCAGATCTCGGAGATGATCATGGAGTACATAAGGCCTGAGGAGAGCATCATCCTCAATGTCTTGTCCGCGACCGTCGACTTCTCCACTTGCGAGTCCATAAGGATGTCGCAGGTAAGTATACTCTAGACACGCTTGGCTCCCATATCAACCGAATACTCAAATGATTAAATTAACTCTAGGAAATGAGTGTACGATTATTCGTTTTTATGTCGCAGATGGTGGACAGGACCGGCAGGAGGACTCTGGCCGTCGTCACAAAGGCTGATAAAGCCCCCGAGGGCTTGCTCGAGAAGGTGACGGCCGATGATGTCAATATTGGTCTTGGTTATGTGTGTGTGAGGAACAGGATTGGTGACGAGTCCTACGAAGAAGCGAGGCTGGAAGAGGCGAAGCTGTTTGACGCGCATCCTCTGCTGTGCAAGATTGACAAGTCCATCGTTAGTGTGCCTGTCTTGGCACAAAAGCTGACGCAGATTCAAGCCACCATAATGGCCAAGTGTTTGCCGGAGATCGTCAAGAAGATCAACGACAAGCTAAGCGCGAATGTCGCCGAGCTTAAGAGGATGCCCAAGAATCTGTCCTCGGTCGCGGAGGCCATGACGGCCTTCATGCAGATCCTGGGGTCGGCAAAGGAGTCTCTGAGGAAAGTCTTGGTGAGAGGTGAGTTCGATGAGTACCCAGAAGAGAAGAACATGCATTGCACGGCCAGGCTAGTGGAGATGCTCAACCAATACTCCGAAGAGCTCCGCAACTGTGCCGAGAATGACCCGAGGACCAACTTCCTTTTGGAGGAACTGGAGGTCTTGGAAGAGGCCAAAGGGATCGGGCTCCCTAACTTCCTCCCTCGTACCGCCTTTCTCACCCTTTTGCAGCGGAAGGTGAAGGGGATATCAAGCAAACCACCGAGTTTTGTGGCTCGTGTTTGGGACTACATTGAGGGAGTTGTGATTCGGGTGTTGATGCGACACTCAGAGAATTATCCTCAGCTTCAGTCGTCGACGAGAAGAGCAGCATCCAATCTGATCAACAAGATGAAGGAGAAGGCGATGGATAGGATGATGGAAAGTGTTGAAATGGAGAAGCTCGCTGACTACACCTGCAACCCTGAGTATATGTTGGAGTGGAACAAGTTGATGTCCCAGCAGAACACATTCATGGACGCGATCGACCACGTGTCAAAGCCTAGCGAAATTGTCCTCCAGGGGATCGGCGAGGTCGACGTGGCCGACCTGAGGCATCGCAAGCAGCAGATTCAGGAGGCGTTCGATCTGAAGATGAGGATTACCGCCTACTGGAAGATTGTGCTGCAGAGGTTCGTCGACTCGATGGCGCTGCATCTGCTGTTCAGCGTGCAGAACTTGGTGAACAACGAGATGGAGACGGAGATTGTGGGCGAGCTGATTGGGCCCAATGGCAGCGGCGGCATCGAGAGGATGCTGGAGGAAGCTCCGTCGGTTGCGGCGAAGCGTGATAAGCTGAACAGGAGCATCAAGCTGCTGAGGGATTCTGCGGCAGAGGTGGCCAAGATCATGGACTGGATCGCTACTGACGGGGACTACGATGATTGATAGGAGTTGTTGTTCTACTTGGTTTCCTACTTTCTTATTGTGAGTGTGCTCTGTTTCCACTGCCCTTTAACTAGCTTCCTAGGATGAGGCGTTTTTCCTAGGAAGGGTATGAGTGTGTTGCTATTGTTGTTCTAGTAATCAGCCTTCTCAATGTTAGTTTTAATGGTTGTTTTGCGTCTGCAAATGGGTGTTGATGGGCTTGCTACGGTTCTATTAACGTTGCCCACACAAGTTAAGCAAGGGTTAATCAGAAGAAACCTGAGTGATGCGCGAATCCAACCCACAATCATTTCACATAGCGCTGTCCAAAAAGAGTAAATGACACAAATAATTCTGAACTTTGCCCGGTTTCTAAACTTTAGCTCAATGTGCAAAGTCATCTCTAAATTTTTAATTTATTCACTGCGGAGATTAAATTGAATATGTACCAAAAGTTGAGGGATTACATTGAATAAATTAAAAGTTTGGAGATAACATAACACATTGGACTAAAGTTCATGGACTATATTGAACAAATTTAAAATTCAAGAATCACATTGCATAATGAGTCAAAGTTTAGATATCATTTGTGTCATAATCTCTCCAAAAAATGATGTTAATCGATATTTTCTAAGATGGAGGCCCGGAGAATTCGATGCCTACTTCTTCATTGGTTGTTGCTGTAAATGGGAAACTTTGTCCATATTAGTTTGGGTTAATATCACGAAAAAAATTAAATTAGTATACCTATAATAATTTTACCCCAAACTAATTTTTTGATCATAAAAAACTTCAAAATGGTACATCTGTGACAATTTTACCTGTTTGTTTCCGTTAAATTTTAACATTGAATTTTTTAGTTGGATGATACGTGGTAGTTGACGGGTGAACCGGTTTGAGGTTTTATCCTTCATTTGTCAAAGGTGTATCAGTTTATGATTTTTTGTGATATTAATTCAATTTGACGGAGGGTAAATTTATCATAAATTTACCAGTTTGAGGTTTGATGTGATCAAAAAATTATTTTGGGATAAAATTAAAAAATTATTTTGGGATAAAATTATCACAGGTGTACCAATTTGGGGTTTTTTATAGTTAAAAAATTAGTTTTGGATAAATTTATCAGAAGTGTACTAGTTTAGAATTCTTCGTGATATCAACTCTATTAATTTCAGGGGCAATGTCAAAATTTGTTTACGAGATCTTGGAGGCCGTTCCATTGTAGATCAACTAGTGAAAAATTTTGACGTCAAAAGATCACTAATTACTTTTACATAAGAATGTGGATTTTCGTTCTTCTCCATAACAAAATTGATTGAGATTCGTTAAAGCTGTCTTCAAAATCGCTCATAAGAAAAGGTTGCCTCGAAGTTCTTTTTTTTTTAATTTAAAGTTCGGTAAATGAATTCATCTTGGTTGCAATATACGCTGCACTAAAATTTGCAATAATTGTAGTAGTTCCTTTAACTTCTCCCTTTTATAATGTCCCTTAAATATGTAAATAATGATAAATGTATCACATAATAACAAAATGAAAAAATATAACTAAGAGTTAAAAATGATGGACATTATTTAATGAAAATGATGATAAGTAAACATTTATTAATGGGGGTAACCAAACGTTGTTTTTAATCAAGAACCATTTAGATAAACTAAAAGCAAGTTAACTGATTTTAACGTTAATGAACATATGCAAACGGCACCGTCCCAAGTGGCCACCCTTTTCATATGTGAAGGGAGAGATAAGGAGTTCGAATCACCACTTTTTCGAGAAAGGCTGGGGGTAGGAACGATTAGTTTTATCTGTGGGGTCCGACTTTCACGCTCTGCTAAAAAGAAGAGTAAAAGTTTGAGATTCACGCTCTGCTAAAAAGAAGAGTAAAAGTTTGAGAGTTAGAGTAGAAAAAGACAAAAAAAAAAACTGACACCTTAATTAATGTTCGATTTGGACTAGAACTTTTTTGTCAAATTAGTCCTTGTACTATTTGATTAAAAATAATTTGATCCTTTCATCTCACATGACAATTTATCCAACCTTTGCACTTGGAAAAAAATAAAACTATTCCAAATGTTGTGAAATGAATGTGCCTAGGTACAAATATCGATTCTTTGGTAGTTATTTTTCCAATGTGAGAATCTATTTTAACATTGATAACTTAATAAGAATAATGAATTCTTACTACTCCACGTCAGAAGACACTAAACACGTGAAAGAAACTACTAGTCACTCTCAAAAGTCCAAATTACTATATGATGGATGTCACCATCTATGTGGGGATGGTGCTAACTTCTAGTCACATTAAAAATTTTACAAGTCAAAATCACGTATCTTAAATGAGAAGTTACCAATAAAAAATATTAAAAAATAAAAAAAATATTAAAAAATAAAAAAATAATAATTAAAAATTGCCACGTCAGCGCCGACCGGACGGCCGGCGCCGACCGGCGGCCACGTCAGCACCGGCCGGCCAAAATTGGCCGGAAGGACTGAATTGGCAAGAATTTAAAAGGTTTAGGACTAAATTGGCAAATTTGAAAGGTTTAGGACTGAATTGGCCGCCGTACAATAGGTTTAGGACTGATTTGACAATTTTCCCGAGAAGTTACCAATAAAATAGAAAAGTTATTGCCAAAGAAAACGTGGAGTAATAAGATTCTAATATGGAAATTTACTAATTAAAGTGAAAAAATTGCTCAAGTGCCGGAGGTCAAGAGATTTTTAACTCAGAAATTGATGGTCACCTATTCAAAATCTTATCAACTATGTATATACTGCTCCGAGTCAGCATTGCCTACACAGTCCAAAAATATCTAGACTTAACTGGTTCATGAGACTTATGCTATGTTTCATAAGCTTTCATATAGCTGGCCTTCTACGTTCGTATCCTTTGATTATTTACAAAAATATTAGTATACATATTTATACTCATTTTTCTATATGAAAAGCTATCTATCAATCAACTAAGCATGTCATCTATTCCCACCGACCTAGTTGATCCTTTTTTATTACAAACAATTTAGTCCTTCGTTCAAATTTGGGCGAGGGGCAAGAGCCCTTACACTTGGTGGTGGCATGACCACTTGCCACCACCGAGCAGGGTCAATTGGCCCTTATGAGAGCCAAGCAACCCTTGTGGCACAAGTGCTCTTGCACGCTGTGAGGGCATGTGGCTCTTGCGTGGCCACTGGTAAAGCTTGACCACCCTCATTGAGACCTTGATAAGGATTGTCAGCACTTGCTGTGCGAGCCAGGAGTGGCAGCGATCTCTTTCTTCTCTCGTCACATACTCACTTGGGATAAGTTCATTAGAAGTCCCAAAACTTGTTATTAAAATGCAATTGAGTCCTAAAATTTTCAAAAAAAATGAAATCAAGTCCTAAAACTTGTCATGAAAGTGCAATCGAGTCCTAAAACTTTCAAAAGTGCGATAAAGTCCTAAAACTTGTCAAATTGATCAAATCAAATCATTCTGTTAATTGCACTTTCAAAAGTTTTAGGACTCGATTTCACTTTTGTGACAAGTTTTAGGACTTGATTACACTTTTTGAAAGTTTTAAGACTCGATTGCACTTACTTGACAAATTTTAGGGCTTAATTGCACTTTTTGAAAATTTTAGTACTCAATTATATCTTCGTGACAAGTTTTAAGACTTCCAATATACTTTGTTCCCTTTCATTTTATGCTAACAATGTTAGTGAATGATCATTAGTGTCGTGATTTGTGATTTACCAAAAAAGTTGGGTTAAAAGCGAAATAATATAGACAAAAGATAAAACATTACGAGGACCACAATATTTTGAAGTACAAGGGCATTTTAAAACAAGCTGCATCTTGCTCTGGCTTCGTCGGATAGCAATCCCTTAGATTAGTAAGTTACAGACATCTTTCATGTTTGTTTTAATAAAGCATAAATAAGACTAATGCCTCTATCTGCATATGTTTATAACCCACCAATCGGGAGACTGAAATACCATGTGGGCGACAATATAACAAATCAATGACTTATGCTTAGTCTGCATGAAGACATGGATTCAATTACAATGCATTGTGACCTTGATCTCGAGTGACTTATTTTCGCATTTAGGCGATGTTCTTCGAGATCTAACAATTATAGAACCGACCCAAATCCTCATTGGTTATAATTATTTCTTGTGTCCTTACTTATTCAAAAACCCTATTCTATATCGAGTTAAAACCTCTTCAACAAAAATGTTGTTATCCAATTTCGTTTCAAGAGCCGAAAGTGCCAAAGCATCATATAAAGAAAAAGGTCAAAAAAAGAAGAAGAAAAAGTGTCCGAGGAAAAGCGCATTAATGAGAGCCAAAGAAGAAACAAAAAGACAAAGCAAAAAAGTTGAAACTCCCGGCTTTTGAGAAGTCCCATTGTACGATCTCCCGACGGCGAAGGAAAAAAAAATGTACGGTCACAACGGTCCAAAATTATCACTTTATATTGTTTCATTTATTTTACGAAAAATAAATAAATAAAAAATATATAAAATTATTAGTTGTATCATTCAAAATAAGTAGTCTATAAAAAATATCTTTATTATTGATGATAATTTATATCTAGATATTTTCGCGAACAATACAAATATTTTTCATTTATTCATTATTGTAAGTGATACAAGTAATTATTTACAGGAAAATATTTTCAAATCATTATTTTTTACGAATGTGATTTTTTTTATTTTTCTTATAAATAGGTAACTAATTGTACCGGACAAAAAATAAATCGAATGAAACGAAAAGATTGAGGAAATTGAACTTTAGAGTAATATACTGCGTAATATTCTAGATGAAGTCATTTTGTCGACGTCGAGGATGGGCAATCGGTGAGAGAACGATGCTAATATTGTATTACATTAGACAATTTTTATCACAAAGACAAAAAAAAAAAACACATCCTAATGAACAATAGTCAATTCGTTTTATGTTTTCCATCCATGCATGCACGAATTTTGCAGGTAAATGCAGCATAGAAAGTTTAAATCCGTCAAATGAGTAAGTCAGTTTAGGTATAGATCGGGATGAAAATAATCCGACACTAATTTTTTTTTTGGGTGCTCAATCCTATCCCAATTGACCAGTCTACTTCTTATCGACCATTTGTCACATTGAGCGGACCCTTAGGCCTTCGTTTGCAAGAATTTGGAATAAGATGGGGGAGAGAATTAGAATTAGAATAGAAAGAAAGGTGGTGTGCAAGTGGGAGGACAATAATTGCACCTTTTCTCCAACCTATGAGCTGCTCACACACAACTCCATCTTTGAGGAGTAAAAATGTCCAAGTAAATGTTCTTTCCTTTTAATTATTTTTAATCTGTTCAAACAACTCAATTAACAACTCCAAATCATTTCAAGAGAAATCATTTCTTCACATATTCTTTCTTGACCTCATATTTTTTTCACATGGATTTTCTATACCTCCTCCGTTATTTGAGGTTTCTTCTTTTCATTGATTTTTGTGTTATCTTTAATATTTAAAAATCACAATTTGAACTTTTTCTTATAAAAAGGAAATTTGATTTTTTTAAAATTTTGGGCCTTGGCTAATCGTGCTTTGCATATAACCCGGTGGCCACCCATATTGTTGATGCTAGAATTGAACACCACTCCACCACCACGATCAACTCCACGACACTGCTGCCAAGCTTGGCGCTGCCACGGCCATTGCCACCACTAGACTCAGCCGCTGCCGCCACTAGATCCCTATGCTCGGCTACCATAGATAGGACTAATCACCACGCTCCAATTGTAATCACCTCCATAAAGAAGCAAGAAGCACAACCTTGAGCCAAAAAAGAGAGAGGCTCTTGATGCAAACAATGAAGAGGGAATGGCCATGCCACAAAACACAAATTCTAGCTAAGAACTCTAGACCCAAATGTCACTGTTTCAGTTTCTTAAGGGTTAAGTTCCCTAGAGTTTAAAAACTGGAACATTAGGAGGTTATTTGGCAACTGTAGTTAAAGTTCATACCTTTAAGGTCTAAGCACAATGATATGACTTTTGTACAACAAAATTTGGTCTTCCACATTAAGTTCCTAACTTTTGTCGCATCCACAACGCAACCCCCTCCATGAAGTCATCTCATTGTCAAACGCACGATGGAAGTCTAGTCTCTATATAATGAACCCATAACTTATCTACTCTATGGAACGAAATCATCACTTCACATCTTCTATTTCACCGATCAAACTCATCCAAAGCAAAAGGAAATTTCGAGGGGCTGCAAACAATGGGTAGCAACCGTGCTCTTGTCCGCAGTGAACCCGAACCCCTGTTGGTTGCCCATGCGCCTCCACTTGCCGCCTCCCACAACGACCGGATCCTCCCGCTCCTCAATGCACTCAACAGGCTGCGAAACCTCACGGTCATGAAGGAGGGCATCCAGCTTCCCACCATCGTCGTCGTCGGCGACCAGTCTTCTGGCAAGTCGAGCGTCCTCGAGTCCCTTGCCGGCATCAACCTGCCGCAGGGGCAGGGCATTTGCACGCGCGTCCCTCTCATCATACGACTCCAAGACAACCCTCAAGCCGATCGCCCTGAGCTCTACCTCGAGTTCAACGGCAAAGTCGTCCCCACCGACGAGGACAACATCTCCAAGGCCGTTAATGATGCCACTGACGAGATCGCGGGTCATGGGAAGGGGGTATCAAACGCGCCGCTTACTCTGGTCATCAAGAAACATGGCGTCCCGGACTTGACCATGGTCGACTTGCCTGGAATCACGAGAGTGCCCGTGCACGGCCAACCCGAGAACATCTACGAGCAGATCTCGGAGATGATCATGGATTACATAAGGCCCGAAGAGAGCATCATCCTCAATGTCTTGTCCGCAAACGTTGACTTTTCCACTTGCGAGTCCATAAGGATGTCGCAAGTAAGTACACTCTAGAAACGCTTGGCTCCCATATCGATTGAATCCTCGAATGATTTATTTTCCTCTAGGAAATGAGTCTATATGATTATTTGCTTTTGTGTTGCAGATGGCGGACAAGACCGGCAAGAGGACTCTGGCCGTCGTCACAAAGGCTGATAAAGCTCCGGAGGGCTTGTTGGAGAAGGTGGCCGCTGATGATGTCAATATAGGGCTTGGTTATGTGTGTGTGAGGAACAGAATTGGTGACGAGACCTATGAAGAAGCGAGGCTGGAAGAGGCGAAGCTGTTCGACACGCACCCTCTGCTGTGCAAGATTGACAAGTCCATCGTTGGTGTGCCTGTCTTGGCACAAAAGCTGACACAGATTCAAGCCACCATCATGGCCAAGTATTTGCCCGAGATTGTCATGAAGATCGATGACAAGCTGGACGCAAACATCGCCGAGCTTAAGAGGATGCCCAAGAATCTGTCCTCGGTCGAGGATGCCATGATGGCCTTCATGGAGATCATGGGGTCGGCGAAGGAGTCACTGAGGAAAGTCTTGCTGAGAGGCGAATTAGACGAATACCGGGAAGAGAAGGACATGCACTGCACTGCCAGGCTGATGAAGATGCTGAACCAATACTATGATGAGCTCCAAAACTGCACCGAGAACAACCTGAGGAGTAACTTCTTGTTGGAGGAAATGGAGGTCTTGGAAGAGGTCGAAGGGATCGGCCTCCCAGACTTCCTCCCTCGCACAGCCTTTCTCACCCTTTTGCAGCGGAAGTTGAACGGGATATCAAGCAAGCCGCCGAGTTTTGTGGCTCGTGCTTGGGACTACATTGAGGGAGTTGTGATTCGGGTACTGATGCGACACTCAGAGAATTATCCTCAGCTGCAGTCTTCAACGAGAAGAGCAGCGTCCAATCTGATCAACAAGATGAAGGGGAAGACGATGAATAGGATGATGAAGATTGTTGAAATGGAGAAGCTCACTGACTACACTTGCAACCCAGAGTACATGTTGGAGCGGAACAAGTTGATGACCCAGCAGGACAGGTTCATGGATTTGATCAACATATATACGTGGACGGATTGCACCTTCCTCGAGGGGATCGGGGAGGTCAAAGTGGGCCATCTGCGGTCTTACAAACAGCAGCAGATTCAGCAGGCGTTCGATCTGAAGATGAAGATGACCGCGTACTGGAAAATTGTGCTGAGGAGGTTTGTCGACTCGGTGGCACTGCATCTGCGGTTCAGCGTGCAGAACCTGGTGAACAAGGAGCTGGAGAAGGAGATTAGGGGAGAGCGGATGGGGCGCGACATCAAGAGGATGATGGAGGAAACACTGGAGGTGTCGGAGAAGCGCGAGAAGCTGAACAGAAGCATCGAGTGGTTGAGGGAGTCTGCGGAGGTGGTGGCCAAGTTCATGAACCGGATCGCTACCGATGGCGACTCCAATGATTAATTAGTGGTGTTGTTCTGTTTTTCTCTTTTTTGGTGGTGGTTCTGTGTGGGCTTCTACTGGACTTCAATAGCTTCCTATGATTAGTTCTTGATGATGTACTAGTTAAAATTGTTATTGAAATCTTAGAGACCGTTTGGTTAAGTTTATATATAAACAGTTTTAATAATTTTTCAAAGCAGAAATAAACAGTTTTTCACATCAAAACACAGTTTGAATAGTTACGGATAGAATCGGTTATTTTAAAAGAAAACAAAAGCAAGCATTTTCTATTATCACGAAAGCACAAATTTTTTTGTAATTTTAATTGGAAGTGTGATTATGTCTCTATACAATTTTAGATTTTTTGTCTCTATATAATTTTAGAGACCAAAAATATGCTTTTAGATTAATCGAGGGCAAATTTGGATGCCGAAAGACTGCAAATCTCTTCTATATAAGAATATGCATTTCCGTTCTTCTTCACATCTATTGATCGAGATTTATTAAAGCTATCTTCAACATCAATTAGAAGAATAAGTTGACTCGAAGTTCCTTTTAGTTTTAATTTAAAGCTCATCTTGTAAGTGATAAGTTTATGTATATGAATTCATCTTGGTTCTAATATGCATAGGGCTAAAATTCGCAACAATTGCAGTACTTCCTTTAACCATCGCTGCAGTAGAAAAGTGGGCCTTCCCCAAGGGCCTCTCAATCAAAGTTTTCCTTGCCATATGCTCCTTTTTATCATGTCCTTCAAGCATGTACAAGATGAATAATGTATTATATATTCCTCACACTTTTTTATATGTAAGTATTAATATTGAAATGTGTTTCTTTTGTTTATTTTAATTAGTTGATATTTAGTTTAAATAACTAGTTTATGAGCAAAACGTATCAAGGATAATAAAATAAAATAAAAGTATAATTAGCAGTTATACATGATAAATATTTAAATGAAAATTATGTTCAATTAGTATTTCTCGTCAAGCGTAACCAAACGTTGCTTTTGTAATGTAGAAATATTTAAATAAACTAAAACAAGTTAAATGATTTCATTGTTTATAAACGAAAACAAAAATAAATGTATCTAAATGCACCTTAGTTAATGTTCGATTTTGACATTAATTTTTTTTTGTCAAATCAATCCTTATCCTATTTGATGAGAAAAAAATTGATCATTTTAGCTCACATGACAATCCAAGCAAATCGACGTACATTTATTGACGGGGATCTTGCTCACTGTAAGGGCCTGTGGCTCTCCCACGGCCACTAGTGAGGCCCGGCCACGCTCACCAAGACCTTGACAAAGATTGCCGATCCTCGCCGTGTAAGTGCAATTTCTTTATTCTCTTATCACGGTCTAATTTCCTAAAAACTCACTTTAGATTTGGTCTCAATTCTACCCTGAACATTTTTGTCCCATAAAAAAACCTCAACTTCAGATTTAGTCCAAATTCTACCATGAACTTTTTTTGTCTCGTGAAAAAACCCCAACTTTAGGTCTTGTCTCAATTCTACCGTCTAGCCCCAATTTTACACTAAAATTTTTTTTTTCTCGTAAAAAATCACTAACTTTACTTTAGTCATAAATCTGCCCCCGTTAACCTTTCACCAATATTTCTCATTGACAACAAAGAAATAAAAAAACTCCCAAGCACGAGCTGTTTGAACGTTCCGAGCCAAGTGTCCTGATCGCGAGCTCTACAAGCACAAGCTCTCCAATTGCAAGATCTTATTTGGGCTGTTATGAAAATCGAAGAACCCAGATCGCAAAATCGAAGATCTTATTTGGGCTGATATGAAAATTCATCTCCAAAAGATGTCTTCTTGGATCTGAAATTTGGGAAAAAACTAGAGCTATAATGTGAAAATGCCACGTAAGATCATTAAGGACAATTTTAGACGGAGGTTTAACGGGGACAGATTTGGGACTTAAATAAAAGTTGGTATTTTTTATGAAATAAAAAAATTAAGGTAAAATTGGAACTAGACCTAAAATAGTGGGTTTTTATGGGACAAAAAAAATTATGGTAAAATTGGGACTGGACCTAAAGTTGGGGGTTTTGTATGAGATGAAAAAACGTTGGGCACCTCAAAAAAAATTTAAATTTCACTCAAAGTGGGTGGCCACAGGTATTCAAAGCCATTTTATGAAGTTTTGAAATTTTTTTTTTATTATTTTATGGGCACCTCAAAAAATTAAATTTCACTCAAAGTGGGTGGCCACAGGTATTTTAAGCCATTATGTGAAGTTTTGAAATTTTTGACTTTTTTTATTTTTTTAAAAAATTCACCAAATTTCCTATTTTCTAGAAATCTGAATTTTTTTATTTTCTGGAATTTTTCAATTTTTATGGATTTTCTGGAAAAAAAAATTTGAGATTTTTAGGACTTTCCTGGATTTTCTAATTTTTTTTATGAATTTTATGAAATTTTTGATTTTTTTTCTAATTTTTATAATTTTATTTATTTTCCTGCCGGAAATGAACCGGACCGAACCGAACCGGTTCGGACCGGTCTGACCCGGTCAGACTGGGGCCAAATTTAGGAAGAGATGTGTTTTGGAGACAAAAATAGGTTCTTCTAGAAATGGTTTTGATTTTTAGTTCAGAAACAGAAAACCTACTTTTTTAGATTCTGATTTATGGTCCAAAATCAGTTTTGGAACAAAAATTTATTCCAAAAATAGAAAAATGAAATTACGTTACCAAACAGGTTTCTATTCCAAACCTGTTTCTGGGAACATAAAACTAGTTCTGGATAGAAACAGAATGGTTATCATTCGTCCCCTTAACGTTGCGTACACAAGTTTCAGCATGAGCACAGGTAAATCAGAAGATAAACCTCAGTGATGCGCGAATCCAACTCATGGCCATTTTACATGGCGCTGGCCAAAAAAGAGTAAATGATACAAACGATCCTGAATTTTGGCCCAATATACAATGTGGTTCCTGAATTTTAGCCTAGTGTGCAATATCGTTTAAGAACTTTTAATTTGTTCGACGTGATCTTTGAACTTTTGGTTCGTGTTCAATTTAGTTCCCGGACTGTATGGAAATATTCAATGTTGTCTTTGATATTTTCATACAATTTAGTGACTAAATTGAATATATATCAAATCTATAAAAATTTAAAATTCAGAGACCACCAAAAGGGATCATCAAAGTTCATAAACTATTTATATCATTATCCCTTGAAAAAATGATTTTGATAGACAGTTCGGAGATGAAGGCCCGGAGAATTGGATGCCTACTTCTTCGCGGGTTGTTGCTGTAAGCGGGAAAGTTTGTCCATAATAGTTTCAGGGGCAATGTCAAAATTAGTTTATGAGATCTTGGAGGCCGTTCCGTTGTAATTGTATAAACAGTTTTTATCTGTTTTTTTTAAGCAAAAGTAAACAGTTTTTCACGTGAAAGTACCACTTATTTAAAAAATAAAAAATAAAAGCAAAAGCCAACATAATCTATTATTGCGAAAGCAGAATACTTTTGCCTATTATAATCGAAAAGGATTCCATCTATCTATTATTCTAGATCAACTAGTGAAAAATGTTGACATTAAAATACCACTTAATTACTTCTATATAAGACTCTGCATTTTCGCTCTTCTTCGTGACGAAATTGATTGAGATTTCCTTATAGCAGTCTTCAAAAACACTCAGAAGAAAAAGTTCCCTCGAAGGTTTTTTTTTTCAATTTAAAGTTCGGTAAATGAATTCATCTTGGTTTCAATATACGTTGCACTAAAATTTGCAATAATTGTAGTAGTTCCTTCAACTTCTCCCTTTTAAAATGTCCATTAAATATGTAAATAATGATAAATGTATGACATAGTAACAAAATGAAAAAATATAACTAAGAGTTAAACATGACAGACATTATTTAATGAAAATCACGATAAATAAACATTTATTAGTGGGGGTAACCAAACGTTTCTTTTAATCAAGAACCATTTAGATCAACTAAAAGCAAGTTAACTGATTTTAATGTTAATGAACATATGCAAGTGGCACCTTCCCAAGTGGCTACCATTTTCATATGAGAAGGGAGAGGTGGGGAGTTCGAATCTCCACTTTCTCGAGGAGGGCTGGGGGTGGGGACGATTAGTTTTAGGTGTCGGGTTCGACTCCCAGGCTCTGCCAACAGGCAGAGCGAAAATTTTAGAGTGGACCGAGAGTTAGAATAGAACAAGATGAAAAAAAAAAACTGACACCTTAATTAATGGTCGGTTTGGACTAAAACTTTTTTGTCAAATCAGTCCTTGTACTATTTGATTGAAAACAATTTGATCCTTTCATCTCACATGACAATTTATCCAACCTTTGCACTTGGAAAAAAAAATTATGACAAATGTTATGGAAATGAATGTGCCCAGGTACAAATATCGATTCTTTGGTGGTTATTTTTCCAATGTGAGAATCTATTTTAACTTTGATAACTTAATAAGAATAATAAATTCTTACTACTCCACGTCAGAAGACACTAAACACGTGAAAGAAACTACTGGTCACTCTCATATGTCCAACTTACTATATTATGAATGTCACCATCTATGTGGGGATGGTGGTAACTTCTAATCTCATTGACAATTTTACAAGTCAAAGTCACGTACCTTAATTGAGAAGTTACCAATAAAATAGAAAAGTTATTATCTAAGAAAACGTGGAGTAATAAGATTCTACTATGGAAATTTACTAATTATAGTGAAAAAATTGCTCAAGTGCCAGAGATTAGGAGATTTCCAGCTCGGAAACTGAATGTCACTTGTTCAAAATCTTATCAACTGCGTATATACTGCTCTGAGTCAGCACTGCCTGCATAGTCCAAAAATATCTAAACTTAATTAGTTCACGAGACTTATACGATGTTTCATAAGCTTTCAAATAGTTGGCCTTCTACATTCATATCCTTTGATTATTTACAAAAATATTAGTATACTTATTTGTACTCATTTTTCTATATGAAAAGCTATCTATTAGTCAGCTGAG
This sequence comes from Syzygium jambos, assembly GCA_031216235.1. NCBI lineage: Eukaryota > Viridiplantae > Streptophyta > Magnoliopsida > Myrtales > Myrtaceae > Syzygium > Syzygium jambos. Next base: position 20,187,280 of record CM062221.1, on the reverse strand, counting down.
CATATCATCTATTCTCATAGACCTAGTTGATCCTTTTTGATTACGAACAATTTAGTACTTCATCCAAATTTGAGTGAGGGGCAAGAGCCCTTGCACTTGGTGGTGGCATGACCACTTGACACCACCGAGTAGGGTCAATTGGCCCTTATGAGAGCCAAGTGACCCTTGTGGCATGAGGGCTCTTGCTCGCTATGAGGGCCTGTGGCTCTCGCATGGCCACTGGTAAAGCTTGACCACCCTCATCGAGATCTTGACAAGGATTGCCAGCACTCGCTATACAAGCTGGGGGCGGTGGCGATCTCTTTCTTCTCTAGTCACATACTTTCATTTGGGATAAGTGCATTAGAAGTCCTAAAACTTGTCATGAAAATGCAATTGAGTCTTAAAATTGTCAAAAAGTGCAATCAAAATCTAAAACTTGTTATGAAAGTGCAATCGAGTCGTAAAACTTTCAAAAGTGCAATGAAGCTCTAAAACTTGTCAAATTGGTCAAATCATGTCATTCTGTTAATTGCACTTTCAAAAGTTTTAGGACTCGATTTCACTTTTGTAACAAGTTTTAGGATTTGATCGCACTTTTTGAAAGTTTTAAGACTCGATTGCACTTTCTTGATAAGTTTTAGGACTTGATTGCACTTTCTTAATAAGTTTTAGGATTTAATTACACTTTTTGAACATTTTAGTACTCAACTATATCTTCGTGACAAGTTTTAGGACTTCAATATACTCATCCCCTTTCATTTTATGCTAACAATGTTAGTGAATGATCATTAGTGTCGTAATTTATGATTTACCAAAAAAGTTGGGTTAAAAGCGAAATAGTAGAGACAAAGTGTCGCGACCTATCCGTCCCGAAAGGTTAGGCCAATAGGTATTTGTCGATGGATATGAACAACGATTGGTTCGTTTGAATGGCAAACCAAATGGTTCATTAATCCAATGACCGAGGCACTCCCAAGCCTCATACCTCGCGCGACGAGAATTTTTTAATTTACGCATTCGATTGGAGTCGCCACTAGCCATAATTAAGGGCTGGCTAGAAACCCTGATCGAGACACGGGAGTGTCGTCTCGATACGTGCGAAAACCAGAGATTCCAAAATTCGGGGACTTGATTACACTAGCGATTTACTAATGCCCTTTCGGTACCTAAACTTGATCACTTGCGAATTAACCTACCGGGCAGCCTATCGACAAAGTTAGAATTCCACCTAACCGCTCTAAACATAGAAAATAACAATCAATATGTTAAAAATGCGCAACTAGATAATCATAAAGAAAATAAACAGCCAAATACCTAGCATCGTCTCTAAAAAAAGAAAATGCAATCAAAAACCCTAAGATAAAGCCCTAATGGCTTATCCGATCTTTGAGGATTTTTTAGAGGGTTTTTCTCATTTTTTTTAAATTTTTTAACCTAAAATCTAGTGAAATTAAGCCCAAAACTGATTTCTAAACATTTCCTAATTTTCTGAATTTTTTGGAATTTTTCTGAATTTTTTTTAATATTTTTAATATTTTTTTGAATTTTTAAATATTTTTGAAATTTTTTATTAATAAAATAAAGATTCCGGACCGGGTCCCCTGACCCGATCCGACCGACTACCCGACCCGACCCGGGGACCCCATTTCATTTCTTTTCAAATTTTTTTTCTTTGATTTTCCCCTTTTTTCATTTTCCTTTTTCTTTTGCTTATTTTCTGTTTTTATTCTCCATTTTTTTATTACTTTCTTCATCCCCTGCATGCCTTTTCTCCATGCACGTGAACCTCTTCAAGAACTCTTTCACCGAGAGTTCTTCATGCCATGACTGGGATTTCGCCGAACGCTTCTCAACCCCGACCGCCGTTGTGTGCCGTCCGTGCCAATGGCCGACACCGGGCTCACACCCCCACTGCCGTACAACACAACCTCCGGACCGCCAACTAACTTCGACCAAAAAATGACGCTGGCGACTAAAACTCGATTTCCAGCCACCTAACTCCCGTCCCCGAGGAAACGCGCTAAGTCTAAACAACCAAAAATACACACCAAGAAACAGAGATCGTGATCTAGCGGGGGCGGCTTAAAACCGCGGGCATCACCCGGCAAGGGGAATGGAGCATCTGGCGAGGGAATGCGTACACGCGGCCGACTCGAACAATGTGCGAACAACGGCGTAAGAGCAAAAGAAAAACATCGAGGCAGTCACGGAATGTCGAGCCAAGCACAAACGAAGTACAAAACTAAGCCAACAAGAACAGATTTTAGTGATAAAAGTCTCGGCATTCATTCAGGCATTTTATCAAATAGGTGGGGGGCTAGTTCAAACCGTAGTTCAAAACTGACATTCAACGTGATTTTTTTGCTCAAAGATGAAGTGCAAGAACCTAAACGACCGTATTTAATAACAACCTCATCTCAGTTCACAATAAACACCAAAAATTATCACAATGAGATTCGATGTTTTAGACCTAAGCTGCTCCATTGGGATATTCTATCAAGCAGGTTGTAGGCAATCGTTTTTTACGAAACTCGTGGCTTATTTTCGATATACAAGGCTCGAAGCAGCTTCTTTGAGTATAAAACGAGTGCTATCCTCCGTTGGTGGAGCCGGGCGATCACCGAATAGACTCGGTGTGCCCGACACCCGAGAGGCAGGGGAGGGGGACTGAAAGCAGGGGAAGACGAAGGAAGCCCACCTGTTCGCGGCCAGCCGGAGTAGGGCGTGATGGATGGGCGGTTCGGCGGCGGCTCGGGCGGCGCTCCGGCGAGCGGGTGAGACTCGAATCTCTCTGGTTCCTCTCAACTCTCTCTCGATCTCCTTCTCTCACTCTCCGTTCTTGCTTATCTTCAGCCCCTACGAAATAGAAATAAAAAATAAACCCCCTGGTTCACGGTGGACCGAGGCGAGGCGTGCCGGCTGACGATTCGACGAGGACTCCGGCGAGCAAATGAAGCTCTGGTCCCCACGTCTCTCCTCTCGTTCTCTCTTTTTTTAGCTCTCTCGAGCTCCCTATTCTTGCTTTTTTTTCCTGCCTGTTTCTCGGTCACCTCCCCCCCTCTCTGGTCAAACTCTCTCTTCCCTTCCCCTCTGCATGTACAGATTGTAGGTTTTCCTCTTTCAAGTCAGTCTGTGCGAAGGCCACCCCCGGAAGAGAAAAATGTGAGAGAGACCCCTTTTTGTGTTTCTTTTGACCTTTCTCCCATGGACCCCCCATCTCTCTCTCTCGAGCTCTCTGCCATCAACAGCCTTCAAAATCCATCATGCCAGCCACCCTAGCCTCCCATTTCGAGCTCCGAGGCATCATTGATCAGTGTGCTTTCTCTGTTACTCTCTGTGCCAAATAGCCAGTCCTCCTCCTGGGACTAAATCAGGTCCGTTTTTGGCTAAAACGGCTGCCAGTCTTCTTGGTCCTTGTGTGGCCAGGTTGGAGCACTGCACGGCACTTCCTCCAATCTGAAATCGCAATCGACATCTTCCTCGCGCAGAGCGTTTTTGTCGTTCCTGTTTGTCCCGTCCGACTGAGCATGAACGTGAGAGGAAGGAGTGGTTGAGGGGCTGGGCTGAAGGCTAGAAGAAAGGCCAAGTTGGGCCGGGGCTGACGGGCCAAAAATAAGCCCAAAGCGGGCCGACGGGATAAAAGAGAAAGCAAATAACAAGCCCAAGAAGAATAAAAATAAATAAATAAACAGAAAGGGCTCGGCTCAAACAACTGAAATAATTGAAAAAGGGAATGGCCCTACCAAGCCGGATCAAATCGGCCCGATCGATTTTTTTTTTTTTAAATTTAATTTTTTTTTGATTTTTTAATTTAATTTTTTTTTAAATTAAACAAGGAAAGAAAGCTCCAATGTGCCTTATTAGTGTAAATGCACCTATAGTCTATATGCCAATTAAATTAATGAAAATATTTTTGTTTAGGGATTAAACATTAATCCCTAATTTTCTATGCAATTAAGCCCTAAATGATTTGGGCAAAATTTAGGTGTCAACACAAAGGATAAAACATTATGAGGACCACTATATTTTGAAGTACAAGGGCATTTCAAAACAAGCTGTATCTTGCTTTGGCCTCGGTTGGATAGCAGTCTTTTAGATTAGTGAGTTATAGATATATACATCTTTCATGTTTGTTTTTAATAAAGCATAAATGAGACTAATGTCTCTATCTGCATATGTTTATAACCCACCGATCAGGAGATTGAAATACCATGATAGTTCTAATGCAGGTGGGCGACCATATAACAAATCAATGACTTAGACATGGATTCAATTACAATGCATTGTGACCTTGATCTCGAATGACTTATTACCCCCTTTAGGCGATGTTCTTCGAAATCTAACAATTATAGAACCGACCCAAATCCTCATTGGTTGTAATTATTTCTTGTATCCTTAATTTTTCCAAAACCATAGTCTTTATCTAGTTAATCCTTCTAAAACAAAAATATTTTATCCAATTTTGTTTCAAGAGCCGAAAGTGCCCAAGCATCATATAAAGAAAAGGTCAAAAAAAAGAAGAAAAAGTGTCCGAGTAAAAGCGCATTAATGAAAGCCCTAGAGGAAATAAAGACGAAGCCAAAAAGTTGAAACTCCCGGCTTTTGAAAAGTCGCATTGTACGATCTCCCGACGGCGAAGGGAAAAAAAATTGTACGGTCGCACCGGTCCAAAATTATCCCTTTATATCATTTCATTTATTTAACAAAAAATAAATAATTTAAATATATTTTACTTAAAATTATCGGTTGTATCATTAAAAATAATTAATTGAGAAAAAATATATTTATTATTGAAGATAATTTATGTCTAGATATTTTCGATAACAATTGAAATATTTTTCATTTATTCATCATTATAAGTGATACAAGCAATTATTTACAGGAAAATATGTTCAAATCATTATTTTTTACAAATGTGATTTTTTTATTTTTCTTATAATAGGTAACTAATTGTACTTGACAAAAATAAATCGAATGGAATGAAAAGATTGAGGAAATTGAACTTTAGAGCAATATACTGCATAATATTCTAGATGAAATCATTTTATCGACGTCGAGGACGGGCAACCGGTGAGAGATCGATGCTAATATTGTATTACATTAGATAATTTTTATCACAAAGACGAAAAAAAAAAAACACATCCTAATGAACAGTAGTAAATTCGTTTCTATTTTCCATCCATACATGCACGAATTTTGCAGGTAAATGGAGCATAGAAAGTTTAGATCCATCAAATAAGTAAGTTAGGTTGGGTATGGATAGGGATTAAAATAATCCAACACCAATTATTTTTTTGTGCTCAATCCGATCCTAATTGACCCCATTTATTTCTTATCGACCATTGGTTACATTGAGCAGACCCTTAGGCCTACGTTTGCAAGAATTTGGAAAAAAGGTGGGGGAGAGAATTAGAATTAGAATAGAAAGAAAGGTGGTGGTGTGCAAAAGTGCGCATGGCAAAATTTTTGTGCCCGGGAACTGATTCTGCTTAGAAATGATTTTTTTTTTATTCTGTACTCGGGAACTGATTCTAAACATTTGAAGGCATTTGGTAACAGCCCAAAATTTCCATTCCTATAATAGAAAAAGAGCATAAATGTATTTGGTAACAGAACAAAATTTCTTTTTATTAATAATATTTTTAATATTTTAATATTTCATTCATTCTTTTTTTTTCTTTTTTTTTCTCCTCCTTCTTGGCCATGGCCTGGTCGTCGGCGACCAGCCACAGGCCAAGGCTAGGGAGGGTGTTGCGGCCCTCGCCGGTGAGGGCTGGACCCTCGTGGCTTGGGCAAGGGTCGCCCTCACCTAGGCTGCCAGCGATGAGGGCGGCCCTCGCTAGCCTTTTCTAGCCCTTGCTCGAGTCGACGAGGGTCGGATTTTCGCCGCTATCTTTGCCAAATCCAGCGAGGGAGGCCCTCGCCCAGGCCGTGAGCCTTGAGGGAGGTCTTCACTGGCTCGGGCGAGGGCTGGAAAAGGCTGGTGAGGGCCACACTGGCCCTCGCCTATGCTGTCGGTCACCAGTGGGCGACTAGGCATGAGAAGAAGAAGAAGAGGAAAGAAGAAGAAAGAAAAAAAATAATTTCTTTTCCAATTGTGATTCTTGTTCCCAGAATCAAGAAGCTACTTTTTTTTGCTTTTTGATTCTGTTCCAAAACAGATTCTGGGAATAAATTTTTGCAAATTTGTGCCCGGGAACAAAAAAATTAAACAAACGAATTTCTGTTCTCAAATTAATTCTGGAAATAAAAGTACAAAAAATTTTACTGTTTGGCACGTTGTCGTACCCACCTCAAGTGGGGGGACAATAATTGCACCTTTTCTGCAACCTATGAGCCGTTCACACACAACTCCATCATTGAGGGGTAAAAATGTCCTGGTTAATGTTCTCTGCTTTAAATTATTTTTAATCTGTTCAAACAACTCAATTAACAACTCCAAACCATTTCAAGAGAAATCATTTCTTCACGTATTCTTTCTTGACCTCATATTTTTTCACATAGATTTTCTATACCTCCTCCGTTATTTGAGGTTTCTTCTTTTCATTGATTTTTGTATTATCTTTAATATTTCAAAATCACAATTTGAACTTTTTCTTATAAAAGGGAAATTTGATTTTTTTTTCTAAATGTTGGGCCTTGGCCAATCATGCTTTGCATACAACCTGGTGGCCACTCATATCGTCGATGCTAAAATTGAACACCACCCCACCACCATGATCAACTCTGTGCCAGCGCTGCCAAGCTTGGCGCTGCCACGACTATTGCCACTGCTAGACTTAGCTGCTGCCGCCACTAGAGCCCTATGCTCGGCTACCATAGATACGACTAATCACCACGCCCCAATTGTAATCACCTCCATAAAGAAGCAAGAAGCACAATCTTGAGCAAACAAAAACGAGAGGCTCTTGATGCAAACTATGAAGGGGGAATGGCCATGCATCAAAACACTAGTTCTTGCTAAGAACTCTAGACCCAAAATTCACTGTTTCAGTTCCTTAAGGTTTAAGTTCTCTAGGTCTGAAAACTGGAGCATTACGACGTTATTTGGCAAACCGTACTTAAAGTTCCAACCTTTAAGGTCTAAGTTATACAGCATGATATGACTTTTGTACAACAAAATTTTTGCCTGCCACATTAAGTTCCTAACTTTTGTCCCATCCACAGCAGCAACCCCTCCATGAAGTTATCTCATCGTCCAACGTGCGACAGATGTCTAGTCTCTATATAATGAACCCATAACTTAACTACTCTATAGAACGAAATCAAAAGGAAATTTCGAGAGGCTGCAAACAATGGGTGGCAACCGGGCTCTTGTCCACAGTGAACCCGAACCCGAACCCGAACCCCTGTTGGTTGCCCATGCGCCGCCACTCGCCGCCTCCCACAATGACCGGATCCGCCCGCTCCTCAATGCTATTGACACGCTGCGAAACCTCACGGTCATGGAGGAGGGCATCAAGCTCCCCATCATCGTCGTCGTCGGCGACCAGTCCTCCGGCAAGTCGAGTGTCCTCGAGTCCCTCGCCGGCATCAACCTGCCGCGGGGGCAGGGCATTTGCACGCGCGTCCCCCTCATCATACAACTCCAAGACAACCCTCAAGCCGATCGCCCCGAGCTCTACCTCAAGTTCAAAGGCAAAGTCGTCCACACCGACGAGGACAACATCTCCAAGGCCATTAGTGATGCCACTGACGAGATCGCGGGTCATGGGAAGGGGGTATCAAAATCGCCGCTTACTCTGGTCATCAAGAAACACGGCGTCCCGGACTTGACCATGATCGACTTGCCTGGAATCGCGAGGGTGCCCGTGCACGGCCAGCCCGAGAACATCTACGAGCAGATCTCGGAGATGATCATGGTGTGCATAAGGCGTGAGAAGAGCATCATCCTTAATGTCTTGTCCGCCACCGTTGACTTTTCCACTTGCGAGTCCATTCGGATGTCGCAAGTAAGTACACTCTAGACACGCTTGGCTCCCATATCCATTGAATACTCGAATGATTAAATTAACTCTAGGATATGAGTCTATACAATAATTCGTGTTTATGTCGCAGATGGCGGACAAGACCGGCAAGAGGACTCTGGCCGTCGTCACAAAGGCTGATAAAGCTCCGGAGGGCTTGTTGGAGAAGGTGGCGGCTGATGATGTCAATATAGGGCTTGGTTATGTGTGTGTGAGGAACAGAATTGGTGACGAGACCTATGAAGAAGCGAGGCTGGAAGAGGCGAAGCTGTTCGACACGCACCCTCTGCTACGCAAGATTGACAAGTCAATCGTTGGTGTGCCTGTCTTGGCACAAAAGCTGACGCAGATTCAAGCCACCATCATGGCCAAGTATTTGCCCGAGATCGTCATGAAGATCAATGACAAGCTGGACGCAAACGTCGCCGAGCTTAAGACGATGCCCATGAATCTGTCCTCGGCCGAGGATGCCATGATGGCCTTCATGGAGATCATGGGGTCGGTGAAGGAGTCGCTGAGGAAAGTCTTGCTGAGAGGCGAGTTAGACGAGTACCTGGACGAGAAGGACATGCACTGCACTGCCAGGCTGGTGGAGATTCTGAACCAATACTACGGTGAGCTTAAAAACAGTACCGAGAACAACCTGAGGAGTAACTTCTTGTTGGAGGAAATGGAGGTCTTGGAAGAGGTCAAAGGGATCAGCCTCACGGACGTCCTCCCTCACACCGCCTTTCTCACCCTTTTGCAGCGGAAGGTGAAGGAGATATCGAGCAAGCTGCCGAGTTTTGTGGATCGCGTATGGGACTGCATTGAGGGAGTTGTGATTCGGGCGTTGATGCGACACTCGGAGAATTATCCTCAGCTGCAGGCGTCGACGAGAAGAGCAGCGTCCAGTCTGATCAACAAGATGAAGGGGAAGACAATGAACAGGATGATGAAGATTGTTGAAATGGAGAAGCTCACTGACTACACTTGCAACCCTGAGTACCTGTTGGAGCAGAACAAGTTGATGACCCAGCAGGACAGGTTCGTGACATACTATAAAAGCTCTAGCACCATGGACCTCCAGGGGATCGGAAACGTCGACATAGCCCATCTGCATAATCGCAACCAGCAGCTGATTCGGCAGGCGTTCCATCTGAAGATGAGGATGACCCCGTACTGGAAGATTGTGCAGAGGAGGTTTGTCGACTCGGCGGCACTGCATCTGCGGTTCAGCGTGCAGAACTTGGTGAGCAAGGAGATGGAGAAGGAGATTAGGCGCGAGCTGAGCGGGCCCGGCATCAAGAGGATGATGGAGGAAAAGCCGGAGATGACAGAGAAGCGCGAGAAGCTGAACAGGAGCATCAAGCTGTTGAGGGAGTCTGCGGAGGTGGTGGCCAAGTTCATGAACCGGATTGCTACCGATGGCGATTACAATCGTTAATTAGCGTTGTTGTTCTGTTTTTATTTCTTTCTTTTTGGCTTGCGAGGGATTATGTGATGAAAAGACATTCATCAGCGTGTTCTTGTTTGGTTAGGTGGCTGTGTGAGACTCTACTGGACTTCAATTAGCTTCCTATGATTAGTTCTTGATGGTGTACTAGTTAAAATTGGTTTCTGAAATCTTAGAGGCCGTTTGGTTAAGTTTACATTTAAACAGTATATAATAATTTCTTGAAGAAAAAATAAATAGTTTTTCACGTCAAAACACTGCTTGGACGGCTACGAATAAAATTGGCTATTTCAAAAGAAAGCAAAAGCCATCATATTTTCTTATCTCGAAAGCACAAAACTTTTGTCTTTTATAATTGGAAAAGTGATTCTATCTTTATACTATTTTAGATTTTTTTTTGTCTCTATATAATTTTAGAGGCCAAAAACATACTTTTAGATTAACCAATTTTTTTTTTTGGTAAGGAACCGAGGGCAAATTTTGATGCCAAAAGACTGCTAATCTCATCTATCTAAGAATATGCATTTTCGTTCTTCATCACTTGTATTGATCGAGATTTCTTAAAGCTATCTTCAACATCAATTAGAAGAATAAATTGTCTCGAAGTTCCTTTATTTGTTATTTAAAGCTCGTCTCGTAAGTGATAAGTCTATGCATATGAATTTATCTTGGTCCTATTATGCGTAGGGCTAAAATTCGCAACAATTGTCTTACTTCCTTTAAACCTTAGTTTTCCATTTCACTCAGAACTTCGCTGATTAACCATCACTACAATAGAAAAGGTGGGCCCTTCCCCAGGACCTCTTAATTAAACTTTTCCTTGCCATATGCTCCTTTTTATCATGTTCTTTAAATATGTACACAATGAATAATGTATTATATATTCCTCACACTTTTTATATGTAAGGATTAATATTGAAGTATGTTTCTTTTTTTTATTTTAATTAGTTGATATATAGTTTAAATATCTAGTGTATGAGTGAAAAGTATCATGGGATGATAAAATAAAAAAAAGTATAATTAGCAGTTAGACATGATAAATATTATTTTAATGAAAATTATGTTAAATAAAATTTATGATCAAGCGCAACCAAACGTCACTTTCAATTAAGAAACATTTAAATAAACTAAAACAAGTTAAATGATTGTATTGTTTATAAATTAAAACAAATATAAACATGTCCCACACAGCACCTTAGCCAATGTTCAATTTTGACATTAATTTTTTGTTGTCAGTTCAGTCCTTGTCCTATTTGATCAGAAACAATGTGATCGTTTCAGCTCCCGTGACAATCCAACTTAGGTAACGCACATTTTATTAACGGGCCATTGATTTGTATAGTCAAATTGAGAACGGGGATAGTGCCGCCACCCTGCTAGTGTTGTGAAGGCGACTGGCCCTCATCGTGAGTGAGCATATGAGGGCTTGTTTGCCCTCATTTAGATCTGGGTGAGGGGCATGAGCCCTTGCGTTTGGCGGCCGCAGCGCAACCGCATGCCACCGCTGCGCAACCGCATGCCACCGCTGAGCCAGGGTCAATTGACCCTCAGTAGAGCCGGCTGACCCTTGTTGGCAAGCAATAGCACCAGCAAGTGGGGTGCCAGTAATTTCTTTCTTCTCTTATCACTTACTCTCATTTATGCGAATAATGTTATTAAATGCTTATTAGTAGCATACATTATAATTTACACAGTAAGTTGGGTGAAAAACGAAATATTGGAGACAAAAGATAAAAAATTATGAGGACAACCATTAACCATATTTTGAAGTATCAAGACATTTAGGAACATGTTATGTATTGCTCTATTTTTAGTTGCGCAATCCATTGATTAGCGAGTTCCATATATAGACATTTCTCGCATTTATTTTAGTAAAGTACAGTTGTGAGTAATTGCTACATTTAAATATGTTTGTAACGAGCCAATTGGAGGATTGACTAAAGAGCTGGTTGGAAGGAGTTTTCTCCAAACAGAAAAGAAAAAATAACGATCCGATTAGTTGGTGGAGCCACCTTGTACATGGAAAATCTTTTGATGAACTAGATTCGTAGGCAACGGCGGACAAAAATTTAGGCACCTAGCATTTGATAAGCCGAGGAACCGGATGATAATTTCGCTAATAAGCGTTGCTCGTGGCATTGATTCTTTGACGAAATGCTTGAAATATTTTAATGGAAATGTTCAGATATTGAGATGTGCTTTTGAATAGTATTTTTTTTTTATTGATGATTTTTAAGAATTCAATAATTATCTTTGATTTTTAAAAATGTAAAGGAAAAAGCTCACGAAGTTGGGTATGCGCTTTAAAATTCTTTTTAAAATGGAATGTCGTTCTTTCTTCCAACAAACCAAGGCAAAAAAAAAACCTCAAAAAGCCCACATGTCCGGATATGCAAGAACGTTAGCGGAGCGATGCTGATTCGATCCCCGCGGTAAGAAAACGTTTTGACCCAGGTGATGGGCCTTCGCTCTTTCCTCCTCCAACGGCCAAATCGTCTCTCCTTCTGGTCGATCCGATCCTGCCCATCACCGGCATTAATCTCCTCACGGGGCCTCGTCAGGCCCTCCCGGCGGGGGCACAACGAGGGCGTCACGGCCCTCTCTGTGGCCAGCAAGGGCCTGGGCGAAGGCTGCGACGCCCTTGCGGTGCCTGGCGAGGGCTTCGCGGCCCTCGGCCCCCACCGGTGCTCGTCTAGGGGCCGGTGGAAGTTGCCGGCACATTGTAGAAAACAGAAAAGAAAGAAAATAAAATTAATTAATTAATTAATTAATTAAAAAATTCCAAAAAAATTCTAAAAAATTGTTCACGTCAGCATCGACTGCATCACATAGAACAATTGACACCGACTGGACTACTACGTTAGCGATTTCTTGTCAAAATTAGTTGGAAAAACTATATTGACAATTCATTAAAAGGTTTAGGACTAACTCGACAAAACCTTAAAAGGCTTACAACTAAATCGGCACAATTAAAATGTTTATGACTACTTGGCCGCCTTACAATATTTTTAGGACATTTTAGACAATTTTCTCTCCAAAAATATCTAGATTTAACTGGTTTATGAGACTTATAACGGTATTTCATAAGCTTTAAAATAGTTGGCCCTCTACATTCGTATCATTTGATTAATTTTTGTAAGGGCCAACTTCTGGCCCCACTTACCAACGATAATGTTTGCTTTGGGCCACAGCCCTCACGGTCGACCTCTAGTCCCACCTACCAATTGTGCCGTAGCTTTCACGGTTTTGTTCCCAAAAAAGACCTCATTGGTAGTTAAGACTAGTTCTACACCTTATATAGCACATCACTTCACATTCACCAGGCAATGTGGGATTCAGTTCATTCCTATTCCTTTCGCCAACCTCAACGCGGAGCTACACTCCCATCCCTTGTTGGACCGGGCATTATAATTTTTTTTTCTTAGTACACTTACTTGTACTCATTTTTCTATATGAAAAGCTATTTATTGGTCAGCCGAGCATATCCTCTATTTCCACCGACCTAGTTGATCCTATTTGATTAGAAACAAATTAGTCCTTGTCCAAATTTGGGTGAGGGGCAAGAGCCTTGCACTTGGTGGTGGCAATGGCGGTGGCATGACCACTTGCCACCCCCAAGCCAGGGTCAATTGGCCCTTCCTCGTGAGAGCCAAGCGACCCTTGTTAGCGAGTAATGGTAACAGCACCACATGAGGGTTCTTGCTCACTGAGAGGGCCCGTGGCTCTCGTGTGGCCACCGATGATGCTTGACCACCCTCATCAAGACCTTGATGAGGATTGCCGGCCCTCGCTATACAAGTGGGGTGGCAGCGATCTCTTTCCTCTCTCGTCACATACTTTCATTTTATGCTAATAATGTTAGTGAATGATCATTTGTGCCATAATTTATCATTCACCAAAAAAGTTGGGTCAAAAGAGGAATACCGAAGACAAAGGATAAAACATTTGAGGACCACGTTGACTATATTTTAAAGTACAGGGCATTTTAGAACAGGCTATGTCTTGCTCTATACTTGGTTGGATAGGAATCCCTTGATTGGTGAGTTACAGATATAGACATCTCCCGCATTTGTTTTTTATAAAGCATAGACAAGACTAATGCCTATATTTGCATATGTTTATAACCAGCAATAAGGAAACTGAAATAACATGATAATTTTAAAGCAGGTAGGCGACCAAAATACGAATCAGTGACTTACGTTTAGTCTGTACAGGGATACGGATTCAATTTCAATGCATTGCGACCTTAATCTCAAGTGACTAATTTCCGCATTTAGGCAATGTTCTTAGAAATCTAACACTAATAGAACTGACCCAAATCCTCATTGGTTCTAATTATTTCTTGTATTCTTAATTTTTCAAAAACTCTATTCTACATTGAGTTAATACATTCAAAACAAAAATGCTTTATCCAATTCTTTTCTGGAGCCGAAAGTGCCAAAGCGTCATATAGAAAAAGGTCAAAAAAAAAAAGGAAGAAAAACTGTCCGAGGGAAGGCGCACTAGTGAAAGCTAAAGTAAGAAATTTGACAACACAAAAAAGAAATGTTGAAACTCCCCGCTTTTTAAAAGCCCCATTGTACGGTCTCCTCGGCGGGGAAGAGAAAAATGTACGGACGCGCCAGTTCCAGTTCCCCTGCGGAGCACTGAACCCGTCCAAACGCTAAATATAATCTAGTGATAATATCATAAAAAACTCAAAATTAATACATTTATAATAAATTTATTCAAAATTAATTTTTTAATAATGAAAAACTCCAAACTGATATATTTGTTATAAATTTATCTTTCTTTAGTTTTAATTAAATTAGATTAATGTCTCAAAAAATCACAAACTGGTACACCTATGACAAACGGATAATAAAATCCAAAACTGGTATTTCTGTCAACTGCCGCGTATCATTTAACAAAGTAATTTAACAATAAAATTTAACGTAGGATAAATTTGTCGAATGTGAACTAGTTTGGAGTTTTTTATGGTCAAAAAATATTTTGCCGAAAGTTATGGCTTGTATCATTTGAAATAATTGGTTGATGAAATATTTTTTCATTATCGATAACAATTTACGTCTGAACATTTTCGTAGACGATGAAAATATTTTTCGTTTATTCATAATTATAAGTGACATAAGCGATTATTTTCAAAAAAATATTTTTCAAATCATTCATTTTCTGTGAATATAAATTTTTTTTTATCTTTCTTAAGATAAATAACTAATTTTAAATCGAATCGAACGAAAAAACTTTGAGGAAATTGAACACAATCTTCGGAGCAATGATTTGCATAATATTGTAGATGAAATCATTTTGACAAGGACAAGTAACCGGTGAGAGACCGATGCTAATATTATATTACACTAGATAATTTGTATCACAGATACGGAAAAAAAGAAACACATCCTAATAAACCGTAGTCATTTCGTTTTTTGTTTCTGTTCATGCGTGCACAAATTTTGCAGGTAAATGTAGGATAGAAATTTTAGACCCGTATGATGGGTAAGTTGGGTTGACTTCAAATATCGAAAATAATCCTATTCAAATTGACCTGTTTATTTCTTATCGACCATTTGTTCCATTGAGCGGACCCCTAAGCCTATGTTTGCAAGAATTTGGAAAAAAGGTTGGGGGGAGAATTAGAATCAGAATAGAAAGAAAGGTGGTGTGGAAATGGGCGGACAATAGTTGCCGCTTTTCTCCAACCTGCGAGCCGTTCACACACGACTCCATCATTGAGGGGTAACAAATGTCTTGGTCAATGTTCTTAAAAATGTTCTTTCCTTTCAATTTTTTTTTTTAATCTTTTCAAACTACTCAACTAACAATTCTTCACCTTTTCTCCACCCTCAATTCATATTCTTCCAAACAATTTCAAGAAAAATCATTTCCTTCACTTATTCTTTCTTGACCTCGTGTAAAAACACGTAGATTTTCTCCACCTCCTCCATTATTTGAGGTTTCTTTTTTTCATTAATTTTTGTACCATTTCTAATATTTCAAAATCACAATTTAAACCTTTTCTTATAAAAAGATAATTTATATTTTAAAAAGATGTTGGGCCTTGGCCAATCGTGCTTTTGCATATAGCCTGGTGGCCACCCCTATCGCTGATGCTAGAATTGAATGCCACCTCATCTCCACCATCAACTCCACGCCACTGTCGCCAAACTCGGCCAACATGAATACTAATAATCACCATGCCCCAATTCTGATCAACTCCATTAAGAAGCAAGAATCACAATCTTGAGCCAAAAAACAAAAGGAGGCTCTCGATGCAAACATTGAAGAGGGAATGGCCATGCCACAAAACACAAATTCTAGCTAAGAACTCCAGACCTAAAAGTCACTGTTTCGGTTTCTTAAGGTTTAAGTTCTCCAGGGTCTAAAGGCTGAAGCATTACGATGTTACGTGGCAACTGTACTTAAAGTTCCAACCTTTAAGGTCAAGTTTTACAACATGATGTGATGTGACTTTGGGACAACAGAATCTTGTCCATTGTACATCGCTTCCGCAGGAAGTTCCTAACTTTTGCCCATTCACAACACAATCCCCTCCATGAAGTCATCTCATTGTCCAACGCACGACAGAAGTCTAGTCTCTACACGATAAATCCATAACTTCACTACTTTACAGAGCGAAATCATCACTTCACATCTTTGATTACACCGATCAAACTCACCCAAAGCAAAAGGAAATTTCGAGAGGTTGCAAACAATGGGCGACGACTGGGCTCCTGTCCGCTGTGAACCTGAACCCAAACCCCTGTTGGTTGCCCATACGCCGCCACTCGCCGCCTCCTACAATGACCAGATCCGCGCCCTGCTCGATGCAATTGACAGGCTCCGAAACCTCATGGTCATGAAGGAGGGCATCCAGCTCCCCACCATTGTCGTCGTCGGCGACCAGTCCTCGGGCAAGTCGAGTGTCCTCGAGTCCCTCGTCGGCATCAACCTGCCACGGGGGCGGGGCATTTGCACTCGCGTCCCTCTCATCATGCGACTCCAAGACAATCCCCAAGCCAATCGCCCCGAGCTCTACCTCGAGTTCAACGGCAAGGTTGTCCCCACCGACGAGGACAACATCTCCAAGGCCATTAATGATGCCACTGACGAGATCGCGGGTCATGGGAAGGGTGTCTCGAACACACCGCTGGCTCTGGTCATCAAGAAATACGGCGTCCCGGACTTGACCTTGGTCGACTTGCCTGGAATCACGAGAGTGCCCGTGCACGGCCAGCCTGAGAACATCTACGAGCAGATCTCGGAGATTATCATGGAGTACATAAGGCCTGAGGAGAGCATCATCCTCAATGTCTTGTCCGCGACCGTTGACTTTTCCACTTGCGACTCCATAAGGATGTCACAAGTAAGTGCACTCTAGACTCGCTTGGCTCCCACATCAATTGAATACTCGTATATTTTATTTAACTCAAGGAAATGAGTCTATATGATTATTCATTTTTTTGTCGCAGACGGTGGACAAGACCGGCAGGAGAACTCTGGCCGTCGTCACAAAGGCTGATAAAGCTCCGGATGGCTTGCTCGAGAAGGTGACGGCCGATGATGTCAATATAAGGCTTGGTTATGTGTGTGTGAGGAGCAGGATTGGTGACGAGACCTATGAAGAAGCGAGGCGGGAAGAGGCGAAGCTGTTCGACATGCACCCTCTGCTGTGCAAGATTGACAAGTCCATCGTTGGTGTGCCTGTCTTGGCACAAAAGCTGACGCAGATTCAAGCCACCATCGTGGCCAAGTATTTGCCCGAGATCGTCATGAAGATCGATGGCAAGCTGGACACAAACGTTGCCGAGCTTAAGAGGATGCCCAAGAATCTGTCCTCGGTCGAGGATGCTTTGATGGCCTTCATGGAGATCATGGGGTCGGCGAAGGAGTCGCTGAGGAAAGTCTTGCTGAGAGGAGAGTTAGACGAGTACCTGGACGAGAAGGACATGCACTGCCCTGCCAGGCTGGTGGAGATGCTGAACCAATACTACGATGAGCTCCAAAACTGCACCGAGAACAACCTGAGTGACTTCCTGTTGGAGGAAATGGAGGTCTTGGAAGAGGCCAAGGGAATCGGCCTCGCGGACTTCCTCCCTCACACCGCCTTTCTTTTTCTTTTGCAGCGTAAGGTGAAGGGGATATCAAGCAAGTCCCCGAGTTTTGTGGTTCGTGTTTGGGACTACATTGAGGGAGTTGTGATCCGAACATTGATGCGACACTCAGAGAATTATCCTCAGCTGCAGTCATCGACCAGAAGAGTGAAGTGGCTAGCAAGAGTCACCTAGAGGGGGGTGAATAGGTGATTCTAAACAATTTTATAACTTTAAGCGGAAATAAAACAAGTTATAGAAGAGTCTGAAAAAGATTCAGATTCAAGTCAGTATAAAATGCAGAACGTAAAGAAGGAGATAAGGAAAAGAGAATCTGCACACAAGATTATAGTGGTTCGGCTTATAGTAAGCCTACGTCCACTCTCCACGCTGACAGCCTACTGGCTGGATTTCACTATGTAATCAAGAGGAAATTACAGAAACTGAGTGATATCACTCTTGTGTATGATAGGACTCTCTATCTCACACAATCACTCTTATAGTAACCCTCAAGATCTGAATGTTTTAGCTCAGAAAGACAAGAGTAAAAGATTGGAGAAGGCTCAGACTTTGGACTTGATGATTCTTGAATCGTGTCCTCTTCTGCTGCTCATGGTCTCCTTAAATACTCCTCTGCATCCACACTAGCCGTTGGACATCTTGCCAAGGATCATCTTCCAATCTACACCTTGGACAGATTTGTTAAGGATTGAGTAGCCGTTTGGACAGATTCTGAATCCCGTTGATTCTGTTCGCCCATACAATCAGAATCTTGGTTTCCATAAGTAGAGCTTTATCCGTTGTAATGCATACTTGTCAATATTTGATTGTCAATCAATTAAGATTGAACAAATCAAAACTTTCCTTCTGTGAAATCCAAGCCAGATCACTAGCTGTTACTCTTCGTTCTGAATTTTGCTTCTGAAGAATTACTGCGTCTTCGTCTTCTTCTGAAGAAATCCGCTTCTGAAGAATTACTACGACTTTGGCTTCTTCTGAAGAAATCCAGTAACAGTCTGCGTCTGAAGAATTTCAGCGACTGTCTGCGTCTGAAGAATTTCAGCGTATTTTTCCGTCTGAAGAATTTCAGCACATATATATATTCCTGAAACAAAATTAGTTCAGATTATAACAGAAGGTTTTGTCAACTTCAAAATCAGTAGGAATTTTCCTCAACAATCTCCCCCTTTTTGATGGTGACAAAACTTTCCTGCAGATCGAATCAATATAGATTTAAAGTATGAATCACAGATAGACAATGAAAGAGCAAACTCTGTTGATATCTGTGTCTTTGTTTTCTTCGTATGAACCTGCATGTTAAATCTGTTAAATCTGCACAACGTCTCCCCCTTTTTGTCATCAGCAAAAGGAATAATACGAAGAATGAAGCATATATTAAGTAAATAATCAGTCTAACAAGAAATAATAGTTATATTACAGACCAACTAAGAGAGAAATGTTTGTCAAGAAAAATCAGGCTAATTTTTCGAAGGAGTGCGAATCAATTGAAAGTTTTCCAAGATCGAGACAGCTTCCTCAATCCTCGAACTGCATTCCCCCACTGCTTTCTCCAGCTCTGCTTTATCTGCTGCCGCTCGAATTTGCTGAGAGTTGTTGTTTTCCTCAACAATTTTCTGCAGATTTTTTACTTCTACTTCCAGCACAGACTGTTTGTTTTTGATTTCAAGCAGAAGAGAGAGAATGTTCTGATTGTTGGAAGACTGTTCTTGGACAGTGTCTTGTTCATGCTGATTGAACTCCCTTGTTGCCTCCGGTGGAATATCCCTTGCTTCCTGTGGAATATCCCTTGCTTCCTGTGGAATCTCCCCCTGACCAGGTGCTTGCTGTTCAGAAACATGATCTGAAGAAGTCGGTTCTGAGAAACTGGGAACATGTTCTGTAGCACTAGCATTGCCTGCATTAGGGTTTTCTGCTTCTGTTTCTTTTTCATCACGCAGAAGAGTTTTTCTTTTCTTATACACCCTTACTGAAACTGGAGATTCTTTCTTCTTCTTTCTTGCTGACTCTGCTTCCTCTCTCTGAACTGTCTTCCTGATACTGGACTTTTCAGCAGATATAGGTTCAGGCTTCTAAGCATCTTTTCCCTTTGATCTTTCCCTTAGATCATCAAACTGTTTCATTTTTGAGAGCATTCTTTCTCCCACATACATACAAGGAATAGGACTTAGCCGTAATTCTTCAGGAATCGAAATCTTCAGGAACATAAAGATTCGAGTTATTAAGGCACCATATGGCAATTGCCCCTTGTCCTTGTGTAAAGCCCTGTACATATGGAATATTATGATGTGGGGAAGAGAAAAGGGTTGACCTGTCAAGATAGCCCAAATCAGCTTGAGTTCTGATTTTGAAATGTCAGTTTTAGAGGCTGCCTTAGGCTTCAGGCAGTTGATGATAATCTTGTGCAGAACCACTGATCTTTTTGATAAGTCAGAGTAAGAAAGGTGCCGCCTTGATCCAAGATCAAAGTCTGGATTTTCAGAAACAATTTTGACTATATCTTCAGAACTTACTGTCAGAGGAGTAAACTGTGAGAGTTTGGCTCCAATGATCCTGGCCAAGTCATTTGCCCTTAGATCATATTTCTTGTCACCCACAGTAAACTGGAGCCAGTTGGGCGACAGAATGGACAGATTAGAATAAAAATATGCGGTAAGTTCATCATAAACATCAGCACCTTGAAGGCAGAATTCACTAATGCCTATCTCTCCAAAAAGATTCTGTATAGAAAGTCCAATCTTTTCCAAATAAAGGAAGTCCACAATTCTGTTGTTCATTACCCCTCGAGCAAGGAACAATTTGTAACAAACCTGATGTTCATTGCTTCTAAACAATTTACCAGTTTCAGGCAGTCCAGATGCTATTCCCACTTTCATTTGAAACATCTCAAAGAGTCTAGCATCATCTTCGGGAACCACAAATTTTGACGAAGATTTAGGGCTTACTGATTTTGTCGACAGAGTAGATGATTCTCCGACCTTCTCTTTCCCTTTTCTGGAAGGAGGCGTTTGTGGAGTCGTGCTGGCAGGGGTTTGGTTAGTTCCAGCAATAAACGCAGAATATTCTTCAACAAGATGAGTTTCAGACCGAAAGCGATTGTCTTTAAGACATTTGAGAAGAGCCGAAGAGGAGGCATTACTTCTCTTTAACCTCTGATAATTTTTCCACACATATTTAATGCTGCTGAATGTGAAATCTGTTTTACCCGACGGAGTCCACGAACGAGGAGGTTGAGTCACTTTACCAGGTTCTCCAAGAGGTTCTGTTTCCGTGTCTGAGATGTCCATGACCTCTGGTGTTGCAGTAGACTTTGAATCCAGATTCAGAATGCGAGTTGATCTTCTCTTGAAAGGTATGATGATTCCTTCTGGGACGAAAAGTTCGGATCTTTCGGAGGAATGAGGACGAGGAGAGTCTCAGAGTCTCGAAAACGTTTTAGCAGAAAGGCGAGGGTTTTGAAGAGAGTCGAAAAGGTTTATAAAGGTGAAGGATGGCTTAAAAGGTTATTTTTAGAAAGTAAAAATAGCCCAAAGTAAAATAGGAAGGGAATATATTTTCTAAAGCATAAACGATCAGATTAAGATAATATTCTAGATGCAATTTACCGAGTAGATTAAAATACGTACCTGATTTACTTCCAAAGAAGTCAGATGTGAAGATATCCTGTCAAAAATATTCCCGCCAAAAAAAAATTTAAACTGAGTACGTACCTTTCTTGAGAGTCTGAGAAATGTTCAGACCAAGACTCTTGAGTCTGAAAAAATATTCCTGTATGTCAAAGCACTTCACAAAGGATAAGTGATGCATAATTCATTTCTAATATATTCAAACGAAGACTTTTCAAGTGGTTTTGTGAATATATCAGCTAATTGATTTTTAGAATCAATATGTTGAACATTCACATCACCATTTTGAACATGATCTCGAATGAAATGATGTCTTATCTCAATATGCTTGGCTCGAGAATGGAGAATGGGATTCTTAGTGAGATTAATCGCACTGGTATTGTCACATTTGATTGCCACATTTGAGTCTTCAACAGCAAAATCTCGCAACTGTTGCTTCATCCACAGAATCTGTGCACAGCAACTTCCTAAGGCTACGTATTCTGCTTCTGCTGTTGATAGTGCGACTGTATTCTGCTTCTTTGAATACCAGGAAACTAGCATATTTCCAAGCAGTTGGCATGTACCTGTAGTGCTTTTCCTGTCCACTTTACATCCTGCTAAATCAGCATCTGAATAACCAATGAGAGTAAAATCTGAATTTTTGGAATACCAAAGACCTAGCATTGGATAAGTTCCAATGTATTTGATTATCCTTTTTACTGCAGAGAGATGCGATTCCTTTGGATCTGACTGGAATCTCGCACACATACAGACACTAAAAAGAATGTCAGGTCTAGATGCAGTAAGATATAATAGAGAACCTATCATGCTTCTATATACCTTCTGATCAACCTTTTTACCATTTTCATCTTTGTCTAGCTTGGATGTTTGCGACATTGGAGTGTCTGTCTTCTTGCAATTTTGCAGACAAAACTTCTTGACTATCTCCTTGGCATACTTCTCTTGGCAAATGAAAGTACCATTTTTCATTTGTTTCACTTGTAAGCCAAGAAAGAATGTTAGTTCTCCCATCATGCTCATCTCGAACTCGTTCTGCATATTCTTAGAGAATTCCTTACAAAGTGATTCGTTAGAAGATCCAAAGATAATATCATCTACATAGATTTGAACAAGTAGAAAATCATTACCTTTTCTCTTTACAAAAAGAGTTGTATCTACCTTACCTTTTGTGAAATCATTTTGCAGAAGGAAATTACTTAACCTTTCGTACCAAGCTCTGGGTGCCTGTTTCAGACCGTAAAGGGCCTTTTTGAGTCTGTAAACACTATCAGTCTTTTTTGGTTCTTCAAAACCAGGTGGTTGTTCCACATATACTTCCTCTTTAATGTAACCATTCAAGAAGGCACTTTTCACGTCCATCTGAAAAAGTTTAAAGTTATGGAAACAAGCATAAGCTAATAATAGCCGAATGGCTTCTAACCTTGCAACTGGTGCATATGTTTCATCATAGTCAATGCCTTCTTCTTGAGAATAGCCTTTAGCAACCAGTCTTGCTTTGTTTCTTGTAACTTTCCCTTTGTCATCCAGTTTGTTTCTGAATACCCATTTTGTTCCAATTACTGGATGGTTTTTGGGTCTTGGCATGAGCTCCCAAACTTCATTGATTCTGAACTGCTGAAGTTCTTCTTGCATAGCTTCTATCCAGCTTTCATCTGATAAGGCTTCTTCAACATCTTTTGGTTCTATTTCAGATATCAATGCCAAGTTGCTGATGCTCTCCCTTTGTCTGGATCTTGTCTTGATACCATCTTCTATATCTCCAATAATGAGATTTTTCGGATGACTGGACTTATGTTTCCAGTTCTTATCATATCTTTCCTTCTGAATATCTGCAGACTCTAAATTTTCTAGTTGAGTCTGTATATTGTCTTCTTGGCCTCTTTCCATGAAATCTTCGATCTTTTGAGATTCAGGATGACTTTCTGAAGATACTTGAATGTGGGGAGTTGATTCAGATTCATCTTTGTGAGTCTGAATATTTTCTTCAAACTTCACATTCATTGATTCTTCCACAGTCTGAGAATTCTTGTTGAAAACTCTATAGGCTTTGCTTGTGGTGGAGTATCCAAGGAATAATCCTTCATCTGCTTTCTCATCAAACTTTCCAGGACGATCATTTGGATTCTTAAGAATAAAGCATTTGCATCCAAACACACGAAAATATGAAATGCTGGGCTTTCTACCTTTGTAAAGCTCATAGGGGGTTTTCTCAAGAATGGGTCTGAGAAAAACTCTGTTGATGATATAACATGCTGTAAAAACTGCATCTGCCCAGAAATGAGAGGAAATCTTGCTTTCAATCAACAAGGTTCTTGCCATTTCTTGCAAAGAACGATTTTTCCTTTCCACAACACCATTTTGTTCAGGTGCGTATGGAGTAGAAAAATTATGTTGAAAGCCATTTTCCTCACAAAAGTCTGAAAAATTTTGATTTTCAAATTCTCCCCCATGATCAGTTTTAATGCACGAAATGGTATAGCCCTTTTCATTTTGAACTCTTTTTGCAAATTTTGTAAAATATGAAAATGCTTCATTTTTATGTGCAAGGAAGAATACCCAAGTAAATCTTGTGAAGTCATCAACAATAACTAAACAGTATTTCTTACCACCGATACTTTGTGTTCTGGTAGGTCCAAACAAGTCCATATGAAGAATCTGCAAGGCTCGATCAGTAGAAACATGATGTATAGATTTGAAAGAACTCCTTACTTGTTTTCCTAGCGTGCAAGCATTGCACAGGTCTGTCTTTCTGTATTTCAAATCTGGCAAACCTCGAACCAGTTTCTTGTTTGAGATTTTTGAGATTTGTTTCATACTGATATGTCCCATCCTTCTGTGCCAAAGATCTTCATCCTCCTTGATTGAGATTAAGCAATGATTTGAGTTTGGATTGACATCCAGAAGATAAATATTGCCATGTCTTCTTCCTGTGAATGTTTGAGAAGAATCTTTGCTTGTTCCTGAGCATGTGTCTTCTTGAAAGTTGATTCTGAAACCTGTATCGCAAAGCTGGCTTATGCTAATCAAGTTGTAGTGGAGTCCTTTTACCAATGAAACGTCATTGATTCTTAGTCCTCCAATATCAATTGTTCCTTTGCCAATGATTTTTCCTTTAGTGTTTCCTCCAAAGGAAACTTTTCCACCTTCCAGACTTTGAAGATTAGCGAATATGCTTGGATCTCCTGTCATGTGTCTGGAGCATCCACTGTCCAGGTACCACTTCCTTTTTCTCTTTGTGGTAACCTGCAAGAATTACAACATCTCAAGTTTTCTTTGGTACCCAAACTTGTTTGGGTCCTAGAACATTAGTATAGGCTGTCTTAACAAAATCTCTTCGAATAGGTCTCCAGACCTTAGGACATTCATTCTCAAAATGTTGTGGATCTCCACATTTTGAGCACTTGAGTGCACTACGGCCAACAGGTTTTACAAAATTTCTTTTGAAATGGTTTTTATAAACTTGTCTAGGAGGTCTTTGTCTTAATCTCTCCTTGACTTTAGGAAAATCAATCAAGCTGTCACTTTCCTTTTCAAATCCCAGACCAGATTTGTTGTAGTAAGGAATTTGAATGGAAAGGATATGCTTCAAGGTTTCTGATCCTTTTGAAAACTTGCGAGTAATCTCTGAAATTTCCTTTTTCAAAACAGAGTTTTCTTTGGAAAGAAAATCTCGATTTTCCTTGATTTGATGAAATTCTTTTTGAAGGAAATCGATTTTCTCCTTTTGAGAAATATCCTGTTGCCTTAGTGAGGAATTTTCCTTTTTCAGAGAAGAGATTCTTTTAAGAGCAGTCTTGAATTCGAAGCATAACTCATCAATGTAATTTGATACTTCAGAAGACATTTCAGAAGGTCTTACCTCGATTTCCACTTTGGGGTCAGAATCAGAGTCTGAGTCTGAATCTGTCTTTGCCATTAGACAGAAGTTTGAGATGTCTTCATCACTATCTTCGCATTCTGTATCACTCCAAGTCTCTGCTTTTAAGGCCTTCTTTGCTTTCTCAAACTTAGTCCTCTTTTTCAGTAGTGGACAGTTAGGCTTGATATGTCCACGTTTCCTACAGTGAAAGCATATTATTTCCTTTGATCTTTCTGTCTCATCGAAGGGCTTCTTATTCTCAAAATGTTTCTTTCCTTTGAGGTTTCTTCCTTTGATTTTCATCCTTTTGTACTTCTTTATGAAGAGAGCTAGTTCCTCATCATCAACATTTTCATCTTCAGAGTCTGCATCAGAATCAATGTTAGTTTTTAATGCAATTGACTTGTTACCTCTGGTTTCAATCTCCTTATTCCGCTTCTCAGTCTCGTATGATTGAAGAGTTCCAATCAATTCATTCACTGACAGAGGTTTGATTCTTTGTGTCTCTCGAAGAGATGTTTTGATGTTATCCCATTGATCTGTCAGTCCTCTCAGAAGTTTATTGACTTTCAATGCATCTGGGACTGGTTGTCCTTGATAAGCAAGACCATTTACTATGTCAGTAAACCTGTCATAAAAATCAGCAATTAGTTCACCAGACTTCATTTCGAAGGATTCATATTGACCAAGCAAGATATTGATTTGTGTTTCCTTGGCTCGATCTGTTCCTTCATAAGTAATATAGAGAGTATCCCCAGATTTCCTTGGCAGATTCACAAGCAGCAATTTTTTTATATTCAACAGGAGATAAAGCACAGTAGAGAGAATAAATTGCTTTTGAATCTGATGTTCCTCTTTTGGATATCTCAATTTGAGATAATGGAGGATCTTCTGATATGCTTGCATCTGCTTTGCTTGCATCTGCCTTTTCTTTTGATTCTGAAGACTTTGGTTTGACCCCATTGATGATGACATCCCATTGCATATGATCACATGACTTAATGAAAGCCTTCATCTTATTCTTCCAGACACTGTATTCCTTGCCATCGAAATATGGTGGTCTGTTGTTGCTTTGACCTTCAATAAGTCCTGGAGCACCATAACTAGCCATGTAGATCGTTAGCTCGGAAGTAAAACACTTCAGAAAAATGAGCAACCTGCTCTGATACCAATTGAAGTGGCTAGCAAGAGTCACCTAGAGGGGGGTGAATAGGTGATTCTAAACAATTTTATAACTTTAAGCGGAAATAAAACAAGTTATAGAAGAGTCTGAAAAAGATTCAGATTCAAGTCAGTATAAAATGCAGAACGTAAAGAAGGAGATAAGGAAAAGAGAATCTGCACACAAGATTATAGTGGTTCGGCTTATAGTAAGCCTACGTCCACTCTCCACGCTGACAGCCTACTGGCTGGATTTCACTATGTAATCAAGAGGAAATTACAGAAACTGAGTGATATCACTCTTGTGTATGATAGGACTCTCTATCTCACACAATCACTCTTATAGTAACCCTCAAGATCTGAATGTTTTAGCTCAGAAAGACAAGAGTAAAAGATTGGAGAAGGCTCAGACTTTGGACTTGATGATTCTTGAATCGTGTCCTCTTCTGCTGCTCATGGTCTCCTTAAATACTCCTCTGCATCCACACTAGCCGTTGGACATCTTGCCAAGGATCATCTTCCAATCTACACCTTGGACAGATTTGTTAAGGATTGAGTAGCCGTTTGGACAGATTCTGAATCCCGTTGATTCTGTTCGCCCATACAATCAGAATCTTGGTTTCCATAAGTAGAGCTTTATCCGTTGTAATGCATACTTGTCAATATTTGATTGTCAATCAATTAAGATTGAACAAATCAAAACTTTCCTTCTGTGAAATCCAAGCCAGATCACTAGCTGTTACTCTTCGTTCTGAATTTTGCTTCTGAAGAATTACTGCGTCTTCGTCTTCTTCTGAAGAAATCCGCTTCTGAAGAATTACTACGACTTTGGCTTCTTCTGAAGAAATCCAGTAACAGTCTGCGTCTGAAGAATTTCAGCGGCTGTCTGCGTCTGAAGAATTTCAGCGTATTTTTCCGTCTGAAGAATTTCAGCACATATATATATATTCCTGAAACAAAATTAGTTCAGATTATAACAGAAGGTTTTGTCAACTTCAAAATCAGTAGGAATTTTCCTCAACAAAGAGCAGCGACCAATCTGATCAACAAGATGAAGGGGAAGACAATGAATAGGATGATGAAGATTGTTGAAATGGAGAAGCTCACTGACTACACTTGCAACCCTGAGTATCTGTTGGAGCGGAACAAGTTGATGAGCCAACAGGACAACTTCGTTCGCAGCTGTAAAACCTATTGCAGATTTAACCTCGAGGGGATCGGGGAAGTCAACGTGACCCATCTGAGCAACCAGCAGCTGATTCCGCAGGCGTTCGATCTGAAGATGAGGATGACCCCGTACTGGAAGATTGTGCTGAGGAGGTTTGTCGACTCGGTGGCACTGCATCTGCGGTTCAGCGTGCAGAACTTGGTGAACAGGGAGATGGAAAATGAGATTAGGCGCGAGCTGAGCGCGCAAGGCATCAAGAGGATGATGGAGGAAAAGCCAGAGATGGCGGAGAAGCGCAAGAAGCTGGACAGGAGCATCAAGCTGTTGAGGGAATCTGCGGAGGTGGTGGCCAAGTTCATGAACCGGATTGCTACCGATGTCGATTACAATCACTAATTAGCGTTGTTTGCTTTGTTTATCTTTCTTAGCAGCATGTTCTTGTTTGGTTATGTGGTTCTGGGTGAGATTCTACTGAACTTCAATTAGCTTCCTATGATTAGTTCTTGATGATGTCCTAGTTAAAATTTGGTTTTTGAAATCTTAGAGGCCCTTTGGTTAAGTTTACATATAAACAATATAAAGTAATTTTTTTAAAGAAAAATAAACAGTTTTTCACGTCAAAACACTGTTTGGATGGCTACGAAATAAAATCGGTTATTTCAAAAGAAAACAAAAATCATTTTGTTACAAAAGCGAAGTCGATCGAACAATAAAATTGACATAACAAGAAAATAAATCGGACACCAAATTTACGTGATTCAGTCATAGTGACCTACATTCACGGGGAGAGCAGCACGGAATTCTACTATAAATCATGCGATATAATGGAGATTACAAACCACACTCGAGTTACTTAAACACTCTCAGTGTTTCCTAAGCCCTAATTATACTCAATAACTCACGTAGTATTTAACCCATAATTTCTTACAAAATAATCTCTCAATTTTATGAAGAAATTATATATAAATCTTAACACAAGATTTTATGGCTCGAACACTAACTTCATGAATGTAATTCACGAATTCCCTCTTCATGTCTTCGCAGACAAAGCACTCGCGCACCGCGGCGCTTCAAGACTTCGTCAGGTCTTCAACTGCGTACACCAACAATAAAACAATGCTTGAGCTATATATATATTACTCGGATGCCCACCGCCTGAAAAAGTCAAAGTGCGGTCAACCCATACTGGTCAAGTTGACCGAATAATTATCCAAATCAAGTCCAGATTGGACTTTCCAATATTAATCCAAAGAAGAATCCGAATACAAGTCTGTCGATATATTTTCCTCTCTGTTTTGCATGTCCGATTCCAATTTGATATAGGGACAAAATAGAAAATATCTAATTCAAAATATTCAGACATCCACATAAATAATCTCAAATCGGATTTCATCTATCGGGCTTGGGCTTAAACTCAAGACATATTTTAATAATCTCTATCTTAGCTCGACGTTTGAGCCAAGTCACTATCGCTTCGCCGGAAGTTCACTGCTACTCTCCCACAGCCCCCAATGGGCTGAACCACCACAGACGTCTTTTAAGTTCAAGTTTCACTTGAACTTCGCCATAACTGTGGGCCTCATTAGAATACCAACTGCACATGCACCTTTAACTACTCCGCAAGGATTTTCCAACACAACCTCCTTAACCGCGGATAAAGCAAAACCATTATTGTATTCATATCTATCAAGAGGTCGTACATGTACATTGTCAGTGTCAGTAGTTATAGCAACTGTTGACTTTACAGGCTCCACCTCGCTACAAACACCATCTGTGTCGATTACTCTGCTAGTACTTGCTACCTTAGGAGTTTCTGGTTGCAACTCCACCTCAAGCTGAACGCCATTTAGATCCGTATGAACACTGTTATTAACACTCCTAGCCATAAGTATTGGAGACTCGTCAAATTTAACTTCTCTGCTGATAATAGGTGAATTTAATTCCGGACACCACAACTTATAACTCCCCTCACTTTGTGCATAACCTAGGAACATGCACTTTCTTGCCCTTCCATCGAGTTTATCAACACTAACTCGAATATAACATATGCAACCAAATATTTTAAGAACAGAATAATCAACAATGTACTAAGTGCATCCACCAGGAATCTCTTAGCCATACCAGTACTAGAGATTATTTTATGGACTGTCACTAGAAATGTTCTGCTCATCAATTCTGCAACATGTTGTGGTGCATTAGTACTAGTGTGGTGTCTTACTATGTCTTCCTTCATGCAGAATTCATTTAACAGCTCCGAGAAAAACTCTATATTATTATCAATTCGCACCTGCTTGATCATTTTACCAGTCTCTTTTTCGATCAAAGCCTTTAATCGCATGATCTTGACAATAACATCAAACTTGTGCCTTAGCACAAACACCCAAGTCTTCCTCGAGTAGTCATCAATAACTATTAGCATAAGTCTGGCACGCTTTCTCAAAGGAACCGTGACAACCTGCAAACATTCAAGTAAATCAATTCTACAATTTCTGTGGTTTCTCTGACAACCGTATTGAATTGCACTTTCTGTCGTTGATCTAAATCACAATACCTATATATATTCAGTTTGTTAGCCACATAACCACATAGCAAAGTTCTTTCACTTAGATCATTCATGCTTCTCTTGCTAATGTGTCCCAAACGCATATACCACAATTTAAACTCTCAAACCAATGCATTCGACGTCTCTGCAATGAATTTCATCATCGTTTCATCTTGAAGTTCATACAGGTCATTATGCTTGATTCCTTTCATTATCACCAAGGCACCTCGAACAACTTTCAGAATTCCACATTCTGAAGAATACTGACACTTAGCTGAATCTAGGGCACTCAAGGAAATCAGATTTTTCTTCAACTCTGGAACATGCCTTACTCCAGTCAATATCCACATGAGACCATCATGCATTCTGATTCTAACATCACCAACACCAATAATATCACATTCAGAATTGTTCTCCAACTGCACTTTACTACTATCTATGCATTGATAAGTAGTAAACCGGTTCCTGTTTAGTGTAGAGTGAAACGAACAACCATAATCCATAATCCATCCACCAAACGATGAATCATTAGTGACAAATAAGATATAATCAACACTATCCGAATTACTGTTCGCTATAGCTGCAACATCATCCGCAGACTCAACTCTAATTCCCTTACCCTTGTTGTTTTTCAGTTTAAATCAATCCCTTCTAAAATGCCCCCTCTTGCCAAAACTTCAACAGACAATACCACCAGTCCTAGACTAACTTCGTTTATTTGAATTTATATTACTTTTGCTAATGTGTGTAACGGTTCTTTCTCTATTTTTATCTACTAAAGCAGTAGATACATGTTCATCATATTCTCTTCTACGGATGTCTTCACTTAGAATTAAATCTCGAACACCATCAAACGTCAAACTTGTTGACCAAAAGGAATTACTAACAACAGTAACAATAGTATTTCAATTATCAGGCAATGAGGATAATAGAATCAAATCACATACCTCATCTTCAAAGTCAATTTCAATTGAACTCAATTGACTAACGATCACATTGAATTCATTGATATGATCAGCAACTGAAGTACCTTCGCTCATCTTGAAGTTAAACAAATGTCGCATCAAATAGACCTTGTTAATCGTAGAGGGCTTTTCGTATATGTCCAACAGGGCTTTCATCAAACTCGCAATGGTCTTCTTTTTCACGATGTTAAACACAACGTTACGAGCCAACATCAGCCAAATAACACCCAAAGCTTGTTTATCCAGCAATTCCCAATTAGCTTGCTTCATTGTCTCTAGCTTCTCCCCGTATAGGGACGAGTGCAATTTCATCTGATATAGATGATCCTCAATTTGCATCTATTAGAAACCAAAGTCCTTCCCATCAAATCTGTCAATTTTCACTTTTCCTTCTTCCATCGCCATCGATTCGCTTCAACTCAGTTGAGCCTAGCTTTGATACCAATTGTTGCGAAAGCCAAGTCACAAATGCTGCAGAGAATTGTTGAAATACACGTGTGAGTTGCATACCTAACACTGAGCTCATACGCAAGGGAGAGATTGTTGAAATATATGTGTGAGTTGTGTTAAAGAAGTCCCACATTGGAGAATTGGTGTGATGTTGAATAGTTAATATATCCTAGTTGGCTCATAACTCATTGGTTTAAGCTTTTGAGTGAAGGTGGGTCCAACTGGATATATTAATAGGTTCGGACTTGAGCTCCGTCTTGGCAATTTCCTTAGGTGAAGGTATCGTGCTTATGCTGTGTGCTCCCTACAAATGGTATCAGAGCCGATGGTTGATTAGTGGGCCTCCAATCTGTTCGGGTGTTTGGTGAATATTTCAAAAAAGAAATCTCATGATCAAGGCTTATTTCGAGTGAAAATTGACATTACGGTTGATCTGGCGAGAAAAGACCATGGACAGTTGGTCTGGTGACGCGAGATAGAAACCATGGGTGATGCAATCCCAAGTTAGCAGTTGATGATAGTTGCAGGTGCATTGTAATGACATGGAGATTCAACTTGAGATATATTGGTGCAGAAGGATACCTGAGTTAAGAAAGAGCATACTTAATACTGAGCTCACACGTCAGGGGGAGATTGTTGAAATACACGTGTGAGTTGCATAACTAACATTAAGCTCATACGTGAAGGGAAGATTGTTGAAATACATAGGTAAATTGTGTTAGAAAAGTTCCACATTGGATAATTGGTGTGGTGTTTAGCAATTAATATATCCTAGTTGATTCATAACTCATTGGCTTAAGCTTTTGAGTGAATGTGGGTTCAACTTGATATATTAATGGGCTCGGATTTGAGCTCTCTCTTGGTGATCTCTCCAGATAAAGGTATCGAGCTTTTGCTGCGCATTTGCAACACATTTTATTCTATTATCTTGAAAGCACAAAGTTTTTGTATTCTATAATAGAAAAGTGATTCTATCTATACGTAATTTTAGATTTATTTTTTTGTGTCTATATAATTTTAGAGACCAAAAACATACTTTTAGATTAACCGAGGGCAAAATTTGATGCCAAAAGACTGCAAGTCTCTTCTATATAAGAATATGCATTTTCGTTCTTCTTCACTTGCATTGATCGAGATTTCTTAAAGCTATCTTCAACATCAATTAGAAGAATAAATAGTCTCGAAGTTCCTTTATTTTTAATTTAAAGCTCGTCTTGTAAGTGATAAGTTTATGTATACGAATTTATCTTGGTTCCAATATGCGTAGGCCTAAAATTCACAACACTCGTCATTCTTCCTTTAAACCTTAGTCTTCCATTTTACTTGAAACTTGGCTGATTAAGGGATAATGACACAAGCAATCCCTGAACTTTATCCCAATGTGCAATTTTATCGATGAACTTTTAATTTGTTAAGTATAGTCCCTAAACTTTAGGCTAATGTTTAATGTGATACTTGAACTTTCAATTTATTCAATGTTATCCCTGAACTTTTGGTATATATCAAATTCAGTTCATGAACTATATGAAAATGTTCAATGCAGTCCCTTCCATTAATTCAAGTTCAGGGACTACTTTGAACATTTTCATGTAGTTTAGAGACTGAATTGAACATGTACCAAAAATTTAAAGATGACATTGAATAAATTAAAAGTTCATGAATCAAATTGAACATCAACCTAAAGTTTAGGGACTACATTGAACAAATTAAAAGTTCAAGGATCACATTATACATTGGACCAAAATTCAGAGACTATTTGTGTCGTTTTCTCACTGATTAACCACCACTACAAAAGAAAAAGTAGGCCCTTCCCCAGGGCCTCTCAATCAAACTTTTCCTTGCCATATGCTCCTTTTTATCATGTCCTTTAAATATGTACGTGATGAATAATGTATTTATATATTCCTCACATTTTTTATGTGTAAGTATTAATATCAAAATGTGTTGCTTTGGTTTATTTTAATTAGTTGATATTTAGTTTAAATATTTAAGTTATGAGCGAAAAGTATCATGGGTTGATAAAATAAAATAAAAGTATAATTAGCAGTTAGACATGATAAATATTATTTTAATGAAAATTACTTTAAATAAACGTTTAATATCAAGCACAACCAAACGTTTTCAATTAAGAAACATTTACATAAACTAAAACAAGTCAAATGATTGTATTGTTTATAAATGAAAACAAAAATAAACCCATCCAAACAGCAGCTTAGTCAATGTTCAATTTTGACATTAATTTTTTTTGTAAAATCAATCCTTGTCCTATTTGATTAGAAACAATTTGATCGTTTAAGCTCACATGACAATCCAACTTAGTCAACGCACATTTTATTAACGGGCCATTGATTTGTATAGTCAGATTGAGAATAGGGATGGTGCCGCCACCCTACTAGCGTCGTGTAGGCGACTGGCCCTCATCGTGAGTGAGCATACGAGGACTTGTTTGCTCTCATTTAGATCTGGGTGAGGGGGAAGAGCCCTTGCTTGCTTGGTGGTGGTGGCACAACTGCATGCCGCCGAGCTAGGATCAGTTGACCCTCGGTAGAGCCGGCTGACCCTTGTTGGCAAGTTATAGCACCAGCAAGTTGGGTGGTGGTAATTTCTTTCTTCTCTTATCACTTACTCTCATTTATGCGAATAATGTCATTAAATGCATATTAGTACCATACATTATAATTTACAAAGTAATTTGGGTGGAAAGCCAAATATTGGAGGCAAAAGATAAAAAATTACGAGGACAACCATTAACCATATTTTAAAGTATAAAAACATTTAGGAACAGGTTATGCTTTGCTCTATTTTTAGTTGGAGCGCAATTCCTTGATTAGTGAGTCCAGATATAGGCATCTCCCGCATTTATTTTTAGTAGAGTATAGACGTGAGTAATCACTACATTTGAATATGTTTGTAACGCACCAATAAGAGGATTGACTAAAGAGCTGGTTGGAAGGTGTTTTCTCCAAACAGAAAAGAAAAAATAACGATCTGATTAGTTGGTGGAGCCACCTTGTAGATGAAAAATCTTTTGATGAACTAGATTCTTTAACGAAAAGCTTCGAAATATTTTAATGGAAGTGTTCAGATATTGAGATGTGCTTCTGAATAGAATTCTTTTTTTATTGATGATTTTTAAGAATTCAATAATTATCTTTAATTTTTAAAAATGTAAAGAAAAAAGCTCATGAAGTTGGGTATGCGATTTAAAATTCTTTTTTAAATGGATTGCCATTCTTTCTTCCGACAAACCCAGGCAAAAAAATAGAAAACCTCAAAAGGCCCACATGTTGGGATATGCAAGAACGTCAGCGGAGCAACGCTCATTCGATCCCCGCGGTCGACCCAGGCGATGGGCCTTCGCTCATGCCTCCTCCAATGGCCAAATCGTCTCTCCTCCTAATCGATCCGATCCTCCACATCACCGGCATTAATCTCCCCATGGGGCCTCGCCAGGCCCTCCCGGGGCACAACGAGGGCGTCGCAGCCCTCGCTGTGGTCAGCAAGGGCCTAGGTGAAGGCTGTGACGCCCTTGCGGTGCCTGGCAAGGGCTTCATGGCCCTCGGCCCCCACCGGTCCTCGTCCAGGGGCCGATGGAAGTCACTGGCACATTGAAGGAAAAAAAATGAAAGAAAATTAAATTTAATTAAATTTAAAAAGTTCCAAAAATAATAAAAAGTTAAAAAAAATTATCCACATCAGCATTGACTGCGTCACATAGGACAATTGGCCCCGACTAGACTACTACGTTAGCAATTTCTTATAAAAATTAGTCGGAAAAGCTGTATTGACAATTCGTTCAAAGGTTCAGGACTAACTCGGCAAAACATGAAAATGTTTATGACTAAATTGGCACAATTAAAAAGTTTATCACTAATTGGCCGTCGTACAATATTTCTGGGATTTTTTGAACAATTTTCTCTCAAAAAAAATATAGACTTAACTGATTCATGAGACTTATAACGGTATTTTATAAGCTTTAAAATAGTTGGCCCTCTACGTTCGTATCATTTGATTACTCAATTTTTTTTCTTAGTACACTTACTTGTACTCATTTTTCTACATAAATCAGCCCACCATATCCTCTACTCCCTCCGACCTAGTTGATCCTATTTGATTAGAAACAATTTAGTCCTTGTCCAAATTTGGGTGAGGGGCAAGAGCGCTTGCACTTGGTGGTGGCAATGGTGGTGGCATGACCACTTGCCACCACCAAACCAGGGTCAATTGGCCCTTCCTTATGAGAACCAAGCGACTCTTGTTGGCGAGCGATGGTAACGGCACCGCATGAGGGTTCTTGCTCACTATGAAGGCCTATGGCTCTCGCGTGGCCACCGATGATGCTTGACCACCCTCATTGAGACCTTGATAAGGATTGTCGGCCCTCGCTGCGCAAGTGGGGTGGCGGTGATCTTTCGTCTCTCATCACATACTTTCACTTCATGCTAATAATGTTAGTGAATGATCATTAATGCCGTAATTTATCATTCACCAAAAAAGTTGGGTTAAAAGAGAAAAACCAGAGACAAAGGATAAAACATTATGAGGGTCACATTGACCATATTTTAAAGTGCAAGGGCATTTGAGAATAAGTTGTGTTGGTCGGATAGAAATCCCTTGATTGATTAGTTACGGATATAGGCGTCTCTTACATTTGTTTTTAATAAAGCATAGACAAGACCAATGCCTATATCTGCATATGTTTAATAATCCACTAATCGGGAGATTGAAATATCATGATAATTTTAAAGTAGGTGGGCGACCAAAATATGAATTAGGGACTTATGCTTAATTCGTACGGAGACATGGATTCAATAACAATGCATTGCAACCTTGATCTCGAGTGACTAATTTCCGTAGTTAGGTGATGTTCATCAAAATCTAACAATAATAGAACCGACCCAAATCCTCATTGGTTCTAATTATTTCTTGTATTCTTAATTTTCAAAAACTCTATTCTATATTGAGTTAATACATTTAAAAAAAAATGCTTTATCCAATTCTTTTTCTAGAGCCGAAAGTGCCAAAGCGTCATATAGAAAAAAGGCATAAAAAAAAAAAGAGGAAGAAAAAGTGTCCGAGGAAAGGCGCACTAACGAAAGCCAAGAAAAAAAATTTCACAATACAAAAAAAATAATTGAATGCTTTTTAAAAGTCCAATTGTACGGTCTCCTCGACGGCGTATAGAAAAATGTACGGTCTCACCAGTCCAGTTCACCAGAAGAGCAACGAACCCGTCAAAAAGCTAAATATAATTAATTTAGGCTACCTTAATTTCGCGAAAAATAAATAATACAAGAAATATTTTACTGAAAATTATAATTTGTATCATTTGAAATAATTAGTCGATAAAAAATATTTTCATTATCGACAACTATTTATGTATGAACATTTTCATGGACTATGAAAATATTTTTCGTTTATTCATTATTATAAATGACACAAGCGATTATTTTTAGGAAAATATTTTCTAAGTCATTTATTTTCCGTGAATGTAACTTTTTTATTTTTTTTAAATAAATACTAATTTTTCCTGACAAAAAATAAATCGAATGAAACGAAATAAATTGAAGAAATTGAATACAATCTTCTGAGCAGTGAACTACAGAATATTGTAGATGAAATCATTTTGACGAGGACAACGATACGGACGGGTAATCGGTGAGAGACCGATGCTAATATTGTATTGCATTAGCAGAAAAAAAAATTCTAATAAACAATAGTCATTTCATTTTCTGTTTCTGTCCATGCGTGCACGAATTTTGCAGGTAAATGTAGGATAGAAATTTTAGACCCGTCGGACGAGTAAGTGGGGTCGGATTCAGATATCGAAAATAATCCGATTCAAATTGACCAGTTTATTTCTTATCGACCCATTTTTCGCATTGAGCTGACCCTTATGTTTGGAAGACTTTGGAAGCGTTAGGGGAGAGAATTAGAATTTGTTTTTGGTCGAGAGAGAATTAGAATAGAAAGAAAGGTGGTGCGGAAACGGGCGGACAATAATTGCAGCTTTTCTCCAACCTATGAGCCGTTCGCACACGGCTCCATCATTGAGGGGTAACAAATGTCTTGGTCAATGTTCTTAAAAATGCTCTTTCCTTTCAATTTTTTTTTAATCTTTTCAAACTACTCAGCTAACAATTCTTCACCTTTTCTCCACCCTCAATTCATATTCTTCCAAACAATTTCAAGAAAAATCATTTCCTTCACCTATTCTTTCTTGACCTCGTGTAAAAACACGTAGATTTTCTCCACCTCCTCCATTATTTGAGGTTTCTTTTTTTCATTAATTTTTGTACTATTTCTAATATTTCAAAATCACAATTTGAACCTTTTCTTATAAAAAGATAATTTATATTTTAAAAAGATGTTGGGCCTTGCCCAATCGTGCTTTGCATATAGCCCGGTGGCCACCCCTATCGCTGATGCTAGAATTGAACGCCACCCCATCTCCACCATCAACTCCACGCCACTGTCGCCAAACTCGGCCAATATGAATAATAATAATCACCATGCCCCAATTCTAATCACCTCCATTAAGAAGCAAGAATCACAATCTTGAGCCAAAAAACAAAAGGAGGCTCTCGATACAAACATTGAAGAGGGAATGGCCATGCCACAAAACACAAACTCTAGCTAAGAACTCCAGACCCAAAAGTCACTGTTTCGGTTTCTTAAGGTTTAAGTTCTCTAGGGTCCAAAAGCTGAAGCATTACGATGTTATTTGGCAACTGTACTTAAAGTTCCCACCTTTAAGGTCTAAGGCTACACAATGATATGACTTTAGTACGATAAAATTTCGTTCATAACTTTCGTCATCCACAACCCCAACCCCCTCCGAGAAGTCATCTCATTGTCCAACGCACGATAGGAATCTAGTCTCTCCATAATGAATCCATAACTACACTACTCTGTAGAACGAAATCATCACTTCACATCTTTTATTTTCACCGATCAAACTCATCCAAAGCAAAAGAAAAATTTCGAGAGGCTGCAAACAATGGGTGACGACCGGGCTCTTGTCCACAGCGAACCCCAACCAGAACCCCTGTTGGTTGCCCACGCGCCGCCACTTGCCGCCTCCTACAACAACCGGATCCGCCCCCTGCTTGATGCAATCGACAGGCTCCGAAACCTCATGGTCATGGAGGAGGGCATCCATCTCCCCACCATCGTTGTTGTCGGCGACCAGTCCTCCGGCAAGTCGAGCGTCCTCGAGTCCCTCGCCGGCATCAACCTGCCGCGGGGGCAGGGCATTTGCACGCGCGTCCCTCTCATCATGCGACTCCAAGACAACCCTCACGCTGATCGCCCCGAGCTCTACCTCGAGTTCAATGGCAAAGTCGTCCACACGGACGAGGACAACATTTCTGAGGCCATTGATGATGCCACCGACGAGATTGCGGGCCATGGGAAGGGCATATCGAGCGCCCCACTGACTCTGGTCGTGAAGAAAGACGGCGTCCCGGACTTGACCATGGTGGACTTGCCTGGAATCACTAGAGTGCCCGTGCACGGCCAGCCCGAGAACATCTACGAGCAGATCTCGGAGATGATCATGGAGTACATAAGGCCTGAGGAGAGCATCATCCTCAATGTCTTGTCCGCGACCGTCGACTTCTCCACTTGCGAGTCCATAAGGATGTCGCAGGTAAGTATACTCTAGACACGCTTGGCTCCCATATAAACTGAATACTCGAATGATGAAATTAACTCTAGGAGATGAGTCTATACAATAATTCGTCTTTATGTCGCAGATGGTGGACAGGACCGGGAGGAGGACTCTGGCTGTCGTCACAAAGGCTGATAAAGCTCCGGAGGGCCTGCTCGAGAAGTTGACGGCCGATGATGTCAATATAGGGCT
Source organism: Syzygium jambos (assembly GCA_031216235.1). Taxonomy (NCBI): domain Eukaryota; kingdom Viridiplantae; phylum Streptophyta; class Magnoliopsida; order Myrtales; family Myrtaceae; genus Syzygium; species Syzygium jambos. Next base: position 20,148,150 of record CM062221.1, on the reverse strand, counting down.
CGGTTATGTGTGTGTGAGGAACAGGATTGGTGACGAGACCTACGAAAAAGCGAGGCTGGAAGAGGCGAAGCTGTTCGACACGCATCCTCTGCTGTGGAAGATTGATAAGTCCATCGTTAGTGTCCCTGTCTTGGCACAAAAGCTGACGCAGATTCAAGCCACCATCATGGCCAAGTGTTTGCCCGAGATCGTCAAGAAGATCAATGACAAGCTGAGTGCAAATGTCGCCGAGCTTAAGAGGATGCCCAAGAATTTGTCCTCGGTCGCGGAGGCCATGACGGCCTTCATGCATATCATGGGGTCGGCGAAGGAGTCGCTGAGGAAAGTCTTGCTGAGAGGCGAGTTCGATGAGTACCCAGAAGAGAAGAACATGCATTGCACGGCCAGGCTAGTGGAGATGCTGAACCAATACTCTGAAGAGCTCCAAAACTGTGCCGAGAATGACCCGAGGACCAACTTCCTTTTGGAGGAATTGGAGGTCTTGGAAGAGGCCAAAGGGATCGGGCTCCCTAACTTCCTCCCTCGTACCGCCTTTCTCACCCTTTTGCAGCGGAAGGTGAAGGCGATATCGAGCAAGCCAACGAGTTTTGTGGCTCTTGTTTGGGACTACATTGAGGGAGTTGTGATTCGGGTGTTGATGCGACACTCAGAGAATTATCCTCAGCTTCAGTCGTCGACGAGAAGAGCAGCGTCCAATCTGATCAACAAGATGAAGGAGAAGGCGATGGATAGGATGATGGAAAGTGTTGACATGGAGAAGCTCGCTGACTACACTTGCAACCCTGAGTACATGTTGGAGTGGAACAACTTGATGTCCCAGCAGAACATATTCATGGATGCGATCGACCACGTGTCGAAGCCTAGCAACATTGTCCTCCAGGGGATCGGGGAGGTCGATGTGGGCAACCTGAGGCTTCGCAAGCAGCAGATTCAGGAGGCGTTCGATCTGAAGATGAGGATTACTGCGTACTGGAAGATTGTGCTGCGGAGGTTGGTCGACTCGATGGCGCTGCATATGCTGTTCAGTGTGCAGCATTTGGTTAACAACGAGATGGAGACGGAGATTGTGGGCGAGCTGATGGGGCCCAATGGCAGCGGCGGCATTGAGATGATGCTGGAGGAAGCGCCATCGGTGGCGGCGAAGCGCGATAAGCTGAGCAGGAGCATCAAGCTGTTGAGGGATTCTGCGGCGGTGGTGGCCAAGATCATGGACCGGATCACTACTGTAAGAATTGGTCAAAAGGAGGGGACAACAACATTAAATGGAGAGAGACAGAAAGGAAGAGAGAGAGAGAGAAAGAGAGAGAGGTGGTCTTGCTCAATAAAGGATGAGACAACAACATTAAATGGAGGAAGAGAGAGAGAGAGAGAGAGAAAGAATAAAAGAAAAGAGAGAGAGGGATGCTCGGCAGAGAGCACGCCGAGAAGAGAGAAAATAGAGAGAGGGAAAGGAAGAAAATAAGAAGAAGAAAGCCAGAAAGGGAAGGGGTATGCGAGAGGGAAAGGAAGAAAAGAAGAAGAAAGCCAGAAAGGGCAAGGGTATACGAAACGGACACCTCGTCAAGTCAATTCAATTTCGAATTGCAACGTACGTTAAGGATTTATGCTCGTTGTTCATTTAATCGGAATCATATTTTAAATTTTAGCTCAATTTTGGAATTGCAGGGTCTAATTTAGGAATTGTTAAGTTGAGATATTTTGGAATTTTGATAGTTTAGAATGTTATGGAGCTATAGGATTTTATAAAATTCGATTTAGACTTATGGTTTGCTCAAAATAAATTTTCGACATTTAGCACGCATAATGAACAGTGCGCAACCAGTAACTTTGGGGCTGAATTCCAAATTTTGGGTTGGCAAAGCTATAGGTTTTGTACTAAGTCGAAGGGACTTTCTTTGGACGATAAGTTCGCGTGAAATGGAGTTCAGTGCAGAGAGTTATAGCACGAGGAAATTTGTCGCGCGAGAAGCCTTTTATCGTACGGACAGTCATTAGTTTAAATAGTGAGCGTTTTGACTATGTAATAGCGTAGTTTAATCGGGTAATTAGTTTAACTAGAATTTTAGTTGGTTTCGACGTTGATTCCCGTTTAATTGATAGGATTACGACATTGTTGGTGTGTATAGCTACATTGTTTTATCATAGGCATTTTCCAAGTGAGTGTTGATATCTCTTTTATGAGTTTATAAACTCATGTCTTGAAAGTAGTAGAGATTTCAATATCGTATAAGTTAATAAAGGATATTTGTAGCATAAAATGTGGATCGGGTAATTATTACCATTTTGTGTTAAGAAGGGTTAATACCACAAAAAGCAGCAAAATGGTACATCAATGACAAATTTATATGACAGTAGTTTTTTTTATCACCAAAAATTCTAAATTGATTCACCTATGACAAATTTACCATCCATTATTTTTCGTTAAATTTTATCGTCAAATTGCTGAGTTTGATGACATATGGCAGTTGACGGGTATACTAGTTTAGGATTTTATCCCTTAGTTTGTCACAGATTTATCATTTTTGTGATTTTTCGTGATATTAATCCAATTTAACAGAGGGTATATTTATCATAGGTGCACCATGGATTTTTGGTAGTCAAAAAATTAGTTTGGGGTAAATTTGTCGCAGGTGTACCAGTTTGGAATTTTTTGTAGTATTAACCCATTTAAGAATGATTTGAGAATGGTTTTACAAAAGGTATTGTGAAAGGATATATTTGTACCACTTTGTGAACTAGTTTATGAAATAAATTCTAAAATGATATGAGAAATGCTTTACAAAAGTATTTCTACCAAATTAGCTGAGTTGTGAAAGGTTACTTGTTGGTTTGTAAAATGTAATCCGTTTGTTGAACGAGGCAAAAGATTATACGTTTTGGTTTGTGAAACAATTTTCTAAGATTGATTATAGATTGGATTTCTGGTATTGGAGGAGAATGATGATTTGATGCTCAATATCGCTGTGAACCCGGGTAGGGGTTTCTAGCTATGCATACTGGTTTTAGGATATTCTTTCGAGTCGAGCATTGACATTGTAGGTGGAGACCTTACCAATAGGGGAATTTTGGTTGCCTTGTCATAAGGCGTTGTGTCCCAACCATAGTTTGATATCGAGCAATAGAGGAATCGATGGAATACACCATTAATGTTAGATGTGATGAGATTAATCAATGGAAAAGATAATTGATATGTGAATTGTTGAAATTTATCAATGGACTTGACCATTGATGTTTGAATTGAGATGATGGATTAAATTAGCATTTTCTGATTTGTATGAAGTTTTGTTGAAATGAAACAACTCATATTTTAATTTGATATGTATATTATAAGAAAGAGTTGGATTATGAGTTGCTGGTATTGCTTTATATATATATATATATATATGTATATATGTATATATGCATAGAATGTATATATGCATAGTGGCTGCTCAATCTAATTAGAAGATATGCATTGCTCACTGGGTCGTGGTTGCTCACTCCACTCATCTTATATATTTTTTAGGTTCCACGGTTAGTGATAGGTCAAATGATAGCGCTATTGGTGGGGAACTTTTGATAGTAATATTTTAGATATGAGTTTTGCTAGTTGTATTATTCCTAAGATGATACTCGTGGAGTTTAGCTGAATTGAAAGATGTAAATATTATTGTTGATGGATTTTAGAAACTCTGACGTTGAAACCAACCTAAGTTTATCATATATATATATATATATATATATATATATATATATATGATATGTATATGTATATAGATGGAGACATATATTTTGATAATAGGTTGTTGGTTTTGTTTGAGGTTGCGTTCTTCGTGAGTAAAGATGGCCGTGTCATCCCTATTAGTGATGGTTTTGGGGTATGGCATTTATTGGTATCAGAGCTTTAAGTTTTTATCTATTTGGGAGTAGATTTAGAGGTTGTTTTGTGTAGTTTTAAAGATTTGTTTTGTGTCTGCAAATGGGTGTTGATGGGCTCACTATAGTTCTATTAACGTTGCGTACACCAGTTACAGCATGAGTAAGGATTAATTAGAAGAAACCCGAGTGATGCGCTAATCCAACCCACGATCATTTTACATGGAGTTTTCCAAAAAAGAGTAAGGGCTCGTTTGGCAATTATTCTGTTCGTGGAAGCTGATTCTACTCAGAAATGATTCTTTTTTATTCTGTGTTCGGAAACAATTTCTAAGCATTCAAAGGCGTTTCGTAACTGCCCAAAATTTTTATTCTTGAAATAGAAAAAGAACAGAAATACGTTTGGTAACTATACAAAATTTCTTGATTATAATGATATTTTAATAATATTTTAAAATTTTTAATATTTATTTCTTTTTTTTTCTTCCCTTTCCCCTTCCTTAGCCATGGCTAATCGCCGGTGCTGGCAATCGGACACAGCCCAGGGCCGGCGAGGGCGGCCCTCGCCTAGGCCGCGAGCCGCTCTTGTCAGATCTAGCGAGGGCGACGGCGAGGGTCGCGACACCACGCCGACCCTGGCCTGTGGCCGGTCGCCCGCAAAAAGAAGAAGAAGAAAAAGAGAAAAAAAATTCCTTGATTCTTGATTTTGTTCCAAAACTGATTCTGGGAACAACAATCTACTTTTTTTTTTGCTTCTTAATTCTGTTCCAAAACTGATTCTGGGAACAAATTTTGGCAAATTTGTGCCCATGAACAAAAAATTTACCAAATGGATTTTTGTTCCAAAATTAATTCTGGGAACAAAAAAACAGAAATTGTTATTGTTTGACAAGTTACCAAACGCGCCTTAAATGACACAAATGATCTTAAACTTTGGCCTAATATTGTTTAATGTGTTCCACGAAATTTAGTTTAATGTGCAATATCATTCTTAAACTTTTAATCTATTTAATGTGGTTTTTGAACTTTGGGTACATGTTCAATTTAGTCCTTAAATTATATAAAAATGTTCAATATTGTCCCTAGATTTTTGAACATTTTCATACAGTCTGGTGAATAAATTAAACATGTACCAAAAATCTAAGGATTGTATTGAACAGATTAAAAGTTCATGAATAATATTGTACGTTGAGCTAAAGTTCAGGAATAATATTGAATAAATTTGAAATTCAAGAATTCGATGCCTACTTCTTCGTTGGTTGTTGTAATCGGAGGCAATGTCAAAGTTGGTTGATATTGGAGGCCGTTCGATTGTAATTTATATAAACAGTTTTTATTTGTTTTTTAAGCAAAAGTAAATAGTTTTTCACGTGAATGTACCACTGATTTCAAAAAAAATAAAAAATAAAACAAAAGCCAGCATAATCTATTATTGTGAAAGCAGAATACTTTTGCCTATTATAATCGAAAAGTGATTCCATCTATCTATAGTCCTAGATCAACTAGTAAAAAATTTGACGTCAAAAAGACCACTAATTACTTCTATACAAGAACGTGCATTTTTGTTCTTCTTCGTAACGAACTTGATTGAGACTCCTTAAAAGTGTCTTCAAAATCACTATGAAGAAAATTTTGCCTCAAAGTTCTTTTTTTTTTTTAATTTAAAGTTCGGTAAATGAATTCATCTTGGTTTCAATATGCGTTGCATTAAAATTTACAACAATTGCAGTAGTTGCTTTAACTTCTCTCTTTTATTATGTCCATTAAATATGTAAATAATGATAAGTGTATCATACAGTAACAAAATGGAAAAATATAACTAACAGTTAAATATGATGGGAATTATTTAATAAAGATGATGATAAATAAGCATTTATTACCAGGGGTAACCAAACGTTGCTTTTAATCAAGAACCATTTAAATAAGGATTAATACTATAAAAAAATTTCAAATTGGTACACATGTGATAATTTTATTCCAAACTAATTTTTTGATCACAAAAAACTCTAAACTGATACACCTATGATAAATTTACCCCAAACTAATATTTTAACTACTAAAAACCCCCAAACTACTACATTTGTGACAAATTTACCCTCCATTAGTTTCTGTTAAATTGAATTAATACAAAAAAAAATCACAAACTATTACATATGTGACAAAAGGAGGGTAAAACATAAAAATGGCACATCAGTCAACTGTCGTGTCATTTAACAAAGTAATTTAACAGTAAAATTTGATCGAAACAAATTGAAGGTAAATTTATTACAGATGTACCGGTTTGGGGTTTTTCGTGGTCAAAATATTAGTTTGGGATAAAATTGTCATAGATGTATCAATTTGGGGTTTTTCGTGATATTAATCCTTTAGATAAACTAAAAGCAAGTTAACTAATTTTAATGTCAATAAAAATAAAAATTAACATATGCATATGGCACTTTAATCAACGTTCAATTTGGACGAAAACTTTTGAGCCGTATTTTTTCCACCTTTCTTTTGGCTTAGACACTCCTTATTTTTGTGTTTTGACCATATTATCCTTGTGGGGCCCACCACTCATGGTACAACTCCACAAAAGTGATCTTTTATTTATTATTTGGTCAACTCTTTTTATTTTGTTTCTTCTTTTTTTTCCCTGTGGGTCCCACTTTCCTTTTTTTTTCTTTCTTTTCACGTATTTGACATCTCAGTTCTCCATTTTTGCAAATCATCTCTCTGTTTTCTCTTTTAGAAGCCATTCTCTTCTTCCTACGCCTCCCACTCCTTCTTTTTCCACAAACCACATCGTCCTCTTCCATGGTGCCAGAAGAGCCTATACACGACAGAGAATAAGGGCTTGTTGGGGAGGTCACCGGTGAGCCTAATGTCGGTGCTAGCGAAAGTATGGAGGATGTTGGGATTGGCATCATAGATTGAAAATAGAGGACGACGGGATTTGGTGGAAGAAGAACAAGGAGTGGGAGGTGTAAAAAGAAGAAAATGGCATGCACGAGAGAAAATAGAGAGACGATTTGCAAAAGTAGAGAATTGAGATGTTAAATGCGTGGAAAGAAAGAAAGAAAAAGAAAAGTGGGACTTGCAAGAAGAAAAAAGAAGAAGCAAAATAAAAAGAGTTGATCAAATAATAAAATAAAGATCACTTTTGTAGAGTTGTACCGTGAGTGGTATGCCCCCACAAGGGATAATATGGTTAAAACACAAAAAATGAAGTGTTTAAGCCAAATGAGAAATGGAAAAAGTGCGACCTAAGCTTTTTTTTTTTTATCAAATTAGTCCTTGTCCTCTTTGATTAGAAACAATTTGATCCTTTCAACTCACACGACAATCCATCCAATCTTTGCACTTGCAAAAAAGATTATGACAATTGTTATAAAAATGAATACGCCCACGTACAAATATTGATTCTTTGTAATTATTTTCCAATGTGCTAATTTATTTTAACATGGATAACTTAATAAGAATACTACTTCACGTCAAAAGACATTAAACACGTGAAAGAAACTACTAGTCACCCTCATATCTTCATCTATGTGGGGATTAGGGGTGCGCAACCGGACTGGATTTACTCGGAAACCGGACCGGCCCACTTGAAAATAGGTCCGGGAATCGGTTCCCATTTGAACCGGTCTGGGACCTGGTTCCATTTTTGGGAACCGGTTAGAACCGATCCAGTTTTCAGTTCCAAGTGAAAACCCACTTGGGAACCTAACCGGTTTTATATGGAGGTCCATTTGCAATTTTATATGGCTAGAATTCAAAGCATTATATCAAGAAGGATAAGAGAGGTGATCATTATTTGCGAATAATCTAACTCAAGAGCTTGTAAGCATTATAAGGAGCAATTTCCTTTTCTTAAAATTTTTATTCTGTAACGAAAAAACTACGTATCTAACTATAACCTATGCTATTTTATCACGTTCATTAAATTATTGGGACTAAGATAATCTGCTTTTATATGAATACTTAAGATTGTCTGTACAATCAAACTTATAACCTATGATTTGAGTTATAAGTTTTCCTTTGTGCTACCTGGAAAAAATGAAACTAGAAAAAAGAAAAAAAAAAAGGTTCTCTTGTAGATCTTGAAACTAGATCGAAAATACATGTTAGGTTCCAAAATAGGGTCTAGGGCAAACAGGGTAGGTTACAGATTCCAAAAATTAGGAACTAGTTATAGTATGATCAGCTTCAAGTTTCAGGTTTCAGATTTGGAACCAATCACCCCTAGTGGGGTTGGTGCTAACTTCTAATCAGATTGAAAATTTTACAAGTCGAAATCACATATCTAAAACAAGAAGTTACCAATAAATGGAAAAGTTATTATCTAAGAAAATGTGAAGTAATACAATTCTAATATGGAAATTTACAATCGTAGTGACGAAATTGCTCATGAGGGTCAGGAGATTTCCAACTCGGAAACTGAAGGTCATTTGTTCAAAATCTTATCAAATGCGTATATATTTCTCTGAGTCAGTATTACTTGCATAGTCCAAAAATAGGGAAAATTATCCAAAAAGTCCTAAACCTATTATACGGGGACCAGTTCAGTCCTAAACCTTTTAATTGTACCAATTTAGTCCTAAACATTTTGATAATTTTTCAATTTAGTCCTTAACCTTTTAACGAATTGCCAATATAGTCCTTCTAGCAAATTTTAATCGAAAATCGTTGACGTTATGGTCCAATCAGTGTTAGTCGTCCTAACTGGTGTGCCCAGCACTAGTGTGGATAATTTTTTAAAAAAGTTTCAGAATTTTTTATTGATTTTCTTTTCTTTTCTTTTCTTCTTCATTGTTCCGGTGGGGCCGTCGGCCCTTGGGCTAGGGTTGCGACCCTTGCTAGATTTCGATGATTCGCGAGCCCTCATTGTGGCTGGCGAAGGCGTCGCGAGCCTCGCCAAGCCCTCGCCTGCCCTCACTGTGGCATGCAAGGGCTTAGGCGAAGGGCGCGACACCCTCACCCCACCCTCGCAGTGCCTGGCAAGGGCTACAACCCTTGCCCACGGCCTACGAGGGCTTTGCGGCCCTTGTCCAAGGGCCGGCGGAGGTCGTCAACACTGCTGGCACAGTGAAGAGAAAAAGAAAAGGAAAAGAAAAGAAAATTTTATAAAAAAATCGATTTTTTTAAATTATAAAAATTGTCCAAGGTTAGCGCCAACCGCACTACGTAGGATGGTTGATGCTGACTAGACTGTCACGTCAGAGATTTTCGATCAAAATTAATCAGAAAAACTATATTGACAATTGAAAATTTGTTAAACGGTTTAGGACTAACTTAACAAAACCTCAAAATGTTTACGACTAAATCGGTACAATTAAAAAGTTTGGGACTGAATTGGCAAATTGTCAAAAGATTTAGCACTAAATTGACACAATTAAAATATTTAGGATTGAATTGGCCGCCGTACAATAGGTTTAAATTTTTTTGGATAATTTTCCCTCCAAAAATATCTGGACTTAACCGGTTCATGAGGCTTATAACGGGATTTGATAAGCTTTTAAATAGCTAGCCCTCTACGCTCGTATTCTTTGATTATTCAAAAAAAAATTTCTTAGTAAACTTATTTGCACTCATTTTTATATATGAAAAGCTATTTGCTAGTCAGCCGAGCATATAGGCTATTCCACCGGCCTAGTTGATCCTATTTGATTAGAAACAATTTAGTCCTTGTCCAAATTTGTGTGAGGGGCAAGAGCCCTTGCGCTTGGTGGTGGCATGACCACTTGCCACCACCAAGCCAGGGTCAATTGGCCCATCCTTGCAAGAACCAAGCGACCCTTGTTGGCGAGCGATGGTAACAGCATCACATGAGGGTTCTTGCTCATTGTGAGGGCCCGTGGCTCTCGCGTGGCCACTGGTGATGCTTGACCACCCTCATCAAGACCTTGACAAGGATTGCCTGTCCTCGTTGCGTAAGTGGGGTGGCGGCGATCTCCTTCTACTCTCGTCACATACTTTCATTTTATGCTAATAATGTTAGTGAGTGATAATTGGTGTCGTCATTTATCATTTACCAAAAAAGTTGGGTCAAAGGCGAAATACCGGCGACAAAGGATAAAACATTATGAGGACCATGTTGGCTATATTTTATAGTACAACGACATTGTGGAACAGCAACAGGCCATGTCTTGCTCTATTTTTGGTCGGATAGGAATTCCTTGATTGGTGAGTTCCATATATAGACATCTCTCATATATGTTTTAAATAAAGCATAGGTAAGACTGATGCCTATATCTACATATGTTTATAACCCACCAATCGGGAGACTAAAATATCATGATAATTCTAAAGCAAGTGGGCGACCAAAATACAAATCGGCGGCTTATGCTTAGTGCGTACAGAGACATGAATTCAATTACAATGCATAGCCACCTCGATCTTGAGTGACAAATTTCCGCATTTAGGCAATGTTCTTGAAATCTCACGAGTATAGAACCGACTCAAATTGTCATTGGTTCTAATTATTTCTTGTTTTCTTAATTTTTTATTATTCTATATCGAGTAAATACATTTAAAACAATAATGTTTTATCCTCTTTTTTTTCCTTGAGCCGAAAGTGCCAAAGCGCCACATAAAAAAGGTCAAAAAAAAGAAGAAAAAGTGTCCCACGAAAGGCGCACTAGTGAAAGCCAAAGCGAAAAATTTGAAACTCCCTGCTTTTTAAAAGTCCCATTGTACGATCTCGTGGATGGCTAAGAGAAAAATGTACGGTCGCACTGGTCCAATCCCCGAGCAGAGAAGAGAACCCGTCGAGATGATGAATATAATTAATTTAGGCTTCGTTTATTTTAGCAAAAATAAGTAATTTTAAAAATATTTTATAAAAAAATTATGACTTGTATCGTTTATAATAATTAATTAACAAAATATTTTTTTATTATCGATAATAATTTATATCTATGTCAATATTTTTTTTATGATTATAAGTGATACTAACGATCAATTTCATGAAATGTTAATACCACGAAAAACTTCAAATTGGTACACATATGACTAATTTACCAAAAACAAATTTCTAGGTCACAAAACACTCCAAAACTAGTACACTTATAATATATTTACGCTTTGTTAGCTTTCGTCAAATTTTACAGTGAAATTGTTAAGCTGGATAACATATAAATAACTTGATTGACATGGCAAGTCCAAGTGTAAATCCATAAGAATTTAGGGCAAATTTGTTACAAGTATACCGATTTGAGATTTTTTGTGATTCAATTTTAAGTAAATTTATCACATGTGTACCGATTTGGGGTTTTTGGTAACGAAAAAAAAAATCAATTTATGGTAAATTTGTCATAGGTTAGTTTAAAATTTTTCGCGGTATCAACCCTTTAAGGAAAATATTTTTTTAAATCATTCATTTTCCATGAATGCAATTTTTTATTTTTCTTAAATAGGTAACTAATTTTACATGACAAAAAATAAATCAAATGGAATCAAAAAATAGAGGAAATTGAACATAATCTTCATAAATATTGTAGATGAAATCATTTCTTCGACGACGTGGAAGGGCAACCTGTGAGAGACCAATTCTGATATTGTATTACAATAGATTATTGTTATCACAAAGATGGAGAAAAAAACACCCTCCTAATAAACATTAGTCATTTCGTTTTCAGTTTTTCCGTTCATACATGCACAAATTTTGCAGGTTAATGCAGCACAGAAATTTTAGATCCATCAAATGAGTAAATCGGATTGGATTTGGATCGGAATGAAAATAATCCTACTCAAATTGCCTATTTATTTTTTATTGACTCATTTTTTTACTTCGAGCTTGCCCTTAAGCCGATGTTTGGAAGACCTTGGAAAAGGTAGTGTGGAAATGGGCGGACAATATTTGAACCTTTTCTCCAACCAATGGCCCGTCCACGCACAACTCCATCATTTGGGGGAGTGGGCGGGGTGGGTAAAGAAATGTCTTGGTCAATGTTCTTTCCTTTTCTTTTCTCTTCTGACAAAAAAATGTTCTTTCCTTTCAATTTTTTTTTAGTCTTTTCACTCAACTCCATTAAACAAGTCTTCACCTTTTGTCCACCCTCAATTCATATTCTCCCTCTATATATATACTTCCAAATCATTTCTCCACATATTCTTTCTGGAACTCATGTTTTTTCACGTATATTTTCTCCACCTCCTCCATAATTTGAGTTTTCTCCATTATTTTTAATATTTCAAATCACCACATGAATTTTTTCTTATAAAAAGGTAAATTAATTTTTAAAAAAATATTGGTCCTTGGCCAATTGTGCTTTGCATATAACCTGGTGGCCACCCTTACCGCCGATGCTAGAATTGAACACCACCCCACAACCACCATCGACTCCACGCCATCGCCGCCAAACTCGGTGCTACCACGGCCATTGCCACCACTAGACTTAGCTGCTGCCGTCACTAGAGCCCTACACTCGGCCACAATGAATAAGATTAATAACCACGCCCCAATTCTAATCAACTCCATTAAGAAGCAAGAAGCACAATCTTGAGAAAACAAAAAGGAGGCTCTTGATGCAAACAATGAAGAGGAAATGGCCATGCCTCAAAACACAAATTATAGGTAAGAACTCCAGACCCAAAAAGTCACTGATTCTGTTTCTTAAGGCTTAAGTTCTGTATGGTTTAAAAGCTGGAGCATTAGGAGATTATTTGGCAACTGTAGTTGAAGTTCCGCATTAAGTTTCTAGCTTTTGTCCCATCCACAACACCAACCCCCTCCATGAAGTTATCTCGTTGTCCAACGCATGATAGAACTCTAGTCTCTCCATAATGAATCCATAATATTTTCTCCATCACATCCGAGCCAAAGCAAAAGGAAATTTCGAGAGGATGCGAACGATGGGTGACGACCGGGCTTTTGTCGGCAGTGAACCCGAACCCGAACCCAAACCCCTGTTGTTTGCCCAAGTGCCGCCACTCGCCGCCTCCTACAACGACCAGATCCGCCCCTTGTTCAATGCTATTGACAGGCTGCGAAACCTCGAGGTCATGGAGGAGGGCATCCATCTCCCCACCATCGTCGTCGTTGGTGACAAGTCCTCGGGCAAGTCGAGTGTCCTCGAGTCCCTCGCCGGCATCAACCTGCCGCGAGGGCAGGGCATTTGCACGCGCGTCCCTCTCATCATGCAACTACAAGACGACCCTCAAGCCGATTGCCCCGAGCTCTACCTCTACTACAACGGCAAAGTCGTCCCCACCGACGAGGACAGCATCTCCAAGGCCATTAATGATGCCACCGACGAGATCGCGGGTCATGGGAAGGGTGTCTCGAACACGCCGCTAACTCTGGTCATCAAGAAATACGGCGTCCCGGACTTGACCATGGTCGACTTGCCTGGAATCACGAGAGTGCCCGTGCACGGCCAGCCCGAGAACATCTACGAGCAGATCTCGGAGATGATCATGGATTACATAAGGCCCGAAGAGAGCATCATCCTCAATGTCTTGTCCGCGACCGTTGACTTCTCCACTTGCGAGTCCATAAGGATGTCGCAAGTAAGTACACTCTAGACACGCTTGGCTCCCATATCAATTGAATCCTAGAATGATTTATTTTACTCTAGGAAATAAGTCTATACGATTATTCATTTTTGTGTTGCAGATGGTGGACAAGACCGGCAAGAGGACTCTGGCCGTCGTCACAAAGGCTGATAAAGCTCCGGAGGGCTTGTTGGAGAAGGTGGAGGCTGATGATGTCAATATAGGGCTTGATTATGTGTGTGTGAGGAACAGGATTGGTGACGAGACCTATGAAGAAGCGAGGCTGGAAGAGGCGAGGCTGTTCGACACGCATCCTCTGCTGCGGAAGATTGACAAGTCCATCGTTGGTGTGCCTGTCTTGGCACAAAGGCTGATGCAGATTCAAGCCACCATCGTGGCCAAGTATTTGCCCGAGATCGTCATGAAGATAGATGACAAGCGGGACGCAAACATCGCCGAGCTTAAGAGGATGCCCAAGAATCTGTCGTCGGTCGAGGATGCCATGATGGCCTTCATGGAGATGATGGGGTCGGCGAAGGAGTCGCTGAGGAAAGTCTTGCTGAGAGGTGAGTTAGACGAGTACCTGGACGAGAAGGACATGCACTGCACTGCCAGGCTGGTAGAGATGCTGAACCAATACTACGATGAGCTCCAAAACTGCACCGAGAACAACCTGCAGAGTAACTTCTTGTTGGAGGAAATGGAGGTCTTGGAAGAGGTCAAAGGGATCGGCCTCCCAGACGTCCTCCCTCACACCGCCTTTCCCACCCTTTTGCAGCGGAAGGTGAAGGGGATATCGAGCAAGCTGCCGAGTTTTGTGGTTCGCGTTTGGGACTACATTGAGGGAGTTGTGATTCGGGCGTTGATGCAACACTCAGAGAAGTATCCTCAGCTGCAGTCGTCGACGAAAAGAGCAGCGTCCAATCTGATCAACAAGATGAAGGAGAAGACGATTGATAGGTTGACAGAGATTGTTGAAATGGAGAAGCTCACTGACTACACTTGCAACCCTGAGTACCTGTCGGAGCGGAACAAGTTGATGGCCCAGCAGGACATGTTCGTTAACAATTATAAAAGCAAGATCGTCATTAACCTCCAGGGGATCGGGAATGTCAACGTGACCCATCTGTGGCTTCGCAACCAGAAGCTGATTCAGCAGGCGTTTGATCTGAAGATGAGGATGACCCCGTACTGGAAGATTGTGCTGAGGAGGTTTGTCGACTCAGTGGCACTGCATCTGCGGTTCAGCATGCAGAACTTGGTGAACAAGGAGACGGAGAAGGAGATTTGGGGCGAGCTGAGTGAGGCCGGTATCAAGAGGTTGATGGAGGAAACGCCGGAGATGGCGGAGAAGCGCTTGAAGCTGAACAGGAGCATCAAGCAGTTGCAGAGGTCTGCGAAGGTGTTGGCCAAGTTCATGGACCGGATTGCTACCCATGGCAACTACAATCACTAATTAATGTTTGAGTGATTATGTGAAGGAAAAAATATTTATCAGCGTGTTCTTGTTTGGTTAGGTGGTTCTACTGGAGTTCAATTAGCTTCGTATGATAAGTTGTTGATGATGCACTAGTTCAGATGGCCATGTTTGTTGATCTAGAAGTCAGCTTTAGGATGCTAGTTTTACTGGTGGTTGTCTTTCTGCAGATGGGCTTTGGTGGGCTTAGTGGTTACATTTTATGTGGTGTACACCAGCTACAACTTGAGCCAGGATCAATCAGGAAGAAACCTGAGTTTTAGGGGCAATGTCAAAATTGGTTTTTGAAACCATAGAGGGTGTTTTTGAAAGCAAAACTAAACAGTTTTTCACGTCAAAATGCTATTTAGACGGTTAAGGATAGAGTCGATTATTTCAAAAGAAACAAAAGCCAACATAATCTACTATCTTGAAAGAAAAAAATATATTTGTGTTTTAAATTCGGAAAAGCGATTTTGTCTCTATGTTAATTTTAGACGCCAAAAATATAATTCTAGATTAACCTAGGGCAAATTTTGACGCCAAAAAACTGCAAATCTCTTCTATATGCGTTCTTCTTCACGTGTTGATCGAGATTTCTCATAGCTTGTCTAGAAGTTCGTTTTATTTTTAATTAGGTAAATAACATGAATAGTCCCTAAACTTTAGCCAAATGTGTAATGTGGCCTCCGAACATTAAATTTGTTCAATGTGGTCTCAAAACTTTAGTCCAATGTGCAATGTCATCTTTGGACTTTTCATTTATTCAATGTGGTCCATGAACTTTTGGTACATGTTTAATTTAGTGTCAAACTGTATGAAAATGTTCAAGGTCCTCCCTAAACTTGAATTAGTGGAAGGATAACATTGAAAATTTTTATACAGTCTAGAGACTAAATTAAACATTTACTAAAAATCTAGGAATTATATTGAACAAATTAAAAATATATAGATGACATTGCACATTAGACTAAAGTTCAGGGACCATGTTGAACAAATTTAAAATTCAAGGATCATATTATACATTGGGCTAAAGTTAGGGTTCCTGTGTGTTATCATCCCTTTTTAATTTGAAGCTCATCTTGTGATTGATAAGTTTATTACCAAAGGATATGAATTCATCTAGTATCTATTACGTGTCGGTCTAAGATGCACAACGATTGTAGTACTTCATTTAATTTGCTCCTTTTTATCATGTCTAAAACATGTACATGATGAATAATGTATTATGCATTCCTCACACTTTCTTTTTATATTTAAGCATTGGTTTTGAAATGTATTTCTGTTGTTTATTTTGATTAGTTGATATTTAGTTTATGAGCAAAAAGTATCATGGTATGATAAAATAAAAAAAAGTATAATTAGCACTTAGACATGATAAATATTATTTTAATGAAAATTATATTAAAACATTTATTAATCGCGCTTTTAATTAAGAAACATTTAACTAAACTAAAACAAATAAAATGATTGTATTGTTTGTAAATGAAAACAAAAATAAACATAACCAATGTTCAATTTGGACATTAATTTTTTTTGTCAAATTAGTCCATGTCCTATTTGATTAGAAACAATTTGATCTTATTAGCTCACATGACAATCCAAGCCGGTCAACCCACATTTTTATTAGCAGGCCATTGATTTGTATAGTCACATTAAGCATGGGGATAGTGCCGCCACCCCACTAGCGCTGTGAGGGCGGCTGGCCCTCATCGTGAGCGAGCATATGAGGGCTTGTTTGCCCTCATTTAGATCTGGGTGAGGGGCAAGAGCCCTTGCGCTTGGTGGTGGCACAACCATGTCCCACCATTGAGCCAGGGTGAGTTGACCTTCATGAGAGTCGATTGACCCTCATTGGCAAGCGATGACACCAGCAGTGCATAAGGGCTCCTGCTAATTGCGAGGGCCTGTGGCTCTCGCACGATCACTAGTGAGGCCCGACTGCCCTCACCAAGACCTCAACAAATTTGCCGGCCCTCCCCATGGAAGTGGGGTGGCGGTAATTTCTTTCTTCTCTTAACACTAACTCTCATTTATGCGAATAATGTTATTAAATGCTTCTTACTAGCATACATTATAATTTATAGAGTAAGTTGGGTGAAAAGCGAAATATTGGAGACAAAAGATAAAAAAATTATGAGGACAACCGTTAATCATATGTTACAGTACAAAGATATTTAGGAACGGGTTATATTTTGCTCTATCTTTAGCTGGAACTCAATCCATCGATTAGTGAGTTACAGATATAGACATCTTCCACGTTTAATTTTAGTGAGGTATAGATGTGTGTAGTTACTGCATTTGAATATGTTGGTAACACATCAATAGCATGGTGGGGCCACCTTGTACTTCTTGAAAATCTTTGGGTAAGCCAGATTCATACGCAACGGTGGACAAAATAATTGGCACTGAGCTTAAGATAAGCCGAGGGTCCCGATGGTAATTTCGCTTAAAAATATTTATAGAGCGAAGGCAATCACACTACGATTCTTTGACGAAAAGCTTGAAATATATTAATGGAAATGTACAGATATCGAGATGTGCTATTAAATAGAAAATTTCTTCTTGTTGATGATTTTTCAAGAATTCAAGAATTATTTTTTAATGTTTCAAAATGCGAAGGGAAAAAGCTCATGAGAAGTTAGGTATGCGCTTTAAAAATTCTTTTTTAAATGGATTGCCAATCCTTCTTAAGACAAACCAAGGCAATTGGTTAATATCACGAAAAATAAAAAATTAATATATTCGTGATAAATTTATTTCAAATTAATTTTTTGATCATCAAAATCTCTAAACTGGTACGCACATGATAATTATCATAAACTAATTTCTTGACCATAAAAAACTCTAAACGGGTACATTTACGACAAATTTACCTTCCGTTAAATTGGATTAATATCATGAAAAATCACAAACTGATGCACCTGTGATAAATGAATGGTGAAACCCCAAACTGGTACACCCCAGTCAATTATCACGTGTTATCTAAAAAGTTAGTGTAGCAAAATACTGTAGTAAAAACACTGTTCATCACTGTTCACTACTGTAGCAGTGTTGTAGCAATGCTGTGGCAGCATTGTAGCAAATGTAACAATGGTTTTTGTCACGATTAAATTGCTTGAGACATTTCAGAAAAAAAGATTGTTACGTCCGTATCATCTTAGGGTTTTTCACGGTATCAATCGAAGAAAAGAAAAACCAACCTCAAAAAACGCACGTGTCTGAGCATTGGCGCATTGATTGATGTCTCCCAATCTTCCAGTCTCCTCCGCAATCTCCCTCACTCGCTCTAGCTCTCGCAGCCATCAACTTTGACGCTGCTTCCCTCTCCTCGACTCTCCCTTCCATGTCAAGGTACGCAAGAACGTCAGCGGGCCGACGCTGATTCGATCCCCGCCCGCCGCCGCCGCCGCCGCCGCAGCAAGAAAAGCCCCGTGTCGACCCGGGTGATGGGCCTTCGCTCCTCCCTCCTCCAATGGCCAAACCGTGTCTCCTCCTCCTGATCGATCCCATCCTGCCCATCACCGGCATTAATCTCCTCCTCATCCTCCTCCACTCCCTTTTATAACTCGCGCTGTCTCGCCGGTTCTTCCGGTACCAGCTGGCCATTCCCTCGAGTGGGTTGTTCTTGATTCGATCCCATTCCTCCGGGGGTGTCGGGGGGCCCCGCTTTGGGGAAAAGCGCTCGTTTCCCCCGATTTCTTGGGCGACCCAGAAAACGCGGGAAGCTTTGATCCGGTAAAGTTCGAATCTTTCGGCTCCGCGGTCCGCACGTCTCGCCGATCCGTTAACTCCCCGCTGGTTTGATTCCGCTGAGGTAGGTCCTGTGGGTTTTCCACGGTGCGACTCTGTTGAGTTTTTTTTCAGGGATGTTCTGTGTTTCTTCATTTTAGGGGAAAAAGATCGGAAATTGCATCTGGGTGTTCGTGTGCCGTTTGTGGGTGTTTGTTAAATTTGTGTGGTTCGGGATGGGACTGAGGAAATTGGGTGAATTTGCCTGTGTTTTAGATTGATCGATAGCGATGGCCTCGGTGTTTATATACCATGTGGTTGGTGATTTGACCGTGGGGAAGCCTGAGCTGGTGGAGTTCGTCGAGACGGACACGGTCGAGTCGGCGATAGCGGCAATTGGAGAGTCGACAGAAGGAGGGATACCAGTGTGGAAGAGAAGATTGTTGCCCGGAAGTGTGGTTGAGAGCGCCGAGATGAGGCAGCAGAGGTTTGTGGGTATCTTGGATTCTCTTGATATCGTCACTTTTTTGGCGAGGAATGAGTGTTTGCAAGATCAGGAGAGAGCCATGAAGACCCCTGTGTCGGAGGTTGTTGTTGCCAATAGTTCTTTGCTAAGATTGGTTGATCCTGGAACAAGGTTAGATCTCCTTTTGGCTCACTAGCCTCGTGTTTTTCCTGGATAGTCATAGTGATTGGTTTAATCATGTTATGTTATGCATTGTTAGTTTGTTTTACGGATAGGTAGGGCTGATCTTTCAATTTGTTTTTATATTTTCTATATCCTTAATGATGGTGGCAAGCATCAAGGGAATTTGTGTGCTTTGATGTTCTCCTTGTTGCTCTTTATTAGTGTGAGAATCTAGCTGGTTTTGTTGCATTAGCTTATGATCAACACACTGTAGAACGAGCGCATTATGTGTCGAAGCCCTTTGGCCAGCATTCAGCTTCCTGAGATCTTTGATTTGGACTTCTTCAAAAGAAAAGTCTCATCTCCTAGTTAATTTGACTAGTTATACCTGATAAAAATGTGCCCTCTTCATACCATGAGATGGTGATGTTTGGCGTAATATTGAGAAGTGTGAATTGAGATTAAAGTTTTTTTAATGTTAAGATGCCTTAAACTAATGAGAATGGTCCACAGGATAATTGAGGAACCATTATGTTTTTGGGAGCATGATCTTTGGTTGTTCTACATTAATATGTGGATAAAAGGAATGTATCATGCAACTAGATGACTGTGTTGCTTGTGGGTGTGAGCATGAGGAAAAGATGGGACAAATGCTTATTGGTGCTGGCTTATGGAGATGCAGTTGTACATTGTCCAAAAGTAGTTAGCGTTTTGGTAAGCCTAAGATGATATGGGTAAAACTTGTAGAGAACAATTTTGGAGGATATAGTACTAGATAAAGAGTGAATATCTCCGGAGGCAACTTGGTTTTCAGGCTCTCAAGGTAGATATTGTGGGTGCTTGTCTCAGTATTTCTTATAGCCCATTAGGAGAATAGGTCATCCAGTTGACTACTTAGTGATTTTCCCCATTTCAGGCCTAGCCTGGCACTAAGTGAAGAGGCCCAGAAACATGTAGGGCGGGCTAAATCTGTTCTGTTGGGGATCAGGCTTGTGACTGGGCTTGAGATGTCCAGGCTGGGCTAACTTCATGATAAAAGAGCCCCCTCCCAACCAAAAATGAAAAAAAATTCACCCCTAGTGTTCCATTAAGTTTATTAATTCTAACCCCTGAGGGAAGAACTGTTGTCATTGGAGCTAATTTCAATAAGAGATCTCTTCCTTTTAGTGGTTCTGAGTTTTGACCTGTTTGGGAGAACGACATAATGCAGTTTCGATTATTGTTATGCATGTGGAAAAGGATGGAGGAAAAGAGAACTTTTGTTCATTGATGAGGACTTGCATGTATTCGCAGTGATTACCCTCATCACGGTAGATCTTTAGTATACTTGAGGAGTCATCTGGTTCAATCTTGAGAGCATGAAGTAACCCTTTTGAGTGATCAGTTGCTTACTACTTCATATGCAATCTTGATATGTAATAGTCGTCGGTGGTGGGGTAGCCTATTCCGTTGAGGAATTTCTTGACTTTTGTTCTTTTGGGTGGAAGACTGATAGACGCACTGGAGATGATGAAGCAGGGAGTGAAGCGTCTTCTTGTCCCGAAGAGCACTGTGTGGAGAGGCATGAGCAAAAGATTCTCAATTTTGTACAACGGCAAGTGGCTTAAGAACAACAGCAGCAACAATCTTGCTGTCAATACCAACCGCCCTTCCTCGTCTTCCACCACCTTTGTCCGTGACAAGTTTTGTTGCCTTTCCAGAGAAGACATCCTCAGATTCCTCATTGGTTGCCTAGGTGCACTTGCGCCGTTGCCTCTTTCCTCCATCTCATCCCTTGGAGCTGTCAATCCTAACTACAGTTCTGTGGATGCCTCTTCACCTGCCATCGAAGTGACAGGGAAGCGACCTCAAGACCCCAGAGCGCTTGCTGTTGTGGAGAATTCATCAGATGGTGAACACAAGATAATTGGTGAGATTTCAGCCTCCAGACTGTGGAAATGTGACTATGTTGCTGCAGCCTGGGCTTTAGCCAATCTCTCTGCTGGTCAGTTTGTGATGGGGGTTGAAGATAACATGACTCCAAGGTCACTGCCTGAAATTCAAGCCAACAACTCAAAAGTTGGACCCAGTAACGGTATGGCCAGTGGAGTTGGGTCAAACCGGCTGAGGAAGTTCAGCAGTAGGAGCATCGGGTTCTTCAGCAACCCAACAAGCCCGAGTTTTGGCGCTAGTAGGAGCATGTACAGGGGAAGAAGTGCGCCCTTGACATGTAAGGTCACAAGTTCATTAGCTGCAGTAATGGCTCAGATGTTGTCTCACAGGGCCACTCATGTATGGGTGACTGAGTCTGAGAGCGAAGACATACTAGTCGGGGTGGTGGGTTGCGCAGACATTCTGGTCGCCGTGACAAAGCAACCGCCGCCTAGTATTCCATCGAGTATTCCATCGAATCGATCCATTGAAGGACTTGCAACAGCATCAGAGATTCAGAGCTGATGACATCTTTTTGCCGTACCTTTTTTCATGGATATAGACTGTATGTAACAGTATATTTGTTAGTGTGATTCTTCTTTATGAACTCTTCTTTTCAGTGTTGTTAATAGACGGGAGACAAAGGACCTCTGGGGCTTTGGGATTCATAAAGTTATGCCTGAAATAGCAGCTGTTAAGAACTTAAAGATTGGCTGGTTTGTCACCTAGGTGATTAAGAATGTCATTGCAAAGGACTTTTTTTTATCTTATTGAGAAATTTGTTTCATTATTGTAATGTTTGTAATCTTGGGTTACTTTCGGACTAATTGTGTTGTATGTGTGATTACATTGTGATTTCAGTTACATTGTGTGTATCTTGATCAGATTGCACACGGTCCAGAGTGACACCACAGACACACCGAAAATGAAATAGTTAGGGACTAAATGCTGCCACTAAGGACTTAAAAGTGGTATCATAGATACTCTTTAAGAAGGATCCAATATTATTAATACGAGATGCGTATCAAAACAATTTCTTTGGAAAAACATACTGTCAAATTATTATGGTATCAGAGATAGATTCGAGGATCAAAACGAAGTGTGCCCTCTTAATAGAAAAAAGTATCATATGAGTCAGCATATGTACTAAATCAAATTTGGATCATTCAAAATGATAGGTTCCATGGGAGTCTCACATGGTTCCCCTTAATGGCATGTATCCTCGAAGTCATATCTAATTTGTCTATTTGATGCGACTTTGTTCACTTCTTGTATTTCATTTGCAAGACTTGGCTTTGAAGAGCCACATAGTGACATAGATGCTGTAATCCACCTTGTTTCTCATCACCTTTCCAAGTGTTGAGTTCAAGGTATAGATGGCCCTACTCCTCAAATGGCCGGGCCAAGCCAAGTTGGGTATAGTTATGTTACCAAACCTATCCATTCCAAGAGAAACTATGTCCTCAATTTGGAGTTTGGACCGGTTGACGACCGGCAAACTTGGGCCTGGACTTTCCAATGTATATCCGCTTACGAAGCTGGCGTGCTGCATATTACTATGCACTTTCATTTACTTTTATGGAAAATTCCAACATTTCACCTGAAGCGGTGCCAATTTCTCAAAAATTTACACTGAGTAGATTTTTTTTTTCAAAGTGTCGTGACAACTTCGTTGTTCCAATGAACCCCATGAGCATCACCACCAGTAAAAATTACAACCGGTCATGTGCTTGTTAGGTGCGCTTTTCGCGCCTTTCCAAAAGGCATTGTAGTCGTTTTAAACCTAGGCCCACATGCTGATGGAGTGGCCGAGTCTAATGGAGGAATTTACTGTTAAGAGTATACATGTAATCGAACGTATCTTTGTATACTCTAGACTCCTGCTATATTTTGAAGCAATCACTCTTGTAATTGTAACTTGATACTGATACTGATAGTAAAGAGATTGCTTAGTGTGGCACTTTGATATTGTATGTAACTATTCGCGTGTCTTCTTCTCCAATCACATTCCTAATAACTTATATAAGAGCCACATTCGCCAAAATAGTGGAGGCGACAAAGATGGACAAAGGGAAGGTGAGGATTGATCGGTTCAACATTAAGGACTTTGGTTTCTGGAAGATATAGATTGAGGTTTTGCTTTATCAGAAGAAATTGCATCAGTTTCTATCAGGAGCAAAGCCAAAATTGATTGAGAAAAAAAACTAGTAATTATTAGATTGGCTGACCTTGGATGTGATTTTTGTCTAACGTTAGCGCGAAATATTTCCTTCAACATTGCTAACAAGAAGACACCGATGAATTTGATGAGGGCTTTACTCAACATATATGAGAAGCCCTCTACGTCAAACTATGCATATCTGATGCATCAGTCTGTTCAATATGAAAAATAGACGAAGGTGCTTCTATGACACATCAAAGAATTCAACGTGATCATGACTTAATTGAGTAAACGCTTTGATTTTGCTTCGTCAAATTCAATGATGAAGTAAACGCTTTGATTTTGCTATTTATTCTACCTAAAAGTTGGAGTGCAATTTCGTTTGGTCAGAAGAAGTTGAAATTTGAGGAGATCCGAGATTTGATCCCTAGAGAGGATATTTGCAAAAGAGAATTGGGTGAATCTTTGGGCACTACCCTGAGTGCTTAAGGTAGAGTGAGAAGCAATAAAAAAGGTCGACACCACAACCATGGTAAATTGAAGTCTAGAGGGCGAAGAAAATTGAGATCTCGTGGTGACATAATTTGCTGGAATTGCAAAAAGAAGGGCCACCTAAATTGAGATTGTAGGGCCATAAAGAAGAAAAATTAGTATCGAGATAGAAACCAAGACGAAAAATTTGCGAATTTGACATTTGAAGAGATGTTTGTCTATGATGTCTTAATTTTGAGTGTTGACAGTCCGATTGTGTCTTGAATTCTGGACCAAGGTGCGTTGTTTCACTCAACTTTATGTGGAGAATTAAAACACAATTTTGTTGCTGGGAATTTTGGAAAGGTTTATCTTGCTAATGATGAACCTTTAGATATTATGGGGAAGGGTGATGTTCATATAGAAACTATCAACGAGTCTTAAAGGAAGTTGCATTATGTCAGGTATGTTTCTGGCCTTAATAGAAATCTAATCTCTATAGGTCAATTAACATCAGAGGATATATAACTATGTTAAGGGACGCCTTGTGGAAGTTGTGATTATTGTACACTTTGAAAACAATAAAGAAATAGTAGCAGTTGCTAACTTAGAACTCGATGCCAAATTGTGGTCCGTAGGCTCAGACACATAAGCAAAAAAGGGGATGAGGGTGTTCGCATGAAAGGGAAATTTGTCTGATTTTAACTCCATAGAGATTGGTCTATGCGAAGATTGGTTCTTGGTAAGCATAATGTGTAAGTTTTTTCCAGATTGGAAGAAACCAAATAAAGATGTCTGGGGACCAGCCCCTGTGCAATCCTTAGAGGCTCACGCTACTATATCGGGTTCATCGACGACTCCAATAGGAAGGTATGAGTTTATTTTCTGAAAAAATAAATCTGATGTGTTTGCTACTTTTAAAAGATGGAAAGCTGAAGTGGAGAATAAAACTTGTCTAAAGATTAAAGGTATAAGGTTTGACAATGGTGGCGAGTATGACAGCAAGGATTTCAAGGAGTTGTGTGCAAAACATGAAGTCAGATTGACTAAAACAAATCCTAACAGACCACAACAAAATGGAGTTGTTGAAATGATGAATAAAACTCTGAATGACCGTACAAGAAGTACAAGGATGCATGTAATATTTAAGACGTTTTAGGCAAATGCAATCAACATAGCGGCACACCTGATCAACAAAGGACTTTCAATTTTACTTGATTTCAAGCTACCAAAAGAAGAATGGACTAGAAGAAAGTGCATATCTCGTATCTTAAGGTTTTTGGAAGAAAAATACTAGAAGTATCAAAGTTGTGTACGGTACTCACTTTAGTACCAAAGGTTTTTTTTCGGATAACTTTAATGCCATTTTTTTAAAAAAACGATTGCTTAAGTGCCAACTCCGATCTAAATCGCTGGAAATCTGATATCATCATATTTTATTAATTTCTCAATCTTGCGTGGCTCGCTGGTGTGCCAAATCAACATATAACCCCTAAACGACGTTGTTTAAAAGTTGTGAATGTAGTCGTTTGAGCACTAAATTTTGTTTAAAGTGATCACTTCAGTGCCAATCGTTAATAAAAAAACGATTATTTCCGTGCTAGTCGGATTGTGCGACGTTGTTTTGAATGTCCACGTGGATTAGATTTTTTAAACAAATACCAATACATATTCATAATTTTAATTTTAAATGCCACGTACGCAATCAATTTGACCGGAATTGACACTTAAATGATAATTTTTTCTTTGATTTGACACTTAAGTGATCCCAAAAAAGACTTTCGGTACTAAAGTGAGCACCGTATACAATTTTTGGCATTTCTAGCGTTCTTCTCCCTAAAGTTTTTGGTTGTGTTTCATATGTGCACTTAAATTTTGAAAATATGGACAAGGTTGATACAAATACCATAAAATGTTTTTTTGATCATATATGGTTCTGATTATTTTAGCCATTGCTTTGGGAATAAACAAAATAGGAAAATAATAAGAACTAATGATGTTACATTGAATGAAAATATTCTGTACAATGACAAATCTGCCGTAAAATCTAGTGAGGAAAAAATGGAGGAGACTAGGGAGTTGAATAGAAGATGGCTTCTAAGAGTATTTTCGTTGAGAATCTCGAAAGTATTGTTGTAGTGATTGATCAAGAACCAAAACGAGAACACCTGTACGTGAACTCACTTTAAGAAGGATCTAGTGGAACATCTCCACTTGTACACAGGTATCCTCTATCATTACATTATTTGCTTTTAACTTATGCTGGCAAATCATATTAGTTTTCAAAAGCAATGCAGGTTAAAGATTTTGTTAACTGGGAGTTGGTAAGTGGATGAGTTGGATTCACTCGAAAATAACGAAACTTAGGTGTTGACTCAGTTAGCAGATAGGCAAAAGGAATTGCAGAACAAGTAGGTGTACACGGTCAAGGAAGAATTGGATGGCAGCAAGAGGTACAAAGCAAGGTTAGTACCGAAAGGTTTTGAACAAAAGGAAGGAATTGAGTACAAATCATGCTTGTAAGCTAACTATTATCAAGCTAGTGTTGTGCATTGTTGCTGCTAAGAATTTAAATCTAGAGTAGTTATTTGTAAAAACTGTATTTCTCCATGGTGACTTACAGGAGGATCTACATGGTACAATTAAAAGGTTTTTAGATTCCTAGCTAATTACTATGTCTACAAATTGTAGGAAAGTTTGTATGGTTTGAAACAAGCTCCTAGACAGTGGTATAAGAAATTTGACACATTTATATGGAGTAATAGGCTCACTAGATGTGGAATGGATTATTAACGTTACTTCAAGAAATTTGATGACTGCTATATTATTTTATTGTAATATGTGGATAGTATGGACATTGCAGGATCTAGCATTAGGGAGTTCAACAGACTAATGCAGCAATTGTCAAAGGAGTTTGAAATGAAGAACTTGGGATCAACAAATCAAATTCTTAGGATGAGGATCACACGAGATAAATTTGAAATTTTTTTAAAGTTGCCTCTAGAAAAATACACTGAGAAGGTGATGGACATATTCAAAGTTTATAATGCAAAGCCCACATGCACTCCTTTAGGAAGTCACTTCAAGTTCTCCAAGAAGCAATTGTCAAAGATAGATGAGGAGCAAGAGTACAAGGCTATGTCTTATGTGTCATTTGTCGGCAATTTGATCTATGATATGTTGTGTACTAACTCAGACATAGCTCGTGCAATGGGAGTTGTGAGTATGTATATACATAATCTAGGAACAAAGCATTGAGAAGTTGTAAAGTGGTTATTGAGATATTTGAGAGGTACTTTAGGCATGTCGTCTTTGTTTTATAAATAACAATATGACTTCATAAGGCTTTGTCGATGTAGATCTTAGTGGTGACATGGACATTAGGAAGAGCACCTTGGGTTTTAGTTTTACCTTAGGTGGCACTATAGTTAGTTAGATCTCTAGACTTCAGAAGTGTGTGTCCCTCAACCACTAAAACAAAGTATACTGCTATATCTGAAACTAGCAAGAAGATGATCTAGTTAAAGAATTTTCTTAAGGTGCTAGGTAACGAGCATGATAATAATATTTTTTTTTCAGTGATAGTCACAGTTGCATTTGTCTTGTGAAGAACCCAATATTTCACTCAAGGACAAAGCACATTAAGTTGAAATATCATCATATTCGTTAGCTAATTGATGATGAGACATTACTATTGAAGAAGATCCTTGGTGCGAAGAATCTAGCAAATATGTTAACCAAGATTATCACTACTAAGAAACGTGGAGTTGTGTGTTGCCTCAATTGGCCTCTATGATTAGTGATAAGGAGGTGTTGACCCACTAGGACAAATAGGGTTACAATAACGATTGAAGACCATGAAAGACTGAGTAGGAGAATGATAGGTTTGTGGAGTCTAACAGAGAAATTTATTATCAAGGGTATACTTGTAATTTCCAAGTAATTTTGTATGCCCTATTTTTGCTATATATTGGGATAATCTCTCTTGTAATTGTAACTCAAGACTAATAATGAGAAGATTGCCTGACATTAAAACTGTACGGTGATTTTTCCTTTTCTAATTCTAAAAGAATGTTTCACTTAAAAATTTGCATATTTTCTCGTATGATTTCTTCATTTTTTAAGTTTGGCTTCCCAACGTATGTCACTCAGGTGCGCCATTCCCGAGACTCATTAGGACGAAATTGTCACGTCAGAAGGTATTTTATTAAAAGGTCCACCTCGGAGAGAATTTTGAGAAATTTACATCACTTTCAAGGGATGTTTGGAACTTTCCCTCCACTTTCTTGTAACTTTCTATTTAAAATATCACACGCCGTCACCTAATATTTTTCTGCCCTACCACGAAGGAAATATTACATAACCTCACGAATCAATTTGACTAAAATATTTGGAAAAAAAAATCAAAGATGATCAAGTAGTGTTCCTCAGCTACGGCGGCGCAGCCCACGATGCTGTTCACGACCACCTTTTTGATTAGTGGTCGTCCATGTCTTATGATGTCTTATTTTTTTTTTTGCTAAAATGTCTTGTGGTGTCTTTATGTGTGTGTGTTCATGCACCCTCGGAATTGCTCCTAAAGAGAGGCTCCTCTACCAAATCTTAGTGGAGATCAAACTATGGACTACGTGTTCTGAGGTTGGAGATGTTAAATTCGCTTCTAGTTATTGAGACAATGGTCGTACGTTTATTTGAAGGAAAACTATTTTTGAAAAATTGTTTTATGACTTCCAGGTATTTGAATGACAGGAAATTAATTTATTTACAATAAACATTTTCCAAAAACTGAAAACAATAAGCTTAAATTATGGAAACAATATCGTGTTTTGATAAGAAGAAAGTCACTTTTCCTAAACCGCTAAACAAATAAAAACTAACTCTTTTTCTTGAAAATTATTTTTATGAATAATATTTTCTTTTATCATGAAGTTTTCATTGAAACAAACGTACCCCTAATTTATCCTCTTAAAACTTGGGATTTTGGATTTAGTTTAATACTAGACAACTATACAAAAATTAAGCTATGTAGACCTCCTATGTAAGGTCATGTGAGATTAAATTGGAAATTTCAAAACTTTTTAACCATTGAAGTTCTTTCTTTTCAGTCAAAGAGTGAAAGTGTGTCTCTTTTTAATCTTTGGGTATATTTGTGACAAATTTACTCAAAACTAATTTCTTGACTACTAAAAACCCAAAAATGGTACACTCGTGATAAATTTATTTCAAATTAATTTTTTGACAACAAAAAACCATAACCTGGTACATTTGTGGCAAATTTACACTCCATTAGTTTCCGTTAAATTATGTTTATATTATGAAAAATCACAAATTGATACACTTGTGACAAATGAAAGATAAAATCTCAAATTGGTATACCTATCAACTGTCATGTGTAATTAAATATAATAATTTGACGGTAAAATTTAACGGAAACTGTCAAAGGGTAAATTTGTCGCATGTATACCCGTTTAGGGTTTTTAGTAGTCAAAAAATTAGTTTGGCGTAAAATTGTTAAAAATATACTAGTTTGGAGTTTTTAGTGGCATTAATCCTCATCTAACTAAGCGGAACCAAACATAACAGTGGTCACCCCCTTGGCAAAATATACTCTAAAAATCTTAAACTTTACATTTTTTTAATAAAAAGGTTGCTATTTATAATAAAAGCGTATGAATAATGATTCCTGAACTTGTTAATTATGTAAAGATAATATTCACTGGTTTCACCTTCGATTAGAAAGTTAAAATGATGATGTGGTGGTGGTGATTGACGTGGCAAGGGCCGGTTGTGGCCATGCCCGAACTCGATCAATACACTTTGTCGGCCACCCCCCCTCTCATCCCTACAATGTACTTTTTTCTTCCATACTTTTTAAAATTCTTTTTTTTTCCAATTTTGAAATATTATCGAGATTCCAATTAATTTTCTAAATTTAAGGATGACATGGCGTCATGTCAGCCTTACTTGGCTGCCACTATCAGACTCGCTTAACGTGACATCTTTGATGGCACAATGGTATTTTGACGGTCCGTGTGAGAATTTAACTAATAGAGGATCATTTTGAAATATATTCAGTAGGGGCAGGTGGCCCCATTGAACTTTAAGATTTTACGCATTTTATTTTCATGGAAAATTAGTTTTATTCTCACATATATATATTTAATGGTCACTTGTAGTGGGTGTAAATGTAATGAGTAATTCCAATCTTTATGTGATTTGATGCAATGATAGTTTTAAAGGTCAAAGGAACGAGATAAACATGAATTTTCCTGTTAAAGCTTTAATTGAAGAAAAAATGTATGAATAAATACTAGGGAATTTTCAAACGCCTCTCTCATAATTTTCGCCATTGCTCCCCTGATGAAAAATTCCTAGCTCCGACCCTGCTCACGAGTCTCCTCGAATACGTGATACGGTTCGGGTTTTGATAAATGATGTTCAGGGTCCGTTTATTTCACAAAAAATGAATGAACTGAAAGATATTTTCCTAAAAATGAACCATCGTATCTCTTACAGAAATGAATGAACGAAAAATATTTTCATAGTTGACAAAATTCATCATTGACTAATTATTTCAAACAATACAAATAATTTTTTTTAGGAAAATATTTTTCAAATCATTTATTTTTTCGCGAAATAAATGGTGCCTAAGTTTAGGATTTCTGAGTAAATTCTGCCTTTGCCAATACTAGCTTCAGCTGCAGCTTGTGTAACCCATCCTACCCTATAGGACTGATGAACTTCTTATGAACTTCAGCTTGTAAAATGATCTGAAACTTATTTTAGTATCATCATAGTCGGAGTAGGTGAGGTGACACCACCCAAGCTAACGAGGTTTTGAAATGGACGACTTTTTGTACAAGCCTTTTTCTTTTTTAAGGATCATGGCTTTCTTTACTTTAGGGTTTTTCCTTCGTTTTTCTTTTGTTCTTCTGAACTCAGGAAGAAGTGGAGGAGTTTTCGAACACATGGATCTCAGTGTGTCGATGAATAATTTTTTTAGGTAGATTAACAAATGCAGAAGGATGGGAGGGAGTATCAGAAGGGGTTTTTTTTTTTTTTTTTGGTAAAGGTAAGTGTAGTATCAGAAGGGGTTTGATCCTTCCTTAGGCCAATAAGTGAAAGTAGCACTTTAGAGAGAGAAGAAAGTTTTCACTAGTGTACTAATATTATGTTAGACAAACATAGCAAAGATTATCCAAAAAAGTCATAAACCTATTATACGGTTGCCCAATTTGGTCTTAGATTTTTTAACTATGTCAATTTAGTCCTAAATCTTTTGAGGATTTGCCAATTTAATCTTAAACCTTTTAAAGAATTGGTAATATAGTCATTTTGGCTAATTTTGACTGAAAATCGCTGACGTGGCAATCTAGTCAGCGCCGCTGTCCTACATGACACGGTCGGTGGTGACGTTGATAGTTTTTTTAATCTTTAAAAAAAATTTTCTGAATTTTTATTTTATTTTATTTTATTTTATTTTATTTCTTCATAGGATCGGTAGGCCATGGGCCGTTGCCCGAGGGCCAGCAACCTCCACCGATCGGCCCTTGCCTAGATTTGGGAAGGCTGTGGCTGGCGCTTTGCGGCCCTTGCCCAAGGGCTGCCGGCCTAATGAAGAAAAAAAGAAAAAAGAAAAGAAAAGAAAGAAGAAGAAAATATAAAAAAAATCAATAATTATTTATAATTATTTTTTTAAAAAATCAAAAAAATTATTTACGTCATCACTGGCTGCGCCACATAGGATAAATGACCTAGACTAGACCAGCACATCAGCGATTTTTGGTCAAAATTAACCGAAAAAACTACATTAACAATTCGTTAAAAGGTTTAGGACTAAATTGACAAATTATTAAAATGTTTATAACTAAATTGGCATAATTGAAATTGGCAAACAATTAAAAGGTTTATGACCTTTTGGGTAATTTTTTTCTAAAATAAAAATAAAAATAAAAATTTACATTAGAGAGAGTGAGAGCATATTGCTTAGCAAATTGAATCATACCACTCTCCTAAATATTGATAGAGTCCACATCCCTAAATGGGTGTACGATCTTCTCAATTAATTTGGAAACTAAAAGTTAGCAAAAGCTAGGGAGAATATTTCTTAGCAAATCGAATCATTCCGCACTCCAAAATATTGATAGAGTTGATGTTCTCTATTAATATGTAAACTAAAGTCAGCAACAGCAAATTTCACCCAACTATACAACTACTTGCAATATCTGGAGTACACAAAACACAAGTTGAATTGCCGCTGGTGGTATTCAATTAGGGTTTCTCTTTCTCCCCTAGGAAAGTAGAAGTGCCATGGAAAGTGGAAAAAAAAAGCTTGATGCTTTACTAATTTCATATACGATCAAGTACTTTCTCTTTAGAGTCAAATGTGGCATTACAATGTCCAACAAATTAAAACCCATCAAAGTGGATCTTGTGTAATATGTTGGGTTGGGATCAGATTCTTAGGATGGAGTTATAATTCATAGTAAAAGAGAAGTACAAGTTGTGTTGGAAAGAGGACAACATATTCTGTCCACTATGCACGGTGGAGACGAGCTCATTCTATTCTATGCGTTCCCTGGTTTTGAGTCGAGTAGTATTACCATGCAACATATGAAGCTGCGCCTCTACTCGGTTTTGTATCACTTTTATCTCAGCAATGAATCATCTTACTTTAAAAGCAACATATTCGGTAGATTGCTGAAATGCTTTTTTGAATTCGATCCTCGAACTTATAATTTATGTAATCAAGCCATTGAACTCGTGGGACTTTTCCTATCCAAGTCCCTCCACATGTTGGTAAATGAAGTTGGCATTGTTGTGAAAAACAAGCGATCAAACACAATATTAAATAGAATAAGGGAATAAATCGGGCATCTTGATACGGTCAGTGGGACATACTCCACATGAAGAGGTATAGGTCAAGTCACTCAAACACCCGGTGTTTTTTACACATAATAACTCACACAATGTTTAACCCTTACAATTTCTCGTGAATCAATCACTCAATCTCATAGAGAATTTCACATATCTAGCCATACGATTTATTGACTTTAAAATGCTTACAATTTCTTTAGGATGTAAACCACGAGTACGTCGCACGATTGATTTCTGCGACCAAATATTCTTCTGGTCACTATATATATACCACTTAAATGAAGAAATCTACTTGGATTGGGTTTTCCTTATAGCGTTAAACTTGAGAACTATTTTCAACCGACACAATGAGCAATGCAGTATAGAACCAAGCATAAGGTCCTAAGATAACTTCGAATTATGGTGTGACACGTCCATGGATATTGTCGTCGTTCTTCTCACGTTGCGTTTTTCCTTCCATCTAATTTATACAAAAGATTCCGAATATCAGCTATATAAAAGCATAGTCGAGTGCTGATTGCGACATTGCTTTAATTCGTTAAAATTGAGGATAGATGGACATGACTGGAAATCTTTTACGAATTCAGAGATTTGATTAGCAAAATCACAATTTTTTTAGGATCAAAATGAAAGAATAACGCAAGTTCAAGGATTGAACATGCACTTTTCCGTTTTCCCCTATCTTTGATGGATTGGACCTCTCTGATCTCTACGTCCACGACCCATCAAATGTTAAAAGGACGACATTTCTATCAGTCGGCCATTTCTGTTGATGCATCATAGTCACTGACGCCCACACGATTTACTCCCTAAGCTAATAGGAAAGTGTGTGCCTCCTTTGTGCTTTGTCAAGTGACGTGAAATAACTTTCTACTTCATGTCGACGTGGTATCACCGCCCGGTTTAGTATTCTCATTTACGAGATCTTTTGACAACGCACTTGAAAATGAGTCTGATTCCGGAAGTGATTGCGCCCCGCGGTATACCCGATGCACGAAGTTCTTGTTGCGATTAGAACGTCGAGTTTGATGGCTCTTCAACGAAAGGAATGACCAACTTTTGTCGCTTAATAAAAAAAAGAACGTAGTTTTAAAGTTCAGATAAAGCAAAATCAGACCCACTTATTGCAAGATCAAGTGGAGAATCGCTGGACAGCATTAACTAATTCACCCCAGATCTATACTTGCCTATGGGCGTGTAATCCTCAATCCCCACGACCACTTCTGGGAACATTCCTCGACATGGGAAAATAGGCGAGCAAGTCTAACATGCTATTTATCTGAAACGATGAGAGATAAGCCATACATGCTTTCATGGAATAACTTGTTCATGTTGTGCTCGCAATTGACAGTGTCTAAAGTATTAATGTGTTTAGCTAAACGTTATCTCCCCGGGCAAAGAAGTGGTTAATCTGACACGTTGTAATAAATTAAGTCAATCACATTTCGGATGACAGATGACACCTGGAGCCTCGTCCCTAAATCCGATCAAGGTTGAAGCTGTCCACAAACTTGCCTCGAGTATAATTTTTTTAATTAGCTTGTAATTGAGTCAATTAGGGGGGTCGATTGGCTAGGCTTAATGCGTGAGATTAAATATTTAAATATTAGCTAGATAAAGCCTTCAAAGTTTTTATAACGATCGTGCAGTGGTTTCATACAATTTTACCTTGTATAAGAGCGGGAGATCTTAAGTTCAAACTTTTTCAGCATCTTTATTTACTTTCCCATATATGTTTCCACGCTAAGGTCTTAGGCCAAAATACAACTTATGCTCAATTGAAGAGTTTCAGGGTACTTAAGTACTTAAATTACGTTTTCATCTAACAACTTAACTTTGAGAACAACCGTGGACTTCTTTTAAAATCAATATGAACACAATCATAAGCAAATTGAGGATTAGAAAACTCTAAACCTAACAAATAGTGGTGGTCCTGCAAAATTTTACATGAAAACACGCGTGAACCTCGAGGAGTTAATTTAGAAATCGAGGAATGGTCCTATGAATCAAATGCGCAACATACAGGTCGGTTCTCTGTAACATCAAGAACAAACAATCTCATGATTGCGCAGTCAAACTTTGACTCATATCTTATTTTACCCAAAGGTTTAGAGATGAGATAAAACTTAAATATGAGGATATCGTACCTAAAGATTTTGGTAAGTTCCAACCGAGCCTGCCCAAATAGCCCAATGATGGCTGCACATGTTTGCTCTCCTACTATGACTTTACTTTTGTCCAACATTTCAGCCAGCGAGTTAGAAAAGTGCATTGTTTTTCAACTTGTGCGTACATGAATGAACTAACAAAAATATCACAGAACTTTAGGCCATGTTGTGAGGTTGTGTCATGGGCATTTGCTACCTCATTGGAAAAAGACTTTCTAACTTCTAGCACACCGATTGAGCCAGCTTGATGAACTCATACAACTATGAATGGAATGACTAATGAGTAGTGATGATTCAAATTGAATATTTATTAGTGATCGGGGACCGTCATGAACAACCCTAGAGGGTGTATCCGTGGATTGTCCCTCCATCCTTTCATAATAAAATATCGTAACTTGTTGATAGCCGATATATACTTTGTTGAATCATTTGTTTGTATTTTAAAGAAAAACTGGATTTGCGGCGCCTGTGGCAAAGTTATGTTGAGCGAGGGCACCTTGGTGACTTGTTTATCGGAGATGGTGGCCGTGGTGGTGGCAACAAGGGAGAATTGCCTGGAGAGCAGAGATAAACAGAATGTGTAGGAGGTGGCCGGTGGTGTCATGGGCTCCACCGAGGAGGAGGCGACGGCAGAGACTAGCCGGACTTGGCAATGGTGGTGGTTGCGGCAGTGTGTTGCACTAGAATAGAGGGAAGGGAACGGATCGATACGGGTGATTGTGTTGCTGAATAAGATTTCGGGCATGTTTTTTTCTGTGTTTGTGAGCTTTAGGAAAAAATAAACATGGTGGAATCTTAATGGAGGGAGACATATATAATGTTGGGCAGCTCGAGGCCTATGTAATGTTGGCTAACTCCAAAACCTATTCAAATTTTTTAAAAAGGATTTTATGGTCTATAGATCATGCAGATCAAATGCACCAATCATTTGACTCCACTGTTGTGTCCCAAACAATTGATTGAGAAGGGATTTTTCTACATAATCTATGGTCTAATTCATTAAAAAAACCCCAAACTTTAAGTCCAATCTCAATTCTGTTCCAAACATTTTTTTTATCTGAAAAACCCCAAAACTTTAGGTTCATTCCCTTTTTTTGTCTAGAAAAAAGAAACTCCAAACTTTATGCCCAATCTCAAATCTACTTTGGACTTTTTTGGGTTAAAAAATATCACAAACTTTCGATCTAATTTCAAATCTTCCCCCGTTAACTCTCCATCCAAAAATCGCTATTAGTTGTTTGAAGTGGTATTTCCACGTCAGTAACAAATACACGCCAACAACATGACGTGGAAAATTATCTTTACAATGAAACCGTTCTTCGATATTAAAATTAGGGATGACTAACACCGATTTTTGGATTGAGGGTTAACAGGACAGATTCGGGACTAGACCTAAAGTTTAGATTTTTTTTTAGACAAAAAAGTTCATAATAGAATTTGGATTGAATCTAAAGTCGAGAGTTTTTTATGGAATTAGACCTCTAATCTATATACGGTCCAATATATCCCTTATTTCGTGGCGCGCGTACCACTTTCGAAGTGCACTTTCTTTGGTAGGTGATGCAAGAGGGGTGGTCACTTAAACCCTTTAAATACCGCATCCAAGTCCCAATCCCTCCGATCAAACACATATCACCATCTCTCTCTCGCAACACCCTATCACTACGTACGCACTCCATGCATGTTGATTACCCCGACAACATACCTTACACATAGATCACTCATCACCAACCATCACGACAAGAACAAAAAAGACAACACTAAGGCTATCAAGCGTCATCATCAGTAAGGAAGATGATAGGGTGGGACGACGTGTACAAGGTGGTGGTGTCGATGTTCCCGCTGTACGTGGCGCTCATGCTCGGCTATGGCTCCGTCAAGTGGTGGCGCCTCTTCACCCACGAGCAGTGTGACGGCATCAACCGCTTCATCGCCCTCTTCATCCTCCCGCTCTTCGGCTTCGAATTCACTGCCCACATAAACCCGTACGCCATGAACTTCCGCCTCCTCACCGCCGACGCCCTGTCCAAGCTCGCCACCCTCACGATCCTTGCCCTTTGGGGGAGGTTCAGCAGCCGGGCGAGCTACAACTGGTGCATCACGACATTCTCGCTGTGCACACTGACGAACCTGCTCGTGGTCGGCGTGCCGGTGATGCGGGCCATGTACGGCCAGTGGGGCGTCGACTTGGTGGTCCAGCTGTGCATGATACAGTCCCTAGTTTGGATGCCTCTGCTTCTTCTATTTCTTGAGTTCAGAAAGACGAGGATGATGGATTTGGCCACTTCTTCTCCTCCTCCTGCTGAAAATAATGGTGTGATTGATGAAGAGAGGGTCATAGAGATGAGTGTCGTGAATACAAGTGATGGTGGTGATGATGATCATGAGAAGAGGAGCTATTGGTCATTCACAAGAGTGGTGTGGATGAAGATGGCCATGAACCCTAACGTGTATGCCAATGCTCTCGGTCTTGCTTGGGCTCTCATGGCTAGCAGGTATTATTAAATCCAGTAAGCTTATTTCTCAGATACACCAAGATTAGCTTTACGAAGTTCACACGTGTCCCATGCAAATGTAAAGAATTTCATCAGTAAACCACTTTTCTTCTTGTCCTCTCATGCATATGTGCAGCGGTTTGAACAAGAACCGCCGGAAATGAAATTCGAACAGAAATGATCCGAATGAAAAAACAACCCGAATTTTTTCGGATTGGAATTCCTTTCGATTTGGGCAATAAATAAATACGATTTGTGACGGTTCAGTTTGATTTCGGGTCTTATACCAGAACCAATACAGAGCACATTAAAGGCAAAACAGAAATATAAACAGACCACTTGTGATGATAGTTAATGGAGGGGTGATGACTGATGATCAAGGATCGAGAAAGAGATTGCGAGAGAAAGTAATGTCCAGCAAAACGTGTTCATCATGCAAATCTGCATACCTCACATCTGTCATCTCTCTTTCCTCTCTTTTCACTATTCTCTCTCTCTGCTCTCTGGCGTTCATTTGCGAAAGAGAATCCTCAAATGGGTCAAGAGATCTGAGGTTGGACCAGACATGATAAGAGGCTGTGACCGGCTTGCATAGCTTCTGAGGAGAGAGCGAGAGACAGACAGAGAAATCCTTCATCTTCTTTCTTTCCTTTCTTTCTGTTTTAAAATATTCTCATGGCTTGTCATCCGTTGAAACTGCGGGTAAGGTATCAGTAGCGGCCCAAATCGAACTGGCCCATTGACACTGGTAAAGTGTGGCACATTGTTTGTCTCCGGAGTTTACATGCGTCGATATTAAGAATTATGAACTTAAACTTTTGGGTTGAATTTTCTAAGATCAATCCCTTCATTTATGTACGTACATATTTTCTCAGCATATGATAAGATGGTGTTGCTGCAGGTTCAAATTTGCCATGCCGAGCATCATGGAAGGTTCGGTTGAGATCATGTCGAAAGCGGGGACGGGTACGGCCATGTTCAACATCGGTAAGTACGCGCCGAGCAGTGCGATCGTTGGTTCCGAAATTCTCGAACCGATCAAAAGATGTTCAGCATCAATGTCTCAACTCACTGCTTTCTTAGATGATTCATGAAAGTGAAATGGTGCATGCCAATTGCAGGGATATTCATAGCAATGCAAACGCAGGTGATAGCTTGTGGAACGTGGCCGACGGTTCTAGGAATGGTGTCGAGGTTCATGGTGGGGCCTTCGGTCATGGCCCTTTGCTCTCTTGCCGTGGGCTTGCATGGGCCTGCTTTGCGTATTGGTATAATTCAGGTTGGCTTACTTTCAATTTGCTTATTCATTAATCATAAACAGCTATTTTAATTTAACCCAACATTGTTATTTTCATAATATATTTCATATCCAATTTCTTAATTATTACTGTTATTTAATTCGGGTACAGGCAGCACTTCCACAGGCCATCGCTTCTTTCGTGTTCGCCAAGGAGTATGGATTGCATGCGAATGTTCTCAGCACTGCGTAAGTTCATCAGTTACATTTTTCTTGTTTTAAAAGATTGCCTTGCTCTATTGTTCTGGGTTTACTTGTTTGGAGCTTATAATATATGATCAACGAGCGCTATTTAATTTACTCTTGTTTAATTTGTTGTAGGGTGGTGTTCGGCACACTAATTTCCCTTCCGCTGTTGATCGGCTATTACATTGGCTTGGAATATACATCTTAAGAGGGGAGATTGTTAATTAATTACTATATAAAGACATTATCCGCCGGTGAAATTGATTATATTCACCTCGTTATTCCATTAATGGTTTAAATTTGTGAGTGCTCTAGAGTAACGGAGAAACTGAAGATGAATTGAAAATCTAAACGAGAAATTACCATCTATTACCGTCTCTTATGTACTTAGTAAGATTGTGACGCATGTCCATCTAATTTTGAACGTAGATATGATGCTTCCAAAAGTCTTCCAATTACCTATTTCCTGTAGCTGATCGCGACATTTGTCCCTTTCATTATACAATCGATCACATTGAATTCAAAATCCAAAATCCTTACACATAGATATCCACCTCTCAACCACAATCAATGCCATGGCACAGCCAATGCTGTGACTATTTTTTCGATCTCAATTGTCCACAACAACTCCACCACCCACCGCCGACACCATCGAGAGCGCCGTCTCTGAAGAGAAAGAGAGGGTTCGGTAAGGGAGAGGATCTAGTGGATATATATTTTGATCGAATGAGGTGGGATCCAAAGCAATATGGACACTTGTGGTGGAGATAAAACTATAGTACTGGCATTGGAATGTCATGTTTATGTTCCAAAATAAGTCAAAGCAGAGGAGAGAGTTATATCTCCAACGAAATGTTTAATTTGCTATCTCAGTGAACGGTTGTTGGGCAATCAAAGAGAAATTATCTGTCATATGGTAGCTTTGAGGCAAGCTGAGCAATCAGAGAGGGAATGGTGTTGAGCAAGAAAAAGAAAAAGAAAGATCATAGCAAATTCCTAAAGAAAAGAAAGGTCATAGAAGACAGATTTTGCTGGCTAGGACTAATCAACAGATTTTTCCGTAATCTGTTTGCTGTCTAGGGTAAAGAGTGGAAAATAGAGGAGCTAAATCGCAGAGGAAAGGTGTGCAAAACTTCATATGCCTCTATCCTCTTCATGGGAACAAGGACACTATAAGTGCCAAAATTTATGTACGGTGCTCATTTTAGTGTCAAAAGTTTTCGCCAGATCACTTAAGTGTCAGACTTTTTGAAAAACAAATCACTTAAGTGTCAACTCCGGTCAATTTAGCCAGAAATCCGATGTGGCATTTTTTTTTATTAGTTTCTGAAGCCGATATGGCTCGCCGGAGGCTTAGTTAGCATGTACAGTCAGCATTTTTTATTTAAATAATTTAAATTTTTTTATTTTTGCCTTTTCTTTCTTTTTTTTTTCCCTTCTTTTCTTTTTTTTCCTTTTCTGATCTACCGGCCGGTGGCCAACTGGCCGGTTGTTGGTTGTTGGGTCAGCCACCGACGACACCTGGGAAGGGTTGGGCGAGGTTGGCCCTCGTCGGCCATGGGCGAGGCCAACCTTGCCAACGGCTGGTGAGGGGTGGCCTCGCCTGTTGCCGGCGAGGGTCGTCCTGCCTAGATCTGGCGAGGCCATCCCTCGCCCATCGCCGGCAAGGCCCTCGCCCAGCCCTTCCTGGGCTTCGCCGGTGGCCGCTCGGCTGGTAGATCAGAAAAGAAAAAAAAAGAAAGGAAAAAAGAAAGAAAAGGAAAAAAAAAGGAGAGAAAAGGAAAAAATAAAAAAATTTTAAAATAAAAAATGCTAACTGTACATGCTGACTAAGCCTCCGGCGAGCTACATTGACTTCAAAAATTAAGAAAAAAAGGCTACGTTGGATTTCCGGTCAAATTGACCGGAATTGACACTTAAGTAATCGTTTTTTAAAAAGTTTGGCACTTAAGTGATCCGGTGGAAACTTTTAGCACTACAGTGAGCGCCGTACACAAGTTTTGACACTTGTAGTGTCCTTGTTCCCCTCTCCATGTTATGTATGTAAGGGGGGATAATCATTGTGTCATTTAGTAGGATCTTAAATTTGGACCAACCCAAAAACACATTAAGGGCGAAACCGAAACATAAACAGACAACATGTGATGATAGTTCATGGGGGTGATGATGACTAATAATCTAGATTCGAGAAAAGGGGGAGAGATGTTTAATTAAATGGCCTTGCTAGCATGACAATCTTTACTATTCAGTAGCTTTACTATTCAGCAATTTGTGGAAGAGGGGCAACCGAATCGTGGATAAGAAATAGTTTGAGACATTTAAAGAAGGATTAATATTACGAAAAGCCCTAAACTGGTACACATATATCAAATTTACCTCAAATTAATTTTTTTGACCACAAAAAACCCTTAACTAGTACACCTATGATAATTTTATCCTTCGTTAGTTTTCTTTAAATTTTACCGTCAAATTTCTGAGATAGATGATACGTGGCAGTTGACGAATCTACCAGTTTGGGGTTTTAACCTCCGTTTGTCATAAGTATACCCAGTTTGTAATTTTTAGTGGTATTAATCCAATTTAACGGAGGGTAATTTTATCACAAATGTACCGGTTTAGGTTTTTTTGGTCAAAAAATTAGTTTGGGGTAAATTTATCACAAGTGTATTGGTTCGGCGTTTTTTTTTGGTATTAACTCTTTAAAGAAATAAATTAGAGGATAGAATTTTCTATTTTGGAATTTTAATTCTTATTTTTAATAACTTTAATAATCTCTTTTTGGTAATACTATTTTCAGATATTCAATACTCTTAATTAAACCTACATACCTCGCATCTGTCATCTCTCCTCTCAATCTCTCTCCGGCGTTCATTTGGACCAGAAATGATAAGAGGCTGTGAATGGCGTATGTAGTTCCTGAGGAGAAAGAGAGGCAGAGAGACATATCGTTTATTATCTTTCTTTTTCTTTTTAATTTTGTAATTCCTCGTGCATTTCTTCATTCTGATGAAGTGTTCTTTCATATCATACATGTCTTCATTCTTAAATTACAGCCTTTGGTCACTGCAATGTTCCAAGCAGACCCGTTTTTCGGTTCAGGTTCTCTGGGAATCGGCTTTTGATGAGTAGGGTTCCTTTTTCAGATTATCATGGGATTGAAAAGGAAATTTGGGGAAGGCCGAAATGAGCATATATGGGGATTGCGAATTAGTGAAACTCAAATTAAACCGGCCTGTTGATATCCCTGCATATGTGTACTTAACTTCTTGACATTCGCTGCAGGCTTAAGTTTAAAAAGTTGAGCATCATGGAAGGCTCCATTGAGATCCTGCCAAAAGCAGGAGCAAGCACGGCCATGTTCAACATCGTTACGTACGCGCCAAGCTAAGCAATCATTGATTATGAAACTCCCGATTTAGATGAATTTAGCATCATTGTTTGAACTTGCTGCTAATTCGACCATCACTGAAAATGTATGGTGCATGTGGATGCAGGGATGTTCATAGCTATGCAAGATGAGCTTATAGCATGTCGAATTAAACCCGTAGTTTTCAGCATGGTGTCGAGGTTAGTAATTGGGCCTGCAACTATGGCCTTATGTTCTCTTGCCGTGGGCTTACACGGCCCTGCCTTACACTTTGCCATCATTCAGGTTGACTTTAGTTTGTTTTGTTTATTCACTAATAATAAACAACTATCTTAATTTCACCAAACATGTTTTATTTTCATAATACATTTCTTATTTAATTTCTTAATTACTACTTCTTTTTTATTTAGGCGGCAGTTCCACAAGTCATTACTTCCTTTGTGTTCGCAAACGAATATGGATTGCATGCGAAAGTCTTCAGCAATGCGTGAGTTCTACATCTCAATTTTTTTGCTTAAC
Source organism: Syzygium jambos (assembly GCA_031216235.1). NCBI lineage: Eukaryota > Viridiplantae > Streptophyta > Magnoliopsida > Myrtales > Myrtaceae > Syzygium > Syzygium jambos. The sequence continues at coordinate 20,105,550 of CM062221.1, read as the reverse complement.
CATGTCATTCTACAATTATGGTGTTCGGAACGGTGATTTCCTTTCCACTACTGATCGGCTGTTTCATTGCGTTGGAAGCAATAGTTGATCATTTACTAAGTAAAGACACTTTCGCTGAATTTGTTGAATTCTGGAAGAACTTATAGATAGGTGGTGTGATAGGTGGTGTGTTGGCTTGAACTCAAGCAAGTTTATGTATGAGCTCTTGTGATTTTGTGAATCTAACCAATGCATGCTTATTTCAGATTTGCATGTACAGACCGTTGACATTGGGACCTTATGTGCTAGCATGAAAGGAGATGGAATTGAGCACACTCTGAGATTAGAATATTCTTATGTCGTAAGCAACCGACCCAAGATGAAAAAAAGGAGAAACATAAACATCTTCTGATTCTAGCCATGTGAGGGATCGACGGTGGAAGAACTATCTGGGCAAGATTCACATAGCCAGTTGAAGAAATATCACATTCTTATTGCCATCCCAAAAAAAAGCTGTCAGAGGAATTTTCTTATGATCACACCTGCGTGTATTCCCTTTTCTCTTCTCTTTCATATGTACCATCGAACCTAGAATCGTTTCCTCTTAACCCATAGACACACAAAAACACAGAGAGAGAGAGAAGAGGGAGCTATTGAAATAACATGTATGGACAATTAATTTTAAACATAGGAATCTGAATTTGTTTCCCCATGAAGCTAATACACACTTGCATGGTTTTGATATGGTACGTCCTGCCACATATCTTTCGCCCTTTGGATGGAGAGAGAGTATTAGGGAAGAGAAACTCAATTCTCACATATCTGTTGCACATGTCAAGGGGAAAAGTAACAAAAAGGAATTAAACTTATTACATTAGTACCAATTCAGTTATAAACCTTTTAGTTGTGCCAATTTAATCATAAACCTTTTCACGTTAGTATCATATGAGTTGGCATATGTACTAAATCAAATTTGGATCATTCAAAATGATAGATTCCATGGGAGTCTCACATGGTTCCCCTTAATGGCATTTATCCTCGAAGTCATATCTAATTTGTCTATTTGATGCGACTTTGTTCCCTTCTTGTATTTCATTTGTAAGACTTGGCTTTGAAGAGTCACATAGATGCCGCAATCCACCTTGTTTCTCATCACCTTTCCCAGTGTTGAGTTCAAGGTATAGATGGCCCTACTACTGCTCAAATGGCCGGACCAAGCCAAGTTGGGTTTAGTTATGTTACCAATCCTATCCATTCCAAGATAAACTATGTCCTCAATCTGGAGTTTGGACCGGTTGACGACCGGAAAACTTGGGCCTGGACTTTCCAATGTATATCCACTTACAAAGTTGGCGTGCTGCGAATTACTATGCACTTTCATTTACTTTATGGAAAATTCGAACACTTCACCTGAAGTGGTGCCAATTTCTCAAAAATTTATACTGAGTAGACTTTGTTTCAAAGCATCGTGACAACTTCGTTGTTCCAATGAACCCCATGAGCATCACCACCAGCAAAAATTACAGCCAGTCATGTGCTTGTTAGGTGCGCTTTTCGCGCCTTTCCAAAAGGCATTGTAGTGGTTTTAAACCTAAGCCCACATGCTGATGGAGTGGCGGAGTCTAATGGGCGAATTTACTGTTAAGAGTATACATGTAATCTAACATATCTTTGTATACTCTAGATTCCTGCTATATATCGAAGCAATCCCTCTTGTAATTGTAACTCGATACTGATATTGATAGTGAAGAGATTGCCTAGTGTAGTACTTTGACATTGTACGTAACTATTCGCGTGTCTTCTTCTCCAATCGCATTCCTAATAACTGATATTAGAGCCATGTTCACCAAAATAGTAGGAGCGACAAAGATGGACAAAGGGAAGGTGAGGATTGATTGGTTCAATATTAAGGACTTTAGTTTCTGGAAGATACATATTGAGGCTTTGCTTTATCAGAAGAAACTGCATCAGCTTCTATAAGGAGAAAAGCCAAAATTGATTGAGAAAAAAGACTAGTAATTATTAGATTGGTTGGCCTTAGATGTGATTTGTCTCACGTTAGCGCGAAATTTTTCCTTCAACATTGCTAACAAGAAGACACCGATGAATTTGATGATGGCTTTACTCAACATGTATGAGAAGCCCTCTACGTCAAACTATGCATATTTGATGCATTAGTCTGTTCAATATGAAAAGCAGACAAAGGTGCTTCTATGACACATCACAAAGAATTCAACGTGATCACGACTTAATTGAGTTCGATGGAAATCAAATTCAATGGCGAAGTAAAGGCTTTGATTTTGCTATTTTCTCTACCTAAAAGTTGGAGTGCAATTTCGTTTAGTCAGAAGAAGTTGAAATTTCGGGAGATCCGAGATTTGATCCCTAGAGAGGATATTTGCAAAAGAGAATTGGTGAATCTTTGGGCACTACCCTGAGTGCTTAAGGTAGAGTGAGAAGCAATAAAAAAGGTGGACACCAGAACCAATGGTAAATTGAAGTCTAGAGGGAGAAGAAAATTGAGATCTCGTGGTGACATAATTTGCTGGAATTGCAAAAAGAAGGGCCACCTAAAATGAGATTGTAGGGCCTTAAAGAAGAAAAATTAGCATCGAGATAGAAACCAAGACAAAAAATTTGCGAATTTCACATTTGAAGAGATGTTTGTCTATGATGTCTTAATTTTGAGTGTTGACAATCCGATCGAGTCTTAAATTCTAGACCAAGGTGTGTCGTTTCACTCAACTTTATGTGGAGAATTAATACACAATTTTGTTGCTGCAAATTTTGGAAAGGTTTATTTTGCTAATGATGAACCTTTAGATATTATGGGGAAGGGTGATGTTCATATAAAAACTATCAACGAGTCTTAATGGAAGTTGCATTATGTCAGGTATGTTTCTGGTCTTAAGAGAAATCTAATCTTTATAGGTCAATTAAACATCAGAGGATACATAACTATGTTAAGGGACGCCTTGTCGAAGTTGTGATTATTGTACAAGATTGAAAACAATAAAGAAATAGTAGCAGTTGCTAACTTAGAACTCGATTCCAAATTGTGGTCCGTAGCCTCAGACACAAGCAAAAAAGGGATGAGGGTGTTCGCATGAAAGGGAAATTTGTCTGATTTTAACTCGATAGAGATTGGTCTATGCGAAGATTGGTTCTTGGTAAGCATAATGTGTAAGTTTTTTTCCGGATTGGAAGAAAACCAAATAAATATGTCTGGGGACCGGCCCTATGCAATCCCTTAGAGGCTCGTGCTACTATATCACGTTCATTGACGACTCCAAATAGGAAGGTATGAGTTTATTTTCAGAAAAAATAAATCTGATATGTTTGCTACTTTTAAAAGATGGAAAGCTGAAGTGGAGAATAAAACCTGTCTAAAGATTAAATGTCTAAAGTTTGACAATGGTGTTGAGTATGACAGCAAGGATTTCAGGGAGCTTTGTGCAAAACATGAATCAGAATGACTAAAACAAATCCTAACAGACCACAACAAAATGGAGTTGTTGAAATGATGAATAAAACTCTGAATGACAGTACAAGAAGTATGAGGATGCATGTAATATTACCCAAAACGTTTTAGGCAAATGCATTTAACATAGCGGCATACCTGATCAACAAAGGACTTTCGATTTTACTTGATTTCAAGCTACCAAAAGAAGAATGGACTAGAAGAAGGTGAATATTTCGTATCTTAAAGTTTTTGGAAGAAGGATATTAAAAGTGCCAAAAGTTGTGTATGGCGCTTACTTTAGTACAAAAAGTTTTTTTCGGATAACTTTAATGCCAATTTTTTAAAAAACGATCGCTTAAATGCCAACTCCGATATAAGTCGCTGGAAATCCAACGTGGTCATATTTTATTAATTTCTCAATCTTGCGTGGCTCGCCGGTGTGCCCAATCAGCATATAACCTCTAAACGATGTCGTTTAAAAGTTTTAAATAATGATCGTTTGAGTGTCAAATTTTGTTTAAAGTGATTACTTCAGTACCAATCGTTATTAAAAAATGATTACTTCAGTGCTAGTCGGATTGTGCAACGTTGTTTTGGATGTCCACGTGGATTAGATTTTTTAAAAAATATGCCAAGTCATATTCATAATTTTAATTTTAAATACCACGCAATCAATTTGGCCGGAATTGACACTTAAATGATTGTTTTTTCTCCGTTGCGACACTTAGGTGATCCCAAAAAAAAATTTGGCACTAAAGTGAGTGCCGTATACAATTTTTGGCATTTCTAGTATTCTTCTTCCTAAAGTTTTTGGCTGTGTTTCATATTTGCACTTAAATTTTGAAAATATGGACAAGGTTGATACAAATGCCATAAAATGTTTTTTCATCATATATGGTTCTGATTATTTTGGCCATTGGTTTGGGGATAAACAAAATAGGAAAATAATAAGAACTAATGATGTTACATTAAATGAAAATATTCTGTACAATGACAAATCTGCGGTAAAATCTAGTGTGAGGAAAAAATGGAGGAGACTAGGGAGTGTTTTCGTCGAGAATCTCGAAACTATTGTTGTAGTGTCTGATCAAGAACCAAAACGAGAACACCTATACCTGAACTCACTTTAAGAAGATCTAGTGGAACATCTCCACTTGTACAAAGGTATCCTCTATCATTACATTATTTGCTTTTAACTTATGCTGGCAAATCATAATATTTTTCAAAAGCAATACAGGTTAAAGATTTTGTTAAGTGGGAGTTGGTAAGTGGATGAGTTGGATTCACTCGAAAAGAACGAAACTTAGGCGTTGACTCAGTTAGCATATAGGAATAAGGAATTGCAGAACAAGTGGGTGTACATGGTCAAGGAAGAATTGGACGGCAGCAAGAGGTACAAAGCAAGGTTAGTATCGAAAGGTTTTGAACAAAAGGAAGGAATTGAGTACAAATCATGCTTGTAAGCTAACTATTATCACGCTAGTGTTGTGTATTGTTGCTGCTGAGAATTTAATTCTAGAGCAGTTATTTGTAAAAACTGTATTTCTCCATGGTGACTTAGAGGAGGATCTACATGGTACAATTAAAAGGTTTTTAGATTCCTAGCAAATTACTATGTCTACAAATTGTAGGAAAGTCTGTATGGTTTGAAACAAGCTCCTAGACAGTAGTACAAGAAATTTGACACATTTATATGGAGTAACAGGTTCACTAGATGTGGAATGGATTATTAACGTTACTTCAAGAAATTTGATGACTGCTATATTATTTTACTATGGTATGTGGATAGTAAGCACATTGCAGGATCTAGCATGAGGGAGTTCAACAGACTAATTGTAACGACCTGGGTCCCACTCGCAAGATATTGTCCGTTTTGGACACTAAGTCCTCACGGTTTTGTTTCTCCGAGGGCAGCCCATACTACCCCCAGAAAAGGCCTCTTGCAAGTTAAAGTTTCCCAAGCCTTTATAAGCAAGCCCAAGGCTCCCTCCCTAGGCGATGTGGGACGGGAGACATGCCCCCCTTGCCATCCTAGAAGCCTGCCAGAAGCCGCTCCTTGTCCAGGTCCTCGGACGCCGGTGACCACTCCCCGCCCTCGTCGGATCGGGTCGTTACATTCTCCCCTCCTTCGAGCACAGCGTCCTCGCTGTGGCCCCACACGCGGTCGGGAGTCGGCTCTGATACCACCTGTAACGACCTGGGTCCCACTCGCAAGATATTGTCAGCTTTGGACACTGAGTCCTCACGGTTTTGTTTCTCCGAGGGCAGCCCATACTACCCCCAGAAAAGGCCTCTTGCAAGTTAAGGTTTCCCAAGCCTTTATAAGCAAGCCCAAGGCTCCCTCCCTAGGCGATGTGGGACGGGAGACATGCCCCCCCTTGCCATCCTAGAAGCCTGCCAGAAGCCGCTCCTTGTCCAGGTCCTCGGACCCCGGCGACCACTCCCCGCCCTCGTCGGACTGGGTCGTTACACTAATGCAGCAATTATCAAAGGAGTTTGAAATGAAGAACTTGGGAGCAACAAATCAAATTCTTAGGATGAGGATCACGTGAGATAAATTTGAAATTTTTTTAATGTTGTCTCAAGAAAAATACATTGAGAAGGTGATGGACACATTTAGAGTTTATAATGCAAAGCCTACATTCACTCCTTTAGGAAGTCACTTCAAGTTCTCCAAGAAGCAATTGTCAAAGACAGATGAGGAGCAAGAGTACAGGGCTAAGGTGTCTTATGCGTCATTTGTTGGCAATTTGATCTATGATATGTTGTGTACTAACTCAGACACAACTCATGCAATGGGAGTTGTGAGTAGATATATACATAATCCAAGAACAAAGCATTGATAAGTTGTAAAGTGGTTATTGAGATATTTGAGAGGTACTTTAGGCATGTGGTCTTTGCTTTATAAATAACAGTATGACTTCGTAAGGCTTTGTCGATGTAGATCTTAATGGTGACATGGACATTAGGAAGAGCACCTCGGGTTTTAGTTTTACCTTAGGTGGCACTATAGTCAATTATATCTCTAGACTTTAGAAGTGTGTGTCCCTCAACCACTAAAACGGAGTATAATATATCTAAAACTAGCAATGAGATGATCTAGTTAAAGAATTTTCTTAAGGTGATAGGCAAGGAGCATGATAATAACGTTTTTTTTTTCAGTGATAGTCACAGTTGCATTTGTCTTGTGAAGAACCCAATATTTCACTCAAGGACAAATCACACTAAGTTGAAATATCATCATATTCGTTAGCTAATAGATGATGAGACATTACTATTGAAGAAGATCCTTGGTGCAATGAATCCAGCAAATATGTTAATCAAGATTGTTAACACTAAGAAACTGGAGTTGTGCGCTGTCTCAATTGGCCTCTATGATTAGTGATAAGGAGGTGTTGATCCACTAGGACAACTAGGGTTACAACAACGACGAAAGACTATGAGAGACTAAGTAGGAGAATGATGGAATTGTGGAGTCTAATAGAGGAATTTACTGTCAACAGTATATTTGTAATTTCCAAGTAACTTTGTATGCCCTGTTTTTGCTATATATTGGGTTAATCTCTCTTGTTATTGTAACTCGAGACTAATAATGAGAAGATTGCCTAACATTAAAACTGTACGGTGATTTTTCCTTTTCTAATTCCAAAAGAATTTTTCACTTAAAAATTTGCATACTTTTCTTCATTTTTTGAGTTTGGCTTCCTAACATATGTCACTCATGTGCGCCTTTCTCGGGATTCATTGGGACGAAGTTGTCACGTCAGAATGTATTTTATTAAAAAGTCCACCTTGGAGAGAATTTCGAGAAATTTACACCACTTTCAAGGGATGTTTGGAACTTTCCCTGCACTTTCTTATAACTTTCTATTTAAAATGTCACTGAAGATGGGAAAGAAGAGATGGGAAATTTAAAAGGATAATAATACAAATAGTCCATGAATTTTAATTTAATGTGCAATTTATGAATTTTTAATTTATTTGATGTAGTCCTTGAACTTTAGGCGAATGTTCAATGAGGTCCCTGAATTTTAATTTGTTCAATGTCTTCCTTGAGCTTTTGGTACATGTTCAGTTCAGTCCCTGAACTATATGAAAATATTCAATGCAGTCATTTCCATTTATTCAAGTTCAAGAACTATATTGAACATTTTCATATAGTTTAGGGATTGAATTAAACATGCACAAAAAATTCAGGGTTGATATTTAAAAAAATTAAATGTTTAGGAATCACATTGCACATTGGGTTAAAGTTCAGGGACTATATTGAACAAATAAAAAGTTCTGAAATCAAATTACATATTGGGACAAAGTTTAGAAACTGTTTGTGTCATTTTTCCAAATTTAAACAATCCCCATGAAGCAGAGCCCATAATTTAATGCTTTTTCGAATTTGACTTTGCTCCAAATTACTTTCCGAATTTGATCATTTTAACCTAATAACCCCATGAGCTCATCACTGACGAAACTAATTGCCTACAAAAGAACACGTGCTCGTCACAAGCACGTTTTGTGTCTAGCTGAATTGACCTTACCCTAAACTTCTTTGTAGCTAAGAAATCGCCTTGGGTTCGCTTCAATTTGAGAGGTTCTCATTACAGCTTTTCTCCCACATCTACAGTGATCTTTCTTCTTTAATTTTTCGATATAAGTTCCAATATTCTAGCATTTCATTCTGATATGAATAATCGGAGAATATTGGAAGTATCTTAGGTTTTCAATCATGCCTTTGAGAGGCACATGTTCGACAAACTATGAACTGAAGGAGGCTAAATTGAACAAAATTTGGAAAGTCCTCATGAATTTGGGTTCCCGGAGTCTTCCAAAAACTAAGGGAGACCGTGGCCACCACGGCAAATGCCGCATCGCATCACATCAATCGCCGTCACCCAATGTTTTTCTCCCCTACCACGAAGGGAATATTACATAACCTCATGAATCAATTGACTAAAATATTTGGAAAAAAACTCAAAGATGATCAAGAAGTGTTCCTCAGCTACGGCGGCGCAGCCCACGATGCTGTTCGTGACCACTTTTTTGATTAGTGGTCGTCAATGTCTTATGATGTCTTATTTTTTTTGCTAAAATGTCTGATGATGTCTTTTGTGTGTGTGTGTTCATGCACCCTCGGAATTGCTCCGAAAGAGAGGCTCCTCTACCAAATCTTAGTGGAGATCAAACTACGGACCGCGTGTTCTGAGGTTGGAGATGTTAAATTCGCTTCTAGTTATTGATACAACGGTCTTACTTGTCAATCATTTTTGTTTTTTTTTTTCCGATTTAGGGTCCGTTTATACGAAGGAAAACTATTTTCGAAAAACTATTTTCCGACTTCCCGGTATTTGAATGACGGAAAGCTAATTGATTTACAAGAAACATTTTCCAAGAACTGAAAACAACTAACTTAAATTGTGGAAACAATATTGTGTTTTGATAAGAAGAAAATCACTTTTACTAAACCGCTAAATAAATAAAAACTAACTCTTTCTCTTGAAAATGATTTTAATGAATAATATTTGCTTTTATCATGAAATTTTCATTGAAACAAACGTACCCCTAGTTTCTTTTTTGTTGGTAAGGAACGTACCCCTAGTTTATCCTCTTAAAACTTGGGATTTTGGATTTAGTTTAATACTAGAAAATTTTATAAAAAATTAAACTATGTAGACCTCATATGTAAGGTCATGTGAGATTAAATTGGAAATTTCGAAATTTTTTTACTATTGAAGTTCTTTCTTTTTGATGAAAGAGTGGAAATGTGTTTTTTTTAATCTTTGGGTTAATATCATGAAAAACTCTAAACTGGTATATTTGTGACAAATTTACACTCCGTTAGTTTCCGTTAAATGAGATTAATATCAAGAAAAATCATAAACCGGTACACTTGTGATAAATGAAAGATAAAATCTCAAATTAGTACGCCCATCAATTGCCACGTATAATCAAATATAATAATTTGACGGTAAAATTTAACGAAAACTGTCAGAAGGTAAATTTGTCGCAGGTGTATTAGTTTAAGGTTTTTAGTAGTTAAAAAATTAATTTGGCGTAAATTTATCATAAATATATAAGTTTGGAGTTTTTAGTGATATTAATCCTCATCTAATTACTAAGCGGAACCAAACACAACAGTATTTAGCCCCTTGGCAAAATATACCCTAAAAATCTTAAACTTTACATTTTATTTTTTTATAAAAAGGTTGCCATTGATAATAAAACGTATGAAGAACGATTCGTGAACTTGTTAATTATGTAAAGATAAAATCCACTGGTTTCGCCTTCGAGTAGAAAGTTAAAATGATGACGTGGTGGTGGTGACTGATGTGGCAAGGGCCGGTCGTGGCCATGTCAGAATTCGATCGACACACTTTGTGGGCCAGCCCCTCTCTCATCCCTACCATTTACTTTTTTCTTCCACACTTTTTAAAATTCTTTCTTTATCAATTTTGAAATATTATTGAGATTCCAATTAATTTTCTAAATTGAGGATGACATGGCGTCATGTCAGCCTTACTTGGCTGCCACTATCAGCCTCGCTTAACGTGACACCTTTGATGGCACAATGGTATTTTGACAGTCCGTGTGAGAATTTAACTAATCGAGGCTAATTTTGAAATATATTCAGTAGGGGCAGGTGCCCCCATTTTTTTTTTTGGTCGGCCAGGTGTCCCCATTGAACTACAAGATTTTATGCATTTTTTTTTTCATGGAAAGTTAGTTTTATTCTCATATATATTTAGTGGTCACTTGTAGTGGGTGTAAATGTAATGAGTAATTCCAATCTTGATGTGATTTGATGCAATGATAGTTTTAAAGGTTAAAGGAAAGAGAAAAACATGATTTTTCATGTTAAAGCTTTAATTGAAGAAAAAAAATGTATGAATAAATACTGGGGAATTTTCAAACACCTCTCTCGTAATTTTTGATCTCTCCCATGATGAAAAATTCCTAGCTCCGACCCTGCTCACGAGTCTCCTTGAGTATGTGATACAGTTCGGGTTTTGATAAATGATGTTAAGGGTCCGATTGTTTCGTAAAAAATGAACGATCTTCAAGATATTTTCTTAAAAATAAATGATCGTATCTCTTACAAAAATGAATGAACGAAAAATATTTTCACAGTCGACGAAATTCATCATTGACTAATTATTTCACACAATACGAACAATTTTTTTAGAAAAATATTTTCTAAATTATTTATTTTTCACGAAATAAACGGTGTCTAAGTTGGATTTCTGAGTAAATTCTGCCTTTGCCAATACTAGCTTCAGCTTGTGTAACCCATCCTATCCTATAGGACCGATGAACTTCAGCTTGTAAAAAGATCTGAAACTTATTTTAGTATCATCATAGTCGGAGTTGGTGAGGTGACACCACCCAAGCTAACTAGGTTTTGAAATGGACGACTTTTTGTACATGCCTTTTTCTTTTTTTTTAGGATTAGGGTTTTTCCTTCGTTTTTCTTTTGTTCTTCTGAACTCAGGAAGAAGCGAAGGAGTTTTCGAACACATGGATCTCATTGTGTCGGTGAATAATTTTTTTAGGTAGATTAACAAGTATCAGGAGGAGTTCGATCCTTCCTTAGGCCAACAAGTGAAAGTAGCACTTTTGAAAGAAAAGAAAGTTTTTGCTAGTGTACTAATATTATGTTCGACAAACATGGCAAAGATTATCCAAAAAAGTCCTAAACCTATTATACGGTGGCCCAATTCGATCCTTTGTGTCAATTTAGTCCTAAATTTTTTGAGGATTTTCCAATTTAATCCCAAACTTTTTAACGAATTGTTAATGTAGTCATTTTGGCTAATTTTAACCAAAAATCGCTGACGTGACAGTCTAGTCAGCGCTGCTGTCCTACATGACGCTACCGTTGGTGACGTGAATAATTTTTTTAATCTTTAAAAAAAATTATGAATTTTTTATTTTATTTTCTTTATTTTCTTTATTTTCTTCATAGGATTGGCAGGGCCACTGGCCATTGGCCGAGGGCCAGTGACCTGCACTGGTTGGCCCTTGCCTAGATTCAAGAGGGCTGCTGCTGGCGATTTGTAGCCCTTACCTAGGGGCTGCCGGCCTTGTGAAGAAAAAAAGAAAAGAAAATAAAGGAAAAGAAAGAAGAAATTATTAAAAAATCAATAAAAATTTATAAAAATTCGAATTATAATTTAAAAAATTCAAAAAATTATTCACGTCAGCACTGGATGCGCCACATAGGATAGACGGCCTTGACTAGACTGGCACGTCAATGAGTTTTGATCAAAATTAGCCAGAAAGATTACATTGGCAATTCGTTGAAAGGTTTAGGACTAAAATTAACAAATTTTTAAAAGGTTTATAACTAAATTGGCAAATTATTAAAATGTTTATGACCTTTTGGATAATTTTTCTGACAAACACATTAGGTATAAAAATTTACATATTAGGTATAAAAATTTACATGAGAGAGAACGAGAGCATATTGCTTAGCAAATTGAATCATACCACTCTCTTAAATATTGATAGAGTCCACATCCCTAAATGGGTGTATGATCTTCTCGATTAATTTGGAAACTAAAAGTTAGCAAAAGCTAGGGAGCATATTTCTTAGCAAATTGAATCATTCCACTCCCCAAAATATTGATAGAGTTGATCTTCTCTATCAATATGTAAACTAAAGTCAGCAAAAGCAAATTTCACCCAACTATACAACGACTTGCAATAGCTGGAGTATACAAAACACACGTTGAATTGCCGCTGGTGGTATTCAATTGGGGTTTCTCTTCCTCCCTATGGAAAGTAGAAGTGCCATGGCAAGTGGGAAAAAAAAGCTTAATGCTTTACTAATTTCATATACGATCAAGTACTTTCTCTTTAGAGTCAAATGCGGCATTACAATGTCCAACAAATTAAAACCCATCAAAGTGGATGTTGCGTACTATGCTGGGTCGGATCAGAGTCTTAGGATGGAGTTACAATTTATGGTAAAAGAGAAGTACAAGTTGTGTTGGAAAGAGACAACATATTCTCTCCACTATGCACAGTCGAGACGAGCTCATTCTATTCTATGCGTTCACTGGTTTTGAGTCGAGAAGTATTACCATGCAACATATGAAAACCGCGCCTCTGCTCGGTTCTGTATCCCTTTATCTCTGCAATGAGTCATCTTACTTTAAAAGCAGCATATTCCACAGATTGCTGAAATGCTTTTCTGAATTCGCTCCTCGAGCTTATAATTTATGTAATTAAGCCTTTGAACTCGCGGGACTTTCCAATCCAAGTCCCTCCATATGACACGTTGGTAAATTGAACTTGGCACCGTTGTGAAAAACAAGTGATCGAGCATAATATTCTTGATATGATTAGTGGGACATACTCCACATGAAGAGCAACATATGTCAAGTCATTCTAACATTCTTAGTGTTTCTCACATAATGTTTAATTCTCATAATTTCTCGTGAATCAATACTCAATCTCCTAGAGAATTTCACAAATCTTACCATATGATTTATTGACTTTAAAATGCTTACAATTTCTTCATGATGTAATCCATGAGCATGCCGCATGATTGATTTTTACGGCAAATACTCTTCTGGTCGCTATACACACACACACACACCACTGAAATTAAGAAGCCTACTTGGATTAGGTTTCACTAATAGTGTCAAACTCGGGACATATTTTCAACTTACACAATGAGTAGCTTCGTATAGAACCAAGCATAAGTTCCTAAGATAACTTTGAATTATGGTGCGGCAAGTCCATGAATATTGTCATTGTTTTTCTTATGTTGTGTTCTTCCTTCTATCTAATTTATACAAAAGATTCTGTATATCAGCCGTATTAAAGCATAGTTTCAACTGCTACTTATGACATTGCTTTAATTCGTTGAGATTGAAGATAAATGGACATGACTGGAATTCTTTTACGAATTCAGAGATTTGATTAGCAAAATCACAAATTTTTTTAGGATCGAACTGAAAGAATAACGCAAGTTCGATGATTGAACATTCATTTTTCCGTTTTCCCCTATCCTTGATGGATTGGACCTCTCTGATCTCTACGTCCACGACCCATCAAATGTTAAAAGGACGACATTTCTATCACTCGGCCATTTCAATTGATGCATCATGGTCACCGACACCCACACGATTTACTCCCTAAAGCTAATAGTAAAGTGTGGGCCTCCTTCGTGCTTCGTCGAGCGACGTGAAAATAACTATTTGCTTCGTGTCGACGCGATATCACCAACCAATTAATCATTTTCATTTATGAAATCTTTTGGTAACTCACCAAAAATGAGTCTGATTAGGTAAGTGATTATGCCTCGTGGTATACCCTATGTACGAAGTGCTTTGTTGCGATTAGAAACCTCGAGTTTGATGGCTCTTCAACTAAAGGAATGACCAACTTTTGTCTCTTAATAAAAAAAAAAAAGAACGTAGTTTTAGAGTTAAGATGAACCATAATCAGACGCACTTAGTGCAAGATCAAGTGGAGAATCGCTGGACAGCATTAACTGATTCAACTCAGATGTTATATTTGTGACTATGGGCGTGTAACCCTCAGTCCCCACGACCACTTCTGGGAACATTCCTCGACATGGGAAAATAGACGAGCAAGCCTAACATGGTATCCATCCGAAACGATGAGAGATAAGCCATACATGCTTTCATGGAATAACTTGTTCATGTTGTGCTCGCAATCGACAGTGTTCTATAGTATTAATGTGTTTAGCTATAGGTTATCTCCCTGGGCAAAGAAGTGGTTAATCGGACACATTTTAATAGATTAAGTCAATCATATTTCGAATGACGACGAGACTTGGAGCCTCGTCCCTGAATCCGATCAAGGTTGTAGGTGTCCACAAACTTGCCTCGAGTATATAATATTTTTAATTAGCTTGTAATTGGGTCAATTAGGGGGGTCGATGGGTTAGGCTTACAGCGTGAGATTAAATATTTAAATACTAGCTAGATAAAGCCTTCTCAGTTTTCATAACAATTGCGCAATGGTTCCGTACAATTGTACATGGTATAAGAGCGGGAGGTTCATAGTTCAAACCTTTTCAGCATCTTTATTTACTTTTCCGTATATGTTTCCACGCTAAGGTCTTAGGCCAAAATACAACTTTTGCATAATTGAAGAGTGTCTCAATACTTAAGTACTTAAACTACGTTTTCATCTAATAGTTTAATATGTTCTTTTAAAATCAATTTAAACACATTCATAAGCAAATTGAGGATTAGAAAACTCTAAACCTCACAAATAGTCGCGGTCCTACAAAATTTTACACGAAAACACACGTGAACTTTGTGGAGTTAATTTAGAAATTGAGGAATGGTCCTGTGAATCAAATGCGCAACATACAGGTCGGTTCTCTGTAACATCAAGAACAAACAATCTTATGATTGCGCAGTTAAACTTTGACTCATATCTTATTTTACCCAAAGGTTTAGAGATGAGATAAAACTTAAATATGATGATATCGTACCAAAAGATTTTGGTAAGTTCCAACCGAGCCTGCCCAAATAGCCCAATGATGGCTGCAAATGTTTGCTCTCCTACTATAACTTTACTTTTGTCCAACATTTCAGCCAGCGAGTTAGAAAAGTGCATTGCTTTTCAACTTGTGCGTACATGAATGAACTAACAAAAATATCACAGAACTTTAGGCCATGTTGTGAGGTTGTGTCATGGGCATTTGCTACCTCATTGGAAAAAGACTTTCTAACTTCTAACACACCGATTGAGCCAGCTTGATGAACTCATACAAATATGAATGGAATGACTAATGAGTAGTTATAACTCAAATTGAATATTTTATAGTAGTCATGGAACCCTCATGAAAACCCCTACAGGGGGTGGCTTGTAGGTTGTCCCTCCACCCTTTTATTAAGAAATATCACGACTTGTTGATGAGCGATATATTATCACCTGTTTGCGTTCTAAATTTACGGTGCTGATGGCAAAGTCAGGTTGAGTGAGGGCACCTTGGTGACTTGTTCATCGGAGATGGCGGCTGTGGTGATGGCGACAAGGGAGAATTGCCTGGAAAGCAGAGATAAACAGAGTGTATAGGAGGTGGCCGGTGGTGTTTTGGGCTCCACCGAGGAGGAGGCGACGGCAGAGAACAGCCGGACTTGGCAATGGTGGCGGTTGGGCAGTGTGTTGCGCTACAATAGAGGGAATTGTTTGTGTTGTTGAATAAGATTTCGGGGTTCTTCTTCTTCTTTTTTGTGTATGTGAGGGTTAGGCAAAAAAAAAGAAACATGGTGAAATCTTAATGGGGGGAGACCCATATAATGTTGGCTAACTCCAAAACCTATTCAAATTTTTTAAAAAGTATCGTATGGTCTATAGATCATGCAGATCAAATGCACCAATCGTGTAACTACATCATAATGTCCCAACTACTTGATTGAGATTGTATTGGTCTACCATATAATCCATGGCCTAATTCCCTAAAAAAAACCTTAATTTTAGGTTCAATTCCAATTCTGAATTTTTTTTGTCTAAATAAACCCAAAATTTTAGGTCCAGTCCCTTTTTTTGTCTAAAAAAAAACTCTAAACTTTATACCCAGTCTCAAAAATCTATCCTAGACTTTTTTTGGGCTAAAAATAACCACCAACTTTTAATCTAGTTTCAAATTTGCCTCCGTTAACTCTTTGTCCAAAAATTGCTATTAGTTGTTTGACGGGGCATTTTGACATCAGTAACAAATCCACATTAGAAAAGTGACATGGAAAATTATCTTCAAAACGAACCATTCTTTGATATTAAAATTTGGGAAATTAGGGACGACTAAGACCGATTTTTGGACCGAGGGTTAACAAGGGCAGATTTGGAACTGTACCTAAAGTTCAAGTTCTTTTAAAAAAAAAAAACGTTCAGGGCAGAATTTGGATCGAATCTAAAGTTGGGAGTTTTTTAAGGGGATTAGGCATCTAATCTATATACGGTCCAATATATCCTTTATTTCGTGGCACGCGTACCACTTGCAAAGTGCACTTCTTTGGTAGATGATGCAAGAGGGTTGTCACTTAAACCCTTTAAATACCGCTTCCAAGTCCTAATCCCTCCGATCAGACACATATCACCATCTCTCTCGCAACACACTTACACTACGTACGCACCCCAAGCATATTGATTACCCCTACGACATACCTTACACATAGATCACTCATCACCAACCATCACGACAAGAACAAAAAGAGACAACACTAGCTAAGGCTATCAAGCATCATCATCAGTAAGGAAGATGATAGGGTGGGACGACGTGTACAGTGTGGTGGCGTCGATGTTCCCGCTGTTCGTGGCACTCATGCTAGGCTACGGCTCCGTCAAGTGGTGGCGCCTCTTCACCCACGAGCAGTGTGACGGCATCAACCGCTTCATCGCCCTTTTCATCCTCCCCCTCTTCGGCTTCAAATTCACCGCCCACATAAACCCGTACGCCATGAACTTACGCCTCCTTGCCGCCGATGCCCTGTCCAAGCTCGCCACCCTCACGATCCTCGCCCTCTGGGGGAGGTTCAGCAGCCGGGCGAGCTACAACTGGTGCATCACGATGTTCTCGCTTTGCACGCTGACGAACAGGCTCGTCGTTGGTGTGCCGGTGATACGGCCCATGTACGGCCAGCGGGCCGTCGACTTGGTAGCCCAGCTGTGCATGATACAGTCCCTAGTTTGGACGCCGCTGCTTCTTCTGTTTCTTGAGTTCAGAAAGACGAGGATGATGGATTTGGCCACTTCTTCTCCTCCTCCTCCTGCTAAAAATAATGGTGTAATTGATGAAGAGAGTGTTATAGAGATGAGTGTCGTGAATACAAGTGATGGTAGTGATGATGATCATGAGAAGAAGAGCTATTGGTCATTCACGAGAGTGGTGTGGATGAAGATGGCAATGAACCCTAACGTGTATGCCAATGCTCTCGGCCTTGCTTGGGCTCTCATGGCTAGCAGGTATTAAATCCAGTAAGCCTATTTCTTAGATACACCAAGATTAGCTTTACGAAGTTAATATATTGAATGCGCGTACGTTTGCAATATGAGCATATACCACTTTATCTAGTAAAGCAGTTTAATAAATCAGTTTTAATAGGGCTAGTACTGTTCTATCACTAATCATGAAGCTTTGAATAAGTCACACGTGTCCCATGCAAATGTAGAGAATTTCATTAGTAAACCAGTTTTCTTCCTGTCCTCTCATGCATATGTGCAGCGGTTTGAACAAGAACCGCCGGAAATGAAATTTGAACCAAAATAATCCGAATGAAAAAACAACCCGATTTTTTCGGATTGGAATTCCTTTTCGATTCGGGCAATAAACAAAAAACGATTTATGACGGTTCAGTTCAATTTCGGATCTTATACCCGAACTGATACAGAGCACATTAAAGGCAAAACAGAAACATAAACAGACCACACATGTGATGATAGTTAATGGAGGGGTGATGACTGATGATCAAGGATAAAGAAAGAGATAGCAAGAGAGAGTAATGTCCAGCAAAACGTGTTCATCGTGCAAATCTGCATACCTCACGTCTGTCATCTCTCTTTCCTCTCTTTTCACAGTTCTCTCTCTCTCTCTCTCTCTCTCTCTCTCTCTCTCTCTCTCTCTCTCTGTGGCGTTCATTTGCGAAAGAGAATCCTCAAATGGGTCAACAGATTGCATAGCTTCTGAGGAGAGAGCGAGAGACAGACAGAGAAATCCTTCATCTTCTTTCTTCTCTTTCATTCTGTTCTAAAATATTCTCATACCTCGTCATCCATTGAAACTGCGGGTCAGGTATCAGTAGGGCCCCAAATCGAACTGGCCCATTGATACGGGTAAAGTATGACACATCGTTGTCTCCGGAGTTCACTTGCACCGATATTAAGAATTATGAACTTAAACTTTTGGATTGAAGTTTCTAAGATCAATCCCTTCATTTATGTACATACATAGTTTCTCAACATACTATAACATGGTGTCGCTGCAGGTTCAAATTTACCATGCCGAGCATCATGGAAGGTTCGGTCGAGATCATGTCGAAAGCGGGGACAGGCACAGCCATGTTCAACATCGGTATGTACGCCGCACCGAGCACTGTGATCTTTGGTTCCGAAATTCACCAATCGATCAAAAGATGTTCAGCATCAGTGTCTCGACTCGCTGCTTTCTTAGATGATTCATGAAAGTGTAATGGTGCGTGCCAATTGCAGGGATATTCATAGCGATGCAAACGAAGGTGATAGCATGTGGAACGTGGCCCACGGTTCTAGGAATGGTGTCGAGGTTCGTGGTGGGGCCTTCAGTAATGGCCCTTTGCTCTCTTGCCGTGGGTTTGCATGGGCCTGCTTTACGTATTGGCATCATTCAGGTTGGCTTAATCTTAATTTGCTTATTCATTAATCATAAACAGCTATCTTAATTTAACCCAACACTGTTATTTTCATAATATATTTCATATCCAATTTCTTAATTATTACTGTTATTGTTTCGGGTATAGGCAGCACTTCCCCAGGCCATCACTTCTTTCGTGTTCGCCAAGGAGTATGGATTGCATGCGAATGTTCTTAGCACTGCGTAAGTTCATCAGTTATATTTTTCTTGTTTTAACAGATTGCCTTGCTCTATATTGTTTCAGGTTTACTTGTTTGGAGCTTATAATATATGATTAACGAGTGCTATTTAATTTACCTTTGTTTAATTTGTTGTAGGGTGGTGTTCGGCACACTAATTTCCCTTCCGCTGTTGATCGGCTATTACATTGGCTTGGAATATATGTCTTAAGAGGGGAGATTGTTAATTAATTACTATATAAAGACATTATCCGCCGGTGAAATTGATTATATTCACCTTGTTATTCCATTAATGGTGTAAGTTTGTGAGTGCTCTAGAGTAATGGAGAAACTGAAGATGAATTGAAAAATCTAAATGAGAAATTGCCATCTATTACCGTCTCTTCATCTAATTTTGAATGTAGATATGATGCTTCCAAAAGTGTTCTAATCACCTATTTCCTGTAGCTGACCACGACATTTGTTACTTTCATTATACAATCGATCACATTGAATTCAAAATCCAAAATCCTTACACATAGACATCCACCTCTCAACCAGAGTCAATACCATGCCACGGCCAATGCTGCGACTACTTTTTCGACCACAACTGCCCACAACGACCTTCGCCACTCCACCACCCACCGCTGGCACCGACGAGAGGGCTGTCTTTGAAGAGAAAGAGAGGGTTCGGTAACGGAGAGGATCTAGTGGATATATATTTTGATTGAATGAGGTGGGATCCAAAGCAATATGGACACTTGTGGTGGAGATAAAACTATAGTACTGGCATTGGAATGTCATGTTTATGTTCCAAAATAAGTCAAAGCAGAGGAGAGAGTTATATCTCCAACGAAATGTTTAATTTGCTATCGCAGTGAACGGTTGTTGGGCAATCAAAGAGAGATTATCTGTCATATGGTAGCTTTGAGGCAAGCTTAGCAATCAGAGAGGGAATGGTGTTGAGCAAGAAAAAGAAATAGAAAGATCATAGCAAATTCCTAAAGAAAGGAAAGGTCATAGAAGACAGATTTTGCTGGCTAGGACTAATCAACAGATTTTTCCGTAATCTGTTTGCTGTCTAGGGTAAAGAATGGAGTATACAGGAGCTAAGTCGCAGAGGAAAGGCGCGAGAAACTTCATATGCCTCTATCCTCTCCATGTTATGTATGTAAGGAGGGATAATCACTGTGTCATTTAATAGGATCTTAAATTTGGACCAACCCAAAAACACATTAAGGGCGAAACTGAAACGTACACAGACAACATGTGATGATAGTTAATGGGGGCGATGATGACTAATAATCCAGGTTCGAGAAAAGGGGGAGAGATGTTTAATTAAATAGCCTTGCTAGTATGACAGTCTTTGCTATTAAGTAGCTTTACTATTTTAGCAATTTGTGGAAGAGGGGCAACCGGAGTCATGGATCAAAAATAGTTTGATACATTTAAAGAAGGGTTAATACTACAAAAAACCTCAAACTGATACATCTGTGATAAATTTATCAAAAACTAATTTTTTGATCACTAAAAATCCTAAACTGGTACACTTGCGACAACTTTATCTTTTGTTTATTTCCATTAAATTTTACGGTCAAATTTCTGAGATAGAAGACACGTGGCAGTTGACAGATGTACTGGTTTAGGATTTTACCCTCCGTTTGTTATAGATATACCGGTTTATAGTTTTTTGTGGTATTAATCCAATTTAACAAAGGGTAAATTTGTCATAAACGTACCAGTTTGAGGTTTTTCTTGATCAAAACATTAGTTTTACATAAATTTGTTACATGTGTACCAGTTTGAAGTTTTTCAAGGTTAAAAAATTAGTTTGGGGTAAATTTGTCACATGTGTATTAGTTTAAGATTTTTCGTGATATTAACCCTTTAAAGAAATAAATCCGAGGATATTATTTTTTATTTTTGGAATTTTAATTCTTATTTTTAATATCTTTCATAATCTCTTTTTGGTGATACTATTTTCAGATATTCAATTCTCTTAATTAAACCTACATACCTAGCATCTGTCATCTCTCCTCTCTCACTCTCTCTCTGGCGTTCATTTGGACCAGAAATGATAAGAGGCTGTGAATGGCGCATGTAGTTTCTGAGGAGAAAGAGAGGCAGAGAGACAAATCCTTTATATTCTATCTTTTCTTTTTAGTTTTCTGAATCCTCGTCCATTTCTTCATTCTGATGAAGTGTACTCTCATATCATACATGTCTTCATTCTTAAATTACAGCCTTTGGTCACTGCGATGTTCCAACCAGAAACATTTTTCGGTTCTGGTTCTTTGCGAATCGGATTTTGATAATTAGGGTTCCTTTTTCGGATTATCATGGGATTGAAAGGAAAATTGGGCAAGGCCAAAATGAGCATATATGGGGATTACGAATTAGTGAAACCCGAATTAAACCGGCCTCTTGATATCCCTGCATATGTATACTTACTTAACTTCTCCACATTTGTTGCAGGTTTAAGTTTAAGATGCCAAGCATCATGGAAGGCTCCGTTGAGTTCCTGTCGAAAGCAGGGGCGGGTAGGGCCATTATGATATCCTGAAATTCGGCAACTTCTCCACATTTGTTGTAGGTTTAAGTTTAAGATGCCATGCATCATGGAAGGCTCCGTTGAGTTCCTGTCGAAAGCAGGGGCGGGCAGGGCCATTATGATATCTTGAAATTCGGCCATTTTCGAGATATATGAAATGATTATTTTATCAATGCGCTGTTAGTTAAATCTCGCTCTAAATTGATCACGCATGAAAGGACTAACCAATAGGGAAAGGCTGTTAAGGAATTAAGTATACACGATCTGAGAACTCGACCATGGATTTACAATTCGATCATAAGGATTGACGAGGGATAATTTTGAGCCATTATAAACCAATTAAGGAACGGTTATAAAATGATTCGCCAATAGTATACAATCGGATCGCGGGTGATTTCGCCTAACCATTGTATGAATTGCGAGTGATCTTAAACCAATTCCTAATGATCGTGTACTTTAGAACTAACGATTGACCCATCGCAATTACATGACAACTGAGATCATCTATGACTCGAGAAAGCTTAAACGTGATTTGATATCAAATCAACTACGAGTCGAATATGTATAATTTCTAAAAGCCGCCGTTAGTTTGAGATATACTAAAGTCGCAATTGATCGATTTTGACTATGAATTAGAATCCGAATTTGGGTATCGAACTTTCACAGATTTTAAGACCAATCTATTGGACGTCGCCTCATTAATCCTTCGGTTTATCGGTTTGCTTGAAATTCTCGAAAAATGAAATTTTGGGCCAAGAATTGGAGTCCATGACGAAGTGGCCTGAGCGAAGGCCCATTGGGCCTCATGCTCAATGTATGCTTTAGCCATTGGGCCCAAACAAGTTCAAGTGGGCCCAATGAGGCCCACTAAGCCCATTTTCTCAATTTTTAGCCCAATAGCAAATTCAAGCCCAATTTGAGCTCGTGAACTTTTCAAGCCCATTTCTATTCAATTGGGCCGGCTCCAAGGCCCATCTCTTGACTTTAGCCCAAGGGCAAAATGGGAAATTTGTGCCAAAAATGTGAAATGACCAAAATAATCTTCTTGCATTATTGAACAAAGAGACAAAGGGAGATTAAGCATTGATGAACAAAGAGACAAAGGGAGATTAAGCATTGCTGAGTGAAGACTTTGGGGAGTTACATTGATGAATTAAGACTTTGGGGAAGAGGATAATATCTCCCAAACTCTCTCTCTTGTCTCTCATTTCCTTCTCTCTCTTTCTCTCTCTTCCTTCTTATTTCCTCCCCTCTCTCACTCCTCTTTCCCTCCTTTGGCTGAGCTCAACTTTACCACCCCTAGCTGCTATTTTGCTGCTGTGGAACCACTTGCCACCACCCACCGAGCGTCGTGACCGCCCGTCGCCGTGCACTGTCTATCCAAGCCGCTCTTCTTGCCAGTCATCCTTCACCATAAGCCAAACCAGCCCACAGAAGCTGCTGAGCTGCTGTCCATGCCACTGTCACCACCCCGTGTCGTTGTCAAACAGAGCCACGCGTAACCCTTGCCACCGCCATCATATCCGTGTTGTCGAAATCGTTAATGGGTGAGTGAACGTTCTAATCCCTTGATTAGTACGTTAAACTTGATTAGGATTAGAGGTGATTAGTGATTAATTAGTTGCTAGGATAGCGATAAGTTATCGAAAGGTTAGACGATAAGCTTATCGCCAAATAGGCGATAAGCTATCGAAGTTTTGGGGATAAGCTATTGTCAAATAGGCGATAGGCTCTCGAAGCTATCGGCAAAAGGGGGATAAGCTATCATCAAATGGACGATAAACTATCGTTATTTGAGTAATAAGCTATAATCAATTAGATGATAAGCTATCGATTAATTTAATGATAAGCTATCACCAAGAGGCGATAAGCTATCAATATTTGGATGATAAGTTATCGCAATTAGGGCGATAAGTGAATTTTTATATGGGTGTTTTCTGCTTGAGTTAAGTGTTGAATTATGCCTTTTTTATGTTGTTTAATGTCTGCTTTTCCTTGAAAAATAATTGCCCTATGTGAAACCTTGTTATTTAATTTTTAAAAGAGTTTTTGTGGACATATAAATAGTAAACCCCGAGATGTCGGGTTTATATGTTAAGTTTTATATGTTAAATAGGACAAGGATGTTTAAAAAGGTAAGTATACAAAGTTTGACGATTCAATTGTGGGTATGTGATCATGTGTGAATTTATTACTCTATTTTTAGGCATGAAAGTTACAGCATTTTGATGTGTACGCACAACCACGTCTGCATTGGTTAAATGAGCAGAAATGAAATTGGCTTGATTGGTTGAGGTGCTTGCATGATCACATAATGAAAATCCATTACCCCCATATGAGTGCGGGCGTGCCTCAAATGGCCGTGATGAAACCCCCGCCTGATTGCGGGTGTCACGTCTCGACTCATAATCATGATTGATGCTTAATGACCGAACATGACCCGAACATACCCGTGACTTGCGGAAATGTATTAGTTCGTCCCGTTTATTTTAACCAATCAAATACGCACACGGAAGCAAATAAACAATAAATGAGACAAATGGGAGTGAGATAAGCAAACAACGCATGTTGTATTTACATGATACGTGCATATTTTTGTCAAGCCCTTCTTTACAAGCCCTTACAAGCCATGCACATATTTTACATGCCTATTCCAAGGGCGGTTCCGACATAAGCCACTATCGAACAAACAAAACTTGGCTTGGATTTCTAGCTTCGCTACTACTTCTCGTCCTTCTCGCTCCTCCCGCTCCTCGTCCGCCTAGCCATCTCACACTCCACCTCCAGTTTGTCCCTGAGCTGACCCACTCGGCCTGTCGATTGGCCTGTTGAACTCGCAAAGGGGTCCAACCCATTCCCCATGTGCTAGGCGATACCACGCCTCATACGGGTGAGGGACTAACTCTTCACAACCTTTGTCGACCATTACATATATTGTGATATGACGGTACGCACAGCACTCCCAAGCATCGATTATAGTGAGGAGTTCGGCTCGCATTTCCACCGGGTTAGAGGAAATGCCATATCACAGACCTGAAAAGAGGAAAAGCAACGGGAGTAAGTCGGAGAGACTCAATAAATGAAAACTCTAATATCAAGCGAGAACGAGACAATCGCCGTTCACACAAGTCGACTCTTACCGTACCGGCTTCGATGGTAATTCAAATAGCAAAGTTCATGCAATGAAACCAACAAACCAAACATCAAACATAAGCATCACACGTGAGCATCTTTTGTCGAGAAAGAATGAACCAAAATCAACCATGAAACCAAGAAACGGGCCAAGCAACCCATGTTACAACTTATTATAATTTCCTTTCCCGATATTAGGGAATTTACTTACTCAACGAGAAACAAGAACTAGAGAACGAGTTAGAGACAGGTGAGCTCGGGAAATTTTCGGGCTTTCTCCTTGCTTGGCCGACCAATACTACGCACGCAAAGGCTGAACCGTGGGCTCTTGGGCAGAAATGAGGAGAAACACGGGCCAGTTCAGGACTTCTTGGGCATGAGGCTTCTCAGGTCAAGAAGTGAGAAAAACAAGAAACAAAGAGAGGAGAAGGTGATGGTGATGTTGGCGTAAGAAGAAGAAGGAAAGGGGGGTTTCATGCCATTTATATAAACCTTGGAATACCCTAGAATAAGCCAATAATGGAGGAGCTTCTAAGTCAAAAGTCATCATGGCATGCATTAAATGCCATTTATGAACTAAGGCCAAAACTAATGATGAAGAAGCCAAGCTTGTCCAAGCATTATTGGCCCTCTCTCTCTCTCTCTCTCTCCCTTGGCCGAATGGCCTTCTCGACTCTTCTTTGGCTTGGCCAATTATTGGCCTTGCCTTTGTGCTCCATTATTGATGGCCAATGAGTTATCAAAGAGCCTTCAATGCCATGGCACACCTCAACTTGCAGCAATAATAGAAGGGGATACCTCATGGGGGTCCAATTATAAAGGCCTAAATGGCATTAAATGGCTTTAATTGAAGCCTTTGACTAAGTCAACAATTTTTGTCTTCTTTTCCTCATCAAATTTGAACCATGGGAGGCCTCTTAAGTTGCTGGTTTCACACAAAAATTTCTCGGGTCAATCGGTTTACATGAAACCGGCTAAACGACACTATAATCGCAACCCCGCATTATACTATTCTCAAATTTTCCGAGGGTTGTCCACACTTAGTGGACCCGTTCAACCCGAGGTTTGATGTGAGAATATCCCCAAAAACCATCCAAAATAACCAAACCAAGGCCCAAACAAAATGGAACAAGCCCAAGCAAACTGGGCTGCTGGGTGCATGGCCGGGCGTGATCGAGCGCAGTACTGGGCCACATAGGCACGCGGCCGGGCCACACCAGCACATGGCCGGGCTACACGAGTGCTGCGCTGGGCTGCATGGGTAACGTGCTAAGCGCCTTGCCTGGCTACATGGGCGAAGTGCTGAGCGCCTTGCCGGCCGCATGGGCAACGTGCCGAGCACCACGCCTAATCACACGAGCGAGGGGTCGGTTCATGGCCAAACACACACAACGGCTCATGAATGACACGATGCACGACTCATGGCCATATATTCTTGGGTATGGGACGAGATCGGAACTGGATCTTATGGGCACAATGCTTAGCACAAGGGTCGGGCACAATGGCCGGCACACGACTGGGCACGTAGCCGGTCCATGGCCTAGCTGATGGGCACAATGGCTGGTAATGACCGGGCATGTCGCCTTGGTTGGCATGACTGACAATTTTGCTTGGGCCGCGACCAAGCCACTAGGCACATGACCTGGCACATGTCTCATCCATGGTCTACCCAACTCAACGTAACGATTCGTGATCGATTTGCAACCGAGCCACGTTCGAGTATCAATGACCCATGATCGACTTTCGATTGTCATATATTCTCATGGAATCCAGTACCCCGAAATTAACTCATGGTCATCCATGATCGATGCATGGCCGTACGGTATCACCCGCGACCGACACACGCCGACATCAGACTGATCCACAGCTCCACTAACGACCCTTATGGTCGATGGGTCATTCCATAGTCATATTACTCAAATCATTTGCATAATCAAAGGGTCATTCCACTGTCGATTCCTAGATCAATTCATAGATAATCTTTCGATCGAACTATGACCAACCCTCAGTACACTTGTTCCGATCATACTGTCCATTCCATTACCGACTTTCAGCTCGAGTTACTCGCTCATCCATTTATTACTAGCTCTCGGCTTCCTAGGTCCGAAATTGGGGATGTCGTAGCGGGCGTACCTTAAATGGCCATGATGAGACCCCTTATGGATTTCAGGCGTGCCCTGAGTGGCCGTGATCAATACCTTGTTAAACCAGAAGACCCCCATGCAATAACGGGCGTGCCTTGAGTGGCCGCGATAGATGTCAGTCATGTTGGAAGACCGCCAACCTCTATAGGGTTGTGCCATGGCCCTGAATGGTCTTAATAATTGGAATACGCATGAGTGCATCATGTATGGGAAAGTTATTATATGTTTTGATTATGTTATATGCTTATTGTATTATTACGACACATGATGATTTATAACGTGCAGGGCATATGCCAAGTGAAAGGTAAGGATGTCTGCGATTGTGTTATGGCGTATTTATGTATGTTGTGCTGAGTTGCTAGACACTATATACAACTAAGGTAAAGTAAGTGGTTGTATTACTATTGATCTGCCATCATTATATCACTGCATGTTTTAGGTGCATCCGAGACAAGTTGGCTTCCTAAACGAAGCTTAGATCGTTAACTTTCAGAGATTTATATCTCATTTGTTGTTGTTAACTGTTTTCCAAGGCCTTAACATGACGAACCACCCGATGTGGTTTGGGGTACCGTAGGATATGAATGGTATTATTACTACCCATCATTTTCCCGGCAAGCCACATCTTTTAGAGCGCCACCTGTCTACTATGTGGGTGGATGAGGGTCTAGCTATATGGGTCTCTCATCAGTTTCAGGCATGGTTTATCCGTGAGGGCGAGGGCTTCGATGGTCCTCCAGATGGGGGCTCTAGGCAGGAGGTCTAGGACCCTATAGACATTGACCCACTTGACAAGTCAGTGAAGAATCCTGAGACCAAACCTGATCTTATGTACTTGTCGGATTACGAACCGTCGAAGCATGATCCCGACTTGCCTTATTTTGACTCGCCGAATCACTATGTTGATAGTCCTTGAAGGACATGCCTGGGATCAGTTCTTTTTGGAATGACTCGCTTTTGGATGGAGTAGATTGACCCCCGGCCTAGTATCTTTTTGGTAGGCTTATAAGGAAAGGTTCCCTTGAAGGTTTTGTAAATGTATTTCCTTGAGGCTAAACTAATAATTAAATAAAATGGTGCTTTGGCATGACTGTTGTTGATTGTTATTACTATCCCTGCTGTTTATAGTTATGACTGGGTGATTGTTGTCTCTTCCGGATGCATAATTGAAAGATAAAGTGAAAGGTCGACGACGAGTTCTGGGACGTCGTATGCAAATGACCTAAGTGAACAGGGGTTGTCGCGTGCTCGAGAGTTGGGGCGCAACAACCATATTTGACATCGGTACGTGCGGGCCAAGCTAAGCGATCATCAATTCTAAAACTCCCGATTTAGTTGAATTTAGCATCATTATTTGAACTCACTACTAATTTGACCATTAATGAAAGTGTATGATGAATGTGGATGCAGGGATGTTCAAAGCCATGCAAAATGAGCTTATAGCATGTGGAATTAAACCCGTAGTTTTTGGCATGGTGTCAAGGTTCCTAATTGGGCCTACAACTACGGCCTTATGTTCTCTTGCCGTGGGCTTGCACGACCCTACCTTATGCTTTGCCATCATTTAGGTTGATTTTAGTTTTTTTTGTTTATTCACTAATAATAAACAACTATCTTAATTTCACCAAACATGTTTTATTTTCATAATACACTTATTATTTAATTTCTTAATTGCTTGTTTTTTTTAATATAGGCGACAGTTCCACAGGTCATTACTTCCTTTGTGTTCGCAAACAAATATGGATTGCATGCAAAAGTTCTCAGCAATGCGTGAATCCTACGTCTCAATTTTTTTGCTTAACCGTGTCATTCTACAATTATGGTGTTCAGAACGGTGATTTCCCTTCCACTGCTGATCGGCTATTTCATTGTGTTGGAAGCAGTTTGATAGTGGAGATAGTTGATCATTTACTAAGTAAAGACATGGTTGTTGAATTTATTGAAGTTCGGAAGAACTTATAGATAGGTGGTGTGTTAGCTTGAACTTCGAGCAAGTTTATGTATGAGCTCTTGTAATTTTGTGAATCGAACCCATGCATGTTATTTCATATTTGTATGTACATATTGTTGATATTGTCACCGAATGTGCTAGCAAGAAAGGAGATGGAATTAAGCACACTGTGCGATTAGAATATTCTTATGTCATAAGCAACCGACCCAAGATGAATAAAAGGAGAAACAAAGACATCTTCCGACTCGAGCCATGTGAGGGATCGATGGTGGAAGAACTATCTGGGCAAGATTCACATAGCCAGTTGAAGAAATATCATATTCTTATTGTCATCCAAAAAAAAAAAAAGCTATCTGAGGAATTTTCTTATGATCACACCTGCGTGTATTCCCTTTTCTCTTCTCTTTCATATGTACTATCGAACCTAGAATCTTTTCCTCTTAACCCAGAGAGAGAGAGAGAGAGAAGAGGGAGCTATTGAAATAACATGTATGAACAATAAATTTTCATAGGAATATGAATTTATTTCCCCGTGAAGCTAATCCACACTTGCATGGTTTTGATATGATACGTCCTGCCACATGTCTTTCACCCTTTGGATGGAGAGAGAGTATTAGGGAAGAGAAACTCAATTTTTACATATCTGTTGCACATGTCAAGCGGAAAAGTACCAAAAAAGTATTAAACTTATTGAATTAGTACCAATTCAGTAGCCCTGTCAAATGGGTGGGTCGGGTCGAGTTTGGGTCTGGTTATAAATGGTCCGACCCAAATTGACCCATTGACCCGTTTATGACCCATTTATGAGTAATGCAATTTTCTTGACCCATACCCGATCCATTCCCGATTAGACCCATATTGATAAAAACACTTTCATATTTAATTAAATATAGAAAAATTCATACCCAAATTGAAATGAGAATGCGGAATGAGTGAGTGCAAGATTGAGTGAGGGCGAGAAAAATGCGTTGAGTTTAAATCAGTTGTAAACTCATTTATGACTCATTTGCGACCCATTCACGATCCATTTAACACAAATATAAAACTTCTACCCATTTATGACTCATTTACTAAACATAACTAACCCATACACAAATGGATTTATGACCCATTTTGACATGTCTACAATTCAGTTATAAACCTTTTAGTTATGCCAATTTAATCATAATCCCTTTCACGTTAGTACCAATTCAGTCCAGCTGACCAATTTAGGTCAGAAATCGCTAATGTGGATGCTGGCTGTCCAATGTGGTGCGGTCGGCGTTGACGTGGACATTTTTTAATACAATTTGGGTAAAACTACGTGACCCTAGTCAGCCACAAACAAGGGGTAGCCTCACTATGTTGTGCTTGGGTGAGGATAGGCACCGATGAGGTTGACCCTCGCCAATGCTGCCTTGCCGGGCCTCGTCCACATGAACGATTGTAGTCTAAATTTGTCAGATGGACTAAATTGGTATCAATTTCAAAAGGTTTAGGACTGAATTATACCAATATGATAGGTTTAGGACTTTTTTGGTACTTTTCCCCATGTTAAGTGTCATAAACCATGGAAATGGGTATTTTTGTAGAAGAGACATTTTACATGTAAAAATATAATCCCACATCGTTGGATAATGAGCTCTATACGCTATTTATATTTTTGTAGTCTCCCTTCACATATTAGTTTAAGTTTTTTAATTAGATTTTCTAACATGGTATCAGAGCGAGTGCTTTCCATTTCGCATATGTAGATCCAACCCCCATCAGTCAAATTCCACCCCTAATTCGGGTTGACACCTCCATCCAGTTTCAAGAAGTTGTAACTTTAAAATATGTATTTTCAAACACCTAACAGACACGACATTTCACTGCCAAATTATGACATAACATAAGCTTCTGAGCAACCAAAGCTATATCGAACAGACTCAAAGAAAGATAAGGGAAGAGTTTTTTTTTTTTAGTATTGTCGCTTTCCCATTTTGAGTAGGACTAGGGATTTTTGTTAGAATTGTCAACCCACTGTCATCCCTAGCTAGTACTGACCAACGGTGCAGCATGGTTCGATTTGGTGCCCAAGATAGTGTATTTCACTCAATTCCTCGTATTCCTTCTTTCACCCTTCAATTCAATTCAAGATATGAGAACCCAGTTCTGATTCTTCTCTTCTCGTTTACTTATACTTAATTTAATTCGGGGATTTCATCAATCGTATTCCTAGTTCTTCGAACTCACGCGTGTTGTCTATGCGGTTTCGCTCTGTTTTGCCTTCAATAAATTGATGCCAAAGCATATCTTGCATTTCTTTCATGAATACCAAAGTACCATTCTGAGAATTATTTGCTGATCCTTTTGGTGATATCTGCGGAGTGCTAGGGTTTCATGAGCACAGACGAAACTTGAGATTGAGGAAAGTGGGTCGGGCTTGATTTACATTCGAACATCTTGATAGAACCAAAGAGAAATTATAGTGAGGCAATTAAGCTGATTACATGAGAAACAACACGTTTGCTAATCTAATAATGGATGGCTGTATATGGCTGTTAGACACCTGAATTTTTGTTGACAATTCAAGCGCCCATTCTTATAAAAGTACAAATGTAGAAAATAGCAAAAACAAGAATAGATAAATAAATAAGATAGAAAGAGGAAAAAGAAAAGAAAAGAAAATAGGGAGCTCGGTCGATCAATGCATATAGCCTAATTCAACACTCTAGCCCAAACCCATTTGCCCAACAATTTGGCTCTTTAAAGTTTAAATTGAAGTACGGGCTCACTCGACCCACGAAATTTGAGTCTACAATATTGGTCGAGGCTTATTAAGGTGAATTACCAAAAAAGTCCTAAACTTATTATAATGATATCAATTCGGTTCTAAACTTCTTTTTTTTTATCAATTGAGTCCTAAACATTTTGTATTAGTGTCAATTCAGTCTATTCGGTCAATTTGAGTCCTCAATGTTGGTCAAGGCTTATTAAGATACAAACAAGGCCCTTTCCTCTCATTGTTGATTTCATGGGAGCTCTCGTGATTGTACAGATATAATGCATAAAATTGGTACGTACATTTTAATGGTAAAATGGCACATTCCTTAAATTATTTGTTTTCGTCTTATAAGGAAAAGCACTTCCAATGCAATTTTAGAGTGCGTTTATTTCGCGGAAAGCAATTTCCAGGAAAACACTTTCCTCATTTTTTAACGTGTGGTTTGTTTAGGAAAATAAGTTAACAGAAAATGTTTTCCTAGTCAACGCAAAATATTTTCTTACCAAAGCTTAAATTCAAGAAAATGATTTTCCCTTTAAAAAAATCGGAAAACGTTTTCCAAAGTATGACTAGATATCGACGCTTAGATTCGAAACTCTACGCTTGAGCATGAAAACTCCCACGTTGGTTCACGAGTCCCGACATTTAGGACCATGCCTCAATGGCCAGGCTTGAGACCTTGGTGTCCAGGGCTTGGGCCCTCGGCACCAATGCCCGGGTCCATCGAGGCTGAGCCCGAACCCTTAGTGCCTATACTTAATGCTTCGACACCCAAACTCAGGTCCATAAAGGCTATGCTCAGGTCATTGATACTCAAGCTCTAGTCCTAACCCCCAACCCAAATCCACATAGGCCGTGCGTAGGTCCTCAGCTCTTAGGCTCAGATCTTTAATAAAAGGATTGTTTTTATAAAAATATTTAATTAAAAAAATGAATTTATTTATTTTAAAATTTCATTTTTTATCATTTTAAAAAAAATCGAATTATTTATTATTTATTTCTTTTCTTTTCTTCTTTCTTTCTTTTCTTCCTTTTTCTTCTTCTTCTTCTTCCTCAAGCAGCTCGCCGGCCATGGCGATGGCCAACGAGCGAGCTCGAGGCGAGCCTCGAGCTTGCGGCGGCCTCTAGCGATGAGCCTCAAGCTCACCCAAGGCCAGTGAGCTCAAGGCTCGGCTGATCTAGGCGAGCTCATGCTCCACTGAGGCCGCCCGAGCTTGGGCTCGACTGAGGCTATCACGTCCGAACTCGGAATCACCATCAATACTTAGTGACCGAATATGACCTGGACAAACCCATGACTCGCGGAAATGTATTAGTTCGTCCCGTTTATTTTAAACAATCAAATACGCATGCGGAAGCACATAGATGATAAACGAGACAAACATAAGTGAGATAAACAAACCGTGCATGTTATATTTATAAAAGACGTGCTTATTTATGTCGAGCCCTTCTTTACAGGCCCTTACAAGCCACGTACATAATTTACATGCCCATTCTAAGGGCGTTTTCAACACAAGCTACTATCAAACAAACAAAACTTGGCTTGGTTGCCTATTCCCACTACGGTTACTCCTTAGCTCCTCGTTCCTCGCTCTTCCATCTCCTCGCTCCCGTTCCCCCGTCCAGTGGCTAAACTACGCCTTGCCCGTTGATTGCCCCGGAGCCGGCCCACCTACGCCATCGAATGGCCCCTCGAATCCACGAAGGGGCCCAACCCAGTTGCCATTAGCTAGCCGATGCCAGGCCACGTACGGGTAGGGGATTAGTTCCGATCAGCCCTCATCAACCATAACATATGTCGTAATGCGACGGTATGCGCGGTTCTCTCAAGCATCAATGACGGTGAGTAGTTCCACCCTCATCTCGACGGGGTTTCCAAAGCGAGTCGAGGGAGTCGCCATCTACGGACTTAAAAAGAGGAAAAACAACGGGAGTGAGTCAAAGGACTCAGTAAGTAAAAACTCTAATATCAAGCGAGGACGAGACAATCGTCGTTCACACAAGTTGACTCTTACCGTACCGGTGTCAGTTGCAATTCAAATAGCAAAGTCATGCTACAAAACTAACAAAAACAAACATCAAATATGAGTATCACACGTGAACATCATTAGATGAGAAAGAACAAACAACCATGAAACCAAGAAATGGGCCAACCAACCCATGTTACAACGTATCGTAACTTCCTTTCTCGATATTAGGGAATTCACTTACGCAACGACGGACAAAACTAGAGAACGGTTTAGAGTTGTGAGAGCTCAGGAAATTTCGAGCTTTCTCCTTGCTTCCTTCTTGCTTGACCGAACAATTCTAGGCCTATAAGGGCCAAACCGTGGGCTCTTGGGTAGGAACGAAAAGAAACACGGGCTGGTTCGGGATTTATTTGGGCGTGAGCTTCTCGGGCCAAAAGGGCGAGAAAACAAGAAACAAAAGAAGAAGAAGATGATGGAGTTGGCGTGAGATGTTGGCATAAGAAGAGAGAGAAGGGGGGGAATGTCTTGCTATTTATAGAACTCTTAGAAAATCCTAAAAAATCCTAGAACCAAACTAATAATGAAGGGCCTATTAGTCAAATTTCATGATGGCTTGCATTTAATGCCATTAATGGACTATAGTCAAAGGAAATGATGAAGAGGCCAAGCTTATCTCTTCCTCATTGGCTCTCTCTCTCTCTCTCTCTCTCTCTCTCTCTCTCCCTCTCTTTTCCCTTGACCAAACGGCCCTCTTGTTCAGCTCCCTTAGCTTGACCAATTATTGGCCTTGCCTTGGGCTCTATTATTGGTGATCAATGAGTCACCAAAAGCCTTAAATGAGTCATTATTAGGAGAGCACAACTCAGTTTGGACAATAATGAAGAGGGACACCTCATGGGTGGTCCAATAATGATGGTTTAATGACAATAATAGAGACCTTTGACCAAGTCAACTCTTTTTGTCTCTTTTCTTCAGTCAAAACCCGAACCGTGGGAGGCCTATAAGCTAGTTGGTTCCACTTAAAAATCACTCGGGCCAATCGATTTACCCGAAATCGACTAAACGGTGCTAAAATCACAATCCTGCATCATGTTAATTATCATAATTTTCTGAGGGTTTTCTCGCCATAAATAATTTAATAATTCTATTTAAAATGAGGTTTAATGTGGAAAAACCCTCACAAGTGATCAAACATAGCTCTACAAAAATCTAAGTCAAACTAGGTCAAATTGGGCTTCCTGGGTGGCCTGGGCGCATGGCCGGGTCATCGGGCAAATGGCCGGGCTTGATCGGGCAAATGGTCGAGTACGTCGCCGGGCCACACAGGTACATAGTCGAGCGTGAGACTGGGTCGCATGGGCACTGCGCCGGGCCACACAGGTGACGTGTCAAGCGGCTTGCTTGGTCGCACGGGCGACGTGCCTAGTGCCTTGCCCAGTTGTATGGGCAACGTGTAGAGCACCACGCCGGGTCATACGATCAAGGGATCGGTTCACGGCCAAACACGCGCAATGGCCCGTGAATAGCACGATGCACAACTCATGGCCATATTTCTTGGACACGAGATGAAATCGGAACCGGATCTTATGGGCACAACACGTGGCACAAGGGTTGGGCACAACGGCCAACGCACGATCAGGCATGTAGCCGGTCCATGGCCTGGCTGACGGCACGATGGCCGGTCATGATTAGGCACATGGCCTTGGCTGGCATGACTAGCAATTTTGCCCGGTCCGCGATTAAGCCACTAGGCTCATGGCCTAGCTCATGTCTCATCCATGGCCTACCCGACTCAACGCAATGATCCGTGGTCGATTTGTGACCGAGCCACGTTCGAGTAATCAATGACTCGTGGTCGACCCTCGGTTGTCATATAGTCTCGTGGAATTCCGTACCCCGGAATTAATTCATGGTCACCCGGGACTAATGCATGGCTGTGCGGTATCACCCGCGATCGACACATATCGACACCATACTGATCCACAGTTATCCCGGACCGTTCTACTAACGGCCTTGATGGTCGATGGATCACTTCACGGTCATAGTACTCTAATCATTTGCGTAGTCATGGGGTCATTCCATTGTCGATCCCTAGGTCAATTCATGGACAATCTTTCGATCGAATCACGACCAACCCTTAGTACACTCGTTCCAATCATGCTGTCCATTTCATTACCGACCCTTGACTCGACTTACCTGCTCATTCATTTATTATCAGCCCTTGGCTTGAAATCGGGGATGTCATAATTCTCCCCCTCTAATAAAATTTCATCCTCGAAATTCAAATACGTACCTGGCTCCTTGAACAAATACGGATACTGCCGTTTCATGACTTCCTCACCTTCCCAGGTAGCTTCCTCTATGTCATGGTATCACCATAGGACCTTTACTATGAGAGCAGTTTTATTTCTCAACACTTGCTCTTTACAATCTACGATCCGCACCGGCTCCTCAACGTAGGACACTCTGCTGTCTAATTCGACCTTGTCGAAATTCAGCACATGTGCCTGATCAAGTTCATACTTTCTCAACATGGACACATGAAAAACATCATGCACCTGAGCAAGTTTTGGTGGCAATGCCAATCGATAAGCCAAATTCCCTATTCTTTCTAGAATTTCAAAAGGTCGTACGTACCTGGGGCTTAGCTTATCTTTCTTCCCAAAACACGACACACCTCTCATGGGTGACACTTTGAGAAACACGTGGTCGCCTACCTAAAACTCTAGAGGCTTCCTACGTCTGTCAGCATAACTTTTCTGTCGACTTTGGGCAGTTCTCAACTTATCTCTAATCACTTGCACAGCCTCATTGGTGAGTTGTACTAGCTCTGGACCCATGATCTTCTTGTCATGTCCCGAACCCCCCCTCCCCCCGTGGCACGCGATCATCCCACCCTTGGTCGATCAAGGTGCAACGCTCCCAAGACGCGTCGCCGACCCAACACTCAAATAGAGATAAGGCACACACGGAAGCAATAAATAAACACCCGTACAAAATAAATATACAAGACCAAAGATAGTACAACAACCAAACAGGAATATAATTACAAATATACAATTTCATTTTTAAAAGGTAAACCTTTCTACAAGGTCCTTTATACAGATCAAAAGACTCAAACACAGAAAATAGTCAATCGCCATAAGATCAAAAAGGAGCAAGTGGCTAGGGGAAGATAGACCGTCTACAGGGAAGGTCACATTCAAAAAGGTATGAGCTTCCCTACTAAGGGCTAGGACCTATACTAGGGCTCCCAGTTCGGATCAGACTCTGAGGACTCTTCTGAAGAACTCTCCTAAGACTCAGACACTTCGGAATCCATGTCTCTTGCTACAGCCCTCTTATCCTCTAAGTCTGGCTCTAACTCCGGGTCGAGGTATAGTCCTATCTCTTCGTCCAAGCCTAACTTTGCAACTTCCCCATCCTCGTCCTCATCTAAGTCCATGGCCTCCGGCTCATCGTCTTTGTTCGCGAACTGATCTAGAACTTCAACTATCACATGTGGCTCCCCATCTATTACTTCATCCTGGACATCCCAATCATGATCATTTTGAGGATTTATCACCTCACCATCCGCAACTATAGGCTCCATCAGGCCATTCTCGTCAAGTGGGGCGTCGAAGGTCTTGAGATGCCGGTCTATGTTCCCATCAACGTCTCGTAGACACCAAGCAATTTACTCCTGGGTCTGATAGAAGTATTCGCCCACGTTCATAAAAACTACCGATCGATACCTTATATACGCTTCCCCATTGCCAGAGGGAAATACGCTGGTCGACTACTGGCGTCGGAATCCCAAAAAGTGTAGGTAGCTTCGGCATGATCAGGGATGGGGGTCTGAAAAGTTTGGGTTATACAACAATGAGAACGTGCCTCAGTAAGTAAAACCCCCTAAACCTAGGCTAGACTAACATACATCTCCTGACAGACGGAACAACACAATATACAAACAATGACCTAGGCCCTTGGGCCCAGATCGATCATCACACTGACTCTGCAGGTTAGGCATTTCAATATAATAATCAAGTCACGTACGCGAACACACTATCCATACATATGCCATACGCATGCTCATGCTCAAGAGTATTCGTTTCGCATGCCATTCACCGAGTCTTGCACACTCGCACACTGGCCCATGCATTCTTATGCATGCAAATGTCATCATCATGCCATGTTTCATTCTGGCTCACACTGCATACTGGCTCAATGCTCAATTATTATTTAATACGACCCACGTAAGATGCATTAGGTCCAACCGGCGTAAAACGCATCAGGACTCTTTCTTAAATAACAACACTTCGTGGCCCGCGTAAAACGCATTTCTGGCTTAGTGTCTCTAGCTTGCTACAAAGTGCATGAGGCGCAACATCGATCTCCTCACGAATTAGAGCCCGCGTAAAACGCATCAGGTCGGTCGTCATCCGGACAAACCCGGCATCATTTTGCGTAAAACGCATCAGGACGGCACACCCCGCGTAACACGCATCAGGGCGAATTGTGATCATACATACACACAGCCAATTATTATCTGAACCCCGCGTAACACTCATCAGGGCAATTAGGTGATCACATGCTCATGTCAGGCACGCATTCTCGCACAATTCTCAACTCATGCTTTATTCTCGACATACACAATGCGTGGCCATGCAATGTCGTACAATACAACATGAGCATCACATATCACACTCAAGTAATCAATCAATCCATGTCGCTATAACGTACACAATTGGCCTATTTAATATCGTGCAGCCCGATACACAATTCACCATTCAGTATTCAATTTAGGCTCTCAAAAGAGCAAACACACTCCACACAATTCGGCTACACGAACACACGACATGGCAATACCCGATTTACTATAATTGAGCACAACAATCAATAAGTTAGTCAACCCGGGCATACTCTGCAATTCGGCCAATAAATCCCCAAATTACCGACACTAATCCGAACATCCTTTAATGGGGATAGCCACTATTCACCCCATTATCGACCTCTAATTCACCACTAGATCGTCACAATAATCCACCAAATTAATCGCGATCTCAGCCTCAAACTACCAGTATCAAATTCTCCTCAAATCGTACCATTATAATCTAAACCGGGCCCGTCTAAAAATGTACACTGTCTTAGACCGGGTTTAGAAAGTTATACTCGTTCTTAATCCAACTAAGGTGACGAAGAATGGGCGACCAATTGCCGATGAACGGCGAAATCGGCGGCGGCTTACGGCGATGCGGCGGTACGGACGGCGGTCCTTGGCCAGACCGTACGGCGGCGAAGATGATGCTAGCAAAGCGGCGGAGGGGAAGTGGTTCGGTGAGGTTGGGTGATGGTGGCGTGGGCGGCAGCGACGGCACCGGCGGCGAGTGGCTCCGGCGTCCATGGCGGTCTCACGGCTGAGAGGGAGAGAGAACGAGAGAGGGGGAGAACGGGATGGTGATGCTGGTGAGGTGGTGTTGAGGCACGGCGGGAGCGGCGGCACGGTGGCAGCGCTCCAGCGAGTGGCGACTGATCACGAACGGTGGAGGGGAGGACGATCATGGGAGGGGAGTTGGCCGGGAGAGGTAAGAGGGAAAATGAGGAGAGAGAGTGGGTCAAAGGGGTAAAAAATGGGAAGCCTAGTGGAGGACAAGTGTCAACAATCCAAGACTTTTCCCATATTACCTTTGATCCAATGGCCCTCCTTTGATCTTATCTAATAATTGAGGGGCAAGATGGTCTTTTGGTCTAATAATTGAGCTGAAAACCTTATTTTAATTATTTCAAAATATTTCCAAAATTCGGAACCCAAAAATAGGCTAGGGGCAAAATGGTAATTTTTCCGTCCCGGGTCGAAATTTCAATTTTCCACCTTACCAACCCAAAATATGATTGGCCAACGTAATATGACGTCAGTTCCGTAAAAATAGCCTCTTAAACTCTCGAAAATCGATATCGAAATCCGGGCCTAATTACGCGATCAAAACTTGCTCAATTTCAAATTTCAGTGTCTCTCATTAACGGGCGGCTGTTTAAGGATTACGCGTATCGACTTAGGTTATCCAAGTCGTCACGGTCTCGATTATTGGGAGAACGAGAGGAATTATTGCTAGTTCCGGAAGTCTCGATCGTTCGGTTCAAGTTCAGGATCGGTTGGCCACGCGTACTTTCGGTCTTGCAGAATCACCTGCTGTCCGATCCTACGTCGTTGGCCTTGGCCAAACCACATCCGTCACCTTTCTAGTATCGACCCACATTGGCCCAAAATATTTCCTCATCGTTTCCCAAAATCTGTGCCAAGCTGATAATCGGGTCCCTGGTCCACTTACCGTGTTTTCTAATTAGCCATTCCCATTTGATCAGTATCTCGAGAGTAATCAGCTCTGGGCGAGATTTACTAAAGTGAAATGAGAAATAATTCTCGTTTTATTGATTCCAAAATTGAGTCAAAATTCGGGGTGTTACACTTCTTTTCCCTGACCTCGTTCCAATAGACTGGAGTTCTGCAAGCTTGATCGTATAATGCCTCGAATGGTGCCATCCCGATACTTTGCTGGTAACTGTTGTTATATGCAAATTTAATGAGATGCAAATGTTCATTCCAACTCCCCTTGAAATCCACGATGCATGCTTGCAACATATTCTCAAGGGTCTTGATAGTTCTTTCTGTTTAGCCATTCGTCTACGGATGATAAGCTGTAATATATTGCAACTTCGTTCCCATAGTAGTTTGGAGACTCTACCAGGAAGTTACGGTGAACTTTGGATCTCGATCAGAGTGATCGTTATTGGGACCCCGTGTAGTCATACAATATGTCGAACATATAACTCGGTATAACCCTCCAATGGAAGGTCCTTTCTCACTAGAAGAAAATGGGCTAATTTTGTCAATCGATCAATAATCACCCATATCGAATCATTTCCTTGCTGACTTCTCGGAAATTCCATTATAAAGTCCATTGTAATGTGTTCCCACTTCCATTCAGGAATTTTCAACGGTTGCAATAATCCGCCAGGCTTGCAATGTTGAGCCTTGATTTGTTGACACGTCAAGCATTTAGCCACATGTTTGGCTATGTCCATCTTCATGCCGTTTCACTAGAAATGTTGTCGCAAATTCTGATACATTTTGGTACTGCCTAGATGAATACTGTAATTGCTCTTGTGAGCTTCCGTTAAAATTTCTTCCTTGAGTTGTTCATCCTTTGGCAGGCATAGGCATCCGTTAAATTTCAAGATCCCATCATCAGTCATATGAAAATTGGATTTCTTCTTTTTTGCTAACTCCTTCTAGACTTTCTGAATCTCTGGGTCTGTTTGTTGTAACACCTTGATTTTCAATATGATGTCTGGCTCGATTCTGAGATCAGCTAGTAAATTCTAATGATGTCCAACTTCCAGCTTGAAGTCCAAATCCTGAGCTTCCTCAAGTAAGGTCCATTCCTTGACCATCAAATGAGCGATGGCCGATTTTCGACTAAGAACATCGGCAACTTTGTTTACTTTGCAAGATGGTACAATATCTAGCAGTCGTAGTCTTTGAGAAGTTCCATCAAGCACCATTACCTCACATTCACCTCCTTCTGAGAAAATAAATATTTCAAACTCTGATGATCCGTATAAATGACAAATTGCTCCCTATATAAGTAGTGTCGCCAAATTTTCAAGGCAAACACGATCACAGCAAGTTCCAGATCATGAGTTGGATAATTCAATTCATATGGCCTCAATTTTCTCGAGGCATAAGCCACCACTTTGCCATCCTGCATCAATACATAGCCTAGCCCCTTGTGCGAGGCGTCACTATATGTTTCAAATCCTCCCAGTCCTTTAGGTATAGTCAGAATAGGAGTAGTCGTCAGTCTTCGTTTCAATTCTTGGAAGCTTTGCTTACATTTTTTAGTCCATTTGAACTTTATTTCCTTCTTTAGCAATCGCGTTAAGGGGATAGCGATGCTAGAGAATCGTTCCACAAACCTTCTGTAGTATTCTGCCAAACCCAAGAAATTTCGAATTTCGGTGACAGTCATTGGTCTTGGTCAGTTAATTACCGCTTCTAATTTGGATGGATCCACTGATATGTCGTCTCCTGAAATCACGTGGCCGAGAAACACTACGCGAGATAGCCAGAACTCACACTTGCTGAATTTTGCATAAAGTGCGTGATCCCTAAGCGTTTGAAGCACTAATCTCAGATGTTGTTCATATTCAGCCGAATTCTTCAAGTATATCAGGATATCATCAATAAAGACTATGACGAAACGATCTAAGTATGGCTTAAACACTCGATTCATCGGGTCCATAAAAGCAGTTGGAGCATTTGTCAAATCGAATGGCATAACAATGAATTCATAGTGGCCATATCGGGTTCAGAACACCGTCTTCGGAATATCCTCTTTCTTGATTCTTAGTTGATGATATCCTGACCTTAAATCGACCTTAGAAAGCACGGATGCTCCTTGGAGTTGATCAAATAAATCATCGATTCTTGACAGTGGGTATTTATTTTTTATCGTAACCTGATTTAACTGTCGATAGTTGATGCAAAGTTACACTGATCCATCTTTCTTTTTCACGAACAATATGGGTGCACCCCAGGGAGATGCACTTGGACGGATGAAGCCCTTATCAAGTAACTCCTGCAATTGCACTTTGAGTTCTTTCAACTCGGTCAAAGCCATCCTGTAAGGAGCTTTAGAAATAGGCTCCGTTCCAGGAACTACTTCAATAGCAAATTCTACTTCTCGTTCTAGAGGTAAACCTGGTAATTCTTTTGGAAAAACATCCGGAAATTCTCGTACCACCAGGATATCTTCCAACTTTGGTTCATCTTCCTTTACTGTATTTTCTATTATTGCCAGAAATCCTTGATAACCTTTCTACGACAATCGGGTTGCTTCTAAAGCAGAGATCAAAGGAGTAGAAGGTCTCCCTCAATTTCCCACAAATGTATAGTAGGGGCAATCAGGGGGATGAAACTGAATCATCTTACTATAACAATCTATATTGGCTCGCTGTTGATTAAGCCAATCCATACCAATGATAATATCTAAATCATACATAGCCAGTACCGCTAGATTTATAATATCCACCAGTCTGCCTATGATTATCTTACACCCTTGACATCCTAGGGTAGTCTGCACTTCATTTTTCATCGGAGTAGAAACACTAAGTACATTTTCTAACGATTTCATCTTAAGTTTGACTAGACGTACAAATTGACTAGATACGAATGAGTGTGTAGCTCCAGTATCACTTAACACTTATGCAACACGGTTATTGAGGAAAATCGTACGTGTAATCACTGCGTCGGAGTTCTCAGCATCCTCTTGAGTAAGTGCATATATTCGTCCTTGTGCTAAAGGATGATCGCCGTTGTTAGCATGAGGTTGAACTCCAATTGATGCTATCGCCTGTCTTTGCTGTGAAGGTATATTCTGTCACCGTTGCAGATAGCCCTTAACCATGTGACCTTGTTGGCCACACCCGAAGCATGCTCCCTTACAAATGGGGCACGAGGCATCGCCATGCTGTCTTCCGCAAACAGAACAAGTATTACCAGAAACATTAGCTGTCTGCTGGAAGTTCCGCTTCTTGTTAGAAACAAAGGGATGTTTTCCCCTTGTCACTGGCCTTTTGCCCGAACGTTGATCCATTCGGGGAGTAGAATAATAAGGTCTCGTCGAAGCTACCCTCTTG
Source organism: Syzygium jambos (assembly GCA_031216235.1). Classification (NCBI taxonomy): domain Eukaryota; kingdom Viridiplantae; phylum Streptophyta; class Magnoliopsida; order Myrtales; family Myrtaceae; genus Syzygium; species Syzygium jambos. Next base: position 20,062,411 of record CM062221.1, on the reverse strand, counting down.
AGCAAATCTTTCTCAATCAGTTGAGCTCGTTCATATAATTCATTATAATCTTTCAAATTCAGAGGTACTAACTGACTCCGGATGTCAGGTTTGAGACCATCACGAAATCGTTTTGCCCTGTCGACTGGATTTTCAATAAGTCTAGGAGCGTACCTTGACAATTGAGCGAACCTTGCTTCATACTAGTCCATCGTCATATTTCCCTACTGGAGTTGCAGAAATTCTTTCATCTTTCGATCACAGGCACACTCAGAGAAATATTTCCCGTTGAATGCCTCAACGAAAGCATTCCAATTCACAGTAGAATTTTTTGGAAACACGGTTTCCTTGGTCGCCTTCCACCAATAGCTGGCGTTCCCTTGTAGTTGATAGGCTGCTAAGGTGACTTTATCTTCCTCGGAACATCGCAGAAGTTCAAATGCTTTCTGTAACTCATCGATCCAGGATTCCGCCTCTTCAGGATCTCCAGTTCCAGCAAATTTCGGGGTTCACAACTTTAGGAACTGCTCAACCAGTCCATGCATCGTACCATTTCGATTTGCTGCCGCTGCATTCTTAGCATTAGGCAGCCGTTGCTGCACTTGTTGTTGCACTTATTGTCCCAGAAAATCTCCTATGGTCGCAAGAGCCTGTAGAATTCTGTCTAGTTGGGGATCTTGCTTTGACTTTCCTTTCGAGGTTGAGGCCGGGTCCTGAGCACTCATACTATCGTTGGTAATCTACTAAGGCTTTACAACAACGCAAGAACATGTCAGCAATCAAAAACTTAACAATCAAATGCCTACTTATCAATCAATCAAGTGCACAGACACACAATCACATACACGGGGTGTTTCCTAGCTAACTACTCCAACTTCAGCGCACTTTATCACTCCAGGCCTTTATTTTTGCTTGGTGTTTAGAACCGTTTTGCACATTTCGGTACACAGTTCGATAATTCTCGTTCTTTAGCCGTCCTAGAAGCCTGCCAGGAGCTGCTCAATGATCAGGCCCTTCACCCTAGTACCACTTCTTTTCAGAAGCCACTCAATGGTCAGGTGGTATATATATACCCCGGCATCACTTCTTTTCGGAGGCCACATAATGATCAGGCTACCCATCTCGGCGCCACCTCAATTAGAAGCTGTATAATGAACAGGTGTTATTGCCCCGACGCCACCTCTGTAGAGGCCGCACAATGTTCAGGCATTCATGACCCCGATGCCACCTCCTAAGAGACCGCTCAATATTCAGGTTGTATGGCCCCGGCGCCACTCCCCGCCCTCGTCGGATCGTCCAATCGCAAGTTGCCACGAACTGCACCTACTGGAGAGAAAACCTGCTCTGATACCAAAACAAACGATACCCCACACTATCACGTCCTGACTCAGAATCACGATCGATACTTAGTGACCGAATATGACCCGGACGGACCCGTGACTCGCAGAAATATATTAGTTCGTCCTGTTTATTTTAAACCATCAAATACGCATGCAGAAGCAAATAGACGATAAACGAAACAAACATGAGCGAGATAAACAAAACACGCACATTATATTTACAAAAAACGTACTTATTTATGTCGAGCCCTTCTTTACGGGCCCTTACAAGCCATGTACATATTTTACATGCCCATTCCAAGGGTGTTTCCGACACAAGCCACTATCAAATAAACAAAACTTGGCTTGGTTGCCTATTCCCACTACAGTTACTCCTTAGCTCCTCGCTCCTCCATCTCCTCGCTCCCGTTCCCTCATCCGGTGGCCGAACTACACCCAGCCCGTGGATTGCCCTGGAGCCGGCCCACCTATGCCACCGAATGGCCCATCGAACCCATGAAGGGGCCCAACCCAGTTACCGTTAGCTAGCCGATACTAGGCCACGTACGGGTGGGGGACCAGTTCCGATCGGCCCTCATTGACTATAACATATGTCATAATGCGACGGTACACGTGGTTCTCTCGAGCATCAATGACGGTCAGTAGTTCCGCCCTCATCTTGATGAGGTTTCCAAAGCGGGTCAGGGGAGTCGCCATCTACGAACCTGAAAAGAGGAAAAACAATGGGAGTGAGTCAAAGGACTCAGTAAGTAAAAACTCTAATATCAAGCGAGGACGAGACAAACGTCGTTCACACAAGTCAACTCTTACTATACCGGCATCGATGGCAATTCAAATAGTAAAATCATGCTACGAAACCAACAAAAACAAACATCAAACGTGAGTATCACATGTGAACATTATTAGATGAGAAAAAACGAACAACCATGAAATCAAGAAACTGGCCAACCAACCCATGTTACAACGTATTGTAACTTCTTTTCCCGATATTAGGGAATTCACTTACGCAACAATAGATAAAACTAGAGAACGGTTTAGAGACGGGTGAGCTCGGGAAAATTTGGACTTTCTCCTTGCTTCCTTCTTGCTTGACCGAGCAAATCTAAGCTCACAAGGGCCAAACCATGGGCTCTTGGGTAGGAACAAAAAGAAACACAGGCCGGTTTGGGATTTATTTGGGCATGAGCTTCTTGGGCCAACAGGGTGAGAAAACAAGAAACAAAAGGAGAAGAAGATGATGGAGTTGGCGTGAGATGTTGGCATGAGAAGAGAGAGAAGGGGGGAAATGTCTTGCTAATTATAGAACTCTTAGAAAACCCTAGAAAACCCTAGAACTAAACCAATAATGGAGGGCTTCTTAGTCAAATTTCATGATGGCTTACATTTAATGCCATTAATGGACTATGGCCAAAGGAAATGATGAAGAGGCCAAGCTTATCTCTTCCTCATTGGCTCTCTCTCTCTCTCTCTCTCTCTCTCTCTCTCTCTCTCTTTTCCCTTGGCCGAATGGCCTCTTGTTCAGCTCCCTTGGCTTGGCCAATTATTGTCCTTGCCTTGGGCTATATTATTGGTGACCAATGAGTCACCAAAAGCCTTAAATGAGTCATTATTAGGGTAGCACAACTCAGCTTGGATAATAATGGAGAGGGACACCTCATAGGGGGTCCAATAATGATGGTTTAATGGCAATAATGGAGGTTTTTGACCAAGTCAACTCTTTTTTGTCTCTTTTCTTCAGCCAAAACCCGAACCATGGGAGGCCTACAAGCTAGTTGGTTTCACTCAAAAACCTTTCAGGCCAATCGGTTTACTCGAAATCAACTAAACGGTGCTAAAATCGCAACCTCGCATCATGTTAATTAGGGGTGTGCAACCGGACCGGGTTTACCCGGAAACCGAACCAACCCACCAAAAAAACAGGTTCGAGAACCGGTTCTAACAAGAACAGGTTTGAGTACCAGTTCCACTTTTTGGGAACCGGTTAGAACCGGTCTGGTTTCCGGTTTCAAGTAAAAATCAACCCAAACCTGTTTTAGAACCGGTTTTGAGATAATGTAAAAAAAAGTAAAAAACCTATATCATGTTATCCTACTTCACTGATTTTAGAACCGATTTCCGGTTTAATATTGGAATATGTTTCACAACTATGAGTGAAACAGTACGGCCTTTAAAATCATCTAAATATTGTATGATTCAGATGAGATATATAGACATTTTTCTAGTGAGAGCATATGCCTTACCGCTAAGTCTCTTGATTTTTCTTTCAAGATATTTCATTCAGAAACAGAAGTGAAGAGTTATCTCATCAGAGAGCAAAATAAAGAGCTAAACATGTTGAATAAATTCCCTGGAAATGTGACTCTTAAAGATTTATGCGATTGGATTATGTCCTGCCACATAGTGCTTTTGGATTGTTGATTTTGATGGATTGTAATTTCAATTGCTCATTTTGGGGATTGTTACTTTTGGCGAATAGTGGTTTTTGTTATTCATCTTTTATTTTAAATTTTTTTATTGCTATCTATATTATTTTGCTAGAAAAAAATGAAACCGAAAAAAGGAACAAAAAAAATAGGTTCTCGGGTAGACCCTGAAACCGGACCGGAAAAACAGGGTTGGTTCCAAAACAGGGTCTAGAAAAAACAGGTTTAGTTTCATGTTCCAAAAATTAGGAACCGGTTATAACAGGGTTGGTTTTAGGTTCTAGGTCCGAACCCAACTCACCCTGGAACCGATAACCCCTAATGTTAATTCTCATAATTTTTTGAGGGTTTTCTTTGTTTTTTTTTTTGTAAGGTAAGATGTATATATACTTTTTAACGCACTAATTACAATGAAGGGAAGTCGTACTCAAAAACCTCGTACCCGAGGGAATAAGGAAGGTGTTCCAATGCGTATAAGGTGTTTCCGAGGGTTTTCTCGCGATAAATAATTCTAATAATCCTATTTAAAATGAGGTTTAATGTGAAAAAGCCCTCACAAGTGACCAAACATAGCCCTACAAAAATCTAAGTCTAACTAGGCCAAATTGGGCTTCTTGGGTGGCTTGAGCGCGTGACCGGATTACCGAGCAATTAGCCGGGCATGATTAGGCAAATGGCCGGGTATGTTGCCGGGCCACACGGGCACATAGCTAGGCGCGATACCGGGCCGCACGGGTGCTACGCTAGGCCGCACGGGCAACGTGCTGAGCGGCTTGCTTGGCCGCATAGGCGACGTGCCTAGTGCTTTGTCGGCCGTATGGGCAACGTGCCGAGCACCACGCCAGGTCATATGAGCAAGGGGTCAGTTCATGGTCAAACACGCGCAACGGCCCGTGAATGGCACGATGCACGACTCATAGCCATATTTCTTGGACACGGGACGAGATCGGAACCAGATCTTATGGGCACAACACGTGGCACGAGTGTCGGGCACAATGGCCGGTGCACGATCGGGCACGTAGTCGGTCCGTGGCCTAGCTGACGGCATGATGACTGGTCATGACTAGGCACATGTCCTTGGCCGGCGCGACTGGCAATTTTGTCCCGGCCGCGATTAAGCCACTAGGCCCATGGCCTGGCACATGTCTCGTCCATGACCTACCCGACTCAACGCAACGATCCGTGGTCGATTCGTGATCGAGCCACGTTTGAGTATCAACGACCCGTGATCGATCCTCGATTGTCATGTAGCCTTGAGGAATCCCGTACCCCGGAATTAACTCATGATCACCCGGGACTAATGCATGGCCGTGCGATATCACCCGCGATCGACACATGCCGATACCGGACTAATCCATAGTTATCCTAGACCGTTCCACTAACGGTCCTTATGGTCGATGGGTCATTCCACGGTCATATTACTCTAATCATTTGCGTAGTCAAGTGGTCATTCCACTGTCGATCTCTAGGCTAATTCATAGACAATTTTTCGATTGAACCATGACCAACCCTCAGTACACTTGTTCCGATCATGCTGTCCATTCCATTACCGACCCTCGACTTGACTTACCCGCTCATCCATTTATTACCAGCCCTCGGCTTCCTAGGCCCGAAATCGGGGATGTCACAGAGGCTAGCGAGCTTACAGCTCGGCAAAGGCCGGCAAGCTTGCGGCTCGCTAGATCCTGGAGAGGCGAGCGAGCTCAAGCTCGCCTATGGCCATCGCTGGGCGAGCCTCAAGCTCACCGGTGGCCATCGCTGGCCGGTCACTGTGGTGGGAGGAGGAGGGAGGAGGAAAGAGAAAAGGAAAGAAAAGAAAAAAGAAAAAGAAAAGAGAAAAAAGAAAATAATAAAAAAATTCCAATTTTTTCAAAAAAAGAAATAAAGAAATAAAAAGAGAAATAAAAAATAAAAAATTCAAAATTTTAAAATTTTAAAAAATCATTTTTTTCCTAAAATAAAATCATGAGATTTAAATCATTTTCCAATGAAATCCAAATATCAGAAATGATTTTTCGGAAAATATTTTCCTTCATCATTGAGTTTTTTGAGAAACAAATGCACTTCTTAGAAAACTCAATGATAAAGGCAGAAAATCATTTTTCAGGAAAACGCTTAGTTTTCCTTTGTTTGGTAACGTGTAATAAAATCATTTTCTAACATTTGGATTTTATTGAAAAATGATTTCAATCTCATGACTTTATTTTAGGCAAAAAACAATCGAATTTTTTAATTATCTTTATTTTAATTATTTTATTTAAAAAAATAAAATTTTTTAATTATTTTAATTTATTTCTATATTTTATTTTCTTTTTTAAAAATTCAAATTTTTAATTTTTTTCTTTTTTCTTCTCTTTCCTTTTCTTTTATTTCCTTTTCTTTCTCCTCCTTACTTCGCCATGACTGACCAATGGCACCTTGGCAATGGCCCCAAGCGAGCTCGAGCTTGCCGACCTTAGGCGAGCCGCAAGCCGCAGCCTCGAAAGAGCCTGAGCTCACCTAGATCTGGTGAGCCGTGAGCTTGCAAGGATTAGCCGAGCTCGGACTCGCCTGGATTTGGTGAGCCGTGAGCTCGTCGGCCTTGGCTGAGCCCTAGCTCGCCTGGATCTGCCGAGCCTCGAGCTCGACGGCCTCGGGCGAGGTTGAGACGAGGTGGAGATGACGAGGTGGAGGCGGCAAGGTCGGGCTGGCGAGGCTCAACCTTGCTTGAGGCCAAGCTCATCGGATCCCGACGAGACTCAAGCTTACCACGCTGAGGCTAGTGAGCTCAGCCTTGCTTGAGGCTGGCCGTCGCTGGCCCACACTTGTGGCCAGTCGCCGATGACCAGCGGAGGCAGGAAGAAAAAGAAAAAAATAAAAAATAAATAAAAAAATATTAACAAATTTAAGATAATCAATTCCGGAACGTATTCTCACCTTCTTAAAGGAATTGACTTTCCTAAATGTATACATGAATGCTTTCCTTGATCGGAAAGTGTTTTTGGTTGACCAAATCATTTTTGGACAACCAAACGGATGAAAGTCTGGAAAATACTTTTCCAAAAAATAATTTCAGCAAAACAAATGCACCCTTATATGGAAAATCTACAACTTTTAATACACGGATTGTGTAAAATAAACGATTTACCTTTTGCGAGTTATTTTTGGACACAAATACTGTTCTTTTTAAATACAATAATTAGACTAAATTTTATACAAGTTCTAACATAATTTTTTTAATCCAATTTAATATTATAACAAAATAACGTACTTCTCACCCCGGCACATCTTCCTAAACCTGAGATTCCGTAGACGTAGCACAAAAGATTACCTTTAATTGTCCCAAAACATATCATCTTAAAGTCATTAAGAGAGGGAACCTTACTTAGTAACTTATGTCGCTTAATCCCCCACCTCGATAAGTATCATATATTATATGTATGCGCACGCATATATGTCCAAAATATTAGATGGGAAGGCTCTTCTTTTCTGCAAGCGAGATCATGTATTGATCTACATCGACTGCAAACGAGATGGAATCGAGCACACTGTGCGATTAGAATAATCTTTATGTTGTAAGCAACCGACCCAAGATGAGAAAAGGGAGAAACATGAACATCTTCCGATTCAAGCCATGTGAGGGGTCGACGGTGGAAGAACTAACTGGAGAAGATTCACATAGCCATTTGAAGAGATATGACAATCTTATTGCCATTAAAACAAAAAGCCTGTCTGATCATGATTGCGTGCATTCCCTTTTCTCTTCTCTTTCCATACGTACCATCGAACCTAGAATATCTTCCTTTTAACGCATAAACAAACAGAGAGAGAGAGAGAGAGAGAGAGAGAGAGCTATTGGGATAATATGTATGGACAATAAATTTCCAGATGGGAATCTGAATTTGTTTCCCCATGAAGCTAATACACACTTGCATGGTTATATGGTACGTCCTGCCACGTATCTTTCACCCTTTGAATAGCTAAGAGTTGTTGACCCAAAAAAGAGAATAGCCGAGAGAGAGAGAGAGAGAGAGAGAGAGAGAGAGAGAGAGAGAGAGAGAGAGAGAGCTATTGGGATAATATGTATGGACAATAAATTTCCAGATGGGAATCTGAATTTGTTTCCCCATGAAGCTAATACACACTTGCATGGTTATATGGTACGTCCTGCCACGTATCTTTCACCCTTTGAATAGCTAAGAGTTGTTGACCCAAAAAAGAGAATAGCCGAGAGAGAGAGAGAGAGAGAGAGAGAGAGAGAGAGAGAGAGAGAGAGAGAGAGAGAGAGAGAGAGAGTATTGGGGAAGAGAAATTCAATTTTCATGCACATGTTCATTGTAGTTTGCACATGTCAAGTGTCATAAACCACGAAAATCGGAATGTCTACTACACCTTGAGCATAAATCCAACTGAATTCTTAATCCAACATATTATTAAACCAGATCAGACCAAACTTGAGCGAAAGAACTACATCTTCATGCAAATAATTTTCAAGAGAATTATGCCTTTTGTAGGAGAGACATATGACCGTTCGTCTACTCAATTAAAATAAAGTCACATTTATGAAGCATCTTCTTAAGTAGCTCAAAATGGCAGGTTTACACCAGCTATGTTTTGCTGCATTGACAACCTTTCTGAATAGTTTCTTTTAGAATATTTTCATCGAATATTGGTTGTTTATTCATCGTTATATTACAAGGAGATATTACCTACACTGACTCTAAATAGTTAGACTTGCTGGGTGTGCCCTGAATTTCTAGCACAATGAGGATTTCTTGCATGGATGGCTAGCATTGAAATCTGAATACTTATGAAGGAGGTGGTTTAGTATTGCCCAGCTTTCCCGCATCGGCTTCAACCGTAGAAAAGGGTATTGCAGCTTTTGTTAAATGTCTGGCAAGCACTACATAGCTGCAACTTCTTCACAACTACTACACTACTTTTACAACGTTTCCGAAGTTGCCTCCACCCAGCTTCAAGAAGTAGTAGTTTTGGAACATACATTGCCACACATGTGATAAATATGACATTTCGCTGCAAAAGTATGACATAACATAGCTACCGAGCAACCAAAGCTATATTAAACGGACTCGAAGAAAGATAAGCAAAGAATACTACTTTGAATCTTGCCGGTTCCGTATTTTGAATAGGATAATGGTTAGCATTCAATCTCAAAGTAGAAGAGGAGACAACGCGTACAAGCCTCATCATCTAGGGTGTACTTAACACTGTCTGTTACTTGTGAGAAGTTATTGCAAGGTTTATAGACATGTGAACTAATATCATCTCAACCATTAACAATATGGGACTTATCTGGGGTCGACATGATCAACAATAAGATGAGTTTGATTTACATGATCTATAGATCATACAACAAGATTTCAGTGTAGGTTGCAAAACGGACTTAATCGAACCCATTAGCATCTCTAGCTAGGACTGACCAACGATGGAGTTTGGTTCGATAAGCTGGGGTGTCCTACTCGATTTCTCATATTCCTTATTTCACCCATTAATTCACCTCATCAAGTGAGAACCCAGCTCTGATTCTTCCTTTCTCATTTACTTAATTTCATTTAGGGATTTCAGCAATCGTATTCCTAGTTCTTCAAACTCAAGTGTGTTGTTCATGCGATTTCACTCTGTTTTGCCTTTGATAACCCGATGCCAAACCATCTCTTGCATTGCTTTCATGAATACCATTATAAGAATTATTATTGATCCTTTTGCCGATATATGTGGAATTTCGGGTTTCATGAATACAAACGAAGCTCGCGATCAAGGAAAAAGGGTCGGGCTTTATTCACATTCAAACATTTACGACTAGATTATATTATGGCAAACTGATTACGTGAGAAAGAGCCAAATTCCTTGCATGAAAGAAATATTCTTTGATGTTTCATTGATATAAGAGATCGTCTAGGGTTTTTCTTGATGCTAGTGACTATGAACCTGTCCTACGCACGGAAAAATTAACTTACTACGATATTATTCAGGAAATTAAAAACCCAAAAGGCTAATTTTTTTAAAATGGTGTGTAATTACATATTCATTGATAGGGTAAAAAGAAAATGAGGATCGTGGAACTTTTAGTCGACGCTGCCATTCGACGTCAATTGGAGATGGAGAAGAGCTCTCACACGAATTCCTAATAATCGAGAAATGCAATCTCTCTTATATTTATCGTGCTCTTAGTAAATTGAACATCTGGAATTGTTTAGTTCACTCCACAAACGAGTCTTCACAATATCAATAATTAATAAGCAGGAGTCAACTTTATAATGTTCAATATAGAAAACCGGAATTGAGCACGTTTGATAATCTCAAGTAATCACCGAGCCCTTATTGCAGCCCGTGCTACTGAATCAGCGGCTTTATTCTTGGTACCAACAATTAAAAACTGTTTTCCCCTACTTGCTGCATCAAAAACTAAATCACAAGCTTCTGATAAAAAACGAGCAGTTTTAGTAAGATTTGTAATATGAATACCTTTACGCTTGGCAGAAATATAAGGTGCCATCCTAGGATTCCATTTCCTAGTACCATGACCAAAATGAACTCCCGCTTCCATCATCTCTTCCAAATTGATATTCCAATATCTTCTTGTCATTTCTCCCCCCCACTTCCGCTTTTTTTTGAAAAAAAAAAAGCGACGAGGTTGCCCTGAACTAAATAATTGTTCCGATGGAACATTTTCTTCTACCGGAGATTGGCCGTGTCGATGTCGATACACGATCCAAACCCCTACCCTCTATTCGTTATTATCTTTATTTCGATTACCACATAAAATGACCATAAATAAAGAGTTTTTTTTTTTAATTAAAATTAAAAAAGTATGAATCCACTTTTAGGAATCATTAAATCCTCTAAATGATTGTTCTGATGTATCATGAAACTTCTTTGAAATAGAAGAATCAAATAATTCTCTGTTGTGGAACAAAATATCTCTGATTTCCCCCTCGAAAAAATTCTTCTTTTTGGTTTTCAAAGGAATGTTCTTATGTTGCCTTGAACGATGCACTAATCCTTTGAATCCGGTACCAACGGGTATCATCCCCCCTATAACAACGTTCTCTTTTAGGCCTTTCAACCAATCGATACGGCCCCGGAGAGCAGCTTTGGCTAAAACTCGAGCAGTTTCTTGAAAACTCGCTTCAGATATGAAACTTTGCGTATTCAAAGATGCCCTTGTTATTCCCAATAGGATGGCGCGGTAACAGATCGATTCTTCCAAAGCGCGCCCCGTTCGCGCCGCTCGCAACAATCCAATTAGTTCTCCAGGTAAAAAAACATTAGACATTCCATCCTCTGAAACCAACACCTTTGATGTTATTTGGCGTACAATAATTTCTATGTGCCTATTATGGATTTGCACCCCCTGGGATCGATAAACCTTTTGGATCTTATTAACCAAAGATATACGACTTTGCACTATAGTTAGCTCAGCCCCAATCAAGAATCCCCAAGGAATTCCAAGAATTTTTTTTATATGCTCGTTCCAACCCTCAATTCTTTTTTTTAGGTTCATCGATATTGAATCAATTGAACGCACTTCTAACACTTGTTCCACTTTTGGAAGACCTTGCGTTATATCACCGGATCTCGATTTTTCATATATAAATGTAACTAATGTATCTCCTTCATAAAGGATTTCTCCATAATGACCATGAACAGTTGCTCCTGGAGTGGCCAAATAAGGCTTGGCGGATCTTATTACTACAGAGTCAACTTGAACAATCAAAACTTGACCCGACTTGAGATGGGGTCCGTTTTTGGCTATACATACATTTTCACAAATAAACTGTCCAAGACTAATTATTGTAGATCTTTCTTCAAAATAATTATGATAATAATTAGGATGACAAAAATACCAATTCAAATTGAATGAATTCAAAACGATGTTACTGCATGAATCGGGATTCAAAATTCTCCCATTTTCATCCATTAAATAATAGTTAATTACTTGAAAAGTCTGTTTTAAATTTTCAAGTTGCAAATATTTAGTTACCAAAATAGGATTATGAGTTATTAAATAGTAAAATGAATAAAAATTCAAAAATTGAAGGACTGTTCCTAAAGGGCCAATCAAATTCCTAATTTGAATTATAGGATCTGTTTTAATTGATTCTTTTATCACATTGTGATATTTTCCAGCGTTGAATGGACCCATTTGGAAACAATTAGATGATGACAAAATTATCAAAGATGGGCATTCCTTATTTTTATTTAACAACGTGCGAATAGTTCCTTGATTTTTGCTTAGTGATTGTTGAATTTTTGTCTTGGAATAAAAGGGATTGCTATTGGTGTAATCTGACACATTATCTGAATCTGAGATCAATCCTGAGCCTGAGGGATCATTCCTTTTTCTGAGATACGAAATAGGGAATTTCACTAAGTCAATTCTTAGGAAATCTCGAATCAGACCATTTGTACTTACTTCAACAAAGGAAGTATGAGCCTCTTCGATAGAAGAACTTTTTTTGTCTTGGTCCCAATTCAAAATTAAACAAGTCCGAACTAATTGAATACTTGTATCAGAAATTCCCCGAATTGGTTTGCCATTTCTGTAAACAATATAATTGACAACTCGAAGTTGTATATTATCCCTTTCTTGTAACAGATCCGGGGGGAAGAGTGTTGCTAAATTTATACCGTCCGATATTTCATATGTCACTACGGATCGAACTAAAACAAAATACTTTTTCTTAGTAGGTGTGATCCGTTGGACATAGATCCAATTTTTCAATTTTTTGGATTCCTTAGAATTTGTTTTTCCTGTTCCTGGGGGTATCAAGATGCCACTGTGTCGGGATATCTTATCTGTCTCTCCAGGAAAATGGATATCTCCAGAAAAGATTTTCAGTTCAATCCTTTTTTTTTTTCTCTCCACTCGGACTAATCCGCCCACTTGGCTTCTTGTATTTAAAGCGATTCGTGTATCTACTCCAATCAGACTATTGTTCCGTACCATTATCGAAGAAGATTCAGGTAAAATATGCACTTCCTCGGGAATGAAAAAAAATCGATCTAGTTTCATTTGGTATTTTTGCTTAAATTCTTTGATTCCTCGATACTCAATCAAATCCTCTTTTTTAACGATTGAATGAACCCCTAGAGTCCCATATTTAGTAATTCCCGAACTCTTTCTTCTGTATCGAGGATCATCGAAATAAGCAAGAATACTATTTCTACGTAAAATGCCATTTATCGGTAGTTCAATCGAGATACCTGAATGGGGAATTAGTTCTTTCTTTCGTTCTTGAATCGATTGGAGTGGAATGAGAAATCGATTTCTTCGCCTTTTTGCCAATAAATCAGAATTCTCATGGAAAGTAGTAGGATATTAATATAACCATAAGTCAAGAACATGTTCCTTAATTCATGAAAATTACAATCATGATTAACATGAAAATAATCATGCCTTCGCCGCCTCACACTCCACAATCAAAGTACTCAAAATCTATAAAGCAGAAGAATTGTTTACTAACTATGGAAATATACTGATTGACATAGCAATTGTTACAGATGGATTATAGGATGAAAGATCGCTAGAAGAATCGGTAACGAATTTCTCATTGCATCATCATGTAATGCATTGAACGCGGTTCGCTTGATCCCATACGGTTCAATCGGCTTAATCAAAATTCAAGAGAAAGAAGAACATGAGGATAATTGAAGAAGAGTGTGTACGACACTACATATCAACCCCTTGTGGCTGGAAAGGAAAGGATCCCAACTTTCCCTCACCAAAGGAAAAAGAGGGACAAAAAAAGGAAGACCCAAAAAAAAAAAGACGGAAAATTTTAGAAAAGATGAAAGATTTTCAACTCTCCAAGGTATCAGTGGACGAACTCGAGAATTGCAAAATATGCAAGCAGCACCGGCAAGGAGACCATCATTCCAAAGATCACCCTGCAATCAACAATCAAAAAAAGTTGTTAATTATAAACATGGACTGTTAAAGCACTACTTTAATGTTCATGTGATGTATTGGATTAGCAGAAGAAAGATGTACTTACGCAGTGCTAATCACATCTGCATGCAGTCCATATTCTTTGGCGTAGATGAAGGACGTTATCGATTGTGGCAGTGCTGCCTGCAAAACAAAAATAATCACATTTTTTCAGATATCCAAAGATCCACTTCGACCACTCTTTGTGAACATCCATTGACCCGTCCACATGTTGGGTGGTCTTGAATCTCTCAAGGATGATGATTTTCCTCACACTTATAAACTGATTACTAGTCCAATCCACAACCGATTGGAATAACGCAAACAATCTACCCTTCACACATTGGGCCCAAGGCCATAGGGGTGTCAAAAACCAAATCGAAAACAAAACCAAATCAACCTAAAATTTCATGAATTTTCAATTCTGTTTCTGTTACGGTTCGGATAATGAGAAAATAACCATTCTTTTCTTCTGGTTCGAGTTATTTTGGTTCGATTCGGTTAATCAAACCAAACTAAAATTCTTAACAATAACTGAATGCTCTTTCTCACTCCTCTCAAAATTGCCATGAGAAACCCTAATATCCGGCTTTCTTGTCCGAACCGAAATCTGAACCGATTCAATCTGAACCAAATCGAGGTTTTCGATTTGGTTCATATTAGGTTTGGCTCAAGATTCGGTTCGGTTCAAACGTACATTGTAATGGTTCAGTTCGAATTTTTCAAAAAACTTGAACCAAACTATTGACACCCCTACTGGGTCGGAGTAATAGATTTATTGGTAATCTGAACTCTGATACCAGTGTTAGGTAATCTTGGACTTTTCTCACCCCAAAAGATAGCCCAAAAGGGTAAAACTTTCTCTCATACTTTTAAACTGATCACCTGCCCCTTTCTCAATCAATGTCAAGTTGGCAGATGTGACCCACAAGATTACTCTGAAGAACAAGAGATCGATACCTGGATGATAGCGACACAGAGGACATCACCACGCAAGCCCAAGGCAATAGAACCGATGGCCATGGCCGCCGGACCAGCAACGAACCTCAAAACCATCCCGAATACGGTCAAGCTCGGCCCACATGCTATCAATTTCTCCTGCAGTGCCATGAACATCCCTGCACACACGCATACACTCGTTAATTAACATCAAACCTAGGTTCTCTTCATGTTGTGGAATATATGTCTATGATCAATATCGGAATAAACGAGAAAGAATCTCATTCTCACCCATACTAAACATGGCAGTGCCTGTCCCAGCTTTTGACAGGATTAATATGCATCCATCCATTATGCTTGGCATCTTAATGTGCCACCTACGCATTCAAATATATGGAAATTAATCCCGACATGTAGTTAGTGAGTAACAATTTCATTAATCATCAAATTATATATATTTGTAAATATATACCCACACATATATACACACACGGAGTTTTATTAATATCTTTTCTAACTTAATTTACCTGTTTGCAATGAACGCCCAAGCTATACCAACTATGCATGCATAGGAGTTTGGGTTCACGGCAAGCTTCGTCCAAACAGTCCTCATGAGAGACCAAAATGATGGCCTACTAGAGCTCACCATCATCCCCATCCTCCCTTCCAAATCGACTTCGGCCTTCGTATCGACGGCTGTCCGTGCTGGCGAGTCACCCTCTGTGGAGGACGATGACGACAAGATGTCGAGCCCTGCCCGCCTCATCTCCAGTACAAAAAGCAGTGACGTGAGCCACACGATCGCCTGGAACACCGCGCCCTGGATGACCAGGTCCACGCCCATTGATCCGTACATGGCCTTGAGCAGGGGGACGCCGACGACGAGCGAGTTGGTCAGCGTGCACAGCGAGAAGCTGGTAATGGACCAGTAATAGCTCCCTTTGGTGCTGCATTTGGCCCAAAACGCTAGCACCACAACTATGATGACCTTGGAGACGACGTCGGCGGCGATGAACATGTAGTTCCACTTGAAGGGGTCAGCATGGGCCGTGAACTCGAAGGTGAAGAGAGGGAAGGTGAAATAGCAAACAAGCCTGTTTATCGCATCGCACTGGTCTGGATTAAAAATCTTCCACCACTTCACCGATCCGTAACCCAACATCAACACGACATATAGCGGCACCATCGCCTCCACCACCTTATACACATCCTCCAACCCTATCATTCTCTATGTAACCTCTCTCTCTCTCTCTCTCTCTCTCTCTCTCTCTCTCTCTCTCTCTATGTTTTTCTTTATCAAGTAATCAAGCTCTTCACTGGGCTTGGTAGGCTAACGGAACGGTTGCTGAAGAAGACTGCGACGAAGTAGTCAAAACTCGAAGGAGAGTACTTATACTCGAGGAACGCGAGAGACGAAAAGCATGCATGCAATGCGACGCAAGCCTCTCTTTTTTTAAAACTTTTAATGTTTTTATCGGTGCAATTATTTAAGTGATGATAGCCGTTCATTCAGGGAGGTGGGTATATTGGATTCTCGATTCCTGAAGGCGTACACGGATTGTGGTGAGTGCATGAAAGAGGCACAGTTGCTTTCGGAACAAATAGGTCAGGCTTGTGGTCAGCATTCTCTAAGTCCCTTTTTCTAAAAGAATAAGAATGAGGTCCAGAGATTATTCTATACCACCATCTTGCAACTAGCTAGGGTTTCTGATTTTGTGTAGAAAGATCATTATTGGTTATTACAAATTCTTGGGTCTCACCCAAAAAGTGGCTCTTCTATATTCTTGTGGGGGTTTAGAGATATACATATAGTCCCTCGTGTAAACATTACGTCCAAGGAAGCTTTTGGTATAATAAACCAAGTATTTGCTATACTGACAAGATAGATCCATTTGACTTAATCTAAAAAGTCAATTCCCACAAATTCTTGAAACTGGCCTGTTGTTTTGTCCAATGAACAGGGTCATACCTTGGTGAATGTTGCCATTTTCTTTAAAACTATTGGTAAAATGAAATGGCTCAAGTCCCTTATGCCGAAACTTTAATCTTAGAGATGTATAAATTCATTAAACCCTGAAGTAGAATTTTGAAAATGTTGAAAGCCAAGGTTCGGTGGGAGTTGCATTAGGCTAAAAGACTTTGGAACTGCTAGACTTTGGCTCAAGGACCTTTAAGAATGTGTTGTCAAGCACGTCAGCTTTGGCACAAAAGCCTTTGGAGGCCAAAATGATTTTGGAAATGCTATCTCAAACGCACCCAAAGTCCTAATTAAAGATCTCTTAAGCATTTCAGTGTCATTATATAGATCTTGATAGCATTTCATGATTTTCTATTTGTGAAAAAACGTATATGGGTAAAAGAAAATGAAAAAACCAAATGATTTTCAGCAATTTTCCAGCTAGGGTTTGTGCTTTTTAAGCTGGAGCAGACCATGAGAATCGATTTGAGGGTTGAACGGCAGTTTTGTCTAGCTTCATGATGCCCTAGGAAGCGACTGTATTAAGTGATGCGAAGTGGTCTACTTCAGTATAATCTAATTATCATCCGAGTGATGTGACGATTGATCCTCTTGGCACTAATTTTTGTCGTGTGAACCGTTGAGAGAATCATAGAACCAATTCCCATCGATATTATTGTCCTATGCTAGCCAAAATGCAGCGGAACACACATTGAAAATCAAGTGAGGTAATCTCCACTCGTTGATATTCTTGCTTTTTGTCAATTTCATGTACGCAAATCCTTCTAATTGGATGGCCTTAGATGACTTAGAATCGAAAAGAATTCGTGTAGGCGATAACATAATTCTTTATGCAAAAAATACCGATTTAAAGGATTTGAAATCTTCATGATTTTTCACAATAAGAGGGATGAAGACATACATTAGCCATAGCAATAACATTGAAAATAATTATTGCAGAAACATAAGAAAAGAAGAAATCCGATTTATCTTCCTTAACCCACTTTTATCTTAACGTATCCTATCTAACGGAATATAAAATACAACCTTTTGTTGTCATGGGTGGAAAGAGAACCAGACTTTATTTATACAGGTTATCAATAGGTGCCTTCATTCATGTCTTCAATAGGTGCCTTCCATCAAAGCACATCTTATCTTCAAAGAGTCACATCTCTTCGTAGAACTGTAACTTCTCATAAGAATTGCACATTTTCATAATAGTTGCATCTCTTTATAAGAACTGTAACTTCAAGTAAGAATTGCACCTTTTCATAAGAGGTGCATCTCTTCATAACCAATATGATTTTGTTATAGCATTTAAATAATTATTAAACCATTAATTAATAATATCATGTTGGCCATAATTATTCTTACACTTCATAATTAATATAGGAGAGGCGGTTCGTGTTTGCAAGAATAGGTTGTAAAACTAGTCAACCAAACACAGCACGATTATTTAATCTAGTTGACGTACGAAACATGAATACTATCTAAAAATTATCAGGGTAGACACGACTCGTGTATCATGATTGAAATTGCATTTTCTTTATGTTTAATTCTTCGTTACCTGTCCTGAAAAATATACAAAAATCACATCTTGCATATCAGCAGCTTTGGATTGCATTATTATTGAATAGTTACATTTGCATAGGTCACATGTCATATATTGAAAAGGATGAAAAAAACATTCAGATTGCATATAGGTTATGCATCTATCATATCGCCACATCTTTGTCTTTGATCTTTAGTTAACAGGTGTCTTTGGATTGAATCGTGGGACTTTGCTTTGCTTTGCTTTGCTTGCTCACTGCGTCTCAGATTCTTTACTCTTTTTAGAAATTTATTTGATACTTTAATTATTGAGTGTTGTTTTTATTTTTTGCATGCCATGCATGATCACTCTCACATGTTAGCAGTTTAGGCTTAAAATTGACAAAAACTGCTTGCAAAACATTTTTGAGATAAAAAGAAAAGGTATCGAAAGGGCGTCAAATTTATCTAGCGAAACCAAGTCCACATATCCATGCATCTCTAATTCGCAGAAGTGAAGTGTTCTCCCACACTTTACTTGGATTTCTAATCGATTCATAATAGATTAGTAACGACTCATAATTGAAGTAAATTGCATGTTTAATTGAATAAATTAAAACCCCAAAATTGCGGTTGGTACGAGCTTGGGAGAGTTTGCGCTAAGTCTCCGAACTTAGTAATCCATTAGCTTTTCATTTGATGGTTGACCTCTAAAAATGTTATGACAGCTTGGCAAGTTGAATTAAAACTCTCAGTAGGACTTAAGTTTGAACTTTCTCTTTTCAAAAATACTTTTGTCTGGCAACGTGGAGACGAGCTACATCCCTAACATCAAGTATTAAATGTTTTTGATGTGAGCTATAATGGGAGTAGTCTTTGCTAACTTTTTTTCTTTTTGCATAATGGTGATGAGAATGAAAGTTTTAATTTGCTATTGAAGCAGTGCTTGCATTATAAATTGTTGTGCATGCTCTATATGCTTTAGCACTATACTTTTGCGCACACACAATGCCGTTGGAACTGGACCGAAATTAGGAAAATATCTAAATGATGTTTAGAAGGATGCGCCCTGAACTTGAAGATGGAGTTGCACTTTCAGAAGACGAAGGGAAAATGATATTTTTGTCTCTTGTCTTCCCTCTTTAATCCTTATTGAAGAGTAATTTGAAGTCATATTTATTAGCTTGAGTTTAAAATAATCATATAATTGAGTTAATAGTAGCTATAAAGTTGCAAGGGTTAAAATAATCATATGTCATGCATGAGATCATCAAGGTAGGTTCAATGTCTTCAAATAAAAGCATATGAGCAATAATAAGGTAAGAATTAAGACATTTGTTTGAGCTAAAATAGTGATAAATGTCATGGTTTGGTTGAAAAGATGGAGATATTATGTTATTTAAAGTAAATGTTTTACATTGTGGTTAATAATCAAGTAAATCGGTATTCGTTTGACACGCTAGTAAATCAGAAAATTATTTTGAAATCACTATAATTATTAACAAAAGGTATAGAACAATGGGGACACCTAAACTCAATAAAATTTTAACATTTGAAAAAGGCCGCACTTTTTTGACTTCTCATATGGCTTAGATACTCCCTTTTTTGTTGTTATTTTGACTATGTTGTCCCTTGTACGGCTCACCACTTCTGCTACAATTTTATATGGTCTATTTTTTTATTATTTGGTCAACTCTTTTATTCTTTGCGGTCCCACTTTCCTTCTTCTTCTTTCTTTACAGGCCACTCGCCTGTTTGTTCTCTCTTGCGAGCCATTCTCAACTACAAGGTTATCTTCTTTTTCACCTAAAAATTAAATTTCTCGTTGAAACTTGCAGATAAGATTTCAAAGTCAAATGTGCCCAGTAACATGGTTTCCGAAATGCATGTGCAAGTTTGTCCAAGTTGTCATAAAAAAATCTTTGAAAGGAAGCCCTGTATTTTTTTATGTAGTTAAGAACTAATGGCTTTTCTTTGCAACGGTATCAAGTTGCCGAATATTTTTATCATATTCCGCTTCAGTGTTGGAGTTCAAAACATTGGACCAATCAGACATAAAAAAAACATCCTAATGTGTCCCTACTGTAAACTGAGATTTACGTTTTGCCACAATATTTTTTTCAATGTGCCAAATACACAACATGTTCGCACTTCTAGGAAAAATGATTTTAGCTGCATTCATCAATGCCAACTCCTTATTAGTGACAATAGCTGAAGGTTGACAATCAACACTCAATATGTTGTTAAACATTGTCAAAGCTCAAACATAATCTTCCTCTACCTCCTTTCTCAAAAAGACAAAGCATGAGTAGAAAGAAGTATTAAAGGAGGAAACTCCAACAACATCCAACAAAAGCATTTTTTTTCTATTAGTCTTGTAAGTACAATCAATTACAAAGAAATTAAACTTAAGAAACTTTTTGTTAGTGCCACAGAGATAGGATGGGAGAAAAATAAAAGTGTCAAGTGACCCTCAGCATCATGTTTAAAATTGTAGATGAATCCACCTAAACTAAGCTCATCCACTAAAGCTCAGACCATAGTGCGACCATTTAGATATTCACGACAGAATTTCGCTTTCATGTGGTAACTACTTTTGGCAATAGCTTGAACATTGGGATTACTTTGTCTCGAGGAAGAAAGAATTTGGCATGGAGGTATGCCAGCCTTAGGCATCTCTTTCACACACAAAGCTTCAACTTTAGAAGAGCGATGAAATGTCGTCATGATATATCACTCGAAGGATCATGATTGTGTGATGCATTCACTATTATGAGTGACCAAGATCCATTCTTTTTTTATAGCCAAGGATGTCAAAAAGACAGTTAATAAAACAAGATCCAGTCTTTTGTCTCTAATGTGCAACATAAATATTTTGTCGATCACAATAACTACCTCTCCTGTCGCACCTAAGATAGACATATTTTTTTTTGGGTAAAGACCTAAGATAGACATATTTGTCTCTCTTTGATCTTTTAATAGAGATGACATAACCTTGAGCAAGAAAATGGCTCCGCACACTACTCAAAGATCTTCTCGAGTTAGAAAATTACCGGCTAAAGTTTCAATGACTTCTTGGCATGATCGATCGCTCTCCTCCATTCACACTTTCATCATCAATAGATACGTTCAAGCAATTTAGGTCCTCTTGAATATTACCTGTTGAGAATCAAGTGGATGCCCAATTAAAATAGATACTATTTTCTTAGTATTATATTAGCAAATTATCTACACCAACTCATAATAACACAATATTTAATTGCCAACAAAGCATGAGTGAGTGAAACAAAGGGTTAAACAAGTATAAATGATGAATCCCAACAAATGTGCGATTACAAAATGGTTGTTGAAAAATCAAGCTAAATTCTGCACACAACTATATTCTAGAAAACAACAATTGCAACACAAATGAAAGAACAAATGCAGCATTGTAGCAACGTGTTCTAAGAAATTAATCTGTGCAAGCACAATTTTTATTTCAACACTCTAGACACAACACTGAAATTGCAATCAAATTGAACCAATAATTTGAATCTGGCTTCATATTACCTAAAAGAACACAACACGCCTGTTGCCCTCCACTTTTATGCCTACACATGGTGGAGACGCCTTGTCTTTCTCTACACTCTCACATGTGCAATAAGAGGAGATAAAAATATATAATAAAAAAGAAGAAAGAGAAGCGGTGCTTCTCAATATTGCATTCCATTGTGCAAGAAGAGCTTGCGTGCGGAGAAAAGGTTCATTGGGGAGGTCAACAGTGAGTCCAATGCCAATGCTAGCGAAAATGTGGAGGACAACGGGATTGGCATCATAAATATTACGCAAAGGACGACGAGGTTTGTGGAAGAAGAAGAAGGAGTGGGAGGCATAGAAAGAAGAGACTGGCTTGCAAGAGAGAAAATAGAGAGACGAGCGGGAGGCTTGAAAAGAAAGAAGAAGAAAGGAAGTGGGACCCGTATGGAAAAAAAGAATAAACAAAATAAAGAGTCGATCAAATAATAAAAAATGGATCATATAAAATTATAGCAAAAATGGACCATAAAGCAATTTTGTTTTTTTCTTTTTCCAAGAAATCTCAAAAATAAATAATTGGAAAATAAAGCTGTATTTTAAAGAAAGGCAAGAAAATTGAAATGCGTTAATTATTGAACTAGAAACGTTGAATTTATAATAGTGAAAATTATGTTTGAATAGATACAACCACCGAAACATTGCATCCTTTTGAAAGTGTACAGTGAACATAAATATTGTTTAAAAAGGAAAACAACTTTACATGTTTTAAAAAACTATAAATTCGAATTTGAAAAAAAACAACCCTTGATTAGTGTGAATTCAGGTCCATGAGCGTGGCGTGCAAGCGTGCTAAGTACGCCTAATAATCGTGCAACCGCGTGCGGGTATTGTAGGGTCTAGTCCACTTTTCCCACGGTCTTCAATCGTAAGGCCAGAAGCCTCCCACTTATATATCAGTTCACCCACTCATATATTTTCATTGCGAGACAAGGCACCCCTTTGTTTCTTTTACAAACGAACAATCAACATCCAAAAGCATTTCCAAGTGTTTTGAAGCCGGTATCGGCTCGTACAAAGTTCATCGAGCGCAAGGGACAAGGCGACCGGACACACGGGTTTGGGCGAGCTTTCGGGGCCATAGCGTCTTTACTAGATACTTCTTGTTAAAACACCTTCGGAAGTTCTTCGATGCGTGCCCATGCCAAGCGCTTGCGTTTTTCTCTGCTCTGCCTTTCCATTCATGACATCTATGGCTGGTGGATGTCGCCTCGTAAAAGGGCACTGCTCAGGCTTGTCGAGCGCGAGAGAGAATTCAGAGCCCAACCGAAGTACCCTTTTCTAACCAAAGAGTAATACTAGAAGGTCAAAAGAGCCATAGAAGGCAAGGGAAAAGTTCGAGAAAAGAAGTATCCTCTTCTTCGACATCCTTATATCGATCTCGATCCTGGTTTCCGACTTCTCGAGACGTTCTTTCTCCATCCGACGAGATGGGGGAATTCGAGCCTCTTCGTCCAACTCATGGACGTTGGCACGATACTTGACCAAGTCGACGATATTCGACAGCTTCTTCGTGTCTGTGATGCTGGAGTTATGAGTGACTTCTTCGGCCCGTTCAGTGGGATCGGAGTTCTTGTGCAAGCGCTTGGATGGGGGAAAATGATCTGAAAAGTCCTAAATTTATTGTACGGCAGCCGATTTAATCCTGAACATTTTCATTATGTCGATTTAGTAGTAAACATTTCAATTGTGTCAATATAGTTGTAAATTTTTTTATGATTTGCAAATTTAATTATTCTGGTCAATTTTGATGGGAAATTGCTAACCCAGTCTAGTCAGCCGTGGCCGTCTTATGTTGCACAGCAAACGCTGACACGAACATTTTTTGCAATTTTTTGAATTTTTTCCCTTTTCTTTTTTTCGTTTTCCCTCCACCAAGCCTCATCAAGGGCCGGTGGAGGTCACTGGCCTCATATGAGAGCTGTCCTCGTCAACCTTAGGGGAAGGCCACTCGAGTCTAGGCTGGCAAGGGTTGCCCTTACTAGCCAAGCAAGGGCCACCCTTGTCTAGACCGATATGGGTAGCCCTGCCAAATTGGGCGACAGCGGCCCTCATTAACCTAGGTGCGGGCGTCCCTCGCCTCAGGTGGCTACCTCCGCCGGCTATCGACAAGGCCTGGTGATGGCTAGTGGAGGGAAAAATGGAAAAAGAAAAAAAGAAATAGAAAAAGAAAAGGAAAGGAAAGGAAAATATAGAAAAAATCATAGAATTAAAAAAAATTGCAAAAATTATTTATGTAAGCGCCAACAATCTTACATGGCATGCGATCGGCACTAACTAAACCGCCACATTAGTAAATTGGCAAATCATTAAAACGTTTAGAACTAAATTGACAAATCATCAAAAAGATTAGAATTAAATTGGCATAATTGAAAAGTTTAAGACGAATTTGGCAAGTTGTCAAAAAGTGTAGAACTATATTGGCACAATTAAAAGGTCTACAGGTGAATTGGCTGCCATACAATAAATTTATGACTTTTTGGACAATTTTCCCAATTGGATGGCATAATGGTTGAAAATTGGCCGTTCTACCTAGGGGTGAGCAACTTGGATTGCCCAAACCAGCATCAAATTGGACCGGCGGGTTTGGTCCAGTTCTCGGGACTATCGGTCCGGTTCCTGGTTCCTAAAAGTGGAACCGGTTTCCGGGCGATCCGTTTCCCAGTTCCAAGGTGAAACCGGACCGGACCGACTATTTAATATATATTTTTATTATTTTTTCTTTAAAAAAATTAATAAAATGTGAACTAAACTCTAAGTGAACTTCATTATCATAAATTCATTGATAAAAATTAGTAAAATGTGAATTAAACCCTAAGTGAACTTCATTGACAAAAATTCATTGACAAAAATTAGTAAAATGTGAACCAAACCTTAAGTGTTTAACCAAAAAAAAAAAAACTAAACTCTAACTGACCGGTTCCATTGGACCGGACCGGACTGGTGGTTTAGTCCAGTTCCCGGTCCTAGAATCAACCGGTCCGGTCCGGTCCGCGGTTCCCAAAACTGGGAACCGATTCTCTCGGTCCAGTTCCTGGTTCCACCTTAGAACAGAACCGGACTGGGAACCGATCACCCCTAGTTCTAGCCATTCTTAACAGCTAATTAGACTTGTATAAGATTCCTTATAGTCTCGCGCTTTTCTAAAACGTAGTCGAAAAATCAACCTCTTCGCTTTTGTAAACACCTTGCGAGCAAAATCATTGACCGAACACATGCGTATCATGAAATATAAGTGTAAGAGAGTGGTTAGTTACTGTGGCCAAGTTGTGAAAGAGAGATGGCTCCATAAACAAGCGAACCCGGCACAAACTTTTGACTAGTGGATTCGGTGCAACTATCCGACAGATTTGGCGAACGGAATAGGCACCAATTTCGGCCGGACCACCATAAAATTTTCCGAGCATTTCTCTACCCTATCATTTTTATTTTTTTGATCTAATTCATCTATTATGTGTATATGTGTGTGCTCACAGGGATCAGACTCCGAACCTGGTACTCTCCAGCCCACCCTCCAAATCTCTTTACTAGCAGGACTGCATGCCTATCGGCTTAACCCTTTTATTTTGCGCATGCAAGCATGTTCTAAAACTTTCACCCATTCTTGACTTGAGTCCGCCCATCATTTCCTTACGGTCTGAATTTTTGTCGTTGCTGCTTATAACCATTACATCGATTACCTTCTTGTTGAGGAGAGCAAATCGTTTTCCTTTCTCTTTCCTTATTCTCCTCTCTGTATTTCACGCCCTTTGCCCGCAAGCTAGCATCGTCTGAGTCGACCTGATGAATACCCTGTTGCGACATGAAAATATAAGTAATAACTCTACCTAAATTGATGCCAAAAATTCCAATTTCAAATTATACTCTGAAGAGGAGCAAGTAGATTGCTCACATACTAAATCATGGTGCTTGGGTATAACTAAATCATGGTACTTGCACATTAGTCCTTCCCCAACAATTTTAAATCAAGTATTGTTCATTTTGATATCGTGTCAAAGTTTACATTAAATGTCAAAATCTATCCTTCTTTTTTCACTCATTGAGCTTGACTTAGGTTTGTTTCTTTTATTGGGTTGGCAAAAAAGGCAAAAGAGACGAAAAGAAGGGGCCGTGATCAGTGATTAGTAGTAGTAGCCGTTGGCTATTGATCAGATCAATAACCAACTGGCTCTGATTAGTGGCCATTCCTCCTCTTCTTCAAGATTTCACTCGCACAAATCCTAAAGCAATCGACGTTCGCAGACCCGAAATGCATGATGCCTGAACCAAATGTTTCGCCTCTTGCAGGGTGAGCGAACCTGACGACCACAGATGACCAAGTTTTCCGAGGAAAACTGCAAATAAAGCGAATAAGGCATCTGAATCTGTCGTCCACTTTTACATTATCAAAAGGCAGCTGCAGGCGCAGATACACATGTAGGACTAGCCACCTTCCTTCAAAACTTACCGGCCATCACAAAGGATGAGTGCAGCACAGCTGCCGGTAGTGACATTGAAACTATGCCAGAGGCGTTCCGTTGAACTACTCCCGAAATATGGCTTTTTCATGATAAGAACGCGAGAAATGAGCAGTTTAAATAGCACTTTGTCGTAATAGGAATCTGCCCACCAATTACTCTCATTGCTTCGCCTTTTTTAGAAACAGCCGTCCAAACTAATTTCAGCATACAACAAGAGTACATGTAAAACTACAGAAGCCTCAGGTACTCACTTTGGAAAAACACACCGGTGTTTGATCAGCAAGTGACCCAATGATTAGACTTTTTAACTAAATCGGCTACCTACATACTTCGAGTCACCCACTCATCTAGAGACGGCAGAAATACTGTTGAACCAAAATATAACACAGACATCTATAGTTAGTACACTAGACCCAATAGCAATCAGCCCAAACCATCCAGATCTAGGTCCACCTGATTCATGCCACAAAAAGACCACCAGCCTTGTGATTACTTACAAATGGATAAAAATGTGCATATACATCACGAAATCTGCACATGCTAAGTGCATATCAAAGGGTAACATGATCGGCTGTGCCAAAACCTATGAAAACCACAGGAATAAACCTTTGGAACTGATAAATTAAGTAACTTACAAAGCTCAAGCCGTGCGATGCAAGATAGAGAGTTACGGAACTTTAGAGCCATCATTCACTCAGCAAAGTTAGGCCATACCTCTAAAAGGGAAAGCAAAAGAAGAGTGCAAAAACTTATCATCCATCAATTTCTCCAACTTAAGTTTAAGTAATGACATATCTGCAACAGCTACAAGCATAACATGGTGGAATGACCAGTAAAGCTTCCTGTCACGGGAATTTCCTACAAGATCCACTGTAAGAGAATCAGCTAAAAGAAATAATGGAACTAATACTGAAGAAGAATAAGTTCTCACCAAACTAATGAAAGAAGATCCCAGCTCAACAAGAGAAAGCTATCCTGGGACTTAACAGGATATCTCAAAAGCTCTTCTGCAATTGATGGTGCTGGGCACACACGGGCTCCTTCCACCTCATTAGCGGTATCCTGAAAACACTGTTTCACAGAGTAATTGATGGAAACTTCGATACTACTCCTGAAAAATATGCTTAACCTTCTCAATCTGATGCTAAAGAGATCATGCAACAGTAGAAAATAAAGTCTCCAAAAGAATTGAGTTAAAACTTACAAGCAACTGACTGAATCTCACAGGAAGAAGAATGTTAAGTCCCAGGAAGGGAGCATCTGCAGAGAGTTGCAAAGAATGTCCTAATGTTACCAACACCAACCCTTCCCCTTGCATTGGGGGGAGGTGGCTGGTCTGGATGGTGAAATACAAACAAGGGCAACGAATGGTTACTAGGACACTACAATCGGTCCATCAACAGTTAGAGCTAAATGCAAGTGAGACATAGGGTGAAAGATAAATCAGGTGTACCAGGTTGACTTTTGAACAGATGAAATGTTCACATTGGTTTTGCCATATGTGACATATTTTCAGATTTACAGAGTGCAACAAAATGGATACTTGGAGGAGTTTTTGGTTGACTGAAGTGCACTTCAGGAGAACAGAAGCAACAAATATAAACTCTGTACATCTCAATCCGTAAGCAATGATTTACAGACAACTCTTTCTCCACCTCCAAGAGATTGCACAAATGAACAGAGGTTCTCTTCTTGAAGGAGTCTTTATTCGTCTGAGTCGATGTTGTCATCAGCAGGAGGTATCTGTCTTGTCTCTGACAATGAAAGTCTCCTAGGGTTCCCTGGGCCTGATTCAGATAAAACCAATGCAGCAGTTCCAGATGAAGATGCTAACATACGTCGAACAGGAGCACCCGATGGAGAAGATGCAGAGAGATTATTTAAGATACCCATAGGATGGTCAAACTTGCAACTTGGTCCAAACTTGCAGATACCATAACGGGAATAGAATATGCACAGTGGTTCTCCCTGTTGAAAGCATTCAATTGTCATGGGTGGCAAGAGTAAAGACCTAACAAGTCTCAACAAATGATCCAAGCGAAGTAAATCCTTTGCTCTCTTAAGCAGGCATGTCTTGGATGCAATTAGAAAAAAGGAAACGTAAACAGGTTGCACAACGGCAGTTAAAGTCGGTGAAAATGCAATGGAGGATCGAGAAAATTCAGTAAAATCAGCATAAGATTGTTAACCAACCGGACGTAATGGAAGGCCTATGGGACTCAAAAGACAATCTGGAGCAGGAAGTAATCTCTCTCTGGGGTGATGAAACCTGCAAACTGCACCGAACTTGCAGTCTCCTGTCTTCATGTAAAACTGGCACTCAAGCTGCCCAGGTCTCTCAGGAAATATGTTATCTCTCTGCAATGCATAGAAACCAACAGGCACAGAGCCAGATTGGTATGATGAGAATGCCCCTGGAGATCCAGCATTTGAATCACTCTGGCCAGAACTTCCAAAAATCTGACTTTGTCCCATCATTATAAGCTGGCTATCTGAAGATGAAACTGACCCCAGTTGACCCTGAAAACATAACATTCTTATATACACCCCACAGTCACAATTTACTAGTTGCATTAAAAATAACTAAATTAAGATTCTCTGAAGCACCTTAAGTGGTGGAATATCATATGAAAGGACATGCTAAGCACAGCAGTGATTCTAGATTGTGCTTCAATAGAATACAAAAATATATCGATACAGATGCATGAACTTGATTTTATGGGTCCCATACCGCGAGAAAAACATATCTACTCAAGAATAACCAGAATAACTAACTAATGCTTTCCTAAATGTACATGATTGCAACTTGGATCTCTTATTTAAAATGGAAATCAAATCCTCTTAGGACTCCTAGCACAGCAATTCATTCAACATGCCTCAAACTTTCACTGTGGTCTCTGCTCTAAGGCATTCCTGGGATGCATATATACTCCTCTATCCTGCAGGTACTTACAATATTTTCTGCATCAAACAGCGCAACATCTTTATTCCTTTTCAATGAAAATCCACAGCCACAGATTTAACCCACTCAATAAGAGTGCAAACTTATTGACAGGATGTTCATAGAGTTAATTTCCAGCAAGCTATTGACCATTATGATGGCACATTTAATACCCAAGAATTTGGCATGCAAGACTGCATCATTTCACCATAACGTGAATTCAACATGATCATCTTAAAGTGCCCCAGGTTGACTAACATTTTGTAATTTTATTATTGCAGAAGATTTATTATACAACTCAAACTTTTGATGTTCTTCACCAATTACAGAATTATGTCAAATCTTTTACATTAGATCCCAATGTATTTTCATGTGGAAACTGCCAAGTTCCAGTGCAGCAAAATTCGATGCCACTGCAATGACCATTACCACTCTCATAAACCAAAGATTTATGATTTCATGGAACCACAAGAAGACATTCGTTAAACATTTGCAACTCCTCAGAAAAATCCCTTAATGATCCTCCGGGCTAATCCTAGTCCTTCCTTAGGCAATCCCCCGTAGCTCTTACTCTGATGAACTCAAAAATCAATTCACAGAACTGGAATTCATTCTAAATCTCCCCAACTTCTCTGCAACCAGTCATTCCTCAGGAATCCTCTTCGCAAATCTTTTTGAGGTAAGCTCTCTCTCTCTACCAACTTCCGTACTCCTATCCTTGTGTTTGAGAGAGGCCTCTAAAGCCAGTAGGCTAAAGGAAAGCAAATGATCCTTCCTAGCAACATGTAAAACGTTATATCACCATGAACATGAGGGGGATGGAATAACTTTGGAATAACAACGTACCTTATCTAGAAACATTTTGAAAATATAAAAAATCAGTATGTATATGACTTTACTTGTCAGAGGGGAAATGCTTTGCCCAGGAGTCATTAACCACACTGGAGACAAGCAAACCTAAAAGACATGGTACATACATTGATCGTATAAACTTCCCAGTCCACCTCTGCAATCAACCATTCCTCGTCAGTGCTCGGGCTAATCCCACCTAGGCACACCATCCCTCTCACATGGACAACATAGAAGCAAGTCACATGGTCTAGGAATATTTTAAGCATCAGAAATTGTCAAAGACCAAAACTTGTTATGAGAGGCGGGCTTCGTGGACAGTTGATTACCATACTTAAGACAAGAGACTAAAAAGACATGAAACATTCATTGACGGAAAAAACTTCCTTATCCATTGCAGGGCCTAGAACTGCCTTCTACAATGCCACCAGAGTACACCATCTTTAGTTTAAAAAATTCAGAAATAACCATCAGAACACCAATCTTCAATTTATTGGCAAGAGAAGTTTCCTTTTTCAGTGTAGCACCAACAACTAATTATTCAAAAGAATAAAAAAAATGTCAAGAACACATGCACAATTCACGGCATCTTCTCAAAATTCATGACACATACGAAGAGAGGTAAGAAACTACAGCTTGATATGGAAAGGATGTCCCAGAGAAAATGCCCTTTTGTATATGTAGCTCCTCAGAATATTTTTTTTCCTGATACTAGACTAACCACACATAGCTTGATTATGCATCTTTAGAGCACACAGCAGCACTTTGCTAGCACAGGGTAAAGAAAGGCATACACTGTAGGCATTCCAGCCAGGAATTGATACCATGCCCTGAGGAACAATCAAGGGAGTGTAACTTGAAGGACCTTGCCAACGAGGACTAGGGATAAAAGATGCTCTGGACCAGCTTGTAACTCCTGGATATGACTGTTGAGCTGGAGTAGTAGGAGACTGAACCGATGGGTACACAGGAGAACCGCGCAGTGAAACCATCATATTAGTAGGCTGAGGATGGTGGAACTTGCAAGTGCTTCCAAACTTACATTGTCCAGTTCTTAAATAGTATGCACACTCCACCTCATTCTGGCCAAAAGAAGAGAACGGCATTGTGAGTCCAAGCTAAAGAAGAATAGTATCCGCAGAACATATAGCATCAACCTAAACAAAAGGATAGGCCCATGAGGAACAAATAAATAAGCACTTAATTCACTTTAAATAGGACGACAGCTTTACAAGTCAGAGCCAAGACTGAAAAAGCAATAATATGACATTCCTAAAGTTTCTGTTGCACGCAAAACTCCTCAGCGGAACTTAAAGCATCAAATTTAAGGGATTGATTCACGGGGGTAATGTGAGTCAAAACCAGCAGGAAATCCTTATTATCAAATTGGATACTTGTCCTAGGATCCTACTTTATCCAAGTATCAGTGATGTCCAGCTAATTAAGAGTAAACTCTCACATGATCATGCATCATCTGCTTTCTATAATTTTCCAATTCAAAGCTTACGACACCCATATTATTCTATAAGAGCTCCCAACTCCTTTTCTATTATCCAATCTCCCCCATGTGCCAAGGCAAATAATGAGTCCTCTTTAACGAATATTATCTCTTCAGTTGCATAACTCACTCAATGAGGAACCTCATCAGGACTATTCACATAGAAGGACTGAGTGGCAGCTTCAATTCCCTTCTTATTTAACACTTAGCAAGGACAAGAGTAATACATGTATAAATAATCTTTTCAATTAAATACTATGGCCAAATCATCTTGTCCTACAAACAATCCATTCAATATGAAGCATGTCATGATCCCACTCCCTAAAAAGTGTATCTTCAAACCAATCAAAAAGTGACATGAGCAGATGATGCCAATTAAGGTACAAGATAAAAAAAGATGAAGCCCAATTATAATTACATAATTCATATAAAGTATAATCGAATGATGAAACTTGCAAGTGAAGGAAAATAGTCAAACCGGGCGAAATGGGTAGCCTAAGATATTTAAAGCAACTTTTCCTGCAATCCCAGCCTTGTCTCTAGGATGATGAAACTTGCATGTGGCGCCAAATTTGCAAGTCCCTGTCTTCAGATAGTACTGGAATGTGGAAAATAACAGAAACATTCTTCAGAAACCATAAACGTAAATGCTGAAGAGGGGAAAAAAGATGATCTAGATATAATGGATGATGATGACATCAATATTTAACCTGACAGATGGTTCCCACACTTCTAAATTAAGGAACAACTTAAAGGGTAATTATGTGTTATGTAGACTCGGTCCTCTTAACAAACTGTTTCCATTACTCTACACTTCTTCACAACCACTCCACGACCAACAAATTCTACATGAACTCACAAGGAAGTAGGATATTAAAAAGTACATTAAATCATGTTTTTTTCTTGCTAAATAGCATGTCATTGGGAGTTAAATTCCAGGAAGTTTATTATCAGTTACCAATGATCAACGAGTAAGATTTTCAACAATCTCTCTTGATAAGTTGCTTTCGCATGTCTAATATCCTAGACATCAGCCATTAGTAGTTCCCTTCAAGCACAATTTGCCCGTCATACTAAAATAGATCAGTTGTTTCAGAAAATCTTCTGCGATATGAAGTGAGAAGAAACGCATGCCTGACATTCTGGCTGCCCGACTCTCTCTGGGTACTCCCCCTTCATTCTTGCATTAGCTATAGCCTACAATGCGGAATGTAGTGATTAAATCTCATTATACATGAGAATACTAAACAGAGGATATTCGAACATTTTATGATGCATTCATACCTAGGGAAACAGCAGGGGGGGGGGGGGGAGCAGAATACTAGATAGTCAATTAATTCGGTTAGTCTTCAAGCATGAGACTGGATGTATGACACGCTTCTCAGAGCATCAAACTTACAGCGCTCATAGGCCAGCACATGAGCTGAATGACAATATATGCTTAAGCAAGAGAGACTGTCATCTTGGTCCTTGTATGTACTCATGTGCATGTGCAAAGGCAAACTTACATAGACTACAATCGCAAAAGCTGCTTAATAGAGCTCACAAGCTTATGCAGTACTTACTGCAACTCCTAATGGGTGTTGTGAGAATCATGTAATACTAACAGAATCCTGTGAGAAAGAGTACTGTTCTGCAAAAGCTAACTATGGAA
Source organism: Syzygium jambos (assembly GCA_031216235.1). Lineage (NCBI taxonomy): Eukaryota > Viridiplantae > Streptophyta > Magnoliopsida > Myrtales > Myrtaceae > Syzygium > Syzygium jambos. The sequence goes on along the minus strand of CM062221.1, from coordinate 20,029,337 downwards.
GTTTGTTTCACGTAATACTCACTATGCTGCATTAATTCTCCAGCATTCTGACTGAAATATAGATCCACAAACCAGTTTGATCTTGCTTTTGAGCATAATTAGCTGCCCTCATAGTCCTTCTTCTTCAGTAAGTTCTGATTCTATTCTTTCTCAGGTTAAAAGACTTGTTAGTGACGGACTTCAGTCTTGTGCATATGTGCGCAGAAAGGTTTCTTTAGAAAGACATCGGATCATAAGTTGTAACAAGGACTCAAGTCCCTAGTGCCTGAACTTGTGTTTCTGAGCTTTTAGAAGGATTGCTCCCCTGCTTCTGTTTTTTTTCTTTTTTTTCTTTTTCTTTTCTTGCTGAATAAAATCTTATTGAGAAACGAATTGTCACTACTAATGTGCCAAAAACATATTAAAAAATTCTTCTGTTTATACCAGCTTCCTGTCAGATGGATGATTAAATCGACATGTAGCACCAAATCTACAAAGGCCTGTTCTAATGTAATAAGAACAGTCTGGCTCCCCAGGACGCTCAGGGTAGGGCCCCGATTCCATGGTTTCGTTGGATCGTAAAGGCATTTGCCACATCGCATCTGAAACGACAAAGAAATTAATTTCAGGAAGACTGCCAGATCATATCAAAATTCAAAAGATAATATAAGTGCACAATTAGTTATATTTATTTCACCAAGAAATTGTCCATCACAAAAAATGCAATAATGAAACGTCCGATTTTACACGACCAATCGCATAAATAATTTATGAGAAGCATATTATCTTGTTAAAATCAAAAGCCTTCTCACTAAACCAACACCTTCCAAAACTAGAAGGTAGCTTTGCAAGGATCTCTCTATTTTTCTTTTTGCCTACAGCACAAACTTTCTAGATCCAAAGAGGCAAAGATGTGATCCCAGGATCTTGCCCCATCCTCTCAATCTTTACACCACAGGAATGCCACCAAGATGATCAGTTCTGGAAGGAAGTCAGAAGCTAAAAGATGTTCACCCCAGTAAAATATAAAGATGAAATATCACCTTGCTTCAATGCCAAGCTCAAATCTTTATTAAAGCATCTGAGTGCTAAACTAATTGCTAATTCGTTCGAAATGAAAGCAATCAAAACTAACAATGAGCCACAGTGAAGAAAAGGTATCAGACCAACAGCTGTAACAGTCAGTTGAATCTACTAATCATATGGCCAACATTAACTGAGGAAGAAGACCAAAGTATGGAACTTTTCCCATAAGACATGTCTAAACAGGACAATTTTGCGCCACCGTTGATCAACAAATTAATGGAAGCAAAAGAGAAACACAAAATAAAAAATATAAACCCCCCCGCATCTTTTGTAAATATAGGGAACAAACTATAAAAATGCCACTGATTTAAAAAACATAATATAATAGTCGAATAAAGAAAGATAGCTTCACTTTGCAGTAATTGCGATTGCACTAACTGTGAATTTCCTTGATCATCTCATACTCAATACCCAAAAGATAGAAACAACCTAACAACAAGATAGAAATACATTATCACCACATGCCGTCATTGCCTACGCTCGCTGACAATGCAAACGGAGTCGCTCAGACAAGATCGCAAACCCGAGACGTGATGAGAATCAAACCAAATATGAAATACAGGAGGGCACTAATGACACGTTGCACGACAGGAGGAACCAACCAGCGCAGTGTCGAGAAAGGGACAAGCGCCCAACGCAAACGGGGATCACGCGTAACACTTGAGCGAGGAGAAAAAGCAACGAGAAAACGCAACGGCAGAACAAGCATGTCATCGCGAGCGAGAGAGAGAGAATGAAAACACGAACGAAAGCAGCACATTGATTAGCATCAGAGGAGAGACACAAAAACGGGCCAATCCCACAACGCGGAACCTCCACGGCCAACGAGGTTCCGTCGCACCATTCCAAACGACGATCGGCCCTCGTCATCAACATTTCGAGCCAAGACAGAGAGAGACCGACCTGACGGAGAGAGAGAGGGACCGTCGGCAACGGACCCCCGCGGCATCGGAATTCCAGCGTCGAACGCCATCACTCCATCGCCCGCCGCCGCCGCCGCCAACCTACTATCGCCGCCGCCAACTTACTATCGCCGCCGCCGCAGGAGGACGAGGAGGGCCGCCGTTCCCGCCGGAGCTCGCATTCCGCCGCCGGCCGCCGCCGCCGACGACGCCGACGCCGGATCAGCCGCCCGATGCCGCCGCGACCGCCAGGAACCGCTTCACCGCCCCACCACCGCCGCCGCCGCCGCCGTCGCCGCCGCCGCCGTCCTCGCACTCGGTCGCGAGCGGGGGCGAGGGAGAGACCGAGAGGAATGGGCGCTGGCCTCTAGAGAGAGAGAGAGAGAGAGGGAGAGGGAGGAGAGAGAAAGCGCTTCGTGTCTTCGTCGCCACAGAAACGAGGGAGGAGGAGAGAGAAAGAGGGAAGGGAGGAGGAGAGAGAGAGAGAGAATAAAAACCAACCGTCCAATGAGTCTTCGCACAGAACCGGACAGTCCATCGCTTCGTGCCCTTTTCTTTTTCTTTTTCTTTTATTTTCTGTTTTTTTACCCTTCGGCACCCCGCGTTTTCGGAAAAATTAATAATTTACGACCCGTTCGTTTCACGGAAAATATAACGTTTTTAGAAAATACTTTTCAGAAAAATAGATAGTTTTCCTTTGTTTGGTGATATGTGATCGAAAATATTTTCTAGTGTTTGGATCTCATTTGGAAAATATTTGGAAAATAATTTCAATCCCATGATTTTAAAAAATTAATAATTTGGAGTACGTTTGTGTTCACGGAAAATGTAACGTTTTTGGAAAATATCTTCCGAAAAATCATTTTTCAGGAAAATAGTTAGTTTTCTTTTGTTTGGTGATATGTGATCGAAAATATTTTCTAGTGTTTGGATCTCATTTGGAAAATGTTTGGAAAATGATTTTAATCCCATGATTTTAAAAAATTAATAATTTAGGATACGTTTGTGTTCATGGAAAATGTAATGTTTTTGGAAAATGTTTTCTTGAAAATCAATTTTTAGGAAAATAGTTAGTTTTTCTTTATTTGGTGATATGTCATCGAAAATATTTTCTAGTGTTTGGATCTCATTTGGAAAATGTTTGGAAAATGATTTTAATCCCATGATTTTAAAAAATTAATAATTTAGGATACGTTTGTGTTCACGAAAAATGTATCATTTTTGGAAAATATTTTCCTAAAAATTAATTTTTAGGAAAATAGTTAGTTTTTCTTTATTTGGTGATATGTCATCGAAAATATTTTCTAGTGTTTGGATCTCATTTAAAAAATGTTTGGATCTTAATTTTTTTTTAATCTCCCGCTTTTCGCCTTTTCTCGCATCGCTCCGGAGGGGGGGGGGGAAGTGTTGACGTCAACTTTTATAAAAAACAAAAAATGGGGTTGCTGAGGGGGGCGATGATTCTGACGGGACACGTGTAGCGCCCGCAGCGCGAGTGAGGGTGCGGGCGGGTGGCGGGATCGACGGCGGGAGGGGCTTCGGAAGCTTTTGCTTTTTCTTCTTTTTTATTTTGTTTTTCCCATTTTTATTTTTTCCACCCCCCCCCTTTTCTTTTGTTTTTTTTCAGGTAGTGGTGTACGATATTTGTTGTGTGGCGCTTTTCCGCTTGAGAATATGTGCCTTTCGCTTCCTTTCTCTCCCCTTTTTGATCGGGTCAAATTCCATTTCCTTCCTTTCCAATTTCGTGTCCATTCGAATAAAAAATTGAAAGGAAGAGAGACTGGTGCGATTTCAATTGAAATTGTTCTGACCCTGCGAACAAAAAATCGGTCCGTTTCATCCGGCTCGATTACGATGGTTTCACCTGAGGGCCTGGTTCGACGGATTTTCGCCCGTGTCGGTTTGGATTTGAGCGGATTATCGGAAACCGGTCGGATCCATTTTCTCGTTACTCCTCCCGATCTTTGATAAACATCTCAATGCAAGAAGTACGACATGACCGCATTACACAGTTTAGCAATTTCAATCGTCGAATTACAAGTATACAAGTACTATCGGCATTCTCGTTATATAAATAGAGTAGTAATGTTAATTCTTATATGATGAGAAGTGTAGACATGCCCCACCATGCCTCACCTTGATACTACGAGTCCAAAATTGCTTACCGGGGTCCATACGTTTGCACAAATGGAGATTAAATACAAAAGGATCGCTAGAAGTTCATCTAAAGTAGTCCTATATCATATATTCAATGAGCAAAGTTCAACCACGCCATCCATCTCCAACAGCCCTCGTTTTCTTCTTCCTCAACTAACCTCTTTCTTTAATCCTATTTAAGTATACATAACGAGCTAGTCAAATTCCGTGATAACTAAGCTCGTTGAGTTTATATGGAGGCAAATCTTTTCTTCCTTATTCTCAAATCCCATTTCTCCTCTCCAATGAAGGCTCCGAGAAAACTATGTTGCAATTCGAAGGCTATACTCCAAAACGAGCAAGATGAACAATTCCTTAACAAAAGCCATTTTTATCGATTATTATGACTCACAAGGAACATTTGTTAAGCAAAGAAAGTGTGCTAATAACTATGATTATGTTTTTTTTTTACAATTACTTAGCAAAAGTTGTCGAGAGCACTCACTGACAAAATCACAAGACAATCCCTTTTTGCATTAAGTGTTTCTCTAAGTTTCAATCAACTACCGAGGGTTGCCCTAATGGCCACCCTTCCCATAATCCTCACATTCTCAAGAGGGCTAGAGGGCGGGACGTTTAGTTTCAAGTGTGAGGTTCGATTCCCACACTCTGCAAAGAAGAAGAGCAAAAGTCTAAAAGTGAGTTGAGAGTTAGAGTAGGATAAGACAAAAACAATTTCAACCAAATGAAGCTCGTAGAAAAGCATGATCCATGCACATGTAAATCCTAACGTCTAATGAGGGAAGACTAGTGCTTCAACAACCGAAGCACACCTAGGTTAGGCCCGAGGTTTGCATATGCCTTGAAACGATCATCCCTAGAGGGAGAATTGAAGATAACTCGGGCAGGTTTAAAAGCGCTTCGGTGGCTCTATGCCCATTGGATCAAATCAAGCAGCTCCCCAAGATCACTTGCCTCGAATGATTTTTCTCTGCTAGGTATAACCATCCTAGCTTTGATGATCAACTTCTCCAGCACAAGTGTACATGCTACAAACCATGATGACGGACATCACAATCAACAATTTCCACTCTCTTAGTAAGATTTGCTCCAAACATGATGCTTTCATGCGCGAATGTCATGATTCGTCTTCATCGGAATTATGAGCTTGAGGGAATGAATAGGGTGATTTGCTTCCCGATAGAGGATGCCGGTGATCCAAAACCTCTTCACCATGGCCGAGCTGCACGGGCCAGGACCCCGTCTACAAAGGCAGAGAAGGCTTTGATCGGCTAGCAAGCGTAACCATCCTGGCACACGAAGCCACCATAGAAAAGGATGTAGGTGGCGATAGGCCAGGTGCATCGCCACCACTTGGAGAGGACGTAGGTCTTAACTATGCCTTCAATGCGCAAGAGGGATAGATGCAGCGTATTATGGCTTTGCGTTAGGCGTCGATGAAATCGTGAAGATAAAATGGTTGGGGTTCTCACTTCGTTTCGTTTCGAATGAGAAGAAGAAGAAGAAGAAGAATGAGGTTGGCTTTGTTTTCTCACAGTTCGGTTATTCGCCAGAGAGTTTGCCTTGGATCATGCGATGGGCAGAGCTCTCGACCATGGATTTTCAGTTCCCGAGTTTTTGTGAATTCTGCTGCCAAAAGTTTGAAGTTGGGGGGGGGGGGGGGGGGGGGGGTTGTAGTCGGAGTGGGTGGAAGCAAGTGAAGGTAAGATCAAACGGTCAATTGTTAAATTGACAGACATTCACAGCCGTCGAAATAAAAACTAAGGTTAATACTATGGAAAACCCCAAATCAATATACATGTGATAGATTTATCCCGAACTAATTTTTTTACCACAAAAAACTCCAAACTGGTACACCTGTCACAAATTTACCCTCCGTTAGCTTTCGTTCAATTTTGCCGTTAAATTGCTGAATTGGATGACACACAATAGTTTAAGGGTGTACCAGTTTGGGATTTTACTCCTCCGTTTATCAAAGGTTTATCAATTTATGATTTATCGTGGTATTAATCCAATTTGTCATAAGTATACTAATTTTGAGTTTTTAGTGATCAAAAAATTAGTTTATAGTAAATTTGTCATAGGTGCAGCAGTTTTGAATTTTTCGTGGTATTAGCGCTAAAACTTATCCACCGTCAACCATTGGGTAGTATTGTAAATCCTCACGAAACTATAGAATGAGTCCTAGTTTTAGGTTCTAGTTGACACTTGATGTTCGCAACTTTAAGGAACTGTTCCTCCTTAATGATCCAATAAACATATTGGATTCCCGGTTTAAGGTAAATGGTATTTTGGGATTATAGCGGCCTTTGGGCTTTCTTTGTAATTTTGCTTTTTTCTATACCGTATAAAAAGACTATTGGGGGCCATACATTCATAGCCTACAAGATACCAATCAAATATACACTGCATGTGATTTTGTATTTCCACAATCACATAATATACATCGTTTGTCCCAGGCGATTGTCTCTTGTCAATTTGTAAATAAACAAAACCAACTGTAAAACAAAGAAAGAGGGATTGTCGGGGTTCCTTGCTTCGTTTAGGAGGAGAAAAAGAAGGAGAACATTGGCTTCGTCCCGTGCGATTCGGTCATTCGCCGAAGAATTTGTTTTACCATGATTTGACCCCAATTGTATCAAGTGAAAACAAATTATGTTTTGAATCGGACCAAAACTAAAGATGAAATCTTGTTCTTGATTTCATGAACTTACAAATCAACACAAACACGGCAGAGCTCATACAATGAATTACTATCCTCATAAAGAAAATGAACCTCATAGCTAGGGATGTACAAAGGAATCGGGATTTGTCCGGACCGGACCGGCCCAGAAGCAAATATAAATGCTCTTGCATAATGCCTCTTGCTCAATGCCTCATTTTCCAACCTACTTTAGCCATGTTGATGCCAACTTCCGTAGGAATCAAAACATCCCCTGGTTGTCGAGTGAATCTCAGCAAAGAGCAAGCCGAGTAGTAGAATGAAACTATGGCATAGTCACTTACCATCCGTATTGCGGTCCAAATGAAACTGATAAGTCTTGCATCAGTTCCAAATGAAAACTCACAATTTTTGTTGTTTTTTGGGAGAGGCTTGCAGTAATCTTTGATGGAAGACATTGATCCCATTTGTGGCCATTGAAACTGCTTGGACCATGCCCTTCTTGGGTTGGTGGACGAGGTCCAAGGTAATACTTGTGGGGATTGGGGATAGATTTTATGAACCAATCCGGGAATCGGATTGGAACGGGCTATTCCCAGTTTCAATTTTTTAAAACCGGTCCTTAGTAGATGATTCCTAGTTCCAGGGTGGTACATAGTGAAAATCCCGAAATTGGGAACCATTCTCACCCCTACTCATAGGCACGTGTTTATACATAGTGAAAATTCCAGCTACCCTATATAAAAAATTTAGGCTATTTCAAATCTCAATAATGGATAATAAAAATTAAAAGCATGCACCCTGGTTTGATCTCGCAGTTTGTTTTGGTTTCCCAAAAAGCTGAACCGAATATCACCACCAAAAAGGTTATGTCAAAATTAGAGTTCATCTTCTTTTGGGCAGCAAAGAGGTACTTCAAATTTGTCTTTGAAATCAAATTATAATGATGTCTATGCAGTTACACACAAATACAGGAAGATTTCCAAAATGCATATCATAATGATCAGGACGTTTCCTTAATCGTGCAGATAACTGATATACCCCTAAATTTTCTACTTTGCCTGAAAAAGAAAGGAAGCTGAGCAGTATCTTGACCAAAACGCCCTTTCATATGTCCATAATCCAAAACACCAACTACTAACCCCTTTCCCGAGGAGTTTCACATTTACAGCTAAACTGAACTTGAAATAAGTGCAAATTAGGTACGTGTTAAAAACCCAATACTGTCGTACAGTTCATGTAACTCTACTGTCAAGAGAGAGTTAATAAGAGTGAGCAGGGTAGTGCTCATCCACGTTTAGAATTCAAGATCTTCCTCAGATGTTTTTCAAAGGACACCTCTTCCAAAGGAAAATCGAAGATAACTTCGGCATTTTGTGAAGCTCTTCGATAGCTGAGCACATTTCGGCTGACACCATATAGTTGGCAAATATCAGCAACTCGAACAAGTTTTTGTACATGTTGTGCACGCAAATTAGCCTTGATAATCATCTTCTCCAGAGCGAGTGCATCGCCAACAAGAAACTTAATCAGGGCGAGCAGATGTTTCGACTCCAAACCACAAGCAAAATTGATGATCTCCACCCTCTTGAGATGTTTCGCCAAACATTGAAAGTTCCCCTTCCGTGAACACAAAAGATCTTCGTAAAAGTTGAAACGTTGTATAGATTCTTCGTCGAGCTTAAGCTGCAAATAGGCGCCCCATTTAAGAAAGAAACTTCATATTAGATGCGGATCCACAGAAAAAAGAATTCGTTGCCTCACAAAAATTTCAAACTAACAACTTTCATTTGTCCACCTCAGATTTTACTTTATATCGAGTCTTCATCAATTTGAGCTCTAACCTCGTCCGCACAGTAAACATCTTCTCTTTCTAGGTGGCTCATCACTAATGCATTAGTTCAAGACTCTAACCTTACATGGCAGCAAAAGAATCTCCAGTATAACACTGCAGTTACTTTAGGACAAGAACTAAAACAGCTCAAACAGCCCAGCACAAATGTCGACTAGACTGAGACTCCTGGGCAAATTTGAATTGCCGGAACAAATAAGAGTTTGAGATTGATCATCTTTATGTGCTTCTAAAGTTTTAATTCATTCATGCAAACAGGAAGTCAGCACAAGAAGCAAACTGAAAATACTATAGAAAAGTAACAAACCTTAGATACGCAAGAGCGAGTCAGGTGTATGACTAATTTTTCCAGGCACTGTGAACTTCGTAGGATGTATGCTATCCCAAGAAGTTCAAATTGACCAAACGGCGTGCGTAGTATCAGATTCTGACATTTTGACAATGGAGATGACACTCCTTCCATCTCCAAAGTGGACAGAACCTAAGCACATTGAGCAAGCAAAATAGAGAAATTAATTAATATTACTGTTCCTGTTGGACATGAATAAAGAATAACAAATTTACGGTTCACCCAGATACAATATCCTTTGACACTGTCTCCCAGCCAGGAAAAGATCGATAAGGATACTCCAAATAGATATGAACAAGTGAATTTCTTTAAGAATCTATTTACATAAAACTTGTGATACTTGCAGGATGTGAAAATTCTAGTAGTTGGTCACACGAGACAGCAAACCTCGTTATCAACTGAAGTTTCCGAGAAAATCCATCCATTGCCATTGTAAAATATTGTAAGAATACTCTGTAAGATGATTATGGGACATCAGCCTAGTGTGACGAGAGAGCATGACCCGGTTCTAGCAACCTAAGATGACTAGGTCCATTACTCTTCGTCATCTTTCCAGATAATTGTATTTTTTCTATAAACTGAAAGAGTAAATGGAAAATGCAACCTTTTCAAACAATCTCTACATGCATTTATCTTGTGAAAATCAAGCATCTATCAGTGCTGAGTTGAGTAGCATCCATAATAAATAGAAATATCTAGTGGCATTAGTTGTCCCTAATTGAGCAATCACAGATCCATTTATTCGAAATTAAACACAATGATTCCCCTAGACGAAAGACTAGAATGCCACAGGGAGCTGAGGTCTCCCAACCCAGGGCAATATACAGCACTAAATGGTGCCAATCACGGACACCATTCAACACGAGTACGCCTTATAAAGGGCAAAAATACTGAGCTGGTACCTGCAAACACCAATGGCCAATGGTGATTGTAGAAACTCCGCACAGCTTCTCAAGAAGTTCCTTTAACAAGTCGTGCCCTATCCTGCCACCAGACACAGAAAAATTTAACTCGGCTTCCACCAAAGAAGATACGTCGTCAAGTCTGAACACGGAATGAAGACGCCAAACCCCCAGTACCCGTAGCGACAGCAAATGCGGGGCCCAAATTTTCTCAAAGTTAGATAACCAGCCATTAACGAGTATTAACTCTTTCACACTTGTCGAATCTATAACAATGTTCTTGATGCCCCTGCAATTGTGCAACTCAAGGGACTCTAGAACAGGACTTCCCCTGACAATTCCCTCCAGGATATCATCACTCATCTCCGCATATCTTATCGACAAGACCTTAAGGCAAGGCCACCTGACAGCAGTACCCAACGAAAAACAGCAGCCCCTGACTTCCAGGCGCACCAACCGACTCAAGCAATACAAGAACCGCGGCAGTTCATAATGAACATTCGGCTGATTAAGACATAGGCGAAGATCCTCCACGCGGCGCTCCTCCGCGAAGCCGAGCCAGAGGTCGAGCTTGGAGCGGAGGAGCTTGTCGTACGTGAAGCGGATGATGTGGAACCTCTTCACCGTGGGCGAGGTGCACCGGATCAGGACGCGGTCGACAAAGGACCGGAAGTCCGAGGAGTAGGCCTCGTCGAAGACGAGTTGGGTGGTGGTGGTCCAAGTGGACTGCCAGCGCTTCGAGAGGACGCTGGTCTTCACGACGTCTCTCAGGGGCAGGAAGGAGAAGATGTGGTGGATCACAGCGTCTGGCAAGTCGCTGATGAGATCCCTAGGGCCCATAGGAGGAGGAGGAGGTCGGCTTCTCTTGGCGCGATTCGGCTGGTGGCCGCCGGAGGATTCGCGGCGGACGGAGGTCTCCGCCATGATGAGATCGCTAGGGCTCCTGCGTCGCCGCTGCAAATGAGGAGGAGGTCGGTTTCGTTTGGCGCGATTCCGCCGGTCGCCGGAGTATTCGCGGTGGATGTCGCGGTGGACGGAGGCCTCCGCCGTGGAATCGAAATCCTAGGGTTTCCGCGGATTTTCCGGCCGCGTTTCCGAAGGGTTTTTCCTTGTCTGCATCTTTTTACATAGCCGAGCATTGAGCAAGGCAAAGGCGAAGAACGATGAAAATTTATAAGAGTTTTTTTTTTGTCTTTTTTTTTCCTTTTTGTCTTTGGAGTTTTTTATGGAAACATATAATTTGTTTAATTCATAATTCACTGCAAAAACAATTTAGACGATCCCAATGTGAAAAAAAAAGAAGATCAAAATTAAACTTGAGTTTAAAGAAAAATATTAAGTAATTCATACAAAATTTACGTGATGTCATAACCCACTCAATATTTATTTTCTCCTTATAGAAATACAAGTTCGTCAAATACTAGGATAAAATATTTCTAATTTCCAATGTTCCTAACTCTCTTTCCTCCGGCAACTCCACACAACCGCCGCTGCACTTGCCACTCGCCCCCCTCTACCCCCAAACATACTTTGGAGTCTGATCGCCTCCAATTGAGGCCGGCAATTTTCGACGTGATGTGTTTAAATGGCAGCAAGGTGAGCTTGCTCGATCAGAGCTTAATCAATACTATGTCGAGAATCGATGATCATGTTTAAACACATATAAACATGAAGTCACGGATTTGAACATTTCAACGCTTTTATCACATCCGTAAAAACGTTTAATTAAACAAGTTAACATTTATTTAGTTAGCAGTATTTGATATTCGTTGTGTGATGCTTTCTACTTGAGAGAATATGTGACTTTCTCTTCCTTTCTCTTGTTTTTTTTAGGTCAAATTCCATTTCTTCCTTTCCAATTTCGTGTTCATTTGAATTAAAAAAAAATGAGTTGATTTGAGTTTAAATCCAATTTGATGCATTTCGATTGAATAGAGCTTTCATGTGCGGTCCACATTTACCCTCATGAATTTCTTTCTTGATCTATTCAGCTTATGTAGCATCCACACATCTTAACAGAGTTGAATCAAATGATTTCTTGTAGAGGGTTTGACCACTGAGAAAGAATTTGTTGGCTATCTTCCTTATAAATTTCCTGTCACCTGGTTGGCTTTCTTCAGGAAATTCTCCTGATTGAAAATATCTTTTGATATCATGATACCATAGTTCATTGTCGAACTCTGCTTGGACCATCATGCAATGAGCTAGTTGTTCAAGAATATTAATTCTTAATGGTTTTATATCCATACCATCTTCAGCCTATAGCAAGGATGACAAAGTTGCAAGAGTATCTCCAAAATGATTTTGAGCTCTTGGAAGATAATCGAATGTTACCTGTTCGAAACTTTCTATCATCTCTTCTAAATATCTGTGATAAGGAATTAGCTTGGCATCTCGAGTTTGCCATTCACCAGTTGTTTATAATATGATGAGCATAGAATCTCCATATACTTGCAACCTTTTTACTCTCATTGAAAGGGCTAATTGTAAGCCGAGAATACATGCTTCGTATTCAGCGACGTTATTGGTGCATGGAAATACCAATTTCGCAGATATCGGATAGTGTTGGCCTTCTGGGGAGATCAGTACTGCCCCAGTTCCTGATCCAAATAAGTTGGTTGCACTCTCAAAATACATGGTCCATTTGTCGTCGACTAATGTCAATATGTGGTCATCAAGTCACTCTTCAGAATTGGCAATATCATGTAAATTTTCTGCCAATATGTCTGCTATTGCTCGTCCTTTGACTGACTTTTGGGATGAACTTCTAATGTCGAACTCATATAACAAGACTTGCCACTTTGCTAATTCCTGACCAAGGAGGATTTCTCAAGAAAGTACTTGATCGGATCATTCTCGGTCACTAGCAAAATTTGGTGATGAAGAGTGTACTGTCTTAATCTATGTAATACCCAAATCAATGCAACACATGTCTTCTGAATTGCTGGGTAATTCACTTTTGGTGTTGAATTTCTTGCTCAAGTAATAAATGGCTTGTTCTTTACCATCATTTGGTCTTCTCTGTGTAATACCCAAATCAATGCAACACATGTTTTCTCAACTGCTGGGTAATTCACTTTTGATGTTGTGAATTTCTTGCTCAAGTAATAAATGGCTTGTTCTTTACCATCATTTGGTCTTCTTTGTGCAAGCACTGCTCCTAACGACTCATAGTGAATCGTCAAATATAAGATCAGTAGGACTCCAGGAATATGTGGTACTGATACTGGTGGGCATACAAGATATTCTTTGATCTTGTCAAAGGCTTGTTGACATTCCGCATCCCACTTTACTTTGGCCTTTTTCTTCAATAGTTTGAAAAATGGTTTAGCAGTATCAGAAAGCTGATATATGAAACGGGCAATGCAATTTAATCGCCGCAACAAACTTCTCACTTCTTTTACCGTAATAGGAGTCTTTAAGTCGTATATTATCTTGATCTTGGAAGGATCTATTTCGATGCTCCTATTACTAACCACAAATCCTAGCAGTTTGTTAGATTTTGCCTCAAATACACACTTGTTGAGGTTCAGCCGCAACTTGTACTTTCTAAGTCTTTCAAACAATTTGCGAAGCACCTCAACATGACATTCTCCTTGTTTGGATTTTGCAATTATGTCATCCACATATACCTCGATTTCTTTGTGCATCATGTCATGGAACAACGTTATCATTGTCCTTTGATATGTGGCACCGACATTTTTCAGACCGAAAGGCATTACCTTGTAACAAAATGTGCCCCATGGTATTATGAAGGACATTTTCGCCTTATCCTTTTTCTTCATGAGGATTTAATTATATCCTGAAAAACCATCCATAAACGAAAATGTTTCGAACCCAGCAATGCTATCCACTAATATATCAATATGTGGAAGTGGGAAATCATCCTTAGGGCTTGCTTTATTTAGGTCGCGATAATCAACGCACACCCGTACTCGACTATCTTTCTTCATTGCGGGCACTATGTTGGCAACTCATTCTGGATATGGTACTACTTCAATGAAACCGACTTTTAGCAATTTCATCACTTCTTCTTCTATTTTCTTTGTCAATTCCGATTTTGTTCGCCTCAGTTTTTGCTTCTTTAGTGGAATACTCGAATCAATTGGCAAAGCATGCTCAACTATGCTTGGATCAAGGCCTGGCATGTTAGCATAAGATCATGCGAATATATCTTGATATTCCTTGAGCAAATCTGTGATCCTTTCTGCCTCTGCTGAGTAAAGACTTTCTCCAATCTTAATCTTTTTGGGATTCTCTTTAACGTCCAGATTAACAATAATCATTTTTTTTTAACGTGAGTGGTTTTGATTCTTCATGACGGATCCATTCCCTTCTGACCCATTCCTCATCTTCATTATCCACTTCAATATCGCAAGTGATCCCCTCGGAAAATTTTGGGTCACATATGAACCTATTATGGATATGGGAATGCTCATGCCTGACATGTAACAGACATGATTAGTATTTGCATACAAAGTAAGTAACGCACATGGTCCTATGAAAAACTTTTTGAAATTTGTTTCGAAAGAACATAAATACAGAGTTAATCCTCGTATCATCAGACTTCCTTGCTCTTAAAATCATTTTCGTAATGAGGATCAATATAGAAACCGAAAGCCTCAAGCCTCATGAATGAGAATAATGTTCATCATAGGTTTAGTTTTGTTTCTACATATCTTTAACAAAACATTTGATCAATTTTATTGAATTGAAAAACGCGATTACATCTACATCAAAAGGAATGTAAATTGTAACTGAACTGAAATTACAAATGAAATGACAGGAAACTTGAAATTGTGATCAATAAAATGCAATGAAAAAACCTAGTAGCAAAAGTTCAAGAGAATCTTCCTACTCCAGTGCATAGGTAACTTCCGCCTCAGTTATGATAACGTTGATGGTATTCTCTTCAAATAAACTCGGTAGAACAGATTCTTCCTTTGCATATAAGCCTTCTTCTTGAAGTAACTTGGAACGTCCAAAAAAAGTTTCCTTGATATGGATCTGATGATAGGGAAGCTCTTTAACTTTGCCCTTCCATATGGATGGATTAATGAGGCAATTACCTCGACTTCTATAGCCTTCGTGATTCTTTCGATCTCGGCCTTGGCCTCCATGGTGATCTTTAGTATCATTTGGAATATAACCTACTCCGTACTTCATCCTTGTTGCGAGAGGAGTGATAGGTTCTTGATTCCTTGGGATTTCGATTCAAGGCCATTACCGAGAGTAAATCTATACTGGCATAACATCCTTCCAGACATAATGGATGGTGTTGAGAACTCCGGGGATTTTATGATGCAACAAGCAAGAATTTGCACTATTGAGATCATTTTGAATAAATGATAACTTAGTTCTTCTTTCACTTCGGGTTCAACATATGGTATTGCACTCTCCTTATAGGTGGTGAAATCCCTCCCCCGTGTATGGTGATCATTTTGCCATTAATGACAAATCTGATCTTCTAATGGAGACTTGAAGGAATGGCGCCAACCATATGAATCCAAGGTCTTCCGAGTAACAAGTTGAAAGTCCTTGGAATATCCACTACTTGGAAGTCAATCAGGAAAGGCACAGGGCCTATGTTTACCTCGAGCTCGATATCGCCAATAACGTCTTTCTTCATTCCATCAAACGAGCGCACTGTTACCTTAGAAGGTTTGATAAGCTCTTCACTAATCCCCAAGCAATGCAATGTACTTAGTGGACACAAATTAAGTGCAGAACCATTACCGATCAGCACCCGTGACACCTCATTGCCTCGGCATTTGATGGCAATATACAGGGCTTTATTGTGGGAACACCCGTCAATTGGGAAATCTTCATCAGAGAAGGCAATTTGATCCTTCAAAAGAATAGCGCCAACAAAGTCTTCCAATTGTACTTCATTAATCGTCTCCGGGATGTGCACCTCATTGAAAAGCTTCATAAGCACCACTATGTGGCTTTCTGAAGTCTTGAAGAGATCCACCAGAGAAATCTGTGCCGGCATCTTTCTTAACTATTCAATCACCTCAAATTTATTCGTCTTCAGGATTGAAAATAACTATTTAATATATTCTTCGGTTACTCCTTTCTTTTCGTGTTCACTTTCCTTTGGGACATTGCATCTTTCCAATCGAGTTATGGCATCGACTTCCTTGGAAGAATAATCCAAAGGTACACACTTAGTGTCAAACTTTTCTTTTTGGAGAGAGAGTGATGATCATATGTTGCGTTTCTTCTTCTTCGATCTTTAGCTGATCAATGGGAAGTTGAATAGTGATTGGTGTGACGGGACCTTCCTCCTCCTTATATTTATCTACCTCATCAAGCTTGATTAGTGTTGACACCTAAATTTTGGTGATCCCGCTAGGTAAATATTGCATAGAAAAATTAGGGATTAAATTTTAACCCCTAAACAAAAATATTAAAATTGCATAGCATATAGTTTAAATTCATGTAGGTTAGTTGCATTCCACATCGAACCGGCGGTGGCAAGTGAACTGAAAATCCATCGCGCAAACCGAGCTTGAGCACTGAACGAAACTCGGCTCACTCGAAGACAAGGGCCGAAAATCACAAGTCTAAAAGGCCTTGGTTGTCTCAATTTGAGCTTAAATCAGCCCATTAAGCTTAATTAAAGAAAAGCCCAAGTTAATTCAGCCAATTTGGAATTAAATAAAAATTAAAGGATAAAGCCTAAGCCAAAACCCATTAGGACTAGGAAGCCCAGTTAATTGACCTAGGGTTGCGATATAAATACGTCGTTATGCATCATAATCAAAGGGGAGTTCACACAATTTTCAGAGCACATAATTCATTCACGGCCAAAAGAGCTCTCCTTCTCTGTAATGTTCATCACGTACAGGGGGAAGCAGAGAACGAAAGAGTGAAGGCTTCATCAAAAGAAAGGGGGGCCCGCGAGAGTGAGTGAGAGAGGAAGCTTTACGTGGACTGGGGAAGCTTCGTTCAGGGGGGGAGACCATTGAAAAAAGAAAGAAGAAAAAGTCTCGGTCAAAGGGGGGTTCTCTCTACACGTTCTCTGTCACGACGACACACTGTGGCAGCTCCGTCACTCCACCGTCGCTGAAGCTTTTGCAGCTACCCGACAACAGCTTCAACCGACGCCCTCGTGTCCCACTGATCCAGAACAGCCTCAACCGACACCCTCAACTGTTCGCTGCAACATCTGTATTGTCACGGCAAGGCTGAAGCTTCCAGCCAGCACATCCAGGCGAGATCTCAGCCCCGCGTAGCAGCCCGATACCAGCCGCCGTTTATCACCTTGCCAACAACACCAACGGGCCACTGAAAATTTCAGATTACATCTCTGCGTGTTAGTGGTCTTTTGCAGGTCTATCCAGCGAGTTTTCTCACCACGACAAGCCTTGGTCGTGTCATTAAAAGCTGCAGCAGCGTGTCTGGTTCCACACAGCCGAGCTGTGCTGGACGACCTCAACAGCAGGATCAATAGTTCCGCTAGTCCAATACCGCGAGCCAGCCCATCGCCGTCGTCGGTCATCCGTTGCCGGTCCACTAGCCGCGATCCCGATTCGCCATCGTCCTCGTGGCCGCGCCCGTCACTCCACCATCCACCGAGACCCGTAATCCGCAAGCATCAATCCGGAACCGAGTTCGAATTTGGAAGATATCCGCAAATTAGGTAAGATTATCCGAATATTTCTTTTGAAGATTTAATTTCCCAGTTTTCGGATAATTTAGATATTTTGTGGATATTCTTCGTTGGTTTACTAGAGATTTAAGGGATAATGCATGCAATATCCGCAAATATTTGAAATACTTAAAATTAGGAATTTTGCCTAATTTAGCAACGTATCTGGACGACTATCCGACCTTATCCCTAAGGTACGATACGCGGCGATACGGAAAATCGTTATCTTGTCCATAATCACTTGGACACGATAATAGATTTTATTTGCTTTCAAAATTTGACCAATCAACTTTTCGTCAATATCTATAACCCTATAGATATGATCGTTAGTTTGATTTCTTTGCCTTATCCGAATTTGAAAAATCTTGCGGATTGCGTGGATTGTTTGAATGTGGTTGCTATCTTTGTTTAATTGTTTTCCTTTTAAATAAAGAAAATCCAAAAATTTGTTAGTTAGATTTAAATTAGAAATTTTGCATGTTATTTTAGGCATTTTTTTTATTCCGAATTTCATTTAAAAAATACCAAAAAAAGAAGTTGTTAGATTGCATGTTATTTTAGGCATTTTTTTATTTATTCCGAATTTCATTTAAAAAATACCAAAAAAAGAAGTTGTTAGATTGCATGTTATTTTAGGCATTTTTTTTATTCCGAATTTCATTTAAAAAATACCAAAAATAAATTATTTGTCCGTCATTAGAATTAGGTCACGTCGTCGCATGACATATAGTTTGCATGCTAGGTTACATTAATCGCATGTCATTTTTTGCACGTCATTGCATATAGGTTAGTTTGCATTTTAATAAAGCGCAAACCCTAAAGAACACCTCGAGTGCCTTGTTTTGATAATTAGAAATCATATTAGGATTGCCTGTATGATTTTCTACTAACAATGCGGATGCTTGCGTTGCATTAAGGTATGTCATCCTCCTAATCTTGTAATTCATTTGCTGCTTTCTTGGGTGTTACTTTGGTGGTTTGCGCACCCGCATGATCACCTCACATGCTAGTGACTAAGTTAAAATTGATCCAGACTGCCTGCATAAATATTTTTGAAAAGAAAAGGTACCGAAAGGGCGTTAGACTAGATCTAACGTAATCAAGTCCCCGTACTTAGAATCTCTGGTTCGTAGGAATAAAACATATCTCCCTATGTTTTATTTAGGTTTCTAATCGACCTACCACAAATAGATTAGTGGCGACTCCAAGCATGAAAACATTTGCACGTTAAGAACTTAAATCCTAAGTTGCGAATTGGTAGGGCTTGGGAGGGCTCGAGTTAGGCTTAGTCTTAACAATCCATTAGCCTGAAAGCGAAAATTTTAGGTCGCGACAATTAGAAATGGTGTAATCATGGATACCATGCTTCTATTGGCTTCGTCAGCATCCATTCCACCCCAACCATCAGGTGTGATTATTTCGTTTTTGAATGCCCACGAAGGTGGTGTATATTTGACACGGTAATTGTATTTACCGCTGTCTTGACCGAGTAAGTCTACAATTTCAACTTCCCTGACCAATTTTTAGGTGAAACGCCTTTCACCTTGACGAACTTTTTCTTTTTCCTTTTCATCCTAATCTGTTTCATCTTCAAGTATTTCTTTCTTGGGTAGAGCTTTCTCCTCATGACTGGTTTCATCGTCTATACCACCCTAGCCATCAAGCACAATTACTTCATTTTTGAATGCCCATGGCGGTGGGGTATATTTTACTTGAAAGTTATATTTTTCGGAGTCTTCTCCCAAGCTGTCTATAATCTCGCCTTTTAGGAGTGCTTCTTGACGAAAGCGAGCATCTTATAATTGATAAGCTTTAATCTTGATTTCATATTCATCTTCATCATTGGACTCGATCACTGTTTCCTCATCCTTGATCATGTTTACTGTATTTTGCTCAAGAAGAGGATTCTAATGTATATTTGACTTGAGCTCTTGGAAGTTCAATATTTTCTTATCAACGAGCTGTTAAACCTTGTACTTAGAGTGGGATAATTATCTACATCATGTCCCCTTTCTTCCATGTGATAGGTGAAAATTTTTAACTCATCGTACCAAGAAAATCTTGCCAAATTGTCTCTCGATAGTTCCTTGCCACCAAATGCCTTTCTAGAAGCATTGATAATAGCTTTGACAGGGGTCGAGACAACGGTGTGTATTGCCTCATGGGCCTTTTATTTGGCTAGAATTGCCTTAGATTTTTCCAAGCAACATTTGATTGCTTCGGAAATGATGCTTGATGAGTACTTGGGCTTGACACCATAGCCACTTCTCAGATGGATTCTTTGTCTTTTTTCCCAGAGTAAGGCCTTTGTGCTGCTGTTTCTTGAGCCTTCTTTTCTTTCAAACCCCATTCAATTCTTTCACCCACCTTTACCAACATAATGAATGTCTAACAGCCTGATATATAAAGCTTGTCGTAATACTCAGTTGGCAATGATTTAGAAAAAGCTCAATGAGCTCGTCTTCACTTATGGCGGGCTTTACTTGTGAGGCAACAGCTTTCCATCTCTGAGCATAGGCTTTGAACCCTTCATTCCTCCGTTTCTCGATCCTGATGAGATCCTCTCTAGTTGGGAGTACTTCAATATTGAACTTCTACTGGCGAAGAAATTCTCCCGCCAAATGATCTCATTCAATGAAGTTTTTTATGTCGAGGGCTGTATACCATGCAAGGGCTGCCACTCTCAAACTCTCTTGAAATGTGCTAATAAGTAGTGGCGTGTTGTCTGAATATCTTGCCATCTTGCGGAAATAATACTCCAAATGGTTTTTGGGATAACCAGTGCCATTGTACTTGCTCACGAACTTCGATTCCTTATAGTTCTATGGAACAACCACCTTTGCGTACGGTGAGAACTTGTCGAACTTTTGAAGCTCATAGCCTTGACTTGCTAAGCATTATTCAATTTTGGTTAATCTCTTGGCCTCTTCTTCATCCTTTGTTTTGGATACTTTTTTGATTTGATCATCCTCTTCCAAATTCACTACCTTAGGTGTAGTTTTTGGAGAATTTTCTTGAATCGATTCTTTGTTTCTGATTGGGTCTTCAATTGGTGTTTCGGTAGCGTTTGAAGCTCCCACATTTAGAGTAATGGGATAAGATCCTCGAGATGCGATAATAAAGGACTTCATTTCCGTTATTATTGTAACCATTTGGGTTATTTGATTCTTGACTCCAACTAGTCGAGCACGGGTTTCTTCTTCTGCCATTCCAACTTGTAGGTGAGTTTGAGGTCTTTTACCTTCCGTTGCTAAATAACCTGCTTTATAAAAAGACCAAATATTAGCATAGCAAAATGATCACGTAACCCTACATCCTTTTAATTGTATGATTTCATGAAATTATCAAGGATAAGAAATTCCATACAAGTCTTAGCCTTGTATAAAATTCTTTATCAGTGTCTTTCTCAAGGAATCATACAATTCAAAGAATTGCAATCCATGGTGATTTCTTTATGTTTTGAAATCGTGTTCTAAAATTATCTATGCATATTTAGAAAATGATTAATCCATCATTGCATATAAAATTTGAAATTATTTGACATCATGATTTTAAACTCAAATGAGAATCTAAATCATCCAATCCTGGGCTTCTTGCTAACTAAGATAGCTTCCGCCTTTTGGTATTCTTCTCATTCCTCGGCTCGAGACTCTCATTCTTCCACATCGATCACAACCTCTTCAGGGATGTAGGGTTCCACTTCAGGCATGCTTGGAACAATATATTCTGGGACATACTCATCCACAGAATTCGGTACGCTCAACGGGACATATGGCTCAACATCAATTAGACTCTTATTTTCTATCCATTTGATGTATTCTTTAGAGGCCATGCAAATCTTCATGTCTTCTTCCAAGCTTTTTGGCTACTCGATTATTTGTTCGAGTGAGTTATTCAAAGATAAGATGATCTTGTGAATTTTGGCTTGAATGACATTCTTCTCCTCTTCGGGTATAATTTCACTTGGGATGTCAAAGCCGAACTCTTCGGGATTCCATACAGGTGATACTTGCTAAAGTATCCCAAATTATCTAATAACCCTTAAAGGGCAATAAGCTGCTCCTCCACTCAAACCAAACAATGGTACTGCATTTCCCTCTCGGCTCGTGATCTTCACCTTATTAATCTTTGGCCAATTGATCCACCATTGGATTTGATCATGAGTTAAGGCTCTAATGAAATTGGCCCAATTTATGAAAGATTGTTTGGGTAATTTACTTTAGAGACGAATATATCGTTCAATTAGATTTATCGCCGAACAAATTTCGCGAATGTTCATGAAACGACACCATGGTCGAATGTGTGAAATTAACCATAATGACAAAAACCCAATAGAAGCTTGAAAGATACCCTTCCATGATTTTGGTATGTATTTAAGGAGATAACGGTTTGGGCAAGAAGCATATTAGAGAAGTCCCACTTAAGACATGCTTGTCTTGCGATCACAGCCACTAAAGGGTCTAATCCCGTTCTGGACAAGGGAAATAGAATAAAGCCGAAGAAAGCTAGAATGAATACCCGGGCTGAAGTGTTTCCCATTTCCTTAGGAAGTTTTGAAAAGTTGTCTATTAGGGAGGATAATGGAAATCTATCCGTATTTGATTTGATTAGTTTTTTTATTTTGGAAGTTTTGAGGTTAAGGAATTCAGCTAAAAGGCTCACAGGATTAAGTCCAACGGGTGGCTCTACGACCCTAGGTTTAGAATGAATTCGGCAAAAGTATACTACAAGTGCCATAACTTGTGTACGGCGCTCACTTTAGTGCCATAACTTTTTTTTGAATCAATTTAGTGCTAAAATTTTTGAAAAACGATCACTTAGGTGCTAAAATTTTTGAAAAACGATCACTTAAGTGCCAACTCCGGTGCCGTACACAATTTTTCGCCGGAAATCTGACGTGGCATTTTTTTTATTAATTTCTGAAGCTGACGTGGCTCGCCGGAGTCTCGCCGGAGATTGGCACTTAAGTGATCGTTTTTCAAAAATTTAAGCACTTAAATGATTGTTTTTAAAAAAATTTAGCACTTAAGTGATCGTTTTTCAAAAATTTTAGCACTAAAGTGATCGTTTTTCAAAAATTTTAGCACTAAAGTGATCCAAAAAAAAGTTATGACACTTAAGTGATCGTTTTTCCTCCGACTTGGCACCAAAGTGATCCGAAAAAAAGTTATGGCACCAAAGTGAGCGCTGTACACAAGTTATGACACTTATAATGTCCTTTTGCCGAATGAATTCCAATGGCGGTTTGATATTCATTCAATATTGGCACCAATTCATGTTCTTCAAGTTGGAATGTGGCGGTGGAAACTTCCCAAAAATGTGCCAAAGCTTGGACTAAGCTGACTTGATGTTCTACATGCATAAGCTCGAGAAGATATCCAAGCCTTTATTGGACATAAGTTTGGTTGTCCTTGGACATGCCTTTCCACCAAGCAACAAGTTCCTTTCAAGGAATGAGAATTACTTGGATGTCTAGTTTTCCCATTAAGCCTAATTATGCAAAAAGATTTTTCATTAATCACCATGGATTGCGAGTCAATTTTAATGCCCTTATTTTAATCATATGTCCTTTTGAGGTAAAACGGAGATAAAATACGCTTGCATTCTTCGAAAGTAATGCAAATATCATTTTGAGTCCGTTTAAACCTTAAATGAGCATATAGTTGAGATTATAGAAAAATTCAATGTGTAATGTAAATGCCCATTCTGTCATACTCCATTTAGACCATAAAGTCATAAACTATGGTTTACAACTTCGAATACATTGAAATGAATAAATAAGCACTTGAATTACATAGAGCATCCGCCATGGACCTATACATTTCATTTAGAAATGAAAGAATAGTCAAATGGAGTATGACGCCCTAATCATGCATTCTAAAATGAAATGACATTTAAACCAAGCATTGAAGGTCATTTAGGCATTTTTTGAAAATGTGCCAACTAACATGCATAATTGTAAAAGAATGGAATGGAACGATACTTGCTTGCCATGATATTTTAGTTTGGTTTTAGGTAAACCAACCACAAAGACAAGCGAATGTAACTAGTGAAGTTTTGACACCTAAAAGGGTAGGATATACTAAAGATTCAAGGTCATCACCTTAATGGACAAGGGATTCCATTCCAATAGGCAATTGGCTTAAAGTTATGAAATATTATTCCACCTCGATGATCAGTATTGCATTTAAACGATCCCATGAGCAATCGGCCCATAGTTCCGCCTAAACACATATCTCCTAAGGGTAATCCTAAATGTAGCCGAAGTTGGGCCACGGGTGGTGTGTGTTAATGGTGTAGTGTTAAAGCAATTTAAAGACATGTATATCAATTAATGATCAAACAACACTTCTAAAATTCATTCAAAATACATTCAATCCCAACACCATCCTGCAAAACAAGGGTTAACAAAGACTACATCTCTTATACCACCCGCCTGCAAAACCATTTAACACTATCATTAGCGAGACATACCTGGGATCCTTGCAAGTACAAAACACAAGCATATCGTTCTATTTAAGCCTAAGTCCACTTAGAAAAGATTCATAGTCCCCAGTGGAGTCGCCAAGCCTGTCGCGCCGTGCTTTCTTTTTTTTGGGGCTTTCGGGATTTGCGCACTAAAGAAGTATTTCCGTGTAAGGATCTCTCCCAGACCATACCTCACATGTCAGTAGAAGGTGATTTCTTATTTAGTCTAGGTTTGTAATTTTGGAGTCGTCACTAATCATTATTGGTAGGTAGACTAGAAATCTAATGAGGTACGGAGAAATACCACGATTCTACGAACTAGAGATTCTGAGTACGGGAACTTGGTTACATTATTGATCTCGAATCGAGATCTCTAACGCCCTTTCGGTACCTAAGAACGATACGATGCCTAACGTATCATGCTAATTTCCGAGGCTTACCCACTAATTCTATCCATTTTAATCGCAGAAAAGACCAAACAAGTATTAAATGCGCAATCAAAGTCAATCAACTCAATCAATCCTAAGTGTTCTCTAAAACAAAAATCAATCAAAACACCCAAACCCTAATGAAGCTCTAAAAGTTTATTCATTTCATGATTTACATTTTTTTAGGGCTTTAGGGTTTTTTAGTGGTTATAACCCTAGAATTTGGGATTTTCTAAAGATGCCACTTGGGCACTTTCAAAAATTCAAATTTCACTTTTTATGGTTGGCCATGATGTTTTTGGACCATTATGTGAATTTTCAAAAATTTTATTTTTATTTTTTTGGAAATATTTTAACCGAGAATTGATTTTTATGATTTTTTGAAAATTTTTATGAATTTTCGAGTTTTTCAGTTTTTTATTGATTTTTCAAATTTTTTTACATTTTTTATTTGCATTTTATGAACTTTCTGAATTTTTATGAATTTTCTGAAAATTTTGGAATTTTTTTACAAATTTTCTAATTTTTTGTGAATTTTCTGTTGTTTTGATTTTTTTAAAAATTTTCCAAATTTTTTTTATATTTTCCTAATTTTTGATTTGATGATTTATTTATTTATTTTTATTATTTTTTTTGAAATTTCCCACCGAGAAACAAACCGAACCGGCCCGGTTCGACCCGGTTCGGCCATGTCGGCGTCGGTGACCTTCTCCGACAGGCACAACACCAAAACGGTGCTATTTCAAAGGAACTTCATTGGGGAATTTTCCCGAGCACCTAGTGTGCATATTTCCATATTGAACATCTTCGGGGGCGCCGGTTTGTGATCACCGCTGATGGCCTTCCGGCGACTATTTCACCATTCCGATTACACCATTATGAAGTCTATATGTTCTATTTTCGATTTAGACTAATTGGAACATCGGCGAACGTTCGTTGGCCGGCGAAATTTCAGTCCGAAAAAGCCTAATCCATTTCTAACTAAACTTTGCATTTTCAGAACTTACACTATCACCATACTCGCCCTAACCGTCTAACTCGATTTCAATCTAGTACAAAAACATCAAACAAGGTCAAGAAGGTAACTTGAGTAGCTTAATGCCACGGGGAGTGCTCCGGCGAAGTTTCCCAAGCTCCGGCGAGATGGTTCACGGGGGAGCCGGCTCGGTTCATGCATTTTAATGCCCAAAAATGCAATCAAACAACACCAAAAATGATTAGAAACTAGTAATGAACATCAAAATGTCAAGATTCATCGACGAAATCACACAAACATGCATATCGAGGTTGAAACCGAATTCTGGAAAATTTTGAAAAAAAATTACCACGAACCAACTTTACCTTCTTCATCCGATGATCAAGAGGAATTGTCGAAGTGATCCGCGTCTATAGGTCGTTCCCTGACACTTGTACTTCCACCTGGTGATCTTGGCCTCATCGGAAGAGCTCTGGATTGGCCGAAAAATGCTCGGTTTCAGGCCTTCAAGACCAGCCAAGCTGACTAGAATAGTGAGGGGAGAATCACGGCCAAATCACGATTCGCCGGTGCTTCACCGTCCATAGCAGCACCGAACACTCGTGAGGGGACTCTTGACCCTTTCTCTCTAGCTTTTTCTCTTTGGTTTCGCCTATTTCTCTCTCCTTTCTCTCTTTAGTTCTCTCTCTCTCTCTCTCTTCGGCGATTCATCGAACAGGTTCCCCTTCTCAGATCAGTTTTTTTTCGTCTTTGTTCATCAAAAATTCCCACCCAAAGATCGTTATAACTAATTATCAATCGGTTAGATTGGTTCACTGGTGCCAGCCGGAGATTTTCTAACTGGCCAGTCGATTTTCACATGCCAAAATAGCCAAAAATGATCGGTGAAGCCGCGGGCTTGAAATGGTTTTTTTTCTGGGTTTAGTGTGTTTTGGGCAAGCCAAGTGAAGAAGGTGACCGACCCAGGTCGGGTTGACCCGGTCAACCCGACAGATCCGGGTTGATCTAAATTCACAAATTCGACCCGATTTTAACCCAATTTTCCAAATTTAACCCTAAAATTGAATTCCCTATCATGTTTCGAACCCAAATATATAATTTTCCCCAATTTTATTATAATTGAGCCCAAGATTTTTTCATTTTTGTATTTGAGTTAATAGGGTTTTGTTCAATTTGATGTCCTACTGACCTGATTAGGCAAAATTGAATTACCCACATCTGATTAACCTTAGAAATGATGGCCTCATGGTTCAACAATTTCATATTGGGCATGATTCCCAATTTGGGTTTAAAATTTTTTAATTTTCAATCGAATTTTGGCGATTTTTGATTTTTATGTCAAATTGTGCAATTGGACTGACCATTATGCAATTAAAGGTCCTAGAATCATTTATTGTGAAGACACTATGACTTAAAAATGACTAGAAAAAATCTAATTGCATTTTTGGTTCAATTCGGGTTTAATTTTGTCGAAATTTGGGAAAAACATATACCCAATTGAGATTTTTCAAAATTGAAATTGTATTTATGAAATTGGATTTAAAATAAGAATAATGACTATTTTTATGGAATTTTTTAATCCCATTTTATATTTTTCTTGATTTTCTCACTTATTTTGACTAAAAAAATTAAGGAAAAATGCAGAAAAAAGCTAAAAAAATATTGTTTTGGTTTAGAAATAGGTTTCTAGGCTTGGCCAAGATTCCTAGTCCTAATTTTAAAATTTTTGAAAATATTAAAAAAATGAGCTAAAAATTAGGTGTCAACAACACTCTCAATGAAAAATGTCATTTAACTTCTTTTCTGTGACAGTCAAATTCATAAATTTTTGTGGTCATTTACTATATTATTGGTCTTGATTTCTCAAAATGCTCAAAACTACCTTATTTCACCGATTGTTAGAAAATCTCGAATTTCTATTAGAAGATGATGGATTCTTGATTTTTGGTTTAGTGGAGATAGTAACCACTCTTATTTAGCTTTTCAATGATGTTTATTTGGCCTTGATCCGATGTCAAATGCGTGTGCAAATTGGGTTATCTTTGAAAGCACAAATTTTGAAAATTCTGATTGTGCACAGTTTGAGTGAAATAATGAAGTACCTTATTGTTTGTTGAGACATGATATCATTCTACGTGAAAGATGTGCCGAATAAAATGAATTACATGATGTGTGAATGTGTGACTAAGAGATGATTGATGCCGTCGGTCTACAGATGACGATGCCCCGATGAGCCGTAGGGAAAGCGAGATGCCGTGGCCGGTGGTCTACGATGCCCAAGAGGTTTCTGCCCCAGATGCCCCAGGAGTTTGATTGAGATGCCGTGATCAGCGGACCTACGAAGCCCACACGGGCCAATGAGAATTTCGGCGTGTACTACGGTAGACTGGAGGTTGCATCGGACCCTGCTAGATGGGATGTTTCCTCTATGCATGGCCGGCGAGCGCTGGACGTGTGCCTTAAAGTGGAGATTAAAGTTGATTAATGCCATCTAACACATGCGATGTGTGCTCGTGTGATTATCTGTTCATTGATTGATGATCCTTACGCCTGGTGATTAGTAGTAGAATGAAAAAGGGAGTCTATGCTTGCTATGGCTGGCTTGTTGACTAGTTTAGTTGTCTATCTAGTTGATCCTATTGATATGCTTGACATTATCTGTTTAGTATAGCATAATAGAGTTAACTTTGCTGAGCTTTCATTCACTGTTTATTGTTGGTAACTTTTTATAGATCCTTATCCATGTTGATACTTCCCACCTCGACCTCTATTAGCTACAGAGTGCCCATTGATTTTGAGGGCCACTTGTCTGAGTTTGTGGATCCCTATTTCCCGTGGATTGTTTTTGTGAAATGTATCTCTATCCTGATCGTAAACATTGAGTTCCCAGTGGAACCCATATTTTTGGGGTTTGTCATCGTCTATGTGCATGTTGGAGGATAGCTTGTGGGACCACTCCCACATTTGGGACGGGATGGAGCAGATGATGGTGCTAGTAGTGGGGTCGACTAAGGACAGCAATGAGAAGGAGGAGGAAGGAGCATTTTTGGAAAGATACGATCATGACTTTTTGGGATAGAGTCGTGTATTGGGTGATCGCTTTTGTTTTTTTTTTTTTTTGGAAGTGAATGGTGGGTCCATGTGAATAGTTCGGGTTGGAGTAGAGCCTATAGGCAGTCTTCCCAAGTGCGAACTCAGCGTGTATCACCCCTGTTATTAAATCAGATGAATAGTGAATTTCGTCACTTGCGTGTCCTTGCATTAATCTATGATTTTTATGTCATATTCATGTTATAAATGCTGACCTTATAAAGAAGCATCTTCTGCTTGCGAAAAATCTGATAACTATTGAAAACTAGAGCATTTCTCTTCAAAGGGGCAGGCCTGAGATGCTACATTGATCATCTTGCAAGTGTAAACATCCTGGCACACGAAGCCAACAAAGAAAAGGAGGTAGGTGGCGGTGGTCCAGGTGGATAGCCATTGCTTAGAGAGGACGCGGGTCTTAACAGTGTCTTCAATGTGCAAGAGGGATAGATGTGGCAGATTATGACTTTGGGTAAGGCGTTGATGAAATCGTGAGGGTAAAATCGTTGGGGTTCTCACTTCCTTTCGTTTTGAAGGACAAGAAGAAGAATGAGATTGGCTTTGTTTTTGAACGGTTCGATCGTTCGCCAGAGAATTTGCTTTGGATCACTCTGTGAGGAGAGCATCCGGCTATGGATTTTTAGTTTTATGTGAATTCTACTGCCAAAAGAACTTTTGAAGTTGGGGGCTTTTGTAGTCGGATTGAGTGCAAGCAAATGAAGATGAGATCTATCCATATTGCGATTTTTTGCACGGTCAGATGATAAGATCAAACGGTCAATTGCTAAATTGATAGACAATCACGACAGTCAAAATAAACACTATCCGTCATCATCAGTTGGTCACCCCACAATAATTGCGTTGTGTAAATCCTCACAGCACTCCTAATTTTAAGGTATAGCCTATAGTTGATGTTCGCAGCTTTAAGTTATTGTTCCTCTTTAATGATCCAAAAGACATCTTGGATTCCCATTTTAAGGTAAATGGTATTTTGGGATTATACCGGGCCTTTAGGCTTTTTTTGCAATTTTGCTCTTTCCTATACAGTATAAAAAGACTATTGGGGTCATACATTCATACCCTACAAGATACCAATCAAATATACACTGCATGTGAATTTGTACGTCTGCAATCAAATAATTTGTAAAGTCGTCCCCAAGCGCTTATCTCTTGTCAATTTGTAAATAAACAAAAACTACTACAAGACAAAGAAAGGGGTAAATGTAAAGTGGGGTGACGGATTGGAATTTTTCGGGAAGTAAAAAAATTAATTTGAGATAAATGTACCATAGCATATCAATTTTAATTTATTATGGTATTAACTCTGGAAGTAACAGCTACCATGGTTTGATTTAGCGGACAAAGCCAACAGAGAAAAGGACGTCAGCGGTTCCTTGCTTCATTTCGGAGAGGATGTAGGTCTTGACGATGTCTTCAATGCGCGAGAAGGAGAAGATATCGTGGATTAGGGTGTCTGGTAAAGCCACTAATGAAACCGTCAAGGTTCCTTGCTTCATTTCGGAGGAGAAAAAGGAGAACATTGGCTTCGTCCTGTGCAATTCGGTTGTATGTTTCAAATCGGACCGAAACTAATGATAAAATCTTTGATTCTCTTAATGTGCTCTTCATTGCTGATTTCATGAGCTTACAAATTTACACAAACATGGCATAGCTCAAACAATAAATTACTATTCTCATAAAGAAAATGAACATTATAGACACGAATTTATTCATAGCAAAAGTTTCAGCTACTCTATATTTAAAAAAAAAAAAAGCTATTTCAAATCTTAATGATAGATAATAAAATTTTAAAGCATGTACTATGGTTTGATCTCACGCTTTCATTTTGGTTTCCAAAATGCTGAACCGAATGTGACCACCAAAAAGGGTAATGTTAAGATTCGAGTTTATCTTCTTTTGGGTCGCACAGTACTTCAAGTTTATCTTTAAAATCAAATTGTAATGATGTCTATGAAATCACGCACAAATACAAGAAGATTTCCAAAACGCAAATCATAATGATCAAGACGTTTTCTTAACCTTCCAAGAGTGCAGATACATCATATAGCCCCAAATTTTCTATTTTGCCTGAAAAAGAAGAAAGGGCTTAGCAATATCTTCACCAAAACACCCTTTCATATGTCCGTAATCAAAAACACCTACTATTAACCTCTTTCCTCAGGAGGTTCATATTTACAACTAAACTAAACTTGAAAGAATTGTAAATTAGGTACATGTTAAAAACCCAATACTGTCATGTAGTTCTGGTAAGTCTACTGTCAAAAGAGAGTGAATAAGAATGAGCAGTGTAGTGCTCATCCAAGTTTAGAAACCCGAAGCTTCTTCATATGCTTTTTAAACTTTCAAAGGACACCTCTTCCAAAGGATAATTGAAGATAACTTCAGCATTTTGGGAAGCTCTTCGATACCTGAGCACCTCTCAGCACACACCAAGTAGTTTGGAAAGATCAGCAGCTTCAAGACGTTTTTGTCCACGTTGTGCATGCAAATCAACCTTAATAATCATCTTCTCCAGCGCAAGTGCATCACCAAGAAGAAACTTAATCAGGGCGAGCAGATGTTTCGACCAAAAAGGATAAGCAAAACCAATGATCTCCACCCTCTTGAGATGTTTCGCCAAACATTGATAGTTCCTCTTCCATGACAAAAGATCTTCATCAAAGTTATAACATTTAATAGATTTTTTGTCGAGCTCAAACTGCACATAAATACCCCATTTAAGAAAGAAACTTCACATTAGATGCGGATCCATGGAAAAAGCCTAACTAAAATTTCAAACAATCAATTTTCGTTTGTCCACCTCAGATGATACTTTTACTTTATATCGAGTCTTCATCAATTTGAGCTCTTAAACTCGTCTAAACAGTAAAACATCTTCTCCTTCTAGGCACTCATCACTAATTCATTAGTTCAAGATCCTAACTTACATGGCAGAAAAAGAATCTCAAGTATAACACTGCAGTTACTTTAGGACATGTACTAAAACAGCTTAAAATGGCTCTGGACAAATGTCGAGTAGACTGACAGTCGGGCAAATTTCAATTGCTGGAAAAAATAAGAGTTTGAGATTGATCATCTTTATGTGCTTCTAAAGTTTTAACTCATTCATGCAAAGAGAAAGTCAGCACAAGAAGCAAACTGAAAATAATATAGAAAAGTAACAAACCGTCGATGGCCCGTAGCCAGTCAGGTTTATGACAAATTTTTCCAGGCACTGTTCACTTTGTAGCATGTATGCTATCCCAGGAAGTGTCCATCGATCAACCGGTGCATGTAGTATCAGATTCTGACATTTTGACAATGGAGATGCCACTACTTCCATCTCCCAAACGAACAGAATCTAAGCACATTGAGCAAGCAAAAATTAATTAGCATTTCTATTTCTGTTTAACATGAATAAAGAATAACAAAATTATAGTTCATCTGGATACAACATACTTTGACCTTGTCTCCCAGCCAGGAAAAGACTGATCAGGATACTACAAATAGACATGAACAAGTGAATCTCTTTAAGAATCGAGACTATTTACATAAAACTTGTGATACTTGTAAGGATCTGAAAATTTTACTAGTTGGCCACATGAGATAGCAAACCTCGTTATCGACTGAAGTTTCCGAAAAAATCCATCCAGTGCCAGGTTAAAATATTGTAAGAATACTCCGTAAGATTATTATGGAACATCAGCCTAGTGTGACAAGAGAGCACGACCCGTTTCCCGCAACCTCAGATGACTAGGTCCATTAATCTTCGTCATCATTCCAAATAATCGTATTTTTTCTATAAATCGAAAGAGTGAATGGAAAATGTAACATTTTCAAATAACCTCTCCATGCATTTATCTTATGAAAACCAAGCATCTAACAGTGTTGCGTTGAGTAGCATCCATAATAATTAGAAATATCTAGCGGCATTCGTTGTCCCTAATCGAGTGATCCCATACCCATTTGAAATTAAACAGAGGGAAGAAGCTCCAAGGTTCACCATATGTTCTTACGTAACAACTCGAAACACAAAGTTATGAATCATCCTGTTCACAATGATTCCCCTAGACGAAAGACTAGGATGCCACAGAGAGCCGAGAGGTCGCTCAACCCGCACCTGCAAAAACCAACAGCCAATGGTGATTGTAGAAACTCCGCGCGTCTTCTCGAGAAGTTCCTTAAAGAAGTCGTGGCCTTTCCCGTTCTCACCGCACACCAAAAAATCTAACTCGACTTCCACCAGAGAAGACATGTCGTCAAGTCTGCACACCGAATGAAGACCCCAAATCCCCGATACCTGCAGTGACAGCAAATGCGGGGCGCGGATTTTCTCCAGGTTAGAAAGCATGCCTTCGGCGAGTATTAACTCCTTCACACTTGTCGAATCTATTAAAATGTTCTTCACGCCCCTGCAACAGTGCAACTCAAGGGATTCTAGAACAGGACTCCCCCTGACAATTCGTTCCAGGATGTCATCACTCATCCCCGCATAACTTAACGACAACACCTTGAGACAAGGCCACCTAATGGCAGTACCCAACGAAAGACAGCAGCTCCAGGCTTCCAGGCGCACCAACCGACTCGAGCAGTACAAGAACCGGGGCAGCTTATAAAAGCACCCCGGCCGGGCATCAAGGCGTAGGCGGAGATCCTCCACGCGGCGCTCCTCCGCGAAGCGGAGCCAGAGGTCGAGCTTGGGCTCGTCGCAGTTGAAGTTGATGATGTGGAACCTCTTCACCGCGGGCGAGGTGCACCGGGACAGGACGCTGTCGAGAACGGACGGGAGGTCCGAGGAGCGGGCGTCGTGACTGCAGTCCGGGGAGTAGGTGTCGTCGGGATCGCGAGGCCGGACGTCGTCGAAGACGAGGTGGGCGGTGGTGGTCCAAGTGGACCGCCAGCGCTTCGAGAGGACGCTGGTCTTCACGACGTCTCTCAGGGGCAGAAAGGAGAAGATGTGGTCGATCACGGCGTCTGGCAAGTCGCTGATCAGATCCCTAGGGCCCATAGGAGGAGAAGGAGGTTGGCTTCTCTTGGCGCGATTCGGCGGGTCGCCGCCGGAGGATTCGCGGCGGACGGAGGTCTCCGCCATGATGAGATCGCTAGGGCTCCTGCGTCGCCGCTGCAAATGAGGAGGAGGTCCGTTTGGTCTGGTGCGATTCCGCCGGTCGCCGGTGGACGGCGCGGTGGACGGCGCCGTGGAATCGAAATCCTAGGGTTTCTGCGGATTTTCCCGCTGAGTTTCCGAAGGTAAAGGCGAAGAACAGTGAAAATTTATAAGAGTGTTTTTTCTTTTTTGTCTTTGTTTTTTTTTATCTTTTTTGTCTTTCGAGTTTTTTTATGGAAACATATAATTTGTTTACTTCATAATTCACTGCAAAAACAAATTAGACGATCCCA
The DNA here is from genome assembly GCA_031216235.1 of Syzygium jambos. NCBI lineage: Eukaryota > Viridiplantae > Streptophyta > Magnoliopsida > Myrtales > Myrtaceae > Syzygium > Syzygium jambos. The sequence goes on along the minus strand of CM062221.1, from coordinate 19,995,432 downwards.
ATGTCAAAAAAAAAAAAAGATCAAAGTTAAACTCGAGTTTAGATAAAAAATATTAAGTAATTCATACAAAATTTACGTGATGTCATAACCCACTCGATATTTCTTTTCTCCTTATAGAAATGCAAATTCGTCAACTGCTAGGATAAAATATTTCTGATTTCCCATGTTCCTAACTCCCTTTCCTCTGTCAACTCCGCCATAGCAGTCGCCGCACCTGCCACTCGACCCCCCTCTACCTCCGAACATACTTTGGAGTTCGGTCACCTCCAACTAAGGCCGGCAATTTTCAACGTAATGTGTTTTTTTTTGTTTTTTTGGAGTCAGAAGACGTAATGTGTTTAAATGGCACCAAGGTGAGCGTGCTCAATCGAAGCTTAATCAATACTATGCCATGAATCGATGAACATGTTTAAACACATAAATATACATGAAGTCACGAATTTGAACCTTTCAACGCTTTTATCATGTCCGTAGAAACGTTTAATTAAACAAGTTAACATTTATTTAGTTAGCGGTATTTGATATTTGTTGTGTGATGCTTTCTGCTTGAGAGAATATGTGACTTTCTCTTCCTTTCTCTTGTTTTTTTTTGGTCAAATTCCATTTCTTCCTTTCCAATTTCGCGTTCATTTGAATTAAAAAAAAATTGAGTTGATTTGAGTTTAAATCCAATTTGATGCATTTTGATTGAATAGAGCTTGAGCATATGCATATTTTGGTATGACTTGTTTGTCAATCGTTCAAATAATTGACTTTGCGAACAAAATCAGTTTGTTCCATCTAGCTTAATTACGATAATTTCACTAAAGGATCTTATTCGACAAATTTTCGCTCTATGTCAATTTGAATTTTAGTGCATTATCAAAAATTGATTGGACCCATTTACACATTAATCTTCGACCTTTGATAATCATCTTTATGCAAGAAGAACCACGTGATCGCATCACATGGTTTAGTAATTTGGGAAACAATCACAAAAAATCCTAACATGTGCTCACTGTGTCAATTTACCCTAACCTTTTTTTGTAGCATCAAAAACTCTAATTTATGGCCATTGTAGCACATTTACCCTTAACCTTATGACATAAACAACTTCAAATTTGCACCTATGTGACACACGTACCCGTCAAAGTTCCGTCAAATGATTTTTCAAATAAAACAATGTCATTCTTATTTCACTCATGCCGTATGACGCCATGTTAACACCGTTTTTTTTTCTGATGTCCATATAGGCAAATTCTTAACGGTGTTAATTGACGGAACCTTGACGGAGAGTAAAAATGTCACATAGGTACAAGTTTGAAATTTTTAATAATAGAAAAAATTTGAAGATAAATCTATTACAGTGGGCATAGTTTTAGATTTTTTGTGACTTTTTCCCTAGCAATTTCAATCATCAAATAATAAGTACTATCGACTATCTCATTATATAATTTGAGTAGCAATATTAATTCTTATACGATGAGAAGTGTAGACATACCTCACCTTACTACTAGTCTAAAATTGCTTATCGGGTCCATGGTTTTGCACAAATGGAGTTAATTACAGAAGGATCACTACCGGTTCATCTATACTAGTACTATATCATATATTCCATGACTAAAGTGCATAACAAATTCAACCGCGTCATCCATCTTCAACAACCCTTTGTTTTTCCTTCCTCTCAGCCATTTTCTTTATTCCTTCTTTAGTAGATGCATTTATTAACACGACTCTTAATAAAAGTAAAAAGAGGAGGCAAAATGATCAACATTTATTTCTTGAAATTAGTTTATAGATTCACAAATTATATTAAGGATAAGAGCACTAAAAGTCCTAAAATTTATCGCAAAAGTGCAATTGAGTCATAAAACTTCCAAAAAGTGCAATCAAATCCAAAAATTTGTGAAGTTTGTGTAATCAAGTCCTAAAGTTAACATTGTTAATTAGTCTAACGGAAAATTCTAACGTGGCACTTTTAAAATTTTTTATCATTTTATCTTCAAATCTTATTTAAATTAGATTGTTATATTTAAATTAGATTAAAAAACTAAAAAAACTAAAATCTTATTTAAAAAACAACAATGAAAAAAAAACAAAGAAGGGGAGGCCTCACCGGCAGGGCGCTGCCCCCACTGCCCATTGCCAGCCCAGGAAAGGGCCAGCGAGACTCGCCCAAAACTAGGCAATTAATGCCCGTCTCGAGTGAGGTCTCACTGGTTGTTGCTTGGAACCTACAAGGCTCGCTTAATCTGGGTGACGCCTCACTTGCCCTTGCCAGGGGCCAACGTGACTTGCTCAGATCTAGGCGATGTTCGCCCTAGGCGAGGGCCAACGACCCTCGCTAGGCCGAAGTGAGGGTCGGAATCGCCCAAATCTGGGCGAGCCTCGCTCGGGGTCGGTGATGGGCAGCGGCGGCGCCTTACCGGCGAGGTCTCCCTTCTTTTTTTTCCCATTATTGCTTTTGTAAATAAAATTTTAGCTTTCATTACATTTTTAATTTAATCTAAATAAGATTTAAATGCAAAATTAATAATAAAAAATACCACGTAGGAGAGAGAAATTAATTTAAAGATATCACTTCATCATTTTTCATTAAACAAATTGACAGTGTTAACTTTAGAACTTGATTACACTTTTTGAAAATTTGAGGACTCAATTACACTTTCGTAACAAATTTTAAGACTTGTAGTGCACTTATCCCATTATATTATTAGATTGATGTTAGTTTCAGATAGACGTGTGAACGTGGTGATACTCAGCACAAGAAAAAAAAAGGAATTGCGTGTCTTGATCTCAGGATAGTTCATGCAAAATTCAAAGCAGCTTACTATCGCCGCCGCTGCAGGGGGACGAGGAGGGCCGTCGTCCCTGCCGGAGCTAGCATTCTGCCGCCGGCCACCACCAACGGCGACGCCGACTCTGGGATCAGCCGCCCGATGCCGCCACCACAACCCCCGGGAACCGCTTCACCGCCCCCCCGGCCCCCCACTGCCGCCGCAGCCGCCGTCGTCCTCGCACTTGGTCGCAGCGGGGGCGAGGGAGAGAACGAGAGGAATGGGCGCTGGCCTCTAGAGAGAGAGAGAGAGAGGGAGGGAGGGAGAGGGAGGAGAGAGAAAGCGCTTCGTGTCCTCGTCTCCACAGAAACGAGGGAGGAAGAGAGAGAAAGAGGGAAGGGAGGGAGGAGAGAGAGAGAATAAAAACCAACCGTCCAATGAGTCTTCGCACAGAACCAGACAGTCCATCGCTTCGTGCCCTTTTCTTTTTCTTTTTTCTCTTTTTCTTTTTTTTACCCTTCGCCCCTGCGTTTTCGGAAAAATTAATAATTTAGGACGCATTCGTTTCACGGAAAATATAACGTTTTCATATAACGTTTTTGAAAAATATTTTTCGAAAAATTATTTTCCAGAGAAATATATTTCAGAAAAATAGATAGTTTTCCTTTGTTTGGTGATATGTGATCGAAAACACTTTTTAGTGTTTGGATCTCATTTGAAAAATGTTTGAAAAATGATTTCAATCCCATGATTTTAAAAAATTAATAATTTGGGGTACGTTTGTGTTCACGGAAAATGTAACGTTTTTGGAAAATGTCTTTCAAAAAATCATTTTCCAGCAAAATAGTTAGTTTTCCTTTGTTTTGTGATATGTGATCGAAAACATTTTCTAGTGTTTGGATCTCATTTTGAAAATGTTTGAAAAATGATTTCAATCTCATAATTTTAAAAAATTAATAATTTAGGATATGTTTGTTTCACGGAAAATGTAACTTTTTTGGAAAATATTTTCCGAAAAATCATTTTCCAGGAAAATAGTTAGTTTTCCTTTGTTTGGTGATACGTTATCGAAAACATTTTCTAGTGTTTGGATTTCATTTGAAAAATGTTTGGAAAATGATTTTAATCCCATGATTTAATCTCAAGCAAAAAAAAATTCGAAATTTAAAAAAAAAAGAAAAGAATAAAATATTTAAAAAGTAAAGGGAAGTAATTCCGGAAAGTGTTTTCACATTCTTATATTAGGAAATTCACTTTCCTAATTTTATACACGAATGTTTTCCTTGATCGGAAAGTGTTTTCAGTTGATTAATCATTTTCCGTAAATCAAACGGGTAAAAGTCCAGTAAATGAATTATCAGAAAATACTTTCCCTGATACAAACACACCGTTAATTACAACCAAAAACCGACGACGCCCCGGTCGCCCCCGCCACATGCTCGGGTGTGGCCCGACCTCCCGCTCTTGCCCGATTCCGCCCAACACGTGGCGGGTGGCTTTATTGCAATTTTTCTGTGAGGTGATGACGCGAAGATTTATGGTTCCCGAGCTTTGGCTCGAACTTGTAATGTCATCTCTGAACGTTTTATTTGGGGGCTATATTAAAGTAGGGACTAAATTCTTTTTGCAGGGAATCGGAGACTAAATTGAACATTTACTAAAAGCCTAATTATTATATCGAACAAATTAAAAACTCATGAATTATATTACGCATTAGGTTAAATTTTAGCTAGGCACCGCATTACACATCGAGTCAAAAATTCGGGAACCAATTATATAATTTCCTTTATTTTTTTTTTAATCTCCCGCTTTTCGCCTTTTCTCGCGTCGCTCGGGGAGGAGGGTTGACGTCAACTTTTATTAAAAAAAAAAAATGGGGCTGCTGAGGAGGGCGATGATTCTGGGGGGACACGTGTAGCGTCCGCAGAGCGAGTGACTATGCGGGCTGGGTGGCGGGATCGACGGCGGGAGGGGCTTCGGAAGCTTTTGCTTTTTCTTCTTTTTTATTTCGTTTTTCCCATTTTTATTTTTCCCCCCTTTTCTTTTTTTGTTTTTTTTTTCAGGTAGTGGTATACGATATTTGTCGTGTGGTGCTTTTCCGCTTGAGAGAATATGTGCCTTTCTCTTCCTTTCCTCTTCCCTTTTTTATTGGGTCAAATTCCATTTCCTTCCTTTCCAATTTCGTGTTCATTCGAATAAAAAATTAAAGGGAAGAGAAATTCGGTTGATATGAGCTCAAATACAATCTGGTGCGATTTCAATTGAGATTGTTCTGACCCTGCGAACAAAAATCAGTCTGTTTCATCCGGCTCGATTACGTTGGTTTCACCTAAGGATCCGGTTCGACGGATTTTCGCCCGCGTCGGTTTGGATTTGAGCGCATTATCGGAAACCGGTCGGACCCATTTTCTCGTTACTCCTCTCGATCTTTGATAAACATCTCAATGCAAGAAGTACGACATGACCGCATTACACAGTTTAGCAATTTCAATCGTCGAATTACAAGTATACAAGTACTATCGGCATTCTTGTTATATAAATAGAGTAGTAATGTTAATTCTTATATGATGAGAAGTGTAGACATGCCCCACCATGCCTCACCTTGATACTACTAGTCCAAAATTGCTTACCGGGGTCCATACGTTTGCACAAATGGAGATTAATTACAAAAGGATCACTAGCGGTTCATCTAAAGTAGTCCTATATCATATATTCAACGAGCAAAGTTCAACCGCGCCATCCATCTCCAACAGCCCTCGTTTTCTTCTTCCTCAACTAACCTCTTTCTTTAATCCTATTTAAGTATATATAACGAGCTAGTCAAATTCCATGATAACTAAGCTCGTCGAGGTTATATGGAGGCAAATCTTTTCTTCCTTATTCTCAAATCCCATTTCTCCTCTCCGATGAGGGCTCCGAGAAAACTATGTTGCAATTGAGAGGCTATACTCCAAAACGAGCAAGATGAACAATTCCTTAACAAAAACCATTTTTATCGATTATTATGACTCACAAGGAACATTTGTTAAGCAAAGAAGTGTTCTAATATCTATGATTATGTTTTTTTTTTACAATTACTTAGCAAAAGTTGTCGGGAGCACTCAATGACAAAATCACAAGACGATTCCTTTCTACATGGAGTGCTTCTCTAAGTTCCAATCAACTACTGAAGATTGCCCTAGTGGCCACCCTTCCCATAATCCTCACATTATCAAGGGGGCTAGGGGCCACGACGTTTAGTTTCAAGTGTTGGGTTTGACTCCCACACTCTGCAAAGAGGAAGATCAAAAGTCTGAAAGTGAGTTGAGAGTTAGAATAAGACAAGACAAAAAAAAAGTTCCAAGCAAACGAAGCTCATAGAAAAGCATGACCCATTCACATGTAAATCTTGACGTCTAATGAGGGAAGACCAGTGCATCAACAACCGAAGCACACCTCGGTTGGGGGCCGAGGTTTGCGTATGCATTGAAAAGATCATCCCTGGAGGGAGAATTGAAGATAACTCGAGCAAGTTTAGAAGCTCTTTGGTGGCTCTACACACGTTGGATATAATCAAGCAGCTCCCCAAGATCACCTGCCTCGAAAGATTTTTCTCTGCTAGGTATATCAATCCTAGCTTTGATGATCAACTTCTCCAGCACAAGTGTACATGCTACGAACCACGATGACGGACATCACAATCAACATTTTCCACTCTCTTAGTAAGATTTGCTCCAAACATGATGCTTTCATGTCACGGATGTCATAATTCGTCTTCATCGGATTTATGAGCTTGAGGAATGAATAGTGTGATTTGCTTCCCGATAGAGGATGCCATTGATACGAAACCTCTTCACCATGGCCGAGGCGCACGGACCACCGAGAAAAGAAGGTAGGTGGCAATAGGCTAGGTGCATCACCACCGCTTGGAGAGGATGCAGGCCTTAACAATGTCTTCAATGCGCAAGAGGGATAGATGTAGCGTATTATGGCTTTGGGTTAGGCGCTGATGAAATCGTGAGGATAAAATGGTCAGGGTTCTCACTTCATTTCGTTTCGAATGAGAAGAAGAAGAATGAGGTTGGCTTTGTTTTCGCATGGTTCGGTCGTTAGCCAGAGAGTTTGCCTTGGATCATGCAGTGGGCAGAGCTCTCGGCCATGGATTTTCATTTCCCAGGTTTCTGTGAATTTTGCTGCCAGAAGTTTGAAGTTGGGGGGGGGGGGTTTGTAGTCGGAGTGGGTGGAAGCAAGTGAAGGTAAGATCAAACGGTCAATTGTTAAATTGACAGACATTCACAACCGTCGAAATAAAAACTAGGGTTAATACCACGGAAAACCTCAAACCGGTACACATATGACAAATTTATTCCGAACTAGTTTTTTGACCACCAAAAACCCCAAATTGGTATACTTGTGACAAATTTACCCTTCGTTAGTTTCCGTTCAATTTTACTGTCAAATTACTGAGTTGAATGACACATAATAATTGAAAGTATACTAGTTTGGGATTTTACCCATCCGTTTGTCGCGGGTTTACCAATTTGAGATTTTTCACGGTATTAATTCAATTTTATGGAGGATAAATTTGTCACAAGTGTACCGGTTTAGAGTTTTTGGTGGTCAAAAAATTAGTTTAGGGCAAATTTGTCACGGGCGTACCAATTTGGAGTTTTTCGTGATATGAGCCTAAAAACTGTCTGTCGTCAACCATTGGATAGCCCGCAATAATTGTGTATTGCAAATCCTCACGGCACTAAAGAATGAGTCCTAATTTTAGGTTATAGTTGATAATTGATGTTTGCAAATTTAAGTAACTATTCCTCTTTAATGATCCAAAAAACATCTTGGATTCCCAATTTTAGGTAAATGGTATTTTGGAATTTTATGGGGCCTTTGGGCTTTCTTGGTAATGTTGCTCTTTCCTATACGGTATAAAAAGACTATTGGGGTCATACATTCATAGGTTACAAGATACCAATCAAATATACATTGCATGTGATTTTGTATTTCCACAATTAAATAATATACACAGTCTGTCCCCAGGCGGTCATCTCTTGTCAATTTGTAAATAAACAAAACCAACTGTAAAACAAAGAAAGAGGCATCGTCCAGGGTTCCTCACTTCATTTCGGAGGAGAAAAAGAAGGAGAACATCCAGTGCGATTCGATCGTTCGCCGGAGAATTTGTTTTACCATGATTTGACCCCAATTGTATCAAGTGAAAACAAATTATGTTTTGAATTGGACCAAAACTAAAGATAAAATCTTTGATTCTTGATTTCACGAACTTACAAATTAACACAAGCATGGCAAAGCTCATAAGATAAATTACTATTCTCATAAAGAAAATGAACCTCATAGGTAGGGGTATGCAAAGGAACCGGGACCTGTCCGGACCGGATCGACCCAGAAGCAAATATAAATGCTCTCGTATAATGCCTCTTGCACAATGCCTTGTCGTCCAACCTACTTTAGCCCTGTTGATGTCAACCTCCGCAGGAATCAATACATCCCCTAGTTGTCGGGTGAATCTCGGCGAAGAACAAGCCGAGTAGTAGAATGAAACTATGGCATGGTCACTTACCATTTGTATTGTGGTCCGAAAGAAACTGATAAGTCTTGCATCAGTTCCAAATGAAACTCACAATTTTTGGTGTTTCTTGGGAGAGGCTTGTATTAATCTTTGATGGAAGACACTGATCCCATTCGTGGCCATTGAAACTGCTTGGACCATGCCCTTCTTGTGTTGGTGGACGAGGTCCGAGGTAATACTTGTAGGAATTGTGGATAGATTTCATGGACCAATTCGGGAACCGGATCGGAATAGGTCATTTTCGGTTCCCATTTTTCGAAACAAGTCCTAAGTGGATGATTTTCGATTACAAGGTGGAAACACCACGGAACCAGGAACCATTTTCAACCCTACTCATAGGCACATGTTTAGACATAGTGAAAATTCCCAGCTACCCTATATAGAAAATCTAAGCTATTTCAAATCTCAATAATGGATAATAAAACTTAAAGCATGTACCCTGGTTTCATCTCGCAGTTTGTTTTGGTTTCCCAAAAAGCTGAACCGAATGTGACCACCAAAATGGTTATGTCAAAATTAGAGTTTATCTTCTTTTGGGCAGCAAAGAGGTACTTCAAGTTTGTCTTTCAAATCAAATTGTAATGATCTCCATGCAGCTATGCATATATACATGAAGATTTCCAAAATGCATATCATAATGATCACATGACGTTTCCTTAATCTTCCAAGAATGCAGATAACTGATATACCCCTAACTTTTCTACTTTGCCTGAAAAAGAAGAGGAAGCTGAGCAGTATTTTAACCAAAACGCCCTTTCATATGTCCATAATCCAAAACACCTACTATTAACCTCTTTCCTGAGGAGTTTCATATTTACATCAAAACTAAACTGGAAAGAAGTGCAAATTAGGGACTTGTTAAGAACCCAATACTGTCATACAGCTCATGTAACTCTACTGTCAAGAGAGAGTGAATAAGAATGAGCAGGGTAGTGCTCATCCACGTTTAGAAACCAAGATCTTCTTCAAATGCTTCAAAGGACCTCTTCCAAAGGATAATCGAAGATAACTTCAGCATTTTGGGAAGCTCTTCGATAGCTGAGCACATATCGGCTCACACCAAGTAGTTTGCAAAGACGTTTTTGTCCACGTAGTTCATGCAAATCAGCCTTGATAATCATCTTCTCCAGAGCGAGCGCATTACCAACAAGAAACTGAATCAGGGCGAGCAGATGTTTCGACTCAAAAGCATAAGCAAAATCGATGATCTCCACCCTCTTGAGATGTTTCACCAAACATTGAAAGTTCCCCTTCCATGAACACAAAAGATCTCCGTCAAAGTTGAAACGTTGTATAGATTCTTCGTCAACCTGAAACTGCACCTAGATACCCCATTTAAGAAAGAAACTTCATATTAGATGCGGATCCATGGAAAAAAGAATTCATTGCCTCACAAAAATTTCAAACTAACAACTTTCATTTGTCCACCTCAGAATTTACTTTATATCGAGTCTTCATCAATTTGAGCTCTAACCTCGTCCACACAATAAAACATCTTCTCTTTCTAGGTGGCTCATCGCTAATTCATTAGTTCAAGATCCTAACCTTACATGGCAGCAAAAGAATCTCTAGTATAACACTGCAGTTACTTTAGAACATGAGCTAATACAGCTTAAACAGCCCAGCAAAAATGTCGAGTAGACTGACAGTCCTAGGCAAATTTCAATTGCCGGAACAAATAAGAGTTTGAGATTGATCATCTTTACGTGCTTCTAAAGTTTTAACTCATTCATGCAAAAAGGAAGTCAACACAAGAAGCAAACTGAAAATACTATAGAAAAGTAACAAACCTCAAATACGTCTCGAGTCAGGTGTATGACTAATTTTTCCAGGCACTGTGAACTTCGTAGCATGTATGCTATCCCGGGAAGTTCAGATTGACTAACTGGCGTGCGTAGTATCAGATTCTGACATTTTGACAATGGAGATGACGCTCCTTCCATCTCCAAAGCAGACAGAACCTAAGCACATTGAGCAAGCAAAATAGAAAATTAATTAATATTAATGTTCCTATTTGACATGAATAAAGAATAACAAAATTATGGTTCATTCAGATACAATATCCTTTGACACTGTCTCCCAGGCGGGAAAAGACCGATAAGGATACTACAAGTAGAAATGAACAAGTGAATCTCTTTAAGAATCTATTTACATAAGACTTGTGATGCTTGAAGGATGTGAAAATTCTAGTAGTTGGTCAAATGAGACAGCAAACCTCGTTATCAACTGAAGTTTCCGAGAAAATCCATCCATTGCCATTCTAAAATATTGTAAGAATACTCTGTAAGATGATTATGGTACATCAGCCTAGTGTGACGAGAGAGCATGACCCAGTTCTAGCAACCTAAGATGACTAGGTCCGTTACTCTTCCTCATTTTTCCAGATAATTGTATTTTTTCTATAAACTGAAAGAGCGAATGGAAAATGCAACCTTTTCAAATAATCTCTTCACACATTTATCTTATGCAAATCAAACATCTAACAGTGTTGCGGTGAGTAGCATCCATGATAATTAGAAAATATCTAGTGGCATTTGGTGTCGCTAATTGAGTGATCCAGATCCATTTATTTGAAATTAAACAGAGAGAAGAAGCTCCAAGGTTCACCATATGTTTTTGCGTAATAACTCGAAACACAAAGTTATGAATCATCCCGCTCACAATGATTCCCCCAGACGAAAGACTAAAATGCCACAGACAGCTGAGGTCTCTCAACCCAGGGCAACATACAGCACTAAATAGTGCCAATCACAGACACCATTCGACACAAGTACGCCTTATAAAGGGAAAAAAATGCTGAGCTGGTACCTGTGAACACCAACCGCCAATGGTGATTGTAGAAACTCCGCACAGCTTCTCAAGAAGTACTTTAAACAAGCCGCAGCTTTTCCTGTCATGGGACATCCAAAAATCTAACTCGGCTTCCACCAAAGAAGATATGTCGTCAAGTCCCAACACGAAATGAAGACACCAAATCCCCAATACCCGCAGCGACAGCAAATGCGGGGCCTGAATTTTCTCCAAGTTAGAATACCCGCCATCGATGAGTACTAACTCTTTCACACCTGTGGAATCTATAACAATGTTCTTCACGCCCCGGCAACAGTCCAACTCAAGGGACTCTAAAACAGGACTTCCCCTGACAATTCCCTCCAGAATATCATCACTCACCTCCGCATATCCTAACGACAAGACCTTAAGACAAGGCCACCTAACAGCAGTACCCAACGAAAAACAGCAGCCCCTGACTTCCATGCGCACCAACCGACTCAAGCTATACAAGAACCGCGGCAGTTTATAATGAACCATCAGCTGATGAGGCTGACGAATACGAGGACATAGGCGGAGATCCTCCACGCGGCGCTCCTCCGCGAAGCGGAGCCAGAGGTCGAGCTTGGGGCGGAGGGCCTCAACGTACCTGAAGTTGACGATGTGGAACCTCTTCACCGCGGCCGAGGTGCACCGGAACAGGACGCTGTGGACGAGGGACGGGAAGTCCGAGGAGTAGCCGGCGTCGTCGAAGACGAGGTGGGTGGTGGTGGTCCAAGTGGACCGCCAGCGCTTGGAGAGGACGCTGGTCTTCACGACGTCTCTCAGGGGCAGGAAGGAGAAGATGTGGTGGATCACGGCGTCTGGCATGTCGCTGATGAGATCCCTGGGGCTCATAGGAGGAGGAGGAGGTCGGCTTCTTTTGGCGCGATTCCGCCGGTCGCCGCCGGAGGATTCGCGGCGGACGGAGGTCTCCGCCATGACGAGATCGCTGGGGCCAAATGAGGAGGAGGTCGGTTTCTTTTGGCGCGATTCCGCCGGTCGCCGGAGGATGGCGCGTTGGATGGCGCCGTGGACGGAGGCCTCCGCCGTGGAATCGAAGTCCTAGGGCTTCTGCGGATTTTCCCGCTGAGCAAGGTAAAGGCGAAGAACAACGAAAATTTTTAAGAGTTTTTTTCTTTTTTCTTTTTTGTCTTTTTTTTTTTTAATCTTTTTTGTCTTTCGAGCTTTTTATGCAAACATATAATTTGTTTACTTCATAATTCACTGCAAAAACAAATTAGACTATCCCAATGTGAAAAAAAAAAGAGGATCAAACTTAAACTCGAGTTTAGAGAAAAAAGATATTTAGTAATTCACATAAAAATTTACGTGATGTTGTGACCCAGTCAATATTTCTTTTTTGCTTATAAAAATGCAAGTTGGTCAAATACTAGGATAAATTATCTTCGATTTCCTCTGCTCCTAACTCTCTTTCCTCGGTCAACTCCACCACAGTTGTTGCCGCACTTGACACTCTACTCGCAAACATACTTTGGAGTCCAGTCGCCTCCAATCGAGGCCGACAACTTTCGATGTGATGTGTTTACATGGCACCAAGGTGAGCGCGCTTGATCGAAGCTTAATCAATCAATACCATGTTGTGAATCGGCGAACATGTTTAAACACATAAATGAACACGATGCCGTCGATTTGGACCCTTCAACACTTTTATTAACATATGTAGAAATGATTTATTAAACACGTTAACATTTATTTGGGTTCAACACGTTAACAAATGTTGTGGCGGGTGGCAGGATTGACAGCGGGAGGGGCTATAGAAAAATAGGGGTGAGCAAGATGGACCGCCCAAATCAGGATCGGACCGGACTGACCTGTTTGGTCCGGTTCTCGGAATATTGATCTGATTCCCAGTTCCTAAAAATGGAACCGGTTTCCGAGCGGTTCGGTTCCCGGTTCTAGGGTGGGAACCGGACCGACCGGACTGGACCGATACATTTCAGCAATTTGTTTTGTGGACCCTCTTGTGAAGGGTGAAAATAAGCCGAAAAATTTTCAATGCACATGGCTTCAACCGAAGGTGAAGTGCAAGATGAGAACAAAGAACGATTGGACAACTGTTTACAGATGCTAGTTTTCCTTGACTAATCGTGTTTTTTAAATACGTCAATCACAATCTATTGCCGATTTTACGTGATTTTCCCAGATGACTTATGGAGAAAAAAAGATTAATTGATATGACGAATAGCTCAGCTTTTTCTTTGCTTACTGGTATGAAAACCAAAAAAAACACTCGAAAACGAGATGGAGAAATGAATTGAGTCCAGATTCAATAGCGCTTGACTGAAATGCATGTCCGATTGGTCCCATTGGAACCGGACCTCACCATCGTCCGGTCCGGTCCACAGTCTTACGACTAGCCGGTCCGGTCCCCGGTCTTAGAAACTGAAAATCGGTCCTCTCCGTTCGGTTCCCAATTCTTGGATTGGACTGGACTAAACCGGGAACTGCTCACTCAAGAAGCTATATACCGCAAATTCGGACACAAAGCGCCTTTGCTTTTTTTTTTTTTCTTTTTTTTTTAGTTAGTGGTATTTGATATTTGTTGTGTGATGCTTTCTGCTTGAGAGAATATGTGCCTTCCTCTTCCTTTCTCTTGTTTTTTTTTGGTCATATTCCTTTTCTTCCTTTCCAATTTGGCGTTCATTTGAATTTATAAAACAAAGAAATTGAGTTGATTTGAGTTCAAATCTTATTTGATGCATTTCGATTGAATAAAGCTTGAGCGTATGCATATTTTTGGTATAACTAGTTTCTCGATCATTCAAATAATTGACTTTACGAACAAAATCGGTTTGTTCCATCTGGCTTGATTACAATAATTTCAGTAAAGGATCTGATTCGACAAATTTTCGCTCTATGTCAGTTTGGATTTTAGTGCATTATCAAAAACTAATTGGACCCATCTGCATATTACTCTTCAATCTTTGATAATCATCTTTATGCAAGAAGAACGATATGACTGCATCACACGGTTTAGTAATTTGAGAAACAGCCACAAAAAATCTCAATCTATGCCCATTGTGTCAATTTATCTTGAATTTTTTTCGTGACATCAAAAACCTCAATTTATGTCTACTGTAGCACATTTACTCTAAAATTTTTCTTATGACATAAAAAACTCAAAACTTGTATCTATGTGACACGTCAGATGACTTTTCAATCAAAACAACGTCATTCTTATTTCACTTATGCCGCATGATGCCATGTCAACACCGTTTTTTTTTTCCTACGTCCTTGTAGGCACATTTTTAACGATGCTCATTGACAGAACTTTGACGGAGAGTAAAAGTGTCATACGAGTACAAGTTTGAAATTTTTTATATCATAGAAAAAATCTTAAGATAAATGTGTCACAGTTGACATAATTTGGGATTTTTTGTGACTTTTTTCCTACACTACAAAAAAACTGTTTTTTTCCAACAAAATTTCCAACGAAAAATTTGGAAAAATTCGTTGGAAAACGAATTTCCAACGAATTTTCCAACGAAAAAAAATTCGTTGGTAATAGGTCGTTGGAAATTTTTCCAACGAAAAATTTCAATTTTCGTTGGAAATTTGCGACGAATTTTATTTCGTTGGAAAATTCGTTGGAAAACTCGTGGCTAAATTCGTTGGAAAAATTTTAAAAAAAAATTTTTGGTCGAAAAATCGTGGAAATTTTTTTTCCAACGAAAAATTTTTCGTTGGAAAAATTTAAAAAAAAAATTTGGTTGAAAAATCGTGGAAATTTTTTTTCCAACGAAAAATTTTTCGTTGGAAAAATAACAAAAAAAAATTTTTGGTCGAAAAATCGTGGAAATTTTTTTTCCAACGAAAAATTTTTCGTTGGAAAAATTTTAAAAAAAATTTTTTTGGTCGAAAAATCGTGGAAATTTTTTTTCCAACGAAAAATTTTTCGTTGGAAAAATAACAAAAAAATTTTTTTGGTCGAAAAATCGTGGAAATTTTTTTTCCAACGAAAAATTTTTCGTTGGAAAAATTACAAAAAAAATTTTTTGGTCGAAAAATCGTGGAAATTTTTTTTCCAAAGAAAAATTTTTCGTTGGAAAAATTAAAAGAAAAATTTTTTTGTTCGAAAAATTATGGAAATTTTTTTTCCAACGAAAAATTTTTCGTTGGAAAAATTACAAAATTTTTTTTGTTCAAAAATCGTGGAAATTTTTTTTTTCGAATTTTTTTTTGAATTTTTTTTTTTTCGGAAATTTTATTTCAAAAAATGGCCGGCGCTCGCCGGCGGCGAGGGCCAGCCTCGTCGCCGGCGAGGGCCGAGCTTGCCCAGATCTGGGCGAGCTCGAGCTCGCCGGCCATGGCGAGCTCGGCCCTCGCCATGGCCGGCGAGGGCCAGCCTCGTCGCCGGCGAGGCCGAGCTCGCCCAGATTTGGGCGAGCTCGGCCCGCGCCGGCGACGAGCTCGAGCTCGCCCAGATCTGGGCGAGCTCGGCCCGCGCCGGCGACGAGCTCGAGCTCGCCCAGATCTGGGCAAGCTCGACCCTCGCCCAGATTGGTGGCGTTTGGTGGCGTCGGAGGCGGCCCATGGTGGCCTCGGGGGCGTCGGGGCGTTGGGGGCGTCGGGGGCGTCGGGGGCGGCCCTGGATGGCGGCGGCGGTGCCTTTGGGGAGGGAGCTGACGTCGCGGAGGAGGAGGGGGGCGGCGGACTCTTGGTGTCCATGGCGCCGGAGCCGGAGCCGAAGCCGGAGGAGGAGGGGGCGCAGCGGGGGAGGAGGCGGAGGGGGAGACAGAGGGGGCAGCGGGCGAAGGAGAAGGGGGCGGCGAAGGAGAAGGGGGCGGAGGGGGAGGCAGAGGGAGGCGGAGGGGGAGGCAGAGGGAGGCGGAGGGGGAGAGGGAGAAGGAGAGAGCGGGGGAGACAGAGGGAGGCGGAGGGGGAGAGGGAGAAGGAGAGAGCGGGGGAGACAGAGGAGGCGGAGGGGGAGAGAGAGAGAGAGAGAGAGAGAGAGAGAGAGAGAGAGAATTTTAAAATTGAACGAGCGGGAAAATGTAGTAGGGTTTTTCGTTGCAAAATTCGTTGGAAATTTCCAACGAATTTTTTTTCGTTGGAAATTTCCAACGAAATTTCCAACGAATTTCAATTTTTCGGTAATTTTTTTTAGTGTACAATTTTCGTGGGAAATTTCGTTGGAAATTTCCAACGAATTTTTTTTTCGTTGGAAATTTCCAACGAAATTTCCCACGATTTTAAAAAATTTAATTTAATTCGGCATTTTTTATATTCGTTGGAAAATTCGTTGGAAATTTCCAACGAAATTTCCAACGAATTTCAATTTTTCGGCAATTTTTTCATATTGTACAATTTTCGTTGGAAAATTCGTTGGAAATTTCCAACGAAATTTCCAACGAATTTCAATTTTTCGGTAATTTTTTTTTGTGTACAATTTTCGTGGGAAATTTCGTTGGAAATTTCCAACGAATTTTTTTTTCGTTGGAAATTTCCAACGAAATTTCCCACGATTTTAAAAAATTTAATTTAATTCGGCATTTTTTATATTCGTTGGAAATTTCCAACGAAATTTCCAACGAATTTCAATTTTTCGGCAATTTTTTCATATTGTACAATTTTCGTTGGAAAATTCGTTGGAAATTTCCAACGAAAAAAATTCGTTGGAAATTTCCAACGAAATTTCCAACGAATTTCAATTTTTCGGTAATTTTTTTTGTGTACAATTTTCGTTGGAAATTTCGTTGGAAATTTCCAACGAAATTTCCCACGATTTTAAAAAATTTAATTTAATTCGGCATTTTTTATATTCGTTGGAAATTTCCAACGAAATTTCCAACGAATTTCAATTTTTCGGCAATTTTTTCATATTGTACAATTTTCGTTGGAAATTTCGTTGGAAATTTCCAACGAATTTCAATTTTTCGGTAATTTTTTTTGTGTACAATTTTCGTTGGAAATTTCGTTGGAAATTTCCAACGAATTTCAATTTTTCGGCATTTTTTTCATATTGTACAATTTTCGTTGGAAAATTCGTTGGAAATTTCCAACGAAATTTTCAACGAAAATTGTACACAAAAAAAAATTACCGAAAAATTGAAATTCGTTGGAAATTTCGTTGGAAATTTCCAACGAATTTTTTTTTCGTTGGAAATTTCCAACGAATTTTCCAACGATTTTAAAAAATTTGATTTAATTCGGCATGTTTTATATTCGTTGGAAAATTCGTTGGAAATTTCCAACGAAATTTCCAACGAATTTCAATTTTTCGGTAATTTTTTTTAGTGTACAATTTTCGTTGGAAATTTCCAACGAAATTTCCCACAAATTTAAAAAATTTGATTTAATTCGGCATTTTTTATATTCGTTGGAAAATTCGTTGGAAATTTCCAACGAAATTTCCAACGAAAATTGTACAATATGAAAAAATTGCCGAAAAATTGAAATTCGTTGGAAATTTCATTGGAAATTTCCAACGAATTTTCCAACGAATATAAAAAATGCCGAATTAAATCAAATTTTTTAAATTTGTGGGAAATTTCGTTGGAAATTTCCAACGAATTTTTTTTTCGTTGGAAATTTCCAACGAAATTTCCAACGAAAATTGTACACAAAAAAAATTACCGAAAAATTGAAATTCGTTGGAAATTTCGTTGGAAATTTCCAACGAATTTTCCAACGAATATAAAACATGCCGAATTAAATCAAATTTTTTAAAATCGTTGGAAAATTCGTTGGAAATTTCCAACGAAATTTCCCACGATATTAAAAAATTTGATTTAATTCGGAAATTTCCAACGAATTTTTTTTTCGTTGGAAATTTCCAACAAATTTTCCAACGAAAATTGTACAATATGAAAAAATTGCCGAAAAATTGAAATTCGTTGGAAATTTCGTTGGAAATTTCCAACGAAATTTCCAACGAATATAAAAAATGCCGAATTAAATCAAAATTTTTAAATTCGTGGGAAATTTCGTTGGAAATTTCCAACGAATTTTTTTTTCGTTGGAAATTTCCAACGAATTTTCCCACGAAAATTGTACAATATGAAAAAATTGCCGAAAAATTGTACACTTGAAATAGCCAACATGCATGATTTGGTCTCATTGATAGTGCCAAGATAGATAATGCAGAGAACTACGGTTTATTCATTATATTGCCGTCCGGAATCAAACAACGAGCAACCTTGTAAGTATAGTTGAGAGAGAGAGAGAGAGAGAGAGAGAGAGACTTTGTTCAAAGAGAAGATTTACACTAATTTGGATTGTAGCTTGTAATTAATTGCGAAATCTGCATTAACTTCCGGGTTTGGCAGAAACCATTTACCGGGGAAAATAAAAAATTCATTTCGCGAGATTCAAAAGATCTTGCCTGTCTACTTACCCAAAAAAAAAAAAAGATCTGGCTTGTCTTAATAGTTCGTATTCCCCTCATAATGCCGAGATTCATGTCCATCCTTTTTTGACTATGTCAAAGAAAAATTTAACTTTTAAGAGCACTTGTGAACACAATTTAAGGGATCTTGAAAATTCTTATTTCCACTTTTAATTAACTAAACTAATGTCCTAAGAGAACTTATTAACAAAACCCTTCATTTTGATCATGTTCACAGTCAATATTGTATCGACCGACCAAAAAAAAAGTCAATATTGTATCTACCCTTGATATTAATGAATTGCTGGTGTTTAGGTTCACAATAAGCAATCACGTATGAGTTACTCATAGGATTTGTTTAATTAAATGAGTCGTGCGTACCCAATCAATCATGACACAACCTATATTGACCACTTTGCTTGGACTTGCAACTTTTTTCCTTCAAGGCTTCGTTTGTTACTCAAAAAATAAATTATTTAGAAAATATTTTCCTAAAAATGAACGTTTGTATCGCTTGAAATAATTAAATCAATGAAAAATACTTTCATTATCGATAATAATTTATATGTAAATATTTTCGTGGACGATAAAAATATCTTTTTCATTTCATTTTTGTAAGTGATACAAATGATCTATTTCTAGGGAAATGTTTTCCAAATCATTTATATTCCGCAAAACAAACACACCATATATTTATGAAGATAGCACAAATGGATATAATACGCTCACAAATTTATTTTAACTTAAGTAACTCAAAATTTTTTCTAAATTTAGATATTTTCATAAAATAAAAAAATTTATTAGTTTTCTTACTTTTCCCCTAAAATTAGTTTTTTATGTAAATAATCACTTTTAGAATGTGATTTTTGTGAATAAGGGCCCCGTAAAACTGAATGTTATATAAAGGAATATAAAAAATGCCGAATTAAATCAATTTTTTCAAAATCGTGGGAAAATTCGTTGGAAATTTCCAACGAATTTTTTTTCGTTGGAAATTTCCAACGAAATTACCAACGAATTTTTTTTCGTTGGAAATTACCAACGAATTTTGCGACGAAAATTGTACAATATGAAAAAATTGCCGAAAAATTGAAATTCGTTGGAAATTTCGTTGGAAATTTCCAACGAATTTTCCAACGAATATAAAAAAGCCGAATTAAATCAATTTTTTTAAAATCGTGGGAAATTTCGTTGGAAAATTCCAACGAATTTTTTTTTCGTTGGAAATTTCCAACGAATTTTCCAACGAAAATTGTACAATATGAAAAAATTGCCGAAAAATTGAAATTCGTTGGAAATTTCCAACGAATTTTCCAACGAATATAAAAAATGCTGAATTAAATCAATTTTTTTAAAATCGTTAGAAAATTTGTTGGAAATTTGCGACGAAAATTTTTTCGTTGGAAATTTCCAACGAATTTTCCGACGAAAAAATTTTCGTTGAAAATTTCCAACGAATTTTCCGACGAAAAAATTTTCGTTGGAAATTTCCAAAGAATTTTGAGATTCATTGGAAAATTTGTCGCAAATTTGCGACGAAAATTTTTCGTTGGAAAATTTTCGTGGCAAAAATCCGTTTTTTTTGTAGTGCTAGCAATTTCAGTCATCAATTAATAAGTACCATCAGCTATCTCATTATATAAATTGAGTAGCAATATTAATTCTTATATGATGAGAAGTGTAGACATACCTCACCTTGATACTAGTCTAAAATTGATTAGCGGGTCCATAGGTTTTGCACAAATGGAGTTAATTACGGAAGGATCACTGGCGCTTCCTCTATTCTAGTACTATATCATATATTCCAAGACGAAAGTGCATAAGCAAATTCAACCATGTCATCCATCTTCAATAACCCTTTTGTTTTTCCTTCCTCAATCAACCCTCTTCTTTATTCCTTTTTAAGTATGCATGACGAGCTTTTCCCAAGCATTTATTAATTTATTAACATGACTCTTAATAAAAATCAAATGACGAGGCAGCATGATGAACATTTTTTACTTGAAATTAGTTTACAAATTCACAATTTATATGATTAGATTGATGTTAGTTTTCGCATAGACGTGTGTGTGCATGGTGATACTAAGCACAAGAAAGAAAAAAGAATCGCGTGTCTTGATCTCGGGATCGCATGTGTAAAATTCAAAGCAATTTTTCCCCTGAACCAAAAGGTTAATTTGGCTGGAATAATGACCAATTTGATCTGAAAGAGAAGAAGAGAGAAAATGATGAAAGTTCCGGTCAAAAACAAAAAGGTCAATGATAAATTTGCCGTGCTCAAGTCAGACTAAATTTGGCATGACGTAATTTTATCAAGACACAATGATGATGATGAGACGATATGAATTGCTAGACGAGAGAGAATGTAAAACCTGATAAAGGAAAGAAGAAAGGAGAGAAAATGTGTACCTTGTGCACTGATCAAGAGACCACATAAATTGTTGTAAGGAAGAAGAAGAAGAAGAAGAAGAGAAAATGCGGAAAAGAGATAAAGGAAAGGGAAAATAACATACTTTTGATCCTCTTAATTTGTGCACTGATCACTCTAACTGACCGTTGCGACTGCTAAAAAGTCATGATACGAAAGTAATTTGATGACTGATGCAGTTGTTGGAATTATGTGATAACTAAGCTCGTAATAGGTTATACGGTGGCAAATCTTTCTTCCTTATCCTCAAATCCCATTTACTCTTCAATGAAGGTTCCGAGAAAGGAAACTAGTGTCGCAATTCGGAGGCGATACTCCAAAAGAGCAAGATGAACAATTCCTTAACAAAAACCATTTCTATTGCTTGTTATGACTCACAAGGAACATTTGTTAAGCAAAAGAAGTCGGTGTACTAATAACTATGATAATGTCCTCTTACAATTCCTTAAAAAAAGCTATCGAGAGCTTTCATCACTGACAAAATTACAAGATGATCCCTTTCTACATGAAATGCTTCTCAAGTTCCAACCAAACAAAGCTCATAGAAAAGCAATATCTATGCACATGGAAATCAAGCAGCTCCCCAAGATAACCTGCATTGAAAGTTTTTCCTTTGCGAGGTATGTCCATTGTTGACACCTAAATTTTGACTAATCATTTAGTGGTTAATTACATAGAAAATTAGGGATTAAACTTTAACCCCTAAACAAAAATATCAAAATCATATAGCATATATCATGTAGTTTTAGGAACTTATTTTAATTAATTGCATCGGTGGTAAATGAGCATGAAACAGTCACGTGGACTGAGCTCGCACATCAGGGAAGATTGGCCAATGCATGGAGTCAAATGGCCGAAAATCACATGATAAAGGAGAGCTTGTGGACTTGATTGGATTTATAATTGGGGCTGGGATTTATTTAATTGAGCCCATGTGATTAATCTGAGATTTAATTAAAGGTGCTTGGAGCTTAATTAAGCCTATGAGGCCGAAATTTCGGCCTTATAAGACAGGGATAGACCTAATTTTCCACTATAAATAGGTTCCTTAGCCGACTCTCCTTGCTGACCAACGCCTCCGCGACCTCTTATCAACTCTGCTGCTTCCTGACGAGCCCGTTGCCAAAATCTCGACGCCAATCAGCCGCATTGACGAAGCACCAAACCTTGCCACTTCAACTCGAACAAATTCAGTGCCGCGAGTCTTCAAGTCTGGTCTCTCTATTGCACCAGTGAAGTTCCTAAGCGAGAATTGGCGGCCCTTGAAGTTCCTTTGGCGTGTAATCCAGCAACAGCCTTCCAACGATCGGACACCCAGGCATCAGTCCATGCAAGCCTTTGAAGTCTTCTGACGATCCTGACCCAATCCCGGCGACTTCTTACCCGGGGTGTTTCATCCATGATCGTCTCCGGAGTCCATTCCATATCAATGTTCTCGACACAGAGCGACGCCAGGAGTTGGTAGAACAGAGAAGCTTGAAGCGGTGGTTTTGTTTTTTGTTTGCTGTTGTGGGAAGCAAAAGTGATAAAGAAGGACAACGAGACTCACAGCAAAAAGAGCCGAATTTGGTTAAAAACTGGAACGTGGGATGGTTTGGTCAAAATAGAAAACGAAAGAATTTTCTTTTGTGCGCAGGGGTGATCCGTGAGTGAAGTGGCGAGGAAGTTCTGAAGGAGTGCACTTTGGATAATTCACAGACGAGGAGAACGCGAGTGCTGCGACGCACTCGGTCAAGACTCATCCTCGAGCAGCCATCGAGAAGTTGATCCCCGTGTCTCGAGCTCTACCGCGGAGCAGCCCTTCCTCGGCCAATCACCAGGCCTTGCATCGTGAGCCACAAATCCGAAAGTCCCTCATCGCAAGCCCAAATTAGGATGCATGCAAAGCGCCATCCCATGCACAAGTGTGCTCTCTGGACGATACATCTGACATAATCATCCCATGCACTTCTTCACGGGAGGTTAGGCCGCGACATCCATCCTAGCTTTGATGATCATCTTCTCTAGCACAAGTGTACCTGCTTCAAAGCAAGATGACGGACTTCGCAAATCAACAATTTCAACTCTCTTAGTAAGATATGCTACAAACATGATGCTCCCGTGTTGTGAATCTCATTATTCGTCTTCATTGGAGTTATGAGCTTGAGGGAATGGATAGGGTGATTTGCTTCCTGATAGAGGATGCCTTGATCGAGAACCTCTTCACCGTGGCTGAGGCGCATGAGCCAGAAATCCGTCTACCAAGGCAGAGAAGGCTTTGATCGTCTAGCAAGTGCAAGCATCCTGGCGCACGAAGCCGGCAAAGAAAAGGAGGTAGGTGGCGGTGGTCCAGGCGGATCGCCACCGTTTGGAGAGGACGCGGGTCTTAACAATATCTTCAATGCGGAAGGGGGATAGATGTGGCGGATTATGGCTTCAGGTAAGCTGCTGATGACATCATGAGGATAAAATGGCGAAATTACCCAAAAAGTCTTAGGGTGTTTGGTTCAACTTTGGAAATGCTACTTGGGAAATGAGCCCCATGAGGAAATGCAAATGCAAATAGCATTTGGTAAAAAATTCTTTGTAAAGGTACTTTGGGCCAAACAGTGTTTGGTAAATTTTTTTTGCAAAAGGGTTTTGAGAATTATCTTTTTTATTAAAAAAAAACTAATTTACCTTTCGCTGGAGCCAGCTGCCGGCGAGCTAGATCTGACACCGGCGGCCATCGCCGAGGTTGGGGGACCACCGACAAGCCAGATTTGGCACCGGCGGTCGTTGCCCAAGGCCGGGCAACCCTCCACTACAAAAAAATGATTTTTTTCCGACAAAATTACCAACGAAAAATTCTGGAAAATTCGTTGGAAAGGGAATTTCCAACGAATTTTCCAACGAAAAATTTTTCGTTGGTAATTCGTCGTCGGAAAATTTTCCAACGAAAAATTTGAATTTTCGTTGGAATTTGCAATAAATTTTTTTTCGTTGAAAAATTTATCGGAAAATTCGTGGCTAAATTCGTTGGAAACGAATTTTTTTTTCCGACGAATTTTTTTTCGTTGGAAACTATAATTTTTTTTTAGTCGAAAATTTGTGAAAATTTTTTTTCCATAGAAAATATTTTTTTTTTGGTCCAATTTTTTTTTTTTGTCGAAAAATAGCCCTCGCCGGCGAGCTCGAGCTCGCCCAGCTCGCCGCCGGCGAGGGCCAAGCTCGCCGGCGAGCGCGAGCTCGCCCAGCTCGCCGCCGGCGAGCTCGAGCTCGCCCAGCTCGCCGCCGGCGAGCTCGAGCTCGCCCAGCTCGCCGCCGGCGAGCTCGAGCTCGCCCAGCTCGCCGCCGGCGAGCTCGAGCTCGCCCAGCTCGCCGCCGGCGAGCTCGAGCTCGCCCAGCTCGCCGCCGGCGAGGGCCGAGCTCGCCCAGATCTGGGCGAGCTCGAGCTCGCCGGCGAGGGCCGAGCTCGCCGCCCAGATCTGGGCGAGCTCGAGCTCGCCGGCCATGGCGAGCTCGCCGGCCGAGCTCGAGCTCGCCGGCCATGGCGAGCTCCGCCCAGATCTGGGCGAGCTCGAGCTCGCCGGCCATGGCGAGCTCGGCCCTCGCCATGGCCGGCGAGGCTGTTGCGCCAACAAGAAGATGAAGAAGAAGCAGCAGCAGCAGCAGGGGCGGGAGCAGGCTTCGAGGCCGCCGCCCGTCAAGTCCGTCGTCGTCTCGCCGGCGACGAGGCTCGGTGGCGTCGGGGGCGTCGGAGGCTTGGTGTCCATGGCGCCGGAGCCGGAGCCGGAGCCGGAGCCGGTGCCGGAGGAGGAGGGGGGACGGCGGAGGAGAAGGGTAGAGGAAGATGGAGAGAGAGAGAGAGAGAGAGAGAGAGAGAGAGAGAGAGAGAGAGAGAGAGAGAGAGAGAGAGTGGAAATTGAGAGTGTGTGGAAATTGTGTGTGTGTGGAAATTGAATAAGGAAGAAGTATATTTTTTTGACATTCGTTGGAAATTTCGTTGGAAATTTCCAACGAAATTTCCAACGAAAATTGTACATACTAAAATAATTATCCGGAAAATTTAAATTCGTTGGAAAATTCGTTGGAAATTTCCAACAAATTTTCCAACGAATATAAAAAATGCCGAATAGTACCGGATTTTTTGAAATTCGTTAGAAATTTCGTTGGAAATTTCCAACGAATTTTCCAACGAAAATTGTACAAACTAAAATAATTCCCCGAAAAATTCAAATTCGTTGGAAAATTCGTTGGAAATTTCCAACGAAAAAAAATTCGTTGGAAATTTCCAACGAATTTTCCAACGAAAATTGTACAAACTAAAATAATTCCCGGAAAATTCAAATTCGTTGGAAAATTCGTTGGAAATTTCCAACGAAAAAAAATTCGTTGGAAATTTCCAACGAATTTTCCAACGAAAATTGTACAAACTAAAATAATTCCCCGGAAAATTGAAATTCGTTGGAAAATTTGTTGGAAATTTCCAACGAATTTTTTTTCGTTGGAAATTTCCAACGAATTTTCCAACGAAAATTGTACACAATAATAATTCCCCGGAAAATTGAAATTCGTTGGAAAATTGTACACACTAAAATAATTGTCCAGAAAATTGAATTTCGTTGGAAAATTCGTTGGAAATTTCCAACGAATTTTTCAACGAATATAAAAAATGCCGAACAATACCGGGTTTTTTTGAATTCGTTGGAAAATTCGTTGGAAATTTCCAACGAATTTTCCAACAAAAATTGTACACACTAAAATAAATTCCCGGAAAATATAAATTCGTTGGAAAATTCGTTGGAAATTTCCAACGAATTTTCCAACGAAAATTGTACACAATAATAATTCCCCGGAAAATTGAAATTCGTTGGAAAATTCGTTGGAAATTTCCAACGAATTTTCCAACGAAAATTGTACACACTAAAATAATTGTCTAGAAAATTGAATTTCGTTGGAAAATTCGTTGGAAATTTCCAACGAAAAAAAATTCGTTGGAAATTTCCAACGAATTTTTCAACGAATATAAAAAATGCCGAACAATACCGGGTTTTTTTGAATTCGTTGGAAAATTCGTTGGAAATTTCCAACGAATTTTCCAACGAAAATTGTACACACTAAAATAAATTCCCGGAAAATATAAATTCGTTGGAAAATTCGTTGGAAATTTCCAACGAATTTTCCAACGATTTTTTTTTGTTGGAAATTTCCAACGAATTTTCCCACGAAAAATTTTTCGTTAGAAATTTCCAACGAATTTTCCCACGAAAAATTTTTCGTTGGAAATTTCCAACGAATTTTCCAACGAAAAATTTTTCGTCGGAAATTTCCAACGAATTTTAATTTTCGTTGGAAAATTTGTGGCAAATTTGCGACGAAAATTTTTCGTTGGAAATTTTTCGTGGCAAAAATCCACTTTTTTTGTAGTGCTCGGCGAGGGTCGGAGGACCTAGGGGACGGCGGCTTGAGGCCGCGCGACCCAGGGGACGGCCTCCTGAGGCCGCGCGACCCAGGCGACGGCCTCCTGAGGCCACGCGACCCAGGCGATTGCTGCCTATGGTTGTGTGACTCAAGCTGATAGCGCTTGGGCGGTCACGCGACCTTAGGCGACTCAAGTGACGGCCGCCAGTGGTCGCGCAACCTAGGCTAGCAACGCCTGGGTGATCGTGCGACCTCAGGTGACCGTTGCCTGGGTCGTGTGACCTTGCTGGCCTCTTGTTGGCCCGATTCAATGTGGACCGCCCTCGCTGGCCTCCCTTGCCGGCTATCTCACGAAGAAGGTGAACAGTAACATGAGGGACAAAATCGAAATAAGCCAAAATAAGTAAGGGTAGTTTGGGGGCAAAAAATTTGGGTGCGGTATTCCAAATGCTAGCATTTGGCAAATGTTGATCCAAATGCTAAACCAAACGGTTCAGCATTTGGCCAAGGGACTTTCGAGGCTAAAAACCCCTTCCAAATGTTGAACCAAACGCAGCCTTAAACATTTTGCAATTATGCCAATTCAGTTCTAAATATTTTTTTTGGCCAATTCAACCCTAAACCTTTTGCAATTATATCAATTCAGTCCATCCGGCCAATTTTGGTCTGCCGGCCCCTGGCCAACGCTAACGTGGCAATATTTTAATATTTTTATTACTATTTTTTCAACTTTTTTTCATTTTTTTTCCTTTTCTTCTTCCGCTGACCGGTCTGACAACCAACCAGGGGCTAGGGTCGACAACCAGTGTCGCCGTCCCTAGCCCCTGGCCAGACCGGCCAGGAGAAGAAGAAAAGGAAAAAAGGGGGAAAAAGAATAAAAAAAATTCAAAAAAAATATTAAAATATTGGCACGTTAGCATCGGCAGGAGGGTTGGCGCCGGTAGGCCAAAATTGACCAGATGGACTGAATTGACACAATTGCAAAATGTTTAAGACTAAATTGGCTAAAAAAAGTTTATGATTGAATTGACACAATTGCAAAAGGTTTAGGACTTTTTGGGTAATTTCCCCGGATAAAATCGTTGGGGCCTTTGGTCTTTCTTTGCAATTTTGCTCTTTCCTATACGATATAAAAAAGACTATTGGGGTTATACATTCATAGCCTACAAGATACCAATCAAATATACACTGCATGTGAATTTTGCATGTCATCATTTAAATAACATACACGGTCGTCCCGGGCAATTATCTCTTATCAATTTGTAAATAAACAAAAGCTACTAGAAAACAAAGAAAATATATTTTAGGTAAATGTGAATTGGGGCGCTGGTTTGGAATTTTTCGTGAAATAAAACAGTTAATTTGAGGTAAATGTACTGTAGTATATCAATTTGAAATGTATTATGGCATTAACTTTTGAAGTAGTCTACCATGGTTTGTTTTGGCCGACAAAGCCACCGGAGAAATGAAGGTCAGTGGTGATGGTCCAGGTGGATCGCTACTGCTTGGAGAGGACACAGGTCTTTGATGATGTCTTCAACGCGCGAGGAGGAGAAGATGTCGCGGATTAGGGCGTCTGGTAAAGGCACTAATGAAACTATCGGGGTTACTCACTTCGTTTCGGATGAGAAGGAGAAAATTGGCTTCGATCTATGCGATTCGGTCGTTCACCAAAGAATTTGCTCTGGATCAAGCCATGGGTAGAGCTCTCGGCCATGGATATCATTTCCACGGTTTCTGTGAATTCCACCGCCAAAAGGGCTTTTGAAGTAGGAGGTCCTAAACCGTGTAGAAATGCAATCATGCCTTCAGGATCCCCGTGTTTGACCTAGACGGTAGGGGCAAACATAATGCGCCTTGATTCGGCTTAATGGATGTCGAATAGAACAAATCTGTATTACCATGATTTGACCCTAATTGTATTCGAGCGAAAGCAAATTATGTTTCGCATCCAACCGAAACTTATGGTAAAATCTTCCATTCTTTTATAGTGCTCTTCGTTGTTGATTTCGTGAACTTACAAAATTACGCGAACATGGGGAAAATTGTCCAAAAGTCCTAAATCTTTCGTATGTCAGCTAGTTCAGTCTTAAATCTTTCAATGGAAAAATTACTCAAAAAGTCCTAAACCTTTTGCAATTGTATCAATTCAGTCATAAACTTTATTTTTTGCCAATTCAATCCTAAACCTTTTGCAATTATGCCAATTCAGTCCATCTGGCTACTTTTGGCCGGCCGGCGCTGACCTGGATGCCGGTCGGCTGACGTGGCAATTTTTAATATTATTTTATTACTTTTTTCAATTTTTTTTTGACTTTTTTTCCCTTTTTTTTTTCTCTCCTTCTTCCTCCTGGTCAGTCCGGCGAGGGGGGAAGAGTTCGCCGGCGAGGGCGGAGCTTGCCATGGCTGGGCGAGCTAGACCTCACCCAGCCATGGTGAGCTCCGCCCTTGCCAGTGCCGATGAGGATGAGCTACGCGACGGCGAGGCTTTCCCTCGCCGGCACTAGCGAGGGCGAGCTCGACCTCGCCCAGCCATGGCAAGCTCCGCCTTCGCCGGAGCTGGGCAATACTGGGCGAGCTCGACCTCGCTCAGATCTGGCGAGGTCGAGCTTGCCCAGCCATGGTGAGCTTCGCCCTCGCCAGTGCCGGTGAGGGCGAGCTGTTCGACGGCGAGGCTTTCCCTTGCCCAGCTCCGGTGAGGGTGAGCTGTTCGACGGCGAGGTCACCGACACTGGCGAGAGCGAGCCTTGCCTAGCTCCAGTGAAGGTGAGGTCAAGCTCACCCAACCCTAGCGAGGGCGGAGCTTGCCATGGCTGGGCGAGCTCGACCTCGCCCTCGTCGAAGTTGGGACGAGGCTCGCCCTCGCCAGTGCCGGCAAAGGCAAGCCTCGCCGTTGCACAACTTGCCCTCGCCGGAGTTGGGCGAGCTCCGCCCTCGTCGGCGAGCTATCCCCTCCCCTGGCCAAACCGGCTAGGGGGAAGAAGGAAAGACAAAAAATAGAAAAAAGTTAAAAAAATAGAAAAAAGTAGTAAAATAATATTAAAAATTGCCACGTCAGCCAACCGGCATCCACATCAGCACTAGCTAGCCAAAAGTGGTCGGATGGACTGAATTAACACAATTGCAAAAGATTTATGACTTTTTAGGTAATTTTCCCACCTTTCAATAGTGACAATTTGCCAATTTATTCCCGAACCTTTCGATTGTGCCAAATTTTTTTTTGGTCAGTCGATTGTGCCAATTTAGTCCTAAATCTTTTGACAATTTGTTAATTTAATCATAAACCTTTTAACGATTTATCTATATAGGAATTCCAACCAATTATCTAAACAATAGGTTTATGACTAAATTAGAAATCTTCAAAAAGTTTAGGACTAAATTGACATAATTAAAAAATTTATGACTAAATTGACAAATCGTCAAAAGGTTTAGGACTAAATTGACACAATTGATATGTTTAGGACTGAATTTGCCACCGTATAATAAGTTTAAAACATTTGGGACAACTATCGCCACAAACATGGCATCGCTCAAACAATAAATTACTATTCTCACAAAGAAAATGAACCTCGTACACACTTATTTATTCACAGTGAAAATTCCAATCATTTAAAATCTTAATGATGTATAACAAAAATTAAGGATGCACCACAGAATGATCTTTTGTTTTGATTTCCAGAAAGCCGAACCGAATGTGACCACTTAAAGGGTTATGTTAAAATTTGAGTTCATCTTCTTTTGGGCAGCAAAGAAGTACTTCAAGTTTGTCTTTGAAATCATAATATAATGATCTCTATGCAGCTACGCACAAATACGCGAAGATTTCCCAAATGCATATCATAATGATCAGGACATTTCCTTAACCTTCCAAGAGTGCAGATAAAAGACGTATCCCTAAATTTTCTACTTAGCCTGAAAAAGAAGGGGAATCTGAGCAGTATCTTAACCAAAACGTCCTTTCATATGTCCATAAGCCAAAACACCTACTACTAACCTCTTTCCTGAGAAGTTTCATATTTACAACTACACTAAACTTGAAAGAAGTGCAAATTAGGTACATGTTAAAAACCCAATACTGTCATACAGTTCATGTAACTCTACTGTCAAGAGAGAGTTAATAAGAATGAGCAGGGTAGTGCTCATCCACGTTTAGAAACCAAGATCTTCTTCTGATGCTTTTCATAGGACACCTCTTCCAAAGGATAATCGAAGATAACTTTGGCATTTTGGGAAGCTCGTCGATAGCTGAGCACATTTCGGCTAACACCAAGTAGTTTGCAAAGATCAGTGACTCGAAGACGTTTTTTAACACGTTGTGCATGCAAATCAGCCTTGATAATCATCTTCTCCAGAGCAAGTGCATCACCAAGAAGAAACTTAATCAGGGCAAGCAGATGTTTCGACTCAAAACCATAAGCAAAATCGATGATCTCCACCCTCTTGAGATGTTTCACCAAACATTGAAAGTTCCCCTTCCGTGAACACAAAAGATCTTCATCAAAGTGTTCTATAATTTCTTTGTCGAGCTTAAACT
Source organism: Syzygium jambos (assembly GCA_031216235.1). Taxonomy (NCBI): domain Eukaryota; kingdom Viridiplantae; phylum Streptophyta; class Magnoliopsida; order Myrtales; family Myrtaceae; genus Syzygium; species Syzygium jambos. The sequence continues at coordinate 19,964,601 of CM062221.1, read as the reverse complement.
GCACATAGATACCCCATTTAAGAAAGAAACTTCACATTAGATGTGGATCCATGGAAAAAAGAATTCGTTGCCTCACTAAAATTTCTAACAAACAACTTTCATTTGTCCGCCTCAGATGATAGTCAATTTTACTTTATATCGAGTCTTCATCAATTTGAGCTCTTAAACTCGTCTACACAGTAAAACATCTTCTCTTTCTAGGTGCTCATCGCTAATTCATTAGTTCAAGATCCTAACCTTACATGTCAGCAAAAGAATCTCTAGTATAACACTACAGTTACTTTAGGACACGAACTAAAATAGCTTAAAACGGCCCTGCACAAATGTCAAGTAGACTGACAGTCATGGGCAAATTTCAATTGCTGGAACAAATAAGAGTTTGAGATTGATCATCTTTATGTGCTTCTAAAGTTTTAACTCATTCATGCAAAGAGGAAGTCAGCACAAGAAGCGAACTGAAAATAATATAGAAGTAACAAACCGGAACTGGGCAAGAGCGAGTCAGGTGTATGACTAATTTTTCCAAGCACTGTGAACTTCGTAACATGTATGCTATCCCGGGAAGTTCACATTGACTAACTGGCGCGCGTAGTATCAGATTCTGACATTTTGACAATGGAGATGACACTCCTTCCATCTCCAAAGTGGACAGAACCTAAGCACATTGAGCAAGCAAAATATAAAAATTAATTAGTATTACTGTTCATGTTTGACAGGAATAAAGACAACAAAATTACGGTTCATCCAGATACAATATCCTTAAAAACTGTCTCCCAACCGGGAAAAGACTGATAAGCAAACTACAAGTACAAATGAACAAGTGAATCTCTTTAAGAATCTATTTACATAAAACTTGTGATACTTGGAAGATCTGAAAATTCTAGTAGTTGGTCACGTGAGACAGCGAACCTCGTTATCAACTGAAGTTTCCGAGAAAATCCATCCATTGCCATTCTAAAATATTGTAAGAATACTCTGTAAGATGATTATGGGACATCAGCCTAGTGTGACGAGAGAGCATGACCCAGTTCTAGCAACCTAAGATGACTAGGTCCATTACTCTTACTCATTTTTCCAAATGATTGTACTTTTTCTATAAACCGAAAGAGTGAATGGAAAATGTAACCTTTCCAAATAATCTCTTCAAGGATTTCTCATGTGCAAATCAAGCATCTAACAATGTTGCGGCGAGTAGCATCCATAATAATTAGAAATATCTAGTGGCATTCTTTTTCCCTAATTGAGCGATCCCAGATCCATTTATTTGAAATTAAACAAAGGGAAGAAGCTCCAAGGTTTCACCATATGTTCTTACGTAATAACTCGAAACACAAAGTTATGAATCATCCCGTTCATAATGATTCCCCCAGACGAAAGACTAGAAGGCCACAGAGGGCTGAGGTCTCTCAACCCAGGGCAACATACAGCACTAAATGGTGCCCATCACGGACACCATTCAACAAGAGTACGCCTTATAAAGGGCAAAAATACTGAGCTGGTACCTGCAAACACCAACCGCCAATGGTGATTGTAGAAACTCCGCACAGCTTCTCAAGAACCTTAAACAAGTCGTGGCCTACCCTGTCACTAGGCACAGAAAAATCTAACTTGGCTTCCACCAAAGAAGATACGTCGTCAAGTCTGAACACGGAACGAAGATGCCAAACCCCCAGTACCCGTAGCGACAGCAAATGCGGGGCCCAAATTTTCTCAAGGTTAGATAACCAGCAAATGCCATTAACGAGTATTAACTCTTTCACACTTGTCGAATCTATAACAATGTTCTTGATGCTCCTGCAATTGTGCAACTCAAGGGACTCTAGAACAGGACTTCCCCTGACAATTCCCTCCAGGATATCGTCACTCATCTCCGCATATCTTATCGACAAGACCTTAAGGCAAGGCCACCTGACAGCAGTACCCAACGAAAAACAGCAGCCCCCGACTTCCAGGCACACCAACCGACTCAAGCAGTACAAGAACCGCGGCAGCTTATAAAAGAACTCCCGCTGGGCATCAAGACGTAGGCGGAGATCCTCCACGCCGCACCCCTCCGCGAAGCGGAGCCAGAGGTCGAGCTTGGGGCGGAGGGCCTCGTCGTACCTGAAGCGGGTGATGTGGAACCTCTTCACCGCGGGCGACCTGCACCGGATCAGGACGCTGTCGACAAGGGACGGGAAGTCCGAGGAGTAGGTGCCGTCGAAGAGGAGTTGGGTGGTGATGGTCCAAGCGGACTGCCAGCGCTTGGAGAGGACGCTGGTCTTCACGACGTCTCTCAGGGGCAGGAACGAGAAGATGTGGTGGATCACGGCGTCCGGCAAGTCGCTGATGAGATCCCTGGGGCTCATAGGAGAGGGAGGTCGGTTTCGTTTGGTGCGATTCGGCCGGTCGCCGCCGGAGGATTCGCGGCGGACGGAGGCCTCCGCCATGATGAGATCGCTAGGGCTCCTGCTGCTTCGCCGCTGCAAATGAGGAGGAGGTCGGTTTCGTTCGGCGCGATTCCGCCGGTCGCCGCCGGAGGATTCGCGGTGGACGGAGGCCTCCGCCGTGGGATCGCCGTATTAGAGAAAAGGAGGCGAGTGGCGGCGGTCCAAGTGGATCGCTGTCGCTTGGAGAGGACCCCGGCGGGTCTCGATGATGCCTTCAATGCGCAAGCAGGAAAAGATGTCGCGGATTAGGGCATCTAGTCAAGGCAGGGTTCCTCCCTTCGTTTCGGAGGAGAAGGAGGAGGAGAAAATTGGCTTCGTCCGCCGATGAATCCGCTGCAGATCAAGCCATGGGCAGAGCTTTTGACCGTGGACGTCATTTCAAGGGTTTCTGTGAATTCTGCCGTGCAAAGGAATTTTGAAGTTGGAGGTTATGCATTCGAATGGTGTGAGCAAGCAACTGAAGACCGGATCCCATTTAGAATCTATTTTCCGTGAATTTGTGGACCATGGGCAGATAAGTTTGTTTTATGTTTGGGATAACGACACAAAGGGTACTTGAACTTTAGTACAATATATAATTTGATTCCCGAACTTTTAATTTCTTCAATGCAGTCTCTGAATTAATGGAAAGACTACATTGGATATTTTTAAATAGTTCAGGGACTAAAAAAAATAGTTAAGGGACTAAATTGAACATACACTAAAAGTTCATGGATCATATTGAACAAATTAAAAGTTCATGGACTAAATTGAACAATAAGCTAAAGTTCAGAGACTGCATTGAATAAATTAAAAGTTCAGGGACCAAATTGGATATTGGATCAAAGTTCATGGATTGTTTGTGTCGTTTCCCCTTTATGTTATGAAGACCTTTGAAATAAGAAACAAAAAAAAAAGTTGTATAAGTGTAGAAATGTTTATGTCTTTAGGATCCTTGTGCTTGAGGTAGAGATACGCGGCTTGATTACCCAATTGTATTCAAGTGAAAGCAAATTATATTTCGAATCAAACTGAAACTAACGGTAAATTTTTTTCTTTTAAGCTCTGTTCGTTTCGTGAAAAATATAACGTGTCTGGAAAATGTTTTCTGGAAAGTCATTTTCTAAGAAAATGACAATATATTTCTAGTGTTTAATTGAAATATGAAAATAAATTGGAAAAAATTTTTCGTCGTTCGAGATGGAAAATTTGATTTTCCTCTTTGCACTCATTTTAATAAATTTTTTATTTTAAAAATTGAATTTTTAATTATTTTTATTTTTGAACTTTTTAATAACTTTTTATATTCTTTTCTTTTAATTTCTCTTCTTTTTTATTCTTTTATTTCTTCCTCTATCGGTCGTCGGCCATGGCAACCAGAAACAGGCAAGCCTTGCTGGCCTCGCTTACGCAAGGCCAACAAGCTCTCGCCTTGCCAACCTCAAGCGAGGCCTCACCAGATCTAGTGAGGCAAGGCTCGAGCTTGCCCAAGGCCAAGTCTCGCCTGTGGCCAGCGACCGACAAAGGAAGAAAGAAAAGAAAAAAAAGAAAAAGATTAAAATTTGATTTTTTTAAAAAAATGAAAAGAAAAATAAAAATAAAAGTAAAATGTATTTTGTGAAAGAAAGTGAGGTGAAAGAAGATGTGGAAAATGTTTTCCGCTTTTTAAAAAACGAAAAACGTTTTTCCTCGCTTTTGAAGGTGTTGTTTTCATTCGTCGAAAATATTTTCCATGACTAGTTAATTCTTGGTTGTTGATTTCATGAACTTCAAAATTTACACAAACATTGCATAGCTCAAACAATAAATTACTAGTCCATTATGAAAATGAACCTCATACACATTTTTATTCATGGTAAAAATTCTAGCCATTTCATATCTTAATGATGGATAATAAAAATTAAAGCATGTACCATGGTTTGAACTTGCACTTTTGTTTTGGTTTCCATAAAGTTGAACCAAATGTGACCACAAAAAGGGTTATGTTAAAATTCAAGTTCATCTATTTTTGGGTAGCAAAGAAGTACTTCAAGTTTGTCTTTGAAATCAAATTGTAATGATGTCTATGCAGCTACGCACAAATAAAAGAACATTTCCAAAATGAATATCATAACGATCAGGATGTTTCCTTAATCTTCCAATAGTGCAGATAAATGATATAGAGTTAATACCACAAAAAACTCTAAACTGGTACATCTGTGACATATTTATCCAAAACTGTTTTTTTAACCACAAAAAACCCAAACTGGTACACCTGAGACAATTTTACTTCGAACAATTTTTTTGACTACAAAAAATCTCAAACTGGTACATTTATGACAATTTTACCCCGAACTAATTTTTTAATACTATTTTATATATTTTTTCGAATATTTTAATATTATTTTTTCAAACTTTTATTTATTATTTCTTTTCTTTTTTTCCTTTCCTTTTATTTTTTTCCCTTAATCTTCTTCCGGCCAATCGCCTGACAGGTGGGGGTCGGTTAGGTTGGCCCCGCCGGCCGCTGGTGGGGCCGACCTCGCCGACAACTGGCGAGGCCATCCTTGCCGTTGTTGGCAAGGGGTTGGCCTTGCCGCCGCTGGCAAGGCGTTGTCCTCGCTAGCGACGGCAAGGCTTAGCCCCGTCGGCAACTGGCGAGGGCGGCCTAGCTAATTGCCGGCGAGGGGTCGTCCTCGCTGCGAGGGCTTGAACTCACCGGCGTTGGCACAGGCGAGGACGACCCCTCGCTAGCAATTGGCGAGGTCGAACCTCACCAGGGGCGGGCAAGGTCGACCTTGCCACTTGCTAGCAGGGCTAAGCCTCGTCGTCATTGGTGAGGACGACCCCTTGCCAGCAACTGGTGAGGTCAACCTCACCCAGCAATGGCGAGGTCAGCTTCGCCAACGGCTGGCGGGGCTGAACTCACTGGCCAAAAGAAGATTAAGGAAACAAAAAAGAAAAAGAAATAAAAAAATTCGAAAAAATAAAAAATAATAATAATAAATTATTTCAAGGTAAAATTATCACAGATATACCAGTTTGGGGTTTTTGATGGTCAAAAAAATAGTTCAGGGTAAAATTATCACATGTGTACCAGTTTGGGATTTTTTATGATAAAAAAAATAGTTTGGGGGTAAATGTGTCACATGTATACCAGTTTAAAGTTTTTCGTGGTATTAACCCAATAATATATCCCTAAATTTTCTATTTTTCCTTAAAATGAAGAGAAAGCTCAGCAATATCTTAAGCAAAACACCTTTTCATATGTCCATAATCCAAAACATTGCTATTTACCTCTTTCCTTAGGAGGTTCATATTTACAAGTAAACTACGCTTGAAAGAACTGTAAATTAGGAACGTGTTAAAAACCCAATACTATCATATGGTTCATGTAACTTTCCTATCAAAAAAGAGTGAATAAGACTGCATTTGGTTCAGCATTTGGGAAAAGCCTTTGAATAAATACAAATGACTTTAATCTAAAGGGTTTTAATAAAATGCAAAGATTGTTTGGTAATTGTAATTGAAAAAAACACTAGGAAGAAACTTTCAGAGAAATGCCGTTTGGTAGAAACACATTTGAAAAGTCTTTTAGTCCGATCAATTTAATCTTTTTAATTTTTAATTTGTTTAAATTGGAAAAAAAAGACTGCAACTTTTACAATTTGAATAGTGAAAACAATGTAAAAGAAATGCATGAACAAATTTATAAATAAAAAATCACTTACCTTTTTTGGCTAAAAAAATCAAATGGATCAGAACTACAAAAGGGTTATTCTATCATGTAAACGTGTTATGTTAGAAGATGTATTATCATGTGAGGTGGCCCCTTATTTACATCATTAGGGTGAACTCTATATCCAAAATTGAGATCCAATGAGATGGATGAAATCATAAAATTTCAAATTCAAGATGTTGCGCAAACATATATATGCTTTTGGTGCTAGACAAACAAATTCGGACAATTCGTTACAACTTATATGTAATAACTTATGGTAAATGATGTGCACAGCACTCACCGAATACTTGCTCCATAAATCCGTGTACGAAGAACTTTTGAAGAATATCTCTGTAAGTATAATGCCAGTGACAATAGCTTCCCAAAAAACTTGCTTACTCCCAAAACAAGATAGTTGTATCCATCAACAATTCAACATCAAAACATAGCATTGTTGATACTAGAAGGACCGGTGAACTGTGAAAGTCCCAAAGACACATTGCTGGTGCAAATAAAGTCTGCAACTTGATCCCACCCTATGTAAAAGTGCAGGCTCATAACACAAAAACCAAGAAGCTGCACTAAGTCGGGATAGCTAGTTTCATCATCTCAAAGTCAAAAGCCATCCTTCATCATGCTCATTCTGCCATGTGCCCTCCTCTGACTTTCTTTGATCCCGGGAACTTTTCTCTCTTAACTTGTCCATGGCAACCTGCGCCTCATGGCAGTCCAACATACAAAATGCCCCCAAGTGGCTGCGACACATTGCAAAAATTTCTTGTCATTACTTCGACTCTATATGGTTTTGGATAATTTGAAGTTCAAATCGTGCTCCATAATATTGGCTTTCCTCTCAGACAGGTCAAACATGTTTACTAGCACAACAAGAGCGAATTAGAACTTGATACATGTAAGAAAGAGTCAAAACCCAGTCGCAGATGTGAGCATTACAAATAGAAAATCCTAGAAGTTATAGGCTTTTGACCACCAAACTGACTACAAGCTTAAAGTGGCAACGACAACAACTGCATACACAAGCCATCCATCACAGCAAGCCCATTTTTTCCATGCTTATGCAGTTCAGCACAATAAAGAAACGTGATGGTCCCGCAAAGGAAACCAAAAATATACTCGAGAGAATCTCTAATTGCTGCACAAATCGTAAATAGCCGGGTCTCAAATGAAGCAGCCACCACCAAATGTTATCATTCCCAAAAGCCAAATAGAAGTTCACATCACTTTCAATGCCCAGATCAAAACGTGGAATTACAAGGACTCTTCCCCCAGTTAAGTTTCACGGGTAAATTACAGTGCAATCAGAGGTCTACAATGTCATATTAAATGCAAGAACTGAAAAAAGAAATCTGCCAACTGCAATTTGAGCAACTTATAGATCATTCCGGAAGAATATCTTTACTCCTAATGAACAAGAAAGGCTACAAATCACAGACAAAAGCCAATCGAAAAATGAACATGCCAACCCAAATTGCAGTTTGACATCCAACAATGTCACGTTAAATTGAATTTATAAAAATACAAATAAACTATCGGATGAATGTGAAGTGCCAGGGCAAGTTTGGCCTCTGACGAAGGGATCGACTCCACATTGGAAATTCTTGCTGTCAAAGCATCGAATTTCAACTTCATCTACAATGATCGGAGCAAGCAACACACACTCATATTCATGATTAAAAGGCGAAAAGGAAACTTCAATAAGTTATCGAAATTACACATCCCTCGGAAGAAAGGGCATAGTAGTCTACACCAATTGGGAAATCGCAGCACCTGTTTAGGATGAGTAGTGTAGTGCTCATCCAAGTTCAGAAACCTGGATCTTCTTCGGGTACGCATGGCAACTTGCTAAATAGTGAAAATTTCTATTCTTTTATTTCCAGATAGAAATCTGTTTGTTTAATTTTTTTATTCTGGGCATAATTTTGCAAAAATTTGTTTTCAGAATTAGTTTTGGAACAAAGTCAAGAAGCAAAAACAAGTAGCTTCTTAATTCTGGGAACAAAATAAGAATCGGTTTTTTTTTTGTTTTTGTTTTTCTTTGTTTTGTTTTTGTTTTTCTTCTTCTTCTTGGCATGTGGCCGGTCGCCGGCGGCTTGCGAGGGCGTAGTGGCCCTCGCCGGTGGCCAACGAGGGCGAGGGTCCCGCTCGCTAGCAAGGGTGAGGGCTGGACCCTCACCAAGCAGCTCGCGGCTATGATAGCGAGGCTTCACCCAGCCAAAGTGAGGCCGACCTCGCCGTCGTGACCCAGGCGAGGGAGCTGGGTCGCGACGGTGAGGTTTGCCTCACCTTGGCTGGGCAAAGCCTCGCCCAGATCTAGCGAGGCCGGTCGCGATTTCGCCCAGATCTGGCAAGGCCGACCTCGCTGTCGCGACTGGCGAGGGCTGCCACACCCTCGCCGGCCCTGGCCTGCATCGGCGACCGGCCACGACCAAGGAAGGGAAGGAAAAGAAAGGAAAAAAAGAAAAAATATTAAAAAAATCAAAATATTATTAATAAAAAGAAATTTTGTATAGTTTCCAAATGCATTTCTATTCTTTTTCTATTCTGGAAATGGAAATTTTGGGCCGTTACCAAATGCCTTCAAATACTTAGAATCAGTTTCCGGACATAGAATAAAAAAGAATTATTTCTGAGCAGAATCTGTTTCCAGGCACAGAAATTTTGTCATGCGCACCCTTCATGTGCTTTTTTAAGGACAACACTTCCAAAGGATAATCGAAGATAACTTCGGCATTTTGGGAAGCTCTTCGATAGTTGTGCACATTTCAGCTCACATCAAGTAGTTTGGAAAGATCAACAGCTTCAAGATGTTTTTGTCCACGTTGTGCATGGAAATCAGCCTCGATAATCATCTTCTCCAGCGTAAGTGCATCACCAAGAAGAAACTTAATTAGGGCGAGCAGATGTTTTGACCCAAAACTAATAGCAAAACCAATGATCTCCACCCTCTTGAGATGTTTTGCCAAACATTGAAAGTTCCCGTTCCGCGACCAAAAATCTACATTAAAATGTTCTATTGATTCCTCGTTGAGCTTAAACTGCACATGGATACCCCATTTAAGAAAGAAGCTTCACATTAGATGTGGATCCATGGAAAAAAGAATTCGTTGCCTGACTAAAATTTCAAACAAACAACTTTCATTTGTCCACCTCAAATAATAGTCAGTTTTACTTCATATCGAGTCTTCATCAATTTGAGCTCTTAAACTAGTCTACACAGTAAAACATTTTCTCTTTCTTGACACTCATCGCTAATTCATCAGTTCAAGATCCTAACCTTACATGGGAGCAAAAGAATCTCTAGTATAACACTACAGTTACTTTAGAACATGAACTAAAATAGCTTAAAATGGCCCTGGATAAATGTCAGGTAGACTGAGTCCCCATTTGGTTCAGCATTTATAATGCTCATTGAGGGAATGCAAATACTTTAAAGTGAAGCTACTTGGAGAAATATAAATGGCTTTTGGTAAAAAATCATTTGAAAGCCACTTGGGGAAATGCAATTATGTTTGGTTATTTTTTTTACAAATGGGCTTTGGGAGGTTTTCTTTTTAAAAGTACCCTTCGCCGGCTCCGGCGAAGGGCTACGGTCGCTAGCGAGCCAAATCTAGCGCCGACAGCCATCGCCTGACCTCGGGCGATGAGGCCTGAGGTCGCGCGACATCAGGTGGCCGTTGCCTGAGGTCGCTCAACCGCAACCTCAAGCGGCCGTTGCCTGGAGTCACACGACCCCAGGCACCCGTAGCCTAGGTCGGGCAACCTAGCCGGCCCCTTGCCAGCTGCCCTTGCCGGCCATGCTTTGCCGAAGAAGATATCTTTTTTTTTTTGGAACAGTTAGCATTTGTGGAATGCTAAATGCTTCCAAATGCTAGCATTCAGCATTTGGAACTCCAAATGTTGAACCGTTTGGTTCAGCATTTTGGGAATGCTCATTTGAGGCTAAATGAGTATTCCAATGCTAAACCAAACGGGCCTGTTAGTCATGGGAAAAATTCATTTGCTAGAACAAATAAGAGTTTCAGATTGATCATCTTTACGTGCTTCTAAAGTTTTAACTCATTCATGCAAAGAGGAAGTCAACACAAGAAGTGAACTGAAAATAATATAGAGATGTAACAAACCGTCAATGGGTGAGAGCGAGTCAGGTGTATGACTAATATTTCCAGGCGCCGTGAACTTCATAGCATGCATGCTATCCCGGGAAGTTCCCATTGACTAACTGGCACGCGTAGTATCAAATTTTGACGTTTTGACAATGGACATGGCACTCCTTCCATCTCCAAGGAGGACAGAATCTTACCACATTGAGAAAGCAAAACAGAAATTTAGTATTTCTGTTCCTGTTTAACATGAATAAAGAATAACAAAATTACGGTTCATCCAGATGCAATATCCTCTGATAGAGTCTCCTAGCCAGGAAAAGACCAATAAGGATACTACAAGTAGAAATGAACAAGTGAATCTCTTCAAGAATCAAGACTATTTACATAAAACTTGTGATACTCGAAGGATCTGAAAATTCTAATAGTTGGTCACATGAGACAGAAAACCTAGTTATCGACTGAAGCCATCCATTGCCATTCTAAAATATTGTAAGAATACTCTGTAAGGTGATTATGGGACATCAGCCTAATGTGACGAGAGAGCATGACCCGGTTCTAGCAACCTAAGATGAACAGGTCCATTACTCTTCCTCATTTTTCCAGATAATTGTATTTTTTCTATAAACTAAAAGAGCGAATGGAAAATGCAACCTTTTCAAATAATGTCTTCATGCATTTATCTTATGCAAATCAAACATCTAACAGTGTTGCGGTGAGTAGCATCCATAATAATTAGAAATATCTAGTGGCTTTCGGTGTTCCTAATTGAGTGATCCCAGATCCATTTATTTGAAATCAAACAGAGGGAAGAAGCTCCAAGGTTCACCTTATGTTCTTTAGCAATAATAACTCAAGACACAAAGTTATGAATCATCCCGCTCACAATGTTGGCCCGGGTCTCTCAACCCGGGCCAATATACAGCACTAAATGGTGCCCATCACAGACACCATTCAACACGAGTACGCCTTATAAAGGGCAAAAATACTGAGCTGGTACCTGCAAACACGAACCGCCAATGGTGATTGTAGGAACTCCGCACAGCTTCTCAAGAAGTACCTTAAACAAGCCGCGGCCTCTCCCGTCACGAGGCACCGAAAAATCTAACTCGGCTTCCACCAAAGAAGATATGTCGTCAAGTCTGAACACGGAACGAAGACGCCAAACCCCCAATACCCGTAGCGACAACAAATGCGGGACCCAAATTTTCTCAAAGTTAGAAAACCAGCCACAAACGAGTATTAACTCTTTCACGCTCGTCGAATCTATAACAATGTTCTTGATGCTCCTGCAATTGTGCAACTCAAGGGACTCTAAAACAGGACTTCCCCTGACAATTCCCTCCAGGATATCGTCACTCATCTCCGCACAACTTATTGACAAGACCTTAAGGCAAGGCCACCTGACAGCTAGGGGTGTCAGAAACCGAAATCAAACCGAACCAAACCGAAAATTCATGCTTTTCGGTTCGGATAATAAGTAAAAAAATTTGGTTAGTCGATGATTCGGTTCAATTAGGTTTGGTTCAGTTCGGATCAAATCGAATTTCGGCTCCATTTTGTTTTTTCTTCTCTTTGAGTACTTTTTCTCTCTACTGACTCTGACCGTTCATTATTGCTCTGCTTTCACTCTCTTTTCTTTCTCTCTCTTTCCTTTTTCTGCTCTATTCTCTCTCCTCCTCTATCTTCGCAAAACTCCATTTCCATCTCTCCCAGATTCAATCGTCTAGCTCAAAGGCCATTGTCTCATCCTTCCCCTTTCCTTCTTCGATATCATTTTGGTGTATCGTCACTGAACGAGAAGGGTACCGCGACGGAGCTCGAGCCCTCCTGATCTTGGGCCTCAAGCTCCACGCCACGGCGGAGCTTGAGGTCGTCCAGCATGGCCGAGATCTCGAAGGCCTCCAGAATCGTCTGGAAGAATCGTCTTTGTCCTTGTACTCGGGGAAGCTCGCGGCTTCAGCGAGGGACGACGGCGAGCGGTCACCGGTCTGGGTCAAGGAGGAGAGGGTGTGAAGAGAAGAAGCGCAAAAAAAGAAAAGAAGAGGAAAACCGAAAATCGAACTGATCCGAACTGATCTGAACCGCATTTTTGGTTCGGATCATATTTGGTTCGTGTGCCTTTCGGTTCGGATCAAAGCACAACTCCAAATGGTTCGGTTCGGTTCGGTTTTTCTAAAAACCCAAACCGAACCGAACCGCTGACACCCCTACTGACAGCAGTACCCAACGAAAAACAGCAGCCCCTGACTTCCAAGCGCACCAACCGACTCGAGCAGTACAAGAACGGCGGCAATTTATACAAGAACTTCCGATGGGCATCAAGACGTAGGCGGAGATCCTCCACGCGGTGCTCCTCCGCGAAGCGGAGCCAGAGGTCGAGCTTGGGGCGGTAGGTCTCGTCGCACTTGAAAATGGTGATGTGGAAGGACGAGGTGCACCGAGACAGGACGCTGTCGACAGGCGACGGGAAGTCCGAGGAGTAGTCGGCGTCGTCGAAGACAAGGTGGGCGGTGGTGGTCCAAGTGGACTGCCAGCGCTTGGCTCCCCCAAGATCACCGGCCTTGAAAGATTTTCTTTTGCGAGGTATGTCCATTATTGACACCTAAATTTTGATTAATCGTCTAGTGATTAATTACATAGAAGATTAGGAATTAAACTTTAACCCTTAAATAAAAATATCAAAATCGTATAGCATATATGGTGTAGTTTTTAGGAACGTATTTTACTTAATTGCATCGATGGTAAATGATCATGAAACAGTCACGTGGACTGAGCTCGCACATCAGGGAAGTTTGGCCAATGCATGGAGTCAAATGGCTGAAAATCACATGGAGAGCTTGTGGACTTGATTGGATTTATAATTGGGGCTGGAATTTATTTAATTGAGCCCATGTGATTAATCTGAGATTTAATTAAAGGTGCTTGGAGCTTAATTAAGCCTATGAGGCCGAAATTTCGGCCTTATACGTGAGGGATAGACCTAATTTTCCACTATAAATAGGTTCCTTAGCCGACTCTCCTTGCTGACCAACGCCTCCGCGACCTCTATCAACTCTGCTGCTTCCTGACGAGCCCGGTGCCAAAATCTCGACGCCAACCAGCCGCATTGACGAAGCACCAAACCTTGCCACTTCAACTCGAAAAAATTCAGTGCCGCGAGTCTTCAAGTCTGGTCTCTCTATTGCACCAGTGAAGTTCCTAAGCGAGAATTGGCAGCCTTTGAAGTTCCTTTGGCGTGTAGTCCAGCAACAGCGATGCAAGCCTTTGAAGTCTTCTGACGATCCTGACCCAATCCCGGCGACTTCTTACCCGGGGTGTTTCATCCGCGATCGTCTCCGGAGTCCATTCCATATCAATGTTCTCAACACAGAGAGATGCCAAGAGTTGATAGAACAGAGAAGCTTGAAGCGGTGGTTTTGTTTTTTGTTTGATGTTGTGGGAAGCAAAAGTGATAAAAAAAGGACAAGAAGACTCGCAGCTAAGGGTGCGTATGGTAACGTTTCTATTTCTGGGAATAATTTTTTTTTCAGAAATAGTTTTTTCTATTTCTATTTTCTGGAAGAGTTTTTGAGCAAAATAATGCGTTTGGTAACTACACAAAATTTCTATTTCTAGAATAGAAATGCGTTTGGTAACTGCAAAAAATTTCTATTCCTAGAATAGAAAAAAAACAGAAATGCGTTTGGTACAACCAAAAAAATTTCTATTTCCAATTTTTTTCATTCAAGTTTATATCTTTTATTTAAGTGTAAGTGCAAGTTATAAATGAAAAAAACCAAGAAGCATTGTTTATTGGTTTGTCTAATACTTTTTAACACACACTACTTTATATATAATTAATTATCGTAATCTTTTTATTATTCTGAATACCATATTTATCTATTTCAAAAGTTTCTTCACAACCGCTATTATAAATACTATTTATTCTCATATTAAATTACCAAAAGATAAAAAAGAATGCTTACATCTTAACCATGTATTAGTTGTTTTTATTACCAATAAATAAACAAAACAAGAACTCATCCTACGAATGTGAAGAACTCTCTAGGTCAACATTGACAGTGCTATAATACGCAACAGCTGGCGTCACTAATTTTTGTCACTGAAGAAGATTATACATTTCTTTCTCTTTATGAACTCTTTCCTATGATGCATAGAATTCTTTGCCACTATATATATATATATATATAAAGAACATTCGAAACTCCATATACGACATTATAATAATACGTGGATGATGCCGATTTTAGTGGGCGCTTGAATATGATCCATTCGCTTTATTAATCACTTAAATAGTCACAGTAACTTTGAAAATTGATTTATATAGACATGAATCCTTAATTTTCTCATAATGATTAAGTTTACAAAATCAATTTAAATTTTCTTGTGACTTATATATAAATATTTACATCTTGTTTTCATCCAATAAAGTTGAACATGTAGGTGAAGGAGTAGTCTTCATTTGCAGCAAGAAAAACGTAGTTGAATGCCAATACTCCAAAGAGATTCTCCATACTCCTAGTACTAAAATATCCCATCAATTCATGCTTGCCAAATATTCAAAGCTTGCCAAACCTCTGTTTGAAATGCTGCACAAGCTTTGGATTTCAAAAATACAACGAAAATAATACCTGCTAATTAACAAAATGTTGCCAAATATTTATAAACAACATAACAAAAGTCATGGAATCTCAGGCATATTGTGATTCCTTGCCATTTGATTTGCAATATTTTTCCTAAGCATGTTCATCTCAACTGCCTCCTCATGCCACTCATCTGCATCCTCCACTTGTGTAGGTCCAAATGGGTAGTCCGGATCTCCATATAGGGAAAAATTTTTGTCCATTTTATCTTGATCACGAATGTAATTATGGATAGCACAGCATGCAATTACAATACATGCTTGCTTGCGAATTGTAAATGGAGGCATGTGTCTCAAAATGAAGAAACGATTCTTTAATGCCCCAAATGACCTCTCAATGACATTCCTTAATGAAGAATGCCTATGGTTGAACAATTCTCTTACTGTTCTGGGCCGTCTCTCTCTACCTCTATAATCATTCAGATGATACCGTTCACCTTTAAACGGAGTTAAAAATCCTTCAAGTGCTGCATAACCAGAATCTACCACGTAGTATTTTCCTATAACAAGGTATACATAAATTTGTTATGACATCAACGCTATATAATCATTCAGAAAATTAATCATTATATACAAAGCAAATACCGGGTGGTGGTCGAGGAAATTGCAGTTGAAGACTCTCGAGTGCTGCCGAGAGCACCCGACAATCGTTGGCAGACCCTTCGCACCCAGCATATACGAAAGTAAATTTCATATCAAATGAACAAACACACAAAACATTCTGGGTGGTAGTTCCTTTCCTGCCTCTAAATGGGATTTGCTTCGACACAGGCACAAAAGCATTAATGTGGGTGCCATCAATAGCACCTATGCAGCCTTGTGATTTTATAAAAGTCTAATGCCATACAAGATTATCGACACATGTATTTAATAGAGTAAAATCGACATTAAATTCATACCTTGAAGTAGAGTTTATGGCTAGGATCCATAAGAATCTCTTCTGGGACAATATCAAAAGAAGGTGGCTTGATAATCTCTTTTGACAGTTTCATAATGGCTTTCAACACTATGATAAAATACTTGCTGATTGTTTCTCCCGAACGTTGGAATCTCTCACATAAATCTCTGATGGAGTTCTTGTGACCAACCAAAGATAAGAAAATCCCAACTTGTTCATCTATCCTAACGTATCGACTATCTTTCAACCAGCCTCTTGCCCTCATTAAATCACATAGGTTTAGAAAAACATGTCTCTCCATTCTAAATGCTTAATATATTCTATCTGAATGTCCATAAACAATCTCTCTTACCCATTCGGGTCCTGATAATTTGCTGTCCCTAATAGGTTCTCTTAAATGCACGGACATGTCCATTGAAAAAGTGCACAACCATCCTATTATTAGGTCAATATCAAACTCATCCAAGTATTGTTCAACCGGTGCTACATCCCCATTAGACACACTATTTGTTCCCCCGTCCATAGTACCTATGCCATTTAAACAAATAATAGCACATCAATATGGATATCCAGAAAAAATAACCAACAACAACTAAATAACATAAGTCATAGAGTGAAAGCAAACCAAATATAAAAATCCCACGCAATCCATCACACCCATGCCACCGCACAGATACAATAGTCTCAACATGAATATGTTTAAAAACCAAATAACAAGCAATACCATAAGTCATAGAGTAAAATGAAACACAAAGTCATGAAAATCCTACGCAATCCACGATACAATTCCCAACATCTAGTTAAGAGCTTGGAGAAGTTCATTTCTCCATTCAGCTGGGGTTTTGATGAAAGCCTCACACCATCTAGCACTAGCGCATGCTCGTTCCACTGCTTTGGTGTAAAGATTTTGGTCCAAGTTAGGCATGCTAACGAGGACATCAATCACAGTAGATACAGAGTAGGGGTCTGCAGGTGGTGATGTGACCTGTGAAGTGACAGAGCCAGTCACAGATTGACTAGCCCTAGCTTTGATCATATCCTGTATGGCTTTGCAGGTGCTGGCAATATTGAATGCATTACTCGCTCTTCTCCTCTTTGTATTTGGAGTCTTGTCCAATTTGTGCTTGTCATGAACCGGAGTAGTTGTCTTGTCAGATGTAAATACTACCTCATCAAGGTGGTGTTCACTGATGTCTTTTGGATCACCGTTTGCATCACCGCCACCATTGAATAGTCCCTTGTCATCAACTGACAACATCAAGTCTTCAGCATTTCCTATTGCATGCTCCCCAGTAGCATATGTATCACCAAATACAATACACAGGTTGGGATACTGAGGAAACCCATCCTTCTTGAATTTTGCCCATTCTTTATTATCCTGCAATTCTCACAATGATGACATACGTTAGCAATATAATCAAACATCTTAAAAATTACATCTACAATGATCTCAAAAACACCAAAAGTTACATGATACCTTGATGTGAGGTTCCCATATGCTTGGATCATCCACAATAACTGTTTTATTCACATTATCCCAGCCAAATCCGGATTGTGAAAGAAGCTTCTTAAAACTACCATACTGTTTTTTCAGTTTGTTCACCTTGTTCTTCAACTGTACTTGGTTATATTGGAGCCCTGTCTGATTATTGAATGCAACCCGTATGTTATTCCACCCTGCTTTGTTGTAAGTAGAAGAGGTGCGATTTCCCTTTTTGACCTCTTCTACCAACAAACTTATAAGCAGATCGGTTATAGGCTCGGTCCACTTTGCATTGAATACCTCTTTATGTGATGCCATTTAACCTTCACTAGTTGAGCATCATATGAGCCATGCATTAAATCATACCATAGTCATATAGGAATTACACGCAATACTACATTAAATCATAACATTGTAACCACCCAACATTGGCCACCACAGTTGCCCCTAGAAAGGAATTAAAATGGAAGTGAATTTCATCAAATAGGATTTCTATTATTGGCAGCTAGAAAATGCAAGTGCCACATGGATACTCAACCAACATTTTCCATCTAGTGTCATGAAAGAACCAATTCAACAAGGCAGAATGACGAGTGACATTAAGAATTTCCACATTTGAACCTAATAAACAGATATTGTAATCACTTCTGCAAATTAGTATATAATCCTTGTAAGAAATTCTTCAGGATGAAGCATGTCATTCCATAAGACCTCATTGTCTAGATGATTATCCGGCTAAAGGACATATAAAGAAGCATAAAAGTTACCTCTGTTGCCGTAGTTTTCCAGCAAGAGGATCTAGTTGCTCTTGCTTCTCCACTTCAACTGTTTTCCCCTTCTTATCAGCTACTTTTGCCACAGACTTCTTTAGCTGCAAGTGCCTGAGCTCAACAGGCAGCAAGTACCAATTTAATCAATGCAAAGTTAATCTGAGGAGTCGAACAGAACAAGCATCACAAACAAATCATTTAAACAGTCTTTTCACCTGTTATAGATCTACGTATGTAATCTTTGGACACTTGGACTTCACCTCCTCTGTATCCAACAGAAAAGCAAATGTAAATATACTGACTGAAGTTATATCTCAACTCCATTCACAAAAAAACTCGATTCATCAAAGCTATGACATTATCCATGATGGGTTCGTACAGTTGTATAATTGAAACTCTTATAATCATAACATATCTACAGGGTAACTCATGTAAAACATATGCAAAGGTCTTAGAATTTCCTTGGTCGACAATCATGGAAGCATTCACATGTGAATACTAAACCACCCATCTTAAGCATGCTCTCTTAAACTGAACATAAGATAATACATATACCTCAACTTTATGAAGACTGTAGGGATTTCTTTAAAGAAAGTATCAATGTCTAAAGCAACAACTATCTTCATGCATTCTATACCGATGAATATTGGAAATATATCTAAATTTGGTTAGATGAACCTAACACTATGCCACAGGCAAGTAACAAAGGTAAATCAGAGTACGCAGATTAAGTCCCATTGATAAGTCCAAAGTATAACGTTAAGCCAACTAAAATTGCAAACGCACTGCTTGGCCCTTCAAGAACTTGTAAGTACGTAGCATCATGTTAACAAACTTGTTAACTGTCTTTGACATAACAGATGACGCGCCCCACAAGTGTGCACTAAACATTGTAAGATGATTAAGTCAACCATTACTCATCAAATGACACAAAACATAAGCAAAAGCAACTCCTCCCACAACAACAAATGAAGGAAAGCTATAATTGAAGTATTAGAAGACATACGTCCATGGAAATTGGACTCTCAAATCTCCATGCACCTACATATATTTAGTATCAAACGAGCATGCAACGGGACTCGCACAATCACAACCTACAATTGTATGCTTGTCCTCCAAACTGCCATCAATGCATGAATAGACAAACTCCAAAAACTACTTCAGGCACGGATGTCGAAGAGGCGTAGACACCACTCCGCCAAAGGAATCGACACCACCAAGGCAAAGAAACCTAAAGGCAGGTAGCTCAGAAAGAGCAGGTGACGCTCACCACAGAAATCAAGAGCATTGGCATCGTGGGAGTACTCTTCCTTGTTCCGAATCGAGCCGTTCAGACCAGCGGTCTTCGTCCTCGCGTCGTAAGTCCCCGTGTCGTGCGACCTGCAAAGACGAATCACCAGAAACCACCAGAAATCAGAAACCGCGGGGGCTAAATCTGACTGACGAACGTCCGTCGCCGGCCAATCGAGGCGGGGACGGAACCTTAATGCGCGTAATCGGGAGCTCGAGACCCTCGAATCTAGAATGAAGCCGCGCCAACCCTCGAGGGTATTCGGTTGCTAGAAATCTCGCGCGAGGCGTTCCAGCGAGCGAGTGAGAAGGAAGGCCGGAATTGCACCTCTACCACCAGCGATGGGGGTGGTGGCCGGTGCTCTGCAGACGACGGATGATGGAGGAGCCGAAGAAGCCGCTGCTCGAAAGGAAGAAGAGGTAAGAAGTAAAAAATTAGGGTTTACACATAACCCTTTTCACCTTTCTATTTCTATTTCTATTTCTGAGAACAAAGAAGTAGATATTTTCTACTTCTTATTTTTGCTTCAAATCTATTTCTTGGCCACTTTTTTATTTCTGGGAATAGAAAAATAAAATGCGTTACCAAACAGGTTTCTATTCTTTTTTTGTTCCAGGGAACAGAAAAATAGAGAAATAGAAGTGTTACCAAACGCGCCCTAAAAGAGCCGAATTTGGTTAAAAACTGGAACGTGGGATGGTTTGGTCAAAATAGAAAACGAAAGAATTTTCTTTTGTGTGCAGGTGTGATCCGTGAGTGAAGTGGCGAGGAAGTTCTGAAGGAGTGCGTTATCAAAAACTAATTGGATCCATCTGCACATTACTCTTCAATCTTTGATAATCATTTTTATGCAAGAAGAATGATATGACCGCATCACATGGTTTAGTAATTTGGGAAACAGCCACAAAAAATCCCAATCTGTGCCCACTATGTCAATTTACCCTGACCTTTTTTTTTTACATAAAAAACCTCAATCTATATCCATTGTAACACATTTACCCTAAACTTTTTCTTAAAACCCCGAACTTGTACTTATGTGACGTCAGATGATTTTTCAATCAAAATAATGTCATTTTTATTTCACTTATGCCGCATGATGCCATGTCAATACCGTTTTTTTTTTCGACGTCTATATAGGCAAATTTTTAACGATACTCATTGACAGAACCTCGACGGAGAGTAAAAGTGTCACACAGGTACAAGTTTGAAATTTTGATACAACAAAAAAAATTTTAAGATAACTATGTCACAATTGACATAATTTAAAATTTTTTGTGACTTTTTCTCTAGTGATTTCAATCGTCAAATAATAAGTACCATCAGCTATGTTATTATATAAATGGAATGATTTTTCTCTGCTAGGTATATCCATCCTAGCTTCGATGATCAACTTCTCCAGCACAAATGTACATGCTACAAACCATGATGACGGACATCACAATCAACAATTTCCACTCTCTTAGTAAGATTTGCTCCAAACATGATGCTTTCATGCCGCGAATGTCATGATCCGTCTTCATTGGATTTATGAGCTTGAGGGAATGATTAGGGTGATTTGCTTCCTGAGAGGATGCCGGTGATCTGAAACCTCTTTACCATGGCCGAGGCGCACGGGCCAGGACCCCGTCTACAAAGGCAGAGAAGGCTTTGATCGGCTAGCAAGCGTAAGCATCCTGGCGCACGAAGCCGCTGAAGAAAAGGAGGTAGGTGGCGATAAGCCAGTTGCATCGCCACCGCTTGGAGAGGACACAGGTCTTAATAATGTCCTTAATGCGCAAGAGGGATAGATGCAGCGTAGTATGGCTTTGGGTTAGGCGAATCATGAGGATAAAATGGTCAGGGTTCTCACTTCGTTTCGTTTCAAATGAGAAGAAGAAGAATGCGGTTGGCTTTGTTTTTGCACGATTTGGTCGTTCGCCAGAGAATTTGCCTTGGATCATGCGGTCGGCAAAGCTCCCGGCCACGGATTTTCAATTCTAGGGTTTCTGTGAATTCTATTCCTAAAAGTTTGAAGTTGGGGGCGGGGGGGGGGGGGGTTTGTAGTTGGAGTGGGTGCAAGCAAGTGAAGGTAAGATCAAACGGTCAATTGTTAAATTGACAGACAACTACGGTTAATAACACGAAAAACCCCAAATCAGTACACATGTGACAAATTTATTCCAAACTAATTTTTTTACCACAAAAAATTCCAAACTAGTACACCTATGATAAATTTACCATCCGTTAGTTTCCATTCAATTTTGCCGTCAAATTGCTGAGTTGGATGACACGTAATAGTTGAAGAGTGTACCAGTTTGGGGTTTTACCCCTCCGTTTGTCAAAGGTTTACCAATTTATGATTTTTTGTGGTATTAATCCAATTTATCACAAGTGTACTAGTTTGAAGTGTTTGATGGTCAAAAATTAGTTTAGGGTAAAATTGTCACAGGTGTAGCAGCTTTGTATTTTTCGTGATATTAGTGCTAAAATTTATCTGCCGTCAACTGTTGGGTAGCCCGCAATAATTGTGTATTTTAAATCCTCACGAAACTAAAGAATGAGTCCTAATTTTAGGTTCTAGTTGATACTTGATGTTCGCAACTTTAAGTAATTGTTCCTCCTTAATGATCCAAAAAACATATTGGATTCCCAGTTTAAGGGAGAAAAGTGTCAAACAAGTCTTAAGCATTTTGCATTTATGCCAATTTAATCCAAAACCTTTTTTTGGTGCTAATTCAGTTCTAAACATTTTGCATTTGTGTCAATTTAGTCCTAAACCTTTTATATTGGTGTCAATTCAGTCGTAAATCTTTTGCATTTATGCCAATTCAGTTTTAAACATTTTGCATTTGTGCCAATTTAGTTCTTCCGGCTAATAGTTATTCACGTGTCGAAGGATTGAATTGGCACCAATGCAAAAAGTTTAGGATTGAATTGATACAAATGCAAAAGGTTTAGGACTGAATTGGTACAAAAAAAAAGTTTAGGACTCAATTGGCATAAATGCAAAATATTTATGACTGAATTGACACCAAAAAAATGTTTAGGACTAAATTGACACAAATGCAAAAGGTTTAGGACTTTTTTGACACTTTTCCCTAGTTTAAGGTAAATGGTATTTTGGGATTATATGGGGCCTTTGGGCTTTCTTTGTAATTTTGCTCTTTCCTATATGGTATAAAAAGACTATTGGGGGTCATACATTCATAGCCAACAAGACACCAATCAAATATACACTGCATGTGATTTTGTATTTCCACAATCAAATAATATAAATCGTCCGTTCCCAAGCTATTATCTCGTCAATTTGTAAATAAACAAAACCAATTGTAAAACAAAGAAAGAGGCATTGTCAGGGTTCCTCGCTTTGTCTCGAAGGAGAAAAAGAAGGAGAACATTGGCTTCGTCTTGTGCAATTCAATCGTTCGCTGAAGAATTTGTTTTACCATGATTTGACCCCAATTGTATCAATTGCAAACAAACTATGTTTTGACTCGGACCAAAACTAAAGATGAAATCTTATTCTTGATTTCATGAACTTACAAATCAACACAAACACGGCAGAGCTCACACAATAAATTACTATTCTCATAACGAAAATGAACCTCATAGGTAGGAGTGTGCAAAGAAACTGTAAATTGTCCAGACCGGACCAGCCCAGAAGCAATATAAATGCTCTCGCATAATGCCTCTTGCACAATGCCTCATTGTCCAACCTACTTTAGCCATGTTGATGTCAACCTCCGCAGGAATCAATACATCTCCTAGTTGTCGAGTGAATCTCAGCAAAGAACAAGCGCAGTAGTAGAATGAAACTATGGCATGTTCACTTTGAACCTTTCAACGCTTTTATCATGTCCATAGAAACGTTTAATTGAAGAAGTTAACATTTATCTAGTTAGTGGTATTGATATTTGTTGTGTGATGCTTTCTGCTTGTGAGAATATGTGCCTTTCTCTTCCTTTCTCTTATTTTTTTGGTCAAATTCCATTTCTTCCTTTCCAATTTCACGTTCATTTGAATTTTAAAAAGAAAAGAAATTGAGTTGATTTGAGTTCAAATCCAATTTGATGCATTTCAATTGAATAGAGCTTGAGCATATGCATATTTTGGTACGAATTGTTTCTCCATCATTCAAATAATTGACTTTGCAAACAAAATCGGTTTGTTCCATCTAGCTTGATTACCATAATTTCACTAAAGGATCTTATTTGACAAATTTTTGCTCCATGTCAGTTTGGATTTTAGTGCATTATCAAAAACTGATTGGACCGCATCACATGGTTTAGTAATTTGGAAAACAGTCACACAAAATCCTAACATGTGCTCACTGTGTCAATTTACCCTAACATTTCTTTTTGACATAAAAAAACTCCAATCTATGTTCACCATGGCACATTTATCCTTAATTTTTTCTTATGACATAAAAAACCCCAAACTTGTACATATTTAACATATTTACCTATCAAGATTCCGTTAGATGATTTTTCAATCAAAACAACATCATTCTTATTTCACTCATGCCGCATGACGCCATGTCAACATCGTTTTTTTTTCCTAACGTCCTTATAGATAGATTTTTAACGGTGTTAATTGATGGAATCTTGACGGAGAGTAAAAATGTCACATGATTACAAGTTTGAAATTTTTAATAACAGAAAAAATTTTAAGATGAATGTGTCACAGTGGACATAGTTTTAGACTTTTATGACTTTTTTCCTAGCAATTCAATCGTCAAATAATAAGTGTTGTCAGCTATCTTATTATATAAATCGAGTAGCAACATTAATTCTTATATGATGAGAAGTGTAGAACATACCTCGCCTTGATACTAGTCTAAAATTGCTTATCGGGTCCTTAGTTCTGCACAAATGGAAGGATCACTAGAGGTTCATCTATACTAGTACTATATCATATATTCCATGACCAAAGTGCGTAAGCAAATTCAACCACGGCATCCATCTTCAATAAACCTTTGTTTTTCCTTCCTCAATCAACCTTTTTCTTTATTCCTTTTTTAGTAGATGCATTTATTAACATGACTCTTAATAAAAGTAAAATGAGGAGGCAGAATGATCAACATTTTTTTTTCTTGAAATTAGTTTACAAATTTACAATTTATAATAGAGATAAGCATACCGGAAGTTCTAAAACTTATCGCGAAAATGCAATTGAGTCATAAAATTTCCAAAAAATGCAATTAAACACTAAAACTTGCCAAGTTTGTGTAATCGAGTCATAAAGTTAACATCGTCAATTAGTCTAACGGAAAATTATGATGTGGCCTTTTAAAATTAATTTCTCTCTCCTATGTGAATTTTTTATTAATTTTATCTTCAAATCTAAAAACATATTTTTTATAGATATTTAAATTAGATTAAAAAACTAAAAAAACTAAAATTTTACTTTAAAAAACGACAATTAAAAAAAGATGGGGAGGCCTCACCAGCGGGGTGATACCCCTACCGCCCATCGCCTACCCAAGAAAAAGGCTAGCAAGGCTCACCCAGATCAGGGTTGAGGGCATCCATGTGACATCCTCATATTCGACCCTATTGGAGATGTAATGAATGGTTATTTCATCAACGCGCAATTAGTAGAATTAGGCCCTGAATTAATATCATTTAAGGGTATTCCAAGCTTTGGGAAAGGCAAATTAGGACTTTGATGTGCGTGACCAAAGAACTCAATCCTGGATTGACGATTCGATTATAAGTATTGTTGAGAGACAATCATAAGCCATTTCAAGCTGATCCGAGAATAATTCTAGATCGATTCAACAATAGTATAGAATCGGATTACAGATGATTTCGCACGATTGCTATACTGATTTCGAACGACCTTAAATCAATTCATAATAATCATATACTTCGAAACGGGCTACTAACCCCTCTCGACTACATGACAACCAATGGTCATCCATGAGTTGACAAAGCTTAAACGAGGATTGATTTGGAATCAACTACGGGTTAAACACACGAAACCCTTAAAAGCCACCTATTGTTCTAATTATGCGAAAAGCGTGTTTGAGAGATTTTAACCACAAATTCTACTCCAGTTATGGGTATCGGACTATAGAGGATTAAGAGACGACTATTGGATAATCTCAAGGGATCACCTATTAATCGGTAAATCGCAAAATATTGGAAAAGTGAAATTCGGATGGGAAATTAGGAGTTACAAGGGAACCCATGAATTTGGAAAGGCCTAAAAGGAATTAGGCCATGAGGAGAAAATTGGCTTGGCCCATTTGTGAGCCCATTTAAGCCTTCTAGAGGGAAATTGACTGTTTAGGCTTGCATAATGTCTTTGAGTGAAAAGACCTTTTTACTCCAAGCATTTTTGAATTCCTTTGGTTTATTGAAGGGTAGAATAAACTTTCTACCCCCACCATTATTGGTTGGTCATACAGGGGTGGAAAATGACCAAATTACCTCTCTCATTTTATCTTTATTACATTTTTGTCCTTTGATATTTGTGAAGCTTGTCTTACAAGATTCAATCCTAACTATTGGATCTTGGCTTGTTAGGCAAGAAGTAATCTTGGCCATCAATCTTGGAAGTGTCTTGATAGACAATTTCTCTCTCTTGATCACTCTCTCACTTTAGCTTTTTCTCACTCTCTCACCTACATTCTCTTTCTCCCTTGTTTCAACCGACCACCAACCGCCATCACCGCCATCACCATCGCCACCAGCTACCATCACCGTTGCCACCATCATCGTCACCACTAGCCACCATCACCGCCACCATCTCAGTAAAAACCATTTTCAACTATACATACGTTTTGGTATGTAGCTTTTGGAATGAAAGCACACTTTTGTTTTTGAGGTGTTGCCTTGGTTGGCTGAATAATTATCTCATTAGAAATTCTTTTTCCTATTGCCTTATGATTGACTATAGGAGAGGGGGAAGGCTCTGCTTTTACCATTGTTGGTTGAGGTTGGTTATTGAAGGTTAGTTGACGAAGTTTTAGTGCTTCTTCATGAGAGAAGTGAAAGCAAATTATATTTCAAATCAAACCGAAACTAACGGTAATTTTTTTTTCTGTTCAGGCTTTGTTTGTTTCGCGAAAAATATGATGTTTCTGGAAAATGTTTTCTGGAAAGTCATTTTCTAGGAAAATGACAATATTTTCCGGTGTTTAGCCGAGACCTGAAAATAAACTAGAAAATATTTTTCCATCGTTCGGTATGGAAAATTTGATTTTCCACTTTGCACTCATTTTAATAATTTTTTATTTTAAAAAAAATTGAATTTTTAATTATTTTATATAGGTGAGCCTTATCGGCCTCGCTTACCCAAGGCCGACAAGCTCTCACCTTGCCAACCTCAAGCGAGGCCCCACCAGATCTAGCGAGGCAAGGCTCGAGCTCGCCCAAGGCCAAGCCTCACCTATGGTCGGTCGCCGACCATCGCCGTGGCCGGCGACCGACATAGGAAGAAAGAAAAGAAAAAAAAAGAAAAAGATTAAAATTTGATTTTTTTAAAAAAGGAATAGAAAAATAAAAATAAAAATAAAACGTGTTTTGTGAAAGAAAGTGAGGTGAGAGAAATGTGGAAAATGTTTTCCGCTTTTTAAAAAGCGAAAAACATTTTTCCTTGCATTTGAAGGTTGTGTTTTCATTGGTAGAAAATGTTTTCCATGACTAGTTAATTCTTGGTTGTTGATTTCATGAACTTAAAAATTTACGCAAACATTGCATAGCTCAAACAATAAATTACTATTCCATTATAAAAATGAACCTCATACACATATTTATTCATAGCAAAATTCCGGCTATTTCATATCTTAATGATGGATAATAAAAATTAAAGCATGTACCATAGTTTGAACTTGCACTTTTGTTTTGGTTTCCATAAAGTTGAATCGAATGTGACCACAAAAAGGGTTATGTTAAAATTTGAGTTCATGTATTTTTGGGTAGCAAAGAAGTACTTCAAGTTTGTCTATGTAGCTACGCACAAATATAAGAAGATTTCCAAAATGAATATCATAACGATCAGGGCGTTTCCTTAATCTTCCAATAGTGCAGATAAATGATATATCCCAAATGTTCTATTTTGCCTGAAAATGAAGAGAAAGCTTAGCAATATCTTAAGCAAAACACCCTTTCATATGTCCATAATCCAAAACATTGCTATTTACCTCTTTCCTTAGGAGGTTCATATTTACAAGTAAACTACACTTGAAAGAAGAGTAAATCAGGTACGTGTTAAAAACCCAATACTATCATATAGTTCATGTAACTTTCCTATCAAAAGAGAGTGAATAAGACTATTTGGTTTAACATTTGGGAAAGGCCTTTAAATAAATACAAATGATTTTAATCTAAAGGGTTTTAATGAAATGCAAAGATTGTTTGGTAACTATAATTGAAAAAAACACTAGGAAGCAACTCTCAAAGAAGTGCCGTTTGGTAGAAACGCATTTAAAAAGTCTTTTAGTGCGATCAATTTAATCTTTTTAATTTTTAATTTCTTTAAAATTGGAAAAAAAGACGGCAACTTTTACAACTTGAATAGTGAAAACTATGTAAAAGAAATGCATGAACAAATTTATAAATAAAAAATCACATACCTTTTCTAGCTAAAACAATCATACGGATCAGAACTATAAAAGGGTTATTCTATCACGTAAACATGTTACGTTATAAGATGTATTATCATGTGAAGCATTGGCCCCTTATTTACATCATTAGGGTCATCTATATATCCAAAATTGGGATCCAATGAGATCGATGAAATCATAAAATTTCAAATTCAAGATGTTGCACAATCATATATATGCTTTTGGTGCTAGACAAACAAATTTTGACAATTCGTTACAACTTATATGTAATAACTTATGGTAAATGATGTGCACAGCACTCACCGAATACTTGCTCCATAAATCCGTGTATGACGAACTTTTGACGAATATCTATACAAGTATAATGCCAGTGACAATAGCTTCCCAAAAAACCTGCTTACTCCCAAAATAAGATAGTTGTATCCATCAACAATTCAACATCAAAACATAGCATAGTTGATACTAGAAGGACCGGTGAACTGTAAAAGTCCCAAAGACACATTGATGGTGCAAATAAAGTTTGCAACTTGATCCCACCCTATGTTAAAGTGCACGCCCTATGTAAAAGTGCAGGCTCATAACACAAAAACCAAGAAGCTGCACTAAGTCAGGATAGCTAGTTTCATCATCTCAAAGTCAAAAGCCATCCTTCATCTTGCTTATTCTGCCATGTGCCCTCCTCTGACTTTCTTTGATCCCCGGAACTTTTTTCTCTTAACTTGTCCATGGCAACTTGCGCCTCATGGCAGTCCAACATACAAAATGCCCCCAAGTGGCTGCAACACATTGCAAAAATTTCTTGTCATTACGCCGACTCTATATAGTTTTGGACAATTTGAAGTTCAAATCGTGCTCCATAATATAGACTTTCCTCTCAGACAGGTCAAACATGTTTACTATCACAACAAGAGTGAATTAGAACTTGATACATGTAAGAAAGAGTCATAACCCAGTCGCAGATGTGAGTATTACAAATAGAAAATCCTAAAGTTTTAGGCTTTTGACCACCAAACTGACTACAAGCTTAAAGTGGCAACGACAAAAAACTGCATACAAAAGCCATCCATCACAGCAAGCCCATTTTTTCCATGCTTATGCAGTTCAGCACAATACAGAAACGTGATGGTCCCGCAAAGGAAACCAAAAACATACTCAGGAGAATCTCTAATTGCTGCACAAATCATCAATCGCTAGGTCTCAAATGAAGCAGCCACCACCAAATGTTATCAATCCCAAAAGCCAAATAGAAGTTCACATCATTTTCAATGCCCAGATCAAAACGTGGAATTACAGGGACTCTTCCCCCAGTTAAGTTTGACGGGTAAATTACAGTGCAATCAGAGGTCTACAATGTCATCCTCAATGCAAGAACTGAAAAAAGAAATCTGGCAACTGCAATTTGAGCAACTTATAGATCATTCCGGAAGAATATCTTTACTCCTAATGAACAGGAAAGGCTACAAATCAAAGACGAAATATCTTTACTCCACATTGGAAATTCTTGCTGTCAAAGCATCGAATTTCAACTTCATCTACAACGATCGGAGCAAGCAACACACACTCATATTCATGATTAAAAGGAGAAAAGGAAACTTCAATAAGTTAACGAAATTACACATCCCTCGGAAGAGAGGGCATAGTAGTCCACACCAATTGGGAAATCGCAGCACCTGTTTAGAATGAGCAGTGTAGTGCTCATCCAAGTTCAGAAACCAGGATCTTCTTCATATGCTTTTTTAAGGACAACTCTTCCAAAGGAGAATCGAAGATAACTTCAGCATTTTGGGAAGCTCTTCGATAGCTGTGCACATTTTGGCTCACATCAAGTAGTTTGGAAAGATCAGCGGCTTCACGATGTTTTCGTCCACATAGTGCATGGAAATCAGCCTCGATAATCATCTTCTCCAGCATAAGTGCATCACCAAGAAGAAACTTAATTAGGGTGAGCAGGTGTTTCGACTCAAAACTATTAGCAAAACCAGTGATCTCCACCCTCTTGAGATGTTTTGCCAAACATTGAAAGTTCCCCTTCCGTGACCAAAAATCTTCATTAAAACGTTCTATAGATTCTTCGTCGAGCTTCAACTGCACATGGAAACCCCATATAAGAAAGAAGCTTCGCATTAGATGCGGATCCACGGAAAAAAGAATTCGTTGCCTGACTAAAATTTCAAACAAACAACTTTCATTTGTCCACCTCGGATAATAGTCAGTCTTACTTTATATCGAGTCTTCATCAATTTGAGCTCTTAAACTAGTCTACACAGTAAAACATCTTCTCTTTCTAGGCACTCATCGCTAATTCATTAGTTCAAGATCCTAACCTTACATGGGAGCAAAAGAATCTCCAGTATAACACTGCAGTTACTTTAGAACATGAACTAAAACAGCTTAAAACGGCCCTGGATAAATGTCAGTCATGGGAAAATTTCATTTGCTGGAACAAATAAGAGTTTCAGATTGATCATCTTTATGTGCTTCTAAAGTTTTAACTCATTCATGCAAAGAGGATGTCAGCACAAGAAGTGAACTGAAAATAATATAGAAATGTAACAAACCATCAATGGGCGAGAGGGAGTAAGGTGTATGACTAATTTTTCCAGGTGCTGTGAACTTCGTAGCATGCATGCTATCCCAGGAAGTACCCATTGATTAATTGACGCGCATAGTATCAAATTCTGACGTTTTGACAATGGACATGGCACTCCTTCCATCTCCAAAGAGGACAGAGTCTTACCACATTGAGCAAGCAAAACAGAAAAATTAATTAGTATTTCTGATCCTGTTTAACATGAATAAAGAATAACAAAATTAAGGTTCATCCAGATGCAATATCCTCTGACAGAGTCTCCCAGCTAGGAAAAGACCAATAAGGTTACTACAAGTAGAAATGAACAAGTGAATCTCTTTAAGAATCAAGACTATTTACGTAAAACTTGTGATACTCGAAGGATCTGAAAATTCTAATAGTTGGTCACATGAGACAGAAAACCTAGTTATCGACTGAAGCCATCCATTGCCATTCTAAAATATTGTAAGAATACTCTGTAAGGTGATTATGGGACATCAGCCTAGTGTGACGAGAGAGCATGACCCAGTTCTAGCAACCTAAGATGACTAGGTCCATGACTCTTCCTCATATTTCCAGATAATAGTATTTTTTCTATAAACTGAAAGAGCGAATGGAAAATGTAACCTTTTCGAATAATCTCTTCATGCATTTAACTTATGCAAATCAAACATCTAACAGTGTTGCGGTGAGTAGCATCCATGATAATTAGAAATATCTAGTGGCATTCGGTGTCCCTAATTGAGTGATCCCAGATCCATTTATTTGAAACTAAACAGAGGGAAGAAGCTCCAAGGTTCACCT
This sequence comes from Syzygium jambos, assembly GCA_031216235.1. Lineage (NCBI taxonomy): Eukaryota > Viridiplantae > Streptophyta > Magnoliopsida > Myrtales > Myrtaceae > Syzygium > Syzygium jambos. Next base: position 19,933,364 of record CM062221.1, on the reverse strand, counting down.
TATGTTCTTACGCAATAATAACTCGAAACACAAAGTTATGAATCATCCCACTCACAATGATTCCCCCAGACGAAAGACTAGAATGCCATAGGGAGCTGAGGTCTCTCAACCCGAGGCAGCATACAGCAGCACTAAGTGGTGCCCATCACAAACACCATTCAACACGAGTACGCCTTATAAAGGGCAAAAATACTGAGCTGGTACCTGCAAACACCAAACGCCAATGGTGATTGTAGAAACTCCGCACAGCTTCTCAAGAAGTTCTTTTAACAAGTCGCGGCCCTTCCCGTCACGAGGCACCGCAAAATCTAACTCGGCTTCCACCAAAGAGGATACGTCGTCAAGTCTGAACACGGAATGAAGAGGCCAAACCCCCCGTACCCGTAGCGACAGCAAATGCGGGGCCCAAATTTTCTCCAAGTTAGAATACCCGCCATGGAGGAGTATTAACTCTTTCACACTCGTCGAATCTATTACAATGCTCTTCACGCTCCTGCAACAGTCCAACTCAAGGGACTCTAAAACAGGACTTCCCCCGACAATTCCCTGCAGGATATCATCACTCATCTCCGCACATCCTATCGACAAGACCTTGAGGCAAGGCCACCTCATAGCGGTACCCAACGAAAAACAGCAGCCCCTGACTTCCAGGCGCACCAACCGACTCGAGCAGTACAAGAACGGCGGCAGTTTATACAAGAACTTCCGATGGGCATCAAGACGTATCCGGAGATCCTCCACGCAGCGCTCCTCCGCGAAGCGGAGCCAGAGGTCGAGCTTGGGGTGGAGGGCCTCGTCGTACTTCAAGTTGGTGATGTGGAACCTCTTCACCGTGGGCGAGGTGCACCGGGACAGGACGCTGTCGACGATGGACGGGAAGTCCGAGGAGCGGGCGTCGTGACTGGTAGCCCGGACGTCATAGAAGACGAGGTGGGCGGTGGCGGTCCAGGTGGTCCGCCAGCGCTTGGAGAGGACGCTGGTCTTCACGACGTCTCTCAGGGGCAGGAAGGAGAAGATGTGGTGGATCACGGCGTCTGGCAAGTCGCTGATGAGATCCCTAGGGCTCAAAGGAGGAGGAGGAGGTCGGCTTCTCTTGGCGCGATCCGGCCGATCGCCGCCGGAGGATTCGCGGCGGACGGAGGTCTCCGCCATGATGAGATCGCTACGGCTTCTGCGTCGCCGCTGCAAATGAGGAGGAGGTCGGTTTCGTTTGGCGCGATTCGGCCGGTTTTCGGAGGATTCTACGGATTTTCCGGCCGAGTTTCCGAAGGGTTTTACCTTCTCTGCATTTCTTTACATAGCCGAGCATTGAGCAAGGCAAAGGCGAAGAACAACGAAAATTTATAAGAGTTTTTTTGTTTCTTTTTTGTCTTTCTTTTTCTTGAATCTTTTTTGTCTTTCGAGTTTTTTATGGAAACATATAATTGTTTACTTCATAATTCACTGCAAAAACAAATTAGATGATCCCAATGTGAAAAAAAGAGGATCAAAATTAAACTCGAGTTTAGAGAAAAAGATACTAATTAATTTATGCAAAAATTTACGTGATGTCGTGACCCACTAAATATTTCTTTTCTCTTTATAAAAATGCAGGTTCGTCAAATACTAGGATAAAACATTTCCTATTTCTTATGTTCCAAACTCTCTTTTCTCTGTTAGCTCCACCACGGCCGTCGCTGCGCCTGCCACTCGGCCCCCCTCTATCTCCAAACATACTTTGGAGTGTGGTCGCCTCTAACTAGGGGTGAACGTGGTCCAAGCAAGCGATTCTCGACATGGAACCGAGAACCGCCCATTAAGGACCGGTTCTGAGAAATTGGAACCTAGAACCACCCATTGGTTCCACGGATTCACTCGGGAACCGAACCTCCGGTCAAGTTCGGTTTTCGGGTGCATTCATGGAACTAGTCCCACCAAGTTTTACGCAAATGGAGATGACCGGAGGGAGGCGATGAATGGCTAAAGGCGTGGCCGTGAGTTGATGTGAGTTGAGCGTTAAGCTTTAGATTATGGATTTTATGGTTTTCATTATTCTAAAAATGTTTTCTTTTTTTTATTGAAATTTTTATAAAAAATTATATATATGTATATATCTATTACCGATTCGATCCGAATGGGCAGGTGGGTGGTTTCACGCCTAGAACTGAGAACCGGACCGTTACTCACTAGTTATAGTAAATTAGAATCGGGAACCGGGCCGATCCTCACGGGAAACACCGGTTTCGAGCCAGTCCAATCCGGTTCTAGGCAGTTCCCAGTTCCTTTGCACACTCCTACCTCCAACTGAGGCTGGCAATTTTTGACGTAATTTGTTTTTTCTTTTGTTAAGAAGATGTAATGTGTTTAAATGGCAGAGCGTGCTCAATTGAAGCTTAATCAATACTATGTCATGAATCGAGGAACATGTTCAAACACATAAATAAACATGAAGTCACATATTTGAACCTTTCAATGCTTTTATCACGTCCATAGAAACGTTTAATTAAATAAGTTAACATTTATTTTTAGGGAAAATACCATAAAAAACCCCAAACTATGTCACTTGTGACAAATTTACCCTGAACTTTTTTTTGTGATACGAAAAGCCCTAAACTATGCCACCCGTGATAAATTTACCTTGAACTTTTTTTTGTGATAAGAAAAACTCCAAACTATGCCACTTGTGACACATTTACCCCACAATACTTTGGCCCAAGGACATTTTCGTCTTTTTCCTTTTTCTTTTTTTTTTCCTTTCTCTCTCTTCCCTCCACCATGGCTGGCATAGGGAAGCTGACAAGGGCAGCCTCGCCGGATCTGGCAAGGACGACCCTCGTCGACGTCGAGCAAGGTCACCCTCGATTGCCCATGCGAGGGCGAGAGTTGCCCTTGCTCGACTCGAGCCAGGGCTGCCCTCGCTGGATCTGGCGAGGGCAACCCTCATCGGCGTCGAGCGAGAGTCGCCCTCGCCTGGGTGGCCGAGGGTAGCCCTGGCCCGACGCCGGTGAGGGCAACCCTCGCTCGACTCAAGTGAGGGTCGCCCTTGCCAGATCCGATGAGGCTGCCCTCGCTGGCTTCCCTAGCAGAGGAAAGAGAGAGAAAGGAAAGAAAAAGGAAAAAAAGGAAAAAAAAAGAAAAAGGAAAAAGACAAAAATGTCCTTGGGCTAAAGTATTGTGGGGTAAATATGTTACAAGTGACATAATTTAGGATTTTTCGTATCACAAAAAAAAGTTCAAGGTAAATTTATCACAATTGACATAGTTTGAGATTTTTCTCATCAAAAAAAAAGTTAAGGATAAATTTATCACAGGTGGCATAGTTCGAGTTTTTCTATCACAAAAAAAAGTTCATGGTAAATTTGTCACAATTGACATAATTTGGGGTTTTTTGTAGTATTTTTCCTTATTTTTATTTTGGTCAGAAAGTTTACATTTATTTAGTTAGTGATATTTGATATTTGTTGTGTGATGCTTTCTGCTTGAGAGAATATGTGCCTTTCTCTTTCTCTTGTTTTTTGTTGTCAAATTCCATATCTTGCTTTCTAATTTTGTGTTCATTTGAATTAAAAAAAATTGAGTTGATTTGAGTTTAAATCCAATTTGATGCATTTCAATTGAATAGAGCTTGAGGTAATGTATATTTTGGTACGGCTTGTTTGTCGATCGTTCAAATAATTGACTTTGCGAACGAAATCGGTTTGTTCCATCTGGCTTAATTACGATAATTTCACTAAAGGATCTTATTCAACAAATTTTCGCTCTATGTCAATTTGGATTTTAGTGCATTATCAAAAACTGATTGGACCCATATGCACATTACTCTTCGATCTTTGATAATCATCTTTATGCAAGAAGAACCATATGACAGCATCACATGGTTTAGTAATTTGAGAAAAAGCCACAAAAAATCCCAACCTATGCCCATTGTGTCAATTTATCTTGAACTTTTTTTGTGACATCAAAACCCCAAATCTATGTCTATTATGGCATATTTATCATAAATTTTTTTCTTATGACATAAAAAACTCTAAACTTGTACCTATGTAACACATTTACGCGTCAAGGTTTCGTCAGATGATTTTTCAATCAAAACAACGTCATTCTTATTTCACTTATGCCGCATGACGCCATGTCAACACCGTTTTTTTTTTTCGAGGTCCATATAGGCATATTTTTAACGATGCTCATTAACAGAACGTCGACGGAGAGTAAAAGTGTCACATGGGTACAAGTTTGAAATTTTTTATATTACAAAATTTTTTTTTAGATAAATGTGTCATAGTTGACATAATTTGGGATTTTTTGTAACTTTTTCCCTAGCAATTTAAGTTGTCAAATAATAAGTACCATCGGCTATCTCATTATATAAATTGAGTAACAATATTAATTCTTATATGATGAGAAGTGTAGACATGCCTCACCTTGATACGAGTCTAAAATTGCTTATCGGGTCCATAGTTTTGCACAAATGGAGTTAATTACATCGATCACTGGCGCTTCATCTATTCTAGTACTATATCATATATTCCATGACGAAAGTGCATAAGCAAATTCAACCATGTCATCCATCTCCAATAACCCTTTGTTCTTCCTTCCTCGACCAACCCTCTTCTTTATTCCTTTTTAAGAATGCATGACGAGCTTTTCCCATGCATTTATTAACATGACTCTTAATAAAAATCAAATGACACGGTAGCATAATGAACATGTTTTTCTTGAAATTAGTTTACAAATTCACAAATTATTTGATTCGATCGATGTTAGTTTTCGCATAGATGTATGTGCGCATGGTGATACTCAATGTGACATGCCCAAATTTGGGACCTAGATGACCAAAGGTAAATAACGATAGAATGGGCGAGAAGTCGAGCTGAGGGTCGATAATGGAATGGATAGTATGGTCGGAATGAGAGAATTGAGGGTTGATCATGGTTTAGTAGAAAAATTGTCCATGAATTGGCCTAGGGATCGACAGTGAAATGACACCTCGAGCACGTAATCGATTAGAGTGATATGACTGTGGTTTGACCCTTCGATCATAAGGGCCCTTAGTGGAAAGGTCCGGGACGATCATGGAATAGTGCCGTAACGGCATATGTCGGTCACGGGTGATTCCGCACAACCATTAGTCCTGGATGACCGTGGATTAGTCCCATGATACCGAATTTCATGAGCTTACATGACAACCGAGGGTTGACCATGAGTCATTGACGCTTGAACATGAACCGATCGCAAATCGGCCACAGATCATTACGTTGAGTGGGGTAGGCCATGGACGAGCCATGTGCCGAGTCACAAGCCTAGTAGCTTGGCCGCAAACGGGCCATTGTGCCAGCCATGCCAGCCAGGCCTTGTGCCCAGTTATGGACGGTCATTGTGCCTGTCAACTAGGCTATGGACGGCTACATATCCGGTCGTGTGCTAGTTATTGTGCCCAACCCTTGTGCCAGGCAATGTGCCCGTCAGATTCGGCTCCGATCTAGTTCTGTGCCTAAGAGATTTGGTCATGAGCTATGTATTGTGCCCATTCATGAGCCAATGCATGTGTTTGGCCCAAGGACCGGCTCCTAGCTCGTGTGGCTTGGCAATGTGCCGGGCGCACCGCTCGTGCGGCCCGGCACGGCGCCCATGCAGCTTGGCACGGCACCTGTGCACTTGGCCACATGCCCGGCCATGTGCCTAGCCGTGTGCTCGTGCAGCCCGGTAGGGCGCCAGGCCGTGCGCTCAGTCAGACCCGGCCACGCGCCCAGCCCAGTTAGCCGGTTGGTTTGAGCTTACACCAATGGACTTGGACTTTGGTTTGGTGATGTTTGATCATTTTTGGAGGAATTCCTACCCCAAACCTTGATCAGGATAGATTGGTCGATCGTTTTAAACCCGAGATTTCCCCTTTTACTTAGGCATTTCACTAAGTATATTTATTGATTTTGGAGGTTATGCTTAAATGTCATTAGCCGAGTGTCTTTAGCATGTAATTAGGCATTCTTAATGGAAAAACCAGCTTAGTTTGGTCAAGCCTTGGGGAGCAAGAAGGCCATTTTGACCAAGTCAACATTTGACCAATAATTCAAGTGTCATCATTAGAAAATCTTATAAGATAAGATCTTCATTAAATGAATGAGATCTTGTAATCTCTAGATGAGCCACATGTCAATCATCTTGGAAGGCAATAATGAAGGCCAAGACAAGGGCAATAATGAGACACCAATAATAGAAGCTTTTGTGTCCTCTAAGTCATTAATATATAAGCTTAGGTGTCCTTATAGAATTTAATGCCTTTGATGACTCAGCACCCTAAGTTAGGGCATAATGACCTTAAGGAGACACTTGTGAGCTAATTAGGCCATCAAATAATTGAGTCCAAGATATGGTCAAGATTTCCCTAAGATTTCCCCAATAATTGCCTCTAAGATTAGGTGCCACTTATATGATTTTCATTGGCCATTTGGCATGTAATTATTGAAATCTTGGCCTATAAATAGATGAGACTCCAAGCCATTTTGCTCTTTTCCCCAAAACCGAGCAAGCCATTCTCTCTTGTTCCTCTCTCTCGGCCTCCCCTCTTTCTTGGCCATCTCTTGGCCATTGATCCGGCATCACCCTCGGCCACATACACACTACAACGAAACACCCTAGAGCCCGAGTAGTAAGTGAATTCCCTATGTTTTGGTTAGGGTGTAGTGTTACGCGTTAGACTTGAGAAGTGACTTTGTTCATGATGTTTGGAGTTTGCATGTGTCTTGTTGTTTTGCACGTGACCATGAGTTATGGCACACCCGAGGTGCAAAACGGAGCATCGTATGGTCTCATACTCATGTTGTGGTGTTTGAGATGAGTTCGGCTTGGTGTGGATTTTACATTGAGGCGTGTAGAACCGGGCCAAGTTTGGCTTTGGGCCGGCACTCGGCATGGTGGATCGGACCACGAGCCCTAGATCGTGCTCGGCATGTTAGGCGACTTGTCCTAGAAATCATGTTTACACAAACACTACACTTTTGCATGGGCTAATGAATTTAAGATAAGAATCGGAAATACTTGTTGCTTGTTGCATGATCACGCGAGAGACTAAGGCCATCATCGATGGATTCCAGGATGTTGCCGCCGTCGATAGATTTCAAGGTGATACCGTCTTCGGTGGATTTCGAGATGATGCCGCTATTCGATGGATTTTGAGGCGATGCTCGAGGGAGTACTCGGATGCCCGGTGGTGAGCTGGAAGGATTGATGGATTTTGATCAAGAAATAATGAATCCCGTGTGTTGATCTTTGCATGCAACGTGTAAAAGCCATGCTTGATGTTCTCTTGTTTATTGAACATACCATGTTTAGAACGTAGGCAAGGTAAGGTGCATTTTGCTATTGATCTTCCATCGATAAGCCAACGGTAAAGTTTATTTTTCTTGTCCTATCCGAGGCTATTTCCTAGCCTAAACGTAGTGAATTTAACTTACTGAGTATCAACTCATTTTTATTTATTTTCAGCCTTGTAGGTATGGTCACGCCATCTCCCACTCGTTTTGGTCGTTCTATCGAAATGCATGTTCGAACGGTAGACATTGTTGATGTAGATACCGGAGTTACCTATTACCTATCGCAAGTATAGTACTACCGTTTGGGTCCAAGTAGGCGAGAACGAAATGTTGCCCCACCGATACCTTGCGTGGTTTGTCCCAATGGACAGGGATGTGATTGGACCTATCCAAGGTTATAGTGGACCACCGGGAGCCGGTGGAGGAGATGAACCATAGGGAGGCGACGACCAAGCTCGGAGAGGAAACTAACCTTTTTGCCTTGTGAAGGGACGTTAGTAGAGTTAGGAGTAACCCGGTCTTGCGTAATATGTGAGTAGATACCAGACGAGATCCGAATGTATGCAAATTGTAGAAAAAGCCTGAAGGAAGATGGGGTTGTAAAATAGATAAATTACTATCATGAAAATATAGTGTTTTTATGTGATATGCTTGCTTGCTCACTTCGTTGTGTTCTCGTTATTGTTTGATAATTGTTTCTGCTGTGCTTAATCAAGGGAATAATAACGGGACGTTGAAACTATCCCCGAAACCCACATGATTCACGGCCGAGCTGGGATCAAGTGCCACGGCCTTGTCTCGGGGCGTGACACTTAGCACAAGAAAGAAAAAGAATCGCGTGTCTTGGTCTCGGGATCGCTCGTGTAAAATTCAAAGCAATTTTTCCCCTGATTCAAAAGGTTAATTTGGCTGGAATAATGATCAATTCGATCTGAAAGAGAAGAAGAGAGAAAATGATGAAAGTTCCGGTCAAAAACAAAAAGGTCAATGATAAATTTGCTGTGCTCAAGTCAGACTAAATTTGACATGGCGTAATTATATCAAGACACAATGATGATGATGAGACGACATGAATTGCTAGATGAGAGAGAATGTAAAACCTGATAAGGGAAAGAAGAAAAAAGAGAAAATGCGTACCTTGAGTACTGATCAAGAGACCACATGAATTGTTATAAGAAAGAAGAAGAAGAAGAGAAAAAGCAGAAAAGAGATAAAGGAAAGGGAAAACAACATCCTTTTGATCCTCTTAATTTGTGCACTGATCACCCTAACATACCGTTGCGATTGCTGAAAAGTCGTGATACAAAAGTAATTCGATGATTGATGCAGTTGTTGGAATTATGTGATAACTAAGCTCAAAAGAGGTTACATGGGGGCAAATCTTTCTTCCTTATTCTCAAATCCCATTTTCTCTTCAATGAAGATTCCGAGAAAGGAAACTAGTGTTGCAATTCAGAGGCGATGCTCCAAAAAGAGCAAGATGAACAATTCCTTAACAAAAACCATTTCTATCGCTTATTATGACTCCCAAGGAACATTTGTTAAGCAAAGAAGTCAGTGTACTAATAACTATGATAATGTCCTCTTACAATTCCTTAAAAGAAGCTGTTGAGAGCTCTCCTCACTGACAAAAATCACAAGATGATCCCTTTCTACATGAAATGCTTCTCAAGTTCCAACCAAACAAAGCTCATAGAAAAGCATTATCTATGCACATGGAAATCAAGCAGCTCCCCAAGATCACCTGCCTGGAAAGATTTTCCTTTGCGAGATATGTCTATTGTTGACACCTAAATTTTGACTAATCATTTAGTGATTAATTGCACAGAAAATTAGGGATTAAACTTTAACCCCTAAACAAAAATATCAAAATCGTATAGCATATATCATGTAGTTTTTAGGAATGTATTTAATTAATTGCATCGGTGGTAAATGAGCACGAAACAGTCACGTGGACTGAGCTTGCACGTTAGGGAAGTTTGGCCAATGCACGGAGTCAAATGGCCGTAATAGAAAACGAAAAGAATTTTCTTTTGTGTGCAGGTGTGATCCGCGAGTGAAGTGGCGAGGAATTTCTGAAGGAGTGCACTTTGGATCATTCACTAACGAGGAGAACGTGAGTGCTGCGACACACTCGGTCGAGACTCACCCTCGAGCAGCCACTGAGAAGTTGATGCCGGCATCTCGAGCTCTACCGTCGAGCAGCCCTTCCTCGGCCAATCACCAGGCCTTGCATCGTGAGCCCCAAATCCGAAAGTCCCTCATCGCAAGCCCAAATTAGGATGTATGCAAAATGCCATGCGCAAGTGTGCTCTCTGGACGATACATCTGACATCATCATCCCATGCACTTCTTCACGGGAGGTTAGGTCGCGACATCCATCGTAGCTTTGATGATCATCTTCTCTCGAACAAGTGTACCTGCTTCAAAGCAAGATGACGGACATCGCAAATCAACAATTTCAACTCTCTTAGTAAGATATGCTACAAACATGATGCTACCGTGCTGTGAATCTCATTATTCGTCTTCATTGGAGTTATGAGCCTGAGGGAATGGGTAGGGCGATTTGCTTCCCGATAGAGGATGCCGTTGATCCAGAACCTCTTCACTGTGGCCGAGGCGCATGAGCCAGAACTCCATCTGCCAAGGCAGAGAAGGCTTTGATCATCTAGCAAGTGTGAGCATCTGGGCGCACGAAGCCGCCAAAGAAAAGGAGGTAGGTGGCGGTGGTCCAGGCGGATTGCCACCGCTTGGAGAGGACGCGAGTCTTAACAAATTGTTAATAACAATGTCTTCGATGCAGAAGAGGGATAGATGTGGCAGATTATGGCTTCGGGTTAGGCGCGGATGACATCGTGAGTATAAAATCGTTGGGCTTCTCACTTCATTTCCTTTCGAAGGAGAAGAAGAAGAATGAGGTTGGCTTCATTTTAGCACGGTTCACTCGTTCGCCAGAGAATTTGCCTTGGATCACGCCGTGGGTAGAGCACTCTCGGCCAAGAATTTTCAGTTCCCAGGTTTCTGAGGATTCTGCCACCAAAAGTGCTTTTGAAGTTGGGGGTTTGTAGTAAGATTGAGTGCAAGCAAGTGAAGACGAGATCTACTTATATTGCGATTTTTTGCAATGATCGGATGATAAGATCAACCAGTCAATTGTTAAATCGACAGACATTTACAACCGTCAAAATAAAAACTATCCGTGGTCAACCGTTGGGTAGCCCGCAATAATTGTGCTGTGTAAATCCTCAAGGTCATTAGAGAATGAGTCCTAATTTTAAGTTATAGCTGATACTTGATGAGTCCTCTTTAATGATCCAAAAAACATCTTGGATTCCCATTTTAAGGTAAACGGTATTTTTGGATTATACGGGACCTTTGGGCTTTCTTTGCAATTTTTGCTCTTTCCTATACGGTTTAAGAAAGACTATTGGGGTTATACATTCATAGCCTACAAGATACCAATCAAATATACACTGCATATGAATTTGTATGTCAACAATCAAATAATATACACTGTCGTCCCCGGGTGATTATCTCTTATCAATTTGTAAATAAACAAAACCTACTACAAAACAAAGAAAATATATTTTAGGTAAAAGTGAATTGAGGTGCCGGTTTGAAATTTTTTTGTGAAATAAAACGGTTAATTTGAGGTAAATGTACCATGGCATATCAGCTCGAAATGTATCACGGTATTAACTTTTGAAGTAACGCCTACCATGGTTTGTTTCGGCGGATGAAGCCACCAGAGAAACAGAGGTCAGTGGCGGTGGTCCAGGTGGATCACCACTGTTTGGAGAGGACGCGGGTCTTTCTCAATGTCTTCAACGCACGAGGAGGAGAAGATGTCGCGGATTAGGGCGTCTGGTAAAGGCACTAATGAAACTGTCGGGGTTCCTCGCTTCGTTTCGGATGAGAAGAAGGAGAAAATTAGCTTCGATCTATGCGATTCGGTCGTTCGCCAAAGAGTTTGCTCTGGATCAAGCCGGGGGCAGAGCTCCCGGCCATGGATATCATTTCCACGGTTTCTGTGAATTATACCGCCAAAAGGGCTTTTGAAGTAGGAGGTCCTAAACCGTGTAGAAATGTAATCATGCCTTCAGGATCCCTGTGTTTGAGCTATTAATGCGCCTTGATTCGGCTTAATGGATGTCTAATGGAACAAATCTGTGTTACCATGATTCGACCCCAATTGTATTCGAGTGAAAGCAAATTATGTTTCGCATCCAACCGAATCTTACGGTAAAATCTTCGATTCTTTTATAGTGCTCTTCGTTGTTGATTTCGTGAGCTTACAAAATCATGCGAACATGGGAAAAATTGTCCATAAAGTCATAAACCTATCGTGCGTCGGCCAATTTAGTTTTAAACCTTTTAATAGTGACAATTTGCCAATTTAGTCCTCAACCTTTCAATTGTGCTAATTTAATACTAAATCTTTTAATGATGTGCCAATTTAATCTTAAATCTTTTGACGATTTATCGATGTAGTCATTTCGGCCAATTATCTAAACAATAGGTTTATGACTAAATTGGCAATCTTCAAAAGGTTTAAGGCTAAATTGACATAGTAGAAAAGTTTTTGACTAAATTGACAAATCGTCAAAAAGTTTAGGACTAATTAACACAATCGATATGTTTAGGATTGAATTTGCCAAAGTATAATAAGTTTATAACTTTTTGGACAACTATCCCTCAAACAATAAATTACTATTCTCATAAAGAAAATGAACCTCGTAGACACGTATTTATTCACAATGAAAATTCCAGCCATTTCAAATCTTAATGATGGATAACAAAAATTAAAGGATAAACCACAGTTTGATCTTGCACTTTTGTTTTGATTTCCAGAAAGCTGAACCGAATGTGACCACTTAAAGGGCTATGTTAAAATTCGAGTTCATCTTCTTTTGGGCAGCAAAGAAGCACTTGAAGTTTGTCTTTGAAATCAAATTGTAATGATCTCTATGCAGCCACGCACAAATACGTGAAGATTTCCCAAATGCATATCACAATGATCAGGACGTTTCCTTAATCTTCCAAGGGTGCAGATAATGACATGCCCCTAAATTTTCTACTTTGCCTGAAAAATAAGGGGAAGCTGAGCAGTATCTTAACCAAAACGTCCTTTCATATGTCCATAATCCAAAACACCTACTACTAACCTCTTTCCTGAGGAGTTTCATATTTACAACTAAACTAAACTTGAAAGGAGTGCAAATTAGGTACATGTTAAAAACCCAATATCATACAGTTCATGTAACTCTACTGTCAAGAGAGAGTTAATAAGAATGAGCAGGGTAGTGCTCATCCACGTTTAGAAACCAAGATCTTCTTCAGATGCTTTTCAAAGGACACCTCTTCCAAAAGATAATCGAAGATAACTTCGGCATTTTGGGAAGCTCTTCGATAGATGAGCACATTTCAGCTCACACCAAGTAGTTTGCAAAGATCAGCGACTTAAAGATGTTTTTGTACACATCGTGCATGCAAATCGGCCTTGATAATCATCTTCTCCAGAGCGAGTGCATCACCAAGAAGAAACTTAATCAGGGCGAGTAGATGTTTCGACTCAAAACCATAAGCAAAATCGATGATCTCCACCCTCTTGAGATGTTTCGCCAAACATTGAAAGTTCCCCTTCCGTGAACACAAAAGATCTTCATCAAAGTGTTCAATAATTTCTTTGTCGAGCTCAAACTACACATAGATACCCCATGTAAGAAAGAAACTTCATATTAGATGCGGATCCACAGAAAAAAGAATTTGCTGCCTCACTAAAATTTCAAACAGACAACTTTCGTTTGTCCACCTCAGATGATGGTCAGAGTTTTACTTTATATCAAGTCTTCATCGATTTGAGCTCTTAAACTAGTCTACACAGTTGAACATCTTCTCTTTCTAGGCGCTCATTGCTAATTCATTAGTTCAAGATCCTAACCTTACATGGCAGCAAAAGAATCTCCAGTACAACGCTGCAGTTACTTTAGGACTTAGAACTAAAATAGCGTAAAATGGCCTTGGACAAATGTCGAGTAGATTGACAGCCATGGGCAAATTTCAATTGCCGGAACAAATAAGAGTTTGAGATTAATCATCTTTTTGTGCTTCTAAAGTTTAAACTCATTCATGCAAAAGAGGAAGTCAGCACAGGAAGCGAACTGAAAATAATATAGAAAAATAATAAACCGTCGATGGGCAAGAGTGAGTCAAGTGTATGCCTAATTTTTCTAGGCACTGTGAACTTCGTAGCATGTACGCTATCCCAGGAAGTTCCCATTGACTAACTTGTGGCACTTCGTGGGCCACTAGATAACTTAAAGATTGGAGCTGATGTGGCCTGACGAGATCTGTTTGATTCGCTCACGTTGATGATAGAATAGGAGCCGTCTAATCCTTTTCTTTGATCTGGGCCGTCCATCCTCATAACCCTAACATTTGGGTTAACTTCTTCCACGCGAGTAGAGTTTCTCGCGTATGACCCAAGGGAGCTCTGAGCTCGCGGCAGTTGCAACGACAGCCCTAGAGCGCCTGACGCTCGTTGTGGCTACACCGCCGTAGCAGCGAGTGCCACACTTTCGCCTGTCTTCACATATTCGATCGTGGCCAGCCGGTAGTTCTCTTCTTGCATAGCTAATTGGTAGATTCGACCGAGCTGAGGGACGGGATCCATAGTGAGAATCTGCGATCGAAACGGTGAGTAACTTTCGTTTAAGATTAATAGAAACCAAGTCACTTTCTCTCTTTCTCGAATCCATTTATACTATTCTAGCGTTGCTTCAGGCCCTTGAAGCTCCTCCTCAGCCGCTTCGAGCTCATTCCACAGAGGCGAGAGTCGATTGAAACAAGCGGTAACCGAGAGGTTACCTTGTTTCAGTTCCAACAGGGCTTGTGTGAGCGAGAAATGCTTCGCTCGGTCCATTTTTCCATACATCTCCCGAATGCTATCCCACATTTTCTTTTGGTCTTCGGTTGGCAGGAGGCCAACGGCGACGTCGGGGGTCACACAATTGCCGATCCAAGTGCAAATGAGTTGGTTGCATTTGCGCCAATATCGTTGCATCCGGTCGTCGGTCGGGAAAGGCACGGTTCCATCAAGGAATCTATCCTTATCCTTCGTTACGAGGGCTCGCTGAAAATCCCAAGCCCATGTATTGTAGTTATTGTAGTTATTGGGACTAGTAAGTTGTAAACTGATAAGTCAGAGCTCTAGTCCGTCGGCCAGCAATGTGTATAGCGCGTAGCCAAGTTCTGGACGGCCGCTGGCGGCGGAAAATGCATATGGGCAAAAACCCAGGTTGCAATCCCGGGTAGGGATTCATCCCCTAACTCGGTGAATGCAAGCCGGGTCTGTGATCCGAAGGTGACCATCCGAACCCATTACGCTGGCTCTGATATTTGCATCTTCTATGAATCGGCCTTGTTGGCCCATTTGCTGACTTGGCCCAACGGCCCATTGGCCTTGAACTAGAATCCATTGCATCATTGGCCATTTTTGGACATAGCTTGGAGGTTGGACTGGAGTTGGCACTAGAGCCGGAGGATGCTTAACAGGGTCACATTCGTTGAGCGTCGGATCAACTTGGTCTGAAGTCTGATCCTGAGGTATGTTGTTTGACGATTCCTCCTTTGTAGGTAGAATCGTTTCTTGATTTTCATTGGTGGTTGGTCCTTTATTTTGATTTTTCAGCATGGTGTATCTAATGTGCAGGTAATCCGAATTCCTACCCAGAGCGTTAATTCATTTTGCCGGATGAGATTTGCAACAACAAAATTAGAGAGCTATCAAGGGCAACTCAGAAGAATTTTTTGCAGAAGCTAGTTCATAGCCGAATGCTTTGATACCATGACAAAAAACATAAAGGAAGGGATATTGGAGAAATTTGCATATTCTGTATTGTGTTGTCCGTACATGTACATGCCACCTTTTATAGTGCAAAAGGAAATCAAAGAAACAATAAAATATTATACATTTTCCTATCTTATCTCAATTGACAGAATCAATTATTTCTCAATCTTCATGATTAGAATCGCAGTCACGGACCAAATCATATCTTTCTCCAACAAAGAAGAGAGAAAATGATGAAAGTTCAGGTCAAAAACAAAAAGGTCAATCATAAATTAGTTGTGTTCAAGTCGAACTAAATTTGATACGGCATAATTATATCGAGACACGATGATGAAGAGACGACATGAATCACTAGAAGAGAGAGAGAGAGAGAGAGAGTAAAACCAGATAAAGGAAAGAAGAAAAGAAAATGAGTACCTTGTGCACTGATCAAGAGACCACATGAATTGTTGTAAGGAAGAAGAAGAGAAAATGTGGAAAAGAGACGAAGGACAGGGAAAATAACATACTTTTGGTCCTCTTAACTTGTGCACATTGCGATGACTGAAAAGTCGTGATACGAAAGTAATCCGATGATCGATGCAGTTGCTCAAATTATGTGATAACTAAGCTCATAAGAGGTTATACGGGGGCAAATCTTTCTTCCTTATTCTCAAATCCTATTTACTCTCCAATGAAGGTTCCGAGAAAGGAAACTAGTGTTGCAATTCAGAGGCGATACTCCAAAAAGAGCAAGATGAACAATTCCTTAACAAAAACCATTACTATCGGTCATTATGACTCACAAGGAACATTTGTTAAGCAAAGAAGTCAGTGTACTAATAACTATGATAATGTCCTCTTACAATTCCTTAGGCAAAAGAACACTATAAGTGTCATAAGTTGTGTACGGCGCTCACTTTGGTGCCATAAGTTTTTTTTGGATCACTTTAGTGCTAAAATTTTTAAAAATGATCACTTAAATGCTAAAATTTTTGAAAAACGATCACTTAAGTGTCAACTTCGGTGCCGTACACAATTTTTCGTCGGAAATCCGACGTGGCATTTTTTTTATTAATTTCTGAAGCTGACGTGGCTCGTCGGAGATTGGCACTTAAGTGATCGTTTTTCAAAAATTTTAGCACTTAAATGATCATTTTTCAAAAATTTTAATACTTAAGTGATCGTTTTTCAAATATTTTAGCACTGAAGTGATCCAAAAAAAACTTTTGGCACTTAAGTGATCGTTTTGCCTCCGATTTGGCACTGAAGTGATCCAAAAAAACTTATGGCACCAAAGTGAGCGCTGTACACAACTTATGGCACTTATAGTGTCTTTTTGCCCAATTCCTTAAAAAAAACTGTGTAGAGCTCTCATCACTGACAAAATCACATGATGATCCCTTTCTACATGAAGTGCTTCTCAAGTTCCAACCAAACAAAGCTCGTAGAAAAGCAATATTTGTGCACATGGAAATCAAGCAACTCCCTAAGATCACCTGCCTCGAAAGGATTTTCCTCTGCAAGGTATGTCCATCCTAGCTTTGATGATCATCTTCTCTAGCACAAGTGTACGTGCTTCAAAGCATGATGACGGACATCGCAATCAACAATTTCAACTCTCTTAATAACATTTGCTACAATCATGATGCTCCCGTGCCGCAAATCTCATAATTCATCTTCACCGGAGTTATGAGCTTGAGGGAATGGATGGGGCAATTTGCTTCCCGATAGAGGATGTCGCTGATCCAGAACCTCTTCATCGTGGGCTAGGCACATGGGCCAAAACCCCGTCTACCAAGGCCGAGAAGGCTTTGATCATCTTGCAAGTGTAAACATCCCGGCACATGAAGCCACCAAAGAAAAGGAGGTAGGTGGCGATGGTCTAGGTGGATAGCCACTGCTTGGAGAGGACGTGGTTCTTAACAGTGTCTTCAATATGCAAGAGGGATAGATGTGGCGGATTATGGCTTCGGGCAAGGCGCTGATGCAATCGTGAGGATAAAATCATCAGGTTTCTCACTTCCTTTCGTTTCGAAGGAGAAGAACTATGAGGTTGGCTTCGCTTTTACACAGTTCGACTGTTTGCTATTTGCTTTGGATCACTCTGTGGGCAAAGCATCCGGCCATGAATTAGTTCCCGAGTTTACGCGAATTATACCGTCAAAAGAACTTTTGAAGTTGGGGGCTTTTGTAGTCGGATTGAGTGCAAGCAAGTGAAGACGGGATCTATCCACATTGCGATTTTTCGCACGGTCGAATGATAAGATCAAATTGTCAATTGTTAAATCGACAGACATTCACAAAAGTCAAAATAAACACTATCCGTCATCAACCGTCGGTTACCCAATAGTAATTGCGTTGTGTAAATCCTCATGGCACTCCTAATTTTAAGTTGTAGCCGATAGTTGATGTTCACAACTTTAAGTAACTGTTCCTCTTTAATGATCCAAAAGACATCTTGGATCCCCATTTTAAGGTAAATGGTATTTTGGGATTATACCGGGCCTGTAGGCATTTTTTTTTTTTTGCAATTTTTCTCTTTTCAATACAATATAAAAAGACTATTGGGGTCATACATTCATACCCTACAAGATACCAATCAAATATACAATGCATGTGAATTTGTATGTCTACAATCAAATAATATACACGGTCGTCCCCAGGCGATTATCTCTTATCAATTTGTAAATAAACAAAACCTAATACGAAACAAAGAAAGAGGTAATTGTAAAGTGGTGTGCCGGTTTGAATTTTTTCACGAAATAAAAAAATTAATTTGAGATAAATGTACCATAGCATATCAATTTGAATTTATTATGGTATTAACTCTTGAAGTAACATCTACCATGTTTTGAATTTGCGGACGAAGCCAACGGAGAAAAGGAGGTCAGTGGCGGTGGTCTAGGTGGATTGCCACTGCTTAGAGAAGATGCAAGTATTGATGATGCCTTCAATGCGCGAGAAGGAGAAGATGTCACGGATTACGGTGTCCGGTAAAGCCACTAATGAAACCGTTGGGCTTCCTGGCTTCATTTTGGAGGAGAAAAAGAGGGAGAACATTGGCTTCATCCTGTGCGATTTGGTCGCTCGCCGAAGAATTTGTATTACCAAGATTTCACCCCAATTGTATTAAGCAAAAGCACATTATGTTTCGAATCAGACCCAAACTAAAGGTAAAATCTTTGATTCTCTTAATGTGCCCTTCGTTTCTGATTTCATTAACTTACAAATTCACACAAACATGGCATAGCTCAAACAATAAATTACTATTCTCGTAAAGAAAATGAACCTCATAGACACATATTTATTCATAGCAAAAGTTTCAACTACTCTATATTAAAAAAATATAAGCTATTTCAAATCTTAAAGATAGAAAATAAAAATTTAAAGCGTGACTATGGTTTGATCTCACACTTTTATTTTGGTTTCCAAAATGTTGAACCAAACGTGACTACCAAAAAGAGTAATGTTAAGATTCAAGTTCATCTTCTTTTGGGTCGCAAAGTACTTCAAGTTTATCATTAAAATCAAATTGTAACGATATCTATGCAGTTACACACATATACAAGAAGATTTCCAAAATGCATATCATAATGATCAAAACGTTTTCTTAATCTTCCAAGAGTGCATATACATGAGGTACATGTTAAAAACTCAATACTGTCATGTAGTTCTTGTAAGTCTACTGTCAAAAGAGAGTGAATAAGAATGAGAAGTGTAGTAGTGTTCATCCAAGTTTAGAAACCCGAATCTTCTTCATAAGCTTTTTAAACTTTAAAAGGACACCTCTTCCAAAGGATAATTGAAGATAACTTCAGCATTTTGGGAAGCTCTTCGATAGCTGAGCACATCTCGGCACACACCAAGTAGTTTGGAAAGATCAGCGGCTTCAAGACGTTTTTGTCCATGTTGTGCATGCAAATCAACCTTAATAATCATCTTCTCCAGCGCAAGTGCATCACCAAGAAGAAACTTAATCAGGGCGAGCAGATGTTTCGTCCCCAAACTAACAGCAAAACCAATGATCTCCACCCTCTTGAGATGTTTCGCTAAACATTGAAAGTTCCCCTTCCGTGACAAAAGATCTTCATTAAAACGTTCTATAGATTCTTCGTCCAGCTTAAACTGCACATGGATACCCCATTTAAGAAAGAAGCTTCACATTAGATGTGGATCCACAAAAAAAACAATTCGTTGCCTCACTAAAATTTCAAACAAACAACTTTCGTTTGTCTACCTCAGATAATAGTCAGTTTTACTTTATATCGAGTCTTCATCAATTTGAGCTCTTAAACTAGTCTACACAGTAAAACATCTCTCCTTTCTAGGTGCTCATCGCTAATTCATTAGTTCAAGATCCTAACCTTACCTGGCAGCAAAAGAATCCCCAGTATAACACTGCAGTTACTTTAGGACTTTAACTAAAACAGCTTAAAATGGCCCAAGACAAATGTCAAGTAGACTGACAGTCATGGGCAAATTTCAATTGCTGGAACAAATAACAGTTTGAGATTGATCATCTTTGTGTGGTTCTAAAGTTTAAACTCATTCATGCAAAGAGGAAGTCAGCACAGGAAGCGAACTGAAAATAATATAGAAAAGTAACAAACCGTCGATGGGCAAGAGTGAGTAAGTTGTATGACTAATTTTTCCTAGCAATGTGAACTTCGTAGCATGTATACTATCCCGGGAAGTTCCCATTGACTGACTGGCGCGCGTAGTATCAGATTCTGACATTTTGACAGTGGACGTGGCACTCCTTCCATCTCCAAAGCGGACAGAACCTAAGCACATTGAGCA
Organism: Syzygium jambos; assembly: GCA_031216235.1. NCBI lineage: Eukaryota > Viridiplantae > Streptophyta > Magnoliopsida > Myrtales > Myrtaceae > Syzygium > Syzygium jambos. The sequence goes on along the minus strand of CM062221.1, from coordinate 19,913,444 downwards.
AGCAAAATAGAAAAATTAATAAGTATTTCTATTCCTATTTAACATGAATAAAGAATAACAAAATTACAGTTCATCCAGATACAATATCCTTTGATAAGTAGAAATGAACAAGTGAATCTCTTTAAGAATCGAGACTTATTTACATGAAACTTGTGATACTTGAAGGATCTGAAAATTCTAATAGTTGATCACCATATTCTCTTACGTTATAACTCGAAACATAATTTTGTGAATCATCCTGTTCACAATGATTCCCCTTGACAAAAGACTAGAATGCCACAGAAAGCTAAGAGGTCACTCAACCGGGGGACCATACAGCACTAGATGGCACTAATCACAGACAACATCCAACACCGAGTACGTCTTAGAAAGGGGCAAAAATACTGAGCTGGTACCTGCAAACACCAACCGCCAATGGTGATTGTGGAAACTCCGCGCAGCTTCTCAAGAAGTTCCTTCAACAAGTCGCGGCTCTTGTCAGCACACACAACAAAATCGAGCTCGCCTTCCACCAAAGAAGATACGTCGTCGAGTCTGAACACGGCATCAAGACCCCAAATCCCCGATACCCGCAGCGACAGCAAATGCGGGGCCCAGATTTGCTCCGAGTCAGATAACCCGCCATTGGCGAGTATCAACTTTTTCACACTCGTCGAATCTATCACAATGTTCTTCAAGCGCCAGCAGTAGTGCAACTCAAGGGACTCTAGAACAGGACTTCCGCTGACAACTTCCTCGAGGTTATCATCACTTATCTCCACGACTTCCATCAACAAGACCTTAAGACAAGGCCACCTAACAGCAGTACCCAACGAAAAACAGCAGCAACTGAGTTCCAGGCGCACCAACCAACTCAAGCAATACAAGAACGGCCGCGGTTTATAGAAGAACTGCAGCTCCCGGGCGACAAGACCCAGACGAAGATCCTCCACACGGCGCCCCTCCGCGAAGCGGAGCCAGAGGTCGAGCTTGGGGCCGAGGGCCCCGTCGTACTCGAAGTTGGTGATGTGGAACGTCTTCACCGTGGGCGAGGTGCACCGGATGAGGACGCTGTCGACGAGGGACGGGAAGTCCGAGGTGGAGTAGGCGTCGGCGTCGTCGAAGACGAGGTGGGCGGTGGCGGTCCAGGCGGAATGCCAGCGCTTGGAGAGGGCGCTGGTCTTCACGACGTCTTTGAGCGGCAGAAAGGAGAAGATGTGGTGGATCACGGCGTCTGGCATGGCGGTGATGAGATCCCCAGGGCTCAAAGGAGGAAGGGTTCGGTTTCGTTTGGCGCGATTCCGCCGGTCGTCGCCGGAGGATTCGCGGCGGGCGGCGCCGTGGACGGTGGTCTCCGCCATGGACTCGGAATCCTAGGGTTTTCCGGGGAGGTTCGAGGATCTTACTTTCTCTATTTCACTCTTAAATCCTATTTCTTCAAAACTCAAAAAGGAAATTATACTTTTCCTATTTTGTGGCTTGAAATTTCTTTCTTAATTTTTCTCATTCGAATCCTTTGTGCAATCATGACTGAATAAAGAATATTTCAATGTGAAAAAAGAGGTGGAGGATTACAATTAAAAATTTGTGCTTAGAGATAAAAAAAGGTATCGAGTAATGGACTTACGTGATACGCTACTATGCTCGATATTAACTATCAAAAATCAAAAAACAAATGCAAACTATCAAAACGAACCTGCTTGATATTTTCTTTTTCATTTTTTCCTTATAAAATTCGATTTCATCAAACTCTCTAGGTAAAAAATTTCTAATTTTGACTCCCTCATCTCTTCCCTATTTTTGAGTGCCGGAGAGCGTGAATCCGTCGGGCTTTGATATGCGAAATGAAATAGCAAGGGAATAAATAATAATCTCATGAAGATAAACTAAACTCGGAATCAATACGGGAAATATTCTATTTATTCGATTCACAGGACAATCTAAAAATAACGTTCAAGAGCTTGAAACTCTTTTTAATCAATTTTAATTATATGATGATTAAATCATAATATCATAATATTGTTGCTTCGAATTACAAATTGGCAGCACTAGCCCCTTATTTACATCAAAATGAGACGGATGAAATCATAAAATTTCAAATTCAGGAGTTGTTCTGAGGAGGACAAATTTCAATCATGAACTGGATCAGAACAATGGCGGGTTGTTGCTCAAAAATATATATATACTTTTGGAGCTAGATAAACAAATTCCGACAATTCCTTATCAAAAAAAAAACAAATTCCGACAATTCGTCACAACTTACATGTAATAACTTAGGTAAATGACGGGCACAGCACTCACCGAACACTTGCTCCATAAATCCGTGTATGAAGAACTTTGAAAAATATCTATGTAAGTATAACGCCAGTGACATTAGTTTCCGAAAAAACCTGCTTACACCCTAGATAAGATAGTTGTATCCACCAACAATTCAACATCAAAACATAGCATTGTTGATACTAGAAGGACCAGTGAACTGTACAAGTCCCAAAGACACATTGCTGGTGCAAAAAAAAGTTTGCAACATGATCCCGCCTAATGTAAAAGTGCATGCTCATAACGCAAAACCCGAGAACCTGCACTAATTCAGGATAGCTAGTTTCATCGTCACAAAAGTCAAAAGCCATCCTTCGTCTTGCTCGTTCTGCCATCTGCCCTCCTTCGACTTTCTTTGATCCCCGGAACTTTTCTCTCTTACAAAATGCCCTCAAATGGCTGCAACACATTGCAAACATTTCTTGTCATTACTTCGACTCTAAATAGTTTGGACAATTTGAAGTTCGAATCTTGCTCCAAAATATTGGCTTTCCTCTCGGACAGGTCAAACATGTTTACTAGCACAACAAGAGAGAATTAGAACTTGATACTGTCCTCCCCGTAAAAATTAGGTGTCAACAGCTACATGTAAGAAAGAGTCAAAACCCAGTTGCAGATGTGAGTATTACAAATAGAAAATCCTTAAGTTTTAGGCTTTTGACCTCCAAACTGACTACAAGCTGCAACAACAACAACTGCATACAAGAGCTATTCATCACAGCAAGCCCATTTTTTCCATGCTTATGCAGTTCAGCACAACAAAGAAACATGATGGTCCTGCAAAGGATACCAAAAACATGCTCGAGAGAATCTCTAATTGCTGAACAAATCACAAATTGCTGGGTCTCAAATGAAGTAGCCACTTTCAAATGTTATCAATCCCACAAAGCCAAATAGAAGTTCACATCATTTTCAATGCCCAGATCAAAACGTGGAATTACAAGGACTCTCCCTACAGTTAAGTTTCACACGTAAATTACAGTGCAATCAGAGGTCTACAATTTCAAACTAAATGCAAGAACTGAGAAAAGAAATCTGGCAACTGCAATTTGAGCAACTTGTAGATCATTCCGGTAGAATGTCTTTACTCCTAATGAACAGGACAGGCTACAAATCACAGACAAAAGCCAAATTGAACAATGACCATGCCCACCCAAATTGCAGTTTTACACCCAAAAATGTCACATTAAATCGAATTTATAAAACTACAAATAAACTATCAGATGAATGTGAAGTACCTGGGCAGGTTTGGGCTCTGACTAAGGGATCAACTCCCCATTCAAAATTCTTGCTGTCAAAGCATCGAATTTCTCCTTCATCTACAACAATCGGAGCAAGCAACACACACTCATATTCATGATTGAAAGGCGAAAAGGAAACTTCAATAAGTTATCAGAATTAGACATACCTCAGAAGAAAGGGCATAGCAGTCCACACCAATTGGGAAATCGCAGCACCTGTTTAGAATGAGCAGTGTAGTGCTCATCCAAGTTCAGAAACCCAGATCTTCTTCATATGCTTTTTTAAGGACAACTCTTCCAAAGGATAATCGAAGATAACTTCAGCATTTTGGGAAGCTCTTCGATAGCTGTGCACATTTCGGCTCACATCAAGTAGTTTGGAAAGATCAGCGGCTTCAAGATGTTTTTGTCCACATTGTGCATGGAAATCAGCCTCAATAATCATCTTCTCCAGTATAAGTGCATCACCAAGAAGAAACTTAATCAAGGCGAGCAGATGTTTCGACCCAAAACTATTAGCAAAACCGATGATCTCCAACCTCTTGAGATGTTTCGCCAAACATTGAAAGTTCCCCTTCCGTGACAAAAGATCTTCGTTAAAACGTTCTATAGATTCTTCGTCCAGCTTAAACTGCACATGGATACCCCCATTTAAGAAAGAAGCTTCACATTAGATGAGGATCCACAGAAAAAACAATTCGTTGCCTCACTAAAATTTCAAACAAACAACTTTCATTTGTCCACCTCAGATAATAGTCAGTTTTATTTTATATCGAGTCTTCATCAATTTGAGCTCTTAAACTAGTCTACACAGTAAAACATCTTCTCTTTCTAGGCGCTTATCGCTAATTCATTAGTTCAAGATTCTAACCTTACATGGGAGCAAAAGAATCTCCAGTATAACACTGCAGTTACTTTAGAACATGAACTAAAACAGCTTAAAACGGCCCTGGATAAATGTCGAGTAGACTGACAGTCAAGGGCAAATTTCATTTGCTGGAACAAATAAGAGTTTGAGATTGATCATCTTTATGTGCTTCTAAAGTTCTAACTCATTCATCCAAAGAGGAAGTCAGCACAAGAAGCGAACTGAAAATAATATAGAAATGTAACAAACCGTCAATGGGCGAGAGCGAGTCAGGTATACGACTAATTTTTCCAGGCGCTGTGAACTTTGTAGCATGCATGCTATCCCGGGAACTTCCCATTGACTAACTGGCGCGCATAGTGTCAGATTCTGACATTTTGACAATGGACATTGCACTCCTTCCATCACCAAAGCGGACAGAATCTAACCACATTGAGCAAGCAAAACAGAAAAATTAATTAGTATTTCTGTTCCTGTTTAACATGAATAAAGAATAACAAAATTACGGTTCATCCAGATACAATTTCCTTTGACACTATCTCCCAGCCAGGAAAAGACCAATAAGAATACAAGTAGAAATGAGCAAGTGAATCTCTTTAAGAATCAAGACTATCTCCATGAAACTTGTGACACTTGAAGGATCTGAAAATTCTAATAGTAGGTTATACGAGATAGCAAACCCCGTTATCAACTGAAGCTTCCGAGAAAATCCATCCATTGCCATTGTAAAATACTTTAAGAATACTCTTTAAGATGATCATGGACCATCAGCCTAGTGTGACGAGAGAGTATGACCCGATTCCAGCAACCAAAGATGACTAGGTCCATTACTCTTCGATTTTGTTTTTTAAGCAAATCATTACTCTTCGTTATCTTTCCATATAATAGTATTTTTCTATACACTGAAAGAATGAATGAGAAAATGTAACCTCTTCAAATAATCTCTTCATGCATTTTTCTTGTGAAAAACAAGCATCTGACAGTGTTGCGTTGAGTAGCATCCACAACAATTAGAAATATCTAGTGGCATTCGCTGTCCCTAATTGAGTGATCCTAGATCCATATGTTCGAAATTAAACAGAGGGAAGAAGCTCCAAGGCTCGCCATATTTTCTTACGTAACAACTCGAAACATAAAGTTAAGAATCATCCTGTTCAAAATGATTCCCCTTAACAAAAGTACCATACAGCACTAAATGGCACTAATCACAGAAAACATTCAACATGAGTAGTTAACACTTTATCTTCTCTCCTCCGCTTTAGTTTCTGCATTCGAGGTTAACTGTACGAGTAGTTTCCAATGGATCCGTTGATAGCGAAAAAAAAAAAAAGGGTTGTTTCCCACAAAAATACTGAGTTGGTACCTGCAGACAACATTCAACACGAGTACCGTCTTAGAAAGGGGCAGCAAAAATACCGAGCTGGTACCTACCTGCAAACACCAACCGCCAATGGAGATTGTCGAAACTCCGCGCAGCTTCTCAAGAAGTTCCTTTAACAAGTCGCGGCTCTTGTCAGCACACACAACAAAATCTAGCTCGGCTTCCACCAAAGAAGAGACGTCGTCGAGTCTGAACACGGAATTGAGACCCCAGATACCCGATACCCGCAGCGACAGCAAATTCGGGGCCCAGATTTGCTCCGAGTCAGATAACCCGCCATTGGCGAGTACTAACTCTTTCACGCTTGTCGAATCTATCACAATGTTCTTGACGCCCCTGCAGTGGTGCAACTCAAGTGACTCCAGAACAGGACTTCCCCTGACAATCCCCACCAGGATATCATCGCTCAACTCCGCACATCCTAACAACAAGACCTTGAGACAAGGCCACCTGACAGCGGTACCCAACGAAAGACAGCAGCTCCAGACTTCCAGGCGCACCAACCGACTCAAGCAGTACAAGAACCGCGGCAGCTTATAATGAACCCGCAGCTGATGAAGGCACAGGCGGAGATCCTCCACGCGGCGACCCTCCGCGAAGCGGAGCCAGAGGTCGAGCTTGGGGCGGTAGGCCTCGTCGCACTTGAAGATGGTGACGTGGAACCTCTTCACCGCGGGCGAGGTGCACCGGATCAGGACGCCGTCGACGAGGGACGGGAAGTCCGGGTAGTAGGTGTCGCGACGGCGAGGCCGGAGGTCGTCGAGGACGAGGTGGGCGGTGGCGGTCCAAGCGGACTGCCAGCGCTTGGAGAGGACGCCGGTCTTCACGACGTCCCTCAGGGGCAGGAAGGAGAAGATGTGGTGGATCACGGCGTCTGGCAAGGCGCTGATGACATCCCTAGCGCCCATAGGAGGAGGAGGAGGAGGTCGGCTTCTCTTGGCGCTATTCCGCCGGTCGCCGCCGGAGGATCCGCGGCGGACGGCGCCGCGGACGGAGGTCTCCGCCATGGATTCGGAATCCTAGGGTTTCTGCGATTTTCGCCCCGATTTTTTCCGGCGGTTTTACTTTTTGCTTCTCCTTTTTACACAGTAGTGAAATTTGGACCTTTTAATTGGTCTAGCTTTTTTTCTTTTTTATTTTTCCGTTTTCCGTTTTCCGTTTTCTTTTTCAATTTTCATCACGATTTTCTTCGTTGGGCAAGCAAGCAATTGAGTTTTTTTTTCTGGGCAATCGAGTCATTTCGCCGCCATCCACCATTATATATCCGGAAAAAAAATCGCTAATAATATCATGCAAATGAAGCGAAATTTTGTCACGACGCTGACGTGACATTCAATTGAAAAGACAAAATAAAAATAGAGCGAAGAATCTATAGCACGTGCGTAAAATGAGTATTAATTGTTCCAACAAAATAGAGTGTCCGTTTGGCTTCCGCGTATATTTTCTTTTTCGATGGTAACAGGTCGGCGATGAATCCTGGAAATCGCATTCTCAACGACCGCAGCGGGATGTTACGTGTTCGTAGGGTACGGGGCGTGACAAAAGTGGTGGATTTCGATAATCCAAGTCCGTTTCCCTCGATCAAAGTCCTAATCAAAGTGACCGTGTTACGTCTTGGCTGGCACAAAGAAGGCTCTTGTAAAAAGATGGGAGCAAGATAACGACATCCAAATCTATATAAAATACATGTATTGTGATACTCCTCGGAGATGTCAAGGAGGACTTGACATGTGGTCCTCTTCGTTGTTGACACATGCCCCACCATCAAACTTTTCTCTTCACTTTTCCATTTTCCACAGATTTAAAAAAAAAAATCATATCAATTTTTGTTTAGGAATAACATTAGAGCCTTCACCATTGACTATACTTAAAAAGCAGGAAAAAGGTACAGAACGACACCATCTAGCCACATTATTGAAAGCAATTACACATGCTAAGACCTATGGCTTTCATATGGAACTTTTCTTTTCTCTTTATTAGTTTCTACCAACTCTGAAAAAAAAATATTCAAAGAATTTTCGGAACAAAAACTACATTAGAAAGTTTCATCATTGCTATTCTCGAGTAGGAAAAACGATGAACACTAAAATTTTCTAGGCTTCCAGCCACATTTTCATTGGCATTATCCAATTGAAAGTAATTACGTATCCCAAGAGAAACGGACATGACACACAGTGCAAACTAAAACATTAGAATCGTAACTAAACTACGTCCAACTAACATAATCGAAAGCTTAAACAAATTATAAACACGCAATGCTAAGAAACTGAACTCTGGCACTAAATGAGGTTTAACTCAAATTAATTTCTTAAATAACCTAAACGATGCTAAAACTAAGATCAATATGCAGAATTTAAAGCAAGACCACATTCATTTTAAATCGGAAGTGTAAGTGACCGAGCTAATCAATACTAAACAAAAGATTGGCAATGAAATTTGAAATTTGTACCGATTACGTGGAACAGATATCTAATCTAATGTGGAAGAGGAAGAATTCACATGATTTTGGTCTAGGAAAAGTTAAAAAAGATTCGATGTGTGCAAGGAACAATTCAAGTGCCGGTACAGAAAGGAATAAATATCTCAATTCCAACGTGCTTAATGGAGTTCATATGATAAAAGGGTTCATAAAAGTCATTCATCTTGGCAACGCTCTAAGTCTTTTTCACGAGGAAGATCATGACAAAATTATGTCAACAGTTGAAAAAGTCACACTTGGCTGCTTTACACTTAAGGAACGCAAGTCATGTGGTTTGTCAAAACAAATTTTTAAGGATCTTAAATTAGTTTAATGTTCTAGAGATTGAATTATGAATCGAGCACAAAATGATGGAGTGGCAAATTGGATCGTAAAAGCCCAACTCTGCGAAGCTCTCTTTCGGAGCTTATGATGTTACGAAGGTCGAGCGCTTTACTTGTCTAGTTTATCTCCACGGCATGAAATGAGTTTTTACCGATCAAAAAAAAAATTTAAAAAAATCTGCGGAGTTTTTCGTAGTTCGAATTTTCGCAAAACTGCTGGTCCATAAGATAAGTTCCCCTTAAATACTCAAAATGGATCGTTTATTTCTAGTGTTTACGTGTAAAGCTATTATTCGAGTAAGAACTTTTCTATTCAGTTCATTATATTTTCACATGTGCAGTAAATCTATTAGAGAAAAAAAATCAACAAGTGTGATTATTATTATTATTATTATTATTATTATTATTATTATTATTACTTTGTTATATTTTTCCTTTCTTCATCTCAATGTTTAGATTCTATGTTTATTTAATAATCGCCTCTAAAACTAAAAGTGAGAAGGAGGGATCATGACAAATATCGGCTTCCTTTTTACTATAGTTTCATTTTAAAATTTCGGGGCTTGCCTTTTTTTTTTTCTCTATGAGTCCTTTATTTTAATAATCACAACTCGTAGTTTACTTCTTGGATCGTTAAGATGTTTCTCCATTTCCAATTCATGACCTCTTAATCTATCAAGCGATGAAAGTGTTTGTGTTAACTCAGAAGTTCGGAACAACGATCATGAGACGAAAGAATTGATTAGCCAGGCGACCGATGTTTTCTGTCCATGGACATTATCATGGGAGTACCGCAGCCGGGTGAACGGTGTTTTGTGGTGAAAGTGTTTCATGACAACTTGAGATCCCACGGAAAAGCTTGTCAACATAGCCCAGTCGGGGTGTAAACAATTCATAATTCTCTCCACGCAAGATAGCAATGCCCACGGGCAACAAGTTTGTTAGGGGCTCGAACGTGACGTGACGAGAACTTGTGATATGGTGGACAATAGGTGGCATGAGACCATGGACTCAGCCATGCTCGGGGGGTGGCTCACCACCATGAAGCTTGTGGGCTGAGGAAAGTCATCTTCAGCGCTATAGCTAGTAGCTAAGGAACAATGGCTGAAGCATGTGGGCTGAGGAATGTCAATGGCTTGTTCTAATAAATGTTCTTAGTTGATCTTGAAGACCACAGGGGCACCTATTAGCAAGTCATCCATTGGTTCCCAGTGGGGAAAGGAATAATCACAGAATGTCATGTCATTCCGAATATATATATATGTGCGCGCGCGCGCACGATCCCGCCTTTCCTTCTCTTTCTAGTAATTCCGAAGCTTGCTTCACTTCATTCTAGAGGAGGGAGGATTTCTTTTCCTTCTCTAAAGCTATCACGGCACAAATCGATGATTTGCAGGGCATGGCGCCGCGTTCTTCCCCTTGCATGTCGGCTATGAGACTGGAGAAATTAGATGCTAGTTCCAGAATTTCAACACGTTACGCATATTTTTTTTTGTTCTTCTTAGTATGTGTTATTAAATTCCACGAAGTTAAGACAAACTATTTCAGTTAATCAACCCCATTTCTGATGCTCGATAACCAGCATGTTTTATGAATTTAACTACTTCAGGTTAATTTCCCGTGTCTTGAGAGAGGATTGTGACTAAAGTGCGCAAAACAACGGCGTCCGACGTCGCCGCTCATTTCCCCGAGACACAAAAGTTCATGAGATTCGATAAAGAGGGAACAGCTGCAGGAAGTTGAAGAGATTTTACCTCTCGATGATTTTTGTCCGAGACAAAACCTGCAAATGGATCCAAGCCTGGTGTTGAGCTATCGAGTGTTGACTGCACTGGAGTGGCGACTGATCACAGAGAGCAACGTATGGGAGAGTTGTGAGCGAGCGAGCGAGGAAAGTTACTTTACCGACATATTAGTAGTAGAAAAGTTACTCATTCCGCCATAATTTCTCAGCTCAACAACTCTTAAATCGGATTTCACAACTCAAGTTTGACTTAATTTCAAATGTGAGCCACAGTTCCAAAAATTGCTCCGATCAAATAGATAAACGGCCGGAATCCTTACCCGACCAAAATGAAATATCATCACGTCATCTACAGCCATTCACGAGTGTTTCTTTAGCATGTCATTAATGCGTAGGGATCATATTTTTATTGGGAAAGTAATCATATAATTTTCGGTATCTACCTCTTTATTTCCAAAAAAAATAAAATAGAGATTTGCACTTTTGTTGACCAACAAACAGAGACGTCTGCAAATGCCAAAGACTCGTCTCTTTAAACGTGTCATGTTAATAATCCTTCAAGATAAATTCTAACTCAAATAGGAAAGTGATTATTAGGGTTTCTTTCCTAATAGATTCCTTTTTGGACTAATCTCTTTCTTATATCCTCAGGTGAGACAGAAACACAACATTTCGCGATCGCCATCAGAGCAAACTTGATCGAAACAACCACTTCAGTGGAGAACTTATTACTCCAGGACGGATCTGGAGCTTTGACAATTTTGCTATGGGAAGCATCCTAGGATATGCTAGGGTTGACGACAACAGAAGATAAAGGAGTATAAGTAACCGTGCCTCCTGTTCATCACTCCTCGATCGGGTCCACGATCTCCTGACAAAAGAGGTAGAAGCAAGTATGTTTCAGATTCTTCTGCTTCTAGGATCTCTTCTGCTTCATAAACAAGCATCACTAGCTGCTCCTCTGGTGATGGGTAATTGCACCCAAACATGTGGTGGGGTCGCCATTCCCTTCCCCTTCGGGATTGGGACCGGGTGTTTCCTCGACGAGTGGTACGAGATCGTCTGCCAGGAAAGCAGCAATGGCACCGTCCCAATACTGAAAAAGCCCAACTTGAGGGTGCTCAACATTTCGCTACCGGATTACCATGGCAGAACAAACGGCATGATCAACGTCATTCTTCCTATAATCTACTCGCCGAATATGAGCTGCGGGGGCAATGGAAGCTTCACGCCTGTAAGCTTGAAAGGAAGCCAGTTCGTCTTCTCCCAGTCGAGGAACATCTTCGCCGCTGTTGGTTGCAACACGTTTGCTCTGATTGAGGACACGAATTCTGCTATCACCGGATGCAAGTCCAGTTGCGAAGCAGATGACAACGTTGTTAGGAAGACTTGTTCGGGCAGCGATGGATGCTGCCAAACCACAATTACCTCAAATCTTCAAGATTTCACCATCGATTTCCTGGTCGACCAAAAAAAAGCTGGAGACAATGGATGCAGTTATGCCTTCTTTGGAGATAGGTCGCAGTTCATACCTTCGACAGTGGGCTTCAATGAGTTGAGGGCGAGCGGGCGTTTTGCAGCTGTGCTAGAATGGGGGATAGCTAAATCCTCAGGACCTGGGTTAGAGATTTACGAACAAAGCTTCCTCTCCAGCAATTTCTATAACTGCAGCACGGTCAGCTTCAATTTAGCATATCGTATGGAGATGCCATTTTTGCAGTGTTCTTGCAACAGTGGCTTCACCGGTAACCCCTATATTAAACATGGATGCGAAGGTAAAACCAGTAACATTTTATTAATCCAATCATTGAAAGCATAACGTCGAAACACTGTACTGATAAGAAGAAGTAGCTCTTTGGTGGCTGAAGTGGCTTTTCATGCAATCCTAAACACCCAATCAAGAGACAAAGCTCTACTAATTTTGATTGTCATCTTTTGTTCAGATATTGATGAATGCCAAGATCTGAACAATCAGTGCCATGGCAGAAAGTGTGTGAATCGACCAGGTCACTATGTTTGTGTAGAAGAAAGCCATGCAATCAAGTTTGTCCTATTGGGTAAGCAAATTTCTGCATTGTGTCACGGGTTATGAACAAGGACTGTTGATCTTTTGTGCACCCAGATATTCCGGAATATCTCACCATGTAAACGCAAGATTTAGCCTATAAGTGATAAAATCCACAAATTAGAAAAAGCATAGAGCATAATGTATTTACAGTGGATCGGATGTTAGGCGTTCCTATAGAGCTCTTCGGAATCCAATTTTGCTGTTTGATTTGGGTACATATTTTTTAGTACAATTGTAGTCTAATTAGTTCATTCTTTTCAACTTGATCGACTCATCGACACATACAATATGTCAAACCTAGTGCCAGGTTTTTTCCTTTTTACCCTTGATGCCCCTTGGGCATGAACAGCATAATTTCGATCAACCAATAACTCTGTTATATTTTCTGGCTGCTGCTCGTCTGACTAGATGGCTGTTCTGTTATGTGCATAGTTTTTCATTAGGAGACTAATTTTGCACCAATCACATTAGCGTTCTGTTTGATGAAATGGATGGATATTCAAGAGAGGTCTAAGGTAAATCTCTTCAGTATCAGATTAGCATTTTCTGCTCTTCAAATCAGAGGCAAATGCTTGATGCTTGCTTTCGGTTATGCTCATACCAGTGTGATAAACCAGGTACTGGAGCAGGCCTAGTGGCACTACCCTTGATTCATTTGTTATGGCTGTCGCACAATTTCATGAAGAAAAGGAAAGAAATCAAGCTCAAAGAAAGGTACTTCAAACAGAATGGGGGTCTCTTGTTGCAGCAACAACTGTGCTCGTCCGAGAACAATGTTTACAAGAGCAAATTTTTCAATTCAAAGGATTTGGAGAAGGCCACCGACAATTTTAACGAGAACAGAATACTTGGCCACGGCGCACAAGGAATCGTCTACAAGGGGATGCTCTCAGATGGAGGAATCGTTGCCATTAAGAAGTCGGAGGCAATCAATATGGGAAATGTCGAACAGTTCATCAACGAGATTGCCATTCTCTCGCACATCAACCATAGGAACGTCGTTAAGCTACTGGGGTGTTGCTTGGAAACAAAGTCGCCACTTTTGGTGTACGAATTCATATCAAATGGGACTCTTTTCCAGTATTTACATGACAACCTAGTATCGTGGGACATGCGCCTTCGAATTGCTACTGAAGTGGCAGGAGCCTTGTCGTATCTACATTCTTCGGCATCAATCCCGATCTATCATCGGGACATCAAGTCTACTAATATTCTCTTGGATGACAAGTACCATGCAAAAGTGGCTGACTTTGGCACTTCCAAGCCGGTTTTGTTCGATCAAACTCACGTGACTACAAAAGTCCAAGGGACATTTGGGTACTTGGATCCTGAGTATTTTCAATTGGGTCAGTTCACAGACAAGAGCGATGTGTACAGCTTCGGTGTGGTCCTCGTTGAACTCTTGACAGGGCAAGAGCCAATCACATTTCTTGGAGATGACAAGGAGAGAAACCTTGCGAGATACTTTCTCCTCTCGATGGACGAGAACCGCCTGTTCGACATCGTGGACACTCAAGTTTTGAAGCAAGGTGAGAAAGAAGGGATCGTCGCCTTTGCGAACCTTGCGAGAAGGTGCCTGAAGTTACATGGGAAGATGCGACCTACAATGAAAGAAGTGGCAATTGAACTCGAACGAATTAGAATGCTAGAAAATCCTGCCATCAAGCATGGACATATATAAGAGGAGTGAGACTAGTACACATTCGAAATCTGAGGTGTCCACACTGTCGAACTTGCAACCGCTCGTATTTAGTGAATCATTGTAAGTTAGTTCTGTCTATATTTTAATTTCATATGTCGCACTCTTTAAGAAGAACATCAGGATTTTGTTGTGTCAATGTCAAAGGACAGAATCAGCATCCGACTTGGTAACAATTAAGCAGACGTTTTCACAATGTCTAATCGCCTCACTACTTTTTATTTTGTTGAATAGGAAGAAGGATGCTGCAGCTTCCTTATCCCTCTAGCTCGATTGCCACTTCTTTCTAGGTCGCTTCATTCCCTTCAAGTCTAATCATCTTTTTGTGAGTTTAACAACAGGCATCGTCTCTTCCTTTTCACGTTGCTTTAGAACTTGAGCATCAACGATGTCGAACAAAAAATTCTCTTCAATAGAGAATAGAATGTAGGCTGCAAGGCTTCTTCCTTCTTCTACCCATGGAGAAGAGATTGGCTTCTGCCGCTTAAAAGTACAACAAGGATTACGCCAAACCTATAGATATCGCTTTTGTCAGCGCTATACGGATTCTTTTGGCTCCTTAATAGCAGCCGGCGAGGCTACTGGCGAGGCTCGACCTCGCCTGCAACTGGCTAGGCCGGCCTCGCCCGACGCCGGCAAGGTCGAGCCCTCGCCAGATCTGGCGAGGCTCGACCTCGCCGGCGTCGGGCGAGGCCGGCCTAGCCCAGCCCAGGCGAGGGCGGCCCTCGCCCGAGGCCGACGAGGGCGACCTTGCCCAGCCCAAGCGAGGGCGGCCTCGCCCGAGGCCGGCGACCTCCGCCGACCCCGGCTATGGCAGGCAGAGGAAAAAAAAGAAAAAAATGAAAAGGAAAAGGAAAATTAAAAAAAAAAACAGAAAAGGAAAAACAAAAAAATTAAAAAAAATTAAAAAGTTGCTGTTCCGGTGCCGAAACAGTAACTTTCTCGCCGGCCGGCTGGTATTTTGGCCGGCTGGGGACCCAGGTCCTTATTTGAGACTTTTTGGGCACTTCGGGTCCTTATTTGAGACTGATTGAGCACTTCAGGCCCTTATTTGACACAATATTCACTTTGGGCCCTTTTTTGAGAATTTGACCCCACTTGGGGTCCTTAATTGAAATTTTTCCTAGATTAAATTGAGTATGTACCAAAAGTTCATTAACTGCATTAAACAAATTAAAAGTTCAAGGACCACATTATATATTGAGGTAAAATTCAAAGATAATATTCAATAAATTAAAAATTCGAAGGTCATATTACAATTAAATCAAAGTTCATAAATCATTTATATCATTATTCGGCTGAAATATGACCAATTCTCCTTCAACGGAAGAAGAGAGAAAATGATGAAAGCTCAGGTCAAACTACTCTACCATCTTTTATGTAAAAGTCCAAATTGTTGCCTAGTCAAGAAAAAACAAAAAGGGGGGGTCAAGAGTTATAACCCCCGCCTCTCTTTTTCATCAAAATTGAAAAAACAAACAACTTCAAAGAAAGCAAATGCCAATTCCTATGAAGGATAGGGAATTAAGAAAGGATTTGGCTTGATACTCAATAATTTCATGCGTGCGATGATTTGTTGGAAATTTTTTGATCCATGCATTCATTCCTTATATAGAAATGGGTTTCCATGTATGATTTTGGGAACCCATCACTTGCCATTCTAAGTTCTTATGATGTATTGAGATCCTTAAAATTTAGATGAAAGTACCGATAATATCAATATACAAAGCATAGATTAAAGCCTCACCACGCCGTCTGATCTGGGGCGACGCCAAGGTGGGTGAGACCTTATGTTTTGCAAGGCAGCCACCAATTCACAGAGAGAGCGAGAGAGATCAGGCCGACGCAAGAGGATGATGGGAGGCGTGGGTGTTGACGGGTCGTGAAGGTAGTGGCACATGGTGGGTCTAGCGATGCCCGTGCGGAGGAGGAGGAGATGGAGAGAAAAAGAGAGGAAATGAATGCATTTTGGTATTTGGTGTAATTTATCTCAATGTATAAGGATGTTTTGGTACAATAGTTAATTTTACCTAAGTATAGAGATTGCTAAATTTAAAGAATCCCAACCTCTTAAAAGTGCAACGCTAGAAAGACTACGAAAATTTAGCAACATACAAAGCATAAATTTTTTGAAAAGCATCGCAGCATAAACTATATGCCTCGAAGCTCGCAATGCAAGGCATAACTCATTTCTCTTTTTTTGGTCAGAAGGCATAACTCATTTGCACGATGCACATATGATATGGATTCCGGTTTAACTCGAATATTTAGCTGCAATCACGTCGACCCATTTATATACGAATACTTAACATGTCATGTACGAGTTGACATTTTAAAAACCGTTTGGACACACTTCGAGGTGTTTAATGATATCGAAACAAGTTCATGTATCGCTCGTGTCAACACATAGTGAATTCACATACTTTTAAACACGTCTATTCATGCTCAAACATATTCACAAAATTACATCTAGGGTAATTTCATAGGCGTGTTAGAAAAATGTTGCGTCTCCCTAATTACCGAGTCATATTCAAGCTTCGAAATTGTGTATCCATACACAGACATCTCTCGTTTTCGAGCCGGATACACCAAAAAGGGAATTGTTAACAGGTGCCTCTAGGGCACTCATTAAATTAACCAAAAATGGAAATAAGGCTTTCCGAGATGCTTTGAAAGTGAATTTTAATTATATGTTTTAATAAGGTCACTTTAAACAATAAATTAAATTTCCTAAGTATATTGAGTAAGAACTAACAAATGCCCAAATGAGTATTCTTTAATATTTCCGTACAAAAATGCCAACTTATAACTCTCAACACTGGTGCAGTTGATTGAGATATCGAGAGATTCTTAACTCGGAAACTAGAAGCCGCGCATTCAGATCCCTTAAATGCATGCAAGCCACTCCGAGTCAGACCCGCCTGCATAAATCGAGGGCCCGAATTTAATGGGTTCGAGAGACTTACTAGGCATATTGTGGGCTTTTTAGATAGATGTGATGTTCCTAGAAAGTATTTTTTGAAAAATTATTTTCTAGGAAAATGACAATATTTTCCGGTGTTCCGTCGAAACCTGAAAATGAATTGGAAAATATTTTCCGTTGTTCAATATAGAAAATCTGATTTGATTTTCCTCCTTACACTCATTTTAATAATTTTTAAAAAAATTAAAATCCTTTTAAATATTTTTTTCTTTTCTTTTTCTCTTCTTTTTTATCCTTTCATATAATTGTTGGCCTCGCTAGATCCAGCGAAGCAAGGCTCGAGCTTACCGTCCTTGGGCAAGCGAGGCAAGGCTCGAGCTCGCTGGCCTTGGGCAAGCGAGCCAGGCCTTTGCCCATGGCCAGTCACCGACCATCGCCGTAGTCGACGACTGACAGAGGATGCACCAAAATTTGATTAAAGAAAATGAACCTCGTGGACACATATTTATTCATAGTGAAATTCCAGCCATTTTCAAATCTTAATGATGGATAACAAAAATTAAAGGATGCACCATAGTTTGATCTTGCACTTTTGTTTTGATTTTCAGAAAGCTGAACCGAATGTGACCACTTAGGCCGCATTTGGGAGCACTTTAGGGGAAAGTCTTTGGCAAAATGCAAAGGATTTTAAGTTGAAGGAGTTTTCCAAAATACAAATTGTGTTTGATAAGTTATAACTTAAAAGTCCATTGCAATGCAATTTTCGGTAAAATAACATTTGGAAAAATTATACTTGCAAGGCACTTTATTATTTTTTATTAAAGAAAAGTTGAAATCCCTCGCCGGAGTCGACGAAGGGCCGGTGGCCGCCGACAACCCAGATTTGGCGGCGGTGGCCGTCGTCTGAGGCCGAACGACTTCAGACGATGGCCGCCGGCCCTCGAGAGTCGTCTGCGTAGCACGACCTTAGCCAAAATCACACGTCGCCTCTTCGAGGTTGTGCAAGTTCCTCGTGAGGGCCGTCTAGGTCGCGCGACCTCAAGTAGCCCTCGCCTGGGTCGCATGGCCCATCGCGGCGGTTGTGTGACTCGAGGCAACAGTCAATGGGTTGTGCGACCACACCGGCCGCTCTTCGGCCTATCGCCGTCCACTCACAGCCACATTGGCCGAGGTAAGCGAAGAAGACGATGAACAGTCAAAGACAAGGGCAAAATCGAAAAATAAAAAAATAGATGAGGGTAGTTTTAGAAGAAATGTTTATTATTTATTCAGTACTATCGCTTATCGAGAAAGCCAAAAAGCCAAAGCGGGTGTCCAGGAGCCTTGAGCTTAAGGCCTTCAAAGGCCTTGGAAATGCTAGCATTTGGGAAATAGGTTCCCAAAAATGAATGCCAAACACACTAGCATTTACCTAAGAGCCTTTAGAGGTGCAGAGGGCTTTGCAAAACTGTTCCCAGACGGAGGGTTATGTTAAAATTCGAGTTCATCTTCTTTTGGGCAGCAAATAAGTACTTCAAGTTTGTCTTCGAAATCAAATTGTAATGATCTCTATACAGCTACGCACAAATACATGAAGATTTCCAAAATGCATATCATGATCGTCAGGACGTTTCCTTAATCTTCCAAGAGTGCAGATAAACGACATACCCTTAAATTTTCTACTTTGCCTGAAAAAGAAGAGGAAGCTGAGCAGTATCTTAACCAAAACGCCCTTTCGTATGTCCACAATCCAAAGCACCTACTACTAACCTCTTTCCTGAGGAGCTTCATATTTACAGCTAAACTAAACTTGAAAGAAGTGCAAATTAGGTACATGTTAAAAACCCAATACTGTCTTACAGTTCATGTAATACTGTCAAGAGAGAGTTAATAAGAATGAGCACGGTAGTGCTCATCCACGTTTATAATTCGAGATCTTCCTCAGATGCTTTCCAAAGGACACCTCTTCCAAAGGATAATCGAAGATAACTTCGGCATTTTGGGAAGCTCTTCGATAGCTGAGCACATTTCGGCTCACACCGAGTAGTATGCTAATATCAGCAACTCGAACATGTTTTTGTACACGTTGTGTATGCAAATTAGCCTTGATAATCATCTTCTCCAGAGCGAGTGCATCACCAACAAGAAACTTAATCAGGGCAAGCAGATGTTTCGACTCCAAACCATAAGCAAAATCGATGATCTCCACCCTCTTGAGATGTTTCGCCAAACATTGAAAGTTACCCTTCCATGAGCACAAAAGATCTTCATCACAGTTGAAACGTTGTATAGATTCTTCGTTGAGCTTACACTGCACATAGATGCCCTATTTAAGAAAGAAACTTCATATTAGATGTGGATCCACAGAAAAAAGAGTTTGTTGCCTCACAAAAATTTCAAGCAAACAACTTTCGTTTGTCCACCTCAGATGATAGTCAATTTTACTTTATATCAAGTCTTCATAAATTTGAGCTCTTAAACTCGTCTACACAGTAAAACATCTTCTCTTTCTAGGCGCTCATCGCTAATTCATTAGTTCAAGATCCTAACCTTACATGGGAGCAAAAGAATCTCCAGTATAACACTGCAGTTACTTCAGCACATGAACTAAAACAGCTTAAAACGGCCCTGGATAAATGTCGGGTAGACCGACAGTCATGGGCAAATTTCATTTCCTGGCACTAATGAGAGTTTGATATTGATCATCTTTATGTGCTTCTAAAGTTTAAACTCATTCATGCAAAGAGGAAGTCAGCACAGGAAGCGAACTGAAAATAATATAGAAAAGTAACAAACCGTCGATGGGTAAGAGTGAGACAGGTGTATGACTAATTTTTCCAGGCACTGTGAACTTCGTAGCATGTATGCTATCCCAGGAAGTTCCAATTGACTAACCGGCGTGCGCAGTATCAGATTCTGACATTTTGACAATGGAGATGATGCTCCTTCCATCTCCAAAGCAGACAGAACCTAAGCACATTGAGCAAGCAAAATAGAAAAATTAATTAATATTACTGTTCCTGTTTGACATGAATAAAGAATAACAAAATTACGGTTCATCCAGATACAATATCCTTTGACACTGTTTCCCAGCCGGGAAATGACCGATAAGGATAATACAAGTAGAAAAGAACAAGTGAATCTCTTTTAAGAATCTATTTACATAAAACTTTTGATACTTGAAGGACATGAAAATTCTAGTAGTTGGTCACATGAGATAGCGAACCTCAATATCGACTGAAGTTTCCGAGAAAATCCATCCATTGCCATTGTAAAATAATGTAAGAATACTCTGTAAGATGATTATGGAACATCATCCTAGTGTGACAAGAGAGCATGACCCGGTTCTAGCAATTTAAGATGACTAGGTCCATTACTCTTCGATTTCTTTTTTTGAGCAAATCATTACTCTTCGTTATCCTTCCATATAATAGTATTTTTTCTATAAATTGAAAGAGCGAATGGAAAATGTAACCTTTTCAAATAATCTCTACATGAATTTATCTTGTGAAAATCAAGCATCCATCAGTGTTGCGTTGACTAGCATCCAGAATAAATAGAAATATCTCGTGGCATTCGTTGTCCCTAATTGAGCCATCCCAGATCCATTTATTTGAAACTAAACAGAGGGAAGAAGCTCCAAGGTTCACCATATGTTCTTACGTAACCACTCGAAACACAAAGTTATGAATCGTCCCATTCACAGCGGTTCCCCTTGACGAAAGACCAGAATGCCACAGGGAGCTGAGGTCTCTCAGCCAGGGCCACATACAGCACTAAATGGCCCTAATGGCGGACGCCATTCGACACGAGTCGGTCTTAGAAAGGGGCAAAAATACTGAGCTGGTACCTGCAAGCACAAACCGCCGATGGTGATTGTAGAAACTCCGCGCAGCTGCTCAAGAAGTCCCTTTAACAAACCGTCAGCACACACAACAAGATCTAACTCGGCCTCCACCAAAGAAGACACGTCGTCGAGTATCAACACGGAGCTGAGACCCCAGATCCCCGATACCCGCAGCGACGGCAAATGCGGAGCCCAGATTCGGTCCGAGTCAGAGAACCCGCCATCGGCGAGTATCAACTCTTTCACGCTTGTCGAATCTATCACAAAGTTCTTCACGCCCCCGCAATCGTGCAACGCGAGGGACTCCAGAACAGGACTTCCCCTGACAATTCCCTCCAGGATATCATCACTCATCTCCACATTTCTTATCGACAAGACCTTAAGCCAAGGCCACCTGACATCAGTACCCAACGAAAGACAGCAGCCCCTGACTTCCAGGCGCACCAACCGACTCAAGCAGTACAAGAACCGCGGCAGTTCATAATAAACCCGCAGCTGATGAAGACATAGACAAAGATCCTCCACACGGCGCTCCTCCGCGAAGCGCAGCCAGAGGTCGAGCTTGGGGCGGTAGGCCTCGTCGCACTTGAAGATGGTGATGTGGAGCCTCTTCACCGCGGGCGAGGTGCACCGGGACAGGACGCTGTCGACGAGGGACGGGAAGTCCGGGTAGTAGGGGTCGCGATGGCGAGGCCGGAGGTCGTCGAGGACGAGGTGGGCGGTGGCGGTCCAAGTAGACCGCCAGCGCTTGGAGAGGACGCTGGTCTTCACGACGTCTCTCAGGGGCAGGAAGGAGAAGATGTGGTGGATCACGGCGTCTGGCAAGTCGCTGATGAGATCCCCAGGGCTCAAAGGAGGAGGAGGAGGAGGAGCTAGGCTTCGTTGGGCGCGATCCCGCCGGTCGTCGCCGGAGGATTCGCGGCGGACGGCGCCGCGGACGGAGGTCTCCGCCATGGATTCGGAATCCTAGGGTTTCTGCGATTTTTTGCCCCCCGAGTTTTCCAGAGATTTTACTTTTCACTTCTCCATTTTTACGCGGTGACCGTGATTGGACCCTTTTAAAAAAAAAATTGGTCTAGTTTTATTTATTTTTTTTCTTATTTCTTTTTTCAATTTTCTTCACAATTTTCTTCACTGAGCATGCAAGAAACGCCCAATTGATTTTTCTCTTTCCAATCAAGTCATTTCGCCGTTATCTACCGTCTGTATAGATCTCACCTCACCGGTCGCCAGAACCCTCGGCGGTGAGGTTACATGAGGTGGGGACACTTCCGAAATTATGAAAGCTGAGCGAGGACAAAGTTGGAAGAAAAAAATAAATTAAATTTGCATTCCAAAATTGCAGCATTCCAAAGTACCCCGAGACCTACCTTGGGCTAACGTCCTTTTAAAAGCTTTGGAGACGTAAATTACATCTCCCCAAAGCTCTCCAAAAGTTAGGCCAAATGCAAATGCCAAGGGATTTTAGCAAAGCCGAACCAAATGTACCCTAAGTAACTGTTTCTCTTTAATGATCCAAAAAACATCTTGGATTCCCATTTTAAGGTAAATGGTTTTACACGGGGCCTTTTGGCTTTCTTTGCAATTTTGCTCTTTCCTACACGCTATAAAAAGACTATTGGGGTCATACAATTATAGCATACAAGTTACACATCAAATATACACTGCATGTGAATTTGTATGTCTACAATTAAATAATATACACGGTCGTCTCCGGGCGATTATCTCTTATCAATTTGTAAATTAGCAAAACCTACTACAAAACAGAGAAAATTAATGAGAGGCAAATGTGAAAAGGGGTACCGATTTGGAATTTTTTGTGAAATTAAAAAATTAATTTGAGGCAAATGTACCAGAACATATCAATTTGAAATTTATCATGGTATTAACGCTTGGGCTTGTTTTGGCGGACAAAGCCACTAGTCAAAAAGGAGGTCTGTGGCGGTGTTCTCGGTGGATCACCACTACTTGGAGGACGCAGGTCTTGATGATGTCTTCAATGCGCAAGGAGGAGAATATGTCACGGATTAGGGCATCTAGTAAAGGCACTAATGAAAGCCTCAGGGTTCGTCACTTCTTTTCGGAGGAGAATGAGAAAATTGGCTTCGTTCTGTGCGATTCGGTTGTTCGCCGAAGAATTGTATTGAGTGAAAGCAAATTATGATTCAAATTGAACAAAAACTAATGGTAAAATCTTTGATTCTTTTAATGTGCTCTTCGTTGTTGATTTCACGAACTTACAAATTCACACAAACGTGGCATAGCTCAAACAATAAATTACTATTCTCATAAAGAAAATGAACCTCATAGACACATCTATTCATAGTAAAATTTCCAGCTACACTATATAAAAAAAATTGAGCCGTTTCAATCCTTAATGATGTATGATAAAAATTAAAACATGTACCGTGGTTTGATCTCACATTTTGTTTTGGTTTCCAAAAAGCTGAATTGAATGTGACCACCAAAAGGGTTATGTTAAAATTCGAGTTTATCTTCTTTTGGGCCGCCAAGCACTTACTTCAAGTTTGCCTTTGAAATCAAATTGTAATGATGTCTATACAATTACGCACAAATATATGAAGATTTCCAAAATGCATATCATAATGATCATGATTTTTCCTTAATCTTCCAGGAGTGCAGATATTTTCTATTTTGCCTGAAAAGAAGACAGAACACTCCGCAATATCTTCACCAAAACACCCTTTCATGTGTCCATAATCCAAAACACTACTATTAACCTGTTTCCTTAGGAGGTTCGTATTTACAACTAAACTAAACTTGAAAGAAGTGCAAATTAGGTATATGTTAAAAACTGTTGGGAAAACTCAATCTCCGATCGACACATTCGAAACGTATTCGAAACGAAATCGAACAATGCGAAAAACGTGCCTGAGGACCATCAACTTGTATCACCGATCGTACAGGCATATCACACAACGAACATACCCGGTATTGTCACAGATTAAGTGCCACTTTGCCCTTGAGAGTTTTTCGATCGTCTTTCGTACTCATTTGTATTCCGAAGAAATAACAGAGAAAACGATACGTTCGAAGGAGTGTGTTTTTTTCATATGAACAACACATTAGTTTTTTCCAAGGGGTGCCTACTATTTATAGTGATAGGCAAATAACTACCTTGTGGGCCCTTGTGGCTCACGAGCCGAGTTTGGCCCATCTTGGGTGGTCCACCTATTATGTCTTTCATCTCCCACTTGTCCACGATGAGCTAAACATCTTCCTTACAAAGTTCACATTGGCAAATAATCCGTGTGACTAGCATACTACGAGAGCTCGTTGTTATACATCTGCTAGGAATATATAACAGTCAAATTGGACATTATCCAGAGTAGAATTAGTATGCAGTTCCCTAAATCAATCAATTACATTTTTTTTATCTTTCTTGATCTTTTTTAGTATCTCGTATATTGTATTCACAACTATGATTTACTCAAAATCATAATTGGTCAACCTATGAATACAAATATAGAATGTGACATCATAAATTAAATTGATCTTCCTCTTTCCTTAAATCTCTTCATTTCAATCCAACTCGCTTTTCTAGAAATACCCCATTAAACCGAATTATCGTGATTATCGGCAACATCCTAAGATAACAAACACTAAATAGAAATTTTGAGAATAAGTAAGAGTCGTGAGGGCACTTTAATTGAGAAAAACTATTTTCCTTAAGAGTCTCATGCGACTTAAAAATTGAGATCATAATTTTTGCCAACTCTTATCGATCGTCCCGTGCATACGTAATATGAAATACATATTACGGTATTCTCTCCTTTTCTCGTAGAGCGTATATCTTTACTCTCAATGCCGTACAAATGATAGTTTAGACATAGTCAATGTCTAACTTGAGTTCACAAATCTACTCTATTTATAAATGTTTATCAGAACTTACATCTAGCATTTAAAGACAGGTAAAGTGAAATATGTAGGTCATTTCACTTTCGGACATAATAATCTATATGTCCTCATCTTAACATTATGTTAAGGGGACGTCTATGCTTCAAGTTTGAGCTCTCAATTATCACCTAGATAACAAGCTTAAAACTGTCTCATTTCTATTCATCACACAGTGAGTAGAGGCAATTACCCATGTGAGTGGGCTAATCTCTCATCTGTCCGATATACATTTTCAATAAAATGCACTCAGCATCGATATTCACAAACGTCATACAAACTTATAGGCATTGATAATAACAAATTTCATTAATAGTGAACATTCAGGGAAAATTACAATATTCAGTACATCATATTCTACACAGTTCTAGAGATCTCACATGACCATGAAAAACTTCTCTAGGAATCGGCTTCGTCATAGGATCAGTTATCATCTTTTGTGTAGATGTATACTTCACGTTCATTTCATTTCGTGCAATCATGTCCTTGACATAGTTATATTTGATATCTATATATTTGATCTTTCCATGGTACTGGAGATCCTTAGTGTACGCTATTGCTGCTTGGCTGTCACGATAGACCAATACTGGATTTGCAGCATTCTTAGTAACACCTAAGTGATCCAAAAATCTTCCATGCCAAATAGCTTCTTGTGCCGCTGCTGATAGAGCCACAAACGCGGCTTCCATTGTAGATAAGGCTACACACTGTTGTTTCTTACTGCTCTAAGATATGGTACCATTATTCAGTAAGAACACGTATCCAGAAGTAGATTTCCTTTCTTTTAAATCTTCTCCCAAGTCAGCATCAGTATAGCCTTTAAGGTGTAGATGACTTCTTTGATAAGTCAACGCATAGTCGGCACTTCCCTTTAGATATCTCAAGATTCTTTTGACGGCGATCCAATATGCTTGACCTAAATTGGATTGGTATCTACTTACCATTCCAACTGTAAAACAAATATCAAGTCTTGTACACATCATATCGTACATCAAGCTTCTGACAGCACTAGCAAATGGAACTTGTTAAATCATCATCCAACCTTTTCACATAGATGCAATGATCAGCATCACAGCAAACAAAGCCAAGCTTCAGGACATACGAGTCGAACTTCTGGTACCACATCCTTAGATATTGCTTCAGGCCATACAAAGACTTGTTTAGTTTGCAAACAAGATCTTCTTTTCCTTTGACTGCAAACCCTTCTAGTTTTTTCATGTAAAGATCTTCCTCCAAGTCACCATGGAGGAATGATGTCTTTACATCAAGCTACTCTACCTCCATATTGTTTGCAGCTGCTACAGATAAGACAAGTCTTATGGAATTTAATTTATCAATAGGAGAAAAAATCTCACCATAATCGACTCCTTCTATCTGCGTGTATCCCTTCACAACTAAACGAGCTTTATATTGTTCTATCTCTTCATCTGCAAATATTTTTTAACACCCACTTGCAACCAATAGCCTTTCAATCAGCGAGTAGTTTTATCAGACTCAACGTTCCGTTTTTATCTAGTGAGTCCATCTCATCTTTCATGGCTTTCTTCTACTGTTTGGCATCCTCTAGGCTTCTTGCTTCTTCGACATTACTTGGATCATCATCTGTAATAGTTAGAGCATAAATTCTCATTGCTGGCAAGTAGGGCATACCTCTTAGGTGTTTTCTCAGTCGTGTGGACCTTTTTAAGACCAATTCAGGTGGTGATTCAATGTCAAACTCAGTTTCAGAATCTACTACATCATCCGCCTCTTCAAGCTCATCAGCTTCAAAATCTGAATTTTCTATTCCAGCTAGTGTATTCCTTTAAACCAACATCTAACTCAACCGTTTGTGGTTTTTCAGGAGCTTGGCGAACAATCTAATTTGTCATAAATTCTCTAACCACCACATCCTTGTTGTAGATGATACATTTAGTATCAGGATTCCACAACTTATACCTTTGACACCAGCCTTGTACCCAATGAAGATGCACTTCTCTGACTTGTTCTCAAAGATTGTTCCTGTTTTCGTTGGCACATGTACATATGCTTCACAACCAAACACTCTAACATGGGATATATTTGGCTTCTTTTCAAACAGTGCCTCAAAACGGTGTTTGATGCTTCAAAACTGATGTGGGAGACCTATTTTTCAGATAACACACGGTAGCTACTGCTTCTGCCCAAAATTTAGCTGCTAAGCCTACACCACTTTGCATACTCCTTGCCTTTTCCATGAGAGACCGATTAAGTCTCTTTGCCACCCCATTCTGCTAAGGTGTATAAGGCGTTGTCTTCTGCCTAGCAATGCCACTAATCGCACAAAATTGATCAAATTTCGCTGAACAGAATTCTCCTTCGTTATCAGTCCGCTAAACTTTGATTTTTCTATCAAACTGATTTTCCACCAAAGCTTTGAACTCGCAATACTTTTCAAACACATCATCTTTCCTTTGGAGAAAATATATCCACACATATCTGAAAAACTCATCAGTAAAAGAAACATAATACCTTCATTTTCCAAACGATGCTATAGGTGCAGGACTGAAGATGTCATTATGGATAAAATTCAGAATCCCTTTCAGTCTTCCTCCTCTGGATTCAAAAGATATCCAATTTTGTTTTCCATGTAAATAATGTTCACAAAATTTGAAACCCATAGAATAGCTTGGAATTCCATCCATCATCTTCTTTGAGGTAAGGGTCATCAGCCATTTCTCACCGATAGATCCAATCTCTGATGCCATAGCATCGAAAGATCTTCTTCCACCTGCTCTGAAATATAACTCTCACCGTTGATCATTGTGCTTCCCAATGACTTTTATAGTTTTCCATATTGTTCAACTCTCACGATCACCATAGATGCATGGGTTAACTTGCATGAATATTTGTCAATGGTTAATGCTAACATCTACCATAGTTCCCATAGAAATAAGATTTCTCGTAAGACCAAGAATATGCATCACATTCGAAAAATTCTTGATTGTCCCATCTTTCATCTTCATCTTCACCTTCCCGCGACCAACAATGTCAAACACCGTGTCATCCCCCATTCGCTCTGTACCTCCCTGATATGGCTCGTAACAACAGAATCAATCTCTATGAGGCACCATGTGCAAAGACACTCCAGTATCAATTGTCCATGCATTGCAATCACCCTATGATGTATTACAGATGAGATAATGTCTCTCGTGCCGTCGTCATCAACCTTCTTTGTGCTAGAGGATGATACCTCATCTCGCCTCCATGGACCTATACTTTTGCTTCTACAATCTTTCTTCAAGTGTCCAGGCTTTTTGCACTTCCAAAACATTATTTTCAAGCTTCGTCCAGAGATCCTTCGCCGTTTTCTCAGAGGTTATGTTCACCATAACACTATCCACAAAGCATAACCAAATTAGGCTTTGCGCCCTCCGATCGCTGCTATTCCACGCCTTCAATTCATCAGACGTGGACTCGGCCTCCTTTGCCTTCTCCGTGGATTTTTCTTGGGTTATCTTCTTCAATCACGTGCTATAGATCCCTGTCCATGGGCAAAGCCTCCATCTTCAATTTCTATAACTCAAAACCTTTTTCTCCGAACTTCTCTACTTCAATCTATGATTGATGAACCGACGACATCTTCCCAAGATTCGATTTTTCCGATCTCTCTTCACCAAGAAACCCTAACCTAAAACCTTGCTCTGATACTAGATGTTGGGATTCGCCGCATAATCACAAATAAAAGAGAGAGTAAAAGCGAGAAAGAAAATCAAGACACAAGGGTTTATCCCAGTTCACCCTTAAACTAGGGCTACATCCAGCAGAGGATTCCGCTATAATTAGCACCTCGCACCTTACTATTACATTTCTAAATTATAAAAGAAAGAGACTATATATAGGCAATAGTTTGATTCAAAACAGAAAACCTCTTTCTTGGAAACCTACTATAATTAGGAAATCAATTAGGAAACCTATTCAAAGTAGGAAACCTCTTTCTAGAAAACCTATTCAAAATAGGAAATCTAATTGAATTAAGAACTTTCCTTTTTCAGGCTCAAACAATAAAAGCCCTCTAGCAGCTCGGGATCGCTCCTCCCGCGACCATCGTCCGTTCACCGGGGAGTGGAATTCCTATGCCTTCCTGTCGATGGGGAGTATGAACCACACCCTAACAATAATTGGAGTTCATCCTCTTTTGGGCAGCAAAAAAGCACTTCAAGTTTTGTCATTGAAATCAAAGGCAACCGAAGGAGTTAGTCGCTTATTCATAAATTTGCAAACAGTGCAAGGAGTTGCTTCACTTGAAAACAAAGAGTTGTGCTAAAACTAATATCAAATTGTAATGATGTCTATGCAGTTACGCACAAATTATGTGAAGATTTCCAACATGTTGATAGTCCACATTTGTTTTCTATTTTGCCTAAAAAAGAAGAGAAAGCTGAGCAATAGCTTATGTTGATAATCCAAAGCGCTTATATTAACCTCTTTCCTTAAGAGGTTCTTATTTACAACTAAACTTCAAAGAAGTGTAAATTAGGTTCATGTTAAAAACCCAACAGTGTCATAATGTAGTTAACATAACCATACTGTCAAAAGAGTGCGAATAAGAATGAGCATTGAAGTGCCCAGGGCAACATACCCTTGCCATGAGATTAACAAAAAATCGGGATTTTCATGTGCTTTTGAAAGGACACCTATTTCTAATTGTATTACCATGATTTGGCCCCAATTGTATTCAAGTGAAAGCAAATTTGTTTTGAATCAAACTGAAACTAACGGTAAAATCTTTGATTCTTTTAATGTGCTCTTCATTGCCGATTTCCTAAACTTACAAATTCACACAAACATGGCATAGCTGAAACAATAAATTACTATTCTCTTAAAGAAAATGAACCTCATAGAAATATTTATTCATAGTGAAAATTCCAGCTTCTCTTCATTAAAAAATCTAAGCCATTTCAAATCTTAATGAAGGATAATAAAAATTAAAGCATGTACCATGGTTTGATCTCAAAGTTTTGTTTTGGCTTCCAAAAAGGTGAACTGAATGTGACCACAAAAAGGGTTATGTTAAAGTTCGAGTTTATCTTTCTTTTGGGCAGCAAAGAAGTACTTCAAGTCTGTCTTTGAAATCAATTATAACGATGTCTATGCAATTACGCACAAATACATGAAGATTTCCAAAATGCATATCATAATGATCAGGCGATTTCCTTAATCTTCCAAAATCCTAGATAAATGATATACCCCTAAATTTTCTATTTTGCCTGAAAAAGAAGAAAAAGCTGAGCAATATCTCAACCAAAACACCCTTTCATATGTCCATAATCCAAAACACTACTAATAATCTCTTTCCTTAGGAGGTTCATATTTAACTTAACTACACTCCAAAGAAGTGTAAATTAGGTACATGTTAAAAACCCAATACTGTCGTGTAGTTCATGTAACTCTACTGTCAAGAGAGAGTGAATAAGAATGAGCAGTGTAGTGCTCATCCGAGTTTGAAAACCCGGATCTTCTTCTTGTGCCTTTTAAAGGACACCTCTTCGAAAGGATAATCGAAGATAACTTCGGCATTTTGGGAAGCTCTTCGATAGCTGAGCACATTTCGGCTCACACCAGGTAGTTTGGAAAGACGTTTTTGTCCACGTAGTTCATGCAAATCAGCCTTGATAATCATCTTCTCCGGCGCAAGTGCATCACCAAGAAGAAACTTAATCAAGGCGAGCAGATGTTTTGACTCAAAACCATAAGCAAAATTGATGATCTCCATCCTCTTGAGATGTTTCGCCAAACATTGAAAGTTCCCCTTCCGTGAACACAAAAGATCTTCATCAAAGTATTCTATAATTTCTTCATCGAGCTTAAACTACACATAGATAGCCCATTTAAGAAAGAAACTTCATATTAGATGCAGATCCATGGGAAAAAGAATTTGCTGCCTCACTAAAATTTCAAACAAACAACTGTCATTTGTCCACCTCAGATGATGGTTAAAGTTTTACTTTATATCGAGTCTTCATCAATTTGAGCTCTTAAACTCGTCTACAGCGTAAAACATCTTCTCTTTCTAGGTGCTCATCTCTAATTCATTAGTTCAAGATCGGGAGAAGAATAGCAAAAGTGCCAAAATTTGTGTACAGCGCTCACTTTGGTGCCAAAAGTTCTTTTGGATCACTTTAGTGCCAAAATTTTTGAAAAAAGATCACTTAAGTGTCAACTCCGATCAGTTTGGCCAAAAATCCGATGTGGCATTTTTTTATTAATTTTTGAAGCCGATTTGGCTCGCCGGAGGTTAAGTT
This sequence comes from Syzygium jambos, assembly GCA_031216235.1. Taxonomy (NCBI): domain Eukaryota; kingdom Viridiplantae; phylum Streptophyta; class Magnoliopsida; order Myrtales; family Myrtaceae; genus Syzygium; species Syzygium jambos. The sequence goes on along the minus strand of CM062221.1, from coordinate 19,882,419 downwards.
AGCATGCTCAGTTAGCGTGTACACATCAAAACGACGTAATTTAGCATGTAAACTTAGATTTTTTAAATATTTTTTCTGGATTTTTTTTATTTCTTTTCTTTTTTTTTTCTTTCTTCTTCTTCTTCGGTCACCACTGGTGACCGGAGGCCGACCACCGGCAACGACCGGCAACAGCCGGCCACCTGGCCTCAGCGACGGTGACGTCGGCCTCGCGATGGCCGAGCGAGGCTTGACCTCGCCCAAATCCGGCAAGGTCGAGCCTCGCCCGGCCATGGCAAGGCCGGCCTCGCCGTCGCTGGGTTTGGGTATGGCGAGGCCGGCCTCGCCAGGCCATAGCGAGGCCGACCTCGCCTAGATCCGGCGAGGTTGAGCCTCGCCCGGCCATGGCGAGGCCAGCCTTGCCATCGCTAGCCTCGCCCGGCCATGGCAAGGCCAGCCTCGCCATTGCTAGCCTTGTCATGGCCGAGCGAGGCTCGACCTCGCCCAGATCCGGCGAGGTCGAGCCTCGCCCGGCCATGGCGAGGCCGACCTCACCCGGATCTGGCGAGGTCGAGCCTCGCCCGGCCATGGCGAGGCCGACCTCGCCATCACTGGGTTTGGCAACGGCGAAGCCGGCCTCGCCACACGCCCGGCCATGGCGAGGCCGGCCTCCGGTCACCGGCGGTGACCCAAGGTAGAAGAAGAAGAAGAAACAAAAAGAAAAAAGAAAAGAAGGAAAAAATTTCAGAAAAAATATTTAAAAAATAGAATTATACACGTGGAAATGCCACGTAGACCGATTTTTTTAAAAAAAAATCCAACTCAGTTTAAAATTTTAATTATAAAAGCCACGTATTAATTTGGCCGGAATTTCTCGCCGTTGACACTTAAGTGATCGTTTTTCCTCCGATTTGACACTTAAGTGAGCCGGCGAAAACTTTTGGCACTAAAGTGAGCGCCGTACACAAGTTTTGGCACTTCTAGTGTTCTTCTCCCGTTCAAGATCCTAACCTTACATGGCAGCAAAAAATCTCTAGTATAACACTACAGTTACCTTAGGACATGAACTAAAACAGCTTAAAACGGCCCTTCACAAATGTCAAGTAGGCTAACAGTCATGGGCATATTTCAATTGTTGGCACAAATAAGAGTTAGAGATTGCTCATCTTTATGTGCTTCTAAAGTTTCAACTTGTCGCGACCCTTATTTTTCCGTCATGGGAAAAAGGAACGGGTTTAGGTGGTATTGCCCAAAAAGGCGGACCGATGGCCCATCAATCTAGATGCGAACTCTCCCCAAGTTCATACCCCGCGCAACGTTGGATTTCGTTTTGAATTCTCGATAACTTAAGTACTTCTAGGAGTCGCCACTAGCCTATTGGGGTCGGCTAGAAACCAATCAAGACGCGGGAGTGTCGCCTTGATTCCTACGCAACCAGAGGTTCTAGGGCCGGGAACTTGTTTACACTAACGTTTCTATTAGCGCCCTTTCGGTACCTAACTTGAGAGTGCATTATCTAAGTGGTCATGCGATCTTGATCACCAATTATAACCCTATGATATCAAAGTCGCTAAGTGTCCTCGCAAATATTTTTGTGGGATTATTTTCTTCAATGTCTAGATTAATACTAACCTAATTTAGGAAAGAAATTAACACTCAAATTATTGAAAAAAGCAGAGTAGTAAGTAAACATCCAAGAAATTGAAATGACTTGAAAATAAACGCGGAAGGAGAAAACCCGATACAAGTCGAGCAAATAATATTACATGGCCTCGTTATCATGCCCCGGGACAGGACCCCCATGAGCAAAATGAGAATTCAAATATGCATGAAGTTACTCTAGCTACACAAAACTATTCTAAGTAATTTTAGTCTATGCAAAATGGATTTTTTTTTGTCGTAAAAATGGTAATAAAATACCAAAATAGCATTAAATTAGGCAAATGACTTTATAAAATTAGGAAAATCTCATAAATGTCATTTTTTTGCATAATTTGATGCTATCCAACATTTTTCATTTTTTTGAAATTTTTTGATTTTTTGATTTTTTTTTTATTTTTTTTTTCGTTTTTTTTATAAAAAAAATAATTCCCTAAATTGGCCTATGCTCGGTTTACGCGAACATGAAACAACTCAGAATATGAATATTGTGAGAACCGGGCTCAAATCAACCGTTTCAAGATCGAAGCTTGGTTTGGGCATTTCGTCGAGCATTTGGTGTGCATTAAACTGCCCCAAATGGCTTCCTCGAGCCATATTCATGGCCTTCAATCTCACTCCGTGTGTAATATCAAGTGGAACCAAAGTATCAAGGCTATATTATCACATGCAAAGAACAAGATTAGCTGGAAATCACAACCTAAAACGCACAAGAACCGAGTTGGAATCGGCCTCCAATATGTGGGTTCGGGCTGCTTTTGCAAATCTGGGTTTAAACCCAGGTCAAGCAAACCTGTTGCATGCCCAGGTTTAAGCCCCGACACTCATCACGTGCAAGATCTATGGGAAACATCACTTCATCCAAAAGAATATACGTAACATCTACTTTTAAATGAAACAAACATCATGGAGAATGATCAAGTGAACACGTCGAAACAACCCCTCCAAGAAGCGTACACGCATGGTTCATAGTGACTAGCCATGAATCATTGTGGGTTAGCTTGGCTTTTTACTCGAGTTGCAAGCCATCTCATGGTTCACACGGGGCTTCAAAGACCAAACCAAGTGGATCTCAGCATAATTTGTACACCCATATAACGTTCATCAAGCTCATGAAAGTAGAAAACGCATGCAAAGGGGAGTAGCAAGTCAAACATATAGGGCTCATGAAGGGGCTCCAACACTTAGAAAAATTCCAGCCTCAGAAATCAGTTCTCTGGGCTGGTCTTCTCTTGATTTTTTCATGACTAAAACATGTTCAAGATTGAACAAAAATACATGTAGGATACTCACCTTGCTTCCTAGTTTCTCTTTGAAGTATCCCTTGGCCGAGGGAACCAAAAACTTGTCTTCGAAGGGCGCGGGGAACTAGGCTTCTTCAAACTGGAAAATGAGATCTGCAAAGAAAAAACTGACAACGAAGGTTTTTGTTGGTCTCCAAAACCAGAATCAACGACCTCTTTTTCTGACTAATTTGATACCAAAAAAAACTAGACATATTATAGTTTCATTTCCAAGTCACGGGTATCCTCACATATTCCTCATGTCTCTCAAAAACTCCCACTTTCCCTCACCAGTAACCATCTGCTTCAACACTTAGAAAATTTCTGGGTTTCCCTCTTGACCCGAGAATGGGCTGCTTTTCGATGGGATTTTGGGTGACGTCCCGACATCCATTTGGGACGTGTGACCTATGGTTGGAAAGATCTTTGAATGTAGTTCCACTCTCTAGTTGAACACCAGTAACCATCTGCTTCAACACTTAGAAAATTTCTGGGTTTCCCTCTTGACCCGAGAATGGGCTGCTTTTCGATGGGATTTTGGGTGACGTCCCGACATCCATTTGGGACGTGTGACCTATGGTTGGAAAGATCTTTGAATGTAGTTCCACTCTCTAGTTGAACACCAGTAACCATCTGCTTCAACACTTAGAAAATTTCTGGGTTTCCCTCTTGACCCGAGAATGGGCTGCTTTTCGATGGGATTTTGGGTGACGTCCCGACATCCATTTGGGACGTGTGACCTATGGTTGGAAAGATCTTTGAATGTAGTTCCACTCTCTAGTTGAAGGTTTTGGCTATTTTTGGCTCGAAGTTCACGAAAATCTCACTTTTCTCTCCACAAGCCAGTCTGAAACTTTTTTGGGTTCATTTTCTGTTTGAGCTGCGTCTGAGGGAGTGTTTTTGGAACGACCGTGAACTCTCCTCTTCTCGTCTCATCCCTTTCTTTTTATCCCCCAAAAGAAGGTGCTTCAGAGATCCTATCCACCAAATCCAACCATATTTTTAGCCCGTGATTGCCCACTTCCCAAGCCTGCAAACTGAGTCTCTTCACCAACTCTCTGATTCCAAAATCATCATACTCTGCAGCTGTTGAGTGAGCAGGTTTGACTGAGATTATCACGTGCCTTCAGCAGCTTATCCCTATCAAATTTTTGTCCATTTGCACTCCTAATGATGGTCTCACACCTCGGCCAGAGTTCACGCTGATCGGCTGGCTGAGTAGGATATGGTGGGGCCACAAAATTGGCTACTCAGCAGCCTTGAATTGAGACCAAATCATGGACCGGTTTTTGGAAGCTGATTTAAGTGCTTTAATCCATTAATCTGGTCGGAATTTTTGATCAGTTTGAAATTTGACGTATATTAGTTTAAGATGATAATCAGAATTTGCAATTTTCCATGCCCAATTTTGCAGGAAAGTCCCTCAAAATTAGCCATTTTCTTGCCCAAGAACGCCCAATTTGAGCCAATTTAGTCCTTTTGGCTTGATCTGATCAATTTTACCTTGCCCATTTTCAATTTCAAGCTTGATTAGGGGTAAAAATGATGATTTAAGGGCTTAGGGGCAAATTTTACAAATTTTGCGATTTGGTCCCCCAACTTTTGGAAATTGCATTTTGGCCCCAACTTGCTGGTTCATTTGCAATTTGATCCCTCAGGTCTCGGCTAGCTACACTCGAATCCTTGGCCCTTGCTTTTCCATTTTTTTTTAGAAGAATAATTCCAAAATATTTTTGTGGAAAAACGAGTTCCAATTTTTCGAAAATGATTTTTGGGCAAAAAATTTAGGTGTCAACACAACTCATTCATGCAAAGAGGAAGTCAGCACAAGAAGCGAGCGAACTAAAAATAATATAGAAAAGTAACAAACCGGCAATGGGCTAAAGCCAGTCAGGTGTATGACTAATTTTTTCAAGCACTATGAACTTCGTCACATGTATGCTATCCCAAGAAGATTGGGTTGACTAACTGTTGTGCGTACTATCAAATTCTGACATTTTGACAATGGAGATGGCACTCCTTCCATCTCCAAAGCAAGTAGAATCTAAGCACATTGAGCAACCAAAATAGAAAAACTAATTAGTATTTCTGTTCCTGTTTAACATGAATAAAAAATAACAAAATTACAGTTCATCCAAATACAATATCCTTTGACCCAGTCTCCGTGCGGGAAAAGACCAATAAGGATACTACAAGTACAAATGAACAAGTGAATCTCTTTTAGAATTGAGACTATTTACAAAAAAATTGTGATACTTGAAGGATTTGACAATTCCAGTAGTTGGTCACATGAGACAGCGAATCTCGTTATCCACCAATGCTTCCAAGAAAATCCATTCATTGCCATTGTAAAATATTGTAAGAACACTCTGTAAGATGATTATGGAGCATCAACCTAGTGTGACGAGAGAACATGACCCGGTTCCAGCAACCTAAAATGACTAGGTCCATTACTCTTGGTCATCTTTCCAAATAATTGTATTTTTTTTCTATAAATTGAAAGAGCAAATGGAAAATGTAACCTTTTCAAATAATGTCAACATGCATTTATCTCTATTGTATATCATATATTCCATGACTAAAGTGCTTAAGCAAATTCAACCACTGTCATCCATCTCCAATAACCCTTTGTTTTTCCTTCCTCAATCAACCTTCTTCTTTATTCCTTTTTAAGTATATATGACGACCTTTTCCCATGCATTTATTAACCTGACTCTTAATAAAAAATCAAATGGGGGAGGCAGCATGATGAACATTTTTTTTCCTTGAAATTAGTTCATAAATTCACAAATTATATTATTAGATTGATGTTAGTTTCACTTAGACATATGTGCACATGGTGATACTCAGCACAAGGGAAAAAAAAAGGAATTGCGTGTCTTGATCTCGGGATCACTTGTGTAAATTTCAAAGCAATTTTCCCCGACCCAAAAGGTTAATTTGGATGAATAATGACCAATTCAATCTAAAAGAGAAGAAGAGAGAAAATGATGAAAGTTCATGTCAAAAACAAAAAGGTCAATGATAAATTTGTTGTGTTCAAGTTGGACGAAATTTCATACAACGTAATACCTTACCAAAAAAAAAAATTCATACAACGTAATTATATCAAGACGCAATGATGAAGAGACGACATGAATTGCTAGACGAGAGAGAGAGAGAGAGAGAGAGAGAGAGAGAGAGAGAGAGAGAGAGAGAGAGAGAGAGAGAGAGAGAGAGAGAGAGAGAGAGAGAGAGAGAATAAAACCAGATAAGGGAAAGAAGAAGAAGAGAAAATGCGTAGCTTGTGCACTGATCAAGAGACGACATGAATTGTTGCAAGGAAGAAGATGAAGAAGACGAGGAGAAAATGCAGAAAAGAGATAAGGGAAAGGGAAAATAACATACTTTTGGTTAGACGACATGAATTGTTGTGATGAGGAAAAAGAAGAAGAGAAAATGCAAAAAAGAGATCAAGGAAAGGGAAAATAACATACTTTTGGTCCTCCTAATTTGTGCACTGATCACCTCAACATAGCGTACCCTTTTTGTAACGATTGAAAAGTCATGATACAAAAGCAACCCGATAACTGATGCAGCTGTTTGAATTCTATAATAACTAAGCTCGTAAGAGGATGGGGGGCAAATCTCTCTTCCTTGTTCGCAAATCCCATTTACTCTCTAATGAAGGCTCTGAGAAAGGAAACTAGTGTTGCAGTTCAAAGGCTATACTCCAAAAAGAGCAAGATGAATAATTCCTTATCAAAAACCATGTTCATTGGTTCTTTTGACTCACAAAGAACATTTGTTAAGCAAAGGAGTCGGTGTACTAATAACTATGATTATGTCTTTTTACAATTACTTAACAAAAGCTGTCGGGAGCTCTCACCACTGACAAAATCACAAGATGATCCCTTTCTACTTGAAGTCAAGTTCCAACGAAACAAAGCTCATAGAAAAGCAATAACAATACACATGGAAATCAAGCAGCTCCCCAAGATCACCTGCCTCGAAAGATTTTCCTCTACAAGGTATGCGCATCGTAGCTTTGATGATCTTCTTCTCTAGCACAAGTGTATGTGCTACAAAGCATGATGACAGACACACAATCAACAGTTTCAACCCTCTTAATAAGATTTGCTACAAACATAATGCTCCCGTGCTGCGAATCTCATAATTCATCTTCACCGGAGTTATGAACTTGAGCAAATGGATGGGTGATTTGGTTCTCGACAGAGGATGTCCCTGATCCAGAACCTCTTCATCGTGGGCGAGGCACACGGGCCAAAACAACGTCTACCAAGGTGGAGAAGGCTTTGATCGTCTCGCAAGTGTAAGCATCCCAGCGCACGAAGCCACCAAAGAAAAGCAGGTAGGTGGCAGTGGTCCAGGTGGATAGCCACCGCTTGGAGAAGACGCGGGTCTTAACAGTGTCTTCAATGTGCAAGAGGGATAGATGTGGCCGATTATGGCTTCAGGTAAGGCGCTAATGCAATCATGAGGATAAAATCGTCAGAGTTCTCACTTCGTCTTGTTTGGGAGGAGAAGAAGAAGAATGAGGTTGGCTTCATTTTTGCACAGTTCAGTCGTTCGCCAGAGAATTTGCCTTGGACCACACTGTGGACAAAGCATCCGGCCATGAATTTTTAGTTCCCAAGTTTATGTGAATTCTGCCGCCAAAAGAACTTTTGAAGTTTGGGGGTTTTGTAGTCGGATTGAGTGAAAGCAAGTGAAGATGGGATCTATCCATATTGCGATTTTTTGCACGGTCATATGATAAGATCAAAAGGTCAATTGTTAAATTGATAGATAATTATGACAGTTAAAATAAACACTATTCATCATTAACCGTTTGTCACCCCGCAATAATTGCTCTGTGTAAATCCTCACGGCACTCCTAATTTTGAGTTATAGCCGATAGTTGATGTTTGCAACTTTACGTAACTGTTCCTCTTTAATGATCCAAAAGACATCTTGGATTCCCATTTGAAGGTAAATTGTATTTTGGGATTATACAGGGCCTTTGGGCTTTCTTTGCAATTTTGCTCTTTTCCATTCAGTATAAAAAAAGAAAAAACGATTGGGGTCATACATTCATAGCCTACAAGATACCAATCAAATATACACTACATGTGAATTTGTATGTGTACAATCAAATAATATACACAGTCGTCCTTGGGTAATTATCTCTTATCAATTTGTAAATAAACAAAACTTACTACAATACAAAGAAAATTAATTTGAGGTAAATGTGAAATGAAGTGCCAGTTTGGAATTTTTCATGAAATAAAAAAATTAAGTTTAGGTTAATGTACCATAACATATCAATTTGAAATTTATCATGGTATTAACTCTTGAAGTAACATCTACCATGGTTTGTTTTATCAGACGAAGCCATTGGAGAAAAGGAGGTCAGTGGTAGTGGTCCAAATGGATCGCCATTGCTTGGAGAGGATGCAGGTCTTGACGATGTCTTCAATGCGTAAGTAGGAAAAGATGTCGTGAATTAGGGCGTCTAGTAAAGACATTAATGAAACCCTCGACGTTCCTCGCCTCATTTCAGAGAAGAAGAAGAAAGAGAAAATTGGCTTCGTCCTATGCGATGTCTATGCAATTGCCTACAAATACATGAAAATTTCCGAAATGCATATCATAACGATCAGGACATTTCCTTAATCTTCCCAGAGTGCAGATAAATGATATATACTGAAAAAGAAGAGAGAGCTGAACAATTTCTTAAGCGAAACACCTTTCATATGTCCATAATCCAAAACACCACTACTAACCTCTTTTCTTGGGGGGTTCATATTTACAACTAAACTAAGCTTGGAAGAAGAGTAAATTAGGTAATTGTTAAAAACCCAATACCTGCATATGAGTTATGCGGGTCGGTTACAACTAACCAAATCGGTCCTTATATCTATCCGCATGTATTGGATGCAAATGTTTCTTCTTCCGAAGCAAACTATCTATGAGATTGAGAAGAAAATTCGCCACTTCCTATGGGCTGGGTCTTCAACAAATCGTGGATCGCACAAAGTTGCATGACGTGTAGTATGCTCACCCAAAAAGGAAGGAGGGTTAGGATTGCCTGATTTGAACCTATGGAACAAAGTGTTATTAGAGCGCACAATGTGGAATCTTATCAATCATCCATCTTCTTCACTTTGGAGCTCCTGGGTCCATACTACAAAATGCAGAGGAACCTCTTTTTTGCAGATGGACATGAAGGGTAGTATGGCTTGGAGTTGGCGATGTCTCTTCAAACTACGTCATGTCCTAACCCCAATTATGTCTAATCCAAGATATTGCTGCCATGATGTCTTAGATGAACTTAGACACGAGAGTCCGGCTGTGTAGTGGTATAACTTAATATGGAGTAGCGGCGTTAGCAAACACAATTTTATTGGTTGGCTAGTATGTAGGGATAAGCTTCCGATAGCAGAGATCATATCACGGTGGATGACCTCAGTCGATGTCCAATGTACCTTCTGTAGGGCAAGTATAGAGAACATGACTCACCTTTTCTTCCAATGCGAATGGACAGGTAGTATCTAGCGTAATATTCTTGCGTAACATGGGATCAGGCGTAATGTATGGGGTTGGAATGAGGAGCTTCAATGGATGGTTAGAGCAACAAGAGGCAAAAATTTGGCAGCAAAACTCCTCAAAATGTCTTTCCTAGCGACTATATATTGCACTTGGATGGAGCGCAACCATAGGCAGTTTCAAAACAATCCAACTGACATTCAGATTATTTTGGCGAAGGTGCGAAACAATGTAAGAGGTAGAGCTTCGCTATACCAAAAAATCAAACCTTCGCAAGCTAATTTTGTTTTAGCTATTTTATGGAGACTTCCTACTTCCATATTCTCGAATTATTAGTACTAGTTGTAATGTCGAGGACTGCCCCTAAGCTACTGTACATCATCTGTTATATACTACTTACATTTTACACCAAAAAAAAAACCCAATACCTAATACTGTCATATGGTTCATATAACTTTCCCATCCAAAGAGAGTGAATAAGGCTACTTTTGGTCCAATATTTCAGAAAAGCCTTTGAGTAAGTACAAATGACATTAATCTAAAGGGTTTTTATGAAATGTGAAGACTATTTTGTAAATTGTAATTTAAAAGAACATTGGTAGCAACTCTTAGTTAAATGCCGTTTGATAGAAACACATTTGAAAAATCCTTTAGTGTGATCAATTTAAGCTTCTTAATTTTTAATTTGTTTAAAATAGGAATTAAAAAAAGACCACAACTTTTACAATTTGAATGTTGAGAACAATGTAAAAGAAATGCATTAACAAATTTATAAATAAAAAAGTCACATTTCTTTTTTTAGCCTTTTTGCTAAAAAAAGGCAAATGGATCAAACTATGAAGGTTTATTTTATCAAGTAAACATATCATGTTAGAAGTATTATCATTTCAAGCACTAGCCCCTTATTTACATCATTAGGGTTAATTATATATCCATAATCGGGATCCAATGAGACGGATGGAATCATAAAATTTCAAATTCAGGATTTGTTCTGAGGAGGACAAATTTCAAGCACGAACTGGATCAGAACAATGGCGGGTAGTGCAACACATATAGGCTTTTGGTGCTAGACAAGCAAATTCTGACAACTTGTTACAACTTATATGTAATAACTTATGGTAAATGATGTGCACAGCACTCACCGAATACTTAATCCATAAATCCGTGTATGAAGAACTTTTGACGAATATCTATATATAAGTATAATGCCAGTGACATTAGTTTCCGAAAAAACCTGCTTACACCCAAGATAAGATAGTTGTATCCATCAACAATTCAACATAAAAAAATAGCATTTTTGATACTTTAAGGACCAGTGAACTGTACAAGTCCCAAAAAACCCTTGCTGGTGCAAATAAAGTTTGCAACTTGATCCTACCCTATGTAAAAGTGCATGCTCATGACCAAAAAAACCAGAAGCTGTACTAAGTCGGGATAGCTAGTTTCATCATCTCAAAGTCAAAAGCCATCCTTCATCTTGCTCATTCTGCCATGTGCCCTCCTCCGACTTTCTTTTATCCCCGGAACTTCTCTCTTAACTTGTCCATGGCAACCTGCGCCTCACAGCAGCCGATCATACAAAATGCCCTCAAGTGGCTGCGACACATTGCAAACATTTCTTGTCATTACTTCAACTCTAAATAGTTGGGACAATTTGAAGTTCAAATCTTGCTCCAAAATATTGGCTTTCATCTCGGACAGATCAAACATGTTTACTACCACAACAATAGCGAATTAGAACTTGATAAATGTAAGAAAGAGTCAAAACCCAGTCACAGATGTGAGTATTACGAATAGAAAATCCTAAAGTATTAGGCTTTTGACCACCAAACTGACTACAAGCTTAAAGAGGCAACGAACACAATTGCATACAAAAGCCATTCATCACAGCAAGCCCTTTTTTTCCATGCTTATCCAGTTCAGCACAATAAAGAAATGTGATGGTCCTGCAAAGGAAACCAAAAACATACTCTGAGAGAATCTCTAATCGCTGCACAAATCATAAATCGCCGGTCTCAAATGAAGCAGCCATCACCAAATGTTATCAATCCCACAAGCCAAATAGAAGTTCACGTCATTTTCAATGCCCAGATCAAAACGTGGAATTACAGGGACTCTTCCCCCAGTTAAGTTTCACAGGTAAATTACAGTGCAATCAGAGATCTACAATGTCATACTAAATGCATAAACTGAAAAAAGAAATCTGGCAACTGCAATTTGAGCAACTTATAAATCATTCCGGTAGAATATCTTTACTCCTAATGAACAGGAAAGGCAACAAATCACAGACAAAAGCCAATCGAACAATGAACATCCCAACCCAAATTGCAGTTTTACACCCAACAATGTCACATTAAATCGAATTTATAAAACTACAAATAAACTATCAGATGAATATGAAGTGCCAGGGCAGGTTTGGCCTTTGACGAAGGGATCGACTCCACATTCGAAATTCTTGCTGTCAAAGCATCGAATTTCTACTTCATCTACAACGATCGGAGCAAGCAACACACACTCATACTCATGATTAAAGGGAAAAAAGGAAACTTCGATAAGTTATCGAAATTACACATCCGTCAGAAGAAAGGCATAGTAGTCCACACCAATTGGGAAATCGCAGCACCTGTTTAGAATGAGCAGTGTAGTGCTCATCCAAGTTCAGAAACCCGGATCTTCTTCATATGCTTTTTTAAGGACAACTCTTCCAAAGGATAATCGAAGATAACTTCAGCATTTTGGGAAGCTCTTCGATAGCTGAGCACATTTCGGCTCACGCCAAGTAGTTTGGAAAGATCAGCGGCTTCAAGATGTTTTTGTCCACATTGTGCATGGAAATCAGCCTTGAGAATCATCTTCTGCAGCATAAGTGCATCACCAAGAAGAAACTTAATTAGGGCAAGCAGATGTTTCGACCCAAAACTATTAGCAAAACCGATGATCTCCACCCTCTTGAGATGTTTTGCCAAACATTGAAAGTTCCCCTTCTGTGACAAAAGATCTTCGTTAAGACGTTTTATAGATTCTTCGTCGAGCTTAAACTGCACATGGGTACCCTGTTTAAGAAAGAAGCTTCACATTAGATGCAGATCCACGGAAAAAAGAATTCGTCACCTCAAAAAAATTTCAAACAAACAACTTTCGTTTGTCCACCTCAGATGATAGTCAGATTTACTTTATATCGAGTCTTCATCAATTTGAGCTCTTAAACTAGTCTACACAGTAAAAGATCCTCTCTTTCTAGGTGCTCATCGCTAATTCATTAGTTCAAGATCCTAACCTTACATGGCAGCAAAAGAATCTCCAGGATAACACTGCAGTTACTTTAGGACACAAACTAAAACAGCTTAAAATGGCCCGGGACAAATGTCGAGTAGACCGACAGTCATGGGCAAATTTCAATTGCTGGAAAGTTCGAGATTGATCATCTTTATGTGCTTCTAAAGTTTTAACTCATTCATGCAAAGAGGAAGTCAGCACAAGAAGCGAACTGAAAATAACATAGAAAAGTAACAAACCATCAATTGGTGAGAGCGAGTCAGGTGTATGACTAATTTTTCCAGGCACTGTGAACTTCGTAGCATGCATGCTATCCCATGAGGTTTCCATTGACTAACTGGTTCACGTAGCATCAAATTCTGACACTTTGACAATGGAGATGACACTTCTTCCATCTCCAAAGCGGACAGAACCCAAGCACATTGAGCAAGCAAAATAGAAAAATTAATTAGTATTGCTGTTCCTGCTTAAAATGAATAAACAATAATAAAATTACAGTTCATCCAGATACAATATCCTTTTACCCTATCTCCCAACCGGGAAAAGACCGATAAGGATGCGACAAGTAGAAATGAACAAGTGAATCTCTTTAAGAATCAAGAATATTTCCATAAAACTTGTGATCCTTAAAGGATCTGAAAATTCTAGTAGCTGGTCATATGAGATGGCAAACCTCGACCGAAGTTTCCGAGAAAATCCATCCATTGCCATTGTAAAATGATGTAAGAATACGCTGTAAGATGATTATGGAACATCAGCCTAGTGTGACGAGAGAGCACGACCCGGTTCTGGCAACCTAATATGACTAGATCCATTACTCTTCGTCATCTTTCCAAATAATTGTATTTTTTCTATAAACAGATAGAGTGAATGGAAAATGTAACCTTTTAAAATAATCTCTTCATGCATTTATATTGTGAAAATCAAGCATCCACCAGTGTTGCGTTGAGTAGCATGCATAATAATTAGAAATATATAGTGGCATTCGTTGTCCCTAATTGAGTGATCCCAAATCCATTTACTTGAAATTAAACAGATGGAAGAAGCTCCAAGGTTCGCCATATGTTCTTACGCAGTAATACGAAACACAAAGTTATAAATCATCCTGTTCACAATGATTCCCCTTGACGAAAGACTAGAATGCCAGAGAGAGCTGAGAAGTCACTCAACCGGCGCAACATACAGCACTAAATGGCACTAATCACGAACACCATTGAACTCGAGTACATCTTAGAAAGGGCGAAAATACTGAGCAGGTACCTGCAAACACCAACTGCCAATGGTGATTGTAGAAACTCCGCGCAGCTTCTCAAGAAGTTCCTTTAACAAGTGGCGGCTCATGTCACCCCACAAAACAAAACCTAACTCGGCTTCCACCAAAGAAGACACGTCATCCAGTCTGAGCAAGGAATCAAGACCCCAAATCCCGGACACCCTCAATGACAGCAAATGCGGGGCCCAAATTTTCTCCGACTCCGATGACCTGCCACGGTTGGCAAGTATTAACTCTTTCACGCTTGTCGAATCTATTATAATGTTCTTCACGCCCCTGCAATAGCGCAACGCAAGGGACTCCAAAACAGGACTTCCCCTGACAATTCCCCCCAGGATATCATCACTCAACTCCGCACATCTTATCGACAAGACCTTAAGACAAGGCCACCGAACAGCAGTACCCAACGAAAGACAGCACTCAGTGACTTCCAGGCGCACCAACCGACTCAAGCCATACAAGAACCGCGGCAGTTCATAATGAACCTTCTGCTGATGAAGACATAGGCGAAGATCCTCCACGCGGCGCTCCTCCGCGAAGCGGAGCCAGAGGTCGAGCTTGGGGCGGTAGGCCTTGTCGCACTTGAAGATGGTGATGTGGAACCTCTTCACCGCGGGCGAGGTGCACCGGGACAGGACGCTGTCGACGAGGGACGGGAAGTCCGGGTAGTAGGTGCCGCGATGGCGAGGCCGGCGTTCGTTGAAGACGAGGTGGGTGGTGGTGGTCCAAGTGGACTGCCAGCGCTTGGAGAGGACGCCGGTCTTCACGACGTCTTCGAGGGGCAGGAAGGAGAAGATGTGGTGGATCACGGCGTCTGGCAAGTCGCTGATGAGATCCCTAGGGCTCATAGGAGGAGGATGGGTTCGGTTTCGTTTGGCGCGATTCGGCCGGTCGTCGCCGGAGGATTCGCGGCGGACGGCGCCGCGGACGGAGGTCTCCGCCATGATGAGATCGCTAGGGCTTCTGCGTCGCTGCAAATGAGGAGGAGGCCGGCGCGTTGCGATTCCACCGGTCGTCGCCGGAGGAGTCGCGGCGGACGGCTCCGCGGACGGAGGTCTCCGCCGTGGAATCGAAGTTCTAGGGTTTCTGCGGATTTTCCGGCCGAGTTCCCGAAGGATTTTACTTTCTCTGCATCTTTTGACATAGCTGGGCAAGGTAAACGCGAAGAACAATGAAAATTGATAGAGTTTTCTTCCTTTTTCTTTTTTGGAAAAAAGCCACAAAAAACCTCAAACTTTATCCATTGTGACACATTTACCCCGAATTTTTTTTTGTAACGCCAAAAACCCCAAATTTTCCTATTTATGACACATTTACCCCAATGTACATTATCTATAGGCATTTTCGTCTTTTCCGCTTTTTCTTTTTTTTTTTACATTTTTTTTCAGATCCGGTGAGGGGGGCCTCGCCGGCATAGAGCTAAGCTCGCCCAGGCGAGGGCGAGCTCGCCCCTCGCTCGATGCCGGCGAGGCTCGCCCTCGCCAGATCCGGCGAGGCTCGCCCCCGCCAGATCCAGGCGAGGGCGAGCGAGGGCGAGCCTCGCCCGACGCCGGCGAGGCTCGCCCTCGCCCGACGCCGGCGAGGCTCGCCCTCGCCCGACGCCGGCGAGGCCCCCCTCGCCGGATCTGAAAAAAAAAGTAAAAAAAAAAAAGAAAAAGCGGAAAAGACGAAAATGCCCATAGATAATGTACATTGGGGTAAATGTGTCACAAATAAGAAAGTTTGGGGTTTTTGGCGTCACAAAAAAAATTCGGGGTAAATGTATCACAATGGGTAAAGTTTGGAGTTTTTGGTGGCTTTTTCCCTTCTTTTTTCTTTTCCTTTTTTGTCTTTCAAGTTTTTTATGCAAACATATAATTTGCCTTACTTCATAATGCACCGCAAAAATAAATTAGACGATCTCAATGTGAAAAAAGAAAAGAAAAGGAGAGGACCAAAATTAAACTTGAGTTTAGAAAAAAAGATATTAAGTAATTCACATAAAATTTACGTGATGCCGTAATTTACTCTGCATTTCTTTTCGACATGATGTGTTTAAATAGTACCAAGGTAAGCATGCTCCATTGAAGCTTAATCAATACTATGTCATGAATAGATGATTATGTTTAGACACATAAATAAACATGAAGTTGCGGATTTGAACCTTTCAACGTTTTTATCACGTCCGTAGAAACGCTTAATTAAACAAGTTAACGTTTATTTAATTAGTGGTATTTGATATTTGTTGTGTGATGCTTTCTGTTTGAAATGCCTTTCTCTTCCTTTCTCTTGTGTTTTTGGACAAATTCCATTTCTTCCTTTCCAATTTCGCGTTCATTTGAATTAATCAAAAAAGAAATTGAGTTGATTTGAGTTCAAATCCAATTTGATGCATTTCCACTGAACAAAGCTTGAGCATATGCATATTTTGGTACAACTAGCTCCTCGATCATTCAAATAATTGACTTTGCGAACAAAATCGGTTTGTTCCATCCGGCTTAATTACGATAATTTCGCTAAAGGATATGATCGGATAAATTTTCACTCTATGTCAATTTGGATTTTAGCGCATTATCAAAAACTGATTGGACCCATATGCACATTACTCTTCGATCTCTGATCGTCATCTTTACGCAAGAAGAACCATGTGACCGCATCACCTGGTTTAGTAATTTGAGAAAACAGCCACGAAAAATCCCAACTTATGCTCAATTTACCTTGAGCTTTTTTTTTTTTTGGTAACCCAGGGAACCTCTGCACGGCCGACAGCCGGGGAGTAAACCCTGGGGGCGACACGTGCTAGCCACCACACACGTGTCACCGGTTAAGTCACCCTGCGGCGCCCAGGATTCGAACACTCAACCTTTTGCGAGAGGAAGAGTGCGCGCTCCAGCAGCGCCAACCTTGAGCCTTTTTTGCGATATCCAAAAAACACAAAGTTATGAATCGTCCCGCTCACAATGACTCCCTTGACAAAAGACTAGAATGCCGCATAGAGCTTGAGAGGTCACTCAACGGGGGCAACATTCACGGACACCATTCAACACGGAGTCCATCTTAGAAAGCGCAAAAAAGCACTGAGCCGGTTCCTTCAAGCACCAGTAGCCAAGGGTGGTTGTAGAAACTCCGCGCAGCTTCTTCTCAAGAAGGTTCCTTTACCAAGCCGCAGCTCTTGTCGCCGCACACATCAAAATCCAACTTGGCTTCCGCCAAAGAAGACGCGTCGTCCCATCTGTTCTTCACGCGCCCCTGCAACTGTGCAGCTCAAGCGACTCTAAAGCGGGACTTTCCCCTGACAATTCCCTCCCGGGATGTCATCACTCATCTCCGCAAATCTTATCGACAAGGCCTTAAAGACAAGGCCGCCTAATAGCAGCACCCAACGAAAGACAGCAGCAGCCGGCTTCCAGGCGCACCAACCGACTCGAGCAATACAAGAACGGCGGCAGTTTATAAGAAACCCGCAGCAGGTGAAGATACAGGCGAAGGTCCTCCACAAGAGGTCGAGCTTGGGGGCAGAGGGCCTCGTCCTGCTCGAAGATGGTGATCGAAATCCTGGGGTTTTTGCAGATTTTCCCGCCGAGTTTCCGAAGGGTTTTACCCCTCTCTGCGTCTTTTTACGTAGCCGAGCAAGGTAAAGGCGAAGAACAACGAAAATTTACGAGAGCTTTTTTGGTCTTTCGAGTTTTTTATGCAAGCTTATAATTGTTTACTTCATAATTCACTGCAAAACCAAATTAGACGATCCCCCCAATGTGATAAAAGAAAGGGGAGGACCAAAATTAAACTTGAGCTCAGAGAAAAAGGTATCAAGTAATTCGCACAAAATTTACGCGATGTCGTAACCCACTCGACATTTCTTTTATCCTTTTAGAAATGCGGGTTCATCAAATACTAGGATAAAATATCCCTAATTTCCTATGTTCGTTACTCTCTTTCCTCTGTCAACTCCACCACAGCCGTCGCCGCGCTTGACACTCGCCCCCCCTCTACGTCCGAACATGCTTTCGAGTCTGGTCACCCCCAACTAAGGCCAGCAATTTTCGACATGATGGTTTTACATGGCACCAAGGTCGTCGTGAATTGATGAATATGTTTAAACTCATAGATAAACACGATGTCGCAGATTTGGACCCTTCAACACTTTTATCACGTCCGTAGAAATGTTTAATTAAACGCATTAACATTTATTTGGGTTGGACACGTTAATAAATATTGGGGCGGTAGGTGGGTGGCTGGATCAACGGCGGGAGGGGCTGTAGAAGCTATATACCGCAGATTCGGACACAAAGCGCCTTTGCTTCTTTTTTTTTAAGTTTGTGGTATTTGATATTTGTTGTGTGATGCTTTCTGCTTGAGAGAAAATGTGCCTTTCTCTTCCTTTATCTTGTTTTTCTCTGGGTCAAATTCCATTTCTTCCTTTCCAATTTCGTGTTCATTTGAATATAACAAGAAAGAAAGAAATTGAGTTGATTTGAGTTCATATACAATTTGATGCATTTCGATTAAATAGAGCTTGAGCGTATGCTTATTTTGGTACGACTTGTTTTTCGATCATTCAAATAATTGACTTTGCGAACAGAATCGGTTTGTTCCATCTAGCTTAATTACGATAGTTTCACTAAAGGATCTTATTCGACAAATTTTCGCTCTATGTTAGTTTGGATTTTAGTGCATTCTCAAAAACTGATTGGACTCATCTGCACATTACTCTTCAATCTTTGATAATCATCTTTATGCAAGAAGAATGATATGACCACATCACATGGTTTAGCAATTTCGGAAAAAGCCACAAAAAATCCCAACCTGTGCCTACTGTGTCATTTACCCTGAACTTTTTTTTTTGACATCAAAAGCCCCAATCTATGTCTAATGTGGCATATTTATCCTAAACTTTTTTTTATGACATAAAAAATCTAAACTCGTACCTATGTGACACGCTTACCCATCAAGGTTCCCTCTAATGAGTTTTCAATCAAAACAATGTCTTTTTTATTTCACTTATGCCGCATGACACCATGTCAACACCGTTTATTTTCCTATGTCCATAACAAAATTTTTAACGGTGTTAATTGAAGGAACCTTGACGGAGGGTAAAAGTGCTACACAAGTACAAGTTTGAATTTTTTGGATATCACATAAAAAAGTTTAAGATAAAGTGTCACAATGGACATAGTTTGGGATTTTGGGTAACTTTTTCCCTAGCAATTTAAATTGTCAAATAATAAGTACTGTCGGCTATCTCATTATATAAATTGAGTAGTAATATGATGAGAAGTGTAGACATACCCCACCTTGATACCACTAGTCTAAAATTGCTTGTCAGGTCCGTAGTTTTGCACAAATGGAGTTGATTACAAAAGGTTCACTAGTAGTTCATCTATACTAGTATTGTATAGGGTTAATACCACAAAATTTTTTTATCACCAAAAATTCCAAACTTGTATATTTATGATAAATTTACCTTCCGTTAAATTGGATTAATATCACGAAAAACGATAAAATGGTACACTTGTGATAGACAGAGGGTAAAACCCCAAACTGGTACACTCGTTAATTGTCACATGTCATCTAACTCGGCAATTTGACGGTAAAATTTAATGGAAACTAACATCGGGTAAAATTGTCAGTATGTATCAGTTTGAGATTTTTCGTGATAAAAAATTAATTTTGGGTAAATTTGTCATAAGTGTATGAATTTGGATTTTCCGTGGTATTAACTATATTGTAAATCATATATTCCATGACCAAAGTGCATTAGCAAATTCAACCACTGTCATCCATCTCCAATAACCCTTTGTTTTTCCTTCCTCAACCAACCTTCTTCTTTATTCCTTTTTAAGTAGATATGACGACCTTTTCCCATGCATTTATTAACCTGACTCTTAATAAAAAATCAAATGGGGGAGGCAGCTTGATGAACATTTTTTTTTCTTGAAATTAGTTCATAAATTCACAAATTATCTTATTAGATCGATGTTAGTTTCACTTAGACGTATGTGCACATGGCGATACTCAGCACAAGGAAAAAAACAAAAAGAATCGCGTGTCTTGATCTCGGGATCGCTCGTGTAAAATTCAAAGCAATTTTTCTCGACCCAAAAGGTTAATTTGGCTGGAATAATGACCAATTCAATATGAAAGAGAAGAAGAGAGAAAATGACGAAAGTTCATGTCAAAAACAAAAAGGTCAATGATAAATTTGTCGTGTTCAAGTCGGATGAAATTTCATACGACGTAATTATATGAAGACGTGATGATGAAGAGACGACATGAATTGCTAGACGAGAGAGAGAGAGAGAGAGAGAGAGAGAGAGAGAGAGAGAGAGAGAGAGAGAGAGAGAGAGAGAGAGAGAGAGAGAGAGAGAGAGAGAGAGAGAGAGTAAAACCAGATAAGGGAAAGAAGAAGAAGAGAAAATGCGTAGCTTGTGCACTGATCAAGACACGACATGAATTATTACAAGAAAGAAGAAGAAGAAGAAGAAGAAGAGAAAATGCAGAAAAGAGATAAAGGAAAGGGAAAATAACATACTTTTGGTCAGACGACATGAATTATTGTGAGAAGGAAAATGAAGAAGAGAAAATCTGGAAAAGAGATCAAGGAAAGGGAAAATAACATACTTTTGGTCCTCCTAATTTGTGCACTAATCACCTCAACATAGCGTATCTTTTTTGTGACAATTGAAAAGTCATGATACAAAAGCAACCCGATAACCGATGCAGCTGCTTGAATTCTATAATAACTAAGCTCGTAAGAGGATTGGGGGGCAAATCTCTCTTCCTTTTTTGCAAATCCCATTTACTCTCTAATGAGGGCTCTGAGAAAGGAAACTAGTGTTGCAGTGCAGAGGCTATACTCCAAAAAGAGCAAGATGAATAATTCCTTATCAAAAATCATGTTTATTGGTTCTTTTGACTCACAAAGAACATTTGTTAAGCAAAGGAGTCGGTGTACTAATAACTATGATTATGTCCTTTTACAATTACTAAACAAAAGCTGTCGGGAGCTCTCACCACTGACAAAATCACAAGATGATCCCTTTCTACTTGAAGTCAAGTTCCAACGAAACAAAGCTCATAGAAAAGCAATAACTCGGCACACGGAAATCAAGCAGCCCCCCAAGATCACCTGCCTCGAAAGATTTTCCTCTACGAGGTATGTCCATCCTAGCTTTGATGATCATCTTCTCTAGCACAAGTGTACGTGCTTCAAAGCATGATGACAGACACCACAATCAACAATTTCAACTCTCTTAATAAGATTTGCTACAAACATAATGCTTCCGTGCTGGGAATCTCATAATTCATCTTCACCGGAGTTATGAACTTGAGGGAATGGATGTGGTGATTTGCTTCCCGATAGAGGATGTCACTGATCCAGAACATCTTCATCGTGGGCGAGGCGCACGGGCCAAAACCCCGTCTACCAAGGTGGAGAAGGCTTTGATTGTCTTGCAAGTGTAAGCATCCCAGCACACAAAGCCACCAAAGAAAAGGAGGTAGGTGGCAGAGGTCTAGGTGGATAGCCACCGCTTAGAGAGGACGCGAGTCTTAACAGTGTCTTCAATATGCAAGAGGGATAGATGCGGCGGATTATGGCTTCAGGTAAGGCGCTAATACAATCATGAGGATAAAATCGTTGGAGTTCTCACTTCGTTTTGTTTGGGAGGAGAAGAAGGAGAATGAGGTTGGCTTTGTTTTTGCATGGTTCAGTCGTTCGCCAGAGAAATTTGCCTTGGACCACGCCGTGGGCAAAGCATCCGGCCATGAATTTTTACTTCCCAAGTTTATGTGAATTCTGCCGCCAAAAGAACTTTTGAAGTTGGGGGGTTTTGTAGTCAGATTGAGTGAAAGCAAGTGAAGACGGGATCTATCCATATTGCAATTTTTTGCACTATCAAATGATAAGATCAAAAGGTCAATTGTTAAATCGACAGATAATCATGACAATCAAAATAAACACTATTCGTCATCAACCGTTGGTCACCCCGCAATAATTGCTCCGTGTAAATCCTCACGGCACTCCTAATTTTAAGTTATAGCCGATAGTTGATGCTTGCAACTTTATGTGACTGTTCCTCTTTAATGATCCAAATGACATCTTGGATTCCCATTTGAAGGTAAATGGTATTTTGGGATTATAGAGGGCCTTTGGGCTTTCTTTGCAATTTTGCTCTTTTCTATTCAGTAAAAAAAAAAAACGATTGGGGTCATACATTCACAGCCTACAAGATACCAATCAAATATACACTACATGTGAATTTGTATGTTGACAATCAAATAATATACAGAGTCATCCCTGGGCGATTATCTCTTATCAATTTGTAAATAAACAAAACCTAACACAATACAAAGAAAATTAATTTGAGGTAAATGTGAAATGGAGTGCCGGTTTGGAATTTTTCGTGAAATAAAAAAATTAATTGTAGGTAAATGTAACATAACATATCAATTTGAAATTTATCATGGTATTAACTCTTGAAGTAACATCTACCATCTACCACGGTTTGTTTTGGCAGACCAAGCCATTGGAGAAGAGGAGATCAGTAGTAGTGGTCCAGGTGGATCGCCATTGCTTGGAGAGGATGCAGGTCTTGATGATGTCTTCAATGCGCAAGAAGGAAAAGATGTCGTGAATTAGGGCGTCTAGTAAAGACATTAATGAAACCCTCGAGGTTCCTCGCCTCATTTCAGAAAATTTCCAAAATGCATAACATAATGATCAGGACGCTTCCTT
Source organism: Syzygium jambos (assembly GCA_031216235.1). Classification (NCBI taxonomy): domain Eukaryota; kingdom Viridiplantae; phylum Streptophyta; class Magnoliopsida; order Myrtales; family Myrtaceae; genus Syzygium; species Syzygium jambos. The sequence continues at coordinate 19,859,705 of CM062221.1, read as the reverse complement.
AATCTTCACAGAGTGCAGATAAATGATATATCCCTACATCTTCTATTTTTCCTGAAAAAGAAGAGAGAGCTGAGCAATTTCTTAAGCGAAACAACCTTTCATATGTCCATAATCCAAAACACCACTACTAACCTCTTTCTTAGGAGGTTCATATTTACAACTAAACTAAGCTTGAAAGAGGAGCAAATTAGGTACATGTTCAAAACCCAATACCTAATACTGTCATATAGTTCATATAACTTTCCTATCCGAAGAGAGTGAATAAGGCCGCTCTTGGTCCGGTATTTGGGAAAAGCCTTTGAGTAAGTACAAAGGACTTTAATCTAAAGGGTTTTTATGAAATGCAAAGACTACTTTGTAAATTGTAATCGAAAAGAACATTGGGAGCAACTCTTAGTTAAATGCTGTTTGATAGAAACACATTTGAAAAATCCTTTAGTGTGATCAATTTAAGCTTCTTAATGTTTAATTTGTTTAAAACAGGAATTAAAAAAAGACCACAACTTTTACAATTTGAATGTTGAGAACAATGTAAAAAAAATGCATTAACAAATTTATAAATAAAAAAGTCACATTTCTTTTTTTAGCCTTTTGGCTAAAAAAAGCAAATGAATCAAACTATGAAGGATTATTCTATCACGTAAACGTGTCATGTCAAAAGTATTACCATTTCAAGTACTAGCCCCTTATTTACATCATTAAGGTTAATTATATATCCATAATCGGGATCCAAACAGACGGATGGAATCATAAAATTTCAAATGCAGGATTTGTTCTGAGGAGGACAAATTTCAAGCATGAACTCGATCAGAACAATGGCGGGTTGCACAACACATATATGCTTTTGGTGCTAGACAAGCAAATTCTGACAATCCGTTACAACTTATATGTAATAACTTAGGGTAAATGATGTGCACAGCACTCACCGAATACTTAATCCATAAATCCGTGTATGAAGAACTTTTGACAAATATCTATATAAGTATAATGCCAGTGACATTAGTTTCCGAAAAACCCTGCTTACACCCAAGATAGATAGTAGTATCCATCAACAATTCAACATCAAAACATAGCATTGTTGATACTAGAAGGACCAGTGAACTGTACAAGTCCCAAAGAGACCTTGCTGGTGCAAATAAAGTTCGCAACTTGATCCTACCCTATGTAGAAATGCATGCTCATAACAAAAAAACGAGAAGCTGTACTAAGTCGGGATAGCTAGTTTCATCATCTCAAAGTCAAAAGCCATCCTTCATCTTGCCCATTCTGCCATGTGCCCTCCTCCGACTTTCTTTGATCCCTGGAACTTCTCTCTTAACTTGTCCATGGCAACCTGCGCCTCACAGCAGCTGATCATACAAAATGCCCTCAAGTGGCTGCGACACATTGCAAACATTTCTTGTCATTACGTCGACTCTAAATAGTCGGGACAATTTGAAGTTCAAATCTTGCTCCAAAATATTGGCTTTCATCTCGGACAGGTCAAACATGTTTACTACCACAACAAGAGCGAATTAGAACTTGATAAATGTAAGAAAGAGTCAAAACCCAGTCACAGATGTGAGTATTACGAATAGAAAATCCTAAAGTTTTAGGCTTTTGACCACCAAACTGACTACAAGCTTAAAGAGGCAACCACAACAACTGTATACAAAAGCCATCCATCACAGCAAGCCCGTTTTAACCATACTTATCCAGTTCAGCACAATAAATAAATGTGATGGTCCTACAAAGGATACCAAAAACATACTCGAGAGAATCTCTAATAGCTGCACAAATCATAAATCGCCAGGTCTCAAATGAAGCAGCCATCACCAAATGTTATCAATCCCACAAGCCAAATAGAAGTTCACGTCATTTTCAATGCCCAGATCAAAACAGGGAATTACAGGGACTCTTCCCCCAGATAAGTTTCACAGGTAAATTACAGTGCAATTAGAGGTCTACAATGTCATTCTAAATACATAAACTGAAAAAAGAAATCTGGAAACTGCAATTTGAGCAACTTATAGATCATTCCGGTAGAATATCTTTACTCCTAATGAACAGGAAAGGCAACAAATCACAGACAAAAGCCAAACGAACAATTAACATCCCAACCCAAATTGCAGTTTTACACCCAACAATGTCACATTAAATCGAATTTATAAAACTACAAATAAACTATCAGATGAATGTGAAGTGCCAGGGCAGGTTTGGCCTCTGACGAAGGGATTGACTCCACATTCAAAATTCTTGCTGTCAAAGCATCGAATTTCTACTTCATCTACAACGATCGGAGCAAGCAACACACACTCACATTCATGATTAAAAGGCGAAAAGGAAACTTCAATAAGTTATCGAAATTACACATCCCTCAGAAGAAAGGGCATAGTAGTCCACACCAATTGGGAAATCGCAGCACCTGTTTAGAATGAGCAGTGTAGTGCTCATCCAAGTTCAGAAACCTGGATCTTCTTCATATGCTTTTTTAAGGACAACTCTTCCAAAGGATAATCGAAGATAACTTCCGCATTTTGGGAAGCTCTTCGATGGCTGAGCACATTTCGGCTCACGCCAAGTAGTTTGGAAAGATCAGCGGCTTCAAGATGTTTTTGTCCACGTTGTGCAGGGAAATCAGCCTTGATAATCATCTTCTCCAGCGTAAGTGCATCACCAAGAAGAAACTTAATTAGGGCAAGCAGATGTTTCGACCCAAAACTACCAGCAAAACCGATGATCTCCACCCTCTTGAGATGTTTTGCCAAACATTGAAAGTTCCCCTTCTGTGACAAAAGATCTTCATTAAAACGTTCTATGGATTCTTTGTCAAGCTTAAGCTGCACATGGGTACCCTATTTAGGAAAGAAGCTTCACATTAGATGCGGATCCACGGAAAAAAGAATTCGTTGCCTCACTAAAATTTCAAACAAACAACTTTCATTTGTCCGCCTCAGATGATAGTTAGTTTTACTTTATATTGAGTCTACATCAATTTGAGCTCAAACTCGTCCACACATCTTCTCTTTCTAGGCTGTCATCGCTAATTCATTAGTTCAAGATCCTAACCTTACATGGCAGCAAAAGAATCTCCAGCATAACACTGCAGTTACTTTAGGACATGAACTAAAACAGCTTAAAACGGCCCTGTATAAATGTCGAGTAGACTGGGCAAATTTCAATTGGTGGAACAAGTAAGAGTTTGAGATGGATCATGTTTATGTTCTTCAAAAGTTTAAACTCATTCATGCAAAGAGGAAGTCAGCACAGGAAGCGAACTGAAAATAATATAGAAAAGTAACAAACCGTCGATGGGCAAGAGTGAGTCAGGTGTATGACTAATTTTTCCAGGCACTGTGAACTTCGTAGCATGTATGCTATCCCGGGAAGTTCCCATTGACTAACTGGTGTGCGTAGTATCAGATTCTGAAATTGTGACAATGGACATGGCACTCCTTCCATCTCCAAAGTGGACAGAACCTAAACACATTGAGCAAGCGAAACAGAAAAATTAATTAGTATTTCTGTTCTTGTTTAACATGAATAAAGAATAACAAAATTACAGTTCATCCAGATACAATATCCTTTCACACTATCTCCCAGCCAGGAAAAGACCAATAAGGATACTACAAGTAGAAATGAACAAGTGAATCTCTTTAAGAATCAAGACTATCTATATAAAACTTGAGATACTTGAAGGATTTGAAAATTCTAGTAGTTGGTCACATGAGACAGTGAATCTTGTTATCGACTGAAGTTTCCGAGAAAATCCATCCATTGCCATTGTAAAATACTGTAAGAATACTCTGTAAGATGATTATGGACCACCAGTCTAGTGTGACAAGAGAGTATGACCCGATTCCAGTAACCAAAGGTGACTAGGTCCATTACTCTTCCTCATTTTTCCAGATAATTGTATTTTTTCTATAAACTGAAAGAGTGAATGGAAAATGTAACCTTTTCAAATAATCTATTCATGCATTTATCTTGGGCAAATCAAGCATCTAACAATGTTGTGTTGAGTAGCATCCATAATAATTAGAAATATCTAGTGGCATTCGTTGTCCCTAATTGAGTGATCCCAAATCCATTTATTTAAAATTAAACAGTGGGAAGAAGCTCCAAGGTTCACCATATGCTCTTACGTAAGAACTCGAAACACAAAGTTATGAATCATCCCGTTGACAATGATTCCACCAGACGAAAGACTAGAATGCCACAGAGAGCTGAGGTCTCTCAACCCGGGGCAATATACAGCACTAAATGGTGCCAATCACGGACACCATTCAACACGAGTACGCCTTATAAAGGGACAAAATACTGAGCTGGTACCTGCAAATACCAATGGCCAATGGTGATTGTAGAAACTCCGCGCAGCTTCTCAAGAAGTTCCTTTAACAAGTCGCGGCAGCCTATCCTGTCACAAGACACCGCAAAATGTAACTCGGCTTCCGCCAAAGAAGATATGTTGTCAAGTCTGAACACGGAATGAAGACACCAAATCCCTGACACACGCAGGGACAGCACATGCGGGGCCCAAATTTTCTCCAAGTTAGAATACCCGCCTTCGAAAGTTGTTAACCGTTTCACACTTGTCGAATGTATTATAATGTTCTTCACGCCCCTGCAATAGCGCAACGCAAGGGACTCCAAAACAGGACTTCCCCTGACAATACCCTCCAGGATATCATCACTCAACTCCGCACATTCTAACAACAAGACCTTGAGACAAGGCCACCTGACAGCGGTCCCCAACGGAAGACAGCAGCCACTGACTTTCAGGCGCACCAACCGACTCAAGCCACACAAGAACCGCGGCAGCTTATAAACGAACTCCAGATTGGGAATAAGAAGCAGGCGAAGATCCTCCACACGGCGCCCCTCCGCGAAGCGCAGCCAGAGGTCGAGCTTGGGGCGGTAGGCCTCGTCGCACTTGAAGATGGTGATGTGGAACCTCTTCACCGCGGGCGAGGTGCACCGGGACAGGACGCTGTCGACGAGGGACGGGAAGTCCGGGTAGTAGGGGTCGCGATGGCGAGGCCGGAGGTCGTTGAAGACGAGGTGGGTGGTGGCGGTCCAAGTGGACTGCCAGCGCTTCGAGAGGACGCTGGTCTTCACGACGTCTCTCAGGGGCAGGAAGGAGAAGATGTGGTGGATCACGGCGTCTGGCAAGTCGCTGATGAGATCCCTTGGGCTCAAAGGAGGAGGATGGGTTCGGTTTCGTTTGGCGCGATTCGGCCGGTCGTCGCCGGAGGATTCGCGGCGGACGGCGCCGCGGACGGAGGTCTCCGCCATGATGAGATCGCTAGGGCTTCTGCGTCGCTGCAAATGAGGAGGAGGCCGGCGCGGTGCGATTCCGCCGCCGGTCGCCGGAGGATTCGCGGTGGGTGGCGCCGTGGACGGAGGCCTCCGCCGTGGAATCGAAGTTCTAGGGTTTCTGCGGATTTTCCGGCCGAGTTCCCGAAGGATTTTACTTTCACTGCATCCTTTAACATTGAAAATTTATGAGAGTTTTAGGGCGTGCATGGTAACATTTCTATTTTTCTGTTTTTTTATTTTTCTGTTCTTGGGAATAAGCTTGGAATAGAAATCTGTTTGGTAACACAATTTCATTTTTCTATTTTGAAATAAATTTCTATTTTAAAAATAGGTTTGGAACAGAAATTAAAAGTAAAAAAAAATTTACTTTTCTATTTTTGAAACAGAAATTAGAAATTGGCAACTCTTCTCATTGCCGGCCACCGCCCAAAAAAAATTCCGGAAAATCCATAAAAATTGAAAATTTTCCAAAAAATTCATAAAAATTTCCAGAAAATAAAAAAAGTCAGATTTTGGGTCAATTGGAAATTTGTTGAATTTTTTTCAAAAAAATCAAAAAATTCAAAACTTCACAGAATGGCTTAGAATACCTATAGACACCCACTTTGAGTGAAATTTAAATTTTTTAAAGTGCCAAAAAAATAAAAAAAATCAAAAATTTCAAAACTTCACAGAATGGCTTAGAATACATATGGGCACCCACTTTGAGTGAAATTTAAATTTTTTGAGGCACCCAAAAAAATTAAAAAATAAAAAATTTGAAAACTTCACAGGACGTCTTAGAATACATATGGCCACCCACTTTGAGTGAAATTCAAATTTTTTGAGGTTCCCAAAAAAATTAAAAAATTTCAAAACTTCACAGAATGACTTAGAATACCTGTGGTCACCCACTTTGAGTGAAATTTTATTTTTTAATTTTTTATTTTTTTAATTTTTGGGCACCTCAAAAAATTTAAATTTCACTCAAAGTGAGTAGTTACAGGTATTCTAAACCATTCTGTGAAGTTTTGAAATTTTTGAAATTTTTTGGAAAAAATTCAATAAATTTCTTATTTTCCCAAAATCTGAATTTTTTTATTTTCTGGAAATTTTTATGAATTTTTGCTGAATTTTTCAATTTTTATGGATTTTCTAAATTTTTTTAGATTTTTAGGAATTTTCCAGATTTTCTAATTTTTTTATTCCATTTCTAAAAGAATATATTTTTGTTCCGGAAAATAGAAATTTGTATTGTTATCAAACGAATTTCTATTTCAGAAACAGAAATTTTGTGTCGTTATCAAACGCACATTTTTGCTCAGAAATTCGTCCACGAAATAGAAATAAAAAGATCTATTTTCTGGCCAGAAATTGATTTCTGGAATAGAAATGTTACCATGCGCCCCCTTATTCTTTTTTGTTTTTCTTTTCTTTTTTGTCTTTCAAGTTTTTTATGCAAACATATAATTTGTCTTACTTCATAATGCACCGCAAAAATAAATTAGACGATCTCAATGTTAAAAAAAAAAAAAGAAAAAGAGAGGATCAAAATTAAACTTGAGTTAGAAAAAAAGATATTCAGTAATTCACAGGAAATTTAAGTGATGCCGTAATCCACTTTGTATTTATTTTCGACATGATGTGTTTAAATAGCACCAAGATAAGCATGCTCGATTGAAGCTTAATCAATATCATGTCATGAATAGATAATCATGTTTAAACACATAAATAAACACGATGTTGTAGATTTGGACCCTTCGACGCTTTTATCACGTCCGTAGAAACATTTAATTAAACAAGTTAACATTTATTTAGTTAGTGGTATTTGATATTTGTTGTGTGATGCTTTCCGTTTGAGAGAATATGTGCCTTGTTCTTCCTTTCGCTTGTGTTTTTGGACAAATTCCATTTCTTCCTTTCCAATTTTGCGTTCATTTGAATTAATAAAAAAAGAAATTGAGTTGACTTGAGTTCAAATCCAATTTGATGCATTTCCATTGAATAGAGCTTGAGCATATGCATATTTTTGGTACGACTTGTTTGTCGATCATTCAAATAATTGACTTTGCAAACAAAATCAGTTTGTTCCATCTAGCTTAATTACGATAATTTCACTAAAGGATCTTATTCGATAAATTTTCACTCTATGTCAGTTTGGATTTTAGTGCATTATCAAAAACTTATTATACCCATATGCACATTACTCTTCGATCTTTGATAATCATCTTTATGCAAGAAGAACCATATGACCGCATCACATGGTTTAGTAATTTCGGAAACAGCCACAAAAAATCCCAACCTATGCTCTCTGTGTCAATTTACCTTAAACTTTTTTTGCAACATCAAAAACCCCAATCTATGTCCATCGTGGCATATTTACCATTAATTTTTTCTTATGACATAAAAAAACTCAAAACTTGTACCTATATGACACATTTACATGTTAAGGATATGTCACATGGTTTTTCAATCAAAATAACGTTATTCTTATATCACTTATGCCACATGATGCCATGTTAATACCGTTTTTTTCCCGACGTTCATATAGGCAGATTTTTAATGATGCTCATTGACAAAACCTTGACAGAGAATAAAAGTGTCACACGGGTACAAGTTTGAAATAGAGAAATAGAGAATCGTGAAGGTTACGTCCTTGTGCTTGTATATTCTATGCAAGACCACATTAACTTGCCACTAGTATGTCGACGAAGCTCTCCTCCTCGACCACCTCCGAATGCGGCTATCGATCTGACTTGCTCAACCTCAGTGTAATTTACGTTCTTTGCGAGAAAATTTAGCAAATTGGCATAAATATTTTCAACAGCTATAGATGGCGAGAAGGCAAGGAAATTGATTGTTAGGTAATGAAATGCCAAGAAGATTTGTTTTGGAGCAAAATTGATTTTGCGAATTTCATTGATTCCTTGTACATATAAGAGTTTTTCGATGAAGTGTTTTAAATTGCGAAAAGTATGCCTCAAGGTTACTATCCTTAACCTTCCCATCACCCTTCCTAGCTCCTCCTTCTTATCAGCACAAACTACTCCACCTTCGCCGAGTTCATCAAATGTAGAGTACATAACCTCCTCATGTCCCGCTAATGTGCGTCACTCTTCGCGAACGCCATTCCCTTGCTGCCTTAAGGTATGTGGCACATAGCCTTCACTCAAGTGGCTCAAGAAAGTGCTATCATGGGTCATGAGGAGCAGTTTAGTTGCCTCCGCTTATACAAGCGTGAAAGTCTCCATTTCTCTACCTCTCTATTGCTGTAAGTGGTTACATAAGAAAGAACTTAGAGAATGAAGAAGACAATAAAAGTGAACATGGAAAATTAATAAGAGAAAAGGGACACAACAAGAAAAAAGGAACAACGCTTTCTTAAAACATTAATAGAAGAGGGATGCTAAAAAGTGAACCCCACAAAAGGTAATAGTCATATTGTTATGTCGAGGAGTGTTTTAGCCAAAGAGGGAGTGGAAAAAGCACAACATTATATAAATTGAGTAGCAATATTAATTTTTATATGATGAGAAGTATAGACATACCTCACCTTGATACTTGTCTAAAGTTGCTTATCGGGTCCATAGTTTTGCACAAATGGAGTTAATTACAAGAGGATCACAAGCGGTTCATCTATACTAGTACTATATCATATATCCCATGACCAAAGAACATAAGAAAATTCAACCACGTCATCCATCTTCAATAACCCTTTGTTTTTCCTTCCTCAATCAACCTTTTTCTTTTTTCCTTTTTTAGTATATATGATGAGCTTTTTCGATGCATTTATTAACTTGACTCTTAATTAGTTTGCAAATTCAAATGAGGAGGCACATTGATGAACATTTTTTTCTTGAAATTAGTTTGCAAATTCACAAATTATATTGTTAGATGATGTTAGTTGCACATAGACGTGTGTGCATATGGTGATACTCAACACAAGAAAAAAAAAAGAATTGTGTATCTTGATCTTGGGATCACTCGTGTAAAATTCAAAGCAATTTTTCTCTTGACCCAAAAGGTTAATGTGGCTAGAATAATGACCACTTTGATCTAAAAGAGAAGAAGACAGAAAATGATGAAAGTTCACGTCAAAAACTAAAGGTCAATGATAAATTTGTTGTGCTCAAGCCAGACTAAATTTGATACGATGTAATAATATCAAGATGAGAGACAACATGAATTGCTAGATGAGAGAGAGAGTGAGAGAGAGAGAGAGAGTAAAACCAGATAAGGGAAAGAAGAAGAAGAGAAAATGCAGAAAAGAGATATAGGAAAGGGAAAATAACATACTTTTGGTTAGACGACATGAATTGTTGTAAGGAAGAAGAAGAAGAAGAGAAAATGCGGAAAAGAGATACAAGGAAAGTAACAATAACATACTTTTGGTCCTCCTAATTTGTGCACTGATCACCTCAACATAGCATATTTTTTGCGACGGCTGAAAAGTCGTGATACGAAAGTAATCTGTTGACCAATGCAGTTTCTCAAATTCTGTAATAACTAAGCTCGTAAGAAATTATACGAGGGCAAATCCTTCATCGTTGTTCTCAAATCCCACTTACTCTCTAATGAAGGCTTCAAGAAAGGGAACTAGTGTTGCAGTTCAGAGGCTATACTCCAAAAAGAACAAGATGAATAAATTCCTTAACAAAAATCATGTTTATCGGTTATTATGACTCACAAGGAACATTTGTTAAGCAAAGAAGTCAGTGTACTACTAATAACTATGATTATGTCTTTTTATAATTACTTAACAAAAAGCTGTCGGGAGCTCTCATCACTGACAAAATCACAAGATGATCCCTTTCTACATGAAGTCAAGTTCCAACGAAACAAAGCTCATAGAAAAGCAATAACTATTCACGTGGAAATCAAGCAGCTCCTCAAGATCACCTGCCTCGAAAGATTTTCCTCTACGAGGTATGTCCATACTAGCTTTGATGATCATCTTCTCTAGCACAAGTGTACGTGCTTCAAAGCATGATGACAGACACCGCAATCAACAGTTTCAACTCTCTTAATAAGATTTGCTACAAACATGATGCTCCCATGCCGCGAATCTCATAATTCATCTTCACTGGAGTTATGAACTTGAGGGAATGGATGGGGTGATTTGCTTCCCGATAGAAGATGTCGCTGATCCCCTCTTCATCATGGGCGACGCGCACAAGCCAAAACCCCGTCTACCAAGGTGGAGAAGGCTTTGATCGTCTTGCAAGTGTAAGCATCCCAGCACACAAAGCCACCAAAGAAAAGGAGGTAGGTGGCGGTGGTCTAGGTGGATAACCACTGCTTGGAGAGGATGGGGGTCTTAGTAGTGTCTTCAATGTGCAAGAGGGATAGATGTGGCAGATTGTGGCTTCGGCTAAGGCACTGATGGAATCGTGAGGATAAAATTGTCAGGGTTCTCACTTCGTTTCACTTAGGAGGAGAAGAAGAAGATTGAGGTTGGCTTCATCTTTGCACAGTTCCGTCGTTCGCCAGAGAATTTGCCTCGGATCATGCGGTGGGAAAAGCATCCTGCCATGAATTTTTAGTTCCCTAGTTTATGTGAATTCTACTGCCAAAAGAACTTTTGAAGTTGGGGGTTTTGTAGTCAGATTGAGTGCAAGCAAGTGACGACGGGGATCTATCCATGTTGCAATTTTTCGCACAGTCAAATGATAAGATCATATTGTCAATTGTTAAATCGACAGACATTCACGATAGTCAAAATAAACACCATCCGTCATCAACCGTTGGTTACCCCATAATAATTGCATTGTGCGAGTCCTCATGGCACTCCTAATTTTGAGTTACAGACAATAGTTAACGATAGTTGATGTTTGCAACTTTAAGTAACTGTTCCTCTTTAATGATCCAAAAGACATCTTGGATTCCTATTTTAAGGGAAATGGTATTTTGGGATTATACTAGGCCTTTAGGCTTTTTTTTACAATTTTGCTCTTTTCTATACAGTATAAAAAAGACTATTGGGGTCATACATTCATACCCTACAAGATACCAATCAAATATACACTGCATGTGAATTAGTATGTCTACAATCAAATAATATATATAGTCATCCCCAGGTGATTATCTCTTATCAATTTATAAATAAACAAAAAAACAAAGAAAAGGGTGAATGTAAAGTGGGGTGCCGGATTGGAAATTTTCAGGAAATAAGAAATAATAATTTGAGAAAATATACCATAGCATATCAATTTGAATTTACTATGGTATTAACTCTTGAAGTAACATCTACCATGGTTTGATTTTGCGGACAAAGCCAATGGAGAAAAGGAGGTCAGTGGCGGTGGTCTAGGTGGATCGCCACTGCTTGGAGAGGACGCAAGTCTTGACGATGCCTTCAATGCGCGAGAAGGAGAAAATGTCGCGGATTAGGGTGTCTAGTAAAGCCACTAATGAAACCGCCGGGGTTCCTCGCTTCATTTTGGAGGAGGAAAAGAAGGAGAACATTGGCATTGTCCTGTGAAATCCGGTCGTTCGCCGAAGAATTTGTATTACCATGATTTGAAACCAATTGTGTTAAGCGAAAGCACATTATGTTACGAATCGAACCGAAACCAATGGTAAAATCATTGATTCTCTTGGGGTGCACATGATACGCATGATAACCATTATGTTTCTTTGTTTTTTCTATTTTATGTTCCTTAGAACGAGTTTAGAACAGAAATCCCTTTGGTAAACGCAAGTTCATTTTTCTATTTTTGGAACAAATTTCTACTCTAGAAATAAGTTTGAAACAGAAATCAAAGGTAAAAATCTTTTACCTTTTTATTTCTGGAACAGAAATCAAAAATAAAAACTCTTCTTATCATTTGCCTTCACTACTAGCCGGCTACTCACCCATTGCCCCCTTGTCATCGCCAGTCGCCTCCCACCACCGCCGGTTGTTGTCCTCCGTCGCCTGTCGACCATCGTACATTGCCGTCCGCCACCGTCCTTCGCCGCCCAACGCCAGCCGTCAATGCCCACCTCCCGCCGCTGCCTAACACCGGCCACCTCCTGCTACCACCCACCTCCCGTTGTCACCCCACATCAACCACCTCCCGCCACCGCCCAACATCGCCCACCTCCCATCGCCGCCCACCTACCAGCTGCCTCCCATCGTCATCCTCCGCCGCTAGCCTCCTCCTATCGCCATCCTTCACCACTGGCCGCCATCCTCCTCCATCGCCCAATGCCGGCCACCTCCCATCGCCACCCGCCTCCTGCCGCAGCCCACCATCGGTCATTTGTCGCCTTCTACTTGCCGGCCGCTCGGAAGAGAGAAATTTTGTGTCGTTATTAAACGATTTTCTATTTCAGAAATAGAAATTTTATGTCGTTATCAAATGCATATTTTGACTTAGAAACTCGCTCATGGAATAGAAATAGATTCTATTTCTGGCCAAAAATTATTTTTGGACAAAATGGTTATTATTTGCACCCTTAATGTGCTCTTCATTTTTGGTTTCATGAACTTACAAATTCACACAAACATGGCATAGCTCAAACAATAAATTACTATTCTCATAAAGAAAATGAACCTCATAGACACATTTATTCATAGCAAAAGTTTCAGCTACTCTATATTAAAAAACATAAGCTATTTCGAATCTTAATGACGGATAACAAAAATTTAAAGCATGTATTTTGGTTTGATATCGCACTTTTATTTTGGTTTTAAAAATGCTGAACCGAATGTGACCACCAAAAAGTGTTATGTTAAGATTCAAGTTTATCTTTTTTTAGGTCGCAAAGTACTTCAAGTTAATCATTAAAATCAAATTGTAACGATGTCTATGCAGTTACGCACAAATACAGGAGGATTTCCAAAATGCATATCATAATGATGTGGACGTTTTCTTAAATCCTCCAAGAGTGCAGACACATGATATAGCCCTAAATTTTCTATTTTTCCTGAAAAAGAAGAAAAGGCTTAGCAATATCTTAACCAAAACACCCTTTCATATGTCCATAATCAAAAACACCTACTATTAACCTCTTTCCTCAGGAGGTTCATATTTACAACTAAACTAAACTGGAAAGAAGTGTAAATTAGGTACATGTTAAAAACCCAATACTGTCATGTAGTTCTTGTAAGTCTACTATCAAAAGAGAGTGAATAAGAATGAGCAGTGTAGTGCTCGTCCAAGTTTAGAAACCCAAATCTTCTTCATATGCTTTTTAAACTTTAAAAGGACACCTCTTCCAAAGAATAATTGAAGATAACTTCAGCATTTTGGGAAGCTCTTTGATAGCTGAGCACATCTAGGTATACACCAAGTAGTTTGGAAAGATCAGCTGCTTCAAGATGTTTTTGTCCACGTTGTGCATGTAAATCAACCTTAATAATCATCTTCTCCAGCATGAGTGCATCACCAAGAAGAAACTTAATCAGGGCGAGCAGATGTTTTGACCCCAAACTCACAGCAAAACCGATGATCTCCACCCTCTTGAGATGTTTCGCCAAACATTGGAAGTTCCCCTTCCATGACAAAAGATCTTCATTAAAACGTTCTGTAGATTCTTCGTCCAACTTAAACTGCACATGGATACCCCATTTAAGAAAGAAGCTTCACATTAGATGCGGATCCACAGAAAAAACAATTCATTGCCTCACTAAAATTTCAAACAAACAACTTTCATTTGTCCACCTCAGATAATAGTCAGTTTTACTTTATATCGAATCTTCATCAATTTGAGCTCTTAAACTAGTCTACACAGTAAAACATCTTCTCTTTCTAGGCGCTCATCGCTAATTCATTAGTTCAAGATCCTAACCTTACATGGCAGCAAAAGAATCTCCAGTATAACACTGCAGTTACTTCAGGACATGAACTAAAATAGCTTAAAACGGCCCTAGACAAATGTCGAGTAGACTGACAATCATGGGCAAATTTCAATTGCTGGAACAAATAAGGGTTTGAGATTGATCATCTTTGTGTGCTTCTAAAGTTTAAACTCATTCCAGCAAAGAGGAAGTCAGCACAGGAAGCGAACTGACAATAATATAGAAAAGTAACAAACCTTAAATATGCAAGAGCAAGTCAGGTGTATGGCTAATTTTTCCAGGCACTGTGAACTTCGTAGTATGTATGCTATCCTGGGAAGTTCCCATTGACTAACCGGTGTGTGTAGTATTAGATTCTGACATTTTGACAATGGAGATGACACTCCTTCTATCTCCAAAGCGGACAGAACCTTAGCGCGTTGAGCAAGCAAAATAGAAAAATTAATTAGTATTTCTATTCCTGTTTAACATGAATAAAGAATAACAAAATTACAGTTCATCCAGATAAAAAATATCCTTTGACACTATCTCCCAGACGGGAAAAGACCGATAAGGATACTACAAGTAGAAATGAACAAGTGAATCTCTTTAAGAATCTATTTACATAAAACTTGTGATACTTGAAGGATCTAAAAATTCTAGTAGTAGGTCACATGAGATAGTGAACCTCCTTATCGACTGAAGTTTCCGAGAAAATCCATCCATTGCCATTCTAAAATATTGTAAGAATACTCTGTAAGATGATTATGGGACATCAGCCTAGTGTGACGAGAGAGCATTCTAGATAATAGTATTTTTTTCTATAAACTAAAAGAGTGAATGGAAAATGTAACCTTTTCAAATAATCTCTTAATGCATTTATCTTGTGCAAATCAAGCATCTAACAATGTTGCGGTGAGTAGCATCCATAATAATAAGAAATATCTAGTGGCATTCGTTGTCCCTAATTGAGTGATCCCAAATCCATTTATTTGAAACTAAACGGAGGGAAGAAGCTCCAAGGTTCACCATATGTTCTTACGTAATAACTCGAAACACAAAGTTATGAATCATCCCGTTCACAATGATACTAGAATGCCACAGAGAGCTGAGGTCTCTCAACCCGGGGCAACATACAGCACTAAATGGTGCCAATCACGGACACCATTCAACACGACTACGCCTTATAAAGGGCAAAAATACTGAGCTGGTACCTGTAAACACCAATAGCCAATGGTGATTGTAGAAACTCCGCGCAGCTTCTCAAGAAGTTCCTTTAACAAGTCGCGGCCTATCCCGTCACCAGACACCCAAAAATCTAAGTCGGCTTCCACCAAAGAAGATATGTCGCCAAGTCTGAACATGGAATGAAGACACCAAATCCCTGATAACCGCAGCGACAGCAAATGCGGGGCCCAAATTTTCTCCAAGTCAGAAAACCCGCCGTCGACAAGTATTAACTGTTTCACATAACTTGTCGAATGTATTATAATGTTCTTCACGCCCACGCAACCGTGCAACTCAAGGGACTCTAGAACAGGACTTCCCCTGACAATACCCTCCAGGATATCATCACTCATCTCCGCACATCCTAACAACAAAACCTTGAGACAAGGCCACCTAACAGCAGTACCCAACGAAAGACAGCAGCTCCAGACCTCCAGGCGCACCAACCGACTCAAGCAGTACAAGAACCGCGGCAGCTTATAAAAGAACTCCTGCTGGGCATCAAGACGTAGGCAGAGATCCTCCACGCGGCGCCCCTCCGCGAAGCGGAGCCAGAGATCGAGCTTGGGGCAGTAGGCCTCGTGGTGCTTCGAGATGGTGATGTGGAACCTCTTCACCGCGGGCGAGGTGCACCGGATCAGGATGCTGTCGACGAGGGATGGGAAGTCCGGGTAGTAGGTTTCGAGATCGCGAGGCCGCAGGTCGTCGAAGACGAGGTGGGCGGTGGTGGTCCAGGTGGACTGCCAGCGCTTGGAGAGGACGCCGGTCTTGACGACGTCTTCGAGGGGCAGGAAGGAGAAGATGTGGTGGATCACGGCGTCTGGCAAGTCGCTGATGAGATCCCTAGCGCCCATAGGAGGAGGAGGTCGGCTTCTTTTGGCGCGATTCCGAGGGTCGCCGCTGGAGGATTCGAGGCAGATGGCGCCGTGGGCGGAGGTCTCCGCCATGATGAGATCGCTAGGGCTTCTTGGCCGCTGCAAACGAGGAGGAGGTCGGTTTGGTTTGATGTGATTCCGCCGGTCGCCGAAGGATGGCGCGGTGGACGGCGCCGTGGACGGAGGCCTCCGCCGTGGAATCGAAATCCTAGGGTTTCTGCGGTTTTTCCCGCCGAGTTTCCGAAGGTGAAGGCGAAGAACAATGAAAATTTATAAGAGTTTTTTTTTCTTTTTCGCCTTCTTTTTATCTTTTTTGTCTTTCGAGTTTTTTATGGAAACATATAATTTGATTATGTAACATCCTGAATTTTGACCCGTTATCGGGACCAATAAAGTGTATATTGATTCTCGTGTGATTTTAGTAAGTCTCGCCCGGAATTGATCAATCACGGGATACTAACCAAATGGGAAAGGCTAAATAGGAACAGGTACGTGGACCGAGAACCCGATCGTGATGGAGCGCCGATTTCGACGAACGTCGAGGAAATATTTTGAACCAATATAGGCCGATCTTAGGAAAATGACAGATTGATATTGTCAGTAATGCACGATCAGATCGCGAGTGATTTCGCACGACCGAAAGTGCGCCTGACAAAGGAAACCCGATTTTAATCCAAACGATCGCGACCCCGGTGCTAGTGATAATTCCTCTCGTTCTCTCGAAATTGAGACTATCACGACTCGGACAATCTTAGGTCGATACGCGTAACGCCTAAACAGCCGCCTGTTAGTGAGAGACCCTAAAACTGCAAAACGAGTGAATTAGATCGCGATATTGGACCCGAACTTCGATATCAAAATTTCAAGGGTAATTACGACTATTTTGCAGGATGGACGTCATTTTGGAGTGGCCATTCATGTTTGGGATTAAAATGGTTGGAAACTGAAAATTTGACAGAAATTGAGAAAAAAAAAAGACGGTTTTGCCCCTGTGAACACCGAGGCCGAATTCGGGGGCCGTTTAAGGTTATTTTTCGCGGCCAAGGTCATTTTGGGATAGCCACGCACATTTAAAGTGGTTTTGGACAAAAAGTGGAATTTCGACAAAAATTGGAATTTAATATTATTTTATTCCCGGAAACTTTGCGGACGATTTTCGAGGGCTTAGAAAGTGAATTTCGCGATTCCGACACCGGATTATGTCTCCCATGAATATTTTGGACCAGTATGAGCAAAAATTGGAATTTCGGTTCGGGATCGAAAAATGACGGAAATGCCCCTAGCCTATTTTTGTTTAATTCCGAATTTTGGGGCAATTTTGGGATTTAACAAGGGTTGGTTAAGGCTAACTAGACTTGGTTAACCATGGTTAATGGATTTTGACCATTTTGCCCTTGAATTATTGGATGAGGAGTGTTTTGAGCCCTTGGATGAGGGGCATTTTGGTCCAAAGCATAGGATTTTGACATGTGGACCCCACTAGTCTCTCTCTTTAACCACCCTTGACCCTCTCTCTCTCCTCAGAACTCTCTCTCTCTGCTCACGTCTCTCTCTCTCTCCCGATCACTCTCTCGGTCGCTTCCTTTCCTCGCCGTTTCAGCCGCGTCGGCTACTGTTCACGCCGGAACAGCTGGCCGCCGGAGCTGCTGGCGCTGAGCCACCGTGTGCCGTCCCCTGGCACCGTCCCAGCTCCGTCGACCCCCTTTTCCGCCGTCCACAGTAGCTGTTCCAGCCGGGACGTGAAGGACGCCGCCGCCGGTCTTGCCTCGCCGGTGCCGCGCCGCCGTCCTCCGTCGTTCGCCGTCCCCCGCCGACCAGCCTAACCCTCACCGTCTCTCTTTCCGTCACCCTCAACCACCGACCAGCCTCCCCTGTTTTGGCCGAGCTTGGCCGTGAGTCGTCGAAGCCGCCGTGAGCCGCCGGCTTGCCGCCGAAGCACCGCCGTCGATTTGTACCACTCGTCGGTAATCGACCGCTCGCTCCCGTCGCCTCGCGTCGATTTTAGGCGAGTAAAATCCCTAATTCATGAATTAGTCTAATTGTGCAAGTTTAGGGGTTAAATTTGGATTATTTAGGCTAATTTAGGGCCTAATTAAGTGTAATTGTGTGTGGGATGATTAGGGGACTTAATTGGGACTTAATGGCATAATGTAAGGGTGATTTGGAGACAAATTGATGGCTGTTTGGGTGTGATTCACCATAGAACCGAATTTGCATTAAATTGTCTAATGTGATCATTAAATGGATCAATGAGGAATGACTTGAAATTAGGCATTGTGGAGGCCAAATGGAACTTGTTAGGACTTTGAGGGAGGATGCCATGTCTGTGGGTTTAATAATTGAGACTGGTTGGGCATGTCGAATCCCAAGTGGACTGGAACTCTGTAATGTTGAGTTGTGTGTTAATTGCCGAATGTAAATGGACTATAATGAAATGAGTTAGATGTGCCAATAATGCTTTGTATGAGTTGAAATTGTGATTCAGTGTGCTTGGTACATCGGGGCATGGCAATTGGTGTGAACCCCATGGCATGTGAATTTCCATGTTTGGTTTTGATATGGTTGAGATTGAAATATGACCATTGGGTCATGGCCTTCGGGTCGATTTAATTGCGGATGACCATTGGGTCATGGCCTTCGGGTCGATTTAATTGCGAATGACCATTGCGTCATGGCCTTCGGGTCGATTTAATTGCGGATGACCATTGGGTCATGGCCTTCGGGTCGATTTAACTGTTGATGACCTCTGCGTCATGGCCTTCGGGTCGATATCTTGTTTATGGGTTATAATGATATTGAAAGCCTAACCTGCAGGGCTGGAGTAGCGAAATTAGGGCTGAGGGCCCGAATGACTTTATAATGATTAATTTACTGGTTCAGTGATTCATGCATTTTATTTACCTCTGGAGGTGCACGTTAGCCTAGTTTAGGAATAGGAATTCTTACTTGCTGAGTTTATCTCACGGTTGTAGTAAAACCGATTTTCAGACCCCCGTCCGTAAGATGCCGAGGAAAGCCCATCTTTTTGGATTTCCGCAGCGGATTCAGCGATCGTCTAGTGTGCATCCATGTGGAGATGGGTCAGCGTATATTAGATACCATTCTGTTGTGATTGTAAATGTAGGAAAGGATTACAGCGACACTCAAGAGTACGTAGCCTGGTGCTATAGGGGAGCGGATGGTGTGACTGGACCCCCGATCAGGACTTTTGATGTTCCAGTGGACGTTAATGGCGTTATGATCCCACAGATGGCTAGTGGTGAGGTATCAGACCCTCCAACTTCCCTCAGCGTTAGTAGTCAAGGTGAAACGGTGAATGGACCGGTGGCCATGGACGAGGAGGAGGGAGAACAGCAAGTTATAGCTGTCGATGTAAACCCGGAGGAAGACGAAGAATTGAATCTGGAAGTAATAGGTGAGAATGCCGATGCTGACGGAGAAGTGGCTGAAGTTGGGATGGACGAAGAAATAGAATCTGGGGAAGACTCTTTTGAGGAATCTGCAGCACCATCCGATCCAGACTGGGAGCTTTAGAGTAGATCCCAGTGTTAGGAGTTTAGGCTAACCCTCTTTTTGAATGTAACCCTCTTCCAGATAGTTAGCTGTTATCCCTAGGCCACCGATCCCTTTTTGTTTCGTGACCCTTTGGTGTGTTCTTTTTGTTGTAAATAAATAGTATGTATATGTTTTTAAAGGGTGTATATATGTTAGTTTAATCTATTGTATATTGATGCCTATTGCTGCTCATGGATGAGTTTTAATCATGTTTGGGTGTATATATATATACGTCGCTTTCGCATGTGGCGTGTTCTCTCTCTGATTTGGGTTTTCGGGTCGGTGTCGCAATCCTGGGAGCGTCACCACTAAAATCGACCTTTGCGCGGATGTTCAGGCTAAGTTGGAATACAGGGCGTGACAGATTACTTCATAATTCACTGCAAAAACAAATTAGATGATCTCAATATGAACAAAAAAAAAAGGATCAAAATTAAACTCGAGTTTAGAAAAAAGATATTAAGTAATTCACACAAAATTTACGTGATGCCGTAACCCACTCCTTATAAAAATGCAGGTTCGTCAAATACTAGGATAAAATATTTTCTGATTTCCTATGTTCCTGACTCTCTTTCCTTTGTCAACTCCGCCACAACCGTCGCCGTACTTGCCACTCGCCCCCCCCTCTACCCCCAAACATACTTTGGAGTCCGGTCACCTTCAACTGAGGCCAGCAACTTTCGACGTGATGTGTTTAAGTGGCAACAAAGTGAGCCTGCTCAATCAAAACGTAATCAATACTATGTCGTGAATCGATGAACATGTTTAAACACGTAAATAGACATGAAGTGACGGATTTGAACCTTTCAACGCTTTTATCACGTCCGTAGAAACATTTAATTAAACAAGTTAACATTTATTTAGTTAGTGGTATTTGATATTTGTTATGTGATGCTTTCTGCTCTAGAGAATATGTGCCTTTTTCTTCCTTTCTCTTGTTTTTATTTGGTCAAATTCCTTTTCTTCCTTTCCAATTGGCATTCGTTTGAATTTAAAAAACAAAGAAATTGAGTTGATTTGAGTTCAAATCATATTTGATGCATTTCCATTGAACAAAGCTTGAGCGTATGCATATTTTGGTACCACTAGTTCCTCAATCATTCAAATAATTGACTTTGCGAACAAAATCGACTTGTTCCATCTGGCTTGATTATGATAATTTCACTAACGGATCTTATTCGATAAATTTTCACTCGATCTCAATTTGGATTTTAATGCATTATCAAAAACTGATTGGACCCATCTACGCATTACTCTTCGATCTTTGATAATCGTCTTTATGCAAGAAGAACCATATGACCGCATCACATGGTTTAGTAATTTGGGAAACAGCCACAAAAAATCCCAATTTGTGCCCACTGTGTCAATTTACTTTGAACTTTTTTGTAACATCAAAAACCTCAATCTATGTCTATCGTGACATATTTATCCTAAACTTTTTCTTATGACATAAAAAAACTCAAAACTTATACTTATGTGACACATTTACCCGTCAAGGTTCCGTCATATGATTTTTCAATCAAAACGACATTATTCTTATTTCACTATGCAGCATGACGCCATGTCAATACCCTTTTTTTTCCGACGTCCATATAGGCAGATTTTAACGATGCACATTGACAAAACCTTGACAGAGAGTAAAAGTGTCACATGGGTACAAGTTTAAAATTTTTAATAACAGAAAAAATTTTAAGATAAATATGTTATAGTGAGCATAGTTTTGGATTTTTAATAATAAGCACTATCATCAAATAATAAGCACTAACAGCTATCTCGTCATATAAATAGAGTAGTAATATTAATTCTTATATGATGAGAAGTGCAGACATACCTCACCTTGATACTAGTCTAAAATTGCTTATCGAGTCCATAGTTTTGCACAAATGGAGTCAATTACAAAAGGATCACTAGCAGTTCATCTATACCAGTACCATATCATATATTCCATGACTAAAGTGCATAAGCAAATTCAACCACGTCATCCATCTCCAATAATCCTTTGTTTTTCCTAGGGGTGAGCGGTTCCAGGTTCCGGGTAGGTTCCGCCTGGAACCTGGAACCTACCCTCGGGTACAGGTTCCTCAAAATGAGGAACCTGGAACCTACCCGTCGGAACGTGGAACCTGGAACCTACCCTGTCACAGGTTCCAGGGTCGGTTCCAGGTTCCAACAGGTTCTTTTTATTTTATTTTATTTTTAGTTAATCAAACCTAGAACCTGGCTCTTCTTCATTTTCATCGCCCGACAATTCAAATTCTGTGATCGGAGTCATCTTCTCACATCCATCAACCTCCATTGACATGTTATCTTGAATTCTTGATAGTTGATATGTCAATCAAACAACGCTGGCCAAGCAAACAACACGAGAACAAATTAGCCGAGAGCACTTGAACAATCAATCAAACGACACAAAAACAGAACAAAATTCCCCCTAAACTCCAGCAACTGCTCCATCAACCTCTTTCTCTCCTTGCACACCCGAACCCTCTCTTCTTCATCAATTCTCGAAGCGACACAACCCATTACTAATAATCCAATATTGCAATTCTAGTCGGGGTTCACCTACATTCACCAATTCAAGGTCTTGAAGCACGCTAGGAGAAAGTCACTGCCCTAAACAGACCACATCCCATAAATTTTGCTCAGCTCACGCTGATTTCAAGAACCAAGAACCAAGACCCAGTTCCCAACCCAGAATGCCACAACAACCAGAACAATCTATATTCGAATTCCTTTCTCGAACACGGAAAGTACAGCCGAATGAGCTAAAGGACCTTCCCAGAGAATATCCCAAAATTCTCAAACACAGAAAGTCATGAGCATTATCAAGAAAAAGAAGCTAAAATTCTCAAAGGAGGAAATCAAAGGAGGAGTCCAAACAGAGAATTCGAAACACCAAATCACCAGAGCCACACACACACACACATACACACACAAGCGCCGAAGCCGACTAGCCAAAAGCACGGGGGGGGGGGGAGGGGCGGGGGGGGGGGCCAAGAATCACATACCAGCTTCCTCAGCTCTTCTGGACTCCACGTTGACGTCCCTGAGCCGCGTGCCGTGCTGCTGCAGGAGCACGTCCTCCACCACCGAGGCCGCCGAGAACGACAGCGCGCCCCCCTCCGCCGCCGCCGCCGCCATGTTTCCGCACGCTGAGCACGGCAAAGAGACTGAGCCCGGCAAAGGAAAGGCGAGCAGACCGCGTCGCTTCGGGAAACCGCGAAGGACGCTCTCACGCCACCATCGTCGGCCGGAATTCGACGCGAAGGAGACGGTCTCGGCAAGCAGAAGAGACGGAAGAGGATCTAAAACACAGGGTCGAGATTCAAGAGGAGAAGCTAGCATTTGGGAATTAGGGTTTCTAAATACCTAGTTTATGTTTTAATTTTTAGGGATCCGGTTCCTAGTCCCGGTTCTTGGTTCCGGTTCCGGTTCCCGGTTCCGGTTCCAGGTTCCGGTTCCCGGTTCCGGTTCCCGGAACCGGAACAGCCGGTTCCTAAAAATGGGAACCGAGAACCGGACCCTCTGTCCATGGAACCTGGAACCGAACCGGACCCACCGGATCCGGTTCTCCGTTTCCCGGTTCTACCCTGGAACCGCGCTCACCCCTAGTTTTTCCTTCCTCAACCTACCCTTTTTTCTTTATTCCTTTTTTAGTATATATGACGAGCTTTTCCCATGCATTTCGTAACCTGATTATAAATAAAAAAACAAATGAGGAAGCAGCATGATGAACATTTTTTTCTTGAAATTAGTTCATAAATTTGCAAATTATATTATTAGATCAATATTAGTTTCACATAGACATGTGTGCGCATGGCGATACTCAGCACAAGAAAGAAAAAAAGAATTGCGTGTCTTGTTCTTGGGATTGCTCGTGTAAAATTCAAAGCAATTTTTCCCTGACCCAAAAGGTTAATTTGGCTAGAATAATGACCAATTCGATCTGAAAGAGAAGAAGAGAGAAAATGATGAAAGTTCAGGTCAATGATAAATTTGTCATGTTCATGTCGGACTAAATTTGATACGACAAAATTATATCAAGACGGGAGATGACCTGAATTGCTAGACGAGAGAGAGAGAGAGAGAGAGAGAGAGAGAGAGAGAGAGAGAGAGAGAGAGAGAGAGAGAGAGAGAGAGAGAGAGAGAGTAAAACCAGATAAGGGAAAGAAGAAGAAGAGAAAATGCGGTGAAGAGATAAAGGAAAGTAAAAATAACATACTTTTGGTCCTCCTAATTTGTGCACTGATCACCTCAACATAGCATACCTTTTTTGCGACGATTGAAAAGTCATGATACAAAAGTAACCCAATGACATGTAGCTGCTCGAATTCTGTAATAACTAAGCTCGTAGGAGGTTATACGGGGGCAAATCTTTCTTCCTTGTTCTCAAATCCCATTTCCTCTCCAATGAAGGCTCCGAGAAAGGAAACTAGGGTTGCAATTCATAGGTTATACTCCAAAAAGAGCAAGATGAACAGTTCCTTAACATAAACCCTTTTTATCAGTTATTATGACTCACAGGGAACATTTTGTTAAGCAAAGAAGTTAGTGTACTAATAACTATGATTATGTCCTTTTACAATTTCTTAACAAAAGCTGTTGGGAGCTCTCATCACCGACAAAATCACAAGATGATCCCTTTCTACATGAAGTGCTTCTCAAGTTCCGACCAAACAAAGCTCATAGAAAAGCAATATCTGTGCACATGGAAATCAAGCAGCTCCCCAAGATCAGCTGCCTCGAAAGATTTTCCTCTGTGAGGTATGTCCATCCTAGCTTTGATGATCATCTTCTCAAGCACAAGTGTTCGTGCTTCAAAGCATGATGATAAACATCGCAATCAACAATTTCTACTCTCTTAAAAAGATTTGCTACAAACATGATGCTCCCGTGCCGCGAATCTCATAATTCATCTTCACCGGAGTTATGAACTTGAGGGAATAAATTGGGTGATTTGCTTCTCAATAGAGATGTCGCTGATCCAGAACCTCTTCATCGTGGTTGAGGTGCACGGGCCAAAGCCTCCTCTACCAAGGCGGAGAAGGCTTTGATCGTCTTGCAAGTGTAAGCATCTCTACGCACGAAGCCACCAAAGAAAAGGAGATAGGTGGCAATGGTCTAGGTGGATAGCCACCGCTTGGAGAGGACGCGGGTCTTGACAGTGTCTTCAATGTGCAAGAGGGATAGATGTGGCGGATTATGGCTTCGGCTAAGGCGCTGATGCAATCGTGAGGATAAAATCGTCGGGGTTCTCACTTTGTTTTGTTTCGAAGGAGATGAAGAAGAATGAGGTTGGCTTTATTTTTGCACGGCTCGATCGTTCGCCAAAGAATTTGCTTTGTATCACGCCATGGGCAAAGCATCCAGCCGTGAGTTTTTAGTTCCCAAGTTTATGTGAATTCTACCGACAAAAGAACTTTTGAAGTTGGGGGGTTTTGTAGTTGGATTGAGTGCAAGCAAGTGAAGACGGGATCTATCCATTATTGCGATTTTTTGCACTGTCAAATGATAAGATCAAACAATCAATTGTTAAATCGACAGACAATCACCACAGTCAAAATAAACTATCCGTCATCAACCGTACGTCACCCTATGATAATTGCACCGTGTAAATCCTCACGGCACTCCTAATTTTAAGTTATTGCCGATAGTTGATGTTTGCAACTTCAAGTAACTGTTCCTCTTTAATGATCCAAAAGACATCTTGGATTCCCATTTCAAGGTAAATGGTATTTTGTTATTATACCAGGCCTTTAGGCTTTTTTTTGCAATTTTTCTCTTTCCTATACAGTATAAAAAGACTATCGGGGTCATACATGCATAGCCTACAAGATACCAATCAAATAAACACTACATGTGAAGTTGTATGTCTACAATCAAATAATATACACGGTCATCCCCAAGCAATTATCTCTCATCAATTTGTAAATAAGCAAAACCTACTACGAAACAAAGAAAGAGGTAAATATAAAGTGGGGTGCCGGTTTGGAATTTTTCATGAAATAAAAAAAAATTAATTTGAGATAAATGTACCATAGTAAATCAACTTGAATTTATTATGGTATTAGCTCTTGAAGTAACATCTACCATGTTTCGATTTTGCGGACGAAGCCAACGGAGAAAAGGAGGTCAGTGGCGGTGGTCTAGGTGGATCGCCACTGCTTGGAGAGGACGCAAGTCTCGACGATGTCTTCAATGCACGAGAAAGAGAAGATGTCGCGGATTAGGGTGTCTGGTAAAGCCACTAATGAAACCATCGGGTTCCTCGCTTCATTTCGGAGGAGCAAAAGAGGGAAAACATTGGCTTCGTTCCGTGCGATTCGGTCGTTTGCCGAAGAATTTGTATTACCATGATTTGACCCCAATTGTATTATGCGAAAAGCACATTATGTTACGAATCGGACCGAAACTAAAGGTAAAATCTTTCATTCTCTTAACGTGCTCTTCGTTGCTGATTTCATGAACTTAAAAATTCACACAAACATGCCATAGCTCAAACAATAAATTACTGTTCTCATAAAGAAAATGAACCTCATAGACACATATTTATTCATAGCAACAGTTTCAGCTACTCTATATTAAAAAATATAAGCTATTTCAAATCTTAATGATGGATAACAAAAATTTAAAGCATGTACTATGGTTTGATCTCGCACTTTTATTTTGGTTTCCAAAATGCTGAACCGAATGTGACCACCAAAAAGTGTTATGTTAAGATTTGAGTTTATCTTCTTTCGGGTCGCAAAGTACTTCATGTTTATCTTTAAAATCAAATTGTAATGATGTCTATGCAGTTACGCACAAATACAAGAAGATTTCCAAAATGCATATCATAATGATCAAGACGTTTTCTTAATCTTCCAAGAGTGCAGATACATGATATAGCCCCAGATTTTCTATTTTGCCTGAAAAAGAAGAAAAGGCTCAGCAATATCTTAACCAAAACAACACCCTTTCATATGTCCATAATCAAAAACACCTACTATTAACGTCTTTCCTCAGGAGGTTCATATTTACAACTAAACTAAACTTGAAAGAAGTGTAAATTAGGTACATGTTAAAAACCCAATGCTGTCATGTAGTTCTTGTAAGTCTACTGTCAAAAATAGTGAATAAGAATGAGCAGTGTAGTGCTCATCCAAGTTTAGAAACCCGAATCTTCTTCATATGCTTTTTAAACTTTAAAAGGACACCTCTTCCAAAGGATAATTGAAGATAACTTCAGCATTTTGGGAAGCTCTTCGATAGCTGAGCACATCTCGGCACACACCAAGTAGTTTGGAAAGATCAGCTGCTTCAAGACGTTTTTGTCCACATTGTGCATGCAAATCAACCTTAATAATCATCTTCTCCAGTGCAAGTGCATCACCAAGAAGAAACTTAATCAGGGCAAGCAGATGTTTCGACCCCAAACTAACAGCAAAACCAACGATCTCCACCCTCTTGAGATGTTTCGCCAAACATTGAAAGTTCCCCTTCCGTGACGAAAGATCTTCGTTAAAATGTTCTATAGATTCTTCGTCAAGCTCAAACTGCACATGGATACCCCGTTTAAGAAAGAAGCTTCACATTAGACGCGGATCCACAGAAAAAACAATTCATTGCCTCACTAAAATTTCAAACAAACAACTTTCGTTTGTCCACCTCAGATGATAGTTAGTTTTAGTTTATATCGAGTCTTCATCAATTTGAGAACTAAAACAGCTTAAAACGGCCCTGCATAAATGTCGAGTAGACTGATAGTCATGGGCAAATTTCAATTGCTGGAACAAATAAGAGTTTGAGATTGATCATGTTTATGTTCTTCTAAAGTTTAAACTCATTCATGCAAAGAGGAAGTCAGCACAGGAAGCAAACTGAAAATAATATAGAAAAGTAACAAACCATCAATGGGCGAGAGCGAGTCAGGTGTATGACTAATTTTTCCAGGCACTGTGAACTTCGTAGCACGTATGCTATCCCGGGAAGCTCCCATTGACTAACAGGCACGCGTAGTATCAGATTCTGACATTTTGACAATGGACATGGCACTCCTTCCATCTCCAAAGCGGACAGAACCTAAGCACATTGAGCAAGCAAAATAGAAAAATTAATAAGAATTTCTGTTCCTGTTTTTTTTTTCCTGTTCCTGTTTAACAACATGAATAAAGAATAACAAAATTACAGTTCATCCAGGTACAATATCCTTTGACAAGTAGAAATGACCAAGTGAATCTCTTCAAGAATCAAGACTATTTACATAAAACTTGTGATACTTGAAGGATCCGAAAATTCTAATAGTTGGTCACATGAGACAGCAAACCTCATTATCGACTGAAGCTTTCGAGAAAATGCATCCATTGCCATTGTAAAATATCGTAAGAATACTCTGTAAGATGATCATGGACCATCAGCCTAGTGTGACGAGAGAGCATGACTCGATTCCAACAGCCAAAGATGACTGAGTCCATTACTCTTCGTTTTTTTTTTTTTTTGAGCGGATCATTACTCTTCGTTATCTTTCCATATAATTGTATTTTTTTCTATAAATTGAAAGAGCGAGTGGGAAAATGTAACCCTTTCCAAATAATCTCTTCATGCATTTTTCTTGTGAAAATCAAGCATCCGACAGCGCTGCATTGAGTAGCATCCATAACAATTAGCAATATATAGTGGCATTCGTTGTCCCTAACTGAGTGATCCCAGATCCATTTGTTCGAAATTTTAAACAGAGGGAAGAAGCTCCAAGGTTCACCATATTTTCTTACTTAATAACTCGAAACATAAAGTTATGAATCATCCTGTTCACGATGATTCCCCTTGACAAAGGACTAGAATGCCAAAGAAAGCTGGAAGGTCACTCAACCGGGGGACCATACAGCACTAGATGGCGCTAATCACAGACAACATTCAACACAAGTCGGTCTTAGAAAGGGGCAAAAATACCGAGCTGGTACCTGCAAAAAGCAACCATAGCAACCGTCAATGGTGATTGTGGAAACTCCGCGCAGCTTCTCAAGAAGTTCCTTTAACAAGTCGCGGCTCTTGTCAGCGCACACAACAAAATCTAGCTCGGCTTCCACCAGAGAAGATACGTCATCAAGTCTGAACACGGAAGTAAGACCCCAGATCCCCGCTACCCGCAGCGACAGCAAATGCGGTGCCCAAATTTGCTCCGAGTCAGATAACCCGCCATTGGTAAGTGTTAACTCTTTCACGCTTGTCGAATCTATAACAATGTTCTTCACGCCCCTGCAATGGTGCAACGCTAGGGACTCCAAAACAGGACTTCCCCTGACAATCCCCTCCAGGATATCATCACTCACCTCCGAATATCCTAACGACAAGACCTTGAGACAAGGCCACCTAACAGCAGTACCCAACGAAAGACAGCAGCCCCAGACTTCCAGGCGCACCAACCGACTCAGGCAATACAAGAACCGCGGCAGTTTATAAGGAACCTTCAGCTGAGAAAAATGAAGGCATAGGCGAAGATCCTCCACGCGGCGACCCTCCGCGAAGCGGAGCCAGAGGTCGAGCTTGGGGCGGTAGGCCTCGTCGCCCTCCCAGATGGCGACGTGGAACGTCTTCACCGCGGGCGAGGTGCACCGGATCAGGACGCCGTCGACGAGGGACGGGAAGTCCGCGTAGTAGGTGTCGCGACGGCGAGGCCGGAGGTCGTCGAAGTCTAGGTGGGCAGTGGCGGTCCAAGCGGACTGCCAGCGCTTGGAGAGGACGCCGGTCCTGACGACGTCTTCGAGGGGCAGGAAGGAGAAGATGTGGTGGATCACGGCGTCCGGCAAGGCGCTGATGAGATCCCTAGCGCCCACAGGAGGAGGAGGACGGCTTCTTTTGGCGCGATTCGGCCGGTCGCCGCCGCAGGATTCGCGGCGGACGGCGCGGCGGACGGAGGTCTCCGCCATGGAATTGGAATCGTAGGGTTTCTGCGATTTTTGCCCCGACTTTTTCCGGAGATTTTACTTTTTACTTCTCTCCTTTTTACGTAGTGAAATTTGGACATTTTAACTGGTCTAGCTCTTTTCTTTTTCTGTTTTCTTATTTCTTTTTCAATTTTCATCACAATTTTCTTCGTTGAGCAAGCAAGCAATTGATTTTTTTTCTGGGCAATCCGGTCATTTCGCCGCCATCTACCATCTCTATATCTGGAAAAAAATCGCTGATAATATCTTACAAATGAAGCGAAATTCTTTCGTGGCACTAGCGTGACATTCAATTCGAAAGACAAAAAGAAAATAGAGCGAAGAGTCTATCAGTACGTGTGTAAAATGAGTCTGGATTGTTCCAACAAAATAGAATGTCACACAACCATCACCTTATCGGTTGATTAATTAATTTTTTTTTTGATAACCCAAGGAACCCCGCACGGCCGACAGCCGGGAAGTAAACCCTGAGGGCGACACGTGCTAGCCACCACACACGTGCCACCGGTTAAGTCACCCTGCGGCGCCCGGGATTCGAACACTCAACCTTTTGCGAGAGGAAGAGTGCGCGCTCCAGCAGCGCCACCCAGGCGGGTGGTCAATATCTTTTTTTAATAGAATGATAATATTAAAAAAATTTCATATAGTTTATAGACTAAATTGAACATGTATCAAAAATTTATGAATTGCAATCAATAAATTAAAAGTTCAAGGACCACGTTACATATTAAGGTAAAGTTTAAGGATCACGTTAAATAAAGTAAAAGTTCGAAAATCGTATTGCAATTAAACCAAAGTTGATGACTCATTTATATCATTGTCTGGCTGAAATATGACCAATTCTCCTTCAACAGAAGAAGAGAGAAAATGATGAAAGCTCTGGTCAAACTACTCTCCCATCTTTATGTAAAAGTCCAAATTGTTGCCTAGTCAAAAAAAATAAAAATAAAAACAAAACGGGGGGTCTAGAGTTACAGCCCACGCCTCTCTTTTTCATCGAAATTGAAAAAACAGACAACTCCAAAAGAAAGCAAATGCCAATTCCTATGGAGCATAGGGAATTAAGAAAGGATTTGGCTTAATACTTAATAATTTCGCGCGTGCGACGATTTGTTGGAAATTTTTTGATCCATGCCATGCATTCCTTATATAGAAATGGGTTTCCATGTATGATTTTGGGAGCCCATCACATGCCATTCTAAGTTCTTATGATGTATTGAGATCTTTTAAATTCAGATGAAACTACCGATGATATCGACATACAAAGCATAGATTGAAGCCTCACCACACTGTCTGTTCTAGGGTGACGCCAAGGTGGTTGAGACCTCGTGTTTTGCAAGGCAGCCACCAATTGAGAGAGAGAGAGAGAGAGAGAGAGAGAGAGAGAGAGAGAGAGAGAGAGAGAAGGCCGATGCACGATGATGATGGGAGACGTGGGTGGTGACAGGTCGTGACGGTAGTGGTGCACGGTAGGTCTAGTGATGCAGGCATGGAGGAGGAGGAGGTGGAGAGAGAAAGAGAGAGGAAATGAATGCGTTTTGGTATTTGGTGTAATTTATCTCGATGTATAAGGATGTTTTGGTACAATAGTTAATTTTACCCAAGTATAGAGATTGCTAAATTTAAAGAATCCCAATCTCTTAAAAGTGCAACGCTAGAAAGACTACGAAAATTTGGCAACATACAAAGCATGGGATTTTTCGAAAGGCGTCGCAGCATAAACTATATGCCTTGAAGCTAGCACCCCTAGGCAAAACTCATCTGCATGATGCAGATATGATATGGATTCCTATTTAACTTGAATATCCAGCTGAGATGACGTCGACCCATTTATATACGAATACTCAACATGTCGTGCATGAGTTGACACTTTAAAAACCGTTTGGACACACTTTGATGTGTCTAACGATATTGAAACAAGTTTAATGGATTGCTCGTGTCAACACACAGCGGATTCGTATACTTTTAAATACGTCTATACGTGCGCTTAAACCTATTCATACATAGACATCTCTCGTTTTCCAGCCGGATACACCCAAAAAGGGAATCGTTAACAGGTGGCGCCTCCAGGGCACTCACTGAGTTAACTGAAAATGGAAAGAGGGCTTTCCGAGGCGCTTCGAAAGCGGATTTTTAATTATATGTTTTAACAAGGTAGCCTTTAAACAATAAATTAAAATTTCCTGAGCATACCGAGTAAGAACTAACAGATGGCCCAAATGGGTATTCTTTAATATTTCCGCGCAAAAATGTCAACTCGTAACTCTCAGGACCGAGAAAATATTAAGTGCATTTAACACACCACGTAGGATTTACAATAAACCATACACTGATCGACACGTGTTCATATCGGGCCCACCCGTTAGAAAATTGTCTCCCCTTCCCCTCTCTCTCACGCGCTCTGCTCTCCATCTCCTCTGCAACCCCAAGCCCAACCCCCCAACTCTAACCTTCACTGGACACTGTTCTTCAAGCTCAAGTCCTTCAAGCTCGACTCCGCCATCTCCGCCTGCACCGTATCCATGCTCACCACCCCTGACCGCCGCGCCTTCCCCCTCCTCCTCTGCAACCGCGGCCACAACCGGCAACCTCGACGACGGCGAAGAATCACTCCCGAATCTCATGGTCGATCCAGAAGCTGCTGCAGTTGGTCTTCAAGCCGAAGACGAGCTCGACCCCGGCTCTCGGCGTCGACGATTGGTACTCTCGTGTCGTCAGCGAGGACGACGGGTTCTACGTCGTGTACGATAAGTCCCATGATTCCGGAGTCCCCGAAGGTTTAATACCTCGGAAGTTGTCGCCGGAGATGGATCGGAGGCGGAGGCTGTGGCGTGGTTCGTTGGACTAGAGAGCAGAGCTAATTGTGAGTCGGGCATGAGCAAAGGTTCTTAACTCGGAAACTGGAAGCCACGCGTTCAGATCCCTCAAGTGTGTACAAGCCGCTCCGAGTCAAACCCGCCTGCATAAATCGAAGGCCCGGACTTAATCGATTCGCGAGACACGCCGGGCATGTCGTGGGCTTGTCAGATTGACGGGGTCTCCGCGACGGCGGGCGGTCCCATATCGTAAGGGAATATGTCAATTCGTGGCGCACGTTTGGGTTTGAATCTCTCTGGCGATTTACATATTGTAGATTTTCTTCCGAGGAGCCGCCGAACAAGGAAACGACCGCGCCGCCGAAACGACCAAACGGAAATCCAACTTAATTCCTCGTCCTCATCCGACAGAATTTGACTCGGAAGACGAGTCTCTCTCTCTCTCTCTCTCTCTCTCTCTCTCTCTTCGATCACTCTATATAAAACCCGCCATTAACTCTCCCGGCAAGCCCCATGCACGCATACCCACCGTCGTCTTCTTCCTCTTCCTCTTCTTCTTCTTCTTCTGTCTCTCTCTTTCTTGATCGTTCGTAGCAGCAACGCCCATCAACAACTCTCTCTCTGTCTCTCTCTGTCTCTCTGTCTCTCTCTCTCTCTCTCTCTCTCTCTCTGTTCTTGGCAATTTGGCTTCGTGTCTTGGGTGCGCGAGAGCGTTTTAACGAGGACCCGAGAAGGAGCGAAGATCTGGTGATAAGGAAAAGGAGAGCGAGTCCGGATCGCGATGTGCTTGGTTCGCGAAGAAGGGGAAGGAGAAGGAGGAGAGGGTGTAATGGGGCTGAGCCTGAGCCCGCCGACCAATTTCGCCATGGTGGAGGAAGGCATCTACCGATCTGGCTTCCCTGGTTCCCTCAACTTCCCCTTCCTTCGATCCCTCCAGCTTCGCTCCATCGTGTAATCAGGCTCACCTCGTCCTTGTTTTGATTAAATATAAACATGGCCTTTTTGTCTTATGTTTTGTGGAGATCAATGCATGCTTGCAAATTGGTGTTCTTTCTTTTGTGCGTCTCTCACGTTTTTCTCTACCATGTTGCTTAATTATGTTGCTGAATTCTGGAATGGCTGCGGTTTATGTATGTATCTGCAGATACCTGTGCACTGAGCCCTATCCGGAGGAGAATCTCAGCTTCTTGCGCTCCCAAAACATTCGTCTCTTCCAATTTGGGATCGAAGGGAAGACGGTATATACCTATATTAATGGGAAAGCTCTTGTTCATTCTCTACGTTATCCAATAGATTCTTAGCTGAAGCCTCCTTCTTTGTGCTTTAAGATATGAAAATTTCTCGGTTTGCCCGTTCCAGTCGTGTATGGTTGACGTCTATGGTTACCCGCGATCAGTTCTGAGAGAAAATCGAACTTGGCATTTGCAGGAGCCTTTTGTACCCATTCCTCAGGAAACCATCATGGAAGCTCTTAAAGTTCTGATTGGTACGACAACACGTGCTTAGCATCTGTCTTTCATTTCAATTTTTGATTGCGGATGATTTCCCAGTCTGGGAAATGTAACTGTTTCTTTATGAGCATGTGTGGGTAAATTATTCCAGAATGGGACTCACTTTCAATTCTTTGTGCTTGCAGACGTGAGGAATCACCCAGTTTTGATCCACTGCAAGCGTGGAAAGGTATTGTTGAAAATCTCTGGATGCTAACATTAGATTTAGGGGATTATGCATCTATATATAACGTCGCGGTCTGTGGAACACGCCCATTCGATGGGTCAGTGTTTTGCTTCGGCTGCTACTGACGTATAATTTTCTTGGTCGACAATCCAGCTTAATTCTCAGAATGATTCTTCTTTTTCTATGCATCTGCTTCTGTTTCTGCTATCAACCAAGCTGGTTCTCTAGCCTGTTGGCCTGAATTATGCTGTCTTCTCATCCCTTCACATGTTGATTTCCTCTCTCTCAATATTTCCCGCCTATCTTTCTTCTTTTCCTCAAGGGTTCTCACTTTGATCGTGTAGATATTGATCCTACCGTCGGGCATCATCTTCAGCTAATGTGTCTTTTCTTTCGTCCTTGTGCAGCATCGGACAGGTTCTCTGGTGGGTTGCCTCAGGAAATTGCAGAGTTGGTGCTTGTCCTCTGTGTTCGAGGAGTACCAGCACTTTGCCGGCGCGAAATCCAGGATCACGGACATGAGGTTCATCGAGACGTTTGACGTGACTCAGCTGAGGCAGTGCCTGTACAGCATAATCTACCGTTACCAAGGTTATAGTTCCAACAAGAGGCGGTTGATGTACGGAGAAGAGAGCGTACAGAAGACTCGAATAGCTTCGAGTTAGGGAGGGTCTGTATGCCCAGGCACAACACAAAAGAAGGCAGATACCTTTGTCTCTAGGCACGGCGCAACGTTGCAAGGAGTCGTAAATTGTGTTCGATTTCCCCCCTTTGAAAAATACTTCAGCACAGGCGCTTTTGGAGGTTTACGGCCTTTGCTTTCTTGTTTGGGAGAAATTTTTTTTTTTTTCAGCACAGGCGCTTTTGGGAGAATTGATTTGTTCTTTCGTAGAATCTAAAGGGAATTCCATTGGATTGACGAAAGTAACATTGTTTTCCTGTGTCTGCTGGATGACATGCCATGAGCTAATCTGGATGTCCCTGACTCCCTCCTGCTTGCTTATTACTTCCTTGAAAATTCTTCTTCGTCGGGCACCGATAACCGAGTGATCAATCGTACTGTTGGCAATTTAGCATGATAAAATGATTGGCAGGTATCCATTGTCCGACTTCCAGAACAGAATGCTCGTCTTGTGATATACCGGAAAGATTACGATCACTAGACTTCCATTTGATGACAGAGCCTCTGAAGGTCGCTCAGTCATCCAAAACTGTCGAAACAAGCCACCTTGTGCGGTATGCACCGCAAAACTAGAGAGAGAGAGAGAGAGAGAGAGAGAGAGAGAGAGAGAGAGAGAGAGAGAGTTGATACTGTTTAAATAAAGAGAATGATTACCCTATGAACAAAACTTAGACTATTGGATGCAGAGAGCTCACTAGCTTCTTGTTGTCTTATGATGCTTTTGATTTTCTGGAAATACCAAATGAAATTAACCAGAAATGGCAAGCAGAATACTCCTTTCCTGCAGATACTGATAAAGCGGAAAAAAAGAAAAAATGAACGAACTCAGGAAGGATAACCTCCCAGGATGTGATGATAGATTGATGCTGAAGATGCATTTGTAGGACCAACAACTGGAAGGCAAGGATCATACAGATGATCATCCCTTTGCTCCTGCTTTGGAGTGAGGAATCTCATATCGTTCTGTTTTAGCCGCTGTCCTGAAAGGGCTGACTGAAGTGAACCAGCAGGCTTTCCAATATGATTACCATCGAAAAGATCGGTCACAGGAACTTTTGGGTACGGGCGAAACTTGTAAGGTAGAGAGATAGGAAGATCTGGAACTAAAGAGGCCATAGAACCGGCTTGATGCATTGCACTCTGGGTGGGATTCAGGCCAAATGAGCCGCAGGGTATGGCGCTTTGCAGAGGAGGGAATTTGAAGGGGAACACGGAGGAGGAAGCGCCAAATTTCATGTCGTTGCCAAAATTGGTGAGTAAACTCGATCTCAGGAACTCATTATGTAACTCGGGCTTTCTATCAAATATCGGAAGGTCTTGAACCTGTGCCTCCGGCTTATTAGTACCGGAGTTTCTAGGTATTGCCAGGTTTGCTTGAGCACCAACAGCAGCTGGAGACAAATTTCCACCACCTGAGGGTAAATTGCTACTCCTGGCTGCAGGAATTTCATGGTTGTGTTTTCCCTCATATGTTGTAATTACGTATTTAAGGTTGTCAGAGGCTCTTTCCACGTGCTTCCTCACGGAGCAACCAGCGCTAGTGCACTTGTAGTAGCTCCTATGAGATACATGAATAAGAATCTTCAGCAAGTCAGAATATGACATCGGATTTCTCAAAAGCACAAAGACACTCTAAGTTTCAGCTGGGACCTCAATCGCTCAGGTAGAATTTTGATCACACAGGACAAAAAGAGCACTGAGAAAACAACTGATGCATTAAAAAAACTGGGAAAAGGAGCATATGGCATATAATACCTAGGGTTGGGATTTCCTTTTACCACCTTTTGACCATATTTCCTCCACCTGTAACCGTCATCAAGTATGTCTATGTCGCTCTCTATCTGGATGACAACCCTTGGTTCACGGACAGCTCTGGATGGCAAATCCGATTCACTCAAAGAGTTCTCTGACTTCCTGTATCAAGTGGTCAGAAAAGTTAAAAGGTGCTTCCCTGTCTGCTATTTCCAAGATGGAAGGATGAAGCATTAAGAAAGAAAAATGTTACCTTCGTTTTGACTCGGGTTCCTCGTCGTCAGCATCCTCTCCATGTGACATGCTTCCTTGTGTAGCCCCATCATCATCCTCACCATCAGTGCTAGCCAATGTAGAAGAAAGTTCTGGAGTTTGTGCTGATTCAAAAGCAACTACACATTTTCCTTGTGAGGTTGGCAAAGGACCAGAGAGCTCAGTTAAGACAGATGTTGAGGATGTTTGCTCCAGACCATCAGGTCTCCAATCCGGACCGAGTCTAACATCCTTAGACCCTAACTGATTATTTCTCCAAACTGATCCACCTTCAACTTTAATAGCAGCTTGACCGCCATCAGCCATCTCTGACATTTCATTCAGTGAAAATGCTGATCTAAGCAGTCCACATTGAATAGGCTGAGGTTTTGGATGATTATGAGTACCCTTATAGATAATTTCTGTTATTTGACCATCAAGAGAGCGCTCAACCTTCTTTTTCACCTGACAATTTGGATGGGTACACTTATAGTAGCTTCTTGGAAATTCACTACCTTTTACTTGCTTCTGTCCATACTTTCTCCAATTATATCCATCTTCCGAAGTCCTAACTGTCCCAACTGAGGGGTATGTCCCTTTTTGATCTCCTTCCTCAGCATTTTCGATCTGCATATCCTCTTCAGGAACAGATTCTTTCTCTCGGGCATCATTTGAGCTACAGATTTGCAAGCCACTGCAGCCTGCATTCAAGTTCATTTCACTCAATACTTCTGCATCAGAAGATGGATTAAAGGCACCGTTCTTTTCAGCAGCTTCCCGAGGCATTTCTGTTTGGATTTGAAAATCCATTTTAGGATCTTCTAGAAGGAAACCTTGTTTATTAATGCCGATCCCCTGCGAATGATTGCAAGAACAAACCCAACAAAGTAAGACATCATATTTTACTGTAAAAAGGTATGAATTCCCATAACTTGGATATCTGCCAAATCTATATGGTTATTAAGAAGCCACCAAGACAGTAGAAAATCTCATTCTACACTTGACAGGAATATTTGAGGAAGTTTCCATCTAATTGTCTCCTATTGTGTGCATCACATGATTTCTCAGTGATTGCTTGATCTCGGCTGAAAGGTAACAAGAGGAATACATGCTTCAGTCAGATGCCACAGAAGCATCAGTAACACGTCAGCACGCGGACAAGCAGAGAGAGAGAGAGAGAGAGAGAGAGAGAGAGAGACCCACAGTCATCGAACAACTGTCTGGATACTTGTGCAAGCAAATGTCTAAGCCAGAGCTCAAACAGATTAGTGGCGTTGCTTTCACTATGAGCAAGTATTACCTGATCTTCTAAAGCAGAAAAACCAGACAGAGGGGAGGAACACCCAACAGGCTTGAAGCTGAAAGTCCGGTCACTGGAGCCTCTGTTATTGCCATCAGTGGTACTTGCTGAGTGCACCATCGAAATATCAGCAGGAAAGGTAGCCAATGAAAATGTTCCTGTGGTGGGAGACAACTGTGCCCAAAAGAACAAAGTATTAAACAAATAGTATCGAGCAAGAGCTGCAACAGAGACACGTGAAGGCTTCCAATAACTGTGATGACAAATTAGACACCATTCAAGAAAATACCTCCTGATAACTTCCTTACGTTTAGCGGACACATATTCACTAGGGAAGCTTTCAAAGATTCAGGTAAGCGTAAAGATGTGCTTATTCCAGCCAGCTTGCTAGGAATGCACATACTATCTATGGCCTCATCCTTACATCTGTTTTGGACATCTTATATATGGCGTTAGCCTTACGTTGAGCGACTCTAAGGTTGTCTTGCGCAAGTGAACGTAAGCGATTATGCTGTAATTCGGGTACCTTAGAGTGTGAAATTGTTGCATTCATTACTTTGGTTGAATGTAGTTGTCTTGTCAACATCTTCTGAGGGCTCGTTCGTGGGCGTAGTCCCCTCCCATTTTGAATCACTTTTCGTCAAGAAAGACTATAAAAGATTGGAAAACAGTAAAATTGCCAGTTTCCTAATCTAGCTAACAAAAAAGGGGCACAGCAATAAGTTTACGCAAAAAAGGAGTAATTTGATTATTTTAGGATAAGAACTTCTATTGCTACTGATGGACAGTAAAGATTTGTTTTAGCTTGAATTGTACGAGAAATTTGTAGAATATCATGACTATTATGCTGTCCATTTCAAATAATACGGTACACTGATCACTGCTCATCTTATACTAGACATGAACGTTACTGGAATTCTTAGGTAAAGTGTTCAGACTGAAAGTCAGCTTTCAATTTGTTTTATAAGATACTTGCAAAGAGCAAAGCTAAAGGAAAAACAGAACATTTATGGATTCGAGTAAATCAAGGAGCGAATTCAGATGATTTTAGGACGTTCAAATTCAAGCATGGTGAATGCATTTGCGATTTCGGATTTGGATTTACTGTCGTGTCCGTGACATGACAATTTCAACTGTTGTTTTACGTTTTTGACAGCGGAGATGGGCATGGATGGAGTTTCCGGGGAAAATCTTGACAGCCAGGATCGGATGTCACAAGCTGCTACGCTCGGATTCACATTCGAAACGACGATCGCATTCCCTCAATCGAATTCCAGAGGAAGATCCCGATCGCGAAACCAAACGATCCAATCCATCGATTCCATCAGGAAGAAAGATCACAGCAAAAAAAAAAAAAAAAAAAAAAAAAACCAAGCGGGAAAGGCCAGGGAGAGAGAGAGAAGCAAAGGACCTGAGAATTAGGGAGCATGACGGGCGAATCGAGCAGCGCGGTGGGGCTGATCCCGGGAGGTATCGTGAGGCACGGCGGCGAAGCCAGACCACTCGCCGCCGCCGCCGCCGCCGCAGCCGTGTCGATCCTAGCGCTGGCCGCCGCGTTGAACCCGCACTTGGCGGCCCTCCTCTCCGCGATGCTCCCCCCACCCCCACCCCCACTCACACTCCCACTCCCACTCCCACTCCCCCCTCCACCTCCTCCTCCTCGGCCGCATCCGATCATCTTCTCGCCCTCGCCCGGCGAATCCGCCGACGCCGCGTCGCCCCGCCGCCGCTCCTCCGCCGACGAGGAGGAGGAGGAGGGCTCGTGCGCCTCCATCGCTCGACGACCTTCGTCCCTTCCTCCCCCCGATCGAATCCCGGAAACGGAACGGACGGAGAGCTTCTCAGCTCCGGGAGAGACGGAGCTGATCAAGACCGAGAGCTACACACGGAAGGAGCGGCGGCGGCGGCGGAGGGAGCATGGGAACGCGATCGCGCGGCGCTCCCGTCGGCGAGCGAAGGAACGAAGGCGGCGGCGGCGGCGACGGCGGCGGCGGCGACGAAGGATGAAGACGATGAAGAAGAAGAAGAACGAGAGAGAGAGAGAGAGAGAGAGAGAGTGGCGAGAGTTGGCGGGGCGGTGGTTATGGCGTGAGACACTCTCTCCAGCTCTCGCTTGCTCTCGCGCGGTGTGGCGCAAATTTAACACGGGGCGGAACCCCCCCGCCGCCACGTGGCGCTCCGCGGTCGTGTCGGATTTCCCCTTTTCTCCGCTGCGGTAGTTCCACGTGGCGCTTGGCGGCCGTGTCGGAGCCCCCCTTTTTCTTTTTTACCTGCGGGAGGAGTCCCACGTGGCGGATCGGGGGGGGGGTGTGCGGGGAAGGGGCGTCGCGTCGCGTCACGTGACGTGCGCGTGGTCCTCGCTCCTCGTTACGCAGGAGGAGGAGGAGGAGGAGGAGCATGTTTAACATCAATTTGGCGTTCGATCAAATTCCAAAAAACGTTCGACCAAAAAAAAAAAATTCCGAAAAACGAAAATATTCGAAATCCAAATTTCGTGCTCATTTGAGAAATTTAAATTGTACTCCGAGCTTTCGGAACTTAATTCATGCACGAAATCATTAAAAGGGCCGGCCGACTCATACCCACGGTATCTTTTGCGGGGATGTATATTTAATAAAATCCTATCTCTTTTTTTTTTCCGAAAATGCCCTTCCTCTGCTCTTCGTACGTAATTTCGAGAAGGCGGCTCGTGCCGCGTTGCCAATTCTTTTTTTCCGCACCCTTTTTCTCCCCCCATTTTTTTATGACGCAATAATTTGGCGGGTCAAAGTTTGGAGGGTCAAACGAGGGGGGAGGGCGTTTTGGTAATTGACCGTCCGAGTTAAATATTTTAAAAAAAATTTGCGAATGCTGGCCCAAAATGAAAGGAGAAACGAAACGAGAACCAGCGGCGAATGGCCCGACGCGAAATCCTGCGGGGGGAGGTTTGGGATCTTTTTTTCTCTCCATCTGAACCGAAAACAGCGCCCGCGAGCGATTGCCACGTGGAGCTCTTTCGACGGGGAGGTTTCGGGTTCCCCGGCTCTCGCGCGCGCGCACGTGAGGAATGACGGAGCCGGAAACCGATCCGCATGTTGGAACGTGCCTATATCTCGGCGGATCTGGCGTCGTCGCGCGCGCGATGCCGAATCGAACCGAACCGAATTCCGGGACCAGGTTTCGGAGTCTGTTTAGAACCCCGCGAAATCATGCGATGTGACCCCGACGGATTATGATCAGCGAGTTTTCTTGTAACGAATGGATTGGGTTGAATTCGTGAGTACCCAAAAAGTTATCATTCATGGCTAGGCTCTTGCGAGCTCTGAGATTGATATGGACGGTCTAAAAGGCGCATCTCGACTCGTCGCGTTTTTCGCCTATGAAATCTCGCCCATTGCGGTCACGGCGACAATGGGGGCGATCCGCACGACGCCCCGAGAGGTTTTACCGGCACACAAGCGGGGGCCAATATGCCGTTTTCAAAACGGATTGTCCGGAATTGAAAAGGTTGAGTTCACATTCTTATTTTGTTTCGGCATTCATACAGAAACAACATAGAGACAGAAGAGGACGACTCGACTAAGGTAACAAAGCTTCACGTGCGCTTCGACTATGGTCGCGAACATAAGATGGAGAATTAATTTTGTGTTGGGTTACCTTCGCGCGATTCGGCTTCATGCTTAGGCTAAACGAAATCATCTACCGTCGGGATCGGGATTTTCATCCGTGTCCGGATAAAGCCGTTCTACGTCGGAGGTCCCTGTTTCCGGCGATGGTTATGGGAACGCTTTTCGCCCAATCGATATTGGCTTTCGTCGGATGGGAAATGCCACGGCAGTTCGATCTCATCAACATCTCGGACGATGCGGTCATTCACAGCAGTCGCTCCGAGACCATAATAGAACGGGACTCCCTCCAAATATAACAGTGCGCAAGTTCCTCCTTTTCTTCGAGAAACTCGCGAATCGAATCGTTAGCCTCAAAAGACCTTATGAGGTAACCGTTGGAGCGCCCATAGCTCACCACTCACAATCAGCGGCCCTAAAATGACACAAAGAAAGGTTTATGATAGAAGCTTAGTACCAAATTGGCATAACTAAAAAGTTTGGGATTAAATTGGTTTCCGTATAATAAGTTTAAGATTTTTTGAATAATTATCCCGCCTAAAAAGTTTGATATTAAATAATTTTGGGGATGGGATATCTGGCACGTTTTTTATCTAGAGCCCAAAATTTGCGAAAGATACGAAGAGATCTGATCATATCTGCTTTGAAATGCTTGACTAAAACAGGTAGGCAAAACTCGAGCAAGCAAATAAACATTTTAAAACTGAAAAAATTAACATTTTCTCGGATTTTTCAATCAATTGTCTT
This sequence comes from Syzygium jambos, assembly GCA_031216235.1. Classification (NCBI taxonomy): domain Eukaryota; kingdom Viridiplantae; phylum Streptophyta; class Magnoliopsida; order Myrtales; family Myrtaceae; genus Syzygium; species Syzygium jambos. Next base: position 19,817,253 of record CM062221.1, on the reverse strand, counting down.
TGATTCCCATGACATCCCTAAAAGCGCGAGGACTAATCAATCAATCTCTTTAATCAGCTTAAATTTCAGAAATTGGTCACTAATTTACGCACTAAATGGCCGGTCGAGCCTGTTGCGCCGAGCCACGAGAGGACCCTCCGCCGCCGCCGTCGGCAGCCACCCTAGGCGAGAGGGCCGACGACACGCGCGCAAAGAAGGACGGCATCCTGTTGAAGGCCCACCTCTCCGACTTGGCCGCCCGGTCCAGCCGGTCCGGCCTCCTGAAGCGCCTCCCTCGGCTGCTCCCCTCGCCTCCGCACTGGTACCCTCGCCTCGAGCTGCCTTCGTGGGCCCGGTCCGGCATGGCTCGGTCCATCAGTTGCCTCCTCACCTCGGCCGGCAGCCTCAGCGTGAAGCGTTCGGTGTCCTCGCCCGGTCGGATCAGCGAGTGCCCGGTCGAGTGCGAGCGGGAAAACCTTCGCATTTGGCTCGAGCCACGTGTACGGTTGCGATTATTGCTCTCGTTCTTGTCCCATAGATCGGGCGGCCGGATTCCCTCTCGTTCTCTTCCTCGCTGGCTCCTCTCTGCCGCGCCGGCATCCGGCGGCGCCGCCTCCACCGCCACCTCGACCAGCGGCGGCTCGGTGCCCGACTCGCCTCGTTGACTTTCCGAGTCGCCGGCCGGCTGCGACGCGAGCTCCGCGCGGCAGACGGGGCAGGTGGTGTGGGAGTCGAGCCACGCGCCGATGCAGTCCGGGTGGAAGGCGTGGTCGCACTTGGGGATCAGGCGGAGCATGTCGTCGTCCTCGAAGTCGTCCAGGCACACCGCGCACGCCAGCGACGCCTCGCCGACCTTGTGCCCCTTCACGGCGGAGTAGGCGACGGTCGGGAAGGCCTCGGCGACGACGGCGGGGTCGAGGCCGCGAGGGGCGGCGAGGCGGCGGAGCGAGGGGACGGAGACGGAGCCCTCGGGGGCGAGGGAGCAGCGGATGATGAAGACGTAGTAGGCGGAGAGGAGGAAGAGGAAGACGACGACGGCCCTGAGGCAGAGGTTGAAGGTGTCGAGGGCCGGGGTGGTAGAGGAGGATTCGTCGCTCGGCGGAGCAGACGCCGGTTGGGCCGCGGCTCGCGGAAGAGTGGTCGGGAGGAGGAGGAGGAGGGGGAAAAGGAAGAGGGCGGCGGCGGCGGCGAACCTCCGCCGCGTTGGCGGCGGACGCGACATCGGAGGCATGAGTGGAGGAGAGGAGGGAGGAAGGTGTCCTAAGTCAACCGGGTCGACTTGAACCATGATTTTTTTATTTTTTATTTTTTGGGTCGGTGGACGAGTTGAACTGAAAAGGCATTTTCGCTATGCCATTTTGATTTTTCTTGCTTTTTATATTTAACAATTAAAACCGAGATTATAAAAAAAAAAATCTATCAATCTTCCTCATTATTTGTCGTTTCATCAATAAATATCTAGAGCTGTACGTCGCAAAAAATACTTTTACGTCATTCTTTGTTTTTATGATTAATACCACACAAAATCCCAAATCGATACATTTATGATAAATTTAGCCCAAACTAAATCCAGCCCGATACATCCGTGATAGATTTACCCTCCGTTAGTTTCTATTAAATTTTACCATCAAATTTTTTGAGTTATATGATACGTGGCAATCGATGGGTGTACCAGTTTGGGGTTTTACCCTTCTGTTTGTCACATGTTTATCAATTTCTAATTTTTTGTGGTATCAATCCAATTTAACAGATGGCAAATTTGTTACAAGTATACCTATTTTGGATTTTTTGTGGTCAAAAAATTAGCTTTGGCTAAATTTATCACGGGATGTGCCAGTTTCGGATTTTTGGCAGTATTAACCCTTGATTTTAAGGTAGGCTCTTTTGTCCATAAAAAGAAGGTTTTTTTTTTAAGTGATGTGAGAACATATTCTCCGAACGATTCTCGAAACGAAAAACGGCCTTTTTCGAAAACTCGAACATATATGTGTATCCTATTTGAAATATGAGATACTTCGAATTTCGAAATTCTACTTTAAAAAGGCGAATTTTTATACGTTAACTCTAGTATAACCATCGGGCACGAGTATTTCTCACGAGTACTGCTTCAAAAATACGTAGGTCCCACAAAAGTTTAATTGGAGGATATCGTTGTATTAAGTGATTATATTGATCATGGGAAACTAGTAGTGCGATTTTATTCCCTTTTTTAGTAAATCGATCATAATTTACAGCTGTTGCCACTCGATATTGGATATAAAAACGGGTGTTTATATACAAATACGGTAACTAAGTATGTGTGAATATATATTCATGAATACAAAAATATTAGGAAAGCAAGGTAATTACTTATTTCTAGTTTTGTACAATGGGTAAGGGTGATTGGTTCCCGGTCCGGTCCGGTTCCAAGTGGAACTAGGAACCGGACCGGGAGGACCCATTCCCAAAATTGTGAACTGTGGACCCAACCGATTCCAGTCCGGTCCAATAGAACCGATCACTTAGAGTTTATTTTATATTTTACTAATTTTTTACAGTGAATTTATATCAATGAAGTTCACTTACGGTTTAGTTCACATTTTACTAATTTTTGTCAATGAATTAATGTGGGTTTAGTTCACATTTTACTAATTTTTTTGAAAAAATAAAAAAATATATGTAGTCGATCCGGTCCGATTCCAATACACCGGTTCCATTTTTAAAAACTGGACCAACACTCCCAGGAATAAAACCCAACTGGCCGGTTCGGTCCGGTCTAGCCGGTACCCGGTTTTGAAAGTCCGTTTTGCACGCCCATGATAATAAGGTCGAGAAATGTTGGCAAGAAAACTGTTAACACGAAGATAAGTGTCTACCAATTTAGTGTCATTTCCGAAATCAAGTAACATTGCGATATGGCATTTTATTGATTATACAAAATCAAGGGCCAATATGCGGCTTCCTGAGCTCGCCGAGTCATCTTTTCTCTCCTAGATGTATCCGTCGAGCAATGCATCACGACAGATAGATCTTAGAAACGAAAACGGATCGCCCGTATTGAAAAGGTTGAGTTCACGTCCTTGTTTGTTTCGGCGATCATATAGAAACAACGGGGAGACAGAAGAGGATGACTCGACGTCCGTAGGTAATGAACGTAACGAAGCTTTCATGTACACGCTTCGACGAAGGTCACGAACCTAAGACGGAGAAATTTGCACTGCAGTGTTTTCGCGCGATTCGGTTTCGTGCTTAGGCTAAACAGAATCATCTGTCGTCAGAATCGAGATTTCATCCGTGTCCGGTTGAAGCCGCTCGCCATCGGAGATCCGTGTTTCCGGCGATAGTTATGGGAACGCTTTTCGCCTAATCGTCACCGGCTTTCATCATGGGTTGGGAAATGTCACGGCAGTTGATCTCATCAACATTTCTGAATATCTGATGACACAGCCATTCACAACAACCATTCCGAGACTATACTCCAGCCAAATATATAGCAGGGCGCGCGAGCTCTCCCTTTTCTTTGAGAAATTCGCGAATCAAAAACATTGTCATCGAAGACCTTAAGGGTGACTGTTGGAGCACCCAAAGTTCACCACTCACAATCGGCTATGGGCCGGTTCGCAAAAGATATAGGACTAAATTGGCAAATTATCTAAAAATTTAAGACTAAATTGATATAATCGAAAGGTTTAGGATTGAATTGGCCTCCGTATAATAGATTTAGAACTTTTTAGGTAATTATTCCATGAAAAAAGATTAGATATTAAAAAATTTTGGGGATGGGATATTTGGTACATTCAAATTTGCAAAAGATACTAAGGAGATATGATCATATTTGCTTTGATACAAGCAAATGGATGCGGATATTGGTATAACTTTCCGATTTGTATATCCTTAACACAAGTAAATTTCCATCACTGTACGGTAGGGAATTTACACTTCCATCTTAGTAATAAGAAATAAAATATTCGCATCAAATCATTTTTAAATTAAAAAATTAACATTTTCTCGGATTTTTCAATCAATTGTCTTTGGTTTCCATAATCTATATAGTCAACTTCCATTTCAGAAATTGCTCACTAATTTACGCACTATACGGCCGGTCGAGCCTGTTGCACCGAACCACGAGAGGACCCTCCATCGCCGTCGGCAGCCACCCTAGGCGAGAGGGCCGACGACACACGCGCAAAGGACGATCGGCATCCTATTGAAAGCCCACCTCTCCAACTTGGCCGCCCGGTCCAGCCGGTCTGGCCTCCTCCCGAAGTACCTCCCCGGCTGCTCCCTTCACCTCCGCACCGGTACCCTCGCCTCGAGCTACCTTCCAGGGGCCGGTCCGGCCTGGCCCGGTCCATCAGTTGCTTCCTCACCTCGGCGGGCAGCCTCAGCATGAAACGGTCATTGTCCTCGCCCGGTCGGATCAGCGAGTGCCCGGTCGAGTGCGAGCGGGGAAACCTTCGCGTCCTGCTCGAGCCAAGTGCACGGTTGCGATTATTGAAGCTGCCGCACTCGGTTCTTGTCCCATAGATAGGGCGGCTGGATTCCCTCTCGTGCTCTTCCTCGCTGGCTCCTCTCTAGCGCGCCGGCATCCGGTGGAGCCACCTCGACCATCACCTCAACCCACGGCGGCTCGGTGCCCGACTCAGCTTGTTGACTTTCAGAGTTGCCGGCCGGCTGCAACGCGAGCTCGGTGCGGCAGACTGGGCAGGTGGTGTGGGAGTTGAGCCACGCGCCGATGCAGTTCCGGTGGAATGCGTGGTCGCACTTGGGGATCAGGCGGAGCGCGTCCTCGTCCTCGAAGTCGTTCAGGCACACCGCGCGCTTCAGCGACGCCTCGCCAATCTTGTGCCCCTTCACGGCGGAGTAGACGACAGTCGGGAAGCTCTCGACAATGGTGGGGTCGAGGCTGCGAGGGGGGGTGAGGCGGCAGAACAAGGGAACGGAGATGGAGCCCTCAGGGTCTGGGGAGCAGCGGCGGATGAAGACGGAGCAGGCAGAGAGGAAGAAGAGGAAGACGACGATGAAGAACATGAGGGAAGGGTTGAAGTTGTCGTCGACGGCCGGGGTGGAAGAGGAGGATTCGTCGCTCGGCGGAGCAGATGCCGGTTGGGCCGTGGCACGCGGAAGAGGGGTCGGGAGGAGGAGGAGGAAAAGGAAGAGGGCAGAGGCGGCGGCGGCAGGGGCGGACCTCCGCCGTGTTGGCGGCGGACGTGAGATCGGAGGCACGAGTGAAGGAGAGGAGAAGGAAGACGTGCAAGTCAACCGGTCAACCTGAGCTATATGTTCTTTTTTTTTTTTGGTCGGCGGACGAGCTGAACTGAAAATGCACTTTCGCTATTGGTAACTCAATCATTATTTACAGCTGTTGCCACTCGGTATCGTACATAAAAACTGGTGTTTATGTACAAATACAGTAACTGAGCGTATATATAGATTCATGAATACAACAATATTTCAATTGAAAAAGAGGAAAGTAAGTTAATTACTTATTTCTAGTTTTTGTATAACGGGGTCATACCAATTTTTAGTGTCATTTCCAAAATCAAGCGACATTTGGGATATGGCACGTTATTGTTCTTACAGAATTAGGTCTTGTACCACATACCGTGTCTGGAGCGTCGAGTATGGTTAACGTCGCCGGTTTGGCTATCCCGACCGGGACCGATTTAGGGTTTAAGGAGGGGAATGAGGACATCGAATGTGAAGAAGGGATTTCGATCCCATGCACAACAGCGCGCCGCTATCCGATGGATATTGCTTGACGCGAATTTCGTTGTCTCCCCCACGCATTGTGGAAATCCGTCATTTAATCTCGTGCCATCAATAGATCGACATTTTTTTTTCTCGTTAAATTTTATCTTGAGTTTGAGTTTGTATGCGAAATTAGATTCGATTGAAGGATGTGGATCGGTTTTTGTTGACATGAATATGTTAGGAAAGAGAACCTAATAAATCACTTTTCTATTTGGATTAGAATTGCTCAAGTTATCTAACGAATGGGCACACCAATATTGAGGATTTAACTTTTTTTTCCTTTTTGTAGTAAAGGCCGTGAATTCGAGTATAATTAGGACTGAAATATACTTGAATGCGTGAGCCGATCGTTACCTTACATTTGTTTGATTGATTAGTGGATTATCGCTGGCTCTCTCCGTGGAGTAAGGACCGATACTCGAACCAAACCACGCAAAGCATTTATTATTTCTCCGTTGATTTCGTGTTGATATAATTGCGACATCCAATAGTTTTCGCAATATTTTTTTAGATAGTTTTAGGATTTGATTAGACTATATGAAAATTTATGACTCAATTGTACTTTCGTTACGAATTTTAGAACTTAATTGTACTTTCTGAAAGTTTAAGGACTCAAATACATTTTCGTGATAAATTTTAGGACTTTCAATATACTTATCCCTTTGAAAAATGTGTGAAAGAGAGCATGGTGTACACATCAATTTCTGCATTAACATATGTCCTATGAGATGAAACATAAGCACGGATATTTCGTTTCGCAAATCGACTTGTAAGGACATTCATGGAAAGCCAAAATCAGAAGGGGATTCATCTAACAATTTAAGCTTTTTGAATAGTTGGTAGCGGTCCCAACGAAATCTCACAAAATCAATTCTTTAGACCGAACCAACAACTTGAAAAACTGAAATTCAAGAAAACAGACGTGCACGATTGAACTCGTGCTCTATTTCAACCGACGCTATCCAGTCTCGACATGGTTTTATCCTATCGCGATCCCGGAAATCATCGATCAGCTGCCGACGGCGGAGGATAACGACAAATTGTTGCTAACATGGGCGTCGATGGGCAAGAAGCAATCAACCGGTAAAGATTGACCGACGAGGGCTTCCGAAAATAGGAAAGGCAAAAGAGGTATGATTTCCATCATCATGGCTGATCGCAATTGTGGGTCCACGGTAAACACATTTATGGCACCAAGATAAACAAGTCAACCGAGCTTGTGGTATAGTTTTTTTTTTTTTTTTTTTTTTTTAAATTTGGTCGAAAACGGGCCACTTCCATCTGACTAATCGAATACGATCTTGACACCCTTTAGTTCGCGGGATAGTTGACCACATGTGTTTAGATGGATGCAGCCACCGGAACAAGGTCATGAGTCAGTTGATACTCATCTAGTGAAGTGGCTACTCAGCAAAAGAGCCGAAAGATCATGGGGTACAAGAATGCCTAGAATAAAGGATCATAAGGATAACCGAAAGAAATCGTTCGCGCGAGCACGGCCCCCGGAAACCGTCCAAGAACCGCTGAAAACCGTCGAGAACCGTTGGAAATTGCCGGGAACCGCTAGGAACCATCAAAGAGTAGCTATTCCGCGGTTTTTATAGATATAATTAGCCATCCAGGCTCCCGACAAATCAATCAAAATGTTGTCTTTCAATTATGTTTACTCTCCTATACAGCACTTTATGTTTCCTTAGCTGTAGCTTTTCGATTCGCGTCGTCGATTAAATTCCGGCGTTACATCTTTGCACGTTCTCAAATTTTGTCATCGATTAAATTCCGGTACAGCTTGTGTACATGCGTTTCTATGTGTTTTCAAACTTTGTCGTCGATTAAATTCCGGCATATTTTTAACGGAAGATCAACTCAAACCCAAAAAGTGTAATTTAGAGACTCGATCGCACAAAAGAAAAGTTGAGAGATCTGATCAAACATTTTTCAATAATTTATGAATTTCTCGTGTCTTTAATTACATATTATACGGACGACATGAAAAAAAAAAAAGAAAGGAATATCGACAAGCACTAATCTGAACATATTCTAGTGGCGAGACCACTTCCATGAATCTGTGCCACTCTAGCATAAAATGGCATTCTCTTTTATTTTTATTTTGGCTTTTTTTTAATATATATCTCTCTCTTCATCGCTATTCTATAGTAGCACGATCCAAAAAAAAAAAACTTTTCACTACTACAATTTCAAGATCGATGAAATCTTATGCTATAATCCAACTAGAAATTCAATTTGATAGCGAACAGTCCTTCCAATTAGAGGTTATAGATGATGCTTAATTTGTTATTCAGGTTCGGCCTACTAAAATATTAATTACTCATAAAACTTTTGGGTTGGGCCTCCATAGGTTGAATCGTAGGAGTGAACAAGATGGATCGTCCAAACCGGGACCGGACCGGACCGACTAGCTTGGTTTGGCTCTTAAGAATATCGGTCCAGTTCCCAGTTCCCAGTTCCTAAAAGTGAAATCGGTTACGGGCGGTCCAATTCCCAATTCTAGGGTGGGAATTGGACCGGACTGGGCCAATAAATATATATATTTTCTAATTTTTTCATATATATATATATATATATATATTTATTTACATTTTAATTTTTTTGAAAAAAATAGAAAGCCTAATCTAATTTCCCTGATTCCCTCTTGCCTTTACCAAAAAATGATTGGTCCCATTGGAACTAGATCGGACCGGACCAGACCATTGATCCGGTCCGGTCCACGGTCCCAAGACTAGTCAGTTTGATCACCGTTCCTAGAAACTGAGAACCGGTCCTCCCAATTCGATTCCCGGTTCTTGGGTTGGACCGGACTGGATCAAGAACCGCTCACCCCTACTGAATTGAGTCGGAGTTTATGGCAGAACAGTTTTGTCCAAACTCGCCCAAAATAATCCTTAGGGTGTGTTCGGGAGAGCACGTGAGAAAAGCCTCTGCACGGTTGTAAAGGATTTTAGATTAGAAGGTTTAAATGAAATACACATAATGTTTGGTGAACTTTAATTGAGAACTACATTGAAGATCAACTTTCATCTAAATGTCGAGTAAAATGAAATTGCACTTGTAAAGGACATTAATTAATTAATTAAAAAAAAAGGATGTCTTAGGCGACGGCCGTTGCCGTGGTCGCACGAACCCAAGTGAGGGCCACCGAAGTCGTTGCAACCCCAAGCAACGGGTCGCCATGGAATGGTAGCTCAGGCAGATTTGGAATAGAGGCGAGCTCAGGCAATGGACCAACTCGCGCAACCCTCGTCGTACGGCCAGGCAAGAGCCTCGACCCTGGCCAGTGTCAACGCACGACCCTCGCCGCCAACCGGGCAAGCCGCATCTGGGAACAACGGTGAGCCAAATCTGGAATGGAGGCGAGCTCAGGCAGTGGTCCCTCGAGGCGGTTGATTCGACCGGGCGAGCGTCGACACGGCGACACTCGGCGAGCCTCGACCTCGGTGACCCAATTTGGAACACTGAAAGTGCCAAAAGCCACTCCGCCCTTCACCTCGAGATCAAAATGCATTTGGAAAATGCATTACACTTTGCTAATATGGGCTTTCAAATTTGCTTCGCCTAGCACAAATTTTGCAATTTTGGTCAAGGGCACGCTCGCGCGGGCCGAACGGGTTTAGGGATCGACCCATGAGCCGTCCGGTCATGAACGGGCTTGATATAATCTTGCGCTTTCGAGGCTAAAGTGCCAGAGCAACATCCGAGGCGATCGCCGCATCCATGGCGAGAGAGACGAGCCCCGGCTTGAAGATCCTCTGGCTCTGGACCTTTGGGACTGCCGCTGGTTGGTCAAGCCTCTCTCCGTTTGCGTGCGTGGGTGTGTGTGTGTGTGTGTGTGTCTGTAGGATTCACCCCTCTTTGTGGATCTGCAATTTGCAGTGCTGGTGACGAGCGTGGTGAGGACGAGGATGCAAGACATGGAGAAGCTCGTGAACGCCGCCGACCCGGATCATCGTCATCATCCCTCACCCCAGCATCGTTCCGACGCCGTCCTGCTGGACCCGTCTTCGGAGCAACCGGACCGAGCCCTTCGCGACGACGGCAAGGTGTAGCGGTTGCTCTCGTTCTGGACACGCACGCCATGTGTTTGTTGAATGTCCTCAGCGAGCTTTCAACCCCAAAAAAGAAAAAATGATAGAAAGACGCGTCTTGTGAACTGTTTTCTCTCCATCACTTGATGTTGACTGTGCTGCACTGATTCGTAAACTTACTTGATCAGTGGAGTTTTGGCTCTTATATGCATTCTTGATAAAGTTTTTCATCCTCGTTGGGTTTCAAACATAGTATAAACGTGTCGACCATTTTTTAATCTTCGATTAATTCTCGCGAATGCGCCGCCGCGCGCACGCGCCGTTACTTTCGAGATAATCCCGACCCGATTACTTTCGCTAAATTCATTTAGTATAATCATTATAGAGATAACATGCGAAGTGTGGAAAGGGGCGACCAAAAGAATAGGTAATTGTCGAAAGGTATAGATCAAACGCTTTGGTAATCGCGGTCTCTAATTCCTCGTTGTTATTGAGAAAGTGTTAGGGACGATATTTAAGCCGGAAGAATTTCTTGGCTTAATGATATACGGATTATTATATGCCATGTGCACGGGTGATTATATTTTGTTTCTCGTGCAACAGTTGCGGTGAATTAATAACTTTATTTGGATGAAAAATAAAAATTATAATACAAGTGCTTTTCATAGCTCAAAAAACAAACTCTGAATAGCTCGTACTACGATGCCTAAATGCGGCATACCTCATGTAAAGAGATTTCTTAACTGTTAGTATTTGGCGAGGCGATAGTGACGAGCTTGCTAACCTCGGACCTTAACGACTCAATTCAGACATTCCGTCGTAGATGGGAAAACCCTCACAGTAGCGCCAAGAGAGATGTTACGGAGCAGTTATGGCTCAATCCGAAAATTCCATAATAAGCAACGTGTGCGAGACTCTTACGATAATGTTTAGAGGAGGTCGTTAGGGCTGGCTACTCAAGTTTCCTTTCATAGTTGTTAAAGATATAAATTCTGAATTAACAGTTTGCAAATACTTGTTCAAAATTTTAAAAAAGAAAATATGAGAAGATTGAAATTAGCTGTCCCGCTTTAAACAGGTTCTTAATGGCCAATATTGACGAAAGCGTAAAAGGTATATACTTTCGGGACATTGGTATAAGTTTGAAGGTACTGATGAGATAGAAAGATTCATTCGGGGTACTAATATCTTACAGAGAAAAGTTTATGATATTTCATGAGATTATTCCTTAAGTTTATATTTCAACTGGGGCTAACCCATAAACAAGTTCTTTTAATTGCCTATGATGCATATAAACCTCCATACATCGATTGTGTTGAATTTTGGACAATCACAAAGGAAATAACACACAAGAATTAACGAGGTTCAGCAATAAGCCTACGTCCTCGGACAAATCTCTCACGGTGTTTCTCTCCTTTTTTTGTCGTGAGTTTTGCTTTGCCATTATTCTTTCTTTTATACATAATTAGGTTACTACAACAAAGGTAACCAGCAACATAAAATAGGAAAAACACTCCTAAATAGGTAGTAAGATAAAAAATACAATATTGACAATATCTTTTTTCCTAGAATAGGAGATCCGATCCCGCAACACTCCCGTTCAAGTTGGAACGAAGACATTGTCAAAGGTCAACTTGTTCACCATATCTTGGAATGCTCCTTTGGGAAGAGCTTTGGTGAAAATATCTACAAGCTAATCTTCACTACGAATGTAAGGAGTCTCAATTGTCTTATCTTGAACCTTCTCCCTCACGAAGTGACAATCCACCTCTATGTGTTTAGTCCTCTCATGAAAAACAGGAGTAGAGGCAATGTGTGTTGCTGCTTGGTTGTCACAAAACAACTTTGTAGCTTTAGTCGTAGTCTCACATCCCAATTCCCGAAGCAATAATCGTAGCCATACAATTTCAGATGTTGTGGTAGCCATGGCCCTATACTCGGCCTCTGCACTAGAACGAGCAACAACATTTTGCTTTTTGCTTTTCCAAGTAACAATATTTCCACCCACAAATGTGCAAAAACCTGTAGTAGATTTCCTATCCACAGGATTTCCAGCCCAGTCTGCATCAGTATACCCAACAATCTCTGTGTGACCATTATTCTTCATCAATATTCCTCTTCCTGGTGAAGCTTTTAAGTATCGAAGCAGGTGGTTTATCAATTCCATATGCCCCTGTGTTGGATTATGCATAAACTGGCTCACATAACTGACAGAATAAGCAATATCGGGCCTAGTAATGGTTAAGTAAATTAGCCGTCCTACTAGTCGCTGAAATTGCCCAATATCTTGTAATGGTGTATTATTAGAAACAAATTTACTGCTATAATCCATAGGTATATTGGCCGGTTTGACTCCAAGCTTGCCAGTTTCCTTTAGCAAGTCAAGAACATATTTTCTTTGCGATAAGAATATTCCTCTTTGAGAACTTGCCACTTCAATACCCAAGAAATACTTCAATTTGCCAAGATCTTTAATATCAAATTTCTTGCTCAAATGAAGTTTGAGTGTTTCAATTCCAGATGAGTTACTACCAGTAATAACAATATCATCGACATAAACCAGAATGACAACAATACCTTGATTGTCGGCTTTAGTAAACATCGACGAGTCTGCAGCACTTCTTTTGAAGCCGAACTTGATGAGTACCGAACTAAGCTTACCGTACCAGGCTCTAAGCGACTGTTTAAGTCCATATAATGCTTTCTTTAATCTACACACAACTCCATCCTTATTTTGCAAGGGATGTCCTGGAGGAAGATCCATATACACTTCTTCTTCTAAATCTCCATGAAGGAAGGCATTTTTTACATCCATCTGAAACAAAGACCATCCACAATTAACAGCTACAGACAACAACACTCTTACCGTGTTCATTTTTACCACTGGTGCGAAGGTCTCTTTGTAGTCTATCCCATAAGTCTGAGTGTATCCTTTGGCAACAAGGCGAGCTTTATATCTCTCAATAGAACCATCACTATTATACTTGATTCTGTAAATCCATCGACATCCAATAGTATTTTTCTCCTTTGGCAATTGTACCAACTCCCAAGTGTGATTACGATCCAAGGCTTGAAGTTCATCTTTCATGGCGTCAATCCATACACCTTTATCCTTTGATTCCAAGTAGCTAGTAGGTTTCCTGTTGCTCCTCAATAGCAGATAAAAAACTGAAGTGGTTATGAGAAATTTTGTCATACCCAATAAATTTCTGGATAGGATGATGAACAGTGTAATAAGTGGAGAAATCCCGAAGACGTGTTGAAGGTCGAGTAACACGTGATGACCTTCGAAGTGAAATAGCTGTTGGCACCTCTTCTGCTGCATTTTCATTCATTATACCCTTAGGAACAACTTCTGGATTAGTAGCTGGGAAGGCATCACTATTAGCGGTGATATCAGAATCACGTGAGTGGTCATGAACCACTTCTGGGCATGAGCTTGTAGAACCTGCAGGATTCCTGACATATGGCATCTCCTCGGGCGGTATTGGGACAGGAACAAAATCAGGAGAGAATTCTCTATAGTCATCAGTGTACTCCCCCTGAGTTTGGTTCCTGTCAGAGAAGAACATGTGAGCTTCATCAAAAAACACATCACGAGAGATATATACCCGGTGGGTACTCGGGTCATAACATCGGTAGCCTTTCTTGACGGAGGAATACCCAACAAACACACATTTCCTAGCACGAGGATCAAGTTTACCACCGGTTTGAGAATGAACATAGCAGATGCACTCAAATATCCTCAAATGAGAAAGGTTGAATTTCCGACCATGTAACACTGCCATAGGGGTCGTGTAGCCCAAAACTCGACTAGGGAGTCGGTTAATTAAGTAACAAGCCGTGAGAATAGCATCAGCCCAATAGGTTTTTGGCAAGTGACCGGAGAACAATAAAGCCCGCGTTACTTCAAGAATATGGCGATTTTTTCATTCAGCAATGCCATTCTGTTGAGGAGTACCGACATAAGAGGTCTGATGAAGGATGCCCAAATTGTGTAAAAAATTTTGAAACTGTTGATTAGTATATTCAGTGCCATTGTCTGTACGGAGAACTTTCACAGCAGTATTAAATTGATTTTTTACCATGCTGCAAAATTCTTGAAAGACAAGAAGAACTTCAGTCTTTGACTTAAGAATATAAAGCCAAGTAGCTCGAGATTTATCATCAATAAAGGTGACAAAATAGTGAAAACCTTCCTTAGAAATAATAGGAGAACTCCAAACATCAGAATGTACTAAACCAAATAATTCAGTACATTTATTTGTGCTGAGAGAAAAAGGCAGTCTATGCTGCTTAGCAAAGTGACAGGGATCACAAGAGCTAGAATCATGACTGAGGGACAAGTCAAGAATACGGAGTACGCGATCGGAGGGATGACCTATGCGCCAATGCCATAAGCGAGACATGTCAGCAACAGCCTTACTTGCCATCGAAACTGCAGGGTGAGACTCCAACATGTACAACCCATTCTTCAGTGTGCCTTCACTAATCATCCTCTTGGTAGTGCGATCCTGGAAGAGCACCTTTTGCGGAGTAAAAATAACATTGCAATTCCACTGTTTAGTACACTTACTGACTGACATCAAATTAGATGATAATGTAGGGACCAATAAAGCCTCAGACTGTTTTGAAAAAAATTGGAGTTGTCCACTCCCCGCAGTAGGAACTTGTCCACCATTAGCAATAGTAATAGCAGGATGTAAGCTACTTGAAGTAATATTAGATAATACATAAGGAGAATGACACATGTGGTCTGTGGCCCTAGAATCAACTATAAACTGAGTGTGAGAAAGAGCAGAATTAGCATACACATTACCCGAAGCCTTAGCACGATTTGCAGTGTTCGAGGTGGTAAAAGAAGCTTCTCCCTGACCATGGGTCTGAAGTAATTGCTGGACTTGAAGTGCAAGAGATTCCAATTGGGTCTGAAATTCTTTCTTTTATACAGAATTAGGTTACTACAACAAAGGTAACCAGCAACATAAAATAGGAAAAACACTCCTAAATAGGTAGTAAGATAAAAAATACAATATTGACAATATCTTTTTTCCTAGAATAGGAGATCCAATCCCGCAACAGATTGCCATGCCAGAAATATGGGTGTCTCAAGATTCGTTCATGCAAGAAATAAATCAAACATCCATATTTGTAAATAGATCAAACATTCATAATTAAATTTCGCCGTCCGCCACCCAAAACACCCACTTGGCTCGATTCGAAAACATAATTATGCTTAGGGGCGAGCGATTCCAAATTCCGTACAGGTTTCACCTAAAATCTAGAACTTACCACGTCGCAAGTTCATGGGTCTATTCAAATTTCATACGTATTATTAATTGAACGATTGTAGCAAATCATCACTTTTAACGATTACCACTTGCTGCTCTAATTCATTAACCACAATTTATATTTAGGCATGTGAAGAATTTAAAAAGTTAACAAACCAAAAGTCTCGGTCATAAAATATAAGCTTAGATTAGTGGTTCTAGATTATACACTCGTCATCGGGCGACATGAAATATCTTAGGACCACACAAAGACAAAGAAAAGCATAAAAACTCGTTACATGTTCTAGATTCTAGGTTCTATCTACTTTAGGACCTAGAATCTACCAATCGAAATATATTTTTAAATTTTTGGAACCTGGTAAATGCTGCTGCAGAGGTCATACATGATGATAAGTTCTCTTTTATATTTTTTTGTTGTTTCCTTTTCTTGCATATCAAAGCGAAAACTCCCATCACCAGCGTTTGCACAAGTTAAAGAGGAAAGAGCAAGAGGAAAGGGACTTGGACCTAAAACCTAAAAAATATCTCCCTTTTTTGGGCTTTCTCATCTCCTTCCGGCCCCCCTCTCTTCCTCTCTCCTCTCTCTTCTGCGCGCATATATCCGTGTGTCCAGAGCCGACCCGCTGCCCTTCCTCTCTCTCGCTCTCTCTCTCTGCTCTTTCTCTCTCTATCTGAGACCCTCGAAGCGCAGACCGCCGAAGGGCACCGCGGCACCCCAGCAGCGCTCCCGCCTCCCTCCGTCGTCCACTTATCTTGGTTTATGAGGTACCGTCGATTCACCCGCCCCCGCTTCGTTCGCTCTGATTTCGCCTCTCGATCCCTTCCTCCCCCCCCCCCTCCGCGCTGTGGCGGCGGATCTGCTGTTTTCTTGCCCGCGTCGTCCCCGTCGGCGGCGTCTTTGTTCCGGTGATGTTGGGGTCGTCGGCGTTTGGGTTCGGTCGGATGTCCGATTCGATCGACGGATCTTGGGAACTTTTATGATTGCCCGGGATGATGTTGATGGCGGTGTTTGATACGGTTCGATTGGTCCTTTTTCTTCTTCCTTTTGTTTCTGGGTCCGTCGGATTTGCGTGAAAGTCTCGATCTTTTAGGTACTTTGTCGCCTTTTACCCCATGCCCACCTTGCATCCGGTTCGGTCCGATCCGATTCGGTTCATGGTTGTTTTCTGTGGATTGTTTCGCCCGTTCCGTTCCGTTTCGTTTCGTTTCGCGTTTCTCTTTCGAGATCATGAGCTTTTTTTGTATACACGACTGCTGTGCTGACGGTAGATAATTGCTCTTTCTTGCGCAGCTCGAAGGAGAGACCCACTCTCGGGTATGTTTTCTTCTGTAATCTTTTACTCGTTTCTAGCCTAATTCCTTTTCTCTGCGTTGTGATTGCGATTTCTTTACCCGCATCTCGAAATTGGCGTGGGAAGAGTCACCAAAGGTCCTACAAATCGACATACTTTTATCCTGTTTTTAGCTATAGAATTAGCTATTCACATGAGTTGACCCTTATTTTACCGGGAATTCATTAACATATGACCTTGGGATATCTCTCTTGGGGATCTGCTATAATCTCTGAAATGGGTTTCTTCTGACAAATAATTATATGTTTTGTTCGTCGACTTAACTGTATCTCCTCTCTCTTGTTCGGGCAATCCTGCATGCGACTTGTGTTCAGATATCTATGTGGACCCATGGTCATCGATATTCTTTCTTGAGCATATGAGTACCTTTGTAGCTTTTATATTCTCGGGATGTGTCTAGTCACTTACTTATGTACTTCCGGTTATCTTCTTTAACAGTGGCACGCGGATTAAGACCCGCAAACGGAATATTTCAGCTCCTCTGGACCCTGCAGCATTTGCGGATGCAGTGGTCCAGATTTATCTGGATAATGCTGGCAATCTGGTAATTTCCACACTAACGTGCTAGACAATCCTATTAAGGTTGCATGTTGCAATTTAAACTGAACTAGTATTTCCTGTCTCAGGAACTTATTGCAAAGAGTATTGAAGCTTCAGATCTTGACTTTTCAAGATACGGTGACACCTTCTTTGAGGCAAGCTTCTTTCTAAGTCTATTTCTTAGCTTTTGTTTGTATTTTGCATTTATTTTTAGAAGACAAGTGATAATGTAGCGATCTTAATTGTATTCTTACATAGTTCAGGCATGTTCTTTGTCACAATTAAGCCTTCTTTGATGATGCAGTTCATCCACTAATAAATTTCACCTTTGAGTGATTGTGAGCTTCCTTTTTTTCCTGCACGTTAAGAACGACGTATTTATGTTAAAACTCAAGGCTTTACTTGAAGGGATTGGAGCTCTCTATGAATTAATACGCGCTCTAGGGTGCAGTTGATTTATTGAAGGTGTTTCAGCCTCTTTTGACGTCTTGAGGGGATATAATATGATTTTTTTAACTAGTAGTCAGGCATTAATAAGCATATGAAGGATAAATTAGCCTCCTGAATATTTTTTTCCTTCTGGCTACATATGTAGAGTCTTCTTATATCAGTTTGCAGATCATATGAAGCTTTATGTGGATGTAGAGTAACAGGAAGAATAGGCCGAAAAAATCGTATAATCGGAGCAGGGAAAATAAACGAATAAAATATGGAGAGAGAGTGTTAATGTGACCATTATATGATATTGCACTATGTACAGGTAAATCCCTAGGAGGTTGCAAGGAGATAATTGCCATGCCTTCTTCCAAAGTTGGGTTGTCATGATCTCAACATATTATTTTTTTTAATTTTTTGGTGGTTACTGATATATGTGCTTTATGAAGATGAGAATTGGATTTTCTCATTTCGCACTTTGCTGGCTAGGTTTTTGGCATGAAATTTTTCATTATATATTTGTGGTTATTTAGACTCTACTTTTTTTTTTTTTTTGGGATATAAGCTTGGTAGATTCTCCATTTCAATGGAAAGATTAGATAATTAAGTTTGTGGTGAACCAACTCCTGCAGTTGTCCTAAAAGAAACTATATCAATTCATATGGCTTTCTTATTCTTGGCAGACCGTTTAGGACTTTACTAGATTTTGACTGTTTTGTTACTACAGGTTGCTTTCACAGGAGGGCGTACACAACCTGGAACCACTAAGCCTGATGAGGGTGAACGCCACCCTTACTCTATCATAGAGTGTGAGCCTAAACGAGAATTGATTCTCCCATCTGTCATTTACCTACAGAAGATTTTGCGGCGGAGACCATTTCTCATCAAGAACCTTGAAAATGTCATGCGAAGATTCCTGCAGTCCTTGGAGCTGTTTGAGGAAAATGAAAGGAAGAAGCTGGCAATTTTCACAGCCCTGGCATTTTCCCAGAAGTTATCAGGCCTGCCGCCTGAGACTGTCTTCCAGCCAATGCTTAAGGATAATCTCGTTGCCAAAGGGCTAGTGCTTTCCTTCATAACAGATTTCTTCAAAGAATATCTGATTGATAATAGCCTTGATGATCTGATTGCAATACTGAAGCGGGGGAAAGTGGAAGAAAATCTGCTGGACTTTTTCCCATCTAATAAGCGCTCTGTTGAAGCTTTTTCTGAGCATTTCACGTGAGTGTCTACTTTCTAATCTTTCCTTACCTCCCTCCATTGTGCATGCATGTTTTCATGAACAAGCACATAAACCGACGGTTTTTCTTCTTCCGGTGTGCGGTTTAGATGTCATCTCCAAGACATGCCATCCTATGTGCTTATGAGACTGATCTTCTTAGATGTTTTTCTGTTCTTTGACTGAAGTAGTGTGATCTGTCCTTGCTAATGTGGGATATATTAATGACGCATTATCTTTTTTGTACTGGGATTTGCCTTTAATATGATGTTGATATTTGTTACTCACAGCAAAGAAGGGCTGGTAGCCTTAGTCGAATACAATGAGAAGAAAGTTTCTGAGGTAAAATTGAAGGAAATGAAATCAGCACTGACAACACAGATAGCAGAGGAAACTCGTATTGCTGAAGTCATTGAATCTGCGAAGCAGCAAGTTAAAGATGCCAAGTTGCCAGACACTGAGGTAGTGCGAATGCTTTGGGATGTCATTATGGATGCTGTCCAGTGGTCTGGGAAGAATCAGCAGCAGAATGCAAATTCAGCTCTGCGCCAGGTATATTTTCTGATAAATGTGCCGCCGGGCATCTAAAATCTGGAATTCTTTCTTAACTTTTGTCATTTGTTTATTGAAAATAGTACTATATTATTATTCCAAGCCCTTGTGATCTATTTCGTGACTGATACACAGTTGAGCAAGTTATTGGAAAAGACAAGAAAAAGAGAACCTTAAACAATTTCCTCTTGGATGAGTGCGTGTAGATGAGGATGGTTAGGTCTGTATTTGGATATTCAAGAAAACATAAGAGTTAGAAATGAGCATGCCCATAAAAAGTTGTCATGGTCCAGCTGAAGATAAGATAAGGGAAGACAATTGTAGTGGTTTTGACATGTGAAGAGACATTTCGAAGATGATCTAGGGAGGAGATGTGCTTCCATGGTAGAAAAGCAGGTCATAAGGGGAGTCTTAGCAAGATGAGAGTTGGAAACGAATAGGGACGATATATGATGAAGTTATCCCCCTTTTGTGGCAGATTATTGTACCCTGTTGCAAATAAACAGGGAGGTGTATATTCATGTGTCCTCAACTTCTTATCCTAATGATGTGCGCGTTTTCCGTTTTTGTGAGGATATCAGCGTCCTATTTCAAGAGAAGACGACCACATGTTTACTTTAATTTGAATTGATCCTTGATGTGGTTGGGTGTACCACCATAGCTCATCCTTGCATCAAAGCCTCCAAATTGACCGCATAACTTATCCTGTTCGATTGCTTCTGTAGAATTATAATGTCTGGTGTTGATGGCATTGAGTGGTACTAAAGTAATGGGATTAAAATGTAGTTGGATAATTTCGTTGTCTGTTGCGAGGAGATCAGCATTTTTTTCCAGAGAAGATGGCCCCCATGTAGTTGGATGGACCTACATAGCTCATTCTTGTATCCAAGTCTCAGCATTGACTGCTGAAGTTATCCTGTTGGATTGCTTCGGTAGATCTATAATGTCTGGGTGTGGATGGCATTGAGTGGTCCTAAAGTGATGGGATATGTAGTTCGATAATTTCGATATCTGTTGAATAGCTATTCACAGCTCATGTTTTTCATTCTTGTACATGTATCTGGCGGTTTGGTGATATTTGAAAGACCATTTTAGTAGATTCCATGGAGAGTTGGTATTGAGATTCTCCTGGAAACTTTTCCTTCCTACAAATAGTTTGTTCTGTTGTATGGTTTTGTCGTATAGTTGGAAATGCACTCTAAAGTGATCGAATTCCTCTGGTATCAATCTACATTAGATTGAAGCATAGGGGAAGCCAGTTAACCTGCTGATAAATACCAGTGAAACATGACTTCGAGGAAGCAAATTGACATAAGGGGAAATTCTAGAGCTAAACTGAGCTATGGCTCATGATTTACAGTTGAATCTCCAAAAGTGAGGAAGGAAATTGTAATAAAGGGAAGTTCTGGAGCTAAACTGAGTTGCTCGTCGCTATTTTGCCATTGTAGCCTGTGTCCTGTAACTTTGGTGTGATATTTTTCAGTACTTCGAAAGGGATCGGTTATTCTTCTCTTCCATCATGTTAAAGTCCATGGTGCTAGTTAGTGGTTCAAGATGGTTTTAGACTTACCAATTTGTTTACGCTGTCGCAGGTCAAAATGTGGGCAGAGCTTCTGAATGTTTTCTGTACAAACGGGAAACTTGAGTTGGAGCTTATGTACAAAGTGCAAACTCAGTGCTATGAGGACACTAAGCTGATGAAGCTGTTCCCTGAGCTTGTGAGGTCACTGTACGAGAAGGATGTGCTTGCTGAAGATACCATCCTCCGCTGGTTCCGCAAGGGGTCCAACAACAGGGGCAGGTATGCAATCTTTATTGGTATTGTATACCAAGTTGGAATCACTTTCTAATACACAATGTCTTTTTTTCCCATATGACAATTCAATTCTGCAGTATGCTTTGTTCAAGCAGTTCAACTGAACTTCTTGTCACCATCAGAATTCTTGCTTACCTTTAGATGCGGGTCTAGTGACATTTTGTGTAGGATCTGCGATTTGACAAGTCGGGCCAAATCTATAATTTTCTGATCGCATAATTTTAGCATGAGAAACATATAAGCTTGAAATGCCGGGTGTTTCCTATTGATTGAAACAGCACATAACTTGGGTAGATGCTTTACTTTTGAAAGTGTTGTTTTGTGTTCCCTGTCTTCTCTCGCGAGGGGTTTTCTCTTGCTTTGTCTACTTCAATTCGATGCAAGAAGTGTGTGCTGTAAGTGCAAAGAATCTCATACGAATCTCCTCCTGTTATTTTGGAGTCCTACTCACGATTCGTGTGATTTTTGAAACTCCAACAGGCAAACCTTTGTGAAGGCTCTCGAGCCGTTCGTGAAGTGGCTGGAAGAAGCAGAGGAAGAGGAGTAGTCCCCATGTTTCCACTCCTATGTACTCTCGCAAAACAGCAGCAACTATCTCTGCTATATCTTTTATCTGTTTTCTGTTCTCCTATGATATGGTGATGATATTACCACTCTCTGGCTGACTGATAATGTTCCCCAGTTTGACACTCTCTATATGGTTACTTTATATATATGTGTGGCTTCTACCAATGTTTCGTATATGCGATATTTTTTAGCAATGTTTCGTAGCAGACAATTCACGAGGCTTTGGAATGAGGTTCTTCGGCACTCACGAGCCATTCGAGGTAACCTCGTTGGTGACTGAAGCTCGACAAAGATCCCGAGCCATGTTTGAGCATCGAGTGGGATCGGAATTCTGAGTTGTGATTAGAGTAAAACCCAATTTGCCACTCAAGTTAAAGCGTCGCTAGCCTCACTCTGTCCCCAAGTTGAGCTCGTGGTTTTGGTTAATATGGTTTGATTTTGCTTTGGAAAATGAATGATTTAAAAAATATTTTTAAAAAAATGATCATTTGAAATAATTAATGAATGGAAAATGTTTTCATTATTGTCAATGATTTATGTTTAAATATTTTCGCGAGTGATTGCTTTTATGAAATTTTTTTTTTTAAATCTTTCGTTTTTAACAAAATAATATATGTGATGCATGTCTTTTGATCGTCTATGATCGATTATGTCCAGGTTATCATTCGTCATGTTTCTTTCTATGTGAACGAAGATAAGAAGTGGCCCCAACAATGAAGGGTGTTTAGTAAGTGATATTGTCTAGTTTGGCAACGATTCTATTTGTGAATCCTCATGTGATATGCAACTATTTAGGCAAAGGTTCCTTTTTTCCCTAAAAAAAGGGGGGGGGGGGGAAAATATTAAAAATATGTCCAATGACCAAAAAATTATTTTTATTTTCAAATGACAGTTTGCTATTTCGTGACAAGATCCCCATTTTGAAAGGACCAAATTATTGACCCTTTGGAAATTTCTAAACTTTCATTCTCTTTCCCAAATCTAGCTTAACACCATCCACAAAACCCATTGTCCTACAATGCCGTCGACCTCCTGCCCCACCGTCGTCGCCGTCGACACCTCTCTCCGTTGCTATCTGTAGATGGACAAAATTATAAATTGACGGACATTTTTATGAGAAGAGGCATATAATTTGTAGTTCTGAAAATGGGAAAAACGTGTATTTTTTTTTCTTCATGGGGTGAAAAGTTTAAGACTCGTGTTTATAATTTTCCAAAAGAAAAGAAGAAGGGCGAGTTTGAAAGAGTTGTTCCTGAAAGCAGAAATCTTTGTACTAATTGTCTATTAGTGTAGATTAAGGAAATAAGAATAGTTGTTGTAAAATACTAAATTTGCCAGGAAAATGTGAAAAACAAGATTCTATGTTAGAAAATCACTTGACCCCATTACATCTTAGAACTTATGTGCTCCCTCAGCAAATCCTGATATAAGACCAAGGAATAAGAACTATCGATATGATATCGTACTTTGACCATCGAAGCTTTGCACTGAAGCTTGAATTTTTTTTATTTGGGTATAAAAAAAAATTAGGTTTTCGCTCCTAATAATATTAGCTCTTATGTTTGTCACCTTCACTCATAAAAATTAAAATTGTCCCATCATCCATAATTTTTTTTTAGTTAAAGTAACATGTCACTTTTGGTCCCTAAATTTGCGTAGCCTCTAGAATCAAGTATAAAAACTTTTAATTCGTCCGATCAAATCCTGACACGTGCTCAACTACTCGAATCAGGTCCATCTAATTTTAAATCGATACGATTAAAGTTGACCCGTCTGTTGGGTCGATAAGAGTTTTGACGGGAAAAACTCCGGTGCAATACTACATGCTTGTATTGAGAAATCTCATTTCTTGAGGTTTGGATGTAATCATCGCCTTCGAGCTTTCTTGTCCCATGCATTAGCTGATAGCCGACGAGTACATTGGCTCCAAGTGACTAGATTTGGAGCTGAAGGGACTTAATTGGAAAAACTATGCAAGTTCAAGTACTTGATTGAAAAAAATAGTGCACAAGTTAAAGGAGGAAAAGTGGACTTTCATCTTTTACCAGCACTTACCTCTCCAAACACCATTTTTAACCTTGAAATTTGACTTTCTGATAATATCTAAGGGATTGGTATCCAATAAATGATAACCATAATATTTTTTTAACACCTAACAAATTCATAATTTAATAGTACCTATGACCAAATAATCATATAAAATCTCTCATAAATTCGAAATCCATATCAAATCATCGATATTCTCAACAAATTTTGAAATTTATTGAAATTTATTTCCTAAATTGATTCGTATCACACTTTGTCTTTATCTATTTAATTTAATTTCCATAGTTATAAACTCATAAGCGTGGTGCCTTTATTTATTTATTTTTTTGCTAGTTTTTTTCTAGAAAAGAGAAAATGAAATTCCAAATTTGGGGGATGTTTTTTTTTTTCCTTTTCACGAGAATATCCCACGTGGCTCGTTGCCTTTTTATTTTTTTTTCCCAATCCATCCAACGGTCACAAGCCCCGCATTTTGAAAAGCAATATCCACTTTCAAGAACTAGCCGTTACGCAACGACTGTAAATCAAAAATCAAAAGCACCAAGAACCAGATCGAATCCCACTTTGATCTCCAATCTCACTCGCCATTTACTCTCTCTCTCTCTCGACCTCTCTCGATCTCTAGATCTCGAGCACTCGAAGCGCACAACCCGTTCGAGCCGTCGACCCGAGCTTTGCGTTTTTCGAAGAGAGAGAACCCCCCCGAGCCGGCAGCCGCGACCGAACCCCCCCGCCATGGCCATGCCCTCGAGCAAATCTTGCCAGAGCCCTAATCCGAACAGGCACAACCCCACCGGCTCAAGATCCTCGGAGGCCGGCGGGAACCCCATGAGGAGGAGTTTCAGCGGCAACCCGTTTTCGAAGCCCGCCATCGTCACCAACGCGAGAGGGTTCAACCCGGTCACTCCTGCCAATAGCCCCTCAGGTTCGGTTCCTTTCGACCGATTCCCGTATTCAAGATTCAATTTTCGTCATAAAAGGCCATGGTTTAGAGATGATGAAATTTTCTTGGCTTTGGTTTATCCCATGATTTCTCGGGTCTCGCTTGTTATGCCTCGAGTTCGCTGTCTGAATTGGGTATTTCATGACGATCTCCCCGCGATTTTCATGCCGGACTCTGGTCTTCTATAATGAGTAGCATAGCATGTTCAGAAACAGAGTAGGCTAGCGCTTTGCATTTTCTGTTTCTCTTCAATGATTAGACATGTTCTTTGCCTTGTGTTCGGATGGGTACATACAACCCATGATTTAAGCGTTAGTCTGGTGAAATCCGTTAAGAGTTGTTTACAGCTTAGTGTGTGCGTCATGTTCTTTTGTGTCGTCAGCTCTGCTAATTTTTCCTTGTTATCTCAATGCGTAGAATACCCGCGAAGACTCTCGGTGGGTAGAGAAAGCTTAGCATCGCTCAGAGAGCATGAGGATAAAGAGAATGGGAAGGATCAGAGCGCGAAACAAGCGCGAATCAAGTCGGTAGCTCCCTTCAAGAGTCCAAAGAATTTCATGTCTCCGACGATTTCCGCGGCTTCTAAAGTCAATGCTTCGCCGAAGAAGAGGGTGCTGATGGACCGGAACGAGCCCGTCCGAACTTCTGTCACGCTTTCCGACTTGAGAAGTTCTTGCGGTTCATTGAGTCTCTCTGAAGCGCTAGACGAGCCCCACTTAAAACTAGAAATGGAAGCGGAGAAGGCGGCGGTCGCAGCAGGTTCTCGCGATTCAACCGTCACTGATTCGGACCTTGCGGATGCTAATCATGAAGTTTCTTCATCATCAAAGGGTTCCAGGAAGAAAGTAGCTTTTGACTCTAACGTACAGACAATCCCTCTGGATGACTCGGAGACGTCAGATCATGAAGATGTGAATGAGGATCTTAAGACCAGTCCTGCCCCCAGATCACCGCGCGATCTTTTGGCACCGCTTGATGCCGATCCGCTGATGCCGCCTTATGATCCCAAATTCAATTACCTCTCACCAAGGCCTCAATTTCTTCATTACAAACCGAGCCCTCGGAGAATGCGTTATCTTAGCGACGAAAAAGATGGCAATCCTCTTGACGACGCTTTTTGCACGGGAGGATTTTCAGACACTGATCTTACTGAAGAAACACTATCTGATGATTCTCAAAAGGAACCTGATGTTGTTTCTTCTAGTGAGACGGGAAAAGCAGCAGATAGTGATGAAACTGAGGATGTTTCTACTACCGAGATGGAAAAAGAAGCAGATGGTGATGGAGAGGTGCTTTTGGATGAAGAGTTTGAAACCATCTCAAATGCAGCTAGTCTTGACATGGTGAAAGAGGCCGTTGAAGTGAAGAAAGTGTCCAAGCATCGATTCTTCACGAAAACCAAGTGTATTTCTTTGGTTTTTGTCCTTTCAGTTGTTGCGTGCATGGCGATGACAGGAGCTAATTCTCCACTGAGAAATTGTTCTTACATCAAAGGTTCGAGGTTCAGCGAGCTTTTTGAGACTTCTAAAGTAGCTGAAAGTGTCGGAGTTGATTTCGACGAGCTTGCTCAGAACTTCTGGTATTTTTATGGCGATTCAGTGTCTTACATTTCTGAGCTGATAGACCACTTGAAGGGGGACAAGCGAGTCAGTCGCTTCAGCTATTATAACTTGACTGACTTGCAAGAGAATCCGTGGATTGAAAAGCACATTGGTGATGGTTTGATGATTGAAGCAACACCACTTGTCGAGCAGCATGATGGCGAAGTTGCTGCAGTACGTAAAATGGTATCTGAAGAGGTGGATATTCTAGAACTTGGAGAGGGGGATGGTTTTCAGATTGAAGGGGCCCTAGTTGTCAAGCAGGATGAGGCTGAAGTTGTTGCATGGCAAGAAGAAGTAGCTGAAGATGGGGAAAAAACACATGACCTTGAACTCGTAGATTTCGAGCTGCGGTCTGAAGTAACTGAACCAGAATTTCCAGAGGAAGAGCAATTCCAAGAGATTGTGGTTGTGGCTACGTCTGTGACTGGCAACGAGGAGCAAAAGAAGCCTGACTCCTTTCAAGCTGGAGCATTCGAACCAGCAGAGATCCAAGGAGAGAAATATGTTTCTAATTGTGATGAAAGTGACCCCGACAAGAAAACAGTCATTGGCTCAGGAAACATCGAAGTGGTCGATGTGGCAATGAATTCACAAAGTTCAGAGGCAGAGAATTCTACCATTGTGGAATCTGAAAGCAATGTTTCTCTCTTTGTTATGGTGGGACTCGCTTTGGTGGGTCTTAGTCTACCAGCAGCCGCTGCTTTCTTTTATGTGAAAAAAGGAAGCAGTTCCACGAGTGTTCCAACTCCAGTGGAGCAGCCATGGGCGACCAAGAATTTTAACACCAGTCCTGTGTCAGCGAGTGTGGAGCATACGATGTGGCAGAGGTGGTCTTCTCCAAATTGTCCTACCGAGGTTGACATAGCCGGAGAATCATGCCCTTCGGAAATGAGCAGCTTCCAGAAGAAGTCATCTCTTGGCACGGGTTTAAAGGGTGCCGATGAGGCACAAAGCCAGGAGAGGAGACTTAAGAAGAATTATAGGAGGGAATCGCTGGCTTCTTCTTCTTCAGAACTCTCGATGGGGTCCCACTCTTACGGAAGCTCTTACGGAAGCTTTACCACATATGAGAAGATCGCATGCAAGCACGTAAGTATCTTGCTGACCTTTCCCAGTATGATGATGTCTATATGTAAACATGAAAGAGTTAATCTCACTTTGTCGGTGTTTGTCTTTGATTGAAGCGAAATGGAGATGAGGAGGTGGTTATCACTCCAATAAGGCGTTCGAGCAGATTGCTGAAGCAAGTCACTTCTCCATGACTAGAGGAGAAAGCATTCTCCTCCTAACTCCCGGTTGCTCCTGATTCCTACCATTCTAGGATTCAGTGGTTTGACATAGGTTTAGGTAGATTTGTTTGATTGCAGTATGCACAGCTTACAGTTCAAGTACTACTTGTTGCAACTAATTCACTTTCGAACTGCTCTAAGGTCCCTCCACTTCCCCCCGTGGTATGATTTATTTCCAGTAGAGCTTCTAGCTTTTAGAATGCCTTCTCTTTTCTCTGCCTTGTCTGGTTCGTTCGTGTTAGAATTCTGACTTTCAGAATGCTTGCTTCTCATTGCCTGATCGGCAGATTATGTGTTTGTGACGTGTTTGGGTCACAAAGTATGGAGACATTTTCAATTTTAATCACACTTGTTGACAGAGCTGCAGATCAATTATGCTCAGAGAACCCTTTTCCTTTAGTGTATAGATGATCAGTCTTTCAGATATAATAAGTTAGGAGGACCTAACTTGAAACATAATGTTCTTTAAAACCATTATTCTGAAATATATTCTGAGCTGAATGAGTAGAGCGAAAAGTAATGGATATTTCTGAAAACTGATCTGTATTCCATGATACCATTCATGTCAAGAAGACTTGATAGGCAATAAATTCACAGCAGGAGCAGTAGAATTCGAAGAAATTGCATCAAACTCTTTCAGAATTAGTTGCTTTTGGAGTTTCCCCATCAGTTAGGATCCCATAAGACAAAGCTAAGGATGGTCCCCCCTTCCCCATTTCCCCTTACCATTGTTGGACCCACAGCGAAGGCAATTTTGATTTGTAGCCTATTCCCAATGTGTTTCGAGATCATCTAGAAGAGAAATCCTCCAGTCGCCAAAAAGGACCGGACTCCAGAAGACCGGCTCCACGAAATGCCAATCGTCGTCGAATTCAAATGAATTCGACGGCCTGGGATAGTTTTCGGTTGAAATATCTCTCTCAAGTTGCGGTTTGTCGATATATATTAGGGGTGAACGGTTCTAGGTTCCATTTAGGTTCCACCCGTGGAAACAAGTTCCTCGCCTTTTGGAACCTAAAACCTACAATGCATACTTTGGAACCTAGAACCTATCCTATTACAAGCTACCCTGCATACTTTGGAACCCGAAACCTACTCTGTCATAGATTCCACTTGTAATTATCACATTTAATGGCCACCACTTGCCGCTAGAATCCACTGATACAACTTATATTTAGTCACACGAAGAATATGAAACATTAACAAAGTAAAAACCTTGGTCTAAAATGAAAGCTCAGACTAGTAGTTCTAGATTATACACTCATTATCGGATACTATGGAATACTGCAGGATCGCGCGAAGATATAGATTCAGAAAAACTTGTTTCAAGTTTTAAGTTCCAAGTTTCACCTACCTAGAACCTAGAACTTACTCGTCAAACCAGGTTTCCCAATTTTTAGAGCCTGGAACTTATTCTGCATATCCTGAAACCTGAAATTGACAGGTTTCACCGGTCCGGTTCTCACGTTCGTCATTCTATCCTAGAACCCTTCTATGTATGCTTGAAAGCAACAGCATGCAACAGCAACAGTACGAAAATTTTGTGAACGAAAGCGTCAGTCACTCACTGACACACCATATGCTCGATCCTTGAATTAGGGGACCAGAATGAAAGTTTCTAATTAAATGTGCGACATTGTAAGGACCAAAAATGAATTGATGGAGAGATTGTGGGTCAATTTCTGACTTGAAAGGAGTGCTGGAAGGCGACTCTGTCTAGTCTCCCACACCAAGATTAGAGCTTCCAAGTTCAATTTCTTCCCCCACCATTTCATGCGCACATTATGCAAGTCGTGGTACTAGATGTCGATGGTCCTGGCCGTCGGCTTCCTCATCGATTCTCCGACACCGAAAATCTCAGATTATCGAATGGAAGCATTGAGATTTCATCGGGAGTCAAACACTTCTATCGTTTCACACACTAACGTGAGTTAATTGTCGATGGACTTGTCGACATGTGATCCGTTGCGCTATGTGTATTTCTTTGATGATGCGGTGGATACGCTTTCTTGTGCTAAAGTAATTAATCTAGCTCACCAACTTAGTAATTGGGATTTCTAAAGTCAATTCAAATCCATTGTGAACATTTTCTCCTTTTTAAGTTATGAGAGAATGGCACTAATAGTCGTGAAATGTGCAATGTCATTCTCGAGCTCTTAAATAGTTCGATGTGATCTTTCAATTATTTTTAAATGTTCAATCTGCTCCTTAGACTTTCAGTTTGTTCAATCTAGTTACTCTCATCTCCATACAAGGGCAAGTAAGTTTTTCCATACCATTCACAAATTTTCAATATAACACTATTCTTCATATTTCTGAACACCTTTTCATTTCAATAGTGTTTTCCATAAAAATATTAAAAATATATTGTTTTATTTAAAGATACTCCTTCTTGTATTAATCTAAATATTGTTCTTAACTATTTCAACAAAAAAAAAATTAAGCTTTTTTATTTCGAATTTTTAAATTAAATTTATGAATAAGGAAATTAAAAGAGGAGGAGCATCAACCCAACACAGCCCTAAAGGTGTTGTATACCGAATACAAATGAACAAAACTATTTTTATCCCGTATTTGTACGAATTCGAATTTATGGTTGTGCTACAAAGGACCCATACATCCATGTTGTCATTTAACATATGACTGAGGAAAAATTTAAAAAGAAAAATAAATTTTTTTGTCGCATTAAATGAACGTAAAACCTTCATTATTCTCGATTGCCATTTGCAATTCGCTTACTTTAATAGTTGTGGTTACTTTTTTTGCACATAAGACATTTGGGCCACATTGAAATGAATTTGATATAAAAGTATGTTACCAATGACTCCAGAAAATTAATAACCTCTCTAAATTTGTGCCCTTTTAGTGATTCATTAGCCTCTAAAAATTATGCATTCATTATAGCCGTGTCTATTTATTTTCGGTTAATTCAAAGTTAATTATTTTGAAATTGTAATTCCAAAAATGGGCAGGGAAGCGAATTGGACGCGACCCATCATATTTTAGTTGCGAAATTATTGTCCGACACAACAAATAAGCACTAAATTTCCATAGTTTGTTCGAAAGTTTTTTTTAGAAAAAAAACATAGCTGCTTTGATAACATATGAGATTTTGTGGGATTACTGTCAACTGTTTTAAAAGTTTAAGCTATTAAATGAAGATGTTGTTTAATATTTAAATATTTTAATACTAAATATTGCATGGAGCAAACTGTCTCGCCCCGAACTCTCGAGCGCACGAACATCCTTCCTTGGTCGTGTAATTGCGACGCCCCAAGATGTATCGTCAACCCATTCATTTTAACTTTCAATTATGCACATGCGGAAGCACAACATCTCTAGACAGCAACAACAGGGATGGACAGGCAAAATATACAACAAATATATTTACATACATTAATAGCAGTACATCGGGAATTAATATATTACAAGTCCGCCATGCAGACTTTCCCGATTACAACCACAAAAGATAAGGGGTTAATCTAGCTCCTCTATCCACGAGGACAACCTCAAAAGGTGTTCCCCCTCAAAACAGTCGGTTCCCATGGAACACAACGCGTACTCATATCTGAGCACCTGAAAAATAGTTAATAACAATGAGTGAGATTAATCTCAGTAAATTAACGACCTAAGTCTCGGTTAGGAAGTCAACTCGCCTCGAGCGTACCTAAACACGCAGCCACACATCGACGGTAGATCAATAGCAAAGTAAACCCTGCTTTGCCTTAATTATACACACGAGCAGGCTACCCAGCCCAACATAAACAATGTGACATTAAACAATCGTAGGCATTCTTATCTTGCCTTGGCATACACGCTCCGCACGTTATAAACCATTATGTGCAATCATAATGCAACAAGCATATAATATAATCAGAACATGTAGTAGCATTCCCATGCACAAGACATCCACACGAGTCCCGATTATAAGGTGAAATCGTTTTGGCCCGTTCTATACTGTGCCTCACAATTTCGTCTCATAATCAGACGCAATGCATCCACACTCTTTTACGAGTGTTCCGATTACTATGACCTCATAGGGCCACGGCACAACCCACGTTACTAGCATAAGGTTGGCGGTCTTTCGGCATGACCGAGCATCGTCCTGCCCCATCGGACACGGCATCATCTAGAACCCCCGCCTAAATAGCATTCAATTAAAAGCATCAGCCCGGCCTCAACCGCGACTCAGCATCCAGACCCCTGCTAGGCATATGAACTTAATCGGGCAACATCCCCAGATTCTCGTTGGGTGACGAGTTCCTTTATGTGATCACACGAGCACAACAACCACACAACTTATTTATATCTCAGAATTTAGCCCAATGCAAACGTGGTTCGTGCTCATATAACAAATTACTGCAACTGTCACACGTAAAAATGCAATAAAATAATCACATGTGATCATGCACATATAATTAACCCGTCAAACTTTGTACACTCATCTCATTTTAAAACATCCTTGCCCCATTTGACACATAAAACATGGCATCCAAATACAACTCCTTGTGAATTACCATTTATATGTCCATAAAACCATTCTTTAAAATAGCAACATAAGTCTTTTTACTAAAGCAACCATTTTTCGTGGCAATTCATGCTTTAAAAAATATAGAACATGCATAGCTCATCTCATAACTCAAGCACAAAACACACATAATCACAAATTATCACCTTACCAACGATAACTTATCGCTCTTCCTCCGATAGCTTATCGCCTATTTTGCAATAGCTTATCACCTATTTCCGATAGCTTATCATCTAATCCACGATAGCTTATCACCATTTTGGTGATAACTTATCAAGAAATACCCAATAACTTATTGTCCCTTTGACGATAGCTTATCGCATTTTCTCGATAACCCATCAAGTCCACTTATCACCTATCGTGATAGCTTATCACTTCCGCCTATTACTTATCGCGATACTAATCCATCATTAATTAGCACTATGCATAATTTACTTAGTTTAATCTACTCCTAAACAAGTTTAACGTACTAATCAAGGGATTATAGTGTTAACTCACCTGGAAATGATTCCGATGACACATGCATGACGGTGGCGGCGAGGGCTACGTATGGCTCAGTTCGAAACGGTACGGGGTGGCAGCACGGAAATGGGTCTCATTGGGGCGGCTGCTGCACAGCAGCTTTGGTGGGTAGGACGGGTGGCTACGGGAGGTGGTGGATGGCGCACGACGGTGGCTTGGCAAGGGCAGCTCACGGCGCGGTTTGGGGACGGTAAGTGTAATGATGGTGGTCAGCCGAATCAAGGGGAAAGAGAGGGAAAAAGGAGGGTGGCGTGAGATAGAGAGAGCAAAGGGAGAGAGTGAGAGAAAACCCAAAATAAGAGAATGAGGAAGGGAGAGAAAGTGTCTTGTAAGACACCCCAAAATAGATGGCCAAGATTCATTCTTGCCCAACAAGCCAAGATCAATGGCTAGGAATTGATCTTGCAAGACAAGCCAACGATGGCTTCTAGAAGACTTAGGGGCAAAATGGTAATTTTAATCCTTGACACTATTCACGATACTATTCACATGGGCTTGGGCCAACAAACTTGGGCTTGGGCTTGAACGGGCCCAATTTGAAGAGAAATAGGCTTGAAAAGGTTAATGGGCTTTCCTTGGGCCCATTGGGCTTTGGCCTTGGGCGTGAGGCCATCTCGACCCGCTTGGGCAGCTCACTTGTGGGCTTCCATTCTTGGCCCAACAATTCCTTTATCCAAAGTTTCGGAGCTCAAAACTATTCCTGGGGGTTTATCTCGAGTAAACCGAAAATGAATGTCTCTGAACTATCTTTAATCGAAAACCTATAACCAGACCAAGGCTCGTGGTTAAACTTCAATGGGAAGTGCTCCTAATATGGCCTATTCGAGTTAGGCGGCCTCTTGGGTGTCGCTAGAGTGACTTATGGTTGATTTGTCAATCAATTAATATTCAGGTCTCGTCAATCTATGAATCATTCTCGGTTGTCATGTAATCGTGTGGAATTGACTTATTTACCCGGGGCACGTGATCTTATGAAATTAGTTTAGGATTGTTCAGGTTTAGTATAATGATCGTGCGGAATCACCCACAATCCGACTATGTATACTCTTGTTGAATCGATCAATAACCATTCACTAATTGACCCGTGACGGTGTAAGGTCGTCCCACATCTATCCTTATGGTCGAGCTATTTTTTCATGATCGAGTACTGTAGTCGAGTGCACTTCCCAACACTCAATTGCCCATCCAAATCGAATAGTTGACCCATGCACGATTCGTGAATTGACTCATGGTCTAATCCTGCTATTAGTGCATTGACAGTTTAAGCCACTTCTCTTGCCGAAATAGGGTCCGAATCAAGGAAGTTACACAAACACTACACCATTTCATCATTATTAACACGTTTTATAAAATGGGTTGAATTCCCTAAAAAACCTCCAACTTTAGGTCAAGTCCCAAATTTACCCCAAACTTTTTTTTGTCTCAGAAAAAAATCCAAACTTTAGATCCAGTCCCAAATCTGCTTTGAACTTTCTTTTATCTCAGAAAAAGCCCCAAACAGCAAATTTCAATTTATTTTAAAAAATATACCCCCATGATCTAGTCCCAACTTGACGTGGCACTTCTACGTCGATAACAAGTCCACATCAGCAAAGTAATGGGGCGATAGGTACATACCAACGTCGCAATTCTACTTTGATAACAACTCCAACCCAATAAAAATTGTTAAAATTCTTCAAATAAAACAGTTCTAGTATATGAAAGTTAGGGATGATAGCAAATACACCCCAAAAAACTTTTTTTAATTAAAAAAAAACTCAATTTTTAGGTTTAGTCCAAATTTGCCCCGAACTTTTCTTTGTCTAAAAAGAAGCTCAATTACTTTGTTGATATGGATTTGTTATCGACGTGAAAGTGCCACGTTAAGTTAGAACTAGATCACGGGGTATATTTTTGAAAATAAATTGAATTTTTTGGTGATTTTTTTTTTTGCACAAAACAAAATTTGGAGCAGATTTGAAACTTAACTTAAAGTTTGGGGTTTTTTCTGAGACAAAAAAAGTTCGGGACAGATTTGGGACTGGATCTAAAGTTTGGGATTTTTTCAAAGATAAAAAAGTTCGGGAAAAATTTGAGACTTAACCTAAAGTTGAGGATTTTTTAGGAAATTATGCCTTATAAAATGCTATCGAAATTTTCAGACTAATTTACGCAAAAGGGAAACATTTTTTTTAGTGCTCATGTGATAAACTCTACAGCACAATAAAACACATGGTAAATTGCAAAGTCATTGCCATTTTGATGGCTTTTCAAGAGACCAGACAAGATGGTTTACTGAAGCCACCTGCGGTGGAAAATATCGCGTGTCGCGTACCGTTGAAGCAAAGCATCCGTCTCTTTTGACCATTTGTGGCCAGCAAGTTCGTACTTGTGACCTAACCCAGATGATAACATCCCCAAATATGCATTGGGTGCATTGTTTCTACTGCGCTGAAAAGGTGAAAAGAAAGGGTTATTTGACTTTTTTTTGGTCGAAAGGTTAATTTTATTAAGAATCCTAAAATC
This sequence comes from Syzygium jambos, assembly GCA_031216235.1. Lineage (NCBI taxonomy): Eukaryota > Viridiplantae > Streptophyta > Magnoliopsida > Myrtales > Myrtaceae > Syzygium > Syzygium jambos. The sequence goes on along the minus strand of CM062221.1, from coordinate 19,782,289 downwards.
GGTGCCTATAACATATTTACTTTAAATTGATTTTTATTTTACAAAAAATATTGAACCAGTATCCTAATGACACTATTTATCATTCTATATAAAATCCCAAAGCCGTATCATTTTCCGCTAAAAACAAAAAAAACAAACTGCTACCCGACTCAAATCTACATCACATCTGCGTTCAATCAAATGTCCCGTTGAAATGTGTATGTGTCAACACACACAGTAGAGGACTGTGTGACAGGTCTAACGTGGAGAATATAGATTTGATGTAAAAAATTCTCATGTCTAGCCACACATACGTTTTGACGGAAGGTAATTTTGGATCGGGAGTATCGGTTTGGGGTGTCTTGTGAGACGGAAATTGGTTTGGGTTAAATATATCATGGGTAATCGTTTGAGAATTTTCGTGAGATGAAAATTAATTTGGGTTTGAATATAACATGAATATACATATTTGAGATTTTATGAGAGAAAATTAGCTTGGGATAAATATATTATGGAATACAAATTAGAGATTTTTAATGGTATCAACCAAAAAAGAAAAGATGTTAGCCACATACAATCAATAATTCGCACTCTCTATTAGTGTGGACCACAATTTACGACTATGACCTAGCTCTATTTAAACATAATAAAACCTTGAGAAAAAATAAAAAAATTTTGCAACCTTTTTGTCAATTCTATTCCCAGCTAAACTTATTTTATTATTCTATTCAATTTCGAAGTTGTTGTCAATGACATATATTATACAAATTATCTCGTCGGTCCGCCCTTTTCTTTCAAGGCACATCACCTTTAACATAAAATTACTTTTTGAAAGGGTCGATTTTGATTGGAAAATGCTAGTTGAGTCGAACCTAAATATTAAATTAGATGATTAATATTTCTAATTTAGCACGTGGCAACCGTGTTTTCACCAACTCATGTTTTGTAATGTTGCTTTTGTGAATTGGTCGTTTTCGTGGGAATTAAATAATTCACATGACATTTTGTCAAATTGAAATAAAATAAACAAACAAATAAATAAATCCTTGCTTTGGATACAGTTGGAATGATTACATGCAAATGATTTTGTCTCACAATTAGTTTAGTTGGGTTCCGTGCTTCACGTGGTATATATCTAAATCCAGAAATTAAAAAATTGGAAAAACAATGGGGACCAAAAGATGATGGTAATAAGCAATCATTAAGATTAAAGTTTTAATTAATGAAATTATATAGTTAGTAGCATATGCCATAGCCTATACCTTTCTTATGTACTCGGCTTGGCCCTCAATCCATTACATCCACGTATAAATATACGCTATACAACAGGAAAATACAAACTTTAAATAAAAAATGAAAAGACAAGTATACAACCTTTTTTTGGGCCTCCATTTTATTTTTCCTTTTTTTGTCATGTATCTCTGTTCAGCTATTTTGAACGAAAAATAGTCCCATTGAAACTTATATATAAAAAGAAAATCAGGTCTTTGGTATTTTTTATTTTAAGAAAATCCGTTCCTACAAATGGAACGAAAAAATTAATCCCTTGACATGCATCATCCAGCTCTATTTCAAAAAAATAATGTTCGGATATCTGTCCCCTTAATTTTGAGTTTCGTTTTGTTGCTTTCAGGTAGACCTGTCAAATGGGTGGGTCGGGTTGGGTTTGGGTCGGGTCATAAATGGTCCGACCCAAATTGACCCATTAACCCGTTTATGACCCATTTATGCGCAATGCAATTTTGTTGACCCATACCCGACCCGACCCATACCCTATTAGACCCATATTGCTAAAATACTTCCATATTTAATTAAATATAAGAAAATTCATACCCAAGCTGAAATGAGAGTGCAGAATGAGTGAGTGCAAGATTGAGTGAGGGTGAGAGAAATGCGTTGAGTTTAAATCAGTTGTAAACTCATTTATAACCCATTTGCGACCCATTTATGACCCATTTAACACTAATATAAGACTTCTACCCATTCATGACCCATTTACTAAATATAACTAACCCATTTATGACCCATTTACTAATAAATGGGTTAAGAAATGAGTTTATGACCCATTTTGACAGGTCTACTTTCAGGGGATACTTTAGATCTGACGGACATCCAATTTGATTACTTGTGCTTGATTAGGCGCAAAAGATTTTTACAGCGTTCTCTCTCGATATTTAGAAATGTTTTTCAGAAATCATCTCAATTCAAATATTTTTAGATTGTAAAAATAATAAAATGACTTTAAATGATATACCAAAAATAAACTTTGTGATAAAAAATACCAAAAATAAATCGTATAATTAAGAAAGAAGAAGATCAATCCAAGCCCCATCCCAAAAACCCCATATTTCTTCCTTTTTGATCTTTTTTTTTATGCTTATAGTACACGGCCATAAATGGCATCTGTACCTTTCAGCAATGCTTAATTTTTTTTTCGTTCGACAACTTCGCTGAACTTACTTGACTGAGAAAATGATATAAATAGACCCTGAACTTTGATTCATGTGTAATATGATTCTTGAATTTTTAATTTATTTAATGTGATCACTAAATTTTACCCCAATGTCCAATGTGATATCTGAAATTTTAAAATGTTCATTGCGGTCCTTGAACTTTTGGTACATATTCGATTTAGCTCCTAGACTATATAAAATGGTTCAGTATTGTTTCTGAACTTAAATTAATAGAAAGATAATATTTAATATTTTTATATAGTTCAAGGACTAAATTAAACATGTACCAAAAGTTCATGGATCACATTGAATAAATTAAAAGTTTATGAACTATATAGCACATTGCAATAAAATACAGGGATCGTATTAAACAAATTTAAGATTCAGTGACCGTATTACATATTTTACCAAAGTTCATGGACCGTTGTCCATGCTCGATTCTCTCTCTCTCTCTCTCTCTTCCTACGGTATCTTGCTGTCGTTGGTTTACATTCTCTCTGCTCCTTTTTCCCATTTCGACTGCTCTCTCTCATCTCTCTCTCTTTCCGAAGCACCTGTTCATGACTCTTCTGCTTCTCTTTCCTTCGCATTTCGTTCCAACCTCGATGGTTTTGCTCCATCTGAACTCTCTGGCCTGCACTCTTTCCTTTCTCGGTGACAAAAAAGACAAACCCATATTGGAGTTGTCTTCTAATTTCTTCGGATCATTGAGATTGGGAGGTGTTCTCGAGTGATTTTGCTTCATAGGGCTAATGCTTTGAGGCGTGTGTTCTGGTTTATAGAGTGAGTGGCATATCACCGCCTTCTTTTTCTAGTTGGTTCAGATAAAGGAGCAAAGGGTGTGAAAATCTATAGTTACTGTTTCTCCGTAATTTAATCAGTAAGGAAACAAACACCGAAAATGGATCTTCGGCTTTTAATTGAAGGACAGGTTCTGTGGTGATTTGACAAGAAATATCCAAGCAATCATAAAAATCAACGTGGAATTGTACAAACCTAAACCAAACCGGAGTTTGACTCAATAGAAAAGTTTAAGAAGTACTATCGAAACAAACTTCGACGGAATTTGACTCGAGGACGAAGCTTGAAAGAGCGGCGGTACTATGCCGGGATTTGACTCGACGATGAAGCACCAAGGATGAAGAATCATATCGGAGGACGACTCGGCGACGTGAATCTGAGCATTAGAACTACTCCTAAAGAATTAAAGCTTGTAAATTGCAGGAAAATAATGGCCTTGGCCAAATGTAAAGGTACGAGTGCATGAAACGTAAAGATAAAAGAAAGATAAACTGATAAAGAACATGAGTTATGTTGTTGATTTCGGGGGGGTGTGCTTTCCTCATACAAACTTGGGATATTTATAATCTCGTATAAGCATTTACAACTTTTAAATTTTAAATAAAAAGTAACTTCCTAACGGTTTCCTATTTTCTAGGCACTCTTCACGTTCAAATAACCAACCTTATCCAGAAGCAGTTTTGTTATTGACACCTAACTATCGGTAAGTTGCTGATGCCAATCCTCTGCTCACCCACTATCGGTAAGTTGCGAACTATCGGTAAGTTACCGACGCCAAAGCTCCCGATGCCTATTTCCATGATTTTTTGTCACTTTTTTGGTGTAAACAGTTACTAGGCTGAAAAAGACGAGCTTTGCGGAATTTCTTGCTTTTAGAATGCTTTCTACTTTTTCTGCGTTTGTCTGGTTCGCTCGTGGTAGAATTCTAGCTTTCTGAACGCTTTGCTTCTATTTCTTGCCTGGTCTGCAGAGTATGTGCTTGTCACATGTTTGGGTCACAAAATGACCACCATTATGTAGACATTTTCAAATTTTAATCACGCTTCGGTCACAAAGCTGCAGATCAATCATCCTCGGAGATCCTTTTTCCTTTGCGTAGATAGACTATCAGTCTTTCAGATATAATAAGTTAGGAGGACCTAACTTGAAACTTAATAATGTTCTTTAGACCATTAATCTATTATGAGCTGAATGAGTAGAGCGAAAAGTTAATATATATTTATGAAAACTGGTATGTATTCCGTGATACCAATCATGTTAAGAACACTTAGAGCGTCCATGATAACCATTCTATATCTCTATTTTTCTATTTTTATGTTCTCGGGAATAGATTTGGAATAGAAATCCGTTTGGTAAAATAATTTCATTTTTTTAATTTTCGAAATAAATTTTGATTTCAGAAATAGGTTTGGAACAGAAATGAGAAGTAACAATTTTTTATTTTTCTATTTCTGAAATAGAAATGACAAATAAAAACTATTCTCATCGCTTGTCCTCGCTAATAGTCGGCCACCCACCCGCCGCTTGCCATTTGATGGCTGCCTCTCACCTCCCTTTGCCCTTCATCGGCCACCTCCCGCCGCCATCCTCCACCGTCCGCCGCCATAGTTGCCAATTGCCCATCCATCGCCAGCCGTCGACCGTCCACTTGTAGCCTGCCATTCGTTGGCCGCCCTTGCCTCCCATCGCCGGCCGCCTCTCGCCGCCATCCGCCACCGTCCGCCGTCGTCCATCGTCTACCGTCCACCGCCGCCTCTCGCCGTTCGTTCGAGAAGGAGAATTTTGTGTCGCTATTAGATGAATTTCCATTTCAGGAACATAAATTTCGTATCGTTATCAAACGAGTATTTTGGCTCAGAAACTTATTCAGGGAATAGAAATAGGAAAAATCTATTTCTGATTAGAAATTGAGTTCTGGAACAGAATGGTTATCATTCGCTCTATTAAAAGGCAATAAATAAATTCACAGCAGCGGTAGTAGGATTCGAAGCGAAATAACATCAAACTCTTTCTAGAAAAAGAAAACCCTAGAGTCATTAAGATTCTTGGATTAACATCACTAAATCAGTTCGGATTTTAATGCTAGAGGTGGAGGAGTTGAAGATCACGTGCTTTAAGTTCTTGCGACGAGATACCGCTCTTTGATACCCGGCGCATTTTGCAAGGCACGGTCGCGTGAGTTTTGAAGTGAAACGAAGTTGACAGGCCTGTGTTCATACAAGAATTGGAAGTGAGCTGAAGTTGTCAAGAATAGGATTGCTTTCGGAGTCTCCCCATCAGGTACCGTCACAAAAGACAAAGCATAAGGATGGGTCCCCCCGATCCATCCCCGCACCCATTGTTGGACCACGCAGCAAAGGCAATCTTGATTTGAAACCGATTTCCCTGCACGTTTTCAGATCGTTCCTACCTCAGATGATAACGCTCCGTCGCCACTTGCGCCATCGAAGATCTAGAAGTGACATCCTCCAGTCGCCGAACGGGACCGGGCCCCGGAAGATGGGGTCCTCGAAACGCCGATCGCCGTCAAATTCACGTTTGAATTCGATGGCCCCAGGGTAGCTTTCGATCGAAATATCGGCCTCGATTGGCGGTTTGTGGACGGGAGTCCTTTGCTTGGGGAGGCTTGAATTGAGAGCCTTTGCGTGTTTATATATGCTGGAAAGCAACAGCATGCGATGGCCTCCTATTGTTCAGTACGAAAATCTTGTGAATGAAAGCAACGGTCACTCACTGACTCACCATAAACTTTGTTTGGTGAAATGCACCATTCGCTCGATCCTTGATTAGGGACCAGAACGGGAGTTGCTTATTTAGCGGGCGAGATTGTAAGGACCATAAATGAATCGGTGGGGAGATTGTGGGTCAATTTCTGATTGTAAGTATGAGAGCTTCCTAGCACAATTTCTTCCCATAACCGACGTTTCTTGCGCACATACATAGTGCACATAATCATCAATGTAGACATTAATGTGATGGGTACGCAAATCGTGGCGCTAGATTTCGATGGTCCTGACCCTTGACTTCCTCGTCGAATTTTTGGGACCGAAAATCGACGGTGCCGAATGGAAGCGTCTCGATTTAATCGGACGTTGGACGCATCCGCCGTTCCACGCTAAAGTGAGTTAGCTGTTGATGGGCTTGTTAACATGCGATGCATTGTACTACATGTGTTTCTTTGACGAGGTGGTGGATTCGATTTCTTGTGCTAAGCTAATTAATCTAGCTCACCAACTTGGTAATTCTGTTTTCTGAAGTCAAGTAAAATTCATTGCGAGCATATTTTTCTTTTTGAGTTAAGGGAGAATGACACTAGCAGTCCATATACTTTGATGAAACATGCAATGTCATTCTCAAGCTTTTAATTCGTCCGATATTATTCTTAAACTATTCATAAACGTTAAAAAAAAACAGTGGAACATAGAACCAGACTTAAAAACCTATTTCTAAATGTTTAATCTGGTCTTTCAAATTTCAATTTGTTCAATCTAGTCGCAAGATCAAGTTAGTTTTTCAATACTATTCACAAATTTTCATAATAACATTATTCCTCAACAACAAGAATATGCTATCCTTTTATTACCTGTTTACTCTTTTTTGTCGTTTTATTACGATAGTTCCATTTAAATATATTTCAACTCGTGTTTTGTGTAACAATAAAAGGATGACCTCATTTAGAGTTATATCAGATTAATAATCCTGTTTAAGGATAAGTATTTTTCATAAGAATATCTAAAAAAAATATTGATTTATCTAAAGGTACTTGTACTTACATTAATCTGTATCTTGTTCTTAACTTTCTAGATAAATTTTTTTAAGCTTTTGTATTTCGAATTTCTTTAAATTAAATTTATTTAAATCTATGAAATGGAAGGAGTATTAACTTGATACAGCTCTAAAGGTGTTGTATACCGAATACAATCCCTCTATGCACAAATGGATAAAAACTATTTTTATCCTGTATATGTACAAATTCGAATTTATTGTCGTGCTATAAATGACCCATACATTAATGTTGTCAGTAGACATATGGTTGAGGAAAAATTGAAAAAAAATGATTTCTTTTTGTCGCATTAAATGAATTTAAACCTGAATTACTCTGTACTGCCATTTGCTATTCTCTCACTTTTATAGGAGTGATTACTCTTTTGCACTTAAGAGATTTGGGCCACATTGAAATGAATTCGATATAAAAGTATATTACCAATGACTTCAGAAAATTACTAACCACTCTAAATTTGTGCCCTTATGGAGATTCATTAGCCTCTGAAAATTATGCATTTACTATAATCGTGTCCATTTATTTTCAGTTAATTCAAAGTTAATTATTTTGAATTTGTAATTTCGAAAATGGGCAGGGAAGCACATTAGACTCGACCCATTATATTATAGTCGTGAAATTATTGTCCGACACAACAAATAAGCACTATATATCCACAATTTATTCGAAAATTAAAAAAAGCGAGAGGTAAATAAGGATCTGAAAAAATTTGAACTTAGACCTCCAAATTTTATAGGACTATTACAAATTATTCTAAAAGTTTAGACTGTTAAATGAAATTGTGATTTAATATTTAAGCAAACACTGCACTATTTTATCGTCGATGCGTTTATAAAAACAAATAACTTATCAAATTCGAAAAGCTATCGAGATTTTCAGACTAATTTACACAAAAAGGGAAACATTTTTAAGTGCTTGGTGAGAACTTTATAGCGCAATAAAATATATGGTAAATTGCAAATAAGAGCTTGAAGTGCCATCATTTTTTCAAATAAAGACCTACAATAAACTTTGTGTCAAATAAGGACTTGAAGTGACATGTTAGTCTCAAATGAGGGCATGAAGTGGCTATGTCAGTCCCAAATAAGGGCCTAACCTCGCCGGTCGCTGACCGGCGAAATATTCCAATCGATCAAGAGCATTTTCGTCCAAAAATCATTTTCATTGTAATTTTTTTTATTTTTTTATTTCTTTTCTTTTTCTTTCTTTTCTTTCTTCGTTTTTTTAGTTTTCCCTTGTTATTCGCCATTGGCCGGTTGGCCACCGGCGAAGCACAACTAGAAAACAAAAAAGGAAAAGGAAAGGAAAAAAGATAAAAAAAAAAAAAGAAAGTAAAAAGGCAAAAATGCTCTTACCATCCAATAAGTCATGCTCTTTTTTGAAATAAATATAGCTACTTCATGCCCTTATTGAAATAAAATTCACTTCAAATTCTTATTTGATATAAAGTCCACTTTAGATCCTTATTTGAGAATATGAATGCATTTCATGTCTTTATTTGAAATTTTTTGTATAATATATACGGTAAATTGCAAAGTTATTGCCATTTTTATGGCTCTCCTTTTTCAAGAGACAACATGGTCTCCTGAACCCACCCACGGTAGAAAAAAGAAAACATGTTGAAGGACTGTTGTAGAAGCAAGGCATCCGTCTCTACTGACTGCACGTGGCCGACATTGAAATTCGTACATGTGACCTAACCGAGATGAGAATATTCCCAAACATGCATCAGGTGCATTGATTCTGGTGTGCTGAAAAGGCCAAAAAAAAGGGGTTGATTTCATTTTTTTTTTTGGTCGAAAGGTTAATTTCATTAAGAATCCTAGAAAAAGGATTAATTCATCTTCAAATTAATTTTTATTTCACAGAAAATATCTCGAATCGGTATCCTAATAACACAATTGTCATTCCACAAGAAAACCCAAATAGCTACCTACGACACATTTACCCGAAATTTCTGTTTAATAAAACAACGAACCAGTGCTCAATGCCCAACCTAAATCTACATTCCGTTTGCATTCAATCCAATGTCCCGTACGTGTCAATGATAGATCCGATGTGGAAATTTCTCATGTGTTTACACGCATACATCTTAATGGAAGGTAATTTTCAGTTTGGGGTACCCGTTTGGGATTCTTGTGAGACGAAAATTAGTTTGGAGTAAATGTATCGTGGATAAAATTTTGAGAATTTTCGTTAGACTCGAATTAATTTGGGTTAAATACATCATGGATGTAACAATTCTAAGATTTTCGTGAGAGAAAATTAGCTTGGGATAAACACTATACGGGGTACCAATTTGAGATTCTTAATGGTATCAACCCAAAAAGAAAATATGTTAGTCGCATACAATCAATTATTCGCACTCTCATTCGAAAAATTAATACTCGATTAGTGTGGATCATTTCTTTACGACAATGACCTACCTTTATTTAAATATAATAAACATTGAGAAGAAATATCTGTTTTTGCAACCCTTTTTTCAATTCTACTGCCAGCTAAACTTATGTTACTATTTCATTGACTGTCACATGATTCAGGTCATCGTAGTTGTTGTCAAACGATATATATAATGAAATTATCTCATCGGTCGGTCCTTTTAAGGCACGTCACTTTAACATCTAACTATTTCTTGAAAGGGTCCATTTGAAAGTTAGCTAGATGGTCCGACTTGATTGGAGAATGCTAGTTGAATCGAACCTAAATTTTTCAGTGGACAGTCGATATTTTCTAATTTAGCACGTGGAACCACATTTTCATCAACTCATGTGACACTATCGTTTGCCCTGTTGCCCGTGTCAATCGGTCTTTTTCGTGGTAAATATAATAATCCACATGACATATCATGTGGGTTTTGTCAAATTTGGAATAAAATAAATAGATACTTGCTAAGATATAGATGGTATGATTGCATGCAAATGATTTCATTTAAATTAGTTTAGGTGGGTTTTGTCAAATTTGGAATAAAATAAAGAAATACTTCCTAAGGTATGGTTGGTATGATTGCATGCAAATGACTTCATTTAAATTAGTTTAGATGGGTTTGTGCTTCACGTGGCAATATGTCCAAATCCAGAAAAAAAAATAATAGGAGAAAAAAGGGAGACCGAAAGATTAGGGTAAATAAGCAATTATTGAGATCAAAGCTTTAATTAATGAAATTATATAGTTGGTAATTAGTATAGTTGATAGTATATGCCATAGGCCCAATGCACTAAAAAACTCATCCCCAACTTTAACTGCAGTCTCAATTATACCATAAACTTCTTTTTATCTCATAAAAAATCCTCAACTTTTGGTTTAGTCCTAATTCTATCATAAAATTTTTTTATCTCATAAAAAACCATCAACTTTTGCTTGAGTCATAAATCTACCCCGTTAATCGTCCTTTCAAAATTACTCTTAGTGATGTGACATTTCTACGTCATTGTTATAGTTTTTCCCAAAATTTTAGATCCAAAACGAAATCATTTAGATGAATTTCCACGTCAGCCCAAACAATATCTTCTTCGATATGAAATTTGGGGAAACACAAGAACAATCAGGGATGGCATTATTCAATTGCTCTTAATTTTAAGAGAATCTTCCTTCCATTTTGCTTGAGAATTTTCTATTTTGTATGTTGTCTTTAATCTCTCGTACTCGAGAGTCTTCCATCTCTCGTAGCCGGAGGGCTCGTGCAACTTAGCTTGAGTCTTCCATCTCTCGTAGCCGGAGGGCTCGTGCAACTTAGCTTGGGGCGCTTGAATAGCTCATGCTCGAGAGTTTTTCATCTCTCGGCTGTCAAGAGAAATTTTGAATAGAGGGTTAATGTGATAGATTTGAGCGTTAAGTAAAAGTTTATGGTTTTTTATAAGACAAAAAAAAAGTTTATGGTAAATTGAGACTGAACCTAAAGTTAGAGGTTTTTTATGGGTCAAAAAAAGTTTAGGGTAGAATCAGGATTGGACTTAAAATTAAAATTTTTTTATGGACAAAAAGAAATTTAGATTAAAATTAGAGCTAAAGTTAAAGTTTGGATTTTTGGGGGTATTAGGCCATGTCCTAATACCTTTGTTATATGCTCGGCTTGGACCTCAATCCATTACATCCACATATAAATGAATGAACTTATTTTTGTGGGCCCCATTTTTTTTCTTTTTTTGGCCATATAACTGTTCAACTATTTCGTATGAAAAATAGGCTATTGAAACTTGTGTGTAAGGAAAAAAATCAGATCTTTGGTTTTTTTTTTATTTAAAAAAATAATAAGGTTTGGATATCTACCCCTTAATTTTGAGTTTCGTTTTGTTGCCTTCAGGGGATACATTAGACGCGACGGGCATCCGATTTGATTACTCATGTTTGATTAGATGCAAAAGGTTTTTATATCGTGTTCTCTATCAATATTTAGAAATCTAAATCTACTTATGTGTTTAACGGTCTCCCAAAAATCATCCCGATTCAGAGTTTTTTAGAATTGTGTATATATAAACAAAATGGCTTCAACCCTTACCAAAAAAAAAAAAAAAACAAAATGGCTTCAACCGGTGTTATCAAAAATAAACATTATAATTTAAAAAACACAAAAATTAAATCACATAATAAACAAAAAAAAGGAAAAAAATCCAAGCCCCATCCCAAAATAACCCATAACCCTTCCTTTTGATCTCTTTTCTATGCTTATAGTTACAACTTCCACGGCCATGACTGGCATCCATCCATCTCTGTCAACCGTGCTGAACCTGCTCTCTCTCTAGAAGTCATCAACTACGGAGAGCGGGTCTTCGTGCGATATTTTGCTGTCGTTGGTTTACCTGCTCTCCGCTCCTCTTTTCCATTTGGACTGGTCTCTCATCTCTCTCTCTCTCTCTCTCTCTCTCTCTCTGTCTCTCTGAAGCACTTGTTAATGGCTATCTCTGCTTCTCTTTTCCTTCACATTTCGTTCCAACTTCAATGGTTTTGCTCCATCTGAGCTATCTGGGCTGCACTCTTTCCTTTCTTGGTGACAAAAGAGGCAGACCCATATTGGAGTTGTCCTTGAATTCCCCCGGATCATTGAGGTTGGGAGGTGTTTCTGGAATGATTTTCCTTCAAAGGGGTAATGTTTTGAGACGTGGGTTCTGCCTTAAAGAGTGAGTGCCGCATCACCTTGGGCTGTACAGATCTATCTGCTGGTTGTCTTGGGCGTGCGCTTTCTCCCCGCCTTTTCTTTGTAGCTGGTTGAGATATAGGAGCAAAGGGTTTGGGAATCTTTAGTTATTAGGCTGGAAAAGACTATTCTTTGCGGGCATGCGGAGACAGTCTGCTGTGCAACAGTGAGCTCAGGATGGATGTGCTTCAGTTTGCTGCTTCCAGTTCGTTCTGTGTGAATCTGAAGGTGAATCAATGTGGTGATCAAGCTTTTCAGTTACATTGTGATGCCTTGGTTCAAAGTTTATAATTTGTGGTGATAGGTGAACGGGTGGATTGGCGGATTAGTCCCTGATTTGAGCTGTCAATGGAGGAGGTACTTTCCAAGATGGTGGTGACAAGCTAGCAGATTAAGCCACAATTGGACCACGAGTTCGACACCCGCTCTGTGTGAGCTTCTTCCCGGTAGTTTGTGACGGATTCGACTAGGGAAAGCGGGGAGTGTGGCTGTTTGGCTGGTCTGGAGTGCTTTCTGAACATCATCAGGGCGCTGAAAGGGGGCTCCTGCTTGCCGGCAGAAAGCAGGAGCCCCGTCCCTGGCTCTCCGACGACAACTAGGAAATCCTCGAAGAAAGGACCTGATGAACCATTGCACAAGGTTCCGGGGAGGATGTTCTTGAACGGTTCCAGCGAGATCGCCTCTCTGTTTACTCTTCAAGGAAAGAAAGGGACCAACCAGGATGCCATGATTGTCTGGGAGGTTTGCTCCTTCCGATTATCCTCTTAATTGACCGACTAGTACTTTAGTATCTTAGTAGTTTTGTGGAATGATTGTGCTGGATGATCTTGTTGAGTGCGTGTTAAGGAAAAGAAAATGCGTTGCTGAAGTAGCCTAGCATGTTTCTTGAATGAGCAAGCATGTTCATGATTTGCTCTGAATTCTCTTTGGAGGCTTTTTCTTTTCCAAATTATAGAACCTCCTTACTTCTTGTGTGCTCATGCATCTGCTAGGCTTGGATACTAGCGTCGAATAACCATGCTTATCAAGCAACCGAGCAAATACTCTTCTATTGGAAAATATTGCTGAGTTTCTGAAACTCTTTTTACGTAATTGCTCACATAGTGTAAAATCCTATACATCTTTGACCATTGCCTACTAAATATGTTTCAACTGATTGATTAATACATTCTGGTTTGATCCAGTAAGTGCTTGCTCTCTGTGTCTTTTATCAGCAATTTTCTCTGAATAGAACACGCGGGAGTTGATGTTGGCGAATGCATAATAGGGCCTTCTAAATGTGCTTTACTCATTCTGGAAATTTTTTGGAATTTTAGAACTTTGGGTCCAGGACAGACACGATATTTTGTGGTGTCTTTGATGGACACGGTCCATATGGTCATTTGGTGGCAAAGAGAGTCAGGGACTCTCTTCCACTGAAAGTGCGTGCTCACTGGAGAGTCAATCTAAACAGTGAAGATGTCAGAGAGATCAGCATCAACACAACGGAAAGCATGTCTCCTGGAGAGACTGCCCTTGTATCTGCCGGTGAAGAGACAAGGACCTCCGCGGAGCTCGAGGAAACGGAAAAGCAGGAGGAGATCTTCCAAACGCTGAAAGAATCATTTTTGAAGGCTTTTAAAGTCATGGATAGAGAACTCAGAATGCAGAGGAAAATCGATTGCTTCTGCAGTGGCACTACAGCAGTTACATTAGTCAAACGGGTCTGACTTCTGAACCTTGATGTCATTGGTTGACCAATGTCCGGATCTTTTAATATACCTATTTGATCACGAATCACTTGATTGTCAAATAGGGTCATTATGTTGTCATCGGAAATGTGGGAGACTCCAGAGCTGTCCTGGGTACACGAGATAAAGATGGTTCTCTTATTGCAGTTCAGTTGACTGTGGATCTAAAACCCAGCATTCCAGGTTGCTTTTCGTACTCTTCCTTGAAAGTAGTTCCTTAGTTGAATAAGCTGAAGATTTTGCCCCTTGTATATTGTAGGATAGAAGGGTAAGATAATAAACGAGTGCATTGAGAATCTGATTTTGGAGCACAAATACTATAAGCAGATATCAGAGCTGTTGTATCACTCATCTGTCTGTTTTATTCCCCTCGCAGCGGAAGCAGAAAGGATTCGCAAATGCAGGGGGAGAGTTTTTGCACTTCAGGATGAACCAGAAGTTGCCAGGGTTTGGTTGCCAAACAATAACTCTCCTGGCCTCGCAATGGCTCGGGCTTTTGGAGATTTCTGCCTTAAAAATTTTGGTCTAATCTCTGTGCCTGATTTGTCATGTCTCTGCCTAAGTGAGAAAGATGAATTTATTATATTGGCTTCTGACGGGGTGAGTGACACATCTTGAATTTACAGCCTGTCATCTTCTGTATTCTGTTCCAATTTTCTTTATATCCCGGGCTTCACATTTTGTTTTTGTTTATTTTTTCATCTCATGCAGATCTGGGATGTGCTATCGAACAAGGAAGTGGTAGAAATTATAGCATCAGCCCCTGCACGTTCCTCTGCATCAAGAGCACTGGTTCAGTATGCTGTTAGAGCTTGGAGGCACAAGTACCCTTCTGCAAAAGTCGATGACTGCGCTGCTGTCTGCCTCTTCCTTGACATGAGCAACTCATCTGCTGCTTCCAGCACAAAGTCCCACGATCAGCTCGCTTCTGTGGATGATCAATCTGAGATGTTCAGCGAGAAAGATCTGCTGATCTCAAGACCCATCCAAAATGACTCGGAGATCACGACTGAAGAAAGCAATGAAGATGCGGCAAAGCTGGAAGAAATGCAGTCAGAATCAGAAACGGACTGGTCTGCCCTAGAAGGAGTGTCTCGTGTGAACACTCTAGTAAATCTTCCCAGTTTTGTGCCAGGGAGGGCGGACAAAAGGAAGGATGCTGGAGAGAAGAGCCATATGTAAAGCGCAAGGAATGTGTGCACATGTGCTTTTTGTTGACTTAAGTTTCATCTGAATAAACTCTGCAATCTTTTTTTGTTCTTTTTAGTCACAGAGATGATTACTGGGAGGTCCATGGTAGTTGTTAATTTGTTCCTGGGAGGTGGCCCGGGCTGTATTAGAATGTCTGGGGGATTTTCTCTCTCTGGTGTATGCTCCACCTCAATTTTTGTAACATCCACGGTGTCAATAGTCATTCTTTGAGAATTATGTATTATAATGGTTAATATGAATGTGGTAGTGTTCATCTTAATCATTTTAAGTAGACAGGGACGGTATGCACTTACAAGACTGACTTTTTCTATTAATTTGTTTAACCCAGTGATAGAGATAGAGAGACAGAATTCTAACTTTGATCCTCATTGTCATCGATGAAGATTTTCTTTTTTTAGTCGGACATTGTTGAAGTTTAGTTTCCCAATTTCCAGCTTTCCTTCCTGCAAAAGATGCACTAACTGACCCTGATGATTCACCTCAGTTTGTCTATCATGGCTAAGCATTTTCAGTTCCTTTATCTTTCGTGCCATGTCGGTTTCATTACTATCTAATTCACATATTCATGTACCACAAGCTATGATCTGAGGTATGCTTATGTTGACAATGTCTAGCTTTATGGCAATATCTGAATTTGGACTTGGAGGATCTCAGAGGCAGGGCATAGCTTACAGAATTTCCTATAGTTTTTGTCTTCTGCTTGAGCTAAACCTTGCCATATTTGTATTTCCAGGAAAAAAATCAAATTTCTACCTCTACGTCCAGCCATGCATGTTGTGGGCCCATGTAATCTCCCTCAGAGAAATAAGTGGTCAAACAAGTACTTGGCTCCCACCTTATCCGGAGTGAGAGGAGAAAGATCACAAAAACAATAGGAAGCTCTTAATCCTATCACATACTTCTACCAATACCAGAATGGGAGGATATGACTGCTGCTGCTCTCGTCACTTCGTCTACCGCCACGGCCAGCGGAGGCCGCCTTCGCCGGAGCAGCTGCCGCAACACTTGCGTTTTTGTCTCCAAGTCACCAACTTATATCCCTCGTTCCCTTCATGACCACCACAAGTTTTTACTCAGAGGTTTTTGGCCACTTTAATTTCTGCGGCCTCTTCTTTCTGTAGGAGACATGCTTTCTGAGTGCTCGTTTCGGCATGCTTTCTAGAACTGTGTTTGGAATGATGTAATTCCGTTTATCACAACAAAGTAACGTGGTTCGTGATCTTGACAAAACATGTATGCTCAAATTTTGAAGAAAAGCAGTGTCATCATATTGGAAACATGAACTTGCTAATTAACACCTTAACTCGACCACAACTACCTCTGCTAGTCGACAGGACACAACTGGCACCACATGTCCAAGCCATCTTCCAGTCATCCTTGCAAAGTTTCTTTCATTTCATTCGTAGCATCTATAAAACGGGGTTATGAAATGTGATCATCGGTTATTCATAGAGAGATGAATTTGGATGGAAATTGGCAGGAGTGCTCTTTTTATATTCACCTGAATATAAAAAGCTTGTTTAGGATATAACTGGAATATGAAATTGGAGCAGCTCTATGATGTCTTATAAGAGGAGCTGCGTTTTGTTTTCAAGAACAAGAAGTGTTGATGCCTTTTATTTTATGGCGATATGCATCATGGCCGTTTTGCAGTTACCAATGATTCGTCAAGGGGGACAGAATTGTCCCAAGATCGCAGTTTGGAAAGATTGGAAGCTGATAAAATCGTTGATGGTATGGATTTTGGTGAGCTGTGCAATGAGTTTGAGTGCATAAGTAGCCCTTTGGTGGAATCTACGGCTAGACAACTCGCCCGTGATATCTTTGAACTTCGTGAAGGCAATCGTGCCCTCGGGACATATGCTGTGTCTGTCAAATACAAGGTATTACTTTGTCCTGGCACGACCCTGTAGAGAATGTATAGAGCGTATTGTTGACTTATTGTACTCACCTATGATGATTTAGTATCTGCATATAAAAGTTAGAAGTGATCATTCATCAAATGCACAGTTCGTTGCTTATTGATATTCTCATCATTCGATGGCTTATCAGTCCAGACCTTCTGTCTTGGCTTCCGAATTTCTTTCTTCTCCTCGAGAGTTAACAACACCTCATCTGGAACCATTCTTTGTTGGCTCTTACTACATTGAACTAAGCTTCTGTTGCAGGATCCAGTTAGAAGTTTCACAGGTCGTGAGAAATATAAGCGACCATTATGGGTTACTAGAGCATTGGACAATCCCTCTGTGGTAAGTTAATGTTTAAACAAGTATGCATATACATCAATTGCTTTTGTTTTTGTAGTTTCTTTTTTCTTATTTTGGATAGTAAGCTTAGTAGTACAGTAAAAGACTTGCCCCTTATGGTGAAAACCAGTAATACATTGCTTCAAAGTTGGAGTCTTGTTCCGACTCCTGACTTGATCTGGATAAACAGCGCAAGTCACGCTGATTTGTTCTGGAAGGTGCAGTGCCTATCTATGTCATATCTGCTGTGTCACTATACTTTTACAGGCCGTCCAAGAAATGGTGATGCTGTCAACGAGTGTCTTAAGTATCAAATGGACAATTAGAGGGAAGCCTAAACCCGCAATTTCGAGTGTGGGAGGGGACTTAATAATCAAAGTCACCTCCAAATTTACTTTGAACCAGATCAGTGGCCAAGTGATCGAGCACGAAGAAATTTGGGATTTGTCAGCATCATCACCTATTGCTCAAGCATTTTTCTGGACTTCGCGGCGTCTCTTTGCTACAGTTGAGACTGGAAAAGATTTGACGGAGTACGTCAAGAATTTCACCAGCCGCTTGTCAACTAAAAAAGAGAACATGGATATTTATCCTGATCCCTCTGGTGATCCAACCAAAGTGAGTCTGTCTAGTAAATACTGTGTAAATTAGTTGGCAATCGGATGTCTTCTCTTCCGTGGTTCAAAAATATGTTAGCTTTGATGCATATTGTCATTAGACATGACTTTTGAGTATGCATCACACGCATGCTATTCATCATCATGTAGTATGGGACAATGGGCAGGTGTTCACGAAGGAAGGATGAGAAGACTTGCATGAGTTGAAAAGAACAGGAAATATGCAATGTCTGTAACAATGAGTCAGTCTTAAGTTCATTCCAAGCCGTGAATCGGAACATGAAAATGCATTAAAGGCTCCTATCTTGGGAAGACTAGGAAAATCACATATGAATCGAGACACCTCATCATCTATTTTTTTATTATCTTAGTGTCTAACGCTCGTTCCTCACCGAGCAAAGCTTCTCACTTATTCTGAAAGGTGCTGCTACCGTGATTTGATTTAAGTACCGTTGTGCGGATTCTTATGATTCTTAAGCTGCCTATATCCTTGCCTTGTACTGCAAGAGTCCTCCTTTTCATCATTTCTAGTTGCAACAGGCATTTGTTTCATTCAACTACATCCCATTTCCAAGTTTCTGCATTTTTCGGTAGCTTAAACTGCAGTCCAAACATTTTGTCGGAATATCTGCGATGAAATTTGTTCAATCACCATTTTTTCTTTCATTGCCTCCCATTAACACGCGACATAATCTGTTTGATGCAGTTCTTTCAGAGGGACACCGGCTTCCAGCAAGACCTCTACCAAATAGCACTGTTCCTGGCGGTCCTCTATTTTGTTGTACAGTTCTTGAGGACAACCTTATAGACTCTGGCTACACGCTGTGTGTAAAAGCAATTAGTTACTGTAAGTATCGTATGAGAAGTTATACCTCATGGAAGAAAACTGCAAGTCAGTGCACTGGGCATACTGTTTCTGTAAAAACATTTCTGTCCCTTTTGTTTGCTTAATGGTATAGTTCCCTCCCAAGTTTCCTCTAGTCACATCATGTATGACCCGATAATTGCCGACTAATTAACTCGCATATATGCATATGACCCCATAAAACTTCATGTTGTTCATTCGTAGCCAGACTTGATGAAAGTTTATATGACATTGGATTTCATCATTGTTGGCCTGGAAAATAATTGATTTTGTGCAAAGCGAATGTCAGCAACTAGACATCTTTCTTTGTTTTCAAAAAGCGGGAATTTTGGAAACATCCACAAAACATTCACTTACAAGAACAACTGTCCACATATTGTAGAACCAGAACATCCCTAACCTCTATTATATACACGGGACGGTTCTTTGACTAGAAGGTTGCTTACTAATGTTCATTGTCGGATAAGCTGGAAACTGAGACATACTTCACTACCCTTTTGACCTGAACTTGGTAAGGAGAAAACCGTGATTCTTACGTTACATAGGTCCTGGATTTCTGTAACCTATTGCTGCCAAGACTGCACCAGCTATAACTGTGAATGCATCAATATGAGATTGTCTTTGTAGAATATATTGTGAGATTTGGTGAGATCACTGCAAACTATTCTGAAAGCCTAAGCTGTTAGATGAAAATATGATTTAATATTTAATCTCCAACTATGACACCATGTGAGATCTAATGGGACTATTGCTAACTGCTTAAAAAGCTTAAGCTGTTAGATGAAGGCGTTATTTAATATTTAATTATTCTAACAAATCTGATACTAAATTATCGCACGACTCTTTATATTTGCATCATTCTTTTCCAACCACTAGCGAGTCTACTCAAATGCCCATATTTGGCGTGCAACTAGACTGCAATTCTCAGATAAATTAAGACAGATTGGAAGAAAAACTCTTCACTGAATTTTAATTTTGCTGTATTACGGAGCAGATGCTTACCCAAACAACCAAATATGAGCATCCACCAATTCAAGAAGGCAGACCACTTCATCTAGAATGTCTTTAGGAGGCATCTTTAGGAGGCATCAATCAGAGTCTTTGGTGTAATTGCGCTGCAGAATTAGTTGAACTTAAGTAGCACATTAATCCTTTACGTTTTTAAATGAATCATATCAATCCTGCCAACATCAATTAAAATATGCGCTCGACAAAAGAAAGGAAAGGAATGAATGCTGCACAAGGCTTCTTGGTTTTTTTTATCTTACTCTCGGCCATGTTGAACAGGTTCAAATCATGCTACAACATGAAAGTGTACAGCACCCCGACTAGCAATGGCAAGACTGCTGATATTCTTAGGCTGACAAGTTTGGAACTAGAACCTATGTCATGAGCCCCAACAGCGTAAGTTGCTCCAGACTTTTCATCTTTCACCGTGATGTGTGAGGAACCTGAAATCAGATATTTGCAAATACCAAAAGCATGAGCTGAAATAACAAAAAGGTTCAAATGTCTTGCGTACACTATGACACACATTTCGCACTTCAATAATTCCAAGAGAAATGGAACGAATGTCTCTTACGCTCTAGAAATACTCTGCAAGATAAGTATTACCAACAACAATATCCATACTCTTCAACTAAAAAGATACTTAATAAACAACAAGCTGGCAGAAGATAAAATAAAGATATAATCACACTTACAATTGTAGTCAACCCAACCAATCGTCTGGTTCTCAAGATCATACAATACCAGCTTATTGGAGAGCACCAAATCTGCATGCAAAAAAGTAGGTGGAGTTGTCAAATTTAACCAGTGATTTCCGTCATATCAATTAGTTCGCTACATCAAGACATCATGTGTGTATTATCGTAACATTCCTCCTTCATTAACAAATTCAACTCCATGAAAATGAAGCTCATTCATCCTCGGAATCTTGACCCTTTATCCGCCTCTGATTTTCTACCAACACTGCTGATGGACATTCCACTTCATTATTAAGGATTAGCGCCATTCTTGAACTTTCACCTTCTAGAAGATTTGATTGAGAGATTACAGGCTAAAATGACTTAAAGACAAACTTTACTTCCTATGTGATTTGACCTGAGGATGCCATGATGCTTAATGACAACAGTACAAAAAATATGTTTAAAGGAGAAAGGAATATACCTCCCAATAGGGTGATATCTTTCCCATCCTTAGATTGCATCTCACCGCTCATAAAACCAACGCACCAGATATTATCCTGTCAAATGTTCAAGTTAGAATCGGTTTATTGGGATAGCAGTATCTGGATTCATGTCCAACAGGTAACAAGTGAAATCCCAGTTTGTACTCTACATTTGTTTCTTTTGCTAAAGAAAATTAAGGCAACTGAAGAAAGAAAGAAAATTGGTTTATTAGGATAGCACTATCTCAATGCACATCCAACAAGCAAAAGTGAAATTTCAGTTTCTTTTTTTTTTTTTGGTAAAGATAATAGTAGATTCTTTTTCTCCGTTCAAAAGCGGTGAAATTTCAGTTTCTAATCTACATTTGGTCAACTGAAGAAAGAAAATATGCTTCCGTTGAGCGAAAACAACAATTATGAAAAAAGGAGGATTGAAGATGATTTTAAACACGCTGCACTGCTGTCAATTGTAGAAACTGCAATGAATATTAAACAAACCAAGTCTTTCATAAACAGTAATCCACACACTTAAACTCTGCAAAAGTGAGTACGAAAAACAATGCCACAGAGAGGAATAAACCCAGCGTCACTTTTTATTACGGACAAAAAAAATCTAAATTTATATGAAAAGATCCGCAAGCTTAAAAATTCATCATCGCTGTAGATATAAAATGAGAAGCAAAGTTCTCTAGCTAAAATCTTCATAAAGGGTTTGAAAGCAAGCATGACTAGGAAGGCGGTTATAGAAGAATAATGAGCATATTTTACTTACACGATATTGAAATAAGTAATCGTGAGGATAAACCGCTAGAGCAAGTGAACCGTTGAAGTGAAACTTTACCACCGGAAATCCATTGTCAACACTGAAGAGAACAGGGAAAGGAAAAAGAAAGATGATTTGGCATAAATCCTTGTAGCTTCAGTGAACTTATATACTTCTCTTGCCTAAACAACTCAAACCGTCTGGCCCATTGTTTTCAAATAAATGGGTCTAAACACATTGAAATAACATCTCAAACAATACACATGACAACATCCTATCAATGAGTAATACTAACTTGTAAGACACCAATAATCATCGGTACACATCAACAGCAATCTGATTTATGGCATTCAGGAGATATTTTTAAGCACATTCATGCCGATACAGACCTTGTCCTGGCCCTTACCTTCCAACAAACTGGAAACAACTAAATTGTTCCTCAACAGTATGTAGTTCCAGTCCAGGCTGCTGAGCCATAATCTGATGAAGTTATCACAAAGAGTTAAAAAATACTGAGAAAAAAAAGTAAGGGGCAGAAAATATAGGAGAATCAGTATATACCTTTTCCATAAGTGGGTTATACACGTCACTCGGAAGATAGGTCAATGTTGTGCCACTGTCAATTATTGCTTCTTTCCCATCTCCAGAGCTGAATATATCTGTTGGAAGTTCTAGATAATCACCACCCACCTCAACAGCCTTCATGACAACATTGTAATGTGCCCTAAAGTAATTGATGAAAATAGAATCACTTTTTGTAAGCTGAGATCTAACCTAATTGGCTAATGGATGCCTACAATGTATATAGAATTGAACATGAATAAAAGTACAGAGTCCGATGCAGTACAAATGAAGACTAATGGATGTCAAATAGTGAAAGGAAGAGGAGACCCCGATATCACCAGCACATTCTCTCCTCTTTTTTTTAGTGGAATGTTAATAAAAAATTGAAGCCCTAAATTCAAGGACCAAATGTATTTAATCATAAAAAACGCTTGCCTCCCATCGTCATTATATTAGAAGGCATTTAAGCAATATAAATCACTTCAAAGGGAACCCTTTAACATGGCTAGAAATATGCATTAGAATAATGCAGTAGCTGTACATATGTGCAAGAGAAAGTGCTCTGCAAATGAAAAACAAAGAAATTAAATAATCTGAGCTGCTGAGAATCTTTATGAGTAAAATACCAGCTAATCTCTTTATTTAATGGGATAATGACACAAATAGTCTATAAACTTTGACCTAATCTGCAATGTGGTCCTTGAACTTTTAATTTGTTCGATGTGGTCCTTAGAGTTTCAATACATGTTCAAGTTAATCCCCGGATTATATGAAAATGTTCAATGTTATCGTTCCATTAAATCAAGTTCAAGGACAACATTGAACATTTTCATATAGTTCAAGAACTAGATTGAACATGTATCAAAAGTTTAGGGACCATATTGAATAAATTGAAAGTTCAGGAATGACATTGCACATTGGGTTAAAGTTCAGGGATCACATTGAACAAATTGAAAGTTTAGGGACCGCATTGCACATCGAACCAAAGTTGAAGGATCATTTGCATCATTTTTTCTTATTTAATTAGCATTTCAAACCATTAAAAAACTGTTGTAATTTCATTTACTATAGTTATGTTCTCCTTATGAAACTACAAGACTATCTTTAGCTACTTCTGCAAAATCAGTCTTTTAAATCTTCTTCCTCAAATTGCTTGAGCCTTTGACAACAAGCACAGTAATGAAAGATATGCCAAACAAGGACCCTTCGGTAAATGATAAGGATCTATGACAATTGAGGAGACAAACAAGCCAGAAAAGCACAATATGATGTAGGACAACAGTGAGATGACAGGAAGAGATACAGAATAAAAATGAGAAGTGTGACATATAAAGAGCCATTAGTGAACCAAAGAAGTTTCTAGATTGTATCCCAATGTAAAAATTTGGAAAACTGCATCAACTTTGCCAGGCATGAGAAGAGCTTATTAGGTACATCAACTGCTAGGTCGAAGATCAATGTAAAGAATGACGATAAAATTGGAAACATAACAAACAATAACGTAACAAGTTAAATGAGATGTTTTGTGCAAGGATCAGGCCACGTACTGATCAGGTACCAATGGAGTAGTATTGACTCTTGGCTGCACCACTTCCCCGATAGCAAATATTCCACCACCATTTACACTATCCAAGCAGTGTGCAAAAACCTTTTTTACCTTTCCAGATGAAGCAAGCTGAGAAAGCATGGATGAGTTTGCTTGTCCAAAACCAAGAATACCATCAAGAGCTGCAGATGATGTGCCCAGCCCTCCAGATTGCTGAGCTGCACAACTGTTCACCAATATAACATGTTAAGGATAGAGAACCAGCACGCAACTGAAAATGAATTGCATAAGAGGGAAACTTCTTATAACAAGAATGCAATAAAACATTTATATTCTTTACCAAAAAAAAAAATAAAACATTTATATTTACATTCATCACTCTCAAGATGTAAACCGGAAAAAAAGGGTTAATAACAAAAATCCAAACGTCAAGAGACAAGTTAAACCGGTCCAGATCAAACAGCCCATTGAGGTTCACCAGCAGATCAAAATAAATTCCATGTAAAAATTAGTCTCTTCTTTTAGGATCTATATCCAAGTGCCTGGCAAAAGGAGGAGTTTTTCGAGTAATATTTAACAAGTAAAGATGCTTTGCAAGTAAATAAGCAGCTGCTACAAGTGCTAGTAGAACTAGAATGGATCATCCCTTTCTAGTCAATGCTGAGCAAAAACCGGCCGCGAAAGAACATGTTGAGACATGATTCTCTACACTTACCCAGTGCAATATGTGAAATCCTACTGCTCTCAGAGAAGCATTATATTGTTGGTTGAGCAACCTACCCAAATATCACACTCGAATTTGAGGATGATGCCTGAAGATTCCCAGTCACTTGATCTAATTGTACATTATCCTCAACAAAGTATCCTGAAGTTGTGCTTCCATCTCCATAAGATAGTTTATATTCACAAAGCATGTCAGGCTTGCAACCAGGAAGGAGGGTATGGTACGTGGAAGTGCAAAAATCTTGATCACAAGTGACCAGGTCTGCTGTACTTGAGCCTTTTGGATCATAAAGAGTCAAATCCACCTGTTATAGGATAAGAATAATAAAATGAATTCTCATAGAAGATCAATGTGATTAGGAAACCCAGTTGCAAAGTCCAACAGTCATTTCAATCCGTCATAGGTGCAGTTCAAAGATGTAAGGAGTACAACAACATACCCCGAGATCGCTCTTCTTGGGACACTTGTCGCAGCCAATGCAGTTAACCCAAAAGATGTCGCTTCCCGTATCAACTTGCACATAATAATCCTTGGAGGGAGTCCCAATTCCAATTTTCGCAAAGTAGAGGCTACATAAACATAACCCAACAATGTGCTCTCATGAGAAACAGGGCGGTCATGATATCCAAGTCAATTTGGCTCGACACATAATAAATTCAAAAAGAATCAAACCAAAAAGATTGCAGACTTTGATATAACTTGAATCATCTCAACGGAACTTCAGACTGGACTTTTACAAACATTAACTATACCATGGACGCCTCTCTCCTCATCGTCCCGTGCTGCCAAAGTCAACACATAGTTTAACAGGGACACAACAGACTAGGAAGTCAACGCGAAACAGGCCTCGGCATGTACAAAAACGCGGGAAGGTGACGAGAAGACGTCACATCAAAGTCGGTGACAAAATCATGCCAAACGTTCCAACACCCCGCCTCGCGGAGGAGACAGGTTGCGGAGCTCAAATTTCAACAGAGGAGACGCCCCGCAGACACGAAGAACCGACCCCAAGATGTCAAAACCCACGGGGGGAGGCAAAGCAGGAAGAGGAGAAGGGAAAAATCACCCAGTATCGGTGGGGGCGCCGTTGCCACCCAGGGGGAGATCGACGGCGGAGAGGAGCCGGCCGTGGCGGCGGGCGTCGTGCGACCTCATGTCGCCCGGCCTCTCCCGGCGGCCCTCGAACCTGTGGTGCACCTTCAGCACCATGCTGTCCGCGGCCGCCACCGACGCCAGACCCAGCACCACCACCACCACCACCATCGCCGCCGCCGCAGGCGATCTCGCCGGACCCATTTCGCGGCGGGTTCTCTCTCTCTCTCTCTCCCTCTGTTTCTCTCTGTGTCTCTGTCTCTGGAAGAGGGGGGGGGAGAGAGAATGAGTTGGCGAAGGGAAGATTGGGGCGGGTTAGGGACACGAGGAGGGGGCCCTGTACGCAACTGGGTATCCGCCGTATTTATAGGGGGAGCGGGGGGACGACGAGACAGCGTTCGCCTCGTTCTCGCTTCTCCTTCGTGTTCATCGTGCCTTCTCTGTCTCTCCCCGTCTCTGTCCCCGCCTCTCTCTCTCTCTCTCTCTCTCTCTGGCGTCGGCTTTTTCGGTGCTTTCACGTTTCTATTCTCGCTTTTGTCGTCCCCCCGTTTCCAGCTTCCTCTCTCTCTCTCTCCTCCTCCTCCTCCTCCTCCCTCTCCAAAATAATATGGAATGCATTTCCCTTCCTTCCTTAACCTTTCATTTGCCCAAATGAAGGGGGGGAGGAAACCACCACGAAAGAGATCGTGAATTTATGTTCGCCGCGTGACATCAATACCCCGAATTTAGTGATTTCTGAACTCTTGATACGTATTCAATTTAGCCTACGTAGATTAAAAGTTCATGGATCATGTTTGAACAAAATAAAAGTTCGGGGACAGTAATGCACGTGGAGCCAAATTTCATGGACCGTTTATGTAATTATTCCTCATCGAAATTCTGAACTATATACAGGTTGGAATAAAATACCCTTTGTCTTCGATAGAAAATCACTTAGATTGCTTGTTGTGACATCACTGCCCAAATTTTCTTTCCTTCTGTCATCAATATCCCACACTTGTACCGATTTTGTCGCACCTTGGTGCCGCAAAAGATAAAAGCTTGGGGTGGTAGTGTCATAGCTAGGATAGTTTCGGACTTTTGGGGACACAATAAGGGTCCGTTTGGTTCGGCTTTGGGGGAATGCATTTGGGGAAATGCAAATACCTTTGGACTAAAGGTGATTTCCAAAATGCAGTTGGTGTTTGGTAAGTCTTTTTTAAAATTAACTTGGGCCAAAGTACTTTTGCAAATTTTTTTTTAAAAAAAAGGGCTCCGATGGAGCTGGGGTCGCTGGCCACCGCCGCCGGCCAGATCTGGTCGCCGACGACCACCGCCTGGGGTCGCGTGACCCCGGCGACCGCCGCCTGGGGTCGCGTGACCCCGGCGACCGCCGCCTGGGGTCGCCGGACCCCGGGCGTGGCCTGGGTCGCGCGACCCAGGCGACGCCCGGGGTCCGGCGACCCCAGGCGGCGGTCGCCGGGGTCGCGCGACCCCAGGCGGCGGTCGCCCGAGGGTCGCGCGACCCCGGCGGCGGTCGCCCGAGGGTCGCGCGACCCCGGCGGCGGTCGCCCGAGGGTCGCGCGACCCCGGCGACCGCCGCCTGGGGTCGCCGGACCCCGGGCGTCGCCTGGGTCGTGCGACCCAGGCCAAGCTTTGCTTAGGTCGCGCGACCCCAGGCGGCGGTCGCCGGGGTCGCGCGAGCCCTCAGGTAGCTGGCCGCGCGGAGCCTCGGTCACTGTTCACGACACTGTTCATGAACAGTGCAAGTTGCATTCCGAAAATGCAACTTCTCAAAGCATCTCCGAAGGTGCATTGGCCAAAGGTCCCTTGGGGAGCATTGGAAATGCAATTGCATCTCCCCAAAGTGAGTAAAAAAAATTGCCAAACGCCATTTGCGTTTGGCCAAGGGACTTTAGAGTCCAAATGCTCATTTGGAATGCTGAATCAAACGGGGCCTAAAAAGGTTTAGAGTACTGGTGTCACGGTGGGCGTAATTTAAGGTTTTTGATGTATCCGTTAAATGAATTCTGCAATTAAACTATCGCACTTAGATCAATTTTTCACTTCTTCGTGGCTCACATTCCTCGAACGGAATTCAACAAAATCATCGACAGCTCGCTAATGCGACGGTCAAGTGGCCAACTCTTCTTCTCACGCCACGACCACCGCCCGCATGGCCATCGCATCGGCGCTCGATCCGAAAACCATTCAGCTTCTGGTTGAGGCACGTTGAAATGCAACGGAAACGAAAATTTAATTTTTTTTTCGGGGATTTAACTCGAAATTCATCACCCCGTTTACAAAAAACCCAATAAAAGCGCGGTGATTATCGACGGAATTTACTCCCCCGTCGATTTCACAGCGGACCCTATCACCTTAGAAAAGCGTACATGTTCTTGTCTAATCCGTCCTTATTTGATTGTTTAACAAGTGCTCGCTCGAAAAATCTTTTTCGATAATTTTATTATGGTGAACTTGAATGCCGAGTTTTATGGTACACAAGGGCCAATGGAGCTAGTTGGCTGGGGAACATCAATCGGAATTGCCATTTGCCAATTAGCTTAAGTCCCAACGTCAATCCCTCGCACATTCCACACGCACGTGTGCAATCATAGGCAAATCGAACGGACACCTCATCAACTAAAAGAAATTGCAAAGTGATAGAGTAATATTAACTTCGCGAAAAATGAATGATTTGAAGATTAATTTTTTTAAAAAAAAAATTGTCTGTATCGTTTCTAACGATGAATGAACGAAAATATTTTAAACATAAATCGTTGTCCATAAACTAAATATTTTTCATTGACTAAATATTTCGAGCGATACAAACGATCATTTCTAGAAAAAATATTTTTCAGATTATTCATTTTCCACGGAGGTCAAAATGTAAGCGAGATTGTTCCCGACGTTTCACCCGAACTCGATCATATAAAATATGTAAGGGGAAATTAAATTATTTAATAGAATATATTTAATTTGGTTAATTTTTTTTTTCATTTTGGGAGCGTGATGAGTTGACATTTGGGAAAAGAAAAAGAAGAGAATAAGAAGTTGCGAAAGACCACGGACTTTAGCAATGGATCGTTTTGCTCGACCCTCTACTCTTCTTTGGGATCACCCAGCTCTTCATTTTCTTGACATTTCTAAGTCACTATAATAACATAAGAGTCGATCATCCTCAACTTTTCTGGTAAATTTCCCTCATTTCCAGTGCTATGGGCCCGTCGGGGCACGAAGCCTAGACATCCCGACGTGTTTGTCGCGGCGTGGGTTGATTTTTCGGGCAAAGCTTCGTCCGACTTCGTGATTCCCATTTCGAACCCCGACGTCAGCACCATCCACGGGGTAAGAGGGAACAGTTTCGTCATTCTCCCTTGGAGAATTTCGAAAACGGAAAGCATACCCCGACCAAACCTAGCTCCTTCCTAAGGTACCCACGAGTCCTATGCTCCGGATCTAGTTTTCCAATCCGTGCATGCGCCGCCTCCTTACGCAATGTGAACCCCTGCATTTAAACCTGCCCGGAGGGAGAGCAGTAGGCAAGTGATGAAGGTGATTTTAACTGGCCAATTGACCCCTGACACGTGTCATGTCGACACCAGCGAGTACTAATGGCGCTTACAGGTAGACCTGTCAAAATGGGTCATAAACCCATTTCTTAACCCATTTATTAGTAAATGGGTCATAAATGGATTAGTTATATTTAGTAAATGGGTCATAAATGGGTAGAAGTCTTATATTAGTGTTAAATGGGTCATAAATGGGTCGCAAATGGGTCATAAATGAGTTTACAACCGATTTAAACTCAACGTATTTCTCTTACCCTCACTCAATTTTGCACTCACTCATTCTGCACTCTCATTTCAGTTTGGGTATGAATTTTCATATATTTAATTAAATATGGAAGTATTTTAGCAATATGGGTCTAATCGGGTATGGGTTGGGTATGGGTCGGGTCGGGTATGGGTCAACAAAATTGCATTGCGCATAAATGGGTCATAAACGGGTTAATGGGTCAATTTGGGTCGGACCATTTATGACCCGACCCAAACCCAACCCGACCCACCCATTTGACAGGTCTACTTACAGGTAGGTCTGGATAGTTTCATTCGACATGACATTTCACAATCGGACAATCCGATCTTGATCAGACACCGCTTTAATATCATGTCATCGGAGCACGCAACAGTTCTGCTATTATCGAAAAGGTGGAACATGCATTGGCCCCAAAACGGTACGAATGCATTTGTCATGCCCTTCCTACAATCCGTTCAACACAACCCGGCTATCCACCAACAGCTACATATATATAGTAATATGAGCGTTATGGTACGCTCTCTTTGACTCTCTCTCCAAGGAAAGAATTTCTCCCTTTATCTTTGTGTCCCGCATCCTCTTCTTTTCCTCCAAGTTTCCCTTACAAGAACAACGGTCCACATACTGTAGAACCAGAACATCGCTAACCCCTATTATATACACGGGACGGTTCTTTGACCAGAAGGTTGCTTACTAATGTTCATTGCCGGATAAGCTGGAAATTGAGACATACTTCACTGCCCTTTTGACCTGAACTTGGTATGAAGAAAACCGTGATTGTTACGTTACATAGGTCCTGGATTTCCGTAACCTATTGCTGCCAAGACTTGCACCAGCTATAACTGTGAATGCATCAATATCAGATTGTCTTTGCAGAATATATTGTAAGATTTGGTGGAACCATTACAAACCGTTCTAAAAGTTTAAACTGTTAGATGAAAACATGATTTAATATTTAACCTCCAGCTATGACACCATGTGAGGTTTAGTAGGACCACTGCTAGCTGTTTAAAAAATTTAAGCTGTTAGATGAAGACGTGATTTAATATTTAATTATTCTAACAAATCTGATACTAGATTACCGCACGACTCTTTATATGTGCATCATTCTTTTCCAAACGCTAGCGAGTCTGCTCGAATGCCCATATTTGGCATGCAACTAGACTGCAATTCTTAGATAAATTAAGATAGGTCGGAAGAAAAACTCTTCATTGAATTTTAGTTTTGCTGTATTACGGAGCAGATGCTAACCCAAAACAACCCAAATATGAGCATCCACCAATTCAAGGAGGCAGACCACTTCATCTAGAATGTCTTTAGGAGGCATCAATCAGAGTCTTTGGTGTAATTGCGCTGCAGAATTAGCTGCACTTAAGTAGCACATTAATTCTTTACGTTATTAAATGAATCACACCAATCCCGCCAACGTCAATTAAAATATGCGCTCGACAAAAGAAAGGAAAGGAATGAAGGCTGCACAAGGCTTCTTGGTTTTTTTTTTTATCTTACTCTCGGCCATGTTGAACAGGTTCAAATCATGCTACAGCACGAAAGTGCACAGCACCCCGACTAGCAACGGCAAGACTGCTGATATTCTTAGGCTGACGGGTTTGGAACTAGAACCTATGTCATGAGCCCCAACAGCGTAAGTTGCTCCAGACATTTCATCTTTCACTGTGATGTTCGAGGAACCTGAAATCAGATATTGCAAATACCAAAAGCATGAGCTGAAATAACAAAAAGGTTCAAATGTCTTGCGTACACTATGACACACATTTCGCACTTCAATAATTCCAAGAGAAATAGAACGAATGTCTCTTACGCTAGCTCTAGAAATACTCTGCAAGATAAGTATTACCAACAACAATATCCATACTCTTCAACTAAAAAGATACTTAATAAACAACAAGCTGGCAGAAGATAAAATAAAGATATAATAACACTTACAATTGTAGTCAACCCAACCAATCGTCTGGTTCTCAAGATCATACAATACCAGCTTATTGGAGAGCACCAAATCTGCATGCGAAAAGTAGGCAGAGTTGTCAAATTTAACTAGTGATTTCTATCATATCAATTAGTTCGCCACATCAACACATCATGTGTATTATCGTAACATTCCTCCTTCATTAACAAATTCAACTCCATGAAAGTGAAGCTCATTCATCCTCGGAATCTTGACCCTTTATCTGCCTCTGATTTTCTACAAACACTGCTGATGGACATTCCACTACATTATTAAGGATTAGCTCCACTCTTGAACTTTCACCTTCTAGAAGATTTGATCGAGAGATCACAGGCTAAAATGACTTGAATACAAACTTTACTTCCTATGTGATTTAACCTGAGGATACCATGATGCTTAATGACATCGGTACAAAATATATGTTTACAAGAGAAAGGAATATACCTCCCAATAGGATGATATTTCTCGCATACTTATATGGCTTCTCACTGTTCATAAAACCAACGCACCAGCTATTATCCTGTCAAATGTTCAAGTTAGAATCGGTTTATTGGGATAGCCATATCTGGATTCATGTCCAACAGGTAACAAGTGAAATCCCAGTTTGTACTCTACACTTAAGGCAACTGAAGAACGAAAATTGGTTTATTAGGATAGCACTATCTCAATGCACATCCAACAAGCAAAAGTGAAATTTCAGTTTCTAATCTACATTTAGTCAACTGAAGAAAGAAAATGCGCTTCCCTCGAGCGAAAACAACAACTATGAAAAAGGGAGGATTGAACATGATTTTACACACTCTTTACCCAAAAAAAAAACATGATTTTACACACTCTGCATTGATGTCAATTGTAGAACCTGTAATGAATATTACACAAACCAAGTCTTTCATAAACAGTAATGGACACGCTTGAACTCTGCAAAAGTGAGTACGAAAAACAATGCCACAGAGAGGAATAAACCCAGCGTTACTTTTTATTACGGACAAAAAAGAACTAAATTTATATGAAAAGAACCGCGAGCTTAAAAATTCATCATTGCTGTAGATATAAGTTGAGAAGCAAAGTTCTCCAGCTAAAATCTTCATAAAGGATTTGAAAGCAAGCATGACTAGGAAGGCGGTTATAGAAGAATAATGAGCACATTTTACTTACACGATGTTGAAATAAGTAATCGTGAGGATAAACCGCTAGAGCAAGTGAACCGTTGAAGCGAAACTTTACCACTGGAAATCCATCGTCAACACTGAAGAAAACAGGGAAAGGAAAAAGAAAGATGATTTGGCATAAATCCTTGTAGCTTCAGTGAACTTACATACTTCTCTTGCCTAAACAACTCAAACCGTCTGGCCCCTTGTTTTCAAATAAATGGGTCTAAACACATTGAAATAACATCTCAAACAATACACACGACAACATCCTATCAATGAGTAATACTAACTTGTAAGACACCAATAATCATCGGTACACATCAATAGCAATCTGATTTATGGCATTCAGGAGATATTTTTAAACACATTCATGCCGATACAGTCCTTGTCCTAGCCCTTACCTTCCATCAAACTGGAAACAACTATAATTTTGATCCTCAGTATGTAGTTCCAGTCCAGGCTGCTGAGCCATAATCTGATGAAGTTATCACAAAGAGTTAAAAATTACCGAGAAAAAAAAGTAAGGGGCAGAAAATATAAGAGAATCAATATATACCTTCTCCACAAGTGGGTTATACATGTCACTCGGAAGATAGGCCAATGCTGCGCCACTGTCAATTATTGCTGGGCCTCTGAATATATCCGGTGGAAGTGTTAGATTATCACCACCCACCTCAACAGCCGTCATGACAACTTGGTAAGATGGCCTAAAGTAATTGATGAAAATAGAATCACTTTTTGTAAGCTGAGATCTAACCTAATTGGCTAATGGATGCCTACAATGGTAGAAATACGCGATTAACAATGTATATAGAATTGAACGTGAATAAAAGATCAAACCAAGTACAGAGTCCGATGCAATACGAATGAAGACTAATGGATGCCAAATAGTGAAAGGAAGAGGAGACCCCGATATCACCAGCACATTCTCTCCTCGTTTTTTTAGTGGAATTTTAATAAAAAATTGAAGCCCTAAATTCAAGGACCAAATGTATTTAATCATAAAAAAATGCTTGCCTCCCGTCGTCATTATATTAGAAGGCATTTAAGCAATATAAATCACTTCAAACGGAACCCTTTAACATGGCTAGAAATATGCATTAGAATAATGTAGTAGCTGTACATATGTGTAAGAGAAAGTGCTCTGCAAAAAAAACCAAAGAAATTAAATAATCTAAGCTGCTGAGAATCTTTATGAGTAAAATACCATCTAATCTCTTTATTTGATGGGATAATGACACAAATAGTCTCTAAATTTTGACTTAATATGTAATATGATCCTTGAACTTTTAATTTGTTCGATGTGATCCTTAGAGTTTCAATACATGTTCAAGTTAATCCCCGGACTATATGAAAATGTTCAATGTTATCGTTCCATTAAATCAAGTTTAAGAAAAATATTGAACATTTTTATATAATTCAAGAACTAGATTGAACATGTATCAAAAGTTTAGGGACCACATTGAACAAATTGAAAGTTCAGGGACGACATTGCACATTGGGTTAAAGTTCAGGGATCACATTGAACAAATTGAAAGTTTAGGGACCACATTGCACATCGGACCAAAGTTGAAGGATCATTTGTATCATTTTTTCTTATTTAATTAGCATTTCAAACCATTAAAAAACTGTTGTAATTTCATTTACTATAGTTATGTTCTCCTTATGAAACTACAAGACTATCTTTAGCTACTTCTGCAAAATCAGTCTTTTAAATCTTCTTCCTCAAATTGCTTGAGCCTTTGACAACAAGCACAGTAATGAAAGATATGCCAAACAAGGACCCTTCGGTAAATGATAAGGATCTATGACAATTGAGGAGACAAACAAGCCAGAAAAGCACAATATGATGTAGGACAACAATGAGATGACAGGAAGAGATACAGAATAAAAATGAGAAGTGTGACATATAAAGAGCCATTAGTGAACCAAAGAAGTTTCTAGATTGTATCCCAATGTAAAAATTTGGAAAACTGCATCAACTTTGCCAGGCACGAGAAGAGCTTATTAGGTACATCAAACTGCTAGGTTGAAGATCAATGTAAAGAATGACGATAAAATTGGAAACATAACAAACAATAACGGAACAAGTTAAATGAGATGTTTTGTGCAAGGATCAGGCCACGTACTGATCAGGTACCAATGGAGTAGTATTGACTCTTGGCTGCACCACTTCCCCGATAGCAAATATTCCACCACCATTTACACTATCCAAGCAGTGTGCAAAAACCTTTTTTACCTTTCCAGATGAAGCAAGCTGAGAAAGCATGGATGAGTTTGTTTGTCCAAAACCAAGAACACCATCAAGAGCTTTAGATGATGTGCCCAGCGGTCCAGATTGCTGAGCTGCACACCTGTTCACCAACTTAACATGTTAAGGATAGAGAACCAGCATGCAACTAACAATGAATTGCATAAGAGGGAAACTTCTTATAACAAGAATGCAATAAAACATTTATATTTACATTCATCACTCTCAAGATGTAAACCGGAAAAAAAGGGTTAATAATAAAAAATCCAGACATCAAGAGACAAGTTAAACCGGTTCAGATCAAACAGCCCATTGAGGTTCACCAGCATATCAAAATAAATTCCATGTAAAAATTAGTCTCTTCTTTTAGGATCTATATCCAAGCGCCTGGCAAAAGGAGGAGTTTTTCGAGTAATGTTTAACAAGTAAAGATGCTTTGCAAGTAAATAAGCAGCTGCTACAAGTGCTAGTAGAACTAGAACGGATCATCCCTTTCTAGTCAATGCCGAGCAAAAACCGGCCGCGAAAGAACATGTCGAGACATGATTCTCTACACTTACCCAGTGCAATATGTGAAATCCTACTACTCTCAGAGAAGCATTATATTGTCGGTTGAGCAACCTACCCAAATATCACACTCGAATTCGTGGATGATGCTTGAAGATTCCCAGTCACTTGATCTAATTGTACATTATCCTTAACAAAGTATCCTGAAGTTGTGCTTCCATCTCCATAAGAAAGTGCAAATTCGCAAAGCATGCCAGGCTTGCAATCAGGACGGAGGGTATGGAACGGGGAAGTGCAAGAATCTTGATCACAAGTGCCCAGGTCTGCTGTACTTGAGCCTTTTGGATCATAAAGAGTCAAATCCACCTGTTGTAGGATAAGAATAATAAAATGAATTCTCATAGAAGATCAATGTGATTCGGAAACCCAGTTGTAAAGTCCAACAGTCATTTCAATCCGTCATAGGTGCAGTTCAAAGATGTAAGAAGTACAACAACATACCCCGAGATCACTCTTCTTGGGACACTTGTCGCAGCCAATGCAGTTAACCCAAAAGATGTCGCTCAACGTGTCAACTTGCACATAATAATCCTTGGAGGGAGTCCCAATTCCAATTTTCGCAAAGTAGAGGCTACATAAACATAACCCGACAATGTGCTCTCATGAGAAACAGGACGGTCATGTATCCAAGTCAATTTGGCTCGACAAATAATAAATTCAAAATGAATCAAACCAAAATAATTGCAGACTTTGATATAACTTGAATCATCTCAATGGAACTTCAGACTGGGCTTTTACAAACATTAAATATACCATGGACGCCTCTCTTCTCATCGTCCTATGCCGCCAAAGTCAACATATAGTTTAACAGGGAAACAACAGACTAGGAAGTCAACGCGAAACAGGGCTCGGCATGTACAAAAAAGCTGGGAGGTGACGAGAAGACGTCACATCAAAGTCGGTGACAAAATCAT
Source organism: Syzygium jambos (assembly GCA_031216235.1). Lineage (NCBI taxonomy): Eukaryota > Viridiplantae > Streptophyta > Magnoliopsida > Myrtales > Myrtaceae > Syzygium > Syzygium jambos. Next base: position 19,745,968 of record CM062221.1, on the reverse strand, counting down.
GCAAACGTTCCAACGCCCGCCTTGCGGAGGAGACAGGTTGCGGAGCTCAAATTCAACAGAGGAGAAGCAAGCAAACACGAAGAACCGACCACAGGAGGTTAAACCCACGGGAGACAAAGCAGAAAGAGGAAAAGGGAAAAATCACCCAGTATCGGTGGGAGTGCCCTTGCCACCCATGGGGAGATCGACGGCGGAGAGGAGCCGGCTGTGGCGGCGGGCGTCGTGCGACCTCATGTCGCCCAGCCTCTCCCGGCGGCCCTTGAAACTGTGGTGCACCGTCAGCACCATGTTGTCCGCAGCTGCCACCGACGCCAGACCGAGCACCACCACCACCATCACCGCCGCTGCCGCCACCGACACTGGCGATCTCGCCTGACCCATTTCGCGGCGAGCTCTCTCTCTCCCTCTGTTTCTCTCTGTCTCTCTGTGTCTGGAAGAACGGGGGGGAGGGAAAGAATGAGTTGGCGAAGGGAAGAGGGGGCGGGTTAGGGACACGAGGACTGGGCCATACGCAAGTGGGTATCCGCCGTATTTATAGGGGGAGCAGGGGGACGACGAGACAGCGTCCGCCTCGTTCTCTCTTCTTCGTCTTCGTCGTGCCTTCTCTGCCTCTGCCTCTGCCTCTGTCTCTGTCTCTGTCTCTCTTTCTCTCTCTCGCGTTGGCTTTTTCGGTGCTTTCACGTTTCTATTCTCGCTTTTGACGTTCTTCATTTCCACCTCTCTCTCTCTCTCTCCAAGTAATATAGAATGCATTTCCTTCCTTCCTTGACTTTTCATTGCCAAAACGAGTAGAGGAAACCACCATGAAAAAGATCATAAATTATGTTCACCGCGTGATATCAATATCCTGGACGAGTAGTCATTGATCTCTAACTTAACGTGTAATATAGCCTCTGAACTTTTAATTTGCTCAACATGATATATGAACTTTGGCCCAATATATAATACCACCATCGAGCTTTTATTTGGTTCAATGTGGTTTCGAGCCATGATTATCTACAAAAATTTACAAATCCAAAGATTGTAAGCGCAATCATTCGGCAATTATGTTCTGAGTTGATCAACTGACTTTGTCCTCAACTATTAGCAGACCTCTTGACACTATCTCACAACTTAGCCAAAGTTTGAGATTATCTGTTATCGATGACTTTGTCAATCAATTTCCCTTTTAAGTTGTCAATTGGTGAAAGGTCTCCTCGACAATCTCTACATCATACGTTTCTAATGAATTTATGGTAAGTTATCGATTTCTTTCATTGTCGATGACTTTATAACTTATCGCTATTGACTTTCACTGCGTGATATTAATACACCGGACAAGTAGTGATCGAACTCTAACTTAACGTACAATATGGTCTATGCACTTTTAATTTGTTTAACGTGGTCTCTAAACTTTGGCCCAATAAGCGATATCGCCCTCGAGCTTTTATTTGGTTCAATGTAGTTTCTAACCATGAATATCCACAAAAATTTATAAATCCAAAGATTGTAAGCGCAATCATTCGGCAATTATGTTCTGAGTTGATCAACTGACTTTGTCCTCAACTATTAGCAGACCTCTTGACACTATCTCACAACTTAGCCAAAGTTTGAGATTATCTGTTATCGATGACTTTGTCAATCAATTTCCCTTTTAAGTTGTCAATTGGTGAAAGGTCTCCTCGACAATCTCTACATCATACGTTTCTAATGAATTTATGGTAAGTTATCGATTTCTTTCATTGTCGATGACTTTATAACTTATCGCTATTGACTTTCACCGCGTGATATTAATACACCGGACAAGTAGTGATCGAACTCTAACTTAACGTACAATATGGTCTATGCACTTTTAATTTGCTTAACGTGGTCTCTAAACTTTGGCCCAATAAACGATATCGCCCTCGAGCTTTTATTTGGTTCAATGTAGTTTCTAACCATGAATATCCACAAAAATTTATAAATCCAAAGATTGTAAGCGCAATCATTCGGCAATCATGTTTGAGTTGATCAACTGTCTTTGTCCTCAACTATTAGCAGACCTCCAACACTATCTCACAACTTAGCCAAAGTTTGAGATTATCTCTTATCGATGACTTTGTCAATCAAATTCCCTTTAAGTTGTCAATTGGTGAAAGGTCTCCTCGACAATCTCTACATCATACGTTTCTAATGAATTTATGGCAAGTTATCAATTTTTTTCACTGTCGATGACTTTATAACTCATCGCTATTGACTTTCACCACGTGATATTAATACCCCGGACGAGTAGTGATCGAACTCTAACTTAATGTACAATATGGCTTATGAACTTTTAATTTGCTTAACGTGGTCTCTAAATTTTGGCCCAATAAGTAATATCTCCCTCGAGCTTTTATTTGGTTCAATGTGGTTTCTAACCATGATTATCCACAAAAATTTATAAATCCAAAGATTGTAAGGGCAATCATTCGGCAATCATGTTTGAGTTGATCATCTGTCATTGTCCTCAACTATTAGCAGACCTCTAACACTATCTCACAACTTAACCAAAGTTTGAGATTATTTGTTATCGATGACTTTGTTAATCAATTTCCCTTTAAGTTGTCAATTGGCGAAAGGTCACCTCGACAATCTCTACATCATATGTTTCTAATGAATTTATGATGAGTTATCGATTTCTTTCATTGTCGATGACTTTATAACTTATTGCTATCTACTTTCCTAGTTTCCAGCTCCTCTTTCTTAGGGGTGAGCAACTTGGACCGCCCAAACCAGGACCAGATCAGACCGACGGGTTTGGTCCGGTTCTCGAGACTATCGGTCCGGTTCCCAATTCGTAAAAGCGGAACCAGTTTCCAGGTGATCTTGTTCTCGGTTCCAAGGGCTCGGAAACCGGTTTCAAGGGGAAACCGGATCGGACCGAACCGACTATTTAATATATATTTTTGTTATTTTTTTATTTAAAAATTAATAAAATGTAAACTAAACTCTAAGTGAACTTTATTATCATATATTCATTGATAAAAATTAGTAAAATGTGAATTAAACCCTAAGTGAACTTCATTGATATAAATTCATTGAAAAAAATTTGTAAAATGTGAACCAAACCTTAAGTGTTTAACCAAAAAATAAAAACTAAACTCTAAGTGACCGGTTCCATTGGACTAGACTGGATCGGTGGTCCGATCCGATTCTCAATCCTAGAACCAACAGGTCCAGTCCGTGGTTCCCAAAATTGGGAACCGGTTCTCTTGATCCGGTTCCCAATTTCACCTTAGAATCGGGTTGGACCGGAAACCGATCACCCCTACTCTTTCTCTACTCTTCCTTCTGTCTCTCTCTCCAAAATAATATAGAATACATTTCCTTCCTTCCTTAACTTTCATTGCCAAAATGAATGGGAGGAAACCACCACAAAAAAGATCATGAATTTATGCTCACCACGTGACATCAATACCCTTGATTTTTTCTCGAAAAATGACACAAGTAGTCGTTGAACTTTGACTCGATATGCAATGTGAACCCTGAACTTTTAATTTGTCCAATGTGATTTCTGAACTTTGCCTCGAGTTCAATGTGATTTTTGGACTTTTGATACATATTCAATTTAGTCCATAAACTAATAGTTTATGAATCACATTTGAACAAAATAAAAGTTCAAGGACAACATTGCATATGGACCCAAATTTCAGGGACCATTTATGTAATTACTCCTCATTAAAATTTTGAACTATATACAGGTTGGAATAACATATCCTTTGTCTTCGATAGAATATCACTTAGATTGCTTGTTGTGACATCACTGCCCGACTTTTTTTTTCTGTGCCATAAATATCCCATCCCTGTGCTGATTTATCACACCTTGGTGACGCAAAAAATAAAAGCTTGGGGTATTAGCGTCATAGCTAGGATAGTTTCGAACTTTTGGGGACACAATAAAAAGGTTTAGAGTATTGGTGTCACAATGGGCGTAGTTTAAGGTTTTTGATTTATCCATTAAATGAATTCTGCAATTAAGCTATCGCACGTAGATCAATTTTTCATTTCTTCGTGGCTCACATTACTTGAACGGAATTCAGCAAAATTATCAACAACTCGCTAACGCGACGGTCAAGTAGCCAATTCTTCTCATGCCATGACCACCGCCCACGTGGCCATCGCATCGGCGCTCGATCCAAAAACCATTTAGCTTCTGGTTGAGGCACGTTAAAATGTAATGGAAACAAAAATTTAATTTTTTTTTTCGGGGATTTAAATCGAAATTCAGCACCCCGTTTACAAAAAACCCAATAAAGCGCGGCAATTATCCACTGAATTTACTCCCCCGTCGATTTCATAGCGGACCGTATCACCTTAGAAAAGCATACATGTTCTTGTATAATCGTCCTTATTTGATTGTTTAACAAGTGCTTGCTTGAAAAAACTTTTTCAATAATTTTATTATGGTACTTGAATGCCGAGTTTTATGGTACACAAGGGCAAATGCAGCTAGTTGGTTGGGGAATATCAATTGGAATTGCCATTTGCCAATTAACGTAAGTCCCGACATCAATCCCTCGCACATTCCACACGCACGTGTGCAATCATAGGCAGATTGAACGGACATGTCATCTACTAAAAGAAATTGCGAAGCAATATAGCAATCTTGATTTCGCGACTCAAGAATGATTTGAAAGTTATTTTTGCTAAAAATAATCGTCTGTATAGCCTCTAAAGATGAATGAACGAAGATATTTTAAACATAAATCGTTTATAAGTTAAATATTTTTCATTGACTAAATATTTCGAACGATACGAGCGATCATTTCTAGGAAAATATTTTTTAAATTATTTATTTTCCACGGAGTTCAGATGTAAGCTAGATTGTTCCCTACGTTTTGCCCGATCTCGATCACATAGAATATGTAATGGGAAATTAAATTACTTAATAGAATATATATATATATATATATATATATATATATATTTTGAGCCTCTGATGGAGGGGTTTACAGATTATATTGATGCGGGGAAAGAAATCAATAATGTAATTCAGGCTTCCAAGAAATCTTTGCAATTGATTTTTGTCTCTGATTTCATCAGGAAATTTTTCAGAAAATATTATTGACCTTTCAATTGGGATGATGGTTCCTTGGTGAATATAATGTCCTAGAAACCGAATTTTTGTTTTAAAAAGGGATAATTTTGTGGGTGAAACCACTAAACCATTTTTCTTCACAATATTTATAAAATGATTAATATGCTTAAAATGTTTTTCTATGGATGCAGAGAATATTAAAACATCATCAATATATACAATAATATAATCGGAACAATGATTGAAAATATCATTCATAATCCTTTGGAATTCAGAAGGAGCATTTTTTAATCCAAAAGGCCTGACATTCCATTCATATTGGCCAAAAGGAACAGTAAAAGCTGTCTTGTACCTATCCTTTTCGCTAATCTGGATTTGCCAAAATCCTGATTTCATATTAAATTTCGAAAAGATTTTTGCATCATAAAGTCTATTTAATAAATCCTTCTTGTTAGGAATCGGATATCTTATCCATTTTAAAGCTGTATTTAAAGGTTTGTAATTTATTACCAATCTTGGAACTCCTCTTTCTAATTCAGCATTTTTGTTGACATAGAAAGCAGAGCAACTCCAAGGTGATTGGTTTTTCCTAATAAGCTTCTTCTCAAGAAGTTCTTGTATTTCTTTTTGGCAGAAATTTAGAACTTCATGACTCATTTGAGAAGGTCTAGCTTTAGTTGGAATATTTTTTTCAGAAAATTCTGGTTCATAAGGAAGGTCGACAATGTGGCTTTTGCGAGACCAAAAAGCATTGAGAATATTTGAACATATGGAATTTTTGATTTGGTTCTCAATATCAGAAATTCTTTTCTGAAGACTTTTTTCAGAAAGGTTTTTGTCAATCTTTTTATATTCAAGATCTTCTTTTAAAAATTGAAGATGAGTTTCTTTGCTTTGGATTATACAATTAATTTCAGAAATAGAGTGTTCCTGAAGAGTATTCAAATTTCTGGTCTGAGGTTTTGAAATAAAATCAAAGCAAATTCTTTTGCCTAAGGTTTTAGTTTCATTTCCTCGTTCCGTGACTTTAAAAGGTTGGAGTAAATTAATGAAAGGTGATGCCAAAATAACATTTTGTTTAATATTTTTAACAAGAAGAAAAGGAGTTTTAAAAGAGACTTGATCTTTCACAACCTCGGCTTCGGGAATTTTGAAGTTTACTTTCAACTTATCTCCCGAGGCTGATTTAAGGGATTTGTAGGTTTTCTCAAAATATTTGGTTGGTATAAGACCTTCTTTTATGCAATTAAGGTCTGCACCGGTATCAAAAAGAGCTGTTGTTTCAAGGACAAATTCGTTTTGGACTTTGATAGAAACGTTGATAATTCATTTTCTGGTAGTGATTTCAGAAAGTAATAAAAGAAAGTTTGTATCAGAAGAAGAGGGAAGCTGAGGAACATCTTCATTTGTCTCCGAATCTTCTTCTTTTTGTTTTTCTCTTAAATTTTTCATTTTAATATCCAAAATATCTTTTTGCATAATTATTTGGGCAGCTTTAAGATCTTGAATTTCTTGTTTCTGCCTGTTAATCTCCTGATTAAGATCACTTATAGAAATGGGCTTGAAATTTGTTTTCTTGGCTTTTGCAAGAATGGTAGAAATATTATAAGGATTATCAGATTGAAGGACTGGTTTTGGTTTTTGAAAATTATTTAAATATTTTAATTTTGTTTCGGGGTCAGAAATTGGTCAAAAGTTTGTAAAAGAATTTCTTCTTCTTTTGTCAAAACATTTATTTCAAAATTGTTTTCTTCTTCATCGTCCTCATTGTCTGAGGTTGATGACGAAGAGGTTTCTAAATCACAAATCTGCAATCCTTCTTCAAAATCAGATTCATCTGAAGAACTATTGTCAGCTTCAGCCATTAATTGGTTGAGCTGGTCCATAGTTTCTTCGTCTAGATCTAATTCATTAACCTTTTTACTGATTTTACAGAAACGAGTAGTGTGGCCTTTCTTACCACAATTATAGCAAGTAACATTTTAAAAAGTTTTCTTAGGTTTTTTGGGTTTTTCTTTCTTTTCAACATTGTCATTTTCTTTAAAAGATTTTTTATCAAATTTCTTTTTGTAAGGTTTTTTATAAGGTTTTTTATAAAATTTCTTATGTTCTTTCTTTTTTGAAGAACATTTTCCTGAACATTTTGATTTTTCAAAAGTTTCAAAAGACGGATCATATTGAGCACAAAAGTCTCCTAAACCTTTTTTAGAAAGTTTTTGTTCTTTCTTAATTTGTTTTTGGAGGCGAATATTGGTGCACAATTGTGTTCCTATTTTATAAACATAAGAGGTTAGTTCACCGTAAGAAAGATGGTCGTATGGAATTTGATTTCCATATTCTTCTCTTATCTTAGCACGAACTTGTTCTCCTATGAGTTTTGGTAAACCAGCAAAAAATTTTTCTTTCCAAAAAGATTGGTTGCAATCAGATCTTTGAAAGACTCTTTGTAAAAATACTTCTTTGTATTCTCGGAATTCTCCTAAAGATCTGCATTTCATATTGGACAGAAGATCTTGGTTTTTATCGAGAATATGAGAAGAATCTCCAAGAAAATGTTGGGAAATAGAAAATATCAAAGTATTAACAGCATCTTGGATAGGTTGATCATCTTCACCAAGAATGATTTGACCAAAAGGGTCGAGTTTGTGCGCATTTAAAATTTGAGATCTTTGCTCTTCATTCAGGTAGTTATCCCACCATCCTTTGAGCTGACCTGTGAATCCGGCTATTAAAAGATATGCAACAGAATGATCGGAAGCATCTGGAATGGTTTTATAAGTGTTTGCGAGCATGACCATTTGGGTCAGAATATTTATGAGATTTTGCTCAGAAACACCATTTATATTCCACTCATAGATAGCATCAGAAGAGTATTTGTTTTGAACTTTAGAAAAAATCTCTTCTGTGAGAATGTCAGGAGGAGTTGCATGGGAATAATATAATTTCTGGGGATCCTTCCAAGTGATACGATTTATCTCTGGAAGAGATTCAGTATCGGATTTATCTAAAAGGTTAATTTGATTAAAGGAGTATCCAGAATTATGGGATTTCTGGGAACTAAAACTGCTTTTCCCTTGAGGAGTTTTCTCCTATCCTCTAGTGTTTTAGCAAAATCAAGACTAGGATTTTTGGGAATTTCAAAATTCTTAAAAAGTGGTGGTTTCAAATCCTTTTTTAGGGTTGTTATTGAAGAGGATGGAAAACTATTTTGAGTAAGAATTTCAATCCGATCAAGTTGTTTTCCTATAGTGTAAAGATGTTGATTAGAAAAATTATTTTGTTCAACAATTTTCTTTATTCATATGCCGTCAATCTCAGAAGTTGTTTTAAAAGGAGAGGCTATTATTTCAGTCTCTCGATGTTCAATTTTAATTTTTCTAAGAGGAGGATGATTGGATTCGATGATATGGCCATCGTCCAATTTCCATTTATAAAATTGATCTAAAACAAAAATCTGCTTTTCTTTTAGAAATATATTTTCAAACCAATCAAAGAAGAATATTTCGATTTCATGTTGATACATGTAATCATAATATTCCTTTTTGATTTCAAGAGCTTGGTTTCGAAAATTAGCAAAGAACCAATCTCTAATATGTTTATTATCAGAAGAATTGAACTCTTTATTTAAAATGATTTTATTTGGTTCAAAAGCAATTTCCAAAACATTGATCTCAGGATCTTCCATTTCAGAAGGAGTGGGATCAGGGAAATCAGAAGTAGTATGTTGATAAACTGGTCTGGAAATTCCTGACCTGTTATCTATACCACTGATGTTTGGAAAAGGAGGAGTATTTGCAGGTGTTTCTCCAGGAGCATTTAAAGGGATATTGAGAATATTGTCAACTGACCTTCGAGAAGAAGTTGAATGCCAAGAAGGAATTGATCTGATGTCACAAGACCTTCTAGGAATATCAATAGATCTTCTAGAAAATTGAATTGTTACTCTTCCTTCAGGATGTTGGATGATATTGGTAGGATCAGAATTTTGAACAATTGGTTGGGGAATCCGATTCTCCAATTCCCACTGATCAGGAAGGGTAATTGGATTCCAAGGAATTGTCCTAGGAATGGTGATATTTGCTTTAGAAATGTCTGTTTGTAACAAAAGGGTTTCTCTATTAGAGTTTAATTTAAAAGCTTTGCTACCAAAAGCAGAATTCATAACTTTATAATAAACTCTGTAAATAAGGGCTATCGGAATGGATCCTTCAGCTATAGAATAATTATGGGTTTTTATTTGAAGAGTGAGGGATTTTAAAATATTTTTGTCTTTGAGAGAAACGGTAAGACCAGGATGACTATCAAAATGAATTGGTCCGCTGCAAAGACTAGTTTCTACGGCTCCGAGAATGGATTCATCGTATTTCAAAAGTCTTGCGTCTCTCAAAACAAGAAGTAAGGAAGTATCTAACCCTTCTTTGGTAAGGGGTTTTGCACCAACCTGTACTAATCCTATGTGCATATAATTCCATTTCTGGGAATGTTTCTTTATTGAATCCTTATTTAAAAGTTGTATTGAAGCGAAAGAATCAGAAAGTGGAATATCTCTTTCTTCAGTAACAATGACATAGTCATTATTACCAAAGAGTTTAAATTTAGAATGTTCATAAATTTTATCAAGTTTAACCTTAGGAATGAACCAATTTTCAATTGGCTTATTGAAATCTTCTATATTAATTTCTTCCCTATTTATTGGTCCTTGATCAAAAGACATTTGTGATAAAGAACTAGAAGAAGACTCAGATCTTCTTAATAAATTCATTGCAAAAGACTACTTTCTTCTTTTCAATAGATTTCGGCGATGCTTACCAACGGACTTACTACTCCACCGGGTTTTACTGCCTGGAACACATCCAGAAATCACGCGAAAAGACCTCCACGAAGGAAATCGCCTTTACTGCGAATGAAATTATAAAGAATATCTGTATCTACCCCTTGGCTCTGATACCATAAGTATCCAAGGATCTGGGGATCTATAAATGGAAAAGAAATAGATGTAGAAGAAATCGCCTAAGTATATTGAAAATTTGATTTACTCCTCTAAGATGCCAATGATAATTATGAAGAAAGTCTTCTAGACAATTAGAAATTTCGTTTAGATTGGAATTAGAAAAAGCTCTATGGAAAGCTAGAATGAAATGTAAAATAGAGTATATGTATTCAACGCAGAAAGAAATTAAATAAATCAAATTAAATAAAATAGCGCGCATTTAATATAATGAATCTGAACAGAATATAAAGGACAACTAGAAGTATTGCAAGAAATTCTAGACCAACCATGTAGGTGGTATTACTATGCAAGAATTTAAATATAGAAAAATTAAAGTACAGACCTTCCACAGGCGGTTCGACCTGCCGTTTGTGGGGTATGTATATATAAGTGCAGTAAGGAAATAAGAGATTACAATGAATTAAAGTACAAACCATCCACAGGCGGTTCGACCTGCCGTTTGTGGGGTATGTACATGTAAATGCAGTAAGGAAATAAGAAATGACTGATATATAAATGATACTGAAAGATTACAATAACAGTATTGAAAGATTACAGAAATGTAGATATTGAATTACAAGTGCAGAAGTAAGAAAAATTGAAAAGGTTTGAAAGATCTTGGGGTATGGGTTAAGATCTTTAATTGGGATTTTATATATATATATATATATATATATATATATATATAATTTTGTTAAGTTTTTTTGTCATTTTGGGAGTGTGATGAGTTGACATTTGGGAAAAGAAAAGGAAGAGAATAAGAAGTTGTGAAAGACCACCAACTTTAGCAACGGATCGCTTTGCCCGGCCTTCTACTCTTTTTTGGGATCGCCCGGCTCTTCAATTTCTTGGCATTTCTAAGTCACTACAATAACATAAAGAGTCGATCATCCTCAACTTTTCCGGTAAATTTCCCTCATTTCGGGTGTTACGGGCCTGTCGGGGCACCAAGCCCGGACATCCCGACCTGTTTGTCGCGGCACGGGTTGATTTTTCTGGCGAAGCTTCGTCCGAGTTCACGAGTCCCATTTCGAGCCCTGACGTCGGCGCTGTCCTCGGGGTAAGAGGGAACAGTTTCGTCATTCTCCCTACGAGAATTTTCGGAAACGGAAAGCATGCCCCGACCGAACCTAGCTCCTTCCTAAGAAATCCACGAGTCGTCGAGTCCTATGCTTCAAATCTAGTTTTCCAATCCATGCATGCGCCGCCTCCTTACGCAATGTGAGCCCCGGTATTTAAACCTAACCGGAGGGAGAGCGGTAGGCAAGCGATGAAGGTGATTTTAACTGGCCTATTGACCCCCAACACGTGTCATGTCGACGCCAGCGAGTAGCCGAGTACTAGTGGCACTTACGGGTGGTCTAGATAGTTTCATTCGACGTGACATTTCACAACCGGACAATCCGATCGTGGCCAGACACCGCCTTAATATCATGTCATCGGAGCACGCAACAGTTCTACCATTAACTACAATCCGTCCAACATAACCCGACCGTCCACCAACTGCTACATATAAATAGTAATATGAGCATTTCGGTACGCTCTCTCTTGCTCTCTGTCCAAGGAAAGAATTTCTCCCTTTTATCTTTGAGTCCCGCATCCTCTCCTTTTCCTTCCAAGTTTCCCTCTTTTCATAAGGCATCGAAGGAACAATTCGAGCTCAAAAACCCAGGCGCCCCGACCCGTTTGTTACGCCGCGGATTGATTTTCTAGTAAAAGCTTCGGATCGAGTTCGCCATTCCCCATTTCAAGCCTCGACGGCCCCGACGAGACCGGCGAGGCGACTGAGTCCGGTGCGCGAAAGTCGACCCGACGGGAACGTTCGACAGCGTCGGTAACATCTCTTCAGGGGGAAATCCCGCGAGGCAAGCTCGCCCGATTGATGGAAATGGACGTTTCTTGTAAAGGCTGAAACTCTCGTTCAGCTTCAATGCATGCTGACCTGAAATTTGCACGGAGGCAAAATGGCACGCCCGCATCTTAGCATAAGCTTCGCGCAAATGAAAAACAGGGGTCATAAATACTATTTACGAAGTGGGTATATGCTGAATAGGGTCTTGGGTCGGGTCGGATCGGATCGGGTCAAGCCTGACCCTATATATTTCGGGTCGGGTCGGGTATCATGAAAACCCGACCCGACCCAATGACACCCCCTAGTAAATAGACGCCAAAGGCCCAGCCTTCGGAATACCATCTTGGGCCTTCCTTAAGGAAAGCCCAATCCAGATGGTCAGGAGAAGCTCTCGTGACCGATCGAGCGCTTGAGGATTAGAACGATCATCGACATAGATCTCCCTCGGGTTCCCTTGGGGATTAGAACGATTTATTGTTGAGATGGAGTTAGCCTTGTCAAGTGGCATTTTGTTCTCGACTCTCGATTGGTATCGGCAAGTGGCGAGCCTAACCGATATGAAAAAGTCGGGCCAGAGCAGAAGTCACTAATGAACAGAGCAATCGATGAGTGAGAGTCGAAGAAATCGATAACTCGCCACAAATTCGTTAACGACATTTGATGCAGAGATTGGTGAGGAGACCCTTCAACAATTGACAAGTTAAAAGGGAAATTGATCGACGAAGTCATCAATATCGGACAATCTCAAATGTTGGCTAAGCTGTGAGATAGTGTCATTAGTGAACAAATAGAGGTATGCTGATAGTCGATGACAGAGACAGTTGATCAGCTCAAACACGATTGCCCGGTGATTGCGCTTACCACTCTGACAATTGTAATTTTTGTGAATAATCAGGACTAGAATCTCAGATGGTGTAATTGGTTTTCGATGACCATAAATAGTGTTAAGGAATTATTCATGGATTCAAAATCCATAATTGTTTGTCGATCGTGCGATTGTAGCATGCACATCGTGATCTGTATAACCCCTCTCTATGATACAATCAATCGGAATTCTTACGAATATATGTTCATCTTCATCTGTACCTCTCCTGCAAATATCTTTCTGACACATTTCCCATGCCATTTACATTGCTCTCGATCTTCAACTCTTGAGTACCTACATTTTAATTCACTCACTTTTTTGGCCATATGATACTTTCCTATTCAAAATCAACAAAGAAACGAAAATTTGCATGAGAGAGGGAAAATTACCAAAAAAATTCTAAACCTTTTGTAATTGTGCCAATTCAATCCTAAACCTTTTTTTTTCATTTCAGTCCTAAATCTTTTGCAATTATGCCAATTCAGTCCATCCGCCCACTTTTGGCCGGCCGGCGATGACGTGGACGCCGGCTGACGTGGCGTTATTTTAAATTTTTTTCCTTTCTCTTTTTTTTTTCTTTCCTTCTTCCCCCTGGCCGGAGGCTCATCAGCGAGGTCGACCTCACCGACGAGCCTCCCCCTGGCCGGTCAGGCTAGAGGGAAGAAGGAAAGAAAAAAATAAAGAGAAAGGAAAAAAAATATTAAAATAATGTCACGTCAGCGCAAGCCGGCCAAAAGTGGCCGGATGGATTGAACTGACACAATTACAAAAGGTTTAAGACTGAAATGGCAAAAAAAAAAGGTTTAGGACTGAATTGACACAATTACAAAAGGTTTAGAACTTTTTTGGTAATTTTCCCCATGAGAGACGATGTGTCCTCCATTTGTGCAGCTCGAAAGATGCCGGACTGTGAGATAATGTAGAATCACCCTCTATGTTGTTGTTGGGAAAATTACCAAATAAATCGTAAATCTTATTGTACGGATATCAATTCAGTCCTAAACCCTTCGGTTTTATCAATTGAGTCTTAAACATTTTGATGATTTACTAATAATGTTGTCATTCTGGCCCATTCTGGCCCGCAATCGTTGACGTGGACACCGGGCGTTTGACGTGGCACGGCTGATGCTGTTGTGGACAATTTTGCATTATTTTTACAATTTTTCTTTACATTTTTATTTTTGTTTTTTTCTTTTCCTTTTTCCTACTAAGTTCGGCAAAGGTTGCCAGCTCTCACCGAAATTTGTTGGAAAACAAAAAGAGAAACGAAAAAAAGAAAATATAAAAAAATCATGAAAAAAATTCAAAAAGTTATAAAAAAATTAACCAGTACCGACCGTGCCACATAAGATAGTCGATGTCCACATCATCAATTTCTGACCAAATGTTGATCGGAATTATTCCATTGGTAAATCGTGAAAATGTCCATTCATAAAATTAAAAAATTTAGAACTAAATTGATATTCGTACAATAAGTATATGACTTTTTATCAGTTTTACCACGAGTGCCATTAGGTGGTAATCGAATTGAATTCGGCTCATGGAGTCTGGGTATGCGCCGTTGCTCGATTCACGCGATCGATCGGTCATATCGAGTGCTCCGGGGGGCACGACAAAGGACCGATTCCACCTGAGTCACTTTTCGGCGATGGTCGGTCCCCACCCTTCTTATCGACCACCCCCCGATCAAAACCTCTCGCGTGACACCGATTTTTCCACGAGCTCCCTCAACACCTTTCGTTGCCCCCTCCCGAATATCCCCGAATTTGCCCCCGTCATCCTCGCGCCGCATCCACAGGACGAAGGGCGTTTCCGTCATTCCAGCCTTTTCAAAACGACAACGGTCCTCGTCGTGTATACATGTAATAGCCCGCGGACCTTTGAACTCTCCACCCGAAACCTTCGTTTCATTCCCTCCTCTCTTTGTCGCCGTCGTCGTGTTCTTGTTCTGCTCTCTCCGATCAGCTCCAATGGCGCTCCAGCTTTCTCTCTCTAACACGCCCTCGCTCGTTCCTGCAGCACTGGTAGTATCTCGATTGCTTCCTCCTCTTGTTCCTCCCTCTCTTCTTCGCCGTCGTTGAAGGGTGCGAAGATGGTCGTAGGTCGGGCGCAGAGGAGCGGGATCAGTGCGGTGAGGTGCAGCGTGGAGAAGGCGGTCCCGGCGATCGGGCAGGTCACAGAGGTCGACAAGGACAGCTTCTGGCCCATCGTGAGGTCCGCCGGCGCCAAGACCGTCGTCCTCGATATGTACACCCAGTGGTAACGCTCTCTGTCTCTCTCTGTCTCTCCCGAAGTTCATCTTCTTCGTAAGTTGGATTATGCTTTTCTCGATCTCGATGTGCTGTGCTGTTCATGTGAATCGTGATCCATGGCCGAGACTAGGAGAAGCTGTGGGAATTCATCTGTTTTTGTTAGCGGGGAAGTGGGGAAATCTGCGTTGATCATTGGGGAAACCCAGGACGGCCCTGCTTGTTCGGCACCCGTGGGTGTAGCCGATATTCCATAACTTTTGAATGTATGACCTCGTTAGAATGCATGAACTCGCTTGTTTGCTAAATTTGGATAGAACTACCGAACAGAAGTAACTCTTGGGGAGTTCAGAGAAAAACTCTGCTCTAATAGTATCTTGGTTGTTCATTACCATCTGGCCGATACTGCCGCTGTGCAGAACCGTACACGAGATTTTCACCCACACGGCTTCTTGTTGTCTTCATGTTCTGCCGACACGGTAAAAGGGTTATACGGTATATCGGTTGTGGAAGTAGGCCGACGTTTCTAATGGCAAATTTGTCGTCGAGGCTCTGTATATCTCAAGCTGCTACTTACCTGAGCAGCAGTAGAACCTGCGCCCGTTACTCCAAAGCTTCTGGCGGATGGCATCGGCGTGTCGTGTTCGCCTGGGAGTTTCCCGCAATGTGTCTCGCTTGATTTGCATTGATATCACATGAAAATTTTCGGGGTGGCCGAGTTTTCCTGGAAATTTTGCATCCTAGGCATGGTTTCTAGGATCATGTTGGGGGAGATCTGGTTTTCTTTCCTTCGATTGTTAAAAGTGTGGATTATGTTGGTGTTCATCGAGCTTTCCTTACGTTTGGCAGGTGTGGGCCTTGCAAGTTGATGGCTCCAAAATTCCAAGAACTATCTGAGAAGTACTCTGAAGTTATCTTTCTAAAGCTGGACTGCAACCAAGACAGCAAGGCATCAATCACTTTCACATGCAGGATGGTTTTGTTGGATGGTTCGTTCCAAATTTCTCTCTTTCCCACTCTCATGATTCTCGAAACATCGTCGGCAGCCTCTGGCGAAGGAGCTTGGTATCAGAGTGGTTCCCACTTTCAAGATCCTCAGGGACAACAAGATCATAAAGGAAGTCACCGGAGCTAAGTTCGACGATTTGGTTCTAGAGATTGAGACTGTCAGATCGAGCTGAATTCACTCTGCCGGAGAAATTCTCACATACCACGGCCAACTTCACAACCCGAATAACTGTTGTACTTACATGTATCTATTTGTATCAATCACTTCACATTTTGAGCCGTAGCTGAAATTAGCCAAGTGATTTTACACGTAGCATCGAACGCCGAAGTCGCAGGACTACCTATCTTTCAATTGCGGTAACGCACGACATCGTTGTCTACCTGATGTATGTATGCAAAACTCGACAGTTGCTAGAAATTCAAGAAGCTTATAGAACTGAATTGCCAATGGTGTCTTCTGGCTCACAGTTACAAACAATCCCCAGATCTTCTTCTAATGGGTGGACCGGTGTAGCTTAGTCATGGCCATGGGCCGGTTTCGGCCCGGTCAAACCCGGGCCCGGCCCGTTGACCAGGCTTGCGGTTCGGAACAGGCCCGGAACCGGTGGTTCCGGGCCTAGTTCCAAAACAAAAAATTTTAATTTTAAATAAATAAATTAAAAAAACACGTCTGCAAGCCCTGCTGCGGCCTAAGTAGCACGGACACGCGACACGACACGCGACACGCCATTTTTCAAAAATAGAGAATTCCGACTCGTTGGGACACGTTATATATTAAATATATATTTATATATATGATAAATTATTATTTTTAAATTTGATTCAAATAAGTAAATAAATAAAAATAAAAAGCCTAGAGTGAACTTACCCTAAAAAATTATACACATAAGTTTTCAAAAAATAATTATATACAAATAAATATATTAGTTAAGAAACTAAAAGTAAATAATTAAATTTGAAAAAGGAAAGTACAAGATAAAAAATTTAAAAAAGCAGCCAGCCCACTTTCTTTTTCTTTCCCTAAATTTTAATTAATATTTTTCGAAGACCGTTAGATTATTTTTGAATTCGAATCGTGGCCGTTGGATCGCGATTATTGCGATTTGACTTTTCCCCTCTCTCTCTCGTCGGTTCCCCCATCCGCCTGACACCCCCACTCCCCGCTGACCAACCCCCGCCTACTCTTCTCTCTCTCTCTTTTCTTTTCTTTTCTTTTCTTTTCTTGTTTCTTCCATTTTCTTTCTTCCTTCTCCCTCCTTCTCCTCCCCCGACGCCACAGCTTCTGGCTTCTGCTTCTTCCTCCGCCCGACTGTCGCCCGCAACTCGCCAGCCGCTGCGCCGTCTGTCCCGCCGCGCCGTCTGTCCCGCCGCCCGCCCGTCGCCGCCTTAAGCCCAGCTCGCAGCTGCAGCTCACCGGGCCGAGCTCGTCCCTACCCAGCTCGCTCGACCGCCTCGCCGTCCGCCTTGCGCAACCGCGAGCCCCGCCGTCGCCGTCGTTGTCGCCGCCCAATAGCAGCTCGCCGCCGCGAGCCTCGCCAAGCTGCTTGTCGCTGCGAGCTCAACTCGCTGCTCTTCTATCTCCCTTTTGCTCCGGACTCACGTGTCACCGGCGTGTTCGGCGTGTTGACCGCGTGTCGGATCTCCGACAAGCGTTGACTGCGTGTCCGAGCGTGTCGGCGACGTGTTGGAGCGTGTCCGAGCGTGTCGGACACGCGACACGTGTCGAACACTGATTCGGAAGCACAAATAACGTGTCCGTGCTACCTAGGCTGCGGCCCGTTGCCAGGGTAGCCTTTGCAGGCTGCCTTGGCAATGGGTAAAAATAAAAAATAAAATTAAAAATAAAAAAGATAATCGTTGCAAATTGCAACTGTTATCTAGCTTTTTTTTTTATCCTAAATTTTCTTCTCATTGTTTTCTTATAAATTCTCTCAATTCTCTCAAATTCTCTTCTCTCAAATTTTCTCAATACTCTTAATTCTCTCAAATTCTCTCAATTTTCTCAATCCGCACAATTTTCTCTTAATTCTCCCAATCAATCCACTCAATTCTCTCAATCCACTCGAAAAATGGCAAGTGGAAGTCGAGTGCCAATTGACAAAAGTAAGAATATCATGACGGAATCCCATCATTCTTTTGATCTTCATGATTATGTAGATTTTTAAGATGATGAAATCAACATTTTTCCCGATGTGGAGCGCGTCTCGACGCAAGAAAGTCTTCATCCTCCTGCCGAAATATCTACAACAAAGGAGGCGGAGCGGGAACTTACATCTGACATTTGGGATCACTTCATGAAAATGGAAAGGTTTGATATTGATCAAAAAATGTATGATATAATTTGTAAACATTGTGGGAAAATATATAAATATACTGGTGGACAAGGATATGAAACATTCAAACGACATCTTAGAAGCAAACATCTAACCCAAGCGGGAATCGATATCAGGCAACAACAAATTTCCGGGTACGTTAATCCTAACACTTTCACTTTATTTCGTTTTAATGAAAAAACTTATAAGGAAGAATTAGGTAAATTTGTTTCCGTTGAGCATTTATCATTTAATTTTGGAGAAAGATTTGGTTTAATCAATTTGTACAAAAAGCATGTGCTCCACAAGCAAAACGTGTTCCTAAAAATTCACTTAAACGAGTAATTAAAGATCTTTACAAAAATGGAAAAAAAGATTTACAAAACTTTGTTATGCAATTTAATGGATGCGTGCATATAGGTAGTGATATTTGAAGTGATCATTGGCAAATTCATTCTTACATAGGCATAACATGTCATTAGATAAATGACGATTGGAGTATTCAAAAAAGAGTTATTGCATTTAGAGTTTTCGATGGTAAGTATACTGCAAATAATATTTATAGAATAATTAGGCAAATTTTAGAAGGATATTATTTGCTTAACAAAATTTTTTCAATTGGTTTTGATAATGCCGCGGCAAATATCGCTTCAATTGCTGATTTAGAAAATATTTGTAAACCCGCTTTTGGCGAAAAAAATTTTCACGTTAGATGTGCTTGTCATGTTTTAAATTTATGTGTACAAGATGGTTTGAAAACTCTTGATATTTTTCTTGAACCAATAAAAATAACGATTCAATTTTTATGGAAACATCCCCAAAAAATGAAAGAATGGGGTAGATTTTATAGAGAAAATGACAAAAAGCCAAAAAGATTGGAATTCTACTTTCCACTTGCTTAGTGAATCTTTTGCATATAAAGATTTATTATGTGCATTCATTTCTAATAATATATCTCAGATTAATTTATACACACAAGAGTGAGGTATTTGCAAAAATTTTTTAGATATTTTAAAGGTTTTTAATGATGCAACTCATACTTTGTCCGGTGTTTATTATCCTATTATGCATTTATTTTTAGTAGAATGTATTAATATTGTCAGAGTTTTTGAGGAATGTGAAAATGATGTTGAATTATAACATACTATAGTAATAATGAAAATGAAGTGGCTACATTATTATAGCGAAATTCCCATTATTTAATTAGTTGCTTGTGTTTTTTATCGGCGTTGCAAATTAGATGGTTTAAGTGATTATTTGCATATGTATTATCAATATTTACATTATGATACGGTAAATGTTACAACTATACTAAGTGAGGTTAAAAACGTAGTAATAAAATTATATAATGAATTTTATACTAAATATAATTTAGGTGATATTGGATCTTCTCAATCTATCGAGACACAAAGTGAGAGTACAAGTAAAATTAGTAGATGGTACTAACTTTTATTATATAGACACAAAAAAAAACAAAAGGGAGTAATAGGAAATATTTCTGAATTAAAGATTTATCTAACCATTTCCTTTGAGTTTACTAAATCCGAATGTAGTGCAGGTTTTTTAATTTTGGATTGGTGAAAGAGGCATGCAAGCCAATACCCAATCCTTTCTCTTATTGCAAGATAAATTTTTGCAACCCCTTGTTCCACAGTTGCGGTCGAACAAACATTCAGTGCCGGAAGTAATATTTTGGACGAATATCGTTCAAGATTAGCTCCGAAATCAGTGGAGGCTCATGCTTGTGTCAATGATTGGACGAAGGCTCAATATTAACAACAAGAGATAGATCGGAATAATGAATCCGAATTCTTTAACGACGGAGATATCACCGTTACCGGTACTGATACCAGAATGGGTAGTGACGATTGAGGGTAAAAGAATCGTTGGAGTTGGCAAATATTTCGGGGACCGTTGTTTCTCATACCGGGCACGCCCACGTGAGCTTAGGGAAATCAAAGTATAATCCGACGACATGTGACCCCTGCACACGGAATGCGGGGGTTCTGATAGGCTTAGGTTTTGGGGTCATTTTAGGGCATATATATTATGCTCCTTTTTTTTTTATAGATTATTGTAACGAATTGTAAGGCGCTTAATGATAATTTATTAAGTTCAAGCTCCCTCTTTCTCTCTTTTTGTCCCAAAATTTGATTATAATTTATATTTTGATTACAATTTATATTGAATAATTCATTATTTCATAATTTCATAATTCATAATTTTTTTTATTTCATAATTTATTTTTTAAAATTTTAAATTATGAATCGGAACCGGCTTGGAACCAGAACCACCATGAGCGGTTCCGGTTCTGGTTCATACATGACCACGAACCGGAACCGGCGGTTCCGGTTTGGAACCGCCGGTTCCGATTCGTGGCCATGACTAGTGTAGCTACTTCTTTTCACTCTAAGATTTCAATGTGCCCTTTGTGGAATACACTTTAATGGCAATTCTTCTTTATCTTCTTGACGCCACGTTCCAAGACAAGAACCCTACCATTTCTACCAAGCTCAGTACATAAATTAGCGTGCAATTGCATCATACTGAATGATGTTAAGGGAGATCAATGAGTTAGAATAGTGAATGGGTTAAGATCATTTGACACAAACTAGCTTGCATGTCTTCTTTCTCTAGTCAAGAGGGCCTCTAATCACTATTGTTCTTGGTTAATTAAAAGGAAAAGTGGTTTTGACCAAACAAAAAAAGGAAAAAGAGCATCAATAGTCCCCAAACTCTAGCCTTATGTGCATTGTCATTATTGAATTTTTAATTCGTTCAATGTGGTTCTTAAACTATTTATAAATGTTCAATCGATCTAATTTCTAAACTTTCAATGTGTTTAATGTAGCCGCTTAACTTTCCACAACAAAGTGAAATTAATTTATAGTACTACTCATAAGTTTTCATAATCAAAATATATCCCAGATATTAAAAATCTTTTTATTTCAATCCATTTTTTTAAAAAAATATCCTATCTTTTGATGGCACTTCTTTAATTTTTTAAGTCTTTATAATTATTACAATAGTTACAATTCCGGGAGTGTTTCGTCGGAATTTGTCTTGACAACGAAATACCTTTCACTCAAAGTTGTTCTTCGATTTTTATTAAAAGGAGATAGATTCTGTGGTGATTCCGACATGATAAATCACTGGAGCACAAGGAAATCGATAAATATACTTC
Source organism: Syzygium jambos (assembly GCA_031216235.1). Lineage (NCBI taxonomy): Eukaryota > Viridiplantae > Streptophyta > Magnoliopsida > Myrtales > Myrtaceae > Syzygium > Syzygium jambos. The sequence continues at coordinate 19,724,470 of CM062221.1, read as the reverse complement.
AACGAACTTCAATTAACGTTGAAGTACACAACACTTTGCTAGAATTTAATCAACGACGAAAATCTGAGAGCCACAACTAGGATAACATGCCAGAATGTAATCAATGACGGGATGCTTGGAAACTTCAACAATGATACAAGGAATTGAAAGATAAAATTTTTTTGTATGTTTGCGGGGCTTCTATATTGCACAAGAACTAGAATTTATGGTTTTAAAATTTAACTGCTTATAAAAAGTTCTTCAGCAGTTTCAACCATGCCTTCAGGCCTCTAAGGCTTTCCGCTCCATATCTTCATGCCGCCACGACTTTCACGTTCATTCGTCACTATCTTGACTCTCGATCCAAGTTGTTACTCCTTCAAATGCTCCAGAGTCTTATCCATAAGCAGTTTCAAATCCGAATACTATTATGCTTAAATCTCTCACCAACTTTGCTCGGAAAAACAACTAGTTTCGTATGACTTATCATCTAGTTGTCAATCGATGCCTTTCACTCGATGTCTTTATTTTAATAGCATTTGGTCAACTCTATCATGACAATCTCCAGTCAATCGCTATCATATAATGGTAACTGATCACGATCATCAATAAGTATGACCATCGATGCCTCTAATCAACATTCCGCGATCGAATAGCCACCTTACTTGATCCCAAGTCACATACTCAGACTTTCTAGCAAAAAAAAAAAAAGTCACGTACTCAGACGGAGAGTCAAAGTCCCAAAAAAAGGGGGGTCAAGTGTACAATGCATCTAGAAAATTATAGGTTTATGACATGAAAATAAAACTTCGAGTGGAGTCGATTGACCCGTCGAGACACTCTATCTCAGATTATGTGAACTTGGGTTTGTACAAACCCAATAGAAAAGTTTCGATTCCCAGTTTGACGAAGGCGGAAAGTGGTCGTCAGGGCCAGAGGTTTGGACAATGAGCGATTTTTGGCAGGATTCTCAAATGGCGAAGGAGGCAATAATGAATCGAACTGTGCACTGAATAGAAGAGAGCGATTCTTAGATACATGTGTGTGTGTGTGTGTGAAAATTGTAATCAACTCACCAAAGCACAAACGGCAATATTTAGTTTTGAAACTCCAAAGTTACACGTGCTCAGGTGAGAGCATTCGAGCCAAAGCGGATAGTATCTCGGTGAGTTAATCCATGGTGTCGCAATTCATATGCATTGGGACCCTAGAACATTTCTTATTTTTCATTTTTTGGCATACCATAACCATACCCAACCTGGGGCAGAAAATAAATGCAAAAAACGCTTGTATGGTAAGTCTCACTTTCGCATAAAGGAAACTATAGTGTTGGATGGATAGCGCTCAGCACGTGACAAACGATCCGGCGAAAAACAACAATTGAAACAATAAAGGATAATGACACAATCAGCCCTTAAACTTTAGCTCAGTATATAATTTGATCCCTGAATTTTTAATTTATTCGATATAGTCCCTAAACTTTAACATAAAATTCTACATCGAACATTTTTGTATAGTTTAGAGACTAAATTGAATATTTACCAAAAGTAAATGGACCATATTGAACAGATTAAAAGTTCATGGACTAAATTAAATTTTAGGGTAAAGTTCGGAGATTATATTGAATAAATTAAAAATTTATAAATTAAATTACATATTAAGTCAAAGTTCATGAATTATTTATATTATTTTTCCGGACAACACAAGCGCAAGCACAAGCGCAAGCACAAGCACACGCACGCAGGACCACCCCCCACTACTTCGGTTTCATCGCCACCCTCCGTGGCTCCTCTCCCCACTCCCTCCCGCAGCGGACTCCCCGAAGCACACCCACTTCCCTCTTCTCCCTCTCCTCTTCCTCTTATAATACAGACTGAAGTTTTCTGAGCCGAACCCACCATTCCATCCCCCTCCCTCCTCGCGATTCGCGCCGAAAGGAGCCGCCTTTCCCTCTCCCGTGGGGGGACCCACCAATGGCGTCGTCTCTCTCCAGCACCGCCGCCGCTTCCACCGCCCTCGCCGCCAAGGCCTCCGCCTCCCGCCTGCCCCGCTCTCCTTCCCTTCCTCCTCCACCTCATCGCGGCTGCCCCCCCGACGGTCCACGCGCTCTCTCCTTCCGCCTCTCCCCTAACAAGCCCAAGCTCCGGTTCTTGGCCCGGGTATGTCCCAGTTCTTGGGTTGATCTCCCTTCTCTGGTTTGCCTTTGTTCTTGCCGCCGGGCGGGGGGGGGGGGGGTGGGGGAGTGTCTGCTGTTGGGTCGTTTCTGGAGAGTCGGAGGGGGAGTTCTTGGTTGCGCGCATGTTGTTGTTGGAGGGGCCGCGGGAGCAAAATTTTGCATGAATTATGAGCTGGTGATCCTCTCTGTGCGTTTGTGATTCTTTGCTTTGTTGCCTGCGAATTGGTAGTGGGAACGTTGGTTTTCAAGTCACTGGCCTGATTTGCTCGAGTTCTTGCTTGTGAGGCATGGATCACGATCGCAATGCAATGGTGGGAAGGGTGGGTAGGCTCTTTTGAGAGTGAAAACTGTGCCTCCTGGTTAGTTGTCGGAGCTTATTTCCAGGTGAAGAAGGACCGTTGTTTCCTCTTATGGAGTTGCAAAAGTCCAAGGCAACATGATCCTCTTTTTTCACGGCTTATCCTCAAATGGTCCAGCTTTCATAGCTGCTGAATGTGCAGTTTTGTCTGATACAATGCAGTGATAACTCCTCTGGGACACTCATTTCCCTCCTCGAATTTTTGTGCTGTAAAGCAGTGTCGATTGTCCAACCCTTGTTTTTTTTAGCTCTCGAGTAAGTTTTTACTTGGTAAATCTATTAATCGATTATTCCAAGTTCATGTGTTGCCACGAATTTTTGCTGGATTGACTTTTGATAGATTCTATGCTGAACCCTTTATGCTGCACGAGATTTTGGTGCTGCAGTGAAGAAATTTGGGGTTTGATACTATTAGAAAGCTGGTAATTGTACTTTTGAGAAAGGTTGAACTCATTGAGTTCCAAAGAATTTTCAAAGAATTCCTTATTCGAGAAGTGAGCTGGAAATGAATTCTTGATTGAGCACCTTTTACTGCACATGTGGCGACTCACATTTCCTCACAAGGCACGGTGGTTGTGGTCTTATTTGTTCCCATCAGTTCCAGTACTTTATTAATCTGTACTTTCAGAATAATAGAATAACGTATGGATGGGTTGTATTTTCTACCATTGTGGTTATTATTCCAACCACCTTGATGATTGGCGGGTTACAAGTTAGAGGTATCACCCACATGCAAAATTAATGAGACATAATGTGGGTGATTTCCATATTTGTAGTCCACAGATCAGAAGGGTGGCTGGAGGGAATGGATTGGATAGTGAAAATGGTCTTGTTCTTAGATTGCGTCGGAAATGGTACTTTTAGGATTCATTGCAAATTGATCTCCTCAATTGTTAGGGAAGTTGCAATGTGACTCCCATCCTTTGAATTAGCAGTTAGCTCCTACCCTCCTTAGTTTGACCATTCTAGGACTCCAAACCGACCATGCGAGGTCAGTAGTAAATCAATGACATGCTCTAATTTGCAGTTGGCAACTAAATCCTCTAAAATCTGGTTACGAGCTACTAGATCTGAGAGAATAGATGCGGTATTGGTAGTTGTGGGTTGGGGTTGTATATGTTAAAATGGGAGAAAAGCAGTAGCTGTCTTGACCAAACTATTTTCAGGGTCTATTTGCAATAGAGTGAAGAAATAGGGCGCCACCTGCAAAAGTTAAGCGACAAGGGGCATAGTCAATCCATTTATTTCTGCACGTATCTTTTCTTCTGCAGCAGGAGCTCTGTTTCATGGTATTGGCCTTTAGGTAAAGGGGGACATTCTGAATTGTGTCTCCTAGGGTTTGTCAAGATGAATACCGTAAAGAAGCTTGAGTTTAACTTTGCACTTGCACATGGCAGAATTTCTTGCCCATGTATTTCACTGGTTTTAAGGATAGAATCTTTAGCTGACAGCTACCTAAAAGTTGCCACTTGTTTGGCAGTCAAAGGAGACTGGCATTGTATGACATTTTTCTTGGTACTGCAATGTTAATAAAGAGATAGTCGAATAACCAAAAAGAAAATACTAATGATATACTCTGGTTAGTGTCTAGAGATTCAATGTGAGATTCTCTCTCTCTCTCTCTCTCTCTCTCTCTCTCTCTCTCTCTCTCTCTCATATTTGTATGTCATTCCTTCTCTCTTTCCATGTACCCATTCACACTGAAGAACACATACTTGTGAGGTATGGTGGTGGTCTAAAGTTGATGTTTCTATGGCAGGGGTTGCATCATACCTCGAGGAGCTCAGCAGTGGTAAAGGCGCAATCAAAAGAGGTAATGTACTTCCAATGGTTCTTTTTAGAGGAACTATGTTCAAATTTTCGCTCCTTCATGGACATGCTTCTGGGGTCATCTGTTACCTTAAAGGTTGCTGCTGATGGATCCTCAAATGCTGCTACTACACCTCCATCAAAACCTGCAGTACCAGCCTCAGAAACAAAGGACGCTCAGCCACCTGTTGATCCCTCTTCTGCAAGTGTGGCTACCAAAGAGTCAATCTCAGAATTTATCTCTCAAGTTTCAAATCTAGTCAAGTACGTGAACCTTTTGTTTATAGTTTTCTACCTCGTCTTTTCCAGGGCTCCCTTGTCGCAAATTGTGAATTACATCTATTCCATTCATATCTGCAGGCTTGTTGATTCTAGAGATATTGTGGAGCTGCAGCTAAAGCAGCTTGACTGCGAGCTAATTATTCGCAAGAAAGAGGCCTTGCCTCAACCGCCAGCTCCTGCTCCACCTATGATGATCCATGCACCCTCTCCTGTTATAGGCCCACCTGCCCCAGTTGCACCGGCTCCAGTTGCACCCACCGCTCCCAGGCCACCACCTCCATCGGCTAGCAAGCCAGCTGAATCATCACTTCCACCTCTTAAATGTCCCATGGCAGGAACATTCTATCGAAGTCCAGGACCGGGCGAACCCCCATTTGTAAAGGTTTGTTATCTCTTACTGTGGCTCTACTGAAACGGCTGACACTAAGTGACTTAAATACCTTTCCCATTTATGCCCGGATTCTTTTTCTACTGGGTCAAATGATTTGACTTTTCTTTCAGAAAGGAGACAAAGTACAGAAAGGACAGGTTGTATGCATTATCGAGGCCATGAAGTTGATGAATGAAATTGAAGTAAGTGGTCGTTTAGTTTATAATGTTCAATCATTATTTATGGTTCAGCTATGGTCTATTGTCATGATCCGCCCCACTAGATGCATCTGCTCGCATTAGAAAGGGCTCCTGGTCCCTCTTATGGGCTTGTGGTCATTCTACAAATAGCTAATTGTAAAGAGAATTCACTTTTAACTTTGCAATAAATCATTGTTCTTATGTATCTTGAAGGCCGATCAATCGGGAACTATAGTCGATGTTCTCGCAGAAGATGGCAAACCAGTCAGCGTTGATACAGTGAGTTCGATCTGCTGATTGACAGACGTTCAACTACTGGTTATCATGTTATTCTTGCACATACTAACCTGATGATTTTCGGTGTCTTTGCAGCCGCTTTTTGTCATCCAACCGTAAACCTTTGATCTTGAGGAGGCAAAAGCACGACTCAGTAGGACGTTGAAGAAGAGTAATTTTCTCGGTACTATGGTGACATGCGGCATTGATTGATTTGAGTTGGTATATTTTGAAAGTTGAGTTGATAGGTAGAGAAGTAAAGATGGTTTGCTTGTAATTCCTTTCAATACTGCGTTGCTGGGATGATATACCCGAATAAACTTTTGTTGAGAGGAAAAACTGAATTGAATGCTTGGTTAGGTCTATGTGATCCCAAGCTATCTATTTATAATAAAGCCAAAAAGGTCAAAATTACAATATTATCCTTATTGCTGTAATATATAAAATAATAAAGGAAATAGACAAATATGCCCCTATAAGCAAAGTTCTCTCAACACTTCCTCTCAAGTTGGAGCATAGATATCACACATGCCCAACTTGACTAAAACAAGATGAAACGATTTACTCTCCAATCCTTTAGTCAACACATCAGCAAGTTGATCACCGGATTGAACAAAGGGCATACAAATTAAACCACTTTCCAACTTTTCTTTGATAAAGTGCCTGTCAATCTCCACATGTTTTGTACGGTCATGCTGTACAGGATTGTGAGCAATACTAATGGTGGCTTTATTATCACAATATATCATCATAGGAATAGGAATAAATACACCAAGATCTTCAAGTAGTCTTTTAAGCAATAACAGTTCACAAACTCCATGTGCCATTGCACGAAATTCTGCTTCAGCACTAGATTGAGCAATTACATTCTGCTTTTTGCTACGCTAAGTCACAAGATTCCATCCTAAGAAAGTACAATACCCAGAAATAGACTTTCAGTTAGGAGATCCAGCCCAATCAGCATCTGTATAGGCTTCAACTTTCAAGCCAATCACGAGTAGATAAAAGAATCCCTTTTCCGAGAGCAAACTTCAAATATCGAACGATTCGAAGAACAACATCCATATGAGTAAAGTACGGATCATGCATAAACCGACTCATTAGGCTCACAGCAAAAGCAATATCAGGTCTAGTGTGTGATAAATAAATCAACTTGCCCACTAACTGTTGATAACGACCCTTATCTACGGGATCACCATCCTTTTCTCGAAGATGAGTATTGACCTCAATAGGTGTATCAGAGGGGCGACATCCTAATAACCCAACTTCTGTTAAAAGATCAAGGACATACTTCCTTTAGAATAGAAAGATACCTTTTGAAGATCTGGCAACTTCAATCCCAAGAAAGTATCGGAGCTTTCCAAGATCCTTAATTTCGAATTCTTGTCCAAGAAAATTCTTCAACCGGCTTATCTCATCAGTATCATTCCCTATGACAATAATGTCGTCTACATAGACAATAAGAATAGTGACTTTAGCACTTGATCTCTTTACAAACAAAGTATGATCAACATTACTTTGTTTATACCCCAACAAAGATCATAGCTTTCTGAAACCTACCAAACTAAGCTCGAGGTGATTGTTTTAAATCATAAAGTGCACGTTTCAGCTTACGCACTTTACCTTGAGTTTTGTCACAAGAAAAACCTGGAGTCTCCATATATACCTCCTCTTCTAACTCTCCATGAAGAAAGGCATTCTTCACATCTAACTGTTGAAGATCCCATCCCTGGTTACAGCACACGAAAGTAACACTCGAATAATATTCAACTTGGCAACAGGAGCAAAGGTTTCTTGATAGTCAATCCCATAAGTCTGAGTAAATCCCTTCGCCACCAATCGTGCTTTATATCTGTCCACAGTACCATCCATATTCTGTTTGACTACAAATACCCACTTACATCATATCGGTTGTTTCCTAGGAGGAAGAATAACAAGATCCCACGTATCATTTTTTCTTCAAAGCATGCATTTCCTCCACCATTGCTCTCTTCCACTTCTCATTTGCAAAAGCTTCTTGCCAATTCCGTGGAATAGAAACAGAAGATAGAGAAGATACAAAAGTACAATAAGAGCTGGACAAAGAGTCATATGAAACAACATTGGATATAGGGTGTTGAGTACAAGTTCTAATACCCTTTCGGAGTGCGATAGGAAGATCAGAAGGAGAAACCTCATCAGAAGGAGTAGTAGAATCCGGATCGAGAGATGATGACTGAATAGGACAATGTATTAGTGGTCTTAACCTGCGTGTTGATAGTGGAATTCCTACGACGATATGTCTTCAATGTTTTCCCACTATCAATCCGCCTTTGAAAGATACTCATACTTTGCTTAACAGGTATGGTCTCCCCTTGAATTTATGATATCTCCCCCTAAAGTATTGCATTATTCTCTACTTGCGTTACATCGTTCTCCTCTTGAGAAGGAGAAGGAGAACGATCAGAGACTATTGGAGGAGGAGGAGATGGAGGAGAAGGAGAAGAGTAAGTAGTATCCTTAGGAACATCTAGAATTAGCAACACCTCTACACTAGGACACTCCCCCTGAAGAGGTGGAGCGGAATAATAAGAAGTAGACTCATGAAAAATCACATCCATAGATATAATAGTGCGCCTAGAAGGAGGATGATAACACTTATAACCCTTTTTAGTAGCTGAATATCCAAGAAATATGCAGCGGAGACCGCGAGGTTCCAGCTTACTCTTAGAGGTAGTGTTACGAGCATAACAAACACAACAAAAAATTTTTTGAGGAAGAATAAAAGTTGATGATCCTTGTAAAACATCAATAGGTGTGCGAAAATGAAGAATTCTAGTCGGCATCCGATTGATTAAATAGGCAGCGGTTAAAATAGCATCACTCCAATACTGAGAGGGGACATGACGTGCAAACATAAGAGACCTGGCGACCTCTAACAAATGTCGGTTCTTTCTTTCAGCAACACCATTCTGTGTTGGGGTTTCAACACAACTGGTTTGATGAATAATGCCATGATCAAAGAGATACTGTTGAAATTGACCTTCAATGTACTCAGTGCCATTGTCACTGCGAAGAATTTTCACAGTGGCGTTGATTTGAGTTTGAATCATTTTGTGAAAAATTTGAAAATAACGAAAAACGTCACTCTTATGCTTCAATAAATAAACCCAAGTTGCACGAGAATGACAATTGATAAAAGTAACAAACCATCGATGATCAGAAACAAAAGTACGTCAGGAAGGACCCCACGCATCAGTATGAATCACATGAAAAGGGAAACGACTTTTATTATTTGAAGATGAATATGTAAAATGAGTTTGTTTAGCAAAGACACAAGCTTCACAAAAAAACTCATATTTATTACAAGCTGAAACGAGACTCGGGAAAACTTTTTCTAAAGTTCTTGAAGGGGGATGACCTAATCTGTAGTGCCACTGATGGAGATCTGTCAATGCTGAATTAACTTGATGGGGCGTAGTAGACGACATAGAAGTAGAAACCCCACTACCCTCGAGCAGATAAAGACCACCATCCAATCTACCATATTCAATCTCCTTCTCTACTACCAGGTCCTAAAAAATACAGTAAGAAGGGAAAAAGTTACTTTACAATTTAAGTCTCGAGTCAAACTACTAATAGAAAGGAGATTAGTAGAGAATGATGGAATATGTAAAACAGAAGACGAGGGAAGAGTGTAGGAACAATTGATAGACCCTTTTCCAGCAATGGAAGATAGGGTTCTATCGGCTACACGAACTTTGTCTCTACCGGAAGTAGGGGTATATTGATGAAAGAGACTAGAAGAACCTGTCATATGATCTGTAGCCCCTATATCAATGATCCATGGGCTGGAAACAACAGATGTATTAAACCCCCCAAAGAAAATACTCGAAGTGGCTAGATTTGAAGCAAAATGGGAAGACGAATTTGCAACTGTGGAGGAAGCAACAGTAGTAGAAGCTTTCAGTAGACGTCGAAATGCCTAAAGTTCTTCCTGGGATAAATCGATATCAGTAGTACGTGTAGCAGTAATGGTTTGCCTTGTTTTTTGTCTTTCTCTGTGCCTTTTTTTTCTCAAAATTTGCAAGTTTTCCATGTAACTTCCGGCATGTAGCCTTAGTATGATAAGGCCTATGACAATATTCACACTTCACAACTTCCTTAGGGGTATCATTAAATCGAGAGAACAAACCAGATTTAGTAATAGTGCCAGCACTAATTTGTAGAGCAGATCGATCAATAGTAGAGGACTGGAGCATTGCTGTCCTACGGCTTTCTTTTGAGTGAACTAGGGCATAGGACTGTTCCAGAGTGGGGAATGGAGACCAGCTAAGGACTTGAACACATATCTAATCATATTCAACATTCATTCCTGCCAAGAAATCATAAACTCTGATCTTATCCACATGATTCTTGTAGGCAGCAATGTCTATAGCATTAGTTGGTTGATAATCGGTATAATGATCTAGCTCTTGCCATAAACTCCGAAGCTCAGCATAATATTGAGATATAGTCATCTCCTTCTGAGAAGTGTCATGAACCCTTTTTCAAAGTTCATACACCTATGCATCATTCCCGATTTGACCATAAGTATCCCTAGCAGCTGACCAAATTTGCGCCTCAGAATCAAGAAGCAAATATCCTTTTGCAATATGTGGCTGCATCGAGTTAAGCAAAAAAGACATTACCAAAGAGTCATTCGAGATCCACTTGTCTTGAGTAGCACTCGATGTTTCCGGCTTCACAGAAGTGCTGTTGATATGACTTGTAAGCCCACTGCCTGCAATGGTCAAGAATACAGATCGAGACCATAGCAAATAATTTGTGCCGTCGAGCTTCACAGAGATTGTAGCGAAAGTAATATAATCTGTACGGCCATCTCCTGTAGGTGGAGGGTTCTCAACTGAACCGTCAGACATTGTGTCACTGGTAGTAGGCTAAAAATATCCTCCAAAAAATCAACAAGATCATATCAAGGGAAGAAAAAAATCGATTTTTTCGAGATTTTGAAAACTTGAAAAAAATCGATAATTCTAATTTATCCCAAAGAATCTGAAAAAATATGGTGGTCCACGAACTGCAGTGCTTTGGCCTTCACATACGAGAGAATTGTAGGCCAGCGACAAGGCAAAAACAATTCCAGATAAGAAGATCCAAAAAATCGCAGAAGAAGCTGAACCACCTGTTGCAGACTGCAAAGAAGTTTTAGTTATGTCATAGAGGTGAAGTTTAGGGCAGACACTAGATTCAAAGAATCACCTTATTAGTACTGCCCTACACTATGAAAGAGAGCAAAGGAGAAGATGAGAGGGAACTGCGGTGGGAGAGAGTGAAGGCGTGAAGAGAGAAAAAAGAAAGGTTGCACAAAGGAAAGATTAAGGTTAGGGTTTCAGTTCAGATCTTGGCTCTGATATCATGTTGAGAGGAAAAGCTGAACTAAATGCTTGGTTAGGTCTATGTGACCCCAAGCAATCTATTTATAATAAAGCCAAAAAGGATAAAATTACAATATTACCCTTATTGCTGCAATATATAAAATAATAAAGGAAATAGACAAATATGCCCCTATTAGCCAAGTACTCTCAACAACGTTTGGCTTTTTTTGCATCAATTCTATTATGTACAAGTAGAGCAATGTTATGGGGACAATAATGGTTGGTTCCATAATCTGTCAACTTAGTGAATAAAGTAACCTATGTGCTTGGATTAGATATGTTATGTTGCTCGGGTTGTAGAGACTCGTCCGTAGACGGGAAAACTTGTATATTGACAACTGGTTACTGGGTATATGTTATGGTTAGCAGATGGTTACCGGGCGTCGTTTAGGGCTAGCATGACTGCCTGTGTTTGGCTTTGGTGCCGACGTCGCTAAAGAAGCGACGTGTGCCAATCCAGTGATATGAGGGTGAGTTTGATCCCGGTCCCTGGTTTCACGCCAAGAGTCGGTTGAAAATGGGAATGACGACAATAGGTGGGATGTGGTCGGCTCGTCCTAACTTTGCGACGTCGCCGCGCCCTAGTTTGCCTACCATATATGCATATATTTCTTGTCCGATTACCAATGAGCCAACTGGGTGACCGTGTGATTGGCCAAACATGCTTGGGTTGAAAGTCTTCTTTGTATCTAGTGATGTGCATCTAAATCTACTTTGCCATTTAATCTTTCACTGGCTTGGATTTTTCTTCTTAGGATGTTAGATTTTGTTTAGAGTGACTTTGATATTTTTTTATATGAAAACAGGCTAAAGCCGAATACAAAAATTAAATGTAGTTAATATGTTATGCTTATTTTATCACCTGATAAAACATGAAATGAGGTAATAAAAAGAAACTAGTATCCAAGCACTTATCAATTTCAAGATCAGCAAGCTAATCAGCAAAGCGATTTTCTCAAAGTGAGAGCACATTAGTCTTATGATATATTTAAGTAAAGTAAGGCTAGCATTATCAAGCATAAGTTCTGGCCTATTAAGATTAGTGATTAATGATGACTTTGGAGTTAATCTTAATGATGATTTTATGAGAATCAAGTCGTTTTGTGAAGTTGATTCCCAACCACAGAGCTTAAAGTTCTGTTTGTGTCGTTGAAAATATTCCTATTCTAAGCTAGTCACCCCTTTCATTTCTAAATAAAACCCCATGCACCAGCAAGTCTTGGATTGCCTTTGGAGGCCCCATTAGTATTCAGTTTAATCCATCCGAAAGGTGGAGGATCCCATTTGACCAAAATCAGAAAAATTTATGATCCACTTAATGTCGAGCGAATCTTAGACAAAGCTTTACTATTTTCTTTTGTGTATGACCAAATTACTTGTACCAGATTTGAAGTGAAAATAAAGTTGTCCTAGAAAAGTGACTTATTTCTCCATTGCCAAAAAAGCCATACATCTACTCCAAAAATTATGTTCCAATTATGATGAAAATTCAATCGCCCTTTTACCGGCGAGATTTGAATTCAACCATTGCGACAAATTCATTGAATTCTCGACAAACTCAAGCCATATCCTATGGACAATTGGACAATCCCTTAGAACATGTAAAGTTATTTCCAAATGAGACTCACATCTCAAGCAATATGAATTTCCTCCCAATAGTTGCGAGACCTCTTTAATTCATTTGGCAACAGCCGCTTATGAACAGCTAGCCAGAGGAAATTTCTATTACGTTGAGGTCCCTTTCACATCCAAACTATGGACCGTGTACTATTGGATTCTTAATCGCCTGCCTTATTGAATACTTCGCACGCCGACTTAATAGAGAAAGACCCCGCTTCCAATACCTTCCGACACAAGAGCAACCGTCCCCATCATAGGCTAAAGGAGATCCGAAAAAGTACAAGGTCAGCAATTCCGTCCCCATAGCCATAACTTGGTCGACATCTCATAAGTTCGAAAACTTGCCCCGAAAAAGGGGGCATGGTGTATACCCGATTCTATTCCCTTAACTCAAAATCAAGGAGGTGAGCTCCCGTCACCCGCTCGAATCCCACCAACGGCGCACATAAACTACTTTGCAAACCAACCCAAGTCAATGTGGGTCAGATTTGAGATTTAAGTCAAAATTAGTGCTTTTTTATGAGACAAAAAAAAGTTGGGGCCAGAATTGCCCTTCGACCTAAAGTTTGTGCTTTTTTATGGGGCAAAAAAAAGTTCGAGCTAAAATTGTCCATTGACATAAAGTTGGTGCTTTTTTATAGGACAAAAAAAAGTTCGGGTCAAAATTGTCCATTAACCTAAAGTTTGTGTATTTTTACGGGACAAAAAAAAGTTCGGACCAAAATTGTCTCAAGACTTAAAGTTGGTGTTTGTCTCAAGACTTAAAGTTGGTGTTTTTTTTTTTTGGAATTAACCCTTAGTAGGCCTAATTCCAAAAAAAAGGAGGCGCGTGGGACGCAGACTCCGCGCGATCGCGTGCAGCATTCGCAGCCGTCGACTTCCCTCGCCCATCGTTTCAACTGTTTCCCGAACCCGCCTCCCACCAGAAAAAACCAAAATCGAAACAAAACAAAACAAATAAACAAAAACAAAAAAATAAAAATAAAAAATAAGGCAAAAATCCGTCCTTTTTCTTCGCCGCTAATTTATTTAAATTCCAAAGAAAAAAAATCGAAAAATCCGAAAACCGCCTCCCCGGAAACTCCCATTTTCACCAGACCCCCCATCCCTCACTCCTCCGTCCTCCGCCGGCGAAGATGGACGGCCACCGCCTCCTCCTCCTCCCCGTCCTGGCGGCGATCCTCGCCTCCGCCGCCGCCGCCGACGACGGCGACACGATCTACGACCACCTCCGGCGCTACGGCCTCCCCATCGGCCTCCTCCCCAAGGGCATCACCGACTACGCCGTCGACCCCGCCACGGGCGAGTTCCGGGTCGGCCTGGCGCAGCCCTGCAACGCGCGGTTCGAGAACGAGGTCCACTACGACCTCAAAGTCGCCGGCACTCTCCGGTTCGGCGAGATCGGCGGGCTGTCCGGGGTGTCCGCCCAGGAGCTCTTCCTGTGGTTCCCGGTCAAGGGCATCCGCGTCGACGTCCCCAGCTCCGGCGTCATCCACTTCGACGTCGGCGTCGCCGACAAGCAGTTCTCCCTCTCCCTCTTCGAGTCCCCTCCCGATTGCACCGCCGCCGGGCCCGGCGGCGACGATCCCCAGCTGCTCTCTCTGCATGTCCAGGTTCGGATCACCTCTACTGTTCGCTTCGCTAGTTCGTCCCCCAATTGGGGTTTTAGGAGATTGCGGTGGTCGTGATTGCTGGGAAATTGGGGATGATCATCAGCGTTGCTGATCATTCCTGCACAGTTCGATAAGCTAGTCCGGCCGCATCTTTCAATTCCGGCATATGTATTTAGATGGTTGCTGGTTGCCGGAATTTCTTCCCTTTCTTCGTCCGGTGAGGTGATCGCTTATGCCCTTTTGCTTGCCGGAGCTAAGGTGCATCGTGCTATTCTCTTTTGTGAATTTGGATGATTGATCGTGGTCGTTCTCATTGAGTTTGTGTGTGTGGATTCATAACCTCGGATTTTGTTAGAGAGGTGCTGGTGTTCACTTGGCACTGGAGGTTTCTAAGTAGTTGTCATGGTGCTTCCCTTATGTGGTTTTGCGCATTCACTATGACTTTCCGGTGGCCTGGTTAGCGCATTGCGTTTTCTTACTCCAAAGCACGGTGAATCTTGTCATAAATCTCTCTGCAATTCTGTGTTTTTTGGGATTTCCCTTGGTGATTACGTAGTTTCGAGAGCAGATTAGTGTCTGTTCTCATCAATTTCTCTCTAGTGGCACGTCCAAGGCCACTTGAAATGCATGCTCTGCATTGTATATTGGCTGTCTGAGCATCTTTTCCCTCTTGAGATCAGCCGTCAAACGAGCCAATGTGTGACAAGTCCCACTACGAAGAATAAATCTTTATACTTCACACCCAAAGCTTCCTATGCGTCCGGCCAAGGTTCTCTTAAGCATCGCACCTAAGAGAAGAATTGCATCTCACAATCCCAAAGCAAAGAATTGTCAAATTGAAATAATTATCGACTCTATTCGAAAGAAAGAATTGCAACGGTATATATGGACTCTCTAAAGTACTTCTTTAAGTCAAAATAGGGATATGATAAATTGCAATTAAACTAGGAAAACAAATCCACCACATCTAGAAGAAAGAAACATTAAGTCCAATCTCAAATAAAATCCTGATAGAATCCAATCACTTAAGAAGTTTCCTCATTAATCAAAGAGAATAAATACCGAATCTTCATTGGGTGCGCCTTTTGTAAGTCTGTAAAGGTTGTTGCTATTGTTCTCCATCAAGTATGAGGCGTAGCATTTTTTAAAAGCAAAAGTGTGAACTGCGAATGAAATCGTAATTCCATGTTCTAGAAAGATAACGTCTTATTAATTTTTACCTGAGAATTGTTTTAACTGTCGAATTGCTTGGCATGAAATGTGTAATTGCTTGAGCCCTTCCATTGAAATCACCTTTGACCCTGGAGATTTGGTCCTTGGGGTTGGGTCTTCTTTTTGCAATTTCTACGATTGTCATGTTCTATATAGATTCTTGTCTATCAGTTTGAAAGAGCTTGCTGATTTTGTGGGATTAGGTTACCGCCCAAGGGTGTAAACTTTGCCTTGTTTGATGCATTACTAGTCTACATAGTTCTTTACGTCTCTTTTAGAGGTTAACTTTGTTGTCCCATTAATTTTTCCTTTTTTTGATAAGGCGGTGGTAATGAATTAATATGTTTCTTCTTCTGGTTTTGTCAGGAGAGCGTACTAAAGGCGGTCTCTTAGGTGGTGACCAGAATATGGGAACAATGTATGATAGCTCGGTTGCTTACGGACCTGAGTCCGTTAGAAGTCTGCTTTGGTAGGTCTATGCTTTGATATACATGTGCTTAGTGATTTCATGTGGACTTTGGGGCTGAATCTTTAAAAAAGGAATTGTGGCTATTTTTGCAAAGAGGAGAGAGAATGGGGTATGTGAAAATGAGGAGGAGATGGGGTCTGGTGATCTGGTGGTCCGGTCATTTCGTTTTGCCTTTAATAATGATTTCGGGGCTTAGCCTCTGTATCTTGTGATTAAACAGACAGGACAATATTATTCTCGTGTCATCTGTATATGAGGAGAACTGTTGGTTCATTATAATTATCCACTAACATATGGTTTAGATTGGTTTGTATGGAAGAAACGGCTGCAATGTTTCTTTTGGGCTGTGACGGCTGTCCAGTATCATGCAATCATAGAGTTCTTTTAGCTACAGGTATATCATTGTGATTTAAAGATTTTACCCATAAAAAGGTCTGATTTAAAGAAAAAAAGGTAGGAGGACGAGGATGAGGAGAAGCTACAGGACAGATTTATCATAGGTTGCTGCTCAAGCCCTCCAGCCGGCAATCAATACGTTCATAATTCTGTGGAATCTTCGCCATGTGAAGGTCTGGGTAAGTATGTAGTTCAAAATGAAATGCAAAAGACGGTAAGTGTGTCTCTTTTTACCAGTATGGACTTCTACAGATTTGATGCTCGTTTCATGGCAATGACTGGTATAGTTCCTACAAATCCAGACACTAATAAGGATTGGAATACAAGTGGTGAGATTAAACCCCTCATTCAAACAATCGAACTTTGTGGAAGGAAGCGAATTAAAAGTTGTCGTCTGCCTGTAGCTGCATGATTGATACCTACCTGAACCGTTCTGTGCACCAGTGTGTATGTGGTCGAAGCTGTGCGGTTCATCCCGTGTTTCTCGTCTTTCTTGACCTCGCAAAGCCCATGCTCGGAAACCAGCATGTACTTATTTGGTGGGGCAAGTGAAATGCAGTCCAATGCCAAAACTGGATTTGCTTCATTTGATAGATGTAGCAGATACTCTTATGCTTTAAGGTTGTATGACAGGGATAAAGTCAGCAGAATCGACCATGTGATTCTTGTTAGCATCCGATTATTGCTTGCCTTCACTGAGCTGAGATCATCTTGTTTATCAGACATGATGTGATACAATTCATGGGATGACTGAGATTATGTATAGGAATGGAGTTTCACGAGCCCAAGCTTCATTGTGACGTTCTTGGATCGATAAGAGACTCGTTACGAAGATTATAATAGCATTCTAATTTAGCAGCTATTGAAAGTGATATTCATACTGAACCTGAGCAATCGATAATCTTCTAAATTGCCTGTCCGGAATTGCTCTTTTTCTTTTGGAAGATAGCATGACGGATCGTCATTTCGTAAGTAGATAGTAGTGTGACTCCAATTGAGAGAGTTTTGGAATGTCTCTCATTTGACTTTGGACTTATTTTTCAAGTAGGCAAATTAGACTTTTGTCTAATGCTGATTTCCAATAGTAATCGAAGAATTTTTTCAAGTTTGTCTACTAATACTACACGTGGTATATATATCGATAAGAGACGACATATAAATAAGAGTTTTCGAGTCTCTAAAATCATCAACTAGGAATGCCAAAATTTTGAGATCCTTGGTACCAAATTAATACAAAGTTTTATGTTTGAATTTGACTGGAATTATTTTTTAAAATAAAATTATCTGTGCATAATATAAAGTAAAGCGGACTTCATACTTTTAAGAGATATCAATCGTTTTTGTTCTTTTGAAATGTGCTCAATCACTCTATTTAACTATTTTTTCTTGATTTGAACCTCAAATTGTATCCCATGAAGGGAATGCTCAGGTTGAAAAAAACCACCTAATCATTCGATATTACAAATATTTCATAATAGGGTATTTTGCTTATCATGTAATAATACAGCTCTACAATTCAAATTAGTGACGTCACATATAACTTTTACAATATGATCATAGTGTACTTTGAATATATAAATGAGGTAACATTCAATTTCTTTTTTGTAAAAAAAATTTGAGATTGAAATGATCATTAGATTTGCTTGATTAATGGCAAGATAAGAATTCATATGGGTTAAATTTTTTTAAGAAAAATAATTTAAGAAATGAAAAGGAACGTATGGCCACTAGGGCTTAAAATAGAATGGGAGGGCAGGGTGCCCCCCGCCCATTGGGCCAAAAGTAAAAGGGGCGGAACTTCTTGGACCCGTTTGACTTTGACCACAAAAAAAAAATTGAAGCAAAAAATACACACAAAAACTTTCTCTCAATTAGGGATGAACAGTTTCAAGTTCTGTACAAGTTCCATCGAGAGCCTGAAACCTACCCATGAAAATAGATTCCTCATTTTTTGGAACCTAGAACCTACGCTATATACTTTAGAACCTAGAACCTACCCTATTTTAGGATTGGTTCTAGGGTCTATCTAAGTTTCACATGTATTATTAATTGAACAATTGCAGTTGATCATCTCCTTTAATGACCATCACTTGCTGTTACAATCCACTAACTACAATTTATATTTGGACATACGAAAAATATGAAAATTAATAAGTTATAAAATGAAAGTTCAAACTAGAGGTTACATATTATACACATATCATTAAATGCCATGGAATATCAAGATTACACGAAAACATAGACCAAGTAAAAATACAAAAAACTTGTTTAAGATTTCAGGTTTTAAGTTTCAAGTTCCGCCTAGAACCTCAAACCAACCCGTCAAAACATGTTTCTCAATTTTTGAAAATCTGGAACTTACGCAATCTAGAACTTGCAGGTTCCCACTAGTCAGGTTTTCGGGTTCTACCTTGAAACCATCCTCACCCGTTCTCTTAATGTCGTTGCCATCGATGTGTAGACAATCGCATGAAACTGAGAGATGCCCCCTCGTTGGCGACAAATGGTGGAGCAACGAAGGTATTCGTGAACGGTTGAGACCGAAGGCGTAGTCGCAGCATTGCCCGTGGAATGGTGCTGACCGTGGTAGACAAATGGTTGTTCATATGTTAAAGATTTGGGATTTCGATTTAATGATGTGATAAGGACATAGGCTACGAATCTATCCTTGAATGAATTATGGTATGATATAATTTTTAATTATTTTTGTCTTCTGCCAATTTTGTAAAAAATGTAACATGATGACAAGGTAATTTCTCATTTAAATTGTTCAATTTCTCTTGAAAAGATTTGTATTGATGGGAATGATCAAGACACGAAAATTGCACAAAAACTACACATCATGTATATACAAATCACACAATCACGAGAGTTTGTACGTAAACTTGTTTGAAGTTCAAGCTAACACATCACCTATCTATAAGATCCTCAAACTAGGGGTGAGCAGTTTCGGGTTCCTTAGAGGCTCCACCCAAAGCCTGGAATCTACCCTCCGATACAGCTTCCTCATTTTTTGAAATCTGGAACCTACTTATCGTAACTTGGAACCTGGAACCTACCCTATCACAGGTTTCAAGGTAGGTTTCAGGGTCTAACAGGTTCTTTTTTATTTATTTCATTTTTAGTTAAACAAAACGAAAATGAACACAATAATACCTAACAAGCTTGTCATTTACCAAAGAGAATACAAAAAACTAGTTTTTCCGACATTAAGATTCAAATAAATATAATTAAAATGAGAAGTTATTGCGTGGATCGATACTAGAAGTGAGCGGTTGCATGTTCCGTACAAATTCCACCTAAAACCTACCCATGAGAATAGGTTCCTCATTTTTTAGAATTTGGAACCTGCCCTATCACAGGTTCCGGGTTGGCTCCACGGTCTACCCATGTTCCACCACTTGCTGCTTTGATCCACTGACCACAACTTATATTTAGACATACAAATAATATGAAATATTAATAAGTCATAAAATGAAAGCTCGGACTAGTGGTTTCAAATTATACACTTATCATCTAAAGCCATGAAACACCACAAGATCACGTGAAGACATGAACTAAGAAAAAACACAAAAAACTTGTTTAGGTTTCAGATTTCAGGTTCCACCTAGAACCTGGAACTTACCCATCGAAATAGATTTCCCAATTTTTGGAACCTGGAACCTACCATGCATATTTTGGAACTTGAAACTTACAGGTTCTCATCGGTCAGGTTCTTAGGTTCTAGGGTAGAATCTTGAACCATGCTCACTCCTACCTCAAACTTCCAACAAATTCAGCGACCCTACCTTTGCTTAGTAAATGATTAACTATCTCCACTCTCAAACCGATTCCAACGCAACAAAATAGCTGATCAACAATGGAAGGGCAATCACCTCCCGGACACCACCCTACAGAGATTTAAAAGTGAGTTAGATAATTAGCAATAGTTAATTATTCATTACAAACTCCAAGCAATTAAACCCAGCAACAGTATAGTGTAACACGGTCTTTTAAATAAGAAATATGTAACCATAGAACAACATGGTTAATCAGAAAAATTGAGATGTAGAACTCACCCACTGTTGAGGACTTTCGTATGCAATCCATATTTGTTTGTGTTACAAAGGAAGCAATAGCCTGTGGAATTGCCACTTGTATAGAAAAAAAAGTAGTAATTAAGAAATTAAATGAGAAGTATACTTTGAAAACAAAACATGTTCGATGAACTTAAGATAGTTGTTTTTTTTTTTTGGGTAAAGGTAAGAGTATATATAACTTATCAAACACCAAATACAACCTAACGCCCAAACCAACACTTGACCCTATTAGGACTTAATGATGTCCAAATAAGGTCAAGAAAGGTTGAGGAGGAACTAATGAACAAGCCAAGGCCAGCTAAAACAAGAGCTAAAACCGAAAACAAGGAGAAAACAATCCAATCTGAAGCTTGGAGGTCAGCCCATATCTCCGGAGCAGCAACAGAACAGCGAAGTGTGGAGGCCCATGTCACCGAAAACAGCCGGAAGCAGTAGCAAATCAGCGAAGATTGGAGGTGAAGTCCCATATCCCCGCAAGCTCAAAGGTCCCCCGGAATAGCAAGCCGAGTTTTGAAGGAGAAAAACAAACAGGTACCCGCAACAAAGCCCAGCAGAAAAAGACATGATCAGGATGGTGTCTGCGTCGCTTCAAAGATCGAGGGCGGAAGCTCCCATTTCCTTTGTAGAATCCGGTTCCTAGGAGAATCCAGGACTCCACCGAATGAAATGGCTTTATCTTTCACAACTTTGAAAAGATGTTTACGCATACCAGGGATGTAGATGGTTTTGTTTCTGAAAATAGCGTTGTTCCTCTCGGTCCAGATAATATGGACTAAAGCCCCAAAGGAAAAGCGGGAGAGGCGGTGTGCGAAAGAATCCCCACCACAGACCTTCATTGTCCACAAAATGAGTTCATGCCAAGGACGGTTGCGCCATGGAAGGTTGCATCTGGTCGCCCAGAAGGAGGCAAGCCTACTAGTAGTAGGGCACTCAAAGTAGAGATGATTGATCGAGTCTGGGATAGTACTACAGAAGGCACATAACGCAGTGTCTATCCTTCGGTTTTGAAGAAGAAGTACCTGCGAAGGCAGTCGGTTGAGAGAGATTAACCATAGGAGGAAGGCGTGTCTAGGGGCTAAATGTTTATCCCAGATGAAAGAGTGCCACGTGACCGCTTGTCCTTTCCTTCTGATTTGATTCCAGGCATGAGCCACCGAGAAGGAGTCCGAGGGGTGAGGAGTCCAAATTAGTCTGTCCGGAGAATCATCCACAAAAGTAGGCGGGGGATCTGTCCAGCTGAAGAAAGTGTCGAGCGTGTTTGAGGCCTGCCATCTACTATCGTAGAACTTCCGAACCGTCGTATCACGAGGGATCCGCGATTGGTATATGTCGACGTTACTGAAGATGAGATAAAGGGGGCCTTTGTTGTGCCACCAATCGAACCAAAGAGAAACGGAGTGACCGTTCCCAATCTTCCATTGGAAAAGAGTTTAGGCTGAAGGCCGCAAGTGAAGAATTTTCTTCCAGGTCCAGGAACAAAATGTCGGCTTGGATACAACCTAAAAGTTTGATTTTTTTAAGTAGATTGAGTGTATCCATTTACACCACATGGATTCCTTATCGGAGAAAAGGAGCCATATGTGTTTGAGTGTCATCGCTCTATTATATTCGACAAGTCTCTGAATTCCAAGGCCTCCTTCTTCCTTGGGTAAACAGACATTAGACCACGCTACCTTAGCTCCCCCGGTGCCTAGGTCAGGTCCTTTCCACAAAAATTGCCTTAAAATGGTCTCAATTCTATGTAAGACAGCAATAGGAAGGGAAAAGATGGTGGCCCAATACACCGGGATGGAGTGCAGGACCGATTTGATGAGTTGTAGCCTCCCCGCAAAGGACAGGAAACGTTGAGACCAGAAACGGGCCCGAGCCGTTATAGCATCAATAAGAATCTTGCAGTCCTCTTTGCGCAACCTGGATGATATAATAGGAACCCCTAAATATCGAAAAGGGAGTGAAGCTAGTTGAAATCCGAGGCAATGTAGTAATTGGGCCTGCATTGCCGGGGTCCCACCGGAGAGGAACATATTGCTTTTACTGCTGTTCGGCATAAGGCCGGACCAACTGGAGAATAATTCAAGGGAATCCTTGATTATTTCAACCGACCTCAGGTGTCCTTCAGAGAAAAGGAGCACATCATCTGCAAAGAAGAGGTGGGAGATGCGAGGTTTTTTGCAGCGCCAGAACCAATGAAACTCCGGAGAGTCAGTTTTCCTCCTTAGAATACCGGATAGGACTTCCATGATCAGGATGAAAAGATATGGCGAAAGTGGATCACCCTGTCGAATACCACGGCAACTAGAAAAGAAACCATGTAGCTCACCATTGATTGAGACAGAGAATTTGGCTGTAGTCACACAAGCCATAATCATCTTAATGAAAAAATCTGGAAATTTGAAGGCCTTGAGTGTAATTTCAATGAATCCCCAGTCAACTGTATCGAAGGCCTTTTGAAAGTCCACTTTGATGGCACATTTAGCGAGGTAAGCCTCATGATGGAAATTCGCAAACAGCTCTTGTGCAATCATAATATTATCACTGATTCTGCGTCCTTTAACGAAGGCCGTTTGGGACGGACTAACCAGCGATGGTAAGATGTGAGCAAGGCGCCTGGCCAATATTTTAGAAATGCATTTGTAAAGGGTGTTACAACAAGCTATAGGGAGAAAGTCAGTCATAGCCGAGGCATTGGGTGACTTTGGCACAAGGGTTAATATTATGTTGTTTAGCTCTTTTAGCATACATCCAGATTCAAAGAACTCCGTTACAGCCTTGAGAATGGAGGGCCCTATGATCTCCCAGGAGGTTTTGAAGAAATCCACATTGTAACCATCCGGCCCCGGTGATTTGCCTTTAGCTAGGGAGAAAAGAGAAGCCTGGATTTCCCCATCAGAAACCGGTTGGGCTAGGGAGATCCTCTGGTTGTCATCCAAAACCCGGCCTAAGCAGGCACTAATATCGCCGACAGATGGCTGAGAAGGTGCAGGATTACCATTGAGCAATTCCCGAAAGTGGGTGACAATGTGATCCCTGACTGCAGTAGGGTCCGTTAGGAGGACCCCATCGCTTGTGGTCACAGAGAGAACACGATTGTGCATATGCCTTTTGTTGACAAAGTGGTGGACGAATTTGGTATTCATGTCACCTTCTTTTAGCCAACGAATTCTAGATTTCTGTCTATAAAATGATTCCTCTTGTAGTCTCAGCGAAGAGAATGATCTCAAGAGCTCCGTTTCTCTATCGTGCAAGCTTTGGTCGAAAGGATGAGATTCCAGTGCTGTCTGAATCGCATAAAGGTCTGTTCTGGCTTGTTCGGTCCTGGAAGAGATAGATGAGAAGGCATTCCTGTTCAGTTGTTTCAGCTTAGCTTTAAGAAGCCTAAGTTTGCAACAAACTGAGTACATGTGAGAGCCCATAATCTGAGTATCCCAGGCTTGTGTTACCAGGTCCAAGAAATTTGGGTGGGAAGTCCAGAAGTTGAAAAACTTAAAAGGTTTCCTGGAGCTTTGCATCTGAAGGATTTTGATCACCATAGGAGAATGATCAGAAATACCAGGCGCAAGGAACGAGGCTTCCGAGAAGGAGAAATGCTGGGTCCAAAGGTTGTTGATGAGAACCCGGTCAATCTTACGGAGTTTCCTGTTAGTGCCGGAAGAGTGAGACCAAGTGTATCTGCATCCCACATATCTGAGGTCTTCAAGTCCTGCTTGGTTGAGACAATCCCCAAACTCATCAAATACTGGGATCCACGGGGTAGAACTACCCAGTCTATCCTGCGGGTCTTTGATAGCATTAAAATCCCCAGCCACAAGCCAAGGTAAGTCGCAGGAGGAGAGCCGAATGAGGTCAGCCCAAAGCGGACGCCGATGAGCAAAAGTGTGTTCCCCGTATACAATAGAGAGCAGGCAGGTTTTTTGCATATTTATAAGCCTGAGCTGCATATGGATTAGTTGACCAGAAGTGTAAAGTAAGCTCATCTCCAGTACATACGGGTCCCAACCAACCCAAATGCGACCTAGGGGAGAGAAGTCATAGTTGGAGACCCATCTCCAACTGTTGCATAAGCCCCTAGTAATGTCAGCAAAAAGAGAGTCTTTGACTTTAGTCTCAATAATACCAATGCAAGAGAGCCGATTATTCCTAATGAAGGCCCGGATTTCAGCTTGACGGAGGGGATTTACTAGTCCCCTAATATTCCAAATACCAAAAAACATAGGAGGTAAAGGAAAGATTATCTCCGAGATTTCCTTGCCGTCCTTCTCTTACTAGTCCCCTAATAAACATAGTTGTTTATTATTAGTGAATAAACAAAACAAACTAAAGTCAACCTAAACGATGACAAAGCTATGCAAGTCCATTGCAAGAGAACATAGGGCTATAGTTGTAGGCCCAATTACGAAACTCGACACCATGCCAAAAAACTGCTGGTCTAATTCCACATGCCATAAGCTCATCTTGCATAGCTATGATTATCCCTGCATCCAAATGTACCACACACTTCCATTAATTGTCGAAATAGTAGTGAGATCAAACAATGATGCTAAATTCATCTAAATCAAGAATTTTGGAATCAGTGAATGCCTAGCTTGGTGGGTACGTACCGATGTCGAACACGGCTGTGGTCGTCCCTACTTTCAACAGGATTTCAATGGAGCCTTCTATGATGCTCGTCATCTTAAATTTAAACTTGCAATGAATGTCAAGAATGTCATGTCCCGGCCAAGACTGTGACCTGTGGCTTACTTTGTGACATCCCGTTCGTTATTATCTTTCTTTACGATCAAGCAGAAGCATGAATTCGGGACAATCACAATCAAAACAAACAATAGGGTTAAGACAAGCATCATGAGCAAACCTTGTATTTACATAATAGCTTATATATTTTACAAGGCAAACCTTTTTACATGCCCCTTTTTTTTTACCGGCCGATTCACACACATATACCTGCTATGACAAACACGGTTGGGTTATGCCTAGCCCCGCTACTGTGGTTTCTTGCAAAAGGGTCCTCTACAAAAAGTTTCTTCCTAAAAACTCGCTCAGTTATCCCCAAGTCCGGTCCACCTCTTTGGCTCCATTCACAGCACTCCCAGGTGACGGTTTGTTGGCACCACTGAAAGAGCCATCAAAACCTGTGAAGGGGTCTGAACTCAATCCACTCATACCAAGCTTCGTATTGGTGCGGAACGGGATTCTTGAGACCTTCGTCGACCATAACTTGGGATATGACCTTACGATAGGCTCTCCCTCCGGCTGTATCAATTACATCGATTACATCTACTATCATTTCCACGGGTGTACCAAAGCGGATGGGAGGAGCCGTTATCCTACAAGTCTGGAAAAAATAGCGAGGAATGAGTCACAGACTCAATAAGTAAATCCTCTAATTTCAAGTTAGGAGGAAACAATCGTCGTCGGACACTCGTTCAACCTTACCGCCCCAGTGTCGATGGCAAATCAATAGCAAAGATGCATTTACCTTGCTTATGTACTATCCATGGCACACGCTCCAAACAAGAGAATATTAAGCATGGTACTTAAGTGATGCAAGCAAGAACGACACACGGGATTCATTTATTCTTAAACCGAAATCCATCAGTTCTTCCGAAATCCATCGGGCAACGTCTCAAAATCTATCGTAGACAGCTTTAGTCCCTTATGTGTCCATGTGTTACAATCATCAATCAAACCGTGCTCTTATCTTTCTTTAGTAGCCATGCAAACAATATTACCCAAGGGTGTGGGTGCAAATGTGAAACTCATGAACAATGATCTTAAATCACCTAATATGTCGGCCACAGTTTAGGGCCCGTGACTTGATCCGACATGCTAAGCATTGAACAAAACCATACCTAGCTCGAATCCGATACGCCTTAATATCGAACCTTTACCAAGCGAGTCTTGATCTAAACACCACAACATGCGTACAAGACATACGTTCCCTCTTTTGCGCCCGAGTCGTGTCTTGACTCATGCATAAAATATGCAAGTAACATATAAATAGGCCAACAACGTATCGTGACATCCTGTCCCGAGATTAGGGAATCTACTCACTCTACTCGATAAAAGCGAGATTTAGTAGGGACCAAGAAAGTGGCATGAGGAAGAAGGTGGTGGTCGGCCAAGTGGGTAGGCGTGAGAGAAGGTGAGTGGCGTGGGCTAGGCCAAATGGTGGGGTGGGGAAGGCGTTAGAATTGGTGATAGTGTGAGGAAAAAGGGAGACTAAGTGGGGACAAGAGCTATTTATAGTATGGTCCACTAATGTCCTTTATGAAGAAAGAGCCAAAATCTAAGCTAATAATGAGAATCGTCTTGAAAGTCTTTAACCATTATTAGTCTTCCTCTTCAAGCTTTCAATGAGGACCATATATTGCTAACTTGGTTTCCAAGTTGCTAATCTAGGGTCATTATACCCTACTAAGTCATCATGGCTAAAGTTATCATAATGGTCTTTCTTGACGTTGGCTTGGCTTCTTCCTCTTAAGCGTGAATCACTCTCTCCCCTTGGCTTGGGTGTGTGTCTTTGGTCTTGGTCTTCAAGACACACAATTATTGGTGTCTTCTACAAGACAATCAATTACTGGCCTTATCCCTATTATTGGTGTCTTCTTGAAGAAGCTCTATTATTGACAACTTACAAAGGAAGTTATCCATTTGTCTTCTAATCCCTAAAATCCTCCTTAGCCGTGAATCACTCTCTAGGTTCCACAATTATTGGCTCATGCAAGACAAACTCTATTATTGGCCCATGCTTCTATTATTGGTGGCTAGGTTCCGTTATTGACCAACTTGTTCAAGAAATTGTCAATAATGCAACTAATAAGTCAAGTCAATTTTTCTTCTTGTTCCAAGAAGCATTCTAGGCGTGAACCATGTGATCTTATCAAGAAATATTCAATAATTGGGGGTCTTTGCTAGTTCTAATGGCAATTTGTCATGCCCCGAACCCCACGGTACGTAACATCCCTACTCGGTCGATTATAGTGCCACGCTCCTAGGAAACGTCGCCAACCCAACATCCAAACAGAGAGCAAAGCACAAGCGGAAACAATTTAATAACAAACTCAGACAATAATATTAATATGAGACAAAGGATAGCACGGCAGACAATCAACAATACTGAAAATATGTATTCTTTATAATACCTAACAAAGCTCTTTTACAGCATTTACAAAAGCACAACATAATTACATCAAAATAGAAAGGGTCAGTGAACGGCCACTACTAATTAAAAAGGTACAGGTGGCTAGGGTGAGTCAACTAAACCTAAAAGGAGGACTACAATAAAAAAGGTACCATCCTCCCTACCAAACTCTGATCCTGCCTACGGCTCCCAGTCAGGGTCAGAAGACTCCGAAGAATCCTCTGAGGATCTCTCGCTCGGTTCGGACTCCTCCGATTGTGGCCTGGGCAGCTGCCCACTCATCTTCCGAATCCGGCTCCAACTCGGGGTCCATATACAGCCCTAACTCTTCATACGATCCTAGCTCTACATCCGATCCTACCTCAGCGATCTCTCCGTCCTGTTCCGGGTCTATCTCCATGGCGTCTGGCTCCTGCTCCTCATCTTCCATCGGCTCTTCGTCCTCGTACCACACCACTGGCTCTTGGTCCATAGTCACATACTCGTCTGCAGTCGAGGGATCCACGATTTCGCCATCGGCCATCTGAGGTATCATTACCCCACCTATATCTACAGAAACGTCAAATGTCCTGAGGGGTCGCCCGATATTTCCGTTTGCATCTTGCAGGCACCAAGCTACGTACTCTTGAGTCTGGTAAAAATACTCACTCATATTCACGAAGACTACGGAATGGTATCTCACATATGCCTCCCCGTTTTCAGCGGGGTACAACCTCGAAGTCGAGTGGATCCGTGTAGGAATCCCAAAAAGAGGCTGCGGCTTCGGCATACTCAGGGCTGGGGTCTGAAAAGGTGGGTTATTATAACCTTGAGACGAATCTCAGCGAGTACAATCCCTAAACCTAGGCTAGGCTAGCATGCATTCTCCTGACAGGTACACTACAATCAGCATAGCATTACAATTCACAATCATCCTCCGACCCGGGGCCTCGGCCCAGATCACTTACCTGGCTGACCCTGCAGGTTAACATTTCAATGAAATGCTCAACTCACATACACAAACACGCTATTCATATGTACGTCATACGCATGCTCACGCTCATCAGTGTTCGTATCACAAGCCATTCACCGAGTCCCGCACACTTATATACTGGCCCATGCATTTCTATGCATGCATATGATATCCTTATGCCATAATCACATCTCGGCCCACTGGTCTACACAAGCACACTGGCAAATGCTCAATTTATTATTACGATCCGAAGGCCACGACTCGAAGGTCAATAATTGTTAATCCGACTCGAAGGACCACAACTCTTCGTGGCCAACGTAAAAACGCATCACATGGCCCAGTATCTCTAGCCTGCTACAAAGTGCATGAGGCGTAACACCGATCTCCTTATGAACCAAAGCCTGCTACAAAGTGCATGAGGCTAGTCGTCTTTCGGACATGCCGGGCATCGTCCTGCTACAAAGTGCATGAGGACGGCACGACCCGAAGGCCTTAAGTGATCACACAGCACGCTGCTAATTTTTATCTGAACCCAACGTAAAACGCATTGGGCAATTAGGTGATCACATGCTCATGGCAGGCACACATTTCCGCACAATTTCATCACATGCCCCACTCTCGGCATACATAATACGTGACCATGAAATATGCAACATGAGCATCAGCAAAATACAGGCACTCAATCAAATCCATATCATCACACAATGCCCAATTCACAAATAGCATGCTCACTTGGCCAATTAATACCGTACGACCCAATTTCCAATACACAATTCAAGCCATCAATTGGCCAGTCACACTCCGCACGATTCAGTCACACGAGCACGCAACATGGCATTTCACAATTAAGCACAATTAATCACCAATCAATCAATAGCCAATCACTCTGGGTAATCTCAGCCATTCAGCTAACAATTATTGCTGTCCGATAAAATCCGGTACATTCCTCAAAGATGCGAACAACAACTATTTCCTCAATTCGGGCCCAATAATTGTCTATAATAATCTCACTAAATTTCTCGGATTTTATTTCCACCAAACCATCCTCAATCCAGTCCAAATTATACACTGATACTACCTAAGCCAGTCCAAAATACTTCGATAATACCTAAGTCAGTCTAGAAAAACGCACTATCAGTCCTAATCCGAGTTTAGGAGGTATACTCACCTAATTCTAGACCACGACGACGGGGAACGGCGGCCGATCACCGATGAATAGTGGAACCGGCGGCGGCGTTCCCGGCGGACGACGTACGGACGGCGTACGGTCACTGTACGGACAGCGACGTACGGCGATGTACGGACGGCTGGACGGTCACGGCAGCAGCAGCTCGGTCGTTTGAGCTTCGGCGCCGCGGGGGTGAGGCTCCGGCGTCCTTGGGCCGAGAGGGGGAAAACGGGGAGAAAGAGAGAGAGCGGATGGGGTTAACAGGGTGATGGTGGGGCGGTGTCGACGACCAGCAACTCCGGCAAACGGCGGCTCCGGCGGTGGTGGTCGTCCAAGTGGCCGAGAGGGAGAGAGAGATTTCGGGAGAGAGAGTCTTGGCCGAATGGAATGGGAGGAGAGAGAGTGGCTGGTCCAAGCTGGTCAAATATTGGGGGCTTGAAGTGCCACGTGTCGCCGATCCAACGGTTATGACCAAAATGCCCTTGATCCAAAAGTCTTGATTAATCTTATCCAAATAATTGAGGGGAAAAAGGGCAATTGGGTCCAATATTTCAGCTGAAAATCCATTATTAATAATCCCAAAATTTTTCCAAAATTCGGAACCCAAAAATAGCCCAGGGACAAAATGGTCATTTTTTTTATCCCGGGTCGAAATTCCAATTTTTGGCTATACCAACCCCAAATGGGTGTGGCCAACATAATATGGCGTCGGAATCGCGAAAATAGCCTCTTAAGCCTTCGAAAGTCGACAGCAAAGTCCTGAGGAATAAAATAATATTATTTTTTCACTTCCGAGCCAAAATTCCAATTTTTGACCGTAACAACTCTAAATGTACGTGGCCACCATAAAATGACATCGGCCTCAAAAATTAATCTTATACGGCCTCAAAATCGACATCGGTGACTAGAGGGGCAAAATCGTAATTTTTGACTTCCGAGTCGAAATTCCATTTTCCGACCGTACTATTCCCAAACGTGTGTGGCCAGCGTAATATGACGTCAGAATCGTGAAAATAGCTTCTCAGGCCCTCGAAGATCGATACTGAAGTTCGGGTCTAATTTCGTGATCAAAACTCGCTAACTTTCAATTTTCAGGGTCTGTCACTAACGGGCGGTTGTTCAGAGGTTACGCGTATCGACCTAGGGTTATCTGAGTCATGACGGTCCTGATCATTGAGAGAATGAGAAATTATCACTAGTTCCAGAGGTCGCGATCGTTCGGTTCAAGTTCAGGACTGGTTGACCACGTGCACTTTCGGACGTACGGAATCACCCGCGATCCGATTGTACATCATTGGCCTTGGCTAAACCAAATCCATTACTTTCCTTAAGATCGGCCTGTATTGGTCCAAAATAGTCCCTCATCAATTCTCGTGATCGGTGCCCGATTCCCGATCGGGTCCCTGGTCCACGTACTTTTTCCTAAGTAGTCATACCCTATTGGTTAGTATCCCAAGAGTGATCAGTTCTAGGAAAGACTTTCTAAAATGAAATGCGAAATAATATCAATTTTATTGGTCCCGGAGTTACATCGAAATTTAGGCTGTTACACAATTTCTCCTTTGGACATCAAATTTTCACTAAAACTTGACTTAATAAGGAACTAAGGTGATTAGGGATTTTAAGTGCCTCAAACGATCGACCATCTTATTTGGAATCGAGGTTCGATATACAACTGAGCCAAAGATTGGGCTGAATGGCACAAGGCCAGACTAGCCAAACTAACCAGGCACAAGGCCTGTTCGATAGGGTCTGATCGAGCGCGGGGCCTAGTACATGGCCAGCCACATGAGCACAAGGATAGGCACATTGCTAGGCCATATGGGTGACGGGCCGGCTGCATGGGCACAGGGCCGAATGCACGAGCACGATACCGGGCCGGACGGACGGTGCGCTGAGTATATGGCTGGCATACGTGAGCGAGAAGTAGGTACATGGTCCATACACAAGCATTGGCTCACGTCCAAGCACAATGCAGGCCAAGTCCGGTTGGTACAAAACTAGGTCTGGGCCGAAACTGATGGGCACAAGGCCTAGCACAAGAGTCGGGCATAATGACTGGCACGTGGCTAGGCTCAAGGCCGGTCTGTGGCCCTGCTGTGGCTTAACTGATGGGCATACAACTGGTCCATGGCCGGGCACAAGGCTTGGCTTGTATGGCTGGCATAAAGCCTGGTCCGCGAATAAGCCACTAGGCTCTCGACCTGTTACATGACACGTCCATGGCCTACCCGACTCAATCTAATAATCCATAACCGATTCGCGATCGATCCATGTTCGAGCATCAACGATCCATGATCAACTCTCGGTTGACATGTAGCAACGTGGAATTGAACACAACGAAATCGGTTCATGGACACCCGCAACCAGTGCATGGCCATGTGGAATCACCCACGACCAACACATACCCATGCGACATCCATCCATGACCACCCAGGATCGTTTCATTATCAACCCTTATGGTCGAGCGATCGATCCATGGTTGAATAACTCTAATCAACTTGCGTGATTGAGGAGTCATTTCATTGTCGATCCCCTGGTCTATCCATGGATGATTCTTTGATCAAACCACGAACATTCCTTTAGTTACTCATTTCGACCGTACCATTCCATCCATGATCGACCCTTGGATCGATCCGCTTGTCAATTCCATGGCCATTTTCCCTTAGTCGTCTCGTCCAAATTGGGGATGTTATAAAGAAGTTGGGGAAGTACACATTTGCAGGGATATCAACAGAGTCAATTTAATTCGGGTTTCACTAATCCGCAATCCCCATATTTGCTCATTTTGGCCTCACCCAATCTCCCTTTTCAATCCCACAATAATTCGAAAAAGGAACCCTAATCATCAATTTATTAAGGTTCTTCACTTTTTTTTCTGTATTCTTTCTTATAATATCTTAGGCCCGACTAAGTAGGCACCCTATTGAATACTTAACATGTAAAATAACTATAATAACTTTATGGGTTAAGTACATATTTGGTCATAAGTTTTAGCATTTATGAGATTC
This sequence comes from Syzygium jambos, assembly GCA_031216235.1. NCBI lineage: Eukaryota > Viridiplantae > Streptophyta > Magnoliopsida > Myrtales > Myrtaceae > Syzygium > Syzygium jambos. The sequence continues at coordinate 19,691,942 of CM062221.1, read as the reverse complement.
AACCATTTGACTTTTATTCTATCCAATTAGGCCTCTTACTTTTTGAATGTGTGACATTCGGCAAAAGTACACTACAAGTGCCATAACTTGTGTACGGCGCTCACTTTGATGCCATAACTTTTTTTCGGATCACTTTAGTGCTAAAATTTTTGAAAAACGATCACTTAAGTGCTAAAATTTTTGAAAAACGATCACTTAAGTGCCAACTCCGGTGCCGTGCACAATTTTTCGCCGGAAATCTGACGTGGCATTTTTTTTATTAATTTTTGAAGCTGACGTGGCTCGCCGGAGTCTCGCTAGAGATTGGCACTTACGTGATCGTTTTTCAAAAATTTTAGCACTTAAATGATCGTTTTTCAAAAATTTTAGCACTTAAGTGATCGTTTTTCAAAAATTTTAGCACTAAAGTGATCCAAAAAAAAGTTATGACACTTAAGTGATCGTTTTTCCTCCGACTTGGCACCAAAGTGATCCGAAAAAAAGTTATGGCACCAAAGTGAGTGCCGTACACAAGTTATGGCACTTATAGTGTACTTTTGCCTGTGACATTCTGAATTTTGACCCTTTTTGGATATATGAAATGAATATCTCATCAATGCACTTTCAGTTAAATCTCACTCTAAATTGATCACTCATGAGAGAACTAACCGTTAAGGAAAGGCTAGTTAGAAATTAAGTACAAGCGATGTAAGAATTCGACCGTGGATTGATCATTCAACAATAAGAATTGACGAGGGGACAATTTTGGGCCATTATTGATTGATCCAAGGATAGTCATGGAACGATTCGCCAATGATATACAATTGGATCGTGGATGATTCCGCTTGACCATTGTATAATTGCAAACGACCCTAAGCCAATTCCGAACGATCGTGTCCTTTGGAATTAGTGATCGATCCTCGCAATTACATGACAATCAAGGTCACCACGACTTGAGCAAGCTTAAACGTGGCTCAATATCGAATGGGCCACGGGTCAAACACGCGTAACTCCTAAAAGCCGCTCATTAGTTTAAGATACACTAAAGTCACTATTGATCGATTTTGGCCATGAATTATAATCCGAACTTGGGTATCGAACTTTCTAAGATTCCACGACTAGTCATTTGGACGTTGCCTCATTAAGCTCGTCTATTGTTGGTTTGCTCGGAAATTCTCGAAAAAGTGTGATTCAAACTGGAGATTAGAAAAGACCATTAACCCTTGAAATATTTTGGATTCTTTTGTCGTGTGGAAGGGAAAATTGGGCATGTTGGACTTCCTCACTTGGCCGAAAATGATGGACCATCTTGCCCCTCTCCTCTTTGCTTATTTACCTATATTGCCACTAGATAGATTGATTTTGGACCATTAGATCTTGACTTGGAAAACAAGATAGAATCCTAGCCATCCATCCTCAGTGGGGTTGTTGATGGGGTTTTGAGTGGGTAGACATCTCTCTCACTTGTCTCTCTCTTTTGATCAAGTCTCACTCTCTTTCACTCTCCCTCTCCTCTCACCTTCGGCCACTACCATCATACCAACCAGCCCCTTGCCGAGCACCCCTTAGCCGAGACAAGCACCGCCGACGCCGTCTAGCCACCCGTTGCTGCCGTCCAGTGGCCGCTCACCACCATTCGCCGCCGCGGCCTTGGCTGCTTGCCACCACCCGTCGCTTCCTCTCCCTTGCTCGTCCATCACCATTACTATCACACCCCGAACCTCACGAGCACACAACATACCATCTCGGTCTTTTGAATGCAACATCCCAAGACTTGTTGCTGACCTGATAGAACAAACTAACGAGTATCACATGCGAAAGAAAACTCAAACACTCCATTCAACAATCAAATAAACGGGATAGCAAAAGAAACACCATATAAACAAACATTGAAGCCATTATATAAACATACTGTCAACCCCAGGAAAATACCATTTACAAGCCTTACTAAAGGCCACTTCCTATAAGACTACTCGCATACACAAAAAGGGATCGGTAGTCGAGTCGACTTAGCTCCTCCAACAATAGAGACAGTCCAAAAAGGATGGTGTATCCAAACCCATCATTAATCCCCACGATATCCCAGAGGCGTTCCCGGATTAGACTCTAAATAATCCGGGTCAGAATCTAAACTCTCAGGTCTAGTGTCAAGATCAATGATGGCTCTGTCGGGAGGATCTATCTCCATGGGATCCTACTCAGCAACTCCCAACCCGCCATCATGGGGAACATCAAAACCTTGAAGAGGACCGAACAAAATGTCCCCCTCTCAATAAAACCAAGCCAAAAAGGTACGTAGCTTCCACAACGCCAAACCTTCATCCACCTAAACCGTCAACGCATGCCTAATATAAACCTTATCCTCTCTTACTGAATACTCCGTTAACATATGGTCTATATCTATAGGTACCCCAAAAAGTTGAGGAGGATCATTCATGATCGGGAGTCTGAAATGGTTAATAACAATAACAATGAGATAAAACTCAATAAGTAAACTCTCTAAGCCTCGTTTAGGGTAACATGTACCTCCGGACAATCCTAAATAGGCAATTCTAGCGTCCAACATGTCATGAATAACCACAAGCTTCCTTACCTTGCCTCGGCACAAACAATACAATCCATGGCATAAAGTGTTTAACACAATTAATAATCCAGGCACACAGTATTCCCCAATGCATAACACACATGTGTTTATCTAGATTGTAACAACCCCTTAGGCTACATTGAACCCCCGCCGATCTTTCGATCTAGCCGAGCATCGTCTCGCTACTTTGGGCATAGCAATGTCTGAGATCGAACATCCCCCTGCAAGTCGGGTACCAGACGGCATTCCATTTAAGAGTATCAATCTGGCTTCCACCGTGACACAGCATCGGCTAGAATCCCCACCTAGACTGCATTCAAACTTCCGCTGGGTATTGTCTAGAACCTCCGCCTAGACAGAACTATCATGACCATGCATACATGTTGTGACATCCTGATTCTGGCTTACTTATTTTAATGCGTAGAGAATAACATTTGGTTATGCTATTTCGCTTTAGCTATTGAAGAATAATCCTTGAGTGATTAATTCCTGATTTATTTACGTTTCTTCTGTGAATTATTGGTTTTGCGATAATTGTGTTTTTGAGGTGTATGAGCTTTAAATAATTTCTATTGATGTGGCGTGTGATCTAAAGGGCCTAGTGATGGTGGCGCCTTGCATTTTTAGCTCATGTTGTCTATTAGTTTGTAAAAAAAATCGACTCGGTGGCAATATCATAATTTTTGGAAACTTCAAGGGTATTTCGGGAAAGAGGCCATTTATAAGTGAAATTTGATTTTCTTTTGGAATTCATTGACCCCCTTCTTCACGTTGATTCTGCCACCGCCATTCTTCTTCTTGTCTTTGATTATAACTTCTTTATTCTAATCTTCCCCATTATTTCAATTAAAGAAAGACAAACCCAAAAGCATTTTGCCTCTCTCTCTTCTCACGCCAAGTCCAACCAGCCATTACTCCCCCCCCCCTCTCTCTCCTCATCACTTTATAAACTTCCTTGGATATTATTAGAGTCCAATTATTTGGATTGTAATGATGAATTTGCCAAGAAAGTCTTCTTATCCAATTAATTGAGAAGTGATGATGAAATTGTCAAGAAAGTCACCCTCTCTCTCTCTCTTCTCTCCTTTCTTTGGCAGAACCATCCCTTCCCCTTCAATGTTCTTGTCTTGTATCAATTGATATATTACATTGGTTGGGTAACATTGATTGAAAATTTGATGATGAGAATTGACTTTGGGGACTCTCTTCTTCTTATCCTTCTTCTTCTCTCTCTTGCTTCTTCATTTCTTTGCTTCATCACCGATCACATGCCCCCTCACTCAGCCGTGCTCTCCCCTTGTCCTCATTCCTCATCATTTTTGCTTCTTGCAATCTCGTCCATTTCCTCTCTGTCGAAGCTTGGATTTCGTTGTACTACGAGGAAGACGGAGGTCGTAGCTGCGTTTGTGTCTGAGGCGAGTATTCTCGCCATTTCTCTTCTTTTCAACCTTTTATGTTATGGTTAGAGGTGGAGCTTGGGTTGTGTGATATGTGTGGAGCCGACCGGTAGTTGTGTGGAACTTGCAATTGATGGTGGAAGCTTCGAAATGAAGTGGTTTGTGATAATAAGATGGTTTGCTTTAGAAATGATGGATAGATGTGTTTTTCGGTCGATTCGGAAATTCCGTTGGTAGCCGACCATGTTGATGTTGCGGCTGGTGTTTATTTTGAGGAAGAGAAAATACTCGTTTCATGGTTAAATTGGCACAATGAGATCATTTAGTGGTTATGTGCGTGAAAGGCGAACGTGAATTTCTTGCATGGTTAGCTTTCATTGTTTACATGTTTCTACAACATTCTATATGTATTGTGAGCTAGTTGTGATGATCACAATGATGTGATTGATATTAGAATTTATCAATGATGTTGGGATTGAGATGGTTCGGTTAGTAGTATAGCCGTAGATGTTCTGACTGATGGTTATTTCGACTAGAGTCGAGCATTGAAATTGGCATTTTACATTTCCATCATTTCATACATAAACATTACATGGTGAGGATTACGGTAAGGACCATCGGACGGAGAATCGATGATGCCCCATGGGAGCCAATGAGGGAAATCGGGAAGCTCAAGGTTGTATACCTTAAGGCCATGCTTCGTGGTCTCAGTGGCAGATGCGCAAGTAAGTCGCATAACCTTGTAGTAGAAGCGAGATGCCTGCTGCTGTGTGGTCTAAAGAAGATCGGTACTTAAAACTGATGGTTACTAAGGGAGTGGCATTCGTGGGGAATTCATGGGTATATCATATGCATATTATTATTATTCATATTATTATGGAAATCGATGATCTCGTAGTAGACTCTTTAATCATGATATAACTGTTTGAATAGAATAGTCATGGCTTGATTTACTTACTGAGTTTATCTCACTGTTGTTGCTTTCCATTTTTTTCAGATCGTTAGCATGGCTTTCTTTCCACCAACTAGACCTATCGCCACTTATGGTTTAGTTTTAGATATCGAGGGATCGTTTGTCGAGTGTCCCGATCCCGTTGTTCCTGGTATAGTGTGGGAGCGCTATTCGACCACTATTTGGGTTGATTATTTTACTCCTTTGGGTCGTTTGTCGTATCGCTTTGTAACAGACTACTTTCGCTTGGATGGTCGCCTATATGGACCTATCCCCTTCCCATGCGAGAGTATAAGGAGCTTCGCGGCTAGTGTTTGATTAGGCTAGGTGTTGGTGCAGCAATCCCTTTTTGTTTAAGTTGCATTATGGTCGCTAGCTGGTAGTCTATTAGGACTTTTAGTGTGACAGCTTCAAGTCAGGCGTGGATGTGACTTTTTGTAGCTGGTAGAAGGAGTAGACTGAACCTCGTTCCTAGTTGTCATTTCCTTTGCATTGTAATTATGCTAATCAAACCTGATAAATAAGCATAATAGTTTTTATGGCGGCCTGAGACGTCATGGCTCAAGTTGGTATCGTCACACATATCATTCACTCAATGCCAATTCTTATCTTTGCAATTAGCTAAAGTTGAGTGTTTATGATGTGCAAATCTCTAGAAACGAACATGTCATGAATCGCACTCGTTTCAATATCAAACATCATTAACTAATTATAATTAGCCATTGAATCACATTATTAGCCATGATTAACCACACGATCTACCATCAACCCACATGATTAACATCTAACCATATGATTTACCATCAAACAACCATGATTAACCACAACTAAGCAAGATCAACCAATCCAAGCCACATGATTAACTATTAGCACATGATCAACCAATCCAAGCCACGCGATTAACTATTAGCACATGATCACTCAATCCAAACCACATGATTAATAATCAAAACATAATCAGTCATGATCAATTCATTATAGCCACATGATTAACTATTGAACCACATGATCAATAATCAAAACATGATCATTCAATAATCAACCACATGATTACCCTAAACTCATAATTAGCCACATAATCCATATGATTAACTCAAATCAGTCATACCTAATCAGCCCTAAATTAGCTACTAATCAGCCCATAATTAACCACTAATCAGCCCCTAAACTAGTCCATTAATCACCTATCAACCTAATCAAGGTTTAGGAAGTTACTTACCACTAAACTAAGCTAGCTTAAGCCAACAAGGGCAGCAACTAGCAGCGGTGAGCGGCGGCACAAGCGGCAGACAGTGGCGACGGTGGCTAGTCACAGAGTGAACGATGGCTGGTCACAGCGTGAACGGCGGCTAGAGGTGATAGTCCACGTGTGGTGGTGTTGGTGGTGGCGTGATGGTGGTGGTTGGTCAATGATGGTGGTGGACGGTGGGGTTTGGCTTTGGTCGAACAAGAGGGAGAGTGAGTGAGTGAGTGAGTGAAGTGGCTGATCTGAAAATAATGGAGGAGAGAGAGAATAGGCTGGTAACACTATCCAAAATGAAGGGCTAGGGTCATTCCTTGGTCCACAAGTCAGATCCAAAAGCCACAATTTAATCTTCCAAAACAAACCAAATAAGGGCAAACAAGAAAATAACAAAAGACAAGAGGGGCAATTCTATCCTATGCTGGTCGGCCACACTAGGGAGGGACAGAGGATCAAAATGCCTTTCCACACAACAAAGAGATCCTAAAACACTTAGGGGTAAAAGGACATTTTCCAACTTCCGGTCCAAATTTCACTTTTCCAGGAATTTCCAAGCGAACCAATAACTAGGTGAGCTTAATGAGGCAATATCCAATAGATTAGTCTTAGGCTCCATTCGTTTTCCGGAAAATATTCTCCTTTTGAAAAATATTTTTTCGGAAGTCATTTTCCTGAAAAATATTTTTCTGGAATACAATTTTCTGATGTTCGGCTAAAATTTGAAAAAGTTTCGAAAAATATTTTCTGGTGTTCGGTGACCGTCGATTCGACGGCGTCCGGCGATCGGCAGTGTTCGGCGATCGGCGGCGGCGGCAGCAACCGATGGCGGTGACCGGCGATCAACTTTCTCTCCCACGAAAAACATTTTCCCTCCCATGGGCAATTTTGCCTTCACTTTTGGGGGAAAATGATTTCCTCTTTGTGAAAAGAGGAAATCATTTTCCTCAAAACAATGAAGGATTTGGGGGTGGGGAAGGAAAATATTTTCTCATGGAAAACATTTTTCGCCCCTAAATACCGGAAAATGCGGAAAATATTTTCCAAAAAGATATTTTTCCAGAAACGAATGGAGACTTAATATCCTTGAAAGTTCGATACCCAAGTTCGGACTCTAATGCATGGCCAAAATCGATCAATTACGACTTTAGTGTATCTCAACCTAACAGGCGGCTTTTAGGAGTTACACGTATTCGATCCGTGGTTGATTCGATATCAAGCCACGTTTAAGTTTACTCAAGTTATGGTGACTTCGGCTGTCATGTAATTGAGAGGGTAAATCACTAGTTCCGAAGAACACGATCATTAGAAATTGGTCTAGGGTCGTTTGAAATCCATACAATGATCAAATAGAATCATCCGCGATTATTAACACCTAAATTTTGACGACCCAGTTAGTCGTTCGTTGCATAAAAATTAGGGATCAATCCCGATCCCTAGAAAAAAAATTAGTTAAATTGCATATAGACTAGGAGCATTTGAATTAGTATTTAGGCTCATATAGCTGCATTTGCATTGGACCGGCGACGGATGGACTTAAGTAAATGGTTTTAAGCTTAATTGATTGGACTCAGCCCAAAAGATTAAATGTTTGTCCAAGCCCATTGAATACATATATTGTCGAAATTTGCATTATAGAGCACGTTAGAATAATTGAATTATCAAATTACTAAATAATATACTTGGAAGATAATTCATATTATTCTATCAATATTCAACTGGAGAAAATAATCAGAAAATTGCCTAAGTTGAGTATCAGAATTAGGAAATAATATATCTTGGCTCTTGCAAGATAACCCTGATTAACTCTTATAAATAGATGTGTTACGGTTCACAATCGAAGGAGGCCACAAAATTGAAATACACGGCCACGATCGAGAGACACGTTTAGAGAGAACTGAAGAAGAGAAAAAAGCCATAGGAAAGTCAAAGAGAGAGGGACGGTTAGAACACGAGAAAGAGAAGAGCTTTCGTCTTCAAGCCTGGCCACCTTCAACGGCCCTGCCCAAGTTCTCGTACCAGCAAAGCCACTGCTGCAACTAGTCATGGCCATGGGCCGGTTTTGGCCCAGAACCGGCCCGATCAAACCCGGGCCCGGCCCGTTGACCGGGCCCACGGTTCGGAATCGGAACCGGCCCGTGGCCTACGAGCCCAGTTTCGGTTCCAACAATTTTGGAACCAGCCCGGAATCGCCGGTTCCGGTTCCAATTCCAAATTATTTTTTAAAAAAAAATAATAATGAAATTTTAAAAAATCATTATTTAATTTTTTTTTATAAAACAATTTGAACTCTAATTGCCATGCATTGTAAGTGCATTGATATCTAATTACAATGCTTGGCTTGGATGCATTGAACTCTAATTACAATGCTTGGCTTAGGTTTTATACATAATGATTCTAATGCCTCTTTGTTCCCATTCGATGTGAGACTCTCGATTTGCCTTGAACACCTTCAATGTGAGACTCTTGGCTTGTCTTCATGCAAATGCCAAGAGTCTCACATCGAATGAGAATGAAGAGATCATCAAAGGGGTTGTGTATAAAACCCAAGCCAAGCTATGAGTATGTGAAGTTGTATGCATTTTGTGGCTACGATCCTTTGCTAGTTAAGAGCAAAGGATTCCATTGGACCTGGACCACCTAGAGCCGGACGGGGCTAACGGTCCGGTTCCCGGTTCTATAATTTGCCGGTCTGGTTCCTAGTTCTAAAATTAAGGGATCGATCTTACCAGTTCGGTTCTCGGTTCCGAGCGGAACCGGACCAAACCGGGAACCAATCACCTCTACAATTTACATTTTGATTACAATTTATATTGAATAATTCATTATTTTTTTATTTCATAATTTATTTTTAAAATTTTTAAATTACGAATCGGAACCGGACGGTTCAAAACCGAAACCAGAACTGGCCGGTTCCGGTTCACACATGGCCACGAACTGGAACTGGCCGGTTTCGAACCATGGCCATGACTAGCTGCAACCACCACTTGGAATGTCGTTCAGCCGCCGACAATGCCGCCTGCTCGTGTTGCTCATACCGTCACCTACGCACCATTGACATCGCTGTTCTGATTCGCAACGACTCGCTCTCTCTATCTCGTGAAGGTTCAGTCTAATGACAACACTGCTGTGTTCCTGTTCATGCTACGATTTACTACTTCCCTGGACACCACCTGCTGAACTGGTGCTTGCATCAAACCGCGACCAGTTATCCTCAACCCCAAAATTGCAAGCCGACAATTCAGTTGGTCCCAGTCTCATCCGATGCTTTGACTTGCTATTTTATTATTCTTACCACACCCGAGTTTTCGCCACTGCGCGTCCCCTATCAACACCACGTCCTTCCAGTAATCCAAGTGCTTCATTGAATAATCCAAGTAAACTTCACCACCACAGTCGGCCACAACAATTTGCCGATCCAAACTTGGAAAGCAAATATTCAAATTAGGTAAAAATCTCATCTAATTTGCTTTTCGAGTATAATGTTTCCTTGTTTGAAATATTGCAATCTTGTGTGAATCTTTGAATAATATTATCGTATCCATTAAGTTCCCGAATAGCTTTTAAATTAGGAATTATTTCCTAATTTCACAACGTGCATATGATCGACAATCTAATTTCATACCCGAAATATGACTTGTGATTGCACGGAAAATCGTCAATCCGATCTCCCGCTAGAGATATAATTTGCGATTGTGTGGAAGATTGGCCAATCCAATCCCCATGCCCGAGATATGATTCGTCAATCTATCATTTCTAAATTTAAATGGATATGGATAATATTTCTTGTGATTAGGTGTCGTGTTCATTTCATTGTTATTTCTTTCCGTCTTTTGTTTGAATTGAATTGATTGTGTTTCCATATAAAAAAATACAAAAAGATTAAGTGAAATTTGAGTAGATAATATATTGCATGTTTAGGATAAATTTTGATTATTTTCTTAGAATAGATTAGATTCTTTTCGTAGATATTATTATTACATGTTTAAATTAGGTTAATTATTTATTCCGAATTTAAATTAAAAAATATAAAAATACCACATGCATGTCATATTAGAGTAGTTGCATATTAATTAATTCTCATCATTAGAAATCTCATGCCCAGGTCCATTTGCGTGCCATATTGAGATAATGCGTTTAATTGTTGTTGCATGCCATATTAGAGATAATGCATTTAATTGTTGTTAGAATTAGGGTATTTAAATAAATCGTATGTCGCATGTCATGTTAGACATAGAATGCATTGCATAAAATTTAGTTTTCATTGAATCGGACAAAACCCTAAAAAAGGATTTAAGTGAAATTGCATGTTAATTAGAAATCATATTAAGGTTATTAATGTGATTTTCTAGCTAATATTGCAGAAGCTTTCGTTGCTTCGAGGTAAGTTTTCCTCATCTTTGCAATTTATGATCTACTTTGCTTTATTGAGTGTTATATTATTGGTTGCGCAACCGCATGATCACATCACATGTTAGTGGATGGGTTTAAAATCAATCTAAGCTGCCTGCAAATATTTTTGAAATAAAAGAGAAAAGGTACCGAAAGGGCATTAGAGTAATCTAGTGTAACCAAGTCCCCGAATCCACAATCTCTAACTCGTAGGAGTAAAGTAATTCTCACAATACTTTACTTGGGTTTTTAATCGATCCACTAAAAAATATATCGGTGGCGACTCCTGATTGAAATGATCTTGCACGTTAAGAACTTGAACCTAAGTTGCGAATAGGTATAGGCTTGGGAGAGCCCGAGTTAAGTCTAGGCTTAATAATCCATTAGCCAAACCTCTAGGTGGTGCACCGTGGGAGGTTTAGGTCACAATAGCGATCCAATTGTATTACATTGGCAAATCGTTCGATAACCATCTCTTGATCAGTCTATAATAGCCCAAAACTGTCCCACGTCAATCCTTATGGTCGAAGTGTCAAACCATACTCAAGTCCTTAAGTCGTGCATACTTAATTCCTAATTGGTCTTTCCCTAACGGTTAGTCTTCTCATGAGTGATCAATTCTGAGCGAGGTATAACTAAAAGTGCATCGATAAAATATTCATTTCATAAGTCCCTAAAAGGGTCGAAATTTAGAATGTCACAATTACCACCATCATCTCGCCACCCTTGTTTCAGCCGCCGTTCGTCACCACCACCCGCCACCGTCGCCGCCATGCCGTCCAATCGCCGTGAGCACCGCTACTCACCGCCGTGGCCGCCGCCCTCTGTGGCATTCCGAATTTTCATGGCCAAATATTAAAGGACCCTAATGGATTAGGGCGCTCGTCGACGAAATTAGGAAAATGAGGAAGTTAGCGTCGCCATTATCGTTTTTGGAATCACAGGTTTGGAATCTTGTAATCATTATCATTGAGCCGACTAAACCGACGTCGCGTCGTCCGTAAAACCCGACTCCGTGTCAAACCCATCGCCGTTATTTTTCCCCTTACTCACCGCCCCCTCTCTTTTTCTTTCCTTCTTTTCTTTTCTTTTCTTTCCCCTTTTCTTTCTCGCCGAGAACCCACGCCAGCAACTACCCCTTCCTCTTCCTTTCCTTGTCTTCTCTTCCTTGTCTTCTTTCCCCCTTGCACTTGACAGGAGAGAGGTGCCACTTGGCACCCTAGCATGTCCATGCATGCAAGGAAGCTGAACAGACTTCAGAAAATTTGTTTCCCTCATCTCACTCATTTTTCCAGCTCACTTTCTCGCCTTAGCTCACTCTCCCTCTCATTTTTCTCATCTGCTCTCTCCTTCTCGCCCAGCACTCTCTTATCTCCCTCTCTCTATCCGCTTAGGAGTTCACCGGTTCACCGACCAACAACCCAGCCGTCCTGTCTCCACGTCGAACCAGCAGCAACAACCATCACCAGATCAGTCCCTAAACCAGCGCCTCTCTTGCTCTTCCCCGGACCCAGTAGCTTCGCCTCAGCCATCTCAGCCATTTCCTCTCACCGGCAAATATTCTCTATCACCTTATACTAGCCTCGGTAATGGTTGCATGAAGGTTGGGTCTCGGGTAAGCTTTTGAACTGATCTGAGTTGGTGTTAGGCGAGTCCGAGTAGTTGCAACGGCTGTCCTTGAAGGATTGATACATCATAACGAACCTTGGTGGGTCTAGGGTGCCATACTAGTTTAGAACAGGCCATGCATGTTGATTTGAGTCCCTAGAATAGTGAATTCGTGGCTGGAAGGTAGTAGATCTTCAATGGGAAACCATTTCTTGATGTTTATTTCGGGTTTCAGAAACTGACTTCTCTGGACAACCATTGTTCTCTATTTTTATAGCTTCTGTTGTGGACAAAATTTGGCTAAACGTTCTTCTTAAAAGTTGTTCAGAATATCTTGATCTGCAATATACATAAATTTCAGATTTTTTTGTGCTCAAATAGATTTCACGAAGGGCCAATCTTTTATCGGATCAAAACTGTGTTTTCAGTGGAGACAGCGACCTTTGGACTTTCTCAAATTTTTATAAAAATATCCACTTCGAATTTGGCTACAGTTTCTTCACAAAATTTGTTCATAATTCTCTTTTTTATAACATATAAAAATTTCGAAGTGTTTTAAGATTGTTTGGCCTGTGAAATGAGAACACTTTTGGATTCAGTTTTACTGTTTCAGCGAACCCGTAGTAGTCTGTTTTCATGCCCTCAAAAGTGCCCTTTCCAGGAGGATTTTGGGATTATGTTCTTCATGAAAACTACATGTTCAGGTCTTGTTAATATCATATTAAAATTTCGGAATTTTTCGAACTCATTTGCCATGTCTTTGAGATTGATTTCCCAGGGTCTACAAAACCATCTAGTATTGCCAAAATTCCAGGTTTCATTGATTCTTATTTGAGACATCATAATTTCGATTGGGTGTCTTCGGGAAATGTAATGTATATGCTGTGGACTTTCTGATGAGATGTTTCCTTTGTGTTAGATATTATAAATTACATTTCTAAATTTCTGTACTTTATATGCCGAAGGGTGTGAGATTGCAAGTGTGGTTGTTCCTTGGTCCCCATGATGTTGATGCCCCGGAGTTGGGATGCCTGAGGGGCTAACTGGGTTCCCTCGGATGCCTGGGGGTGTAACACGGTTCCCCAAATGTTCTCGCGATGCCGTGGTAGGTGCGAGATGCCTGAAGGGGTAACTAGGTTCCCTCGGATGTAACATCCTGAATTTCGACCCATTTCCGGGATCAATAATATTGATATTATTCCTCAATTAATTTTTGTGAGTCTCGCCTGGAACGGATCCTTCACGGGATACTGACCAATAGGGAATGGCTAACTAGGAAAATGGTACGTGGGCCAGGGACCCGATCACGAGTCGAGCACTGATTCCGAGAAACGACGAGGAAATATTTTGGGTCAATGTGGGCCGATCCTAGAAAGGTGACGGATTTAGTTTGGCCAATGACATACGATCAGATCGCGGGTGATTCCGCACGACCGAGAGTACGCATGGCGAACAAATCCCAAACTAAATCCGAACAATCGTGACCTCTAAAACTAGCGATAATTCCTCATGCTCTCTCGGTAATCGAGACCATCACGACTCGAGTAACCCTAGGTCGATACGTGTAACCCTTAAATAGCCACCCATTAGTGAGAGACCCTAAAATTATAATTGAGCGATTTTGATCGCGAAAGTTGATCCGGACTTGGATGTCGATTTTCGGGATCGTGCGCGACTATTTATGCGAGGTCGACGTCATTTTAGTGTGGCCAATGATATTTGGGGTCGATAGGATCGAAAAATGAAAATTCGGCCCGGGACCGGAAAATTACGATTTTGCCCCTAGGCCTAATATTAGTATTCCGAATTTTGGATAAGTATTGGGGGAATATTTTGGATATTTTAATGAGTTATTTCAGTCTAATAATTCAAGGATTGAAAGACCAAAATGCCCTTGGATATTTTTGTAAGGATTAATCCTAACCTTTAAATGGAAGGGCAAGATGGGCATTACCAAAAGTTTGGTCAAACCTCATCATTACCCCCCCAATTATATAATCCCTCTCATTCTCTCTCTCCTCATTTTCCCTCTCAATCTCGCCAATCACCTCTCCCTTCTCCCACTGGTTTTCTCTCTCGGCCGTGGACCGCCAAGCTCGCCGAAACACCACCGACCGCCGTACGCCGGAGTCGAGCGTCGCCGTTCAGCCTCACCCCCATCACCGATCACCTCCTCACCCTCTCGCCATCCTCTCTCTTCATTTCGGCGCAAAGGGGGCCGCCGAACAGCCCCTTGGCCACGCCACCGCCGCCGTTCGCCGGGAACCGCCGTTGGCCGCCTCACCGCCACGCCGCCACCACCCGACCATCATCCTCTCCCTTCTTGGCCGCGTAGAGGCCATCGAGGACCGCCGGTCGCCGCCGCAAGGACAGCCGGAGCACCGCCGCAAGGACCGCCGGAGCACCGCCGTGAGCCCGTTCAGCCGCTTGTTTTCTTCCGCTTGTCCAGCTTGCAATTGGAGCTTAGGATAGGGTGAGTAAACTATCTCTAAACCCTAGTTAGACTTCCAAGCATTTCTAGATGGGTTTAGGTTGGTTTAGGGGTTAATTAGATTGGAATTAGGCTTGCTTAAGGGCTGATGATTAGCGGGTGATTTTGTGGTATTTTTGGGAGTTATATGAGCCGATTAGGAGGTGGATTATTGCCCAAAGAGGGGTTGAATCGTGGTTGTACTCATAGAACCGAATTGGTTTAAGTTTGGCTAAGTTGGAATTTAATTGTGTCATTGCCAAGATTGCTTGGATTGAATGATTTAGTGATTTAATGTGCTGATTTGGGAGTGGGATTAATGGCCTAGAATGATCGATTTGATGGCTGTCCATGATGGGTTCAAATGGATTGAGTTTGATCAATTTTGGGATTTGATTGTGTAATTGCTGAGGATGTCTAGATTTACCGATTAATGGTTGAATCGTGTTGATTGGGATGTTAATTTCGCGATGCCATGTCGCGTGTACATTGTGGCCGGACATCAAGTGGCATGATAGGCCTTAAATGTGCAAGTTTGAGTTGTGCTAATTGCACGAATTATGTGCCAATTGTGTGCCGGATTCAGATTGGGCGAAATTGACGAAATGAGGATGCTTATTGGGATATTTGGGGTTGAATTATGGCCGAGAATGGTCAGGATTTGTGGCTGCCATGTGACGATTAATTGGCCTAAGTTCGGGAGAATTGCGAGTTAGTTGTGGAAATTCCCGAGAGTGCCTTG
This sequence comes from Syzygium jambos, assembly GCA_031216235.1. Classification (NCBI taxonomy): domain Eukaryota; kingdom Viridiplantae; phylum Streptophyta; class Magnoliopsida; order Myrtales; family Myrtaceae; genus Syzygium; species Syzygium jambos. The sequence goes on along the minus strand of CM062221.1, from coordinate 19,676,578 downwards.
TCCAGTTGATTCGAGGATTAACTGTGTCTAATTGTACTCAATTATATATGCCATGCCGCGTGGTTGTGTGACCGACTTAATGCGGTGTGTGATTGGCCATTATTTTGATGTGAATTACAATGCCCAAGAGTGTGAATTATGTGTTGATGTGGACATCGAACCCTATCGAGGAGGAGGTGCTAGGGACCCGTTGTTCTATCTGCTAGACCCAATCACTCGAGCGAGAGCGAAGGAATTCAAACAAGCTATTGGTATCATTGTTTAAGATATTTGGAATGGAGATAATTTGGATTCGAAACTTGAAGATTTTGAAGCTCCTTGGCGCAACATGATTACTCTTGGTCCAGCGAATTTCGAAGGAGCTTAAAATTGACGAACTCTAAATTGGTTCAAATTTGGATGGACGCTTAGAAGCGAGCACTGATTAATACTCACTACTTTAGTAGTGATTGATGACATTTTTTAGCAATTTGGAGTCGTTTAGATGCACTTTTAGGCCTTTTTCTATTTTTAGACGAATTTTTAATAATTAAGGTTATTTTTGTGATTTTAATCCTAGTAGGATTAGGATTAGGGTTAGCACCCTATATAAGGTTGCTTATAGATTTCTAAAAAGAGGCAGAATTTTATATAGAAAAGTTTTCTTCTTGAGTTCTCTTGAGGACTAGATCTTATCAAGGCTCCCTTGTGGCGATCGAATTCAACTTATCGAGCAAGATCGCGAATTCTCTTGTTCGTGGCGTTATAGCGTGGATTGGTTGACACGGGCTCATCAACAGGTTGCGTTCATACTGAGATTACCAATCACAGGTTCGATTGGGGGTCGAGATCAGCAATTCGTAACTCGCAGATCTTCGTAGAATGATCATCTTCCGCACAGATTCATATCATGTGTTGAGCTATATGGAATTATATGTTCATATGAATTAGTAATTCATTAAGGTGCTAGTGTTGGAATTGAATGCTCATTGCACATTGCATCATTACCCGAGTGCGGGATTGCATGGCCACGCATTTTGTATGCTGAGAATGGGCGTGAGACGAAATTGTGCGAGTATGCGTGCCTGACATGAGCATGTGTGATCACCCTAAATGCCCTAATGCGTTTATGCGGGGCTCAGATAAAATTGGCGGCGTGCCGTGTGATCACTTAAGGGCCTTCGGGTTGATTCCGTCCGATGCGTTTATGCGGGATGATGCCCGGTTCATCCAAAAGATGAAGGAGATCGGTGTTGCGCCTGATGTTTACGCGGGCTAGAGACACCGGGCCATATATGCTTCGGCGCGGGCCGTGAAGTGTTGTTGGTCTTCGGGTCGTGGCCTACAGGTCGGTTTATAAATTGCAAAATGAGCCGTGTGCTAGAGTGCATCATTTGAGCCAAATCATGAGCATGGCAAATATGTGCCAGAGTGTGTGGCTAATGTGCGTGCCAATGATTCGTATGTGAGATAGGCACTAATGAGCATGAGCATGCGTATGGCGTACGTGTGACCAAGCGTGTCGCGTATGTTCCGTGAATATTATATTGAATTACCTAACCTGCAAGGTCAGCGAGGTAAGTGATCTCGGCCCGAGGGCCTAGGTTAATTGTCACTATTATTGGTTGCGTACTAGTTGATTGAGTTTGGTCGCTTGTTAGGAGGTGCATGTTAGCCTAGTTTAGGTTTAGGGGATTTTACTCGTTGAGATTCATCTCATTGTTGTTAAAACCCAATATTTCAGACCCTAGCCATGAACCCAGGAAACCCGTCTCCTCGCTTTGGGATCTCTAGTCATGTGGATAATCAGCGGGTGGAGTACCCTCTCGAAGATGATTGGGCTTATGTGAAGCATTCGAGTGTAGTTTGGGTTGACAAGGGTGGATTATACCTGAAGCCCTATTCGTACGTGGCATGGACGTTTTGAGATGGTATACAGGAGACCTGCCCACTGAGGAGTTTCGATCCCCCTTATGATGGCATTGGTGAGTGGGACCCTTCGACAATCAAGCCTCTGGACGGCGAGATCATGGATCCTGAGAAGCCGGATAAGGAGCCGCCCGTAGTGCCCCCAGTGGAGGCTGGTTGTACAGCCATTACAAGCATTTCCTCCGGAGTACGAATCAGAGAACCCAGAAGATGGTCGGGTGGAGGATGACCCCTAGGCATCTCAGAGCTAATTTAGGGGTTATGTAGAGTAGATCGGACCAGTCACTTTTGGAAGATAGGTCAACCTGTAGTGGGGTTAAGTTAGTCCAATCACCTGTCCCTTTTGTTGTGTAGGTGGTTTTTTTTGGGTGCTCGTTTTGTTAGGCCTTTACATTTGGCTGTTTGTCACACTCGGTATTTTTTATTAACGTATATGTTTCCTTGATCAATAAGTGTATATTTGCTATCTTTGGTCTCGTGGTGTTTTAAGTTGTTGGGTGATATATATATTGCTTTTGCATGTGCAATGCTCTCTGTGTTAGGTGTTAGGTCAGCGATGAGGCCTAGGACGTCGCAACAAATTCGACCTGTGGTGGGATGCTTGCGCTTCATGGGGTACGGGGCGTGACATCCCCGTTTGATTTGGTATCAGAGCAAGGTCAGCTCGGTCCAATTAGGTCGAAGCCTGGAGTGATACGAGCGATAACCTTGGGTAGCCAATAGGGAGACCTTGTGTGCTAAGTGTACCTCCTGACTGTCTGTGTCTTGATTGATTGGTTGACTTGACCCATGAAGTACAGGTGCGGCAGGACCCGAGGTAAGTGTGTGAATCTCCTTGGGTGAAGTTCTGTGCTGTTTGTGTTAGACGCATGCTGGGTGCTTGATTGCAGTGTTGTTTACCTGCCTAGAACCTTAGACCGGTTTAGCTTGGTTTAGATCTCTAATTTCTGAGCGAAATTATCGCAGGTAGGTGAGCAGTGATAGAAACCTATAAGGTTGAACTTGAGAGGTAGATATATAAGGGACCAATCAGGTTCCGAGTGCCAAGCAGTAATGGACCCGTGAGTAGTCAGGGTCGTGATGACATTTGAGGAAGTTGGTAACCTTCTAGGTGGGCAGGCTCAAGGGCGAGCTACCACTAAAGCTTAGGCTGATGAGGCCGTTGCAGTTGCTGCTATTGGTGATAATGAAAATCCTGACTAAGGTCAAGGAAATGCTAATAGATAAGGGAATTGGAAAGGACTTTTGAGGTATTGGGTGCGTGAATGAGGAAAAATGGGATTTTAACAGTATACCAGCTGCAAGGAAATTCAAGTGATTGGTAGAGAGCCACCAGAGGAATGTTTCCTGCTAGTATCGCACGAAATTGGGTTGTGTTTGTTGAGGCCTTCGAAGGCAATTGCTACCCTGAGAGAGCACGAGAGCGGAAGTTGGCTGAGTTTATGAGGTTCTATCAAAGATAGATGACAATGGACCTATATGAAGCTAAGGTTGCTAGGTTATCCAGGTTCGTCTGAAAAATAATGAAGGACCCATTAGATAAGGTCCAAAGGTTCCGTGATAGATTGAAGTCGGATCTCCGTAGCCAGACGATATCACTGAATCGGAAGGACTATAATGAGATTTATGAGCGAGCCCAAGCAATCGAGCAAGAAGTGATAAAAAGGGCTACCGTTTCCGTGATTGATGATAGAGAAGAAAGGAAAGACCTAGTAGTTCTGCCTATGTATGATGTTAAGGTAATGGTGGGCATGGATTGATTAGTCAATCGAAATGCCGTGATGGATTGCTGTGACTAGGTGATTTAGTTTAGTTTGGCTGGACACCCTAGATCCGAGTTTGTAGGGAATTAAGGAGGAATCTCAATCCCTTGAGTTTTACTAGTAGAGGCAACCAAGTTGTTGGATGAAGGTTGTCAATGCTATCTAGCAAGTGTGGTTGATTCGACGACAAAGGAAGCGCGGCTAGAGGACATGGCAATGGTGTGCAATTTCCCGATGTCTTTCCTTAGGAATTGCCGGGATTGCCACCAGAAAGGGGAGCAGAGTTTGTTACCGAGTTAATCTCGAAGCTGCCTTAAAGGATGTTATCATTAGAATTGAAAGAATTGAAAATCCAGATGCAAGAACTACTGGACAAGGGTTCCATTCGTCCTAGCGTGTCTCCATGGGGAGTGTCGATCCTATTTGTAAGGAAGAAGGATGGCACACTGAGGTTGTGTATCGATTTCGACAGTTGAACTAAGCGACAGTTAAGAATAAGTAACCACTGCCGAGAATTGAGGATTGGTTTGATCAATTGCAAGAAACCTCAGTGTTCTCTAAGATTGATTTACGGATCGGACACCATCGGTTATGGATCAGGAAGAGAGTATTCCTGAGATCGCTTTGAGAACGCGGAACAGGCACTCTGAGTTCACAATGATGCCTTTTGGTTTATTTAATACCCTGCTGCCTTGGTGGATCTAGTGAAGTGGGTGTATAAGGAACTTTTAGACCAGTTTGCCACCATTTTCATCGATGCTATATGGGTGTATTCGAAAGGCTCGACGGAGCATGAAATGTATGTGACTGAGGTGCTACGGACCTAAAAGAAGACGCACTCTTCATTAAGTCCAGTAAGTGTGAGCTATGGCTTAACAGAGTAGCGTTCATTGGACATATAATGTCGAGAAATGAAATTTCTGTGGATCCGTTAAAGATTGAGGTCGTGACTAAGTGGCCAAGACCGACCTCAGTAGTAGAGATTCGAGGTTTCTTAAGATTAGTTGCCTGTTATTGACGTTTTGTGGAAGAGTTCTTGTCGATAGCCATACCTTTGACGCGACTGTTTAAGAAGAAAATTAAAGTTGAGTGGGATGGAAAGTGTGGAAGGAGTTGGCCGGAGTTGAAGCATAGGCTAACAACTGCCTCGATCTTGACTATTCTCTCTGGATCAGGAGGATTTGAGGTCTATGGTAACGCATCATTAAAAAGGACTGGGATGTGTATTAATTTAGCTTGGAAGATTAGTTGCATATACGTCGCGCCAGCTGAGGCCACATGAAATAAAATATCCGATGCGTGATTTAGAGTTGGCAGCGCCGATGGATAGAACTTCTTAAGGACTTCGACTACGACATCCTGTATCACCCCGAGAAATCGAATCGAGTAGTGGATGAGCTAAGCTGAAGGTCGAAGTATGGCGCTTATGATGGTAAGGAGTAGATCTTGTTGGAAAGGTCAAGAGACTCAGGGTTTGAGCTCGAGGTGAGTCTGATGTCCAATCTAATGACTGCATTAAGAATCGAACCGGAGATCCAAGCAAGGATTAAAGCGTTGCAGTTTACAAACCCTGAGATTCGGAAGAATCTAGAAATGGATGCCATTGTGCGAGTATGCGTGCCTGACATGAGCATGTGTGATCACCCTAAATACCCTAATGCGTTTACGCGGGGCTCAGATAAAGTTGGTGGTGTGCCGTTTGATCACTTAAGGGCCTTCGGGTCGATTCCGTCCGATGCGCTTACGCGGGACGATGCCCGGTTCGTCCGGAAAATGAAGGCGATCGGTGTTGCGCCTGATGTGTTTATGCGGGCTAGAGACACCGGGCCATATGTGCTTCAACGCGGGCCGTGAAGTGTTGTTGGCCTTCGGGTCGTGGCTTTCGGGTCGGTTTATAACTGTTGGCCTTCGGGTCGTGGCCTACGAGTCGGTTTATAAATTGCAAAATGAGCCGTGTGCCAGAGTGCATCATTTGAGCCAAATCATGAGCATGGCAAATGTGTGCCAGAGTATGTGGCTAATGTGCATGTCGGTGATTCATGTGTGAGACAGGCACTAATGAGCATGAGCATACGTATGGCGTACGTGTGACCAAGCGTGTCGTGTATGTGACGTGAATATTATATTGAATTGCATAACCTATAGGGTCAGTGAGGTAAGTGATCTCGGCCTGAGGGCCTAGGCCAATTGTCATTATTATTGGTTGCGTACTAGTTGATTGAGTTTGGTCGCCTGTCAGGAGGTGCATGTTAGCCTAGTTTAGGTTTAGGGGGTTTTACTCGTTGAGATTCGTCTCATTGTTGTTAAAACCCAATATTTCATACCCCAGCCATGAACCCAGGAAACCCGTCTCCTCGCTTTGGGATCTCTAGTCACGTGGATAATCAGCGGGTGGAGTACCCTCTTGGAGATGATCGGGCTTATGTGAAGCATTCGAGTGTAGTTTGGGTTAACGAGGGTGGATTATACCTGAAGCCCTATTCGTACGTGGCATGGACGTTTCGAGATGGTATAGAGGAGATCGGCTCACTGAGGAGTTTCGATCCCCCTTATGATGGCATTGGTGAGTGGGACCCTTCGGCAATCAAGCCTATGAACGGCGAGATCGTGGATCCTGAGAAGCCGGATAAGGAGCCGCCCGTAGTGCCCCCAGTGGAGGCTGGTTGTACAGCCATTACAAGCATTTCCTCCGGAGTACGAATCAGAGAACCCAGAAGATGGTCGGGTGGAGGATGACCCCTAGGCATCTCAGAGCTAATTTAGGGGTTATGTAGAGTAGATCGGACCGGTCACTTTTGGAAGATAGGTCAACCTGTAGTAGGGTCAAGTTAGCCCAACCACCTATCCCTTTTGTTATGTAGGTGGTTTTTTTTGGGTGCTCGTTTTGTTAGGCCTTTACGTTTGGCTGTTTGTCACACTCGGTATTTTTGATTAACGTATATGTTTCCTTGATCAATAAGTGTATATTTACTATCCTTAGTCTCGTGGTGTTTTAAGTTGTTGGGTGATATATATATATATATATATATATATATATATATATACATATATATAAGTGTATATATATATATATATATGTATATATATATGTATATATATATGTATATATATATATATATATATATATATATATGTAAGTGTCCTAGGATCTGGGGGATTATATATATACTGTTGTACATATATATATGTATATACATATATATATACATATATATAAGTGTCCTAGGATCTGGGGGATTATAAATAGAGAAAATATCTTTATAGAAGAAGGTTAATTAATTTGTGTCTTTTCGTTTAATACGAAAGATGATTGGGGAGAAATGTAATAGGTATATTAGAATAAGAAAGATATATGTGATGTTTAGGCGATGTTCTATTCGATTAAAATATTCAATATATTGGGAAAATAGATAAAGAATATGAGATGTATCTCTAGATCTAGCAACGGCGAATATATAAGTTAGTATGAAAGTGTAGATTTCTACACAGAAGACTATTAAATAAATAAAATTAAATAAAAGCACGAGCATTATATATAATGAAGAATCCGTATGCAATATATAATACAAGGAGAAGAACTGCAAGAACTTCTAAACCAACCATGCAGGTGGTATTGCTACGTAAGAATTTAAATGCAGAAGAATACAGACCTTCCACAGGCGGTTCGACCAGCCGTTCGTGGGGTATGTAAATATAAGAACAGTATAGAAATGCCTTGATATATTAATTACACTGAAATATTACAACAGTAGTATTGAAAGATTACAATATAGAAATGAAGTAAAAGTTCAGGATATTGAAAATTTCTTTGGTAGAAATTCTCCCGTTACTCAAACTATTTGGTAGTCTAGAACGACAAGATTTTCCACGCTATAAGAAATAGAAAAGGTTTTGAAAAGATCTTGAAAATATAAAACAAGATCTTTACAGGGATAAGAAACTTACTGGATATGGAAGGGTTATGTAAGGGTTCGAGATGAACTCTCTTATTCTTGAAAGGGATATGAAGATGGGCTAGAAAGGCTTTCAGAAAGGTTCGGAAAATTTTGGATGGAAAAGTGTCGGATGCCCCCTCCAGTAAAGGAAGGTGTTCTTTTATAGGCAAATTGGGTCCTTGTTACTGTAGTGAACAGTAAAAAGTGAACAGTGATCGGATAAAATTATAAAAAGAAGAAAGGCCGACAGATTCCTTTCGGCTAGAAAATCTTGGAGTCTTTCGGTGAGGAGTCTGCTTTTCTTCCTAGAAATGATGAGAATATTGACAAAGTTATGGCTAAAGTCTCTTGTCCTATTATCATGATTTAGACAAGTCTTCGGCCGCTTCGTCTTCTTCTTCTTCTTGGTCTACTATGTCTCCCCATGGAATTCTTGAGAGGATCCCGTAACAATCATCTTCATTTGAATTCCCACTATGATGAGAGCGAGAACTTTCCGAGTCTTCTAATTCAGAAAGGGCCTGTTTCAGCAATCCTGCCACTTGTTGGTGTGATTGTGCAGAGGCTAGTTTAGAAAGGACGAATCCCCTATCATGAAGAAATGGGGTAGTTTCTCCGAGAGGAGGACAAGGAGGGATTGATCGCCTTGCTAGAAATTGATCAATTGCCTCTATGGATACTCTATCAAAAAATTTAAAGCCATCCCACCATTTGACCTTGAAACGTCTGATTAGAAGAGGGACGTTGGTTCTGGGATCTTTTATATAATCAAAATTCCATCCAAGTACCCAAGATACTCCAAAGAAATAGAAAAAGAGTAGGAGTTTGGGGATTCTTTGCTCATGAGGAGCAAGATTATTGAATCTTGCAAGAAAATGAGGATAACTGGGTTGGATTATAGGATGAAGAATTTCTTCAATAGGTCCAAGTTGTTCCCACCATTGGAAAAACCAATAAGGAACTCCAGTTATTTTGAGATTTTCAAAATAGAAAAGCCAAGTATGGGTATGGTTTGGATTTTGTCTCCAGAAAGTGTTCCACCAGGCTTGTTTATAGTCAAAATATGAATAAGATGTTCTGTATGGAAGTGATTCAGACATTTTGACATTGAATTTTCTCATGGACCAAGGATTTGGTTTCTATTCACGTGGATGAATGACCTTGTGAATGATGGCCTTAGAGTAATTAATGTGCCCTTGGCTAGAAAAGTGTTTGAGGGTGACAGATTCTGATTCTATCAGAATTCTTTCATAAAATTCAATGGTTTTGTGGATATCATGAGGGGGATATAGAAAATTTTCCGAAAACATGTTTCTAGCAAAATCAATGGGATTTTTATCATAAAATCCTTCTTCAGTACCGCATATTTTTTGGTAATTGGTTTTAGGGAAAAATTTTGATTTTGGAGGGATTGTCTCTGTTGACTGAATGACCACCTCACTAGAAATTCTTTTTCCCAATTGTCTTTGGGTAGCAGTAGGAGAAGGGTCGGGACTTACCATTGCTGTGGATGGTTGTGATTGACTATTGAAAGCTTTTTGAAGAAGTTGTAATGCTTCTTCATGAGAAATATTGGAAATATCAAAAGAGGGTCTCAAAGATAGTTCAAGGTTTGGCTTGGCCTGAGTAGAAACGGTGGTAGTATTCAAGGATGGATTTGGTGGTGGCTGGGTAGTTGCCTGCAGCCACGTTCTTATGTTGGTGAGGCCAGGAGATTTTTTCTCTGAGGAAGGTTCGGCAATTCCTTTGCCTTTGTCTCTCCTGGTTGGTTTGTTGGGAGGTTTTGGAGGCATTTTCCCTGTAAAAATTCTCGTGTGAGAAAATCAGGAAGAGTATTTGAAGAACCGTTTATAAATTCGATATCAAAATCAAAAACAGATAAAATGGCTTACCATCTAGCAAAAATCTGCTTAGAAGCATTATTTTGAACATCTTTCTGCAAAACATCCTTTGCAGATTTGCAGTCAATTCTTAATAGAAATTTTTTATTCAAAAGATCTCATTGAAACTTAGAAATAGAAAGTACAATAGCAAGAATTTCCTTTTTGATTGTGGAGTAATTCTTTTGGCAATCATTCCAATGTTTGGAGACAAATTGAACGATTTGTTCTTTATTGTCTTTTGATTGCTTTAGTATTCCTCCATAACCAATATCAGAAGTATCTGTTTCAACAATTTTGAAAACATGAGGGTCAGCAAAATGTAAGCAAGGGATTTCCTTGACAGTTCGTTTTATTTGTTTTATTATATCAGTATGGACCTGGGTCCATAGGGGAGGATCCTTCTTGAGCCTCTGATGGAGTGGTTTACAAATTATATTTATATGGGGGAAAAATTCAATAATATAATTTAGGCTTCCAAGAAATCTCTGCAACTGGGTTTTGTCTCTAATTTTATCAGGAAATTTTTCAGAGAAAATTATTGATCTTTCAATGGGTATAATGGTTCCTTGATGAATGTAATGGCCTAGAAATCGAATTCTTGTTTTAAAAAGGGATATTTTAGTAGGTGAAACTACTAATCCATTTTCTTTTATAATATAGATAAAATGATTGATGTGCTTGAAATGTTTGTCTATGGAAGGAGAAAATATTAAAACATCATCAATATAAACAATAATATAATCAGAACAATGATTAAAAATATCATTCATAATCCTTTGAAATTAAGAAGGAGCATTTTTTAATCCAAAAGGCATGACATTCCATTCATATTGGCCAAAAGGAACAGTAAAAGTTGTCTTGTACCGATCCTTTTCGCTAATCTGGATTTGCCAGAAACCTTATTTCATATCAAATTTAGAAAAGATTTTTGCATCATACAGTCTATTCAATAAATCTTTCTTGTTAGGAATCGGATATCTTATCCATTTTAAAGCTGTATTTAAAGGTTTGTAATTTATTACCAATCTTGGAACTCCTCTTTCTAATTCAGTATTTTTGTTGACATAGAAAGCAGAGCAACTCCAAGGTGATTGGCTTTTTCTAATAAGCTTCTTCTCAAGAAGTTCCCGTATTTCTTTTTGGCAGAAATTTAGAACTTCATGATTCATTTGAGAAGGTCTAGCTTTAGTAGGAATATTTTTCTCAGAAAATTCTGGCTCATAAGGAAGATCGACAATGTGACTTTTGCGAGACCAAAAAGCATTGGGAATATTAGAACATATGGAATTTTTTATTTGGTCCTCAATGTCAAAAATCCTTTTATGAAGACTTTTCTCTGAAAGGTTTTTGTCAATCTTTTTATATTCAAGATCTTTTTTTAAAAATTGAAGATGAGCTTCTTTGCTTTGGATTATACAATTAATCTCAGAAATAGAGTGTTCCTGAAGAGTATTTAAATTTCTGGTCTGAGGTTTCGAAATGAAATTAAAGCAAATTCTTTTGCCTAAGGTTTTAGTTTCAATTCCTTGTTCAGTAACTTTAAAAGGCTGAAGTAGATTAATGAAAGGTGATCTTAAAATAACATTTTGTTTAATATTTTTGACAAGAAGAAAAGGTGTTTTAAAAGAGACTTGGTCTTTTACAACTTCGGCTTCGGGAATTTTGAAGTTTATTTTCAACTTATCTCCAGAGGCTGATTTAAGGGATTGATAGGTTTTTTCAAAATATTTAGTTGGTATAAGACCTTCTTTTATGCAATTAAGGTCTGCACCGGTATCAAAAAGGGCTATCGTTTCATGATAAATTCGTTTTGGACCTTGATAGAAATATTGATAATCCATTTTCTGGTAGTGATTTCAGAAAGTAATAAAAGAAAGTTTGTATCAGAAGAAGAGGGAAGCTGAGGAACATCTTCATTTGTTTCCGAATCTTCTTCCTTTTGTTTTCCTCTTAGATTTTTCATTTTAATATCCAAAATATCCTTTTGCATAATTATTTGGGTAGCTTTAAGATCTTGAATTTCTTGTTTCTGCCTGTTAATCTCATGAGTCAGATCACTTATAGAAATGGGTTTGAAATTTGCTTTCTTGACTTTTCCAAGAATGGTAGAAATATTGTAAGGATTGTCAGTTTGAAGAGTAGGTTTAAAAACTGGTTTATAATTCTGGAAACTATTTAAATATTTAATTTTCGTTTCGGGATCAGTGATTTGATCAAAAGTTTGCAAAAGAATTTCTTCTTCTTTTGTCAAAACATTTATTTCAAAATCGTTTTCTTCTTCATCATCCTCGTTGCCTGAGGTTGATGTTGAGGAAGTTTCTAAATCACAAATTTGTAAGCCTTTTTCAAAATCAGATTCATCAGAAGAACTACTATCAGCTTCAGCCATTAGTTGGTTGAGCTGGTTGATAGTTTCTTCTTCTAAATCTAATTCATTAACCTTTTTGCTGATTTTGCAAAATCGAGAAGTGTGGCCTTTCTTTCCACAGTTATAACAAGTAATATTTTTAAGATTTTTCTTTGGTTTTTTGGATTCCTTATTCTTTTCAAGACTATCATTTTCTTTTTTAAAAAATTTCTTTTTGTGAGGTTTCTTATAAAATTTCTTATGTTCTTTCTTTTTTGAAGAACATTTTCCTGAACATTTTGATTTTTCAAAGGTTTCAAAAGACGGATCATATTGGGCACAAAAGTCTCCTAAACCTTTCTTAGAGAGTTTTTGCTCTTTCTTGATTTGTCTTTGGAGGCGAATATTAGTGCACAATTGTGTTCCTATTTTATAAACATAAGAGGTTAGTTCACCATAAAAAAGATGGTCATATGGAATTTGATTTCCATATTCTTCTCTTATCTTATTACGAACTTGTTCTCCTATGAGTTTTGGTAGACCAGCAAGAAATTTTTCTTTCCAAAAAGATTGGTTGCAATCTGACCTTTGAAAGACTCTTTGCATAAATACTTCTTTATATTCTCGAAATTCTCCTAAAGATCTACATTTCATAATTGATAGAAGATCTTGGTTCTTATCGAGAATATGAGAAGAGTCTCCTAGAAAATGTTGGGAAATAGAAAATATCAAAGTATTAACAGCATCTTGGATAGGTTGATCATCTTCACCAAGAATGATTTGACCAAAAGGGTCGAGTTTGTGAGCATTTAAAATTTGAGATCTTTGCTCTTCATTCAGGTAGTTATCCCACCATCCTTTGAGCTGACCTGTGAAACCGGCTATTAGGAGATATGCAACAGAATGGTCAGAAGTATCTAAAATGGTTTTATAAGTGTTTGCAAGCATGACCATTTGGGTCAGAATGTTTATGAGGTTTTGTTCAGAAACACCATCTATATTCCACTCATAGATAGCATCAAAAGAATATTTGTTTTGAACTTTAGAAAAAGTCTCTTCTGTGAGAATGTCAGGAGGAGTTGCACGGGAATAATATAATTTCTGGGGATCCTTCCAAGTGATACGATTTATCTCTGGAAGAGATTCAGTATCGGACTTATCTAAAAGGTTAATTTGATTGGAAGGTTCAACTCGATCAGGAGTGTCTTTGACACTCAGATTTTGTATTAAAGGAGTATCCAGAATTATGGGATTTCTGGGAACTAAAACTGCTTTTCTCTTGAGGAGTTTTCTCCTATCCTCTAGTGCTTTAGCAAAATCAAGACTAGAATTTTTGGGAATTTCAAAATTCTTAAAAAGTGGTGGTTTCAAATCCTTTTTTGGGGTTGTTATTGAAGAGGATGGAAAACTATTTTGAGTATGAATTTCAATCCGATCAAGTTGTTTTCCTATAGTGTAAAGATGTTGATTAGAAAAATTATTTTGTTCAACAATTTTCTTTATTCCTATGTCGTCAATCTCAGAAGCTGTTTTAAAAGGAGAGGCTATTATTTCAGTCTCTCGATGTTCAATTTTAATTTTTCTAAGAGGAGGATGATTGGATTCGATGATATGGCCATCGTCCAATTTCCATTTATAAAATTGATCTAAAACAAAAATCTGTTTTTCTTTTAGAAATACATTTTCAAACCAATCAAAGAAGAATATTTCGATTTCATGTTGGTACATGTAATCATAATATTCCTTTTTGATTTCAAGAGCTTGGTTTCGAAAATTAGCAAAGAACCAATTTCTAATATGTTTATTATCAGAAGAATTGAACTCTTTATTTAAAATGATTCTATCTTGTTCAAAAGTAATTTCCAAAACATTGATCTCAGGATCTTCCATTTCGGAAGGAGTGGGATCAGGGAAATCATGAGTGGTATGCTGGTAAACTGGTCTGGAAATTCCTGACCTGTTATCTATACCACTGATGTTTGGAAAAGGAGGAGCACTTGCAGACGTTTCTCCAGAAGCATTTAAAGGGATATTTGGAATATTATCAACTGACCTTCGAGAAGAAGTTGAATGCCAAGAAGGAATTGATCTGATGTCACAAGACCTTCTGGGAATATCAATAGATCTTCTAGAAAATTGAATTGTTACTCTTCCTTCAGGATGTTGGATGATATTGGTAGGATCAGAATTTTGAACAATTGGTTGGGGAATTCGATTTTCTAATTCCCATTGATCGGGAAGGGTAATTTGATTCCAAGGAATTGTCCTAGGAATGGTGATATTTGCTTTAGATATGTCAGTTTGTAACAAAAGGGTTTCCCTATTGGAATTTAATTTAAAGGCTTTGCTACCAAAAGCAGAATTCATAATTTTATAATAAACTCTGTAAATAAGGGCTATTGGAATGGATCCTTCAGCTATAGAATAATTATGGGTTTTTATTTGAAGAGTGAGAGATTTTAAAATATTTTTGTCTTTGAGAGAAACGGTAAGACCAGGATGACTATCAAAATAAATTGGTCCACTGCAAAGACTTGTTTCTACGGCTTCAAGAATGGATTCATCATATTTCAAAAGTCTTGCGTCTCTTAAAACAAGAAGTAAGGAAGTATCTAATCCTTCTTTGGTAAGGGGTTTTGCACCAACATGTACCAATCCTATGTGCATATAATTCCATTTCTGGGAATGTTTCTTTATTGAATCCTTATTTAAAAGTTGTATTGAGGCAAAAGAATCAGAAAGTGGGATATCTCTTTCTTCAGTAACAATGACATAATCATTATTACCAAAGAGTTTAAATTTAGAATGTTCATATATTTTATCAAGTTTAACTTTGGGAATGTACCAGTTTTCAATAGATTTATTGAAATCTTCTATATTAATTTCTTCCCTATTTATTGGTCCTTGATCAAAAGACATTTGTGATAAAGAACTAGAAGAAGACTCAGATCTCTTTAATAAATTCATTGCAAGAGACTACTTTTTTTCTTTTCAGCGGATTTCGACGATGCTTACCAACGGACTTACTACCCCACTGGGTTTTACTGCCTGGAACACATCTAGAAATCACCAGAAAAGACCTCCACGAAGGAAATCGCCTTTACTGCAAATGAAATTATAGAGAATATCTTTATCTACCCCTTGGCTCTGATACCATAAGTGTCCCAGGATCTGGGGGATTATAAATAGAGAAAATATCTTTATAATATCTTTATATATATATATATATATATATATATTGCTTCCGAATGTGCAATGCTTTCTGTGTTGGGCGTTGGGTCGGTGACGAGGCCTGGGACGTCACAATAAATTTGACCTGTGGTGGGATGCTCGCGCTTCGTGGGGTACGGGGCATGACATCGGATGCCTGGGGGTGTAACACGGTTCCCTAGATGTCCTCGTGATGCCATGATGGATGCGAGATACCCGGGGGATAACTGGGTTCCCCGGAGGATGTCGTAGCTTGAGTTACTAAATCAATGTAAATTAAAACTGCTTGTGATCACATAACGCATGCATTGAGAATTCGGGTGAATGGCTGTTAGTCAATTGGAAATCTTGTCTGGTGGTTTATGCCCAAATAAAAAGGGAGTCTTATATGCTATGGTTGGTTGTGAATTGGTTCATCTATCTACCTATTTGATTCGATTGAAATGCCTGTCATTATCCGTTTAGTATGGCGTGATAGAATTTACTTGGCTAAGTTTTCGCTCACTGTTTGTTGATGACATTTTTTTCAGATTAGTAGTTATGCCAATCCTCTCAGCCTCCACCTCGATAAGCTATGGGGTGCCGGTTGATTTTGAGAGCCGTCTATTTGCCTTCGTGGTCTTGGAATTCCCTGGAATTATTTTCATAAAATGCATTTATATTCTGACCGTGGATATTGAGTCCCCAGGGAGACTTATTCTTTTGGGCTTCGCCGGGGTTTATGCCCTCGACGGAAGACGGTTGGTAAGGCCCCTTTCATACCATGGGTCTGATGGGAATGATGGTGATGCAGGCAGCGGAGTCCTTTGAAGATAGCATCGGGAGGAGGAGTAGAGAGCCGTTTTTTTTTGGAGAAGGCACAACTGTTTATTTTTAGGATGGAGTCGTGAAAGCATGGGTGATAGCTGCTAGTTTTTGGTTAAACCTTGGTGGGTTAAGATAGATTAGCAGGGTTAGAATAGATGTGTCGTTTCTTGCATTTCTTGAACTCACATTGTATCACCTGCAATATTATATGTTATGGTTGATATTTTCTGAATCCACGTGTCCTAATAATTATACAATTCTATGTTGCTATGACGCATTCATGTTATAAATGCTGACCTCTTTAAAAAGAAGCATCTTCCGCTTGCAAATAATCTTATGACTAATGAGGATTAAAGGATAAATCTTGAAATGGGTGTGCCGGGGACGCTACAGCCCCCGAGATGGTATCAGAACTTAAGTTACTCTGGAGTGATAAGGTGCACTAGTGATTGAAGGATTAGGACTCGCACGCATTGTAAAACACATGATGCATGTGCTTGTTAGTTCTGTGCTAGGGAGATAAAAGTAACTAAGGTTATTTATATGATGTCAGTAATATGTTACTTATTAAATACTGTGGTGATTGATCATATGAAGTAATGGGTGATTAATGTGCAAAAGGCTGGTGAGACAAGATGAGGAGGAATGGTGGATCATCCTCTGGTTCTGCAGATGGAAGGGATCCTCGAGTAGATGGAATTCTCGAGGCTTTGGCCAATGTGGAGGCACTGTTTGAATGACAAGCCCAGCAGCAAGCGACTGCAGGTAATGGTGACCGCCGTGTGTAAGGGCTCATTGAGCAATTCCTGAAATTGAAACCAACTAAGTTCACGAGATTAGGAGATCCCAGTGAGGAAGAAAGGTGGATGGGGAGTTTGGAGAAGATATTCAACCTGCTAAACTGCAATGATGCTGACAAGCTGATTTTAGCTGAGTACCAACTGGAAGGGAATGCCGAACATTGGTGGAAGGCATCCAAGGAAACGATGTTCCCAATAGGTACGGCTGTAGTCTAGGGAACTTTCGTGGAAGCATTTTATGGGAAATATTTTTCTGATTGTGCAAAGGATCAGAAAATAGCAGAGTTCATGCAGTTGTGTCAGAACAATCTGACAGTGGACCAATATTTATGAAGCAAAATTTGCTGAACTTTCTAGGTTTGCATCTCCAATGGTGGAGAATGGGGAAGATAAGGCCAAAAGGTTCTTGAATGGCTTGAAGGTTGAGATAAGGAAACAATTGGTGCCGTTGGACATCAAGAACTATGGTGTACTGTATAGGCGGGCTCAACTCATCGAGCAAGAATTGATCAAGGGGAGAATAGGAAGCGAGACACCAGGACGATCTGGTCACCAACCTACGCGAGAAAATGCTAGATTTGGCAAGAGACCTGTCCAGTTCGGAAAAGCCCCTTTTGATCCCAACAAGAGACGTAACAATGGAAACTTTGGAAGGTCCTACAATGACCAGTCAATTGGACATAGACAGATTACAATTGGTAATTGTCGGATGTGTGGTAGACAGCACGGGAGTGCACCATGTCAATCGTCAAGGCAATGTTACAGATGTGGACAGTATGGGCATATTTCCAGGTATTGTCCCCAAGGAGGGCAGCCACCGCAACAAGTAACTTAAGGGGGGACGCAACAGCAAAAGAACTTACAGAGGCCACCAAACGAAGGAAAAGTTTACGTAGTCACTCAGGAGGAAGCTAAGGTTTCCAAGACTGTTATTTCAGGTACGCTCTCCTTGTGCGACAAGAAGGCATACGCTTTATTTGATACCGATGCTACCCACTCGTTTATATCTGCCAATTTTGTGCAGTTGTATGGACTGAAATCTGAATTGCTGGAAGTGCCTCTTAGTATCTCTACACCTTTAAAGATAAGGTATTATTTACATTAATATGTAGAAATTGTAAGATATCTATAGGTGGAACAAATCAAATGATAGATTTGGTGGTACTAGTTATGTATGACTTTGATGTCATCATAGGAATGGATTGGCTTAGTAAACAACGAGCCAATATTGATTGTTATGGAAAAACAATTCAATTTGATCCTCTTGGTCACTCTAGTTTCGAATTTCTTGGAAGTGGAATGGACCACACTGTGCCCCTTATTTTGGCACTAGAAGCACATCGATTGCTCAGCAATGGTTGTCAAGGATATATAGCGATCATTAAGGATCCAAGTGAAAAGGAAGCAGAGCTTGAGGAAATTCTAGTGGTCCAAGAATTTCCTGACGTATTTCCTGAGGAGTTGCTAGGATTACCCTCAGAACGAGAGGTTGAATTTGTTATTGAATTAGCCCCAGGAACAGGACCTATATTGAAAGCCCCTTATAGAATGGCCCTAACGGAATTGAAGGAATTAAAGGTGCAATTACAAAAATTGCTTGATAAGGGATTTATATGACCAAGTGCGTCACCATGGGGTGCGCCGGTGCTGTTTGTGAAGAAGAAAGATGGATCATTATGCCTATGCATCGACTATAGGCAATTGAATCAAGCAACGGTTAAGAACAAGTACCCGTTGCCTAGAATTGATGACTTATTCAATCAGTTACAAGGGACATCTGTATTTTCAAAGATTGGCTTACGGTCTAGATATCATCAACTGCGAATTAAGAAAGAGGACATCCCTAAGATGACCTTCCGAACTCGATATGGACATTACGAGTTTACAGTTATGCCCTTTGGATTGACTAATGTGCCAGCAGCATTTATGGACCTAATGAACCGAGTGTTTAAACCGTTTTTGGATCGATCTGTGATTATCTTCATTGATGATATCCTGATATATTCGAAAGGGCTAGAGAAGCATTAACAACACCTTAGGAGTGTACTTCAGTCTCTTCGAGAACATAGGTTGTATGCGAAATTTAGTAAATGTGAGTTTTGGCTGGATCGAGTAGTATTTCTGGGACATGTGGTGACTGGCGAAGGTATCAGTAGACCCAGCTAAGGTTGACGCAGTAATCAATTGGCCAAGACCCAAAATAGTAACAGAGATTCGAAGTTTTTTTGGAATGGTTGGTTACTATCGGAGGTTTGTTGAAGGATTTTCACGCCTCGCGGGACCATTAACCCGATTAACAAGGAAGGACACAAAGTTTAAATGGGACGAGATATGCGAACAAAGTTTCCTGGAGCTTAAGAGAAAATTGACTACGGCACCAGTTTTGACGATACCATCGGGATTGGGTGGATTCGTGGTCTACAGTGACGCTTCTCACAAAGGACTTGGGTGTGTTTTGATGCTGCATGGGAAGGTCATTACTTATGCATCGAGACAATTAAAGCCGTATGAGTTAAATTATCCAACGCATGATTTGGAACTTGCGGTAATTGTCTTTGCGCTAAAGATATGGAGACATTATCTTTATAGGGAAAAGTTCGAAATCTATACGAATCATAAAAGTTTGAAGTATATGTTCTCTCAAAAGGAGTTAAATATGAGACAAAGACGATGGATGGAGTTGTTCAAGGATTATGATTGTGAGATTTTATATTATCCGGGGAAAGCAAATAAAGTAGCAGATGCTCTTAGTCGAAAGTCCGCCTCATCAGTAGCAAGTTTAATGGTTAAGGAGTGGTGTTTATTCGAGGAGATTTCCGGGTCGGAATTTAAGCTCGAAGTGGAGAACCTTTCCGGTGTATTAACTACACTCATAATCGGGCCTGAAATTATACAGAAAGTGATGGTATTGCAATAAACAGATCCTGGAATCTTGAAGATACGAGAAGAGGTGGCGAAAGGAAAGAAAACGGACTTTCAAGTGACGGACGAAGGCATTGTAAGATTCCGAGGACATCTATGTGTGCCTGACAACGAGGAGTTAAAAAGAGAAATTTTGATGGAAGCTCATCGGAGTAATTATAGCATTTACCCCGGAAACACGAAGATGTATCACAATCTTCGTCAGCACTATTGGTAGAATGGAATGAAGACAGATATTGCAAGGCACGTGGCCAAATGCCTAACATGTCAACAAGTTAAGGCATAGCATCGCAATCCTGCAGGTTTATTAAAACCATTGGAGATTCTCGAGTGGAAGTAGAAACAAATAACAATGGATTTCGTGCAAGGCTTACCAAGGACATCAAGTGGTCACGACGCCATTTGGGTAATTGTAGATCGTATGATTAAGTCTGCTCATTTTCTAGCAATGCAAGTAGACTATACACTTGAGAAGTATGTAGATTTATATGTCAAACAAATAGTGCGATTGCACAGGGTACCTGTGACCATTACGTCAGACCGAGACCCCAGATTCACTTCAAACTTCTGGAAGAGTCTTCAAGTGGCTTTAGGCACGAAACTTCAGTATAATACTGCATTCCACCCGCAAATGGATGGGCAGTCAGAACGAGTGATTCAAGTGTTAGAGGACATGTTGCGAGCATGTATGATTGATTTCAAGGGTAATTATGATGAAAAGTTACATCTAGTGGAGTTTGCTTACAACAACAGTTTTTAAAAAATATTGGTATGACCCCATTTGAGGCTTTATATGGAAGGGCTTGCAGGACGCCCATCTATTGGGACGAAATAGGAGAACGGATGACCGGAATTGGTACAAGTTATAACTGATGCAGTAAAGGTGATACGCGATAGGCTCAGGACCGCCCACAGTTGATAGAAAAGCTATGCTGACAGACGTCGCAGACCATTAGAATTCGAGGTGGGTGATCATGTATTCCTAACGGTGTCACCAATGAGAGGAGTATCGAGATTTGGAAAGAAAGGAAAGTTAAGCTCGAGGTTTGTCGGACCTTTTGAAATACTTGAAAGAATTGGAGAATTGGCATACCGACTGGCACTACCACCAAGACTATCCAGCGTGCACGATGTATTTCATGTTTCCATGCTAAGGAAATATGAGCCCGATCCCTCGCATGTTTTGGATTTTGAAGCCGTTCAGGTTGACGATAGAGTAAGATATGTTAAGGAACCAGTATAGATATTGGATCGTAGAGAGCGAGTTCTCAAAAATAAAACTATTCCTCTTGTTAAGGTGTTATGGCGGTATCATGACCAAGAGGAAGCGACGTGGGAAAGCGAAGAAAATATGAGATGACAATATCCCCAGTTGTTTGAATGATCGGACAAGACTTGTAATTTCGAGGATGAAATTCTTTAAGGAGGGGAGAGTTGTGGCATCCCGAATTTTCATGGCTAAATATTAAAGGACCCTAATGGATTAGGGCGCTCATCGACGGAATTAGGAAAATGAGGAAGTTAGCGTCGCCATTATCATTTTTGGAATCACGGGTTTGGAATCTTGTAATCGTTATCATTGAGCCGACTAAATCGACGTCGCGTCGTCCGCAAAACCTGACTCTGTGTCAAACCCATCGCTGTTATTTTTCTCCTTACTCACCGCCCCCCTCTCTTTTTCTTTCCTTCTTTTCTTTTCTTTTCTTTCCCCTTTTCTTTCTCGCCGAGAACCCACGCCAGCAGCTGCCCCTTCCTCTTCCTTTCCTTGTCTTCTCTTCCTTGTCTTCTTTCCCCCTGCACTTGACAAGAGAGAGGTGCCACTTGGCACCCTAGCATGTCCATGCACGTAAGGAAGCCAAACAAACTTCAGAAAATTTGTTTCCCTCATCTCACTCATTTTTCCAGCTCACTTTCTCGCCTTAGCTCACTCTCCCTCTCATTTTTCTCACCTGCTCTCTCCCTCTCGCCCAGCACTCTCTTGTCTCCCTCTCTCTGTCCGCTCGGGAGTCCACCGGTTCGCCGACCAGCAGCCCAGCCGTCCTGTCTCCGCGTCGAACTAGCAGCAGCAACCATCACCAGATCAGTCCCTAAACCAGCGCCTCTCTTGCTCTTCCCCGGACCCAGTAGCTTCGCCTCAGCCATCTCAGCCATTTCCTCTCACCGGCAAGTATTCTCTATCACCTTATACTAGCCTCGGTAATGGTTGCATGAAGGTTGGGTCTCGGGTAAGCTTTTGAACTGATCTGAGTTGGTGTTAGGCGAGTCCGAGTAGTTGCAACGGCTGTCCTTGAAGGATTGATACATCATAACGAACCTTGGTGGGTCTAGGGTGCCATACTAGTTTAGAACAGGCCATGCATGTTGATTTGAGTCCCTAGAATAGTGAATTCGTGGCTGGAAGGTAGTAGATCTTCAATGGGAAACCATTTCTTGATGTTTATTTCGGGTTTCAGAAACTGACTTCTCTGGACAACCATTGTTCTCTATTTTTATAGCTTCTGTTGTGGACAAAATTTGGCTAAACGTTCTTCTTAAAAGTTGTTCAGAATATCTTGATCTGCAATATACATAAATTTCAGATTTTTTTGTGCTCAAATGGATTTCACGAAGGGCCAATCTTTTATCGGATCAGAACTGCGTTTTCAGTGGAGACAGCGACCTCTGGACTTTCTCGAATTTTTATAAAAATATCCACTTCGAATTTGACTACAGTTTCTTCACAAAATTTGTTCATAATTCTCTTTTTTTATAACATATAAAAATTTCAAAGTGTTTGATGATTGTTTGGTCTGTGAAATGAGAACACTTTTGGATTCAATTTTACTGTTTCAGCGAACCCGTAGTAGTCTGTTTTCGTGCCCTCAAAAGTGCCCTTTCCAGGAGGATTTTGGGATTGTATTCTTCATGAAAAATATATGTTCAGGTCTTGTTAATATCATATTAAAATTTCGGAATTTTTCGAACTCATTTGCCATGTCTTTGAGATTGATTTCCCAGGGTCTACAAAACTGTCTAGTATTGCCAAAATTCCAGGTTTCATTGATTCTTATTTGAGACATCATAATTTCGATTGGGTGTCTTCAGGAAATGTAATGTATATACTGTGGACTTTCTGATAAGATGTTTCCTTTGTGTTAGATATTGTAAATTACATTTCTAAATTTCTGTACTTTATATGCCGAAGGGTGTGAGATTGCAAGTGTGGTTGTTCCTTGGTCCCCATGATGTTGATGCCCCGAAGTTGGGATGCCTAAGGGGGTAACTGGGTTCCCTCGGATGCCTGGGGGTGAAACACGATTCCCCAGATGTCCTCGCGATACCGTGGTAGGTGCGAGATGCCTGAAAGGGTAACTGGGTTCCCTCGGATGTCTGGGGGTGTAACACGGTTCCCTAGATGTCCTCGTGATGCCGTGATGGGTGCGAGATGCCCGGGGGGTAACTGGGTTCCCCGGAGGATGTTGTGGCTTGAGTTACTAAATCAATACAAATTAAAACTGCTTGTGATCACATAACACATGCATTGAGAATTCGGGTGAATGGCTGTTAGTGGATTGGAAATCTTGTCTGGTGGTTTATACCCAAATAAAAAGAGAGTCTTATATGCTATGGTTGGTTGTGAATTGGTTCATCTATCTACCTATTTGACTCGATTGAAATACCTATCATTATCCGTTTAGTATGGCGTGATAGAGTTCACTTGGCTAAGTTTTCGCTCACTGTTTGTTGATGACATTTTTTTTAGATTAGTAGTTATGCCGATCCTCCCTACCTCCACCTCGATAAGCTATGGGGTGCCGGTTGATTTTGAGAGCCGTCTATTTGCCTTCATGGTCATGGAATTCCCTGGAATTGTTTTCATAAAATGCATTTCTATTCTGACTGTGGATATTGGGTCCCCGAGGGGACTTGTTCTTTTGGGCTTCATCGGGATTTATGCCCTCGACGGGAGACGGTTGATAGGGCCCCTTCCATACCATGGGTCGGATGGGAATGATAGTGGTGTGGGCAGCGGAGTCCTTTGAAGATAGCACCAAGAGGAGGAGTAGGGAGCCGTTTTTTTTTTGGAGAAGGTACAACTGTTTGTTTTTGGGATGGAGTAATGAAAGCATGGGTGATAGCTGCTAGTTTTTAGTTAAACCTTGGTGGGTTAAGATAGATTAGCAGGGTTAGAATAGATGTGTCGTTTCTCGCATTTCTTGAACTCACCTTGTATCATCCGCGGTATTATATGTTATGTTTGATATTTTCTGAATCCATGTGTCCTAACAATTATACAATTCTATGCTGCTATGCCGCATTCATGTTATAAATGCTGACCTCTTTAAAAAGAAGCATCTTCCGCTTGCAAATAATCTGATGACTAATGAGGATTAGAGGATAAATCTTGAAAGGGGTGTGCTTGGGATGCTACACCCTGACCATTGGCTTTCTCTCTCTTTCGGCCATCATCTCCATCATTTCACCATCACCCCCATTAGCCGTGACCATCACTTGCACCGCCCATCTCAGCCGTGAGCCACCATGCGTTGCTGCCATTCACCACTCGCCGCCGTGGACGCTAGAGCTGCTGCTCCAACATGGCTATTGGCTGCTCTTTTGGCTTAGCTTTGCTTAGGTTTTTCTAGTAAGTAAACCTCTAAAACTTGACTAAGATAATGGGTGACTAATGGATGTGATTAGGGGATGATTAGAGGCTTGTTTAGTGGCTGAATTAGGGCTGATTGGTGGACTGATTTGTGGATGGTTTAGTGGCTGTTTGTGGACTGATTAGTGGATTGATTAAAGGATTGTCTATTGGTTGTTTAGGGGCTGATATGTGGACCGAATGTGGCTAAATTGCGAACCGGATTATGGTGGTTTTATGGCCGAATTGTAGGCTGATTAAGGTGTGTGTTGGTAGATTAATCGTTGGTTGATCTTGATTAGTTAATGGCTATTTATGCTTATTTAGTTATTGGTCGTTTGTGTTTGATTGTTTAATAACCTGTTTTGGTGAAATTGTGGCTGATTGATTATGGCTTGATTATGGCTGGTTTGAGATACTTGATGGCTAATTCAGTTCATTGATGGGTTAGTAGTGCTATTCATGTTGGGAGTGAATTCATTTCATGACACGTTTGTTTACAGAGATTTGCACGTCATAAACACTCGACATTGACTAAATTGCAAAGATAAGAATTGACATTGAGTGAATGATGCGTGCGCATGGTCATGACAAATGTCGTCTAGGCTGGAGTTCTAGATGATGTTCAGCGAAAGTTCTAGATGATGCCCGACGGAAGTTCGAATGCCGTCTAGGCAACGGTTCTAGACGATGCCGTGTCGCGGTGGAAGCCGGACCGATGCTCCTAAACGGAATGCCGCCTAGTACTCGGCTTGTCCGGGGGTGTTCGATCCCAGACGTTGCCATGCCCGAAGTAGCGGGACGATACCCGGCTAGACCGGAAGGTCGGCAGGGGTTCGGTGTGGCCCCGAGGGTCGTTAATAATCTGGACAACTACGCGTGTATTATGCATTGGGGAATGCTATGTGCATATGATCGATGTTGAATATGTCTGGATTATTAATTGTGTTACATATATTTATGCCATGGATTGTATTGTATGTGCTCAAGGAGCAATTGCCATGTTGTGGCAGTTTCTAACGTAAAGGGCTTGAGTATGTGCCAAGGCGAGGTAAAGGCGCTTGTGGTTGTTCACGATATGTTGGATGATATAATTGCATGTTAGGGCATTCCGAAAGTATGTGTTATCCTGAGCAAGACTTAAGGAGTTTACTTATTGAAATTTTCTCATTGTTGTTGTCTAACCATTTCATACCCCCAACCATGATTGGTCCTCCCCAACATTTGAGGGTACCGATAGATATGGATCATATGTTAACGGAGTACCTAGTAGGAGAGGATACGGTTTATATAAGGCATGCAACGACGGTTTGGGTGGATGAAGGCTTTGCGTTGTGGAAGCTACACACCTTTTTGGCTTGGTTTTATAGGGAAGGAGACGTTTTGCTAGGTCCTCTTCGAGGTTTTGATGGTCCCACACGATAGCGGATTAGGAGTTGCTAAGTGGGATCCCATGGAGATTGATCCTCCTGATGGGGTCTTTACCGATCCTGACACCAGTCCTGAGAGTTTAGATTCCAAGCCGAATTACTTAGAGTCTGATCCGAGGACACCTCTGGGATACCATGGGGATTGATGATAGGTTTAGTTATCCCGTCTTTTTTAGCGTCCTCTTTTGGTAGAGAAGTTAAGTTGACCGACCACCTAATCCTTTTTGCTTGTGCATGATCCGTAGATAGTGGCTTCTAGCAAGGTTCGTGTATTGTATCTTCTATAATTAATTATATGTTTATAAAAGTGGCTTTGTTGGTTTGTGCAATGGTGTCTCATTTACTATCTCTTTGTATGATTGTTGTTTTAAGTTCACTTCCACATGTGTTCTCTTGTTAGTAAATGGGTTGGGTCAGTGATGAGTTCTTGGATGTTGTATTCCTATCGACCGTTAGCAGGATGTTGCGCACTCGTAAGATTTAGGACATGACAGAATGTGTATGAACTGGTCCTCTAAGTTTTATCTTATGTTGTTAAGGATCTGTTTGATTCAACTTTGCAAATAAGCCTTGGGGAAATGTAAATACTTTTAGGTTAAAGTCCCTTAGAAAAATGCAAATGACGTTCGATAAAAAATCCTTTGTGAAGCTACTTTTACCTAAGTAGTGTTTGGCAAATCTTTTTTGCAAAGGGCTTTGAGATTTTCTTTTTCAATAAAAAAAAAGCATACCCTTTGCTAGAGCCGGCGAAGGACTACGGATGATGGCGAGCCAGATCTGGCGTCGACAACCATCGCCCTAAGTCGAACGACCCCCGCAAGGGTCGTGCGACCCAAGCGGCCGTCGCTTGAGTCCTATGACCTCGCCTTCTCGATCTAATGTCGTCGATCGCTCTCGCACAAAGAAGATGAACAGTAACAACGAGAGGCAAAACCGAAATATTAAAGAACAAGTAGTAATTTGGGACGAAAAAAATTGGTTTCAGCGTTTAGCAAATGCTAAAAGCCCAAAGCTAGTCCAAACCAGTTTTGAGCATTCCCAATGGGCTTTTGGTCAAAAGCCCATTGGAAATGTTTGCCATACGCCCTAGCATTTTCCCATAGGGCTTTCGAGGCCAAAAATCCCTTGGGAATGCTGAACCAAACGGGGACTTCTCGATTTATGTAATCATATCTTTCAATCAGTCACTCAAACTAAACCGTCAAATTGATCAATAGACTGGCATTGCTTATGACACAAAAAATAAGTGATGCTAAATCAAGGGGGAAAAATATAAAAAAAAAAACCAATTTGACAAAATAAAATTCAGTGGGCCAAAGTGCACAAATCCAAAAAGTTAAAGGAATTAATTTCACAAAATGAAAATCAAAGGATCAAATTGCCCCAATGCTAAAATTTAGAAATTTTAATATGTGTTTAACCCTTATTTTAGGGTTCCTCCAATTTTGGTGTCCAATTCAAGATTAATTTTTTATTCTTTCAACACATTAAACAATCCAATCATCAAAATCTGCAAATTTCCGTTAGGAGCACATAGTGGAAGCCCAATATCTTTATGTAGGGAGATTGCTAAGAAGAAATTCAAGTCCGAACTCGTCAACATATCCATTTGAACCCACATTCACTCAAAAATTTAAGCTAATGAATTATGGACCAACTAGGATTATTAACTGCTTCACATCACATCAATTATCAAATATGGACTTTTTTAACACAATTAACAAGTATATCTCAACAACCTACATAATAGAAAGAGATTTCTTGTTTGTGGGCGTCCAATGTAAAACAAATTTGGACGCACCCAGCGGGTTTGTTCATGGGACTCCTTCAAGTGGCAAGTGAAGTTTACATCCAAGCGTAGGAATTTTCTCCATGAAGACATGACTACTGTCACGCACCGAACACCAACGAGCCCGCGACACCCTACGGCGGTCATAACGAACACGACGTCCCAAGACTCGTCACCAACCTCACAATACACTAGAGATAATGCGCCAACGGAAACATGCCTCAGGCTCTCTAGACTTTCTTAGCCCGCGTAAACAAGCTTCAAGCTCAACATTCTCACTTGACCTGCATAACAGGCTTCAGGTCATTCGCACTTTCTTAGCCCGCGTAAACACGCCTCGGACTCGTCCCACGTAACACGCCTCAGGACTTCTGCGTAAACACACTTCAAGGATTATACAATCCTACTTGTACTATCTTTCGATTCAATCTCTTTTCCCCGCGTAAATATGCCTCGGGGATTAATACTCTCATATACCACATCCCACATTCTCAATACCACTCACATGTACACGATTACCAATCAATTTAATTCATTCAAAACAAGCACCAGTTCAGCCACAATGCTCACTAATTGATTCATTTTTACTAAGCAAGCTTGGTCACGATAAAACCAACACAACTCAGCCCATCAATCATACATACTATCATGCTCAAGTTCTCAATTCCATTCACGAAAAACAGCAAGCAAATTAGCCGCATCACTCTTGTCAAGCAAACACATCATAAGTCACAATTCAAGCCAAAATTTCAATGGCAAAGGCCCATGAATTTCCCACTCTCAAACTAACAATGCTCAGCCCATAAATTGATCTCTAGATCATCATAAACCAACCACATATCAGCGATAATACCATTTCTGAGTACATCCACAAAATGCTACATTTAAGCTACGAATTTCACCAAATAAAATCTCTATCCTAAGCATTCAATCCAACCATGCTCAGCCCCTAATGTGGGCTCTAAAACCTCACAAATTCATCCAACCATTAGCCCCAAATCAGTTCACATGCTCAGCTCACTATTCAACTCAAAATAGCTCCGAATTTACCTCTAATTAACCCATAAACAAGTCTACAAGTACCCATAAGCCTAATTAAGGTTTAGAGGATCACTTACCTCACTAAAAGCCAAGATTAAGCAAGAACAAGGGGCAGCAAGGGGGGTAGACAACAGCAGCAACAAACGGTCGCTCTGGCGGGGCTGAACGGCGATGAGCGATTCCGGCGGTGGCTGAACGCATGACGCATACAAGGGAGAAGGAAGGTTCGGCCAAGAGGAGAGAAAGATGGGGCTGGTGGTGGCTTTGGCGTGAGGGAGAGAGGAGAATGAGAGAGAGAGAAGAAAAAGAAAGAAAAAGGGTGACACCAATAATTTGTGCTAACTACCCCAAGCAAAAAGACCATCCTACCCTCTCCTCTAGAATAAAATACAAGGGCTACAAATCAAGCTCATCCACAATCAATAGTCAAGATCACTTCCATCCTCAAAATATCTAAGGGTGAAAAAGGAAAAGAGCCAAGACGATAAGGGGCATTTTAGTCCATGAAATTCGGCCATAAAGGGGGCTGTACAAAGACCATTAAGCCCTTCCCACATAACCAATAGCCTTCACACAATTCCAAGGGCAAAACGGTAATTTTTCACTCCCGGTCCAATTTCCAAATTTTCCGACAAATCTGATGAATTCCCAGGTTGGCCAAGCAAATTGTGACGTCGTCCAATTAATTAGTTGTAAACCTTTGAGAAATTCAATACCCAAGATCTGATTCCAAGAAATAGCTAAAATCGAACTAACGCGACTTGAGTGTATCTTAGACTAACGAGCGGCTTTTGGGAGTTACGGATGTAAATTCACTCGAATCATGGCGACCTCGATTGTCATGTAATTGCGAGGATCAATCACTAGTCCCTAAGGATGCGATCGTTCGAAATAGGTTTTAGGATCATTCGCAAATTCACATCATGGCAAGGCGAATCACCCGCGATCCATTTTTGTGTTACTGACGAATCAATCTATAACCATTCTAAGATCGGCCTATATTGGCCCAAAATATCCCTTCGACAATCCTTATGGTTGATAGTAGGTTCATGGTCAAGTTCTTTGATCACGCGAACTTAAATCCCTAATTGGCCTTCCTCTAATGGTTAGCATCCCGAGAGCGATCAATTCTGGATGAGATTTAATTACAAGCGCATTAATGAAATCATTCATTTCATGAATCCCAAATGGCT
Source organism: Syzygium jambos (assembly GCA_031216235.1). Lineage (NCBI taxonomy): Eukaryota > Viridiplantae > Streptophyta > Magnoliopsida > Myrtales > Myrtaceae > Syzygium > Syzygium jambos. The sequence goes on along the minus strand of CM062221.1, from coordinate 19,646,926 downwards.
AGAAATTTGAAATGTCACAACTATTTTCATGACACAAGGTAATTCTCCATGAGACCAAGGGCGCGCGTGATAATCATCATGCTTCTCGATTGTTTTTTGCTCTCGGAATAGGTTTGAAACAGAAATCCGTTTGATAACGCAATTTATTTTTTATTTATTTATTTCCGGGATAAACTTTTAGTCCAAAAATAGATTTGGAACATATGCATTTCTCTATTTCTGAAACAGAAATAAAAATAAAAACTCTCTTGCATTCGTTCTCCCTCTCTCTTGTGCGCATAGACTTAGCTGAACTTCTCTATCTCCTCGTCGCTCGAGTTCCGTCGCCGCAGGGAGCCTCGCCACCATTATCGAACATCTGTCGCCACAATCGTAGCTCTACCTCTCATTGCAACCCTAGCCTCCATCGCAACAAGGTGAGTCTCTCTCTCCCTCTCTGTTGTCGTGACCTAGCTACGCCTCCCTCTTTGTCGTCTAATTCGCATTCAATTTGTGAACAAGTTCTGTAATTTCTATTTTTGGAGTGGACCCTCTTTTACACACTTGTGAACCACAATTTTTGTAGTCAACCCTAGCTCGATCGCCACCTTAATGTTCATTAGCATTTTTCAAGTGTGTCCCATGGGTCGCAAAACAGACACTTGCGAGCCACAGTCCTTGAATACCACATATGCTTATTGTTACGTTTTGATTTACTGCAACTTCACCTAATCATAGGGCCGTTGTTCTCCTTTTCACTGAGAATGAAAAGTCTCAATTATCCTCCTCCGCGCTTCTGTTTTTAGTGATGGTTTACATTTTTTCCCTGATCATGGAGTTTATGCAACTCTCCCCCAGCCTGATATATTGTTTGCAATCTTGGATTGTATGACACTCTGGGCATTCTTCATCTCTTTAAAGTTCAACGGTGATTAACTCCAACGGCATTGGTATTCCTCTTTTTGAGATTTTTGCTGCCAATTGGTGTCTTCAGCAGCTTATACAATCTGATATGGGGACGCTCTTTTTCAATTTTCTTCACTTATTTCTTTTATTAACGGTCATAGAACATTACATTGACGCGATCTTGACATCAAAAATTCTGCACTTGAATTGGTACACCATCCCACAAAGGAAATTTATGGCAAAGTGGACTGAGCATTTATGGCTTTGATGTGATTAACCATTAATTACAACTAACTAGTCCTAATGTTGGAGAATAGAGTGTAATGATGCATATGGTCTTTTACATTCTTGGGGAAAGAAAAAGGGCATTTAATGAACATTCCCACCTTATTTGGGTGCAAAACATTTATACCCATATTAATCGAGATCAAGTTCGATGATTTTGTCAAGCTTCCTCCGGGTTTACAGTGGACATTAGCTATTCCCATTAGTCGTGATAGCAACGGGATACTCTCTTAAATCCGCTCAGGATTGGTGGTGCTTTTGAGTCACTCATTGGCGGAAGGTAATCATCACTCTATCCAAAACTTTCCAACACATTACCAATTGATTCGTTCATTGGTGATGCTCGACGACATAGTCCAATGAAACTTTTCTCGATTTACATGCCTTACCACACGTCGGTATAAATCCTGTTTTAAGTAACAAGCAGAAAATGCTCCCTTTTATTTTTGTTCCAAGACAGTGGAAAAAAGAAGGAGGAAAAATCCACTTGTCTACCCTATTTCGCAACATAAGAGAACATAACTTGGAAACAAAATTTTGGAAATAAAAATTTTGTGCTCCTATCAAACGAATTTTTATTTCAGAAAATAGAAGTTTTATACTGTTATCAAATGAATTTCTGTTCTGAAATAGAAACTTTGTGTATTTATGAAACGTATTTCTCTGCTCAGAAACTTGTCCAAGGAATAGAAATAAAAAAATATATTTCTGGCCAAAAATTATTTCTAAGAACAAAATGATTATCATTCATGCCCTAAACAGAATAAACCAAAAATCATAGAAGATGTCTTTTTTTCCCATCTTACCATGATTGAACTCCGTCCTTTCCAATCCTGTGCAATGTCGCTGAATGAAAAATCCAGCATCACTAATTTTGGTAGATGCAAATTGGTCGTCCAAAGAGACTAATCACTTCCAATGACACTCCACTGAAGCCATCTTATTTCAGAAAAAAGTTCGTTAGAGTCTCCCCTTAAAGCTACCCGCATGAAGTCATGGAACTGCGGGTTCCGCAAGTTTTAAATTGTTCATCTATGTACATCTGGATATGGCGAAGGAATTTGACGAGACAAAAAATGACCGAATCCTTTCAATTCCTAGTACATCAAATCAATCCATCGAGGGCATGAATGATAACTATTTTATTTCTAGGAACAATTTATGGCCAGAAATAGGATTTTTTATTTTTATTCTCTAGACGAGTTTATGAGCAGAGAAACGTGTTTGATAATGACATAAAATTTCTATTACCGGAATAGAAATTCATTTGATAACGGCATAAAATTCCTATTTCTTAGAACTTGAAAAAGAGGAAGAATGTCTGATCTCTCTATGCGAATGTCCGATCACAGAGTTACAAGGAACATCTAGGTGTTTATGAATAACTCCTAGGCTGCATTTGGTTATCCGGATTTCGATTGGGATAGGACGGGATAAAGTAGGATTAAAAATCCTCTAAATATCCTCTGGATTGCACAAAATCCTATCATATGTTTGGTGTAACCTGGATTGAAAATCTTTAAAAATCTTTCAAAATATTTTTCTCTAATCATCCTCGTGCCTCCTCCACTCTTCACACCTTCATTGTTTCGCTAACAACCGGAGGAAGCTCCTCTCTCCCAAGCCGTGATGTTTTAGTCTCGCGTTCTTATTCCCGGTAACACTCATACACATGGTGGCGACCCCTCAGAATTGTCAAGTTAGTTTTGAACAAGCTTGATCTTGTGTTGCTTTGTTTTGGTGCAACCCATCGTTGCCAACGCAATAGAGCGTGAAGATTGTGTATATATGCAATCGAGACCTATACTCAAAGGCGTGAAAAATCTAGACCAAAATCAAAACCTTTATCATTAGTTGAAGCATAACAGAGTGGATTTCAGGGATTTTTCAGAGCTTTCTTGTCTTCGTGTGGTGGTGGGTGAGTCAGAGTGTGAACAGAGCATAAACAAGCCGAAGATGAAGAGGCAGAGAGAAAAGAGAAGAGAGGGCAAAAGTTGTAGGGATAACAGAAGATTTTGCCAGTATTCTGAAATTTAGTTTTTCTATTTTTTTTAAAAAGAATTTCATATTTACATATCCTATCCAAGTCTATCTCACCCCCTAGGTAGACTTTTTTTATCCAGACTATATCTAGTCATATCTGGACTATATCCGGTCATATCCGGATTTTGCATCACTCCAAATACCGGATAGGACAAAAGTTATCATATCCGGAATTTTATCTGTCCCACCAAACAAAACCCTAGGGTTGTAATACTCTAAGATAGAGATGAATGCTAAATGCACTTCATAAAAAGGAATGAGTAGACGAAATGGCTTGGCGCTGTGAGCCGGTCCAATGACGAACCAAGCAAGTCATCATACCACATCCATAGAACCAATTTGGCAAACTCATTTGTTTCCAAATCTTAGAAAATTGATTTTTGTAAACTCCCACGGATCTAGAATCCAGGAAAATCCCTAATTCACGAGGCGCTACAAAATTGATACTTTGGTTGATGTGATCGTCACATATAAAAGGCTCCATTGATCAAGGATATGCTTTTTTTTGTCTCATAAAAGAAAAGGAAAATGATGATTCAACAGAAAAGCTAAATCCCCTTAGTCATTTTGCTTAATTGGTAATTATAGAGAGTTACCGCTCCATCTCTCCCAATCATGATCTCATTAAATATCTTTATAACACCGCAAGCACCATTTCATCATTCTATTAGTAACTTCTTTTGACCTAGGTAATAACCTTTTTCAATCCATATTGAAAAGAATATTTTGGATATATAATGCAGGGAAGAAACATACCACGACACTAAAAAAAAGTATATATCTACTCTATCGAGTATCTTATATTCATTTACATGTTTATTCATTCAAAAAATGATGTATCAATTTACATTTATATAAGTAAAGTTTTTATTCATAAAATTTCAGGTAACACGCCAACCTAACCTTAGATTTAGTAGATTTGAGAACAATCCCCAAAATGAAGCCAGGGAAAATAAACGGAAATTTGTTAAAAAAAAGTCATAAACCTAATGCATTTTTGGCAATTCAGTCATAAACATTTTAATTGTACCATCGCCCGATCCCGCAAGGGTAGCCCCCGCCTGAGGCTAGTTAGTCATAGGCCATCAACAAAGCTCGGTGATGGCCAGCAGAGGGAAAATGAAAAAAGAAAAAAAAAAGAGAAAACGAAAAAAAAAGAAAAAAGTAAAGAAGGAAAAGAGAAGAAAAGAAAAAAAGGAAAAATAAAAAAATAGAAAAAATATTAAAATATTATTAAAAATTATCTACTTCAGCGCCGGTCGTGCCCTATAAGGAAGAGGGAGAAAGCACGAGAGAGAGAGGGAGTAAATAATAAGAAGAGTTTTTATTTCTGTTTCTTTTTCAGAAATAAAAAAATAGAAAATTTTCATTTTTGTTCCAAATCTATTTTTGAGCTAAAAATTTGTCATGGAAATAGAAAATTGAAATTTCGTTACCAAACAGATTTCTGTTACAAACTGAGAACAGAAAAATAGAAAAATAAAAAAACATAATTGTTATCATGCGTGTCCTAAGTCTCTAAGGGTGCGAATGATAATCATTATGTTCCAAAGCCCAAATAGATTTTTCTACTTCTATTCCATGGACGAGTTTATGAGCAAAAAGTAGCATTTGATAAAGATACAAAATTTCTATTCCCAAAACAGAAATTCATTTGATAACGTCGATGTAGAATTCGTACATCAGCAGGTGGCAGTGTGGCGAACGACAGGCAAAACAGCAAGGCGAGCAATGAGTGCTAGCTTAGCAGTAGGCGAGGGCGAGCTTTGTGAAGAATTGTTATTTCTATTTCCGTCCAGAAACAGAAAAATAGAAATTGTTGTCCTTTTCAAATCTTAGAAAATATGCACATGTCAACTCACATTTAATTTACTCGAGTTAATTTTCATTGTGGGGTAAATTCACCATTCGAGAGCTCATCGAATGTTGTTGTAGTATAGCACGGAGACTAATTGGATCTTGCAATTAAATTAATGCGAAATCATCGGAGAAATAAAACGAAGAATAATATTAAAAAAGCACCGTAGATTTACATAATTCAGTCCGAAGTCTGGTAGCTACTCCACGAGAGTGTTAGTAGAGAATAATCCACTAATCAATCCATAGACTTATAATCACTCATATGATCGAGTGTTTTCCAAACCTTGGCTCCGTTTATTTCATGGAAAATAACTTTCAGAAAAATATTTTTTGAATTTTCAGGCGTTCGTTTCATGAAAAATAAACTAGTCATGGAAAACATTTTCCTCCAATGGAAAAAACACACTCAAAAGTGAGAACAATGGAAAACATTTACCATATCTTCTTTCACTTCATTTTTTTTCAAATAACACATTTTTCTTTTATTTTTTATTTTTAAGAAAATCAATTTTTTAATTTTTCAATTTTTTTCCCTATCTTTCTTTTTTTTGTGCTTCTTCCTCAGCCAGTCGGCGACCGGCCAAGGAAGAAGAACAAAAAAAGAAAACGAAAAAAAAATAAAAAAATTTAATAATTAAAAAAATTCAAATTTTTTGATAATTTTCCATAGGAAATTAAATTGGATACTGAAACGATAGAAAATAATTTTTATGTCATTTTCAGATTTTAACTAAATATCAGAAAATATTGTTATTTTTTTAAAAAATAACTTCCTAGAAAATATTTTTCACAACGGAGCCTAAATTACGAAGTGTTTTATTGTGCCTCTCGTCTTGGGTTCGTGGTGTAATTACAGTTTGGAGAAGGAATCGTTCGCCACCACAGAACACAGGGCACCAAGACATCTTCCTCAAACAAAGAACCGGCAGAATTCCGACCGAAGAAAGGAGATCAAGCACACACCTGTCCCTCTCTCTGTCTCTCTCTCTCTCTCTATCCCATCATAGCAATTTGGCACTCGGTCGACAGGCTTGGTCGGACTAGCTGAGAAAGGAGCAGAGACATGGCGATTAAAGCACCGCCCATCACCGGGCTGAGCATGGCCTCCCTGCGTCCTGCTGCTTCGTCTTCCAATAGCAAGCCGTGTGCGCTCAGTGTCCCCCGGCTCAAGTCCTCTTTCCTCGGCAATCATGGAGGTAACCAACCCTTTTCATTTCTTGCCTCGTGCCTTTCTGGGTCGTTCTCAATTTCGAATTTTGATTGAGTTTTGAGCCTCCTCTTTGCGCTTCCTTTGGGAATACAAGAGAAGGGAAAGCGGAGCGTTTTTGTGCTTGCTTTTTTCTTTTTCCCCTTATATGCTAATGTCCTCGGTTGTGCAATCGGCTGTCGCTTTCACTGTCATGGGACTTTCTCTGATCATATGAATTTTGCCTTCTCTGCTTGATTTTGTTTCATTATGCTTGTGATGCGGTGAACAGCCTTGCTTGATTGTTGAGATATTCATGCTGAGATTGTAATGGCCAAAATTGCAGCGCTCAGGACAACTGGGGTGAGAGTCGCCTTTTCCAACAGGTTGAGATGTAATGGCCATGGCGGGGGCTCCCTCGGCGCCAGCATGAATATTTTCGATCGATTCGCTAGAGTCATAAGGGTAAGATGCTAATTGCACTCTTGTTGTTCTGGTGTCCTATTGCCGTGTTGATTTGGAGTGTGTTTTTTAACTTTTTTTGGGTGATGTCTAGTCATATGCGAATGCGATCATCAGTTCGTTTGAGGACCCCGAGAAGATCTTGGAACAAGCTGTACTTGAGATGAATGATGACTTGACAAAAATGCGTCAGGCCACAGCTCAGGTATGTCCGTTCGACTTGACTTCTTTGGAAGAAAGTGTTCTTTCTTTCTCCCTCTGAGCCACATTCCTTCCTCCCACTTCCAGCATCGCTTACATAGTAGCAGAGTGCTGTTTTCACGTGGCCTACAAATGACCAGTCTACAAAAGTGTTTATTTACTCTATATACACACATGCTTTTTTGAAGGGAAGTATATCTAGTCTATTATAGGTTACTTGGATTCTGTGAAGAGAAATGGCACTTACTAAAATCTTGCCAATGGTTCTTCTCTTTCATGAAGGTCTTGGCATCTCAAAAGCAATTAGAAAACAAATATAAAGCGGCACAGCAAGCTTCTGATGAATGGTGGAGTTTTCTTCCCAGCCTTGCTCTATCATTCTTGTGGTTCTTCAAAGCTTTGCTCTTATAAGAAGGTCTGTCTTTTTAGATGGTTTTATCATTGTGCTTCATTTGATGATAGGTACAGAAGAGCACAGCTGGCTCTTTCAAAAGGCGATGAGGACCTTGCACGAGAAGCACTTAAGCGCAGAAAGGCTTATGCTGTAAGTTCTTTCAGTCGAAGTGGAATTGGGTTTCACGAAATCATGAATACTTAGTTGCATTGTACAGTTTCTGTAGCTATAAAAGCTGATTACATCTATGGTTAATGTTCATCGCTCCAGATAGTTGGGGTGGCAGCTCTTGATGAGTTCCTATCCTATTGGCAATTTTATGGAGAAAATGGGTGAAAGATAACAAATCAGATCATGCTCTGAAAATAGATTTGACATAGCCTTGTTTTTTTTTTTTTGGTGATGTGTCTAGGATAATGCAGTTGCGCTGAGAGCTCAGCTTGATCAGCAGAAGACTGTTGTGGATAATCTTGTCTCAAATACACGGGTGAGTTACATTGTTGTGCTATACATCTATACTTTGTCCCATCAGAAAGTGCTGGCAGCAAGCTTTAGAATTGCTTAAGCTGGCATACAAGGGTGAGTTACACTGTTGTACTATACATCTATACTTTGTCCCATCAGAAAGTGCTTGCGGCAAGCTTTAGAATTGCTTGAGCTGGCATACACAGATGCTAGTTGGACTTTCTCGGCTTTGTGTGTTGTCCAAATCGTTGTCCACTCCATCAGCTTATAAATTTGCAACATATAGGGTGTATCTTGTCCTTTTGCTTAATTATTGTCTATTAATTTATATGCTTGATAAGTTGTGGCACTACTTTGGGTTCACCAAGCTATGTTATTGCTTCATGTTGAGTCTTTCACACAACTCAAGGTTTTTGTTCGTGTTCTAATGTGTCTAGTTAGGAAAAAGACTTATTTTGTGCGATACCCCTCAGATTGCTTATGTGCAGGATTAAGACTAATCTTGAGCACTAACAGAGTTGCTGGTCTTTTACTTGTTTCTTGAATTGGTCTAAAGGAGGCATCCGTTATCTTATCCTTTAAATTCCAAATTGATTCACCAAGATTGTGTGGGAAAAAGTCTCTAATTTAAGTTCCCTAATTGCTTTTCTCACCACCAACTTGTCCAGCTATGCTGAGTTTAAATCAGCAAATGCTCATTCATCCAGTTGCATTATATGTTTTGTGCTCTTAGCTCCAGATGGTAGGTTTAATTAAGTTAAATTCTCTAATTTTCTTCATCAGCTTCTGGAAAGCAAGATCCAGGAGGCAAGGTCAAAGAAAGACACCCTTAGAGCACGCGCACAGTCAGCGAAGTTTGTCTCATCTCTTGCTCCGCCTACTTTTATATCATCTCCCAACTTCATAGGATGAACAACGATGCTTTTGATTAACCTGCAGGACTGCAACCAGAGTCAGTGAGATGCTGGGGAATGTGAACACAAGCAGTGCTCTTGCGGCTTTTGAAAAGATGGAGGAAAAAGGTAGCCTTTTCAATTATTTGAGTGCCTCTTATGCACATGCTGATAATACGAGTCTTGTTTTACAATCAAAAGAATCTTGTCCTTCTTTAGCTGGAATTTAACTGGAATGCGTCTATGTTCAGCACATTTTCAACTGTTGCGTTTGTTGAAGCACCAATTCCGAAATTACCCTCTAATAATATATAAACTGTTTCTCATCAAAAGTCTCTGAATCAATAATGAAAATGAATGTTAGTTATATTGGCCTGCTGTGTAACACCAAATGATGCTCAACACTTTGGAGTCGGTGCATGATGTCCAAATACTGTAGATTCCAGAACAAGTACTGATATTTGGCATCCATTAGTGTGCCTACAGACCTATTCTACTGCTGTGCGTTAGAATTTACTTCTGATAAACTAAAAAGCCTGAGAACCATTTGAAATTAGAATACTTTGAACTCGTTTTAACCTTTCTGAAAATAGTTTCCTGGAAGGTGGTTGTATGACTTTCAAGCTGTATTAGCTGGAGATCTCGCAGACTTTGAAAGTATGTAGAAATTACTCATGTTTTAGTAGCACACAGCTCTTCAAATCAGATCTCTTTTTTTCTCTTTTTTTTTGGTTTATGTTTTTTTGGGTCTTGTCAATTTCTTATGAGGTGCTCTCAACATAGGGAGAACCTACTTTACTTGAATACATGTTCATACATGGCGTATGAAGACGTGAAATACATGGCTAGTACTGGTGTAGACTTGCTCCTTTTCTCTCTTTGGTTGATAACTTGGCATACATAGATGTTTAGTTGGTGATATTGCTTGGCGTGTATAAGAGGAAAAATATGGAGCTCCAATTATCATTATAATATTATTAATCATAGCATTGGTTAGTAGGCTGATCAGTTTCTCATTGTGACAGTGTTGGCAATGGAGTCTCAAGCAGATGCACTTAATCAATTAACAACTGATGATCTTGAAGGAAAGGTAGCATTTCTTTCCTGCTCTATTCCTTCCTTTTATCTTTCCTGCACATTCAAAATTTTTACAAGTCAATAGATGCAATTTGTAATGATATCAAAACTGTAAGTGAATATAGAATTGGAAATGACCAATGCCCTGTTTGATGTTTTAATTTCTCGGGTCCGGATCGACAGTGTTACTGATATTCCCTGATTAAGAGCTGTTTTTGGGCCAATGCAATGACTTGAATCTTCTCTGAAGTAGTGAATGATACTAAAATGGATTAAAAGAATTGTTACATTTTCTTGAATAAGTCCAAAAGCTTATTAGACACATTGCGAAAGGCAGAGTTCAGATTTAGCTTTTCTTTTCAGTTTGTACTTTTTGGAAACTCAATCCTAATGTCAGGGAATAGTAGCATTTTACAAATTAGAATGCTTGCTCTGCTCGAGACAAAAAAAATTATGCTGAGCATATTTTTAGGTTTTGTTTTAAAACCAAGGCATAATTATCATATGCAGTAGTGCCATAAAGTACAATGAGAGGTACTCCTTGTACCGTGAAAGACGAACTAATGTTGGAGTTGTATATTATGAAGAGACAATAAAATAACTGCTTCATGGATATCATGTATCTGAATAACGAGCCTTATTATGGAACTCTTGTGTTCACCTTTGATCTACCATTCAAGGTTGAGATAGATGAATTCAGTGTTGCGTCTATCGGATAGAAGCTATTCGAGAATTTTTTTTCTTTTTGAGAAAACTCACTTTATGATTTTTCTTTTCCCAGTTCGCCTTGTTAGAGAGTTCTTCTGTTGATGATGATCTTGCAAAGTTGAAGAAAGAGCTTTCCGGGGTGTCAAAGGTAACTGTCCGTGTTCTTCTTTCTTGTTTTGATGCTGTGACATATATACCAATTTTTCTTAGTTCACCAACAAAAGTTTTGTTTTGATGCTGTGACATATATACCAATTTTTCTTAGTTCACCAACAAAAGTTTTGCCCTCCACTTTGCTTACATTCCTGGGAAGATTCTCTACTCTAGTAGAAATCAGGATAAAAATACAGCTCAAGTAAATAGGATTTCTGATACTTTTCTGATACATGAGTCGGCAACTGCATTGTGATTGAAGAGTGCTCTTAAAGCTTAGTTTGGACTCCATGCAAGTTTGATCGAGAACGCATTGTCTTTTTTAATGTTCTAATTTGCATCTATGTTTCGAAACAGAAAGGAGACCTTCCGCCCGGCAGAACCGCAGTAGCAGCGAACTCTCCGTTTCCCTTTCAAGACTCCGAAATTGAAAGGGAGTTGAATGAATTGAGGAGGAAAGCTAAAGAGTACTAGACACACTTAGACACAGACACTTCTTTGTCCTTGCTTCAAGTGCTTACCTGCCTCAGTAGGTTAGCTCACTTTCTTCCTTGATGACGGAATATCTTCGTGCAATCGGAGCTCAAATTCGGGAATCTAGAGTTCATATGAAGTTCTTTTCCTACACGCGATGCTCAAGCGATCAGTGACATATTTAACATTAGAACATGTGCATTTTGTTGCTCTCCTCTACTGTTGGTTTCCGCGGTATGCTCGAATTCGTCCCTAATGTACTATGGAGACGAAATTGAGGCTTGTGTTGCAGCTGCTTGAATGTGGAAGTACGCACAACTGGCAAATGAATTTGCACTAGCTTCTGTTTTTATAGTGGTTTTTCTCGAGGCAAGGTTTAGCTGCGGACTTCTTTGGCCAGCCCATTTCAGCATTTGTGCTTTTATGCGCATTAAAACACTACATTACTTTCTTATTTATATGTATATTCAAGATTTGAATTATGCTATGATGAACCATAAGCTACAATTTAAACTGATCATTAGGCATTAAAAAATGTAAAAAGCATAACGATGATCTGCAATTGGAAAACGTGGGGCTGGTCTAATTGTTTTTTTTACTAAAAGAACTGTTTTAACACGAGTTATCTAAATTGTCTGTATGATATTCTCACAATCACTAACGTTTGGGGTTTTTTTTTTTAATCTGCTTATAATTTCTATTTATGAATTTCCCCTTCAAACTTCCAAATTGAAAACAAAGTTCGTTATATTTTCTGAGAAATCATGACATAGTTTTATATAAATGCACATAATGATATTTGAATACTTTGAAATGTTTTAGGTATCTTTGGTTAAAACAAAAACATGAATACTATAAACATTTAACAACTTTAAAATTAAAAGTAGGGTCAATCCAATCACGTAAAATTTTGTCGAATTTTGGAAAAATCATGAGATGACTATAAATGAATTTGCGTATCAATATGCGCATATTCTGAAACTTTTAAGTATCTATTATTAAATAATAATATGAAAATTATAAATATATAAAGCTTTTAAAATTAAAAGTAGAGTCAGTCTAGTCAAGTAAATTGTAAACCCAACGACCTCTTTTCTATTGTTTTTTAAACGTGCCAATGGAGGGAAAATTTTCAAAAAAGTCCTAAACCTTTTGAAATTGTGACAATTCAGTCCATCTGGCCACTTTTTACCGACTGGCACTAACGTAGCATTATTTTAATATTTTTTTCCTCTTTTTTCCTTCTTCCCCCTGGTTGGTCCGACCAGGGGGAGGCTTGCCGACGAGGTGACCTCGCCCGACCATGGCGAGGTCGAGCTCGCTCGGCGACGGCGAGGCCTCGCCCAAATCTAGCGAGACCTCACTGTCGCTGGGCGAGCTTGACCTCCCCCATGGCCGGCGAGCTCGACCTCGCCCATGGCCGGCAAGGTCACCTCGCCGGCGAGCCCCCTAGTTGGTCGGCCAGGGGAAGAAGGAAAGAAAAAAAAAGAAAGGACAAAAAATATTAAAATAATACAACGTCAGCCGGTCGGTGCCAACGAGTGCTGACCGGCGTCCACGTCAGCGCTGACCGACCAAAAGTGGCCGAATGTACTGAATTGACACAATTGCAAAAGGTTTAAGACTGAAATGGCAAAAAAAAAAGGTTTAGAACTGAATTGGCACAATTGCAAAAGGTTTAAGATTTTTTTGGTAATTTTCCCTGCCAATGTATGTGAACAAGGCTTTGCAATCATTTTGATGGTACGATAATTATGCTCAATTCCTACTTTTTGGTGCAACAATAAATTCATCTGTATATTTGGTTATTGTCGAATCCTTTAACCCTATCAAGGTAGCGTTGATAATAGTGAAAAGTTCTTACTGCCAATTGTCATCGGTAAGGCGGTCCGTGTCGACTGAAGAAAGTTAAAAATATAATTGTCGATCTAAATAACGGGCGTGTACTTAATTATGTAGACTAAAAATTGTAACATTCTTGAGAATGCGTGCAATAAGATGTGTAATTTATCATTTGGCATGAAAATTGACAGAAGAAATTAAAATTGCTGTCAAAGTATGAGGGGGGTAAAAGTATGAAAACCGTAAAGTTCGGGGACCAAAAGTATAAATAAATATCCTAGTTGCTCTCCTCTTCCTCCTCCTCCTCCTTCTCTTGCTCTTTTCTCTCTCTCTCTCTCTCTCTCTACAACGAGACTCAGAAATGGCGACCGCCTCCGCCGCCCTCCTCCGCCTCTCCTTCCGCCGCCCGCCGGCCCCAAACGCCCCGTCGAAGCCCCGCCGCCTCCCGCCCTCCTCCCTCACCCCCTCCCTCCCCCCTTCCCTCAGCCTCGAGCCCCGCCGCCAACGCCCCCCCAGACACGCCGCCGCCCGCATGTCCTACAGCCCGACTCCGGCCACCGACCGCCTCATCTCCGCCGCGGCCTACACGCTCCCCTTCTTCAACTCCCTCCAGTACGGCCGCTTCCTGTTCCTCAAGTACCCCTCCCTCTCCTTCCTCTTCGACCCGCTCCTCCCCCTCCTCTCCCTCTACAAGTCCGTCCCCTACGCCTCCTTCGTCGCCTTCTTCGCCCTCTACCTCGGCGTCGTCCGCAACCCTTCCTTCAGCCACTACGTCCGCTTCAACGCCATGCAGGCCGTCACCCTCGACGTCCTCCTCGTCCTCCCCCTCCTCCTCCAGCGGATCTTCAACCCGGGCCGGGCCGGACTCGGGTTCCGGGTCATGGTCTGGGGCCACAACGTGGTGTTCGTGTTCAGCGCCCTCTGCTTCCTCTACAGCCTCGCTTCCTCCATTCTGGGTCGGACCCCTTACTTGCCCTTCGTTGCCGACGCCGCCGGGAGGCAACTCTAGTGGAACTGACGAGTGCTGCGATGGAAGTTTTCGGTAGGCCCATTTGAATGAGTCTAGTGCTTAGTTGTTTCTTGTTTGCTTGCTCTGCTTTTGCTGGTCTTTCAATGACATGTATTGTAGCTGCTGAATGAGGTTCTGGTGGTTGTAATCTCATTGGCGTTTGGCAGTTGCATTTCTCTGCTAAAGCAGATGCGTCAAAGTTTTCTCTTCTGCCATTGTTTTTAGCTGGCATGATTGAATACCCTGTCATGTATATTAGGTTCGGATTCTCACCGGGTTCTCATATCAAGCTCGATTCAATTTTACTGTTATCGAAACCTTGCTGTTGATCCCCTCACCCGAGATGGAGTTCTAACATTTAAGTTCCCTTAATTGGTCGAGGGATGATTAATTGATTGCATTGGCATGCCGTGCCTTCGAGCCTAATTGCATACGAGTTTTGAATATCAATGAGGCAGCTAAAGCAAATTGCTTGCCATTTCATCTGCAATGTGCACCTGACAACCCCCACCACAACTGAAAACCAAGAAAAAAGCAAGAGGAAAGATTGTATGTATTGATTGGGAAGTCCATTGATAGTGGAGTTTAGAGTATTAGTTATTGTGTTTACGGGTTTTATCTTGGTGTATCTCGCTATCCTTTACTAATCTTGGTACTTGTCAATTCTCATTCCATAGGTCTGAATTTTGGCAGCTGCTCTTTTTTTTTCATTGTTGTGGTGGACCGTGGAGCTGTCAAAGGAGCGGTTTGCCGATGATCTTGTCATGTACATGGAATTTTATATCAAGTTCGGCCCCCTTCTGTTTCTAGATGCTTTTCGCCCTTTCCCTAATTGGAGATTTATCTCTTCAAACTTTCCGTTTGTTTAATCTCTCAGAGCTTTCATAAAACAGGCTTTGTTCGTCGAGAAGTGCAAATTCTATTTTGGGTCATTTAGTTGTGTCTCAATTTCATTTGGCCCCATTGAGAAACTTCTCATCTCACTTCACCACTAAATTTCACTCATGTGTCATTTGAGTCCTTCAACTTCCCAGGTTTGTGTTACATTGGCTCCAAATTATGGTGAATCTTCCTCCCTGATTGGATTTAGGTACCAAGCTTCGATGGTATAGTGTCTTATTTGGCATCCTCCTCTTCTCCTCTTCATTCAGATAGCTGCTTGGTACAGTAGACTGGTTGAAATGTATTTTGTAGCCAGTCAGTGATCCCACGTTAAGTAAGGTTATCAAATTGGTGTTACGAAAGTTGCACATAGGGGAGTTAATCTTCTGGAATTGCTTGAGAAAGGAGATTAATCTAGTGTGTTGTCTTCGGCTGTCTGTTCACCAGTTTCGACTTCTTAATAAGTTGATCTTAAGTATCAGCGTCCAATATGTGCTGCAGCTGACAACCCATAAAAGAGAGAGGGTTAGAGCATGCGGTCAAGAAGTTTGAAGAGCTTGGTGTTAGTTCTTTGTCGGTTCTACTCGATTTAATCTTCTACAAGCATATTGATCTCGAGAAGCTTCAATTAGAATGACACCGATACATTGTTAGCAACTGAATTCACATGGTTGATTCATAGGGATGATAGTGGAATACTGTGATAAGAACATCGCTGCAGATTCAGCTGCGCGCATGACCGGACAAATTCTCTCATTGTTATGTACTTTGCTGTTTAGCTCAATCTGAGTTTACATCCAGAAGCTTATCTGTTATTCCCCACTTCTTCTCAATCCCCTTTAAGTTTCCTCTTATATAATCTTGAAATACGGTGAATCTTGCAACATGCCTCGTGCTTGGCTCTGCTCGGCTCGGCTCTGGCACCCTCTTATTTGGTGAGCCTACACATTCTGCATATTGTGGCAATATAAGTAAGAATACGCAGGCATTCAGCCAATGCAAGGTGATTTGCCTCTTCTGCTTCTGCAAAGTGAAGCATCTGTTGATCAGTGATGGGAATCTGCGATGAGAACCAGTTCCATTCTCTGTCTGGGAGAAGCAAAGAAAGTTAATTGAGTCGTTGACGCACTCGTTGGGCCTCAGTTTCGTACCATGAAGCATTGCTGCCTGTGCTATTTTGACCATATGACTTTAGCTCAGTGTCAATTCTATCTTTTTCAAGCAGTTGATGACTGAGAAATGAAGATGAACAACTTCATGCCTAGGACAATGAAAAGATCACTGTTCTTTTTGGCTCCTTCCCTTCAGAACATATGTAACTGTCGTGCCATTTGAGGAGGTACTCCGCGAGCCTAAGGTTGAAGAGCTTCGTTCCGAAATCTTTTAAGTACATGCAAATGTTGACACGTAGATTCGCTTAGTCGTCTTTTAGGTTACCTGATATCTTAATGGGCTAAGAAATTATATCTAAATGATTCGCCGGACCAATGATGAATCAACATTAGGTAGGAAGTCTTCCATGGGTCCTAGATGTCATATGGATACTTGAATTTAGTAGGCTAGGATCCTCAAATCATTTCTCAAAGAAGAAATTCAGGATAGATTTATTTGGAATGACCTTTTCTTTTACTTTTTTTTTACTTAAGACTCTTCTAATATGAATTTCATTCAATACAAATTACCTTAAATCTTCCAAAATGAACTAGATTTGCCATATACAATCATATATTATTTTCCGTGAACTTTTAAAACTCAAATGATATTTGAAACATCAAGGGGAAAGACTCTTGAGTAACTTTCTCCTTAAAAAAGTCAAAGCAAACATGGACAAAATTATCTAACCAAAAAAACATGGACAAAATTATATCCGATGAAATAAATTATTTTGCAAAAAAAAAAAACTTTTGCATATACAAAGAAAAATTCAATACCTTGAACACCAAAACCCTGTTACTTAACAAACTAGAATATTAACCCGCACCTTGCTACGGGACCAAAAGGACAACATTATTAGTTTTCGTTATATTAAAAAATTTTATATTGTAGCTTGAATTTTTTTTAATGTTTCAATATTTATAGTACTCTCTATAATTCTCAATTTATCTATTTTCTTTTTCAAAATAAATTTTAGAGGTTCTATTTATGTACATGACATAAATTCATTGATAAAAATTAGTAAAGTATGAATTAAATCCTAAGCGACCGGTTTTATTAGACCGGACTAGAAACCAATCACCCATAATATTAACCCTTCTTTATACTAAAAGAGATTTTTAGAAGGACATGTCACATCAACATTTCTCTTTTTCTTTTTCCTTTTAAACTATGCTTCCCTAAATTTATACCAACTTTTACTTTCGCGCTTTGTAATCTTTCCTTTCAGTTTCCATCAAATATCTTTTACTTTATTTGTCGAGCTACATTACTTATTTTCTTTCGTCAAGTATGAGTTTGAGATAAGGTCACATAACTCAAAGTGCCAATTACGAATTTGACCTTGATGATTTGTACATTTCTAAATGTCTATTTTAAGTTCCTAAACAAAATAAGTTTGCATTATTGATATAAATTATATGCATTTTGTTTTATACATGATCGCGAAATTATTATTTGCAATTTACGTTTCGCGGATTGAGTCATTCAAACAAGAATGGCCCTTTGAAACTAATCATCTTAACAAGTTTTTTGACTTTAAATTTGATACGCATTCTCACATGTAAAGGTAATTCCAAGGTATTTTTTTCGTCATTGATTGATAGAAAGTTTTCAAGTATCTCAATGTAGGTAAATAATGAATGATATGAAAAATGTTTCCTTGAAAATAATCACTTATGTAGTTTGAAATAAATAATTAATGAAAAATATTCTAATTATCTGCATTTAAATATTTTCTCGAACGATTAAAATGTTTTTTATTTTTTCATTTTTCTAAATGATATAACAATATCATGAAAAATTTTAAACTAGTACACCAGTGACAAATTTACCCAAAATTAATTTTTCGACCACCGAAAATTTCAAACTGATACACCCGTGATAAATTTACCAATCGTCCATTTTCATCAAATTTTACCTCCAAATTACTGAGTTGGATAATACGTGGAAAGTTAACGGGTATACTAGTTTGGGGTTTTATCATATTTACCAATTGTGATTTTTTGTGATATTAATTTAATTTGAAGGATGGTAAATTCGTCATGAGTGTACCGGTTTGGGGTTTTCGATGGTCGAAAGATTCGTCCGGGGTTAATTTATAATAGGTGTACCGATTTAAGATTTTTGGCAGCCTGGAGCAAACTTATTACAAATATATCGGTTTGGAGTTTTTCATGGTATTAATCCAAAATTATTTTTTAAATCATGCATTTTTTTTCTTGAAACGAGAACTTAAAAAAAAAGTCTCAAAAACCCATGATAAATTTACTCAAAATTAATTTTTTGACTACCAAAAACTCAAAATCGATACGCTTATAACAAAATTACTAACCGTCAGTTTCCGTTAAATTTTACCACCAAATTACCAAGTTGGATAACATGTGCCAATTTACGAGTATACAAGTTTTGGGTATTACCATATTTACTAATTTGTGATTTTTTGTGATACTAATTCAATTTGGGTATTACCATATTTACTAATTTGTGATTTTTTGATTTGGGCATTACCATATTTATTAATTTGTGATTTTTCGTGATATTAATTCAATTTAACATAGATAAATTCATCACGAGTGTATTAGTTTGGGGTTTTCGGTGGTTAAAAGATTAGTCCGGGATTAATTTATTACAGGCGTACCGGTTTGGGGTTTTTGGCGATCCTGGGAAAATTTGTCACAGATATATCGATTTGAAGTTTTTCGTGGTATTAATTCAAAGTTATTTTTTAAATCATGCATTTTTTTCTTGAAACGAGAACTTATAAAAAAAAAAACAAAAACCTGCAGTTATCTCTCTCTCCCCGTCGCTGGTATATCTCTCATTCCTCCTCCTCCTCCAGAGCTCTTCGGCGACAACAAAACCCTAAATTCCTCCCCGACCCACGCCATTTCCCTTCTTCCTCTCTCCCTCTGCGTTGGCTCCGCACCGCGCGGCCCGAGCTGGGAGCGGCGATGGACGCGATACGGAAGCAGCTGGACGTGCTCATGGGCGCCAACCGCAACGGCGACGTCCGCGAGGTCAACCGCAAGTACTACGACCGCGACGTCTGCCGCATGTTCCTCGTCGGCCTCTGCCCCCACGAGCTCTTCCAGCTCACGGTACAACACTAACCCCCCCCCCCTTCCCCTACCCCTCTTCGATTCTCGCGCGCTCTGCTGTTGTTCTCCCTTCCCTTTCCTTTCTCCTTTCGCGGAGTTGCCTATGGCGGATCCGTCCCTTGTTGCGCTGCCGTTCGAGCGTTCCGGGTTTATTTGTTTTCTCTTGTTTTTCTTCCGTTTCAGAAAATGGACATGGGGCCTTGCCCGAAGGTCCACTCGCTTCAGCTCCGTAAAGAGTATCCTTTCGTTCGTTCGTATGTCTTGCATTACGTGTTCTTGCGGCACCCTTCTGCATTGGCGTGTGTAAACGACAATGTTACGCGATCGACGTCGAGAGGGACGGAGAAGGGTATGTGGGTATGGAAGTCCGAGTCGTTTCTTTCTAATATGTAGTTGTGGGTTTAGAGACCCTTCTTCCCCTTTTGAGCTGGGCTTATAGGATTGTGTGCTAGGATTAGGTGATGAAGTTGCGTCGATAGGTTTTTCCGGGCGATGCTGCTTCATTTTCGTTGTCGAACGCGACCGTTTGAAGAAGAAACGCGTGTCGACGGGTCGGATGTTCTGGCCGCTAGAGCTTTCCGAGTTCTCCTGGCATTTGGTGCCTTAACGACTCGTTTCAGATACGAAGAAGCCAAAGGAAAAGGCGTCGATAATTATGACCGGGACTTGGAGGATGTCATAGACCGCCTCATCGTCGAGTGCGATAGAAAGATCGCTAGAGCTCTCAAGAGACTAGAGGAGGATGATGCGAAGGCTGCTATTGCGATCTCTGTTTCTGAGGTTACACAGGTGCTGCTTCAATCTTCCAATTGGTATACTTGGTTTGCACGTCCTTGAAGTGGTTAACATTATGGTCTCAATAAAAATGCAGACACCCGAGATACTTGAGTTGTCGAAGCAGATCAAGGAGAAGCTTAATGAAGCTGACCAGCATGGTTAGTTTAGCAAGCCTTCCTTGTCTTCTTGACTAGCATTCCTTATAATATGTCTGCTTTGACTGGAAATTCGTTGACATGGTGCATGGAAAACCGTAAATGATTGTTAATCATTTTTCCTAGATTCTTGCTCGAACCATGATCTGGATTAGGCGGTAATTCTTGCAGGGATATAATGGACCCAAGATGTTAATAATCTTGAAGAATTTTACTTCCTCCATGCTTCATTTGGTTCATGCATATTTGGAATTGGTAGTGCAGTATGCACTTACTCTCAATTTGCTTGCAGATCTTGAAGGCAAGACAGATCTCAAGATTCGAGCTTTGGAGATTGTTGAAGAACTCAGAACTAAAAGAGCAGACAAGCAGGTAAACTGTTGCTTCTTCAGCTTTTAGGCTTTGTTTGGGAGTGGGAGGTGGTGAAAATTAGGGTAATATACAAATTTTCCCTCCTGTCCATTCTCACAAAGATCCGCACTTTCCACCTAAGGTTGCATTTCCCCTACTTTCCCCCATTTCCCTAAAATACCAGTAGAGATGATTTTTGATATGATATCGCGCCTGAGAATTTTGAATGCATTTTTATTTGGGCATAATTCCAAAAAAAAGCACCAACTTCACCTTGAGTGACAAGTTTGGCCCGAACTTTTTTTTGTTTCATAAAAAATCACCAACTTTCACTTAAATCCTAAATTTTGCCCGAACAATTTGAAAATTTCACTTAACGGAGGCTAGATTTGGGACTCGAGTTAAAGTTGATGTTTTTTATTGAGACAAATAAAGTTCGGGCTAGAATTATCACTGAAGGTGAAGTCGATGCTTTTTTTTGGAATTAGTCCTTTTTATTAGGGAAATAGGAATGTTAACAACATGACATTTGCAATAACTTGTGCAATATAGAACTCATTCCTGGTTCTGATGGTAATTTGATGAATATGTTACTTGTATGTGGATTTTGACAGTCCATGCTTCTTTTGGATGCATTCAATAAAGACAGGGCATCTTTACCGCAACCTCTACCAAACCCACCACCTTTGGCCCCCTTGCCAGTAGTTGCGCCTGATCCTCGCACTCAAGAGATGATAAATGAGAAGCTGAAGAAAGCAGAGGATCTTGGTTTGTCTTGAAGCTATTGCTCGTTACATTTTTCTTTCAGATTTAAGATTTTGTTACAGAAATTTTCTGAACGATACATTGCTGCTAAGTATTGTGGTTATCCTTTCATTTATATCTGTTTGCATATTGAAGTGCATCTTTGTTTCATCTCGGTGTTTAATTTAAGATAGACCTATATAAGATTCAACTTTCAGTGCATAGCTTTGCTGCATCACTTCATGATCTTAATTCAATTCCATAATCTCAGGTGAGCAAGGTATGGTGGATGAAGCACAAAAAGCATTGGAAGAGGCTGAAGCCCTTAAAAAGGTTTTTCTCGAAATCTCTTTTCTGATTTTTTTATTTGTCCGACAGTTTTACCATATAACTGTTGTTATGTCTATATCCTTCAGTGAATTTAACAGTTCATTTTTTACCTCAGCTGCATGCCAGACAGGAACCTGCACAGGATTCTACTAAGTACACTGCTGCGGATGTGCGAATTGTGAGTGCAATTTTATTGAAATTGAGTTGTTTATTTTTGTGATGCATTCCTTCTCTTTTGGATTGCATTGCACTAAGTACACTCTACTGTTGACCTACCCTGAAGCACTCAACAGATTGAATTGCTTGTGCACCAGAGACTGAAAGAAAATGAGCCTGACTTCTTGATATTCATTCATTACTCAAATTGCTTCATTAAACCTTCTGGCTCTATAGATTGGACAGGAACTAAGGAAATGTGCTCAATTTGACAGCGTACCCTTAGCTACTACATGGTCCCCATTATCTTATTGTGCTTGTAAGTCTTGTATCTGCTAATTATTTGAACATTTTGAACACATCCAGAATTCCATTCGGAGTTTTTATGACATGTCTAACCAGAAAAACAAGGAAGTAAAGATTTTGTTACCTTGATGTCGTCTCTGTTGCTGTTGGGTCCATGTCTAGTAAGGAAGAAAAGTTATATTTACACACATACATTTCATATGATACTTTCTTACTATTTGATAGTTGCCCCCTGTCCTCATGTTAAAAAATAGAAAGAGTTCCAAGTTTCATTACACGGCATTATATGCATGCCTCTCTCCAATTTGGGCTCATCTTTTCAGAAGAATTACCCCAACTTGCTATTGGTGCTCCAATTCATTACCTGCTTTTTGGGCATCAATAGTTCACTCCAATTCATTTTGTTCATACTTCAACTGACGTACTAGTAACTGCATTCTTTGAATTTTTTTCAGACTGACCAGAAGCTACGTGTTTGTGACATTTGTGGAGCATTCCTCAGTGTCTATGACAGGTAATTATCTTGAGTTTTTACTAGTCCCTCTAGATTTCAGAGATTGTGCGTGGGAAACGTAGAGTCGGTCTTTGGGTTTTAAGTTCTTCAGCTTTTGACCCGACAATTATCCCTCCTTGTCACCAGCAGGCTTTTGGGCCCAGTATTACGAGGATAACTTTTCCAGCTAAAGAATGTGCGTCTTTTTTTCTGTTTTATGTTTGTAGATCATGCTGTTGTTAGCGAAGTTATCGGAAAACTGCACTAATCTTATTCTGTAAACTATCTAACCACTATTGGTGTCAGATTAAGCAAATTATTTTGATGCCTCGTGTTATTTCAGCGACCGTCGTTTAGCAGATCACTTTGGCGGGAAGCTTCATTTGGGCTATATGCAAATTCGTGATAAATTGGCAGAGCTACAGGTGAGATAATTCTGGTTCTTGTCACGTGACTTTTGTAATTTTGTTTGTCTTGTATTCTCTGCAATAGGAGATTAAAAAAAGATAGGTCCTCTTGAGCTTATTGGATCCTCCATCACTTATTCATTACTTCATTGAGCATAAATTTTCTTACTAATGCACTAAGGACATGCAGTAGTTGAACTGTTGTCAGATGACGGGCTTGATGAGCTTTAATTATTTGATGGTGTAGTGACCATCTCTGACTCTGATTTGGTCTTCACCTCATCCTGCTACTTGATAGTCTTTGTGTGACATTTGATTAATTGATTTTAGTGATGAGTCTGAGAAGCTCTTTATACTTCATTGTCAGGAAGAGAGAAACAAAAGCCGTAAGGTTGATCGCCATGATGACAGAAGGTATGTTCCTGTATTCCATCATCTGGCTGACCTATGTGAGTGTGTGGGGTTCTCTTATTTATCTGTCAGATGAATATATGCCTTCTACTATTGTCTTGTTTTCCAAATTCCTGAGCAAATATATTTTCTTTATGCAGATCAAAAGAAAGGAGTAGGGATCGTGATAGGGAACTAAGTAAGGATCGAGAACAAGTGGACAGTCGTGATAGAGGGAAGGATTATGATCGTAGGAGTCGGGATCGTGATAGGTACCATGAGAGAGATCGTGGATATGAAAGGGAACGTGACCGAGATATAGAGCGTACCCGCAGCTATGACTCCCGAAGTCGTCGCAGATCACGATCAAGGTCGCAGGAACGTTCTAGGGATTATGACCGCCACAGGTACATTTGTTTCCGTGTAAAAGGAAACAAAATTTGGTTCTATTGCTCCGATCTTTATCTTTCAATTCATGTTCAGCTTTTAGTGCTTATATTTTTGGGATGAATCAAATATCATGTTTATGCGTGGATCTACGGAATGAAAAAGATGGGTTTTCACTAGGTTCAGGAGGTTAGCCTCCTGCCTGCTGAAGAATTGCTCGTATGAAGAGTTTGGGACGATAAAGGGGTCGTGCAACTATGCTTTAGTGACTTATCATTTTTCATTTCTTGGCTAATCAAGGGCACTGTCAGCTTCTCTGTTTGTTACCAGATATCAAATAGGGATTAGTGGGAACTAAATGGTTTTGGTGGAGGGTCATATAGGTATTTTGTGGTCACAGATATTTGATTTGGATACAAGTACTGGCGTCTGACTAATGTCCTCCTTTGTTGATGATTGGGACTGGCTGGGAAGGAAATTCTTGCAAATTGTCTGAATAAAGGCTGTCCTAGTGGGAGATGTTGTATTTTTATTTGTTGCTTGTGTGTTCCATAGTAAGGTCTTTTCTAAGAATGGCAGGTCAGAACCACAATATGGAAATGCAAGTGCAGTGACATTGGTTGTAAATTAGAGTGGATTGTGGCAAAATCTGACTTCAATGACCTAGTAGAAACAGGAAATTGTTGACATGCGCCCTTACAGGCATAGCTAAATTTTTTTTGACATGCTTTAAAATGTTCGAGGGTAACTTTTAATATTATAATATCTTCTAATGTGTGGTTCGATAATTTCGATGCCTTGAAGACATACATTCCTTTACTGAATTGAAAGATTGCCTTGAGACTCGAGATAACCTTTGGACAAAACCCTTAAGAACATTATCCTGTCTCTCGCTATAGTTTGCAAGATTGTAGGACCATAGAAGATATGAGATGAAAAACAGAAAGGTTGAGATCCTTGATTTCTGGATAAATTTGATGGAACCATAACAAATAATTTTCTTGTTGGTGTCTATTTCTTTTTCAATGCGTGCTTGTTTTTCCAGCTGAATGATGGATTGCTTACTGCGGGTTTTATATTTCATTTTGTGAACCTACATTTTTTTCACACCCAGTCTCTCTCTGCCTCGGATTCGGTAGTGTTATTATCTAGAGTATGAATAAATGATTATCTTTAAGTTCAATACGTACTTGTTTTATCTACAGTATTTGTTTTAATGCACAGTGGTGAGTGTATTTCTTCTCTCTTTTGATTACTTGGTGTTTCGATTTTCCTCAGGCGTCGTGACCGCTACTAGGGGATTATGGATATGAAGATGGAAATGATGTGGTTTCATAGAGATCACTAAACTCTTGTAGGACAAGCTTATCTATAACTGTTTGTTCCAACAATGTTCTGACATCATCTGTGGTTGCTTCATATGAAAGTCTTGGAGTTTATGCTTAGGAGGTATAGTTTTGGCTTGCCGTGTACCGTGTATTTTGTACTTAGATTGCTGGTCGACCTCTGCATTTTCTTACTGGAAGTACCATTACCCGAGTTTTCATCCTCGAGTTATTTTGCTCCTCTGAGCTATAGACTGGAGTGCTTATGTCTCTGTGCGCTCAATCTGAACCATTTGAGGGTTCAACTACATATACAAAGTACACGCACGGTCGAGCTAATTGCTGCAGCAAAAATGGCTTTTCGGCCTTTGTCCTGAGGTTGCTTGTTAGATCATGTTCTTTTTGGCTTGTGATACACGAGATAATGTTCTGCGGTTATGAAGTGACGACCAGCGAATGAATTGAACGCACCAATGTCGGTCGAATTGCGAGTCACGAATCAAATATGCTTTGGAAGATCCCATCAAATACCTGTAGTTAAACTTCTGTGAAAAGAATAGTTGGCTGCAATCAATGGACCTTTGTGGGAACGTGACGATTGATTGAAACTGTGAATTACATAGCTGATAGAATCTGCCTAATTACTTGTTATCGCTGATACTTCTATTGTGCACGTCTGGTTCCCTCAAATATTAATCTCATGATGCGTTATTGCAGAAATTTTCTAATGACATGTTTAGTCTAACTTTTTTATATAGGAAACGTGCACTAAATGTCCCAAAATTTGTTGCAATTGAGCTACTATTCCACTATTCTTGAACAACATTTTTTTAACGAAAAATGTTGACATGATATTTTAAAATTATTCTCTCTTTTACGTGGTATTGTTTATTGTTTTTCTTTAATTTTTTTGAATTAGTTTTAAAAACTGGCAGAGGTTAATATCTTATTTTTAAAAAATTGGAAGAAAAACTTAAAGAAAGAGAGAATGGTAGGGGGCTGATGGGGTGCCGCCACTGCCCATTGCCGGAGCTGCTGCCGAGCTGGCGAGGGTGGCTGGCCAGGCAAGGCCTCGCTAAACCCCAAGCGAGGGCAAACGAGGCTCACCTAGGTTTGCCTTGAATAAACTTGGGCAGCTAACCCAGATCTAGGTGACACAAGCCCTTGCCTGGGGTCGGTGATTCTCGCTAGCCCCAGGCAATGCCTCATTGGCAACCCTCGTTAGGCCAGGGCGAGGCCTCACTGGACTCAGGTGATGGCCGGTGAGACTTGCCCAGATCTGGGCATCCACAACCCATATATGTGAAAGCCTAGATGGCTCGAGAGGAGGGCCGGCAAGGCTCACCCAAATCTGGGTTTATGCTATTTCATGGATTATACCTATTTGTACAACTACCTCGGTGATTCCCACTTGTTAATACGTATATACCAATAAGCATATCTTGGGTTGGTACAGAAATGGGATCTCCAGTAGCTAGAGATGAGATTCATAAGAAAACAAGCCTACGCTTGAGCCTCCAAAGATAAAGGTACATGAAGAGCCATTTGATCACCATCAAAGTCTGAATTAAATCCCTTATGAACTAATGGATGTAAACAAATAGCACGTCCTTCCACTAAAATGGGTTGAAATGCTTGTATGCCTAATCTATGTAGAGTAGGCGTTTTATTTAGCAATACGGATGCCCCTGCATAACTTCCTGCGGTATTTCCTACACAATGGGCTCCTTTTCCCAAATTTTACTCTTAGCAACTCTAATATTCGAAGGAAGATGTCTAATTAGCTCACGAATTACAAATGTCTGAAAAAGCTCTATTGCTATATCCCGAGGCAATCCACATCAATGTAACTATCCCTTGAAGTTACTTTCGATGTGGAAAAGTTGCTAGTTATAGACTCAAAATTGCTCGGTACAAGGAAAAATTTACGAATCATATGTGCAGATTACTAGTTGCTGATATGCTTATTGCTTTTTCTAAAGAACATTAACAATGGTGTATCAGTTAGCGTATCTAGTTGATACATTGACATTTGCTCTTTTATGTGAGAAGCTACTAAGCGAAAGAGCGTTGAGAGTCGCTGCCTACTGGAAAACTTGCTTATTGAATGAGTAATTGCAATGTGGTATGTCCATATTTAGCTTTCGAAAATGAGGGAATACAGCCGGCGAGGCAAATTGTTACATGGTTATTTGTAAGAGATTACTAAGAGTGTGTTTTGATTATGACTTCTTAGTATGTAAACAATGTTTTGACATTTCAGTAAATGTTTTTATTGGAAAAAGCAGACCTTGGTCAAGATCGATAGCACCTTGCTAACGACCCTATATGGAAACAGCGAAAGTCCAATCGATTGCTCTATTTCGTCCACTTTCGTTTCAGATGGATACTGGCCCTTCTTTTCCTTCGGTGGTGGGATCTTAGAAAGGTCCAACTTTTCAAAATAATGATACCAGAAAAGACCAAGAGAAAATGGGGGACATTAAGATTGCTCTGGTTGGTGAGCACATAAGAAGTTCCACTTTCTGAAAACAATAATACTAGAGAACACAGAGAGATCATCAAGAAACTGCACCGCCATTCGAAATTTAGAAGTCCCAGATTGACGTCTGAGCTTCGATTGGAGCCAGAGTCACGGCGATGCAGAAATAATTGGGGGAACTCATTACAATGTTCAGGAACAGCCCTTTATGTTGCATGTTACAACTACAGCTTGAATCAAAACTCTAGGCTTACGAAGAGTTGAAACACATAAGTTGCTGAGGAGGGTGGATGGTGACGCCAAAACTCCCTCATCACCCCTGAAGATGGGCTTGTCACAGCATCAAAGCTCGTCCTGCAACCAGTAGGAAACATTTAATGTACATCAGCAAGACTGCAACTTACATTTACATGTGAGAGAGAGAGAGAGAGAGAGAGAGAGAGAGAGAGAGAGAGAGAGAAGCATCCCTAACTCAAAGAAATCTTTTAGCAAAAGGACGAGTATATTTCAATTTTAAGTCATATGGTATCCAAGAACAGAAAATCACAGAAAGGTTTGCTTACATGATAATCATCCAAATAGTCGCGGCGATCATGCTGCAAAAGAGAACTTCCCAGTAAGAATAAATGAGCTTGGCAAAGTGCAAGACAAGCGACAATGGAGTGCATCAGTAGTAGGAAAAATTCAAGAATCAATCATTTTCTATCAGAAGATGAGCGACTTGAAAATATGACATGACTTTAAGTTTGCAAGAGCATCTCTACAATTCTTTTAGCCTATTTCCTGAATGGATTCAATCCTATGGAGAAAAGTAATCTTTTTTCTAGGTAAAACTATGTTAACGAGCTTCAACAGATTTCCGAGTTCATCACTACTATAATATACCAAGAAACATGGGAGACGAGCAGAATCCAACATGCCGGTAAAAGCAAATTTAAAGGCTAAATTTAGTAGATGCCATTCTTGCCAAAGATATCTGGCCAAAGGAACTGAATGAAAGTTGATGCATCCAACGAAAAGAAATACAACCAAGAGAGAAAGTAGAGGATCTGGTATACAAACCCTTCTATATTTATCTCTGTATCGATCACGATATCGTCGATCATGACCCCTCTCGCGTCGTCTCCTTTCACCCTCCTCCCTTGCTCTTCGAGCTTCCTGCATATATAAGAGATCCACCACTTGAAGATCATCTCAAGAAATCCAAAATGAGGGACGAAGCATATGATTAATAAATCGCTCCAATCACCTCTTCTTCTTGTGCTTTCCTCACTTTTTCTGCTTCTTCAAAGGCCTCCTTTTCAATCTAAAGTAAACAAGAGGAACACTTAAATTAGCTTACATCTTTTTAGTCTAGGAAATTGCTAAATGGAGTCAAAGAGCAGGACCAGACCTCTCGATTGGCGAATACTTCCTCCACCACCTGCTTCGCATATTCTGGATCATCACAAATCAAGATATTGTCGAATATTGAACCTGCTTTTACCTGCACACAAAACGCACATTAGTTCATTCTAATAGTCATGCATGTAGTTGTAGCTTCACAAGGTGAAGCCCAAATATGTGTTCTTATCGAATTATACCTGCCAAACCTCAATGCCTACATATTTTATTGGCTTCATCACATAAAGGTCAGGGTCATCCTCAAACTCTGCAGACAAGAACGTAACCCGTTTATTATCTAGCAATCTTCTCAGATCAACAGTTAAGATTTCTAACATGAATTAATGCTGCAAAAAGACTCAGGCTCTAATGAGATGGTACCTGGATTGTCGATCCAAGGGATCTTCCATTTTCCCTTATAATTGGGATTCTTTATTTTCTGGAGCAAAGGAAAAAGATCAGAAGTTGCAACAATGCATTGAATGTCAAGGTTCTGTTCATTTTAGTTACATATCGTCGCACCTTCCGCTTCCATGGTCCTTTAAAGGCAGGATTTGGTACTTTTGGTGGTTTCCATAGTCCATCCTGTTCTTCATCCCAATTATCGGGCTAAAAGATATAGAGGTAACGAGTAAGCATCAGCAGTGGAAGTTCTATTAAGCGGAAGGCCAGAGAACCAAAGTAGCTGTCTCCTGATGCAGCTAAAATAACTGAAAAAGTGGATGCTACCATGTTCAAAGCATACTCTCTAACAAAAACAAACCAACCTCTTTAGCTTTTGGATCAGGAATCTCAGCAGGAATGGAATCATATCCCTGTATATGGTGAGAATAAAACTCAATAACTCATTAAAATTCTTGAGAAATTTCTGAAGGGACTCTTTATTGGTGGTTATCAAAACAGCCTACCTCAGGTTTGACTTCATTAGGGTCTTCAATGTATTCTCTGTCGTCCCAGTCTGCAGGCTGTGATAGACAGCCAGTGAGGTCATGTTCATAAGAAATGAAATATGATAGAATTAATGTGATGAAAAGGTTTAAGCTACATCTTGCTGAGGCATCTACAACAACGACAGGAAGAAAAGAAGTGAAACGACTTCAGACAGACAAAACATGATACAAAGTGACATCAAATCACGGTTCAGGTCCAACTATCAAATATTTGAAGACCACAGCCTAAGAGCAGACCTTTTTAGCCTTGACATCTTTGATTTTCCGTGGAGGAAGGATATCCCAATCTGTATACATGCTTCCCGAATCTCTTTCTCGATTATCAACCAGAATGCTATAAGTAGCATCTGGCCTGAGGATGAATGTGTAAAAATGAGTCAACTTGTCCGTTTCACATTCCAAATCCTTCTTGATGGGGTAATTTTGCCCTTGGTAGGAAAGAATGACATGGAGTTTCTTTGTTTGGGAACCACATATATCTGGTCCAAACATTACGCTGAACACCCAAAATTGGAAAAAAAAAATGAAGAATGGGTTAAATGGAATCTTTGCACAATAATTATGCTGGAAAAGGAAATAAAAAAACAAATATGAGCGTCACGAGGTCAGAGACAGACATCAAATATAATTAGAGTCCAGGGGAGGAAACTGGTTATAAGCATATAGCTGGAGAAGCTTAGAGATATAATGGTTATATCTTGGTCACGGGGTGAGCTTATTCTCTTTTAAGGTGTCATACTAGCTAGTCATGGCTTCAAGCAAGGGGGACATTTAATGTAGTGGAGTGCTTGAAAGTCTAATCAAATTATCGAGCCTTGATTGATCCTCGGATAGCATGGGCAGAGGAAACTTACCCTTGGAAATGTGTAACATAAGTGCCTAGGTAATTCCGAGTGGTCTATATTTCAGAACAGAACTTGATGATAAGAAAACCGTAGCGGAAGATTCTCATAGAATCTTGATATGATAAATCAAAAACCAAAGGAGTTGCTTTTGCACACACCAGACAGATGCCTTATTAGAAAATAGAACAAACCTGTAAGGAGTGTCCCCACCAAACTTCTTTTGATTGACAAATCCAGACAGAAGCTTTATGTAACCACCACCGCACTCAATATCTTGTTCAAACTTAATAGAGTATTGGAGAACCAAAGTCCTGTCCTTGTTGCTGAACTCTGGCAGCTTCGCGGACATCGCAGAGTGCGTCGCATCTTTAGTAGTCTGGACACCTGCAAGACGAATAGATCGCAGAAGATCATATACACCAGCCAAGCATCAATTCTGGCACAAGAGATTGATTTAGACTTCATTTATCTGGCCAAATAGACCACGTGCACAACTTACAACCTGTCATGCATAAACGAAGGCCTTAGCAAGCAGTCGGGCCATAACCAAAGCAATTAGCTAACATCAAGAGAACTTCGAATTGTGAAACAAGATACACTAAGGTTCCCAAGATTTGCGTGATTGAACATTTTGACAAAATAAAGACAGACAGAAATAATCTTATCAAGAAAAAAGGAAGGACGAAAACCTTTGTCGTCATGATCGCCAGGCCACTTTCCGGCCGTGTGCTTGAATGTCCCGGCCTTCCCTTCGCTCCTCTTCCAGTCGGACACCACCCAGCGGCTCTTCCATCCATCTTCATGGCAAAAACCAAACAAATCATTCAAGTCCAACCAATATTAAAACTATACGAAGCAATTAACGAACTGAGAATCGTGGGACCAAGAGAATCGACAGCACTGACGGAACTGATTTAGCACCAGCGTTTGTGACAAAGAAACTCTCCACCGACAAAATGGGCATAATGGATGCGATCTTCAGAAGCTTAAAAAAGCTTCCATGGGTAACAAGAAAAACTAAGCTTAATATTCTTGAAAAGCCAAGAAAGCAAACAAAGGAAAAGGCGCAAAATTCAACAAATAACATGGGAAGAAAGCAATAATGGATCAACTAAGCTAAACATTCTCGACTGCTGCTTCAAGGGATTGTCGTCCCGAGCAAATTTGAGCAAGCGGGTATCAAAACCAACAAGCGCAGCAGTAGAGACAGACAGGAGCTCAGCAGGAACAGCAAGATGGAGAGCGAGCAAGAGAGAAGGGGGCAGAGAGAACCCAGAAAGCGCTCCTCGAAGATGATCTCGGACAGGGACAGGGCGAGGCGAGCGAGGGAGGAAAGAAGAAGAAGAAGAAGAAGAGCGAATAAGGAACTGCGAATCTTGGGACCAAGAGCATCGACAGCATTAAAGAAACAGATTGAATCACAACAGTGTCCGTGAGAAAGGAACTCTCCACCAACAAAACGGTTCACTCATCGAAAAGCCAAGGAAAACAAAAACAAAAAGAAACGGCGCAAAATTCGAGAAAGAACGCATGGGGAAGAAAGCAAACAGAACGGATCAACTGAGCTGAACATTCTCGACCGCCGCTTCAAAGGGATTGTCATCCCGAGCAAATTTGAGCACGCGGGTATCGAAAAACAACAAGTGCGGCAGCAGAAACACACACTAGCTCAGCAGGAACAGCAACAAGAAAGAGAGAGTACCCAGAAAGCGCTCCTCGAAGATGATCTCGGACAGGGCGAGGCGGGCGAGGGAGGAAAGGAGGAGGAGGAGGGCGAGGCAGAGCGGCGACGGCGGAAGGAGGAAGGGAAGCCTGCGCTCGCTCCCCGCCATCGATGGAGGCGCTGCAGGGGAAGCTCGGTGGTACTTCTACTTCTGCTGCTTCCTTCCAGTGGCTTCGGCACTTCCCACTTATTAAAAAGAGCCGGTCTTTCCTCTTCCGACCTCGCATTCCCTCTTATTCACGAGAATGCCACGCGGGCCCCCGACATTCGTGCCTGCTTTTTTCGTAATTGTTTAGGCTCGAACCTTGTTTTTTTTGGACACTTTTTGTTCCCAATTCCAATAATTACTATAATTAATTGGGCCATTCGTACGGTCAGCTCGTTTCGCGAAAAATAAACAATTCGAAGGAAATATTTTCTAAAGGCGACTGATTGTATCGGTTACAAAAATGAACCGGATAAAAAATATTATCGTCGTCCATGAAAACGTTTAGATATAAATTATTATCTATCGTGAACATTTTCCACTAACTAATTATTTCAAACGATATTTTTTAGGGTAAGCAAATCATTCGATTTCCTTGAAATAAATAAAGCGGTAAAACGTTGCGACGTGCCCCATCAAAGTGTCCGGCGTCTCTTACCTACCGGGTTTTGTATCTTTTTTTTTTATGTACATGCAGTTCCCCTCGACCAACTAGCTTAAATTTTTTGGTCGGACTTCCTAACATGATAGCTCGTACGCTCTCCTCCATAACCCCGGGTAACATTGCATGTGGTTTCATCCTCTAGCCGACAAAGTTATGCATGTCCGGCATTAAACATTATCGAATCTAAAACTCTATATATCGAAACAAAAAGACAACTCGGGGATGAGCGTAGTTGGAATTATAACAATAAAGGACATCAATATTAGACAAATTTAGTAAACTTTCTATACCAATTATGTATAGAGTTTTCATCTGTGAATCGAGTAAAAGAAAAAAAAAATACGGCCACGCTAAACAAGTTATATGTGTGATTCGATGGAATTTAATGATTTATCTGCTTCGCGAAAAACGAATAATTTAAAAAATAAAAATAAAAAAGATAATAATTGGAATCTAAATAATTTCGTCACATTCAATCACTTTTTATAAATGACGCGAGTCATTTTTTAGACGAATGGTTTTCGCGTCGCTCGTTTTCCCAGGAAACAAACGCCGTGTCGTCTTGCGTTTGACTTTTTGACTCGAATTTGCTTGGTCATGATCCGTGGAGGGAGGACGCCTCAGCCAATGGGAAGGAAGGGAGCACGTAGCGTCCCCCAATCACGTCGCTCCGTTGTCTAGTCAAATCGAAGGCCCGTCGTCCTCCACTTCTCTCGCTCTCTCTCTCTTCCCTCATCCTTCAATCGATTCTCCCTTTCTTTTATTTTAAATATTTTTTTTTCTATTTTATCCAATTCGGATTACACTATTCCAACAAACACTATCTAACAAGCCTCAGTGGCCACCTTTCCTACTTGAGAAAAAGGAGGTGAGGAGTTCGAATCCACACCTTCTCAGGGAGGTCTTGGGGTGGGGGCGTGTAATTTCAAATGTGGGTTTCAACTCCCGTGCTCCGTAAGAAGCAGGGCAAAAATCTGAAAATGATTTGAAAGTTAAAGTAGGGCTGACAAAAAAAAAAAGCACTATCAAAGTATCTGGCCCTGGCCAATATAAAGATGATTTGAAGGATAGAAAACAAAGAAGAAAAAAAGAAAAAAAAACCAATTTCTTAGAAACTTACCCCGGTCCTGCTGACGTGGCAATTGGGCTTTTTACAATTATGCCCTTGAGCTAGTCCACTGCCAACCCCTACCCACCGGTGTCACGGCTTTTTGCTATTTCATGCGGGCAACGGTTTTGAACTAGGAAACCGGTTTCCGGGGAGCTGTACGAAAGGCCGATACCGACCGTCATGTCGGTTTTCCGGGGAGCTGTACGAAAGGAGCACACAAGGCTATAGGAGCATGTCGGGTTACAATGGTAGAAAAAACGCTATGAGATTTTAATTGATTAGTGCGGTCCAATTAAAATGTAAGAAAACTAAACGATAACAAGGATATAGCTCACCAGAGATGAAAATCACATAGACATACGCGTGTACAAGTGATGTTTGATGCCTAATGGATTTTATCCCTAACTTTGGAAGGAATCGTTGTCGGAGGGAAAGTGCTCGACATATGAAAGATGCCATTTAGCACGGATGGGTCGCCATCAACCCTAGAACCACATACGTTATAAATAATGTATGATTTGATGCTATTTACAGATAATCAATTAACACATCTTCCAGGAACGAGGAGAGATACGAAGAAGGGAAGGTTACTAATCTTGAACACGTGCTGTGTATAATTTTATGCTATTTACAGATAACCAATCAAAAGATAATGAAAGTCTTTCTCAAGACACTTCGTTACCAATTCTATAAATGACAAGCTCGGGGTACCAAACCTTCCTGCAATCGGTTATAGTTGGAGACGGAATTGGAGGAACGATGCCTGATAGGAAGATAAACGAAGCGCGGGTTGAAAATTCCCAAATTAGAAAATGATGTTGCGGGCGAGCGTAGCTCGAGGGCGCAATCGTAAATCGCCGACGCCACGTCGGACGGATCGCCGCTCGGGTCGGGCGACCCCCCGTGAGGTGGGGGTCGGACACGTGAATACGAGGGGAGGAGGAGGGCAAAATGGTCCGGGCGGAAGGACAGCAGCGAAGAGAGGAGACTTGAGTCTTCCCGTTGACTCCCCTTTCCAAGTCTCCGGCGGGCTGACCCACCCCATGTACCATTCTTCTAGCCCATCGTCTGGCCCCGAACCCAAAGCACACGCAGCTTGACCGCTGACCCGGATTTTCTCTCTCTACAAGTAGTATTGCAGTGGAAGATCGAAATCCGATTGGTGAAAATTTCCGCCAAGATTTAAGGATCAAGAAATTGCACGACATTTTCCTAAGGAATAAGTGTGTTGAAAGTCCTCAAATTTGTCGCGAAGGCGCAGGTCCTCAAGCCTGTCGCGAAAGTGCAATCGATTTCACGAAAGTGCAATTGATTCATAAAATTTTCAGAAAGTGCAATTAAGTCATAAAACTTGTCATGAGGGTGAAATCGAGTTCTGCAACTTTCGAAAGGTGCAATCGAGGGATCGAACTTGATTGAACCAATTTGAAGAATTTTAGGACTTAATGGTACATTTTGAAAGTTTTAGGACTCAATTGTACTTTTGTAACAAGTTTTAGGACTTGACTGCACATTTTGAAAGTTTTCAGACTCAATTACACTTTCGTGACAAGTTTTAGGACTTCCAATGTACTTATCCCTTCTTCTTTTAACTTCATCGGAGAATTGTGGCAGCACCTCCCCAATCCCAGTGGTATTGACCATCTCCACGGTCCTAGGTTGTCTATGTCTTTTCCTTTTTATGTTTCTCCGTCTCGAGCCTTGCGGCAGTATAGATTTTGCGCTCGGGTGCTTGCTTTCGCTCTAATAAATGCAACGAGAATCGTAGAGCATATTTCAAATGCGAGGCGAAATCGGCGGCACGCGAATCGTGTAAGGTTGTACATGTTCCCGATTTCGCTTGTAAAGATGATCGGGAACGACATAACCAGCACCGGACAATGACTTCTACCAGTCGGCCTAGGAAACCACCTTTTTGGAGAAGCAATCGAAGTCAACAACCGAACATAAGCACAACGTTTTTGCAAAGAGCTCAGCTCTTGAGAAAAATGTCCAAAGCACAAGCCCATGGAACCCAGGTCACCTCAGCCAGTCGCATGCAGCCCATCAAGCCCATCATGTTTATAGGAATCATTTTTTCTCACACCTTCGGCTTCATCGAAGTCCCGCAATACTCGGGTCGGATTGCGCGCATTATCACGTGACGAAGAAGGACGGTCGAGTCAGGACCCATGTCGATTACCGGGACTTAAATCGAGCTAGCCCGAAGAATGATTTCCTACTTCCACACATTGATGTCTTGGCGGATAGCATGACCGATTCTGAACTCTTCTCTTTTATGGACGGTTTCTCCGGCTACGACCAAATCAAGGGGGAAGGCGGAAGCAAAACCTCTAGGCAGAGCACACCTCCGATAAAATAGAAACCGTCGGTATCATGTACAAATTTTCTCGCTTCAATCCTTGTTAATTAATCACAGTATCGAGATGAATCGAGCTACTAGTAGCCCATCTAAATTATTCGAGAGTATTCATGAAATCCTGAAGCTCTAGAAGCTTCAAGACTTACTCGGTCATCTAATTTACTTTTTGTTAATTCGATTGTTCTTATTTCATCTACATCAACACTACCATGCATCGTGAAGGGATTAATTTTTTTTAACTGTATTCTCCTTTTAGTGTTCATGAAATGCATATAATTCCCCTTGAAATCCTAACCCGCTTCCTGTCGTACGCACTAGTGGTATACCTATGCATCATGGGATGAGCTTAAATCGTATCTGAAGAAGACCACGTGTGATTTTCAAGGTCGCACATGCGCAAAATTCACGTCGAAATCATAAGCCACAACCTATGCATATGCACCACCTGCATGAATACCCACGAAGCAGTGAAATGGTAATGTTTAGTTGAAAAATGGCACATTGAAGTTTACGCGAAAGATCGAACATTTATTAGATGTAAATGATGCAAACGGTGTCACGGTTTGAGCTGTCTCGCGTGTGAACTCTAGCCAATTAGCCGCCTCCTGCGGAGAAAAGACTTTTTGACTTCTAGCGCACATGTATGATCGCTGCAACAAGTTTATCAAATCTGTGAGCTGCAAGTAGACCGGTTAAAATAGATCATAAACTCATTTCTTAACTCATATTTGATGGTCATGTTGCCATATGGGTTAGTTATATCGAGTAAATGAATCATAAATGAATCTAGATTGTAAAGTCCAAAATAATATGGGTATTAAATATGATTATAACTTACTTATACTCAAGCAATCTTTATGACTCTCTTGCTCTGACTTGATCTTACGCTCGGTCACTCCGCGCTCTCACGTCGATTTATATATGAGTTTTTTTAGATTGAGTTTAATACGTAGCAATATGGGTCGAGTCGGGTATAGATCATTATATTTGTATTGTACAGAAATTGATCGAATGGGTCAAATCAATTTCGATTCGACCCAAACTAAACCGGACCTACCCGTTTGATGGGTCTAGCCACGTGTAGAATGGGCAGTCATGTCACCAACTGGACAACTTGTATTAGGTGTGGGATACTTGCGATAGAGACGTAGCTACGGTGGCTGTCCCTCTTTACTCTTATCAATAGAAGAAGAAAAATATTAATTGTAGTTGATGGTTTTGAAATTGGAAATTTGAGTTAGAAACATTGTTCAGTATACGAGACAAAGTAAGTTTATTAGCATCGTGTGGTTATATATATATCTGATGAAGACATCAGGAATCTTTCTTTCGGCGCCTTTTTTCCCTAGGAAAATCTGGACAGATCTTCCACTGGTTCGGACTCTTCCTCTTCTTCTTCATCTTTTACACTAGCCCAATTACGAGGGATATGGCTTATTCCGGGGATGCCATAGCAGTCATCCTCATTGGAATTTCCACTGTGGTGAGATTGTGAAGATCCTGCTTCTTCCAAATCTGAAAGTGCTTGCTTCAGCATTCCTGTCAATTGTTGAAGGGATTGGGCAGAAGCTAGCCTAGAAAGTACAAATCCTTTGTCATGCAGAAAGGGGGTAATTTCTTCATTGGTGATAGGCTTATTACCCCTAGCAATCAACCATTCTGCCACTGCTGTTCTGGTGGCCTTATGAAAGAATTTGAAACCATCCCACCATTTGACTTTGAATCGTCTAATGAGGATTGAAATATTGGTTTCATTGGATTTTCTGTATTCAAAATACCATCCGGTGACCCATGATAGGCCGAAGTAATAAAAAAAGAGCATCAATTTAGGGAAATTTTTCTCATATGGAAGTGGAGAAAATCTTTCTAGAAAGAGTTTGTAGTTGGGTTGGAGTTTTGGGTGGATGATTTTGTCGATGGGTCCCAAATGTTCCCACCAACGAATGAACCAGTAAGGGATATTCTGAATATTAAAATCTTCAAAATAGAATAGCCAAGTATGTGTATTGTTGGCATTCTTTATCCAAAAGGTATTCCACCAAGCTTGTTGGTAATCAAAATATGAAAAGGATGTCCTATATGGGAGGGCTTTATTAATATAGAATTTATTAATGGATCTTCAAATTCTCTCCCAGACTTTCTCACACGAGAATTTTTGCAGGGAAAATGCCTCCAAAACCTCCCAATAAACCCACCAGAAGAGACAAAGGCAAACAAATTGCAGAACCCTCTTCTGAGAAAAAATCCCCCGGATTGACAAATATCAGAACCTGGCTCCAGGCCACGCAACCATCGTTGAATATTACTACCATTTCTAACCAGGCTAAAGAAGAGCTTATTTCTCTTACTAAACAGCTTACCCCAGAATCCTCACAATTTGATATAACACAACTTTCTAAGGAAGAGGCGTTACGACTCCTCCAGCAAGCTTTTAATAGT
Organism: Syzygium jambos; assembly: GCA_031216235.1. Classification (NCBI taxonomy): domain Eukaryota; kingdom Viridiplantae; phylum Streptophyta; class Magnoliopsida; order Myrtales; family Myrtaceae; genus Syzygium; species Syzygium jambos. Next base: position 19,608,088 of record CM062221.1, on the reverse strand, counting down.
TAGCCACAGCCTTCTCTGGCAATGGTAAGTTCAGATCCCTCTCCCATAGCCATGGCTAAGAGAAAAACAATTTCAAGCGAGGTGGTAATTCAATCAACCCAAAATACCCCTCCAAAATCAAAGTTTTCTCATAAAACCATATTTCAAAATGTTTGCAACACTGAAAATGGCTTTTATAATGCAGATCCTTATGTTTTTGCTAAAAACATGTTTTCTGAAAATTTTCTTTATACACCTCATGATATTTACAAAACGAGGGAATTTTATGAAAAAATCTTGGAAGAAACCAAATCTGTTACCTTCAAACATTTTTCTAGCCAAGGGCACATAAACTATTCCAAAGCCATAATCCACATGGTCATCCACCCTTCTCAATGGAAACCTGATCCCCTGGGATTAACCAAGTTCAATATCAAAACAAATGAAGCCCTCCCATATAGGACATCCTTTTTCTCAAATTTTAAATGCCCATAAGGTTGACCCTTTTGGTCAAATTATTCTTGGTGAAGATGAACAACCTATCCAAGATGCTGTCAATACTTTGATATTTTCTATCTCCCAACATTTTCTTGGAGATTCTTCTCATATTCTCGATAAAAATCAAGATCTTCTATCCAATATGAAATGTAGATCTTTAGGGGAATTCCGAGAATATAAAGAAGTATTTTTGCAAAGAGTCTTCCAAAGATCTGATTGTAACCAATCTTTTTAGAAAGAAAAATTTCTTGCTGGTTTACCAAAACTCATAGGAGAACAAGTTCGTGGTAAGATAAGAGAAGAATATGGAAACCAAATTCCATATGACCATCTTTCTTATGGTGAACTAACCTCTTATGTTTATAAAATAGGAACACAATTGTGCACTAATATTCGCCTCCAAAAACAAATCAAGAAAGAACAAAAACTTTCTAAGAAAGGTTTAGGAGACTTTTGTGCCCAATATGATCCGACTTTTGAAACTTTTGAAAAATCAAAATGTTCAGGAAAATGTTCTTCAAAAAGGAAAGAACATAAGAAATTTTATAAGAAACCTTACAAAAAGAAATTTGATAAAAAATTCTTTAAAAAAGAAAAGGATAGTCTTGAAAAGAATGAGAAACCCAAAAAAGCAAAGAAAAATTTAAAAAATGTTACCTGCTATAACTATGGTAAGAAAGGCCACACCTCTCGATTTTGCAAAATTAGCAAAAAGATTAACGAGTTAGATTTAGATGAAGATACTATTAACCAGCTCAATCAATTAATGGTTGAAGCTGAAGATAGTTCTTCAGACGAATCTAGTCTTGAAAAAGGTTTGCAGATTTGTGATTTAGAAACCTCTTCATCACCAACCTCAGATAGCGAAGATGATGAAGAAGAAAACAATTTTGAAATAAACGTTTTGACTAAAGAAGAAGAAATTCTTTTACAAACTTTTGACCAAATTACTGATCGCGAAACTAAAATTAAATATTTGAATAGTTTTCAATATCCCAAAACAGTTTCCAAATCCACTTTCCAAACTGACAATCCCTATAATATTTCTACTATTCTTGGCAAAACCAAAAAGGCAAGTCTCAAGCCCGTTTCTATAAGTGATCTTACTCATGAGATTAACAGGTAGAAACAAGAAATTCAAGATCTTAAAGCTGCCCAGATAATCATGCAAAAGGATATTTTGGATATTAAAATGAAAAATTTAAGAGGAAAACAAAAGGAAGAAGAATCGGAAACAAATGAAGATGTTCCTCAACTTCCCTCCTCTTCTGATACAAACTTTCTTTTATTACTTTCTGAAATCACTACCAGAAAATGGATTATCAATATTTCTATCAAAATCCAGGATGAATTTATCCTTGAAACGACAGCTCTTTTTGATACCGGTGCAGACCTTAATTGCATAAAAGAAGGTCTTATACCAACCAAATATTTTGAGAAAACCTACCAATCCCTTAAATCAGCCTCTGGAGATAAGTTGAAAATAAACTTCAAAATTCCCGAAGCCGAGGTTGTGAAAGATCAAGTCTCTTTTAAAACTCCTTTTCTTCTTGTCAAAAATATTAAACAAAATGTTATTTTGGGATCACCTTTCATCAATCTACTTCAGCCTTTTAGAGTTACTGAAAAAGGAATTGAAACAGAAACCTTAGGCAAAAGAATTTGCTTTGATTTCATTTCAAAACCTCATACCAGAAATTTAAATACTCTTCAGGAACACTCTATTTCTGAAATTAATTGTATAATCCAAAGCAAAGAAGATCATCTTCAATTTTTAAAAGAAGATCTTGAATACAAAAAGATTGACAAAAACCTTTCTAAAAAAAGTCTTCAGAAAAGGATTTCTGACATTGAAAACCAAATAAAAAATTCCATATGTTCTAATATTCCCAATGCTTTTTGGTCTCGCAAAAGTCACATTGTCGATCTTCCTTATATATATTCATAACATACATAAAGATGACATGATCAATCAAATTAGCACGCTTGATTCATCGAGATGAAGCATGTTGGATTTAATATGATTTTGTCGCTTTGCCTTGGCCCCGATACGACCCTTTGTAGGATTTGAACGAGTTCTATGTTTCATATTAACAGACGAGTTTGAATTCCATTAACAACACAATCGAAATGTACTTAACATCTTATGTGTTTTTTAAGTATATCTATATTTGGCTTCCGTTTATTTTGCGGAAAATGAATGATTTAAAAAATATTTTTTAAAAAGTAATTGCTTATGCTCATTTGAAATAATTAGTCAGTGAAAATTCTTTTCATTATCGACACCAATTTATGTCTAAATATTTTCGTAAACGATGAGAATATTTTTCTCTAATTTATTTTTGTAAATAATGCAAACGATTATTTTTTAAAAATTATTTTCTAAATTATTTAATTTCCGCAAAACAATCGCACCAGTTGAGTGGGTGCTTGTGCTACATGCAATAGGATGAGTGCACAAGTCACAAAAAGTTTATGCGATCTTCAGGTAATTGCACTTATTCCATTGAACCAATAATTATGATATTTGGCTTTGGGGAGGAAATTACCACGGGTGCCCATACTTTGTGGTAAGTCTAAGTAGAGGTTGAGTAGAGTTCAAGGGTGCAATCGTAAATCCTAGGATGCCACGTCAGACGGATTGCAGTTTGGGGCAAGTGACCAAAAAATGGGATGGGAAAAAGAAAAAAAAAAGAAATAACTATGAGGAAAGAAGGAGGGCAAAGTTCCAGGAAGGACAGCATGCTCTTCAGTTGACTCTCCTTTCCGAGTCTCCAATTCTTCGATCAAATTCTTTCGTTAACTCCATTCTTCATATAAAAATCCAAACATGCTATTCTTATTTTTCCATGTAAATGAGATCGATCAAGGCATCGACGTCATAACAAACTTGCCAATCTTTTTTTCAAAATTTATCATAGAATTGTAACCCATATCTTTCTAATCCACGTGACAAGCGAAGATTAGGAAAATTACTGAAAATAAGAAACACATATATAATAGAGGAAAAGAGAAAAGCTTCAAGACCATGAGTTCAAAGCCCTTTTTCTTAACCCATTACCCTATGAAAGAGGAAACAGCGAGACCTTATACCAGAAATATGTTTGAGAATGTTTCAAGAGGAGTTAGAGTTTCAGATGAGGCATGTGGTCGGCCGTGCCACGTAGAACGGCTGTATACAATTAGACCTTCTACCAAGTCACAAATGGAACCAATCTTTTTACTTTATATGACCCCGATACGGCTTATCTAGAAAGCCTAGAGCATGGCATGCTAGAAGAGGCTTCGAGACTATTCCATGAGGCCAATTTGGAGGAGCAATGGACACAATTCCTCCAAGGGCATGGAGCACTTGATTGTAGTATTGCTGTCACAGAAGATGAAGGGTGGGGTCTGGATGTGAACATTACTTATGCGGTCCTGAAGCACTTCGAGGAAACTAAAAGGGCCGATGACACTGCAAAGTTGTACAAGCTAGCAGCTATCGACGTGATGATCTCTAAGTAGACCTGTCAAAATGGGTCATAAACCCATTTCTTAACCCTTATATTAATAAATGGGTCATAAATTGGTTAGTTATATTTAGTAAATGGGTCATAAATGGGTAGAGTCTTATATTAGTGTTAAATGGGTCATAAATGGGTCGTAAATGGGTCATAAATGAGTTTACAACTGATTTAAACTCAACGCATTTCTCTCACCCTCACTCAATCCTGCACTCACTCATTCCGCACTCTCATTTCAGCTTGGGTATGAATTTTCTTATATTTAATTAAATATGAAAGTATTTTAGCAATATGGGTTTAATCGAGTATGGGTTGGGTATGAGTCGGGTCGGGTATGGGTCAACAAAATTGCATTACGCATAAATGGGTCACAAACGGGTTAATGGGTCAATTTAGGTTAGACCATTTATGACCAGACCAAAACTCGACCCGACCCACCCATTTGACAGGTCTATCTCCAAGGCATAACAATGGGCGGCGAGCTCTATAATTTGGACGACAAGGTATGTGCGCCATGACTACTGTGCATGGAGGGGAAAAGCGTAAGAAAATTCCTAAATCTATTACATTGGTGCCAATTTAGTCATAAACTCTTTTTTTTGTGCTAATTGAATCATAAATCTTTTGATATAGTGCTAATTTAGTCCTTTCAACTAATTTTGGTTGGATATTGCTGACATGGACGTCGGCGGCCTACGTGGCACCGCCAGTGCTGAAGTGGAAAAATTTTAACAATATGATTCCCGAACCTTTAATTTGTTTAATGTGGTCCATAGACTCTTGGTACATGTTCAATTTAAATCCTAAACTTTAAAAAAATGTTCAATGTCGTCCTTCCATTAATTCAAGTTTAGAGACAATATTGAATATTTTCATAAAGTCTAATAACTAAATTAAACATATACAAAAAATTCAGGTACTACACTGGGTTAAAGTTTAGAAATCACATCGAACAAATTAAAAGTTTAAGGACCATATTGCAAATCGGATTAAATTTTATGGACCATTCGTGTCATTTTCCTATATATGTGTGCGCGTATGTATTAGGGGTGATCGGTTCCAGGGTCGGTTCGGTTCAGACCTGAAACCTGAAACCAACCCTGTTATAATCGGTTCCCAATTTTTGGAACCTGAAACCGACCCTGTTTTCCCTGGACCCTGTTTTGGAACCGACCCTGTTTTTCCGATCCGGTTTCAGGGTCTACCCGAGAACCTGTTTTTTTTTCCTTTTTTCTGGTTTCATTTTTTTCTAGCAAAATAATATATGTAGTAATGAAACGATTCAAAATAAAAGATGAATAATAAAAACCACTATCCATCAAAAGTAACAATCTCCAAAATGGGCAATTGAAATTACAATTCATCAAAATCAAAAATACAAAAACACTAAGTGGCAAAACATAGTCTAATCGCATTCTGGCAAATCGTTGGGGGAAGATCCTACCACCTCACAGACAAAAGTGGAGTTGAGCGGGGGACATGTAGACTTGTAGAGAGCATGCTGAAAGAAAACATAGGGGATCGACATGAAGAAACTGCAACAGTTCAGCTACTAAAGCAGAAGGTAGTACACTCTACTTCATTTTAATATTAACTGCAGAATTTTCTTATCATAGAACAGCTCCGCTGCTTGGTGGACTGACATGTCACGGCGAAGATCGACAGACCAAAAAACACCGCACAGAAACAAACCGATCACCGAAGACAACATACAAAACCGAAAACACAAATCCAGCGTCCGAGATCTACTGAACCAAAAGCGAAACACGACCGAGCCAAAGCCCAAAAAGGCGACACTGAAAAACTTCACAGAACCGAACAGATTAGCACAACCGGCCACCGGAGGAACCGCCACAACCACTACCCCGGCCGGGACCGAAGCGCGCCAGATCCATTCGCGGACCAGGGCGGAGAAAACGAAACGCCGGCGAGGGCGCGCCAGATCCATTCGCGGACCAGGGCGGAGAAAACGAAACGCCGGCGACGGCCGCGGAGGGGACGGCCCCGGGGGGGAAGAGAGAGCCGGAAAACCGGAAAAGCCCTAAGGGAATGCGGAGAAGCGGGCGGTACCTCGGAATCGGCGGACGGGAATCGGCGCCCCGGCGACAATCGAGGCGAGCGGCGGAGGGCGGCGGCGGCGGCGAAGGCGAAGTACAAGCGGACCGTACTAGCACCACCGCTCTCTCTACGAGCGCAGAGAAAGAGGAGCGAAACGAAGCAGGAGCACCAGACCTGAGAAGTGATAAGGGGAGCGACAGGCAAAGAGAGAAGAGAGGAAGGGCAACGTGAGTTAAGTGATATTCATTTAGGTTTTTTTTTTTACATTATCTTAAAAACCGGTTCTAAAACCGGTCCGGTTCGGTTTTTACTTGAAACCGGAAACCGGACCGGTTCTAACCGGTTCCAAAAAAATGGAACCGGTTCCCGAACCGGTTCTAACAAGAACCGGTACCCGGACCTGTTTTTCGGGTGGGCCGGTCCGGTTTCCGGGTAAATCCGGTCCGGTTGCACACCCCTAGTATGTATGTATGTATAAAGTGACCATCTTCATGGTCCTAGGTTGCATGCTATTTTACAGGCCATTTTTCATTCGTCAAACTAATCATGAGCCCGACTAAGTGGGCTCGAGGCCCAAATTAGCTCAGCGAGTTGCCGCCCATCAAGCCCATTAGGGTTTTCGTATGGTTACATATAAGCCGTCATCCATCAGGGGCCCTCTCTCTTCATCGCTTCCCTCCGTCTCCCGCTGCTCTGCATCCTCCCCTGGTGCTCCGGCCGTCAGAGCAACCATGGTAAGTACTCCTCCTCCAGGACGAGCTCACGATGCTTTGTACAATCCTAGTATACGTCGTCGTGAAGGTGTTGGGTACATGTAAAGTTGTGATCTTTCTCGTGTTTCGGTCTCCTGAAGGATTGTTGAGCGCTGTGGTCGGCAAATTTTAGTCACCGATTCCTGATGTCGGGTCGTGGCTCGTAGATTTTTCTATTTAGTGTTCTTCGTGTGCGAGGTCGAGCTGTGGATCCTGGGATTCTGTTCTTTCTGGTGTTTAAATGTCGTGGCCATCTTGTTCTTTGGCAGACGGGAACTTTGGTTCTGCTGTGATGGTGGGGATTCTTTTATCGCCTTCGTGTTATTGTGCCAGAGAAAAAAAAATTGGGTCTTGGGTATTGCTTTGCGACATAAAGGAGACCCAGCAATGTTCAAAGCTGCGCGTAGGCCCCCAATTTACTGCTTCTGTGATGTATGGATGCGGACATGCCCCGGGCCATAGATTGTGCTTCTTACTCGGTGTTTTTAGATTAAATTTGCTTGTGGCTCCTGTGAGCGAACCCGGCACTGTCAAATGTTGTATCTCTAGGAGCACATGATGGGATTTATTTAGACAAAGCTGTCATGCAGTCCACTGCAGTGATGTCTAGATGCAGACATGCCCGAGTATAGATTGTGTTTCGCCCTTGCCCTTTTAAGTTAAAACCTGCATACGGGTCCTGTTTAGTGAGTCCAGCGCCATCAAATGTTTTATATGTACGTGTTCGTGATGACAGGGTTATGGTATTTGATATGGCTCCCCATGCCCTCAGTTAGCGAATTTTGGCGTGTCAAATGTTGTATCTCTAGGAGCACATGATGGGATTTATTTAGACAAAGCTATCATGCAGTCCACTGCAGTGATGTCTAGATGCAGACATGCCCGAGTATAGATTGTTTTTCGCCCTTGCCCTTTTAAGTTAAAACCTGCATACGGGTCCTGTTTAGTGAGTCCAACGCCATCAAATGTTTTATATGTACGTGCTCGTGATGACAGGGTTATGGTATTTGATATGGCTCCCCATGCCCTCAGTTAGAGAATTTTGGCGTGTCAAATGTTGTATCTCTAGGAGCACATGATGGGATTTATTTAGACAAAGCTATCATGCAGTCCACTGTAGTGATGTCTAGATGCAGACATGCCCGAGTATAGATTGTGTTTCGCCCTTGCCCTTTTAAGTTAAAACCTGCATACGGGTCCTGTTTAGTGAGTCCAGCGCCATCAAATGTTTTATATGTACGTGCTCGTGATGACAGGGTTATGGTATTTGATATGGCTCCCCATGCCCTCAGTTAGCGAATTTTGGCGTGTCAAATGTTGTATATCTAGGAGCACATGATGGGATTTATTTAGACAAAGCTATCACGCAGTCTACTGCAGTGATGTATAGATGTAGACATGCCCAGCTAGAGATTGTGTTTCGACTGTGCCCTCGTAAGTTTAAAACCTGCATAAGGGTCCTGTTTAGTGAGTCCAGCGCCATCAAATGTTTTATATGTATGTGCTCGTGATGAAAGGGTTATGGTATCTGATATGGCTCCCCATTCCCTCAGAACACTCGATTGTTTGCTTGCTTTGGCTGTCGCAAATTTGGTTGAATATATTCTTCCTGTTCTTTGATGAATGGCTAAAAACTGCTCTCTTCATGGTTGTTTTGATTCTGTAGATTTATACAGGCCTTTCTGTTTTTGTGCAAAATGTTTGATATCTTCAATGCCCCTAGAACTTAAATGTCCTTTTTAAATTTTGACAAACAGCCGAAGCAAATCCACGAGATCAAGGATTTTCTCCTCACCGCCAGGAGGAAGGATGCCCGGTCTGTCAAAATCAAGAGGAGCAAGGATGTTGTCAAGTTTAAGGTTCGATGCTCCAAGTACCTCTACACACTATGTGTGTTCGACTCCGAGAAGGCTGACAAGTTGAAGCAATCCCTCCCTCCAGGTGCTTAACTGTACTTGTACAATGTATAATATGTTCATGGCAAATGCATGAGAAGTTGGCTCGAGATGCCTCGTGGTGCACCTACCGTCGGGATGTGATGACACAAGTTACAACATTCTTCTTTTCATTCTCTGTGGCACCTTTGATGACCCCTGGATTTGTTTTCATTTCTGTAGGTTTGAGCGTGCAAGACCTTTGAATGCGTATGAGTTTGCGTTTCGCGGGAGAACTCAGAGACTACCAAGGAATCGTGTTTCGAACCGTTCGAGCATTGTTTTTAAGATTTTGACTGTTATTTGGATTGCCCAGTGTAGTTCTATTCTAGACTGAATCAAGTTTTCAGTTTTGGCTTTTATCTGATCGATGGAGCCTCCATTTGTTTCGCGCGGAGTGAATCTATGCTTTGAAATTTTGTGGGAGGTTATTCGGATTATTGAGTTTTGGGGGTGCTATGCTTGCTTTGGAATTTGTTTGATGTCATACGTGAACAAACGTTTGATATTGGAGTACAAAGAAAACTCTCATCTGCACGCAAAAAGGGTCACCTGTTGATGGGGTTTAAAGGATTTCTTGATCGAGCAGTCACTGGTGAATTCAGAACAAAAGTTGGTAGTTTCGTCAAATTTTTACAATAACTATTGACGATCAAATACTGGTTGGTAAACTACTGGTCAAATTGCAACCTAGGATGCACTGTCACGTTATTTGAGCGTCGGAAGCGGTATCCGACATGTGTTGCTTGTCCAACACGCTCGGACACGCGGCCGACGCACTCCGACACGCGGTCAACGCTCCGGACATGCCGGTGACACGCGTGTCCGGCGCCGAGGGTCGTGGGTCACGGAGGAGTTAGAAGAGTTGCAGGAAGGAGATGAGGACGGAGGCGGGGCCAACAAGTGGGGCTGCCCTGGGCCCAGTAGCGGCGGCGGGACTTGCAGAAGTGGCGGGGCGGGGCTAGGAGAGGTTGTAGTTGTTGTAGCAGCAGAACTTGGTGTTGGTGGAGTCGCGGTGCGAGCAGGGCAGCGCCTCCACCTGTGGCGGCGGAGGCGGATGGTGTAGGCTGGCTCCTCCCCCCGTGGCGGCGGCGGAGGAGACTTGAGGCCAGGCCGGCCTATGCTCGCTCGTGTCCGAAGGCATGTCTTCTCCTTTGCGGGCGTTGAGGAGCGCGCAGAGAAAAAGTGTTAAAAGCGAAGGCTTTGGAGGAGGGAAAGAGAGAATGGGGTGGAGACGTGAAGGAGAAGCCTAGAAGGCATCATTTGTACTTTCTTTTTTTTCAATTTTGGATTATTTATTTTTAGTTTCTTAACTAATATATTTATTTATACATAATTATTTTTTAAAAACTCATGTGTATAGTTTTTTTAGGGTAAATTTATTCTAGGATTTTTATTATTTATTTACTTATTTGAATCAAATTTAAAAATAATAATTTATTATGTATATATAAAAATATATATTTAATATACAACACGTCCTAACGTGTCGGAATTCTCTATTTTTTGAGAAATAACGTGTCGTGTGTCGTGTCGCCTGTCGGTGCTATTTAGACTGCAATGTAATGATTTTCGAATACGAGTTATGAACATTCTAAATACTAAACGGAGGATAGCGTCGGGCAGACGGTGGTGTTTGATGACATCTCTTTTACTATATATGGCCATTGCGGATTGAATCATACTCTAATTTGGAAGAATCAAGGAGTCAGAAGAGAGCACAATTCCTTAGTATATGCTACTGAGGGGCCCCGCTTGTCCCTATCAGAGGAAGTTCATATGGTTTGCAAAAGCGGAAAGACGAACTAGTCACGGCTCCCGCGGTACGATTTCTGGATTACCTGCAGATGAATGAAAGCGTGCGTCCAAACCAGATAAAGATAAAAAGGAAGTAATTGAAACGAGGATGTGACATGGTCAAAACAGAACAGAACCTACCCACGCCACGTGCGGGGTCTACCCGGGAGAAAGGTTGAAGAGAAGTGTCAAGTCTTGTTTCTACCATCTTTGTAGCTGCCCCTGTTGGCGCTGTAACTACCCTGTGTTACCTCTCTCTGTCCCGGGTCCAACTTCCACTTTCCTCTTCTCTGGACTTCGAAGGGGCCGTTTGGGAGTCGAGTCTCTTTGGGTTTGGTGGGAGGAGGCGAGGAGAGGGAGAGAGAGGGGGCATCGGATCGGTGTCGTCATGTGGAGGGACAGAGTGTGCCCCTGCTTCTGGTTCGGGAACGGCAGCCGCCGTGATCATGAAGCTTCTGAGGAGAGGAACCCGGTGTTGCTGGTGTCGGGGATGGGTGGCTCCATACTCCATTCCAAGAAGAAGGAGGACAAGTGTCTGGGCTTCGATACCCGGGTCTGGGTCCGCATCCTCCTCGCCGACTTGGAGTTCAAGAACAAGCTCTGGTCCCTCTTCAACCCCTCCACTGGTCTCTCTCTCTCTCTCTCTGCAATCCGCATGCTTGGAATACCACTTCCACACCCATTTGCATACTCGTGCGCGTGCGCAGTATTGTAGCTTCTGCTATTTGTTGCTGCTTCTTCCCTCACCCCATCATTATCGATGCAGCATACCTGTACCTGTGTTGTTTGCCATGTTACTTGGTCTCGCTCTCAGCAGTCTGTGACTTCCACTTTGGAATCTGTGAGATGTTTTACCATGGATCCTCAAACTTGTCAATGGCCACAATGGTTTATCAGTAATCGATATTAAGGAATATCTTTTATGTACTAGTGTACCTGGAAACACGTTTTGACCTTCTGGGTTGGTATGGTTTGCTTTTTCGAAAATTATTTAGTTATTGCAGATTAAGTATCAATTCGAATCATTCTTTTGTACATTGAAACTGAGTTCTGGTTCGAACCTGCTTTGCTCTTTCTGTACCCTGAAGTCGCTTTCGTGAGTAATTCAATTTGGATGTACTTTCTGAATAGAAGTTGGCTCCTCAACTGATCATGTGTATAGATCTGATTTGTGTGCTTGGTTTGAGATAGAGCACCCCTCCTTATGAAATAGCACCGTGTTACAGATGTTTTCTACTTGAGAATGTCCTGCTCATGGACGTTTCCTACGAATTTATTTCGTACTTGCAGAAGTTTCTCCTTCTTCTTTGTATCTTTATGGCACATGCTGCCTATTTTGTCTATGGAATTTAAATCATCTGGTCTGACATGATCTGCTGTATCGGCATTTAGATGCATTGCCACTTTCCATGTCAATGTTGTTCATGGAATCAGATTTCCTCAATCACACACGATGATTTAATCCTTGACGAGCTTGTGCTTTTTGTCATCTTAAGGATTGAGCGAGTCATTGGATGATGATGTTGAAATTGTGGTTCCTGATGATGATTATGGGCTCTATGCGATCGACATACTAGACCCATCATGGGTGAGGCCCTAAGTTATTCTTCACTCTTTTGGTGGTTTGTCAGAGAAATTTTTCGCTTCCGTTTATGCTGTTAATTCCGCAACATTTTACTACTAATGGAAATGTATTGATGAAAATTCTTTACATTTCAGTTTGTGAAACTTATGCATCTGAAAGAGGTATATCATTTTCATGATATGATCGACATGCTCGTGGGGATAGGGTATAAGAAGGGAACCACGTTGTTTGGATATGGTTATGATTTCCGGCAAAGTAATAGGTAATTCAGTTTTGTCTATTAGGTTGTTGAAAATCAAAGTTGGTATCTTGAGTACTGCATCGTTAGCTAATTTATCAGCCATGTGCTCAAGTTTAAGTTTCTGATAACTGTGAACACCGTTATCTGCTGCATCATTTTAGAGCTAACAAGCTCCTAGAAGGTCTTCAATCAAAGTTGGAAACTGCTTACAAAGCTTCTGGAGGTAGAAAAGTTGACATAATTTCTCATTCAATGGGTGGATTGCTGGTGTCGTGTTTTCTATCACTCCATCAAGACGTGAGTGTTCTATCATTAACTGCTGGAAGCATTTATTGGAGATTGTCTAGTTGCTTATGATATTGGATTATATGCGCAAAATTAGCAATAAGACTATAATTTAGTTGTTAATTGACAGGTCTTTTCAAAGTATGTAAGGAAGTGGATTTGTATTGCATGCCCTTTTCAAGGTAACTGCCTTTGGGCAAAGTTCCAGATTTATTCTATCATGATGCTCTAATGTCTGGAAAGATACTCAAAGCAGCGTAGATTCAGGCTGTAATGTTCTCTATCTGATGGAGAATATCTGTTTCCTGATGCCAGGCTGATAGAGCGATCATGATTTTTCTGTTGGCTGGAAATTGGATGCTCTTCTTCTTTTGATCTTAAACTTTGAAACTTGCTTGTTATGTTCGTCAATTGGATCTTCAACTTCAAGTGCAATATGATATCTCTACTGTATTCCAACTGTTGAAGGCTCAATGCTTATTTTCATCTTGTTTCGGTCATTGCTTATGTAGTTTTTGAATAAAAAAGTTCCTCCGTGTGCTTAGCAGATTGTATTGCTCCTAAGGTTTCAGAGGGTCATCATTTTCTGTGATAGGTGCACCGGGATGCGTCAATGACTCTCTCTTAACCGGACTGCAATTTGTTGAGGGGTTTGAGAGCTACTTTTTTGTGTCTAGGTGGACAATGCACCAATTGGTAATTTCTCTATTCATCTCTCAAGGTCACTTAGCACACATCCTACCGTTTGTGTGGAACTAGCATAAAGGAGGATGGAATACATACTGGCGGGGATCTAGATACTTTCGTTAGTGGGTCAAAAAATTAATTAATGAATGATTACGAGAAAATCAACTGTAGGTTTTGCTTTTCTAAAGCAAGTAGTTATTTAGCATTGCTTAAAAATCCTTTGTTCTTTCAAAACTTTAGAAAAAGGAGTGGGGCAAGTGCCCCCACTGTGCAAAAGTTAAGTCCATCCTGAATACATCGCCAGTCACTTTTACACACTAAATGATGAAGGAAATTGCAAAAGTATGAGGGCTTCTACCTAAAACTGCTCAGAAACATGTGAGATGGATTTTACCAATTGTATAGCATGAGATGGTGTAGCAAGTCAGGTTGTGTTGTGTGAGTCACGGTTTGGAGTCATACTCCTTTGTTAGCTGACTCCAACCTTTCTTGGCAACGCTCTTTTTCTCCTCTTGTAGTGCTAGCGTACATAACATGTGGAAGACTAGTGTACAAAAGCAAATGCCTTCTCATATTTGTGCGCAATTTTAGTCCATTTGCACTTCACTCGTGGAAAGTTTTCAGTGCTTGGATTAGCTAACTCGATTATTCTATAAGAGAAGGTGGTTCACTGATCATGTTTGAGGGTCTGACAGTTGTTTCTGCTTTTTGCTTGGTATGATCTTGTGCTCTCTTGCTAATAGTGCGTTCTATTTTGAATATAGTTGATTGAGTGTCCATCAATATATGAAATGATGGCAAACCCTGAGTTTGAGTGGGCGAAGCAACCTAAGATTGAAGTCTGGCAAAAGCACTCTATGGACGGGGATGTTTCTGTCAACTTGGAGACCTATGGTCCCCTTGAAAGCGTCCCTCTATTTGAATCAGCATTGCGAAATAATGAGGTAGCATGTCCAAATTCTTTCTTGGTTGCTTAGTTATTCTGAACTCTTCTACAGAAGCAGGCATCTAGTTCAGTTTGGTGTCAACTTTTGCTCATCTTTTGATGCTAAAATTTAGCTGGTTCCTCTATTTGCTGAAAAAACTCAACAATCTTGAATTACCATTAAGGGCCTCTTTGAAGTGGCGTTCAAGCAACTGGAGGTGAACAAAAAACATTCTATTTTGGCGTTTCTTCTGTTATACAGAAAGCAGGGTAACAAAAGGAATATATGCCAATGCTGGGCATTTTACACAATCTTTAACCACTAAGGAGAACTTATTGATTGTATGTTTCCTGTTAACTAGATAAAAGCTGCCTCGACAGGTCTGTCCTCCTTTTCTACTAGTTGTATTCTTATCAATGTGCCTCTCTGAAATCTCTTCTGAAATGTTTCCTGGAACCACATGATAAGCTGTTTAAAGATGGATTTCAAATAAGCATGTGGAATGATTTTTTTAATTAAAATTTTTGTAATCCTCATTCCCCAGTTGAAAGTGCAAGCTTCTCTCCTCTTCACCCTTTTCTTGTCAGTGTCAAGGTCTTCTCATTGCTTCTTCTACGAAGTCTGAATTGCATTCTTTGTGGTTACAGTTAAATTACCAAGGACGGACAATACCCTTGCCCTTTAACCTCTCTATTCTTAAATGGACTGCTGAAACTCGCAGAATTATCAATGACATTAAACTTCCAAGTGAGGTTGAGTTCTACAACATCTATGGAACATCTCTGGACACACCTTTTGACGTTTGGTATGCAGCTTCTACTCTGTGTTTTGCAAGTTAATATTATGTTTTGGCGGAAGACATGATGACATGCTCCTGTGACAGTTATGGTTCAGAGGAATCCCCCATTGAGGACTTGTCTGAAATATGCCACACTTTGGTGAGTAGTCTTATATTATTATAAAACCCTCTTCTGATTGGATGACATTCTCTTTGCTTGAACGACTTCCTTTGTTTGGTCATGATTAAATGAGTGTTTAATAGCACTTCTTGGAATTGTTGATATTCTCCACCAAATTAAACTAGAATGACCACAGCTGCATTTGATGCTGACAACGGAGCGAGTTCTCGCTGAGGTTGACATTTTATTCGTCACATTACGTTGCAATATGCAGGAGATTTAGAACTTAGAAGTGGACCTCAAAGTTGAGTCATGTCCGGATAATATTGGATTTTCAATTTTCTTTTAGGATATTTGGCGTTTCATGAATTGATTTGCTTGGGTAGCAGGAGATGATGTCCTTCATTCTGATGCTACCATTTCACAGCTGCTCCAGTTTCCCTTTAGGCTAATTTTATCCTCATGCTTCTCACATACATATCAGATGCACTTTTCCATTCACTTTTCTTTTCTTGTTCTTGGCTCAAAGTTGCTATGGTTCATCTTGCAGCCCGAGTACTCTTATGTGGATGGAGACGGAACTGTCCCCGCAGAATCAGCTCGGGTAACTATTTGGCAAAGCTTTTTCTCCTTTTACTGTACTTTGAGATGATTTGCTGCAGTTTGATTTGTTGCCATGCACGGGAAGAGTGAATAGATATTTATTTTTAGGATGATTTTTTTTGGTCGAATTTTTCAAGATCCGGATCGTACTCCTTGTTCTGGTCATTATCCTGTTTGTTTATGTTCAATCTGTTAGCAGTTGTCCCAAATGCAACTCAAACAATCCATCTTGCATTATGATGTAATATGTTGCGACAGCGTGCGATACAAAAGTTTTCAGGTTTTCTCAAGCGAACTCTTAATCGACAGGCTGATGGACTCAAGGCAGTGGAGCGAGCGGGGGTTGCTGCTGGTCACCGACAATTACTACGTGACCATACTGTCTTTCAACTCATCCAAAAATGGTTGGGATATGAGCAGGTCAGCTACCCCAAGCGCGTTAGGACTTCGAGAGTAATGGATTCTTCTTGAAGAGTATAGACATAGCATAGGAGTTGACTCGTACAGGAGAATTTGTTCTACAAGTCTTTTCATTTCTCTGGAAACTGGAAACCGAAATGTGTATTCGCATTGTCGAAAATGTTAGATCCATCACCATTTGAATGTAAAAGAAATTCGATTTATGATGATTAATCTGAAAGTTGATGTCCAGGATACTATCATTTCTGAACAGCACAGCACCAGGCAGTCAACAAAGAGAGTATGTACATTTTAAAGCTGCATTCAATGACTATAAGCTTTAAATGAGGAAAAGTGGGTCGACTTAGCAGAAACAAAGCATCCAAAGAAGCCAAGAATACAACTTCGTGTATAATTCTTGTTTCCCGTGATTCAGAGATTTAGCCAAAAGGCAAGAGAAAAAAGAGGGCAAAAGTAAAGTAAGATCCATATGATGAGTGACCAATGATAGAGTTATAATAACTCAACACATTTACTGTTTCCATATGTCAAAGTGAGTATGTCTAATCAGCATGCTCGTTTTTAGGACTATACAACAACATCGACGCTGGTGCAATGTCATAAGCCATTTTCCTTACAGTCAAGTTATACTTGTCGATGCAAGAAAGAGAAAGAAAGAACACTTAAACTGAATCCCCTAGCAGGGTTTAGAACGAAATTGGCAAATACTTAAATTTTTACTGCTCTGTCTACTTCTGCACCGTCATGAACATTTTTTACCGATCATTTGTGTTTAGCCTTAACACCTCATTTTCTCAGCCTAACAAGCCACATTGCTATTGAAACAAAAGCAGATGGATTAGAGGTATTCACGTGCAAACATAAGCGAGCCCCATCAAGTGCACATAGAAACACATGTATACAGATGCACATTCAACAGTCACATAGTCATGGAAGGAAAAATCCTCGCACCGACATTGGATCATATATATCAACGGCATCAAGTATACATTTGAATGGTTAATTATACATATGCACCTGGAGACAGCACCCAATTCGGATAGAGTCAGAGAACAAAAATTCTTCATTTTACTTTTTGCAGTTTCTTCTTCGGTTGAATCATGGATACAGGATGAGATTATTACATAGCTAAAGGGTTTCTAGCTACCTAATTTGAAAGCGTCCACAAAGAGGCCTAAACAAACGCCAGATTTCCAGTAATTCATCATCGTGACAAAGGACTGAAGTCTTCTGCTAGAAAGAGAAGGGGGTTTTCGATACACAAGCATACCAATCCCCTCAATGGCTGCAACCACGACACCGGCAACAAGCACATCCCAGTCACCTGTCTGCCCAAGAATTGTCGCCAATGCATTTGCTGTATAGAAACCCAACAGAAGAAGAAATATCTTCATGGGGAAATTCCTTCTAGCCGAGTTCAGCTTTTGCAGAAGTTGTCTGCCCCCAGTGCTCACTATCCTGCCCAATCGCGTACGACTGAGATCTGCATCATCACCGTTGAGGCCCTCTTGCTCGCCATTACCAGGAATCCCGCCCGTATTCAGGGCAAAGGCTATTTTGCAGCCATGTCTTCTCATCTGAGAACTATCCGATGTAAAGAAAATGACAGGCTTGTTCAAAATCATATGAAGAGACTCATAAAAGTGAACCACATAGACAGATCACACCTTAAGCATACAAAACAAAAGGACTTGATCCGAATCCAAAAAGCTTTTTCACCTACAAGAGCAGCCATGTAAAATCTCTGTAACCAACACTAGATTACCACCATCAAAATCCAAAAAGTTTTCACTTACTTTATAAATTTGACAATAAGGCATTGACAATTAGGTTAATATGATTGACTTATGTAGCTATATACAATTAAACAAAATAGGTAAGATTGAGTTGCCATTCTATATCAAAATCATATGGTACAGCTCAAAGTCTAAGTTAAGAAAACAGGAGATTATCTGGCACAAATGACTAGAGATCGTGAGTGCAGTGAATTTGGCACAAGAAGATTGAAAGAAAATTTGACCACCATTAGATCACAATTAATCTGGACTACAAGAATATGAGCAGAAGATCTCCATGCTAGAAGCAACTCCACTGGATGAGAGGTTATTTTTATCGGTTACCGTTGACAGTGACAAATGCCATCCCATCCCATCCCAGCCCAACCCAAACACAACACATCACAAATTGCACATACTAAAATGAAGAACACGAACAATGGTCTAAAAGTACCTGTTCCAACCAAAAGATGCAGACCTTAGCCGAAAGAAAACTCGACCATCAATGCAGGATTCCATTCCTGAGTTTGAAACCATACGAGGGGCGAGGACCATGCAGGAACTTCCGGAGGCTTCATTTTCCCGCAGCGGCAGACTCAATTGCATTACCATGGCTCCAGATTGGCACGCCATGAGCTGCAAAGCCAGGACCTTGCGGAAAAAGATCGACAAACACCATCGTCAGACACCGACTTAACCCGAGATGATTGCCCCCGTTTAAACTACCCACATGGCAAACGAGTCTAATTGAATTTGGGTAGCTTCAGTATCGACAGTTCTTGATAATCTAACTCTCAAATGTTACACCCATCACTTAGGACAAAAAAAAAAAAAAAACCAAGAAGCCCCGGAACTTATGTATACACTAAAAGAACCTTCATTGCAATGTCAAAAGGAATGGCTGGCACATGTTCAGATCAGAGAAACAATTCGGAAACGATGGGAAGATGAAGGTCCCGGGTACTTACTTGTGAAGCAGAGCTTGTGCCCGATGTCAAGAATCTCTGAGAGAGTCGCTTTTCCGGTCTTATCTGGTGCAGCAGCGACAAGGAGGGAATCGCAGCCGCTGTCTCACTCTCGAGTTTGCAAATGCGTGGAGTGCCCACTATACCTCGGACATTGAAGGTCCGAGGTGAAGGTCGCGAGAGAGAGAGAGAGAGAGAGGGAGAAGATGGCGGCGATCAGTGGCTGCTCCGACCTTCCATGGCCGGACGGCTCTCTCTCTCTCTCTGTTCCTCAATTCGAGAGGGAAGCAACAGGGACGGCGGCTGAAGATAACGTGCGGTTCTTATCAACAGGAGGAGTGAAGTGTCAATACTGCCCTCGGTCGGCCATGTTCTTTTTTTCTTTTTATTTTATGAGAAAATATCATCAAAAACCCCAAATTATACTACTTGTGATAAATTTACCCTAAATTTTTTGTAACGCGAAAAACTCCAAATTATACCACTTGTGACACATTTACCCCACAATACTTTACCTCAGCGGCGGATGGAAGAGAGAAGAAAGGAAAAAAAATAGAAAATGGAAAAAGATGAAAATGCCATTGGGCCAAAGTATTGTGAGGTAAATATATCATAAGTGACATAGTTTGGAGTTTTTCGTGTTACAAAAAAAGTTCAGAGTAAATTTGTCACAAGCGGTATAGTTTGGGTTTTTTGTGGTGTTTTCCCTTATTTTATTTACACTATTGCCATATTACAAATTTGTTGTCGTATAAAAATGGAAAAATGACACAAGTAATCCCTAAACTTTAATCTCATATGCAATATGGTTCATGAATTTTTAATTTGTTCCATATGATCCCTAAACATAGTTTAATGGGCAATGTTGTCTTTCAACTTTTAATTTATTCAATGTGATTTCTAAACTTTTGGTACATGTTCAATATAGTCCTTGAACTAAATGAAATTTTTTAGTGTTGTTCCTGAACTTGAATTAATGGAAGGATAACGTTGAAATTTTCATATAGTTCAAGGACTAAGTTGAACATATACTAAAAGTCCAATGACCACATTAAAGAAATAAAAAGTTCGTGCATTGGGCTAATGTTCAGGGATTGTATTGAACAAATTAAAAGTTTAGGGATCATATATTATATATTGACCCAAAGTCCATAGTCCATTTATGTCACTATCCCTATAAAAATCTCAAATCGATAACCCATTGCCCAGGTGAATTTCCGTCTTACAAAAACTTCTAAATCAACAGACCATGAAATATTTATTTGAAACTATTTTTCATCTTTCAAAAACTCCAAAATGGTATCCTTAACCCAAATTTATACTTCATACTAGATCCTGAATTGCTAAGGGAGGGAAGTTAAAGTATCGGTTTGGGATTTTTCATGAAATGAAAACTAATTTGAAGTAAGTGTGTCATAAAGTGCTAATTTGAAATTTTTATATGGTGAAATCATAATTTCCTTTTTCCATTTTATTCCCCAATTTCATGTCACTACATCAAACGAAACAAGAAATAATTCCTAAGATGCAAACACGAATGAGCATTTGGAATGATTTCCTTTGTATAATAAAACATCCTTTTGCAGTTAAAAGTTGATTTTCATGTAATGTTGAGAAATTCGAAAAAGTTATCAAGATATTATTCTTATAATTGTAAAACTCAAATGGTCCTTTAATTTTGACTTAATATGCAATGCAGTCTCTCAATTTATAATCTGTTCAATGTGATTTTTGAACTTTAACCCAATGTATAACGTGTTCTCTGAAATTTTAATTTGTTCAGTATAGTTAATCTAGTTCCTAAATTATATAAAAATAATCAATATTACCTTTCTATTAATTCAAGATTAGGAACAACGTTGAACATTTTTCAAGTAGTGCAGAGACTACATTAAACATATACCAAAAGTTTAAGGACCGCATTGAACAAATTAAAAGTACATGGATGACATTGCACATCGAGTCAAAGTTCAGGTGGCCACATTGAATAAATTAAAAGTTCATAAATCACATTACATATTTAGCTAGAGTTCATGGACCACTTGTGTCATTTTCCTCATAAAATAGGGTTAATATCATAAAAACTCCAAATTGGTACACTTGTGACAATTTTATTTCAAACTAATATTTTGACTACAGAAAAATCTTAAATTGATATACTCATGACAAATTTACCCAAAATTAATTTTTTGACCACGAAAAATCCAAAACTTGTATACCTATGATAAATTTACCTCAAACTGGTACACCTATGACAAATTTACCCTCCGTTAACTTCCATCAAATTTTAATGTTAAATTTGTTGATGTGGATGGCACATGGTGACATGGTATGATGACGTGGAAATCCATAGGGCAAAATACCATGAAAAACCTCAAATTGGTCCGCTTACAGAGGGTAAATTTGTCACAAAATTATCAGTTTTTGTTAAATTTGTTACATGTGTACCAGTTTGAGATTTTTGGTGATCAAAAAATTAGTTTGGGGTAAATTTGTCACGGATGTATCAGTTTGGGGTTTTTCGTGGTTAAAAAATTAATTTGGGATAAATTTATCACAGATATATCAGTTTTGAGTTTTTTGTGATCAAAAAATTAGTTTTGGGTAAATTTATTATAAATGTATCAGTTTGGAGTTTTTCGCGGTCAAAAAATTAATTTGAAGTAAATTTATCATAAATATACAAATTTGAGATTTTTTATGGTATTAATCCCCACAAAATACTTCCCTATTTGCCTTACCAAAAAAAAAAAAAAATACTTCCCTATTTGAATTTTCACACCTCATTTGGAGGGAGGGAAGGAGAGCAGGCAAAAGAGGCAGCGAGGGGCATAAAAGTCATTCCACCTTCCAGCGGAAGCCGAGCTCTTTCTCGTTTTGCGGGTACAAGGGCGGCTCGGCAGCGCGCGGGCGATGCTGTTCTGCTTTCCATTTCAATTTTTTTCCAGCGGAAGATCGGGAGCTTGATCTCGATAGCGCTCCTCTGCTGTTTTCGGCGCTCGATTTCGACGGCGATCTTGGCGATCCTCTCGAATCCCACCTCCGGATCGACCTCCCTCTCACTCTCGGATGAACTGAGCCGGCCATGGCGGATTCGGCGGCGGCGGCGGCCGCGGCGGCGCCGTCCACTCCCCGCTGGAACGTCGAGAGGCCTTTCCTCACCGGCCGCTTCCAACAGGTGATGTTTCTCTCGGTAGCTCCTCGCCGATGAGTTTCGAGGCGATGCCTAGTGTGCTCAACTTCGTTCGATTTCGCGGTGTCTGTTTTCAGGAAGCGAAGGGGACGTCCCGCCTCGCCCTCGATTCGCTCGGGTACGTTCGCTCCCGGTTGCGGATACTTGTTTCCGAGGTTTTGATGCGCGCGCCGTGTCCATTGATTCGTTGTTTTTGTATTTTTTTTTTTTGGGGAAATTTCGCTGGAACGCAAAGCAGTGGCGGATCGGACAGGGCAATCGGCTGCTACGAAGCTGCAGTTCAGGTATGGTAGAGTGCTCATCAACACGGGCTCCTTTCCTATAATGGTTGGAGGCCTTGGTTTTCGGGGTCCGGCTTCGAACTTTTTCATTGTTTATTTAGATAATGACATGAATTATAGAAACTTCCTGACCTCCTTATAGAAACTGAGATGTGAACTACTTAGCTAAATGCATTACGGACTCCTTCGTTGGTGTGTTTAGCGTCATAGTTTTGACTCCATGTGTTTCGACTTCTTTTGGAAGGAGTATTAGTTAGATGGGTAGTAGTAAATGTTGTTTTCTCTTGGCTGACTGGAAAAAGCACGTCTCTTGAGACTCTGACAGTCGGAACTTCCTTGTTCATTTCACGATAGGAACTTATCGTTCTCGATGATCTTCTCTCTGCTTTGGTTGGTGTGGAAGGACGGTATATATCCATTACGAGAGTACGCGGAAAGGAAGATGCTATTTCCTTCCACGTAGATGCATCAATGGACTTAGCACTTCAGGTAACATGCTATGGAATTTTTCCTCTCTTTCTATATCTGACTTCCGAACTTCCGTGATGCAGCCTTTTGTATGTTCTTTCCTCATGTGTTCAATGTATGGTTGCTAGTGCTGACTATGTTGACGGCATGGTTGTTGGGAAAACAATGTTTTACTCTGAGCAGGGGGATAATACTTGGAAAATTGGTGGATCTATTATCATAGTTAGTGCTGTCCTGAGTCAAATTTCTAGGTGCCAAGTCATTGGCTACAAAGTGTCTATGCATGTGCACCTTGAAGATAGGTTGACTGTCAACAATTTGAAGTCAAGAATTGCTGGGATCTTCATTGATTCATTGGCACACTTAACCTGGTTCAGGATTTAAGCAAATGTCAACAGATCAGGCGGTGTTGTGGTTTGGCATTCAGGCTTTCCCAGGCTCACTCCTAAAAATTGATCGACTATTTAAAGTTAAGAACGCATCTCACATGTGCTTAAATTTTGTTTCACTCACAAAAATTGGACTGCTTAAATTTCACAAAGTCATTCAACTATTAGGAATGTAACCAAGCAAATTGCATTTAAGATACTTGATGTTGGCTTTATAATTGGGACAGTTGTCAGATGAGCTAACCAGGCATTTCACTGTCAGGAAATGGCTAAAAGGATTTTTCCCTTGTGTCAAAGTTTTCTTCTCATTAGCCATTTTGTGGAGTCAAGGTCACAGTTCAAGAATGGCCTTGTCAATCATGCCTTTGCTGCAGCCCTCAGAGAGCTGCTTCTGGTAAGTATTGCATGTTTGAATGTATTCAGCTTCTATATATGCTCATCATGTCATTTATGATGGAAATGTAGAAAGATCTGCTTATATCTTTATTATTACCTCTATTAATGGTTTGTAGGCTGTGTACGGGAGTAAAATCTTTTCCTTAGCTGGATGGGTGAGTGAGTGTGTGTGCGGGCGTGTGGGCATGCTCTCACGCTTGAGAGAGAGAGATTTCACTTTGGGGCTTTGCTGGGATGTACTATTTTCTAATTGAGATGTTGTTTTTCTTTACCAAAAGCATTAGGAGGAAATATCACATTGATACTTGGAAGGCAGTGAACGTATCTTACTATAACCTCATGTCTAAGTGATGCCTTCATAATACACATTCACTTAGGAAAAATTAACAGATCCATTGACTTTGAATTCCTGAAGACTGATGCTAAGAATGAACAGTGACAAGCGGGTCAAATCTGTTGGATAATTGCAGAAAAGAAGACGTCAGATTGTTGAAAGTTCAGAGCAATCAATTAAGCTTGCTTGTTAGTGTACGTAATGCTGTGCAATTTTTTATATGCCAGAAGGGTCAAAATTATAAGGTCATGATGCAACTAAAAGTTGGTGAATTTATAAAGAGTTCCTAAATGACCAGAGAGTTATAGTTGCGAAGTGTTGCCATTCAAGAAGATCTCTTACCAACTAATATTGCCTCTTCATTACTCTCATCAGGGCTTTGAGGCGAAGGTGGCGCAGCTCGAACACCAATTTCGACTTGGAAGACTTTCCATTCAAGGGCTGTGGTTTTATTGTCAGGTATGTGTATCTCTTAACTCTATGAACACCTGCTAGGGATTTTGCTTGAAGGTTGTTCCATGTTTGCTCCAGCCTATGATGGGGTCCATGCAAGCTTTGTCAGTGGTGATTCAGAAGGTTTCATCCAATAATTTTGTGGGTTCTACAGTACTTAACCTCTTACAGAGTCAGGTCAGCCTTAAATTAAGCTACGCATATAGACAAATATCTCCTCTTTAAAAGATATCTGCATCAGGCAGTGTAGTTTTCGTCATCATTCACTCACATGTGATATTTTTACTGGGTTGCTAATGGAGCTTCCCCTTTATCCAGGCTAAGGTCATGGCTGGCGATAATGTTGTGAGGTCCTTACTGGAAAAGATGATCCAGCAGGCAAGCAATGCGTATCTGAGTATATTAGAAAGGTGAATACAAGTTGGAAATAAAAAAATCTGTTTTCAAAGATTAATCCTTGTTAAGTATCTTATTCCTTTATGGAACCGATTCAAAATTCAGAATTGGACTTTATTCTGGTTATGATTGATTTTTTTTTTAATTTCTGGGTGTGATTGGGGTTAGTATCATTCCATCGGACAGCAGGGATTCAGCATTGAAAGTACATTTTTATGGAGAAATCTTCTGATTATTCTAATATCATAACTAGAATATTTGAAAATCATTACATGCATCCGTCCTCTTCTTGATTAAATTTAATGGTCTGCCTCCTTATTTGCTGATGCTTCTGGTGGTTTTACTTTAAAAAGATGAACGAGATGAACATATTACTTCATTGCATCAATCAGTAAAACTGCTTGGCCTTTTTACTTGGTGGTTTTATTTTTTGCTTTTTGGCCAAATCTTTTTTTTTTTTTTTTGTGATTTAATGTAATCTTCTTTCTCATGTGGATTGTCATGATGTCTCAGGTGGGTCTATGAAGGAGTTATTGACGACCCTTATGGTGAATTTTTCATTGTGGAGAACAAATCTTTAAAGAAGGTGCTGTCATAGTGTGTGATTCACGTTCATTATCTGATGTTGTCACATTTTCCTCTTTGATTATATGGCTGAACTACCCTGTCATTGTATTTTAGCTTAAGAAAATACTTTCGTGGTTTACTCTCTTTGTTAATTGGCTGCAGCAAGAGGACCTCCATTAATGATTGTTTCAAGCTTAAATAAAACCTTTTATTCCGACGCTCTTGCTTTAGGGGTCCTATTGATTGACATGCTTACCGAATTTACAGTTGATTGGGACCCTACATTCTATGCCGGAATGTCTACAAGAAATATGATAAAGTCTTTGAAGTGCTGATTGCCCCATGACTGGGAGGATAGTCACATATCAGCAAAGTGTAGAATTGGAGTCCTATGTCCTTGATTTTCATTTTTCCACCAACAAAAGTCATTATTTAAATTTATCTGTAGCTCCTTATCTTTTGTAGTTGGTCCAATTTTTTCATTGATGTGCTTCCATTGTTTTACTTTGTGCAGGAAAGCCTTACACAGGATGATGATGCTAAATTTTGGAGTGAGCGTTACAGTCTCAAGGATGGGATTCCTAGCTTTCTTGCAAATATTGCTGAGACAATTTTGACTACTGGAAAATATCTAAATGTGATGA
The DNA here is from genome assembly GCA_031216235.1 of Syzygium jambos. Lineage (NCBI taxonomy): Eukaryota > Viridiplantae > Streptophyta > Magnoliopsida > Myrtales > Myrtaceae > Syzygium > Syzygium jambos. The sequence continues at coordinate 19,582,057 of CM062221.1, read as the reverse complement.
GAGAATGTGGGCACCATGTTCAGGTTTTTAAGCGATTTTGTAAACAATAAATGATTATGCTGTGACCTTCTTGTACCTGCATTAATGGGTCATGTTTATAGGTCCCAGGATCAGACAATGCAAAGTTAATGAGCTCTGGCTCGAACCATCATTATCTTGAATGTATAAGAGCCTCTTATGATTTTGCCAGCGGTGAGCTCTTAAATCTTGTAAGAGAAAAGGTGAGATATTTTTATTCATGTTTTTAATTTTTTATTACTCATTTTTCTTCAATATCTCTATCAATGGCCATTCATTTTTTTTCAGTTCGGTCAAATTGCATCGAGCTCCAATAATATGTTTACATGGAATTTTCTTAATAAGAAATTTCTCCTTTCAGTATGATCTAATGGGAAAGTTGCGGTCTATGAAGCACTATCTTCTCCTTGATCAGGTATGTTCCCTGATTCCGCGAACATGGAATCTTCTTAAAGCACCATTGCTGCCATTAGCAATCATGGTTTCATCCTGAATGTCTCCCTTCCATAGTAGCAAACTGGAAAGGCCTAACTAACCCCTTCATTACACGCCTTCCCCTTTTAGTCAACATCTTCGCCAGAGTTTCGTAGTTGGTACAATTTTTCCCTTTCTTTCCCTGATCGAGATATCATTTGTCTCGCCCAAAAAAGAATTTCAGCTAACAAAAAATTGGAGCGTGCAGTGAAATCAAGTGAGATTATATACTTTTTTGGAAGGTATTCAATCAATAATTATAAACAAATAACGATTACTTTAGAGAATGAAACTAGAACTTTGTTGGATATCATATCTTCACCACCACTCTTTAACTATCTCTGAAAAGTCATCTAACCCTTATTCATATTCTCAATAATAGGAATAGGACTGCATTTCACACGACCAAAATCTAGTAAAATAGGAAAAAATAATTAGAATTGGGTAGGAAGTAAACTAGAACAAACTTAGGAACCAAGAGTTCCCCATCTTCTGTTAGACCAGGTAATGCGTCCACCTACAAGTGGGAGATCAATCAAATTAATGAAGCAACAAAATCTTGAAACTCTCTTATGCTGATTTTTTCAACAAGTCCTCCTGGCCTTTTAGAAAGACACAAACCATAATAAAACGCCCCCCAATAATCCAAGGCTGCCTCCACCTAATTCTGATCGAAGAAAGCTCATCTAAGAAATTGATATTTTCCAAGTCCTAACAAGGTCCAAACACATGAGAAAGCCTCTCAACATTATCCCTTTTATTTGAAAAACATGCACAATAGAATATTGCCCAACAGAAAAGTCTAGTAAGCTGCAAACATCCTTGCCAAGAAAATTACTATTCTCTAGCGCTGCCAACAGCCGTTTCTCTTCCCATCTGACATGTTCCTCGAGCTTTAACAAAAGTCAACTCCTCTTTTTTGTTTTTTGGAGACAGAGGAAGTGATTTCTCCATTCTTTGACAAATTCTTTTAAAATGTAAGTCTTCCTTCGCATTAGCCTTTGGCTTGAGCATGTTTTTTTCCCTCGAAGTATCTCCACTGACATGTAATGGATCTAAGCATGTTGGTGAAAACTAAATTCTCTTTTCCTCCCCTTAGGAATCTCGGCATTACCCTTTTGCAGGTTGATAGACGTCGCGTATAATAGCTTTCCTTCTTGTATTTTGTGATTGAAACTGAAGTTTCTTTTCTTAGGTTTTTTGTTTGTCGCATTTCATCATCCATGTACCTTATGCTCTTTTAGGGCGATTTCCTGGTTCACTTCATGGATATAGCTCGAGATGAACTCTCAAAGAAGCTTGATGAGATATCTGTGGAGAAGCTGCAGGTTCTATCTCACTGCCCTATTTGAGTGGAGCATGTAAATTTAAATATCAGATGTCTACTGTACAACAATTTCTGGACAGAAAACATTTCTATTGAGACAAGAACTTCTGATTGTATGTGTTTTTCTTTTTGGTTTGCTAAGTAGCCTTTGTCATTTTAAGTCTCTGCTAGACCTCGCCTTGCGTACCACAGCAGCTGCAGCAGACCCTTGCCATGAGGATTTAACATGCTGTGTGGTAAGACGCTGCTTGCTAGGTCCTCCAATTACTCAGCTGACATTAAATTTGTGTAGAATAGTCTCAATCTGCTCTTACTGAAAAATTATATGGATATTCAGGAAAGATCATCTTTGCTTAAGAGACTAGAAGACATGGAGCTTAACCACACTATTCCTGATGATAGTGAATTTGAGGAGCCTTTGAGCATTACTGGTCTAGAGACGTTTTGTCTTAGTTACAAGGTATGTTTCCCCTGCTTCCATCCTCCTTTGTGTGTGAAAACATGCATGGCATGTGCCGGAATATGACTTAATGAATCATGATTATGGCCCTTGTGTGGAAAGTGACATTCAACAGCTAAAACTCTTAGAGCCTCAATTTTTGTAGGGAAAATTACTTGGAAAACCTTGCAATTATGATTAAATTTCCGGGACAATATATTCTGAAAAATGACTTGGACAGCCCTCCTGTTTTGCTCGAATTACTTAGGGCTCGTTAGGCAAGTTGCCAAATAGGAAAAATTTCTATTTTTTTGTTCCTAGAATCAGTTTTGGAAAAAAAATCCGTTTGGTAAATTTTATGTTCCCGGGCACAAATTTCCAAAAAATTGTTCCTAGAATCAGTTTTGGAACAGAATTAAGAAGCAAAAAAAAAGTAGCTTCTTGGTTCTAGGAACAAGAATCAGAATTGCAAAAGAAATTATTTTTTTTCCTTCTTCTTTCTTGTTGTTTATTGTTCTTCTTCTTCTTCTTCTTCAGTTCTTCTTGCCTGGCCGGTGACCGGCAACACAGGTGAGGGCCGGCGAGGGCGTCGCGGCCCTCACCCAGGCCGCTAGCGGTGAGGGCCACCCTCACCGGCGTTTTCCAGCCCTCGCTTGAGCCGGCAAGGGCCGCCCTTGAGGCTCATAGCCTGGGCGAGGGCGGCGGTGAAAATCCAGCCCTCGCGGGATTCGGCGAGGGCGGCCCTCACGCAGGCTGCGAGGGTCCAACCCTTGCCCTTGCCAGCGAGGGGGACCCTTGCCTGTGGTTAGTCGCCGGCTATGGCCGAGGAGGAGGAGAAGAAAAAAAGAAAATAAAAAAAAGAAAAAGAAAGAAAGAAATATTAAAATATTTAAAAATATTATTAATAAAAATAAATTTCGTGCCGTTACCAAACGCATTTCTGTTCTTTTTCTTTTCCATGAATGGAAATTTTGGGTTATTACCAAACGCCTTAAACTGCTCAGATTCAGTTTCCGGGCACAGAATCATTGCCATGCGCACTCTTAGATAACCCTTGTATTTTCATCAACTTTTAGAAAACCCCCTCTATATGGTCAAAAGCTACTTTGAAACCCTTTTATAATTAGATGTTCAAAGAAAAATAGTAATTGCAATGCTAATGAGACAAGTTTTGCTCGTCTTTGAAGATTTGCAAACTATTATAAACTAGATCTTAATTTTTTCCCGAGTAATTTAAACTAATTTATTTTTTTAAAGTGGCATTTGGAAAAAATTGAATTAGTTTGGAATACTTAAAAAATATTAAAACTTAGTTTAAAAATCTTTGAAAAAGTAAAACTTTACTCATTAGCACTGTAGTTACTCTATCTTAAATACCTTATTAATGAAGGGGATTCCAAGGGATTCGAGCAAAACCGGAGAGCTGTCCAAGTAATTTTTTAAAACACAACTGGAGGTTTGCTATAGTAACTTTCCCTACTTTTCATAACTCCAATTGCCTTTTGGATTACCATGTCATTTGGTATTCCTTGACATTGGGTGAAGGGTAGCTTATGTCTACTATACTTAATTTTTTTGATCTTGTCCCTTGTTATGACCATATTCAATAGGAATGTTAGTTTTTGGAAATTACAAGGTGTCAGATGACTACATCTTTCACTTATACCTGTATCACTTTAACATAGTGTCATAAGGGTTAACATTGTCATTGACGTGCTGTTGCTTTTGCATTTTCAGGTTCGGTGGCCATTATCCATTGTTATATCAAGAAAAGCCTTGATGAAATATCAGTTGATTTTCCGCTTTCTTTTTCACTGTAAACATGTGGAACGCCAGCTCTGTGGAGCATGGCAAGTGCATCAAGTATGTGTCTGCTTTGAAGTATTATCTGAAAGAATACCTTACTCTTCCATGTGTAAATTCTCCTTGTATTCTCTATCCAGGGAGTCCGTGCTCTGAAACCCGGTGGAACGGCTATAACAAGATCCTCTCTGCTGTGCCGCAGTATGCTTAAATTTATTAACAGCCTTCTGCACTACCTTACTTTTGAGGCAGGTTTTCTACTTTTATTTTTCATCCTGAATGCTTTTACTGGGGCACAATTGTTCTTATTATTCCTTCATCAAGTGAACAAGTGAAAGATGACAGGAAAAAGAAGCTTTCTTCTTTGTTTTAGCTCTTCGGTTATTGATCTTTCCTATTAAGTACATGAATTAGCTCAGGCAACATGAGCATATATGCATGCTACGGAAAGAGATGGAACTGTGACCCGAAATGAAAGGGATCCATTTAGAGCAATATAATATTATCCTCTTGTCCTATTGTTGAAGAACTCTCAATTCTTAATTATCATGTAAATATATGCGATACTTGACCACAATATGAAATGAGGCGAACAAGATTGCACAACAGGACTTGTCACTCTTCCGTGTATTATGCTTGACTAGGAGCAGTATTATTGGCAGCGCAGCGGTGCAAGCCGTGTCCTTATGTATGAGTGGTGGGAATCTATGGCTAAGGATGATTTAAACTTTTGGCTGCATTCTTTACTTAAACCCGAGCTAGGCACCTACCGGTTCAATCATCTTATTTAGGTTTATTTTTTTCTCAGGTTCTTGAACCTAATTGGCATGTGATGCATAATAGACTTCAGACTGCAAAGAGCATAGACGAGGTTGGTTGGACTTCTCTCTCTCTCTCTCTCTCTCTCTCTCCTGGAAGGAAAAAGGAAAGCAGAGGGGGGTTGTGCTTCATTGAGATGCCTTGACACGTGGCTTTCAAAAGTTTCCTTTTAGCGTTACTGTCCGTCTAGTTTTGCTTATTACATATTTGTCTCTGTGGACAGGTCATCCAACATCACGATTATTTCCTCGAGAAGTGTTTGAGAGAATGTCTACTTCTTTTGCCTGGCCTACTCAAGGTTTGTCCTGATTGCCATAAGCGAGCTTTTGAGTCATTGCCTATTCGTTTAGGATAGTGGTGATACGTTTCAGATATTTGAGTTCCACGTGAATACTGCAATAGGTATTAGTGGCAGGGAATTTGTTCCTAGAAGAACGCCTAGAATCTTTCCTAGAAGAACGCCTAGAATCTCTCGTTGCATCACTGTCAGCCTCTTGTGACACTTGTAATGCAACTTTACGTTGGTTGTGCAAGCTCCGTATCAGACGAGTTCTATGATGCAAGCTCCGATCAGATTGATAACTGTGGCACTAATTCATAGGATTTACCTGAAACTGCAATACAGAACTACATACTTTATTTGTTTTCCGTGGTTCGCCTGTGCAAGTGGATTTTATGATGCAGAAAGTGGAGAAGTTGAAGCTGTTGTGTGTACAATATGCTGCAGCCACTCAGTGGCTGATATCGTCTTCTGTAGACATCCTGCAGTTTCATGAAAAACCAGATAACTCCCGAAGGTCAGAAGATCCCAAGTCACGGAAATTGGTAACCCAATCTCAGGCTTCAAGATCAATGACGAAAAATGCAACGGTGACCAATTCTGTCCTGTAAGTATGGAACTATGACAAAAGATGCAACGTTGTCGATATACAATACGAGGTACTCTCTGCCATTCTCATTCAATTCGTTGTTGCAGCAAATTTGAGAAGGAGTTTAATGCTGAGATCCAGAGCCTGGGCACAATTTTGAGCAGTCATTCACAAGCAGAGCCATATCTGACTCACCTTGCACAGTGGATCCTCGGTGTTGGAAAGAATCAATAGGTTCTGGTTCGCTTTTCCTTGAATTGAAGTAATCTATTCTGTAGGCCTATCAAGTATCATTTTTCTCATGCTTCCATCTGAAAGCTTCATGTCTATTTTTCCTTTCACTCTCCCTTTTTGTTTCATATGTTGAATCGTGTGATATGTTGCGAGCATGAGGTGTCCTAAGCCCAATAGGTTCGGATTTTAGTTGGACTGGAAGCAGGGCAGTGAATCAACTTGTTTTTGAACTAGTTTGTGCACTTGAGGCTTGAGCAACAATCTGGTATTAGCTCTTGACCACTCTGATCTTCTGTAGGATCTTCATGAATGCCTTATGTGGCATCCCTAAGAGGTCAAATATTGTGAAAGTGTCAAAACAACAAATGAAGTAACAAAAGAAAACCTCAGAAGAGAGAGGTGTTAATGCTTTATAACCAATGTTCCATCACTTTCTAATTTGTTTTTGCTACTCAAGCAGAAGTGTTGATGCAGCTTCAAATGAATGCATTCCTCATGGTTGTGGTACATAAAAGGTGCCTAAAAATTGTGAGCAGTGACTTTAGTTATTTTACACAATTAGATAATCACAAAATAATGACATAGCCAAATTCCAGCGCGAAAAATTGTCAGACGGTTGCTGCTTTAAGAGAGAGAAAATCAGATATTTTATTGGTGTAGAAATCTGGCTGTATTTTGTTGTCTGGGCTTTGAAGCATTGACAAAGAGGTCACACCTATCAAAAGAACATTGCACGATCAGAACCAGAAATAGAGAACAGAAGTTGGAAAAGAATGAAAGACCTAACTAGGCACCTGAGAGAACTAGGAGAGTTTTACAGCCTCCATTTTGCCCAAACAGAATATCAGTATCCAGCCTGTCCCCAACCATGCAAATTTGAGACTTTTGAATGCCAAATCTGCCGAGACAAGAGTAGAAGAAGTTTGGTGACCAAATAGATGAGTGAGAGTAAGAAATGCTAAGTTGGGGAAAGATCCACATGCTAATTGATGACATTACTTGTGATTGAATCGTCCAACATCTATCTGTATTAACCAGTAACATCCTACCACCATGATAAAGTATCGACTCCGAATAGGGAAAGAACTAAGTGAGACTGAGAATTCAGTTTTATCAAAAGCATAAAACCTACATCACTCGTCACAACGACGATAGTTAACGGAAAAGGAATACTGGGATTAGGTCCTCAAGTTATATCATTCATATGCAATAACTTAGTCCTTGTTTAGCTTCTAGTGGCTGCTGCACTGTTTTCTCATTAGCCAAGCTGTACGGCAAAATTGTAGTAGAACAATATGAATAGCATGCTAGACAAAGTCTTTACTCCGAATGATTAGCATAAACAGATGTATTGTTGGGGTAATGATACAAACAATCCTGAATATTGATCCAATGTGCAATTGTTTTATGTAGTCCTTGAACTATAAGAAAATGCTCAATGTAGTCCTTCATGTTTAATGAAGTCCCTAAACTTGAATTAATGGAAGGACTACATTGAGTATTTTCATATAGTTCATAGATTAAATTAAACATGTACAAAAAATTTAGGGACGATATTAAATAGATTAAAAGTTCAGGGATTATATTGCACATTGGATTAAAGTTCAAGGATCACATTGAACAAATTAAAAATTTAGGGATCACAATACAAATTGGGCCGAAATTTAGCATCTGTTTGTCATTTTCCCTTAGGTATTTGCAAACTTCTGGTGCATTTCTCAAGGACAATGAACTGAGCACCTCAGTAGTGACTCAAAATCTAATAAGTTGACCTTGCTCTCATTGATCCTACCCACTTCCTAGGCAAGCTAACAAATAAATTGAGTGCAACACCACTTCTATGTGATGTTTATGCTCATATAACCTGCATTAGGACTTCCGGGACACAGGAGATAAAGGAAGGAAATATACTATTCAGAGCCTTACTTGTTTGCTAGGTAGTCCATCATGAAAGTTGATGGCTTCCCTACAACTAATGGCTCACGCTGAGTCGATCCACTAATGGCACCAACCATAGAACCACCACCTGTTACGAGGATGCACAATGGTAACTGGTGAAAATGAGGGACATACAGCAAATCCAGTAATATCATGGAATCAAAGCAAGCAACTTAAGCTGGTTCTTTCTAAGCAGTATCTTAAGACCCGAAAAGTTGATTAATTTGATGGATCATCTTCAAGATCATATTCAAAAACCGTACCACTTCACTTTGTCTGCATGTCCACAAAAACTTCTGACTGGATATCTAAGACAATTTAGTACATACCATGAGCCAAAAGGTAGAAAAACTCTACCTATGTTATACATTGCTTTAGAGGTCCAAAACCTTGCAGAGAAACATTGACATGGCATTTTTTTTTCATCTTAATGATCGATCATCAGCTTAGTTCACAAAATTTGAAACTACGGAAGCTCACATAAGAGATGCAGAGTAATAACAGAATCATTGGGAGGCAAGATGTGTATACATCGTGTGAGGACAAAAGGTGTGGGTGATAGCATACCTGCCCATTCCTGTGCATCAGTGAGATGAGTTACGGCATCGCGGTTTGTGGCAATGAATAGACATCCAGGATTTTCGCGTATACAAAGTGTTCCATACCTTCAAAAGCCGATGAAAACTTATGAGTGAAAGACCATTAAACATATAGGTTTTTGCATGAAGCAAAAATTGCAGGCTCATATTACAGATTTGACCATTCAGCAACTTCCTTCCGGCTCTGTAGAAGAGCTGTGTTTTGCTAGGATAGCAAAGAAATGAAGCAGTTATATATACAAATTTGGTTATCACTGCACGGAAAGTAATTTGTTTTATCTTCCAAATAATTTGTATTCTGTGGTTATACATATCATGGAGTGATGCAAGAGCGCTACATGGCTTTCACAATGACCACACAATTCCATAATGTTGAACTTACTGGACTTTGTAGTAATTGAAGTATCGATCAAATCCGACTACAACAGCACCAACCTTCATTTCCACGTTACAGAAAAAGAACAAATAAGCTCATAGGATATTCATATGAACAAATGGACAAGAAATTCCGAGAAAAAGAGAATAAGCTTACATCCTCATCATGCTCCATGTAGTATCCAGGCTTGAGCTCTATCTTTTTCCCACCGTCTTCCTGTTAAGTGGTACATGATCTCGTCAGTTAGCACTGCAACACCTTCTGAGTTGTTGCTAAAATTGCACTGGAAATAACATTTTGGCATGAGTGTAATTTACATGACAGATGCCTGGAGTCGTTGCGGGTTGGGGTAAACAGGGACGAAAATGGCTGATGTGGATATAATGCATTGTAGGACCGTAAAAGACAGACCAATGAAGCAAGGACTTAATACATCCAGGAGATTCAAACATCCTTCAGATATTATGAGACAACGCACAGGACCAGTCAACTCACAAAAGTAGGAAACCCCACAATTGGGTGATAATATAAATAGATGATTCTGAAATCTTGGTCATTAGATCCATTCACAAATCAACCAGTAAACCTCGGGCCTGCCAGTGTAAATGAGTTCAATGGATCATGCACTTCAGTAAGAACATCACAGATAAGATGAGTACCCAGTCTGCAGGAAGACATTTGTTTTGGAGGATCTAGAGTCAAGGAGATATTTATGTATGTATTTGGGGGGAGAGAGATTTTCTTTTTTTCAGAGAGGAAGAACGTTGGGGGGGGGGGGGGCGTGATCGTATAGATATGGAAATGAAATATATTGTAGACAAGGAAATAACAGAAAGAAAAGGGAAAATGAAAACGATTCACATAGCATCTGACATTTCAATATGATGTCTGCTTGTACTGTATTTAGGAGATAGAAGGATTTAGAAGCTGTTCATACAGGACCGCCGAGGTATTGAAATCCAGCTAGCTCAAGCTCCTTCAAGATGCCATCCTCACCAATCACATAAACCTAAGCCATAATTAGCCATTAGCACTTCAATAGTATTGGCTAAAGAAGCTATGCAGCAAAAGTAGAACACTTTTTAGAAGCCCGGTCCTGTAATTCGAAGTTGTAGCATACTTTGAAACCAAAGTTAATCCCTTACATTGTGGTTTAGAAAAATGCAATTACTGAAGAGGTGCAACTAGTTTCCTTGCTGAATTGATTCAAATCCTGAATATAGTATCTATTTCTAGCATTCATGGTCAAATGAGCAAAGTTTCACGTGCCAAAGAATGAACCGATATGCAGAGCATACCTTTTTATCCTTGGGGAAATTGATAGATTTTAGGTACGCAGCAGCTGCAAAAGACGACGCGAATATCTCTTCCTGAAACAAGATAAATTTTTTATAGAAGCAAGCAAGAGAATCCCCACTGGCAAAGGATGCAGAAGCCGCAGGCTAACCTCATCCACATTGAGCCCGAGGGTCTCGAACTTCTTTCCATATTGCTTCCTAGACTTGGTCGAGTTGTTGGTAACGAAAACCAACCTCTTGCCCTAAAAGGTCAAGGATGATGAACAATCACTTCATTGACAAGGAGAGACAAACCTCCTATACAATGTTTTAATGGATTCAAACTACTAAAGCGCTCGGCAAGATATCACAATATCTTGTCCAGTGCAAGGTAGATAAGAGCTATGTCAGTGAACCCATGTTCAGCTGGTATTAGCAAAGATGGAGATTGAAATGGGAAAAACCCTTCTGCTACACAGCAACTCAAGAAGAGAGAAACCCAGGACCCCTGCCTTCTTCTGCAGGAAGAAGAAGAAGTGCCAAGTAGAAAAGGTGGAGATGGGCTACAGTCTGAACATGCCGGAAAACGTTATACCATACCTTTGAGCGGAGCATATCGAGCGTTGCAGGGACTCCATCTATCAGGCTATCCCCTTTCCATATGACTCCTGAAAGAAGAAGAGTACATGCAAGAGCAGCGTCACGATCGCCATTTCAGCTACCCCGCTTCGAAAGCAACGGCTCTCCCGCGCGATCGCAACCGAGGAGGAGCGCGGCCCGGCGCCGGGGGAAACACGGGAAGAAGCGAGAGCGAGAAGGTACGGAGGTTCTCACCGTCGCAGTCGAAGAGGAAGGTCTCGACGGAGTCGATGAGGTCGTCGGCGTCCTGGAGGGGCTGCGCCGAGGCGCGGGCCTTGAGGGTCTCCATCCTCGGCCGGGGCTTGCTGGGATCGCCGCTAGAGCAGAAGCTGCTCCTCCTCCATGCGGCGTGGCCGCCCGCGAACCGAGACGGCGGCGGAGGAGAGGGCGACGGCGGACGAGGAGGAGGGACGGCGCGAGCGGCGGAGGGCCGGGGGACGGCGGAGAACAACCTCTGCGATGGCGCGCCGCAGCTGATCACTCCTCTGCTTAACATCTCCCCTTCCCTTCCCCTCTGTCTCGCCTTAATTTCTTCGCATTTGTCCTCATTTTATTTATTTATTTATTCAATTTTGACCCAATTTTGTTTTTTTTTTAAATGGATTTTAAATATGTGGCTTTTAAATTTCTGTGGCCGTTGGCTTCCCTCCTCCGATCAAGATGCGAGAGGCTTGGGTTGGGGTTCCGTGCTGCCGTGGCGGTTCGGATGGAGGATATCGATCTCTTTATCCTACACCCCCTTCTTATTCCCCTCTCGGCACATTTCACTTTTCTACCAAGAATTTCTTCTACACGCGCGAACCAAGTCGCATCCATGCTAACCACCGGGGTTTGCTCCAGTGAGCAAGGTAGGGAGTTCGAATCTTCACCTTCTCGGAAGGTTAGGGGTGGGGACGTGTAGTTTCAGATATGGGTTTCGACTCCCATGCCCTGCAAAAAGCAGGATAAAAACCTGAGAACGAGTTGAGAATTAGAGTAGGACAGACAAAAAAATAAAAATAAAAATTTCCCATCCATATTGACCTGGCATACTTGAAATTAGGGATGGCGATTCCCGACACGGTAAAATGACTGGGCTCGACCGCTGCACGAAGCGACTGGACTGGACTCGGGTGGATGCCGCTATTGTTCGAGTCGGTTTCGTGCCAACACGAGCAGGGCGGTTAATAATTGTGTCGTGTTTGCGTCGAATCTGCCCAATAGAAGAAGAAGAAAAGAAAAACGATCCGTATAACCCTTTTAAATTAAGGAAATAGTATCAACACAACCTACACCTGATCTCTGTAGATTCGATTACCTAGAAGACCGTTGTGTTATGTTATTAATGATACTACAATGATTAAGAACAGGTTGTTCAATTTTCTTTGATGATATATTGTTAGGAAAATTATCCAAAAAGTTCTAAATTTGTTGAACTTTTGCCAATTTAGTCCTGAAACTTTTAATTATGTCAACTGAATCATAAACCTTGTCACATTTTGCCAATTAAATGTATACGTGACCGAAAATTGTTAATATGGATGCTAGCCATTGGTAAGGGCAAGTCTCACTTGCTCGCTCCCCTTTGGTAAGGCTTGACTTCGAAGTCACTGGGCGAGGTCGACCTCGCCCTACCATTGGTGAGACTTGAACTCTCAAGCCAACCTCGCCTAGTGACGGAGATGGTGAGCCTCGTTGGCCCTTGCCTCTGGCCGGTCGTTGGCCATCATTGACGCCCGATGACAGGCTAGAGGGAGAAGGGAAGAAAAAAATGAAAGAAAACAAAAAATAGAAAAAGAAAAAGAATAAAATATTATAAAAAAATTGTCCATATTAACGCTAGCCGTGCCACGTTGAATGGCTAGTATCCTTGTTAGCGATTTTCAACTAAAATTGGCCGAATGGACTTAATTGGTAAATTATGAAAATGTTTAGGACTCGATTGACACAATTTAAAGGTTTATGACTTTTTTTATGACTGAATCTGTAAAAGTGCAATAAGTTTATGACTTTTTTTTAACAATTTTCCATCTATTGTTGACAGACTATAGTAAGCATGAATCATATCTCTTGTAAGGTTCATGATCGGGGGTTGATTTCATAATTCGTCATGGGATATCATGCATTCGTGTCGACCCGTTATTTTAATTATGTCACACAGATCGTGTCGTGTCAATTGTTATTGTTTTGGTCACGTTCGTGTTTTGAAATTCGGACTAATTGTAACCCGAGTAGATCAATTGGGTAGGATATCTTTATGTCGACACGACAAAAACATACTTGAGATCGGGCTTACCTGACTTTCAGCATATAATTTGAGTGTCATAAGTTCGATGTTACATGTTAGACAAGAACTTACACCATATAAACCATCAAGAGGATTGTGAAGCTTCTCCGTGGACTTAGAAAGATTCTTAATAATTCTGTGAATACACTTGCTTGTTAGATTACTGAGTAAAATTAGAGGTTGCAAAACACGGGAACGTTTGAGTAATGAAAGTAAAATTATAATCTCCTTTGTATTGTTTGATATAGGATGAAATCTCTCGAAATTTTCTCCCCGAACGTAAGGCACACTAATCGAACTACGTAAATCATGTGTTTTCAATTTGTTCTACGCCTTACAAATTTTTTTTTGGGCAAGCTATGCCTTACAATTTATTAATCTGCAAATCGAATTGGTTTTGATGACAATTGTCAATTTGAAACGGTGGTGCTTGGGGTCAAAATCGCGGCCTCTGATGATTGCATAAAGGCCCAGCCCACGATCACGCAGAATGGAATTGGGGAGTTTGAATCCTCGAACCGGCGGCGGAACTCGACGGAGGAGCAATGGGAAACTTTGACATGGCTGTTCTTGGAGACGTGCATGGTAGGCCGAGGAGCAGCACGCGACGCCGTAACCCTACGATAACGTGAAGAGATCACGGCGACAGCTGAGCCAAAGACGTGGAGAAGCTCGTGGGAAAAGTTGGAAGAGGATACACACTCGACCTATGCCAAAACTCCGCCGAACTTTAATGACATCATAGTTTCTCGTAAACGTATACTTTTTCTTTTCGAGTGTGGTTTTAGATCCTTCCGATGTCCGTAGATTTAGCGGGAAAATTGTCAAATCAGTCCTAAACCTATTGTACGGCGGCCAATTCAGTCCTAAACCTTTCAAATTTGCCAATTTAGTCCTAAACCTTTTAAATTCTTGCCAATTCAGTCCTTCCGGTCAATTTTGGCCGGCCGGTGCTGACGTGGCCGCCGGTCGGCGCCGGCCGTCCGGTCGGCGCTGAAGTGGCAATTTTTAATTATTATTTTTTTATTTTTTAATATTTTTTTTTATTTTTTTGCTTTTTTTTCTGATTTTTTTTTTCTGCTTTTTTTTTTCTCCTTTCTCCCCTCTGCCGGTCCGGCGACCGGCGACCGGCCAGAGGGGAGGGCCGGCGAGGCCTCTGGCGAAGCTCGCCCCGCCGGCCACCGGCGAGGGCGAGCCTCGCCGGCCCCTGGCTGGGCGAGGCGAGGTCGGCCTCGCCGGCCCCTGGCTGGGCGAGGTCGGCCTCGCCGGCCCCTGGCTGGGCGAGGTGAGGTCGGCCTCGCCTCGCCGTCGCGACCCAGGCGACGGCGAGGCTCGACCTCGCCTCGCCGTCGCGACCCAGGCGACGGCGAGGCTCGACCTCGCCTCGCCGGCCCCTGGATGGGCGAGGCGAGGTCGGCCTCGCGTCGCCGTCGCGAGCCAGGCGACGGCGAGGCGAGGCTCGGCGAGGCGAGGTCGAGCCTCGCCGTCGCCTGGGTCGCGACGGCGAGGTCGAGCCTCGCCCAGATCTGGCGAGGTCGAGCCTCGCCGTCGCCTGGGTCGCGACGGCGAGGTCGAGCCTCGCCCAGATCTGGCGAGGTCGAGCCTCGCCGTCGCGACCCAGGCGACGGCGACGCGAGGCCGACCTCGCCTCGCCCATCCAGGGGCCGGCGAGGCGAGGCGAGGCGAGGTCGAGCCTCGCCGTCGCGCCTCGCCCAACCAGGGGCCGGCGAGGCTCGCCCTCGCCGGTGGCCGGCGGGGCGAGCTTCGCCAGAGGCCTCGCTGGCCCTCCCCTCTGGCCGGTCGCCGGTCGCCGGACCGGCAGAGGGGAGAAAGGAGAAAAAAAAAGCAGAAAAAAAAAATTAGAAAAAAAAATCAGAAAAAAAAGCAGAAAAATAAAAAAATATTAAAAAATAAAAAAATAATAATTAAAAATTGCCATGTCAGCGCCGACCGGACGGCCGGCGCCGACCGGCGGCCACGTCAGCACCGGCCGGCCAAAATTGGCCGGAAGGACTGAATTGGCAAGAATTTAAAAGGTTTAGGACTAAATTGGCAAATTTGAAAGGTTTAGGACTGAATTGGCCGCCGTACAATAGGTTTAGGACTGATTTGACAATTTTCCCTAGATTTAGCTTATGGTGTCGTTTAGTCGACTTTTTCCTTGACATATGTGGCTTGTATCTCAGTTTTTGGTATTATCATGTCTTTGTTCGGAACACCGTCTTTCCTGGTTCCTACTTTTTGGTATCATCATGTCTTGAAAGTTCCAAAGCAATTCAATTTTCTTTCAAACGCATCTTCAAGCACTTTTACCATTGTAAGTAGTAGGGGTGAGTGGTTCTAAATTACGGATAAGTTCCACCTGGAACTTGAAATCTACCCATGAAAACATGTTCTTCATTTTTTGGAACTTGAAAGCTACTCTCCATACCTTGAAACTTGAAAGCTACCCATGGAAACATGTTCCTCATCATGCCAGGTTTCAAGGTATGTAGGATAGGTTTCAAGTTCCAAAAGCAGGTTCCAGGATCGATTTAAAGGTCTACTTAGGTTTCATCTGTATTATTAATCGAATAATTGCAGTAAATTATCATCTTTAATGACCATTATTTGCTGCTACAATCCATTGATCACGACTTATATTTAGACACACGAAAAATATAAAACATTAATAAGTCAAAAAATGAAAGCTCAGACTAATGGTTTTAGATTATACACTCATCATGTAACACTATGAAACACTGTAAGATCACGCGAATAAATAAACCAAGAAAAAATACAAAAAACTTGTTTAAGGTTTCATGTTTCAGGTTCTACCTACCTAAAACCTGGAACTCATTCATCAAAACAGGTTCTCCAATTTTTGGAGTTTGCAATCTACTCTGCATAACTTGAAACATGGAATCTACGGGTTTCCACCAGTATGGTTATTAGATTCAAAGTTCTACCTTGGAACCATGCTCACTCCTAATAAGCAGGAGCTAGCACTGTCTTCAACTTAAGAAACACATCTTCTCCACAAGTTTAGCGTTGTTTCAAGGCCAGAACACTACGTGTTGAGCTCGGATTAGAGTGTGGATTTGAGCTTTGCATTCCTAGTAGTTCGCCTTAGCTTGGCGAATTTCTCCCCCAATAGGTAGTTTTCTATATTGGATCTCACACTGTTGGTAATGGACTCCCAGGTATGCTTGCTCGACTTGTGAATGCTAAATGAGGTGAAGATGTAAGCTCATGGTGGGCCTATTGCAAGGGCTTCTTGGTTTTAGTCCAAAGGAATAATGACACAAATGATCCTTGAATTTTGATTTAATGTGTAATATGGTCCAAGAACTTTTAAATTATCCAATGTGGTCCCTACACTTTAGCTCAATGTGCGTTGTGGTCCCTAGACTTTCAATTAAAGTTCTCCGTCAATTAGTTCAAGTTGAGGGACAATGTTAAACATGTTTATATAGTTGAAAATTCAAGGACCACATTGCATATTGGGCCAAAATTCAATGATCATTTGTGTCATTTTCCCTAGTCCAAAAGCACACGCAAAGAAGACAGTCTCACTTCTACTTTGACCTTTTCCTCCTTTGACTTTATGACAGAAAAATTATCAAAACAGTCATAAACCTTTTGCATTTGTGCCAATTCAATCCATCTGGTCAATTTTGACCAGCCAGCGCTGACGTGGGTACTGACCATCCAGCCAATGCTGACATGGTAATTTTTGCAAATCTTTTTATTGATTTTTTTTTCTTTCCCTTTCTTATTTTTTTTCCTCCCTTCATCTTCAACCTCTAGTCAATCGTCCGCGATTGGCCAGAGGAGGGGCCGGCGAGGTTGTCCCCATCGGCAATTGGTGAGGTTGGCCTCGCTCGCCCTTGGCGAGGCTCGATCTTGCCCATGCACTAGCCAGGCTTGTCCTCATCGTTGCTCACGAGGTTAAAAAATGAACAGATAATCACGTGACTCAAGGGCAAGCACGTGGCTAACACTTGAACATAGATAATTACGTGACTAATGAGTGAACATTACCATGCTTGTGACATCTTGTTGATGACAATAGAGTTTGATATTTGTTTATCTACATCGACACACGTTGGTGACACGTATTCAGTTGTTGGTATACGATAAAGAACAGCTTGTAACTATCAGTATGGATACTGGTATGAATACCAATGGGTGGGTAGCAACGTACCATCGAAGTTCTTTGAAAGCATGAGAAGTATAGGAATATGGTTACCAATTCGAGACGAAGCAATGGGGCAATGGATTAACTGGCAGGTGTTTACTTAAGGAGCATCGAATTGCGACCACGAAATTCAAAATCAACAAAGTAGTTGAGATAGAGGAGAAATGGGCATGTACTTTTGAAGGGATCAATTGCCAATTGGGAACAAGATTGTGCGACAATCATCACTCGGGAAGTAAGACCATAGGGCAGTAATCACGCTAAAGTAAGATCATGGGGCAGTTAACACACCGTCGAGGAAGAGCAATTGCTTGGAAACAGAATCATGGCATCATGAGGATGTGGGCACGAAATTTGCGGAGATGGAGGAACATGGAGGCAATTGACGGAAACCGTTCGAAGAAATGAAACCGTTGAAAACCGCCGGAGAGCAGTTATTACTAGACCATTATAAATACCACCAATCGTTTACTAAAGATGGCCCCTGCACAAATCAAACAATTTTACTATCTTTTTAGTATATTTACTTTCATGCAGTGCACTTTATTTTCCTTTCAAGTTTGAGACATCAATTAAATTCTAGCGTGTCATCTCTATCTTAGGTGTTGTGTTGTCAATTAAATTTTGGCATAGTATCTTTGTGTTCTCATACTGTGTTGTCAATTAAATTCTGGCATAGTTTGTTTACATATGGTTACTTCATTGAGTTTGTATCTTTCAATCCTTGTCATCAATTAAATTCTGGCACGGTTTGTGTGTGTACAGTCTCGTTCTGTACAAAGTTGTTGATTCCTAATAGTCCATGAGATTTCCTCTTTGGAATTGGCATAGGACCCTAGTTTTTTTTAATTTAAAAACTGAAGAACGACTTTTAGTGAAAGATATTTCGTCGTGGGAGAAGTTTCGGCTAAATAACAAGTACTATTAGAGTTTGGATAAAGTAAATGTGATAGTATTGATTGCGGTTGCGTTGATCCTGCAAAAATGTTGACTTTTGTGAAGTTTTATTATGAACAAATTTATGATGATGAAGCGAAAATTGATGAGATGTACGATAAGGTGAGGAATGCCTTGGAGCGTTGTGTGAATTTTATAAGCAATCTATTATTGGTTCTAGTAACCGAAATTTTGGTGGTCCAAGTGTGAGTAGCAGTAATGGCGGTTCCAATGCTGGTGGCAATGAAGGTAGTGACAAGTATGATGTCCGAGCTTGGTGAAAAACCTTCTTTCGTGTGCAGAAAAAGTGTGTGATGACAACAAATCCGAGCTTAATCGGTAGTATATTGAAGCTGAAAGTGAAGATGTTCTTAATCTTGACCTTTTGATGTGGTGGAAGAGTGTTAGGTCAAAGTATAAATCCCATCATTCACGGCTTGAGATGTTTTTTTCTATTTTCGTCACTACCATTGCTTCAGAGTCGACTTTTAATATGTCGGGTTGTGTGCTTGACGGCTTTCTAAGTTCTTTGACTCCTAGAGTTGTGTAAGCTTTGATTTGCACTCGATATTGGTCGAGTGTTGATTAACACATGATGTACATAATCATTATAATTGTGCCATTAGGAATCCGCCGTATTCATATGTATAGATAACACCAAAATCATGTTGTCAAATTCACGAGGACGACATGGGGACAGTCTCATATTGCTCATTATTGGGGACCGCGGCTAGCTATTGAGAATGCCCTACAAAGAGAGCGAGAACTGGGTGGCCATTAAATGGCACATGCACGACACCCTCAGAAAGTGACCAAGACCCCAAGTTAGATTCAGATCAACTTTGCCCTTACCAATGAAAATATACCAAGAAAAAGGGAAGCAATCGAGCAAATTTGTGCAGCAGTTATGACGGTCCCATCCATCGATCAATATCCTGTAGCTCACGATCACTTAAAGTATCTATCTTCATAGTCCTCCAACACTGTATATGGTCCATACTTTTGGACATATCACCTTTCCGGTGTTTCATCTCGCATAATTGCTAAAAACGATCGAAGAACGAAGTCGGGAGCACGTGGTAACGCGACAAAATGGTTAGGGCACACACGATGTGATGTGTTGTGTACTTGATCTGATATATTCTTTTCATTTGGTTTGATGTTTTCACGATTTTTGCCGAATCTCACGTACATGTAGAAATTACATGGCCATGGACTGGTTTTGGCCCGGGTCAAATCCAGGACGGCCCGTTGACCGGGCCCACAGTTCGGAACTGGAGCCGGCCCGTGGCCTACGGGCCCGGTTTTGGTTCCAATAATTTTGGAACCGATTCCGGGCCCGGTTAAAAAAAAAAAAAACTGCTTCTGTAGCCCCACGTTCCCACCCCCACCCACGCCACCTCCTCCAGTCTTCCCTCCTCCAAATCCCTCCTTCTCCCTTCTCCGTTGCGCCTTCTCTGGTCCTCCCCTTTTCTCCTCCGCTCGCCCCCTGTCTTCCCAGATTTGACCCTTGCCGCCGTTGCCCCCGTCGCCCCCGCCCATGGCCGTAGCCGCCGACGCCCCCTCCTCGCTACCCTGCGCCTCCTCTCGTTTTCTCCTTCGCCCCCCCCCCCCCCAGATTTGACCGCTGTCGCCCATGGCCGCAGCTACGGACGCCCCCTCCTCTTGACCCCGCCCAGCCCCCGGAGGAGGAGGACCCCCCGCTCCTCCTCCCCGTCCCTGTCCCCGTCCCCGTCCCCCTCCCGGCCCCCTCCTTCTCCCCCTCCTGGCCCCCTCCTTCTCCCCCTCGCCGCCGTCCTCGTCTCTCGCTTCATCTCCTCGCCGACTTGAACCCCGCCTCCGCCACCGTGGCCAAGGCCGTGAAGGCCGAGCGACGACCGACGGAGGACCAGGCCTACAATTTTTATTTTATAATTTATTTTATTAATTTTTTAATTACGAACCGGAACCGGCCCGGAACCACTGGTTCCGGTTCATACATGGCCACGAACCGGAACCGGCGGTTCTTGAACCGTGGTGGAATGTCGTGGGATTTTGGTATACATGTTTCCATATTGATTCGGAGTCTGTTCAAGTAATCGCCATTGCTTGTATTCATTTTCCGCACGATATAGAAAACCTTTCCGTAGATTTGTCTGAGGCTATAGGGGTATTGGAGTTTTGAAATGTTTGAAACACATTAGACCCTGCTCACACCATCACACGTTCGGACCCGTCCCGAGGCACGTCGGCAGCCAGACCCTTGCCAACAACCGCACCTTGTTCACGTCATGGCACCGACCCAAACTCCGCCCTGCCCGTGAATCGCGGAAAATATCAAACCGAATAGTAACATATCAAATCGAATATCCAACATGTCATTATATCATCTAACGAAGATAAACAATTTCTATTTGGTTCGAATGTCCAATTCTTTATCCTACTCCGACGACAATTTTCTGTGGCATTCAACCGGTGAGGACGGTCTACCTTACTATTTCACGTTTGACAACTTTTTGGGCTCTAAAGCTTGCACGTCCTCCCCATGCACGTCGCTTTGCTAGGGCCACAAACATGGCCAAATCTCTTTCGCACCGAAAGTTCATGTTGGCCAATTACATTGAGCCATTCGTTATTTCAAGCTTAATTAATTTCAACACCTCCCTACATTTCCATTTATAAAATTTTAACAATTAGGGTAGGAAAACAAATTGTTTGTTAATGATTAGGTTAGATGGCTTATCTGATTTTTATCTTTATTGTTCTTGTGATTTAACGTTTAATTTAGGATTAATACCACGAAAACCCTAAACTGGTACATTTGTGACAAATTTATCCTCTATTAAATTGAATTAATACAAAAAAAATCACAAACTAGTACACCTGGGACAAACGGAGAGTAAAATTCCAAATTTGTACATTTATCAACTACCATGTGTCATTTAACTAAGCAATTTGACAGTAAAATTTAACGGAAATTACTGAAGGGTAAATTTATCATAGGTGTACTGATTTGGGGTTTTCCATTTATGAATGATGATATTTCAAAGTTACTCCAAGTACTCAGTAATTTTAAAATGGAAACACATTTATTGTTTTCGTTACGCCGGAAAAAGTCGGATATGGTCCTTATCATGGCCTGAAGCCATAAAATTAAAACACAACCTTTTAACTAAATGCCACGCAATGCACATGTCTTGTATGTATTGTCAGTATCTTTAATGGGTCCTAGGAACTAATTTCATCAGTGTAGCAACGCTACTCGAATAATTTGTTGACCTTTCAAAAACATTCAACTTCGACATTAGGTTAATCCACCGATCTTTTTTGACGACCTTATGCAATCTCACATATAAAGCAAGAGGCAAAACCAAGATTTTTAGCGTAGGGATTTCTAAAATATGAATTTAGAAGCTAAGTTCAGCCTTTTTAGATGAAAACATGCATGTCAAACATTGAAAGTATTCATGGGTTGGGATGGGTTTTCCTCCCTTCTTTTCTTATCCATAATGTCTTTCTCTCTCTCTTTTCCCCTTCTTTCTAGCGGCTCCACGCTTGCATACCACCGTCGTTACGAGCAACGCGACACCATCCTTGTCGTCAATGCCTATGCCAGCTTGAGGTTCCATCCGCAACTACAGAGGTCACAATCTCCGTGCGACCTAATCGACGGGAGCTGCGATTTCTATGGCAGCAATCGCACACAGACGCATCCCTTATGTCTTTCTCTCCGTCTTTTCCTCTTCTTTCTAGCAGTTCCACGCTACCGTACTGTGGTCGTTGTGAGTTCGTGCCAACGTGACACCGGAGTTGCGATTTCTATGGCGGCAGTCACAGAGAGAGAGAGAGAGAGAGAGAGAGAGAGAGAGAGAGAGAGAGAGAGCAATTTGGGAGCGCCAATTTGCTTGTTGAAGTGTCGATCTCAACAATTTGGGAGCGCCGATTTGCTTGTTGAAGTGTCGATCTCAAACTATTTAAGCGGGTAAATGTAATCCGTAAATTAACCTCCATAAATTCAGAGGATCTTGACCAGATATTGACAGTGATGCACACCTTCTTCGAGGAGGTAGGCCATGGGACTGCCAGGGATCCAAGGGTTGTTCCAATCGCGACAATCTTTCTAGTACTCAAGCCTAAAAAATGTAGAGTTCGATTAACTTGGAACTCGAGAGACAAAGTTTAACTCTTGTGTAAAAGTGGCATTATGAACCCTAGGTGGCTTCGATGATTATGATGGTTGAGAGACATGGGAAGAAACCCAACCCAAGCCTTTCCAAGAAACAGATGATTTATTGGGGTTTTGTTGCAAATACAAGAAGGCTTTATACACAAGTAGCAATACAACCCCCGAAAATACACAGCTATATATAGGAGGCAACCACACAGCCAAGGAAACCCTGCCCAACCACTCTCTCTTATTTACTCAGCTACCTATCTTAAATAACACCACCGCCCCACCAGCCCACCCCCCGCCACAGCATCTAAGCAGCTGGCTGTCGAATCCATATTTATTGTGTGCGGGAGATCAACATTCATGTTACACGGTCGTCTTGTCAAATCTCACAGGCACCAAAGGAGAGAGACTAAACAGTATATTTGCCGACTCTTCTCCACTTACCTTGGCTCCCATTGCGGGTTCAGTCGCTTTTCATACGTAGATTTGGCCTTGGCCTACCGCTCAGGTGCCAGTTTCCACATTTATAATGAGATGTCTGAGATAACGTGGACCAGAGAGGAACACCTGGAAAAGAAAAATAAAAAACCCGTGGTGGATAAAGCCAATCACAGTAGAAGTGAAGCCATTAGTATACATACGTCTTGCGCGTTGTTTATTGAGTCATATCCTGTCTGATTATACGATTTTCTTCTAATGCTTTTTCCTTGGGGGACCACCATAGTCACGTGAGCATTTTCTTTCCCTTGAGATTTTTAATGGGATTGGTTAAGCACCTTTTATGTATATATATATCTAGAAGTAGGAAGCAAGGTTGGTCATGTGTGAGTGATGCGCACGAGAAAGATCGATAGAGAGAAATAGAGAAGAAGATGGGGACTGTGTCCCAAGAACCTCCGCCTCTCATCCAGGACCTGAAGGTCACCGTCCACGACACATCTCTGGTGTTCCCGTCCGAGCACATCCCCAACAAGCCCTTCTTCATGTCCAACATCGACAAGGTCCTCAACTTCGACGTCCAGACCATCCACTTCTTCCCTGCCCACGTCGAGTTCCCCCCCGACAAGGTGGCCGAGAGGCTGAAGGCCGCGCTCGCCGAGATCTTGGTGCATTACGAGTTCTTGAGCGGACGGCTCAAGTTCAACGCCACGAGTGGGCGGTTGGAGATTGAGTGCAACTCGGGAGGGGTCGGGTTCGTGGTGGCTTCAAGCAAGTGCAGCCTGGACGATTGCGGGGACTTGGTTTATCCGAACCCGGCCTTCGAGCGGTTCGTCACCAAGTCTTTGGACATTCTGCAACCTGACAATCAGCCCTTGTGCATAGTCCAGGTATGCAATGTATGAGCAATCGAAGTGATGCCCTGAAACGGAGATATACATGAGTGAACATCCCACTATAAAAATATTTTATAATTGATTAGTGAGATGGAAATTACCCATCATCTAGAGAAGACATAACTGCTACTAAAGTGAAAGATAGCATCTCCTGAAATACCACGTAAACCCAACTAAATCACATTCCGGAATAGCAATCGCCGGCCTCGCATCAGTGTGAACTTGTAAAATTAACGTTATCACATCAGAAGTTTTGTGAACATGTTTGGTGTATAACCCTTGAATCTCCAAAAACAAGACTCGATCAGCTACTCTTCTATGGTGAACTTCCTGATTTGGATCTGTCAAATTACCGTGATTATCGTCGGTTGCACATGGGTAGGGTAGATTTCCCTTTGCCCTGTTGCAACCTCCACCTACGCAGTTCGTCAATAAATGCACGAGCCCTTGATCTCCTTATATCTCTTGAGACGCTGGGGATCGGGGCCCTATTGAATTGTCTCCACCTCTACAACCACCTTCTTTATGATCAGCCTCTGTCAGAAGAAGAAACAGAGGGCTGTACTATGCGCACCAAAATCTGTGGCTGATCAAATCAGTGTCTCTGTGATTATAATCACTCTGGGCCACACGGGTTTGAAAAGCCTAATTCAATAGCACTGATCTCCATATTGTGTTGTATTAATCACATGGTAATTGACAGATGTCCCATTGTTTCATTTAGCTCGATCGGTCCTCGCTCATTGCCTTCAGCTTACACATGCATTTGCAGATTAGCATGTACAATGGTTAGCCGTACGGAACTTCATATGGAGTTCATCAGTCACTGCGCCTTCACATGATTTGTTGATAGATGTAGATCTGTCGGCACTCTCCTTTTGATGAGAGGAGGTGGCGATTCTCGTGTTGTCTTTGTTGATGATGGGTTGGACAGGTGACATCGTTCACGTGCGGGGGATTCGCAATGGGGGTATCGACCAATCACGCGACCTTCGACGGGTTGAGCTTCAAGATGTTCTTGCAAAACCTAGGCGCACTCGCCGCCGACAAGCCCCTGGTGGTGGATCCCTGCAATGACAGGCGGCTCCTGGCTGCCCGGTCGCCGCCGCTCGTCTCGTTCCCACACCCGGAGCTGCTCAAGCTTAATGTTCCCAAGGGCCAAGACTCCTCGCGCCCCCTCGTGTTCAAAGACGCCCCCGAGGACCTTGACTTCAAGATCTTCAAGCTCTCTCCCAAGGACATTGCCCGTCTCAAGGAGAAGGCCGCCAAGGATGATGCAGGTGGCGGCCTGGAATCATCCTATCCCAAGGCTCGCATTACCAGCTTCAATGTCGTGACCGCCCACATATGGAGGTGCAAGGCCCTGTCGTCGTGTGCTGACTCCGACGACGGCAGTAGTAAGAGCCGAGCATCGACCCTGCTGTATGCAGTGGACATAAGGCCGAGGCTGGAGCCCCCGTTGCCGCGGGGTTACGCGGGGAATGCGGTGCTGACGGCATATGCGACAGCGACGTGCGGGGAGCTGGAGGAATGGCCGCTGGGGAGGCTGGTGGAGATGGTGACGGAGGGGGCGGGGAGGATGACGGACGAGTACGCGAGGTCAGCCATTGACTGGGGGGAAGTAAACGTCGGGTTCCCACATGGGGAGGTGCTGGTGTCGTCGTGGTGGAGGCTCGGGTTTGCCGACGTGGAGTACCCGTGGGGGAGGCCGAGGTACAGCTGCCCGCTGGTGTACCACCGCAAGGACATCATCTTGCTCTTCCCGGACATGATCACGACTAGCCAGAACAGCAGCGATGGCGTTAATGTTTTGGTCGCCCTGCCCTCCCCGGAGATGGCCAAGTTTCAGTCCCTGTTCCACAAGTTCTTGGCCTGAGACGATCCATCACCTTAATTTACCTTATTCACATCTATATAGATATAGATGCACGTTGGGAGGGTTTGGTACGTACGTAAATATATGCAGATACAGATGAGCATGTGTGGATTTTATCTGCGGATGTACACATGCAAGTATCGTATATGAACGTCGAGCGCACAAAATCAGCGCATCTCTCACTCAACAACGTAGGTGAGAGCTAGAAGTTTGCTGCCTTATTTGATTATATGTTCGTATGTGTCGACTCTTGGATCCATGGGGTTTTGCTTATCGTCGATCTTCATTGCAAGGTTAATATTTTAGAAGTCCTCCTTACTTTCCTGTTAGCTATACATGGACGACGCAAAAGTATATACATCTCTCTAATTTGTTTTGTGTTCAATTTCTTGCCAAATCGGAGTTTGGATCGAGTCCCGAAGATTGAGATAGGTCCGACATGAGTTTGAGGAGCGTTAGAATAGGGGACCGAGCGCTGTCGGTGCATGAAACATCCGGGTAAGGCTCGCTGGAAGGTTGTGAAGTAGATACTCGGATATCTGAAGAGACGGCTTGAGTAGCTAAGGGACGACTGTTGTAGTGAGCCAGTTGATTATGTGAATTCTATTTCGCACTTGTGACTTGGATGAGCGCAAATCAACATGGGTAACATTGTTTACGTTGGCAAGCGGTGCAGTTAATTGAAAGGAAAGTGTTGTTGCAAGATGATGTTGTCTTGTTTTTTGATAGAGGCAAAGTACACGAAACTAACCTTTATAACCTTTATAGCAAATAAGGTGATATAGCTTAGGGGGCTGGTTTACTCTTGTACTTTGAAGGTAAGTGTCGTGTACTTTGCCTCTATCGAAAAACAAGCTGTGCCAACCAAGCTATGTTATATATAGCTTTGAATCCTACTTATCACGAGTGAACAAAGTGTATCGACATTAAGTAGCATTTGATCCAAGATGTCGGCAAAGGGTGATGTTGTTGTCAAGAAGCCTGTTTCTTTGACAAAGTTTCATTGAATCGCTTTTTCGAAAAAGACAAGACATCAATGTCAAACTATTCATTGATAAGAAAAAAAAATGTCCTAAGGACTTTCTTGATTGGCTAAGTAGCATAGAGAAAGGGGCATGATGACTTAACGTCATCCTCACCTTCCTTCGTATTATCACCGACAGTCTGTTCAAAGTTCCAAACTCAACGGTGGCAACTAAACATGATGGTTACGCAACAAGCACAAGTCATGATAAAAGGTCTTGATCTCGAAAGAGATGTAGCATTATAAGTAAGCTTTGCTTGGAATTCATTTGCATTTGCGAAGGATGAGCACTCGGAGGGGCGGTGGGAGAGCCGACATGGATGTTGAGCACTATGACTTGATTGTGAATATTGAGCCAAGATGGAAATTGTTGTTTTGTGGCTCATGTTTTGCCAAATCAAAGTTAAGATCGAGGCACGGAAATTAAGATAGATCCAAGACAGGTTTGGACGAGTGCATCGTGCTTTGGAACAGGGGACTAGATGCCCCAACCCAAGCGCCCAAGAGCCTATCCTAACCTACCTAGTAGCACGAAGCTATCGAGCATGGGCCGTCCAATCACCAAGACCTGGTCCGACGCGCGGCTACCAGCTTAGATTGACAGGTGACTGATTATAAGCGAGAATTCTCCCATCGATAGCGGATCCTTTATGATCTGCCCTCCCAGTGGACATAGATACTGTTTTTGTTTTTTGATAACTCAGGGAACCCCCGCACGGCCGACAGTCGGGGAGTAAACCCTGGGGGCGATACGTGCTAGCTAACACACACGTGCCACCGGTTAAGCCACCCTGCGGCGCCTGGGATTCGAACACTCAATCTTTTGCGAGAGGAAGAGTGCGTGTTCCAGCAGCGCCACCCAGGCAGGTGGTGTGGACATAGATACTATTGCGGATCAAACTATGCAAATTTTCAGCGTTCCTATCCTTTTCCATTGATTTCTTGTCAATGACCTTTCTTCATCAGGCACGCCATTATCTTCGGGAGGAGGAGGAGGAGAATTGGTCAAATCCGTCTCTATGTCGTCATTTCTTCATCAACCATGCCGTTATCTTCCGAAGGAGGAGGAAAAGAAGAAGAATTGGTGCCATTATCTTCAAGTGGAGGAGAAGAAGAATTGGTGCCTTTATCTTCAAGCGGTGGAGGAGGAGGAGAATTGACCAAATCCATCTTTTATGTCCCTTTCTTCATCAACGACGCCATTGTCTCCACTAGGAGAAGAAGAACTGGCCAAATCCACCATCCTTTCTAAACTCCATCAACAGGAAAAGTAAAGGATCCAAACGAGCGACTGTAACACACACAGCTGGCCCAGTTGACCATCCATTGGCCGCACATGACTTGTGTCGCTGGCACGTCGAAGACAAGGAGGTTCGTCAGCATGCACAATGAGAATGTGGTGACTCATCAATCATAGTTTGCATGGCTGCCGAACTCCTTGGCGAGGATTAGGAGGGTTGCGAGCTTTGACATGGTGTCAACGGCAAGCAGGCAGAGGTTCAAGGGATACGGCTTTAGGATGGCGGTGAAGTTGAAGCTGCAGAGGGGAAGAATGAAGAGAGCGACAAACCGGCTGATGCTGTCGCATTGCTCGTGGGTGAAGAGGCAACCCAGAGCCGTAGCCAAAGAGGAGTGCCACGTACAATGGGAACATGGAGCTCACTACCTTGTACACGTCATGCCACCCTACCCATCTTCCTGCTTGATAGCCTTAGGGTAGTCTTGTTTGTTCTTGTCCCATTGGTGGGTGATGGTTGATCTATGTGGATAATTAAAATTAAACGCTAGGCATAGGTAGAGTTAGTGCGTTGAGGAGAGAAATGGTGATATATGTTGTTTGATCCTGGATTAGAACTTGAAGGGCAGTATTTCTTTTTGTTGAAGGGCAGAAATTAAAGGGTAATAGTGACCATAATTGCACTTTGCAAGGTGTATGCGCGTGAGGAGATAGGAGGACCTATTACGAGGTCTACACGAACGGTACTTTTGATTTACATGTTCTGTAAACCACACAACATTGTTTTTCTAAAATTATAATATCTTTTTTTTTTGTCATTCGGTAATTTTGTAAAAAAATTGTAATATGATGACAAGGTAATTTCTCATTTAGATTGTTCAATTTCTATTGAAAGATTTGTATTGATGGACATGATCAAGGCACGAAAGTTGCACGAAAGCTACACGGGATGGAATAACAAGAGGAATAGATCAATTTGACAAGGGGACAATGTCTTTATAGATCATATGTCCTTGTCAAAGGGAATTGCAATTTCTGGCATGATCTTGTGCTTGGCATTATGGTACATGCACACAACAATAGACGTGGAATCTTCTTCATCTTGACATGCAAAATTTATTACATGGACTCACATCTTGGAATGGACTCGTAATTGCGAGGGGATACCGAAACAAAGCATGCATCTTACTAGGTTAGGAAGTTTATTGCATAGCTATAAAAAACGCCTCACAAAAATGGCCAATTAATAGAAATGTCAAATAGAAGAACAGGATACTCCCAACAGAACAACAACAGCATTTAAATCATGCCTCTTCTTCATACTATACACCTAAAACCCTATGAAAGTACATTTGAAACCTCTCTACACGTCCAAAAATTAAAACTTTTGTGTGGAGTTTATGTCAAAATGCCTTAACCACCCGATAGAACTTATGCAAGAGAAAGATATTGCCTGACTCATGAGAATAACTGACAAATACTTATATGAAAACCTTTAATCGTCATAAGAGTCCAGAAGAGTGGGCGATCCTACCTACGCCATAAAAGATGGTCAATTTCAAAGAAGATTGCGATATCATATCATTATCAAAGAGGATTGCAAGATCTTCGAAGGTACAAAATGGCTACATCGACTTGAGCAATATGCGATCTTCAAAATCATGCGTTTTCCTGATTTCCGAGCCTTTAGAGATTTCGGATGCGTTTTGAAAGCTTTCTCCTTTATCGATATTTCTTTCCTTAATTCTATTATTTGATTTTAGTTATTTCATTGTTTTTTAAAGGATGACCTCCCTATAAATAGGCGCTTATGATATTGTAAACGTACTTCATTATTAAGAATAAACACTATTTTTTGGAATCCTTTTTCAAGTATATCTTCCTGTGCGTCATTTGGTATCAAAGTAGGTTTCTCCTATGATGATGACTAATAACGTCAATTTCAATCTCTCCGTAGCTGAGGGCTATGAAAAAGTGCCTAAAGTAGGTTTCTCCTGTGATGATGACTAATAACGTCAATTTCAATCTCCCCGTAGTTGAGGGCTGTGAAAAAGTGCCTATTACACGGGCTCAGTTCAACCAATTTGTGGAGCAAACTAAACAAAGGTTTCAAGAATTACTTGTCGCCATCTAGCATTTGTCCACCAACCTCATACCTGGTAGTCTTTCGGCTGAACGTGCTTAGGCCGCTTGAGTCTTGGAAGTAGCTATGGAACATAGGGAAAATCCCTGACAGAGGCGAAAAAGCCTATGTCGAGGACTTCAAAGAAGAAGAAGAGTTCTTGGACGGGCCTATTTGTGGAGGCCACCGGAATAGGGGATACCAATGAGACTTTGAGCAATATAAATTGAAGGTTGACCTCCCAACCTTCAATAGAAATTCTTTGATGTCATGGAGATCGAAGAGGATTGCCAAGTAAACCTAGTGGCATACAAGTTAAAGAGAGGTGCCTCAACTTGGTGGGAGCAAACATAGCTGACCGAGCGCCGACAAGGGAAAGCTCTCATCCAAACGTAGATTCAAATCAAGCAAATGTTAAAGGACAGATTCTTTCCAACTGATTATGAACAATTATTATTTCAGTAATTCCATAATTGGAAGCAGCTGAGTTAATCAGTCCAAGCCTAGAGTTTCTCCAACTCTCCACTCACAACAACCTAGCTAAATTAGAAGCACAATAGACTGTCAAATACATTAATGGCATGCGACTCAACATTCAAGACCGAATTCTACTACATCATTTGTTCTCTGCTGAGGATGCTCAAGAAATGGCTCGAAAGGTCGAGATGCAACCAGAGAGAACTAGCCCCACTTATCTGGCTAATAATAATTCTACCCGTGGATCATTTGGAAAGGGCAGACAACAAGATGTTCTTGAATCCTCCAACTAGCATACCATCAATATGAAATGAACTTCATGGAGTATTGCTGGGGTGCCTAAGGAACCAGTTGCTGCAAACAACCGTAACACCAATTTGAATGCCCAAAATCCATATGCTAAGCCATAACCAATTAGATGCTACAAGCGTAACGAACTGGGCCATCATTCAAGTGATTGCCCACGGCGGAAGGTGGCTAATGTTGTCGAGCACGATGATGAAATATACGAAGATGAATGGGTGGATGAAGAAGATGTGGAGGACGAAGATGTCGAGCATGTCAATAGCATCATCAAGCAACTACTACTTGCCCTACGAAAAGAGGATACCTAGTGAAACAGTCTTTTCCGTGTCCATTGTATTGTCAACGGCAAAGTTTGCAACTTCATCATCGACAGTGGCGGTTATGAGAACATTGTGTCCAAGGCCCTAGTGGACCACTCACAACTAAAGATAGAGTCATGTCCCTCCCCATATACAATCAGGTGCATTCGTAAAGGAGTAGAACTCAAGATAACGTAATTATGTCGTTTACTTATTCAATTGGAAGTCCTATAAACACACTATTATTTGTGATGTGGTGGAGATGGATGCATGCCATGTCTTGCTGGGATGACCGTGGCAGTATGACGTTGATATCACCCACCGAACCCAAGAAAACACCTACTCCTTCATGTGGGAAAAGACAAAGATAACTTTGAAGTCAAGGAGTAACACTCTCCAGGCCTTGAATAAACATAGTGTAGGTGTTATACTCAACGTTCGTAAATGTGAAGGGATGTACATGATTGTGGAGAAAGGTGATCAACAAGCCGTTATTCCCATTCACGAGGCTCTTTAGCCCTTATTAAAAGCATTCAATAACGTCATTCCAAAGATCTACTTGTCGGATTACCTCCCTTGAGAGTTATCCAACATGAGATTGACCTTCTTCTAGGAGTGAACCTCCCTAATTTGCCACGCTATAGGATGAACTTGAAGGAGAACTAGATCTTACAAGACTAGGTGGGAGAACTCCTTTGAAAAGGCTTCTTGCGTGAGAGCATGATCCCTTATGCAATCCCTGCACTCCTCACACTGAAGAAAGACGGGAGCATCCGTATGTGCGTCAATAGCCGAGCAATTAATTGGATTACTGTCAAGTACCGATTCCCAATTCCTTGCCTGGATGACATGCTCGATTGACTTGCTGGATCAAAGGCATTTACACTAATTGATTTGTGCAGCGTATGCCACCAAGTCTGCATCCGCCCCATCGATGAATGGAAGATAGCCTTTAAAACGAGTGAAGGGTTGTACGAATGGCTTGTCATGTCATTTGGTCTCACCAACATACCCAGTATCTTCATGCGTTTAATAACTCAGGTCCCCAAACTTTTTATTGGCAAGTTTGTGGTAGTCTACTTTGACGACATCCTCATATATAGTTGAGATGACCGACAACACATGGAAAATATAAATTATGTCTTGTTGACCTTGTGGAAGAACGAATTGTATATTAATCCGAAGAAATAGAGCTTCATGATAGACTGACTCCTCTTCTTGGGGTATATTGTTGGAGTAGAATGCCTTTAAGTTGATGCACAAAAGGTAGCTGCCATTTGTGATTGGCCAACTCCCTAGACCATTGGGGAGGCGTGCAACTTCCACGGGCTCACGACATTCTACCGATGCTTCATCCGAAATTTCAATACCATTATGGTCTCGATCATTGAATGATTGAAGAAGGGAAAATTTTATTGGTGTGATGAAATAGAAGCCAGCTTGGCTCTCACCAAGGAAAAACTTTACACGACACCAGTACTGATGCTCCTAGATTTTAAAAATGTATTTGAACTGGAGTGTGATGGCTTTGGAGTAGGCATTAGTGCTATTCTCTCTCAGGAAGGTAAGCCTATTGCTTATTTTAGTGAGGAAATTAATAACGTTCGCAAGTGAGCGTCTATCTATGAGCAGGAGTACTTTGCTGTAATACAAACCATCAAGCATTCGCAATCCTATCTTTATCAACATGAATTTGTCCTTGACACTGACAACTAGGCACTCAAGTATATCAATAGTCAAAAGTATCTTAATCGAATGCATACACGTTGGGTCTCCTTTTTGGAGGAATTCAACTTCGTGCTTTGACTCAAGGCGGGTCACTTGAACAAAGTTGTTGATGCACTTAGTCATCGTGCTACTGCACTCGTCACCATGCACACTAAAGTTGTGGGCTTTGACCACCTATGTGCCCTTTATGCCAAGGATTACAACTGTTAGGATATTTGGGGGAAGTGTTCTTTGGCAGGCTCTCATGGTGACATGATCATTCAAGACAAATTCTTGTTCTTTGGCAATAGATTGTGCATCCCTCACAACTCTTTATGGGAACAAATTATTTGAGAGCTCTATGGTGGCACCTCGGAGGATATTTTGGGTGAGACAAAACCGTTGCCTTGGTTGAAGAGCGGTACCACTAGCCTCAACTGAAGTGGGACGTTAGGTGATTTGTGAAAAAGTGCTACATCTATCAGATTACGAAAGGCCACTCTCAGAACACTGGTCTTTACATCCGTCTACTTATTCCTTCTGGACCTTGGGTAGACATTTCAATGGATTTCATGTTGGGCCTTCCTAGAGGCCAACGAAGTATGGATTCTGTTTTTGTGGTGGTGGACAGGTTCACAAAGATGACATACTTTAATACCTCGCATAAAGACTTTTGATGCTTCCCATGTGGTGAGCATATTCTTTCGAGAAGTAGTCCGCCTGCATGGTGTTTCCAAAACAATCACCTCCGACCGTGACACCAACTTCCTTAGTCATTTTTGGAGGAACCTGTGGCGCTTATTTGAGATGAATTTATAGTATAGTAGCTCCTTTCATCTCCAAACTAACAGTCAAACTGAAGTTGTCAACTGTACTATGGTAGATATTATTCGTTGCCTCTATAGTGACATGCCAAAGCAATGGGATTGGTATCTTGCTCCCGTTGAGTTCACCTTCAACAACACCGTTAACCGATCCACAGGCAAGTCTCCATTTGAGATCATCTATGGGTGAACTCCACAACATACACTGGATCTCGTGCCTTTGCCCAAAATCCCGAGATATAGTGTTGCGGCCGATAACTTAGCAACAAAATTACAGGAGGTATAAAAGGATGTGAAGCAATAGCTAGAAGCTTCTGCCGTGGTCTACAAAGCTACTGTAGATAAACATCATCACCCCAAAGTATTTGCTGAGGGTGACGAAGTAATGGTTTACCTCTGCAAGGAACACTTCCTTGTTGGTACATATAACAAGTTGAATAGCAAGAAAGTTGGCCCCTGATGAATTGTGAAGAAGATCAATGATAATGCCTATATTGTTGATCTTTCGGGTGATCTTAACATCTCCCCGACATTTAATGTGGTAGACCTGTTCGAGTACCATTCTCCAGATACTCCCCTTTATCCTGACAATAACTCGAGATCGATTTCTTCTAAAATGGACGAAACTGATGTAGAACAGCTGGCAAATACTTATATGGAAACCTTCGATTGCTATAAGTGTAGGCAATCCCACCCATGCCATAAATGACGGGTCAACTTCAAAAAAGATCGCAAGATCTTTGAAGCTGCAAAATGGCTACATCGATTTGAGCAATATGCGATCTTCAAATTCACGCATTTTCCTGATTTCCGAACCTTTAGAGATTTAGGATGCATTTTGAAAACTTTCTCCTTTATCAATATCTCTTTCCTTAATTATGTTAATTGATTTTAGTTATTTTATTGTTTCTTAAAGGATGACCTCCCTATAAATAGACATCTACGATGCTGTAAACGTACTTAGTTATTATAGATAAACACTTTCTTTTGGAATCCTTTTCCAAGTATATCTTCCTCAGCGTCATTGACCCACTTTTGCCCGTTCTACCGCCAGCTCCTAGAAACAATAGAACACCTCTTCTTGCTCTGCAACTGGACAAAAGCTATCTGGTTTGACCCGAGAATTAGCACGAGGGTCTCCGACTATGAAATTACTAGGCTCGACAAGTAGTTTCTTGATCAAGCTCAACAACATACGAACTCACTTTCCTTGGAAGAAATCGCTGGGATCTTGTGGAATTTATGGAAAGCACGTAATTCCTTCATTTTTCAGAATCGAAAACCAGATCCGAATGCGATTGTTGAAAGTGCTTGTGCTCTGGATAAGAACTTTAAATGCTGGAACTCAGTTTCGTCTAAACAAGCGAAGGGACAAGAAAACTTTAAACGGCCCGTAGCCCATGGGAGAGGCTAACCAGATTGCAGATTGGATTGCAAAAACCCAATGTCTAAAGGCCTTTCCATCAAATTGGTTGTCCAAGCCACCTCTGCTTTTATGGGAACTTTTATATTCAGGAACTCATATGTATAGTCTCTTTCGTGATGTTAGTTGAATGAAATGACCTTTTCCCAACCGAAAAAAAAGAGGACATTTGAGGTGTCGTGATCGTAGATATTAAAGGGGTCCAATCCATTAAAGGAAGGAGAGATAGGAAAAGTGCATATTCAGTGCACGACCTTGCATTGCTCTTTCAATCCGATCCCCAAAAAACTTGTGATTTCGCTAATCAAATCCTCGAACATTCATAACTTTTCCAGTCAAGTCCATCTATGTTCAATTTCGCCGAATTAAAGCAATACGGCACATGCTTTGATATGGCTGAAGTTCTGGATACATTTGTATAAGAAGAACGATGGAAACATCCATATACATGTCGCGCCATAATTTGAAGATACCATAGGACCTTATGCTTGGTTTTATACAGCGCTACTCGTTGTGCGAGCTTCCATTTACCCAAATTTCGGATGGAGGGACTTCGATTGCAAAAGTTCCACAAGTTTGATGACATTAATTTGGTGAAATTCTAAATTTCAGTATCAAATTCAGAAAAAGCATTTCAGCAATCGATTGCATAAGCTGTTCTTAAAGTAAGATGACTCATTGCTGAAATAAAGCGATACAAAACCGAATAAACATGCAGTTTCATAAGCCGGTGACCGCATAGTGGGAATCACTGAGGTATCTGTACAAATAGGTATAATCCAAAGAATCGCAGAAACTATCAAAATGAAAAAACTTATGATAACAACTAGGGAAAAAGCCACCAAAAACCCCAAACTTTACCCATTGTGACACATTTACCCCGAACTTTTTTTGTGACGCCAAAAACCCCAAACTTTCTTATTTGTGACACATTTACCCCAATGTACATTATCTATGGGCATTTTCGTCTTTTCCGCTTTTTCTTTTTTTTTTTACTTTTTTTCAGATCCGGCGAGGGGGGTCTCGCCGGCGTCCGGCGGCCCTCGCCGGCGAGGGTCGCCCGACGCCGGCGAGGCTCGCCCAGGCGAGGGCGAGCTCGCCCGACGCCGGCGAGGCTCGCCCTCGCCTGGATCTGGCGAGGGCGAGCCTCGCCGGCGTCGGGCGGCCGCCGGCGAGGGCCGCTGGACGCTGGCGAGATCCCCCTCACCGGATCTGAAAAAAAAAGTAAAAAAAAAAGAAAAAGCGGAAAAGACGAAAATGCCCATAGATAATGTACATTGGGGTAAATGTGTCACAAATAAAAAAGTTTGGGGTTTTTGGAGTCACAAAAAAAAGTTCGGGGTAAATGTGTCATAATGGGTAAAGTTTGGGGTTTTTGATGGCTTTTTCCCTAATAACTAATGGTATAACAAAAATTATTTGTATATACATTCGAAGAGCTATCGTTTTTTTTTTTTTTGGGTAAGGTTCGAAGAGCTGTCGTTCATATTTCTCTTTTTTGAGAAATCGAAGAAGCTATACAAGATTTTGTCGAGTCTGCTCATTTGGTGCCTGATCATACGGTGTCTAAATTAAGCAATTCTAAGGGCTAACCTCTTCATGTTTTGTGTACTCCAGCCATTGCAAATTGTTTCTATATTTGGATGAAATTGCTTCTGCTGACTTTAGTTTCCATATTAATAGAGAAGATTATTCACCTATTTAGCAACGTGGACTCTATCAATATTTAGGAGAGTGGCATGGTTCGATTTGCTAAGATAAATGCTCGGGAAAATTATCCAAGAAGTCATAAATTTATTGGGGATAAGAACAGCAAGAGTGTCATAACTTTCGTACGGCACTCACTTGAGTATTGTAATTTTTTTTCGCTTACTTAAGTGCTGCAAATTTAAAAAATAAATCACTTAAGTGCCATCGTCAATTTGCTTCACTGGAAAATCCGACGTGGATGTCGGTCGTTTTACTTGTCATCGCCGGCGCTGATGTGGACAATTTTTGTAATTTTTTCGCTCAATTTTTTTTGGTCAAAGAAACATTTTATTCATTTTCACAGATATACAATAGATATATGCAATCCAACTGCAAAACCAATATAACAAAACAAGTTCCAAATAAAAAGATAAATCATCATAACAAGGTTATAGGCCATATGCTCAAAGAGTAGATATGAGACTTCTTCAAAATAAAATCGGCGGCCGATCATTGAATCTGTCTTTAATAATGAGCACACACACCGAGATCTCCATATGTTGCTACAATTTTGCCTTTCGGTGGTGCGCGTCAAGATTCGGCATCCCCAACACCATCGTTGTACAAAGTAACAAGGTTGAATGCGAACAAATCTAACATTTGTGAGAGTGAAACCGTCACGAAACTCTTTTGATCTCTTTCGAAACTGGACTTGTTCCCCAATAAAGCCCGAGGAAAGCGAAACTTTAAAATCATATACGCAAAAAAATCTCAAATTTAGACTAGATTAGGGGAGAAACCTCTCCAAAACGGGAGAGAGAATATTCTAAATCTAGATTAGTTTAGAAGAGAAAAGCTCCTCCAAATGGGGGGAAAGCAAGATAAAGAACAGAGAACCAAATCAGTCAAAGAAAAAGGAAAAAGAGAAGGAAGGCAGAGATGTAACTCAAACTCTCCCCTCCATGGAGGTTGAAGAAGAAAGCAGTGTGAAGATAGGAAGGAGAAGAGAGAACTTCAAAGAGGACAGGGAAAAATCAATCAATCTTGATCGGAAATTACTAATGTAGACACCGACCATCTTACATGATATGGCCGGCGTTGATGTAGACAATTTCAATAATATTTTAATATTTTTTTTCAATTTTTTATATTTTTTTCTCTGATTTTTTCTTTCTTTTTTTTTATTTTTTTCTTTCTTTTGCCAGTGGTCAACCACTGACCATAGGTGAGGGTCGAGCAAGCTAGATCACCTAGGTGAGCCTGGCATGAGTCGGCCTCACCTAGGCCAGATCTGGCGAGGGGAGCTCTCGAACGGCTGGGCCTTGCCTGTGGGGGGCGACAGCGACCCTCACCCAGGCGAGGCCAGCCTACCTAGCCATGGTTGGTGGCTGACCACTAGCAAAAGGAAGAAGAATGAAAAAAAAATTTAAAAATTGAACACATTAGTGCTGTTCGTGCCACGTGGACGGTTGATGTCCACGTAGTAGTTTTTGGCCAAAATTGATCGAGTGGACTCAATTGTCAAAAAGTGAATAGGTTTATGACTCAAATGGCAAAAACACAATTTAAGATTTTTTGGATAATTTTTCCAAATATGCTCTCTTGCTTTTGCTCGCTTACAGTGTCCATATTGATTGAGAAGATCATATGCCCATTTAGTACGTGGACTCAGGAGAGTGGTACAATTCTATTTGCTAAGCAATATGCTCTCATTGCTTTTGCTGACTTTTGGTTTCCATATTAATTGAGAAGATCATGCACCCGTTTAGTGGTATTTAGGAGATTCAATTTGCTAAGCAATATGCGCCAATTTAGGGATGTGTACTCTATCAATATTTAGGAGATTAGATTTGCTAAGCCACGTTAGACAAAAAAAAAAATTTAATTCGTGACAGAATTGAGATCGAACTTAAAGTTGTGATTTTGCTTCAGGGAATTAGGCCCAACTCTTTTGGTTAAATAATCTTGCGTATAACCTGATTCAATAAATGACTTTATATATACATGCGCATGCGCATAATCCCGAGATCGAACGAAAACCGAACTCAAATCATTCAGAACCCAGTAGGATTGTAGCGGCAGCTTGTAACTAGAGGCGATCAGCTTGCGGGGGCTTAAGAAGTGAATCGAACTCGTGACGCCGTGGAACGGATGCAACCGAGCTGTAGGGGATCGGGGGACTCCAGAAAATTCGGGAGGAGAGAGCAAGTTCAAATGCAACTTCCGGGCACGAACGCCGGCACATTTGGCGAATCGCCGTAATAAGTCGGGCT
Organism: Syzygium jambos; assembly: GCA_031216235.1. Classification (NCBI taxonomy): domain Eukaryota; kingdom Viridiplantae; phylum Streptophyta; class Magnoliopsida; order Myrtales; family Myrtaceae; genus Syzygium; species Syzygium jambos. The sequence continues at coordinate 19,543,119 of CM062221.1, read as the reverse complement.
TCTTGTTTCGGCCCGAGCAGAAGAAGGCTTTGAGCCCGACGCTTCTCACTCTCTCTTCTCTTCGCCGCCGCCGCCGCCCGCCGGTGTGCTCCGTCCCCATCCCAGCCAGCTCCACGACAACGCCCAAGCGCCGTCGCCGATTCCCCCCCTTCTCTCTCTCTCTGTCTCTCTCTGGGGTTCGGCCTGGGAGTTGGTGCAGCTGTTGCCGAAGCTTTGATGGCTTCCGGAGTTGGGTGGTATATTCTCGGCGACAATCAGCAGAACGTTGGCCCTTATGCCGCCTCCGAGTTGCTGGGTAGGTCCAACTTCTTGAATTCTTGATCTCGATGGTATCGATTTCTTTATTCAGTTTCATGCACCGCGAGCAGAAATTTGGTCTTGCATAGCGTCCCCGTGGTTAAGTAGTGTAATTGGGTATCTTGGGCAGAGCATTTGAGAAGTGGGTATCTGTCTGAGAATACGCTCGTGTGGGCTGAAGGAAGAGCTGATTGGCAGCCTCTCTCTTCTGTCCCTGAGCTGATGCAACCCTTGTCGGATAATGGGGGTGATTCCCAAAACCCAGGTGTGTGTGCTTTTGTGGGGTGAATTGGTTTCCTTGTGCTTTTCGTTAGGCTGTGGCCGCCGAGTGCATGTCGTGACATTGCGATGGGCTGTGCAGCTGTATTAAACAGCGAAGACGAGTTTGAGAAATGGCAAAGGGAAGTTAGAGAGCCCGACGCCAAGGGGTCAAAGAGTGGATCTCTTTCTGTCGATGTCGGTGCTGACTTTGTGGAAGACGACGATGACCGGCCTTCGACACCACCAGAGGGTGAGGAAGAGTTTGTCGATGACGATGGAACTAGGTACAAGTGGGACCGTGGTCTCCGAGCATGGGTTCCCCAGGTCTCTCCCTGTCTCCATTTGCCAAAGTTTGAGATTATATAAGATTCTATTGGAGTACATGGCCAACGATAAACAACTTGCGAACTTCTCTTTTGAGAATTAGCTTATCTCTGTCAACGATGATTCTGATGTTTGGGCCTCTCGTGGGATGTGATGTTGCGGTGTTTTTGACATCTATGGCTGTATCACTGTATCCTCCTCTCATGTATGTTGATTTATTGTCGACTCAAATCATTTGTCTAAAATATTGTTGAAACACAGATTTATAGAGACATTACTTTTTGGAGCTTGCAGTAGTTTTAGGTTGATGTCATTACGTCGCTGAAGTGGATTAAGTATAGAAAAAGCATGACTGTCATCATGGTAGAAAATTTATGAAAATCTCTTGCAACTAAAGAGTCTAAGGAGAGTGGGTGCTAGTATTTTGGCCAGATTAACATTTTTGTGGATTGAACTTTACTTTAGGGCAGAACATGCTTTTAACTTCTGATTAGTACGCACTGATCCCAAAAAGATATGATTAAAGATATGATTAGTCCTTAAATTTGAATGTGATACATACATAATTATATATCTGCTGTAACATTTTTGTGCGTTTGGATCGGAAGTTGTTACTTCTGATCAGTTTTTTGTTTCCAGCACTAATGTTGAATAACCTGCTAATATGATAGGATAACATCTCAGCGGATAGTGACCGCTATGGGTTAGAAGAAATGACTTTCCTACAAGAAGAGGAAGTCTTCCCTACTGGAAATTTAGATGAACCTACGAAGGAAGAAGTTCATGAACCGGCTGATATAGCTGAAGCAAGGACTGTCAGTGATTTGGAGGAAGCAAAACCTAATGCTAAGAGAAAACTGCCCGAGAAGGAAGAATTGAAGAAGGTTTGCCTTGGTTGTTTTGTACTTTGTTTGCGTCGTATTTAATACTCGCAAAATGGCACGTGTTGCATGCTAAAATAAAGTAGAAAAATAAATATGTTGTGAATTAAGGTAAATGGTTGAAGATCTTCAATCTGTTTAGGATTTATCAAAAGACAAGAAAGGTTCAAGTTTAAATTTTCTAAGTGTTCGAGATTTAAAGAATTATTACTTTGACGACTTTTGAATTACAAACTAGTCCCTAGTTTAATGTTTTATTGTTATGATTCGTTTTGGTATACCTAGGTTTTCCTCGACTTTGTTGGTAAAAGTTTGAGATTGAAACTACCTTTGGTTGGCTTATTATATAGAGAGATTATCTAAATGAAGATGCTAGTGCTACTTTCTCATTTATTTTGCGTATTTTGTTATTCATGGAGATTCAAATCCTTTTAGTACTGCCATGTGATGTGGTACTTGAATTTTGATAATATTAATCCTCTGGATGTTGCACTGACTGTGTTCTCACATCTTTGGTTCACTGGGTTGTAATTAAATGAGATGGAAAAGTGACAAAATCGAGACATATTGATAATGGTCATACATGCTTACAGCTCTTGATTCTCTTACTTTCTCTGGGTTTGAGCTGAATGCGAACGGACTAGAGAGGCATGCCATATTGATGATAGGGATTGTTTTTAAAACCTGCCACGGTGCCGCGTGAAATGTCCTTTATCGTATCTGAAATTTTATGCATGACAGTGTTAAATCTTAAAATTGACCTTTTTCCTCTCTGGATGTTGTTTTCAGGAACCAAACAAACCGCCTGATAGTTGGTTTGAATTGAAGGTTAACACTCATGTGTATGTAACTGGGTTGCCTGAGGATGTCACTATGGAGGAAGTAAGTGAATGCTACTCTTTTTTTTTTTTTGCTTACAAGCTTTCATATAGCAACAACTGATGTTGGGATGGATGTGCAGGTGGTGGAGGTTTTTTCCAAGTGTGGAATATTAAAGGAGGTGGTTTAGTTTTCCTACTTCATTCTTCATGCTAGCATATTAATTTATGATGGTGCGGTTAAAATGTCTTGTTTATTTTTAAATTAGCTGATTTATTTTTAATGTTCCTTATTAGCTGAAACTACGTCCCTCTCGACCCCACTTCTTTTGCTTATTTCAGATGCTGTGCACTTTTTCCGTTTTGTGACTGAAGCTATATGTGCAGCTTAGGGATAGTGGGTTATATCCTGTATATTTTTTGTGCTATAGAGGAGAGAGGCAACATATTGATTTGTCAGAATGATTTCATGTCATGCTTCCGCTTTCATGAGCGCTAAGACTTTCTCTTCCAGGATCCTGAAACAAAAAAGCCTCGTGTGAAGATCTATGTTGACAAAGAAACTGGAAGAAAAAAGGGAGATGCACTTGTCACTTATTTGAAGGTGATTATGCAGATATCTAATTAATGTGTGGATGCAGACATATGCAAATCTACATGCTTGTAATTTCTGGAAGTTGCATGCTTACTTATTTTTTTCTTCATCCTGTATGGCTTCCTTATTATCATTGTTTTTAATGAATCGTTAATATGTACACGTAGGAGCCCTCAGTTGCCCTAGCCATCCAAATATTGGATGGAGCACCTTTTCGCCCTGGTGGCAAGGTACCGATGTCAGTTAGCCAAGCTAAGTTTGAGCAGAAAGGTAACCATTGTTTTCGGTTGATATACATATCTTTCCTTCCCTGAGGCTCCCCCCCTCCTCTTCTTCCTCCTTCCCTTCTTTCTTCCCCACTTAATCTTCATGACAAGATGCCTTGTTATTTAATGCAGGTGATAAATTTATCTCTAAACAAGTCGACAGCAAGAAAAAAAAGAAACTGAAGAAGGTGGAAGAGAAGATACTTGGCTGGGGTATAGTCCTCTTCAGGGTCTATATTTCTCTCGAGTCCAGTAAAATTCTGAGCATTTGGATGCATGAAGTCTTTAGATGTTGCCTCAGGCCTTCAACTTACAATGCTTGAGATAATTTCCTTGGGAAATTTCTTTTTTTTTTTTGTTGTTTTCTTATTAAGTAGCAGAGTAGTCCATAACTGGAACCCTATTAATAACATGTCAGATTGAGTTATTCTCATTCCAAAGTTTCTGATGTCATGTAGTCTATATATCTTCCCTGTTGACATGCTTTGAGTAAGAATTTTGTGAAAGGAGTGAAGTGATTCACTATACTGGGCAATTGGAGCTGCTTTGTCATGGAATCGATTAGCATTCCCCGTACTCTTTCAAGAGAGGATGTCTTTCAGATCGAGTACTTTAGATAGGAAATATAGATTATGGAAGTCATACCGTTCACTGTTACTCTATCCACATTTTTCCTTTAAATATTGGTTATTAAAATGCCTTCCTATGGTGTTATTGTCAAAACAAGGTCCTAGTAAGTTGTGCCTATGAGTTACCAAATGAGAATTACATATTTGTGTTGATGTTTTTCCTGGGTGTGCCCTTAATTGGGATACTTTTTGAAGGTTTTGCTGTCATATTTGATGACACTTGCGGACATTACAATTTACATAACCTGTACAGGTGGGAGGGATGATGCAAAGGTTTTAGTTCCAGCTACTGTTGTTCTTCAATATATGTTCACACCTGCTGAAATGAGGGTAAGTTTGATACACTTATCTAAACATGAATAACTAGTATTAAGGAAAGTCATGGAAGGCATACTTTCTAAATTCTGCTTGAAAGTTGGCGCTAGCAAGTGTTTTTTTTTTGGGGGGTCGAAGGCACTGGTAAGTGCTTGCTCATTACTAGATGAGTAAGTATGATTCCTTCTTTCATTTGTCTCGTATATCAGAAATGATTTTCTTATGTTGGGATTCTGAAGGTTGTGTTTTGCCACCTTTATGTAAGAAACCTTTCTTCCTGTCATAATTAGCCCATTTTCCTTTGGGTTTTGGATGGAACATTTTATTCCTCTTAGGCCCCTGTTGAGCCTTTGAGATTTTTTTTGAATCAAATGATGATAAGAAGGACATCAAACATAGTGCAGTAAGTTAAATTTGCCTCCTACAGTTATGTCCATAACATTTGCAGTAGCAGAAGTTCATTCTTCATTCTCTTATGAACTTTTAATATTTGCATCTTCCAGAAGTATATCAGAGGAGAGTTGGAACATACATTTGAACTAATATGTTAAAACAAATTTCGATTTTTTTTAGTGAGAATTGCTTATTTGCATCCCCAGAAGTATATATGGGAAAAGCACGCCCAGTTATAGCACGAAGAAGCTCCCTCTGCCCTCCACATTGGAACATCCACTTGAACTAAAATGCAAAAACAAATGCCAGAAATTAATCATGTTCTACTTTAGCGAGAATCGCTTTGTTATTTGATGAAAGATTCTGGCATGTTTTCAAGTCTATAACAGATTCTGATCTCCCTTTTTAGTCGATGTTGACTTAATTGGCCCCAAAAAGTGAGAAACCAGCCAAGAAAGGAAACAGCTTATTCACTTACGGTTCAACGTAGAATTTTGGACGACTTTTTAGATACTTATGTTGTCTTCGACTGGATTTGACTTTTCAAGAAATTTTTGCAGGCTGATGAAAATTTGCGCCTGGAATTGGAGGAAGATGTTCAAGAGGAATGTGTGAAACTGGGTCCCGTGGATTCTGTAAAGGTAGTTTTAGTATTACTGTCCATTTCATGCATTGCCATTCATCTGACTGGAGAATCTTGATCTGAGAGCTCACGTCGAGGGTTTAGGATTTAGGTACTGATTGATCAATGGGCTAAAAATGTTCTTTTTTTTTTCATCCATGGATCACTTTGGTTTACCACTTGTAATTTGTTAGTAGCAAAATGAGTTTAGAGTAATTAATTCAATTATTATTGATGGTCTCATGGTGAGTTCTGATTGCTACTTGCATTTAGTTCTCGTTTATAGCCTAAATACTAGTAATAATGGTTCTGGACCTTCTTTCCTCTCAGTATGCTGTAAGTTTGATGCACAGACATACTGGTTTTTCTCTTCACTGATGCTTTTTATTTACTTAGCAAACTGCCTCCTTACTTTTTCATACCTCTCTCTCTCTCTCTCTCTCTCTCTCTCTCTCGGGCGCGCCATGCCATGAACCTTTGACCTCCAGGTCACATCAACTCACGCCTGACCACAAAGGCCACAAGATTGGCCGCAGCCGGTAGCCCCCTTACTGATATACTTTCAGGAGATCTGTTTTTACAAATTTCTTGCTTGTAGCTGATGTCATTTTTCTGGTAAATTTATTATGTGAGGCGCAGAAAGTCAAGCAATGGATGATTCAGTCTTGTTAAATTCGCGCCTCTATTCATTTGATATGGTGTTCTTTTGATAATAACATCAAGTCTTGGGTTTGTCTGTTTTGCCTTTCCTGCAGGTATGTGAGAATCATCCGCAGGGTGTTGTTTTGGTGAAATTTAAAGATAGGAAAGATGCTGAAAAGTGCATCGAGTTGATGAATGGAAGATGGTAATTATTTGATCTCCGATATTTGGTGGCATTGAATTTAAAATTTTGCCGCTGCATGTAAAAAGCTGATCAAAACAATCATCTCACGTTTTTCTAATAGTCTAGTAGATGCGTCCCATAGTACTTGTAAATTACATCTGTGTCAAATCTCTTTTCACATTCTTGTTAGTCTCACTTTAGGTAAATGTCAAAGAAAACTTGGTAAACTCACGTTTGAAGAAATCTGCTTGCTTTTCTCGTTTTCTTTTTTCGCTAAACGCTGGCCTTTCTCTTCTTATGTTGGTCTAACGTTTTCTTCATCACTTTCTTAATCTGGATTTACTTTGGTTCATGGTTTAGGTTCGGGGGTAGACAGGTACATGCCAGCGTGGATGATGGTTCTGTCAATCATGCTCAAGTCCGGGATTTAGACGAGGATGCAGCGAGGTTGGAGCAGTTTGGGGCTGAACTGGAAGCTGAGTGAGCTCTGCCGAATGTGTGCGTACAAGTTTTGCTATTGCGTACCTTCTGATGTCGGTTCCCCACCGTCTGGAATCTTGGGTCGCCGGCGAGATCTGGACTTATACAGAAGAGTGTCTAGAGGGTGCAAGGAGCTACACCTACATGTGATGTTAGGGATAGCCTTTTTATTTCGACCAGGCCTCCTGAACTTCTGCGACTTCTGTCTTGAGCGTTCTTTTGCCGGATTCTCGAGTTCATCTGGGTTCCATTCTTGATGCTCTCTTCCGAATCTGGGAATTCTGCAGATGAAAGCTGAACTGATTTTTGGGGTCACTCGTAGACCAAGATCTCATGGAGATAACATTAGCTGCTTAACCCACCGAATGTTGTTTATACTTGTTTTTCATCAATTTCATTACTTTCTGTAGGCATGAGTAAACATATGACGTGAATCAGTTGCGGTTGATATGAACACATTTCGCTTAGTAGTGAAAATTTATTGATGACGTTAATTGTAGAATAAATTGAAATATTAATAGAAAAGTTAAGCAAACTGAAAACACATCTTACTACCAAATTGGCAAAATGTCCGTTTATAAATTAAAGTAGTGTTCATTTTATTGAATTTTGATTTAATGTGTAATATTATCTTTCTTATCGGTGACATTGGAGTTTCTTTCTTTTACTATGGTATTTTTTTTATCTTTCTTATCGATGTGTACGGGTTCACGAGCAACGATCGGAAACTCAATCTTTTCTTTTCTTACCAAATGCCTTGGGAAGAGGCACAAAAAGCATATGTGACAGACTAGCGCGTACTCGTCGGCCGGCAAGGTGGGCATTAATCTTCGCCGGCGATGAGTTTCATCGGAGTAAAGTTGCCACGATCCGAGGGCTATTTTGAAACAAACCCTACTTTTTGGGGGACTTTTGAGAAATTATCACTATTTCAGGGGTATGTCCGAAAAAACAATTTCCCAAGAAAAAATGCAGTTCTTTTTTGATGAACAACAACAACAGACTTAGGTCTGTGTCTGCTGCTATTTCTTGCTTAGGAGTCTTCAGGGTTTTAGAGAGAGAGAGAGAGAGAGAGACAATGTGGAGATCAGGGCTGAGGTTGTCTCGCTGCCGGCTGCGGCGGAGCTCGCATTCGCTCGGAATCTCGCCGGCGACCCCGTCGGAAGCTCCTCCTCCTGCTTCGGCGCCCACTCGCCTGTGCTCCCTCGTCTTCCCCAGGGCTGCCTTGAACTGGAACGCCAGATCCATCTCCCACCGGTCTTTCAGTTCCGGCGAGGCCGGCGGGCTCGACGGCGAGGCGCCGCGTCTCGGCGCGGATGCCGGCGGCCGGATGGTGGGCGATGTCGCGGCCGAAGGAGAAGAAGACGTGGGAGGCGGCGGCGGCGAAGGCGACGGAGGCGCGGAGGAGGCCGTCGAGATGGACCCCGAGCAGTTGGCGCGGTTGCTGTCGCTATTGCAGAGCACCGCCGACGGGTCCTTGGAGTCGACCCTCGACGAGATGCGCTTGGCCCTGCATCCGCAGTTCGTCATTAGCGTGCTCGAGACCCCGCTCCTCGTGGGCGACAACGTCCTCCGTTTCTTCAGGTGGGCTTCCTCCAAGCATTCCGATTTTGAGGTGACCGGCCCCGTTCTCCGAGCTCTCGTTCAGTGCATTTGCGGCGGGGGCGGCGTCGGCGGCGGCGATTTGAGACGGAGAGACGTGTACGCGTTGTGGGATTTGATCAAGGAGGTCGGGGAGAAGGGGAACGGCGTGGTGGACGCGGCCGTTCTCAATCCTTTGATGGCTGCGCTTTCGAGGTTGGGTAAAGGGAAGGCTGCGCTCGAGGTGCTCGACAGGTTCGATGAATTCGGATGCGTTCCTGACGAATTGTCTTACTATTTTGCTGTAGAGGCGCTCTGTAGGCGCTCGATGAACGACCTCGCGTGGTCTGTGTGCGAGAGGATGCTTAACGCGGGACGCTTGCCCGACGGAGATAAAGTCGGGAAGATCATATCTTGGCTTTGCAAGGGGAAGAAAGCTGAATGTGCCTACTCGGTTTATTTAGCCACCAAGGAGGGCAACTCACCCCCTCAATCCTGTATAAACTTTTTGATTGCCTCGTTGTGTCGAGAGGATCAGACAGTGAAATTAGGTAGGGAGTTGCTGGGTGACTTAAAAGGGGAGGCACGGAAATATGCTATTAAGCCATTTTCTGCTGTCGTTCGCGGTCTTTGCAGGAGTGGGGATCTCAATGGGGCAAAGGAATTGCTCAATAAGATGATTGCCGAGGGACCAGCTCCGGGAAATGCGGTTTTTAACTATGTGATCAGCAGTTGTTCGAAGGCCAAGGAGATGGGATTAGCTAGGGAGTTGGTGAAATTGATGGAAGCTCGGGGATTGAAACCTGATGTGTATACTTATACCGTCATCATTAGTGGTTATGCAAAAGGTGGTGAGATGGATCAGGCCAGGGAAGTCCTGTCGGAGGCCAAAAGGAAGCACTCTAAGCTGACACCAGTGACTTACCATACGCTCATCCGTGGCTATTGCAAACTTGAAGAATTTGATAAGGCCCTCGAATTGTTTAGTGAGATGAAGAATTGTGGAGTGCAGCCTAATGTTGATGAATACAATAAACTAATTCAGTCGCTTTGCTTGACGGCGTTGGATTGGGAGAAGGCGGAGAAATTGTTGGAAGAAATGAAAGAGAGAGGACTATATCTAAATGGAATCACGCGGGGGCTCATTAAAGCCGTCAAAGAATTGGAAAGTGAAGCAGCAGACACCAGAGAACTAACGGCTGTAGCTTAAACTACTGGTACTAGCTTGTTGGTCAAGTCCGGCATACCTTGGACATCCTTCTCAGTTTATGAACAACAAATAGGATGTTTGGCCGAACCCTTTGTTCAACATAGTCTGTTTTTTCTGAGTCTATCAACAGCCGATAGGACTTTTGGCTGAAACCATCGTCCAACATAGTATCGGCAGTTTTCTTTCTGCGGCTTAGATACATGATGTTACAGGTCAGGAGATGGTAACAAGTGTAACTCAGATCAATTTTACTTAGGAGAGACATATAACGTGCTTTTGTTGTCTCCGTTTCGCCCATAAAAATAAGAAGATTTGAGTGAGAGCATGTATTGCGTCTGGTTTTAGTCGCAACATTTCCTTTCCACACCTTGGTCCAGCAAAACAACTAATGGCTATTCAGAGGACAGTAGTGATTTGTACATGTAACTTCCTGTTTACTTAAAAGCAAAATGAGTTTACTGTAGTTGTAGCGGTTGCTAAAAAGAAACGGATTTGGTTTTACAGCAGCATCAAGTTTTACTGGTAATTTAGTGATGGGGAGCTGGATTAGTCGGTGTAGATACTTCCTGTGAATATGTGCATTTTCGTGTACAATGGTGAACTCTTTGTATAGATGCTGCAGATTTTTCATCCTTTCGGGACGAGAGAAATGGGAGGTAACGTTTCTCTTCTATAACCATTATCTGCTAATTCCTCTCATTGAGCAAGGGAACTTTTCTTAGTTAGGGAAATGATTTTCTGGTAGTTTGGAATGGAGGAAAGGTTCCTGGTATATACCCATCTCTGCTAAGAAGGAAAACACTGGCACCTCCATTTGAAGCTTTTGTGTTTGTTTATTTGTCCTTCTCCTCTGTTGTGTTGCTGCCGACACAAGTATGTCTGTTAGGTTATGTAAAAAGGCCTATTTTCTTTAAGCTGCGATCAATACACAACCATACTTAACATAAGGACATTCGAGCAGTCGTTGATTTTGTCCTTCTGAAGATAAACTGCAACTATTTTGGGCGAATCACGGTGGGTTGGAATAGAGCGCGGGGCGCTCCTGCTCCTTGCGGCGACATGACTTTTGAGTGAGAGTTCGGGTTATGGAACATATCTAAATCGTTGGGATATCTCCAATTTCAATTGGTGGGCAGCTCGTTCTGTAGATGTCGAAGTTGCTTCATTTCTATAGACAACGGCACTCATTATTGTTGTGTGTGACATGGTCATCTACTGACTAGATCCATTAATTATTTTCAATTTTTGTGCGTCGACCAGCGTTGTGCATAAGTAACACGCTGGAAAAATACTAACACTGTTGGCAATTTTAAGTGTCAAAAAACATCATAAGTTTTGTCGAACATACCGAAGAGTTGAGCTTTTAAACAGGCGTCGCTTGTAAAGTTGTCGCCGCCCTATACAGAGACCCATAATAATTGTATTTTGGTCATTCTTGCTAAGCAAATGTCCTACCCAAAAGAAAATTTGCACCTTTTGAGTCTAATGCATCGTTACTTATCCATCTTAGACTCCTAGTCACAATTTACAGAAGATGTAAAGCACATGAATTCTTTTGGATCGGAAATCAGTAAATTGATGACTTTACAAAAATAACACAAACAACTAACCCAAGTGTGATTGTAGGCATACACTACCAAACACAACTTCCAGAGTGAACAGATAAAAGGAAAAGTGAAGTACATAAAACACGTTGGCTTAATAGACTGCACAACAATCCTCAGGAACAGAGCACAAAGAACCTTCGTTTCCCCATTCCTGAAAAATTCGAACTCGCTCAAAGCTTAAAATACCTCGGAGGAGGAGATGCACATATGTAACAAAATGGAGAACCTTATTCATGGATTGTAAAGTTTCGCATGGTGGCTTCCCTTCCCCTATACATTGGTAATCAGCCGCTTAACTTGACATTTAATTATCCTCAATAAACTGGCTTACCTCGCAAAAGCACCGGTGTTTTACTCTTGTCTGTGCTTGACACCACCCTATGAAGCCAAGGTGAAGCCGGTGGCAACCACACCTCAAGATCCAATGTCCAACCCTGTAACTGCCTCCAGTAATTGCTTATGCTGGCCTCTAAATCCAAAGCAAGTTTTTGTACATATTGAGAAAAAAACAAACGAAGTTTTGGCGGAAGGCGGCAATGCTTGTGAACCAGAGTGCAACAAGACAATAGTCGTCAGCTTGTAGCAATTTACTCACTGTCAACAATGCATGAGCTTGTGCACCACTAGCACCCGTCATTTCATGGACTATGTAAATTGCGAAAGTGGTCAACCATGTCATAGGAATCACTAAGTCGTTGGAGATCAGATCGGTGAAGGAGATTAAGTTGTGCTTGCTTGGAATCCAAAGGTACATGGTCAACTTGTTTCCCTTTGGATGAAAAGCAGTGCCGAACACGAATACGGTGATTCCTTGTCTCAGTCATATAGCTGCTACTCACCCTCACCTCAAATATAACTTCCTTGTCTCTGTTGTCCTCACACCACCAGTTCCGAGGGACACCATCGACACACTCCTCCAAGGTCTGGAACTTTTCATGATGAACTGATACCTCAGTGGTATGTTCTGGTTTAATAATGCCAGAAACTGGGCAAACCTGGTTTAATGAAAATACCAGACATGAAATTAGCCAACTCCGCTTTAGATCCTCCCATTAATTAAACAATTGAACAAAAGACTGCCAACACCCAACAGATATGATAAAACTCCGGGAGAAAATTATCTGCATGACATCCCATTAGTTGACAGCTTCTAAACGTAAGATGTCACAGTCAACGACTGCAGAGCATGGCACTCATCTAAATAATAATGTTTCTCCTCAAAGTGCCACTGAACCTAACCAACAATCATAAAAGATTTTTCAAAGAGCTAAACTAGTCTACAAGTTAAGTCAATCAAAGCCAAATCAATCAGAGTGCAGACCCACCTTGTAAGTCCCAACAATATACCAGTTAATAATTTACCACATCTTCAGAAGATCAACTACCATTAACAGTTTCAAGATCAGCTCCCTGGCTCGATTTATTCTTTTACTAACATCTTCATATAAATAACCAAAAGTTAAATTTTTCAAGAAACATTTAAAACCATAATATCAAGTAAAATTCGAAGCCAGAGTCTTACCCTAAGCCATTGTGGAAAGCCAAAAAAACCTCTTGGGTTATGGTCTAATGCCTGTCCATCATCTTTGATCATAGAGACACCTTCACAAATTATTTGAAATAAAGCATCATTCTTCCCAGATTTATTTGTAATCCGCAAAATAGACGTATCCTGATTTTGAAGGATTATGTTGTTGGTGCTGACAATGGTTTCCGGAATCACAAATAACCCTTTGAGCATAGACTTAACTCTCTCATTTTGGGCAACAATTTCACCAAATTCTTGCCTCCGCACTGACTCATCGACTCGAGCTATATCCACATTAAACATACAACGAACTGGTTTGTGATCACTGTCTGTCACATCCATGCAAGACTCATATCTGCAATTGAACATTGCAAAATCACAGCAGTTATGCATAGTCAGATCTATGAATATAAGCCCGAATCAACTTCCGCTGATTTCTCGAAAGAACATGCATCCAAGAGATTAGAGAGTTTAGAGGTATGCTTAGGACAACAGAGAAAGAGGAGGGAGAGGAGGGGGAGTGGAATCCAATGGCAACAAGTGCTTGAGTTAATGATGCTTATAGGAATCCTGTGATGTATTTATGAGAACCCAAATTCTATTGAAATGTAGCTGGGACTTGTCAAGATTAGCTGAGGTTTACATGGAAGACCAATGCTTGTACAAACCATGTTAAACCGGATGCTCACGCACACTAAAAGGTCACGATAAGCAAATGCAACATGCCTCCAAATCACAGGTTGTCATGTCAGGAGGCCTTTTAACAGAATAGCATTACACACCATAATACTAAAACTTACCGTACTACTGAAGAGACTACAGGACACTCTAAACTGCATTCAGATTCCAGAGCTGAGCGGCTATCACGGTACAAAATTCTGTCACACCATGCAGGAATGCGCTTCTTTTCACCAATATCATACCCTAGAGCAAACAGAAAGTTTAGTGCTCAAGAGATTCAACATCATTAACCATAAGAACTTTACAAGACCAACCAACAAAGAGGTGCTCATCCTGGTTTACTAGGGGACAGTAAGATATTTCTTTCATCTGCCACATATACCAGCAATGACGGACACTATGGTAAATTAACAGCTGATACCAAATTCACATTGAGAAACTACCTGCTATTCCAGCCTGGTGCCGTTCAAACTTGTATGTAGGAGGAAATTTAACAACTGCTTCACGCATTCCTTGGAAAACATTACCGGCTTCCATTTCTGCCCGGAGCTGATCCTTCTCCCAAAGCCAATCAAAACTTCTCTGAGAAACAAAATCTCTGGCTTCATCAAATGTTACACCATCAACCCGGTAGTTGAAATCGCCCAAAAATATGACCAAATCTGCCTCAGACAACTCGGGCATTACTTCAGCTGACTGGGAGATAACTCCCTGCTCAGAACAAATACTAAGTCAGTACCAACCAGAACATCAAAGATCATTACATGTAACTAGATAATGTAAGAATGATACCAGTGTTGAGATTTTATACCTACATTTGTTCCACGGAGCATTTGCACAGCAGAAGAAGCACCGACTGCAACAGAAAAGATCAATGGCAAGCCATTTGTGTAAGCAAGCCAACATACATACACCGTGCAGGCAAGTTTACAACACAATAACAGGTTTGATGGTATACCAGCTACCACATTGGAAAACGTAGATGCTCTGGTGAAGGTCATACTCCTATATACATGATCAAAATCAGCATTCCGACGAGCAACTGCTTCAGTATGGGCAGCGAAGTGACAATTTACAAAGCACATGATTCGATCATACACTCTAATCCTCAAACCAACAGCTCCCTGTTTGTATTTCAACCACGTTAACGACAATAATCCAAAATAAAGGAAGAAGAGGAGGGGGTTTTTTCCTTATCTTTTCTTGTTTTTTTTGTTTTTTTTTTTGGGGGGGGGGGGGTGGTGTTGGGGATTGCATGGTAGAGAGCATTTAAAAGTAAACATGTGAACAAACAGATATGTCTTCTCAAAACACACATGTAAGCTAAAAATCTATCAATGAAAGCAACCAAAGAAATAGTTCAAACTTTTTCAACAACTCGACCATCCTCAACCATTAACTAAAATGGTCGAAGCTTTTTTTTATGAGGATGCTGGCACGAATTCACTCCCATGAAGATAGCAAGACAGGCAAGCCAAGGAGAAAAAGTATGAAGTTCACCAGTTACAAAGCTTGACCAGTGAGTAACGGCATAGCATATACTCTCTATTGTGAGGCACAGATTATCAACATCTACTTACTGGGCTTATCTCACTCCTCAAACTGAACCCAGCATCCTAGTCTATAAACACCGTAATCCTACCATATCCCACCCAAACGTAACAAAGGGCATCTATTGTCTTATCATGCCCTGAATTAAAATCACCAGACGAGAATATAACTTACTCTTCTTCTTTTTTTGCTAAAAATATAACTTCCTCTTCTTAAGAACAGAGAAGAGAAGTCGTCAGTCAGTCAGAGATTAAACATGCTCCTTTATGAAAGTTCATTGTATTATGAGATTACTACAATGAAATATTCTCGTAGCAATAAGCAATAAAGAAGCAGCCAAAAGTGTATACCTTGTTTCCAATTGCACGCCCAAAGCCACAAGGAACTGCTGCAGCATCAACATCTCCAGCATGAGGTTTTAGAGTATTTCTCACCCTGACAGACACTTTACACATCAGAGGAGAAACTTCCCATTAATTGATAAAGGATAAAGGAAAAATGTATTTCCTTACATACGTAGTTTACAGCTAATTTAGACAACTTGCTTGAATACTCTTTAAGTGTTGATGAAAATGCAGAGACATCCGTACCATTTCAAATTGTGTCTTGCCCCTGGTAAAAATGTTTTGGGCCTACATATTGCTGATTAATTTTGAGGTGGCTCATAGAAATGAGCTTAATAAGATGTAGGATCTTTTAATCCACTCTAGCAACTCAGTTAAACATACACTTTTATTTCTTCTTATCGTAAAGGGTGTTTGCCAATATTAAGGAAAAAGGAACATTCCATATCACTTGTGACCAGAGGAAAAGAGAAAAGCAAAGAACTGACCACATGGTAATGAGCAAGCCAGCTAGTTGCCTGGAGCCCATACGTTCAAAGGTTGACCCCTCATCCAATGTTTCGCCAATCATAGCCAGCCACGAATCTCCAACTGGACTACCCTCAAGCCCCACCTATAAATAAAATACCAAATTAGTTGATGCAGGAAATATGACGCAATTCTCCTGGTTTTATTTTCTTCTGGAAATATTACCACTGCTGCATAGGGTGTCATATATACTGCACAAAACCTTACCAGAGTCTCAATAAAATTTAGTGAGGGTTGCAAATTACAGTGGGAAGGCATGATAAAAGAAATACCTAGTGATTTTTTTGACTTGCATTTGAGAAGAGTGGAATTGGAGGAGAAAATTGTGAATACCCCTAAAGTCAGATGGTTGATTTAAAAGAGAAAGATGCACTCTCCTCGAGGATTAATTGCTGGGACAGGGAACACTGAATATCACAAACGACATGTATATTCAGAATGATAGGGGAAAAAAGTTGTTTTCTATTCCAATTTCCTCTAACAGACTCTAAGAAGCAGAGAACAGTCCATGCGAATGATTAACAAAAGAAGTCACTTACTGTTTCTCTGGCTGCAGACACAGCTAGAAAACCAGCGCCCATTTCAACTTCTTGCAGCCCAACAACAACGATATTTGCATCAGAGGCCGCAAAGCCCAGCCATGATATAAGAGAGTCTCTAGAAGCTCTTTCTTGTCCAACATTCCATGTGCCAGCCAATATTTTTATGTTTTCTATCCTAGTGTACAAAAACTCCTTGCCAGCCAATTCTGAACGTAGTATGCTGTCGATAGGTCCAGGAGATGTAATGCTCCACCCACGTATACCACCATGTTTAGCCAAGCTGAAGACATATCCAGCCCCTACAGCTAATTTTACAACGGGACTGCCGTGGGCTACCCATCCTCCTATCAGATTACCCTCAAGGTCCAGTACCTGTATAGAACCACTTGCATAACCAACCCATATGCGAAGTCCAAATGTACAAAGACATTGCACAGGAAAAGAGACGTAATGGAAATCTTGCAGGCGATTTCCATTTCCATCCCATTGTATCAGTAAGCCACTCGCACACCCAGTCCAAACCATCCCATCTATTGTTGTAATAAGTGCTTCTGTTCTCCTAGAATCATCTCCAAATGCCCCTTTTGTTGCCACTCGACGAACAGCATCAGCAGCTCCTAATATAACATTGCGAGACCTCTGGAAAAAACCAGAGGAGCCCTGTGATTTTTCCTTTCTTTGACTAGAAAAATATTCCATTGAAAAATCCTGCGGTGTTGAGATGTCGCCTCGGCTCTCTACCTGTCCATCTACACTACACACTTTCAACAACTTCCTCGTACGAGCATCCCTACACATAGCAATTATCCCAATAAATGAAACTTAGATTTCAAATTTAAATCCGCAATCTCCATGATTAAGAAAAGGGAGACCCACAACTGCTAAGGTAAACATTTTGCTGATGGTCAACCAGATGAAGAAGAAGAAAAACTACAAGGATGAACACAGAGAGACCCACAGCTAGGTTGAAGAGAGGTGCAAAAAGATCTCCTAGGCAGTTATTCTCGCAATAAGGAAAACAAGTCTGTTGAAATAAAGCATACAAAAATACATGCACTAAAAAGTAATACTGTCCTAATTGAATGAAGTCATAAGCTTCATTTGCAAAAGCTCATTAAATATTAATTTAGGTATGTTCAAATAAGACTTGGCAACTACTGATATACAGGCCTCCATCCTCCCAGATTGTCTTGCATATCCACAGATAAGGACTGCGAACAGTTCATCGACATTACCTTTCATATTAAAACCATCTGAGACACTGCAAAAATATCCATGGTAATGTGCAAATTGACAATTCCATGCTTGAATTTGAATAGCGGTGGTTGCTTATTGTCAAATAAAGGTGAAGAATCAGACACCCATTCATGAGAATCCACAAAAAAAATCAAACTCATGACGGAGAATTGATTGGACAAAAGAAGATCATGATAACAAGTTGGAAGAGCAAATCAAGCTATACATAAAACACTCCAATAGCAGTATCAAATATGCACATACCACAGGGCAAACGACTGATTTCCAAAGCTCCACACTTTTCCCGCATTATTATCTGAAAATAAGTGCTTGACATCAGCCACTAAACTGTTACTGAAATTATTTGTGTTAACATAGTTCCAAGGGTCAATATATGATCTGTCCACAATGGAAGCAGCCATATGTCTTTCTTCCACTGTTAAAGAAAGAGATTTCTCAATACGTTCCCATGGCCAAATTTTGATAACACCACCCTCTGAACCTGACCACAGATCCCCTGAATTGAAGAGAAACTGACTTAGGTTCAGAGAAAGCTAAGAAAACAACGCTCTTGATAATGAAATCACATATCTACTCTGATGTCGTTCACCATAAATCAATGGAAGGATCTATACCCACAAAGGAAAAAAGAGGATTCAAGGATTCAGGTGGAAGCAAACCATATACAAAATTATGCACAAAAGACTATTTTTAACATTTCCAACAAATTAGACGTATCAAATTGAACTTTCCAGCTATACCAAGAGTGAAGAGTGTACAACCAATAATCCCTAACAAAAGTTCCAAGAGGATTTAACTCCTTGAAATGCCCTTTTGTCCTCTCTCTCCAAATGAGCCAAAAAAAAAGAGAGGAATCATTAGCAATCTGTTTCGTTCCAACACAATAAAAGAAAGTCCCTCTCCGAGCCCAAAGTTCATATTGCACCGTGCCTGAGGTCACCCATTTACTCCTAAAATTGCAAAAACTCTTATTGTTCCTGGCTACAATTTAAAAGTAAGTAATTCGCACTCTATCATTCATTCTTGCACAAAAAACTCCTATTCCTCTTTTTAATACTATTCAAAGTAAGAATACATTCCCAAGCAGCTTCCCAAGCAAAAATAGAAACTTTCAATGGAACCTTGACATATCAGAGAGATTGCCGAATCTGACATAATTATATAAAAAGGAACATGCCTGAACAACCCGCTAAAGCATCTATCTGGTGCCACACTCTTATCACAATTATGATATCAGTCAAATAAAAAACTCGGTACATCAAGCAAATCATCATGACACCCTGATGAACAATTAAAATATTCCCACATCTGTCAAAGAATAGCACATTGCACACAACTCAGCCCTGAGTTCATCACAAACACAACCAAATGCAGCCCCACCACTTTATTAAACACAAATTCAGCCCATATCCATTAGATAAACCCATTCACAAGCTATAATCCTGAAATCAGGCAAAGAGTAAACATGCACCATAAACCCTTTACAGACTCAACAATTCAATTAATTGCAGAAATACTAGCAGGTTCAATTTGGTGTCTGGAGCTGTAACTTGCATACATCAGCTTACAAACCTTTTTCAGAGCCCATGAGAGTATTTGGTACCACAAGCACCAATAGACTTATAGACACCAAATACACAGCCACATCAATCGAGGCCACCATATAACTATTAAAAAGAATAGTATTGACACATCAATAATTGCAACTTGACAACGATCTTTCAAATCATCTGCTGCAAAGTTATGAAAGAAGGAGACTAAAAAACTTATCAGACTCCAGGGCAGAAAGAATGGACCCTTTATCATTTGGGTGACATGCAGCTTATGGATGCTTGTAGCTGGAGTTATTTCCATTTCAAAGAGGAAAGAAGCTCTTCAGCTATATAATTTCCTCTCAGCCAAAATACTTCACTCCATTTCTCTAAGACACAAAAGATTGGGACGGAGAAAATGTACGTGATTTCTCGTCTAAGTTTTGTCCATTAGTCGACTAGGCTACCTTTGATTTTGTGGATTGGTCTTTGTAAAAAATGTAATGAACAACAGCAGTCAACACTCACTAAGCGAAGTTAGATATATCAGCTCCTTTTAGCTATTGTGCTTTATTAGTTACAAAAGTTCAAAGCATCGGGTTCGAAAGTCTTCCCTTATCCATTGTACCATCCATCTCCACAGAAAGTCGACTCCTTTTAGCTATTGTGCTTTATGTAGTACAAAAGCTCAAAACATCCGGTTCTGAAGTCTTCCCTTATCCATTGTACCATCCATCTCCACAGAAAGTCGAATCTTTTTTTTGAATCATCTAACTGTCGATCGTTTCGCAAGTGCGAAACCTAGGATAGTGCGTTGAAGGGCTAACATACTGTTACATTGCAGTTAGTGCTAGATATGCATTGCAAGTGGATCTCCATTACGTAAAAGTGAATGCTCATGCCTAAACAACTTGGTCTCTAATGCGCGACCAGAAACTAGAATTATATCAACACTGGTTGAGCAGGAAGAGCTAACCACAAGAAGAGATCACGAGGGAGAGAACGGGGCCCCGATGAGCGTGCCACGAAAGTGCTTCCTTGAAGCGAGTCTTCTTACTGCTACACGCAGCAGCAACAGAAGAAGAAGAACCGAACGACATGCTCCAGCACCTGATTCTCCCGTCCCGGTGACCGCTCCACACCAGCTGGCTCGCCTCGTCGGCCACCAAGCACAGGGTGGGCGACGTCCCACCCGCCGACTCCCTGTAGGGCACAGTGTCGGGCTCGGCGTCGGCTCCTGTGCCGACGCCCTCGCCCCTCGCGGCCGCCGCATAGATGTTCGCGCCCAAGTCCCAAACCCTGACGCCCCTCTCGCCGCCGGCCCACAGCTGCGAAGGGGTGGCCACGAGAGTCCCCAGGGCGCACCCAATTTGGGTCTCCCTCAGCGGGTGCGGCCTCACCTCCACGCACGGCGGCCGCCCCGGGTGGACCGCCGCCCTCGCCGGCAACTTGAAAACGCCCGCGCCTCCTCCCCGGCCCACGAACTCCGGCAGTGCCGCCGATCCCCTCGGATCCCGCTCGCCGCTCGGAGCATCGGACGGGGGAGAGGAGGCAGCAGCAGACAGCTTGCGATCCAAGAACTGGAGCATGCAATCGAGGCGCCTGGTGGTGGAGGAGATGGCGCGGCCCGTTTCGGCTCCATCGCCGCCGCCGCCGCCCTCCTCCTCCTCCTCGGAGGAGTACTCGAAGCGGGGACTGAAGGAGGGCGGCGGCGGCGGCGGAGGAGACTGGGGAGGAGGAGCGGCGGCGGCGGAGGTGGGACCCGTGAGGAGGTCGAAATAGTAATTGTCGCTCATCCTCTCGACGGCTGGAAGGAAGAGAGACAGCGCGCGGATCGGGGTGTGTGGCGTGCGTATTCCGTCGCCGTCTTTTTGCCTGATCTTCGAGCCGACGAATAAATGAAAATAGTGGTCTTCCACTTCCCATCGTTGTTGACTTTTCACTTCTGGTTTGGGAAACTTGGAGAAATCACTCGGAGGTTTGTCTCGACGTGAAATGCGATCTCTAAATTTTTAATCTGTTCAATACTATCTCTAAATTTTACTTCAATATATAATATCGTTCCTGAACTTTTGATCGATTTGATGTGATTTGAGGACTAAATTGAATATATATTAAAAATTTATGAACCACATTATATATTGAGATGAAGTTTAGAAACCGTATTGAACAAATTAAAAGTCCATAAATCATATTAGACTAAAGTTCAAGGACCTTTTATGTCATTATCACATCTCGTTTCCTTTTTCTCTAAAGCATGAATTTCTTATTTCAATTTTCTAATTGTAATTAACTCGTAGAATTTCCGAAACTTGTTTAATTTGCATAACGCTTCCTTAGTTCAACACCTTGATGTAATTAGGCTCAGAAGTTTGACTCTATTGCTTAATCCGAATTAAGTTTACTTGCTTGATTAACTACTACCATGCATATTGAACAAATCGAGGTGAAGTTTAGGAATTGTATTGAACAAATTAAAAGTTTATGGATTATATTAAGCCAAAATTCAGGGCGTACTTATGTCATTATCCCTTCTTGTTTCCTTTTTCTCCAACCATGAATTTCTTATTTCGATTTTCTAATTATAATTAACTCGTAGAATGTCCGAAACTTGTTCAATTTGCATGATGCTTCCTTAGTTCAACACCTTGATGTAGTCGCGTCCGGTAGTTTGGCTCCATTGTTTAATCCGAATTTCGATTTACTTGCTTGGATTGACGACTACCGTGCAGGTTTCGTCCTTTGATTCACGACTCCATTCATAAACGAGTGCTCAGCACGAAGATCTCGTCTCGTCCAAGCAAGATCCTCCTGTTTTTGGTTTTGTTGCAAGGATTGAGAGATTCCCGCTGTCCAGAAATCCTCGTCAAAGCCATCATTTGATTGGGAATGGAAAGCAGCCAATGGTTTCGTGAATTCGGACTGCTTCCACTCCATTGAAGCAGCCGGTACTACCCTTCGAATATGGGTAACCCCGAGCTCGCCAGTAGATTTTGTCCTTGCGTGGCGTCCTGCCATTACACGTTATGAGGAATTAGGTCGGAGAATGTATGGCGTAAGAACTCGCTGTCAAAGTTGAACAAGTCAAATGGTAGAAGATGGCCAAGGCAATTTTTGCGAAAAGAGAAAAGTGGGTCAAGGAAGTGCTTTATGACACCCTTTTTTTCTTTTTGGTCCGAAAGAAAATTTCATTAAGGAAGAGTTCGAGCATACATCGGCAATGCTTGGGAGCAAATAAGAGCTCATAGGGCATGAGGAGGGTACAAAGTCCAACCTGGAGAAAGAGCTCTTCTATATTAGGCCTTTGCAACCCAATCCGTCATCTGGTTTGCTTCAAGTTTGCAGTGAGCCAATTTTAGCTTAGAAGAAAGCTGGTGCCGAGTCTGGGCTTCGCTTATGAGCACGGCAACTTCTCACCGGTCTTGATTTGCGCCCGCGACACTCCTTATCATATCTAAGTGATCCGACTTGTAGAACAGAATTAGCCCATATTCTACGCTCGTGAAGATGCTAAAGGTCTAGGAGGAGTTGGTTTGTCCCGTCGAGCCAATTCTCTCGAGCCTTGATGTGATGCTGTAGAGGTATCTCAAGCTTGTCCCAGTTCTTCTTCTGGTTGACATATGATGAGTTGGTCAATAATTCAATAAAGCTACAACTCTAGAATCCCTTCTTTTGCTTTGGCGATAGATGATACGATGCATGGAGCAGTTTGAACTGCGGCCCATACGCGAACCAAATATGTAAAAATCGGATCTCTGTTCTCTGATTCGTCATACATCTGATCGAGGGGTTACAAGTTTCGACGCCGCTTATGCTTAAATTTGCCTAAATTTATGTGTTCGATAGCTAATTTATAATCACAAATCAGTGATAGCTGGAGGGAGTTTCATCCGATCCGATCGGAGAGAAATTTTTCTTTTTCACAATTCAGGAGCACGGGGCGTGAAGACCCGGCTAATTATAGAGGGCCACGAAACATCCCGCAAGTCCCATCAACCGATTAAGCTCAAGCTTTCCGTCTGTTCATACGGGCCTAACTGGGCAGTGAGGCCCACCTCCACCCACTCGCTCTAGCCCTCCCAAGTCTATAATGTTAAACTATAATAAAATTGGTTTTGGTTATTGCATTGTCAACTCCTCGCAAAATCAATAGCAAACCTCTCCCTTAACTTGGGGGGGCAGCATTAAATTCCTTCAGAAGACAAATTGAGTAAGTGTTCTTCTTTCTCAGAGATGTCAATCACTCGTGAAGCAAGTGGTTCTCGACTTCAATGTATTCAGCTGCAATATTATCCCCGTGCAGCAGCTTTTGTAACCATGCCTGTCAGCCATTGCTCTATAATAGAGTTGTATGTGAAGTTTTGGAGTAAGCCACGGGAGCAAAAAGTGTGAGCTTCAGATTATAGAGAGAAAAGAGAGGTTGCTCGTATGTAAGGGAGAGAAAATAGAAGTGGGTGTCTTTGTACAAGCTAGTTTGTTCTCGAGTCTTTTGTGTGCGGCGAGAGAAGGTATATTGTAAGAGCGAGTGTGAGATTTTTATGCACTACATTTCGATGTAAGAGTGTCTCGAGTTGCCTATTACAAATTCTTGCTTTACCATCGCCACTATGTTTCCACAATCCAACATATAAGTGGGGAGTGAACAAGCGGGCTCACTCAGTGATACGTAATTTCAATTGGGCATTATATCAGCACTAGTAACTGTAGTCATCATCGGGAGGGATGACAATGGCACCTCAGGATTCATTAGTATTCAGGGCGTGGAGATGCAAGGCTGAGCTGATCCATCCGGCGAAACCCATGGCATGGCATGCGTGTACGAGAGGCTGTCGGACGTCGATGACCAATATGGCCTCCGGTCCCAAGTCCCTGGGATCCAATATCGGGGTGACGGCATGGGGAGGGCCATCCAAGAGGGGCTCGCCAAGGCACTGGTGTCCTACTACCCCTTCGCGGGCCGCCTGAGGGAGTGGCCAAACTGGAAGCTGGTGGTGCACTGCAAAGAGAAGGGGGTGGTGTTCACGGAGGCCGACACAGACATCACCCTCGATGATTTCGGGGACGCCTTCCAGCCTCCCTTCCCCTGCTTGGAGGAGCTTCTCTCCGACATTCTCGACTCTTGCTGCCATCCTGAATTCACCTCTGTTGCTCATTTAGGTACCTACCCGCCACGCCTTTCCGTATAACGGTTGAACGAGTGTACACATACGAATAGGACATGTAACGTTATCCAATGACATTACATTGGTACAAAAACAACTTGGCTTGGAAAGGAGACTTAAAAAGTGTAAATTCGTCGTCGTTGAAAGAAAACAATTCGGTCTGAAACATTAGGTGGGAAATAGAACGATTGCTTATCATGTTTGTGATTATTCAAGACACGAGGCAACATCCAATCACCTAAATTAACACCGCCGATCATGTTTACGTTAATTACTCACAGACATCTGACATCAACCAAATGGACAAACAATATATAGTTTCTCTAACATCTGCCTGAAAACTCAAAGTGGATTCAAAGAAGTAAATCAATTTTTTTTGCACAAAAAATTACCAACGAAAAGGAGAAAGGAAGAATGTCAACAGACGATGCTAGCAATGGAAGAATCATATATGACCCAAGAAGACATGAAACTAGCATTACTCGCATAAGTATGGAATTCAACTCTTATAATGAGGGCTGTGCATTTTTATATCACTTTTGCCAATCATGGACTATTATGAGTAGGATAATTTCTCATGGAAAAGGGATTAGTATTTTAGTACTGTCGTGAAAAATATCTATTAGATTACACTGGAGGTCACTCCAAGCAGGATTTGCCGTTTCTGCTTTTCTTCTTTGGGCTCCTAAAGACGCTTCTACAAGTAGTGACACCTAATCTATTGCACATGGAACTCGATCCTATGAGGAAGTAAAGCCTCCAAAATCTTGCAAAGAAGGAAAATTATTATGTTTAGTGGAAAGTTACGAGCGATACCACCTCAAACTTTACAAGAAAATAAGGAAAATTACTATCGCTCGGGGAAAATTACGAATTGGAAAAGAAATGTAGGATGAGTGGAGCACATAAATCACAAGAACTATAAAAAAAAAATACTTACTATCATTGAAAGAAGGGTTAATGCCACGAAAAACCTTAAACTGATACACCTGTAATAAATTTATCACAAACTAATTTTTTGAATACAAAAAATCCTAAATTGGTACACGTGTGATAAATTTACCCCAAATTAATTTTTGACTCCCAAAAACCTCAAACTAGTACACATGTGACAAATTTACCTCCCGTTAAATTGAATTAATACTACGAAAAATCATAAACTAGTAAACCAGTAACAAACAGAGGAGTAAAACCTTAAACTGGCACACCCGTCAACCGACACATATCTTTCGATCACTGTGCCTACCACAACTGCAAGGAGGAGGACCCTCATTTCAGCATCGTCGAGAGATTCGTGAATTTTACCGACCATGTGCTGACTTTGCACGAGAAGCCCACGATCGATTCGTTCTGTCTTAATTTGAACTATGCGGCCCAGCTATACCATGATGATCCTCGATATGAGGATGATGCAACTCGAGAGACAAGAAGTTCGAACAAAATCGGTACTTGGATCCGTTTTGCAGTGACGAGAAAGGTTAAGTTCCTCGATTTGAACTTCTTGGGGTGTACTAGGGAGTTCCCATATAATCTTTTCATGTTGCCCAGATTTGTTCTTAGGTGTAGCTGCTTAATAGAGCTGAAGCTGACTTCCTGTGAGGTCTGGACGGGGGGACGGGTCCAACTAAGGTCGCTTAGAAAATTGTTCATGAAGCAAATTGACTTAAGTGACTTGAAAATGGCTAACATACTATCTGGTTGCCCGTTGCTGAAAGAATTGTCCCTTGAAGATTGCGATGGCCTCCAGGAGCCCAAATTCTGTCGTGTTCCATCTATTGAAGATTTAAATTTGAAGGAATGTGGTGATTTGGAAAAACTTGATCTTGCACGATCAGATATAAAACATTTAACCATTGATTCCGTTGGGGATCTGGAGCTAGTTTGTCCTAATGTGAAGATTCTGGATATTGCTGGGTGTCTAAATTATGTCAAGGTGACTGATATGTCATCACTGGTTGATACATCCCTCTATTTCAGTCGTCATCGTAGTTGGCCATACAGGGAATATCATGAGTTCGGACTGCTTCTGGAAAAGCTCAGCTGCAGTCCTTATTTTATGCCATGCAATTTTTGCATACTGGTATGGTTTCTCTGCTGTTGCTCCGACCTAATTTGTCTTGCTTTGAGGTACTTTTGAATGATTTGGGTCCTGATCCTTCAGGTAAGGAGTATTAGTATTTGTTTGGTAGGATAGTATCACATTTCAACTGTCCTAAAACTTGTAGAATAGAAGTTGGGTGAACTGATTTTGAATGGGTCTCATTCGAAATGGACAGTGGCTGTGCTGTTTCTCTGCTTTGGCTTCTGTGTTCTGTTGCTTTTCTTATGCTTCAGTTCATGAGGTAATGCCCTGGATGGAGAGTAAAAGAAAATATTATTTACTTAGGCTGGGTTCTTTTATACACACACACACCTAAACTTCTATATGGCGGCCTTCCTTGCATCTGCTGGCCTATGAACTTTGAGCAAATGTAACCTATTATCCATAACCCACTCGTGTAGCCGAAAACTAAGCTTGTTAGTTGCCTGTCTTCCTTGTGTCCCCGTTTTCCTCGTAGCCTTTTGTAGACGATATTGTTTTCATTTTTAATGTGACATTTATTACCCTTTTAAATGTGCATGTCCATGCTCTTGTGATTTGTCTTTCTAATATTATACATAATCTGATTAATTTCTGGACAAGATTCTGAATTCAATGGTCTCATACTAATTCATTTCAGTCAGTCCATACGTACACATGCTCTTGAGCATCCACAATGTATGTCCTGCAGTAATTTTCATTGAAAGTCGATCGAAGTAATTCTTTTTAAATTAGGTATTAACTATGTGGGAGCTGACAAATGAGCCATGCCCATCTTTCGCCTGGAAGCATGTGACACTTCAACTGCATCTGAGAAAGCAGTACCTCCCCGGCATTTGTTGCTTGTTAAGGAATTCTCATTTTCTTGAGACACTCACTATTTATGTTTATCCCGGAAGAGATGACTATGAATCTGAGGTATGAATGCTTGAACTATAAAATTTTATTGGAACATTCTATTTCGGAAGTAACAGAGATCAAAAAGTTGCTTTGAATTTTTAGCTTGTCGAAGCAGGGTGGAAGCTTGCATTTGAGTTCAATGGCTTTAGTTACTGGAGTTCAGTGGACGGCACACTTCCCTGCCTGGAGCACCAGCTTAAGCATGTTAAGATATACGGTTATGTACTGGAGCCTGATGTCATAGAGCTCATTGAATTTCTACTCGAGAATGCACAGGTCCTGGAGAAAATGGAGATTTCTACCAAGAAGACTCTGCAGCGAACATGTAGCAAGTACATGTTTTCCAGTGACATTGGTCGTCCATCAAAGGATTATTGTACATCAGATGCGCTGCTAGAGTTTTCGCAGAAGTTGTTAAGTTTCCCAAGGGCCTCAACACGTGCAGTAATACACCTGGGTTAGATACTGGTATTGGAATTGTGTTCACCCCTCTTTTGGACACCCTTGATGTTTCTATGTCTGGCATGTCTCACATCTGGTAGACTTTACAAAGATAGTTGGCCTTTATGATGAATTCGCCCTTTGCCTTCAGGTCTACGAATTCGCAACATCCACGACTCTGTACAGGCAGCTTTATGAATATTTCGATGGTGGATGTGCCCTTTTTTTCAAAGTATGTTTCTCTTAACAGCCTTTCTTTTCATATTCCCAGCTCTTGCAAATAGTTTGGTTAAAACTTTTTTGGTATAGATTTACTTGAACAGTCTATTGACACCAGTTACAAGCTGTTAATGAGTAGCCTTCGCGCTTGCGGCTGCTGTTTCTCTCTGGGTTTTTCGTTTTAGAGGCCGCCATCTTTGTTGTTTCACTTTTTTCAGCTTTAGCTATCGTTTCTTTATCTTGAAAGGAAGTCGATGCAGTTCAACATTCTTGAGTGCCGCCCTCAAATGATTGGTGTATCAACATCAAATCAGTACAATCCGAACCTAGTGTACAGATTCCGTAAAGTATTGAGTTGTGCAGTCCTCTAAGTTCGTATCTTTTATTAAAGTCTACTCTAAAAGTGTTCCTAAGTATCCAAACCTTTCAGCTCATTATTCCTGACGAATGATGTTACAGTTCAATGAAAGACCCTCCATGAGAAAATCGGCCATATATATGTACTTTAGGTAATTTGGTAATTGACCCCTCATACTATGAATTGGGGGAAATCAGTCCAACTTTGTGTGAATCTACTTCATCCCCTCCTGACACAGGTTGTTTTCAACGAGACTTTTCTAGAATGTGTATGCACTATATGGGAGCTCGTAAATCAGCAATGTCCATCGTTAACCTACGAGTGAGCAAGTGACGCCTCCTTGGTATTTCCAGCTCGTACAAGAACTCATGTCGTCTTGAGACCCTCACTGTTTATGCTTACCATGGATCTCACTGCATATTTACGTACGATATTCCGTTCAATTTATCGCAAGTGCTGGGGATGAAAGAACAGCTTGCATTCAAATTTAAGCTTGCCGAAACAGGCTGGATGCAAGCACATCACTTCGACGGTGAAAACTAGTGCCTCGAGCAATAGCTTAAGAATGTAATGATATATGGTCTTCCCCATGTCAAACTTTTTGACACTCCAGGTGTTTGTAAAATGTCCTAACTGGGTTCAAACTTCCCAACCGTTTATGACACATTGCTGTTTACCCGGATTTCTCTATCAGATCCTTTTCTCATTTGCTGCTGTGGCTGTGATCACATCATAGCAGTGTACAACGCATAAGCTCCTTTATATGTATCGTCCGACATCTTTTTTTTCTGTTATGTCTGTGTAATTCGCAGAGTGTCTCTTGAAATAGATCAACTACGGAGGGCAATAGTGTTGTCGTCGAAAGCAGCAATGCAAGAAGTCAGAAGGGCCATAAAGATGGCGGAAACGACGTAATCAATAGTTTGCTGGACTCGGTACTAGTCTACATACTTTCCTTCCTACCCATGAGGGATGCTGTACGGACAGCGATGGTCCCGCAATTCCATTATCTCTGGACTATTACGCACAACTTATCTTTTTGATCAGTGTACTTTCCATAACTGGGAAGAGCAGATAGTGCACAATGGTCTTGAGTATGATGAGAAGTTCTTAAATTTCACCAACCATGTATTGACCCTGCATGAGAGGGCCACAATCGATTCGTTTTGGCTCAAGATGGAATTCTATGGGAACTACACAGTGGATGAGGGTGTCCGTGATGATCCTAAATTTGAGGAGCGAAAAGAGAGAAGAATGCTTTGCAGTGAGGCATTTATGTTATTCCTTACAGGTTGCTTAGCATCGTTCTCATGTGTAGCTACTCAAAATAGATTTTTGCCATATGGCAAGATATATAATCCGTTTTTGATTTTGATATCGAATTCATAAATAGTGCTTTAAATTCTTTACATGATTTTTTTACAAGAGAATTTTTAAGGGAAAATGCCTCCCAATAAATCCATTCTAAGAGACAAAGACAAAGAAATTGCTGAATCCTCATAACAAAAATCCAAGGACTTAACCAATATTAGGACTTGGCTTCAAGCAATTCAATCTGCTGAACCACTTTTGAATATTACCATCATTTCTAGTCAGGTTGACAAAATGGAACCCACCTCTTCATCTGCAAACACTCTTTGATATTACTAAATTATCTCACAAAGAAGCACTAAGACTTCTTGAAGCAGCTTTTAATAGCCAGCCACCAAAACAATCGGTGGTAAGTGCAAATCCCTCTCTTATAGCCGATCAAAAGGCAATAAGGAAAAGAATTTCTAGTGAGGTGGTTATTTAGTCAACAAAGGCAGCCCCTCAAAAAACAAAAATCTGTTTTCATTCCAAAAATTGTATTTCAAAATATAAGTATAGTTGAAAATGGATTTTTCCATGAAAACCCATACATATTTGCAAAAAAAATATGTTTTTTGAAAAATTTAATTATGTTCCTCATGATTTTTACAAAATAAATGAGTTTTATGAGAGAATTTTGATAGAAACAAAGTTTGCCACCATCAAATATTTCTCTGATAAAACCCACATCAATTATTCTACGGCAAGGATCCATAAAATCATTCATCCTTCCCAATGAAAACCCCATCCTACAACCATGGTGAAATTTGATGTCAAAATCACCAAACCACTTCCATACAGATCTTCATATTCATATTTTTTATTACCAATAAACTTGGTGGAACACTTTCTACAGGAAAAATGCCAATAACACTCACACCTAGCTATTTTTCTTTGAAAATTTTGATTTTCGCCAAGTGCCTTTCTGGTTTATTAGATGGTGGGAACATTTTGGTCCCATTGTTGAAATTCTATACCCATGGGTGCAACCCAGCTATAGGATATTCTCTAGCCAGTTCGCACCACTTTCATATGAAATCAAATTCCCTCAACTGATGCTCTTTTTTCTATACTTCAGAGTATCATGGATCATGGCATGTGATTTTGATTATAGAAAATCTATCAATCCAAACACCATTGTCCTCATCAGAAAATTTAAGGTTAAATGGTGGGATGATTTAAGTTTTGGGATAGAGTTATTGGACAAGCAGTCACAGATTGGCTGAATAACAGAAACCCTAACCCAATTAATTCAGACAATATCACTCCTTTCCTCCATGATAAAGGATTCGTTTTATCAAAACTGGCATATGCTAAATCCCATCAGCAATTGGCAGGGATGCTAAAAGAGACCCTTTTCTCAATTGGAAGATTCGAGTTCTTCCCATTTTCACCATAGCGAAAACTCTAATGAAAATGACTGTTATAGCGTATCAGGCATATTAGGTCTCTGATGGGGAGATGTAAAGTGTGACATCCCCGAATTTGGACCTAGATGATCGAAGGTAAATGGTAATAGAATACGCAAGCAGTCCGACCCGAGGGTCGATAATGGAATGGATAACATGGTCGAAACGAGTGTACTAAGGATTAGTCATGGTTCGATCAAAAGATTATCCATGGATAGGCCTGTAATTGACAATGAAATGGCTCTCCGATCATGCAAATCAATTAGAGTAATACGACTATGGATTGACCCTTTTGACTATGAGGGCCATTAGTGGGAAGGTCTGGGATGATCATAGATCAGTGCCCTGTCGGCATAAGTCGATCGTGGGTGATTCCGCATGGTCATGCATTAGTCCTGGATGACCATAGATTAATTTCGTGATACTGAATTCCACGAGGTTACATGACAACAGAGGATCGACCATGGATCGTTAATACTCGAATGTGGATTGGTTGCAAATCGGCCATGGATTGTTGCGTTGAGTCGAGTAAGCCATGGACGAGCCATGTGTCGAGCCATGAGCATTATGGCTTGGTCGGGGGCTAGGCTTTGTGCCAGCCGCACCGGCTATGCCTTGTGCCTGGTCATGAACCGACCATGGTACCCATCAGCTAAGTCATGTTGGCCACGAAAATGGCACACCCAAGATCACCATAATCAGAAATCGAAACACGATAATGGAGAAATTGTCGATTTGCGTACCTGGTTTGGAATCCATCGAACTTGATGCGGAATTTGCGACGGTTACCGAACATGAACTCAAGATTTTCTCCCCTATGCCCTTCGTTAAAACACTAGCTTAATGAGATTGCCAGTTATGAGAAGAAAGTTCTCTCTAAATCCGTATGTGAGTCAAATTGTGCATCATCATGTTAGGGGAGGGACTTGAGCGCTATTTATTAGGGGTGAGCGATTCCAGGTTCCGGGTAGGTTCCGCCTGGAACCTGGAACCTACCCTCGGGTACAGGTTCCTTATTTTTTGGAACTTGGAACCTACCCATCGAAATGTGGAACCTGGAACCTACCCTGTCACAGGTTCCAGGGTCGGTTCCAGGTTCTAACATGTTCTTTTTACCGGACCATAACAAGGATAGAGCAGAAAATTAAATTTTGGCCTTCCACTGAACCAAAAGCATCAAAAGCATGACATAAGGCGAAGTGCTAGAAGGAAGAGATTTTAATCAACAAATTGCCCTTCCATTCCTATCAACAAATTGCACCCCAGTATTGTGCTGGCTCAAACTCAACTTGGTCCATATACAAGTTCGATTTGGTGTGATTTTCAATACACGCTTCCAGAAATGTAGTTTCCTGGTATATTTTTTCAAGTTGTCACATCCTAATATGGAGGAGCAACATACTAAGATGTTTTGTCCTCAGCATGTAGGGCATTTATTCCATGGTATGAAAAAAATGTCAACCAAAACAGTTAAAAGTTGAAGCTCATAAATGTAAAAAAGCCAATGAGCTTGATTATCAGCATTTGTGGAACTGTCTTAGCAAGGCTTTTGGGACAAAATCTTACTAGGTTGGACAGCTTCAAATAAACTCTGTGAGAGAAAGGCATAGTAGTTTGCCAGTTATGGTGATCAAGCTTATGCCTAAAAGGATTAAAGTAACATCCAATGTACTACAGATACACAACTTCTAGCACGTCATAACACAGAAACAAATTTCCTTTCAATAGACTTCTGAACATTGCTATTGTTCGACAAGTATTATTAAGACAATCATCTCCTATAGAGAGGAATGCACTTGAATAGAGATAAGAGAGGAGTCTCCTCATCCAACCACAAGGCAAACACAAAGGCCAGCATGATCCAACTTGACCCCCACCTCTAATGAGAAAAGGAGACGGTGGAGCACACATGAGTCCCAATATTGTAAAACAAAGAGACCCATGCAAACTCTGAAATGCTAATGATTTTCAGGAGAGAGAGAGAGAGAGAGAGAGAGAGAGAGAGAGAGAGAGAGAGAGAGATAAGGTGAATGATAACAGAACAAATCATTTTGAGAACCAAAACCATTAACCAATTAGCTAATTCGATCTTTTCATTAAGCTATCTAATCTAATGACAAAATTAATTGCCACTATAAACTTCTGCAAAGAGCTAACGATAGGATCTAGCGCGTAGTTCCTGTAAATGTACTATAAACATCGAGATAAAAACTGTAACTTAAATTAACTAAATTAGCCAATCTCAAGTTCTCAACATACCTTGATCACCTGCAAAGGCAAAACAGAACATTAAAATCGACGTCAGACACAATATCATGTTTAAACAACCAAGAAATTCCGTCATTGCCACCACAGCACAATAGAAGCAATGTTGTCTACACATACATATCATTCAAATTTCAAGTACTAAAAAGAAATACCATCTTGTAGCCAAATGAACACTGAGATGATACCTTTGTCCTCACGGAAAGCGGATTCGCAACAACGAATTTGAAAAACTGAGGAAGATATTTTCTTTCTCCATCACCGTCAGAATACAATGCTGTGCAAACCAGGCTGAAGAAGAAGATCAGCAAAAAAGATAAGATGCGCAAGTTCAAATCACAGACACCTTTGCACACCTAATTGAAAGTACGTCATCAAAACAAAGTATAGCCAAACTCACGTGTGAGCTCCAAGTTCCTTCACATCGTGTTCCACAATAAAATCATAACGCCCTCCTACACGTATCATTTCCACCGGAGCCTTGGAAGTATCCAAAAGCAAAATCCACTGCTTCTCAGTTTGAATTTCCGCCTGTAAACTAAACTTTCAGATAGACACACTAATCACAAAGTGCTTTTTCGGGTCAGGAGTTTGGTGTCAATCCTCTGGCCTGTTAATATGAAGACATAAAAAAATCATCATTCACGGAGCAACCATCATACAAAAGATGTACACCGTATCACACTGATTAAATCCAGAAAGGTTCACTTCTAAAGTGCTGGGCAGAAACAGTACACAATGCGAGCAAGTAAGAAAATCCAAAAAGACCAGCCTCCCCAAACATAACGGCCGACCACCTATTCACTTCACAACATAAATCAAATCAAACTAAACCATTTTCCAACCACGAGAAGGCAAAAAAAGAAGAAGACACAAAATAAAAACTTGCGCTTGAACACCCAAACAAAAATGGGAAAAACGAGCAACAATCGAAGGGAATACAGAGCAAAAAGCGCGAACCTTGGCAGGCCAAGCAGGGTGGTCCTTGACTTTGGCAAGAACGAGATCGCCCAAACTCAACTGACGCTTACTCTTGTCCTTGCTCGCTCCCTTCTTGCGCCCTCTAGCCAGAATCGGAAACCCTAGAAAAAGCAGAGACCGTGAATGAGCCAGACCGTGGTTGATGAAGACAGAGGAAGAGCCAAGGAGGACGCCGAATGGAGCGAGGAGAGGCGAGACGATCTCGTCGAGTTGTGGGTGTTGGGAGTGGGAGAGAAAGCGCGATGGAGGAGTGACCGAGCGTGGGGAAATTTGGGAATAAACTAAGGAAGTTAGGGTTTTTACGTTTTAGCAAGGGAGAGTTGGTTCCGGTTCCGGTTCCTATAGGAACCGGGAACCGAAACCAGAACCGACGGTTCCTAAAAAATTGGAACTGGGAACCGGAACCTCTCACCCTAGAACCGGGAACCGAATCGGATCCGCCGGTTCGGTTCTTCGGTTCCCGGTTCTACCCTAGAACCGTGCTCACCCTTACTATTTATAGAGTCTTCGACTACGGGTCCTCTCATTACGGATCGGGCCGTACTCGGCCCACACCAGCCAGCCCCATATTAGACTTATTAAGAACCCATATATCTTACCTTTATTAGACCAAACTAATTCAGTTAATTTCAATTAATGAAGTCCACATTAGGAAATTCTTACATTCTCCCACTTGGGCGATATTAATTGAAACAGAGATGTGTGCGCACCCTCATATTGGGCTAGAGATTATTCTTAATAGTTAATCCGATCCTATAAAGTCTCGAGCAATGAATCATGGCGGTAATTACATGTTCTCACGCAAAGCCTTCCATGGTCACGAGTGCTTTCAACTTTACTGATATGGATTCAATATGGTAGTGTGTCAAATGGATAATACCTCATAATGAATGATACTTCATGTGTTGTCCACTTTGTTTGTCCAAATTCTCTCTCCTTAAGTGTCACAAAATCTAGTGTGTCACTAGAGAATATCCTTCATGGTTCCAACGAACCTTCATATGTCTTATCTTGATAGTTAACTGTACTTTATGTGTAATAAGACATATTATTAAGGCTAATATCAAGAATGCCTTATAGCTTGTACTTAAGGTTTACACAATGCCTCGAGATTTTCATCAAATATATGTACTCAACTTGATAAATCTACATTCACAAATACCTCATTGAATGCAAAAGAGTTGATACATATTCAAATATTACAATATGTAACAAAATCAGATACAAACTTCATAAAAGCAACATAAAACTAAACAGCTCCCACTAATTGATAGTATCCCATGATACTCCTAAGCCCATGTTAATGACATGTCGATCAAATACATAAGGGCGAAGGCCTTTAGTTAGCGGATCTGCAATCATATTGTCTGTTGAAATGTGCTCTACTGTAATGTCATCATTCTGAACTTTTTCCTTTATAGTCAGGTACTTGATCTCCATATACTTAGATCCCTTGAGACCTTTATTATTATTAACAAACAACACTGCAGAGTTATTGTCATAATACAACTGTATGGGCCTATCCACAAAATCAAATACGATCAATTCCTTAATGAGGTTTCGGAGCCAAATTGCATGAGTAGCGGCCGAAAAGCATGCTACAAACTCCGCTTGCATGGTAGAGGATATCGTTGATTTCTGTTTCTCACTTTTCCATGATACTGCACCTCCTGCTAACTTAAAGATATAACCCGTTGTCGACTTCTTTTCATCCTGATAGCCAGCAAAGTCTGAATTCGAATACCCAACTAGTTGTAGGTCTTGAACATGTTTGTAAATCATCATATAGCCTTTTGTCCTTTTTAACTACCTCAAAACCTTCTTGGCAGCAACCCAATGATCGTGTCCTAGATTTGACTGATATCTGCCTAGAAGTCCTGTTGCAAAAGTAATATCTAGTCTAGTACATACTTGAGCATACATAATACTCCCAAGTGTACTAGTATAAGGTACATTCTTCATTTGAGCTTTCTCAAAATCTGAATGAGGACATTGTAACAGACTCAACTTATCACCCTTATTGATAGGAGCAATTCTTGGCTTGCATTGCTGCATGTTGAATCTTTCTAAGATACGATCAATATATACCCTCTAAGATAAACCTAATAGTCGGCGAGAACGATTCCTATGAATCTCAATGCCAAGGACAAAAGACGCCTCACCAAGGTCTTTCATATCAAAGTTCTTTGACAATATCCATTTTGTCTCATGCAGTAAACCAAGGTCATTATTTGCAAGTAGAATATCATCAACATAGAGTATAAAGAAAATGAATTTCCTCCCATTGATCTTGCAGTATATACACTGATCTACTTTGTTCTCAACAAAACCAAATGAAGCGACAACATTATGAAACTTCAAGTACCATTGTTTAGAAGCTTGCTTGAGACCATAAATAGACTTTTTCAATCTACATATAAGTGTACTTGAATCATCTACTGCAAAGCCTTTGGGTTGCATCATATAGACTTCTTCATTAAGGTCTCCATTGAGAAATGCAGTTTTAACATCCATCTGGTGTAACTTCATATCAAAATAAGCTATCAATGCCATGATGACTCTGAAAGAATCTTTAGAAGAGACTGGAGAAAAAGTTGTTTCATAGTCTACTCCTTCTCTCTGAGTGAAATCCTTGGTTACCAGTCTGGCTTTAAACTTCTCAATCTTTCCTTTAGAGTCCTTTTTAGTTTTATACACCCATTTGCAGCCAATGAGTCTATGACCTTCATGTAATTCAATAAGTTCCCAAACTCTATTATGCTTCATAGACTACATTTCATCTCTCATTGCATCCAACCATAATTCCGACTGAGGACAAGAAATAGCTTCCGCATAAGTTACTGAATCAGCCACAGAACCGATATCGTAGCCTTGCTCTCCTATATAGACTAAATAATCCGGTAGTATAGCTGATCGTCTCTCCCTAATGGATCTCCTTACTAGAGCAGCAATAGCCACATCCTGCACTTGAGAGCCTTGAGAAATTTCATTAGGAACTGTCTCGATAACAGGATCCTGAGCCTTAACAGATTCAGTCTGTGGTGTGGGAGTCTCCACAATTATCTATATGGGATGAGATAAAGATACAACATTATCCACCGTACTATTATCCTCAATAGTCTATGAGCAACTACTTTCTTCGGCCACATCAAACTCCAGAAACTTAGCTGTCTGTGATTCCACAATTCTTATGCCTCCATTGGGATTATAGAACCGATATCCCTTCGAATGATCCGGGTAAGATACAAAGTAACACCGAGTGGTTCTAAAGTCTAACTTACTTAATGTCGGATTATATAACTTCACTTCTGCAGGACATCCTCAAACCTTAAGATGGTTTAAGCTAGGCTTACGTCTAGTCCACAACTCAAAAGGAGTCAATGGAACAGCTTTAGTAGGTACACGATTCGGAATGTACAAAGCTATTTTCAAAACTTCACCCCACAGAAAACTAGGTAAATTTGTCCTACTAATCATACTCATCACCATTTCCATAAGGATGCGATTGCGCCTTTCGGCTACACCATTTTGCTCAGGACTCCCAGGCATAGTGAACTGAGCCATTATCCCAGAATCCTCTAAGTATTTGGCAAATGGCCCTTTAAGCTGTCCGACATCGCCATGTTTGCCATAATACTCTCCACCTCGATCAGATCTAACATCTTTCATGACCTTTCCCAACCGTTTCTTGACTTCAATCCAAAAAATTTTGAACTTATCAAGAGACTCAAACTTTTCTTTAATCAAGTATGGATAGCCATATCGAGAATAGTCATCAATAAATATAATGAAATAAAAATTTCTACACAAGGTTATCGTATAGGGTCCACTTATATCAGTGTGAATGACCTCCAACAGGTTAGAACTACGGACTGTAGTTTTCTTCCTTATCTTGGTCATTTACATCTACAACAGTCTACGCATGTCTCTAGGTCATTTTTAAGAGCAGACAGGATGTTAGTTTTTATCAGCCTTTCTACTTTATCCTTAGAAATATGGCCAAGCCATTTATGCCACAATGCATAAGATTGTTCCGTAGGTAGTGGTCTCTTGGAAACAACTTTTTCAGCCGTATAAGCGACATATATGTCATTGGGAGATAAACACAATCTGTACAATCCGTTGGACATATAACAACATCCAACCTTATTTGAATTAAGAAATAAAGAAATAACATTGTTCTTGATTTCAAAAGAGTAGCCATACATGTCCAAACACGATACGGAAACTAAGTTCCGTCTAAATAAAGGTACATAAAAAGTATCTTTCAACATTAATCTAAAACCAGAGTCTAGAATCAAGATTACA
The DNA here is from genome assembly GCA_031216235.1 of Syzygium jambos. Taxonomy (NCBI): domain Eukaryota; kingdom Viridiplantae; phylum Streptophyta; class Magnoliopsida; order Myrtales; family Myrtaceae; genus Syzygium; species Syzygium jambos. The sequence continues at coordinate 19,504,578 of CM062221.1, read as the reverse complement.
TCTCCCACAAACACAACATCGGCTTTCTCGTTGTTTCCCACAGTGAGTCTTGACTCATCCTGATTTGGCTTCCTCCGGTTTATGAATCCTTATATGATAAACGCAGCATGATTAGTTGCACCGCTATCGAGCTACCAAGAATTGGATGGTGCTTTTGATAGATTGGATTCACAAACAAGTGCCAAAGAATCATTACCTATAGGCTCATATTTGGACAACCAAGCTTTAAACTTTCCATAGTTCTTCTTTATGTGACATTTCTTCTTACAAAAGAAGTAGTGGTCACCATCCCTTTTGAAGGATGTTTTCTTTGGACCCATATTATTAGATTGACCGGTAGTGTCATGAGTACCTTTATGAGTACGATTTCTAGACTTCTTATGTTTCCTTTTGTGGGAACTAGAAACATATAAGGCTAGATGCCCTTTTTCCTTCTTAAGTTTCTCTTCCTCTGCCACCATCCTTGCTATCAAGTCATTCACTGACCAAGTCTCATCTTAGGAATTGTAATTTATCTTTATAATCCCAAAATCAGGTGGAAGGGTGTTTAGGGCTTGATACACAATACAAGCATCAGGAATGAAAACATTAAGAGCTTGAAGCTTCGTCTTTAGGTCTACCATCCTAAGGACATAATCTCTAACCCCAGCTGTACCATCATACTTCATATTGAAGAGCTTTTGAAGAAGTGTACCAACCTCAGCATTAGATGAAATGTGGTTTCTAGCCTCTAAGGCTGTCATCATTTCCTTAGTAGTATAGTCAGCTGGCAAACTACTTTTTAAGTGTTCTTGAATGGATTTCTTCATTGTCAATAAGCAAATCCGATTGCTCTTTTCCCAAGCAGCATAGTTCGTTTTCTCGGCTTCAGTACTGGCGGCTGTGATATCTGCCGGTTTATCCTTTGTAAGAGCAATGTGAACATCCGCCAGCTCTATTCCAAACAGAAAATCCTCTTTTCATTTCTTAAAGTTCAACCCAGTAAGGACCTCAATGGAAATGGAATTACCGTTTACAGAAAAGGTGACTGGAAAACAAACAAACAAAATAATCAGCATCATATGAGTACTTATCCAAAGAGTTACATACATCATCACATAATCACCTTTAGGTAGAAAATATGACATGCAGTTGTACATTCTCCACATGACAGCGGCCATGAGAACTTATTCTAATCTTTCGTGAAATCACCACCTTTGAGTGCATGAACCACTAAGATCAGTCATCTCTCAAGCACATGCTATACATGTACCCCTCCATGAACCAATACAAGATTACCTCCTTTGGGAATATAATCACGTAATAGAACAGGAGACATCCCACCATAATATGAGACAGATATTTCTCAAACTAAGTCAAATGTGTCACTTTGGCGATCACAACCCAACTGAATCCTTGAAAATCTCTCATACCAGGGATATGAGCTTTATGTATCACATTTACTATATATATGTAATGCTAGACGTAAAGACAGGGGCGTATGTCTCTGAAATTACATACCATGCTAATTATACTGTTCCATTCATTGATAGATAATGAATTACACCCTACATAGTCCTTATGTGGTGATATATATGTGAGCTACCATATGTATTTTCGAAACCATAGAGAAATACAAGAAAATACGCAAAAATACCCTAAAAATACGCGTATATAGGGTTCTATACGTATTTTCACATCTATAAAAGCTTTAAACATGTAAAATAAAATACACCATAGTGTAGAGAATCTCGATACGAGCGTGTCGGTACCAAGAACGTCCAAAACGGACGTCGGACGCGCCCTCAGACGCCACTGGAAGGCGCGGCGCGTGCGCGCGTGTTCAACCGGTCAAACCGATCTGAACAGCCGGTCCGACCGGTTAATAGTCAATGGACTGGTCCGACTGGTTGACTGATCGAGTCAACGATTAAGTCGGGTCGAAACTCGGGTCGAGTCAACGACTGGGTTGGGTCAGGATCCGGTTCGGGTCAGGATCCGGATCAACCAGATCCGCGCCCTCACTGATGTCATGCTGATGTCAGCTTGCGGTTACCGGCAGAAGGACGCGCCGGTTCGGCACGGCCGTGCATGTACGTCATGGGCTGCCGTGCCTAGGGCGCGTGTAGGCGCATGACAACGTGTTAGGCATCCTCCAGCGACATGCCACCCACCATTTTTCTCGTCTCGACGAGTAGATTCCAAATATATAATAAAATTTAACTTTCATCAGACAAAAAATTTCGAAACTGGGCAAAAATCTCTCGGACAAAACAAAAACGGTCCTAATCAGCATGTTTCAGTTCTAATCTATCGCATGCTCTGATACCACATGTTGGCCACGAAAATGGTACGCTCATGATCACCATAATCAGAAACTGAAACACGAAAATGGAGAAATTGTCGATTAGCATACCTAGTTTGGAATCTATCAAACTTGACGCGGAATTTGCGACGGTTACCGAACACGAACTCACGATCTTCTCCCCTATGCCCTTCGTTAAAACACTGGCCTAATGAGATTTCTACTCACGAGAAGAAAGTTCTCTCTAAATTCGTATGTGAGTCAAATTGTGCATCATCAGGTTAGGGGAGGAACTTTAGCGCTATTTATAGAGCCTTCGACTACAGGTCCTCTCATTACGGGCCGGGCCGTACTCGGCCCACACCAGCCAGCCCCATATTAGACTTATTAAGAACACATGTATCTTACCTTTATTAGACTAAGCTAATTCAGTTAATTTCAATTAATGAAGCCCACGTTAGAAAATTCTTACAGGTCACGGATTGGCCTTATGCCTAGCCATGTGCTAGTCATTGTGCCAGGCATTGTGCCTGACCCTTGCACCAGGTATTGTTCCTATCAGCTAGGACACAGATTAGCCTTGTTCCCAGCCGTGTGCTAGTCATTGTATCCGACCCTTGTACCAGGCATTGTGTGCGTCAGATCTGGCTCCGACCTAGTTTCTTGCCCAATGGACTTGGCCATGAACCATGAATTGTGCATATTCATGAGCCAATGCATATGTTTGATCCATGAACTGGTCCCCTGCTCGTGTGGCCCAGCATTGTGCTCAGCGCGTCGCTCGTGCAACCCGGCACCACGCTCGTGCACTCGGCCATATGCCCGGTTCTATGCCTGTGTGGCCCGGCCCTGTGTTGGTTAGACTCGATCGCACATGCCATGCGCCTGGTCAATCCGGTTGGCTTGAACTTGCACAATGGGACTCGGACTTTGGCTTAGTTATATTTGGTCATATTTGGAGGTATTCCTTCACCGGACCTCGGATCAAACGGGACTAACGAGCATGTTTTGTCGTGAAAAATCTGCAGAAAATAAGATGAATAAATATGATGCGGGGCTATAAGTTAGGTGTCAATTAGTCGGTATCGTGTAACCCGATTGATCCAAGCTAATTGTGCATAGAATAAGCACTCACATAGGACCAAGACAAGGCATCACGCCTAAGAGAGGGGTGGCTAGAGGAGGAGGAGGAGGAGGAGGAGGAGGAGGAGGAGAGAGAGAGAGAGAGAGAGAGAGAGAGAGAGAGAGAGAGAGAGAGAGAGAGAGAGAGAGAGAGAGAGAGAGAGAGAGAGGGCTAATTGCAACTTGAAGACCAAGCTTTAGGATATTAATTACTCCTCTAGGAAATCATGAACTCTAGATTGAGACTTAAAGCCCAAGTTAAGATTATGTGGTTAGAATTAAATCTTGCTCAAGAATCCAAATTAATAGCTAAGACTTTTAAGGCCATTTCATCATGGTCTTTTGGCTCTTTTTATTAATAACCAAGATTTTCAAGATCAACATAATGATGGCAACAGAATTTAAGGGTAATTTCATTATGACATTTTTTTTCTTTTCTTCATGAATAGCTTAGTGTAGACCAATATAAATAGAAGAGGTCCCCACTTGAATTGTGGAGGGGCCACACACTAAGCAACCACCACCTCTCACATGCACTTTATTTTCCCTTTTGTATCCACGTCCAAGAAGCCCCATCGTCCACCCCTTTCCCTTTTGTTTATTCGGCCACTAAGGAGTTCACGACGAGGACCCCACCTTGTTCACGTGCTCAAGCCACACACCTCTCGCCATCTTCATTTTTCACGTTTTCTAGTTTTACTATATTGAGTAAGTGAATTCCCTAATATCGAGAAAGGAAGATGAGATGCATGGTAACATGGTTTGCTTGGATCGTATTCGGTCGTTTGATTGGTCATGGTTAATTCTTTCCATGTCTTGCCTATGTTTCATATTTGATATTCACTTTAACTTTTCAAGATAAAAATCGTAACTTTATTGGTGATCCTCGTATGTAATAGCCATATTTGATGTTTCCCTATTAATTGTCGGTATGCATTTGGCTATTGTTTTGTTGTCGACACCGGTGCGGTAAAGGCCGACTCTCGTTAACAACAATCGAATTGTCCTTGCTCGTTATTAGAGAGTTCACTTATTGGGTCTCCCCGACTCATCCCCCGTTGTTTCCTTTTCAGGTTCGTAGGATGGCATCACTCTCATCCCGTTTCAGCATTCTGTTAAGATGCAAGTTGAGGTGCTCAACATGATCGACACCCTTGAACACAAACGCTGCGCCTACTGCCAGGTTACGACCTATGTTATGGTGAACGAGGGTCTCGAGAACTTTATCCCCCACACTTATGTGGCTTGATACCGTTGGTCGAATAGCGACCTGGTTGGACCCTACGCGGATACAATGGGCTCTTTGGCGAAAATGGTGGGCCAGTTTCAGGGGGCGCCACGGGTGGGGTGTAGGATAGCTGAACAGACGGGTCATGGGGAGGAGATGTGCAAGTGATCACAGTATAGAGTGCAAGGAGCTGTGATGTCATATTAGGTGTAGGATTACCTAAGCCGAAGTTTTGTTTGTTCATAGTCGGTTTATGTGCGGAAAAGCCTTCGTAATAGACCTGTTGAATATGTGTGTTGTTTGCAAGGGCCCAAAGAACGAGCTTGTTGAATAAGCATGAGACATGTGAACACGTGCGATGGTTTGCTTGTATTATCTTGTGATGTTTCACGTAGAATTGCTTCCGCTTGCGCATTGGATTAAATGAACGGGACTTACTAACTCATTCCCACAAGTCACGAGCTTGATCTGGTCGTTATCGATCAACTAGCATCGATTTGTGATTCCGGGTCAGGACATGACATAAAGGACGAAGAAGAAGAGGAATAAGAAGATTCTCCAAAATTATTGTCCAAATTTGAAAAGACAGCTAAGGAGCCGAAAGATGTTTTTTTTTTTGGTACAGTAATAATGTATTGCTTTTCAATGCTGACGGGTACAAGAAGAGTCGCACACAAAACCTCGACCCATAAGGGACACAGAATGTCCATAAGGGTTGAAGATGATACGACTAAAAGAGAATCAGCCTATCAGGGCTAAGGCAAAAGCCTAACCAGAGCCAAGAACAACTATACAAACTAAAGCAAAAACAAAACAGACAACAAGGAGCAAAGAGAACCAAAAGGAGGAGGCCAAATAGCGGCCAAAACCCAAGCCCAGACCAAACCTAGGCTACTAATCCAAAGAAGTGGTCACACGGTTGAACGGGAAAAGTCCCCAGTTTGCTTGCATTCTTCTATTTTGAGGAGTGTCCGGCACTTCACCAATAGAGATAATTTTGTCCTTGACCACCTTGACAAGATGTTTAACAAACCCCGGTGCAAAGAAAACCTTCTCTCTGAAGAGTATATTGTTTCTTTCCATCCAAATAAGATGACAGAGGGCTCCAAGCGAGAAACGTGAGATACGCTGAGAGAAAGAAGATCCACCAAACTGTTGCGTAGCCCATCCAATGAAGACACTCCATGGCTGGTTCGTCCACTGCAGACCACACTTTGAAGCCCAAATCGATGCAATTCTGGCCGTTTGAGGGCAAGAGAAGAATAGGTGATCGATAGAATCTGGGCAGCAGCGACAGAACGCACAAGAACCATCAGTAATCCTATGATACTGGAGCAACAGGGCTTGGGTAGGTAAGCGGCGGCGGGAGATTAGCCATAAAAGAAACGCATGCCGAGGGGCCATATCCCGATCCCAGACAAAGGAATGCCATGGTGAGGGCCGGCCTTTGGGTCTGATATGGTCCCAAGCCGAGGCGACCGAAAAAACTGCAGAGGGATGAGCCGTCCAAGAATATAAGTCCGGAGAATCAATAAAAACAGGGGCTGGTTCCGCCCAACTTAGGAAGGAGTCCAATGTTGCGGAAGTTTGCCATATTGAGTCAAAAAAGCTCCGAACAGAGGTATGCCGAGGAATGCGCGATCGGTAAATATCCATGTCGCTAAAGATCTTGAAGAGCGGACCTCTCTCATGCCACCAATCAAACCAAAATGAAGTCCCACGACCATCTCTAATTTTCCATCTAAAAAGATTTGAGAAAGAGGACCGGAGGTCAAGGATCTTCTTCCATGCCCACGAACAGAATGTGGGTTTCGAGGCAATCCAAAAATTGGATCTCTTCAGAAAATTAGAGTGGATCCACTTGCACCAGAGGGATTCCTTATCAGTGAAAAGAGTCCAAATATGTTTTAGTATTAGAGCTGTATTATAGTCTTCCAGCCTGCGAATCCCGAGTCCACCCTCTTCCTTGGGTAGGCACACATCCGCCCAAGAGACCTTTGCACCACCTACTCCAAGGTCTGGGCCTTTCCATAGGAATTGTCTTAAAACAGTCTCAATGTCGTGAAGGACAGACTTGGGGAGGGTGAATATGCTGGCCCAGTATACTTGCATAGAATGCAAGACAGATTTGATGAGTTGAAGACGGCCTCCATACGATAGAAAACGCTGGGACCAAGATCTAGCCCTTGCAGTAATCGAGTCCACCAAAACCTTACAATCCTCTTTGGCTAACCTGGAGGAGATAACTGGGACCCCTAAGTATCGAAATGGGAGAAATCCACGTTGGAAACCAAGGCAAGCACAAATCTGGTTTTGAAGTTCAGGAGACCCTCCGGATATGAATATACTACTTTTGTTTGCATTCGGTCTAAGCCCTGACCAACCAGAGAAAAGATCAAGAGCATCCTTGATCAGTTGGATAGTACACCCATTTGCTTCAGAGAATAAAAGGACATCATCCGCGAAGAACAAATGTGATAACCGAGTCTCCTTGCATCGCCAGAAGAACTTGAAATCCGGCCTATTTGATTTAGCTTGGATTATTCCGGAGAGGACTTCCATGACGATAGTAAATAGGTAAGGGGATATAGGGTCCCCCTGTCTAACTCCCCTCGAGCTCGGAAAGAAGCCATGTAGCTCACCATTGATAGATACCGAGAATCTTGCTGAGGACACACATTCCATGATGAGCTTAACAAAGCTGGTCGGGAAATGAAAAGCAAGGAGTACCCTCTCAAGAAAGATCCAGTCGACCGAGTCATAAGCTTTTTGGAAGTCCACCTTAATGGCACATTTGGGAAGATACGGCTCGTGGTGAAAACCTGCAAAAAGCTCCTGAGCAAGCAAGATGTTGTCACTAATTCTTCTTCCTTGAACAAAAGCCATTTGAGATTGACTGATGATAGAAGGAAGCACTAGGGCAATACGATTTGCTAAAATTTTCGATATACATTTGTACAAAGTGTTGCAGCAGGCTATCGGCCGAAAATCAGTCATCGCCGTAGCATTAGGAACTTTCGGAACGAGTGCCAGAATAGTAGCATTCAACTCTTTGAGTAGCCTCCCCGAATAGAAAAAGTTCTTTATAGCAATGGTAATCGAGGGACCTATAGTATCCCAACAGGCTATGAAGAAGTCCACATTAAAACCATCAGGGCCAGGTGCCTTCCCTTTAGACAAGCTGAAGAGAGTCCTCTGTATTTCACCATCCGAGACCGGAGCAGATAAGAGGGTCTGTTGGTCCAAGTCCAAAGAGCGGTTAGTAAATTCAGAGATATCAGCAATCGAGGGCCTGTTAGAGTTAGAGGGCCCATTAAGGAGATTCTGAAAAAAATCGACGATGTGGGTTTGAATCATAGCCGGATCCGTCACAAGAGCATCATGATCATCCAAGACCGAAAGAATACGGTTCTGCATTCTTCTTTTGTTAACGAAGTGATGGAAGAATCTAGTATTGTGGTCTCCTTCCTTAAGCCAGCGGATCCTGGACTTCTGTCTGAAGAAAGACTCCTCCTGAAGCCTAAGTGCTGAGAAAGTCCGGATTTGGTCCGTCTCTCTATCGGCTAGCAATTGGTTGAAAGGATCTTCTTCTAGTGCATTTTGAGTCACAAAAAGTGCTGACCTGGCTTGCTCCGTACGGTTAGAGATATCCGAGAAGGAGTTTCTGTTGAGGAGCTTTAGGCACGCTTTAAGAAGCTTAAGTTTGCTGCACACAATGTACATATGCGATCCCGTCAAAGGAGTGGACCATACCTGTGAAACAATCTCCATAAAGGAGGGGTGAGATATCCAGAAATTGAAGAATTTAAAAGGTTTCCTGGAAGGGGGAGGAGGGACTATCTTGACCACCATAGGAGAGTGGTCAGAGATGCCCGGAGCCAGGAAGGAAACCTCAGAAAACGAGAAGACCTGTTGCCAAAGATCATTAATTAATACTCGATCAATCTTCCGTAGTTTCCGAGAAGAACCTGAGGAAGTGGACCATGTGAAGCGGTGCCCGACATATCTTAGATCATCTAATCCATTCAGATTCAAGCATTGGTCCAATTCATCAAAAACAGGAAGCCACTGAGTATCACTGCCCATTCTATCAGAACGATCACGAATGGCATTGAAATCCCCCGCAACTAACCAAGGTAGTTCACAAGAACTCAGATGTGTAAGTTCAGCCCAGAGAAGTCTACGTTTAATAAAGGTGTGTTCACCATATACAACAGACAGAAGAAAGACTTTCTGCATTTCAAGCATACTAATATGCACATGTATCAGTTGAGCCGAAGTAGATAAGACCTCTAGTTCAATCTTATGAGGATCCCAACCAATCCAAATTCTGCCAAGATGGGAATGCTCATAATTTGCCAACCAACGCCAGCCAGGAATAAAATTTCTCGTTATGGCATTAAAACCAGCCAACTTGGCTTTTGTTTCTATGATACCAACACAAGACAGATTATATTGTCTAACAAACGAACGAAATTTAGCTTGTCTAAGGGGGTTGACAAGACCCCTAACATTCCAAATACCAATAAACATATGTACAGCAGAAAAAGGAAGCAAAACCAGTCACTTCTTAGAAGACTTTCTCCTAGACTTGTGTTTGGAAGCCTTGGAGGAAGACGGCGTGCTGAGTTCCCGTGGTTTAGCCTTTGGAATTTCTGGAACAGCAGGAGGCAGGGCCGGCTTACCAGGAAGACCAATGGCTAGAGCTCGAGATCTTGTATAGGGGGGATTGAGGAGGGGAAGGTTGCTCACCAGCCACTCTGAGTATACTTGCACCATCCTCTGCAAGATCATAATCGGATGAGAAAACAGACAAGGATCCAGATACGAAGGCTGAATGATCAGAGGCAGCAGGTTGAGCATCAAGCTGGGGAATAGGCTCCATCCCCTGTTGCATCGTGTGAGCGGGCTCAGAGGTCAGGATAGGGATGCTAGACCTATTCTGCATCAGAGGGGCAATCAGTGAGGAAGCTGGCAGGGGGGAAATTCTCTTGGAAGGGCGCGTCTGTATCCCTCTTGCTGCCCTGTACCGAAACAGGGGAAAGACCAGCAACAGGAACAGCTTGGAGGGCCTGGGTTTCGTTCCTGTCACCATTCAATTGAGTAGCTGGAAGGGGGGACTGCAGCACTTGGATGGCCTGGAAGTTACCTTCCTTGCTGCCCTGTACCGAGGCCCCAGCTGCAGCATCAACGGCAGGGGGTTGGTTCACAGCATGTTGGGCTTGATTGCTAGAAGATGTTTCCCCTACCTGTAGTGTATGAAGAGACTCTTCAGCAAAGGGGGGAGGTGGCTGATTCGAAGGGGACTCATGGACCAAATTAAGTCCCTTTCTCCTAGTCACTTGAGTCCATTCTGTTCTAGCAGGGGGGTTAGCTGTAGGTGCTGGAATCTGCTTCATTTGAGTAGCTTGAGAAGCGCACGAGAATCCCACCGAACCAGATTTGTGGCCAAAGGTGCCGCACAAAGAACATGCAAGGGGTTTCCATTCATATTCTACATTAATAAAGCTAATTTCATTATCCCATCTTATTTTGATCTTCTCAGCTCGTGGCTGCGACGCTTCTATCTGCACGCATACTCGAGCAAAAGATATCCTCCTCATATGTTCAGTATGTGCATCTACATAGAGGGGAGTTCCTATTGCACTAGCGATACGGCCTATACCGGAGGGAGACCAGAGGGAGAAAGGAATGTCCCTCAATTTAACCCACACCGGGAGGGCTTGTTGATTGCCCTTTTCAAGCTTCATCTTGGGATGCCAATGCTGCAGCAGCATAGTGAAGTTGAGAATAGAAATCGGGCCCATGTCAAGAATCTTCCTCCTGAAGGATGCGTCCGGGATATGGAAGAAATAGAAGCCATTTTCATGAAGTCGGATGTCGTTCACATAGGCTCCCCATGACTTTCTTATGGCCTCCTCTGTCAGTTTAAACGGGGCCCTCTTCCCAAGGTACGAGCCAACTACACATTCCTTCCATAACGGATTTTCATCCGCTACTACCTCCGGGGTGATGTCAACAATAACTTCTCCATCTTCAAATACTGGAGGCACAAACGACAAGTTATAACCTTTTGTCATCACACTTGCAACATTTGCCCACGACTTAGGCAACTCCTTTTTCCGGTTCTGGTCAGCAATCCCAGCTGCATAGGAATGTCCATTCCCAGCCTTACCTTTACTAGCTTCCCGACCTTGGGGAAAACGGGATTTGCTCCTAACAAATCTTCCTCTACTACGGCCACGAGAACGACCCTTTCGTGCCATTGGAATCGAGCCAGAAGCCCCAGCAGCTCCACCAACAATACCAGAAGCAGCACCTGTATCCTTACCCCCAGAGGAAGCTATAGGGAGACTCCCAATAGTCTCTTCTTGAGGACCATCACTGACCTGCCCCGAGACAACTGCAGCCTTGCCTTTCTCTACCAAAGGACGTTCAGTCACGTCCAACACAGCAGAAGGAGTTCCTTGAGGGGCAACTGAGGTTGTGTTCGCTACAGAGGTAGTACCCGCCTGAGTGTCCACCATGGCGGGAACAGGCAGGGAGGGTTCAAAAGTTTCAGCCATTGGGGCAATTATGCAAGCACCTAATAGTCAACCCTCGAGGACCACCAAAACAGAGCAGAAAAACACATCAGCAACGACCCAATCCTCCCCCAACAACAGCCCAGCAGCAGAACCAACAGGAGAGTAATAGCCCAACCCAGGCCTTACCCAACAACAGCCCAGCCAACCACCAGTAGTTACGATCAGAATAGAGATGATCCAGGGCAGAATACTCACGAAGCCCAGACAGCAACGAACGAGCGAGGATGTCTAGTCAGCAACTAACTCCAGAGGAAAACGAACTAGGTCCCAAGGCCAGCAGGGAGACCTAAGGAAGTCTCAACCTCCAGAGAATCGACCCACGTCCGAAGATTGACGGGCGCTTTCCTCAGACGGAGGAGAAAGAACCTCACGATCCCCAGATCTGAAAACCTGGTCTGGGTGCTGAACGAAGGACGAAATCCTATAGGGGGAGGACGGGGGGTGTTTGAGGAGAAACGCCTCCAAATCCCAGCCCAAACGGTGGCCGGAATCAACCGGGGAAGGCAGAAGTCCGGCGGATGAACATTAGCTCCGAAATCCCAACAGAGAGCATTTTCACCTCTGTATGTTTATGTCTATCAATTTTCATAATTATGCCTGTCAGCTTTTATAAAAGCATGCACTGACCACTATATCACTGTACACTTTTTTAGTATTCACCTTTTACTATTTACTATAATAAGATCCTGTGAACCTTTTTTATAGTAATGTAGATGCCTTTAAAAACGGATCTCTTCCATCCGAAAGGGCACCAATCATTCTTCAGATCAAATTTTCATATATCTCCAAAGTCTCTATCTCTCTCATCTCTTCGGGAAAAATAAGAGAATACTTTCAAAACTTTTCACATCCTATACCCTGATCCTACTTCTTGAATATCTTCACTCCTTTTTCTGGAATCCAAAATTCAATAAGTTTCATATCCACATATCATCCCTGAAATACCTTTATGTTCCAAATCTTGTTCATGATTTAAGGATACAAAGGCTTTTATTTTCTGTAATTTGCACCTGTACTTTTGATATATCCACTTGTAATCTTTCGATATTATTTAAATGTTAGTAATTATCTTAATCTTTACTTAATCTTTTCTTAATTGCAATTTATATTACAGTATTTTAATTTACTTACCCCGCTTCTTTTTACCGTTTTACCCTTTTTTCTTAATGCTCATTCTTTTATTTAGTTTCATATTGTTTCTAATAATTAAATATTTACTTCTTGACATAGAACATATTCTTGATTTTATACATTATCTTGAGTTTCTAAGATACAATTTATTAAATAATCCTTACCTCTATCATCATTAATCCTCTCATTAATCCCCAGACCCTAGGACATCCTTATGGTATCAGAAATCATTTTTATGAAAACTGATATCAGAAAATTTTAAAACCACTCCTTCGAAGTGGCATAAACCCTCCAGACCAGCTTCCATGTAATTACATGCACAGAGTCTTGCCCATTAGTGTTTGTGCATGTGCATTTACATGTCTGTTGATGTGCGGCATAGTTTAATGCAGAAGCCAAAGGTGATGACTTTATATTAATTGTGCTCACACATCTTTAAGCAAGCCTGTTGTTAGGCCTTGACCATCCCACAATATATATATATATATATATATATATATATATATATATAAAGGCGATTTCTTTTAAGAGTATAAAAGAAATTGATATAGATACTCTTTATAATTTCTTTCTCGCAATAAGAGCGATTTCCTTCGTGGAGATCTTTCTTATAGATCTGTGTGGTTGATATGGTCTTGATAGTAAAACCCAGTGGGATCGTGAGACCATTGGTCAGCATCATTTGAGATTTATCAGAAAGAAGAAAGTAGCCTTTTGCAGAATGAACTTATTAAGAAGATCAATCTCCTCTTCTAGTTCTATATCACAAATGTCTTTGGACCAAGGACTAATATATATAGAAGAAATTAGTATAGAAGATATTAATAAATCTATAGAAAATTGGATCATTCCTAAAGTAGACTTAACCAAATTTATGAACATTCCAATTTCAATTTTTTTGCGAAAAATGATTATATAATAGTTACGGAAGAAAGAGATGTTCCTCTTTCTAATGCTTTTTCATCAATACAGCTTTTAAATAAAGATTCTATGAGAAAACACGCCCAGAAATGGAATTATATACACATAGGTTTAGTCCAAGTTGGAGTCAAGCCTCTTACTAAAGAAGGATTAGACACTTCTTTGCTTCTTGTTTTAAGAGATGCAAGACCGTTGAAATATGATGAATTCATTTTTAGAGCAGTAGAAACCAGTCTTTGCAATGGCTCGATTCATTTTGATAGTCATCCAAGATTCATAGTTTCTCTCAAAGATAAAAATATTTTGAAATCATTAACTCTTCAAATAAAAACTCACAACTATTCTATAGCTAAAGGGTCAATCCCCATAGCCTTAGTTTACAGGGTTTATTACAACGTAATGAATTTACTTTTGGAAGTAAAGCCTTCAAACTCAATTCGAATAGAGAGATTCTCTTTTTACAAACAGGTATTTCAAAAGCTAATGTCATCATTCCTAGGACAATTCCATGAAATCAAATAACCCTTCCTAAGCAATGGCAACTTGATAACCTGGTCCCCCAACAAATTGTTCATAATACTAATCCTACAAATATTAGTCAACACCCTAAAGGAAGAGTAACAATACAATTTTCTAAAAGATCTATTGATATTCCTAGAAGATCTTGTGATATTCAATCCATTCCTTCATGACATTCCAGTTCTTCAAGAAGATCGGTAGATTTAAATCTAAATTTACCTTCCATAATCACTCCAGAAGTAGGACAACCAAGTGCTCCTACTCTTCCAAATATTAGTGGTATAGATAATATATCAGGAATATCTAGGCCAGTTTATCAACAAAGCCTAGATTATCCTGAACCCACTTCTTCTGAAATGGAAGACCCAGAAATTAATATTTTAGAAAAAGAATTTCAACCTAATCGGATTCTTTTAAATCAAGAATTTAATTCTTTTAAAAATAACTAAATCAGAAAATGGTTCTTTGCCAAATTCAAAGATCAAGCTAGTCAAATCAAAGAAGAATATTATAAATTCATGTATCGGTATGAAATTCAACTGTTCTTTTGTGATTGGTTTGAAGAAGAATTTTTAAAAGAAAAGCAGGTTTTTGTTTTAGATCAATTTTATAAGTGGAAGTTAGATTACGACCAAATAATTGAATCCAATCATCCTTCTCTAAGAAAAATAAAAATTACTCATAGGGAAACCGAAATAGTAGCTTCCTCTTTCAAAACTGCTTCAGAAATATATGGTATAGGAATTAAGAAAATTATTGAACAGAATAATTATTATAATCAACATCTTCATACCATAGGAAAGCAACTGGATCAAATAGAGTCTTCAGTCCAAAACACTTCCTCCAAAGTCATTTCAAAAAATTTTAAAACACCTCTTTTAAAAATTTTGAACTTCCAAAAAATCCAAGTATGGATTTTACTAGAGCTTTAGAAGAAAGAAAAAGACTTATAAAAAGAAAAACAATTTTTAAAGCAGAACCTTCTATCACCCTAGATACTCCCATAATACAAAACCTCACTGTTAAAGACACTCCTGAACAAATCAACGTTTTTGATAAGCCTGATACATAATCAATTCCTGAAATAAATAAGATTACTTAGAAAGATCCACAAAAATTATACTTTTCTAGGGTAACACCTCCTGATATACTTATAGAAGAACCATCTTAAAAAATATAGAATAAATACTCTTTTGATGCAATATGTCACGCCCCGTACCCCACGAAGGCTGAACATCCGCTCGTAGGTCGACTTAGCGTGTGACGCTCCCAGGATTTTGCGTCACCGACCCGATAACCCAAATCAGAGACAGAACACGCCACATGCGGAAATAACGTATATATATATATATATATACACCCGGACATAATAACAAACTCAGCCATGAGCAGCAACAGATATATGAACATATGTACACTCCTTTTTCAAACTTATACAAACTATTTATTTACAACCAAAAAGAATACACCAAAGAGGCCACTAAACAAAAAGGATTGGTGGCCTAGGGGTAATGGCTAACCAACTAGGAGAGAGTTACAACAAAAGAGGGTTAGTCTAACTCCTAACACTGGAATCTGCTCTACGGTTCCCCGCCTGGGTTGGATGGCGCTGCTGACTCCTCAGACGAGTCCTCCTCAGATCTAACCTCCTCGTCCGATCCAACTTCCTCCACTTCTCCAGCTGCCTCAGCATTCTTCCCTATCACTTCCACATTCAGTTCTTCGTCTTCCTCCTCGATCACATCGTCAGCTATAACTTGCTCATCTCCTTGCCCCTCGTCCATGGCTATCGGTCCGTCCACGGTATCACCCACGCTACTCATGCTAAGGGAGGCTGGAGGATCAGAAACTTCTCCACTCACCATCTGGGGAATCATAACGCCATTTATATCTATCGGAACATCAAAGGTCCTGAGCGGAGGTCCGGTTACGCCATCAGCTCCCCTATAACACCAAGCTATGTACTCCTGAGTCTTGGGGTAAGCCTCTCCCACATTCACATGCACAACAGAGAGATATCTAACGTATGCTGACCCGTCTCCACAGGGATGCACACTAACATCTCGCTGAATCCGCTGCGGAAATCCAAAAAGAGGAGCTTTCCTCGGCATTCTATGGACGGGGGTCTGAAAATCGGTTTTACCACAACCGTGAGATAAACTCAGCAAGTAAAATCCCTATTCTTAAACTAGGCTAACGTGCACCTCCAGAGATAATTAAAATGCATGAATTACTGAACCAGTAAATAAATCACATTAAAATCACTCGGGCCCTCAGCCCTAATTCTTTTGCTACTTCCGCCCTGCAGGTTAGGCTTTCAATATCAGTATAACTCGTAAGCAGTTAAATCGACCCGAAGGCCATGACCCAATGGTCATCAATCATTCGACCCGAAGGCCCGACCCGAAGGCCCACAGTTGTATAAATCGACCCAAAGGCCATGACCCAATGGTCATCACAATTAAATCGACCCGAAGGCCCGACCCGAAGGCCCACAATTGTATAATTCGACCCGAAGGCCATGACGCAGAAGTCATCACAGTTTAAATCGACCCGAAGGCCATGACGCAATGGTCATCAATCATTCGACCCGAAGGCCCGACCCGAAGGCCATGACCCAATGGTCATATTTAAATCCCAAATCATATAAAATCAATGTGGAAATTCATGCCAATGGGATTCACATTAATCGCCATATCACAATGTATTAAGCACGTTGGACTATAATTTTTCACTCAATCAACGTACTATCGGCAATTAATTCATAACTCAACATTACTGTGATCCAGTCCATTTGAGACTCAACCTGCCTAATCAGTCTCATTCAATAAACTCATGGACATGGCATTATTCCACAATGCCTCAACAAGTCCCAATTGGCCTCCATCAAGTATAATTTCAAGCCATTAATCACTAATCCACCTAATGACCACATTAGGCAATTTAAATCAAATTCGGTTCTATAGAGGACCACCCCTAAACAACCACTAATTTGGCTCCAAATCACCACTAAACCACCACAAATAATCCCAATTAGATCCCCTAATCAACCAATGCACAATTACACATCATTAGGCTCTAATTTAGCCTAATCACCTTAATTAAACCCCTAATTGCACAAATTAGACTAATTCAAGGATTAGGTGTTTTACTCGCCTAATGACGACGCGAGGCGACGGGAGCGAGCGGCCGATTACCGGCGAGCGGTACAATCGACGGCGGCGCTCCAAGGCAAGCCGGCGGCTCACGGCGGCACCCCGGCGTGGCTCACGGCCACTCGACCAAAAACAGGGGAGGCGGTGGCGACGGGGCTGAGGACGAGAAGAGGAAGACGGTGAGGTGAGGCTGGCCGGCTGGGACGGCGCGCGACGGCAGACGGCGGCGCGACACCGTCGGAGCAAGACCGGCGGCGTTCTTTCCCCTTCCGGCTGAAACAGCGACGACGGGCGGCGGGACAAGGGAAAAGTGGATCGACGAGGCTGGGGGTGGCGCTAGGGGACGGCTAACGGTGGCTGGCGGCCAACAGCTCCGACGAGGACAACTGTTCCGGCGTGAACAGTGGCCGACGGTGCTGTTCGGTGAAGGGAGAAGCGAAGCAGCCGAGAGAAAGAGAGAGAATCGGGAGAAGAGAAAGAGAGACGCGGGGAGTGAGAGCTGAGGAGAGAGAAAGGGGGTCAAAGGGTAGTCAACAAGATGGGGAGTGGGGTCCACTTGTCAAGATCTAAGCCAATATGCCCAAAATACCCTTCATCCAAGGGCTAAAAACTCTTCCAAACCAATAATGCAAGGGTAAAATGGTCAATTGCCCCTAACCATGGTTAACCCACCCTAGTTAACCTTAACCAACCTTGGTTAAATCCCAAAATTGCCCCCAAAATTCGGAATAATTCAAAAATGGCCTAGGGGCAATTCCGTCATTTTTCCATCCCGAACCGAAATTCCAATTTTCGCTCATACCGGTCCTAAATATTCATGTGAGACCTAATCCAGAGTCGGAATCGCGAAATTCACTTTCTAAGCCCTCGAAAATCGTCCGCGAAGTTTCCGGGAATAAAATAATATTATTTTCCAATTTTTGTCGAAATTCCACTTTTTGTCTAGAATCACTCCAAACACACTTGGCTACTCCAAAATGGCCTTGGCCGCGAAAAATAACTTCAAACGGCCTCCGAATTCGGCCTCGGTGTCCCAGGGGCAAAATTGTCCTTTTTCTCAAATTCTGTCAAAACTTCATTTTTCCACCGCATTCAATCCAACCATAATTGGCTATTCCAAAATGACGTCCGTCTTGCAAAATAGTCGTAATTACCCTTGAAATTTTGATATCGAAGTTCGGTCCAATATCGTGATCTAATTTACTCGTTTTGTCGTTTTAGGGTCTCTCACTAACAGGCGGCTGTTTAGGCATTACGCGTATCGACCTAAGATTGTCCGAATCGTAAGGGCCTCAATATCGAAAGAACTAGAGGAATTATCACTAGCACCTGAGGTCACGATCGTTTGGATTAAATTCGGGTTTCCTTTGTCAGGCGCACTTTCGGTCATGCGAAATCACTCGCGATCCGATCGTGCGTTGTTGACAATATCAACCTGTTATTTTCCTAAGATCGGCCTATAATGGTTCAAAATATTTCCTCAACGTTCGTTGAAATCGGCGCCCTATCACGATTGGGTTCTCGGTCCACGTACCTGATCCTATTTAGCCTTTCCCATTTGGTTAGTATCCCGTGATTGATCAATTCCGGGCGAGACTTACTAAAATTACACGAGAATCAATATACACTTTATTGGTCCCGATAACGGGTCAAAATTCAGGATGGTACACAATATATGAAAGAAACATAGATGGTATTTCTGAACAAAATCTTATAAATATTTTAACCTAAATGGTTATGCTTGCTAATACTTATAAAACCATCTCAGATACCACAAATGATTCAGTAGCATACTTTTTAGTAGTAGGATTTACTAGTCAGCTAAAAGGATGGTGGGATAATTATCTAACAAATGAACAAAGAAACCAAATTCTTAATGCCTATAAGGTAGATGATTTCGGCCAAAGAATAGTTGATGAAGAAGATCAACCCATTCAAGATGCTGTGAACACTTTAATATTTTCTATATCTCAACATTTCATAGGAGACCCATCTCATATATGAGATAAGAATCAAAATCTCTTGTCTAATATGAAATGCAAGTCTTTAGGAGAATTTAAAGAATATAAAGAAATCTCTATGCAAAGAGTTTTCCAAATAACATATTGCAACCAACCTTTTTGGAAAGAAAAATTTCTTGCTGGATTACCAAAACTCATAGGAGAACAAGTTCGCAATAAGATAAGCAAAGAATATGGAAATCAAATTCCATATAACCACCTTTCTTATGGAGAATTAACCTCCTATGTCTATAAAATAGGAACACAAATGTGTACCAATATCCGACTTCAAAAGCATATTAAAACGGAACAAGAACTCTCTAAAAAAGGATTAGGATAATTTTGTGCCCTATATGATCCCTCGTTTGAATTCTTTGAAAAACCCAAACCTAAGTGTTCAAGAAATTGCTCACTTAAACAAAGCGACAAGAAGAAATTTCATAAGAAGAAATTTAAAAGAAAATCTTATGAGAAAAAGAACCAAAAGAAAGAATTTGAAAAGCCAAAAAATTCTAAGAAAACTTTTCGTAATATTACATGCTATAATTGCGGAAAGAAATGACATACTTCCAGATATTGCAAAATTAGCAAACAATGGAATGAATTAAATTTAGATGAAGAAACTCTCAATCAACTTAGCCAAATTATGGTTAAGTCTGATATCAGTTCTTCTAATGAATCTGAAAAAGGTCTTCAAGTTTATGATATCGAAACCCTTTCATCTTCTACATCAGAAAATAAAGATGAGGAAACTACAAATTTTGAAATAAATGTTTTAACAAAAAAAGAAGAAATTCTTTTGCAAACCATTGATCAAATCATTGATCTTGAAACAAAAATTAAATATTTAAATAGTTTTCAATCATCAAAACCTATTTCTCACTCTGACATTCCTTATAATATTTCCACTATCCTTAGTAAAGGAAAGAAAATAGATTCCAAATCCAATTCAATAAGCAATTTTAACCAAGAAATCAACCAACAAAAGCAAAAAATTCAAAACCTCAAACTTACCCAAGCCAAGATACAACAAGAAATTTTGGATGTCAAAATTAAATTTCTAAAAGGAAAAGAAAAGGAAGAAGAAATTGAAGAAACCGGTTCTTCTGATCCAACTTTTTTATTAATGTTTTTCGAAATAAGGTCTAGAAAATAGATAATTAATATTATCATAAAAATCAATAATGAATTTATTCTAGAAACAACAGCTCTTTTTTATATAGGTGCAGATCTCGACTGTATTAAAGGACTCATCATACCTATAAAATATTTTCAGAAAATAACTCAGTCTCTCAAATTAGCGTCTAAAATAGGCTAAATATAAGTTATAAAATTTCAGAAGCTGAAATTGTCAAAGATCAAATTTTTTATAAAACTCATTTTTTTCTTATTGAAGGTATCAAACAAAATGTTATTTTGGGAACACCGTTTATAGAATTAATACAATCTTTTAAAGTCACTAATAAAGGAATTGAAACCAAAACCTGGAAAAAGAAAATATGTTTTGAGTTTATAACAAAACTGCAAACCAGAAATTTAAACATTCTCCAAAAACATTCCATTTCTGAAATCAATTGTGTTATTCAAGACAAGGAAGCCCATCTCCAATTTTTAAAAGAAGATCTTGAGTATAAAAAGATTGAGAAAAATCTTTCTGAAACAAGTCTTCAGAAAAAAATTTCCAATCTTGAAACTCAAATAAAAAATTCTATATGCTCAACTATTCCTAATGCTTTTTGGTCCAGAAATTGTCATATAGTTGATTTACCTGATGAATCAGAATTTTCTAAAAATATATATATTCCTACTAAAGCTAGACCTTCTCAGATGAATCATGAAGTCCTAACTTTTTGCCAAAAGGAAGTACAAGAACTTCTTGAGAAAAAACTTATTAGGAAAAATTAGTCACCTTGGAGTTACTTAGCTTTCTATGTCAACAAAAATGCCTAGCTGGAAAGAGGAGTCCCAAGATTAGTTATAAATTATAAACCATTAAATAGAGCCTTAAAGTGGATAAGATATCTAATTCCTAACAAAAAATTATGTTAAATGGATTACATAATGCAAAAATATTTTCCAAATTCGATATGAAATTAGGATTTTGGCAAATTCAAATTAATGAGAAAGATAGATAAAAAAACTGCTTTCACAATTCCTTTTTGTCAATATGAATGGAATGTTATGCCCTTTGGTTTAAAAAATGCCCGTTCTGAATTCAAAAGAATAATGAATGATATTTTTAATCCATATTCTGATTATGTCATAGTCTATATAGATGATGTTTTGATATTTTCAATAAACATTGTCACGCCCCGAACCCAACTTACCCATCGGAACGCGAGCATCCCCTTACTGCTCCGGTCGATCAGAGTGCGACGTCCCCAGGAGACATCGCCGACCCAACAACAATCAGAGTATAAAAACACATGCGGAAGCAAATACAAACCCTGACAAATAAAGATGAGCAAGGAAACCAAACAATCAAATCACCATCAGGTAAAACCTCATTCTTATATATATCAACAAACTGTTTACACAAAGAACACAGATACATGTACAGTCAGATCCAATACAGGTCTAGGTCAAGGTCAAGCTAGCATCAAAGTCAAAAGGCCACTAATCCAAAAAGTGTCGGTGGCCGGGTGAGTAGGTCTGTACTAAGGATCACTATAACAAAAAGGTAGGGATTCCTATCGTCGTCCAACTAGTCTAAGGCTCATAGTCTGGGTCGCTGGAATCGTCGGGCTCATCGGAAGACTCAGCTGACTCCTCTGAAGAGCGGTGACCTGGCTCTGGCTCATCCACGTCCATGTCGGGGTCCTCCTGATCAGCCTGATCCTCCTGAACTCCCCAGTAGTCTGCTAGGAGAGCGTCAGCCTCTGCCTCGGAGTCAAAGTCGTCCTCAAGGTCTTCATCTGCGGCTGCATCCTCGACGGCATCTATGTCTACATCCTCGCCTACCTCATCGACCTCACCATCATCATCATCCTGCTCCATCGCATCTGGCTCGGGGTCGTCCTCCTCCTCATCCATAGGCTCCGGCTCTGGGTCATCATACCAAACACCGGGGCCTGGCTGGGCCTCGACGGCTGGCGTAGCGCTAGGTGGAGGGGCATCGACCACCTCGCCATCGGCAATCACTGGCTCTAACTCGCCATCAGCGTCTACTGGAATGTCAAAGGTACGGATAGGTCGACTGAGGGTCCCGTCCGCTGCCCTGCGACACCATGCTATGTACTCTTACTTCTGATGCTCATCCTCACCCGTGTTAACGTAAACAACTGACCTAAACCTCACATGCATCTCGCCATTTCCAGCTGGGAAATGCTCCTCGGTCTGCAAAATCTGCCTAGGAATCCCAAAAAGTGGAGGCGGCTCCAGCATCCTAGGGGGTAGGCTCTGAAATGTTCGGTTTTACCACAACCGTGAGACTAGCTCAGTGAATCAAATACCTAAACCTAGGCTAGGCTAAAGTGTGTCTCTTAACGGACCAAAATCAAACATTCAAGCCAACAAACATAAAACTCAATATGTGTCAATGTGATTCAACCCCTGCAATGTTAGTGCAATTCAACATATATATATACACCCACATATGCGTACATACGGGCAGGCGTACTCCACACACGCGTGCTCATCTTCTTTAAATGGTTCAAACCATTCAATCACCGCATCTCACACGAATGCCTCATGCAGTCACATGCTAATGATTCTCACCATCTCATCACAATACTGCATGATTCACAATTCACATAATGCAACGTTCCGTTTATTCTTAATCTCACGACCCACAATAGGGCCCGACCCGAAGGCCACAACACTTCATGGCCAGCGTATATAATACGCCCCCGGCCCGGTGTCTTCTAGCCTGCTACAAAGTGCCTGAGGCGCAACACCGCTCACCTACGAACCAGAGCCTGCTACAAAGTGCATGAGGATGGTCGTCTTCCGGTCTAACCGGGCATCGTCCTGCTACAAAGTGCATGAGGACGGAACTCGACCCGTAGGCCATTAGGTGATCACACGTATCAATTTTATCTTAACCCCGCTCCACTCTTTTCAGGGCATTTACCGTGATCACACAATGCAATGTCACACTCGCACAATCACACAATGTCATCTCAAATCTCAATCTCGACATACCATGTGCGTGACATGCATTTTCATACCAATGAATACAAATGCCATAACAATTTCCAATCATTACAAACAATGGCCATTCTAGCATTTGTAACACTTAGCATGCAATTCGGCCATAATAATACCCCAATTTCAAACATAGCCAAACACATTCAAAACACTCTATTTTAGCCTCCAATACTTCAGCCAAGACCCCACTCAAACATATTAGACATATACTTAGCTTAATTAAGCAAATCAAGTCCATTTAGCCCTAAAATCACCATTTCTAGCACAAACACTCAAGGGCTCCGAATTTGGCTCACCATGGACAGCCATCAAACCCTCACAATTCAACCATAGTTCCACCTTAGATCAACCCTCATTAACATCCTTAATTCAGCCATTAACCACACAATCACTAACAACCACCAAACTAGTTTAATCACCATAAATCAACCCCATTAACCCAACTAAACACAATTAAGGCTAAACTAAGTTTAGGTATTAAATTCACGTCTCGATGGACAACTCGCGGAAGAAACAAGTACATCCACTCTCGCGGCTCAACAACGGCGGCTCACGGCGGCGCGGGACCTCCTTGGCGTCGCCGGCGTCCGGCGGGCTTCACTTGGCCAAGATCAGCCGCGGCTGGTCGTCCAAGAGGGAGGAGGAGGCGCGGCTGAGGACGGCGGCTTGGGGGCTGGTCCGGCTCTCCACGGCGGCCCTTTGCCGTGACCAAGAACTCCGGCGAACGGCTGAGGAAGGGCGGCGACGGTGGGCTGATTCCGGCGGAGAAGGAGAGAAACGGAGGAGAGGAGATGGTGGAGAGGAAGTGGCCGAACGTGAGGGAGGGGAGAAGTGGCGTGAGAATGGAGGAGAGAGAGAGAACATGACCAAAATTTGGTCAAAGATGGTCAACTCAACCTTAGTGGAATCCATGTGTCCACATCTAAGCCCACTTGACCAATTTAACCCTTCATCCAATGGCTTATATTCATTCCATTCAATTATTGAGGGGTATTCTTGTCATTAGCCCCTAACCAACCCCTAACCAACCTAGTTAGCCTTAACCAACCTTGGTTAAACCAATTTAATTTCCAAAATTCGGAATTAAGCTTAAATAGCCCAAGGGCAATTCCGTCCTTTTTCCGTCCCGAACCGAAATTCCATTTTTCGCACCAATGCGTCCCATATATGTGTGGTCAACATATTCTGGCGTCCGAATCTTAAAATTAGTCCGTCGAGTCCCCAAAATCCGACATCGAAATCTGGGCTCAATTCCGTGAACAACTCTCTCTCAATTTCAATTTTTCTGAAACTCTCACCAACAGGCGGCTGTTTAGGCATACGCGTATCGACTTAGGGCTGTCCGAGTCTCGACGGTTCCGATCATCGAGAGAAAGAGGGTTTATTACTAATCCCGGGGTCACGATCATTTGGCTCGAGTTCAGGATTGGTTGGCCACGAGCACGTTTGGTTAAGCAGAATCACCTGCGATCCCAATTGTGCATCGTTGGCCTTGGCCATACCATTTCCATTACTTTTCCTAAGATCGGCCCCTCACTGGTTCACAATATTCCCTCATTCTTTCTCAAATCGGCTCCCGAGTCGCGACTAAGTCCCTGGTCCACGTACTAGTGTCCTAGTTAGCCATTCCTCATGGTTGGTATTCCAAGAGTGATCAGCTCTGGGCGAGTCGTACTCAAATGAAATGAGAAATAACATTCATTTTATTAATCCCAGAAATTACATCGAAATTCGGGCTGTTACAAACATAGACCAACATTTCAAACATATAAACTATTTCATCAATATTGTAAAAAAGAATGGTTTAGTAGTTTTGCCTACTAAAATATCTCTTTTTAAAATAAAAATAAGGTTTCCAGGACATGATATCCATCTATGGACTATTATACCCATCAAAAGATCAATAGCATTTTCAGAAAAATTTCCTGATAAAATCAGAGATAAAACCCAATTGCAAAGATTTCTTGGAAGTTTAAATTATATTATTGACTTCTTTTCTCATATCAACATTATTTGCAAACCTCTTCACCAGACACTTAAAAAAGATCCTCTACCTTGGACTCAAGTTCATACTAATATTGTAAAACAAATCAAGCGTACTATTAAAGAAGTTCATTGTTTACATCTTACTGACCCGACCGCTTTCAAAATAGTAAAAACTGATGCTTATGAAATTGGATATGGAGGAATTCTTAAACAATCAAAAGATAGTAAAGAACAAATAGTTCAATTTGTCTCCAAGCATTGGAATGATTGCCAAAAGAATTACTTTACTATTAAAAAAGAAATTCTTGCTATTATCTTATCTATTTCTAAATTTCAAGGAGATCTTTTAAATCAAAAGTTTTTATTAAGAATTGATTATAAATCTGCTAAAGATGTTTTACAAAAGGATGTTTAAAATATCGCTTCTAAACAGATTTTCACTAGATGGCAAGCCATTCTATCTGTCTTCAATTTTGATATTGAATTTATAAATGGTTCTTCAAATTCTCTACCAGATTTTCTGACAAGGGAATTTTTACTGGGAAAATGTAGCCTCCCAACAAACCAACCCGAAGAGACAAAGGCAAAGAAATTGCCAAAACCCTAGAGAAAAAATTAACCAATATCAAGACATGGCTTCAAGCAGTCCAACCTTCTAAACCATCTTTGAATATTACTACTATTTCTAGCCAGGTTAAAAAGAAACCTACTTCCCCATCCGTAAATACTCCTTTTGATATCTCTAAAATATCTCATACAGAAGCATTAAAACTTCTTCAAAAGGCCTTCAATAATCAACCACAACCTTTAATAACCATGGTAGGTACCAATCTTTCTCCCTCTCCTACGGCTAGTCAAACGGCAATAGGAAAAAGAATTTCTAACGAGGTGGTTATTCAGCCAACTTAGGCAACCCTTCCAAAATCAAAATTCTTTACCAAAACAATATTCCAAAATATATGTAGTGTTGAAAATGAATTTTATCATGAAAATCCAAATATATTTGCAAGGAACATGTTTTTTGATAAGTTTAATTACACTCCATATGATCCCTACAAAATAATGGAATTTTATGAGAATTTTGGCAAAAACTAAATCTGTTACTTTCAAACATTTTTCTGATTAGGGTCATATAAATTACTCCACTGCAAGGATCCACATGGTCATCCACCATTTCCAATGGAAACCAGACTCTACAACCTTGAAGAAATTTGATATCAAGATGACTGAACCCGTACCATATAGATCCTCTTACTCTTATTTTGATTACCAATAAGCTTGATTTAATACATTTTGGAGAAAGAATGCCAATAACTCCCATACTTAGCTATTCTTCTTCGAAAACTTTGATATTCAACAAGTTCCTTGCTGGTTTATTAGATGGTGGGACCATCTTAGACCCATTTAAGAAATCCTTCATCTTAAAATCCAAACTAGTTATGAAATATTTACCAACCAATTCACTCCTCTTCTATATAAGAAAAAATTTCCTAAGTTGATGCTTTGTTTCAATTACTTTGGAGTATCATAGGTACTTGATTGGACTTTGACTATTGAAAAGCCACAGATACAGGCATCTCCATTTTAATCAGAAAATTCAAAGTTAAATGGTTGGATGGTTTTAAATTCTGGGATAGAGTTATTGAACAAGCCATTTCAAATATCACCCCTTTTCTCCATGACAAAAGGTTCGTTTTATCAAAATTGACATTTGCTAAGTCACACCAACAACTAACGGGAATGCTGAAATAAGCCCTTTCTTAACTGGAAGACTTAAACTCTTCACAATCTCACCATAGCGGAAATTCAAATGAAGATGACTGCTATGGCATTCGAGGCATACCAAGCATCCCATGGGGAGAGGTGAAAGATGAGGAAGAAGAAGAAGAAGACGCTCTAGAATCTTTGTCCATATTTTGAAGGAACAAGACAAAGGCACTAAAAGACTTATGTCCTCTGTCCACTTTTCATATGCTTTTTGATTCATAATTATGTCGACCTTAGGTTACTATTTACCTTTTACTGTGCACCCCAGTATTACCCGTGAACCTTTTTTACAGTAACCCATTAGCCTTTATAATCTCACTCCATTCATTGAAGAGGGACACCCATTCCTTCATAACTTTAGAATTCCCTCTGATTTCTCCATCTCTCACTATAATCTCTTTTTGAAGAAATAAGGGATCATACATGTCAAGAACTTTCCATACCTCTTTAATATCCAGTAAGTTTCATAACATCCCCGTATCACCTTATATTCCAGATCTTATTCATGATTTGAGGATACAAAAGATTTTACTTACTTTTGCGTTTGAACTTTTAATGTTCGCATTTGTAATCTTTCGATACTGTTATATATCAATAAACTTTACTTAATTGTAATTTACTTTTAAAACAATTTAGTTTACATACCCCATAATTGACAAATTAAACCACCTATGGTTGGTCTGTCTTTTATTTTAAGGCAATCTTCTTCTTCTTACCGTTTTGCCATTTTTATTTCTATTTATCCTTACCACCTACATGGTCGGATTAATAATTATACTTCTAATCCTATATGTCGCTTATGGTCTTTATTTAATCTATAATGCTCATCTTTTTATTTAATCTAATTTATATATTTATCGTTTCTTTATTTAGTAAGATTTTTATATATAATTACTCTTACTTTAGAACTATTTTATGATATTATACAAACCTTTGTAGAACTTTATGAGTTCTTTGACTATTGCAGAGACATAGAACCTTTGAATTTCTTTCATATAATTAACAAATCTAGTACTAATAAACGTAAACATTTGGAATAATTTCTCTTATATATTATTTCTCTTCTATTTAGAATCCCTAAATCCTAGGCCACTAATGGTTATATATATATATATATATATATATATATATATATATAATTTTAGGGTGTTGTGAAGCTATATCATTTTACGGATCTCCACTTGAGAATGCGGTTTTGCTTGGAACAAAATTTTGAAGTTTGCCCCGCGTGTTGGACAAATTGTGAGTAGTAACTTCGGGGCTAAGTTTCTTAGATTTTCGGCTAGTTTTTGGGTTGACCAAGTTAGGGGTTTTGCAACAAGTCGAAAGGGCTTTCTTTGGGCTATAGGTTTGCTTGAAACAGAGTTTGGTGAAGGAAGTTATGGCTCGATCAAGTTCGTCGCGCAATCTTCGCATAGCGGACCGAATGGTTATCTGCTATGAGCGAGCTTGCTGTTGACGCGTAGGTGTCATTTTATCGACAAATAAATGCAATTTTGTCGAGTCGTTCGCTAGAATATCGGTTTACTCAGTTTTTTATGTCGTTTTTCAATTAATTGTTAGGTATTCGAGTACGTTGGCTCAAGTAACTACCATATGTTGGTTTTTCGACTTTTCCAAGTAAGTAGTACTATTTTTTTCTTTGAGTTTGTAAACTCATGTTTAGAAAATGATATGTTATGAGATATAAATTGCCAGTAAAGATGTGCTAAGATGCTAATTAGGGAAAACGAAGACAAGGATTGTAGTAAGTATGATATTCCACATACAAACGGCTCTCCAACCTTTTATAAAAAGGACTACTTCTTAGCCATCAAGCCTTCTTTCGAATTTTGATTATCACCTTAGAACTGCCTTATAGTAGCAGAATTTTGATACACATGTTCCATGTCATGGCAAGTGTAGAGTATAATACCAGGACTAATCCATACACATACATTTGTTTAAAGAATTATATCAAGTAGAAAGGTAGAAAGTGAAGATTAAGGGACTTATAATGCACACAAGTTTTATTTCTCAAGGCTTTTCTGGGAAGGAGATCCTACCTTCAAATGTTACAGGCATTGCCTTATATAGGCACAAACGACTACATAAACGATCAATTACTGGTGAAGTTCTAGAAGTTACCAATAATTATCTACAAACTCATCATACATAGACTTTTAGGACTATTGACTCAAATGATTAGTGACTTAGATGACTGACTAACTCATTATTGACGGATGGGGCTCTGATAGATTACTGACATGCTCATTATACACATTAATCGGAGTTTTTCCATTGTGCTACAACGTTACTATAGTGATGAACAGTGACTGCTACAGTGATGAATAGTACATTGCTACATTACTTTTGCTACAATAACATCTCGACAACGAACCATTTTTTTCAAACATGCTTTATACGCCTTTAGAGGTCATACTTGTGAATGGGCTCTTCGGTATTGTCATCATTAGAACTGTCTAAACTGTCTTCATCCTTTTGTCATCTGCATTCTTTAAGGAGTCTTTTAACTTCTGCGATCTCTAAGGCCATCTCTTCATGAAATTTCAAGGACTTTTGTCTTTTTTGTAGAAATTCATAGGAAGTGGCTAGAACGTCTATAGAACTCGAGGCAAAATTGGCGGAACATGATGGAATACTTGGCTAGGGAAAGTTCCTTGATTGCAATGATATACTGTTTTTGTCAAGACCTAGACTGAGTTCAAGCTGTAGCTCATTGTAATCATATGGGTCTTGCAATAATAATCCTCCTTATGGATCTTGTGATTGAGAGGCTTGGGATGAGGACAAGTCAGCAGCATCCATATCAGCTTGCATATCTATGCCATAATATTGCTCAAGCACTACATCAATAAATGTCTGATACTTATGATAAGCGGGATGATCCCGAAATGCGCTGCTAGAACCTATTGGCTATACTTCTGATGGTATCACTTGATTGTATTGGTATAGAAGTCTCTAGAGCTCTCTACATTCTTAAGGGAATGCCGAGATTTTGGAGGAGAGAACTTTAAAATACTTCTCTTAAATTGGTTGAGGCTTGTATGTGGTTACCCTTACGTTAGCTGGAGTTTTGCTCACGTCTCTATTTGGATGAACAAACAACCATGGCCTGTGAAATAGGGCTATTGTATGTAATTCTGGATTCAGTCGACAGGCTGTAATCTGTTTCTAAAACATACATTTCTACATTCCCAATGGTTTGAACCAATTAAGCATATAATCCAAATGCTTAAATTTTTTCTCTCCTTGGAGAATTCTGCCAATAAGGGAAATGATTTTGGTTGTTGGAAATCCAATGGCTATGATATAAAGATTAAACAAATATCAAGAAAACCACTTGAATTATTCTGTGAACTTGTCTTCAGGATTGAGGGAGATGGGATGTATGAAAGGATATAATAAAATTGGATCAAGCATTTACTGCCGTTGTGTATTTGAAATGGAAATTTTTCTTTTGATTTCGATTCGAGCTTAATCAATGTAAATGAGTTTGTGAAATAGTTTGGGAAAGGCTCGTGAGAAGTCCTTGACTTTGAATATGGTTATATTGATTTGTGAAATGGATTCTGAATTGGTTTGGGAAACATATTGCGATATATAAAACGATTTCTGGATTTGGCTTTGAGGAGGGTATTGTTGTGAGTAAGAATTGATGCTTAGTATCTCAATGAACCCTTATTGATTTAAATGAGTATTTTTATTGTGAAAATGTTATGTTAAAGTTACATATAGCATTTTTTGACCTTGACGTTTGTTATATTCTGGAGTCGCATTAAATGAGTTATGGTTTGGTTTTATAACTGTGCATAGTGGATACTCGATCTACTTGGAAGAAATGTATAACTCATTAAGCTGTAGTAGTTCATTCCTCTCATCTTACTTGTTTTTCAAGTTCTTCAGCAAGCTGCAAGTGAGGCGCGAACATTTCATTATCAGGGAAGACTTTTTAATAATGGAGATTTTTTAGTATGAGTTGTGTATAGCCGTAGAATTTTTTGAGTTAGTTTTTGTTAGATATCTATATATATGGTTTATGGTGAACTCTGATATTATAACCAAATAACCTTATATGTCACGTCTCGACTCGGAATCACGATCGATACTTAATGACCGAACATGACCCGAACGGAACTGTGACTCGCAAAAATGTATTAGTGCGTTCCATTCATTTTAATCAATCAAATGCGCACACGGAAGCAATTAAAAATGAACAAGACAATAGGAGTGAGACAAGCAAACATCGCACGTTATATTTACATAATACGTGCTTATTTCGTCAAGCTCTTCTTTACGGGCCCTTACAAGCCATACTTCTATTTTACATGCCCATTTCAAGGGCGATTCCTCAAAGCCAACTATCGAACAACAAAATCTTGGCTTGGATTCCTAGCTTCACTACGGCTTCTCGATCTTCTCGCTCCTCCCACTCCTCCTGCTCCTCGTTCGCCCGGCCATCTCACTTCCCACCCCCGACTTGCCCTAAAGCCGACCCGCCTGGTTTGTCGAATGGCCCATTGAATCGCGAAGGGGTTCAACCCACTCTCCATGTGCAAGGTGGTACCATGCCTCATACGGGTGAGGAACTAAATCCTCAAGGCCTTCATCGACTATCACATATGTTGTGATGCGACAGTAAGCACGACCTTCACGAGTGTCATTAACCATAAGCACTTCGGCTTTCATTTCCACGGGGTTTTTGAACCGGGTTGGGGGAGATGCCATGCTATGGACCTGAAAAGAGGAAAAACAACGGGAGTGAGTTGGGGAGACTCAATAAGTGAAAACTCTAATATCAAGCGAGGATGAGACAATCACTATTCACATAAGCCAGCTCTTACCATACTGGCATCGATGGCAAATCAATAGCAAAGTTCATGCTACGAGACAACAAAACAAACATCAAACATGATTATCACACGTGAGGATCACTTGTCAAAGAAAGAACAAGTTATTATCGACCAAGAAACGAACCAAGCAACCTATGTTACAACATACCGCAACTTCCTTTCTCGATATTAGGGAATTCACTTACTCAACAAACCACTAAAACACAAGATACAAAAGTAAGAAATTGGCTGGTGGCTTGGCTTGAGCACGGAAAAAGCTTGAGTTCAAGAAAAATGAGGCCTCGGGTGAGTCTCGAGTGTGACTTTCTAGTTGGCCGAACAAGCAAGGAGGAAGAACAAGGTTGGCTCGTGTGTTTCTTTGGACATGAACAAGGAAGACAAGAGGGCAAAAGAAAGATGATGGCTAGTTTTGAAGGGGCTTCTTACGTGAGGCTTCTTGCTTTTATAAGAAGGCTAGGCTTGGAGAAGAAGCCAAGCTTTAATGTGCATCAATGCACATGGGCCAAAAGCAATGATGAAGGGCCATTAAGGGCTTTCAATGTGATCTTATCCCTTGGCCTCTCTCTCTCTCTCTCTCTCTCTCTCTCTCTCTCTCTCTCTCTCTCTCTCTCTCTCTCTCGGTTCTTCCTTTTTCCTTGGCCGAATGGCTTTCTCGGTTTCCTCCTTAGCTTGGCCGATTGTCCCTTGCTTGTGCCCCATAATTGGTGGCCATTGAGTCATCAAATGGCCTTTAATGCCATGGCACACCTCAGTTGGTCAGCAATAATAGAAGGGGACACCTAAGGGGGTCCAATTATGAAGGCCTTAAATGAAGCCTTTGACCAAGTCAACCAATTTGTCTTCTTTTCCTATGAAATTTCTGAATCGTGGGAGGCTTGCTGGTTCATTTCTAACTGCTTGGGCCAATTGATTTACACGAAACTGGCTAATTGAAACTAAATCTGTAACCTCGCATCATACTATTTTCCAAATTTCCGAGGGTTGTCCACGCTTAGTAGACCTGTTCAACCCGAGATTCAGTGTAAAAATATCCTCAAAAACCATCTAACACAATCAAACTAAGGTCCAAGCAAAATTGAATAAGCACAAGTTAATCGGGTTGCTGGGCGCATGGCTAGATCTGATTGGGTGCGTGACCTGGCACACTACCGAGCCACACGGGCACGCGACTGGGCCACACGGGCACAGGACGAGTCATGACCTAACCGCACGGGCACTGCGCAGGGCTGCACGGATGACGTGCCAAGCACCTTGCCAGCTACTGAGTACCTTGCCGGTTGCACATGCAACGTGCCAAGCACCACGTCTAGTCACATGAGCGAGGGATCTGTTCAGAGTCAAACACCCACATTGGCTCATGAATGGCATGAGGCACGGCTCAAGGCCATTCTTGGGCACAGGACTAGATCAGAACCGAATCTTGCGGGCACAACGCTTGGCATAAGGGTCAGGTATAATGGCCGGCACACGATTAGGCATGTAGTCGGTCCGTGGCCTAGCTGACGGGCACAATGGTCGGTCATGTCCAGGCACACGATCTAGCCTACGCGGCTGGCACGTAGCCTAGTTCGCGGCCGGTACGTAGCCTAGTCCGTAGCCAAGCCAATGGGCTTGTGGCTTGGCACATGGCTCGTCCATGGCCTACCAGACTTGGCACAATGATTTGTAGCCGATTCACGATCGGTTCACGTTCGAGTATCAATGACCCATGTTTGACCCTCGATTGTCATATAGTGTCACGTCCCGAATCGCTCACGATCGATACTTGTTAACCGACCATGATTGGAATGAACCCGTGAAGCGTAAATCATTATTAGAACGTCCCGTTGATTTTAAATATAAAAAAAAAGCATGCGGAAGCAATTCAACGTGACAAAACCAAGCAATAAAGGCAAACGGTGCATGTTGTATTTACATGATGGTTTCGTGCTTATTTACAAGCCCTACCTCGGGCAACCAGTCATATTAAACGATATTTTTCACATGTCTATTTCAAAGGCACTTCCGAAAAACAAGCAAGCCATATGCACAACAAAATTTTGGCTTGGGTCCTTAGCTTCTCTACGGCTACTATCTCCTCGTCCTCGCTCGCTCCTCCCCGCCCTCGTCCGTATGGCCGTCCTCACACCCCGCCCTCGTCCGTATGGCCGTCCTCACGCCCCGCCCATGATCGGACCCGAAGACGAACCGTCCATACCCATGAAAGGGCCGTTAAACCCACGAAGGGGGCCGACCCAATCCCCGTCGGCTAGGCTGTACCAGGCCACGTACGGGTGCGGGACAAGGTCTACCCGACCTTCATCAACCATCACGTAGGTTGTAATCTTGCGGTAGGCACGGTTCTCTCGGGCATCGATCACCGTCAGAAGTTCGGCTCTCATCTCGACTGGGTTGCCAAACAGGGCCGGGGGTGACGCCATTCCTACGGACCTGAAAAAGAGGAAACAACGGGGAGTGAGTCGAAGAAACTCAGCAAGTAAAATTTTACTAACAGGCGAGGACATATCAATCGTCATTACACGAAACATTCTTACCGTACCGGCCTCCGTGGCCGATCAAACAACGAGCATAGAAAGCATAAAACAAGGATTCCAAGCATAGCTAGGTCACGATTTACCTCACGTGTCGCGCCTCGGTTTCTAATTTGTATTAGATAACATGCAAAAAAACACAAAACAAGGCAAACTTGTTATAGAAAACACAACATCGGAACACCAAGAACCGAGAACGGGGAAAGCTCGTGATACAACGTATTTCAACGTCATTTCCCGGTAGTAAAATCCCACTTACTCTTGATAAAACAAGAACTAAAGAGTAGAGAACGAGCGGAAAGGTGACGGTCTCGGTCTCGAACAACTCTCGGTAATGGCTTTTCTTTCTCTCTCTCGGCTTTTTCTCTCTCTCTCTTGGCTCTCGGCTTTTTCTCTCTCTCTAAATTTCGGCACTCTCTCTCTCTCTTGGTTAATCTATGTGAGTGGAAAAAGTGAGCCAAAGCTCTCAAAAGGGTTCTATTTATAGAGGAAGAAAAGCTAGAGTTTGGATGATGAGTGCGCATATGTCATAGGGGGATATGAGGTATGCGCACGTGTCATCGGTATGATGAGGTAAGCGCGCGCCTCATCCCTTCATTAATGACATAAGTCCAAAGTCAAGAAAATGATGGAAATGGCCAAAAAGTCTCCCTTTCTCTCTCCTCATCAAGCTGGCCGTGAGTCTCCTCTCCTCCCCCTTGCTGGCCGTGAGTCCCTTCTCCCTCTCCTTTGGTCAATTATTGAAGAACAATATCATAATAGCTTCATAAATGGCCATAATGACTTGTGAAAAATAAAGGCCCAAGCAATTAATGAAGGCAATGATGATAAGGATAAGGATAAGGTTTGACCTAGTCAAACCTTTTAGGGCTCTCTCTCTAATTGGCTGAATTCGATCCCAATTTGTTCAGACCAAACGGGTCTCGCGAAAATACGCTCGTAGCGTCCAAATCGAACCCCGCACCATAATTATTCCCGAGGGTTTTCTCACAAAATAATTCCAATAATACCCTTTTAAAATGGAACTTAGTGTAAAAAGGCCTTCACAATTGTCTAAACTTGGCCATATAAAAATCCAAGCCAAAATAATCAAATTTGGCCTTCTCGGGTAAAATGGGCACACGGCCGGGCCATTGGGCAATTTTGCCGCCCTGACCGGGCCAGTGGCCGGGCGAGTGGCCGGGCTGCATGGGCAACGCGCCGGGCCGCACGGGCAACGCTCCGGGCCGCACGAGCGACGCGCCAGGCGACGTGCCGGGCTGCACGGGCGACGCGCCGAGCGGCTCGCCGGGCCGCACGAGCGACGTGCCTAGTGCTTGGCCGGTTGTATGGGCACCGTGCCGGGTCATACAGGCGAGAGGTTGGTTCGCGGCCCAATACGCACATCGGCCCGGGAATGGCACGACACACAACTCAGGGCCACCTTTCTTGGACACGGGACAAGATCGGGACCGGATCTTATGGGCATAACTTGTGGCACGAGGGTCGGGCACAATGGCCGGCACACGAACTGGCACGTAGCCGGTCCGTGGCCCGGCTGACGGGCATAATGGCCGGTCATGACCGGGCACATGGCCTTGGCCGCCAGGACCAGCAATTTTGCCCGGGCCGCGACTAAGCCATTAGGCACATGGCCTGGTACACCTCTCGTCCATGGCCTTCCCGACTTGGCACAACGATCCGTGGCCGATTGTTGACCGGACCACGTTCGAGTATTAACGATCCATGGTCGACCCTCAATTGTCATGTAGCCTCGTGGAAATCCGGTACCCCGGAATTAACTCGTGGTTACCCGGGACTAATGCATGGCCGTGCGTATCACCGGCGACCGACACATGCCTACCCCGGATTGATTCACAGTTATCCCGGACCGTTCCACTAATGGCCCTTATGGTCGAAGAATCACCCCATGGTCGTATTACTCTAATCACTTGCGTAGTCAGGGTCATTCCACTGTCAATTCCTAGGCCAACTCATGGACAATCTTTTGATCGAACCACGACCAACCCTCAGTACACTCGTTCCGATCATGCTGTCCATTCTAATACCGACCCTCAACTCGACTTATCCACTAATCCTCTTATCATAAGCCCTCGGCTTCCTAGGCTCAAAATCGGGGTTGTCACATGTAGCCTCGTGAAATCTAGTACCCCGAAATTAACTCATGGTCATCCGGAACCGATGCATGGCCGTGCGGTATCACCCGCAACTGACACATGCCAACACCGGACTGATCCATAGTTATTCCGGACCGTTCCACTCATAGCCTTTATGGTCGAAGGGTCACTTCACGGTAATATTACTCTAATCATTTTGCGTAGTAAATGAGTCATTTCACTGTCGATCCCGAGGCCAATTCATAGACAATATTTCGATCGTATCATGACCAATCCCCAATACACTCGTTCCAATTATATTGTTTGTTCCATTACCAACCCTCGACTCAAATTACCCGCTCATCCATTTATCACTAGCCCTTGGCTCTTAGGCCCAAAATCGAGGATGTCACATTATATATATTGTCGTGACCTCCTCGAACCGGCCTCGCTACCGAGGGGGTCTGGCTAATAAATTACTAAGTTAAACCAAGCTCGGGCTCTCCCAAACCCATATTAATTTGCGACTTAGGTTTTAAGTTGTTAACATACAAATCGATTTTATCTAGGAGTCGCCACTCATTAATTTTCGATGGGTTGATTAGACACCCAAGTAAAGCATAGGAGAATTACTTCACTTCTACGAACTAGAGATTCAATGGGTACAGGGACTTGATTACACTAATTAACCAACTAGTACCTTTTTGGTACCTAACCTTGATCAATCATCACCAAACGTATTCATGCAACAGTCTTACCAATTATGAGTCCCGAAGTTCTATCCCTAACCAGGCTAAGAGAAGCAACATATATAGAAAGTGTGCAATCAAATGGTGATCAAAATTGAAATGCGCAAACAACAGCCTAACATTTATCTCTAAGAACAAACAACACCCTATAGTAAAGCCCTATGAGCTTGTTCAGTATGATGAGAGACTAACAACATTTCAACATGCCATCATGAATCAAAGGAATGCCCAATTGAAGCTAGAACCTATCAAACAATCAAGCTTAATCAAGACCAACCCGCAAGCATCTAAAGAACATGGACCGTATGTTGAACATGGTGAAGCGATGGTAAATCAATCACACATCCATTTATCATTGTGACTAAATCGAATAACATCTAAGGCTCCGTTTGTTTCAC
This sequence comes from Syzygium jambos, assembly GCA_031216235.1. Classification (NCBI taxonomy): domain Eukaryota; kingdom Viridiplantae; phylum Streptophyta; class Magnoliopsida; order Myrtales; family Myrtaceae; genus Syzygium; species Syzygium jambos. Next base: position 19,467,102 of record CM062221.1, on the reverse strand, counting down.
GGAAAATGTTACGTTTTTTGAAAATGTTTTCCAGGAAGCCATTTTCCTGGAAAATGACATAATTTTTTGGTGTTTGATTGAAATCTGAAAAAGTATCAGAAAATATTTCCGCCGTTCGGTATTGAAAATATTTTCCTTCATGCACTATTTTTAATAATATTTTATTTTGTATTTGAATATTTCTTTTTTTCTTTTTTTCTCTTTTTTATTTCCCTTTCTTTCTTCCTCTATCGATCGCCAGCCACATAGGCGAAGCTCGGCCTTGCTCACCCAAGGCCAACAAGGCTTGCCATGGCTGGCGATCGGCCTCGAGCTAGCGAGGCCGAGCCTTACCTTGCTAGATCTGGTAAGGCTTGGCCTTACCTCGCCGGTCTCGAGCTCGATCGAGCATCGCCGAATCCGGCGAGGAGAGGCGAGGCCGAGCCTAGCCTCACCAAATCTGGCAAGGCTCGGCCTTGCCTCGCTAGTTGCGTGGGAATGATGGGGAAAAGAAGAGAGAGGAGGAGAGGGCGTGAGAAGTGGGAAAATGATTTCCTTTGACCCCTCAATTTCTGCCCCCCGAACACCGAAAATTATGGAAAATATCTCCGCGAAACAAACGGAGCCTTAAGCAAAGTCAAGGTCTGCCTACTTTTGGCTTGACTAACACAAACCAGCAAGTAACCATGAAGGTCGTCTACGTCTGGCAAGGAAGAAATACCGAAATGCATGAATGCAGTTGAGTGTAACGGCAAAAATTGGCAACCTAGTTGCAAAAGTGTTCTCTGCATGCTCTATACTTTAAAGGAACCCATTTTTAAGTGTAATTGAGAATGCATGCATAATATATCACCACACAGTCTCTCACACGCCACTTGTGCACAACTCCACGGCTCCTCAGCATACACATGCAGATGGATGCAGTTAGGCACAAACATATCTCATAAAGATGATTGGAGACACTCATGCATGGCCTTTTTTTTTATGAAGGAAACTCAAGTGACCATTTGATTATGTAACAAAACAGAACCCATGACCCATATCATTGGACCCTGAATATAGCGACGTGTAAAATTATCGAGAATCCTATACTTTGAGTCGAAGAAACAGGCTCAAGCGAGAGTAGCTCATCTGCCTGTGAAGAGAGTTTGGCGAGGACCAGCGACAGCTATTAACGGTTGTCGTTAAAGTTCGCCAAGCAAGATCGATGCAAGAATGAAGGCGTGGCTGTGGAGTGTATCACCGGCAGAAAAACTAGAGTCGAAGAAAATGAAGAACAGGGTGCTAGAAATATTAAAATTGTTTTTGGTTTTTTGTAACTTTCCTTGAGTTGCAAGTTGATCTACAATCTTCTGCTGCAAAATGATTCAAAACTTGGTCTTCAAGTTTTAACAAGTCAAATTTGATTAATAAAGAAGAAAAATTCACCACTTTAGGAGTAGTATAAATAGACACGTCCCTTCCCCATTTGTGTAAACGTGTGGAAAGCCTTAGAAATAAGAGAGAGTTGAGAGAAAAAGCTTGCAGAGCTAAGCTTGTATCTTCTCTGTGTAAAGCCTACGCAAAAAGGCATTTTGAATATTATTCTCTCTCGTTTGTGTATTTGTATGCTCTTCACCAAAATCTTCAAAGTTTCTCTATATCCTTTTTGGTTCCAATAATTGGTATCAGAGCTAGCAATGGCATGCATCAGTTCCGTTTAATTACAACTTCCAAAGTTTAATGGACAGAATTTCAATAATTGGTCTGTAAGGTTCTTTTCAAATCCCAAGATTTGTGGAACTTGGTGGAGAATGGCTACACCGAAGTAGCCAATGCTGAAGCATTCGAGGCTTTAAGAAAGGAGGAGAAAGACTCTTTGGTGGAGTTTCAGAAGAAAGATCAGAAAGCAATATATGCAATCTTTCAAGCCATAGATGAAATGATATTTGAAAAAATATCGAGTGTGGAGACCACGAAAAAAGCATGGGATACTTTTCAAAAATCCTACAAAGGCGATAATCGTGTTAGGCGAGTGCGGCTCCAAACACTTTGAGGAGTTTTCGAGTCTTTACGCATGAATGACTTTGAATCTATCTTGTCATACTTTGATCGTGTGCAAACCATCGTTAACCAATTGAAGGTTAATGGTGAAGAACTCCAAGATATTCGAGTTGTAGAAAAAATCGTAAGGTCTTTGACTAAGAGATTTGACTACATTGTTGCGGCGGTCAAAGAAGGCCAAGATATATCAACCATGACATTGGAGCGGTTGATGGGTTCATTATGTCACATGAGCAAAGAATAAATTAGAAGTCCATCAGTTCGAATCCCAAGCAAGCATTGCAAAGTCAGGTTGCTCACTTAAATCGAGGAGGCCATCATGGTGCCCGAGGTAGAGGTGGAAATTCGAATTCCACGGGATGGTATAAAACACGTGATAAATCAAAGGTCAAGTGTTTTAAGTGTAATAGATTTGGACATCACAAATCCGAATGGGGCACGAGTAGCCAGAACATGTACATGCCGTCGATGCTAATGAAAACGTGGTTTTAGCATGCAAAATGGATGACTCGAGTACCATGGGCACAAATATCTGGTATCTCGATACCAGGTGCAGTAATAACATGTGTGGCCGAAAGGAGCTATTCTCGCAGCTAGACGAGACAGTTCGTGGTGAAGTCAGTTTCAGGAATAAATAAAAAAATTCATGTTTTGGGCAAAGGTAACATTGATATCAAATCAGAAAATGGTACTAATGTTACTATTGCAAACATTTACTTTGTGCTAGCACTTTTTCAGAATTTGCTTAGTGTTGGGCAACTTTCCAAAAATGGTCATAAAGTTAATATTGAAAATGGAGTTTGCACGATTGGAGGTGTAAACAATAAGTTGATCACAACGGCGCAGATGACGAAGAATTGGATGTTCCCTCTGTCTCTTCATATAAATACTCTGTTGAGTTTTCAAGTGATGGCAAAATATAGGAAGTGACTGTGGCATCTTCGATTCGGTCATTTAAATTTTCGTGGACTAAAATTATTCATCCAGAAAAAGATGGTGACTGGCATGCCTTTGATCGACAGTCCAGACCACCCGTGTGAAGGATGTCTCGTTGGAAAACAGCACCGAGAATCCTTTCCAGTTGGAAAAGCTAGAAGAGCCAAGTAGCCTTTGGAGTTAGTATATGCAGATATATGTGGCCCTATTGAGGTGAAATTAGTCAGACAAAAGAGGTACACGCTAATTTTTGTCGATGATTTTGTCAGAAAAACATGGGTATATTTCTTAAGAGAAAAAATAGAGGCTTTTGGCAAGTTTAAAGAATTCAAAGTCTATGTTGAGAAACATAGTGGTTTTAGTCTAAAAACGTTGAGATTAGATAGAGGTGGAGAATTTACTTTCAATAAATTTGACAAATACTGTAAAATTCATGGAGTGAAACGTCAGTTTACTACTAACTATAATCCTCAGCAAATTGGTATAGCAGAAAGAAAGAATATAACGATTTTTGAAATGGAAAGGAGTATGCTAAAGGTTAAAGATTTACCAAAGAAGTTTTGGGCAGAAGCCGTTGCTTGTGCTGTATTTGTCATAAACAGGTGTCCAACAAAAAGTGTTCTTGGAAGAACCCTAGAAGAGGCATAGAGCGGCAACAAGCCAAATGTTTTGTTCCTACGAGTATTTAGGTGGTTGGCATATCCCCATATACCAGACGAATAGAGGAAGAGGTTGGATGACAAAAGCGAGGTAACCAGAAAAAACATTATCATCAAAGATGAACCATTAGAGGGAGATACAGAAAAAGCTCCATCATCTTCAACCAGTGGTGTATCTTCTTCATCATCTTCGATTGGTGGTGCATTTTCTTCACTAACAGCAATTTCAAAGCCACCTTTACGTCGTTCACAGCGATTGCGAGAGACTCCGGCAAAATTCAGAGATTATATAGTCACAAGAGATGATGACACTGATAGTAATGAAATCACTGATGAAACTATGGTAAAGTTTTGTTTATTTGATTAATGTTGTAACAGCCCGAATTTCGATGTAATTTCTGGGATTAATAAAATGAATGTTATTTCTCATTTCATTTGAGTACGACTCGCCCAGAGCTGATCACTCTTGGGATACTAACCATGGGGAATGGCTAATTAGGACACTAGTACGTGGACCAGGGACTTAGTCGCGACTCGGGAGCCGATTTGAGAAAGAATGAGGGAATATTGTGAACCAGTGAGGGGCCGATCTTAGGAAAAGTGATGGAAATGGTATGGCCAAGGCCAACGATGCACAATTGGGATCGCAGGTGATTCTGCTTAACCAAACGTGCTCGTGGCCAACCAATCCTGAACTCGAGCCAAATGATCGTGACCCCGGGATTAGTAATAAACCCTCTTTCTCTCGATGATCGGAACCGTCGAGACTCGGACAGCCCTAAGTCGATACGCGTATTCCTAAACAGCCGCCTGTTAGTGAGAGTTTCAGAAAAATTGAAGTTGAGAGAGAGTTGTTCATGGAATTGAGCCCAGATTTCGGTGTCGGATTTCGGGGACCCGACAGACTAATTTTAAGATTCTGACGCCAGAATATGTTGGCCACACACATATGGGACGCATTGGTGCGAAAAATGGAATTTCGGTTCGGGACGGAAAAATGACGGAATTGCCCTTGGGTTAATTAAGCTTAATTCCGAATTTTGGAAAATTATTTTGGTTTAACCAAGGTTGGTTAAGGTTAACTAGGTTGGTTAGGGGTTGGTTAGGGACTAATGACAAGAATGCCCCTCAATAATTGGATGGAATGAATTTAAACCATTGGATGAAGGGGTAGTTTGGTCATATGGGCTTAGATATTGACACATGGCTTCCACTAAGGGCTGAGTTGACCAGCTTTGACCAATATTTGGACATGTTTCCCTCTCTCTCTCCTCCATTCGCACGCTCACTCCCTCCTTCACCGATCGGCCACTTCCTCTCCTCCGTTTCTTTTCCTTCTTCGCCGGATCAGCCCCACCGTCGTCGCCCTTCCTCAGCCGCTCGCCGGAGCTGTTGGTCACGGCAAAGGACCGCCGTGGAGAGCTGAACCAGTCCCCGAACTGCCGTCCTCAGCCGCGCCTTCTCCTCCCTCGTGGACGACCAGCCACGGCTGATCTTGGCCGAATGAAATCCGCCGGACGCCGGCGACGTCGAGGAGGTTCCGCGCCGCCGTGAGCCACTAGCCACAGCCCCGTGAGTCGCCTTTCCACCCTTGGACGCCCCATCAGCCACCCCAAGCCGCCTTGCCCTGTTCTTGGTCGAGACAGCCCTTGAACCGCCGTTGGCCGTGAGGAGCCGAGCCACTGCCGGGAGTGGCCGTGTACAACCGTAGTCGAGCCGCGAGTTGGATGTTCTTGTTTCTTCCGCGAGTCGTCCACCGAGACGTGAGTTTAATGCCTAAACTTAGTCTAGCCTTAATTGTATTTAGTTGGGTTAATTGGGTTGATTAGTGGAGATTAAGCTAGTTAGGTGTTTGTTAGTGATTGTATAGTTAATGGCTGAATTAATGATGTTGTTGAGGGTTGATTTAAGGTGGAACTATGGCTGATTAGTGAGGATTTGATTGCTGTCTATGGTGAGCCAATTCGGAGGCCTTGAGATTTTGTGCTAGAAATGGTGATTTTAGAGCTAAATGGGCTTGATTTGCTAAATTAAACTAAGTGTATGCCTAATATGTTTGAGTGGGGTCTTGGCTGAATTATTTGAGGCTAAAATGGAGTGTTTTGAAGGTGTTTGACTATGTTTGAAGTTGGGGTATTGTTATGGCCGAATTGCACATGTTAGGTGTTACAAATGCTAGAAATAGCCATTGTTTGTAATGTTGGAAATTGTTATGGCATTTGTATTCATTGGCATGAAAATGCATGTCACGCACATTGTATGTCGAGATTGAGATTTGAGATGACATTGTGTGATTGTGCGGGTGTGACATTGCATCGTGTGATCACGGTAAATGCCCTGAAAAGAGTGGAGCTGGGCTAAGATAAAATTGATATGTGTGATCATCTAATGGCCTACGGGTCGAGTTCCGTCCTCATGCACTTTGTAGCAGGACGATGCCCGGTTAGACCGGAAGACGACCATCCTCATGCACTTTGTAGCAGGCTCTGGTTCGTAGGTGAGCGGTGTTGCGCCTCAGGCACTTTGTAGCAGGCTAGAGACACCGGGCCGGGGGCGTATTATATACGCTGGCCATGAAGTGTTGTGGCCTTCGGGTCGGGCCCTATTGTGGGTCGTGAGATTAAGAATGAACTGAACGTTGCATTATGTGAATTGTGAATCATGCAGTATTATGATGAGATTGTGAGAATTATTAGCATGTGACTGCATGAGGCATTCGTGTGGGATGCGGTGATTGAGTGGTTTGAACCATTTAAAGAATATGAGCACGCGTGTGTGGAGTACGCCTGCCCGTATGTACACGTATGTGGGTGTATATATATATGTTGAATTGCACTAACTTGCAGGGGTTGAATCACGTTGAAACATATTGAGTTTTATGTTTGTTGGCTTAAATGCTTGATTTTGGTCCGTTAAGAGACACACTTTAGCCTAGCCTAGATTTAGGTATTTGATTCACTGAGCTAGTCTCACGGTTGTGGTAAAACCGAACATTTCAGAGCCTACCCCCTAGGATGCCGGAGCCGCCTCCACTTTTTGGGATTCCTAGGCAGATATTACAGACCGAGGAGCATTTCCCAGCTGGAAATGGCGAGATGCAGGTGAGATTTAGGTCAGTTCTCTACGTTAATGTGGGTGAGGATGAGCATCAAAAGCAAGAGTACATAGCATGGTGTCGCAGGGCAGCGGACGGGACCCTCAGTCGACCTATCCGTACCTTTGACGTTCCAGTAGACGCTGATGGCGAGTTGGAGCCAGTGATTGCCGATGGCGAGGTGGTCGATGCTCCTCCACCTGACGCTACGCCAGCCGTCGAAGCCCAGCCAGGCCCCGGAGTTTGGTATGATGACCCAGAGCCGGAGCCTATGGATGAGGAGGAGGACGACCCCGAGCCAGAGGCGATGGAGCAGGATAATGAGGATGGTGAGGTCGATGAGGTAGGCGAGGATGTAGACATAGATGTCGTCGAGGATGCAGCCGCAGATGTAGACCTGGAGGACGACTTTGACTCCGAGGCTGAGGCTGACGCTCTCTTAGCAGGCTACTGGGGAGCCGAGGAGGATCAGGCTGATCATGAGGACCCCGACATGGACGTGGATGAGCCAGAGCCGAATCGCAGCTCTTCAGAGGAGTCAGCTGAGTCTTCCGATGAGCCCGACGAGTCCAGCGACCCAGACTACGAGCCTCAGACTAGTTGGACGACGATAGGGATCCCTACCTTTTTGTTATAGTGATCCTTAGTACAGACCTACTCACCCGGCCACCGACACTTTTTGGATTAGTGGCCTTTTGACTTTGATGCTAGCTTGACCTTGACCTAGACCTGTAGTGGATCTGACTGTACATGTATCTGTGTTCTTTGTGTAAACAGTTTGTTGATATATATATTAGAATGAGGTTTTACCTGATGATGATTTGATTGTTTGGCTTCCTTGCTCATCTTTATTTGTCAGGGTTTGTAATTTGCTTTCGCATGTGTTTTTATACTCTGATTGTTGTTGGGTCGGCGATGTCTCCTGGGGACGTCGCACTCTGATCGACCGGAGTGGTAAGGGGATGCTCGCGTTCCGATGGGTAAGTTGGGTTCGGGGCGTGACATCCCCGTTTGAATTGGTATCAGAGCAAGGTTAGCTATATCCATACGGTCGAAGTCTGGAGTGATAAGGAGCGATGACCAAGGGTAGCCAACTAGGTGACCTCGTGTGCTAGGTGTGTCTCCTAATTACGTTTGTTTGATTGATTGAATGTGTAAGTGATTCAACCCCGAAGGTGCAGGCGCGTCAGGACCTGAGGTGAGTACACATGTTCCCTTGGGTGATGTATTGTGCTCAGTGCTAGATCGCATGTGATTGTTTGGCTATTGTTTGATACCTGCCTAGGACTTAGACTGGGTTAGTATGGTTTAAGTCTTTGACTCCTTAGTGGGGTTATAGCAGGTAGTTGAATAGCCAGCTTAGAGAGAGATGAGTCGCAGAAGAGGAAAGGAACCCCAAGAGCAACCGAGAGCCGAGCCCAGAGAGGCCAGAGACCCCAGAATGGAGGAAGTTATGGAGACCCTCCGTGAGATAGGGCATATCATGGGTTTGCAGGCTCAGGAGAGGGCAGCCGCACATGCACAGGCAGCCGAAGCCGCAGCGATAGCCGGTAATGGGGGTAACCAGGCAGAACAGGCACAACCAGTTGTACCGAGACAGATGCCCCAGCTAGTTGAGCAATTTCTGAAGCTTAAGCCGCCCAAGTTCAGTGGTAGGGGCGATGCAGAGTTAGCGCCCAGATGGGTTGAGGAGTTGGAAAAGGCGTTTAATGTATTGAAGTGCACCGATACCGAGAGAGTAGACTTAGCAGTATATCAGTTACAGGACGGTGCCAACGATTGGTGGAATGCAGTAAAGGACAGGGTATTCCCTACAGGTACTGAGTTGGTTTGGGCTGTGTTTGTTGAACATTTTTATGAGAAGTATTTCTCTGAGGTAGCGCAGGAAAGGAAGTTGTTGGAATTTATGAGACTGCGCCAGGGACAGATGACAGTAGACCAATACGAGACGGAGTTTGCGAGATTGGCTAAGTTCGCGCCTACATTGGTGGTGAATCCGAGAGACAAGGCTAGGAGGTTTCGAGATGGATTGAAACCAGACCTCAGGAGCCAGATTCTATCTCATAACCTTAAAGACTACAGGGAGATGTACGAGAGGGCTCAGATCATAGAAAGAGATCAGCAAGAGAGGGCCGCCGCCTCAGGATCACGGTTTATGCCTAATAGAGACAATCGCAGGTTGGGGAAAAGGCCAATGACTGGGAATAGACGGTTCGTTCCCTCTGCAAGGAGAAACATTGGGAAGCCTAACCCGCCTCCGAGTAGGTTCGGAGTATGTTTCAGGTGTGGGAGTTTTGACCACCAGATTAGGTCGTGTCCTCAGATGCGTCCAGCGGGATCGCAAGCACCAGCCCACCCGCCTAGGACGGGGAATCAGGGTGGACATCCCCCAGCGACTAACCCAGGGCGACCACCAGCCCAAGGAAGGGTGTACGCTATGGCGCGCAAGGATGCGGAGAAAGCGCCAGGGGTGGTCACAGGTACGATTTCTTTGGGAGACCATGCAGCCTATGCTTTGTTTGATCCGGGGGCAACCCATTCTTTTGTGTCAGAACAGTTTATTAGATTGGTTGGGTTTGAGCCTATTCTGCTTGAGACTGTGTTATGCGTATCTACTCCGTTGAATGATAAAATGATAGTCTCCTTTGGATGGCCTGCATGTAAGATAGTGATTGGTGGTGTGGAAGGCCGTATCGACTTGGCAGTGTTGGCCATGTTCGATTTTGATGTTATTGTTGGAATGGACTGGTTAGTGCAGCAGAAGGCTGTAGTGGATTGTGATAGTAAAACGATCCAGTTCAATCCAATTGGACAACCTAGGTTTGAATTTCAAGGAAGTCGAGGAGGAACCTCGATTCCTTGGATCTCTTCACTGGAAGTGAATGAGTTGTTGAACGAAGGATGTGAAGGATATCTGGTCAATGTGGTGGATCCCACTGTACCAGAGCTTCAGTTAGAAGATATCCCGGTAGTATGCAACTTTCCAGAAGTATTTCCACAGGAATTGCCAGGCTTACCACCTGAGCGGGAAGTTGAGTTTGTAATTGAGCTAGCCCCGGGTACAGAGCCGATCTCAAAAGCCCCATATCGGATGTCATTGTCTGAGTTAAAGGAGTTGAAAGTCCAGATGCAGGAGTTATTGGACAAGGGTTTCATCCGTCCGAGCGCGTCTCCATGGGGAGCGCCTGTGCTGTTTGTGAAAAAGAAAGACGGAACCCTGAGATTGTGTATCGACTACAGGCAGCTGAACCAGGTGACAGTAAAGAACAAGTACCCACTGCCTAGGATCGACGATTTGTTTGATCAGTTGCAGGGAGCATCGGTATTCTCCAAGATTGACCTACGGACAGGATATCACCAGTTAAGAATCAAGAAGGAGGATATACCTAAGACAGCCTTCAGGACGAGGTATGGGCACTATGAGTTTACAGTTATGCCCTTTGGACTGACGAATGCTCCTGCAGCTTTCATGGATCTAATGAACAGAGTGTTTAAGGAATTTTTGGATCAGTCAGTGATTGTCTTCATCGACGACATATTGGTATATTCTAAGAGTCCTGAAGAACATGAGGTGCACTTGACTGAGGTGCTACGGACGTTAAGAGAGCATGCGCTCTACGCCAAGTTTAGCAAGTGTGAATTTTGGCTCAGTCGAGTAGCTTTCCTTGGACACATAGTGTCGGGAGAGGGGATATCAGTAGACCCGACCAAGATAGAGGCCGTAACTAATTGGCCGAGACCGACCTCAGTGACCGAGATCAGAAGTTTCCTTGGACTGGCCGGCTATTACAGACGATTTGTAGAAGGATTCTCATCCATAGCCATGCCCATGACCAGATTGTTAAAGAAAGAGTCCAAGTTCGAATGGGATGATAAGTGTGAGAAAAGTTTTCAGGAGTTGAAACACAGACTTACGACAGCTCCAGTGTTGACTATTCCATCCGGATCAGGAGGATTCGAGGTGTACAGTGATGCTTCATTGAGAGGGCTAGGTTGCGTGTTGATGCAGCATGGGAAAGTGGTGGCGTATGCGTCGAGGCAGTTAAGACCTCATGAGATGAATTATCCGACGCACGATTTAGAGTTGGCTGCGATAGTATTTGCCCTTAAGATCTGGAGGCATTATCTTTGTGGAGAAAAGTTTCAGATCTACACGGACCATCAGAGCCTCAAGTACCTGTTTTCGCAGAAAGAGCTGAACATGAGGCAGAGAAGGTGGATGGAACTACTGAAAGACTATGATTGCGACATCCTGTATCATCCGGGTAAGGCCAATAGAGTAGCAGATGCTTTAAGTCGCAAGTCTAGTATGGCACATATGATGGTGAGAGAATGGACATTGTTGGAACGGCTCAGAGATTCAGAGTTTAAGTTCGAAGTGAGCCAGATGTCCAGTTTGATGGCAGCCTTGAGGATTGAACCAGAGATCCAGGCAAGGATTAAGGAATTCCAGTCTACGGACCAAGAAATCCAGAAGATCATTGGATTGGATGTTTCAAAAAGGAGGCCGGACTTCCAGATGAGCGAGGATGGAACTTTAAAGTTCAGAGGAAGATTGTGTGTACCAGACGATGAAGGTCTGAAGGAGGAAATCTTGAGTGAAGCTCATCGGAGTCAGTACAGTATCCGCCCAGGTAGTACGAAGATGTACTAGAACTTAAGGCAACATTATTGGTGGAATGGAATGAAGGCTGATGTGGCGAGACACGTGGCTAAGTGTTTAACGTGCCAACAAGTGAAGGCACAACACTGCAAGCCTGGTGGATTGTTGAGGCCGTTAGAGATCCCAGAGTGGAAATGGGAGCATATCACCATGGATTTTGTGACGGGATTGCCACGAAGCCAGAGAGGGCACGACTCTATATGGGTGATAGTGGATCGTCTGACCAAGTCAGCACATTTCCTGGCAGTGCGAAAGGACCTTGAACTAGAAAGGTATGCCGAGTTATATGTACAGCAGATAGTGCGATTGCATGGAGTACCGGTGACCATTACGTCAGATCGCGATCCGAGATTTACGGCCAATTTTTGGAAAAGTCTGCAAGTGGCCTTAGGAACAAAGTTGCAGTTCAGCACGGCTTATCATCCACAGACAGATGGCCAATCAGAGAGAACAATTCAGACTCTGGAGGATATGCTGAGAGCTTGTATCGTAGATTTTCAGGGCAAATGGGAAGAACAGCTGCATTTAGTGGAGTTTGCCTACAATAACAGCTACCAGCAGAGTATTCAGATGGCGCCGTTTGAGGCATTGTATGGTAGAGCGTGCAGAACACCAGTATGTTGGGATGAGGTTGGTGAGCGCAGTATTACCGGGCCAGAGTTAGTACAGCAGACAGTTGAGGCCGTTGAGATTATCAGAGACAGACTGAGAACAGCGCAGAGCCGTCAGAAAAGTTATGCCGACCGGAGACGACGACCCGTAGAGTTTCAAGTAGGAGACCATGTATTCTTGAAGGTATCGCCGATGAAAGGATTGTCCCGATTTGGTAAGAAAGGAAAACTCAGTCCCAGGTACGTTGGGCCATTTGAGATATTGGAGAAGATTGGTGATATGGCCTATCGTCTTGCCTTGCCGCCTAACTTGTCACAGGTACATAATGTATTCCACGTGTCGATTTTGAGAAAGTATGAACCAGATCCGACCCACGTTCTAAGGTACGAGGAGATAGACGTGGACGACAAAGTGTCGTACGTGGAGAGACCAGTCAGGATTGAGGATCGAAGAGATCGAGTGCTCAGGAATAAGACTATCCCGATGGTGAAGGTTGTATGGGAGCACCACGGCACAGAGGGCGCTACTTGGGAGAGTGAAGAGGCCATGCGGCGTCAACACCCCCAGTTGTTTGATTAGACGGGATGGAAGTGTAAATTTCGAGGACGAAATTTTTGTAAGGGGGGAAGGTTGTAACAGCCCGAATTTCGATGTAATTTCTGGGATTAATAAAATGAATATTATTTCTCATTTCATTTGAGTACGACTCGCCCAGAGCTGATCACTCTTGGGATACTAACCATGGGGAATGGCTAATTAGGACACTAGTACGTGGACCAGGGACTTAGTCGCGACTCGGGAGCCGATTTGAGAAAGAATGAGGGAATATTGTGAACCAGTGAGGGGCCGATCTTAGGAAAAGTGATGAAAATGGTATGGCCAAGGCCAACGATGCACAATTGGGATCGCAGGTGATTCTGCTTAACCAAACGTGCTCGTGGCCAACCAATCCTGAACTCGAGCCAAATGATCGTGACCCCGGGATTAGTAATAAACCCTCTTTCTCTCGATGATCGGAACCGTCGAGACTCGGACAGCCCTAAGTCGATACGCGTATTCCTAAACAGCCGCCTGTTAGTGAGAGTTTCAGAAAAATTGAAGTTGAGAGAGAGTTGTTCACGGAATTGAGCCCAGATTTCGGTGTCGGATTTCGGGGACCCGACGGACTAATTTTAAGATTCTGACGCCAGAATATGTTGGCCACACACATATGGGACGCATTGGTGCGAAAAATGGAATTTCGGTTCGGGACGGAAAAATGACGGAATTGCCCTTGGGTTAATTAAGCTTAATTCCGAATTTTGGAAAATTATTTTGGTTTAACCAAGGTTGGTTAAGGTTAACTAGGTTGGTTAGGGGTTGGTTAGGGACTAATGACAAGAATGCCCCTCAATAATTGGATGGAATGAATTTAAACCATTGGATGAAGGGGTAGTTTGGTCATATGGGCTTAGATATTGACACATGGCTTCCACTAAGGGCTGAGTTGACCAGCTTTGACCAATATTTGGACATGTTTCCCTCTCTCTCTCCTCCATTCGCACGCTCACTCCCTCCTTCACCGATCGGCCACTTCCTCTCCTCCGTTTCTTTTCCTTCTTCGCCGGATCAGCCCCACCGTCGTCGCCCTTCCTCAGCCGCTCGCCGAAGCTATTGGTCACGGCAAAGGACCGCCGTGGAGAGCTGAACCAGTCCCCGAACCGCCGTCCTCAGCCGCGCCTTCTCCTCCCTCGTGGACGACCAGCCACGGCTGATCTTGGCCGAATGAAATCCGCCGGACGCCGGCGACGCCGAGGAGGTTCCGCGCAGCCGTGAGCCACCAGCCACAGCCCCGTGAGTCGCCTTTCCACCCTTGGACGCCCCATCAGCCACCCCAAGCCGCCTTGCCCTGTTCTTGGTCGAGACAGCCCTTGAACCGCCGTTGGCCGTGAGGAGCCGAGCCACCGCCGGGAGTGGCCGTGTACAACCGTAGTCGAGCCGCGAGTTGGATGTTCTTGTTTCTTCCGCGAGTCGTCCACCGAGACGTGAGTTTAATGCCTAAACTTAGTCTAGCCTTAATTGTGTTTAGTTGGGTTAATTGGGTTGATTAGTGGAGATTAAGCTAGTTAGGTGTTTGTTAGTGATTGTATAGTTAATGGCTGAATTAATGATGTTGTTGAGGGTTGATTTAAGGTGGAACTATGGCTGATTAGTGAGGGTTTGATTGCTGTCTATGGTGAGCCAATTCGGAGGCCTTGAGATTTTGTGCTAGAAATGGTGATTTTAGGGCTAAATGGGCTTGATTTGCTAAATTAAACTAAGTGTATGCCTAATATGTTTGAGTGGGGTCTTGGCTGAATTATTTGAGGCTAAAATGGAGTGTTTTGAAGGTTGGCTGAATTATTTGAGGCTAAAATGGAGTGTTTTGAAGGTGTTTGACTATGTTTGAAGTTGGGGTATTGTTATGGCCGAATTGCACATGTTAGGTGTTACAAATGCTAGAAATAGCCATTGTTTGTAATGTTGGAAATTGTTATGGCATTTGTATTCATTGGCATGAAAATGCATGTCACGCACATTGTATGTCGAGATTGAGATTTGAGATGACATTGTGTGATTGTGCGGGTGTGACATTGCATCGTGTGATCACGGTAAATGCCCTGAAAAGAGTGGAGCTGGGCTAAGATAAAATTGATATATGTGATCATCTAATGGCCTACGGGTCGAGTTCCGTCCTCATGCACTTTGTAGCAGGACGATGCCCGGTTAGACCGGAAGACGACCATCCTCATGCACTTTGTAGCAGGCTCTGGTTCGTAGGTGAGCGGTGTTGTGCCTCAGGCACTTTGTAGCATGCTAGAGACACCGGGCCGGGGGCGTATTATATATGCTGGCCATGAAGTGTTGTGGCCTTCGGGTCGGGCCCTATTGTGGGTCGTGAGATTAAGAATGAACTGAACGTTGCATTATGTGAATTGTGAATCATGCAGTATTATGATGAGATTGTGAGAATTATTAGCATGTGACTGCATGAGGCATTCGTGTGGGATGCGGTGATTGAGTGGTTTGAACCATTTAAAGAATATGAGCACGCGTGTGTGGAGTACGCCTGCCCGTATGTACACGTATGTGGGTGTATATATATATATATGTTGAATTGCACTAACTTGCAGGGGTTGAATCACGTTGAAACATATTGAGTTTTATGTTTGTTGGCTTAAATGCTTGATTTTGGTCCGTTAAGAGACATACTTTAGCCTAGCCTAGGTTTAGGTATTTGATTCACTGAGCTAGTCTCACGGTTGTGGTAAAACCGAACATTTCAGAGCCTACCCCCTAGGATGCCGGAGCCGCCTCCACTTTTTGGGATTCCTAGGCAGATATTACAGACCGAGGAGCATTTCCCAGCTGGAAATGGCGAGATGCAGGTGAGATTTAGGTCAGTTCTCTACGTTAATGTGGGTGAGGATGAGCATCAGAAGCAAGAGTACATAGCATGGTGTCGCAGGGCAGCGGACGGGACCCTCAGTCGACCTATCCGTACCTTTGACGTTCCAGTAGACGCTGATGGCGAGTTGGAGCCAGTGATTGCCGATGGCGAGGTGGTTGATGCTCCTCCACCTGACGCTACGCCAGCCGTCGAAGCCCAGCCAGGCCCCGGAGTTTGGTATGATGACCCAGAGCCGGAGCCTATGGATGAGGAGGAGGACGACCCCGAGCCAGAGGCGATGGAGCAGGATAATGAGGATGGTGAGGTCGATGAGGTAGGCGAGGATGTAAACATAGATGCCGTTGAGGATGCAGCCGCAGATGTAGACCTGGAGGACGACTTTGACTCCGAGGCTGAGGCTGACGCTCTCTTAGCAGGCTACTGGGGAGCCGAGGAGGATCAGGCTGATCAGGAGGACCCCGACATGGACGTGGATGAGCCAGAGCCGAATCGCAGCTCTTCAGAGGAGTCAGCTGAGTCTTCCGATGAGCCCGACGAGTCCAGCGACCCAGACTACGAGCCTTAGACTAGTTGGACGACGATAGGGATCCCTACCTTTTTGTTATAGTGATCCTTAGTACAGACCTACTCACCCGGCCACCGACACTTTTTGGATTAGTGGCCTTTTGACTTTGATGCTAGCTTGACCTTGACCTAGACCTGTAGTGGATCTGACTGTACATGTATCTGTGTTCTTTGTGTAAACAGTTTGTTGATATATATATTAGAATGAGGTTTTACCTGATGATGATTTGATTGTTTGGCTTCCTTGCTCATCTTTATTTGTCAGGGTTTGTAATTTGCTTTCGCATGTGTTTTTATACTCTGATTGTTGTTGGGTCGGCGATGTCTCCTGGGGACGTCGCACTCTGATCGACCGGAGTGGTAAGGGGATGCTCGCGTTCCGATGGGTAAGTTGGGTTCGGGGCGTGACAAATATGACCCTATATCCTATGATGAAGTAGTTATAGATGTAAAGTGGATCCAAGCAATGGATGAATAACTCCACTCCATTGAAAGACTGACACGTGGGTGCTAACTTATTTACGACCTGATAAGAAGCCCATTGGTGTCAAATAGGTGTACAAAACGAAGTATAAACCCGACGATCAAGTGGACCATTACACAGCCAGATTGGACATGAAAGGCTATAAGTAAAAGTCAAGTGTTGATTATTTTGAGGTATTTACACTGGTGGCTCGAATGGAAACCATTCTGATGGTCTTAGCACTCACAGCTCAGAACCGTTGGAAGATCCATCAAATGGATGTGAAATTAGCATCTCTAAATGGGTTCCTTGATGAGGAAGTGTATGTGGAGCATCCATAAGTCTACGAGAAGAATGGGCATGAAAATCAAGTTTACAAACTGAAGAGAGCATTGTATGAGCTAAATCAAGCACCTCAAGCTTGGTATATAGGGATGACACATACCTGTTGAAGCATGGTTTTCAAAAGTGCCATGTGAGCATACACTATATATCAAGTCAAATACTAACGATGATATTATAATTATATGCCTTTATGTTGATAACTTGATATTTATAGGAACTGTGAAAAGATGTTTACTGAATTCAGGGAGGCCATGACGAGCTAATTCGAGATGATAGATTTGGGATTGATGTCATATTTTCTAGGCCTTGAAGTGAAGCAGACAAATGATGGCATATTTGTTTCACAGCAAAAATATGCTAATGATATTTTGAAGCGACTCAATATGGAATCACTCAAATCAATTTGGACCCCCATAGCAAAACAGTTGGAGCTGAAGAAAGAAAAAACTGGTGAATTAGTAAATCCCACTTATTTTAAAAGTATTGTTGCCAGCTTAAGATGTTTGGCTTCCACTAGGCCAGATATTACTTATGGCGTGGGAATTATTAGTCGGTTTATGGAAAAACCATACCAATCACATTTGCAGGCAGCAAAAAGAATTCTATGATATGTTAGTGGAATTCGTGATCATGGAATTTTATATTCTTACACTGACAATTTCAATTTAGTGGGGTATACAGATAATGATTGGACAGTAGATACTAAAAAGCGGAAGAGTACTTCCAGATATGCATTTTTTCTCGGATCAAGAGTAATTTCTTGGTCCTCGAAAAACCAACAAGTTATTGCGCTCTCAATAACTGAAGCATAATACATGGCAGTAGCTTCGGCAACATGTCAAGGGATATGGCTTCGTAGGATGCTTTGTAAACTGATGCATGATCAAAAAGGTCTTACAAAATTGATGTGTGATAACAAGTTGACGGTTGCATTAGCCAAGAATCCAATTTTTCATGGCAGGAGCAAACACATAGATATCAAGTATCATTATATTCATGAGCTGGTCAAAGATGGTGAGATTGAACTTGATTTCTATATATCTGAGGAACAGAGCGCATATATCTTAACGAAACCATTTGTCACGCCCCAACCCGGAATCGCTTTCAATAGTAGTTGATCGATTACGATCCGATTGAGCCTGTGACTCATGGGAATGAGTTAGTACATCCTGTTCATTTTAATCAATGCACAAGCGAAAGCAAATCTAAATGAAACATCACAAGAACAACATGAGCAAACCGTCGCACGTTGGATTTACATGATTCATGCTTATTTAACAAGCGCGTCCTTCGGATCCTTACAAATAATACATATATTTTACATGCCTATTTCAAGGCTTTTCCGCACGCAAGCCAACTTATGGACAAACAAATTTCGGCTTGGGTAGTCCTACTCCCATTACTACGTTATAGCTCCTTACACCTCCAACGTCTCCTCCCGATGACCCGTCCGTTCGGCCATCCTATGCCTCACCCATGGCGTTCCCCGAAGCCGACCCACCCATTCCACCAAAGGGCCCGTTGAACCTGCGTAGGGGTCCAACCAAGTCTCCATTAGACCAACGGTACCACGCCACATACATATGGGGGATCAAATCCTCGAGGCCCCTTATCCACCATAACATAGGTCGTAACCCGGCGGTAGGCACGGCGCTCACGGGCATTAATCACATTAAGCACCTCCACTTGCATCTCCATGATGACACCCAAATAGATTGGTAGTGATGCCATCCTACAAACCTGAAAAGGGCAAACAACGGGGAATGAGTCGAGGAGACCCAATAAGTGAACTCACTAATATCAAGCGAGGATGAATCAATTGCCGTTAACATGAGTCGGCTCTTACCGCACTGGTATCGATGGCAAATTAATAGCAAAATTCATGCCAACAAATAACTAGAGAACATCAAGCATGGCTATCACGCGTGAACATCACTAGCCAAGTTTCAGTTTCTATTCAAATACGAAATAGAAGCAAGCCATGGAAAGAACCAACCACGATCAATCAAATGACCGAACATAGTCCAAGCAAACTATGTCACAACGTATCTCATCTTCTTTTTCCGATATTAGGGAATTTACTTACTCAATACAATAAAACTAGAACACGCGAGAAACAAGAAAGTGAGAGGCGTGTGGCTCGAGCACGGAACAAAGTGGATCTTGGGCATGGCTCTTCTCAATGGTCGAACAAGAGGGAAAAAGGGGATGGTCGGTAAGGCTTCTTTGGGCGTGAAACAAGAAGAAGAATGGTGATTGATGTGTTTTTGAATTAGTGGGACCTTACCTATTTATAGTGGTCCTCACCAAGCTATTTTGAAGAAAAGACAAAGTCATCATTATTTTGATACCAAGCTATTTTGAAGAAAAGACAAAGTCATCATTATTTTGATATTAAGGATCTTTGGCATTAATGAAGAAAGGCCAAAAGATCATAATAAGACGATCTTGCAAATCTAAGTCATTAACGTGGCTCTCTCTCTCTCTCTCTCTCTCTCTCTCTCTCTCTCTCTCTCTCCCTTATTTCTCTCTCTTGGCTTCTCCTTGGCCGACCTCCTTTCTCTCGGCTTCTCCTTGGCCGACCTCCTCCCTTGTCTTTAGCTCATTATTGGTAGCAATGGGTCACCATGTCATCAATAATGAAGGTGGACAACTTAGCTATTGAGCAATTATGGAGGGGAATACCCAAGCATGACTTAATAATGGCGGCTTCAAGAAGAAGATTACTCTTTGACCTGGTCAATATGTCTTCTAGTTTTTCCCATTTCCTTAGGCGTGAGACCTTATCTTGGTCCTCCAAGAGTGCTAATTCTGCACACAATTAGCTCGAATTAATCGGTTTACACGATACCAGCTAAGTGACACCTAACTTGTAACCCCGCATCATATTTATTCATCTTACTTTCCGAGGGTGATCACACGATAAAACACACTTATCAATCCCATTCGATCCAAGGTTTGATGTAAAAATACCTCTAAATGTGACTAAACACCAAGCAAAAGTCCAAGTCCAGTCGTGCAACTTCGGGCCAGTTGGACTAACTAGGCGCATGGCCTGTACAGTCAGGCCTAATCGGACACAGGGTCGGGCACACAACCGGGCCACATAGGCACACAACCGGGCACGTGGGCGAGCACGTGGCCGAGCGCATAGGCGTTGTGCCAGGCTACACGAGCGGTGCGCCAAGCACAATGCCGAGCCGCACGAGCAAGGGACTGGTTCATGGATTAAACACATGCATCGGCTCATGGATGGGGACCATGCATGGCTCGTGGCCAAGTCTCTTAGGCACGGAACTAGGTTGGAGCTAGATCTGACAGGCACGATGTCGGGCACAAGGGTCAGGCATAATGATTGGCGCATGACTAGGCACTTAGCCGGTCCGTGGCCCAGTTAACGGGCACAATAGCCAGTCATGTCCGGACACAAGGCATGGCTGACACAACTGACGTAATGTTTGGTCCGCGACCAAGCAGCTAGACTCTTGACCTAGCACATGGCTTGTCCATGGCTTACCCGACTTGTTGCAATAATGCATGGCCGATTCGCGACCGGTCTATGTTTGATTATTAACGATCCATGATTGACCCTCAATTGTCATGTAGCTGCATGGAATTCAGTACCATGGGACTAATCCATGGTCATCCAGGACCAATGCATGTCCGTGCGGAATCACCCGCGACCTATGCATGCCTATACGATATTGATCCATGGTCGTCCCGTACATTTCCACTAACGGCCCTTATGGTTGAAGAGTTAATCCACAATCGCCTCACTCTAATCGATTTGCATGATCGATGAGTCGTTCCACTATCGATCCCTAGGTCAATTCATGGACAATCTTTCGATCAAACCATGACCAACCCTCAGTACACTTGTTCCGACCATATTCTTCATCCCATTGCCGACCTTTGGATCAACCTGCTCGCCCATTTTATTACCACTCACCTTTGGTCATCTTGGTCCAAAATTTAGGGATGTCGCACCATTGAAGGCGGATTTGTTCGAGAAATTGAAGACGATGCTTTTGGTTGTTGATTTCCAAAATCAATTTTAAGAGAGGCTATTAGAAATATTAAAATTGTTTTTGGTTTTTTATAACTTTCCTTGAGGAGCAAGTTGATCTACAATCTTCTGCCGTAAGCTGATTCAAAACTTGATCTTCAAGTTTTGACAAGTTAAATTTGCTTAATAAAGAAGAAAACTTCACTGCCTTCGGAGTAGTATAAATAGGCATGGAAAGCCTTAAAAATAAGAGAGAGTTGAGAGAAAAGCTTGTAGAGCTAAGCATGTATCTTCTTTGTGTAAAGCCTACGCAAAAATACATTTTGAATATTATTCTTTCTCGTTTGTGTATTTGTTTCACGAAAATCTTCAAAGTCTCTCTATATCCTTTTTGGTTCCAACACAGGGACTCTCAGTTTTCCCTAGATGAGGACAGCTTCAAGTAGTACTGGGACATGCTTGGACGTTGCTGATGGTTCAAGTGAACGTTCAAAGGGGGAAGAATACTATAAGTGCCAAAACTTGTGTACGGCGCTAATTTTAGCGTAAAAAGTTTTTTTGGGATCATTTAGGCGTTACTTTAAAAAAAACGATCACTTAAGTACCAACTCCGATTTGGGTCATCAAAAATCTGACGTTGCCATATTTTATTAATTTATTAGTCCTACGTGGCACGTCGGCGTTGACAGGGATAATTTTTAGTAATATTTTAATATTTTTTTGATTTTTTAAATATTTTTTCTGACTTTTTTTTCTTTTTTTTTTCTTTCTTCTTCTTCTTCTACCTTTGGCCGGTGGTCGGTGTCCAGCCATCGGCCATGGCCGGCCACCCAGACGAGGCTACCGTCACCCACCACAGGTGAGGCCCGACCTACCCTTGCCTAGGTGAGGGCGAGCGAGTCCCGGCGGGGGTCGGCCTCACCTCGCCTGGGCAAGGACAAGCCCCGGCGAGCTCCCCTCGCTAGATTCGATGAGGCTGGCCCTCACCTAGGCCACGGCGGTGTCGCCGAGCGTCGCCTTCCCTCGAGCGATGCCCAAACTATGTTGAGGCCAGGCGGCTGGCCATGGCTAGTGGCCGATGTCCAGTCACTAGCCAACGGTAGAAGAAGAAGAAAGAAAAGAAAAAAAGAAAATAAGGAAAAAAAGAAAAAAAAATCAAATAAAATATTTAAAAAAATCGAAATATAGACATGGAAATGCTACGTAGACTGATCTAGTTCATTCTGGTATGCTGTTTTCAGAGGCTTCTTGGGTAGTGGCAGGAGATTTCAATGCCATTCGTCACCAATCTGACAGAATTGGTAGTTCAAACACATGGATACCTGCCTTTGAGGAGTTTGGCTCATGCATAGAAGAAGCTGGACTGGATGATCTAAAATATGTTGGGCAAAGATATACATGGTCCACCTCAGTTGGCATCCTTCGCAAACAAAGGAAAATTGATCGAGTGTTCATCAATGAACGCTGGAGCCGAGATTTCTCCTTTTCTGAGGCTTCCTTTTTAGCTCCGGGAATTTCTGACCACTCACCTATGATTGTCAGAATTTTTCCCCCTCGAATATCTAGGAAACCATTCAAATTTTACAACTTTTGGATGACTCACCCTTCTTTTCAGGACATGATCAACCAAGTATGGGACTCACATATTTTGGGCTCCCCCATGTTCGTTCTATGCAGTAAGCTTAAATTGCTAAAAGGACGTGTTAAACTCCTTAACAGAGATTCCTTCTCCGACATTTCAAGGCGAACTGCGCAAGCCAGGTTAGCTCTCTATACTACCCAGGATTCTCTTGCCTCTGATCCTTTTAATATAGAACTGGCACATCTTGAAAAGGACCAGACTAGGATTTTCTCAGAACTGCGGCTTCAAGAGGAATCATTTTACAAACAAAAGACAAGGATAAAGTGGTTGAAAGAGGGTGATTGCAACACCAAATATTTCCATCACTTTGTAAATAAGAGACACCTTCAAAACCGCATCATTTCGGTTTCTGACTCCAATGGTGTAATCCTTAATGACCCGAATCTTGTACAGCAGCACATAGTTCATCACTTCGAAAGTTTCCTAGCAGCGGTCAGTGCACCCTCTTCACCTGACATTGCAGCCATTCGGAACTACCTCCATCATACGCTGGATGATAATCAAATCCTTCTGCTCTCTCGCGAGGTGACGTCTAGTGAAATCCGTGATGCTATGTTCTCACTGGCCAAAGGTAAGGCTCCAGGGCCTGATGGGTATAATGTTGATTTCTTCAAAGCTAATTGGGATATTATTGGATCCTCGATCAAGTTGGCAGTCTCTGATTTTTTCCGGTCTGGACTCCTGTTAAAAGAGCTTAACACTACTATCATTACGCTTGTGCCGAAGATCCCCAATGCCCAGTCAATGAATGATTTCCGGCCTATAGCTTGTTGCAACACCATATACAAATGTATATCCAGAATATTGGCTAACCGCATATCCACAGTCTTGCCATCTCTCATCAGCTCTCCCCAAAATGCTTTTGTCAAGAACAGGAGGATTGCTGACAATATTCTACTGGCTCAGGAATTATTTGCGGGCTTTCACCATGTGCCGTATCTACCAAATTGTGCCATTAAGGTAGACTTTCAAAAAGCTTATGACACTCTCAACTGGAACTTCCTTGAATTAGTTTTGCAAGCATTCTGCTTTCCACCCATCATAATCAAGCTTATCATGGAATGTGTCACTTCACCAAAATTTTCTATAGCTATTAACGGTGAATTGCATGGTTTCTTCCCTAGTGGCCGAGGTATTCGCCAAGGAGATCCTCTTTCTCCTTATCTCTTTACTCTGGCAATGGAAGCATTCTCAGGCATCCTAAACTACCAAACTAGTTTGCCTGGCTTCAAATTTTTCTGACGATGTAAGCCCACAAGACTTAGCCATCTCTTCTTTGCTGATGATGTTCTCCTTTTTTCGGAAGCAAGGTTAGAGTCCATTAATCTTCTGCAGGAAGGACTTCGGCTATTCTCTAGCTGGTCAGGCCTAACACCAAATTCATATAAGAGTGAGATTTTTATGTCAGGTGGTTCAGCGGAGCTTCGCACCCAGATTCTACATCTCCTTGGCTTCAGCGAAGGTACGCTTCCATTTAGATACCTGGGGGTCCCTGTCACTACAACTAGACTATCCAAAACGGATTGTTGTTATTTGGTTAACAAAATCACGGCCAAAGCCAGATCTTGGTCTCAACGTTTTCTCTCTTTCTCTGGACGATTACAACTCATTACCTCAGTTCTTCACGCAACACAGGTATATTGGGCAAGTGTTTTCACTCTACCCAAATCAATACTCTCGAGAATTGAGACTGTTCTCAGGCAATTCCTATGGAAAGGACCTGATTTGGGAGCTGGTAGCGCAAAAGTTCCCTGGAATGAAGTATGCCTTCCAAAGGGGGAAGGAGGACTCGGCATACGGAGGCTTGTAGACTGCAATAAGGCTGCAATGCTCAAATACATATGGCTCCTATTCAGTGATAAGGAGTCTTTATGGTGCAAATGGATTCACTCTAACTTTCTCAAGAATAAAAATTTTTGGGTAGCAACCAAACCAACTTTCTGTTCCTGGACCTGGAAAAAAATCCTAGAACTTCGTTCGGAATTTCAACTAAACTTCCTGTGGAAGATGGGGGATGGGGCTTCCATCTCGTTCTGATTTGATAATTGGCATTCTAAGGGCCCTCTCCACTTACTATTTTCTGATAGAGACATTTACAATTCTGGTATCCCGAGAAATGCGACGATTCGAGACTTCTGGTCTTCCAATTGGCAAATCTCTAACTTCTTGACTGTCTTCAACTCTTGGGCAATCGGTATCCCGACTCTTGATGCGGAGAAGCCTGATCGCTTTACCTGGATAGGCCATCCCTCTGGCTTGTTTTCCACTTCTTCGGCGTGGGACTTTATAAGGAAAAAAGGCCCGCATGTTCCATGGAGCTCCTTCATTTGGGATCGTGCCTTAGCACCAAGGTACAGCTTCTTATTATGGCTTATCTCCCTTAATAGACTTCCTACGCAAGTCATTTTGCTAAGCTATCAAAGAATTTCAGAAGGTGTCTGTGCATTCTATAGAACCAGACCCGACTCCATTGACCACCTTTTCTTTGGTTGTGCTGTCACTGGGTCTTTTGCGTTATTCTGGGCAAACAACTGTAGCCTAGTTTGGCAAAATAGATCATGGCAAGAAAACCTCCAATGGGCCATCAGAATTATAGGGGGTCAGAATTTTCATCAGCAAATTGCACGATTTGCTCTTGGTGCTATGTGCCATATCATATGGTTGGAGCGAAACCATATTCTATTCAGGAACCATCCAGTTTTCATGCCGGCCCTCCGCAACCACCTCGCTAAACTTGTAAGAGACAAAGGCCTATCCTTGAAGCCTATTGCTGATAATATCCGCAACAGAAGAAGTCAGCAAAATTGGGACATCTCTCCTTCCATTTTTGAGTAATTTGTTGATTACATTGTAAGAGTCCATAGGTCCTTTTTCGGTTGGCCATCTCTATGGCCTTGCTGTAGCGCTCTCTCGCTTGTAGCCTTGGTCTTAGTCGCTATACCTTCACACCTGTCGGGGCATTTTTTGTGTCGTCTCAAGTGCGAGGTTTTTGTGTTTCGACTACTCTTTATGTAAGTTGCGCATTGAAAAGTATATAAAATTCTTACCTTACCAAAAAAAAAATGCTACGTAGACTGATTTTTAAAAAAATCCAACTCAAATTAAAATTTTAATTATAAAAGTAACGTATTAATTTGATCGGAATTTCTTGCCGTTAACACTCAATTGATCGTTTTTCTCCAATTTGGCATTTAAGTGAGCCGGCGATAACTTTTGGCACTAAATTGAGCGCCGTATACAAGTTTTGACACTTTTAGTGTTCTTTCCCTGCATCCGAAGCAAAGTAATGAGTTGGTGACAAAAAGAACGTAGCGCATGAAGACTAGAGAGTAGCGTAACTCCAGTGAGACATGTGAGTAAACTCTTCTCGACGGCAATATATCTGTGAATGAACAAAAGAGGAACGACTTGCTTAAACTAAACCAGGGATATACTCATACGAGGCTACAGCAAACTAATAGAGCAAGAACATCGGACTTAGTTTATCGGCCGACATTGAAGCCCACGAAGCGAGAGCAGCTCAGGACCATGCACCAACTGTAGCGGTGAGCAAAACCACCATGGACGCTACTCATCACGGCACCTCGACTTCGACCATGATGACGTCTTGGACTGGCTGAAGGAGGACAACATCGTTGTGAAGGCCGGCGTGACAATGGTAGGTCCAAAGTTGAAGGGGGCCTCGGGGACGAGGAACTTCAGTGAGATTTTCGGCTACGGAGGTGAGCTTGTTTTGGCTCGAACTGGAACTGAACGCGTCCCCTCGTGAATCCTGCCTCGACAACTTATGGATCAGTCTGCCTCAGCTCCCTGGTTGCTGCCCATGCTCCTCGCGGCTCAACGCCATTTCACGATGGCTTGGCATTGAAAGAGAGCAAAATAGAGCAGAGTTGGTCGACGATATTCAGGGCTAGTTTTAACGATTTCGAGGGACCCACCATGAGTACGAGTGTCACCGGGTGGATGGTAACATGAAGCCAGAGCGACGTCACAGCTTGGATCAACAACAGAGGTGGTGGTTTCTGACGATGGCAAAGCCCCCCCGTCTAATATCCGACACTCACGCAGCACCTTTACCGACCCTCCGCTCTCTCTCGACCATTTCTCTCTTTCGATGGCCACGGCAGGCGCACACGGCTTCCTGCCACCGCCAGCTGCCGTGGCCGGTCCTGCCTCCGTCCTCTCTGCCTCTTCAACTTTTGGCCTCCTCTGCCGCGTCCTTCCCTCCGTCCTCTGCCGAGGCATGGAGGAAGAAGACAGGAAACAAAGATGGGGGGCCGGGCCAGAAAAAGAAAAGGAAGAAAGGATAGTGGGCAGGGCCCAAGCTGGAAAAGAAAAGAAAAAGAAAAGGGGCCGTCGGCCCAGGTGGAAAAGGAAGGAAGGAAGGAGGGGGGTCAGGTCGGACCGGTCCACTCGAACCGGGTTGAACGGGCATATTTTAATAATTTTTTATCTTTTTAATTTTTTTGAAATCACTATTACTATTTAGTCCTCTATATTTTTTGTGTTTTCGTAGGGAAAAGACAACCTATTGAATTGGCAAAACTAGGTGTTAACATATATATATATATATGTATATATATATATATATATATATGTATATATTTTGATATCGCGCTGAGTTTTTGTTTTGTTGAGACTGCATCCTTTAGTAAAAGGACGGCCACCGGCGTGTTGTTACTAGTAAAAATATTTTTTTCTCAAATAATTAAAATATATTTAAAAGCTAGGTATGTGCTGATTTTTTCCTAACATCCTCCCGATGATAAATTATTACATAGAAGTATAGTATATATACTAAATTGAATTTTGGCACTAAAAAAATTGATGGGTTCCACGTAGATCTCGCTCTACAAGATCTGAGAGCCCGATTGACCTTAATGACAGTATTAGATACCCGAAATACATGCTCGTTGCTGGTGAATGCTAGCATTTTATCGTCCTTGCAATTATTTATCCACGAGGTGATGTTTGTACTCGTTCGTGAAATTTGTGGCTCATCTTTATTATTTCGTACGTAATGCCTCCAACTTTTCCAAACCTAATAAAAGTGTCAGGGCCCATTCCTCCATTATTTGCGTCCCTCTTCCAACTTTTCCAAACCCTAACAAAAGTGAGAGGGAACTAGCAACGATGCACTCGGTACAGTACTCTGTCGTCATCGTCAAGGGGGCAAGATTTAGAAAGAGTCGGTCGAGCCAAGACCAGGAAAACGATCTGTTTGTGCAGAAATGATTAGAATTCATCTAACCGAGTGTAGAAAATTAGATACTAGTACTCATTATTTTCCTTAAAAGAAAACACTTGGTTTTTTTATTGATCGAAAAGGAACATACTAGGTTATCTTACCTTTTATCCGCGTCAAATGTCATAAAGTTAAGTGTCATGGGGTCATATGAATTTTTTCTATGTATCCAATATTGGAGTGATCACGGGTAAAATTTATATGTAATCAATAAATCTTTCTTCTTCCTCTAATTTTAACCTCGATCCGACAATCCTTAGGTCAATCTCGTAACTTTCTTAGGCCCCTTGTGCATCTTGGCCAACGAGATTCGAACCAATGGAGGTAGTAATTTCGTCTATCAATACATGGTTCACACTTTTACCTATACTTTAATTCATGTATCGTTTCATACGCAGTTATAAGAAAAATGCTTACATAACTGTGTAACAGTGTAACGGTCATACTTCAACCGCAAATGTTATGGATGAAAATGAAAAGATAGAAGTCAAATGTGGGCCCTCTAATTTTGTGGCTGGCATTTCACCGTTACACTGTTGCATGGTAATGCTAGCAGTGCTTCGGTTTTCAAATCCGACGTTTCAAGCGTTTTTTTTAATATTTGAAATTTAATAGATCTTTTTTAATGACATCCCTACTCGTAATTATTTATTTTTCGATATTCAATTTTCTTCGAGTTTTTCAAGTTGTAGTATTAACTATTAAGGAATTTCACTTAATGGGATTTAAAGAATTCCATATACGTGAGATTTTTCATTCCAATTTTTTTTAAGAAAGCCGGATACACAATCTAATTGGTTTCCATGGAAAAATTAAAAGTGGGTAAGTCACTTTATACCCAGTGACTCTGGCTCTCCCAAGTATTTAAGTAGGGAACAATTTCAACTGGGCATTATATCTGCACTGGAACTTGCGGTCATCATCAGGAGGGACGACGATGGCGCCTCAGGATTCATTAGTATTCAAGGTGCGGAGACGCGAGGCCGAGCTGGTCCGTCCGGCGAAGCCCTTGCCCCGCGAGCATAAGAGGCTGTTGGATATCGATGACCAAGAAGGCCTCCAGTTCCAAATACCCGTGATCCAGTTCTATCGGGATGACAGCACCGGGAGGGACCCTGGGAGGGCCATCCAGGAGGGGCTCGCCAAGGCGTTGGTGTTCTGCTACCCCTTCACGGGCCGCCTGAGGGTATGGCTAGGCTGGAAGCTGGTGGACTGCAACAAGGGGGGTGGTGTTACCTTAATTAGTTATCTAATGAGCCTATAAATAAGCTTTCCATATACTCTTTTATATATCATCAAATATAAAGAAATTCTTCTCTTTTGCTTTACTTTTAACTTGGTATCAAAGCCTTCTTTCCTGAGGCAACTTAGTGCACCTAGTGCACCTCACGCACCCCAGAAATTTCTCCAATCCTATTTTTTTGCTTCATCATACTCAATGCAAAATCAATCCATCACCGCTCGACAGGGTACATCTGAGTATTTTATTTCCATCTGAGTAAGCACCATGGTGGTTGCGTTTCGACAATTGCATTGACCGCATTGCCCGTTGAGCATTTTTCATAGAGATGGCTTTCTTTCGATGCCAGCCACAAAGGCGCATCCTAGTAACTATTTTCTAAGCTAGCTATATAGACCACTTGATGCTACGACGCCAGCCATACAAGTCGCGTCACTCAGTTTCTGTTTCGCAAGATAGCCACATTAGCCGCTTGCTATTCCCCTCCGATTCTCAACCTTTTGTGCATTATTTCGAGAAGCAACACCACCACCAGACTCGCAACTGTTAGCCGATCAACATATTGAAATCTCATCATCAATGGAGGCCTAGAGCCACAACACGCACCATACGCACAAATGCGCCACGCATCCTCCATGGTCAATCGATGATTTTGGGACAGTGTCCAGATTATTTTTCAAACTCAAGTTGATTTGTTCCAATTCAACTGCATTTGAGGGGGATGTTAGCGATATCGCTCGGGATTATGCATATATCTCTTTCGATATTGCATATCCTAGACTGATTTAGATTTGATATTATGTTTATCTTGTTACCTTAATTAATTATCTAATAAGCCTGTTCTCCATGTAGTCCTTTATATATCATCAAATATACAAAAATTCTTCCCTTCTACTTTAGTTTTAACTCGCACGATGAGCCATGCGGTGGGGCTGGTCTAGTTCATGAAGGCCGTGGGGGAGACGGCGAGAGGAACCGATGCCCTCACCATTCTCCCCGCGTGGCAAAGGGAGCTCCTGGATGCCCAAGACCCGCCCCGAATCACGTGCACCCACCGTGAATATGATCACTGAAGGCACCCTCATCCCGCTCGAGATGACTTGGACCACCGGTCCTTCTTCTTCGGTCCCGCCCAAATGTCCGCCCTCCGCAACGGGTTGCCTCCCCGCCAGAGTGCAAGCTCTGCATTCGAGATCCTAACCGCTTGCCTCTGGCGATGCCGCACTGTCGCGCTCCGACCCGACCCTGAGGACGAGGTGCGTGTGCTGTGCATCGTCAATGCATGGACCAAGTTCGACCCTCCCCTGCCGGCCGTGTACTACGGGAACGTGCTCGCATTTTCCACGGCAGTGACGAGCGCAGGCAAGCTGTGCTAGAAATAGCTGGGGTATGCGCTGCAGTTGGTGAAGAAGGCCAAGGCGGAAGTGACGGAGCAGTACAAGAGGTCGGTGGCGGATCTCATGGTGATAAGGGGAAGGTCCCACTGCACGGAGGTCCGGTCCTTTTGTGGTGCCGGACACGACCAAGGCCGGGTTCGGAGATGTGGACTTCGGGCGGGGGAAGGCGGTGTATGGGGGCCCGGCCGAAGGTTTATCGCAGGCCAGCTTCTGCATCCTCTTCTGGAACCGGCAAGGCGAGACCGGCACTGTCGCCCTGGTGCGCTTGCCTGACCCAGCCATGCAGAGATTTGTGCAGGAGTTGGAGGCCTCGTTGAAGGATCCACCGGCTACCACTACCAACATCAAGAAGTCGCCCTTCGTCGGTTCTTCCCTTTGAATCGTGTCCGCCCGCGCAATTTCAATTTCACAACGTATGATGAAGTCTACTATCTTATTAAACGAGAGACCAAGGCTTTTCTATATCTATCTAGTACTATTATTACATTATGACGGGACTCCCAAAAGCATATTATTGACATCTAAATTTTGGCAACATAATTAGTCACTCGTTGTATAGAAAAATTATGAGTCTATCTCGACCTCTATGTAAAAATATTATTAAATGGCATTTACATATTACGAGCATTTTCATTGTATAGTAATTAGCCCACATGAATTGCATTCTAATTGGACTGACGTAGGGAGGTTCTAAGCTTAATTAGATTTACTAGACTAAGCAAGCAGGGTTCAGAAAATTAGGCCAAGGCACCTGTAGAAGACATGCGGTTGTACAATGGCTCATTTATCCTCATTGATTGTAGAAGACACCTGTAATAGATGGAATGAGGTGCGGTAAATATGTGTTTATAATTCTGTCCCACTTAGTTGATTGTGCCGATGTCTTGTTAATTAAGATAGATACTCATTTGTGTATATTGGCAAGCTATTATATGGTATTTGCACATCATATGATTAATACGTTCATCTGTCTGCATTTGAGTATCAAACTAAACATTAGTTTTTTTTTTTGTAAGAAAATTCAAAATTAGTTCATGGCGTCAACTTTCATTCATTTCACACACAAATATAGTCATTTATGTGACGCGTATATGACATTGTCTTAAATGAATTTCAATAATACGTTAGTTTCACTATTGACAATGATACGTGATATTATTTATTGATTGTTACTATGTTGATGTGCTCTCGGATCGAGTGGCTCCTACTTTAGACTTAGAACTTCCATTTACTCAACTTAGCTCACTCCAAAATATCTTACAGATTTATTGAGTTCGAAGTTCACGGACATTTAAATTAGCGCTTCCCAAGATCTCTTGAAGGACTGTATCAGAGCTTTGTCTATACCACTATGTCGAATCATTTTCTCGAATCACTCGTCTCTGTGTCGCCGTCCGGTGTTATAGATATACTAAGCGTATGCGGGTTAGATTAGGGTTATTTGAGGTTCGTTTGGGCCTTTGTGGCCCCGTGCGAGGCCCCCAAACTCATTATTAGGTCCATCGGTATCAAATGCCAATGATGTCCAGAAAATCTGTGGATAAATGAGTCTAGGTCATTAAAAGATGCCAAATATGGGCTATTATGAAAAAGGCCCAACGTAAATTGACTTGCAAAAGGGCCAAGTAAAACAATTCAATTGCAAATGTTCGGCAGTGGCCACCCTTCCCACTTGATAAAGGAAAGGTGGAGAGTTTGATGCCCCCGTTATCAGGGGGTTAAGGATGGGGATGTTTAATTTCAAATATGAGTTTTGACTTTCACGTCCTACAAAGAGGCATGGCAAAAGTCTGAGAGTGAGTTGAGAGTTAAAGTAGGACGGACCAAAAACAAAAATATGATGTTTACCACTTTCCCTTTCAAAAAACTCATAAATAGTAGAAGGCTTTTCTAGATTTATAATGTTCACAAATTATTCATATTCGGTAAAAGCTATGTAAAGCTCTTAAAAAATGCTACTGTTCATGGACAATTTGGGCAATTTTGCAGCCGTAAATGAGGCAATCCTCGAAAATGAAGAATTTAGAGAAAAAAAAGTAACAAAAGCGCCTTGAAAGTTGAACAAGTCAAGAGGTAGAAGATTTTTTTTTTTTGGTCGGAAATACGGACATGGTCATTAAGTCACTATTATAAGCTAACGTGTTATTCTACGTGATATTTTAAAATAAAAATAGCCCGGAGACAAAGAATATTAGAAAAATATAAATATTATAAAATAAGGAAAAGAAAATTTAAAAAAAAAAAGGACAAGCAGAGAAGAGGCAAGACTCTGTTGGCGTCACGCGACGCCGGCTAAGATCAATAAATGTTCGATGCAACATAATTCGGTTTGCTCATTTATTCCTTACGTCCAATGTAACATAATTTGGGAGGAAAGAAGCTCCCAAGTATTCGCATTTATTTGGGAATGGAATTGAATAAAACATTTAAAAAGTAAACGAAATTCATTACCAATTTGACCTTGTGCGTAGCAGAAGTTGAAGGGCCATTCAAATAAGTTTCGGAAGTGTGACAAAAAAAAGGATTAATATTACGAAAAACCTCAAACCGGTATATCTATGATAAATTTACCCAAAACTAATTTTTTGACCACCAAAAACTCCAAATCGGTATACATGTGACAAATTTACCCCCAGTTAGTTTTTGTTAAATTTTACTATTAAATTGTTGAGTTAAATGACACGTGACAGTTGACGGGTGTACGTGTTTGTTGTTTCACTCTCCGTTTATCATAGGTGTATCGGTTTGTGATTTTTCGTGATATTAATTAAATTTAACGGAAACTAATAGAGGATAAATTTATCGTAGATGCATTAATTTGGGATTTTTTGTGGTCAAAAAATTAGTTTGGAATAAATTTATCGCATATGTATCAATTTGGAATTTTTCGTAGTAAAAAAATTAGTTTTTGGTAAATTTATCATCAGTATACTAGTTTGAGGGTTTTCGTTGTATTAACTTTAAAAAAAAGTTTTGGAGGAGTCTTCTCAAAGCCAATAAGGGTCAAAGAAAATGTTGTTAACTCACAAGTTAACAACATTAAGAAGTTTCAAACGGATATCTTACTGACAATTTATACCAAACTAATTTTCGTCTCATAAGAAATCTCAAACCGGTATCCTTAACGCAAATCTAACATGTTGTGTTCCATCCAACATCTCGTTAAAATGCGTTCTGCACGTTGGATCTATTATTCTCCACGTCAGATTTGTCTTGCAATCGTCTATCATGTATATTGTCACGTATACATTTTAACGGAATATTAGACGAAATGCTAATGTTGGGTAAATTTGGATTAGGATTATCAATTTGGAATTTGTTGTGACAAGGTAATTGATTTGATAAATATGTTATGGTTTATCATTTTGAGATTTTAAATGGTGTTAACTGGGTAATTCAATGCGCTGCCGTCGATGAAAGTGAGGCGGAGAAAGTCGACAAACCAGATCGAACAAGAATGTGAGCAAGTAGGATTCCGTCAACAAAAGTTGTCCGAACAAATAAACAAACTAACGTTGCTATAGGTTGAACGAATTTGCACACAAGAATAGGACTATAATGTTCTTCAATGACTATACATTAGATGTGATAAATGGGACCCATATATTAACCCATATTCAATGATTGTAGATTATAATCGGGTTGGCTTTAGTTTTAAAAGTAGACTTAAATGGGTCATTAATGGGTTGCTTATTAAGTTAATGGATATTAAATAGGTCATAAATGGGTTACCCAACAAGCTTAAGTGAATAATATACATGTCATTTTCAATTTTTTTAATTTTCTGATTTTTTTATATTATTTTTGTTTTCTTTTTTTCTTTTTTCTTCTTCCTCCACTGGTGGCCAGCCATAGCAACGGCTGGCGGTCAGCCATAGCAACGGCTGGCGGTCAGCCACAGGCGAAGGACAAGCTTGTTGATCTAGAGAAGCTGAGGCCTTGTCGACCTCTGGCACTAGCCTCGGCCTTGCCAAATTGGTGAGCTCAAGTCTCGCTAGATCGGTGAGGCTCGAAGCTCGCCGAATTGGCAAGTTCATCCCTCCCTTGTGGCCGACCACCGGCGGGGAAGAAGAAAAAAAAAGAAAAGAAAAAAGGACAAAGAAAAGAAAACAATAAAAAGAAAAT
The DNA here is from genome assembly GCA_031216235.1 of Syzygium jambos. Taxonomy (NCBI): domain Eukaryota; kingdom Viridiplantae; phylum Streptophyta; class Magnoliopsida; order Myrtales; family Myrtaceae; genus Syzygium; species Syzygium jambos. The sequence goes on along the minus strand of CM062221.1, from coordinate 19,432,659 downwards.
AAAATTAATTAAAATGTTATTTTTAAAAAATAAAATATTAAAAAATATTATCATTTTCCTAAAAATATTTTCCGGAAATGTCATATTTTTCGCGAAATAAACATAACCTCAATTTTCTTTAAAAAATATATAAATTGTCCGCTAGATTTGTATTGCATGAAAATGTTTTAGCAATACAATTTTTTAAAATAATTAGCAGAAATAAGCTTTCCTAGATTTAGTTAAATGGGTTAGGTCGGGTATGAGTTGGGTATGGGTCGGATCGGGTATGGGTTGAGAAATTTGTCTTGCGATAAATGGGTTATAAAACGGGTTAAATGGATCAATTTAGGTCGAACTATTTATGACCCAATCCGATCAGACTCACCCATTTAATAAGTCTACTGTACATTTCCACAAAACACAACTTGGCTGGGAAAGAAGACTTTAAAAGTGGAAAATTGTCCTTGCTGAAAGAAAATAACCAAACCGAAAATATTACAAGAAACGTTGTGTACTAAACTGCACCAGAGCTTTTCACCCGTACACATATGGACACGTTGAGATCCTGCATGATTGACTTTGGCGACTCTTGGAATGAACACGATTATTTGGTGGACTCCTTTTGAAACTTTTTATAATTAAAAAATGCAGAATTCCTATTTGCTGGGGTGATGTTGGTGAAAAGAGGCTAACCAGCCCAAAGCGTATTCAACTATCAGAGAAAGTCAAGGCGGTCTAAAGTGTCTCAAAACAGCGCCAAGTAGTCAAAAAGTTTTATGCACGCCTTAGAAGACGCAAGGTTGAATTCAGTGCGGATGATCACATGTTTTTTAGAGTTCCTCTGTGAAGCACATTATGAGATTCAACACTAGCTCTATAAGTTTAGTTCTAGATGCGCGGGACCATTCTTGATCCTAGAGAAGATTGTCAATGGTACTATAAACTTGCTTTCTCACTAGCTCTATCCGGAGCACATAATGTGTTTCATGTATCTTTATTACGGACATAAGTACCTAATCGTGAACATATGCTAGATTTTACACCTTTGGGGCTAAAAGAGATCTTAACTTATTAGGAGTAACCTATTCACATTACCGATAAAAAGAACATGCTGAAATGCCAAACTATTCCTTACGTGAAGATGTAATGGAAAAACCAAATCAAGAGAGGCCAATTGGGAGCTCAAAGCAAAGGTAAGGCGTAAATATCCTCATTCGTTTAATAATTGGGGTAAGTTCAATTTTCGAGAACAAAGTTGTCTTGAAAAAGGGTAGGATGTAACAAATGGGCAAGTAAAACAAAAGAAAATAAAATAAGTTAAAACCCAGTTTTCTTTCGCAAGCCCTCTAAGTTAATTTATCAATCCAAATGTCTCATTATTGCAGCTGGTGCAATAAAGAAAAAAAGAAGATGAGGAGAGGAGAGTCGGCAAAACCAGAGCATCATGAAACCGTGTTCTCAACAAAACAATAGGAAGAACAAAAAAGAGAGGGAAACTGCGACAGAGAAAAGCAAGGTTTCGGTTCAGCAAGCCATGGACACCTCAACAGGCTGAATTAATGTCATTCCAAAGTGTTCGATAAGAAATCCGAGTCCATAATTTCGGACTCTGATGAATTCTGAATTGCTGGGTTGATTCTAGAGGTTCTTGAACTGTAAAATAATAAAACATTTAGGATGCCGTGCAACCGTGGAATCTAACTGAAATCGATTTGGGGTGTGATAGAAATAGCCACAACACTGTCTATATTATAATGACTAAATGCTAGTGAAATTGACGTAGAACAAATAGCAAATGCTTATATGGAAACCGTTGAGCGTCATAAGAGCAGAGGTTCCCGCCCTCACTTAAATGATGGGTCAATTTCAAACTATCAAAACTTTTAATCCAAAAAAGTTATGACGTGAACAGCATATCAAATCAAAATCCTTGATTTCCAATCATTCAAAGATAATCCTTGATTTATAGGTCTTCAAAGATTTCAGACGTAATTTGCAAATTTCGGATCGCGTTTTGAAAACTTTCACCTTTATCAATATTGCCTTCAGAGATTTCGGACGTGATTTGCAGATTTCGGAATATGTTTTGAAGACTTTCCCCTTTATATATATTGTGTTCCTTAATTATGTTATTTGATTTTAAATATTTGGTTGTTCCCCAAAAGGCGACCTCTCTATAAATAGATGCCTAAAATATTGTAAATGGTACTTCAAGATTGAGAATAAACGTTATCTTTTGGAATCCTTTTCCAAAAGTCTATTTTCCTCTACCTCAGAAATGGCTTCAACTTCCTCGTCATTCCCTACCTTACGATGCTTCCTTCAAATTGAGATATCCAGCTTAATTTTTCTTTCAGACCTTCTGATTCAGTTGTTTGCGGATCGAAGTTTGCCCCCATTCGATTCGGAACTGACAAAACGTGCACGATTAACCGCCGACACTCTACAGTGGAAAGAAGATGGTCGATGAATAGAATATAAACTAGGGGTGAGCATTGGTCCAAGGTCGACCCTAGACCAACCCTGGATCGGCCGATCAATCCTAGTCCGATTCCTAGGGGGTATGGGTTGGTCCTTGGTCCTGGGATCCCTGGACCCTGTAATGTGTGGGTTGGTCCTCGGTCCTAGGAGTTTAGGGTTGGTCCAACCTGAACCAATCTTGTATATTATATATATATATATATATATATATATATTAAACATTATATGCTTTTATCTATTCTAAACCCTAACGTCTCCTCCTCTGTTCTCTTCTTTCTTATGCAGTTTGGTTTACCGTGTAAATAGAAAGCATAAAGAAACCTAGCTCTACTTCGACCAAAAATAATAGAAACCCTCTTCGCTTGTCTCTGCCGCGCTCACCCGCCTCGCCTTCTTGCCTCGCCTAGTTTGCCTATGTTCGCTCGCCTTGCCACTTGCCTCTCTTTGCTTGCCTCACTCGCCTTGCCGCTCACCTCTCTGCTCACCTTGCTCACCTTACGAGCACTGCTCAGTTGGACAAATATACTTTATTAAGTATTAATTATGTGTGATGTTTATTTTTTTTATGTATTTTGAAGTTGAAGCGATCATTTAAGAATGAATAAGATATGAAGTTATATAATTCATGGTTTATATTACATATTTTGAACTTCTTATGGTTTAATTGTATGTCACGTCTTCGTTTTGTTGGTTTGTTGCTTTTAGCAAATGTGAATTTTATGTTATTACATTATCTTGTATTTATGTTTGATATCTACTAGTGTTTATAATTTGGTTGCTCAATGTTGCATTGTTGATGGATATGTAATTTGAAATAGTATGTTTGTTTTTTCAAGAAATACAAAAAAATGAAACCAAAAAATAATCAATTGGGCCCGGTTACCTTGGAACCAGACTGGACCCATAGGGTCGTCCGATCCCCGGTCCCAGGCTCAACAGGGTCGGTCCTCGGTCCCAAAATTTGGGGACCAACATTGTGCGGGTTGGTCCTTGGGTTAGGTGTTAGACCGCCCAAATCCGAGTTATGCTCATCCCTAATATAAACTTATTGACAATTGAGAAAGGTGAAAGACTCCGCGATGCAGATGAGTCGAGTCAAATCAAATTATCAATTACGACAATGATTTCCATGTTGATACATTTAGTCTTCATTAAGAATGCAACGACACCTCTTGTTTAATGGTGTGCAATTGCTATGCTTGAGCCTGCCTCATTCTAGGCGAGCCATATTTAGGGCAAATACCACAAAAAAAAAACCTCAAATTTTGCCTATCGTGACATAAATACCCCAATTTTTACACAAACACCCCAAACTTTTTTTTGTGTTCTGAAAAATCCCAAGCTTATACATGTGATATATATATCCCCTTTATTTTAGTTCTTTCTAGGGTATATTTGTCACACTAGTATAAGTTCGAGGTTTTTATGACATAAAAAAAATGTTTAGGGTTAGTCACAATGGGCAAGTTTAAGATTTTTAGTAACAAAAAAAGTTTTGAGTATTTATGTCACAGCTAGGTATAGTTTGGAGTTTTTTTTTATATTAACCCCAAATTTATTAAATAAATAATTTTATAGGTTGCTACATTTTGCGTCGATTGACTATTATAGTTTGGAGGCCTTTGAATTTTTCCAAACTGTTTAACCAGATGCCTGACCTTAATTTTCATGCCATTGGGTCCCTAAAAGTACATGTTTTTTTTTTCAACTTGGTTGGTCCGTCGAAATTATGGGCGAAGATATCGGCGTGGCCTTTAAGCTGCCGTTAAACGCCGACATGGCATTCTACGTGGCAAATGAAATAAAAATAATTCGGAAGTAGATAATGTTAAAAAAATATTAAAAAAATTTAAGAGACGGAAGAAAATTTATAAAGAAAGAAAAAGATGGACAGAGTAGTGGCGAGGTGCTGCTGGGGTCGCGCGATCTTGGCTCAGGCTAGTAATGTTCATTACATTTCACGTGAAGTATAGCTTGCTCATTCATTCCTTAAGACCATTGTATATAATTTGGGAGGAGAGAAGCTCCTAAATGTTCGCGTTTATTCGGGAATGGAATTGAAGAAAACATTCAAAAAGAAAGCAAGTAAGGGTCGACAAATATATTATTAACTCATGGGATAACACATTAAAAATCACAAATCAGTGTCCTCATGACACTTTTTTTTTGGTCGAAAGAAAATTATACGCATTGCTCAAAATGATATATGAGAAGTACAATGACTTTTATGAAAAAGAAAATCGAAGCAGAGCAAATCCCATAATGCAACAAAACAAAGTCAAATCTAGAAAACAAGGAGGATCAGCAGATCATCGATAGGGTTAAACACAAACTCATTCAATAAAAATTGATCTATCAAGCAAAATAATCGGCGGTCAAACACTCGAAGAGAAAATCTTTATGGTTCAATGAGATGCCAAAACTCTTATGATCATCAATGAAGCTGGAGATTGAGGACCTATACATAGACAGAGCACTAAGGTATCGAGTCCCCAAAAATATTATTAAACTCCCAAATCTAAATTGGGAGAGAAAAGCTCCTAGATCTAGAACTAAATTAGGAGAATTCAAACTCTCAGATATGGAATTAGATCGGGAGACGAAAGCTCCCAGATTTAGTTTGGGAGATAAGAAAAAACAAGAAAAGAATAAAAAGACTCAAATAAAATCAATGAGAGGGGAGGGTGAGATAGTGGGCTAAAGCTTGAAGGAGACAATGGAGAGAGAACCGAGAGAAAAACTTTTCAGCATCTGTAAACGAGCAACGTAGGAAGGTAAATCATAACATATTTACCCGAACCTAATTTTCGTTACATAAAAAATTCAAATCGGTACCCCGACACAAATTTTACTTTCCATCAGCACTTCATTCAATATCTCATTAAATTGTATTTTGCCCATTAGATCTGTCTTGCATCGGTCTGGTGACACGTATGCATTTGAACGGGGCATCGGACGGAATGCTAACTAAGTACAAATAGGGTAACGGTTTGGAATTTTCTATAAAACGATTAGTAACTTGATTAACATGTCTTGGCGTACTGGCTTGAGATTTGAAACGGCATTATCCGTTAATTCGATGTGTCGCCATCGATGAAAGTGAGGAGGGGAAGTCGACAAACTAGATGGAACAAGAATTTGAGCGCGTAAGATTCCAACGTTAGGTGGAGGATAGGACAATAGTTTATCATGTTCGTGATTGTTCAAGGCAACAGGCAACATTCAATGGCCTAAAATAATACCGCCAGCCAATTTTAAAGTTAATTATTCTCAATCATCTAAACATCAACCAAGTGGACAGGCAACGTTTGATTCTCTAACATCCGCCGGAAAATGAAAGGGGAGGATTCAAAGTACTAAATTGAATTTCCACCCGACTATCGAGGCGGGCGCGAGGGGCATGCCCAAAATGTACTAAATTTTCCCCGTCGAAGTGATCAACAAAACAATGGAATCGGGGTTGCGAGTAAAATCTCGAGCTTATAAGTGACGGGAGATTATATAAATCCCATGAACAAGTGACGTTTGGATAGTTTCGTCAGAACCGATGAAGCTCGAATTGGGCGTCACGACATGTCAAGGCGACCATGAACATGGACGGGACTTCATCGATGCCGGTACCCATCAAATCATCACGGCTTGTCGGGGCAACATTGAACATGGACGGGACGTCGCCAATGCCGTTATATAACGTCCTGAATTCAAACCACTTTCGTGATCAATAATATGAATATGTATTCCTCATTTCGTTTTAGTAAGTCTCGCCCGGAACCGATCATTCTCAGGATACTGACTAATAGGGAATGGTTAATTAGAAAAACGGTACGTTGACCCAAGAACTCGACCGTGAATTGAGTCTGATTCCGAGAAACGGTGATGGAATATTTTGTGCCAATATGGGCCGATCCAAGGAGAGTGACGAATTTGGTTTGGCCAACGACGTACGATCGAATCACGGGTGATTCCGTACGATCAAGAGTATGCGTGACGAACGATCCCGAACTTATTCCGAACGATCGCGACCCCTGGAACTAGTGATAAATCCTCGTGTTTTCCAAGAAATCGATATCGTCACGACTTGAGTAATTCTAAGTCAATACGCGTGGCCCCTAAATAGCCGCCCGTTAGTGAGAAACGCTAAAATCGCATTTGAGTGAAATCAATTATGGAATTGAGTCCGGATTTCGGTATCGAATTTCTTGGACGTACGCAACTATTTTGCAAGGACAACGTAGTTTTAGTGTAGCCACTTATATTTGGGATCGGTAGAGTCAAAAATTGAAAATTTGACCCGGGACTGGAAAATTACCGTTTTGCCCCTATACCCTACCCTTGAGATCCGAATTGTGGGGGTTATTTGGAAGACGTTTTGGGGTTTGAAATTTGGTCTAATCAGCCCCATGATTTTCGAAATTGATGGACAAGATTGCCCCTCCATTATTGGACATCAATTAATCTCAAGCCTTGGATGGGGGGACATGATGGTCACTTAGTGCAAGATTGGTTCAACCACCCCACTAACTATTGTGTATAACTCTCTCTCTCTCTCTCTCTCTCTCTCTCTCTCTCTCTCTCTCTCTCTCTCTCTCTCTCTCTCTCTCTCCCCAAGCCAGCAATCCCCCTCTCCTCCCCTCGCCGATTCCCTCTCTCTCCCTCTCTCGGCCGTGAGCCGCCACCCGCCGGAGTGCCGCCACCGCCGCTCGCCGGTGCCGCCCGCCGGGTGCCGTCACCCGCCTTGCACCACCACCATCCAGCGGTCCCATTCTCTCTCTCCCTTTCCCCAGCCACGTAAGCAGCCCCTGCCTTGGACCGCCGCCGCTCGCGCCGCCATGAAGGTTGCTCGTCATCGTCGCTTGCGCCGCCGTGAGCCCGCTCGATCCGCCCATTTTGCCCCACCTGTTCAGCCTTGATTGGGAGCTTAGGAATTAGGTGAGTATTTACTCCTAAACCCTAATTAGGCTAATTAAGCATTTCTAGATAGATTTAGGGTATTTTAGTTGTTAATTAGTGTAATTTTAGGGGTAATTAGTGGGCTGATCGTAACACTTGGTATTGTGATGATTTTAGTGGATTAGTATGTTGATTTGGAGGTGGATTGGAGGCCTAGAGGTGTTGGTTTGTGGCTGTCCATATTGGGATTAAATTGAACTAAGTTTGGACAAATTAGGGTTCAATCGAGCAATTGTCGAGGGTGCTTGGATTGATCGATTGGTGGTTGAATTGTAGTCGGTTGTTATCAATTTCATGATGACATGTCGCGTGCTTATAGTGGCCGAGTATGTAGTGGCAAGTGGTCATCGAGTGCGCAAATCTGCGTTGTACTAATTGCATGAATTATGTGCCAATTGTATGCCGGAGCCTAATTGTATTGAGTTATTTAAATTGAGCATGTTAATACGTTAATTGAGCATGTCGTGGCTGATTTGAATTGAGTGATTCATTGGGCATGCTAAGTGTAATTGAGCACGTCTTGAAGTAAATTGAACATATTGGAATGCACGTTGAGTTTGGCATAAGTTGTTGATGTGCATATATGAAATTGAGTGCTCATTGTACATCATGTTATTGCCCGAGTACCGGACTGTATGGCCGCGCATTTCGCATGTTGAGCATTAGCTTGAAATGAGACTTATGCGATTATGCGTACCTAACATGAGCATGTGATTACCTAATCGCCCTGATGCGTCTTACGCGGGGTTCATATAAAATCTGGTATATGTATGTGATCACTATAAGCCCTGATGCGTGTTACGCGGGGTATTGAACCTGTCCTGATGCATCTTATATGGGACGATGCCCGAATTGCCGGAAGACGGCTAACCTGATGCGTTTTACGCGGGTTCGGTCCGTATATGGAGATCGGTGTTGCGCCTGATGCGTTTTACGCAGGCTAGAGACACTGGGTCTGATGTGTTTTACGCGGGTCAGAAAGTGTCGGATATGAATTGACCTGATGCGTTTTATGCAAGTCGGATGAGTAGTATGCCAGTATGCATTATTGAGCCGATCATGAGCATGGCATATTGGTGGCATACGTGTGCAAGAGTGCAATGGTAGTTGTGCAAGCATGTGCGTATCGTTGACTTGTATGTGATGCATGCATTAATGGGCATAAGCATGTGTATGGCGTACGTGTGACTAGGTCTATCGCGTATGTGCCATTATTGTAATTATTATATGCCTAACCTGCAAGGTCAATTGTGTGCTTGATCGGGGCCCGAGGGCCTAGGTCAATTGGTTGGTATACTGGTTGTATGTGAATTGTTTGCCTATCAGAAGATGCATGTTAGTCTAGTTTAGGTTTAGGGAGTTTTACTCGATGAGATTTGTTCTCATTATTATTAAAACCCAACTTTTCAAACCCTTGGCCTTGAAGATGTTTGAGGTACAAGTACGTTTTGGGATTCCGTCTCGAATAGACCGGGACGTGATCGAGTACCCCGTAAGGAACGGGGATACATATATTAGACATTTCACTACCGTATGGTTTGATGTGGGCGAGCATTATTTTAAGGCCCACAAGTATATAGCTTGGTGTTCAGAGACTACACCGGAACTTTTGGGCCCCTTAAGACTTTTGACGTCCCATTCAACGGGTTAGATGAGGTAGATCCCCAGTATCAGGACGGAGACCTGGCGAGCCTCGAGTACACGTCCGAGGGGAGTTCTAGTTTTGGCCACGAACCTGTTGTTTGGAAGATGGACGAGCCATACCCTATGGACAAGGAACCGGTGGATTGGGACTCTAACCTGGAGCCGATGGAGTCGGATGAGGAGCCAGAGCCGATGGAGCAGGACCCCGAGTAGGAGGACGAGCCTGAGAATATGGATTCTGAGGAGGAGTCGGCAGAAGCTGAGTCCGAGCTGGATTCCCTAGACTCCGAAGTCGAGCTGTCTAACAGTTCTTCTGAGTCCTCGGGATCCGACCTGGACTGGGTTCCGTAGGGTTAGTCTTAGTCTTAGATAGGTTGGGCCAGTACCTTTTTGATCGGAACCCCTCTTAGTTTTAATACCCTAACCGCCCGGGCCACTCAACCCTTTTTGCTAGTAGTGGCCGTTGACCCATTTTTTATTGTGGTGTTTATGTTGGTGTAAATGGATATTGTAAATGTTTCTCGGCATTAATGCAAGTATATATTCATAATGTTGTTTGTGGTTGTGCTATCCTTGGTCATGTGTTTGGAATTGTACGGGTGTTTATGTTGCTTCCGCATGTGCATGATTCTCTATGTTGGGCGTTGGGTCGGCGACACGTCCTGGAACGTGCACTTGAATCGATCTCGGTTGGGATGCTCGCGCGCCATAGAGTTCGGGGCGTGACACGGTACTCATCAAATCGCATCAAATCGAAAATTTGACAGGACGGAAGAGAGTTATGAGGAGGTGAACTCGGACCAAATAGAAGGGCAAGGCGTGGATCACGCTTTTGCCCTTCTCTTTGTGAACCTTGTGGATTGATAAGCACAGGTCGTGCTTCAGGTTCCGTGGCTGGTCTTGCAAACGTCCATACTGTTGGAAGTTTGTTTGTAAAATAAACAAAAGTGGTTTTTCTACGTCCCACATAGATAATATGGAGTGAAGTAGGCTTGTTTATAAGTGCGGGCTTCTTTTGTGTGTTCAGAAGAAACATATGAGATATGGGCTAGACCCATGATACCCGCGTGCGGGGGCGCGAATAATTGCGCGATTATTAGGAGCACTTAGCACGCATGCGCGCTCGCGGATTAATTAGCCTAATCCTCTACTTTATTTTTTAATTATTTTTATTTTATGTCATGCCGTTTCTTTATGACTGTTATTAATCGAAAGGGCGTCTTCGTTAATTTTGAAATTTTTGGAAATTATGAAATTCGGAATTTCGTGAAAAAATATATATTCATTATTTTTAATTTTTTTTAATTCCGAATTTTCGTGTCTTTTCATAAACCATTTCGGCTGCATACCTTTTCAATTATAAACTGTCGACCGAAGAGTTGTGTTTGATTTTTTAACCATTTATCGAAAGGTTGCCATCGGTCGGTAAAATGCCTTTATATATACTCGTCGGTTTTTTGGCATGACAGAATGTTTTCTTTCTTTTCCGAAATTTTCTTCCCTAAAAACACAGACATCTTCTGGAATTGTTTCGTAGAGAGACCCTGGAGAAATACTAGAATTGCTATATAGTATTCTCATCGAGACTTTGTTGTATCCTGGAGGAAATTTGCCGGTGACCATTAGCAACTTCGTGGGGCAAATAATTCCTTAAAGAAAGTGATATCACGCCTCAAAGTCTCACTTCATTGTTCTACCCATTTTCGAAGTCAATTTTCCAACACATACTTGTCCATGGAGCACACGCAAGCTTCCCCACCATCAAATTCGTCCTAGCTCGGACCTCGATTTCAATTGGAAAAATACCCGATTAGCTATAAACCTATTGTACAAATATCGACTCAGTTCTAAACTTTTTAATTTTGCCAGTTTAGTCCGAAAACCTATGCGTGAAATTGCAGTGTAGTCCTTCTGGTCGATCTTCATCGGAAATCGCCGTTGCGACGGTTCAGTCATCACCAGCTATCCTACTCAGCGCTCCGCCGTGTCATCAATCCCTGCGGGAATTGACCGGAGTGGCCGGATTGGAGCTTCACGCGATGGTTCAGGACTGAATTTTAAAGCTTATAACTGAATTAGCATTCGCGTAATAGGTTCAAGACTAATCGGATAATTTTTTCCGTAACGATTTCCCACCGGATTGTGACAATCCTATGCACGACACGAGTCCACAAGTGTGAACAAAGTAGATTTATCTAGGACCGAACTTCTGTGGAAGATTGCGACATTTTATACGCACAAATCACCATGTGGACGCATGAAAAGAAACGTACTTCTAAAATTAGAGTGTCCTCAGGCAATAATGGCACGTGATAAAAGGTCACTATCATTTTTTAAACTAATTAAAAATATTTTCATAAAAATTATTGCATGTATTGCTTAAAATAATTAATCGATGAAATATGTTTAATAAGAAATCTTGGTGAGTGTAGCATTTCTTAATCTATTATGATCCACAGATGAAGGAAATACAAGGCCACATTTTTTTGCTTTCTAGCCTTCTAGTTTCTTTTTGTTACCTTTTATTTCATTTTTTGATCCAAAAAGTAAAGATGAAAAGAAATTATAGATTAAGTCGAAAAAAAAACACATAAATCCACTCTTTAATCAAGCCATTAACCAATTCGATCTAGTGAATTTACCGTTACTAGGATGTAAATAGAGAAAGAGAAAAACAAAGAAAGAGTATATGTAATTCAATCGACTTTTTGGGTGTAATCCAAATTATGATGTTGGTTGGGCATTAGGTGCACCACGTAGAGAAGCGAATCTAAACCATGCAACTTAATGCGAAATTGATATTATGCAATTAACGTGATTTTGTAACATGTCAATTGTTGAGAGCATGCGGTAAAAATCTGATTACAATCATCAAGAGAGAGCCCAAGTTGAACCGATTAACATATTCAGTTGAACTTTCCTTCACTTCAAAATTTAAATCAATGAGTTTTATGTCAAGAAGAATATATTAATTGCTGCATATCATATTATTTTTTTTAGCCAATTGCTTAAATAACGTCCGTATGAAGAGTAACTTTTATTTTTATTATTTTTTCCATATCTTTCTTTAATAGGTTCAGGACTGATCGGATAATTTTTTCCGTAATGACTTCCCACCGGGTTGTGCCAATCCTATGCATGACACGAGTCCACAAGTGTGAACAAAGTAGATTTATCTGGGACCGAACTTCTATGGAAGATTGCCACATTTTATACGTACGAATCACCATGTGGACGCATGAAAAGAAATATACTTCTAAAATTAGAGTGTCCTCACGCAATAATGGCACATGATGAAAAGTCGCTATCATTTTTAAAAATAATTAAAAATATTTTCGTAAAAATTATTGCTTGTATTGCTTAAAATAATTAATCGATGAAATATGTTTAATTATCGATAACAATTTATGTTTGATTAGTTTCGTGGACAATGAAAATATATTTCGTTTATTCATTTTTGTAAGCAATACGGACGATCATTTTTAGAAATCATTCATTTTTCATGAAGTCGTAGTGTTGTACTTCTGCCTTTGTAAGAAGTCGAATTTGTCTAGCTACAGCCTAAAAATAAATATCTATAAAAGTCTTCTTTTTAGCAATACAAGCATCATTCATTTTTCACGAAACAAACGAAATCATAGTGCTGTACTTTTGCCTTTGTAAGATGTCGAATTTGTCTAGTTATAGCCTAAAAATAAATATCTATAAAAGTCTTTTTTTTAAGCAATACAAGCGATCATTCAAAAAAAATATTTTCTAAATCATTCATTTTCAATGAAACAAACGGAACCTTAGTGTTGTACTTCTTTCTTTGAAAGATGACGAATATGTTTAGCTACAACCTAAAAATAATTCAGACAAAAAAAGCCTAAAAACAAATATCTATAATAGTCTTATTAGGTATGGATAGGAACAGGGCCAGATAAAGCACACTATTATACTCAACTCATTTTTAATGAACCACATCTAATAATTTGATGTCATCTTATCATACATTTATATCACAGACTTAAAGACACTAACACTGAAATTTGTTTGACGTAATATTATCTATTAAGTTTGGATTTTCCATTTCATAATAGTAACTGAATAATACGTTTAATTTTTATTATATAAAAAAGGGTGGAGAGGGACGACCAATGCATATACTCTTTTGGGTGTTTCATTGAAGTCATCATACTGCTGCGGAGTATTTAGTTTGAATTATAATTACTCAATAAGTTACCCCGTGATCCGAAGGTCGAGGTTGCTGAACCAATCACTGTATTATCTCCACTAGCATGCTAGAAGTGAGGAGTTCTCACCACACGAGATAATCGGTGTCCCAAGTAAAAACCAACTAAAGATAAGCTCACGACATCACTCGAACTCCTAATCTTGTTTATATCATTATTTCCAAACATGCATAATCATTGACCGAAAATAATTTTTTTTCTCGAACGATAATTTTTATTTGGCATGTGTATTTGTTGTCCTTAAAAAAAAATAGTTTTCGGTCTCTTCAAATTAAAATCTCAAAGTATATGACAAGTTGAAAAATTGCGGGTTATTATACACATTCTGAGATCTTTAAGAAACAATATAATGTTTACAAAAATTAAAAATTTAATTCCCATGTAGCACCTGGGTAGACTGACACGTATGCACATGGCTAATGCATATATACCCCGACATGGAGAATAATTTCATCCGTACAAGCAATTTCGAGACCATAGTACACGTGTAGTTCGTTACCTATCAACATCATCATAGTGCAACAAAGTCGTCCGGAATCCGCTTTCATGGAAAGAAAATAACAATGTTGTTTTTTTGGTAAGAAATGCATCAACAATGTATATTTTCCAATTTGGCAAATGAAAATGACTAAGAGCATGAAAGCGTCTCTTGGCTCCGTTTATTTTGCGAAAAATGAATAATTTGAAAAACATTTTTCCTGAAATTATTCGCTTGTGTCACTTGAAATAATTAGTCAGTAAAAAATGATTTTATTATCAATAATAATTTATATCTAAACAATTTCATGAACAATAAAAACCTTATTGTCCATTCATTTTTATAAGAGATATAAGCAATGATTTCTAAGAAATATTTTTTAAATTGTTTTTTTTTCGCAAGGTCTGTTTGTTTCATTGAAAATGTACCATTTTTTGAAAATATTTTCCAAGGAAAATGACTTCATTTTCTCGTGTTTAGCTAAAACTTGAAAAAGACCTGGAAAATATTTTCCGTCGTTTGGTAAGGAAAATCTGATGGGGAAAATTATCAAAAGATTCGTATATCTTGATTATTTTTTTATTTTTATATATTTTTAAATTTTATTTTTTTCCTCTTTTTTGCTTCTGCAACCTGCCATAAGTGAGCTCAAGCCTTTTCCAAGGCCGATGAGGCTTGAGGTCACCCGATTTCAATGAGCTCGAGCCTCACTGACCTTGAGTGAGCTAGAGGCTTGCCGCAGAGGCCGCAAGCTCAGCAGATATGGCGAAACCCGAGCTCGCCCGAGCCTCACCACTAGAGGCCGCGAGCTCGCCAGCGATAGCTGTGGCTAGTGACCGCCCGAGGAAGAAGCAAAAAGAGAAAAAGGAAAAAAAGATTAAAATAATTAAAATTTTCTATTTTAAAAAAATTTATAAATATTTTTATAAGACTAAGAACCCGGGTTCGGGCCCGATCTTAATGAACCCGGGCTCAGCCGCCGGTGCCCTAGCCCTGAACGTCAGGACTCAAGAACCAACATTGAGATTTTCATGCCCAAGCGTAGAGTTTCGGGTCCAAGTATCAATAACTAGTAATATTTTGAAAAACGTTTTCCGGTTCTTTTTCAAAGAGGAAATCAATTTTCCGAATGTAAGTTTTTGTAGGAAAATCTTTTCCATCAACTAGGCAAATATTTTCTATCGACTCATCGAAACAAATGCCGAAAAATGAAAAAAAAATATTTTCGCGAAATAAACGGACCTAACCGTACTAACTTTCCGAGCCTCCATGCGAAAGCCAAAGATCCTGTGCTTTGAAATGGACAGTTAGGTGAAGGGCAGAACAGGAATCAAAGACAGCCGCCGGCTTGGACTCGGAGGCTCAAAGAGTGTATCACGAAAGTTCGATATTAAAGTCATCAGTCGAATCCGTGATCACGTGAGCTCAACTCGCATCCACCACCGTTAAACGGAAGCGAGCCCAACACGGGATCCACGCTCCGTCCGGCGATGAAGCCGGGGCCGGGCGATGCGACTGTGGGTCCATCAACGTAATTTCGGAGGAAGTCGAGCGGCAACTTCTGTTGGTGGGGAAGCCAGCAAAGCTCAGCACAAGTGTGCATTGACCTGTGAAACGCAGACTGTTCCGGTGACCAAGACTTTGGGGCGCGGAAAACGAATCGGATTCCAATAGCTCAGATGACGGTGACCTCCTTCCTAACCAGAAAACAAACGTAAAGGAGACGACCAAGACCTGTCTTGCCCTTTCTTTAATGGTAGAAAGATGACGGGCTGATCTGTTTGTTACTACAAGACAGTAGGGGACAGCGATATTAAACATTTGAGGACCTCGTGCTGGGAAATTGGGCTGATGGACAAGCGAGGAGGGCCGTGAAGCACGAAGGCACGCGGTAACGTCAGATTCCCACGGTCGACACCTCGTCTTTGATTGGCGGGTCGTCAATATGGACATTACTTATGTACATGTTGTTGATGTTCTTAATCTATAAGCGTAAATTAGTGATATGAATGGAAAATATATATATATATATTATTTGGGAGCACGGATGTGAGGACTCGGAGCTAACTAAAGACCTACAAAACACCCTACAATATCGAGATGTAAGTGTGAGTTGTGTTGGAGAAATCTCACATCCTAATTGACTCATTACTCATTAGTTTAAGCTTTTGAGTGAAGTTTGATCCAACCGGATATGTTACGGCCTCGAGCTGAGACTCCCTCTAGGAGATTTGGTATTGGGGGGCCCTAATCTATTTCGGTGTTTTGGTGAATATAGCAAGGAAAAAAGCCGATGATAAATCGGTGGGCCCCCAATCTGTTCTAATGTTTGATGAATATCTCAATGAAGGAATCTGGTTATCAATGTGGTTCGGCGGACTCGGACTTGAGCTTTCTCTTGTCGATCTCCTCAATCAAAGGTATTGGGCTTCTGCTGAACGGTTGACCTCCGGCTGCTTCCCAACTAGAAATAATGTCGAGATTCAACATGGTCATTACACAGGGAGCGGCAGCCAAGAAAGATAGAGGAAACTTTCCCGCAATTATACATCCCACTCGGGTCAAGTCGATCATGCACCGGCCAGGGAAGTTGTCCGTAGGTCCCGCCTCTCCCACCCACTCGCACTAGCCTCTGTCCCCGAGTATATATAAAGAAGCAGGGGCGCGAGCGAAGTGAATCTCACAAGTGTCACGCACACACACACACAAATTACATCTGCAATAGTGCTCGTAGCTATCATCAGGAGGGACAGAACGATGGCGCCTCAGGATTCGCTAGCGTTCAAGGTCCGGCGTTGCGAGGCCGAGCTGGTCCGCCCGGCGAAGCCGACGCCTCGCGAACGCAGGAGGCTGTCAGACGTCGACGACCAGGAGGGCCTGCGGTTCCAGATCCCCGAGATCCAGTTCTACCGGGGCGACGGCACGGGTCGGGACCCGGTGCAGGCCGTCCGGGAGGGGCTTGCCAGGGCGCTGGTGTTCTACTACCCGCTCGCAGGCCGCCTGAGGGAGCTTCCAGGCCGGAAGCTGGTGGTGGACTGCAACGAGGCCGGGGTGATGTTCGTGGAGGCCGACGCGGACGTCACCCTCGAGCAGTTCGGGGACGCCCTCCAGCCTCCCTTCCCCTGCCTGGAGGAGCTCCTCTTCGACGTCCCGGGCTCCTCCGCTGTCCTCGACGCTCCTCTCTTGCTCATTCAGGTACTGTAACATCAAACTCCCGTCTTCCTTACTTGAAACAGAAGCATCATATACCTGGTCATGGACATGGACATGCGCATGCAGAGGAAAGTGAGGTTCCACGACATGTGGCTTTCCTTCCTCGTGCTGCTCGAAAAAATTAAGGGTTTTAAAGAGAAACCGCGAAGGACCCTGTTCCAATTTTCACGCACACGAAATGAGTCTGCAATCTGCATGGGTCGTCGGTCCAAGGTTGCTTCTTTCGAAAGTCCAAAAAACAGTCCGTCGATGATCTCCGTGAACTCTGATGGAGCTTGCATGCTGCATGACAGACTTCTGCTGCATCATTTTTTCTCTGAGAAAATGCTTTGATAACTAAAGTTCATGACCAATTATTGCTATGGCGGGGGCAAGAGCACGGGGTTGTAAGAGCATTGTACGTACGGCACCCCCGAGTCGTCTCGGATTTTTGGACGTTTAGGCTTGGGATTTCAGCAGATCCGCGGAACACGATGAATCCAGTCACAAAGTTACAATTTTTTTGCTCTTGGGTGACGGTTTTTAATCTGCTGAATTATATCGTAACTCAATTATTGCACGTTGTGCCTTCGTAGTGATCATACCGCGTGGTCATGATTTGAAGGTTTGGACGACAACATCCAACTAAAAATTGTTTCGAAATAGAATTCATCCAGAACTTTTCAATCACAACAATCATTTTACATAAGGATAACATGCCGTCCATAGAAAAATCTTTTCGATGTCGGCAGTGGTGGCCCCATGGCCTCTTTCGCAACAAGCCAAGGAATGGGCAAAAATCATGCACGGTACATTTCGTGAACCACGACACCACCAAAAAGGTTGGAATTCCATGGGAACTCTCAAGTGCCCGTGCCCCCCGCCTAGCAAAGCAATGGGGCCATTAATGGGAGGGGTTAGTGGATTAATTGCGTGACTAATTATTAATTAACTCTGGTGATTAGAATTGTTAATCCGAATCTGAGCTGATGCTGCTTGTTGGAATGGTCTTCGGGAGTCGAGGACCGGTTAATAGAATTTGATATATTAAGTGATGTGACGGATTGGGTTTTGTTAGCAAGTGCTGACGGTGGGAATGGTCTGTGTGATGATGTGTGTGTGTGTGTCAGGTGACTCGTCTCAAGTGCCGGGGCTTCATCTTCGCGGTGCGCCTCAACCACACCATGTGCGACGCGCCCGGGCTGGTCCAGTTCATGAACGCCGTGGGGGAGATGGCGAGGGGCGCCGATGCCCCCTCTGTCCTCCCCGTGTGGGAGAGGGAGCTCCTGGACGCCCGAGACCCGCCCCGGATCACGTGCACCCACCGGGAGTACGATCAGGTGGAGGACACCAAAGGCACCCTCATGCCGCTCGACGACATGGACCACCGGTCCTTCTTCTTCGGGGCCGCCCAAATGTCCGCCCTGCGCAGCCGGGTGCCTCCCCACCAGCACGCGAGCACCAAGTTCGAGATACTCACCGCGTGCCTCTGGCGATGCCGCACCATCGCGCTCCAGCCCGACCCCAAGGAGGAGGTGCGGGTGCTGTGCATCGTGAACGCCCGGAACAAGTTCGACCCTCCCCTGCCTGCCGGGTACTACGGGAACGCGTTCGCGTTCCCCGTGGCGGTGACTAGCGCGGACAAGCTGTGCCAGAACCCGCTGGGGTACGCGCTGGAGCTCGTGAAGAAGGCCAAGGCCGACGTGACGGAGGAGTACATGCGGTCCCTGGCGGACCTGATGGTCGTAAGGGGGAGACCCCACTTCACGGTGGTGCGGTCCTTCCTGGTGTCGGACACGACCAAGGCCGGGTTCGGGGACGTCGACTTCGGGTGGGGGAAGGCGGTGTACGGCGGCCCGGCCAAGGGGGGAGTCGGGGCCATCCCCGGGGTGGCCAGCTTCTACATCCCCTTCCGGAACCGGCAAGGCGAGAGCGGCATCGTCGTCCCGGTGTGCTTGCCGGCCCCGGCCATGCGAAGATTCGTGCAGGAGCTGGACGCCTTGCTGAAGGATCCGCTCCCTACCACTTCCAACAACAAGTCAACCTTCGTCATTTCTTCCCTGTGAACTGCATCCCCGCCTACGCAATTTCAATTTCGATCTGGTGTGATGATGGTCTCTCGTTTTTACTTTTTGTATGGGAATGAAAAGCTCGTATGCTGCTCTCTACTATCAAACGAGAAATCAAGGCTGTTCCTTTACTTCAGCTTTTGCCCACGTTAATCTGTCAAAATAGCACGCTCAAGAACGGTATTGAGTCGTCGAAGTTGATAAACGACAGCGATCCTGTAAAAAGGTGCAGGTAATTATCTGTTAGATAAATCCGAGCCTAACTCAAAAAAAAAAAATACTATTTTTACCTTGAGTGACAATTCTAATTCGAATATTTTTTTATCTCGTAAAAGAATTACAAAGTTTCACTTAAATCATAAATCTAGCCTGAACAATTTGAAAATATCACATCACAGCAGCCAGATTTGAGACTCGAGTAAAAGTTATTGCTTTTTATTGAGACAAAAAAGTTCGAATCAAAATTTGTCAAAATAGCACACTCGATGCAGGATTATTTGGTTAGTGTGTTATATTTATATGGATTAAAATGCGCATCAATCACTAGATCCCGAACCATGGGCAAGAACAGTATGGAGTCCTCACGACGACGATTCTATAAAAAGGTACAAGTATTTATGTGTTATATAAATCCGAGCCTAATTCCCACAAAAAAAAAGTATTGACTTTATCTTGAACGACAATTCTGACATAAACTTTTTTTTGTCTAGTAAAAAAATCACTAACTTTCACTTAAATTACAAATCTGGGTCGAACAATTTGAAAATGTCACGTCACGGGAGCTAGATTTGGGATTTGAGTAAAATTTTATATATTTTATTGAGATAAAAAAGAGTTCGAATTAAAATTATCATTCAAAATAAAATTGATAATTTTTTTTTGAATTAGCCCTACCGATGAGAACTTTTATTCGGTACGTTGCTGATGATGTGAAGGAAATTATTGCGCGGACAGGGTTTCAGCGCTGACACGTGAGCACGTTCCAATTCTGGTGAACGAGTCAATTAGTCCGTGAAAGTACCCATGTCATGGCTGCTTATGCGAAAAAGTGCTTTCCGCCGACCATTTGTTTTACTAAATAATAAAGTTAGTAGCTTTCATTTTACTTTGGGAAATTAACAATTAAAAAATTAAGATTAATATCACGGAAAAACTCCAAATCGATACAACTGTGATAAATTTACCCCAAATTAATTCTTTGATCACCAAAAACTACCAAACTTGTCCACTAATGACAAATTTACTCTCCATTAATTTTCGCTAAATTGGATTAATGTATACCTGTGACAAACGAAGGGTGTCAACTGCCACGTGTCGTTCAATTTGGCAATTTGACAGTAAAATTTAACAGAATCTACCGAGGGTAAATTTGTCACAAGTGTACCAGTTTTAAATTTTTTGTGGTAAATTTATCATGGGTATACCGATTTGGGTTTTTCAATAGTATTAACCCAAAAGAATTAAGGAAAATATTGTCAAAAATCACAAACTATGCCACTTTTGATAAATTTGCTCTGAACTTTTTTTTGTGATGCAAAAAATCTCAAATTATACCACTTGTGATAAATTTACCCTGGACTTTTTTTTGTGACACGAAATATCCAAAACTATGTCACTTGTGACACATTTACCTCATAATACTTTGGCACATAGACATTTTCGTCTTTTTTCTTTTTTTTTTTCTTTTCTTCTCTCTTCCCTCCGCCATGGCTGGCAGAGGAAAGAAAGAAAAAAAGAGAAAAAAAAAGGAAAAAAACAGAAAAAGGAAAAAGATAAAAATGCCCATGGGCCAAGAATATTGTGTGGTAAATGTGTCACAGGTAGCATAGTTTGGGATTTTTCATATCACAAAAAAAGGTCAGGGTAAATTTGTCACAAGTGGCATAGTTTAATGTTTTTCATGTCACAAAAGAAAGTTCAAGGTAAATTTATCACAACTGACATAGTTTGGGAGTTTTTTGTGATATTTTCGCAAAAAACTATCACCTAACAAAATGATAAGTTGTACTTGTGTGCACAAAGCTAAGGTGGGCAAGGCCGGAAACGTCTTGTGCATTATTCCTTGTCAAATGTGTCCAAATGTCTGCTTCCCAATGCCTTTTGTCTTTGCCCTTTGGCCTCTCTCTATCTAGTACCGTTGCCAAACTGCCGGCCTCCTAAAGCATATAACCTCCTGCTTTGGGCCATACGCCAGGCACACAGCTGAGGAATCCACATACAGCACATGGACACCCGGAGATCAAGCCGCGGCACCAGACCTCCTCCTAGGAATGGCCGCAGGGATAACAAGGACGAGGACCTCCTCCTCTTCCGGGAATTGCACCGTCGAGAGAAGGACCGCACTGTGAACCTCCTCCTGCCCGTTTCCGATGAGTTCGAGCCCAATGGGATTCCAGGTACATGGTCCCTCTTCTAAGGACACTTGGTTTTTGTGTTTGGGTGTAAGACTGAATTATGCACACTCTGGCTCGATCTCGATGCAGGCAACTATCCTCTTCCTATGTACAAAACCGCGTCGGGTAGAAATGACTTCCTCGCCGAGAATGACAAGAATGATTACAACTGGTACGTTAGTCGTCCTTCTTCCCTTCCCTTCTCGACCATCCTTGCTTTTTATCCCATTCCTATATGTGCCCTCTTCAATTGCTCATACATATTATGGATCATGAGAAGCTGCTGTACTCTGTTTTAAGGTTGAAGACACCTCCAGCGACTCCTCTATTCCCATCATTAGAGATGGAAGCAAACGCAGGGGACTACCCGATGCAGCGGGAAATACCAATTTTGCAGCCTCTTACGCGGGTAATGGTACTATTGATGGCAATGCCTATCTCAGCTTTCTATATTGAACCTGTACTTTTTTTCTTCTGTGCATGCCTGCTGGAAGTAGGATAGTATGTTAACCATGTTCAAATTGAAGCCTCACGAATATTCTGACGTGAGTTATGTGGGTAATACACTTAGCATTAAACTGATTTTGCAAAAGCATATTGCACAGAATACGCGTTTGTTTTTATTTGATTTGACCGTATGAGTTTTGCCAGTTCACTCAGTAAATAAGGTTTTGGGAACTTTTCCAAACATGTAGCTAGTCTTCTGCAAACAAATGCACGCGTGAGAGAGTCGCTTTTATGGTAAGTAGCTAATCAAAAACCCCCCAACATTGTATAAAGGCATGCAGCTTGTGTCAGATTGATACTGATGGAGAACAATGCCACACCTAAGACTCTGCCAGAAGACACGGTAATCTCTTGCAAGTCATCTTCCCAAGCCTAAAGAAAATCGACAAATTTTCTAGCATCAAGTTCACTTTTATAGGCTACTCATATGAGAAGTAGCACTCAGTTTCAATTTCTGGAATCAAAGTGTGCAACTATAACCCCATTGTTCTATGCTGTGATCAAAGTATTATACAGTTCACAATGTCGAGTAAAGGAGCCTGACGACTCATAACATCCTAACCAGTTTGCAGGAATTGTGGGTGGGAGAGAAGCAACCAACGGAACCCAAAAGTCTCCACGAAACAAGCCGAAGACTCCTCCAGCATCTGCATCAGTAACCCAAAAGAAGAGTGTCTCTTCAGCTGATCACACTAATAGGTCCCCAGCCTTATTTATTCTGAATCAGAAGATGACTGAAGAGCTGGTACTAGCCAAAAAGACGGAGGCAGCTCCCAATGCTTCAAAGCCTGCCAGTGCAAGCCACAGATACGGTCGTTTCAGCAGCATTACCAAGTCCACAGGAGCAGACTCTAGTGCAATTAGGCCAAGCAGTATTAACAATAAGAGAGGCGTGTCGCCTCTAACAAGGTCAACGATACCCGCCCAGTTTCTAGGTTTCTCCAATGAAACTCCCTCTAATCTTAGAAAAGATCGTCCGACATCTACTTCACGTGGTCGGCCAAGCAATAATTCTAAATCATCAGTAACTGAACAACCACCAGAACCATCTGCAACACAAAGGAGACAATCATGCTCACCAAGTGTGACCAGGGGCCGGAAACTGGAACCAAAATCCGGAAATGTCACAGGGAATACGGCACCATCCTCGCAGTCTCGCCTGAGGGGCACCAGTCAAACACGAAATGGTTCACAAGTATTACTAGGGAGTAGTATGGTGGAGAAAGTATTGAATGCTCGAAAAGCAGGCAAGCCTGCGGGAAGAAATACTGGTTTCCCATGAACCGAGTAAATTTTCATGCTCTGCACCAACAAGGTTTGGTACTTGAGGTTCAATAGAAGTTACACAAAGCCTCAAACCATCAGAAACAAAGACCGGGTTTTGGACTGTATCCTGCTATCAATGTCGCAGACTCAATTCACCAATGATAATAGCTCGGTTCAATTTGTCGTTTGATTTCAAGAATGAAGAGTGACTAATATGAAAATGCGGACACTTCTAGTACTGCCTATTTTTATTTCGGTTCTGAAACTTAAGATGATGAACTTTCACATGCCATCTACTTTGTTTCGGTAGTCCTTAATTCTTTTTAAGCAACACTAGCATCTCCAAGTGCGGGCAATACATTTGAATTGAATTTTTAACGGAAGGACCAAATGAAAGTACTTCAAAGCTGTAGGAAAATATCGTGATGACATGCATGAAAATATAGCTTGGAACGGACAAGTTTCGAGAATGTCTGTCAAATGAATACAACTATACAAGGTCCCGGAAGACTAAGAGGGCATTTAGTGGTCAAACACCCCGAGTTGATCTTCACACTAATTGGACATTTAATGCCGTCATAACCATCTTGCTCTGATGGGCATTATTGCGAACCTGACCTGTGGGACATATTGCTTTTGCAGACGTACATAACCTCGCTCACAGCCACCAGTGACAGGACTCACATGTCCAAATTAACATCATATGTCCCCTCTCTCTCTCTCTCTCTCTCTCTCTCTCTCTCTCTCTCTCTACAGCCTGAAATTCTGGGTTCAACCAAACTAGTCATTACAAGGCTTCAGGACTATGGTTGTGAACTGTGGATTGTGCAATTCAAAGCAAGCTGAATAGAGCGGGTCTAGGACCGAGTCGACCGACTTACATGGAGCAACAGATGGAGAACAGGCAAGTGATATTCAAGGGGTTCATAGAGAGGGTTCCAAGGGAGACGGACATGGAATTCAGGGTGGGAAGCATCAATGGCAGTCTCGAGGCGCCTCTGGGATCGGGTGCTTTCCTGGTCAAGAATCTCTACCTCTCTTGCGACCCCTACATGAGGGGACGTATGCGCGATTCCCGCACTTCATATATCCCCCCTTTTGTTCCTGGTCAGGTACAATTTCTCGGTCTGTATCCTCGCTTTCGTCTTGCAGTAATATCCGTAAATTCCGCGACCACATCATTTTCTATTGGTGGGAATCAGACCTCCTATCTCTATCCATGCATAGCTCGTCTCCAAATGGAGTCCGGACCGCTCCTTGCTATGAAATGATGAAACACCATATGTGGAGTCGATGCATCATACTTGTTTTGTTATCATTTGCCTGTATTTTATATATTCAACTTGGGGAGTTGTAATCCACTAAACAGTTTCCTTGGTGCAGCCCATCGAAGGGTTCGGCGTTTCCAAGGTTATTGACTCGGACGATCCCGACTTCAAGCCCGGGGATTTAGTTTCGGGGCTAACTGGCTGGGAAGAATACAGCTTGATAAGGAAGAATCACCAGTTGAGAAAAATCGAGCAACATGATGTCCCTCTGTCATATCACCTGGGACTTCTTGGTATGTTTCTCCTACTGTACCTGCTTACTACATGGAGCATCTGTCAGACGAGTTTGTCTGATACATTTCTCAGGGTAACTTTTCATTGATAGGTAAAGAGCCCCTGCAAACTTGCACCTAACTTTCTTATCTAGTGTACTTTAGGAGCTACATTGCATTCACCTGCAAGTCTCCTTAGCTAAAGATTATTTTGCTTGATAAACAATCTTTGGGATGCTACCATCAGAAACTTCCCTTATCGGCTTCTATCTAAATCAACCGCATGAGGATCCAGATGGGACGAATTTGTATAACAAGGCCTACAACAACCCACCAAGACTCTCCCTCTCCACCCCCTCCCCCCTCCCTCCCTCTCCCCACCCCAACAAAGAGTATGGGGATCCTGGCACGGGGATGAATTTTACCATAATTTTTCTAATCAATTGAATTCTGGGTCGACTCATAGCGCCTTTCATTGGTTAATCAGATGGTCGCCTGAGCACCACTTGAATATTGATGCCATCTTCAGTAGAATTTGCTGCTAAAGGTCGATATTTAAAGTTTAGAAAACCGAATGACCAGTTCAAAGGTTTCGAAATCCATCAAATGTGCAAGTTGTTTTGAAGCATAGTTTTTAGTAGCTGCTGTTCATTACAATATTTGGTGGACCTATACAATCCCATTGCACAACTAATTTTGTCAAATTCTCATGGTATGTCTAGTGAAACAAACCGTACTCAACTCAATGTTGCGGCAAATTTTCATAGCCTAAAAAATTCCCTGGCGTATAGTGAGCACAAGCATCTTCATGGTAGCACAAGCCTCTTCATGGTTCCTAAATAATAGATTTTACACAGGTATGCCAGGATTTACTGCATATGTAGGATTTCATGAGATATGTTCCCCTAAACAAGGAGATACCGTCCTCGTATCTGCAGCTTCTGGAGCAGTTGGCCAGCTTGTTGGCCAACTTGCTAAACTGCATGGCTGCTATGTAGTTGGAAGTGCTGGCTCAAGCCAAAAGGCAAGTCTGTAGTCATTGGAATTTATAGTGTCATTCTTTTAACTGCAGATTACAGAGAGAAACATCTAAAAGTTCGAGTACGGAATGTTTAGGTTGACCTGCTGAAGAATAAACTTGGATTTGATGAAGCTTTTGTCTATAAAGATGAGCCAGACCTGGATGTGGCTTTGAAGAGGTCAGTGCTACTAGTATATTTGCATTGCTTTTGTTGCTTGTTGACAGGCTAACCGTGAACAAATCATCTTGATCATCTTTCATTATACACTTTCTGGGAAAGATCATAGATACTTGTGCAAGTTCCTCCTTGCTATCTTTTCAGATGAGTAGCTCAACAATATATGGTGGGCTAACAGGTACTTTCCTCAAGGGATCGACATCTACTTTGATAATGTGGGGGGAGACATGCTGGATGCTGCGCTTCTCAACATGCGGGTCGGTGGGCGCATTGCGGTCTGCGGCATGGTATCACAGCATAGTCAAACCGATCCACAAGGGATCCAGAACTTGTTCAACCTGATAACAAAGCGCATCAGGATGCAGGGGTTCCTGCAAAGTGACTACTTGCACCTTTTTCCCCTCTTCTTCAATCAAGTCATGGAATACTACAAGCAGGGGAAAATCTCTTATATGGAAGATGTGGTTCGTGGATTGGAACATGCTCCTGCTGCATTCGTCGGCCTGTTTTTGGGTAGAAATGTTGGCAAGCAGGTCATTTATGTTGCCAGTCCATAGGATGGCTAATGAATTTGGCAGAAACTAGGGAAGAAGTGTGTGTGAAGGCCTATCCCATCCAAGCACCATTCAGAAACTTTTACTTTCCCTGTTCGGGCTAAAAGTCCCGGTAACCTGGGAGGAAGATGACAACATTCTGATTCCATCTCTGCAATGTTGACACTATAAAGTTTAGCGACTTGAAATACTGGTGCGATAAGGATAGTCTTTCTTGGGTAACGCTGGTCATGGCTCGAATTCATGGCAAGTACTGTTGCCTTCCTAGTCGCGGCTCTGTTTTGGAAAATTCCAGACTCCATTGCCTGACCATCGATCGAATTTCATGAAGATCCAGGTGTATGCGAAAATTACCTATTCCAAAAAGAAGATGAATCCTCAGGCCTATCATATCTCACTAAGATCTTGTTGAGAAACGCCCTCATTCAGACCAAGGAAAACAAGTGTCGTTGGCATTCAAAAGGAACGCCCAAGTCGAGGCTCATGCGATACTCATTGCTCACATAGAGAAAGAAGAGATCCCACGCTTGGTGTTAAAAGGTATGAAAGCAGGAGGCTGAGTAATAAGAAAGTTCGACCACAAATGTATGAAACCATATGTCTCTGTGCCTTCCTTGGAGGATAAATGGGCAAGAATTTTTTCTCCATCTCTCCTCCCCACATCTTCCTCCTCTTCTTCCAAATCCATGGCATAGTAAGCTGTCGATCTAGTTCCGCTTTCAAGGAAGTAGGTGACTACCAGAGCAAGTAATTTACTGACTTCGAGTGGAATGTAAGTTATCTACTAATGGAGAAATTCGCCACTCAAAACAAAAACTTAGATGCGAAACTTAAATTCGCCACTCAACCGGATTCCCATCATCATTAGCATTCTCAGCTACATTACCAGCTACATTCTCAATCCTTTCCACATTGACATCTTATAGACCTTTAAATTAATTTGAGTTCTCCCTACTCACCACCACAATACTCCACATATATGTCAATAATCTCGTAATGTAGATAATGATATAAGAGATCTATCATAGTCGAGCTACCCCTTGAAACCTAAAATCATCTTCGAGAGCGCTGCTTTTAGGAGCTCTATAAAAGAGTTTGTCTATTTTATACCCAACCAAAGCCATAATAGCGATTATATGATAGAGTGAACCCTTGCCTAAGTTTATTTCGATAACAGCAACGCTTCCACCTATGTATTCAAAGAGTCATCCAACTCGAAAAGCTACCTTGAAAGAAAATAGGCAAAAGACACCAAAAACTTTAAGTTATGCCCACTCTAGTACATTTACCCAGACTTTTTTCTAGAACACCAAAAATCTCAAACTTGTTTATACGTAGTACATTTACCCTCCGTCAAAATTTAGTCAAAACCATTAAAAATCTACATACATGGACACTAGAAGTAAACAATGTTGATGCCCACGTGGGTTAAGTAAAATAAAAGTAATATTGTTTTGGCTGAAAAATCATCCAACGAAACATTGACGGGAGTAAATGTGTCAGATAGATATAAAAGTTTAGCTTTTTTATGTCGGAAAAAAAGTTTAAGGTAAATATATCACAATTGGCATATATTTGGTTTTTTGATGTCGCAAGACAAAGTTCAGGGTAATTATGTCATATTATGCATAGTTTGGGGTTTTTTATGACTTTGTCCCAAAGAAAATGTGACAAGGACCTTGTAGTCGGTGGCTGGACTTGCAAGAGACCAAAAACGTGTAATGAAAGCCTTTTTTTTTATGTCATGAAAGTGCAATTAAGTCATAAAACTTTTAAAAAGTGCAATCAAGTCCTAAAACTTATCAAATTAGTCCAATCAGGTCCTTTCGTTGATCGCACGTTTTGAAAGTTTTAGTTATCAATTTCACTTTTGTGATAAGTTTAAAAACTTAATTGCACTTTTTGAAAGTTTTAAAACTCGATTGCACTTTCGTGACAGGTTTTAAAACTTTTAGTGCACTGATCCCTTTCTTTTATAATGTGGAACAAACATATGTCCCAACACATTGAAGATTCTGACTTTCAGCAATACTTTTGCAATTCCAAATCAAAATGCAACATTGACAACAGAGTATATGCTCGACACGCATTACGCGAAAGAATGTTTGTCCCTCCAATGAGCTTTTTTCCTCTCCAATGCCCTCGATTATTCCCTTCAAATGCCGAATCTCTGCAATCAGGGCTCGCACGAAGAAGATGGCCCGACCATCCTATCTGAAATGTCATTACATGACATGCCATTTTTGAAGGGCTAGAGATGAAGAATCGGGGTTTTAAATTCACCGTGGACGACTCATTAGTAAACGCTCAAGTCATTATTTTCCTTCCATCAATTCAGATGGAGCTAAAGGATGGACTTCACCATCGCGCGAATATTTCAAGCTTTGGGACATAATCGCAACATTCCATGATTCCAAGAACTTGTACACAACATGTATGTCACATAAACTTTCGGAGATTTGATGCACTTATTATTCCATACACATATTCGCATCTTCTCAAAGTGGCCCAAAAATGACTTCCTTGGATTGCTGCCTCGTTCATCTTCGACACAACAGTAGACACTATAAAGCGTGGGGGATCTTACTCGCACAGTGCCCCGTATCTGCTGACTCTTCTCCCCCTCTCTTCCTCTGAAACGGGACGCCTCCAAGAACTCCGCCAATCCCTGCTCTCCCGTCCGTTGAGCTCCGATCGGTACGCGTCGCCGGCGACTCCTCCGTTCTCCGGTGCGTGCTCCCTCTCGTGGGTCGCGTCGTTCGTCTCCTCCTGCCTGCTCCTGCGCAAGTAGGGTAATGCTCTTTGGTTAGGATGCTGGGTGATCGATTTGCGCCATTGGGTGATCCTTCTTTTGGGCAATTTGAATCTCTCTCCTCGTTTCCGTTCGCGCCCTGCTCTTCCCGGGCTTCAACCCGGGAAGGAGGATCCAAGAACACCTTGTGTCTGACTAGCTTCGCATATCTGATATATGTTTTTTTTACTTGATAAAATAATTTGTTCTTGGGTATGATTGTTATGTTTTTGGCCAATGGTGTCTGATTGAAGACGAACCCAATTGGATGAATTGTTATTTTTGCAGACTGCGAATATGAAGAATAGGCGGATGATTGTTTTACGGATCTCCAAGTCCGAAACGTGTATATAGAGCTGCTGGGTTAGTCCCTCCAATCTTTCCAGTGAAGTGGTTGTGGTGACTGGTTCGATTACCTGGAACGGTCGAGGGGCTTGATGATCGGGATGTGCCAATAACTTCTCTTCAGTAGCTGCATTGCTGGGCCTTGTGGGAATGGCTTCCAAAGCAATCTTGCGCAAGCAGAAGTACCTCATTGACTTTCTCAATCGCCCCACTTGCTTAATCAGGGCATTCTCATTTTCTGAGCATGGCCAACTTCCCCTATGTGACGGCCCTCGGGATTTGGGTAGTACACCAAGCAATGCATTTGCTAATACTGATCTTAAAGCTGACCGAAGTAGACATCAGCCATCTACTTTTGTAATGCAACGATGTTTCAGACATTTGCCACATGAGGTCGCGACATTGGACTACATACTGGATAGGAAGGATCTTGTTTCTTCTTTTAGAGTAACAAGGATCTCAGAATTGATGCGGCATGCTTCTACGGCAACAGCTGGCCAACCTGAAACTCGTAGTGGTAACAGTCAAAGCAAGGAAAAGGCTTCTAAGCAGGTAAAGGAGGCTTCACCTGAGGATTGCGACCAGGCAGTTGAAGGATTGAGCACAGCTAAAGCGAAGGTAAAGGCTAAGCAAATGCTAGAATCCCAGAAGAGTGATGATTCTTTACTGAAGAGAATGTGGGCTACACTTTTGGGAATTGGTCCTGCTTTGAGGGCCATTGCTTCCATGAGCAGGTTTATATATTCTTGCCTCGTGGCTATACTAGTTCAAGACTTTATTGGTGTTTCTTATCATCTATGATTTGTTCAGGGAGGACTGGGCTAAAAAGATTCGCCATTGGAAGGATGAATTTATATCTACCCTGCAGCATTATTGGTTGGGCACAAAATTGTTGTGGGCTGATGTAAGGATTAGCTCGCGGTTGCTCATAAAACTTGCAAATGGGAAGGGTCTTTCTAGGAGGGAAAGGCAACAACTTACACGCACTACAGCTGATATTTTCAGGCTAGTTCCTTTTGCAGTTTTTATTATAGTCCCATTCATGGAGTTTCTGCTGCCTGTGTTCTTGAAACTATTTCCAAACATGTTGCCATCAACATTCCAGGACAAAATGAAAGAAGAGGTGAGCTTCCTATATGTTTGCTTCCTCATGTAATAATCTTCATTTCTATTGTACTTGCATTGGTGGCATTTTTAAATTACAGTTCACGAGAACATTCTGCAACAGTGCGGTGCTTAAGATAAAGAGCATCAACCATCCTTTGAACAATATTGTACGAAATAATTGCTTATCACTTTCCCCTGATCGAGAATGGTAGCCTCAGGGCTAAAATACGAGGCCAAGCCTTTGGAAAGGGTTCTTCCAAGCAGTGACCTTTTGGGGGATGGATTTTTACTTGTGGACACCATTTCATAATCTCTATATGTGTGTGTGTGTGGAAGACTTGGGGAGTGCATGCCTACTATGCTGCATCAATGCACAAACCAATGTGCCATCTCAAGGAAGTGCTCCTCTATGATCCAGATTCGCTTGAAACCACCAATTCCTCCCACCCCCCCCCCCCCCCCAGCCAAAAAAAAAAAAAAAAAAAAAAAAAACCTTCCTTACAAACCCAAAGACTTACTCTCGTGCATGATTTTTGGGTTGGTCTTTACATGTGTATCATTTCGCAACCTCTTTCTAGCTCCATG
Organism: Syzygium jambos; assembly: GCA_031216235.1. Classification (NCBI taxonomy): domain Eukaryota; kingdom Viridiplantae; phylum Streptophyta; class Magnoliopsida; order Myrtales; family Myrtaceae; genus Syzygium; species Syzygium jambos. Next base: position 19,401,341 of record CM062221.1, on the reverse strand, counting down.
TGGGACTTGAGAGTGACACCTTACAAAGAGGTGTTGCTAGAAAAGTGCTTTATTGTTCAAGGATCGAAATTGTGATTTTTTTTAAATTATTGGCCTGAACCAGCTGCGCTTTAATTGCATGGTAATGGTAATATCTTGTTAACTTTTGATGGAGAGTGTGAGTAGGTTTATATCTGTGTACTGTATGTGCTTATAGTATATTATTTTACTCTTACCTTTTCGTTCCAGAGTTTTTGCCTCAAATCTTGTAAGCGTGGTCCTCTTCTGATGCCTGATAAATTGCCACCGCTTTTTTCGTAATGCTTTAATTGGGCAGCAAAATGACCAATCAAATTTCTTCACCCCTATTATGTAAAAATTTTGTTTTGAAATGTTGGCATAATGAGCAGAAACACATTCAAAGGTTTCCAAATGCTGCTGAATGATTGGAAGTATAGCAATATTAGTCTGGTCCCTGGGACAAAACTAAACCTGCTTATCTTGCTGCTTCTTGGTCATTCATAAGCCATGGTCAGGAAGAACCTGCATATAAATTCGGCCATGAGATGTACACTCCAGATTTGCATTTTCCACTATTCTTGCAACTGCACTATTCCAGTCATGTGAACTTTCGGTCTCAGAAGAAATTTTTGATTTGTAGGAGGCACTGAAAAAACGGCTCATTGCTAGGATAGAGTATGCCAAGTTTCTTCAGGACACAGTCAAAGAAATGGCAAAGGAAATTCAAAGCTCGCGAAGTGGAGAAATTAAGAAGACCGCAGAAGATCTGGATGACTTTCTGAACAAGGTAAAGAGTTATTTGCTTTACAGTTTCGATTAGGTCATTTCACTCCCAGTTTGTAGGTGTATTTAGATTCTCTTTTCAACAGGTAAGAACAGGTGCTCGTGTTTCCAATGACGAAATTTTGGGCTTTGCCAAGTTATTTAATGACGAACTTACCTTAGATAACATCAGCAGGTTGGCCTTTCTCTAAATTTTGGCATTCTTGGCCGTTGTCTAAGATTGGTTTTGCTTGCAAGCGAATTGAAATTTCACATGGCTATTATTCCATTTTGTTGTGATTACAGGCCTCGACTAGTGAACATGTGCAAATATATGGGAATTAGCCCATTTGGAACAGATGCATACCTTCGTTATATGCTCCGGAGGCGACTGCAAGAGTGAGACAATATGTTCTTCACAAAAATTTAACTCATCTGTAGATACCCGTGATGGTCATTTATTAAAAAGTTCCCTTCTAATTAAGTTTTAGCGAGTAGATGGAATCCTTCATATGGTCCATGAGAACTTCTGCTGTGAGTCATATGGGAGGGAACTGGACTATTGGTTGATTGATGACTTAATATAATTTTATCTGTCGGATTTGGCAGGATAAAGAATGATGATAAGATGATTAAAGCAGAAGGTGTGGAGTCTCTTTCAGAGGAGGAGCTTCGTCAAGCCTGCAGAGATCGAGGTTTGCTGGGATTACTTTCTGTGGATGAAATGCGGCAACAGGTGCTCTTCATTTCCAGTTTTGTGTTAATTTACTTTCTTGTAATAAGCGGGGTTTTGAATGAACAGTTTATGGGGTGCCTGGGGCCACTTAAAATATATGCTTGGTGTAAGTTGCCTGAATTACCAAGTTGTTTTAAATTTACTTGGAGAAAACCTAAATGGGTTTAAATGCCCATATCTATATATCTTTAAAAATCTGAGAGGGTTAAAAAAAAAATCCCGAACTCTAAAATTTAAAGCAAAATGAAATCTTAAAAGTTTAAGTCACTTCAAACGCACAATGTCTCAAGCTAGGTAGATTGTTCATTTGAGTAATAGTTCTGTGCTACGTCGATTATTCATTTGAGTAGTAGTTTTGCATTGAGCTTCTTTTGTCAGTCGAGTTTTTGTATAAGAGTTACAGAGTCTAGATACATCATCATACTTGGTTTATCCCCCTGGGGGTACATGAGCTTAATGTTTTAGTCTAGATGTTTAAATTGTGGCTTCTCTTTTCAGCTGCGTGATTGGTTGGATTTATCTCTCAACCATTCTGTACCATCTTCTCTTCTAATTCTTTCAAGGTAAACCTCTGTGCATTTGGATGTCGCATTGTGTATTATGTCATCTTCTTCATTGCGACTTTGTTCTCATTTTGAACAGAGCCTTCTCTGTATCTGGAAAAGTGAGGCCAGAGGAAGCTGTCCAAGCAACACTATCATCTCTGCCGGACGAGGTTGTGGACACTGTTGGAGTGACAGCGTTGCCATCTGAAGATTCTGTTTCAGAAAGGAGGAGGAAGTTGGAGTTCCTAGAAATGCAGGAAGAACTGATCAAGGTCGACTATCTTTCTTGAGGTTTTCTTATAGTACGAGGTTGTCAAGGCTGTTTACCACCTAAGCTAGCTGGAGGCAGTTACCTATGCAATGTCCAATTCTGCCATTATTTCTTGTTTTGAGAGTGCATATGGTTAATGTTTCTGCTTGGAAGTGGGTTTCTCCCTTTTAATGTCCTTGGAGCACTGTCTATTTTCGACTCACATTATGCTCTTAATCTAAGTAGTTTCTGAGCTCCCTGTTTTGTTGATTTATGTGGCAAAACTAGGTTAGATGTATTTTTGGTTGGGGGAGAGAGAGAGGCACTCTTCAATTTGCACATGCCTTGTTAGTGAAGCTAAGAACAAGAACTTATTTGTTTATGTTTTCTGCCACAAGAATGAGAACATTATCTCTCATATTTGATTTAGCTTTAATCTTCACATATAATGTCATGATTGATGTGCAGGAGGAGGAAGAAGAGGAAGAAGAGGAGCAGGCTAGGATGAAAGAATCAGTTAGCAGCCAAAAGGATGTCGCTTTGGAGGAAATGACCGCTTCTACATCCAGAGAAGCGGTAGAACAGGCAAAATCAAAAACATTGGAAAAACATGAGCAGCTTTGTGAGCTTAGCCGTGCATTGGCAGTGTTAGCTTCAGCATCTGTATGCATCTGTATTTTACTTGTTTTCTACAAGGAGGAGGCAGTTTTTTGTTGATTTTTGGTGTTTCATCTGATTCTTGTTTTTATCTTCTGTGATTTCAGTCAGTGAGTAGAGAGCGTGAAGAATTTCTGAGGCTTGTTAAGAAGGAGGTATTCCAATTCGAGTCATTGATATGGAAGTCTACATTTAATCCTTCAGCATGTGTGGATTTGCATTTCGCTTCCCAAGATTTCTGAGGACTGCTTTAGATATAACTTCTGAAGAATATCTTTTCCCATTTTCTGGTTGGTAGGCATTTAATCTAGCATGCCAGATATTTACTTTTACTTGGACATAAATCAAAGAGTGAACTAACCAGCATAAGAATGCACATATCTAATATGTTATCTTGAGTGTTTATTTCCTGTGTCTTGCATATGGTGGCAAAAATTTCATCTAAATAACTCTTAGTTCCTTTTATCTATATGAGTACATTAGTTGGTGATTCCTCTTTCACAATTTACCTGGTGCATGATCTAATTTTATCTTACAACTGCATAGTTAATTGCATGATGTGAGATACGCTTATGTTGAAGGTTTGAGGCCCCTGTTCCTTGGATTTGAACTTCTTTCTCAATGCATCTGTTGCTTACACTGATCGGTGATCAGAAGGTGTTTCACGACTTTGCAAGAGCACCTTCTCAGATTAAGCGTCTATATGCAACTCTTTCCTCCCCTTCTTTGACCTGAGTGCAGATGCTGCATTTTCTCAGGCTATGAGAAGTAAAACAGTATGTTATACATGAAGGATGTGCATAAAGGGGAATCCGTGTTCCGCTCTGTTTACAGTTTTGCTCAGTATGATATAATTACTTTCTTCATCATGAATGGGGTGACTAATTTCTCTTGGTCTTTGTCACAAAATGAAGTAAACTTTCTTTGTTGACTTGGGTTGAGGGGGCCAACATTGTCTTTGTTGACCTGGGCTTGTCAGGGATGTGATTCTCCCTCTCTATGGTTTCAATAGAATTTATTGAATTATTGAAAAACATAATGCAGTAACCTTTTGTGGTGAGGTTGAATCTAATTATCTAGCATCGCATTAAGAGGAATAAAGATAAATCAAAACCTGGAGAAGTTATATCTGTCCTCTTTTATTCTGATGTTGTTTAGATTCCTTTTCACGGGTTAGTTCCTAACTCTTTGGTATCATCCCCCAGGTTGATTTGTATAACACTATGGTGGAGAAAGAGGGTTTGGAAGGTGAAGAAGCAGCAAAACAGGCATATAGAGCTGCCAGAGAGGATAGTGACCGTGCTGCGGGGATGACCATTGGAAACAAGGCTTCCTCTGTCCTAATTGACAGGGTAATGGCAGTTTTGAAGGATTCTAATTTTAGCTTTGTTTTTTGAGTAAACTCTGCAGTAACTTAACAGTGTTCCTCTTGATGCATGATTCTGCAATGTGAAAATGACTGAATGCTTGGCTATGGTTCTTCATCTTAGGTTGATGCAATGCTCCAGAAGCTTGAAAAAGAAATTGATGACGTTGATGCAAAAATTGGAAACCGCTGGAGACTGCTTGACAAGTCTGTTAACCACTTGCATTTAGTAACACCGCTTTTTATTAGGAAGCTTTAGATTTCTTTAGTTGGTTACTTGTTTCTCCTTGTTGTATCTCAAGTCCCCAATTGTACCCTTCATTTGCTAGGGATTATGATGGTAAAGTTACTCCAGAGGAGGTTGCATCTGCGGCTATGTTCCTCAAGGACACCCTTGGTAAAGATGGCATTAAAGAACTTATTAGCAACCTTTCCAAAGACAGAGGTTAGTAACAAAAAATTGCAGTTTTCTCTTCCAAATAGACTCTGCACATTAAATGGTGATCAAGGAATATCTGAGGTGTTGGAAGTTTGTTCAAAACTTCTCGACATCTTTTTACTTGTCAGTTGGTATTACACATGAAAAAGTTGTGGACAGATTATTTTGCTTGTGTGATTTTGCTTGAACAGAAGGGAAAATTCTAGTCCAAGACCTTGTTCGGTTGGGAAGTGAGACGGAAGATGACAATCCAGGCGAGGGGAAAACGGCTTAGAAGACATACTCCAATTTGGATACCAACATTGGTTGACCTGTCCGTTCAAGTTGGCGATCCTATCTATAATGCAGCTAAGTTCAGAACTTCCAACTGCGCGTGAGATAGTTGAAATGTACAGAAAGTACATTCCGTCTCGGCAATGGAATTAGGGATGAGGGAAGAACATCTGCCTTTCGGGGTTCACAACATCATTGACCGGGGCTCTCTGAAGATGTTCCTCGCATTGTTCATTCCTGAACATAATAATATCGTCCTGATGTCACTTTTGGACTGAATCTTACTCCTCCAATTCATATAGGCTAAGGCTCAAAGGCTAAAGAACCCTCAAATCATAAAAGGGATGTTTCACTACTTGCGAATTCAATTATTCTGCTTGTAGAAGTTTTGATTGCAAATGTTTTTGCGCCAAATATTCACGAAAGGTAGAGGGACCTGTAGCGTTTAAAGGTGCCCGGAGTGATCACTTGTAGCAGGTCACTAGGCTTAATTGCAATTGATGCAAGTTACTACTTCAGCCTAGATATTGCTGCAAACATAGAAAAAGACCATATTGATTGAATGTTTTCTTTTTTTGGATAATGAAACCATTTTTCAGTTAACTAATTTGTCTAAACAATATAATCAATTTCATTTTACTTGGAAATAATTATTCATATTCGATGAAACAAATGAATCCTAAAGCATAAAAATTAATTTGTTTTCCGAAACTTATTTACCAAGTGATTTGGAAACGTCAAGTTTTTAAATGAGCCAATCACCATGCGAATTAATTTCTCTTGTTTAAACATTACATCCGATCCCATCGAATTGCTTAGTAAATAAATCCTAGTAAAGAATTCTTAGCAATGTCGAAGGAAGAAAGACATGGGTTGTGTTTGTTTGAGTGAAAGAATTTTTTAAGAATTAGTTTTCTAGAGTTTCACATGAGTGATCAATAGAAAATATGCGTGCTTATAGTTAGGAAAATGAATTCCTCAACCTAAAAAGAAAAAAATATTTTCCTAAAAAATGATTTCTCGGAAAGTATTTTCATTTATCATGAATTTTTTCCCAAAAAAAAGTGTGTTTTTATGCGAAAAACCTTCTTACCTGAGAAGATGATTTCAGTGAAAATTACTTTCAAGAAAATGATTAGCTTTCAATCATCTGGTGGTGTACTTAAAAATGAAATGGAAAAAAATTGTTGATGGTTAGATCTTACTTTCAAAATTTGTTTTATCCATGATAATTATACTTTGTTTCATTATATAAGGCTCCCGTTATTTCCATCCTCTTATTGGCTTTGACACCCCTTATCATGTAACGCATTTATTTTTCTCACGTCCTATCTCAATGGCACTGACAAAGAGCTTCTTAAGTGTTTTGTGATGAATTGCATTTCTAAGACTAATATATTCAAAATACCTTTGTTGGATATTATTGGAGTTTCCAACTTTAATACTTCTTTTCTACTCATGCTTTGCCTTTTTTAGAAAGGCAGAAGAGGAAGATTATGTTTGAGCTCTAACGATCTTTAACAACATATGGGGTGTTGCTTATCAACCTTCAACTATCATCACTGATAGAGAGTTGGCATTGATGAATGTAGTTCGATTCACTTTTCCTAGAGTGCGAACTTGTTGTGTGTTTGGAACATCGAGAAGAATATCTTGGTAAAATGTAATTCTCAGTTTGAAGAAGGAACAGAATGTGATTCTTTTATGTATGGTTGGTCCAAGGTTATGAACTTCAAGAGTGAAGTGGAAATAGTGAAAATATTAGGCAATTTGAAGATAGTTGTAAGGAAAAGCCATTCTTAATTATGTTACAAATGCATGGCTCCTTTCAAAGAGCTTTTTGTACCTATTTGGACAAACCTGCACATGCATTTTGGAAATCGCATTACTTCAAGAGTTGAAGGGGCACATTCAACTTTGAAAGCATATATACAAGTTTCAATGGGGAATTTAGTCAAGGTGAAAAATAAAATATGCATTGCTCTAGAGAATCAGTTTCAAGAAATCAAAATCAATTTGTCAAGTAAAAAGGTAAGAGTTCCTTATCATCTTTGTATTCCTCTTTTTAGGAACTTGATTGCTCGAGTGTCAGTATGTGCTTTAGATAAGCTCTACAAGCAATATGAGGTTGCTAAAAGTAGAGTTGAGCTACTTGTTTTTACCGGGCTTTTTATGCAATCCATGGGCCTTCCATGTGTGCATGAAATAAATTTTAAGTTTTCTGGGGGTTTACTCCATATATAATTCATTAGCAATGGAGACTTGATATAAGGTCCTTTCTAGGTCGTGATATTATACAAAATAATGAAGAAGATTCGTTTCCACAACTACTTCATGAGTTGGGAATGAGGTATCAATGGCCACTTTCCAAAAAGAAAGTCGTTCAAAAGTATATTGAGTAATTTGTACAAATAAGTGATCCTTTCTTAATTGAGCTTCTAGCTACCTTTCATAAAGGTCGTTTTTCCAATTCAAAAACTAAAGTGGAAGTAGCTTTTACATGATGTGATCCTTTTGCATTTGAGATTGCTGAAAATGGGAATAACTATGGTACTTGTAAGTTTTATGGCCATAATAGTAGGACATGTAAATCAAAAGGCAAAGATATCAAATCAAACTCACATTCAAAGACCATTGGAATTCATGGTGGTGAAATATAGCAAGCATGAAGGACTCAAGCATGCAACAATTCAACTTGAAAGATGCACTCTAAGATTGGAGCTTCTCACACCATGACATTGAAAATTTTTCCTTGATATATATATTTATTTTAAGTAAAAGTTTTATTGTCTAATTAAAGTAAAATATTAATTTCAAGAGAGTAACCTTTTCGAGGGAGCCAAGGAGCTGTACAGACAATACTACATATGCAACTTGTTATTCTTGTAATACATATGTACTTTGAGGATAATTTTCTTTTCATTGATGGTTCTATGAAAATTCTAATGCATTTAGAATTGAAAAAAATATGCGTTTGCAAATGGTTTGAATGGGTTGTCTTAAAATGCAATTACAATTGCCATAATTTCTTGTCAATAGTACATGCAATCAAGGCAAAGATAGCATTCTATGTAATAACGTTTAGGTAGCATTTTCTTTTGCATTTGCATGATAAAAATAATTATATTGAATTTTTTATGTGCTAACTTTGTCATAATTTTAACTTTTTTGGAATCTTTGAAAACATCGTGCAAAGATGGCATGAAAAATAACTAAAAAATGGACTACTAGATTCACCAAATAAAATGAAAGTTGAGCAGTAAAAATACACTGATTACAACGTAAGGGCACATATTAAAGTTATAATCAAACGAAATGTTTACAAAAACTGGTAGATGGTTCTTTTCACTATTGCTTATGCTTAGATTATTTTTTGATTTATAGTTTCCTAGTACAAAAAAGAGAAATATCAACTTATTAACATAATAATTCGTTAGCTATCTACCAAATAAGGTATTCTTTTTGGAAAAGAGGAACACCAATTTTGTTCCAAAAGAAAAAGGTTAAGGAAAAAAATCAAAAAGAGATTAAAAGAAAGTAAGAAATAATATTAAATCAACAGTGGGCTTCACAATTTAACCTTGACAAATGTTGTTTGTAAGGATCATGGGTAATTTCGTCTTTAGTAAAATTGAAATAAAAGAAAACGAGGAAAAAAATGAAAGAAATAATCTTAAATCAGGAGTGATATCCCCAAGAGATAATGTAGTAAAACAAATGTGATATGGGGTGTCGGGAGCCAATAAAAGATTGGAAATAGCGTCAGTCTTATATAAAATGCTAGATAATAGTTGTTTGACATATTACTGATATATGAAACATAAATTTTAATTTTTTTTAATTATCAAAACAAAGCAACTTAATAAAAGAATGCAAAAAAAAAATAGAAAATGGAAATAATTAACAAATTTAATCTCTCAGCGCTCACAAAACTTCACGCGAGAACGGTTCTCTACTCTCCGCGCAAGCTTCCGTGTGCAGACGGATCTTGGCAATACGATTTCTTCATTTCAGGATGGAGAAATCATTTTCATCCGATTTTACTACAGTTGTTCTCCCCGAGATTTAAGGTAATTTCCATCAGTTATCCATATCTCGCGAGCCAAAAACACTCGAAAGTCCGGAAAATCGTCCCCTCCCGAGAATCGTCTTCGCAAGACCAAAAACCCGACACAGGCCTCCTGCTTGTTTCACAGAAAATGAATGATCCGGAAAACATTTTCCAAAATAAAATAATAACTTGTATCGCTCGAAATAATTAGCCAGCGGATATTAATTTTCATCATCGGCGACGGCGGTTTATGTCTAAACAATTTCGAGGACGGTGCAGACATTTTTCGCTCATTCATTTTTGCAAGCGATTCAAGCGATTCATGCCTTCGAAAGATATTTTCCAAACGGTTGCATTTTTTCGTGAAATGAACGCGCTCGTATAAGTTCGATGTCGAAAAGGGAGTAATTCGAGGGACTAAACGACGTCGCGGTGCCCCTCCCTCTCATCCGCGGGTCTCGACGCCAACCAGCGTCCGCTGGTTCGGCCCTTCTCGATCCTCGTTACAGCTCATTTCGGACCGACGGCGGTCGGTATCCGTTCCGTTCCGTTCCCCTCCCCCTCCCTCCCCTTCCCCTATTGGCTCCCCCCGGCTGAGCTGGCGCCCTCCTATTGGCCCCGTGAAACGTTGACCAGAGGAGTACGCCCCCGAGTCAACGAAGCGCGGGAGGGGGAGCGAGCGAGCGAGCGAGCGCACGCGAGCGGCGCCGCACCGTAGCGCGCCCCTCAGTTCGAAAATCCGAAAGGCGCTTCTCTCTCTCTCTCTCTCTGCTCTCTCGCCTTTCTTCACCTTCTCCTCCTTCCTCCTCTCCTTCCTCTTCTTCTTCGAACTCGACGAGCTCTCGCGCTCTCTCTTTCTCTCGCGCAAGGAAAAGTTTCTAAATTTACGCCTCCGCCGCCCGAATCGTTCCCCACCCACTTCCCCCCTCCGCCTCCCCGGCGTCCCCCCCGGCCCGCTTTCCCGGCCGCCGGTCGTCGTCGTCGTCGTCGTCCTCCGCCGCCGGGCTGAAGGGCGGCCCCCTCGCGCGAGCTCGCGGGTGGTTCGGTGCGGTGCCGGCGTCTCCCCCAATTGCCGCTCCGCGGCCCCAATTTCGGTCCGTCTCGCTCAATTTCGCCTCCGTGGTGCGAGCTCGTGGGGTGTGGGTTGTCTAGGGTTTCGGATGGAGCGATTGGAGGGAGGGCGGGCGGCTTGAAGTTAGGGTTTTTTTTCGGTGTGGGTGCCCGGTGGGATGAGCTGAATCGGGCGTTGCGGGTTGCTTGGGAGGATGGCTCGCGAGCTGAGTTGGAGATAGGTCTTGGTGCGCGGTGCTGAGAATCTGGAGAATCGCTGTGGAAGAGGGCGATTTTTCTTTTCCTTCTTCTTCTTCTTCTTCTTTTCGCTCCGTAGGTGTATATGAATCGTAGGGGTGGTGAGTGAGTGGTAGGAAAGGATGTTCTATTCACAGTTCATATTGGCCAAGAAAGGTCCGCTGGGGACGATTTGGATTGCTGCCCATTTGGAGAGGAAGCTTCGCAAGAACCAGGTCGCCGACACCGACATCGGCGTCTCTGTAGGTCAGTGGCTCTATAATTCGCGGCTTTTCGGCTCTTATGTTTTGCTTCGTTCGTATCTTCCCTGGCAAGATGAATTATCTGAGTTCTCGCATCTAACGTTTGCATGAAACCCCTGCTGTCACATGACTGAACCAGGAAGGGCTATTTAATTGCACAAGTAATGCGGTGAAACTGTGGCAAATTTTTCTATTAGCTACAGTAATAGTTGAGGTTTGCCCATCTTTATGTAACTTGTTTTACAACAATTTACTCGCACTTTATATTCGAATCTGACGATTGTGGTCTACAAGGAAAATTGAAATACATTTCTGATGGCTTTGATCTACTGTATTCTAGGATACCTAGGATAGTATTGGTTGAGCTCTTGTATCCAAGATATGCTTTGTTTTTTCAAGATCACTAAACAAGGCTGGGTGGTTCCTGAGTTGTTTGGACCAATTTCCTTCTTTTGGGAGCTAATCGCATCATAAAATGAACAGATGTTACAATGAATTCTGTTTTATGATTTTATCCGATCTTACTGGTTTTACAATCTTAAATCGTGATCTTACTGTGATTTTGAATTTTGGAGACGATTGATATCATTCAGTCAGTTTAGAAACATAAGGTCGTACAATGTCACAATTAAAAATAGCAATTTTTAACGAGAATGGGGAGACTGCATGACTAGAAGTGTTGGGAGCTGTACAAGCTTATAGAAGCATATTTAGGAAGCTGTTCCTTGGCAAATTTTATGTGCCGCACTTTGAATGCCGTGACCAGAGGCAAGCTGCTTTTTGTACTGGTGAAGATCACTAGTAAAGTCTACTCAGAACAAATTGTCTTCTGGAAAAAGAAAGAAATCTATGCTATTTTTTACTCAAGATCATCCCTTGTGCCCAGTTAAGTTGCAAATCAATAAGTATATGATATTAACAAATCATGCATGTATACATCCTGTTGCTCTACCTTGTAATAACATCATTTGCTATCTTTTCTATGATATATTATTCCTAGATAGTGTCTGGTTCCAAAGAATGGAGTGATGGTCTCAGTGGAAATCAGATGCAGAGTTAGCCCCAATAATGAGTAGCAAAACAATGATTTTTTGATATTCTTTAGCTGCATATAACTTTTTGACATTGTTCATATCTCTCTCGGAGTCTATCATGAAGACTTTTCATGTGAGGGGAAAAATTTCTATTAATGACTAGGAGAAATGCAGTCACGGATGGCACAAAATAGAGTACACAATGCTCATCAGATTATCTCCAAAAGACTGGTCAACTTTTTGTTGTTATATATAGCATTTAAGCGTCGGGACAATGATCAAGTTTTTGCATTGGATTATCACCCTCTTGGTGCTATTGTGAATTCCTTTGTATGCCCGAAAACTATTTGCTTAAATTGCATAACTCCACATTCTGTTTTCTTTGAACAGATTCAATTCTTTTCCCTGAAGTGCCCATTGCCCTCCGGCTGTCTAGCCATCTCTTGCTTGGAGTGGTGAGAATATATTCTAGGAAGGTTGGTTACCTTTTTGATGACTGCAGTGAAGCTCTGCTAAAGGTAAAGCAGGCTTTCCGATCCACTGCTGTTGATTTGCCTCCAGAAGAATCTACTGCTCCATATCACTCTATCACATTGCCAGAGACTTTTGACCTTGATGACTTTGAGCTGCCAGACAATGAAATTTTGCAGGGGTTGGTACTCAAACTTATAGCTCGATGCCGTATGTATTGACATCTTGTTATTGATTTTTTCCCTAGTTTGTCAGAAAAATGTTTCATTTTAATACTGAGTGGTGGGCCTATGGTGGTGACAACTATAAGTCTGATGAAGCTCTGGGCAGAAATTTTTTTCTCTAGAATCTTATCCTATCAAATTTTTAGGCAAATCTTTTAACTTTGCCACTCTAAGTCAAAGTTCTGTGTCCACTGTGTGTGCTAAGAATGCAGTGCTTTGTGCTGCATGTAATACTCTTTCGTCAAACTTTTGATTTAGATTCTCTGCCCGTAAGCCAATGCTTTCTTTGTCTGAACTGAATTATGAGGCGACTGGTATGGAGACAGTTGTTGTGACTTTCTTCTCTCAATGTTCGTTTTCTTCCAATGAGCTTTCGAACAAGAAAACCTTTGGGTCCCTCCTTCCTTTTACATGCATGTGCTTGTGGGGGTGTATTTCTTGGTCCCCCGACTAGCTGTGGATCATAGGCACGCACACAAATATGTTTGGCTGACTCATGTCTAAGCTTGTTCTATGAACAACCAATTCAACCATCCCCCTCCCCCTTCCTGCTCCCCTCCACCCCCCGCGAGTCTTCTTTCCTCTTCTTTTTTCTTCTCCCTGCTTGGCCATTGGGCAAACAATGACTACTGTCTTCTGATTGCCTTGGATTTAACTGCGTTGTGAAAAATTCAATTTTCTACTCTTTTGCAGAAACTATGTTGACCATCATGTTAGTGCTAGGGAGCAAATTACTCTCCAAGACACAATGCAGGGTGTGGTTTACCCCACATCTCAGTTTGGCCTGGATGGTTAGCATCATTTTCATCTGCTGCATATTTGAACTTATGAATTATTTTGCTGATCTGAATACTGAATTTGTTGCTTTATGTATTATGGTTGCAGAGCGCTTTGGCGATGGTGATACTTGTCAAATCTCTTTCGATCTTGATCAGGTAATTTCCTTGTATGTTGTGTTACTGAATTTAGGTTGGATTGCGGATTGGAAGTTTAATAGATAAGCCATATCTTTTTGTACTTGATTTCATAAGATTTGTGATTACTTGAAGTTATTGATAGAAATTGTGCCAAGGAAGCCAGATCCAGTAGTTGTGCCAAGTAAACTAGATCTGAATGTTTGCGATGTCTGCTTAAGTCGGTTTTCCTCGCTGATGATAAAAAATTATATTTATTCTTCTCAAGTGGGATAATAGTTCTTGGTGTTATTTGTTGGACTTACTTTGGCATATTCTGCGCACAAAACATCCTTACTTAGGATTGATTGTCTGTTGCTGTAGATCCATAAGAAACTGTGCGGAATGGTATAATCTTTGAAAAGTTTCTGTTATTGATGGTATAGAAACACATATATGGCTTGCAATCCTAATTTCTGTCAAAGAAAATGATATCTGACATGACATGCATAGATCTTGAGGTCATACCTGATGCAGTTCCATAAGAACTGAGCCTTTCTGACTTTGTTTTTGGCTTGTGCTATCATGTTTACCACAAACAGGATTCTTTGGTAGAGAAGGTTGCAGCTCCAGCGTTTGATGGAGATACTGAGTAAGTTCTATTTCTACTTGCTCTGCTTTTCTCCTAAATTCAAATTTATACATGTACCCATTGTACATTGCTGAAAATGTATTTGTACATGTGCTTCTGTTTTGTATTTGCTGAGGCTGTGCTAATTCCCTCCCTCTCTCTCTCTCTCTCTCTCTCTGTCTGTGAATTGAATCAAAGCATCAAGTGATAAGATTATTCAAAAGTTGGAGATCTTTGGCGATGTTAGCATGAATTCTTAGCTAACTCTGTTGCAGTAAGTTTCGCCAGTTATCATCTTATTGAATGTAAATAAGCAATTGATCAAGTTATTAATCAGAAATCAAAGTCAAAAGTATGATAATATGTACTTCTTCTTGATATAGTCTTTTTTGAACTTCTTGAGGTCCTGTTAAAATAACCTTTAAGTATGACAAATGTATGCACCAGTTGAGTCGGTACATCTTGTGTAGGCCAGTGTTTTCTGGCTGTTACGATTTTACAATTGAGAGAGAGAGAGAGAGAGAGAGAGAGAGAGAGAGAGAAGGCTACATTGTTATCATGTAATAAGAGCCCAATTGGTGGGTCTATCTATAGACCATACAGAGGCAGTACAAAGACACTAATACTTTTCATCCTAAACTTATAGCTTTAATCCTTTGACCTAAGACGCACACTTAACCTATGGTTTGCATGACTTGACTCACAGCTCACCTGACTTAAACAACCTATAACACTTTAACATAAGGCTACATTGTTATCATGTAATCACTTAACCTATGGTTTGCATGACTTGACTCACAGCTCACCTGACTTAAACAACCTATAACACTTTCTCTTCCACCACTTAACTTGCACTCATTCTTAATACTCCCTGCTAAACTGCAGCATTCATGGAACCTACCTTCATTGGCAAAGACTGTAGGCATTGGCAATTCAGTACCTGCTTTTGCGCTGTCATTTTCTGTCAATTCATCGACTTTTCCATTTATAATTCTGAGGTGGAAAATATCCGGTTTTGCTTTGATGATAGGATTCTTGCAAGTAGCAGTGCTGATGGATGGATAAAAATATCATTTGCACTTACTAATAAAAAAAAAAGTAGCGTTCTTCCCTTGGAATGTGCTGTTATTAGGGGAGTTTGACTCTGCAGGGTCATAAGGACCTTTTTTCTCCTTTCACTTGTCCAAAACCTATCTGGAGTTTGCTGTAGCCCAGCTTGATCATCATGTTAACTTTGCTAGTGTTGGCTCAGAAGTGGATGATTTACTCAACAATGATAGGTTGTTTTTGGTTGTGATTATATTACTTGACAAAGATGTGTTTTTATTATTTCTTTTATCCTGTTGAATGCTGATGTTGGCCTCTTCAACATTGCTCAGTCTCATTGAAATCTCATCTGTGGTAGGCTATTCAATGAATTTAGTGATATATGCCTAACTTATTACAGAGTTCATCCTCTTGGACACACCGAGTCTATGGTGCCCTTTGAAGGAGACGATGATGATGATAGAATCCTGAAAGAACAGTTGGAAAATTGCATTGGACATCAGGTTATCTTTCATTTGGCTCAACTACCTGGCATGTCAACTAAATGACACTGTTTCTTTCTCAAGTATATTCATGTAATAACTGCTACATTCTTATAAGCAGGGAGAAGCTCAAGATACCAATTCTGAATTCATCGGGTATGCTGAGGCTCCATCCACTCCTGGATTAGTTGAAGAGGCAAACTTGCATAGCATTAAGGACACTGTTGTCTCTGATGATCATGTAGCAGAATCAATTGCAATTGAAGGTAGGTTTGTTTATCCGGTAAGACCGAAATTTATCATGTTACAAACACAGATGATTATTCACTGCGTGTTTTTTTTCAATGCAATACTCTTCTAGGAATGGCTGCTGAGGAGAATGGCCTTCTCATCAGCGAGATGGAGGTCACACAAGCTAATAGAGAAGGAAATGATGGTCATTCATCTTGTTGACTACCCTTTCAATTTTGTTGAGTCAGTCAGTCTGCTATTATTGGCCTGAAAATGTCTAAATATTGTAATGATGGTTTCAGATAGGGTGGGAGGTGTTGATAATGCGGTTGGAAGCATCAAGGATAGAGGTGGATGCGTCAACAGTCGAGCTGATACTAAATCTTCAGAAGCGGATACAAGACCTGATGAAGTTGTTGGAACTTCTGCTTTGTCTCCGATACCTTATGAACCAGAGAAAAACGATACCAATGATGATTCTGGAAATGTGGAAAAGGCGTGTTCCCTTGAAAAAGCATCGCCTGATGTTGAGCATGACGTTCGTGAGGATATAAAGAATCCGAATAGTAAAAACTCAGCTTTGCCTGACATTATTCAGCAAAACCACATGCATGACCGTCAATTTTGTGATTCCAACATGAGTGATCAAGGCATATCTTATGTCAGAGGCGAAAATGAGTTCCCTGCAGCTGCCATTGTTGAATCAGCATTAGATGCTAACCATATAGCAGAACCTTCTCTGTGTCAAATGATACAAGATCATGGGGATTTAGATGGGCAACTTAAGGATGTAGCTCTGAATGATCAATCAGAAATTATGAATTCAGCGGCTTCAGCCTTGCCTCCTCCAGAGAAGTTGCTCTCTGTGAGAGATGAGGTTATTGATGAAGCAAATAAGTTTCTAGAAGAGTCAACACCAGATAAGGAGTCTCTTGAATCTGGACTTGGAGCTGACGTTGGACACTTATCGGGAAGAAAACGCAGTCTTACTGAAAGTACAGTGACTATGGAGATTAACTCGGAATCATTTGGGTTGGATTTTTCTAAGAGAACGGTTGAGTCCATTCCTGATGATGACGATCTATTGTCCTCCATCTTAGGTATTGAAGTGATTTTGCCTGAATGTTTTATTCTCTATTATGATGAGTCAAAACCGTCCCTTCTCTTATTTACCAAAGTTGGATTCATTTTAGACTTTACTTTTTTATAATGTTCTACGACTGAAAAGCTATGTTGTTTTGTAGTGGGAAGAAGATCCTCAGTTCTGAAAATGAAACCTAGTCCAGCAGCAACTGAGGTCACCTTATCTAAACGTCAGAAGACTACTCAGCGAGCTAGTGCTTACAAAAGGAAGGTTCTGCTAGATGATACCATGGTTTTACATGGCGAGTATGTCACAGTTTAATGTTGTATAATCTTTAACCCATTCTATGAAGTAAGATAGTTCTATAGCCTGTAACATCATTGCCTTAGTAGATTTCTTTTTGCTCTGTAGTGCAATCCGGCAACAGTTGATCAACACAGAAGACTTGCGTCGTGTTCGGAGAAAAGCGCCTTGCACCCTTCCTGAGATATCAGTGATTCAAAGAAATTTTGTGGGAGATGAGATATTTAATGAACCTATACATACTGGTGAGTTCGTTACGTGTTATAAGAGGTTTCTGAGCATGTTCTTTCTCTATTGGCTCTAGTCGTGGTTCGTGCACTGCTAAATACTTTAAGTAATGCCCCTAGTGTCGTTCACAGTGCCATTCTCATGTGCTTTGTTTTTCCTGCTATGCTACTGTCTGTCTCTTCTGTTTGGTTTTTTGTGTCACACCCTTCCTTTGCTAGTCTTTTACTAGTTATTTTTTGTTCCGAGCACTGCTGTTCAGTCCTACTTTCTATCACATTCCCGTTTGATTGGGTAGCCTTGTTATGGTGCCACAGACTCTTTTATTGAGAAACGGCACTGGTCAATGTGGTTACATGTTGATGGCCAAGCACTTTCCCTCAAATGGTAATAAAGAAAACATATAATCTGTGTGCATGCACTAATACAGACAGATGAGTTATGTCAGTGGGTAGATGCTATTGATCATTACACATTGGTCTTGCTTGAGGAGAGTTGTGTAAGTGTCATAGAAATGAAAGTTTGGACTTGTCTTTCAGGTGTGTCAGCGGATCTATTTTATATGCATAAAGAAGCCTATGATTTGAGCAGAACCAAAATCTCCGAACATGATGAGGGTACCACTCATCCTATAGCTGCAAGTGGAATAGATTCTTTTGACAAGCCTGACTTAGACACTGAAATGGGTGGTGCTGTGGAACCTTTGATCATTAGAGATGAGCCAGAGAAGCAAGTCTTTGAGACTTTACGACATACAGAGAACCAGCAGGGTGAAGGTATTGGTGATTATCCAAGTGTTGATTCTGAAGTGTTGAATTCTCAACATGAACATTCGGTGAAGATGACTGAAATGGAAGTAGAGGGAGAGAGAATTACAGATGGTGATGCGGCAAATCACCTTATTGTTTCTGAGGTTAATTCACAAGACTTAACAAGTTCATTTCCTGAAAACCCAGTTAATGCTTCTGTTGATTCTGTTAGGAAGTCAGATTTCATGGATAAAGGGGTTGACATTCATGAATCTCTTCATGTGGATGCTTTGTGTCCTTCACCTAACGTATTGAATGCTGAGGAGGATTCTCCTAAAGGTGATGGATTGATTGGAAATGGAGTCGACGCTATTAAAATAGATGAAATTGAATCTCATACAATAGAGGAAGGTTTTACGGAAGATCAGAAGTGTGGTGCCACATTTGATGCAGGAATTGATACTGAATATTGTTCAACTGGGAATGATGCTGATGTGGAATTGGTGACTGCGGTGGCAGTAGCTGGTGATTTTGATGAGCCGGTTTTGAGAAATTGCAGCACATCGGCTGATGAAATTAGTAAATTTTCAAATGATAAAGTTCAAGATGGGCAGGTGGAGTGCAATATTGAAGAGGCGTCTATTTGGAGTTCCAGCGAGCCAAAAGCTGATTTTATTCACTCGCTGGCTGGTAATGGGCATGCTTCCTTGATTAATGAGGAAAATACAGGCACCTGCGATGCGCAGAGCAGAAAGGATGCAGAATTTACTGTACTTGATGACCAATTTGTAAGTTGCTTCTGATTTTCATCTAACTTCATAAACCACATTTTTACCTTTTCTCTGTGAAACCTCTCTTTGTCCCTTTCCCGTGCTAGTGTAGTTTTTCCTGGTCCTTAAATAGATGCTACACTCTGAATAATTTTTACCCAACTAATAAAACGGCAATCGATGTTTCTATACATGATATGTGGCAGTGTAAGAATCCCGCCATTTTTATTTCTTCGTTTAAAAATTATGTGGTGTTATTGGTAGAAGTTACATTGTGAACTCGTCTAGGAAGGCCGTCATCTTCTTGGCAGGAGTATGTATTATGAGACTTGAATGAAAACCAAGGGACTGCTAGATTTTGGTGGTCTACTATATTCATTGATTGGTTCCAAAGCTTAGTACTGTCAACGACTATTAAGATATGCTAGTGCTAATATTTTGATTTTAGTTGTTAGGAATCTTTTTGAAAAAACCGATGGGTTAGTACTTCTCTGGAATGTGAAAGGACCAATGGTGGATAGGTTAAAAGGACACTTGTCATCCACAACAAGGATGGCACGCACGCAGAGGGTGAACTTTTGGATTGGTTTAAAGTACAATATCTGCTCATATTGTTATTTGTGGTAAAAGCTGTACACAAAAAGTCCATAAACATCAGTTAATGAAAGCTTGCATGAGTATATTCTCTGGCTAGCATGCTGCCGGGTCTTATACTGGATGATATGGTAAAGTGATGATCAGTGATTGCTTGTAGATGTCTGTTCTAGGTTTAAAATCTTCTCCTGTTTAAGTGGTTCTTTTCTTCAGGCACTGATGTGCTAAAATCAGAAAAAGGATGTAGCTCTTATTATACTCTCTCTTGATCTTGTAGGCTGGACTTATTTTTTAATATAATTTCTTTAAAGCATGAATGATGTATTTTTGGCTAACTGTTGCAGGATTTTGAAGGTATGACTGCCGCTCCTCATGATACAGGTTATTTCTCTGTTCTGTGCACTACTTTTACTTTGTTGTGAAATAAGTAAAGCTGTGGAATAATCATATGCAATTATTCTTTATTCCTTCTTGTTTTGGCCCTCTAGAGTTGACATGTTAATACAGAGGTCTAACTTAACCTTATTCTGTCTTTTTTCAGATTTTTTGAATGTGGATGATGATGATGAACTAGCAGAAGATGAGAACATGATTGATCCAGAAGAGTCGCAGCTTCTTGAAAACAGTGGATGGTCTTCCCGCACAAGGTCTTTTTCTCACTAAAAAAATGATTATCAGGATATGTTTTACGCATAATGAGGAATTTATATTCAATTCAAATAAATCTTGTGATTGCCTATTATTTTCCTCAACGGATTATGGATAGGTGATACCAATATTTATACCTTTCAAGTAAATCTTACTTTGAATATGTGACAAAGGGTTAAAGAAAATGAATAAATAGTCTCTCTTGATGAACCTTTATAAGCCCCTGGGAATATTCTGACATTATCTCTAGGTTAATTAGGTGCATGAGCAATCTGTCCTATTCTTGCTTTCCCAAGATTCCTCTGAAAAGCTGAGTTTCATGCTTGGAATGCATTCTCTGCTCTTCGGGAAGTTCCCGGATCTGTTTCTTTCTGGTGTCTCTGTTTCAAGATACAAAAAATAAAGAATTATATGTTTTGAGTTCTGTGTGCATTCTCTCTCAGCTCACATGATCTTATTGAACACTCAGTGAGAAACTAGAGTGAAAATCGTGGGCCAAAAAATTTTTAAACGAATGTCAAATCAATTGACCGGAATACATCTCATCTTAGAGGTTTTCTGTCAATCTCATTTATCCGAAGTTAATCCATGTCAGCTGTATTGAGCTAATTTATGCCTGAATTATCATGGATTATTTATTTTTACGAGGAACACTGTATCGCCCTCCTGATACTTGGGACATTTTTCTGTCATATACCTATGGATTTCTCTCGTGCATTTTCTAAGCCCTCATAATTTTTACATTCTCCTATAGTGTGGATTCAGTTGTGTTGGCATGGTTAATTTTTATGTTATCTTTCACTCGTTGCTGGCATTTCTCATTTATAGTCTACAAAAATTATATCGGTCCATTTATCTTGTCGTGCTGAACTATCATCCTCTCTACCCCATTGTCTGTCTGCTTCTTGTACATATGTTCGTCTATTATAAGCCTGGTCTATCCCCTTCAGAATTGGCTTGTCCCTCTTTTATTTACTACAATTAGGACAAGCTTTTCAAATGTCATGTTGCCTCTGTTTTTAAATTATCATTATAACCCTTGATTTATCACCTCCCCTGATCATCCTCGCTGCATGAGTGAGTTTTAGTTACTGGTGATCTCTCTCTCTCTCTCTCTCTCATGCGTGCATGTACGCACAAATTTTTGTGATGTTGGAGTACATTTTGTATGGGTCATCTGGCTGTCTGCTTTCTTAAAAAGTGATTTTTAGAAAATCACGAGTTTGGTTGTGTTTCTCTCTTTTACAATTCATGCTGCTGTTTGATGTCATATGCTATATGATCTCCTCAAGATAATTTGTTTTCTCTCTCTTGTGCTCATAGGGCTGTTGCGAATTACCTTCAAACTTTATTTCGTCAAGAAGTGGCACATGTTAAAAGGGGTATTGTGATGGAAAATTTGTTGGCTCGTAAGACTCGTAAAGAAGCATCGAGGTTGTTTTTCGAATCACTGGTAAGCTGAAAAACTTCGTTCTGAGTGTATCTTCTTCCTCTGGCATCTCATGTTTCTTTGAAGGCATAATTCATAGGTTACACGCTCCACCTTCCTAGATCACACAAGATGAGTGCCTCACGATTGAAACAAAACTTTTTCCAAGCTTATCTTTTTCCTCTGGCATCTGGTGTTTCTTTTATGGCATTATTCCTAGGTTACATGACTGCTTCACAATTGCGAATGTCGCAAAGGATATAGTAGTATTCCAATGACTACTTTACGACTGAGAATGTTGGAAGAGGTATATTTCCTGCTCCCCTGTTTAATGTGTGGAAAAAAAAAACGTGTTTGCAGGTTCTTAAAACGAGGGATTACATCCATGTGGAGCAGGAAACGCCATTCGATTTCATTAATATCCGGCCTGGGGTCAAGTTGATGAAATCTGACTTTTGATCTCCCTGACATATGAAAGGCGTGTGTACTTATCAAGACGTGTCCATATCCAGGTGGTGCGTAGCATGCATTGTTAGGCTTCTCTTTCCCCCTCCCCCCCTTTGGGAATCTGTCTTTTTTTTAACTTTAATATAATCACTCTTTGGTTAACCTTAATATCGTTAGATAACTGGGTGGTGTAGACATGTAGCTAGTGTTGTAATCCTGTAATAATTTGTATATATATGTAAAGTAGTTCAGTCTGCCATTGCAGTAGAAAGTTGGGAAGTTACCTCTTGTCTGTTTGATCTAGTCCAACATTATATATGCCTGGGTGTCCTGAGCTGACTCTTGTTTCAATCTATTTACTACTGATTTGCTATCTTTTTTATCCTTCCTGCCTTATCGCAAGGGGACGCTCGCGTGCTCATTATAGAATGTGAATTCAGCATGCCTTGTTTCGATGTCAGATACTGAAAGTGGGCAAAAATGGCGTAAATAATTCTTTTTTGCAACAATCGATCGCATACGATCTAAGTAATGGCGATTATGACGAAATTTGAGCATACTCTGTGACAGAGTCGATTACTGAGGTTGTTAGTTTATGGCTTAAAACAGAGCTGGTAAGGACACCCATTCTCGTACGATTTTCTTGAAACCGCGTGCTTTGGATAAACCGCAAAATCTGCCTTCGAGATTATACTGTCCCTAAACTTTAATTCGTTACCAATAACCATCACCTCTCCTATGGATTTCTGTCCATTTCTTCGAGTCATTTTCTATAAAAATTTTTTTTTTTACCCAACTTATTAGTCGAATAGTTGTCGGACTAAACTTAAGTGTATTCTGAACAATAGCTTGACGACTTTTACTACATCTCTATTAGAAGACAAATGCAATAATATAAGGAGGGATTGTATTCTAACCAATCTTTCTTTTCCGTGTGATCTGAGTATGCGCTCACAGATGCGAAAGTATAACTGGGATGCCATAAAAAATACAGTCAGCAGAGATTTTGTATCATAGGCATGATGACCTTTAATCATAATGATGCAACACCCCCGCAACAAGGGGAACAGGCTGCAATGGATGCAGTCCCGGTATTTGAAGGCCAAAGCACTGCTGCAAACAATGTCGCCTTTACGCACGTCGGCTAGCTGACGACCAATGTAATGCGGCGAATCTCTTTCTACTTACCAATTCATTATTGCTTTAGAATGATATATAGCAAAAGGAGAAAGTATAGAGTTGACTACTCGTCCTTCCCACTCTTTCCATCCTCGCCTTTCAAAAACCGCAGGAACCAATAAGCAGACGATTTTGGGTGCCGAGTTAGCCCATGTTTGTAGTCCACGTAAATCAACCCGAAGCGTTTCGTATAACCTTGAGCCCACTCGAAGTTGTCCAAAAGCGACCAAGCAAAATGTCCTCTCACATCCACCCCGTCTCTGTCAGGTACACATCCAATAAAAGTTTTATGTTCCAGCTATCCAGATGAACAAAATGGTGATAAAGACAGAGCAAGAAACACAAATTATTATGCACGTCACAGTTCCAAGGACAAATTTTGCTTATTTTTGCCAGTAACAAAGCTGGGATGCAACCACATAGATTTGATAAATGTCTTGCATAGTAAGTGGGGGAAATGACTGACTGCATACCAAGTCGATACCGTTGTCTAGTTCACAGAATTCACATATCTAATGCCTAATTACTTATCAATAACTGGACATTTATGTGCCCGATAAATCACTATGAACAGTTATCAGTACTCTCTCCCAGGCTTTCCTCTTCTCCTGGTTCGTCAAGACATCTACATGTGACCCCATTGCATCTATTGCTAACCAATATGGCCTCGCAACTTTCTAGCTATATATGCATGTGCAACACTAGAAAGCAAAGTGACTTACTTGACTGCCTGAGCAACTTCAGCCAGGTATCTCTTAAAATAAGTAATTCGCAGTTTATCATCTAGCATCTCATGGAGAGGTGAAAGGTCATTGTCTTCATCATCCATTCCTGAAATGACAACCCAAGATGCAAAGAAACTTCTGAAATTAAAGCATTGAACGTGAAACAATATTTGACGCTCAAAACTTTTCTAGGATTATTGACAACTAAGATTTTGATATCTCAATGACGTCTGTTTTTTGTGATTAAAGAGATAAAAGTAATAGCCATTCAGAATGCCTGAACCTCTTTTAGAATGCAAATATGTCCAGTTGACAGAAACACGTCTATCCTCTTATACATAGTCTAAAAGGATACTAAGCCAGAAGAAAAATCAGAATTGCATCTGAATTATACTCCTCAAATAATTCAAAAATGCTACAAAGGCCAACCAAAAACTAAACAAGACCATGATAAATCCAGTAAACAAGCACTGAAGGATAACGCACTTTAACACCCTCTTCCACATCCAAACTGGACTCAAACCGAATACATGTAAAACTGAGCAATAGGGAACCGAGCGCTCCATAATTTAAAATGGAGCATGATGAATTAGAAGTTGACTCTCATACAAGGTTAGAAAGTCCAAATGCAATACTTAAATTATAAGGTTGACGGAAGGAGACTACATGCATGTAAGACCATGATAAATCCCGTTAATAAGCAATATGGGATAACACATTTTCAGAAAAAGGAACATAAGTTAACAAATAAGTAAGAGGAGCTCCAATCTTTTAGCAATACCATTCTCGGTAATATAAATTTGGGGATTATTGTATCTCTGTGCTATGTAATTGAGAACCTTTCGAATGCCCCATGGAACAACATAAAGCCATTCTGATGCTGCCTGCCACATGTAGAAACTTTTAATACAATATAAACAAATGACCGTGTCTCCATGCACATACAGGGAATTGTATCGATTGCATTATCACATGTAAGATAAGGGAGATATTCTAGATCAAGTTGTTCAAGCTTGATCTTTAGAACTTTTACTATCACATCAAGGCTAGATATACAGAATACTAAGCATACCTAGTTGGAAACCTCTTTGAAGCCATTCCATTTGGTGCAGTGAATTAGGATATCGACAGTTCGTTCGATTAGTTAGTAAAAGTTTTCAAATAAACCCAAACCAATCAATTTGGAAAAGTTGCAATGTGAAACCAGACTAAGCAAAAAGAATCGGACCTTAACATGAAAGTATCAGTATGCATTTGGCTTTCACTCATATAAAAGCAGCAAAAGTGGAGCTATACCAGCTCAGGTAAATATGACTTTAGTTCAAAAGGCAAATGATTTTGCAAGCGAGTTACTATCAGTAATAGTTATTTTAAAAATCATATAAATCTAGTTTGGTAACTAAATAGTTATTCTAAAAAATTACATAAACCTAGTTTGGTTATTCTGTTTCGTTTCATTTTGGGAAGAAGTTCAAATTAAGACCAAATCAACTTGACTGAATTCACTTCCCTAAACCAAACAAACAATATTTCAAACTTGGAGTTTAATTTAAATGGGACAGTTGGGTTTTGGGCTTCGGTTGTGGGTTTCATGGGCTCTAGATTCATCCACTTAAGCTTGGAGTTCCATTTCATCGAATAAATGGACAAGCATGTAATTCTGAGACTTGCTGGACGACAACTTGAAAGGTCAATTTTTAATCAAAATATCATTCATATCCATGGAATATCAAATTTTCGTAAACAAATTGAATAAAGGTGCAAGTATTGCACAAGCTTTAGCTCCACACAGGGCATTGTAAAACTTTACAAGCTGAGCCGCTTACTTGTAACTTTTCAACTGATTTATCAAGCTAGCTAACAAAATAAAATAAGATTGATGAAACTGTCTCGAGTTATAATTTGCAACTAAAATCTTCCTTTGCCACTAGTGAAGGTTAATTTCTTTTCCTAAGGCAAACTCTCAATTAAAAAGAACCAAATTGTACCATCAAGGTCCTTACACACTAAAAATTAATAAAGACAGGGTCAAAGATGGGTCTATTAATCCTAATCCTAACAAACAGAAAGATGCTATCCACCAAACCCAAAGAATTTGACCATGTTTAGACATGCATTTATCATACCAATCACTGTGGATTTCCAGTTTTTCACATGTATTCAGGTTCCTGCCCCCCACCCCAAGATATCAACAAGATCATCATTTAGCAAAGTGGAACCACCCAATATTTTTCTGGCAACTAATGGCGCTGCACCTCTTTGACTTCTCTCCCTAGGTTACCTTTCACCTATGTGTCAGCTTTACATGCTTGTCGTGAAAAGCAATTTAAGAGAGCTTCCTCACAAAAAAATTGAATTCTTCTTTTTATTTATTTTGATAAAAAAGAGACCAGATCACACATACACCATAACTTCATTCTGATAGCTCTGACAAAAGGAAATGACCACTACCTCCCTAACACCCATCAGATGCTCAGAATTTTCAATTTTTGGCAGTTAGTAGTTCCACGCGTGCTTTGGTGAATCAATCAAGCACACACCTAAGAGCTAAAAGCAACCCCAAACATGTTTGGAAGCAACTCAGCCAGCCAAGTTTGAGCATGACTTATCTTCTCAGCCAACATGAACATATACACATGCGTGAGAGAGAGAGAGAGAGAGAGAGAGAGAGAGAGAGACCTTTTCACCAATAGTTTCCCCTCCTTCGCATTTTTCTGTGAAATTAAGAGATTAAAATGGAGTATGTATCTGAAATCTTAACACCACTCAAAAGAAAAAAAATACTAAGCTAATCCGTACATTACCCAATCTCTCCATCTGTTGAACTTTGTAGAAATCACTTTCTTCAGGGCTTTCATTTGCATGAGCTATAAACCTGGTTGTATAGTGATTTAGACCAACAAAGTCCACCGAGTTTCTAAGCAACTCGATGTCTTCCTCTGAAAATTCAGGAAGCCGATCTCCAAGTTTTTCACGCATGACTTTAGGATAGTCTCCATAATATATAGGATCAAGGTACCTGTGCAAGAACTTTTTCTCATGCTAAACTGAGAATAAGAGCTCTAAAGTGATTATGGAAGAAGAACAAGATAATCGTTCAGCACTAGAGTGAAAGAGAAGGGGAGTGTCCAGGCTACCTCATTGTCTATCGCTTATAATCAATTTTGACCCTCTGGGCTTAAATTAATTAGTCCCCCCATTTTATAAAAGGATTGGATAATGTTTAGATACTAAACCACATTTCCATTGATCAATTCATGTTTTAAGATAGGTTGGTGACGGTTTCATGTGGCCCATATGCAAATGCATTACATATTATCTCAGGATGGTGGTCCAAAAGTGAAAGATATTTACCAACAAGTTTCATCTTCCTTGCTTTAATTTTGTGAATAAAACTGAAAAAAAGAAAGCCATATTACCAATTACACAATATCTACAGTAGTGGCCCCTCTCCAACCAAAAGCTAATCAATAAGATGTCAATTTGTAGACAAAATTTTAAAAATTAAGCTGGGCATTGTGGTTGATAGATAAATTATGTCAAAGAATCACCAGCCAAGCTGAAAATCAAGACGCCTTGCTGCAGCATCTTTGTCTTCGGTCTTTTGCGAGTAAGCCTCTGCCCATTCACAGTCCACCACCAAACCTATTTGCCCACCTTGTTGATCCTACAGTGAGGGAATAGATGGCGCCAGACACCACCATTTAAGACTAATGGACACAGTCATACATTAAATATAATATACAAGTATTACCCTGTATTTCTTCCTATAAACTGAGACAGCAGCAGCATGTGCCAAGAGCTGGTGGTGCGCGACCAAGTATGGTTCAGTATTGGAACATTCACACCTTCCAGGAGCAAACATGCCAACACCGTGCCCATTGACCGCAGTTTGAAGGGGTTCATTGATCGTAATCCAGTTCTTTACTCGATCACCAAAATTTACAAAGCATGTTTCCGCATAAGTTGCAAAGCAATTTCTTGTTGTCCGGCAGAAGCAAAAAAAGGAATCAATCACTTATGCACACCTATCTTTTGAACTAATATTTGCACATCATAATGAACATGACTCTTAGTCTCGCATTCAAATTGCAGTTAATTAGAAACAGAAGGAAAGCGAACCAGACAAATATTTGGACCAGGGGAAAACTAAGCAAGTCCGAGGCTTTTCTCAAAGAACTTATTATGTGATTCACAGAGCTTCTGACGGCTCCCAAGGGATATCTTAGCCAGTCACAAGCCTCAAACAATAAGGATTGCTGTATTACATAGCCTGGTTGTTGCACACATTGAGTAAGAACAAACCTTAGTTGTCAAAGACTTCTAAAAGGTTTCTGCACTATTGCTAAGTAGTTAAATAGTATCATACGAAAGAGCCTTGGTTAGAATTGCATGTATTGCAGTAACTACCGTCCTCGCATCAAAAAGGTTTTTTAACAGTTCTAGGATTAAGTTGCATTCATATCTCCTTCTGAATAATTTTTACTCATGTAAAGGGAAAGGTACGTATAGCACCAACAAGTTTTCACCACCCAATCACAAATGCAAAGACAAAGAACCTTTACAACTGTGACCACCAAAACATAAGCATAAATTTCAGACAATAGTCAAAAGGTTCGATTAAGCAGAAAGGTGGATGCAGAAAAAGATACATGAGAGAGAGAGAGAGAGAGAGAGATCTGAATGTAGACAGACGTTAGGAATGGAAATTCTCACTCAACTAGCTTTTTACTCATTCTGTCCGCAAGGCCAAGTTTTTTTCAATATTATCTTAATTGGTGGGATAAAACTGTCTTTATCCCACACATAAGTCACACAGATAAGAGAAAAGAGACTATCCCACAGATTGATACTCGAGAGATGCAACTCAATGCCAAACACAATGATTACACTTAATTTTACCAATCCTCCCCCTTCCACGTAAAAAAAAAGGAAAAAGAAAAGGAAACAAAGAAAACCATTAAAAAGGTCCTCCAAAAAGCATTAATCAATAGCGGTCATGGTACGGAAGGGGCCTCAAGTTGATTTATCTTCATCAGTGCCGAAAAATTCTTCATTCCTACATGTTGCTGTGCAGCTTTGGTGACATATTTACTATCCAGTCTCCATCTATGATTACTTTATTTAACCACCACCAAATACACGTCTACCACATCCTGCATTAGTTCAACATTACTAAAACTGCTAGCACCTCCTACTTCACATAATCTCAAAAATTGCAAACAATTACATATTAGACCTATTGAAATATATTCTGACCACTCAGTCATCTTATTTGAGGTTGATGAACAATAAAGTAAACTGAAAATGAGGAACTGAAAGTCAAAAACACAATTTAATATTATAAAATCAAATCAGAACAGTTAAAAGCTAATAACTGGTTGATTAAACTGATGAATGCTTCTGCAAAGGAGCCGCAGCTTGATCTTTGCCAGCAACAAAATGAAATAGAACTTACACAATTTGCTTACTTAACCACCCTCCCATTGAGTTCTGAAGATGCAGAGGAAGATCCCAGTGATACAATGTCACATATGGCTGGATACCTACAAGGAAGAAAAGCATGTGTCCAATTGGCTTCACTTGAAGCAAAAGAAAGCTGACGAAACAAATGAGTCCATACCTTTTTTAACAAGCGCATCAATAAGTTTGTTATAATATGTAATCCCTTCCATATTGATTTGAGAACCCAAACCATCTGAGAACATAGATTAGCCATTCAGTATGGCCTCGTTAGGATGACAAAAAGCCACCACTGATATAAAATACTTTATGTATAAGGAACTAAAATAAAAGAGCTTGCAATACTTAGCACAATTCTGTGGAGATGTGTATACACATAAAAAGTCGGAGTAAGTTAAGGATATCCACAGGACACAATTAAAAGAATAAGGGCTAGAACATTTTTCTCTCATCAGTTTCACTTTTTCAAATTTAACCTCTGTAATTTCTCCAAATTACAGATGTGTGTGTATACACATAAAAAGTTGGAGTAAGCTAAGGATATCGACAGGACACAATTAAAAGAATAAGGGCTAGAACATTTTTCTCACATCAGTTTCACTTTTTCAAATTTAACCTCTGTAGTTTCTCCAAATTCTCAAATTACCATATACATTCTCATTTAATTAAACCCTACCTTCTAAAAATTTATAGCGTGCACATTTTACCCTTTATAGGATCTACACAGTCTCAATTATCTTAATACAACAAAACAATTACAGTTAATTAATTTTATCTTTAATCTTGCAGGGTATTATGTTTTCTTTGAATTCCTCTGATATAAAAATTCATTCAGGCTGATTTATTATGATTCCCACTCTTCTAGGGTGACTACAGGAACGACATCATGTACTTCGGAAACTTGCACTGAGGCCTGGCCAAAGATAATCAAGTACACTTTTTTTGTTGATCTACCATCACTTGAATGGATCGCTACACATAATACTTTGGGGCTAATTGCAAATTTCAGTCCAAATTATGGCATCAAATAAAAGTACGTACCTACCATTCAAATTTGACTACTTGTCCTGCATTTGTCTAATATATCCTTGTATATTTTCCTCTCCCTAGTTTGCAGTCCTCATTGATTATTCTTTATGATGAGCAGACACAAATGGCAGGGGAGAATTCTAAAAAGAACCGCAACTAATCTTATGTGAATAGAGGACTGGATTACCAACACCTAGATCAACAGTACATTATTCAATGGATATCAGAATGTGAATAATAGTTACTATTTCCGACCCCTGCAGAAGGGGTAAGCAGATAATTTACTTAGAGTCGAATAAGCAGTTTGATGCTCATACAACCATATCAAAAACCATTTTAAAAGTCCAATGGCTGATTGAAACATCTGAGACTTTGTGCCCGGAAAAGTAGTCAGTTACCAGCTATTATATGAAGAAAAGAAGTTTCACTGAATTGGCAATTTGAAATTTCACAATGCGTATGCAAGGTAAGACAGATAAATCTGAAAAGTTTAGATGATGACTTGAGAAAAATCAAAGTTTAGGTGGTAATTGACTTTTTAAAAAGCAATGTAGAGTAAAATGTACTTTATTTCAAACTTTTACAACAGTAGTCAAAATAAAATTGAAATTAAAAAGAACAGAAAAAAGCTACAGCCAGCAGAAAGAATTGTCCTCAGACAAGGTCACAACAGTCAAATCCATGGCAACAAGACGGGGAATCTAGTGTGAGAACACAAATAACCAGATGAGTTGCTGCTGAAAGGGAACTCACCCTTTAATTTAGAAGGTCAAAGAAATACAAAGAACTTCCGAACTAAACCAGAAACAATTAGCGATGATTAATAGTCAACCTTTCCTGTTTTTTCAAAATACTTAAATCATGTAATACCATTTTTAAATTAACTATGCTGATAAAACATGATGATGGATGGAGATGCCAGTATTATCACCAGAAATAGGCTTCACCAGGGACGATCTCTCAATTTTGTACGCTTTACTAATGTCAACCATTAAGATTTTTTTTTTCTTGTTTTGAAGGATATTAAGAATTTCTTTACTTTAAAGTTCAACCAAAGAGGAGTCATTGGAGATTGCAATCATAGAGTTCCAATCCGGCTGAAGAGAAGTTATTGGTAATGCATACGCTATTGCCTGAGGTGGAGCCTTGCAATCAAATGACTAAAATTAGATGACATGGGGTTTTGTATCATCCACCAACATCCGTAGAAAATCATTTGACAATGGAAGGGTGTAGGTATCTGGTCATGTCGCAACCAAAACATGGACCCCACCTGCACTAACCCCCCACCTGCCCAATAAAGGACAGTATACAGAGATAGAGAACAAGTTCGATATCTGGTAAGTTCTCTGCAATTCTAAGTTGAAACCAAAACACGGACCCCGCCTGCACTCAGCCCCACATCTGCCCAATAAATGATACCATACAGAAGCAGAGAACAAGTTCGACATCTACTAAGTTCTCTGCAATTCTAAGTGGAAAAACCAGCATCAGAAAGAGAACTTCAACAGCTCATTGCAACCACAAATCATCTTCAACACCTAGTTACCGCACTCCCTTCGCACCCACATAACATAACCAGCGCATTTTCTAGCACAATACAGCACATGAAGAGATATATGCACGATCCTGCGCTTATTGGTACACAAACTCTCGATAAGCGAGAAATTTTGAATTGGCAAAACAAATTAGCTCGACCTTTTAAGCACCGATCGTCTTTAATTTAGTAAAGATATTTCTTTTAAGTAAAATTCAATTGATCCGCAGCATACCAGGGTATATGCGAGACCACGATATGGAAAATCGATAAGCATCGAACCCAAGCTTTGCTATAAGATCTATGTCTTCCTGCATAATCAAATAATCAGATCAGAGAAAGGAATCTTTTTTAGGGAGTTAATAAAAAAAATTATTAAAAAAAAAACACAACGATGAAGGGCGTCCTTCAAAGGAGGAAGAACGGCAACACGAGATAGTCGTGAAATTAGAGGTTGATGTGCGGCGCACTGAAGAAATGGAAGAAACACATGCAAGCTCGACTACAAACTCAAGTGCTCATCTATCAGACTAGATTAACGTGAAGCATTGATTCTTGGGTTCTCGAGAGCGCAAAAACCTCGTAGCGGTGATAGTGGTCCACGGCCACATCCCCGTTGCTCCCATCCACGATCCTCCCTACAAAAAAAGGGGCCGGAAAAAGGGAGGCGTCACGCGAAAGCAAGCGCGATCGACTGAGACCGCCAGAGAGAGAGAGAGAGAGAGAAAGAAGAGAAGGCCTTGCCTTCGACATGCGAGAAGGCGTCCCAGATGCTCGCGCCCCTACCGCCCTCGCCGGAAGCTCCTTCGATCTAGAAGGGGAGACGCCGCCGCCGGCCGGCACACAAACAACAAACGAGTGGAAAAACGGAGGTGAGAAGCGAGCGCCGTGCAAAAACATCATCCCCCTCGCGATCTGATCCGACGTGCTCCGATCACAAAGAGAGAGAGAGAGAGAGTGCGGGTGCGGGTGCGGGTGCGGGTGCGTACTTGGTAAGCGGAGGTGGCGACGCCGAAGACGAAGCCGGGGGGGAAATCGGAGCGGGAGAGGGGGCGGCGGCGGCGGTCGGCGGCGGAGGAGTTGCACTCCGCCGCAAGCTCCTCCGTGTTCGCCATGCGAGGGAGCTGCTTCGAGTGCGAGAGAGAGAGAGAGAGAGAGAGAGTGCGCGCGTGCGAAATTCGACGGAGTGACCGGTAAAGTCAATTTGTCAGCTTTTTGATCTCTCAACTTTGCCTGCGACTGTGAAAGGTCAGCCACTAGTTTTTCTAAATGGTACTATAATAATCCGCAAACCTTGTCCCAACCTGCAGTATCATTTTATTTTATTTTTTTTTGTCAAAAGCAAGTAATACTTTTTTGTACGTATTTAAATTAGTTCTTGAACTATTATCCTTTCGTTAATTTAAGTTGGGGAACAATATTGAATATCTTCATATAATTTAGTGACCAGATTAAACGGACCAAATTAAAGGAATTGAAAGTTTGGGGCGACATTGCACATTAACGTTCGTTAGGATTCGCTGCACAGTCTCAAAGAAAATAGAGAATAAAAGTGAGAGAAAGAGAATTTGAAACGCAAGATATTATCCGAGTTCACCCTTAAACTAGAGTTGCATGTCCAATTGAGGGTTCCATTATAATTGGCACGTCACCTTTTCAATTACAAGAGAAAGATAATATATATATATATATATATATATATATCAATCCAGTAACTATTTATTGGCCCAAGCCCAAATTACTAATAAAATCACGAATTTAAAATAAGAAAAAAACCTATGGCTTTCAAGGGATGCTAACCCCTACAACCCCGTGTCGTCTAGTCGATAGAGAGTATAAACCACACTCCAATAAAGTACATGAACCACATTACACAACCCTGTGATCACCAGCCTGTGTCAAAGCTCGAGCTTGCTTGTGGCCGGCAACCGACTAGAGAAGAAAGGTAAAAAGAAAAATAAAAAGAAAAGAATTATTAAAAATCATTACAAAATTAAAAATATTTTAAAAAATAGAATTTTTTTAAAAATAAAACAAAAAAATTATTAAAAAGAGTGCAATGAGGATTTTCCATATCAAACAACGGAAAATATTTTACGGTTCATTTTCAGATCTTAGTCGAACACCAAAAAATATTATCATTTTCCTTGAAAATGACTTTCCGGAAAACATTTTCAAACACGTCACATTTTTCGTGAAACAAATGGAACCTAAGTGATTTCAAGTGAAAGCACCGTTCATATGTAGTCCGGATGTTCAGCCATCACCCATTGTTCACCTCACGAGTGGAGACCATTTTGTTCCCAACTTGCAACCAAGATTGTTTCAATTGGTTGTACAAACCCCGACTTATTAAGTTGGTCGATGTATTGGCTCCAATAATGTCGTGGTAAAAAGTTGAAATTTAGACATATTGAGCTTAATTGGCTCAAAGCAGAGGACGTATTGAGTGTCGGAGTGCGTCCGAAGTTAAAATTCGCCATGTAATGGTTTATAATAACAATGGTGAATAGAAATACGTGGATCAGGCAGAAAATGGTCAAATCTTTATTGACTCATTTAACTCGTATTGACCCATTTTTATGCAATACAATTTTAGCAATCCATGCTTAATCCGACCCAAACCTGACTCGTATTATTAAAATATATTTAGAATTAACTTAATTTCGGAATGAATTAGAAAGAATATTTCTAATGATTTACTTAGAAAAAGATGACAATCAAATATCATAGTAATTGTCAAGAAAAGAAATTTTTAGAAAAAGACAAATCTTAATGTTGCAATGAAGTTCAAATATCGCACTTTGGGTGTTTAAATCTAGGGCCACACTTTTTCCATTCATCCTATAGATTAGACACTCCATTTTTTTTATTATTTTGACCATCCTATCCCTTGTGAGGCTCATCACTTCTACTATAATTTTATATGATCCCTTTTTATTATTTGGTTAAACTTTTTTTATTTTTTTTCCATAGGGGTCTCACTTTCCATTTTCTTCTTTCTTTCCACACCCCCTGCCTCTCTCGTCTCTCTATCTTCTCCACGATTCACAATCTTTTCTTTCTAGGCCTCCCACTCCTTCACCATCCACTCTAGTTTTAAACCCAACACCTACAATCTTGAGAAAGCAAAAGCATTCGGCCTCCATTGTCGTTAAAGAAAGTAAATTGCCTCAATTTTCCTCAAGATCAAACTACCATATTAAGCATATCTTGCATCATTATTTCCAATGAGTCAATTAACGAGAAGCAATGATGGCATCCCAAAACTGATAAAGACAAAGGTTTATAGGACCCAAGTATGCTACAGAGTACAGACTACAGAGCAATCAGGCCTTTGACATCATTTACTGCTCTATATCCATATCATACACTCCCCTATTCTGACTTCTTTCAGCCACAGTGGCCCTCTTCCAACTTGAACTTTTCATAGTGGAAAAAAAAAACAATATTATCCCCAGGAGTGCCGCAATAAGAGATTCTTCCATTAAAACATGACTTCATCATGACTCTTAGCTTTTGCCGACCAAATCAAAAGTTATAGGTCATCATATCTTTCTTTCTCTTCACGGTGCCCACCGTGGTTCAATTCATACTCCATTGTTTTTCCTTGAATAAGACCATCGCCAATTCTTTATCAGTAAGCGACAAGCTTAAGCTTTGAATTTCGGGTGAAATTGCAGAAAAGTAAAGCAACCTATTCATAGACAACTAAACAAAACCTCCAACATGGAAATCAAAACCACCTACAATAACGAGAAAGAATAAACCAAACGAACTACATGAAGCTAATTGCAGTCACTCTATTAGATGTGACGAAAAATAAAATTCAAGCAATTATACAATTAATTCACAAACACTGTTTTGATGCACGCTAGACTCTAAACGCAGGAGTGACACACGGGATCAAGCAATTCCACAACCCAAAACTCATTCACTTTTAAGAAAAGATATCAATAAGTACTCAATAGTGAGCGGAACGAGCATAATTTGAGACCAAGAAAACTAAAAAGGAAAAAAAAGAAGGTTTCCCCATAATTGTACCTCCAATAGCGAATGAGTGGGCACGGATTGTGAAAGTAAGCAGTTCTTTTGAGGATTATTAATGCAGAAGAGATTTGTGGAAGAAGAAGAAAATGAGTGGGAGGCATAGAAAGATGAGAATGACTTGCAATAGAGATCAAAGAGACGAGTGGAAGGCATGAAAAGAAAGAAGAAGAAGGCAACTGGGATAGTAGGGAACAAAAAAAAGAGTTAACGAAATAATAAAAAAAGGGACCATATAAAATTGTAGTAGGAATGGTGGCTCCACAAAGGATAAGATGTCAAAACAATAAAAAAAAATGAGTGTCTAACCAATAGAATGATATGAATCTGTGCGGAAGATGATCGTTTTACGAAAATCTGTGAGTTACGAATTGCTGACCTCGACCTCCAATCGAACCTGTGATTGGTAATCTTGGTATGAATGCGATATGTTGACGAACTTGTGTCAACCAATCCACGCTATAACGCCACGAACAAGAGAATTTGCGATCTTGCTCGATAAGTTGAATTTGATCGCCGCAAGAGAGCCTTGATAAGATCTAGTCCTCAATAGAACTCAAAAAGAAAACTTCTCTATATAAAATTCTGCCTCCCCCTTTTAGAAATCTATAAGCAACCTTATATAGGGTGCTAACCCTAATCCTAACCCTATTAGGATTAAAATTACAAAAATAACCTTAATTACTAAAAATTCGTCCAAAAATGGAAAAAGGCCTAAAAGTTCATCTAAACGACTCCAAATCGCTAAAAAAATGTAATGATTATTAATCAGCGGTCCGTTTCCAAGCATCCATCCAAATTTGAGCCAATTCGAAGTTTGTCAGTTCTAAGCTCCTTCGGAATTCGCTGGACCAAGAGTAATCATATTGCGCCAAGGAGTTTTAGAATCTTCAAGTTTCGAATCCAGATTGTCTCCATTCCAAATATTTTGAACCATGATGCCGATAGCTTGTTTGAATTCCTTCGCTCTCGCTCGAGTGATCGGGCCTAGCGGATAGAATAACGGGTCCCTAGCACCTCCTCCTCGATAGGGTTCGATGTCCACATCATTCCCTCCCCGTGCAAAGGATTTGCCCTCAAATCAGCATCTGCATCAAAAAGAGTCAAATCAGAAATATTGAAAGTAGCACTAATACTATACTCACTTGGAAGGTCAAGCTTGTAAGCATTGTCGTTGACTCTTTCCAACACCATAAAATGGTCCATCCCCTCGCGGTAGCAATTTAGAGTGTCACTGTCACGCCCCGTACCCTACAGCACGCAAACATTCCTACCTTGGTCAATATGCGCGCGATGTCCCAGGAACCATCGCCGACCCAATGCCCAAATCAGAGAACAAACACAAGCGGAAGCAATAATTAAACCCTGACAATTAGAATAAGAGACAAAGGATAGCATCGGATCAAAATCAATCATGCAATCATATACACGCTTTGTATTACTATTAAAAGCTAGTTTACAACAGTTATACACATCCACTACCAAACCAAAAATAGTCAACAGCCACTACTAATCAAAAAAGTATAGGTGGCTAGGGTGAGTTGGGTAGATCTATGAGGAGGACCACAAACAAAAAGGTACGGTCACTCCTGCCATGCGCACCGCCTATCCTAAGGCTCCCAATCCGAGTCTGGCAACTCTGCAGACTCTTCCGAAGAACTCTCAGAGGGCTTAGACTCCTTTGATTCCATATCTTGCGCTACAGCCTACTCGTCCTCGGAATCTTGCTCCAACTCCGGATCTAGGTAAAGACCTAACTTGTCATTCGCTTCTAGCTCTTCATCAGATCCTATCTTGGCGACTTCTCCGTCCTCGTCTGGGTCTTGGTCCATCGGCTCCGGCTCTGGCTCCTCATCCATCGGCTCGGGGTCCTCATACCACATCTCATGTATCGGATTCACATTGACC
This sequence comes from Syzygium jambos, assembly GCA_031216235.1. NCBI lineage: Eukaryota > Viridiplantae > Streptophyta > Magnoliopsida > Myrtales > Myrtaceae > Syzygium > Syzygium jambos. The sequence continues at coordinate 19,363,562 of CM062221.1, read as the reverse complement.
TGCTCGTCTATAGTTTGGGGATCCACAATCTCACCATCAGCCATTTGTGGAATCATCACCCCAGATACATCTCCCAGGACGTCAAATGTCCGGAGGGGTCGCCCAATGTTCCCGTCTGCATCTCTTAAGAACCAGGCCACATATTCCTAAGTCTGATGAAAATACTCACCCACATTCACAAATACTATAGAGCTATATCTCACATACGCCTCTCCATTCCCTGCTGGGTATACTCTAGTAGTGGTGTGGATCTGAGTCGGGATCCCAAAAAGCGGTGGCATCTTCGGCATGCTCAAGGCTGGAGGTCTGAAATGTGGGTTATTACAACCGTGAGACGAATCTCAGCGAGTATAACCCCTAAACCTAGGCTAGGCTAACATGCATTCTCCTGACAGGCATATCATAATCAACAAAACAATATCAGTCATAATCATCCTCCGACCTGGGCCCTCAGGCCCCGGTCACTTACCTGGCCAACCCTGCAGGTTAAGCATTTCAATATATATATTGCTCAATTCACATACACGAACACGGCATTCATACATACGTCATATGCATGCTCACTCTCATCAGTGTTCGGATCATATGTCATACACCGAGTTTCGCACTCTCGCACACTAGTCTGTGCATTCTTATGCATGCATATGCTATTCTCATTACTATCCTCATGTTTCGGCTTACTAGCCCACACTAGCACATTGGCAAATGCTCGATTTATCAATTAATTCGACCCGCGTAAAACGCATCAGGTCTCTTTCTTAAATACAACACTCCGTGGCCAGCATAAATACGCTCCAGGCCCAGTGTCTCTAGCCCTCGTCAAAACGCATCAGGCGCAACACTGATCTCCTTACGAACCAGAGCCCGCGTAAAACACATCAGGTTGGTCGTCTTCCGGATGTACCGGTCATCGTCCTGCTACAAAGTGCATGAGGATGGCATACCCCGCGTAACACGCATCGGGGCGAAATGTGATCACACGTACACACAATTGGTTATTATCTGAACCCCGTGTAAAACGCATCGGGGCATAATTATGTGATTACATGCTCATGATAGACACGTATCCTTGCACAATCTCATCACACGTCTCATTCTCGGCATACACAATGCATGTCCATACAATACCACATCATGTACCATGAGCATCAACATAACTCAAGCACCCATTCAATTCAATGCCACAAACACGTGCTCAATTGGCCCATTTAACATCGTGCGGCCCAGTACACAAATCTCAATTCAGCATTCAATTCAAACGACAATTGGTCAATCACATACTATACAATTCAGCCACACAAGCACACAACATGGCATTTCACAATCAAGCACAATTAATCACCAATAAATCAACAGCCAATCGCTCTGGTAATCCTGGCCATTTAGCTAATAATTCTTACCGTCCGTTATAATTCGGTACATTATCCAAAGTACGGACAGCCACTATTCCATCAATCCGAGCCCCATAATTATCTATAATAATCCCACTAAATTCCTCGGATTTTATTTCCACCCAACAGCCATCAATCCTGTCCTAAATATACACCGATAATACCTAAGCCAGTCCAGAAAACGCACTGTCAGTCCTAATCTGGATTTAGGAGGTATACTCACTTAATCCAACTTCACGACGACGAAGAACGGCGGCCGATCACCGGTGAATGGTGGAACCAGCGGCGGTGTTCCGGTGGCGGCGTACGGACGACGTATGGACGTCGTAAGGACGGCGACGTACAAGCGGCTGGAGGGTCACGGCGGCAGCGGCTCGACTATTTGAGCTCCGGCGCGGCGGCGGCTTGCTCCGGCGTTCCTTTGGCCGAGAGAGAGAGAGAGATAGGGGGATGGGATGAGGGTGGTGGTGGTGAGGTGAGGTCAGGCGGAACAGCGGCACCGGTGGACGGCGGCGGCACGACGGCGGTCCGGCGAGCTCCGACGTATGGACGGCGGCCGAGAAGAAAGAAGAGGAAAACGTGGAGGAGGGGCTGCTCGGTGGGGTTGGCCGAATGAGGGGGAGAGGAGAGAGAGTCTAGTCCAAGCTGGTCAAATATTGGGGGCTAGAGGGCGCCACGTGTCGTCGATCCGGGAGTTTTGACCAAAATACCTTTAATCTAACGGTCTTAAATCATCCTCATCCAATAATTGATGGGCAAAAGGGTCATTGAGTCCAATAATTGAGCTGATAACTAATTTTAATTAACCCAAATATTTTCCAAAATTCGAAACCCAAAAATAGCCCAGGGGCAAAATGGTCATTTTTCCGGTCCCGTGTCGAAATTTCAATTTTTGGCTATATCAACCCCAAATGTGAGTGGCCAACATAATATGGCGTTGGAATCGCGAAAATAGTCTCTTAAGCCCTCGAAAATCGGCTTCAAAGTCTTGAAGAATAAAATAATATTATTTTTCACTTCCTAGCCAAAATTTCAATTTTTTGACTAAAACAAATCTAAATATACGTGGCCACCCTAAAATAATATCGGTCTCGAAAAATAACCTCATACGGCCTCAAAGTCCAAGTCGGTGTCCCAAGGGGCAAAATCGTAATTTTTCACCCCCGGACCGAAATTCCAATTTTTAACCGTAATAACTCCAAATATGTGTGGCCAGCATAATCTGACGTCAGATTCCCAAAAATAGTCTCTTAAGCCATCGAAAATCGATATGGTAATCCAGACCCAATTTCGTGATCAAAACTCACTCGATTTCCAATTTCATGGTCTCTCACTAACGGGCAGCTGTTTAGAGGTTACGCATATAGACTTAGGGTTATCCGAGTCATGACGGTCCCGATCACTCAGAGAACGAGAGGAATTATCGCTAGTTCCAGAGGTCGTGATCATTCGGTTCAAGTTCAGGACTGGTTGGCCACGTGCACGTTCGGGCGCGCGAAATCACCCGCGATCCGATTGGACATCGTTGGCCTTGGCCAAACCAAATCCGTCACTTTTCCTAACATCAGCCCACGTTGACCCAAAATATTCCCTCATCATCTCTCGAAATCGGTGCCCAATTCGTGATCGGGTCCCGGGTCCACGTACCGTTTTCCTAGTTAGCCATACTCCTTTGGTTAGTATCCCGAGAGTGATTAGCTATGGGCGAGACTTACTAAAATGAAATGCGAAATAATGTCAATTTTAGTGATCCTGGAATTACATCGAAATTCGGGCTGTTACAGTCGCTGTTTGGGGAAACGCTCTGTGCGCATATGAACTCAAACCCAATAGCCAGGTTCAAACACTACTTTCTTGTGCCCTTTGTTAGCTTGCTTTACATACTCCTCTGTCTTAAGCTCAATATTCAACCGTGTCTTCTCAAGCAAAATCTTCACAAATTCAACTTTCTTAGCACCATCTAAATCTACACGCTCAGCAATAGGCAAAGGGGTTAAATCTAACAGAGTTAAGGGATTAAAACCATAGACAACCTCAAACGGTGTGAATTTAGTAGCAGAATGCGCGCTCTTATTGTAAGCAAACTCAACATGCGGTAAACAATCTTCCCAAGACTTAATGTTCTTTTTAATGATAGCACGCAACAATGTCCCTAAAGTCCTATTAACTACTTCAGTTTGACCATCAGTTTGTGGATGACAAGTAGTAGAGAATAAAAGTTGTGTACCTAACTTCTTCCACAATATCTTCCAAAAGTAGCTTAGAAATTTAGTATCTTGATCAGAAACAATGGACCTAAGCATGCCATGCAAACGCACAACTTCACGAAAGAACAATTCAGCAACATACGATGCATCATCAGATTTATGATAAGGTATAAAATGAGCCATCTTGAAAAATCGATCAACGACCACAAAAATAGAATCCTTGCCATGCTTAGACCCAGGCAATCTTAACACAAAATCCATAGAAATGTCAACCCAAGAATGCGTTGGGATAGGCAAATGTGTATACAAATCATGTGGTTTAATCGTAGACTTAGCCTGCTTACATGCGATACATCTCTCGCAAACTTGTGTGACATCTCATTTCATGTGTGGAAAAAAAAATGTTCATGCAGCACTTCATAAGTCTTATTAATTCCAAAATGCCCCATTAAACCATCACTATGTGCCTCTTGCACTAACAACTCGCGCAAAGAGCATCTAGGCAAAAGTAACTTATTTTCACGAAAGAGATATCCATCATGCCTATAAAACTTTTCAAACGCCACATGCTCACAAGTTTCAAATACTCTTCCAAAATCATCATCGTCATCGTATAAACTTTTGATATGTTCAAAACCTAGACACTTTGCTCCTAGAGTAATTAGAATTGCGTACCTTCGAGAAAGTGCATCGGCTACCACATTTTCCTTACCTTTTTGTACTTGATTATATATGGAAAAGTCTTAACGAACTCCATCCATTTGGCATATCTTTTGTTCAACTTTTGCTGCCCTCTCAAGTACTTTAAGCTCTTGTGATCGATGTAGATTACAAACTCCTTTGGCCACAAGTAATGTTGCTAAGTCTTCAAAGCTCGCACCAAACCATACATCTCCTTATCGTAAGTCGGATAATTCAATGTCGCTCCGCTTAACATCTCACTGAAATACGTTATGGGACGTCCTCCTTGCATCAACACAGCTCCAATTCCTGCACCAGAAGCATCGCATTCTATCTCAAAAGTAGTACTGAAATTCAGTAAAGATAACAAAGAAGCATTAGTCAACTTATCCTTTAACAAATTGAATGCTCTCTCTTGCTCTTCTCCCCATGTGAAACCCACGTGCTTTTTGATAATCTCAATTAAAGGTGCGGCGATGGTGCTGAAATCTTTTACAAATCTACGATAGAAACTGTCTAAACCATGAAAACTACGCACCTCTCTTACTGTCTTAGGTGGCGGCCATTCACGGATTGCTTTCACCTTTTTTTCATCAACCTATATTCCATTAGCATCAACAACAAAGCCTAGAAATACTAACTTGTCAGTTACAAAACAGCACTTCTTTAGGTTAGCATATAATTGCTCAGCCCTTAAGACCTGCAAAACAGCTCGCACATGCTCAATATGGTCATCAAGGCTTCAACTATATATCAGGATATCATCAAAATAGACAACTACAAATTGACTAATAAAAGCACGCAGAACATGATTCATAAGTCGCATGAAAGTACTAGGTGCATTAGTTAAACTGAATGGCATGACTAACCACTCATATAACCCGTACTTGATTTTAAATGCAGTTTTCCATTCATCCCCCTTTTTCATCCTAATTTGATGATAACCACTTTTCAGATCAATTTTAGTAAATATGTAAGCTCCATGCAATTCATCCAACATGTCATCTAGCTTAGGAATAGGATGTCAATATTTTACCGTTATGTTATTGATTGCTCGGCAATCAACACACATTCACCAAGACCCATCCTTCTTTGGCACCAACAAAACAGGAACAGCACACGGGCTAAGAGACTCTCTCACATATCCTTATTTTAGTAATTCGGTAACTTGCTGCTGAAGTTCCTTTGTCTCTTCAAGATTACTTCGATATGCGGGTCGGTTAGGCAATAGTGCACCAGGAATCAAATCGATTTGATGCTCTATGCCTCGAATCGGTGGTAAACCTATAGGAAGTTCATCAGGAAAGATATATTCAAATTCCTGCAACAAAGACACGACAAAACTTGGCAAATTCGGGTCAAGTTCGTTAGTAGTAAACAGTGCCTCCTTGTACAAAAGTACAAGTATCGGTCGGTCCAGAATCAAAGCTCTCCTCACTTCGCTCGATTTTGCATAGAAATTCTTTTCTCTCTTTTCTTTTCACTCTCTTTTTCTCTCGGTTTTTACCACTCTACTCTTATCTTCCTCTCCTTTTACTTGCGTCTTAGAGTTTCCATGCAGGCCCTCAATTTTATCACTTTTTCTCTCTCTCTCAGTCTCACGTTGTATTAAATATTGTTTTTAGTTTCCAGTGTATGACTTAGTGTGTTTTTTCACAGAATGAAAGTGACAGTGGCGATGGTTCATTAGACTTGTGTGATGATGAAATAAATATATCAGCTGACGAAGAGATTAGAACAAGGGAGATGAGGAAAGATTTTAGGGAAGCAATAATTGATGAGGTAGATGATGGTGGAGACTTGGCTGAAGGTTCCATCGATATAAGAATGGAGGAGGAGTTTGGTGTTGTTCTACACGAAGGTGGGGATGATGATGAAGATGCAATATCGGATGATGAACCTCTAAGTGGTCCCGATATTGATAATTTTGAAGAAGTTAGTGGCACAACTGGATGAATTGTTAATAGGTGTGATCCTATGTGTGACCATAACGAGAATCTGTTTAGTCTAGGTATGAGATTTGAATCTCATGAACAGTTCAAGATAGCTGTGCAAAAATATGCGGTAATTAATGGATTTAACATTTTTTGGCAAAGGAGTCAAAAGAAAAGAATGGAAGCAAAGTGCGTGAGTGGCTGTGGTTAGAGGTTGTATGGCAGTTGAATTCAAAATGAGAAAACTTTTGTAATAAAGAGAGTTGGAAATCCACATAACTGCAATAGAAGCCTTACAAATAGGCAAGCCACTTCTACATGGCTTGCTCGTGAGTACATGCCTAAGATTAGAGCCAGACTCACTTATTCGGCTACCGAAATGCAAACAGATGCAAGAGAAAGATTTGCCTTGACCCTTGATAAAAAAAAAATGTTACCGAGCCATATGGAGGGCTCTTTGTTGTATAAGGGGGCCGATAAGGAAGCAATATGATATACTAAGATCTTATTTGGAGGAGCTAAAGAGAGTTAGTAAAAATGGAAGATTTGAGATGGAGGTTAACCCAGAAACCAAAGTATTTGAGAGGTTTTATGTGGGCTTTGATGAGTTGAAAATGGGCTTTTTAGTAGGATGTAGGTGTGTGATAGGCTTGGATGGGTGCTTCCTTAAGACTGGATTGAAAGGTATATTATTATGTACCGTCGGATGAGATGGAAACAATCAAATGTTTCCAATAGCTTGGGTAGTTGTAGAAGTTGAGTCTGAGGCATCATGGACTTGGTTTCTCGCTCGATTATTTATTGACTTGAATGTGGACACAGGCGAAGGCTGGACTTTTATCAGTGATCAACAAAAGGTAATATGTCACATTTGTCTTCATTGGCTATTACACTATATTGGTACAATCATTGTTGTGACATGTTTGTTTTTTATTGGTTTATTTTGGTTGAAGGGACTAATGAATGCAGTTTCATGGCTATCTCCACAAGCAGAGCATTGAAATTGTGCAAGACATATATATATATATATATATATATATATATGCTAATTCAAAAAAATTACACAAAGGGGATGCTTTGAAGAATCTCTTTTGGAGGGTTGCGAGGTGTACATTTGAAGCTGATTTTGACCTGGTAATGGCAGATTTGAATATGGAGTGTCCTAAAGATTATGAAGACTTTACGAGACAAGGCCCTAAGCACTTCTGCAGGGCTTTCATTAAGACAGGTACCAAGTGTGATGTGGTTGAAAATAATTTAAGTGAGACCTTTAATGGATACATTTGCATACCAAGAGCAAAATCCATTCTTGATATGCTTGAAGAAATATGAGCTATGTTGATGGAAAGAATGATAGAGAGAAGCCAGTTAATGGTTGATCAAATAGATCCAATTTGTCCAAGGATTAGAATGAAGTTGGAGAAGACTAAACTTGAGTCCAGGTATTGTTTTGCTAGAATGTCTTTGGGAAATAAATTTGAGGTTGAAGGGGATGGCAATAGATTTGTGGTTGACTTGGCTGGGAAGACTTGTGTTTGTAGGGAATGGGATATCTCTGGTATACCATGTAGACATGCCATATGTTGCATTGCTTTCATGAAATTAGGCATTAATGATTATGTTGATGATTGCTTTAAGAAAGAAGCTTATGAAAAATGTTATCAATTTCCCTTCCCGGTCATGAATAGGAAAAAAATGTGGCTCACAGTCAATGGTGAGCCAATCAAACCCTCACCTTACAGAAGGAAAAGGGGTAGAGAGAAGAAAAATAGAATCAAGAATAAGGATGAGCGAAGTAGAGACGACAAGAAATTGACGGAAGTTGGAGTTCAAATGCGATGTTCAAATTGCCTTCAATATGGGCATAACAAGAAGACGTGCAAGAATCCCACGACATCTAGGCCACCCAAAGTTTGTCTTATTGGACAATTTTGTAATTGTCGATAAGATTTTTGTTGGGTTATCACAAATGATATCATTGGTATTTCTTGTATTTTTTCACATGTAGGCAAGAAGAGGAAGACCAAAGAAAACTAATGGGGCTAGTGGTGCGCAAGCTAGTTCACAAGCTAATAGATCATCTAATGGGGACTCCACTATCATTAGGAAGGAGAGAGCACATGCTAGTGCTTTATTAGGCATAATTTTATTTTCATACCACGTGTACATTGTGATTAATGTTTGATACTCATTTTGTTTCTTTAGGCAAGACAAGGATATGGACTTTTTATATCTGAAGCTACTGGGAATTCCTATTTAAGGGTAATCTATGTCTAATGTTTTATATGTGTGTCAAAAAGAAAAGCTAAGTTCGTATGTTTATTTTTTGTATTGTAGATGCCGGGTAGTGATAGAGTTATTGACATTGGAGGTCCATCCATTTTCAAGGGACAAACCAGAGCAAGGAATGTTGTTGAAGTTTCGTCGGGCCAATCTTCTACTGATATCTCAGAACCTCCATGTACTCAAGAATCTGGAATTGGTGGTTAACTATGAAATTATGGACCCAAAAATGCTTGTGCAGTGCCTTCTACTAGATGTTGAGTTGTAGACTGAAAAGTGCTAGTTTTTTGTTGTTTGTAAGTAGATTTGGCTATGCATTATGTGTTTGGGGATTTAGCAATGTCATTTTGTATATGTGATGTTTTGGCTATGCAGTATGTGTTCAGCTCGTCTGGAAAGCTTGCCAAGAAATGAGGCAGAACTTGGAACGTTTGGATTTTGCAAATTTAGATTTTGCAACATGTAGGTAGCGTATATAGAAAGAGTTTATTTTCAGGAACTTGTAGAAGATTATAGCATGATATTTTGGGATATATATTTTGTTCACAAGTAGATTCCATAAAAGATGATGGCATTAAAGAGGAACGTCTTTTCACAAAACAGGAGCATTTGCTTTCATCCAAATCTACATAATCCTTATCACTTTAAAATAAAAATGAAATGGGATAGCATTCGCCTTCCTGATCCTGACCCCAGAGAGAGAGAGAGAGAGAGAGAGAGAGAGAGAGAGAGAGAGAGAGAGAGAGAGAGAGATGGGTCATATAAAGTCTTGAGGTGGTGGATGCAGTTTCAAATTAGTGAATCGAGCTTTGTAAGACCAATGCCTATTGCCTACAATTACTCCATCCTCGTATGCCGACAATGCCAGCTTCCTTCTTAGTCATTTGATAATTTTAAGAAAAAGGTGTTGTGTAATGCTAAAACGATTGATTTTCCTATGAATTTTCTACGTCTTAGCAAGACTCCGCGATACAAGGTTTTGATGCAGATGTAAAACAAGATTGTTTCTTTAGATTGGTCCGTTTACAGGTAATTAACAATATCAAGTATCCGAAATGGTTCTATCCATGCATTTGTAACTTTGGCCTGAATTTTGGTTAATAGGGTCTGCTCTTGTATGCCTGCAAGTCACATGTCTTAGCCATGTACTGCATAAACTGTTGTAGATGGTATCATATTTAAGGAAAAAAAAAACTCAAACTCTTGCTGCGACTCTATCATCTTCAAGTTCAGAACTTGTTGAAACCCAATTAATTTTTTTTTCTCCTTTTCCCCTTTCTTTCGGTGCAAAATACAAGCCTAGTTTGCGAGACATACCTATTCACTTCTAACTTAATAACATAATCCAATGACCAAAATGTCAAAGCAACAAAGGCAATAAAGAACCAGCCAGGAGATTCAGAGCCCTTTATGCAAGAACAAACTCAAACAGAGATAACGATGCAACTGCTGCAGAAATGCTGTGATCCATATAACCAACTTTGTTCAAGCTATGACATATCTCGGCTCACCCCTCCACATAAGCCCAATAAACGAATATTATTCGCCAATGTAAAATGAATCACCTAGCATGTTCTCCAAACTGTCAGGAAAATAACCTAAATTAGAGAATTTACAAACATCCTAACCTGATCGAGGTGGTAGCTTTGTTACATTAAATGGGTCACTATTTCAATTGAAACACTTCTAAATCCTCTACTCTACTCAGACAATTAGCTTGATGCCAGTAATATGAGGCCTTGATATAATATTAGCAACAGCTCTTCCCAATCAGCAACCTAATAACAACCATTATGTTCACTTTGGTGCATCGTTAGCAACTGGAGATATTGGTTCTTCCCGACATAAACATTATCAGATGGAAACTCCAGCAGCTGAGTTTAATCTAACACATCCTCTCTTTCAAATGAATGCATTAAGTCTATCACAAATAGACTTCACATCTCTGTTCAACTGCAAGATGCACACGCTTTCAATATCTCGCTTGAAGGCAATATGGTCTTCTGCTTCCAACTTAGCTTCTGACATTGTGAATAGCTTGCCAATTGTTAATTGATCTAATGGCCCTATCTATGGAACTGAAGCTGCTGAATTATTTTTCATCACTGGAGTGGAGACTTAGATTTAACACTTCCTCCAAACACTCGGATGGAGCATCGTTCTGCGAGATAAATCAACTGACTTCAAATTCCATGAGATAAATCACTTCTAGACAAATTATCGAGCATATGGTGATCGTAATTTAATATGTCCAAATGCATAGGAGGAGGAAGAAGAATAATACCTTCTGTTTAATGCCTTAAACACTTTGTCCGCTTCGACGCTTAAACGAGCATCCTTCGAGCGACAGAGAGCGAGTATGTCCGAGAGTGAGCGTCTCCGTGTGAGAGGATGAGCGAGCAAGTGCTCTCTTTAAACGAATTGATGTATGAATTGATCATCACTCGAGCGCGTGCGAGATTTTGCTTGCTCACTCTTTAGACGAATTGATGTCTTTGAGCGACCGCTCGCTTGCTCTTCAGACGAATTCACATATCTGAGCGACCAAACGGCCATGCGTGAGAGCGAGCGACTTCGTGTGAGAGGATGAGCGCGCGAGATCTTCAGCCGAATCAAAGCCTCTCGCTCGTGTATCGGATGAAGAAATAAGAAAGAAGAAAAAAAACCCTAAAGAGAAAATCGTGCGAAGGAGATGAAGAAGAGAAAGTGCAGCCCAAGTGCAAATCTGCTTTTATTGCTGTCGTGGTGTATTTGTGCCTTAATTGCTGACTTGGATATTATTATTGACATGGAAAAGCCACATTGGATGACTAACGGTGAGAGTGGATGGAGAGTTAACGGGGGTCAGATTTGGGACACAGTTGAAAGTTGGTGATTTTTTTCTGGACAAAATAAAGTTTGGGCTAGATTTGGGATAAAACCTAAAGTTTGTGCTTTTTTTTGGAATTGGGCCCTTCTTTTGACTAATAACACACCTTTTTTGAGGTAATAGACTAATATGCCCTTGTGATATCCGATTTGGTCTAATACTATTAACGATTTTTTTCTCTCTGTTCTTAACTCATGACCAACCGATTTCCTATTAAAAACCTATTTTATGATGTTTCCTCCTTTGTCTATTTTTCGTATCATATCATTAACTGGTCTCGTTCCTCTAAATATGTGGTGTGAGTTTGAGAGGGAAAGGGTGTTACAAGAGTTTCTAAGTTTCAACCCCCTTTGCAATTCAGAAAAAAAAATGGTGAAAAGCTCAAATAAGCCCGCTTCTACGCTGTTATGATTTCACAGGAAGCCACACACGTAAGGCTCTTTTTGCCGAGATCGATGGTGGATTCCAAGTCCGGTCTCCGCTAGAACGAACACTCTCGGCTTCGGGAGGCTCGTCGGGATTGCCTCATCGCTCGTCCTCGACACGACGGACCTCGAGCTATCGATCCGACATATGCAGCTCTCTCGACGATCCGCTGATTTCTCTGTGTTCCTCCTACTCTCTGGGCTACTCGGAGAGGTTATTATATTATGCTCGTGGAATGAAAGCCTGGACAATGACGGTTTCCCGGAAAAATAACGATAATGAAGAGAATTGAAGAGTTATAGAGAGAATTATTCGCCGGCCGCGGCCCAACATTCGCGATGTCACACCCGTCTCCGACTTCTTGACAGCCTCTTACGACCGCTACATCAGCCTCTTCAGCGTCGGAAACGACGGGGACTCATCGAACCGCGCGTTCGCCGTCGAGTCCGGCAAGGTCTAGCAGGTCACGCTCATGGGGGACGGGAGGGAACAAGAAAGACCATGTTGGGCTGGGACATGAATAGCTTCAGGTCCGTCGCACCACGTCGAGGACGACGGCCTTTTGTTATCAGGGTGTCGCAGCTCGAGAGCGCGGCGACGCAAGCCAAGCCTGGGTCGACAGAAACCATCGCTCCGACAAGTGGCCATATGTGTGGCTTCCTGGGAAAGAGTCCACAGCCACTTCCATGCGCGAATCTTCCCAGAAAAAGCAGAAAGGTAGAGAGTCCCATCTCACGACTCCACGAGAAGATCTGACGACGATAAGAGCAGCTGCGATCGGTTCTCGCCAAGAGAGAGACGCTGCTGGAGAGAGAGAAGCCTTGCCCTCGCGTTGCCCTTCAACGCGCGAGGAGAAGGCAATCGTCCCAAAATGGTCGCAACCTCTTACCACCCACCCTCCGCCGGAAGCTCGTTTCGTTTCCTTCGGCCTGCAGACGCCAAGAAACAAAGGAGACAGCTTCATGCAACGTCGCCCCGTGATCCCATCTGACGTGCTCGGAGCAGAGGCGGCGACGCCGAAGGCGAAGTCGGGAGGGGGGATTCGGAGCGGGAGAAGAGGTGGCGGTGGCGATGGTGGTGGGTGGTGGGTGGTGGTTGGATTTGAGCTCCGCTTCGAGCTCCTCCTCCTCCGCCGCCGCCGCCGCCGTGGCGAGGCGCGAGCGAGAGACCGCGAGATCGACCACTGGCTTTTCGCAGTTAAGGGGGAGCGACTGATACAGTGAAATTGTCAGCTTTTTTCTCGACCTGCGATGCGACTGCGATTGGTGTCAGCCATGCCATTAATTTGTTTTTTCTCTGGCAAAAATGAAAGTAAAAAGTAAAACAAAACATCGGGCGGGATTGGAGATTTTTTTTTTTAATTAATGGTGGATCGTGAGCGGGATTACGGACTTTTCGTGAATAATTTATTTCTTTAATTTTTATCCGGTCCAACACGAATGGTTTATCAAAAGACCGAGAAATTCGCATAGACCTTTCTATCAGTGCGTGAGAATATACTACTGTGAAATCCATATAATATTACTAATTTTGAATTGGAAGAGCAAAAAACATAAAATTCTAAATAGAACCGGAAAAGCAAGACTCTCTGAAATCTCGTGATATCGCCTTCCATTCCCAATTCACAATCCGAAATTATTTTAACTGGTCCTAAAAAAAAACCCACCTCCCAACTTCCCGAATAGGTTGGCATTCGAACATTGGCACAAGATCGGAGGAGGCATCCGAAGTTAAAAGAAAAAATTTGCCTTGGAATGTGGCTTATGATAAACACGGGGGTGATTAGAAAATTCTTGGGTGTGATTTTGATTATATGAATGTGATGATGATTAGGGCCAAAAAACAAAGAAAAACTAGCCGTTCCGGTCCCCGCGACGAGTCAATCAGAATTAAAGCAAATGAAGGACGGTGGGAACCCCCTGAGCCTTAGGATCTGCTGTTCTTTTTATTATCTTTTTATTTATTTATTTTTATTTTATTTTTGCAACGGTCAAATTTTGCTCCGCGGAGCCAAATGTGACCGTTTGAGCACCTTTCTTGCCCAATATAAAAAACCAACCTCTCCATCTTTGCCATCCCCATCAACAACTCCTCTCACTTCCTTCTTCTCTTCAGCAATCCACCAGCTCTCAGATCAACCAGCTCAGATCAAAAGCTTTTTGCTGCTTTGAATTCACTCAGCTTTTTGCCCAAGTGAAAAGAGAGAGGGAGAGAGAGAGAGAAGAAATGGGGATGATTTCGACCTCCTCGATGTCGTCGGCCTCGGCCCACTACTACCACACCCACAAGGTGTTCCTCCTCTGCAACTACGTCCTCCTCGGTGCCGCCTCCAGCTGCATCTTCCTCACCCTCTCCCTCCGCCTGATCCCTTCCCTCTGTGGCTTCTTCCTCATCCTCCTCCACGTCTTCACCATCGCGGGTGCCGTCTCCGGCTGCACCGCCGCCTCGTCCGGGTCCGCCGGCGGCAGGTGGTACGCTGCCCACATGGTGGCTACCGTCCTCACCGCCATCTTCCAGGGATCCGTGTCCGTGCTCATCTTCACCCGGACCGGCGACTTCCTCGGCAACCTCAAGTCCTACGTGAGGGAGGAGGATGGCGTCATCATCCTGAAGCTGGCCGGCGGGCTGTGCGTCCTCATGTTCTGCCTCGAGTGGGTGGTGCTCACGCTCGCCTTCTTCCTCAAGTACTACGCCTACGTCGAGGGCGACCACAACAGCAGCAGCAACCCTCTCAGGAGGAGTGCCAAGGTGCAGGAGGAGAGCATGAGTGACTGGCCCTGGCCCTTCCAGGTCTAAAAAACATTTGGGGATCCGATCTGTTCCCCGCCCCCTTTCATTCATTCATTTGTTTTCGCATATATGATCTATATATCTGCTTTCTATTCGTTCCCCTTATCAGTAATATCGTGATTGTAACCGGTAATACCGTATTGAGTTTTGCAATTCGATCTTGTTCATAACATCTATATGTCAATGTGAAATCCGATCCACTTTTGTTGCTGTCATCGACTCGCTGAACTATAGTCCCCAAAAGCAGCTATCAATGGCACTAGTAAATGAACCAGACCAGCTCAATCGCGCACCCCCTTGGTAAATTTGGTAATTCATCCACCATTTTGGACTTGGCCAGTCTTGACTTCTGACCATTTTACCCAACCAGTATGAGTACACATATCACATAGCTCAAATTTGGAACAAGAGCATGATTTATGGGAAATTTTATGTGCAATCTGCTTCATAATAGTCAAGGAGAGTACATTAGACATGGCCAGTCTTGACTTCTCACCAGTATACATCACATAGCTCAAAATTGGTTCACATGATTTATGGGAAAATCCTAGTCACATGGCTCAAAAGTGGAACCGTTTATGGGGCATCTATGTGCAATCTGCTTCACAGACAACAGAACTTCAGGATGACTACAAAATCTCATCTGCATTCACACTCCCATCGGCAGGTGGCAAGCACCTCTTCAAGAAAGAAGCTATACTTTTGGCCCTTCCACCGCTCCTCTCTACCAATATGAGCAATAAAAAAACAGATTAAGAGCTACACAATAAAGAGACAGCTTATATAGCTTGTGAGACAAGTCCAGACTGATTTACCTGGCGAAACAGACAAACCAAGCTTGTCCAAGATTTCTTTCTTGACCTGCCAGAACAACAACCAGCTTTAAAGCAACAAAACTAAATTGCATACATTTTTGTTTTTGCAGTCCAGACATTCAAACAGACCTGCCAGCGGTTATCCACAAAATCTGATATCTCGCGAACTTTATTCCTCAACAGTGTTTTAGATATATCAGGAAGCTTCTGTTGCAAAGAGTCTACCACCTTGTTAATACCTCGTGGACATGATTGAATAGTGGATACCTGAAATATCAACAAGCTACCATTAAGCCCAAGGAGGAAACACAATAATATCACTTGATTAGGTGCACACAAGTGAATAGTCAGTTCAGGCTGCTCCACGAAAACAAGGAAACTAAATTCTTTTAAGAGTAAGAACACGGCTTACAATGGTGGACAACTCAGAATCAGGTACATCTGCGTGCATTGCTGGTGTTGATAAGCCCTTGCTGTTAGCTGGGCAATCCTCTTCATCCTCATTCAAGATGTTGTCAGCCAGACACTCTGGAAGTTTGGCACCTGGAAAGATAAGCATGCTTAACGCTTCCAAGCACATCTGTTCCAGCTTTTGAGCAGCACCAACTTCTCCAGCCATTTGTTTGGTGGACTTCTCATGGAATAAATTAGTAATTATAAAGGGCTGATTTTTTCGAAGTGCTTGCTCTGTCACGTTGTGCAGATGCTTCTGCTGTTGAAGAAGCGCAGATAAGACCACATGCTCTGAGTCTTGGTCAGAAGATGAAGTCGCGCCCTCGACTGAAATGTCAGTAGCCATCTTGTCAACGTGTACACCCTGCCAACAAACAGATTCTTTAGACAATCCTATAGAATGAAAAGAACGTTGGGTTTACTTATACTGTGTGTCACCAACCAGCATATTAAGGAACTTTATGTTATTCGACCTATACATGCCCAAAAATAGTCAAGTGTCCACCCAAATTTAGAAACTAAAGCTCCGCTCTATAAGAACCAAGAAGATAAAAATGAGCAAAAACACTCGAGTAATACTGCTATTCATAAGATTCAGCTAATGGCATTGACAATATAACATGGTACACCAGAAATAGGAGCCCCCAGTAGCAGATGCAGACTACTCACATGAAAACTTACACCAATTCCCACCAATTCCACCAATTCCCAGGCCTGGTACGTATCCAGGCCTGGCATTGCTAACCGAAAATAAAATGCATCCCACAAATTCCCAACTTCACAAACATTTCTCCCAAGCAAAGGCACTATGCAATGGTAAATTGATCAGCATTGACCCTTCTTACAGATAAAGAGATTCAGCAACAAAAAGATCTTGTTGAAAAAGGAAAGCACACATCATGGTGAAGTATCAATAAAGATTAACACAGGCAAAGCGTTACTTCAATGATCCCCAAGCACCATTAATGGAGATATACCTTTGGCAAATGAAATAATTGCAAGAAAAAGAAGATGCAAGGCTATAGGGTTTTAATTGCTACCTCATTTTCCGAGAGATAACCATCGGGTACAAAAAACCCATCCTCACTTTCATCTTCATCAACTTTGGAACAACCGTCATCTAAGCTTTCTTCATCATCTTTATCACAATCAGATAGGCTTTCTCCGGGATCCTCCTGCACAACAACCGTGACATCTATATCACAAAAGCAGCTGCAATCATGATATCAAGGAAGTTAAGGATTTTGTGAAGATATACCTCTTCCCATTCCTCATCGCTATCAACATCATAATCAAGCTCCGGATCCTTCCTAAATGGGTGGCGCGACCCAACAGTTTCACTGATATGATCAATAAAGCACAAACTGTTAATATACAACAGAAAAAACCTTAACACAATTTGCAAAAGGCTCAACTTTGCTTGGATTTCAGACAATTTCAAAACATATCCTCGGAATGGGGAGAGGAAAACAATCCAACTCTCTAGTAGAAACCTAATTTTTCTGGCAATAGGGAATTTCAGCTACTTATGATCTTTATAAGGACACTATGAGTCAAGGAAAACAAGGAAGTAAACCAAGACATATGTTGAAGACATACAGATACATCTATGGGTTACTAGCCGGAGAAAAAATCAATCTTATTCTATATTCCTCTCAGACTAGAACTTCATGGAATACTACCCATGAAGCACTGGGAGCTTCTTGGTGTCTTCTCAACATAAATGCTAAAAAAATATCAAATGTTGGAGGGAAACCATGCTCAAACAGGGAAAAAGCCAGAAATTGCTTATTGCTATCCCCACCCGTTTAAATCTTATAAAACTCCAAGAAAATGGGAGAACTTTTAAAGACATAAAGTACATCCGACTTTTGCATGAATAAGCAACTGCAATTTTTCTAATTATGATATAGCAATAATTCCTCCCCCCGCCCCCCCTCCTTTTCTTTTGCGAAAGAGGTCCTAAGGAAAATTTAATGAATATCTCTTGATTGAAAAATATGGAACCGTCAAAGAAAGCTAACATCCGATAACCCGGCAACTGAAAACGGATGGATGACAGAGAGAGGATTAAGTCTCAAACAACAAAAGAGAATTACCTTTTTGCAGGCCATATACCGTAAAATGCAGGCCTATGACTTTTATCAAACTGCAATAATTGCTTCCTTCTGACATATTTCCTCATACCCAGATGAGACTTATCTCCAGCTTTACATATTGACGTGTCATCAGAAATCCTCTCATTCCATCCACTCACTATCTTTTCAAGGTTCAACTCATCATCCTGCGCTGCCCCTTTCACAGAGTTAGGTGTTGTGAGCTTAAGTTCCTTGAAGATTTCGGTTTTGGGTTTCCTGCGTATGCCCCAATGCTGTTCTTGATTTGAGCGGATAGACAGACCCAGACGACGCCAAGATGATAAATGAGACCTGCTAACCACAGAAACATTAATCTTGACACACTTGTATGACACAGTGAAGAAAGAAACAACAATAACAAGCACATGAAGAAGATAAAACGGAAAAAATAGAACATCCAAACCTACTTCCAGATTTGGCCAATGGTAATTTCTTGATTTGAGAAAAGGGAAGAATCCATCAAGCATGCAATTGACTCATGGATACATTCTCTTGCCTTCCTGGACAAAGGCAAACCAGATGTGGATTTGTCATCCAGAACAGGTGAACTAGTCTTGCTTCTTTTAAGGAACCGTTCCATCACGGAAGCTTGCTTTTGTAGGGCAAGTTGCTTCTTCAATTCAGCTTCCTCCTTCTCTCTCCGACGCTGATCTTTCTTCGCTTCTTCCCGCTTTTTAAGTTGTTTCTTCAACTCAAGCTCTTCTTTTTCACAACGCTTCTCTTCCTTCTCTGCCTCCTCTTGCAAGCGCTTCAATTCCTTGTCCTATAGTCAAACCATTGCTCATGAATCAGAAAAGCAACATGCTCATTGAGGTGCAAATGAACTCATGCATTGTCTTTTTTTTTTTTTGGTAAGGTAAGTAGTATATAAACTTTTCAACGCACGACTTACAAAGAGAAGCCGAACACAAAAACCTAGTACCAGAAGTGACACAAAGAGGTGTCCCGACGGGTGCAAAGGTGTTGAGACTTTGTCAAAAGGTGAACAACAAGTGCGCAAATAGCTATGGCCCAAACATTAGCCAACTAAGAGAAAGAGACTAATAACAAGCGAACAACAAGAGATCACTCAAAAATGGAGGACGAGATACCCCAATTGATCTGGGTCCTTCGATTAATGGGAGTCTTGAACCGGCTTGAGAGAAAGGCCTTTATCCCTAACCACCTTGGCAAGGTGATTGTGGAGGGCCGGTAAGTAGAGAGTCCGGTTCCTAAACAGGATATGATTCCGCTTCGTCCAAATAATGTGGCACAAAGCCCCAAAGGCAAAGCGAGCAATGCGGTGATGAAGGTTTGGACCTCCAATAAATCGACAAGCCCATCGGAGGTTTTGTTGCCATGTACCATTTTGCCAAGAAAGGTTGCAATTAGCAGCCCAAAATTGCGCAAGGGTGCGTGTACGAGGACACTCGAACTCATGCATTGTCTTTTTTTTTTTTTTGGTAAAGAGGAACTCATGCATTGTCTATGTATACAAAATTAAAAAAAGATCTAGGGAGGACAAGCCCATAGTTCATTGTGTCACAACTCTTTAACCGTGATGCATCCGTTAGAATAATGACTATAGCATAGTAAAACAATTCAATCATGTGGACAAGCCAGAAACTAAAAAGATGTTGGAACTTACAGCTTTCAACTTTTCCTTCTGAAGTTCACGGTCCATTCTCTTTTTCTCTTTCTCAACTTCTTGTTTATTTCTCTCCAATTGCTTTATATACGCTTTATGATCTTGTATTGCCTCCTTCTCAGCCCTGAAATAATATAAATGCTTGAATTAACATTTATACACTGCAATGAATCTAATAGACCATCTTTAGATGCATACATGTCAGCACGAGTCTTCTGCAGCATGCTATCCACTAACAAGCGTAATTCTGTCTCGTTTAGCGCTTTACGAAGCTTTTCTGAGGCTTTCGATAGATCAAGCTCGCTATCTGGATCATGTTCTGACTTCTGTAATGCATTTACCATTGCTGAAAGAAGACGACATGTACCATAATCAGCCTAAGAAATGTCATCAAACAAAAGATCCAATCCCAAAGCAAACCACAATTTGAGGAACAATTTTCCTTCATGTACAGTGCAGGAAAAGAAAAGCCGAACTTCATATTTTATAGAATTCTGTTTTTGACTGAACTATCATAATTGACGCACTAATAGTTCTGCACATTGCTAATACAGTCAACTACCAGAAATTTCAATAATAAAAGTATTCAGAGAGGTCTTACTTTCACTACTCTGGAGTCTAGATAAAACTCCAAAACATGGAGAAAAGAGAGGCAATGGATTCTGAGATATAGTCTCACAGGATCTATTAGAATACAGAGAGATAATGAAGCACAAGGGCAAAAGATTCTGAGCAGCCAAGTCCAATTAAATGGAACTCATGAGTATAATGAATTTCCAATAGATAACCATGAGCACCTTATTCTATAAAGAGTTATTTAAACACATATTGGTAAAGATGTGTACCCAGTAAAATTGGCTGGTGTCAGATGCTAACCACAGCATGTGAAATCACTATACAAACATAACCTCCGAAAGATGGAGAAATTAACTAATCCCCATGGATCTATAAAGAAATGGCATATACTACAGAACCAAATGGAATGGTAGAGAGAATTTCCAAAAGATAGCCTATAATTCCTCTGTTCCTTTTTTAAGAGTGACCCAGCAGTTCTCTATTTTTACTAACTAAAGAATGTAACGACATGGAGCAACAGGCAGTTAACTCTACAGACAAATTAGAAGTTCATAATGCAAGACATGTTTGTTAATGCCGCTCCGATTCCTAAAGGCAAAAGCTTAGCAACTTTCATTAGCAAAACAAAACACAGAACTTTAGCTTCACCACAAGCATTAAGTGTCCAAATATATGTGAACTGCAACTCTAGCACATTAAGTAGAAGAATTAATAGCTGCACCAAATAAAGAAAAAGGAAGCAATTCAATCACCAGAAATAGCACACAATCTCTCGTGAATCTTTTTCCGACATGTGCGTCGATTCTTGATAAGACCATGCACAGACTTGGGCAACAACTTCAGCTCTCTAGTCTGTAAAAGTAAAAAAGAAGAAGTAGATCATCAGTCTAATAAAGGGCTGGATAACTGAAAGGGGGTAAAAAAAATAATAGTCGCCGGGATTCGCATTAGTGTGACAAAATTGTGTCCCAACCCATGTTGATTGGCGTTGAATTGACTAGCTAAGACCGTGTGGATTTTTCATTCAAATGAGGGACTTTTCGTTGCACCATAATTTATCCTTTTATACTATTCAAACCCGGTCGACGCAACTGGGTCATGCGCAAAATCATGAATCATAACTACCATAGCAGATGTTGGAACTAAATTTGCACAAAAATTGGATATTAAAGCAAAAGAGAGATCCAATCGAAGAAGACGTAGCCTATCTAACGAGCTCAGAACAAAACAGATAAGGAAATCATGAACAAGCAAAAAGGGAAGGAAGCGAGGACCTCCCAACACCAGAGAGAGGAGGGAGAATCATCTTCCAGAACGTCGGCGTCGGCATTGGGGACACCATACATCACTCTCTGCCCAACGAACACGACTCCACTCTTCACGGACGCCACCGTGAGGCCTCCTCCTCCCCCAGCATTGCCCTCCTTCAACTTGCCGTACACCTCCTCCACCAACTTGGAAAGCGGCGAGGCGCTCTCCTCCAAGCAGCACGCGATCGCCCCGTTGGCGGACCCACACTCCGCCGAGCCCAAGTCCAGGGCGAGCTCCTGCTGGCCCATCATCTCGCGGTAGTAAGACAGGAGGCCCTGGGTTTCCGCATCGAGGGAGGCGATCCGGTCCCGCCTCTCGTCGGCGCTGAGGTTCTTGAGCAAAGAACGAGAACCCCTCTTGCGCTTGAGGGTCTCCCGCGGGGAGGAGGCCGCCGCCGGCCCGCTCGCGCCGTCGCCGGCGCCGATCACCGCCGTCGGCCCAGCACCCGCCATTTTCCACTCCCTTCACCCCGCAACAAAAAAGACCCAAGAAACGCACACCCTCAGAGAGAGGAAAGAAAACCCAAGAGCCTGCAACCCAGGAGATGCAGAGAGAGAGGGAGCAAAAAGGGTCTTCGTCTGCCCCCCCACGAAAAAGACCCAAGAAACGCACACCCACAGAGAGAGGAAAGAAAACCCAAG